>OY821791.1:24231825-26839325 GCA_963682175.1 Triglochin maritima
TACCTACACCTCACACCATTCTCTTTATCATGATCTGCGTGCCATGCTAGAATATTTGAATCTGTGGGACAGGCAAACAAACGTTTCAACCTTGGAGTGATAGAAAGATACCACAACACCTTCGTAGGTGGCCCTTTTACTGGTATATCACCACTCACAATTTTCTTAAGTTAGTACCGTGACTCATTACAAACCGGACAACAATGCAGATTTTTTTATTCAACCCTATATAATATGCAATCATTAGGGCATGCATGTATTTCCTATATTGCATAACCATCGGACATAAGAACACGTGGCAAATACGGGTCTAACACAAGGAGGGAGAGATTCTGTTATTAGTGTGATTTCGATTAAGGGAAAGAATGAGAGAAGAATAAATTTTGGTTTTGAGATTTTTGATTTTTAATTATCTAAAGCAAGAAACAAGAACAAATAAAACCAAAACAAGAACAAAGAGGTGAATTCCGTCGGGTGGAGGTTTAGATTAGAGAATTCAGAAACTTATAATAAATCATGTTAGTTATGAAGCATTACATGATAAATGATTTAACATAAACTCAAGTAATCAAAATATACTAATCACGAACTTAAAATAATAACATTCATTCATCTTCTCTTCACCCTAAATCCGTCACCTCCACCCTTTGGAAAGAGTTAGAAACTCATGGAGAGAGGAAGAAGGGATCCTAGAGGCATTACAAAAGAAAACAAAAAACAAGAAATAAAAGACAGAATTTTATTACTCCAAAGAAAAAGACTACAAATAAAAATAACTAAAAACCAGGTCTAAGGCCAAGGACCCTTCTAACATCGTTCTCGGGGCTATTTATAGTTGTTACAAGAGACCTAAGTATAGAATTGGAGAGTACACGTGTCCAGACACGACTGGACAAAAGTTGGGCACACGGATCGACTCTGGTGCGGCGGAATCGCCGCATGGCATGTGTAATGTGCGGCGTAAACGCCGCACATATTGCTCTGATTTTGTCCGGATTTTCGTTGAATGTTTATGGTATGATTTGATCCTCCTTTGCGCGTCTGGATTGATTTTTTCCATTCTTTTGAGCTCCGGATTAATTCCTTCATATATTTGGAGATCCACATTGATTTTTCTTTAGATTTTCTCCAAGATAAAAAAAGCTACTCGTGATTTGCAATTAGGTCCTTGACTTTTTGCAATTAAGTCCCCGGCTACTTTTGTGCTTAAGTCCTTGTTCTTTTTGTAATTTGATCTTGAATGCTTTTATGCTCGGATACATTTCCATTCGTAACCCGATAATCTTGAACTTGGTCTTTATGATAGAAGTGAGTCTTTTGCACGCGTTTATGCTCGGGATGTGGGTAATTTGCATTCAGGTCCCTGTATTCTGTAAATAAGACTAAACACATACCTTAGTAGCATTTATTGATGTAAAAGTAATCTAAATGAAAGACATATGATGCAATGTATGCAATGCATCAAATACCCCCACACCTAGATTTTGCTAGTCCCTAGCAAAACAGAAGATACGAAAAATAAAAACAGGGAAATCCTAACTCACTTTCGTAGGAATCACGGTTGCACTTAGCATGTGCAACAAGCCGTTAAACCTCTTTGTTGCCAAGGAGGAGGAGTGTTGTCTCCTGAGGGTTTTCAGCGGATATACCCACAAAATCCTAAATCAACATTTCATTAATAGTTCTCAATATCCCTACTGATTGATCTCGTTTTATATTTAACCGCAAGTGCACGGCCGCGTTGAAGCGGTGGCAAATACGGGTCGTCCACTGGGAGGTGTGTCGACACTTGGTTTGTTCGAAGGCGAGAGGTAAAGAAAGGGAAGAAAGGTTGGTTACACTAAACTACACTACAATGCAAATGGAAATGAAAGATAAGCGATAAAACTAAACCCCAAAGGGGGTAGAGAAATAATGTGAACATAAAGAAGTGTGTGTGTGTTCATTAAGCTCCTCACAACATGTAGTGCATGAAATCATAAAACTACATCCAACTTTGCCTCCACATGAATTAAGATAAGACTACATCATTAAAACATACAAGACAATAATTGGAATGAAGCTACATGAACTCAAGTATAAAGACTATACCCTACTATGCCTCCACATGAATTAAGATTTCACTACATCATTAAAACATACAAGACATTAGCTAAGGTAAAGGCAACAAGAGCACATACACTACAAATTGTGTTTCCAATATTAACTTCATCCATATCCTAACCTTATCATTCCCCATAAAATAGGTCCACTAATCAAAGCATAAGCTAAGCTTCATTCAAGAGCATTAGCATATCAAAGATAAGAGTGGAGACCCATTAGATGGTTATGGAAATCATATAAAGCTCAATGGATAAAAATAACACACACTTAATACACTACATAATTATATCACATATTTCTCCACCCCCCAAATGGGGATGGAACTACTCACTACTCATTACACTACTGATTAGACTAAGTAAAGAAAACATTTAACTAAGATACTAAAATTACTAAACAAGAAATTAAACAAAGTAAAGCAACCCACACAAAACAAACAACATAACAAAACAAGATTAAAAGAAACAAATAAACTTTTATTAACAATGACTCACATTGAAGGTAGCATCCTTCTCCACCTTGAGTTATTGCTTCAAGGCTCACTCCTTAGTAGAGAGAATGCCACCAAACAATGGGTAATTACAATGGAAGGTGAAGAGTTCTATTTATAAGCATGGAAAAAGCTAATCCGGGACAATCCCCCGATGTGGGACTAAACCAATACCCAAAATACACTAAGAATACACTAATACACGTGCTACAGAAAATTGGACGGATCCTGGGCTAAATGGACCGCCAATTAGCGGTTCCAGACCGCCAATTGGCGGCCTATAAAGCTTGGATCCGTCTGGTTTTCTTTGTGGGCTTTTCTTGAAGTGTTTCTTGGTCTTAGATGCATCTGGTTGGTTTAGTGGAGCTCCGACCCGAATCGAATTGACAAAATACTCCTCATGATGGTGTGGAGTTTCCTGTTTTGCTCTTAGGTCCTTCTGTCTTACGATCAGGTCCTTCCCCCTTGCATCTTGGTCCCCAGGTCTCACAATTAGGTCCTTTTTTCCTGCTTTTGGGTCCTTTCATGGCTCTTCTCTTCAAACCTCTTTATTTCTGAAAACTAAACATAAAACTCGTCACATAGCATTGCTTAGGTGTAAGATAATGGATATAAGGTACAAATATAAGCATGAAATGATGTCAATCAAATACCCCCACACCTAAGTTTTTGCTAGTCTCGAGCAAAACAAAGAAAGGAAAAAGCATACGAAAAACAAGAAATCCTAACTCACTTTCGTAGGAATCACGGTTGCACTTAGCACGTGCAACAAGCCGTTAAACCTCCTTGTTGCCAAGGAGGAGGAGTGGTGTCTCCTGAGGGTTTTCAGCGGATATACCCACAAAATCCGAACAAGATGCATTAATCAATCTAGCTACACGACTTGTTGGACTTATTTTGTCGATCATGGAATGCGGTAATACTACGGGTCGACTCTATATATGTAATCAGTCCACACACCTAGCCTAATGAGTTATTCGTGAGAGTTAACTAAGGAATTAAGTGAAAGACATGGGCAACCTTAACTTCTGAATGTGAAACAAAGTGTAAAGTCCATTTTGGTTCTTATTTGACTCTTCTTTTCTTTTTTTTCTTTTTCTTTTCTTTTTTTTTTCTCTTTTTTTTTTTTGGAACGGTTGGTGTTTGATTCTCCCAGGGTCAGGTTTCGTGCATCATTGCCTATGAGGACTTACACTATCACGTACACCTTCCCCCAAATCTCCACATAGGGCGATCCCTACCACCCGTGTAACGGGAGTTCGGTCGGTGCATCCCAAGTCAGATGACTCGAAAGCACCAGGCACAAAGTCCCCTCAGACCTACTTTCCCGAGTGATAGGAGCCGTGCGAGAAGAGAGAACACCACTTATTTATTCATTTATCTACATGGGAACCAAAACCCCTACACTTAAGTTTCACAAAAAGATATTAAGGGCCCTTGACTACAACAAACTTCCTAAATTAACAAACACGAATTATTTGACTCACTAGGTTCAGGGTGGACTTCTTTAAATGTTTGAGTACTGAAACCCACTGATTACTCACCCCCAAGGGAAAACTGGGGTGCATCCTAACGACTCGATAAATCCTAAAGCCACGTACTAGATATCCTAATGCATCAAGTTCAAGACAATTTTGGGAGCTTTCTTTTTACTTTGCCTCTCAACGGTTTTGCACATGCTAAACACACGCAAAACCCACAAAACATTTTCTTTCGAAAACACATGAAGATTTTGAAAGAAATGTGAAAATTTTTGAAGCACTCGGCAAGCAAAAGAAGACAAGTCACCCAAGGATCATGGCAAGCAGATATATCGATATTAAATGCAGCACACTATCATGACCCTAAAAATGCAAACAAAAGAAAGCAAAATCAAAAGAAAAGACTTGACTATGTACACACGTAAAACACCCCCCCACACCTACTTCATGCATTGTCCTCAATGAATGCAAGCAAGATACTACATGGATTGATGCATAAAAAGGAGAGATCTCACCAACATGAAGTACAAAGGGAAGTGCAAGGTCATGTTGATGGACATAACCCGAATTCCCTCAAAACCTGCGAGATGCTAAAGAAGGGATACAAATACGTGAAAGAAATTGAGCCCAAATACACAAGGGTTGGGGCTCACAACAATCGATGCTCACTGAATGATGCGCCATTTTTCTAATTTTTTTTTTGTTTTTTGTTTTTTTTTTATATCTATGTACAAACATAAGTTCCCATCTTCATTTGTCAAAAGACATCAAATGGGAACCTAAACAGTGGGTCAATGCACTTGGAAAGGGAACTTGACACCACGCGGGGCCAGAATACGCATGCGTGGGCCCCCTTCACAAAGAGCACCAGATGAAATGAGAGGTTCGTGAATTGGACGCAAAGGCGTCTCATTCAAAGGATCAAACTGAAAGAGCTTGAACCTCTCAAGAGTTTGGGAAATGAGGGGCAACGGAAGAAGAGTTTCTCCCGTTGCGCAGTTGAAGTTATGATCATCAATCCAAACTCTCCAACCAACAGGCTGGTGGGTCGGAACGAGGTCAAGCACCTCGTTATGCATGTCCAACTCACCAGGAGAACAGGAAGTGGGTCTCATACCCAAAGTATCCTCCAAGGAACTCCTAATACCCTCATGAGCAATGTAGTTGTTTGATGTTCCATCATTTCCAAGATGATCAGGAACAATAGTGAGAGGCAAACTCTCATCAGGTTGTTTGAAATTGAGGGTACTAGGGAGCTCTTGCTCCACCAGAGGTGGGTCCTTAAGAGGATCAAAATGAAGATCATGTGGCTCAAGGGCCACGGGACAAAAAGGTAAGGCACAATCCTGTGCCGACTCATAAAAGAACTGGTCCAAGCTATTCTCAGTTGGAATCGAATCCTCCACCAAGTGATCGTGAATTGAAACCCCAAGTCCCTCAGACTGACTAGGAGTTTGACTTTGAAAGATTGTGCTTTGAATTTGTGGATGTGGTGGTGGTTCGATTTCAGAAGATAAACCCTCATGTCGACCAGAAAAATGACCCTCCTCGCGTTCATGGAATTGTTGTGTCATTTGACTCACTTGCAATTCCATATTTTGCAGGGAATTCAAGTTGGACTTCAATAAAGTTTGAGTGGTTTCCATGAATGTTTGGAGGGTTTGTTTTAAGGAATCAAATTTGGGGTCAACAGTGAGGTCCAAGTCAGAGCTTGGGAAATTTTGGGGTTGGGTGTTGATGGGCTGAGAATGAGTCCAATGATTTGGAGTGGGGTGCTGGTAGAATTCTGGGTATTCGGGAGGAGGATACTGGGGTGAATATGAAGTATAAGAATTTGGATAAGATTTGTCTCCCCATGAATCCATCACTCTCGGGTTGTACGCGGATGCGTAATGGTCATAATGAGCATTTTGGGAAAATGTGTGCTCATACTCAGGCTCAGGGGGAACATAAGGACATTCCCCGAAATCATGACCACTCAACCCACAATAGTGACACGGTACGGCTACTGGAGCCACCGGTGCACCCATGTCGTCTGCCATACGCATGAAAGAGGCCAAAGTTTGTTGTAATGTCTCAGTTTGTTGACCAGCATATGATCCGGCATAACTAGATTGTGGTCTAGCAGTCGGTGCCTCTCTCATGTTACCCCAATATGAAGACTGCTCAGTCACAAAATTACGATCATCCCAACCATACGGGGTGTTAGTCTGAGCCACCCCAGGTTGCATGGGTCCGGAGTACCAGGGAGAATCGTCCTGGTCCCAACAATGATATGGATGGTCGCCCATGTAACCATCCATCTCAACAGAAAACTCTCGAGTCGATCACTCTCACCACCACGAGGCCAAGCTCGCAAAAAGTGCTCGACTCGACCCTAAAACGCTACAGAGAGTGTAAAGGGGAGGAGACTATAACGTAGAAGAAGGTGAGAAGAAGATGACTCAGAGGAGAAGGGAAGAATCCCTAAAGCTAGCGAGGGTACAGGGTGAAGGTAGAAGCCTAACTAGCAAGCATGGCTCAAACAATGTAAGGCAATGGGTCCTTAGGCTAGACGACGCCTAACTTCGAGGTTACTAGCCTTGACACGCCTCACCTCCCTACAACGAGGACCACAATGCCCAGCAAGTGATACCAGATCCGGAGATCCAGTACCTCCTACTATCGACAAGGTAGGCAACGCCGATCAGGTCATGGCGGTCTCAACTAGATTACTCTCCTAGTGCGTCCGAATTCCTAGGGCCAATGTCTACTTGCTTTTAGTTAAGGCTTTACTTGAGTGTGTTTTTTTTTGGGGCTAAGGGAGGGGTGATGAAATCCCCCACCTTATCTTTGAAGTCTATAGGTGATGCCCCTTAAAGATGTTTTGAAATCTTAGGCTAGCAAGCAACTCACCAAACAAGCACTCACCTCACTCTTGTTTCGATGCAAACCTTACTCACTAATGAATGTCCTAATACGTGAATGAGTGATAAGGAATGCGTACCTCGCTCCAGCAATCAACGACAAAATGTAAAGCAAAGAAAAGAAAGATGCATGCAAGGTCTACATATGATGCATGACCTAGATGGCAAGAAGTCTAATCTTTTGCTTTGAGTTTTATGGTCCAAGTTGATTAAAGGGGATTGAAATTAAATCTGGGAGCAAACTAAAGATCACAACATGCAAAATTGGGCTCCCAGATAACTAAAGTGAACAACATAACAACTGGAACAAATTTGAGAGCAATTGAGGCTCACCAGGCCGCCAATTGGCGGTCCCAGACCGCTGATTGGCGGTCACTTTGTGGATTCGTTTGCTCCAACTTTCCCAGTAGCTTCCCCTTGATGTTCTCGTTCCCTGAAACTAAACCAAACTGGACACAAAAAATCAAAAACCCCTCGAATCGTCCAAACCAAGGTCTGGACAGAGCACCTCCCCGGCAACGGCGCCAAAAACTTGATTGATCTCGTTTTATATTTAACCGCAAGTGCACGGCCGCGTTGAAGCGGTGGCAAATACGGGTCGTCCACTGGGAGGTGTGTCGACACTTGGTTTGTTCGAAGGCGAGAGGTAAAGAAAGGGAAGAAAGGTTGGTTACACTAAACTACACTACAATGCAAATGGAAATGAAAGATAAGCGATAAAACTAAACCCCAAAGGGGGTAGAGAAATAATGTGAACATAAAGAAGTGTGTGTGTGTTCATTAAGCTCCTCACAACATGTAGTGCATGAAATCATAAAACTACATCCAACTTTGCCTCCACATGAATTAAGATAAGACTACATCATTAAAACATACAAGACAATAATTGGAATGAAGCTACATGAACTCAAGTATAAAGACTATACCCTACTATGCCTCCACATGAATTAAGATTTCACTACATCATTAAAACATACAAGACATTAGCTAAGGTAAAGGCAACAAGAGCACATACACTACAAATTGTATTTCCAATATTAACTTCATCCATATCCTAACCTTATCATTCCCCATAAAATAGGTCCACTAATCAAAGCATAAGCTAAGCTTCATTCAAGAGCATTAGCATATCAAAGATAAGAGTGGAGACCCATTAGATGGTTATGGAAATCATATAAAGCTCAATGGATAAAAATAACACACACTTAATACACTACATAATTATATCACATATTTCTCCACCCCCCAAATGGGGATGGAACTACTCACTACTCATTACACTACTGATTAGACTAAGTAAAGAAAACATTTAACTAAGATACTAAAATTACTAAACAAGAAATTAAACAAAGTAAAGCAACCCACACAAAACAAACAACATAACAAAACAAGATTAAAAGAAACAAATAAACTTTTATTAACAATGACTCACATTGAAGGTAGCATCCTTCTCCACCTTGAGTTATTGCTTCAAGGCTCACTCCTTAGTAGAGAGAATGCCACCAAACAATGGGTAATTACAATGGAAGGTGAAGAGTTCTATTTATAAGCATGGAAAAAGCTAATCCGGGACAATCCCCCGATGTGGGACTAAACCAATACCCAAAATACACTAAGAATACACTAATACACGTGCTACAGAAAATTGGACGGATCCTGGGCTAAATGGACCGCCAATTAGCGGTTCCAGACCGCCAATTGGCGGCCTATAAAGCTTGGATCCGTCTGGTTTTCTTTGTGGGCTTTTCTTGAAGTGTTTCTTGGTCTTAGATGCATCTGGTTGGTTTAGTGGAGCTCCGACCCGAATCGAATTGACAAAATACTCCTCATGATGGTGTGGAGTTTCCTGTTTTGCTCTTAGGTCCTTCTGTCTTACGATCAGGTCCTTCCCCCTTGCATCTTGGTCCCCAGGTCTCACAATTAGGTCCTTTTTTCCTGCTTTTGGGTCCTTTCATGGCTCGTCTCTTCAAACCTCTTTATTTCTGAAAACTAAACATAAAACTCGTCACATAGCATTGCTTAGGTGTAAGATAATGGATATAAGGTACAAATATAAGCATGAAATGATGTCAATCACCTACCTCAACCTTATACATCTTACTGAGAATTCTTGCATGCTCATTATATAAATCTAACTCATTAAAAATATGACTTGGTCTTTGTTCCTCCAACATTGACACCACTAACCCTTCTACACATGATATCACTTAAATTATTTTGCACGCCTCCTCTAGTGGTGAAGTGTCATTTGGATCAACCATGGCATGGATCATTCTTTTAGCTTTAGGCCTTGAGTAATTTTTTTTCTTCTTTTCTTCCGTGATTCAACACATTTGCTTTTTGACACTTTTACCCTTTTTGCATTCGTCTAGCGAGTTTGGTCGATAATCCCGAGCTGGTAGACTCAAGTTACCGGGTTTCAAGATACCCCTACGGACCAGTGACTCAAAGGCTTGGGCTTTTGTAATCATTTTGCAGAATGTATTTTCCTCACTTTATTCGTTTATTTTTAATTTTATTTTCCTCAAGGCTTAATTGCTATTAGAAGTCCACACTTCCCGGTATATTTTCCTCAACCTCTGCTTTTTATCAACCACTTCAAAGATTTGATTCATCCAATTTAAGTGCATACATGTCTTAAAGGGCAATGGTTTATTTCTTTGGAACTTAGATTTATGTCATAATTTCTACAAGCAGAACTATATAATAAGGAACAAAAACTCAATGCAATTTGTACACGGGTTTTAGCAGTTCAATCTTAAGCTATGTCATGAAACATTGATTTTTTTTTAATAAAAGACAAGATATATAGATAAATATATACATAAACACCCCCCCCCACACCTAAATCATGCATTGTCCTCAATGTATGCAAATATAAAGCAAATGCACTTATTACCTTGGTGAACTGCGGTGGACGGATGGAATTTGCTCAAAGTCAACCATAGTCAGAACTGGATTGAATGACACCATATTGGTGCATGTATCCAGTTGAATTGTTCCCCATGTTCCAATGAGAGTCCTGAGTCACAGGTTCCACACCCCTCACATAAATTGGTTCTGTTATTTGCTCGAGTGATGGTGGGTGTGTCGAAGAATTACTCCCCTTTTTCTTACTTCCTTTTTGATTTTGTGATGATTTATTTGATTCAGAAATCTGATAGATACGTGCTCTCATCACAACATCACTTTGATTGCATATTATTTCTGGCTCACTATCAACATGAAAGATATTAAATTCAGTTTTTATGTTCCCAAAAGATAATTGCATGAGCCCATTTCGACAGTTTATCAATGCTTCAGAAGTGGCTAAAAAGGGTCTGCCTAGAATTACTGGGATTTGTCGATTAGGATTTACAACAGGTGCGGTATCTAGTACGACAAATCCACTGGGTAAATGAAGTCACCAACCTTGATCAAAACATCCTCTACTATACCTCTTCGTTTCTTAATAGAACAATCATCAAATTGAAGGGTTGTCTTAGAGGGTTTTAGTGGACCAAGGTTCATTTGCTCATAGATAGAGTATGAGAGTAGGTTAACACTAGCACCAAGGTCTAGAAGGGCTTTGTTGATAAAAGTATCTCCTATTGCACATGAAATTGTGGGACATCCAGGATCCTTATATTTTATAGGAGATGTGTTGGACAAAATAGAACTTATGTTTGCAGTTAACAATGCCTTCTTTGGTACGTTCGTTTTTCTCTTTTTAGTGCACAAATCTTTTAAAAATTTAGCATAAGCAGGTATTTGTTGAATCATGTCTAAGAGTGGAATGTTCACCTTAACTTGCTTAAATACTTCCAAGATTTTCTCTATTTGTGCACTTGAGTTCTTTTTGAGTCTATTGGGGAATGGGGCTTTAGGAACATAGACTCGCTCAGGTTCAGGTTGAGTAGGTGGGTTGGGCGTTTCAGATTGGACGTCGGGTTCAATGGTTAGGTCATATGTGGTAGCTTGATGGCTAGATTGATTAGACGTTCTAGGATTTACCACATTGTTATCAACTTGTCTTCCGGATCGTAATGATACTACAACATTTATTTGTTGGAACGGTCCTTCCTCATTAACCATTTGAACCGGTCTAGGGTTGTTATTTCCTGAAGGTGCTTGATAGGATTGATATGAATTATTAGATCTAGGGTTCACCTCAGGTTGACTTGGAAACCTACCCTTTTCTCTTTCACCTACTATTTGTGTTAGTTGGCTGACTTGTGTCTCAAGCCTTTGGAAGGTCTGGTTGGTTGTTTGTATAAAGGTTTTCATCAAATTTTCCAGGCTTGTCAACCTAACCTCATGATCGCCATTGTTACTAAACCCAGATGATGTATTATTTTGGTTATACGGGTTTGGTTGTTGTCTAGGAGGTTGACCCTGTTGGCTTGATGAGAAACTGGAATTATTACGCCAACCCGAGTTATAGGTTGATGCGTATGGGTCATTTCTAGCATGGTTATACATGGCATTAACTTGGTCCCAGTCCGCACAATCCTCCATTACATGACCAGTCTGACCAAATCTAGAGCAAGGGATAGACGAGGCTTGATTCACTCGGTTTTGGGTTTGTAGCTCTAAACTTTCCATTCTACGCATAAGGGTAGCTAGTTTTGCTTCAGCCGCTATGTTGGCATCTACAGCTAAGACACCTGGTTTGGGTTGACTTGCTATTCTAGATCCAATACTCGGGTTAAGCGGTGTTCTAGCATTGTCCCATTGCATACTGTTTTCAGCTAAATCCTCAAGAAAAGTCCAGGCATCATTTTCATTTTTCGACATGAAGTTCCCTTGGCTTACAGATTCTAGCATAACCCTAGATGTGGGTGTCAATCCCTCATAAATAATTTGGCACAATTGTCATCTTGGAATTCCATGATGAGGGCATTGGGTCAGAACACTTTTGAATCTTTCTAGATAGGAATAAAACGGATCGCTCTCAGACAGAACGAATGCAACAATTTCATTCCTAATCGTCATAGTCTTATGGTTGGGGAAATATTTTTTCAGGAATATTTGAACAAACTCAACCCAACTCCTAATAGATCTTTCGGCTAGACTATATAGCCATTTCTTAGCGTCGTCCTTTAGTGCTAGAGGCACAAATTTCAGACGCACTGCCTCCTCAGGGATATGCTGGTATTGCATAAGAGAGCAGATTTCCTCAAATTCTCTAAGGAAGAGATATGGGTCTTCCTTAGAGGTGAACTTAGGCAACATACTCATGTATTGTGCCTTAAGTTCGAAGTCGCGACTCGGTATGGTGGGCATAACGATGCACGATGGCTGAGCAGCCATTGCTGGATAGCATCGATCCCTCAGAGTTATAGGTTGTGCAACAGGTGGGTCCACTACGTTCTCACCCATTGGATCCGGGTGAGGTGGTGCAGCAGATGGATTGGGGCTAAGCTCTAGACTGGAATCTAGATGAACTCGTGAGAGTCGATTACTCAAGTCCCGAATCCAAATCTGAGTGCACCGGGTTGAATCAATTTTTGAATTCAAATTCGAAATTTAAATTCCAAATTTAATTTAAAGAATTAATTACAAATTTTTTTCTTTTTTTCGTTTTTTTTATATATTTTTTTTCAAAAGGGAAACAAATAATAGAATGGGGAAAGATGAGAAAGGAATCCTAATGAGAAGGGAAACATAACTCTAAAGATAGAAAGAGGGTTGGCCAGAAAATTCCTAAGAAAGCACAGTTCAAACAATCCTAGACCTAGTGTCGCTTAGATCTAGACGACTCCTAACTGGTTGAGTCGAATTGATTCACTTGATTCACCTCCCTCACTAATCAAACCAATTTGGCCAGGCCGTGTATAGCTAGTGGGGTCGCTTCCGACAGAGTCGGTGCCAATTAGACAACCACTTCGCTTGGAAGACTTACGTCAACACAAAAACACTTTCTAGACACCAAATTAAATTCAATCGGCTTCAGGTCATAGCAAGTCAAACCAATTCTTCTCCTTAAATGAGTCCGAGTCCTTAGGGGTCAATGTCTAGTTGATTTTAATTTAAGGCTTGGGTGACACTTTAGGATTGTGATTTGTGGGCCACGGAAGGGTGATGAAATCCCCACCGTATCTTTGCCTACGGAGTTGCTCTTAAGATAGTTTAACTTAGATCTAGCAAAGATAGTCAAACATTGGTCTTTAGAGGGGGGCAATTGCAAGGTTGTATGCAAACTAGATTATATGCTTAAATGCAATCGATGAAAACCACGATACGTACCTTGACTCCAGCACACTTCACCAGAAATTGATTTGCAAGAATTTAGCAATAATAATGCATACAAAACACTAGATGATGCATGCACTAAGACCTTTCTAATTTTGCCAATTTTAGGTCAGAGTTGAATTATTGCCAATTATGGAATTTTTGCCCTAACACATGCAGTTCTATGAAAAGGAAATTTTCCGAAACTAGAAATTACGAGGAAAAAGGCAACAAAGGTTACCTACGCAATGCTCAGTCGGGTTCGCCGCCCGCTCTCGAAATTTCAGTAGCTCCACGCGTCCACCCAGAGATGGTGCTAACCCCAGAAAAATTTGAAGCCCAGATGCTTCAATTGTGCGGCGATTCCGCCGCAGGTTCCTCTTGATGTGCGGCGATTCCGCCGCCCTTTTTGCTCAGACTGCGTTCAGATTTTGCCGCACACTCTGTTGTCTCCTGAAACACAAATCCAAATACTTAGATCGCTCACAAGATAAACAGAATAGAATTGAAATCAACAAAAAAAACAAAATCTGCGTCGCCTCCCCGGCAACGGCGCCAAAAACTTGGTGAGAATTAAATTTTATACCGCAAGTGCACGATCGGGATCCTCTAGAAGAGGCACTGGAGAGATAGGAAGTGCAGCTTCGTCAACATACATTTTGTCATCAACGCTCCAGATGTGAGGAAGAATCTCCATTCTTGGAAAAGAGGCTTTATCAAAAGGTGAAGCAGAATGAATGCTCCTACCATGGAGTTGAATTTTGTAGAAAGCAAAAATCTAAGAGAGAAACACCCAATATGGAAGAGATTCTCTCGCACAGAGGGAATTGGGAAAGATATTGGAATTAATTATATTTGAATATGATTTCATTTGTATGTTCGAATTATCGTAACTTTAGCAATAATTATCTATTATACATGAATGTCCTATGAAGTTCTTATGTGCTTAGACACAGGCACAAGTAGGATAGAATTAAAACCCTAATGTTGTTCAGATCGATGATGGTCACCAATCTAATCTCTAAGTTAAGTATGTGTAGTGGAAATAAACAAACAAAAGAGGAACAATCAAACCACAGACCAGAGAACAAACACAATGAAAACTACGGTTTTTGATTGACATCATTTCATGCATACATTTGTGTGTTATATCCATTATCTTTCACCTAAACAATTCTTCGTAATGAGTTTTATGTTTGAAATTCAGAAATAAAAGGTTTGAGGAGAAGAAGCATAAAAGGACATAAAAGCTGGAAAAAGGACTGATTTGAGAGACTTAGGGACTAAGATGCAAGGGAAAAGGACCTGAATGTAAGCCCCAAAGGACCAATGAGCAAATGAAGAAACTCCACTCTATCAGGAGGAGTATTTTGGCAATTAGATTCAGACCGACACTCCTATAACCGATCCGAGTGCACCCCATGTGAAGAACTGAAGAAATAAAGAACATATCCGAAAATGGGTCGGATCCAGGAAAAAGTGACAGCCAATTGGCGGTCCAAGACCGCCAATTCGCGTCCTTTTGTGTCCTAATCCGACCTGGTTTCTCCAGAAGATGGGTTGTGTTTATATGTATTCTGGGAAGGTTTTATTAGTCCCACATCAGGGGATTGTCCCCGATTACCTTTTTCTATGGCTATAAATAGAACTCCTCCTCCTTTTGTATTTACCCATTGCTATGTGGCATTCTCTCTACTAGGAGTAAAAGCCTTTAAGCAAAAACTCAAGGTGGAGAAGAATGCCACTTGCAATGTGAGTCATGTTAATAAAATAATTTTTCTTAGTTTCTTTTAGTATTGTCTTGTCTTTTAATTCTTGCATGCTTCTTTAGTGTAGTTTCCTTTGAGTTAGCTTTTTAATATTTCTTGTTTTCTTAGTTTAATTGCCTTTCATTAGAATATTTCATTTCGTCAATGTAGTTTGTAGTGTAATGATTAGAGAGTAGTTTTATCCCCCTTTGGGGGTGGAGATGATGTTCATACATGCATTAAGAATGGAAACGAATGCTTTATTTTGGAATGTGTTGATAAATGTGAATGTATGCTTGCTTGTTTAAAGTAGAACACATGACTTGATGAGTTTTGCCACAAATATTAGACACCTCTCATGCTTGGTTAGGTTTTGAAATAACAAACTTTTATATGTGAATGTCAATCAACTAGGTTAGTGAATGGATTGATAGGTTTTGCCATAACATTTAGACACTTCTTATACATGAAAACACTACCTACATTTGTGCCTATTGCATGCATTCTTCACCATTTTTTACATGTGTGCACACACTCCACCCCTTAGGGGTTTTCCATTTCTGATTTCCAGTTTTCATCTACTTGGTTTGTTTCGTTCTAGCTTATCGTAGTTACTTTAGTGTAGTCACAACTTCTTCCCCTCTTTTCCCACTTGCCTTCGAACAAACCAGAGTCGACACACCTCCCTGTGGATCGACCCATATTTGCCACCGCTTCAACGCGGCCGTGCACTTGCGGTTATTAATAAAATGTTTAAACAGTTTTGTCAAGAGAAACTGGTATATCGGTTGACTGTTTGGGTTATAACGGTCGAATGGGTTCATGAAACGTTATTTTTCAATTTAGGCTCCAATTCGATCGACCACTAATTGTGGTACGGGCGACCTAAAGTTTGGGGTTAAAATTGGGTAAAAGTACAATCTTTAAAATAGTTTTTTGGAGAATAACGACAAGAAAGGCTCGAAATGTAAATTTGAGAACCACAGAACTGTCAACTGTTCTACCAAATTAAGAGTTGTTCTTAACAAATGGGTAAAGGAACCCTAGTTTCGGTCGGCTGGTTTGCACATGATGGTTGAAGTTGAGTTTGGTGGTCTTTTGGCTGTGATTTTGGTGTTGATCAATAGAAGTCGAAATAAAGTGAGATTTGATGTGTGACTTCTAAGAATGGAGAGAGTGAGTATGGATTGATATCCCAACAAATATGCTCAATTTTACAAGGCTTGCTAAATAGTCAAACAAAGATGTGGTTTGATATTGTTGCTGCAAATGCACGACTCCGTCTATAGCAGTGGCAAATATAGGTGGAAACACAGGGATAATGTAATTTAATTTACTCCTTATACTCGTATGGGAAGAAAATATGTGTTGGTTGGTTCTTAAACTAGCTATTCTATGAATGCAAAAAATAAATAAATAAATCTAATTGAGTTAAAGCGTATAGAAATTCAGAATTAAAATCCCTAAGAGTAGAGATTATAATAAACCAATCTCGTACCGATATACATATTGTTGCGGATTTGAATTAAGCACTAATCATTAAATTAAATCATGACAACAAATATGAACGAGGACATTATCCAAAACGACTATCGAGAAGAGTATGCATGAAGAACATTCATGGACTTTCAAGAATCAAAACATAGAAAGCTAGTATTAGAATAAGAAACAAACAATACATGCATCATAATTAAACTTGAAATTTATTCTAGCTCATGATTCTTACACATAAAATTTCATAATTAATTTAATTAAAAATTACAAGGTTCTGGTAATAGAACGAGAGGAATGCCATTGTTCCGTACGGAATGCCTAAAATAAATAAATTAAATAATGTCATTCACAAGAATTTCATCTCATTGTCGTATAAACACATCCTCCTTGAAGTCGTTCTCCACCAACTCCCATGCATCTTGTGCACCCAACAGTGCGCAATTGAATACGCCATTTGTCGTACTTAGATTTCAACAGGCGGGGCAAAATAACTTGGGCGAACGAGGACATACTTGAGCTTGACATGGCACTGATACCAGTTTGTTGGTATAATAGGGGTGGTCGTATTTTGATATTTGTAGTGGAGGTAGAAGACAAGAAAAAAAGACTTAAACTTGTACTCTCTAATCTTTCTTGCACTTCTCACACATTTACATACATTACTTTGTTACTATTTATAGCATTACAAATGACTCTTAGACTCTCTCTACATTAAGAGGACTTGTGTCCTTGTATCTTCTATGCTAAGGACAAACAATCAAAAGTATTCAAATCAAATTATTACAATGGATTGTGACCTATCCTTTCGTCTTCCAACTTGATGACTCATCACCTTTGATCACTTGGCTGCCAACTGGGATGGATTAAGATCAATTTTCAACAATGGTACCTTTTAAAAAAAAATCAAACAATATTACCAGACTTGAAGTTGTGGAATAAACTTCCATGAGTGAAAAAAAATTCCAAAAAAATTCCACGAGTAATATATTCCACCAAACTATGTTTGACTTCCATCACATAGGACAAAGTAGCTATATTTCCAGGAAATTACACTTACTTGGCATGCACACAAGCCCAGACTCTATATCTGTAGACTTATATTAATTTAAATTGCATGAAGAATTAGAAGACCTTTTTCTTTCAGATCAAGATTCAATTTCCCACTGCAACTTAGTAAGATACTAAGATGAAGGCTTCCACTCGTGTGCTTGTGATGGTTACTATGGTTGTGTGTCTCTTCTTGATGATTAGTATAGCTATGGCCGATCGGAAGTTGATTCAACGAAAGCTTGGGAGAGGAGGCATTTGCGAAAACTGCAAGCCTGGAGTTGGTGATATTCCTTGTCCATCATGGAGGAAGCCGTCATGCTAGTGTGTTAATTAATTTAGTTTGTCCTTGTGGTCAAAGTCGGATTTAAAATAATTATAGGAAGTGGGTATAGGGTACAAATTTGGTATACGACTGTAGTCTATCAAATCGCTTATAATTTTATATTTAACTACACTATTTTGTTATATATTTTCATAACAATTTCATTTTTTAACTTGTCCTTTTTATTCTCAAGACATTTATGTGGATTTATTGTATTTTTTGTTGATTACATATGTTTGCATCATGTACATAAGGATGTTGAACTCATGGTAATTGATCCTAGAAAATCCACTATATTGAAATAGAAGTCGACACTCTACAGTCTATCTGCCTTAATTTCCACGCTTCTTGCATGCTGCTATTTGTTATTGTTATTGTTTTTTTTGCAATATTTTCTTAACTTATTTTTTAATCCAACATTTTGAAAACTATATTACATTTGTACATAAGTAAACAATATTTGTGCATTATAAAACCAATTTGCTATTTTTCTAGCACTTATCAAGATCATTTACCTTTGGTTTGTTATTAGTATACCTAATTTCGATGTGGTGGTGGTGATGACCTTGTGCTATCTATTTCTCGTATTTTCGATCAAATCTATCACCTTTTTTGTTTATTTTTTGAACTTTTTCAATCAAATAGGAGGTGTTGATTTATAAATAATACATCAATTAAATCAACTTCTAATTTACCCTTTATATAAAAGAAACATTTAAAATATCTTGAATAATTTCTTGCATAGTTTGTTGATCTTGATGGATGCACTCTTGATCTTGCCTTTTAGGGTAGAATTTGAATTTACAGAAACTTGCAAATGGAACCATGTCGTGTAATTTACACCTCGATTTGCATGCAAGTCCCTAAGGAAATAATATATTGCGATATATGCAGACAAGTCCGTGTATAACTTGAAATGTGCATTAGTACAATAATTTGTTAATATTTATCAAAACTAGGAGCACATTCTAACATTATCCGTCTTGTTGAGGATGACAATAATAATAATATAAGAGTAGAAGTAATATGCAATTTAAGGTTGATAATATAAGAATGTGCGCTCTCCCTCAATATAAGGAATATTCACTAGAGTATTCTTAAATATATTATTAATTTTGGTCCCCCATGTTGAACGTTTTAATTTAAACCGCAAGTGCACGACCGCGTTGAAGCTGTGGCAAATACGGGTCATCCTCAGGGAGGTGAGCAGTCTTTCGTTTGCACGAAATCAAGTGGCAAAAATATGGAGAAGAGATTTGTTTATGCTACTCTATGCTACACTACGAAATACGAAATGCGAAAGAAAGCAACAAACGATTAACTAAAACTTAACTAAGAACAAAAGAAGAGTGCTGGAATTCAGAAATGGAAAACCCCTATGGGGTGGAGTGAGTGCACACATGCAAAGAGGTGGGTGTTGAACACATTCTTTAAGCACAAATAAAGGTGATGGTATCATGCATAGGAAGTGTCTAAATGTTATGGCAAAACCTATCAATCCATTCAACATCCTAGTTGATTAACATTTACAAATACAAGTTGTTTATTTCAGAACCTAAACAAGCCTGAGAGGTGTCTAATCATTTTGGCAAAACTCATCAAGTTATAAATTCTATCCCAAACAAGCAAGCATACATTCATGTTTTATCAACACATTGTAAATAAAGCATTCATTCCATTCTCTAATGCATGTATGACAATCTACTCCACCCCCCAAAGGGGTTGGAACTACTCACCACACATTATACCAATGATTAAACTAAGCAAAGAAAACATATTAACTAAGCTACTAAAACTAATGAAATGAAATTAAACAAAGTAAAACAAGAAACATAAAACAAACAACATAATAATGAAACATTTATTAAAGTGACTCACATTTCAAGTGGCATCCTCCTACTTTAGTGTGTGCTTCAAGGCCTCACTTCTAGTAGGAAGAATAGCCACTCAAAATATGAAGTGATTACATTATATGGTGAAGAGTTCTAATTATAGCCATAGAAAAAGGCAATCCGGGACAATCCCCCGATGTGGGACTAAACAAATACCAGAAATGGACTAAATACACACTAATACGCGACCCACCAAAATCTTCGAGGATTTGGGCCAAAACAGACCGCCAATTAGCGGTCTATATGGTCCGGATCACACTGGATTTTATCGTGGGCTTTTCTGGATGTCTTTGTTGGTCTTTGATGCATCTACTTCACTTGTTGGAGCTCCGACCCGAATAGAATTGCCAAAATACTCCCCATGATGGTATGGAGTTTTCTATTTTTCTCTTCGGTCCATTGGTCTTACGTTTAGGTCATTCTCCCTTGCATCTTAGTTCCCAGATCTCACAATTCAGTCCTTTGTCCCAGCTTTTGGGTCCTTTTATGCTTCATCTCTTCAAACCTATTTATTCCTGAAAACTAAACATAAGACTTGTTACATAACATTGTTTAGGTGAAAGATAATGGATATAAGATGCAAATAAGAGCATGAAATGATGTCAATCACCCCAATGTGAGCATGTGTCAATATCCTTATTTTCTCTTATTTTATGTCCCCATTTATCATATTAAAAACTTGTAAAGAATTATGTGTAGCAAAGAAGAGAAGTGACGAAATAAAGGTGATTTCCATTGAATTTTGAAACTAGTACAACACAACACGACCTAAAGAAAAAGTTGAAAACAAGACAAGTAGAACAATGACACAACATAATCTCAAAAATCTCCAACACAACCAACATAAACGTTGCTGGAAAAAAGGATTTTCACGTTGTTTTTGTTGGTCATATCACGTTGATTTTACTGTTCTAATATACCGACTTCGTAAAACAGATGTAAAATGTAGGGTGATACCACGTCGGTTCAAAACCGACGTGATGTAGGACCATATCACGTCGGTTTTCCAATAACTGACGTGTGATATATAATATATACAAGGAATATCACGTTTGTTTTTCAAAAAACTGACGTGATAGACCATGCATATCACGCCAGTTAGTAGAAACTGACGTGATATGCATGGTCTATCACGTTGGGTTTCTTAAGAACCGACGTGATATCTATGCTCTATCATGCCAATTTTCTACTACCCGGCGTTATATTCCTGTATATATGGGTATATTTTTTTAATAGGGATATATCACGTCGGTTCTTGGGAAACTGACGTGATAGATGTGTATATCACGTCCGTTCTTCAGAAAACCAATGTGATATGGAGGTACATCACGTCGGTTTCCCAAGAACTTACGTGATATATCCCTGTTAAACAAATTAAATATATTTATTACATAATCTACTGATATTTCCTACACTAAACACATTCCCAATATGCAATCCACATTCACAATCACGTTTACATTGACATTCACAAACACATACTTAAAGAAATCAATTTTAACATTTAAGCCATTCAAGTCGATCACTTAAACTAACATATTTACATTCAAGTCGATCACTTAAACTAACATATTAACATTTAAGTTGATCACATATACTAAGTGACATTCAAGTCGATCATTTAAACTAACATATTAACTTTCAAGTAAATCACATATAGTAAGTGAGATTCAAGTCGATCATTTATTCACAATCACAATCCATTTTAACATTTAAACTAACATATTCAAAGCATGTCTCTGATTTCCATTCGAGTAAACCAACATGTTAACATTCAATATATCGAGGAAACTACCAAGTTAACATTCAATGTATCCATGGAACTAAGTAGTTAACATACATCGATCATAGACTTAAAAACATACGTCTAATGAAAAAAGAAGCCCATCTCTCACGTGTGTCGTCGAGCTCGGCTTGGGAATATGGTTCAGGATTTGGTCCAAAGATCTACAAATTAAACAAAGAATTCCATAAACTTACAACTTTATCAAATGATTTATTATTTCAATGTAAGATACAAACTCCATATTACCTCTTGTAAATCTCTCCTTTGCAAACCGAATTCCACAATTTCTTCCATATACCTCATGTTATAATACCCGCACTCAGTATTTCTAGTTTGTTTACAAAATAACGAAATTAATTGATAAAATGTATATTACAAAATAACGAAATTAATTGATAATATAGTGCTCATTGTTTCAAAATAATAATAATTACAAAATAACGAAATTAATTGATAATATAGTGCTCATTGTTTCAAAATAATAATAATTACACTACCTTTATAGCATGTCAAATTGCTGTCTTTTTTGGCTTCTTTTTCGTCCCAATTGTTTATATATATATTATACATATATAGCTCTACATAAATGGATATATATCAAAATTTATTGCTGTCCAATGATCTACATTGTTTTTAAAATTGACATTGTATCCAAAACCGTGTTTATCTAATGATTGTTTTTGACTACCGAAGAGCATGTCAAGCATTTATTTTCCTTTGGTGAGCTTCTCTAGATTATTTCATAATTGAACGTTACATTCTTAAGATTATTTCATAATTTTTTCATGTCTAGCAAGAACCTCATTCTTTTCATTCATGAAGATTTGGATTTCGCAATGAAGTTTATCAATTTCCTTCTTAGCTAGTTTGTTCTTTTGAAATATGATTTCATATTGTAAACTAGCTCATGAAATGCATTTTGTAGCTCATTAAAGAATATGAATCATTGTTAGAATTAGAGCTGAAACTCTAAGTAGAGAAAGATTTAGAGGATGCCGTATTTTCTTCATCTTATAATATCATGAAGCACATCTAAGCAACATCCCTTGGTTCTGAAGATCAAGAGCATTATGTGTCTTCCCATGTGGCCTTGTGAGCTTCTTCCTCTTTTTCTTTTCTTTTGCTCTTCTCCTCATTTCCTTTTCCTTTCTCTCTTATTTTCTCCTTTTTCTCATTTTCACTCCTCTCCTTCTCCTCAAATTTTCTCCTTCTTTCGTTTTCTTTTCTCTTCTCATTATCTTCTTCTTTTCTCCCTTTATCTTTTCCTTTTCTTTCTTTCCGTCTCTCTTTGCTTCTCTTGAAAATTTTGAAGAAATCTGGTGCGTGGACTTAAATGTCCTCATCTCTCTTTTCTCCTTGGTTCATCAAAATTGGCTATTGAGTGTAACACAAAGGATGATTTCTTCTTCGAGGCTTCATTTTCCTTTCGGTCTGTCATTTGTAGCTCATATATATGCCATGAGGTTTCCTATTAGGTCCTCCACCTATAGTTGGGGGATCTTGTGCTTGTTCAATGGCTCTCACTTTGTCTTTCCATTCAATGGTGAGTGACTGCAAAATTTCCTCGCCATGTCTTCCTCGCTAAAATTTCTACCAAAAACATTGAGCGATTTAGCAATCATGATGAAGCAAGTTTTCAACGGGTTGCATAGTGAAGAGTTCATATATATGCATGAGGAAGCTAATTCTTGTGTCTTTTGTTCTACTATCCCCCTCTTGATGCATTTGAAGTTCATGCTATATGTCATATGTAGTTTCACAACCCTAATCCGGTTATATTCACCTTCATTCAAGCCACAATAAACAATGTTCATGATATGAGAGTTCATTGATTGATACGTTTTAATTACCGCAAGTGCACAACCGCGTTGAAGCGGTGGCAAGTACGGGTCGATCCTTAGGGAGGTGAGTAGCCTCTGATTTTTCAGAAATTAAGTGGCAACAAAAGGGGAGAAGAGTTTGTCTATGCTAATCTACACTACACAAAACTACTAAGAAGAAAAATACAAAGTAAAGCAACTAACGATTATTTCGAATCAAAACTAAAAGAATGTAAAACTAAGCTGGAATCAAGAAGAGAAAGACCCCTAGGGGTGGAGTGTGTGCACACATGTAGAAAGATGGTGAAGAGTGCATTCTATAGGCACAAATGTAGGTAGTGTTTTCACGCATAGGTAGTGTCTAAACGTAATGGCAAAACCTATCAATCCATTCACTAACCTAGTTGATTAACATTCATATACACAAGCTAGTTTTTTCAGAACCTAAACAAGCATGGGAGGTGTCTAAGATGTGTGGCAAAAACCCATCAAGTGTAGTATTCTACTCTAACAAACAAGCATACATTCACATTTATCAACACCATCAAAATATAAAGCATTTGTATCCATTCTTTAATGCATGTATGAACATCATCTCCACCCCCAAAGGGGGATGGATCTACTCACTCCACATTACTCTAACAATTAAACTAAAGAACAAAAGAAACATTCTAACTACTTTAGCCTAGAATCAAAGAAATAAAACTAAGCTAAGCATGCATAAAGAAACAACATAAGAACAAAACAATGGAAAATTTATTTTATTAGATGACTCACATTGACGGTAGCATTCTTCTCCACCTTGAGATGTTGCTCCAAGGCTTACTCCAAGTAGAGAGAATGCCATCAAGCAATGGGTGATTACAATAGAAGGTGAAGAGTTCTATTTATAGCCATAGAAAAAGGTAATCTGGGACAATCCCCCGGTATGGGACTAAACAAATACCAGAAATAGACTAAATACACACTAATACGCGACCCACCAAAATCTTAGCGGATTCGGGCCAAAACATACCGCCAATTAGCGGTCTATATGGTTCGGATCACGTTGGGTTTTCTTCTGGGCTTTTCTGGATGGCTTGGTTGGTCTTTGATGCATCTACTTCACTTGTTAGAGCTCCGACCCGGATTGAATTGCCAAAATACTCCCCATGAAGTATTCTTGTTTGCTCATTGGTCCTTTGATCTTACATTCAGGTCCTTCAATCTTGCATCTTAGTCCTTGAGTCTCTGAACTCAGTCCTTTTCAGGCTTTTACGTCCTTTTATGCCTCTTCTCTTCAAAACTATTTATTTCTGAAATTCAAACATAAAACTCGTCATGTAGCTTTGTTTAGGTGAAAGATAATTGATATAAGATGCAAATATAAGCATGAAATGATGTCAATCATTCATCTCAACATCTTTTATCTTGGCTCTAATATAGGTGGTTAATTCATCTTTCGTAGGGGTTTAAAGGAAGATCAAATACTTAACGCCACTAGATTGTTTTCATTTTATTCTTCCAATAATAGTAGTTTGACCCATTAATCAAAGTTTGTCTAGATGAGGATAAACCCTCACAATGATCAGATGATGAAACTATCATGATAAACTACGGTTAAGTAGATAAATTTAGCACCTAAACTCTTATACCAATTGTTAGGATGATGACCACTAATCTTATGTCTAAACTTAATATCTGTAGCAGAAATAAGCTAACAAAAGAAGGATAATCAAACCACAATGTAGACCATAGTCTTTTATAGAGGTTTGGCACCCCAACGATGTCATAATTCTCTCTTGGGGTGGCTGATAGGATTGTGCATGCATGGGAGGTTGGTGTGGTTGGTTAGGTGGTCGAGAGGAGTTTGAAGGACCACCCGGGGCATTATTTTGGTTCCACGAAAAATTGGGGTGGTTCCACCATCCGGGATTATAAGATGATGAGTATGGGTCATTCCTAGCCCTATCATAGATGGCGTTGACACGTTCCATCTCAGGAGGAATGGACGCGCGCACACTCGCTTTCAACATGACCTATCCTACCACATGAATGACAGGGAACTCGACCAGATGTGGACATGTGAGGTGCACCTTGTTGGTTTTGGAGCTCAATCGAATCCATACGGCACATTAAGGCCGCCATGCGCGCCTCGGTGGCCGTAGTGGTTTCGACAGCAAATGCGGCACCCGATCTAGTCGAGTTTGCATTCGCGATCCTCACTCCTATACTGGATGATGCAGGTGGTTCGCTTACACTCTCCCATTGCATTGTTTTCTCAGCAAGGTCTTCTAGGAAAGTCCATGCCTCCCTTTCATCCTTTCCTAAGAACTCTCCCTGACACATGGACTCAAGGAGTGTTCGGGACGGGATGTGAAAACCCTCGTAAACAATCTGACAAAGACGTCACAACTCAATGACTTGGTGAGGGCATGAGGATAGTAGCTCCTTGAACCTCTCTAGATATGCACGAAATGTTTCGTTCTCAAGTTTGTAGAACGAATTGATTTCGTTCCTCAATTTTTGAGTCCGATGATTTGGAAAGTATTTCGTGAGGAATGCAGATTGAAACTCTTCCCAAGTTCTAAAGGCATTCGCCTGGTTGCTGTACAACCACTTCTTGGCGTCATCCTTTAGTGCAAAAGGGACAAGCCTAAGATGGATGGAGTCTGTGCTAAGTTGTTGTAGCTTGAACATAACACATACCTCCTCAAATTCCCTGAGAAAGATATAGGGGTCACCCTTCCCAGTGAAGTGAGGGAGCACGGAAATAAACTGAGGCTTAACCTCAAAGTGGTTACCATTTGCCTCTGGCAACACGATGCATGAGGGTAGAGTAGTACGGCTCGGGTAGCATCGATCACGTAGAGGTATGGGAGCCACAACAGGAAGAACAGGTGGTACAGGTGGGTCCAGCAACTGCTCCTCCTCGTGGAAATTAGCAGCCATTGAACCCGGACTGTGTGCGACACGAGAGGAGGAAGGCGTTGAGAAATCGACTACCGAAGCAGGGTTGACAACACACCTCGTCAAACGGCCACTCTCGTCTCGTGCCCACGAAAGCATGCACAAAGGTGCACACACTTGAACAATTTTTTTTTGAACAAAGAATGTACGTAGAGGAGAACACAGGAGGACACAGGAGAGAAAGAATGACTCAGGAGAGAAGGGAAGAAGTCCGTATGCTACAGCGGGTTGGTACAAGTAGAAGCACACAAGCAAACAAGGCTCAAACAGTCCTAAGGTCGCTATAGGTCCTTACAGCTAGACGACGCCTAACTGCGAGGTCACACGGCCTCAACACGCCTCACCTACCTGCGACGAGGACCACAAAGTCCAGCAAGTGAGTCAAGATCCGGAGATCTCGTCTCTCCTACTATCGACACAGTGGGCAACGCCGATCAGGCCATGACGGTGGGAACGTATCACTCTCCTAATGCGCCCGAGATCCTTAGGGCCAATGTCTACTTGATTTTAAAAATTAGACTCTTGATTAGTGTGGTTTGTGGGGCGAAGGAAAGATTGATGAAATCTTCCACCTTATCTTTTATGGGACAACCCCTCCTTAATAGCGTTTTGGAGTCTTAATCTAACAATCAACTCTCCAAACAAACGCTCAACTCTCACTTCTTTCAATGCACTTCCTACTAACTAATGCATGTTCATACGAAATGCATGAATGAGAGTAGAAGGTGCGTACCTCACGCCAGCACTCAGCAACTGAAAATAAAGCTAAAATAAAAGACAATCTACGTGCCTAAGTCGCATACATGATGCATGACCTAAACAAGAAGGAATGCCTAATTTTTTGCTTTGGGTTTTAGGTCCAAGTTGCTTAAAAGAAGTTGATTATTAATGTGGGAGCAATCTAAGAGTCAGAACATGCCAAATCGAGTCCGAGATTCCTAAATGAATTATGGCAACAACACAAAGAAAAGAGAAGGCAAACAGATCTCATCAGACCGCCAACTTGGCGGTCTCAGACCGCTGATTGGCGGTCCAAAGTGCCCAGGTTGGTTCAAAACATCTCCAGCTGCCTCTCCTGGCTACTCCAAGTCTCCTGTAACAAAGAAAAACTATAAAACACAAATTAAATCCACTCGAATCGTCCAAACATGAGTCTGGACTAGCACCTCCCCGGCAACGGCGCCAAAAACTTGATTGATACGTTTTAATTACCGCAAGTGCACGACCGCGTTGAAGCGGTGGCAAGTACGAGTCGATCCTTAGAGAGGTGAGTAGCCTCTGGTTTTTCAGAAATCAAGTGGCAACAAAAGGGGAGAAGAGTTTGTCTATGCTAATCTACACTACACTAAACTACCAAGAAGAAAAATGCAAAGTAAAGCAACTAACGATTACTTCGAATCAAAACTAAAAGAATGTAAAACTAAGATGGAATCAAGAAAATGAAGACCCCTAGGGGTGGAGTGTGTGCACACATGTAAAAAGAGGGTGAATAATGCATTCTATAGGCACAAATGTAGGTAGTGTTTTCATGCACAGGAAGTGTCAACGTTATGGCAAAACCAATCTATCCATTCACTAACCTAGTTGATTAACATTCATATACACAAGCTAGTTATTTCAAAACCTAAACAAGCGTGGGAGGTGTCTAAGATGTGTGGCAAAACCCATCATGTGTAGTATTCTACTCTAACAAACAAGCGTACATTCACATTTATCAACACCATCAAAATATAAAGCATTCGTATCCATTCTTTAATGCTTGTATGAACATCATCTCCACCCCCAAAGGGGGATGTATCTACTCACTCCACATTACTCTAACAATTAAACTAAAGAACAAAAGAAACATTCTAACTACTTTAGCCTAGAATCAAAGAAATAAAACTAAGCTAAGCATGCATAAAGAAACAACATAAGAACAAAACAATGGAAAAGTTATTTTATTAGATGACTCACATTGAAGGTACAGTCTTCTCCACCTTGAGATGTTGCTCCAAGGCTTACTCCAAGTAGAGAGAATGCCACCAAGCAATGTGTGATTACAATAGAAGGTGAAGAGTTCTATTTATAGCCATAGAAAAAGGTAATCCGGGACAATCCCCTGGTATGGGACTAAATAAATACCAGAAATTGACTAAATACACACTAATACGCGACCCACCAAAATCTTAGCGGATTCGGGCCAAAACATACCGCCAATTAGCGGTCTTGGACCGCCAATTGGCGGTCCATATGGTTCGGATCACGCTGGGTTTTCTTCTGGGCTTTTCTGGATGACTTTGTCGGTCTTTGATGCATCTACTTCACTTGTTGGAGCTCCGACCCGAATAGAATTGCCAAAATACTCGCCATGATGGTGTGAAGTATTCTTGCTTGATCATTGGTCCTTTAATCTTACATTTAGGTCCTTCAATCTTGCATCTTAGTCCTTGAGTCTCTCAACTCAGTCCTTTTTCAGGCTTTTAGGTCCTTTTATGCCTATTCTCTTCAAATCTATTTATTTCTGACATTCAAACATAAAACTCGTCACGTAGCATTGTTTAGGTGAAAGATAATGGATATAAGATCCAAATGTAAGCATGAAATGATGTCAATCATTCATCTCAACATCTTTTATCTTGGCTCTAATATAGGTGGTTAATTCATCTTTCGTAGGGGTTTAAAGGAAGATCAAATAGTTAACATCACTAGATTGTTTTCATTTTATTCTTCCAATAATAGTAGTTTGACCCATTAATCAAAGATTTTCTAGATGAGGATAAACCCTCACAATGATTAGATGATGAACATATCATGATAAACTACAGTTAATTAGATAAATTTAGCACCTAAACTCTTATACCAATTGTTAGGATGATGACCACTAATCTTATGTCTAAACTTAGTATCTGTAGCAGAAATAAGCTAACAAAAGAAGGATAATCAAACCACAATGTAGAACATATATTTTTATAGAGGTTTGGCACCCCAACAATGTCATAATCCTCTCTTGGAGGGCCCGCTCGATCAGCATGGACCCGACTCCCTACTTCTCTTCCTTTGTGTCTCTTCTCCTTGTCATCCTTATATCGTCTCTTGTGCCTTTCCTCCTTTTCTTCCTTCTCCCTCATTGACTAAGTTTGTCTTTACCACCAATGGTTTGAATTCATATATCCGTTGACGGTTCAACGACTGTATTTTGCCATATGCATATGTTCATTGCATGCCAATAGACTGGGAAATTAGTTGCCTGATAGAAGATCGAACGTCCATTTTGGACATGGTAAATTGGCTCCAAGACAAAAGAGAAGATGATTATTACGAAATGAAATCCATAAGCCCGTCCAAGAGAATTTGGTTGTCCTGTATGAAATTGGTTTTCCAATTAGCAAAATCCAATAAAGATCTAAAGAATTCTAATATGAGAAATTTGGTTGTCCATTAGGATGGGGGATGACCAAATTGGACAATGAAAGAATCCTAATGCTCAATTTGACATTAATCCTATGGAGTCAATAAATGGGAAATTACAAATTTTAGTCCAAAGTTTTGTTACAATCTAGAGTCTCTGTCTCAATACTTCTTCTCTTAATAATCTTCCTCAATCTGTTAAGATGAATTTCACAACACAAGTATATATATAATGCATGTTATCATATCTATCTATTTTGATTGACTATGTTGATTAATTAAAATTGAGTTGATTAATCGTCAAAAGTAACGTAGATTAAGGTTTAAAACCCGACGTGTTTTATTCTAATAGAAAAACATGTAAGCACAAAGATGTCAATCAACACCAACGACAAACCAAAAGTCACTAATCAAGTATATTCCCTTCTATTATTACAATTGTAGACATGTAGATGTAACAACTCTTCAACATTGCTAAACACACAAGTCGAGGCGTAAAACACATTGTACAACAACCTATATCTTATGTTATGTCCCTAACCCTAATTAGGGTGCTAATGGAGTTTAAGGTGGCGTTTTGCATGGGGAAGGGGAGTTGGTCAATAGTGGAAGCATGGTGTAGGGTGATGGTGGGGGTTGTTGTGTTGGGAGTGGTGAAGTTGAAAGGTGATTGACATCATTTCATGCATTCATTTGTCTTATATCCATTATCTTGAATCTAAACAATGCTACGTAACGAGTTTTATGTTTGAGTTTCAGGAATAAACAAGATTGAGGAGAAGAGGCAAAAAAGGACCGAAAAGAAAGAAAAAGGACTAAGTTGCAAGACTTATGGACTAAGATGCACAAGAGAGGGACCCGGATGTAAAACCAAAGGGCCATTGAGCAAATGTAGGAACTCCACATCATCATGAACTCAAGGTGGAGAAGAATGCTACCTTCAATGTGAGTCATTGTTAATAAAATAATTGTTCTAGTTTCTTTTAGTCTTGTCTTTTAATTTGTGCATGGTTGTTTAGTCTTTCCTTTCCTTTTAAGATTCTTTAATGCTCCTTTCTTGCTTAGTTAAATTGCCTTTCAGTATAATGTTTCATTTTGTTAATGTAGGTAGTGTCATGATTAGTGAGTAGTTCCATCCCCATTCGGGGGTGGAGAAATATGTGATATGATCATGTAGAGTATTAGGTGTGTGTTATCTTAATCCCTTGAGCCTTATATGATTTCCATAACCATCTAATGGGATTTCACTCTTATCTTTGATATGCTATTGCTCTTGAATGAAGCTTAGCTTATGCTTAGATTAGTGGACCTATTTTATGGGGAATGATAAGGTGAGGTTATGGATGGAATTAGTATTGGAAACACAATTTCTAGTGTATGTACTCTTGTTGCCTTTACCTTGGTTAATGCCTTGGATGTTTTAATGATATTGGGTTATCTTATTTCATGCGGAGGCATAGTAGGGTCTAGTCTTTATACATGAGTTCATTTAGCTTCATTCCAATTATTGTCTTGTATGTTTTAACGATCTAGTCTTACCTTATTTCATGTGGAGGCAAAGTTGGATTTAGTTTTATGATTTCATGCACTACATGTTGTGAGGAGCATAATTGAACACACACACACACATCTTTATATTCACATTATTTCTCTACCCCCTATTTCTCCTTTTCCACCATTAGTAGGGTTTAGTTTTATTGCTTATCTTCCATTTCCTTTTTGCATTGTAGTGTAGTCTAGTGTAACCAACCTTTCTCTCCTTTCTTTCCCACTCGCCTTCGCACAAACCAAAAGTTGACACACCTCCCAGTGGATCGACCCGTATTGCGACCGCTTCAACGCGGTCGTGCACTTGCGGTTTAATATAAAACGAATCAATCATGTGCCAAAGACAAATGCCGGGAAGTAACAACTGCGGTGTTTTTGTCTAATACTGGATAAAATGTCTCATGCAAAACGTACCCCCAATGGAACAGAAAGACCCCAAGACACTTCACTCGGTCAGGGGTGAAATGGCCATGACTTTATTAAGGGATTCCCACACCTGTGTGGAATTAAAGTAATGGTTTTGTAAATTAACAAATGCATTTTAGATTGCAATTGTTAGGTTTTCATAGTTCGAAGTAATATTGTACACATGTATCCAGGTTGATTGATGGGTCAACGCGAATCCTTACTTAGAATGAACAAAAACACAATTAAGAGGGAAAAACGCCAACTTAAAAGGTTCAAACGCCCACTTAAAAAGGAGAAATTCATATTAAAAGGGTCAGACTCTTCCTTAAGAAGGACAAATGCCTACTTATAATGGACAAACCCTACTTAAAAAGGTGCATGCTCATTAACGACATCCTAACACAGAAGGTCAGATGTATGTAGGTTGATCGATGCGTAAGCGCGAACCCTTACTAACAAAAACCCACTTAAATGGGAAAAAACCAACTTAAAAAGTTCAAACGCCCACTTAAAAAGGACAAATTCCAATTAAAAGGGCCAGGTTCTTCCTTAAGAAAGACAGACGCCTACTTATATAGTACAAACCCTTACTTAAAAAGGTACAAGCTCATTTACGACATCCTCCCACAGATTGTACACATGTATGTAGGTTGATCGATGCGTCATCGCGAACCCTTACTTTAAAAGAACAAAAACCCAATTAAAAACGAAAAATGCAAACTTAAAAAGTTTAAATGCCCACTTAAAAGGGTCAGACCCCTACTTAAAAGGTACAAACTCATATACAAATTCCTCACTCATGGGGAAAAATGTTCTTACAAAGGCAATGCGTACTTAATTACAGAAAATGCACTTTCGCACATAGTTAAGGAGCATGCTGCTCGTAATATAACTTCATGTCCCAATCGTCAAAATTTGGATCCCCTGGTCTAGACACGATCTGATGCAGGGGAGATTTGCCCTTCCTTCGATACTTGCTCTTCTGTACTGTGAGGCCATTTTTTTGGCTTCTTTGTACTATTTTCTTGGCTAAAGAAACTCGGCATCTCGTAGACAGTCTTCCTTGACAGGTGCCTTATCTAGATTGCGCAAACAAGTACCACCGGGCACAACTTCATCGACTATAGGAGGGCCTTGGGTAATGTTCATACGTGACCTTAGCCACTCCATACAATTCACGGCATTAAGATACCTTTCATGAGAAATGAATGTTTACTATGCGATGCAAAGAGCACGACCCATTATGTTGGCATGACTTTGAAGCACATCCTTCTCCATCACGCCATCGTCTTGGTACATCTTTTCTCAATAGCTCCACCGAATCCTTCCACCAACGATTTGTGATGTAAGACTGTGGGAGTAATGCATTAGGATCTACACGTGCAAATACGACCAACACATGGCAGCAAAGAAGACCAACGAGCTGAAACTGTCTACAATCGCATGTGAAGTTCAGACTTGTCTTTTGTACAAAGAAACGTTTCGATAATACATGCTCACCAGTCCGTACACGTTCAATGACCTTGTAATGCAATGCGTCGTCCGATTGGAACTCCTCGGTTAGGTCGTTGTTCATCAATTTACCAATTTGTAACTGGACTTTCTTGAAAACTACAATGGCTTCAAAAGTCGCTCATTTGCCTCTCGAAGGGATATATTGAGACCAATTGGGGTTTCTTATGCAGGCAATCGAAATCTGATTGAGCTTCCTTCTCGTACTTGTGAGAGAGAGCAAGTTCGTATTGTTGAACAAAGTGCTTAAGGGTGGTTTTTGAAGATAAGTACTTGTTGAAGAAGGCGTTCATACTTTCGCTTCTTTGTGTGGAAGCCATTCCCACAAAAGAACAATCACCCAAGTAAGCAGGTATCCAAGACTCACGGATAACGTAAATCATTTGGAACAAGCTATGGTTTTGAAGGTCAAAATCAACCAGGAAACCAGGCCAATGCCTCTCAAATTCAGTTGGTTTTTTTTAGCCGTACACAATCAATTTTAGATCAAATAACATGTGCTGGCGATACTGCGTCGGCAACTTCACCGGAGCTTTGTTCATTATGTGCCAAATGCAAAATCGGTGTCTGGCATTTGGGAAGACATTCCTTACAGCAGTAGTAATGGCAGCACATTGGTTCGTTACGATAGCTGGTGGAGGGATATCTGCACAAACACAAATATTTTAGAAAAAAAGAAAATCGCTAAACCGGAAGAGACAAAACTTAAAAAGGACAAACTGATTGTTTAAAAGTACCAATTATTATTTAAAAGGTACAAGCCCAACACTGTGATACGACAAGAACATCGCCCAACTATGGATAATTAAAAAGTACAACCTATAATACTAAAAGGCTAACTCATTCCTAAAAAGGATAATTCGTTACTTAAAAATTACAAAGCCCACTAACATACATACGACAAGAACATCACCCGACTACGAATACTTCAAAAGTACACCCTAACAAACTAAAATGGACAACTCATCAGGTAAAATGGAGAAATCATAAGGTAAAAAGGACAAGACCCAACACCATCAATACGAGTACAAACTCTTGAAACGTACCACCCATACACGAAAGCCACGTCTGGAACAACCATATGTAATTTTTAGTGGTCTCACAGGACAACAAAGTGCAACCGAGCAACACACTCGAAATGGTAATTAACTCCTACAAAAGTGCAAAGGGCATGTCATTCTTGTTTGTGAGGTACCTAGTGTCAAAACATATAGCATCCCCGAAGTATGAAAAGGTAGCTCTAGAGAGGCAGTCGACCCAGAAAACGTTCCTTAGTCTTCCGCCGTCATCCATATCCATGACATAGAAAACATTGAATAATTCTACTGCGTCTAAATGAAATAGTTCTGAAGAGCTTGTGCATCGCCAGGTCCCATTTTCAAATTCTCGATTTGGTTATAACATTCCTGTGCACACAATAAATTATTAAGGACTGAGATTTCCTTAAACGCAATGATGACCAAAACAAAAACAAACCTTAGGTCCATATCAATAAAAGTAAGTTAGTCATGCCCCCAGCCTCAACAACAAACGATTGCATGGTCTTAGCAGCGGAGATTCCAGAAGCATCATTTCACGTTATTCGTGCAATTGCGACCTCAGGTACAAAACGCTTCTGTCTTAGAAAATGCATATGTTCCTCCTGAAGCATTTCATGGTTATGATTGAGATCGACAAAGTTAATCTGGTAACCCGTTGCTGGGTTTCCGGAAATCCTGATGCGAGTCGTGCACTCAACTCTACTCAATAAATGTGGCTTCATTATTTCTTGACCTTGGTCTGTTGGTGCCTTGCTCTCCTTAGAACAAGTTAGCGTAGCCCAGGTAACACCACCACCTTCGAAATGAGTATGTCTTAGCTTAACCCGAAAACTACAAGCATCAGGGTAGTCTGTGCAAAAGGTCTTTGCTTCATCGAAGGAGGGAAAACACATCTTCTCCTTAGGTACGTTTAAAGGGATGTTTTATTGTGTAGACATGTTTACAATTTCCATATTGTTAGTGAAAAAAAATTCAAACGAAAACAAAAGCACGAAGAAGAAAGGAAGAAGAAAGTTCGCCATTCTATTCTCCTTCATAGGCTAGCATTCCGGGGGAAGATGGAACGTCAAAAGTATGGTGCAGGAAGGAGCACCAAACTGGATATTTCCAGTGTGATTTGAGACCCATTAAATGTGGCTGCCACCCACGTACCGCGAAAGAAAAAAATCGGCTGAGTTCGACATGTCCAACTCAGTAGTGTCCGCGTATAGCATCCCGGAGAGAGGCCAAAAACATTTTCCTTATTTGTATGCATGCTCTACTCGTACTGCCGAGGTGATAACACTAATGACTTTTGGAAGTAGACTCTGAACTTCCTTTATTGTCTTACCGGATTTTATTAAGTAGAAATAGTCATTCCCTCCAAATTCCCCAATGATGAATAATGATTTTTCAAGATCATCACATTTAGTTTCCTCTGTAATAACATATTTAGCATTTAATTTTCAATTTTAAGGGTTTATTTTTTTATTACAAAAACCAAAAATTCTAGAAAACATATACAAAACCTTTGGTGGAGTTGGCACATAGATAAGGAAAGACTTGTTTGAACCATTCAATATGTACACCCAGAGAATTGTTGGTCTCTAAGTTTTCATCCCCATTCTCCATCAAAAACTTGGCGCTCAATGCAGATGCTCCGGCTACTGCAAAATTCGCACAACCTCGGTAGTCATGTTCCCCAAGAAATGGTGCAACGAAAGGTATCCCATTGCTTCAGCTGATACCAAAAGAATTCACCAGAAAGGCTTTCAAAATACAAACTAAATGACCTAATTGTCTCGTAATCAACAAATCCATTACAACATTAACCTCCGCTAATGTAATGACTTGGCAAAAAATCGACAATGAGACGACCATTTGAGTAACGACGAGTTGGATGGTGGAAGAAAGTCATCCCATGACGTGAATTTTTTGTTGGATATCCCTCGTAATATTTGACCATATACGCACGATTACTAGTATCGACATACGTGTCACCAAAACTAAACATGGAAGTATAAGGCAAGATTGGATTGGATAAGAGTATGATTGGAGGAAGAAGGTAGCGACCATAAACACCTCCAACAATGTTATTTACATGGAAGCTGTGATAACCTAACCCTTGCTGGGGATTTCTTTGTGTTTATGTGGTCAATGGGGGTTTAGGGAAGGATTTGCGATTGATGAGGTGGAGGTGTGTGATTGTTGGAGGGATGTTGGAGGGGTGTTTTAAGGTATTTCTCTCCCTCTCTCTCTCACACACATTATTCTCCCTCTCACTCTCTAATCTTCCTTCTCTCTCATGCTCTATAAAGCTTAGATGTGGTCGGGTGTTTGGTGAGCAGTAGTTGCGGTTGCAGAGAAGGTGTGATCGTTCCTCGGGTGATCGTTGGAGAAAAAGCATTTTGTGATGAGGTGTTCACCGGGGTTCTTCGGAGGGTTCTTCAAACCTTTAAGGTATGCCAAGTTCCTTATTGGTGCTCACCGAAGGAGTGTGAGGTGTTGGATTGTGCTTCGGTGACCGGAGGTCGCGACGATGATCATTGTGCAGCAAGGTTGCTGCAGGTGATCGGTCAATTGGTATGTGTTTCGGACAACCGCTTGCAATGTAATCGTAGGAGTTTTGCTCTTCACCAGTCGAATGATGCCTTGGGCGGTTGACCAGTTGTGGGATTTAGGCAAGCTCTATTGCTTTTCCGTCGAACGGGTTGTTGGTTTTTGTCCTTAATCTATGTTTTGATGATTTAATCAACCTAATCCTAATTATAATCAATGTAGAGTAGCACACATATTGCATAGCATATATTGCTATGCAATATATGACTGAAGGAAGAAAGGATTCAAGTCAAGACATGTAATCAAGCTCATTTGAAGACATGTAATTTGCAATTCTTTTGAGTCTTGGGAACTTTGTGTAATTGAGTATACTTGAGCTAAAATAAACTCAAACACACACTAGGTTCCTCATAGAAGTCACACACAAATTTTCACATCATTTGGACTTCAATAGATCACCCAAACTTAGACCGGAAAATACTAAAACTAAACCTGAACTGTCTGCCCACATTTGGTCGACCGAACCAAACCTTTCGGTCGACGGAGTGATCAATTATCCTGTACTGTTTTCAACTGCCCACATTCGGTCGACCGAATCAACATAATTTTCCGACCGTTAGACTTATCGTTTTATAGCAACGGTCGTATTCGAATTATTCACAAATACCCCAAAATACATAATTGCCTATCGATCGACCGTGGACCTGTTCGGTCGACCGAACTTAATTGTCTCCAAATTGTGCAAAAGCGTGGACGTTTCCGGTCAACCGAAGACTTTGGATCGGTCGACCGAACATGATCATTTGATGTTCATGCCATATGTCATATGCAGTCTCACGACCTCTAATACGGATATATTCACCTTTATTCAAGCCACAATAAACAATGTTCATGATATGAGAGTTCATCTCAACATCTTTTATCTTGGCTCTAATAAGGGTGGTGAATTCATCTTTCCGAGGGGTCTAAAGTATGATCAAATACTTAACGTCACTAGATTGTTTTCATTTTATTCTTCCAATAATAGTAGTTTGACCCATTAAGCAAAGATTGTCTAGACAAGGATAAACCCTCACAATGATTAGATGATGAAACTATCATGTTAAACTACGGTTATGTAGATAAATTTAGCACCTAAACTCTTATACCAATTATTAGGATCGATGATGACCACTAATCTTATGTCAAAACTTAGTATCTGTAACAGAAATAAGCTAACAAAAGAAGGATAATCAAACCACAATGTAGACCATAGGTTTTTATAGAGGTTTGGCACCCCAACGATGTCATAATCCTCTCTTGGAAGCCCCGCTGGATCACCATGGACCCAACTCATGACTTCTCTTCCTTTGTGTCTCTTCTACGCGTCATCTTTATCTCATCTGTTGTGCCTTTCCTGCTTTTCTTCCTTCTCCCTCATTGACTAAGTTTGTCTTTACCACCAATGGTTTGAATTCATATATCCGTTGAGGTTTCAACAACTGTATTTTGCCATATGGATATGTTCATTGCGTGTCAAGAGACTGGGAAATTAGTTGCATGATAGAAGATCGAATGTCCATTTTGGACATGGTAAATTGGCTCCAAGACAAAAGAGAAGATGATTATTACGAATAAATCCACAAGCCCATCCAAGATAATTTGGTTGTCCTGTATGAAATTGGTTGTCCGATTAGCAAAATCTAATAAAGATCTAAAGAATTCTAATATGAGAAATTTGGTTGTTTGTTACGATGGGGGATGACCAAATTGGACATGGAAAGAATCCTAATGCTCAATTTGGCATTAATCCTATGGACTCAATAAATGGGAAATTACAAATTTTAGTCCAAAGTTTTGTTACAATCTAGAGTCTCTGTGTCAATACTTCTTCTCTTATTAATCTTCTTCAATCTATTAGGATGAATTTCACAACACAAGTATATATGTAATGCATGTTATCATATCTATCTAATTTGATTGGCTATGTTGATTGATGAGAATTAAATTTATACCGCAAGTGCACGACGTTAATGAAGACGTGGCAAGTACGGGTCGAACACAAGGAGGGAGAGATATTGTTATTTTTGTGATTTTTCGATTAAGGAAAGAAAGAAAGAGAAATAAGGTTGGTTTGAGATTTTTGGATTTTTAATTTCTAAAGCAAGAACAACAAGAAACAAATTAAGAATAAAGCAAATATGGATGAGAGTCCAGCGAGGGGGGGGGATTAGATATCGGGTTTTGTTTAGAGAATTCTGAAACTTATAATAAATCACATTAGTTATAAAGCATTACATGATAAATGATTCAACATAAACTCAAGTAATCAAAATATAGTAACACGAAATTAAAATAATAACATCATTCTTCTTCTCATCACCCTAAATCAGTCACCCCACCCTTTGGAGAGAGTTACAAACTCATGGATGGAGGGAAGGAGAAGGGGTCCTAGAGAAACTACAAAAGAAAACTAAAAAAACACAAAATAAAAGAACAAAATTTTATTGCTAAAAAGAACAGGAGGAGAGAAGCCCCTTTCAATACATGATTCGGCCTTATTTATAGCCTCAACCGGGGATCCTAATACATAAAAGGAAAGTACACGTCAATACAGCATTGGTAAAAATTTGAGCGCACGGATCGACTTTTGTGCGGCGGAATCGCCACATTTTGTACATGACGTGCGGCGGAATCGCCACCTTTTTGGCTCGGAATCGATCCGGATTTTTCATGTGCGTTTATGGTATGTTTTAGCTGTCCTTTCCGCGTCCGAATTAATTATTGCATATCTTTGGAGATCCGAGTTAATTTATTCATATATTTGGAGATCCAAATTGATTTTTCTTTAGAACTTCTCCAAAATAATCTTTTGGTACTCGTAATTTGCAGTCGGGTTCTCGGCTTTTGCAATTAAGTCCCTGACCTTTTTGTAATTAGGTCTTTGAATGCTTTTATGCTTGGATGGATATCAATTTGAATCCCGATAATCTTGAACTTGGTCTTTATGATAGAAATGAGTTTCTTGCACGCGTTTATGCTCGGGATATGGGTAATTTGCATTCAGGTCCATGTATTCTATAAATAAGACTAAACACATACCTTAGTAGCATTTATTGATATAAAGTTAATCTAAATGAACGACATATGATGCAATGTATGCAATGCATCAAATACCCCCACACCTAGATTTTTCTAGTCCCTAGCAAAACAAAATATAAGAAAAATGAAAACAGGGAAATCCTAACTCACTTTCGTAGGGATCACGGTTGCACTTAGCATGTGCAACAAGCCTTTAAACCCCTAAGTTTCCTTAGAGGACGAGTTTTGTCTCGTAAGGGTTTTCAGTTGACACACCCACAAGGTCTTAATTCAATGTTTCATTAATAACTCTCAATATCTCCACCTCAACCTTATACATCTCACTTAGAATTCTTGAATGCTCATTATATAAATCTAACTCATAAAAAAAACTGACTTGGTCTTCATTCCTCCAATATGCACACCACTAACCCTTCTACACATGTTATCACTTAAATTATTTTTCACGGCTCCTCTGGTGGTGAAGTATCATTCGGATCAACCATGGTATGGATCATTCTTTTAACTTTGGGCATTGAGTATCTTATAGTATATATATATATATATATATATATATATATATATATATATATATATATTCCGTGATTCAACACATTTGCTTATTTGACACTTTTACCCTTTTGCATTTGTGTGCGAGTTTGGTCGATAACCCCGAGCTGGCAGACTCAAGTTACCGGGTTTCAAGGTACCTCTACGGACCAGTGAATCGAAGGCTTGGGTTTTGTAATCATTTTGCAAAATGTGCTTTCCTCACTTTTATTCCCCTTTTATTTTCCTCAAGGCTTAATTGCTATCAGAAGTCCAAACTTCCCGGTATATTTTCCTCAACCTCTGCTTTTTATCAACCTCTTCAAAGATTTGATTCATCCAATTTAAGTGCATACATGTCTTAAAGGGTAATGGGTTATTTCTTTGGAACTTAAATTTATGTCATAATTTCTACAAGCAAAATTATATAATAAGGAACAAAAACTCAATGCAATTTGTACTCGGCTTTTGGTAGTTCATGAAGGGAATGTGTTCTAAAAGTTTTACTTTTAAATGTCAATTATTATGAATTGAATGAGAAATCATTTTGTTCCTCGTTTATGTTATTCGTCTTTTAAAGTGTTAAGGAAGAGGCTCTTGGTCATTAACCATAGAGCTCTAAAAGTTATTGGTTTACATAAAACAAAAGATATTCGCAAATCATGGTAATTAACATGGGACATTAATTACAAAGTTAAGATTGTCGTGTTGGTCATAGATCATTGTAGCTCTACAAGTGAGTGACGACACGGGTATGCAAAAGAGGAAAATATTACTTTTATATTCTAAATAGACCTAATAAGTAAAATATTCTAGGAATGTGTTTCTGTGTCATTAATATTTTACTGTGTCTTCGGTCCTTTGATATGAGACTTATATCCAATCACTTAAGGAATGCTTAATTAGATTAGTGTCTTGAGCTATCAATAAGTGTAGTGTAAAGGCATTGGTTTGTTAAGTACAACTTTTGTTGGAGAAGATAGTTAGTCAAAAGACTATCATTGCCCCTCTTAATTGAGTGATGATATTAGTGGGCCCCTTGATAAAGCAAAGTTATAATGTGCACAATGTGATTTGAGTTAAGTCACATATTTATAACTAGCTTAAAGAGATCAAGAAATGAATACTAATACAAAGATGACACAATACTACTTTGTGTGTATTCTTAATATCATGAGGCAAGGGACGGACACAAGTGGTGCACTCCATCACTAAATGGATCAGGTTTTGGTTCGAGTGGAATTAAGACATCTAACTAATTGGGAGCTATAATGTGTAGCTAGATACCGATTATAGCTTGTGATATTTAGCTCTTAATAGCACTGCGAACTTAGTCTAGATCCTCCCATAGGTCACACCGCAAAAACCGGGAAACAAGAAGCTTGATTTTGATTCATATGATGTGTCAGGTTTCTTATAGAAAATATGACACATGTGGTGAACAAGTGAAATCAATTATGTTATATATAACATAATTAGAATCATGATAAATTCATATGAGATGCATATATTATGGGGTGTAATAATTTATTATTGCATAGGATAATACATTGCATAAGTTGTGAATTTGCTGAAACACCTAAAGTTCAAATTTTGTTGGAAATAAATCCAAAATTTGAAAAGGCAAAATCGGGTAGAAGTTTTGTAATCCGTTAAGGTTCGGTCGACCGAAGGATCTGTGGATCGGTCAACCGAACGTGGAACGGATGGTCAAGTTGATTGACCGAACTTGACCAAAGTGCCTGGAACTCTGGGTCGGTATACCGAACCAGAAACGGTTGACCGAACAATGTCCAGTTCCAATATTTTCGGTTAACCGAATGACACTCGGTTAAAGACGCGAATTCGTCCGAACGGTTAAAGAAGAACTTTTCTCCTTAAGAATCGGTCATCCGTCAAGTGCACGGAAATCCGAACGTGACATATTCGGTTAACCGAGTATGTCTCGGTAGACCGAGTCCCGATCGATTTTCTGCCTTTGATAATTAAGAGATTAATTTGATCAATGGTTGGATTAGCTCCAAACTTGGTCAAACATTTTGTGGGTGCATATAATGCATTATGGAATTAGTTTTGAGAGAAAATGTCAAGAATTCGTGACTTAAGAATAGCCATGATTGAGAGTAAGATTGAAGCTTATAAATAGGTCCTTATTCTCCTAAATTATGTTAGAAGAAGTTTGCTAAATATTTTCTCTCCTAATTCACCACAAAAATCCACGAAAATTCTCTTAGTTTTCTAAGTCTTTGGAAAGAGAAATCTCAGAGATTAAGGAAGGGGTTTGTAGCTAGATTCTAAGCTTGTTTGGAGATTGATTGGCTATCTCCTTTCTCTCCAACCTTGTTTAGGGTTTCGGTGAACACTCGGAGGCATCCGGCGCAACGGGAAGCGACGATCGTCTTCTTCAGCATCTCCGGATCATCAAGAAGTTTTAGAGAACTTCTAGGTATGAATTTCGGGGCCCATGTTTGTTTTAATCAGTTTTCGAAACTAGTTATTGAAACAAACCGATGCATGCATGAAATAAATCGTAGAAAATTGTAATTAATCCTTATTATGCATAAAAATTCGAAAAATATACATGCATAATTAAACATAAAATCCTACAGTGGTATCAGAGCATAGGGTTCAATTTTCTAATGATTTAAGGCTGTAAATAAATTTAGTTTACCATCTAGGATTTAAACAATTCGTTTTACCGGTTTTTCGGTCCTTAAATGTTTTGTTGAAATAATTCTTTGTAATAATTCGTTTTGAATGTTTTAAGTAGTTTAAAACATGCCATGTAATTATTAGAATTATGATTTAGACATAAGTCTAACTTGCAATAATTTCGTTTTAAGTATAAACGATTATTTTTTAAGAGAATCAACAAAACCGAAAAACTGCGGTTTGTCTTTCCTTTTAGGAAATTGGATGGACAGCGGTTCAAAATTATTTTTGAACTATGGATGGATGAAAAACATTTTTAATGGATTTCAAAATGTTTTTCAAAGAATTGTTTGAGATTCTAGATGATTGATAAACTAGATTGCATAGTTTATAGCAATATTGCGTGCATGGATGCTCGAGTTGTCTTTGCAAGAATTGTGGGTTTATATGTTCCAAATCAGCAATTATGAATGTATGTAATCATTATTATACAGGGGCTTATGTATGTAAAAGACAAAATTCTCTCTCTTTCCGTCTTTTAGATAGTTGCATTTGCATATGAGAGGTTTTTACATAGGACTTGCACTAGTCGGTTTTTATCGAATGTGAGGAGCATGTTTATTTTCTGTAAAATCTACATCTCCGGTGCAAGAGGAAGTCGCCGTTGTAGCGCATCGATCGAGGATCGAAGATCAGGGATCGAGGATCGAGGATCGAAGGGAACATATAAACTCACACGATGTGGATTGTGTGAATGTTTAATTTCTATTTTATCTTGCTATGCAGGTGATGAATGTGTTGAATGTTAGGATGTGTATGATTAATAATATGCATGATAACCTAAAATTCTAAATCACATGTTAAATTGTCCAACAAAAATTAAGAATAAATTTCCTTCTTATTTCATCCACTAGCAGCTGATTGATCGTTTTATATTTAACCGCAAGTGCACGGCCGCGTTGAAGCGGTGGCAAATACGGGTCGTCCACTGGGAGGTGTGTCGACACTTGGTTTATTCGAAGGCGAGAGGTAAAAAGAAGGGAGAAAGATGTATTACACTAATCTAAACTACAAAGCTGAAATGAAATGCAAAGGAAATGAAGATAAGCAATAAAACTAAACCCCAAAGGGGGTAGAGAACATATGTGAACATAAAGATGTGTGTGTGTGTGTGTGTGTTCAATTAAGCTCCTCACAACATGTAATGCATGAAATCATAAAACTACATCCAATCTTGCCTCTACATGAATTAAGATAAGACTACATCATTAAAACATACAAGACAATGATTGGAATGAAGCTACATGAACTCAAGTATAAAGACTAGACCCTACTATGCCTCCACATGAATTAAGATGACTACATCATTAAAACATACAAGACATTAGCTAAGGAAAAGGCAACAAGAGTACATACACTACAAATTGTGTTTCCAACATTAACTTCATCCATATCCTAACCTTATCATTCCCCATAAAATAGGTCCACTAATCAAAGCATAAGCTAAGCTTCATTCAAGAGCATTAGCATATCAAAGATAAGAGTGGAGACCCATTAGATGGTTATGGAAATCATATAAAGCTCAAGGGATAAAAATAACACACACTTAATACACTACATTATTATATCACATATTTCTCCACCCCCCAAATGGGGATGGAACTACTCACTACTCATTACACTAACTAATTTAGCAAAGGAAAGCATAATACTGAAATGAAATTTATACTACTTAAGCAAGAAATATTAAAGAAGCATAAAACTAAACAAACAAACAAGCATGCAAAGGAAAGGAAATTAAACTAAGAGAGAAACAACATCATTAAAAGAAAACTTATATTATTAACTCACTCAATTACAAGTAGCTCTTCCTCCACTAGAGTTTTGCTTCAAGGCTTCACTCTTAGTAGGGAAGATGGCCACCAAGAGGGAGATGGATACAATGGGAGGTGAAGAGTTCTATTTATAAGCATGGAAAAAGCTAATCAGGGACAATCCCCCGATGTGGGACTAAACCAATACCAAAAATAGCCTAAACGAACACTAATACAAGTCCAGGAGAAGTTGGGGCGGATCCTGCATGATCCAGACCGCCAATTGGCGGTTCCAGACCGCCAATTGGCGGCCTATAAAGCCCAGATCCGTCTGGGTCTTCTGGTGGGCTTGCCTTGGTGTGTTTCTTGGTCTTGGATGCATCTAACTTGTTTAGTGGAGCTCCGACCCGAATCGAATTGACAAAATACTCCTCATGATGGTGTGGAGTTTCCTGTTTTGCTCTTAGGTCCTTCTGTCTTACGATCAGGTCCTTCTCCCTTGCATCTTGGTCCCCAGGTCTCACAATTAGGTCCTTTTTTCCTGCTTTTGGGTCCTTTCATGGCTCTTCTCTTCAAACCTCTTTATTTCTGAAAACTAAACATAAAACTCGTCACGTAGCATGCTTAGGTGTAAGATAATGGATATAAGGTACAAATATAAGCATGAAATGATGTCAATCAAATACCCCCACACCTAAGTTTTTGTTAGTCTCGAGCAAAACAAAGAAAAGAAAAAAAAGCATACGAAATAACAAGAAATCCTAACTCTCTTTCGTAGGAATCACGGTTGCACTTAGCATGTGCAACAAGCCGTTAAACCTCCTTGTTGCCAAGGAGGAGGAGTGGTGTCTCCTGAGGGTTTTCAGCGGATATACCCACAAAATCCGAACAAGATGCATTAATCAATCTAGCTACACGACTCGTTGGACTTGTTTTGTCGATCATGGAATGCGGTAATACTACGGGTCGACTCTATATATGTAATCAGTCCACACACCTAACCTAATGAGTTATTCGTGAGAGTTAACTAAGGAATTAAGTGAAAGACATGGGCAACCTTAACTTCTGAATGTGAAACAAAGTGTAAAGTCCATTTTGGTTCTTATTTGACTCTTCTTTTCTTTTTCTTTTTTTTTCTTTTTTTTTTCTTTGGAGCATATATTGGTTGGTGTTTGATTCTCCCAAGGTCAGGTTTCGTGCATCATTGCCTATGAGGACTTACACTATCACGTACACCTTCCCCCAAATCTCCACATAGGGCGATCCCTACCACCCGTGTAACGGGAGTTCGGTCGGTGCATCCCAAGTCAGATGACTCGAAAGCACCAGGCACAAAGTCCCCTCAGACCTACTTTCCCGAGTGATAGGAGCCGTGCGAGAAGAGAGAACACCACTTATTTATTCATTTATCTACATGGGAACCAAAACCCCTACACTTAAGTTTCACAAAAAGATATTAAGGGCCCTTGACTACAACAAACTTCCTAAATTAACAAACACGAATTATTTGACTCACTAGGTTCAGGGTGGACTTCTTTAAATGTTTGAGCACTGAAACCCACTGATTACTCACCCCCAAGGGAAAACTGGGGTGCATCCTAACGACTCGATAAATCCTAAAGCCACGTACTAGATATCCTAATGCATCAAGTTCAAGACAATTTTGGGAGCTTTCTTTTTACTTTGCCTCTCAACGGTTTTGCACATGCTAAACACACGCAAAACCCACAAAACATTTTCTTTCGAAAACACATGAAGATTTTGAAAGAAATGTGAAAATTTTGAAGCACTAGGCAAGCAAAAGAAGACAAGTCACCCAAGGATCATGGCAAGCAAATATATCGATATTAAATGCAGCACACTAACATGACCCTAACAATGCAAACAAAAGAAAACAAAATCAAAAGAAAAGACTCGACTATGTACACACGTAAAACACCCCCCCACACCTACTTCATGCATTGTCCTCAATGAATGTGAACAAGATACTACATGGATACATGCATGAAAAAGGAACGATCTCACCAACATGAAGTACAAAGGGAAATGTATGGCTATGTTGATGGACACAACCCAACTTCCCTCAAAACCTGTGAGATGCTAAAGAAGGGATACAAATACGTGAAAGAAATGGGGCCCAAATACTCAAGGGTTGGAGCCCACAACAATCGATGCTCACTGAAGGAGTCTGTTTTTTTTTTTTTTTTATATAACTATGTACAAACATGAAAGCTCAACCACTCATGTAGGAGCATGAATGATTGAGTGCGAGGGAGGTTCATGAAGGAACATGACCTCCTCGACTTCGGCTGGTGCCCCCTCCAAGTAGGGTTTGAGGCGTTGTCCATTAACTTTGAACACGTCCCCATTCCCTGGGTTCAAGATTTCAACCGCTCCATGAGGATAAACGGTTTGGACAATAAACGGGCCAGACCAGCGACTGCGGAGCTTACCCGCAAACAGATGAAGCCGGGAATTGTAGAGCAACACCTTCTGCCCGGTCGTAAACACCTTTCGCATAATCATGCGATCGTGAAACATCTTGGCTCGGGACTTATGAATTTTGGCATTCTCGTACGCATCATTGCGTAACTCTTCTAATTCCACAATGTCGAACTTACGTTGTACTCCTGCTTGATCAAGATCCATATTCAGGTTCTTGATCGCCCAGAAAGCACGATGCTCAAGCTCGACGGGTAGGTGGCAAGCCTTGCCGTACACTACCCGATAAGGGGACATACCCAAATTGGTGTTGTACGCGGTGCGGAAAGCCCACAATGCGTCATTCAATTTGGTAGACCAATCCTTCCTCGAGGAACTAACCGTCTTCTCAAGAATTTGCTTTAATTGACGGTTAGAGATTTTGACCTGCCCACTAGTTTGCGGATGGTATGGGGTCGCAAGCTTGTGGGTGATCGAATATTTCCTCATAAGCGCTTCAAAGGAGCGATTACAGAAGTGGGTACCCCTATCGCTGATTATGGTACGAGGAGTACCAAATCGCGCAAAAATGTCCCTCAAGAATTTGGTGACCACCTTGTTGTCATTGGTCTTTGTGGGTATAGCCTCAACCCACTTAGACACATAGTCAACGGCCACCAGAATGTAAACATTCCCGAAAGAGTTCGGGAAGGGACCCATGAAATCGATGCCCCACACATCGAAGATGTCGACAACAAGGACATTTTGCAAAGGCATCATGTCACGTCGACCAATCCTGCCAAGGCGCTGGCACCTATCACATTGCTTACAAAAGTCGTAAGCATCCTTGAAAAGAGAGGGCCAGTAGAATCCAGATTGGAGCACCTTGGCAGCAGTTTTCTTTGCTCCAAAGTGTCCTCCACATGCCTTGGAATGGCAGAAATGGAGCACACTTTGGAACTCGGTATCTGGGACGCACCGCCTGAAAATTTGGTCAGAGCAGTATTTGAATAGGTAGGGGTCGTCCCAGTGAAAGAATCTGACATACGATCTAAATTTGGATTGGTCAGATTTTGACCAACCCACAGGAAATTGCTCGGTCACGAGGTAGTTCACGATGTCGGCAAACCAAGGGTTATCTTCGATCATGAACAACTGCTCGTCAGGAAATTTATCGTCAATGATTTGGTCCTGTGGGTTGGTCGTCTCTAGACGAGACAAGTGGTCAGCTACAACGTTTTCACACCCTTTTTTGTCCCGAATCTCGAGATCGAATTCTTGTATCAACAAGATCCATCTCAAGAGTCGGGATTTTGCATCTTTCTTCGCCATGAGGTGCTTGATGGCTGTGTGATCAGAATAGATAATCACGTGGGAGCCAATCAAGTACGACCGGAATTTCTCCAAAGCAAATATGATCGCTAAGAATTCCTTCTCGGTCACAGTGTAGTTCAATTGGGCATCATTGAGTGTTCTACTGGCATAGTAGATCACATGAGGCAATTTGTCCAATCGTTGCCCAAGCACTGATCCCACAGCGAAGTCAGATGCATCACACATTAACTCAAAGGGTTCAATCCACACCGGTGCCTTAATAATGGGAGCTGAAGTCAACTCTTTCTTCAAGGTCAAAAAGGCATGGTGGCAATCCGGTGTGAACTCAAAAATGGCATCCTTAGCCAACAAGGCGGTGAGAGGTCGAGCGATTTTGCTAAAATCCCGAATGAACCGCCGATAGAATCCAGCATGCCCCAAAAAGGCGCGGATATCCTTCACATTACGTGGCGGTGGGAGATTAGCAATGATACCCACTTTGGCGGGATCGACCTCAATTCCCCTACTTGAGACCACATGTCCAAGTACAATCCCTCGCTTCACCATGAAGTGACATTTCTCCCAATTGAGAGCGAGGTTCTTCTCACGGCATCGCTTGAGGACAAGGCTCAAGTGATGAAGGCACTCATCAAAGGAAGCGCCAAATATGGAAAAGTCGTCCATGAAGATCTCAAGGAAACGCTCAACCATATCGGAGAAGATGCTGATCATACACCTCTGAAACGTTGCCGGCGCATTGCATAACCCAAAGGGCATGCGACGGTAGGCAAACGTGCCAAAGGGACAAGTGAATGTGGTTTTCTCTTGGTCCTCGGGGGCGATGGGAATTTGGTTGTAACCGGAGTATCCATCAAGAAAACAATAGTACTCATGTCTGGCCAACCTTTCCAACATCTGATCAATGAATGGCAACGGGAAATGATCTTTCCGCGTTGCCGCATTGAGCTTGCGATAATCAACGCAAACTCGCCAGCCAGTTTGCAGGCGTGTCGGGATAAGCTCATTATGCTCATTCTCCACAACCGTCACGTCTGACTTCTTGGGAACCACATGGACAGGACTCACCCACGAACTATCAGAGATAGGATAGATTATGCCATGATCCAAGCACTTAAGAACCTCCTTTCGGACGGCTTCTTTCAGTACAGGATTCAATCTCCGTTGTGGGTCCCTGCGGGGCCTAGAATCCTCTTCCATGTGGATCCGATGCTGAACAATACCAGGGCTAATTCCCTTGATATCCTTCAAGGACCACCCGATCGCCTCTTTGTTTTCAAAGAGTACTCTTTTGAGGGCAACCTCTTGATCTTTTTCAAGATCAGAAGCAATAATGAGTGGCAAGGTCTCATTATCCCCTAAAAAGATGTACTTTAGGTTATCGGGGAGCGGTTTAAGCTCGACCATAGGTGGGTCCTTGTCGGATTCAGAGTTAATTTCAAGTGGCTCAAGGGCCACGGGGTAAGAGGAGCAAGCACCCAGATGTGCCTCCTCGTCCAGAGATATGCTGGCGGATTCCTCAAGATCCTCTTCACTCGCAACCTGATCATTAGGCACCTCAATAATATGTCGATGTGAGTCGAACATGCCTAATGAATCGGGCTCATCCGTGTCCTGGATGAAATTGGCTCCGACTGAGTCGTCGAAAAGCCCAGGTTGCTTACCAAGAGTGAAGATGTTGAAATCCGCCGTGAGGTTTCCAAAAGACAACCTCATCAAGCCATTGCGACAATTGATCAAGGCATTAGATGTCGCAAGAAATGGCCTCCCAAGGATTACAGGAATTTGTCCTTGTGGGTTGGACACGGGTTCGGTATCCAAGATGATGAAATCAACTGGAAATACGAACTCCCCCACTTTGATAAGGACATCCTCCACACTCCCTCGTGGGATTTTGACAGATCTATCAGCCAACTGGAGGGTTGTCCTCGTTGGTTTAAGATCGCCTATCCCAAGGTTGACATAGACTGAGTAAGGCAGGAGATTCACAGATGCCCCCAAATCCAATAGAGCTTGAGAGATGGTCACATTCCCAATCATGCAAGAGACAGTTGGACAACCAGGGTCCTTGTACTTGACAGTCATGGGTTGTGTCAATATGGAGCTCACATTGGCGGCCAAGAAGGCCTTCTTGGGCACATTTGTTTTTCTCTTGGTGGTGCAAAGGTCTTTGAGGAACTTGGCATACGGTGGCATTTGTTGAACAACGTCCAACAACGGGATGTTCACCTTTACTTGCCTAAGTACCTCAACGATCTTATCCCAATGCTCATCACGTTTTTTAGTCAACCGATGAGGGAATGGTGCCTTGGGGACATAGGAATCACGAGGAGGAGTCTCAGAATTAGGTTCCTTGACAGGCTCAAGACTCTCCTCGGAAGACTTGCCAACAGGGTTGGCTTCCGGCATGTTCACATTGTTGTCAACGACCCTTCCCGATCTCAAGGTATGAATAACATTAGCATGTTGGGAAGGGTCACTTTCAACATTGTGTACATTCTGCCTGGTATTAGCAGGCTGACCCCTGGGATTTACCACAGGTTGACTCAGGAACTGACCCTTCTCGCGTTCATGGAATTGATGAGCCAATTGGCTAACTTGCATTTCCAAAGCCTTGACTGTACTTTGCATGCTCTGCATGAATGCTTGAAGGGTCGGATCACTAGAAGGGTCCTTGGGGTCAACCCGCTGAGGTGGTGGAGTCTGGTTAGAATAACCCGACGAAGAGGCCTGACCAGGTTGGTAATTTTGGTGCTGAGACCTTTGATGTGGGGGTTGGTAGGTCGCCGATGGGCGTGGAAGTTGATAAGGTGGAGGTTGAGGTTGAGCGTGCGAGCTCTGACCGTGTCCTCCACTAGACCCCCAAGAGAAGTTAGGATGGTTACGCCATCCCGGGTTATAGGAATGACTGTACGGGTCGTTTCGGGGCCTTTGATGATACATCGCATTTGCATGCTCAGTATCTCTTGGAGCGTAAGCGCACTCCAAGTCATCATGTCCCGACAGTCCACACCTAGTACACCCGGGAGTAGCGACCTGAGCTACAGGAGCTCGGTCCATCTCCAAACTCTCTATCCTACGCATGAGAGCAGCCATTTTCGCCTCAGACGCGATAGTCGACTCAACATGATATGATCCAGCTCGACCAGAAGACCTGGCGGCTGGTGGCTCTCTCATGGTGTCCCACTCGAAGGTGCGCTCAGCCATGGATTCAAAAGTGTCCCATGCCTCCTCGATGGGTTTCATTTGGAAGTCATCCTGACACATCGACTCCAACAATGTGCGGGTGTTGTAGTTGATGCCCTCATAAACAATCTGGCACAGCTTCCATAGCTCAAGTCCATGATGAGGGCATTGCTGGAGAAGGTCCTTGAACCTCTCAAAGAAACCATGAAAAGATTCGGTCTCGGTCTGATACATTTGATGTATCTGGTGCCGTATCTGTTGAGTTTTCCTTTGAGGGAAAAATCTCTTCAGAAAGACGGTCACAAAGTCATCCCAAGACCGAATCGAGCTCGCCGGGAGGCTATACATCCATTTCTTCGCATTATCCTTCAATGCGAACGAAATCATCCTCAACCGGACAGAATCCTCGTCAAGCTGTTGAAGCTTGAACATGGAGCATACTTCCTCGAATTCGCGTATAAAAATATACGGATCCTCCTTATTGGCAGTAAAGGTTGGAAGCATGCTCACATACTGAGGTTTCAGCTCATAGTTGTTCCCGCGAGCAGGGGGAACAACTATGCAAGAAGGTTGCGCGGCCCGAACAGGATGGGTCCGCTCCCACAACGTCATCGGCCTATCCTGTCGAGCTAAAGGTGGTGGTGCACCTAGAACTCGATCCTGACCGAATCTCCCTTCCTCTCGAGTCAGAGGAGGAGGAGAAGGAGGTCTACGTGGTGGTGGGAATGGACCGAGGTAGTCCATGTATGGAACCCGGTCCCCTTCGCCACCACGAGACGACTCGCCTTCTTGCTCCAAAGGAGCACGAGGCGGAGATGGCCGATCACCAAGATCTTCCATCTCAGAAATAAGCACTCTCTCGAGTCGAGCGCTCTCACCAGAACGAGCCCAACCTCGCATAAAATGCTCGACTCGACTCTAAACCTACACACAACAGAAGGTGTACTAGAGGAGGAGACTATACGTAGAGAATAGATGAGGAGAGGACTCAGATGAGGAGGGAAGAATCCTTAGAGCTAGCGAGGGTAGTGGGATCAGGAAGAAGCCTAACTAGCAAGCACGGCTCAAACAAAGTAAGGCAATGGGTCCTTAAGCTAGACGACGCCTAACTTCGAGGTCACTAGCCTCGACACGTCTCACCTCCCTAGAACGAGGACCACAATGCCCAGCAAGTGATACCAGATCCGGAGATCCAGTACCTCCTACTATCGACAAGGTAGGCAATGCCGATCAGGTCATGACGGTCTCAACTAGATTACTCTCCTAGTGCGCCCGCAATCCTAGGGCCAATGTCTACTTGCTTTTAGTTAAGGCTTTATTAAGAGTGATTTTTGGGGCCAAGGAAAGGGTGATGAAATCCCCCACCTTATCTTTTATGGGACAGCCCCTCCTTAGTAGCGATTTGATCCTAGATCTAGCAATCAATCGCTCCAATCAAACGCTCTCTCACTCTTGTCCCGATGCACCTTACTAACTAATGCATGAACGAAACATGCATGAATGAGGGATGTGGGTGCACGTACCTCACGCCAGCAATCAACGACAAAATGTAAAGCAAAGAAAAGACAAATGCATGCAAGGTCTACCAATGGTGCATGACCTAGATGGCAAGAAGTCTAATCTTTTGCTTTGAGTTTTATGGTCCAAGTTGATTAAAGGGGGAGTGATTAATGATCTGGGAGCAAATAAGAAGTCACAGCATGCAAAATTGGGCTCCCAGATAACACAAATTACAACACAAATGACCACAAAAAAATTAGAAGACAGAATCCCTTACCAGGCCGCCAATTGGCGGTTCCAAACCGCTGATTGGCGGTATGTTGTTGGATTTGCTTCCTCAAACTTCTCCAGTGGCCTCCCCGTGATCAGAGTGTTCCCTGAAACTAAGAAAACTGAAAACGAAAAATTAAAAACCCCTCGAATCGTCCAAACCAAGGTCTGGACAGAGCACCTCCCCGGCAACGGCGCCAAAAACTTGATTGATCGTTTTATATTTAACCGCAAGTGCACGGCCGCATTGAAGCGGTGGCAAATACGGGTCGTCCACTGGGAGGTGTGTCGACACTTGGTTTATTCGAAGGCGAGAGGTAAAAAGAAGGGAGAAAGATGTATTACACTAATCTAAACTACAAAGCTGAAATGAAATGCAAAGGAAATGAAGATAAGCAATAAAACTAAACCCCAAAGGGGGTAGAGAACAGATGTGAACATAAAGATGTGTGTGTGTGTGTGTGTGTTCAATTAAGCTCCTCACAACATGTAATGCATGAAATCATAAAACTACATCCAATCTTGCCTCTACATGAATTAAGATAAGACTACATCATTAAAACATACAAGACAATGATTGGAATGAAGCTACATGAACTCAAGTATAAAGACTAGACCCTACTATGCCTCCACATGAATTAAGATGACTACATCATTAAAACATACAAGACATTAGCTAAGGAAAAGGCAACAAGAGTACATACACTACAAATTGTGTTTCCAACATTAACTTCATCCATATCCTAACCTTATCATTCCCCATAAAATAGGTCCACTAATCAAAGCATAAGCTAAGCTTCATTCAAGAGCATTAGCATATCAAAGATAAGAGTGGAGACCCATTAGATGGTTATGGAAATCATATAAAGCTCAAGGGATAAAAATAACACACACTTAATACACTACATTATTATATCACATATTTCTCCACCCCCCAAATGGGGATGGAACTACTCACTACTCATTACACTAACTAATTTAGCAAAGGAAAGCATAATACTGAAATGAAATTTATACTACTTAAGCAAGAAATATTAAAGAAGCATAAAACTAAACAAACAAACAAGCATGCAAAGGAAAGGAAATTAAACTAAGAGAGAAACAACATCATTAAAAGAAAACTTATATTATTAACTCACTCAATTACAAGTAGCTCTTCCTCCACTAGAGTTTTGCTTCAAGGCTTCACTCTTAGTAGGGAAGATGGCCACCAAGAGGGAGATGGATACAATGGGAGGTGAAGAGTTCTATTTATAAGCATGGAAAAAGCTAATCAGGGACAATCCCCCGATGTGGGACTAAACCAATACCAAAAATAGCCTAAACGAACACTAATACAAGTCCAGGAGAAGTTGGGGCGGATCCTGCATGATCCAGACCGCCAATTGGCGGTTCCAGACCGCCAATTGGCGGCCTATAAAGCCCAGATCCGTCTGGGTCTTCTGGTGGGCTTGCCTTGGTGTGTTTCTTGGTCTTGGATGCATCTAACTTGTTTAGTGGAGCTCCGACCCGAATCGAATTGACAAAATACTCCTCATGATGGTGTGGAGTTTCCTGTTTTGCTCTTAGGTCCTTCTGTCTTATGATCAGGTCCTTCTCCCTTGCATCTTGGTCCCCAGGTCTCACAATTAGGTCCTTTTTTCCTGCTTTTGGTTCCTTTCATGGCTCTTCTCTTCAAACCTCTTTATTTCTGAAAACTAAACATACAACTCGTCACGTAGCATGCTTAGGTGTAAGATAATGGATATAAGGTACAAATATAAGCATGAAATGATGTCAATCAGCAGCCATTGATCGAGGGATACTCTGCTCGCCCTTAGAGGGATATAGCTCCCTCCATCTTTGGGAATAGTGGGAGATATAATGGTTGTCTATTGTTGTGCCACAATTAAATATATGAGGTGTGTTTCACCCTAGTGAACCCCAAGTATGTTTAGTTGTGAATAGAATGGATAAACGTATCTCGTATCAAATGAAAATAATTTTTCTTAACATTACCTAGAGCCCTCGCTCGGTTTTGGGAAAAAAAAATTCTTACGAGCATAGGTCGTATTCCCTCATAATTAAAACGACAAGAGTCACAAGAGTTTGAAGATACTAATGTTGTTAAAATTCAAAAAGGTTGTGATTAGAAAATGTTTTTCTTACCTTGATATTGTAATGTATTCGATAGCCCTTAGCTAGTCTATATTACAATTGATGGAATCTTGGATTGTTGCATTTATGGGCAAAATTTTTATTTGCAACATTTATATTTATATTCGATATATGTACGCATGTGTATTAAAACATAAAATTGGCATTAAAACCTGTATGATTTATTTTGTTGAAAAATGTCGAACATCCAACCTATCGTACGATCCATGATAGAAAAACACCCTTTAGCAAATGATGGCTCAAACTTCATTAGTTGGTAACTCAAACTCAACATCGTGTTAAAGTTTGAGAAACCGTCTCACATTTTGGAAGGTCCAATCCCAAAGTGGAATGAGAGATTAACCGATGAAGAGAAAGAGGCTAAGGCGAAGTGGGAAGACCAAGAGAACCAGGTTCACGGTCTTATGCTAGCATCCATGGGTGACTCGCTTCAAGCGAAATACTTGGATTCAAAACCTAAGAAGACCATGGAGGCTTTATCTAAGATGTTCATGGATAGTGCCCGAAAGGAGCGCTATAAGACCATCATCGCACTCACAAGGTGCCATATGGCGGAGGGAACATCGGTATCCATGCATTTTCTCACGATGCAAGGGGACCTTGAGAAGTTGGCAAAGCTCTCTTCACCAATGCCCGAGGACATTGCTGAAGATATGATTCTTGGCTCTCTAGCCCCGTCCTTCAAGGACTTTGTAATGCACTACCACGTGCGTGAAAAAGGGGTGAGTCTTGAGGAGCTGCACAACGCTCTCAAAACTGCTGAAGTTGACATGGGCAAGGGTAGGGACAAGCAAGTCATTGCCGTCCATGGGAGGAGCCAAAAGATTGGTAAAGGAAAGGGCAAATCTACCAAAAGTAGTTCAATCAAGAGCAAGGGAGTAGGAGGTGCTCGTGTGAGTGCCTGGAGGGGGAAATCTCAGAAATCTCGAACTCCCAATACGGAGTGCTTTCACTGCGGTGAAAAAGGACACATCCAGCCAAAGTGCCCCAAGTACAAGGAAGACCTTGACAACGGAGTGATTGAACGACGACGCCCCAAAAAGGCCAAAGGTATATTTGTTATTGAAATAAATTAAGCCACCTCTGTCCAGGATTGGGTAATTGATACCGGATCTTGTGCTCACATAGTTTCTAATGTGCAGCTACTCATGGATAGGAAGGAACTCGTAAGGAACGAGGTAGAATTGAAGGTCGGAAATGGTGCGAACGTGTCTGCGGTTGCACAAGGTTCTGTGGTGCTTAAATTATGTAGTGGTTTAAATTTATGTCTAAAGAATGTTTATTATGTGCCTTCGATTAGCAAGAACATTATTTCTGTATCATGTTTAGATATGGATAATTTTAATATAAATATTTCAAATTCTTGCTTGTCTATATCGAAGAATGGTGTTTTCTATGCAAATGCATTCATAAGGAATGGTCTCTATTTGCTTGAATTGAATGATAAACAAATCTTTAATATCAATAACAAAAGACTTAAGACCAATCACGAGAATGATACTCTCTTGTGGCACTATCGTCTTGGTCACATAAATGAAAAACGCATCAAGAAATTGCAAGAAGCTAACCTTCTTGGTCTACTTGATTTTAAATCATTGGAGACGTGCCAACCATGTGTAATGGGAAAAATGACCAAAAAGCCTTCCAAGAAGAAAGGTCCTAGGGCGAGTGGCTTCTTGGATTTGATACATTCCGATGTATGTGGTCCAATGAGTACTAGTGCACGAGATGGTTTCAGGTACTTCATTACGTTCACAGATGATTATAGTCGTTATGGCTATGTTTATCTAATGAGAAACAAAAGTGAGTCATTTGAGAAGTTCAAAGAATTCAAGAATGAAGTAGAGAACCAACTCAACAAGAAAATCAAGTCTCTACGAACGGATCGTGGAGGTGAGTACTTAAGTGCCGAATTTGACTCATACCTAAAGGAGTTTGGTATTGTACCTCAACTCACCCCTCCTGGTACACCTCAGTGGAATGGGGTATCCGAAAGGAGGAATAGGACATTGCTCGACATGGTTCGGTCAATGATGAGTCATGCGGAATTACCTCTTTACTTTTGGAGTTATGCACTACAAACTGCAGCTTACACACTAAACAATGTTCCATCCAAATCCGTGGATAAAACTCCTTATGAGCTATGGAGTGGTAAAACACCTAAGCTCAGTTTTTTCAAGATTTGGGGTTGTGAGGCTTACGTCAAGAAATTGATGTCGACCAAACTTCAACCAAAAGCGGATAAGTGCTTCTTTATTGGTTATCCTCGTGAGACAAGAGGATACTACTTTTGGCATATCACCTCCAATCGAGTGATTGTAGAGAGGGATGCCACATTTCTGGAAAAGGAATTTCTAGAAAGAGTAAAAAGTAGTGGGAGTAGGGTTGTGCTTGAGGAAACTCAAGATACTCTACAAGATCATGACACGAATGATGACGTTCAAGATCATGAAGGCCCAACCGAGATTCATTTGGTTAGTGAGAGCGTGAGTGAGAGACCATCACAAGAAATTGTGAGAGAATCTCAATCATCCCCACCAAGTGTACGTTCAAGAGTTGAACGTGAACCCACTCCTCAAGAAATTGTGGAAGAAGTTCGAGAGACACGAAAAGAACCAAAATAACTGAGAAGGTCAACAAGGGAAAGGAAGAAACCCGACTTATATCTGGGACTTCATGAAATCATGGTACTAGATACCAATGATCCCTTGACCTTCCAAGAAGCAATGGAAAGGGAAGACTCCAAACTATGGCTTAAGGCCATGGAATCCGAAATAGAATCCATGTATGATAATCAAGTATGAAACTTGGTTGACATTCCTCAAGGGAAAAAGGCCATTCAAAATAAATGGGTTTTCAAGAGGAAGATGGACATGGATGGGAACTTAACAACCTACAAAGCGAGGCTTGTAGCGAAGGGTTTCACTCAAGTTCAAGGAATTGACTATGATGAAACTTTTTCACCGGTTGCCATGTTCAAGTCTATTCGGATAATGCTCGCTATTGCTGCATTTCATGATTATGAAATATGGCAAATGGATGTCAAAACGGTGTTCCTTAATGGGAACTTGGAGGAGGATGTGTACATGGTACAACCTCAAAGTTTTGAAGATCCAAAGAATAGCGAGAAGGTATGCAAGCTTCAAAGATCCATTTATGGATTGAAGCAAGCATCAAGGAGTTGGAACAAACGCTTTGACGAGGAAGTAAAGAAGCTTCACTTCATTCAAAGTAAGGAAGAACCTTGTATATACAAGAAGGTCAGTGGGAGCCATGTCGTATTCCTAATCTTATATGTCGATGACATATTGCTCATGGGCAATCATATTCCTTTGCTTGAGCAAACGAGAAGTTCGTTGAAATCTGCATTTTCAATGAAAAATATGGGTGAGGCTCAATACATCTTGGGAATCAAGATATATCGATATAGATCCCGTAGACTCATTGGCCTCAGTCAACGTACATACATTGACAAGGTCTTGGAAAGGTTCAAGATGAACAACTCCAAAAAGGGCAGTGTGCCAATGAGTATGGGTGTGCAACTCAAGAAGTCTCAACGTGCGGAATCGCGTAAGGACTTAGAGTACATGAAGGATGTCCCTTATGCTTCGGCAATTGGGTCGTTCATGTACGCGATGACTTGCACAAGACCCGATGTCTCGTATGCTCTAAGCGTGACAAGTCGTCAGCAATCCAACGCAGGTCCTGAGCATTGGACTGCGGTCAAGAATATCCTGAAGTACCTTAATCGGACTAAGGATAAGATTCTTGTTTATGGAGGGCAAAGGGAGTTGATAGCCGAAGGGTACTCGGATGCGAGTTTAATGAGTGATCCAAACGATAGAAGGTTGCAATTAGGATACGTCTTTCTTCCGAATGGTGGAGCTGTGAGTTGGCGTAGTTGGAAGCAAAGCACTACGGCCGACTCAACCACTGCTTCCGAAGTAATGGCTGTCGCTGAAGCGAGCAAGGAAGGAGTGTGGATCAAGAAGTTCCTTGAAGAGCTTGGAGTAGTTCCCACGAGCGAGGGACCCATCAAGCTATTTTGCGATAATAGTGCATCTATCTCGCAAATCAAGGATCCTAGATCACACCACAAAGTGAAGTACATGGATCGTAAGTACTTCGTGACACGTGACCTCATCGACGAAGGCAAAATAAATCTTTTATGGGTGGACACCAACAGCAACACAGCTGATCCATTCACAAAACACTTATTTCAAGCCAAGGGCGAAATGCATTTCGAGTCCATGGGATTGAGGAACCATGTAGATTGGCTTGATGATTGATATGTAATGGTGTTTACCCTAGTTATTATTGTTTTATACATTGAGTATGTATGTGAAAGAAAACTTTAATAACAAGTCGGAGATTGAAGGGAATGTGTTCTAAAAGTTTTACTTTTAAATGTCAATTATTATGAATTGAATGAGAAATCATTTTGTTCCTTGTTTATGTTATTCGTCTTTTAGAAGTGTTAAGGAAGAGGCTCTTGGTCCTTAACCGTAGAGCTCTAAGAGATATTGGTTTACATAAAACAAAAGATATTCACAATCATGGTAATTAACATGGGACATTAATTACCGAGTTAAGATTGTCGTGCTGGTCATAGATCATTGTAGCTCTACAAGTGAGTGACGACACGGGTATGCAAAAGAGGAAAATATTACTTTTGTATACTAAATAGACCTAATAAGTAAAATATTATAGGAATGTGTTTCTGTGTCATCAATATTTTACTGTGTCTTCGGTCCTTTGATATGAGACTTATATCCAATCACTTAAGGAATGCTTAATTAGATTAGTGTCTTGAGCTATCAATAAGTGTAGTGTAAAGGCATTGGTTGGTTAAGTACAACTTTTGTTGGAGAAGATAGTTAGTCAAAAGACTATCATTGCCCCTCTTAATTGAGTGATGATAATAGTGGGCCCCTTGATAAAGCAAAGTTATAATGTGCACAATGTGATTTGAGTTAAGTCACATATTTATAACTAGCTTAAAGAGATCAAGAAATGAATACTAATACAAAGATGACACAATACTACTTTGTGTGTATTCTTAATATCATGAGGCAAGGGACGGACACAAGTGGTGCACTCCATCACTAAATGGATCGGGTTTTGGTTCGAGTGGAATTAAGACATCTAACTAATTGGGAGCTATAATGTGTAGCTAGATACCGCTTATAGCTTGTGATATTAAGCTCTTAATATCACTGCCAACTTAGTCTAGATCCTCCCATAGGTCACACCGCAAAAACCGGGAAACAAGAAGCTTGATTTTGATTCATATGATGTGTCGGGTTTCTTATAGAAAATATGACACATGTGGTGAACAAGTAAAATCAATTATGTTATATATAACATAATTAGAATCATGATAAATTCATATGAGATGCATATATTATGGGGTGTAATAATTTATTATTGCATAGGATAATACATTGCATAAGTTGTGAATTTGCTGAAACCCCTAAAGTTCAAATTTTGTTGGAAATAAATCCAAAATTTGAAAAGGCAAAATCGGGTAGAAGTTCGGTAATCCGTTAAGGTTCGGTCGACCAAAGGATCTGTGGATCGGTCAACCGAACGTGGAACGGATGGTCAAGTTGATTGACCGAACTTGACCAAAGTGCCTGGAACTCTGGGTCGGTATACCGAACCAGAAACGGTCGACCGAACAATGTCCAGTTCTGATATTTTCGGTTAACCGAATTGCACTCGGTCAAAGACGCGAATTCGTCCGAACGGTTAAAGAAGAATTTTTCTCCTTAAGAATCGGTCATCCGTCAAGTGAACGGAAATCCGAACGTGACATATTCGGTTAACCGAGTATGTCTCGGTAGACCGAGTCCCGATCGATTTTCTGCCTTCGATAATTAAGAGATTAATTTGATTAATGGTTGGATTAGCTCCAAACTTGGTCAAACGTTTTGTGGGTGCATATAATGCATTATGGAATTAGTTTGTGAGAGAAAATGTTAAGAATTCGTGGCTTAAGAATAGCCATGATTGAGAGTAAGATTGGAGCTTATAAATAGGTCCTTATTCTCCTTAATTATGTTAGAAGAAGTTTGCTAAATATTTTCTCTCCTAATTAACCACAAAAATCCACGAAAATTCTCTTAGTTTTCTAAGTCTTTGGAAGGAGAAATCTCAGAGATTAAGGAAGGGGTTTGTAGCTAGATTTTAAGCTTGTTTGGAGATTGATTGGCTAGCTCCTTTCTCTCCAACATTGTTTAGGGTTTCGGTGAACACTCGGTGGCATCCGGCGCAACGGGAAGCGACGATCGTCATCTTCAGCATCTCCGGATCATCAAGAAGTTTTAGAGAACTTCTAGGTATGAATTTCGGAGCCGATGTTTGTTTTAATAAGTTTTCGAAACTAGTTATTGAAACAAACCGATGCATGCATGAAATAAATCGTAGAAAATTGTAATTGATCCTTATTATGCATAAAAATTCGAAAAATATACATGCATAATTAAAAACCCGAAGTCATGGCTATGTTGATGTGAGCAAAATGAATGTGAGCAAGACACTACATGGATTTATGCATGAAAAAGGAAAGTTCTCACCAACGTGAAGTACAAATGAAAGTTCATGGCTATGTTGATGGATAAAAACCCGAATTCCCTCAAAGCCTGTGAGATGCTAAAGAAGGGATTCAATTACGGGAAAGAAATGGGGCCCAAATACTCTTGGAGCCACACAAACGATGCTCACCGAAGGAGTCTTTTATTGTACTATTATTATTATTATTATTTTAAATATAATTATGTACAAACATAAGTTCCCATCTTCATTTGTCAAAAGACATCCATTGCGAACCTCAAAAGTGGGTCAATGCACTTGGAAAGGGAACATGACACCAAGTGGGGCCAGAATACGCATGCGTGGGCCGCCTTCACAAAAAGCACCAGATGAAATGAGAGATTCATGAATTGGATGCAAAGGCATCTCATTCAAAGGATCAAACTGAAAGAGCTTGAACCTCTCAAGAGTTTGGGAAATGAGGGGCAACGGAAGAAGAGTTTCTCCTGTTGCTTTTCTGAAGTTCTGATCGTCAATCCAAATTCTCCAACCAACAGGCTGGTGCGTCAGAACGAGGTCAAGAACCTCGTTAGGCATGTCCGACACACCAGGCGAACAAAAATTGGGTCTCATACCCAAGATATCTTCCAAGGAAGTTCTAATACCCTCATGAGCTATGTAGTTGTTTGATGTTCCATCATTTCCAAGATGATCAGTAACAATGGTGAGAGGCAGACTCTCATCAGGTTGTTTGAAATTGAGGGTACTAGGGAGATCTTGCTCCACCAGAGGTGAGTCCTTAAGAGACACAACATGAAGATCATGTGGCTCAAGGGCCATGGGACAAAAAGATAAGGCACAATCCTGTGCCGACTCATAATGAAATTGGTCCCTGTTTTTCTCAATTTGTATCGAATCCTCCACTAAGTGATCGTGAATTGAAATCCCAAGTCCCTCAGACTGACTAGGAGTTTGACTTTGAAAGATTGTGCTTTGAATTTGTGGATGTGGTGGTGGTTCGATATCAAAAGATGAATGCTCATGTTGACAAGAAAAGTTACTCTCCTCACGTTCACGTAATTGCTGCGACATTTGACTCAATTGTAGTACCATATTTTGTGTGGACTGTTGAGTGGTTTTCATGAACGTAAGGAAAGTTTGTTCCAAGGAATCAGGTATGCGATCAATTATGAGGTTTAAGTCAGCGCTTGGGAAATTTTGAGGTTGGGTGTTGGTGGTCGGAGAATAAGTCCAATGATTTGAAGTGGGGTGTTGGTATAATTATGGGTATTCGGGAGGAGGATACTGGGGTGAAAATGAAGTATAAGGATTTGGATATGAATTGTCTCCCCACGAATCCATCACTCTCGGGTTGTACGCGGATGCGTAAAGGTCATATTGAGCATTTTTGGAAACGGTATGCTCATACTCAGGCTCTGGGGGAACATAAGGGCATTCCCTGATAACATGACCACTCAACCCATAACAGTCGCACGGTACGACTACTGGAGCCACCGGTGCACTCATGTTGTCTGCCATACGCATGAAGGAGGCCAAAGTTTGTTGTAATGTCTCAGTTTGTTGACCAGCATATGATCCAACATAAGTAGATTGTGGTCTAGCAGTCGGTGCCTCTCTCATGTTACCCAAATATGAAGATTGCTCAGTCACACAATTAGGATTGTCCCAACCATATGGGGTGTTAGTCTGAGCCACCCCAGGTTGTATGGGTCCAGAATACCAGGAAGAATTGTCCTGGTCCCAACAATGATATGGATGGTCGGCCATGTAACCATCCATCTCAACCAAACACTCTCGAGTCGACCACTCTCACCACCACGAGGCTAAACTCGTAAAAAGTGCTTGACTCGACCCTAAAAACGCTACCAGAGAGTGTAAAGGGGAGGAGACTATAACGTAGAAGAAGGTGAGAAGAACATGACTCAGAGGAGAAGAGAAACTTAACTCTAAAAGATAAATGAGAGGGTTGGTCAGAAGTTTCCTAAACAAGCACGGTTCAAATAATCCTAGACCTAAGGGAGCCTAATTCTAGACGACTCCTAACATGTTGAGTCGAATTGGCTCGCTTGATTCACCTCCCTCACTAATCAAACCAACTTGGCCAGGCAGTGTATAGCTAGTGGGGGCACTTCCGACAGAGTCGGTGCCAATTAGACAACCACTTCGCTTGGAAGACTTACGTCAACACAAAAACACTTTCTAGACACCAAATTAAATTCAATCAGCTTCAGGTCATAGCAAGTCAAACCAATCTTCTCCTTAATTGAGTCTAAATCCTTAGGGGTCAACGTCTAATTTATTTTAATTTAAGGCTTGGGTGACACTTTAGGATTGTGATTTTTGGGCCACGGAAGGGTGATGAAATCCCCACCGTATCTTTTCCTACGGAGTTGCCCTTAAGATAGTTTAACTTAAATCTAGCAAAGAAGGTCAAACATTGGTCTTTTTAGTGGGGGGCAATTGCAATGTTGTATGCAAACTAGATTATATGCTTAAATACAATGGATAAAAAACCGTGCACGTACCTTGCCTCCAGCACTCTTCAACAAGAATTAATTTGCAAGAATTTAGCAAGAATAATGCAAACAAAATACTATATGATGCATGCACTAAGTCCTTATAATTTTGCCAATTTTTAGGTCAGAGTTGAATTATTGCGAATTATGGAATTTTGCCCTAACACGTGCAGTTCTACGAAAAGGAAATTTTTCGAAACTAGAAATTACGAGGAAAAAGGCAACAAATGTTACCTACACACGCTCAGTCGGGTTCACCGCTCACTCTCAAAAATTCCCAGTTGCTTTACGCGTCCACCCAGAGATGGAGACGATCCCAGAAAAGTTTGAAGCCCAGATGCTCCAAACGTGCGGCGAATCCGCCGCAGGTTCTTCTTTGGATGTGGCGATTTTGCCGCCCTTCTTGCTCCGAATGTGCCCAGATTTCGCCGCGCACTCTGTTGTCTCCTGAAACGCAAACCCAAATAGTTAGTTCGCGCACACGATAAATAGAATAGAATCGAAATCACAAAAAATAAACAAAATCTTCGTCGCCTCCACGGCAACGGCGCCAAAAACTTGATGAGAATTAAATTTATACCGCAAGTGCAAGACGTCATTGAAGACGTGGCAAGTACGGGTCGAACACAAGGAGGGAGGGATATTGTTATTTTTGTGATTTTTCAATTAAGGAAAGAAAGAAAGAGAAATAAGGTTGGTTTGAGATTTTTGGATTTTTAATTTCTAAAGCAAGAACAACAACAAACAAATTAAGAATAAAGCAAATATGGATGAGAGTCCAATGGGTGGGGGATTAGATATCGGGTTTTGTTTAGAGAATTCTGAAACTTATAATAAATCACATTAGTTATAAAGCATTACATGATAAATGATTCAACATAAACTCAAGTAATCAAAATATACAAACACCAAATTAAAATAATAACATCATTCTTCTTCTCATCACCCTAAATCCGTTACCCCCACCCTTTGGAGAGAGTTAGAAACTCATGGATGGAGGGAAGGAGAAGGGGTCCTAGAGAAACTACAAAAGAAAACTAAAAAAACACAAAATAAAAGAACAGAATTTTATTGCTAAAAAGAAGAGGAGGAGAGAAGCCCCTTTCAATACATGATTCGGCCTTATTTATAGTCTCATCCAGGGATCCTAATACATAAAAGGAAAGTACACACGTCAATACAGCATTGGTAAATATTTGAGCGCACGGATCGACTTTTGTGCGGTGGAATCGCCGCATTTTGTACATGAGGTGCGGCGGAGTCGCCACCTTTTTGGCTCAGAATCGATCCAAATTTTTCCTGTGTGTTTATGGTATGTTTTAGTTGTCCTTTGCGCGTCCGAATTAATTATTGCATATCTTTGGAGATCCGAGTTAATTTCTTCATATATTTCGAGATCCAAATTGATTTTTCTTTAGAACTTCTCCAAAATAATCTTTTGGTACTCGTAATTTGCAGTCAGGTCCTCAGCTTTTGCAATTAAGTCCCTGACCTTTTTGTAATTAGGTTTTTGAATGCTTTTATGCTTGGATGGACTTCAATTTGAATCCCGATAATCTTGAACTTGGTCTTTCTGATAGAAATGAGTCTCTTGCACGCGTTTATACTCGGGATATGGGTAATTTGCATTCGGGTCCCTGTATTCTGTACATAAGACTAAACACATACCTTAGTACCATTTATTGATATAAAGTTAATCTAAATGAACGACATATGATGCAAAGTATGCAATGCATCATTGATTAATTAAAATTGAGTTGATTAATCGTTAAAAGTAACGTAGATTAAGGTTTAAAACCCAACATGTTTTATTCTAATAGAAAAAATGTAAGCAGAAACATGTCAATCAACAGCAACGACAAACTGAAACTCACTAATCAAGTATATTCACTTCTATTATTACAATTGTATACATGTAGATGTAATAACTGTTCAACATTGCTAAACACATAAGTGGAGGCGTACAAAACATTGTACATCAACCTTTATCTTCTGTTATGTCCCTAACTCTAATTATGGAGCTAATGGAGTTTAAGGTTGGGTTTTTCATGGGGAAGGGGAGTTGGTGAATAGTGGAAGCATGGTGTAGGGTGATGGTGGTGGTTGCTGTGTTGGGATTGGTGAAGTTGAAAGGAAACCAACGTTTCCTTCCTTCTTCTTTCTTCTTCTCCATTTGCTTCTCCCTCACTCATCTCTCCTTTTCTGGCAAAGCAGAGGAGGTGTACGAAGAGGTCGACAGAATTGTAGCATCAAGGCGTGAGGCGGGTGGAGTCTGACGAGAAGGGGACGTCCGAAGGTCTGTTGATCGGAGATGGCGTAGTACGAGCGAGGCTCCGACGAGTTCCGTCAACCTAAGAGTTATGCCAATTCAATAGATGCATGTTGTTTTGCTAACACTTGTGGTATGAAGTGTTGGCTGGTCGGCGGAGGTCGGGGATCTCGTCGGTGTTATGTGGGCAGCAAGTTAAACCTAGCTCGGCGAGGTAGTTGGCGTCCAACGGTCAACCGATGCCTTTAGGCGGTCGACCGAATGTAGTGTACATTCAAGACTTTAATCAACACCGGTCGAATGATGCCTTATCGTAGTCGACCACTTGTGGATATGCTAGTGCGTCGGAGGAATGCTTGTTGTTTTTCGGTTGACCAGGACTCCTCAGTTGGTCGACCGTTTCTTTCTGGACAGGTCTCGACAGAGCATGGACTATCTAAATGGATGACCGTTCTTGACATTGTTCGACTGGTAACTTAAGTAACTTAATGACTATTTGACCGATTGATGACTATAAACTTCTACGTTCTCCCTGGTAGTTTTTGGTTGACCGGGACCCCTGAGTCGGTCGACCGTTTGACTTGTATGATTTTGACCCGACTCCGGATTTTGACCCGTATCGGTCGACCGGTTTTATAGGATTGTTCGACCCTTTGGGTTTAGGTTATGAACAGAGAGTTCGACCATTGCAGGCATTTGCTCAACCGGTCCTCTTGGGAACGGTCGACCGGGTTGCCTATTTCGATCGATCATTTGTGGTCAGAACTGAATTGTCAGTCCTAATGAAGTGTCAACTCTATTCACGGAAACCTGTGTCCTTGTCCAAAGTGTGAGCTAGGAGGTGAAGGTGGGTGTGTTGATCGTTCCTACCTAGGGACCACAAAGTGGAAGAGTATGGGTACTTGGTACGTGCCACCTTTGTTGATAGATTGTTGCGTAAAAAATTTATATTGACTCTTCGTCGAGTAGTAAACCTGAGGGATCACGTATCCCAATGTATGATGATGCATGGCTCACGCAGCATAATGACCTGGCAAACTTCGGTCCGGAAACCATCCGATGTTGTGTCGGACTTATGATGTACTGTCTATTGTTGTGCCAGACGTAATGTTTGGTCGGCGATGATATGGCCGATGTTGTTCCAGTAATGATATGGCCGATGTTGTTCCGGCATGATACCTCAGTTGGGAACCTGCTGAGTGATTGATGGACCAACCTGAGCGACGGCTTCGTCGGTGTGGTGTTGACTACGATGATTCAGATATGTTTCTTAAGATGCGGAAGTGCAGACGCCCCTCACCGAACCCCAAGACTAGTGTAGCCGTGTGTGGGGTACATTGTGTACTGTCCATAACACCGTATGTGCCTACTCTCCGAGGGAGACCCGATAATGATTGTGGGACTGATGTCCAGATTTACCCTTGAAGGGGAATTGTTTTCTTACTGTTGATGACATGACATGCCACTAGTATGATAGGTTCATTTTATTGTATTATGACATTCATTTAGGTGAGCTTGGCAAATGGGATTTCCTTATGAAACTCAGGCATTGTTGTTTCACTTATGTTTCAGGACCGCAGTAGGTTTTTTGGGTGGTCATATGGGACGCACACATTTTGGGGCTAGGATCCTCTTCAGACTATTCGAGGTTATCATGATTACCCGCATTTATCTTTCGTTGTATTGATGTAATCATGTATTTTTGACAAACTCTGATGTATTAAGGTGCACCGACTGGTTATTTATATGAGTAACATTCCCGTTTAATGAACGTTCCCTTGTAAGCCTGTATTATTAAAATTTCAAATTTTTCTGCTGTTCTAGAATGTTACAACTTCTCTACTTTTCACGACCCACAAATACTACGAATACATTGCTTCATTAGTCAATAAGCTAAATCACATGTTAACAAATAACAATAATCCATGTCATCCTGTTTTCAAACAATCCCTTTCACACTATACCCTTAAGCAAATAAACCGTCCTACACAACCAGAGACCAGTAATTTAGACTAAGAAAATGGCAGAGCCAATAAATCTAGCTATAATGTAATAAAAAACATATCTGAAATTCAAGATTGATATTCCACTATGTTCTTCATTTTAGGTAATATTTTGTCATAAAAGTCCTTGTGTCTTTCAAATCTAATCTTTTCCGAATAAATTTTGATATGTTTAGTGTAACGTCCCTGAAACAGCAAAAATTAAAATTTTAAAAGATATTCAAAAGACATCAACATCAGATCCCTGGGAACGCTACTGATAATATACATCAAAGGTACACCGTATACAAGAGTTGTGAAATGTATGATTACATAAAAATACAACATCATAGATACATGTAATCATAATAACCTCAAAAAGACTAGAGGATCCGGCTCCTGGTGCAGTCACCACCCACTCAAGTCGTTTTTGGCTTGAAACATAACATGCAACAATGTCTGAGTTTCCATAAGGAAATCCTGTATACCAAGTCCACCTACATGCATACTACGTATAATGAAATGATCCTATCATACTAGTATATCATGGCATACAATGGCGCAACATAAAATCTTCCCTATCCAGGGTACAAATAGACATATGTCGAACCAACAACAATAACAAGTTCCCCAAGGGAACCTACCGCAGGCACTCACGGTCTTACGGAGAGTACGCGACACACCCCACTCGTAACTATACTAATCATGAGGGTTCGGTGAGGATCGCGCGTACTTCCACGTCATAGATGTAGATATTATCTTCAAGTGCTCACACAAGTTGTACTCCTGGTATTGCACACACAAGTTGTAATCATCGGGTGCTCACACAAGCTGAAAACAATAGTTTCTCACACAAGTTGTAATCATCCGGTGCTCACACAAGCTGAAAACAATAGTTTCTCACACAAGTTGTACTTTCCCATGGGCCACTCACACAAGTTGTACTACCCTTTCAGCCAGCCAGTGCCCAGATTGACCTCTCGATCCATGGAGTCGGGTACCATGCAATGCAATACATAGGGATCCACGAACTCACAGGTATACTACAAAGTGTCTCAATGCATATGTCATGAAAACATAAAAAATATAATAGGCATCCACACACCAACACGCTCATAAAACCATCATTCAATTCTGGTCACCAACGGTTGACCGAAAAATGTCATACAGTCGACCGGTTGGTTGTTAATATAGGTAATTGGTTCAAACCACAATCTATCGGTTGAACCAAAGAAACAACAGAAAATGGTAAACACAAAGGTCTACTGGCGGTCTACTGTTTGGAAGGTCTATGCCACAAATCAATAAAAAATCATCGCAACGGTTGAACGGCAATGGGGACCCGGTCGACCGAAAACATGGATTTCCTACGTTTTCTCTAAGTCACCACAGATCGAACCAACTAGCAACCGGTCGAACAATATTTAAGTTCACATAAGTAGTCGGTCGAACAAAATCTTAGGGCGGTCGACCGTTTAGATGGTCTAGGCCCCCAACAGACTTACATAAGTCCAATCCGTCAAATGACAAGGGGCCTCGTTCAACCAAATAAAAAAGGATCATCTTCTTCCCACAAAATTAAGCATAACCGGTCAACCGCCACAAGGCATCGCTTGTCTGATGTAGGTAAAAATTGCACATTTACACTAAGACTGGTCGACCAACACCACGATCAGTCAAACGTTCCAGTGCAGCAACCTTGTTGCACTTCGACATCGTTGAGGTCTCTGACCTCCGGTGACACTCACGAACGCTCACACACTTTGTGTTAACTTCTAATTGAGCTTGGCATACCTTATTCACGGTCGACAAAGCTTCAAAAGTTGACGGCGATCAGCACCCCACCTCCCTTGGCAATATCTTCACATGAATCTTCACTCCAACTCCACGCAAGTCTTCCGTTGGTTACACCTTACTTATTACTTCTCTTGCTCGCCTCACACCTACACTCCACTGATCTTAGGGGAATTGAGAGGGAGAGAGATATAGGTTGAGAGAGTGAGAGAGATGAGTAAAAGAATGAAAAGGAGATGAGGTTTGCTCTTATACCCTGACGCCTCCCAAGCAACCAACCACAACTCTACACCTGACCAACCAACCTTCACCGCCATCCACCCTTCCAACCTCACATCAACATGTGTAAAGGTAGGGGTAATTTGCATTCGAACCACTCACAAATCCAATAAGTCCTTAAGTAATCATTTAATCCTTGCGTAGTCCCTTAATTTGGTTTTAGGTTCTAACATTTAGTGTTTTGTAATTGAATACCTGCCTTAGGTTCATGTTTTATTTCACATGCATTTTACATATGATTGATCATATATATATCCTAGCTACTTAAAATTATAAGTGTTGACCTATTCCTTCCTAAAAATCTATCGTGTGCTTAGTATGAAATGTCGTTAGTTCTTATCTTCTAATGTTTTAACCATTTGTTCCATTTAAATTAGTTTATTCAATGTTTACATATATAATGTAACTCCAATTTTATGAAATCCTAAACCCAATTAGTGGGCTAAGGGTCATTAGAGAGGGTAGGTGGAGGTTTGACTTAGGAAGAAAGAGAAGGTTTGGTGAGGAATGGTGGTGGTGTGCGTGAGGTGACAGAGGGAATGGTTGGGAGTGTTTTGGTGGTGTGTGTTTTGGTTTTAAAAACAAACTCTTCAAACTCCTCCATTCTATTTCTTCTTCTTCTTCTTCTCTTCTTCTTCTTCATCTTCTGTTCCTTCTCACTCCAAGCACCCATTCCTCTCTTCCTTAGTTTCTGAATGTGTGAAGAGGTTGACAAAGTCGTAGCATCGAGGCGCGAGGGGCGTGGAGTCTGACATGAGTTGGACGTTCGGATGTTCGCTGATAGGAGGTGGACGTTGAGCGAGCGGAGCTCCGGTGAGTTTGCATTAACCTAAGAGGTATGCCAAGTTCGATAGTAGCATGTTTTGCTGACACCGGAGTGTGTGAGGTTTTTCTCGTCGCCGGAGGTCGGAGACCTCGCCGGATAAGAGGGCAGCAAGATGTACCTGGCAAGGCCAGGTAGTTGCTGACTTTCGGTCAACAGGTGTATGTTTGCAATCGACTAGTTCTAGTGTTTTTCTCTGATCTTAACTAACACCGGTTGAACGATGCGTTGCAGCGATCGACCGATTGAGCTTATGCTGGTGGGTCGGAAGAGTGTCTGTTGTTTTTCGGTCGGACGAGCCTTCTTGTGTTCGACTGTTGCTTTGTGGACTGGTCTGGATAGAGTGTGGACCATCTAAATGGTCGACCACTCTTGACTTTGGTCAGACCGGTCGTTCAAGTATGTTGAATGATAGGTCGACCGATTGGATGTGGTTCGACCGATTATGACTTGATGATTCTAGGAAAGACCTTGATATTTTCGATCGAACAAGGCCCCTGAGCCGTTCGACCGTTGCCTTGATTTTGACTTAGAATTATACCTTTTGTTCGATCATTGGGGGCTCTAGTTGTGAGCCCATAGTTTGATCGTCGTAGACGTCTGTTTGTCCGATCATTTGAGCAGCTATCGACCAGTATACCTTTTTTGGTCGACCGTTTGGGCCCAGAACTGAGTTCCTGTCCTAGTAGAGTGTTAACTCTATCCACTGAAACTTGTGTCCTTGCTTAGAGCGTCAACCAGGAGGTGACGGTGGGCACGTTGCTCGTGCCTGCCTATGGACCACCCTCTGGAAGAGTGTGGATACTTGGGACGTGCCAGCTCTGTATTTTAGACTGTGGTGTAATATATGCTTTTCTTGACTCATATTAGAGTAGTAGACTTGAGGGTTCGTGGATCGCATTGCATGATGTTGTAAAACTCACGGAGCCTTATTACCCCTGCGGACTTTGTCTGGATCTGTCGATTATCTGGCCCTCTGGGTGGAAGATATATTCGACTGGCCTTGATGGTGATGTTTGAGCCCGTGTGACCAAGTGGCGGAGGGAGGGCCCCTGCACGACTGAGTGGCGGTAGGGAGGACCACGGTGGTGGTGGACTATCGATGATTTTTTCGACAGGGTAGCTTGGCTGTGCACCTGTTGAGTGAGTGGACTGACCTGAGCGATGGCTCTGTCGGGGTGGTGTTGACCTCAAGTTTCAGATCTGATACTACTGACGTGGAAGTGCAGAAGACCCTCAACGAACCCCTGTTTAATAGAGCCATGTGTGCGGGTGCGTTGTGTATTGTCTGTAAGACCGTGTGTTCCTACGGTAGGTCTCTGAGGGAGGCTCGTGGATGTCACGGGACAGATGTCCTGATTTTCCCCCGAGGGGATTGTTTTCCTTATTGCTGATGACATGACATGCCACTAGTATGACAGATTCATTTTATTGTACTATTGCATTTCATATAAGTGGGGTTGGTATACCGGGTTTCCTTCTGGAAACTCAGGCACTGTTGTCACATTTTGCATTTTAGGACCTCGGTAGGTGCTGCTGGGTGATTAGGGATGAGCAAAACCGGATATCCGAATTTTCGGATACCCAAAATCCGGATATCCGGTTTTCCGGATCACCAAAATACCATTCCGGATCCGATCCAGATCAAACTGGATATCCGGATTTTGGGTATCCAAAAATTCGGATTTTTGTTTCCGGATATCTGGTTATTGTTCCCATAAATACCTGCATAAATTTTCACACATTCTCTAAGTTTTGCAATCAAAATTTCAGTCCAAAATAATAATAATAAATACTATATCAATAATTATGCAGGGATAAAGAAATCATAATCACCAAAACATTCACAAAATTGATTCTCCACCATAAACACGAAAAGATCAAATGATTCGTAACAAATAAAAATCACAAAGTCAATTTGGAATTCAGGAGTCCAATACAAAGTCAATGTTCTTATAGTGTTCTTATAGTAATGCCGGAGTTGGAGAGGAAGGGGACGATGGACTCGAGAGGTTAGGGTTCGGTCAGATGAAGAGGGATTCGTGGGAATCTGGTTATTCGGATGACGAGCATTCATAATTCGGATTCGGATATCCGAATTCTCCAAAGGTTTGATCCGAATCCGATCCGAAAAGGAGGGTAGAATATTCGGATTATTAGGGTCGGATATCCGAATATTCGGATGTAATAAATCGGATACCGGATCGGAAAACCAGATATCCGAATTTTTGGATTTTTTTGCTGACCCCTATGGGAGATAAGTGTAGGCGGACGCATTTTGGGACCAAGATCATCTCTTCTGACTTTTCGAGGTCGTCATGATTACTTGTATTTTATCCATGTTTGTATTATGATGTAATCATGTATTTTGATAAACTCTGATTTAATATGATGCACCTACTTGATGATTTATGACTAACGTTCCCACCCTTTTGAGTTCGAAATCTTGTGTTAAAAATTTAAATTTTTTGTTGTTTCCGGGACGTTACAAATCCTTCTATAGACAATGTCAGTTTAGATTACTTAACAATATTTTTTGCTTATAATATATACAATTGGAGCACACTATTAATATTCTAAACTAATCACATAGCTTGGTGTTTGTTCCCATCAATGGATTTAATTCCTCACAACAGATCTTCACTGATAATCTTGTAAGATGCCTCTGTCATGTGTATTCCATCCCAAGTTATGTACTTAGACGGATCGCTACATAATTTCATCCCTGGTTCTCCACACAACAAGCAACAACACATTGAACTCCTTTTAAATCCTGCACAAACACCTCAACATTAATATTGCCTTAATTGTACTTCATGGTTAGTGTCCTTTTAATCTTCGTTTCATAATTTGAAACAGGAATAGAAAATAAAAGGCAAGAACCATGAATTAATAATGGTGTATATCATACCGAATTTTCGGGGTGATTCGTATAAAGGCATGATCGAGTTGTAGTAGTCAACGTCCACGATTGTGAATTTGGGAATCATCAAGCTTAGTTTCTTCAATTCAGCTTGCAATTGATGGTTTTGGTTTTGAGATAATTCGTTCAACCAATTGATGTAGCCAGATGTGGAGTTGTAATGTTCATTGGTTAAGCTGGAGGACAGAATCTATAGGAAGTTGGAAGGCATCCTATTGGGACTTGTCGGGTAACAAGTATGGTCTTTGCCCCATGATCTATCACCGTGTGCGCCCAACAAAAAAAGATACTAGGGTATTTTGGAAACTAAAATAGAGTACTAGAGTGAAGCATATTGAAAAGAATTAGAAATTATTTGGCAGATCATCATTTAATATCTTGAATTATATCTCGAATCCATGTAGTGAAACCAAAGTGGATCAAATTATGTTATCCAAGTAATCGTCAAGTGAACAACATCAACACTAAATTTGAATTCTGAAGTAATTCATACAAATTATGTTATACTAAAGTAATTAACAAAATCTCTCTACAATTCCGGTTTATGGGTTTTCAAATTTAACTTTTGAGGTGAAAATTCAAGCACAAAAATTGAATTTGTTGGGGCAAATATTATACCCAACTAAAGTTATAACGATAGGCATTTTACCGAACTAAATAAACATTTACTAGGAAATATAAAATTATGTCCATATCTTATTCTTCGTCTCCAAAATAAAAGCAAAACCATACATGACTTGATTTCAACTACTTATTTGTATGCATGCTTTACCCGTACTGCCGAGGTGATAAGACTAATGACTTTTGGAAGTAGACTCTGAACTTCCTCTATTGTCTTACCGGATTTTATGAACTACAAATAGTCATTCCCTCCAAATTCCCCAATGATGAATAATGATTTTTCAAGAGCATCACATTTAGTTTCCTCTGTAATAACATATTTAGCAATTAATTTTCAATTTTAAGGGTTTATTTTTTTATTACAAAAACCAAAAATTCTAGAAAACATATACAAAACCTGTGGTGGAGTTGGCACATAGATAAGGAAAGACTTGTTTGAACCATTCAATCTGTACACCCAGAGAATTGTTTGTCTCTAAGTTTTCATCCCCATTCTCCATCAAAAACTTGGCGCTCAATGCAGATGCTCCGGCTACTGCAAAATTGGCACAACCTTGGTAGTCATGTTCCCCAAGAAATGGTGCAACTAAAGGTATCCCATTGCTTCAGCTGATACCAAAAGAATTCACCAGAAAGGCTTTCAAAATACAAACTAAATGACCTAATTGTCTCGTAATCAACAAATCCATTACAACATTAGCCTATGCTAATGTAATGACTTGGCAAAAAAATCGACAACGAGACGACCATTTGAGTAACAACGAGTTGGATGGTGGATGAAAGTCATCCCATAACGTGGATTTTTCGCTGGATATCCCTCGTAATATTTGACCATATACGCGCGATTACTAGTATCAACATACGTGTCACCAAAACTAAACATGGAAGTATAAGGGCAAGATTGGATTGGATAAGAGTATGATTGGAGGAAGAAGGTAGCGACCATAAACACCTCCAACAATGTTATTTAAATGGAAGCTGTGATAACCTAACCCTTGCTGGGGATTTCTTTGAGTTTATGTGGTCAATGGGGGTTTAGGGAAGGATTTGCGATTGATGCGGTGGAGGTGTGTGATTGTTGGAGGGATGTTGGAGGGGTATTTTAAGGTATTTCTCTCCCTCTCTCACACACTCGTTATTCGCCCTCTCACTCTCTAATCTTCCTACTCTCTCAAGCTCTGTGAAGCTCCGGCGAGGTCTGGTGTTTGGTGAGCAGTAGTTGCGGTTGCAGAGAAGGTGTTATCGTTGCTCGAGTGAATTCGCTGGAAGAAAAGCATTTTGCGATGAGGTGTTTGCCGTTGTTCTTTGAAGGCTTCTTCAAGCCTTTAAGGTATTCCAAGTTCCTTATTGGTGCTCACCAAAGGAGTGTGAGGTGTTGGATTGTGCGTCGATGACCGGAGGTCGCGACGATGATCATTGTGCAGCAACGTTGCTGCAGGTGATCGGTCAACCGGTGTGTCTTTCGGTCAACCGCTTGCAGTGTAATTTCAGGAGTTTTGCTCTTCATCGGCTGAACGATGTCTTGGGGGGTTCACCGGTTGTGGGATTCTGGCAAGCTCTGTTGCTTTTCGGTCGAACATGTTGTTGGTTTTTGGCCTTAATCTATGTTTTGTTGATTTAATCAACCTAATCCTAAATATATTCAATGTAGAGTAGCACACATATTGCATAGCATATATATTGGTTTGTGCTAACTTCTATAGGTTATCAAGACTCAAGGAAGAAAGTATTCAAGTCAAGATATGTAATCAAGCTCATTTGAAGACATGTAATTTACATCTTTTGAGTCTTAGGAACTTTGTGTAATTGAGCATACTTGAGCTAAAATCAACTCAAACACACACTAGGTTCCCTATAGAAGTCTCACACATCACTAGGTTCCTTTATCGGTCGACCGAACCTTGTTTAAAATTGCCCAACGATCGACCGAACCTATTTAGAATTGTATCCTACAGTTTTTTGTTTTGTGTATCTTACACAAACACTTACCCAATTAACCCAAACGGCTATAACACCTTACGAGTTTATAAATAGAGTTGTCCAACACCATTTCACACAATTCTCCCACTCCATATTGTCTCCTACATTAAAGAGAAAGCTCCACACACTCAAAAGTTGCAACCTTCCACACTTAGTAATAATTCCTATTCTCATCAAGTGTGCTCAATATTAGAGAGTGTTACATTGTTCCACTCATTCATTGTCAAAGTAGCAAGGGTCTTGGTGAAAGCCCAAGACAATAGTATACACTTCAGTGAGAGCCCGAAGTGATCCTCTCGGATTGTGAGAGGAGGAGTCGAGCTTGGCGAGGGTTGTTTGCGAGTTTGAAGATTATAAAGGTGTTCTCTCCTGGCCCAAAATGGGGAGTGGTTAGTGAAGTTGTGAGTGGAGCTCGGTGATCCGAACGGAGCTTGCAAGAGAGGACTAAGACCCGGGTGGGGTGCCAAACCTCTATAAAAATCCCCCATCTTCCTTGTGGTTTGCCTTATTTCTTCTTAACTTACTTGTTTGTTTTTAATTCCGTTGTGCATTCATTAATTGCTTAAACAAGTAGGTAATTAGCTTAAAAGTGACTAGAACTAAGCCCCATTACGATCCTACATGGGTTCCCTTGTTGTTCGACCAGTTACACTGTTGGTAGGTCGGTTGGGAACTGAGACCATCTAAACGGTCGATCACCTCTTGATTTGTTCGATCGATTGTACCTGTAGCTAAGTCCGTTGGGGCCTAGACCTTCAAGACGGTAGACCGCTTATTTGATTGTTTGACCGATGGTTGTGGGACAAATCTGGACTGGGCGTGGACTATCTTAACGGTCCACCACTAGATCATTTTGTCCGACCGATAGGATAAGTTAACTTAATGTATGTTCAACCAATTGCTTTTTTGTTCGACCGGTAATGAATTAGAGAAAATGTAGGTTGTCCCTGTAATTTTCGGTCGACTGAGTCCCCTTTGCGGTTCGATCGTTGGGATGTTTATTATTATATAATGTTGTGGCATAGACCATCCAAATTGTCGACCGCCCGTGACCTTTGTTCAGTCAATTTGTCGTTATATTATTTAGTTGTACTTGACCGGTCGTGGAGACGATCAAGCCTTTTGTGCGTTTCCTGAAGGGAACCGGTCGAGCGTTTCTGCTCAGTTTGCATTTTGAGGTGTGTGTGATATGCTTTGAGGGCAATGGGTTCACCGGCCCTTTTGGGGCAACGAAAAGGACAGGTCGGCCTGATAGCAATCGGTGATGGCTCTACGGAGTAAGTTGACTCTATGGAGTCATTCTGGGCTCTAGAGTGGTCGTCCATGTGAGGCAGGGTTGGGGTGAGAGGACCCTAGAGCCCGTGTGTCTTCGTGTATGTTGTGGTTGTGGGAGAGGTCCCTGGTGTCCAGTATCGACAGTGAAGTCCTTTTTCTGTTGCATTTTATGCTTTGTTGTTGTAATTGTTCATATATGTGTTAGGGGAGTTTGGCATACGGGGTTTCCTTATGGAAACTCAGGCATAGTTTATGTTTGCTTTCGGGCCGTGAGCGGCATTAGGAGGTGGTGACGCCAGAGGAGCACACTCGGGACAGGATCCTTCTATCTATCTTTTTAGGTAGTTTGTGATTACGTGTGTTGTATGTATCTGTAGTCGATATCTTTGATGTAATCATACTTTTGACAAACACTTTTGTATATTGGTGAACCTTTGGTGATATTTTTTAGTAGTGGTCCCGCTCTTTTGGATTGTAATCCAGTTGTTATTTATTTTTAAATTTTACACTGTTTCGGGATGTTACTACTTGGTATCAGAGCGGTCATTTTCGGTGTACTTTTCCAAAAAAACACCTTAGGAGTTATTAGATAGTTTTGTTGTAAAACATGTATGCATAGTCTTTTGACCTTTAGTTTTTTTCTTTTCTCATTTGTAGATGTCTCTGAGACGTGTGAGACCTCCTCCATGGGAGCGTAGCACCAGTGAGGAGATTGATGGGGTGGACAGAGAGGAGGAGTTGAGGAATTTCTAGCCCTAGAACAGAGAGAGATGACTCCGACAACCTACATCAGTAGGTTCCACGCATTGGAGCATTATTGCCCAGAGATATATATCACTCAGGAGCAGAGGGCTCGGAAGTTTGTTCGGGGACTGAGGCAGTAGTTCAGTCACGTGTTACTTCAAGCTTGCTGCAGACTTTAGATGATGTAGTGAAGTTTCAGACTATCATTGACCAGGACTACCTGGAGACTGTCCAGGAGGCCAGGAAGTCACATATGAAGGCTAGTGTACGTCTAGCGGCTCAGTTCCTGGGTAATCTGTGCGAGAGGCCCTGGATCGATGGTGGTGGAGCACAACAGTCTGGGCAGCATAGTGGAGTTCATCCTGGGTCACTTTGTTCGTTCCTGCCCGAGCCGACTAGGCGGGACCAGTGGACGAACTGGATCTTCCAGATCAGTTGGAGCTGGCCCGAGTCAACCAGTTGCACCAGCGCACCAGGAGAAGAGAGTCGAATGTGCTTCACCAGCACGGTGGCAGAAGGTACACTCTATGTTGCTGGTTTGGTAGCCAGAGTGTTTTTTGATTATGGGGTCACACACTGATTCATCTCGGAGAGATTTGCGAGCGTATTGGGCCGTACCCTTGCGATGTTGACTGCCACTTTGGAAGTCAGCACATCCATAGGTCTGGTGGGCATTGTGGGGAGTTTTCTCCCCGCCGCCATGATTGTTTCGGGAGACCAGAAGTTCCCGACCGACCTGGTTTTGTTACCGATGGTAGACTTTGACATCATACTTGGGATGGATTGGTTGTCTCATTATGATGTTCGAGTCTTATGCCGTGAGAAAAAGATTCTGGGGTGGAAGGATGTTGATGAACACTATCTGAAGAAGAAGAAGCAGTCATGGGATGTTGATCGGCATCAGCTGCAACTTCGAGGAATGGTCTGCCTGATGGGCTGATTAGGGGACGAAAGGCAGAGATAGTCAGATTGTGGTTTCTACAGTTAAGGTTCAGAGGATGATCCCTCATACTTCCAAGGCTTTCATAGCCACTCTAGTGGTGCTAGACCACGAGGTCAAGAGATTGGAGGAGATCGAGATCGTGAAGGAATTTCCAAAGGTATTTTCGGATGATGTCACCGGTTTGCCGCCTCACAGAGAGATAGAGTTCAACATCAATCTGGTAGCGGGATACACACTGCAGTTGAAGACGTCGTACAGGATGACACCTGCTAAGTTAGCTGAGCTGAAGAAGCAGTTGCAGGATTTGATGGATACTGGGTTTATCTGACCTAGTGTCTCGCCTTGGGGAGCGATGGTACTCTTCGTGAAAGAATGATGGCTCATTGCGGATGTGTATTGATTAAAGAATACTGAATAAGGTTACCATTAGGAATCAATATCCTTCACCCAGGATCGAGGACCTTTTTACCAGCTCCAGTCAGCAAAGGTGTTCTTGAAGATCGATCTGCGATCCGGTTATCATAAGTTGAGGATCAGGGAGGCAGATGTCTAGAAGACAACATTCAAGATGAGGTACAAGCATTACGAGTTTCTGGTGATCCTGTTTGGGTTGACGAACGCACCTGCATCTTTCATGGATCAGATGAATAGGACGTTTAGTCTGTACCTCGACCGTTTTGTGATCGTTTTCGTGGATGACATTTTGGTCTACTCACCAGATGTAGAACTGCACAGAGAGCATTTGAGGATAGTCCTTGGTATTTTGAGAGATAAGAAATTTTATGCCAAGTACTCAAACTGTGAGTTCTGTCTGGGAAGTGTTGCTTTTCTGGGACACATTGTGTCAGCAGATGGGATATCAGTAGATCCAGAGAAGGTTGAGGTTGTGACACAGTGGATAGCTCCGATTAGCGTGACAGAGATCAGAAGTTTTGTGGGTCTGGCAAGCTACTATCGCCGTTTGATTCAGGATTTCTTCAGACTTGCTTCACCACTGACGGCATTGACGCAGAAAGTCGTCAAGTTTGTATGGTCCCAGAAGTGCGAGGACAGTTTTCAGAAGCTAAAGAGGCGACTAACGACAAAACTGATTCTGACGGTACCAAGTGGCAGTGGAGGCTATGTGATATACAACGACGTGTCAGGGATTGGCTTGGGCTTGTGTACTGATGTCACACGGGAAGGTTGTAGCGTACGCTTTGAGGCAGTTGAAAGTGCATGAGAAGAACTACCCCACTCATGATTTGGAGTTGGCAGTGGTGGTTCACGTGTTGAAGACCTAGAGACATTATCTTTATGGAGAGTTGTTCGAGGTCTTCAGAGATCATCAGAGTCTGAAGTATTTGTTCTCGCAGAAAGAGCTGAATATGAGGCAGTGCAGATGGCTCATGTTCATCAAAGATTACGATTTCACAATATCTTATCACCCAGGGAAGGCGAATTCATTTGCAGATGCCCTGAGCTGGATAGTGGAGGTGTCAGCTGCTAGTTTGTGAATTAAGGAGTGGTGGCTACACGAGATATTGTCAGAGTGGAAGACGTTCGTAGGGGATCCTAAGGGTGCACTGATCGGCAAGCTGAGAGTAGAGCTGCAACAGTTTCGAGAGTTGTACAGGCTCAGAGAGCAGATGATGAGCTAGCTAGTATGAAGCAGTTAGTTACTAAAGATGGATCTAACTTCAATGTGGGTGTAGATAACACCCTGAGGTTCAGAAGGTGGACAAGCTGAGAGAGGATATCGTGGAGGAGGCACACAAAGCTAGATATTTTATCCACCCAGGGAGTATGAAGATGTATAAGGACCTCCAGCGGAACTTCTGGTGGAAATTGAGACATAGCAGAGTTCGTGACCAGATGTTTAGTCTGTCAACAGGTAAAGATTGAGCACCAACGACCAGTAGGATCAATGCAGAGTATTGAACTTCCATAGTGGAAGTGGAAGACCAGTAGGATCAATTCTGACGGTCCGGTCTTTTATAAAATCCGGAGGCACACACTCTTCGTATAAATCACCAGAAATTGGAAGACCAGTGAGTTGAGAGAAATCCCACAAATTCGGTGAGAGCTCTCCTTCACGAGTAAAAGTTGTGTTATACCTCGGTGTCTATAATTCCGCAAATGCTTGAATAAGACCATCATAGCTGTGATACGTGAACATAGATGCGTATACAGCGTTGTACAAACCTATACTTCTCAATCTACCTTCATAATGCTCTAGGCAATAATGAGTCCATTCGACCTGACCTTTACGGAAGATAGGTAAACCACGAATACTCAATTATCCGCGCCACTCAGGCTTCTTCCCCTGCCGAAAAGATTCTTGCAAGCATTCAATGGCCAAGCATACACTGATAGGTTTCCTGGGATCACTAGGTGACAAAACCATATATGGTTTGTTACTTCCGTCACCCGAGTTGGTAGAACCATATACCCTCCAACTACCCGGGTGCAAATCAACAACAATGACCCGTTTCTTGTTCAACAAGCCCGTTTTCACAAGATCTGGAATCTTGCATATATCTTGATCCTTATAAATATTATAGGATGGAAGATGGTGAATAACGGTCGCATGCAAAGATCGGCGTTCAAGCAATATTGCATATTCCATCGCCATAATTTCAGATCTATCACAATGGCTTAAATGATATTTAAGGTCAACATCAGAAGGTAACCAAACCAGAATGTCGTCGCCACGGTCGAAGCTCCAAATGCCCTTTGACTTATAATGAAGGCGTTGAGTTATGTCAGGAGTGATATTCTCCCCTCTAAAGGGCGAGAAAGCTCGGGCCACTCGCTTGGAACTCGAGAGACACATGGAACAACCACTCGAATGATAGAAGGGCATCCTAGTTACATTTTCAAAACAAAACATGTTGTAGTGCGAATTGTACGAGATTACAAAAATTTAGGGTGGCTCAGCAAGTCAATTCAGACGAAAGCAAATGGTAATCTAGGATTCTCCACAGGAACAAATTTTACATATCACTCGACTTCCCATAATTATCGTAGGAATTAAATATGTAATACAATTATTGGATGAAATGGCAATACGTACATGAAACGTAGGTCATGTTGTGAGCTTTTACAACGACCAAAAGAAAAAGGGGAAAAATTGTTTTATACGTACGTGAAAAGAAAAGAAAAAGGGAGAAGATAAAGGAGGTTACCTGTTTCGAACAAGAGGTTATGGTCACTTGAATGCTCTTGAGAATGATGTCTCGTGAATGTAGACAGCTACTGCCAGCTAGCTTACCAGAACCAAGCGAGCAAGAAAATAATCCAGGGAAGAATCTACTTAAGAGCACAGAAGTGTTGATTTCTCTTCACCAATCATCCCACCTATATATATTATAAAAAAAGGTGTATCCATCAAGAAACTTTCACATAACCGAATGAAAATTTCCACATGGTCAATAAAATTACGTATTTGGCTTTAAAAGGAAAATGTCACGTAGCCATAGGGTAAAAAAAATGATTTGATAAAAATAATTGATGGAGAGCAATTAAAATAAGTAACCCATCTGTTAGTATCAAGGACCGTACCTATAACATGAAAACATGCACCCCTAATATATTGGAAATAACTTTCTCAAGAAGTTATGATTCACAATATTCATCATCCCTTCTTGAGGGGGCATTCTGTTGGCACAAAAAATTGTTTGTCTAAAAATATAAAATAATTGGACTACTAAAATTGAAGAAGCATAGGTTGAAATGGATGAGATGATAAGGATATTAAGATTAAGATTATGATTCCATATAATTTCAAGTTTTAAATGGGGAAAAAGTGAAAATGCCCATTAAAAAAATTCCTAAAAGAAAGAGTAGGGATGCCATGCACGTCCATGCACATACTTGGAAACGTGGATTCTTCATAAAAGGAAAACGTGTAGTGCTCTCTGATTTTCAAAACAAAAAAGAGAGGAGGAAAAGTCATGCACGTTCCTGCATACAATCTTCCACCTCATACCCACGTCCAACAAACCAATACCATACATTAACCCATGATCCTCCGCATCAACCTTAACCTCCCATACTAATTCAACCTTATAAAAGGGACATACACGACTATAACTCCGGGAACAAAGTCCATACGTACGCACACCAAATAGGAAAGAAGAGAGAGGGTGACGCGAGGGAAGAAGAGTTTTAAGATCGTCTGGTGTAAGTATTCGGAAGAGGAGAAAGGCGAAACACATACATACGGCCTTGGAGAGGAGAACTCGACGGTTCTGGAGAAAGTGACTCCAACACAACAATCCCGACAACTCCCGCAGCGACTACAACGCTATCGCCCGCGAAGACTTCGACAAACTCCCGACAACATACAACGTCGACGACAACCTGACGACTCCGGACATACATCTTCGACAACTCTGGATAACATCTAACGTTGACAACAGCCGTGGTCGCCACATCTTGCAGCATCAACATCTCTGCGACTTCTTCAAACGACTCCGGCTTCATTAAATCTCCGTAACAACTCCGGCAGGTGCAACATTAGCGCCGGCAATGGTTTCACCTTAAAATAAATATAAAAAAAGGTCATTCCGGTCACTGTCCTATTTAAAAAGGATTGGTCTCCGGTTGGCTTCGAAAAAAACACGATCATTCGGTCATTGTCCTATTTAAAAGGATTGGTCTCCGTTTGGCTTCGAAAATCACGTCATTCCGGTCACTGTCCTATTTAAAAAGGATTGGTCCCCGGTTTGGTCGTTTCTATTTTAACAAATAAAATAAAAGGACGCCGGAAGGCTGTCGAATTTCAGCCAGAAAAATTATGAAACTCGAACCGAACAAACACACAAAGTTCATAATTAATCACAAGTTCGGAAAATTAAACATATGTGGACTTTTAAACTTTTATATGAACAAAAGTTATCAAAACAATAGCTATGATGTGGTCTGAAATAAAAGCCATTATAAAACCAAATAAGTAAAGACAAAAATAAATAAAATCAACGTGCTATATAACTTCTTCAACGTTTGAATTGGAAGTTGTATACTCATCAGTAGAATGACCTATAGCATATTTAATCGAGGTTTGAACTTAGTGAGTTATCTATAATTATCAACGATAATTAAGGTGCGGAATTGTAATATCCTGAATTTTTTAGTTGAGGTAATAATCAAATATCTTAATGGACTAATTAAGATTGTTGGATGATTGTGTGGTTTTAGGAGAAGATGAAATTTTGAGAAGAATATTGAGAAGAAAAAGATGGAGATTTTGAGGCAAGTACTGATTCGTTATTCTTCAGTTTCATATCATGTCTGTCTCTCTTGATATTCGTAGTTGCTTCCATGTTGAGCATTAATATTGATTTTATGGATATGCATATGATTGCATGGTGGTGTTTCGGTCGACATGTCCTGTGGCTGTGTGTATGTTTCTGGCAGAGCAACTTAGGAAAGAGTTGCCTAGCGGACAACGTGGAGCCACCCGAGAGAGGAAAGGGCTGCCTGTCGTTAGTGTGGAGCTACCAGGTGTGCGTCTGACTGATTGATAGATTTCAGAAGCACAGGATGTGGTCGAATCCGAATGGGGGTTCCAGATTGTTATGCATGTATTTTATTTGTGATGCATGTCTCTTGATTGTGCTTATTGACTGAATGTCATATTCCGTATTATTTTTGCACATGATTATGATTTTGATTGATTGACGGTTGGAACTTGCGGGCTGTCGAGCTCACAAATTGTTGATTATATTTTTCAGATTAATTATGGGCCTATCAGATGGATTTAAATATCAGAGTGCGCAACGGTCAGGATCGCGGATCGTATCTTAACGCACCGGGTTCGGGCGGGTGAGCAGTTGTCTGGGCTTGGGGCGTTACAAATGGTATCAGAGCAATACGATCCTCGGAATTAGTTGGGATTTGGATTTGAAATAAAAATTTGATTGGATTGGAATTTGAGAAATTGAATTTAGAAGTATTGACTATTGATTTAAATGTGAATTTTGACTTGGTTGGATTTGCTACCAAATTATTAATAAATAATGAAAGATGAATTTAGAGATATTTGGACTTGAGTTCAAATGTGAATTTGGATTTGGTTGGATTGATTATCCAAATTATGAGCGATAAGTGGTGTTAGGTTTTTAGATTTGATAAATAATGAGTTGAAAATTTTGTATTAATTTGTTTGGATTAAGATAGTATTGAGATCAAATTTCGAGGACGAAATTTCTTTTAAGGAGGGTAGAATGTAATATCCTGAAATTTTTAGTTGAGGTAATAATCAAATATCTTAATGGACTAATTAAGATTGTTGGATGATTGTGTGGTTTTAGGAGAAGATGAAATTTTGAGAAGAATATTGAGAAGAAAAAGATGGAGATTTTGAGGCAAGTACTGATTCGTTATTCTTCAGTTTCATATCATGTCTGTCTCTCTTGATATTCGTAGTTGCTTGCATGTTGAGCATTAATATTGATTTTATGGATATGCATATGATTGCATGGTGGTGTTTCGGTCGACATGTCCTGTGGCTGTGTGTATGTTTCTGGCAGAGCAACTTAGGAAAGAGTTGCCTAGCGGACAACGTGGAGCCACCCGAGAGAGGAAAGGGCTGCCTGTCGTTAGTGTGGAGCTACCAGGTGTGCGTCTGACTGATTGATAGATTTCAGAAGCACAGGATGTGGTCGAATCCGAATGGGGGTTCCAGATTGTTATGCATGTATTTTATTTGTGATGCATGTCTCTTGATTGTGCTTATTGACTGAATGTCATATTCTTTATTATTTTGCACATGATTATGATTCTGATTGATTGACGGTTGGAACTTGCGGGCTGTCGAGCTCACAAATTGTTGAATATATTTTTCAGATTAATTATGGGCCTATCAGATGGATTTAAATATCAGAGTGCGCAACGGTCAGGATCGCGGATCGTATCTTAACGCACCGGGTTCAGGCGGGTGAGCATTTGTCTGGGCTCGGGGCATTACAAGAATGGCTATGATGGAACTTGTTCCTCTCTTACTAAGGTGACTGGAGTATAGATTGTACTGAGTACAATCTATACTTTTAATTAACATGGGACTGGAGGATCTCCTCTTTTCTGGTATAGTCGAATACCAGAAAAGTGCTCCAAACCATCACAGAATTTGCATAGAAAGTTGCCATACTGGCATTATTGTCCAACAAAGTCTAAACAGAGGCATCAAAAGGAGTCTAAGCGATGCTGATATTAGCCAAAGTAAAGTAAATCCTGCTTTGTTTTCACCTCCCTCTCAAGATGAGACAGTGAGTCTACCAAAACGCTTGAGGACAGTTTTTTTCTTTCTTTTCAATTTCAACTATAAAAAAAAACTCCAACTGTGTGTGGTGGCACTTGTTGTGGAGGCAAATACTTCTGTTGCCATCCCCCTTCAAAGCTCTGAGCCTTTTATGGTTGGAGTAACATCTGATGAAATGACTGGTGATTTGAACCATAATACTGAGCCTGTCATCCTTGAAGAGGTTGATATTATCTCTTCCGGAGAAAATAAGCAACTTATGAATGGAACACATGAAATTGAAGTGAAGCATAAATCTTTTCAGATATAAGCTCTACTGAAGTGTCCTGCAAAGAGATATCAGGTATTCAATCTTCCTTTCCTTCTAAGCTGATTGGTGGTCAAATTAAGCGAGAAAGTGATCAAGTTCAGGTTGTGACTAACAAGATTGCGAATACCCTTAGTTGGGTTTGCTTGTGAAACATTAATAGCCAATACTAAGATCAAGGGCGTGTCCTTGATAGAATGGTTTACACCTGATCAAGCAAATGAGTATGTGAGATGCATCCGGCAGTCGGACAATAAGGGAAGATCAAATGTCGTAGAAACTAAAGAATCACAACTTCCAGTTAATGAAAACACATGCCAACTCTGCGGATTATTGAATCTTTCATTCGAGACTCCGGCAATATTTTGTGTATCATGCTCTGGCCGTAATATTCCACGTTCCTGGACATATTACGCGATGGCAGTTACTGATTCCTTAAATAGAGGCATCTCTAACAAGGATTTCCTCTTTTCCGCCATAAACAGCTTAGAATATCAAAAATATATAGAAAAGAGTACAAATAAAGGCAAAAACTTATAATTACTCGTATGTTTCCACGTAATTTTAGGGTAGAGTCCTAATCGAGGGAGAGAAGCTCTTCATCTCGATCATAAACAAATATCTCATTTTGGTCACCAAGGATCAATTTTGGTATTCAATTGCCCCTCTAACAAGGTTGATATTCAATTTTGGATATCAATTGCCTCTCTAACGAGACTGATATTCAATTTTTGATATCAATTGCCTCTCTAATATCAATTTTTGATATTCACCGAAGTTGACAAGGTTAATCGAGGTTTGAACTCAATTTTGGTCAATATATATGCAATCATTCACATCACAGGAAGTTGATTCTAAACCCTGTAACATCTACCATCTAAGCAAAGGTTCACGTACATGCTTGCATTGCGTTGCATGACATATAAGTTTGGAAAATTTACATCTCCTCCCTTTGGGATTCGATAAATCATATGACAATATTATCTAATTCAAAGCGAAATCATTTTTGCATATTTGGTCCAAAAGAAACCCAAGCTTAACAAAGATATCCATGTTGGACTTGGTGCAAAAAAGCAACACACAAAATTGAATAAATCATAAATCTACCCTTAAATATAGATAAATTGTAACAATATAATTTGTATCAATTGATTTACAAAATCAATCCTAAAATACAAGTACTTCACCTAAATGGACAAAAATCATAAATCCACCTCTCAGGTTGGATAAATTGCGAAATAAATCTTTAAAAGATGTCAACCAACTTTAAAATATGAAAGTAAATCTAAAATATAAACATTGACTACTTTAATAGTAAGAGAGGATGCACGCCAAACTTGATCTTGGGTTCCCTCTCTCTTATCGTTTAGAGTGGTCAGAAATTAAATACGGACTACCTTAGTCGTAAGTGAGGATGAACACCAAGCTTGATCTTGGGTTCCCTCTCCCTTACTGGCGATGGAGTCTTCATTTAACAAATCAAATAAACAAAACAAAATACATATACAACCCTCCGGGTCACGAGGTTAAACTGTCCAACACACATAACAAATTATATACATAAAATATTCTCCTAGTTATGACTTTAAACTAACTATTTGATGATATTTAAATATAAGAATCATCGTCAATATAACAAAGATGCATACACAAATCCCTCCGGGTCACGAGGCTAAACTGTCCAATATACTTAACAAATTATATACATAAAATATTCTCCCACTTATGAGATTAAACTAACTATTTGATGATATTCAAATATAAGAATCATCGACAATATACCAAACACATACATATAAAATCCCTCCGGGTCACGAGGTTAAACTGTCCAACACACATAACAAATTATATAAATAAAATATTCTCCTATTTATTAGTTTAAACTAACTATTTGATGATATTCAAATATAAGAATCATCGACAATATAACAAATACATACAAAACCCCTCCGGGTTACGAGGCTAAACTGACCAAGACATGACGATATTGATACCAAAAGAATAATCGTCCAAATAACATACATATACACAAATCACCTCCTAGGTTATGAGGTTAAACTAACCGTTTGTACGATATTATTCTAATATAAGAATTATCGTTGACAAATCAAACATAAATCTCCTCCGGGTTATGAGGTTAAATTGACCAAAACATTATGATATATGAATAATTGTCTAAATCAAATCATATACAACACCTCCTAGGTTATGAGGCTAAACTAACCCTTTGTACGATATTCTAATATCAGAGTTATCGTTGGTAAATTAACGCGGTGTACTCATCATAAAGTTCAAGAACCTAAACATATACAAAACCCTCCTAGGTTACGAGGCTAAACTGACCATATTGTGACAATATATCACAATAAAAGGGAGATCATTATCGAATCGATCAAAGCAACTTTTCGATAAAACCCCGTCCCTAATATATCGAAATATAAAAATCCTACTAATAAAATATATCTGAAATTGTCAATATAACAACAATTTTGGTTTATAGTTCGCAAAAGGATGCTTATGTGTCTTCCATTTGTGCAATGAATAAATATATCAACTCTTGTATTTCATATTTATTCCTTCTATTTAATGAAATGAAAGAAAATGTTGCACTTATTTACTTTCTGGCTAGTTATTCACATTTATTTAATTTCCTGTACAAATGAATGATATGAGTATGACACGATGAGGCATTCTTCTATACGAAGTTGTAAGGTGCGGAATTCCATCATGAATTCTTGAGAGGTCTTCGCAACACCAAATATATAACACATAAAGAACAAAAAACCCACGTTAAACAGAATGGCACGCCCGGTGGGACCTCTCATCCTCGTAGTCATGTCTCATGTCATTAATCTAAGATAAAACCTTCCACGTTGTACAGGAACGAAAATTTGCGATGGAAACTAGCATGAAGATGATATTTACGGCTCCCGTCTCTTTTGGCTCCTTCGAGCCAGCCTTGTTCAAGTATTCTTTTGAACACGGCCTCGTGACGGGTTATGAAATTGAAGTACTCATCAAACCCTCAACTCCTAGTCCGGTGGGCAACATCGTAGTCGCTTCAGAAAAGGAACGATTGGAAATGACGCATCCTGAGTTTGCAATTGCTGAAATTCCTGAAGCACATGCCAAAATTTCGAAGAAGAAAAGGAACAAGACGCGCAAACCAAAGGTGAAAGAATCCAAATCATCGTCCAATCAGGCACTAAAGAGTCCTTGCATGCCTGGTTCACCAAGCAAACTAGTTAAGTGTCATGTATGACCCCAAAAGTCATTATTGGGAAATTTCAAGGCTCATAAAAGGGTTGGAGGGAACCCGAAGGCACTTAACGACAAACAAATGTTGCTCATCCTGAATAAAATTAATGATTATGAGATGGTGATTCTCTCTAGTAGAGATGTCTACCGTCTTACTGGAGTACGCATGACCTAAAACATTTCGATGAATGATTGCTTCACAATTCCAGCTCGCGTGTTGGTGTGTGCAATTAAACTGAGAATGAGAGCACAGAAATTGGGTGTCAACCTAACGTCTTCGCCAGTTTTTAGCAGTTCTCTCATCCCAATGGAATGTAGAGTTATCTCATCCTTCCCACTTAACGGAAATCCTTTTAGGCCATATCCTAAGAGGATGAAAGTTTCCCGAATTGGGAAATCAGCTTTGATCGATGGGAGTCGTTTCAGTCTGACAGGCGACGAGCTAGAAATAATGGAACCTGACTATTCTGTGAATATATCGACGAATAATCGATATGATATTCTGAGGAGAACAGATGAGGAAAAACCTATGTTAAGAAGAAAGAAATATGCCCGGACTTCTGTTTGGGACAGGATCGGTAGCGGCACATCGCGTCCGTCCGTATTCGAACGCATTTCTCGTCATCCGAAGACAAGGTCTGAAACCCAGAGTGTTAGAATGAAGTGGGATGGAAATCTCGAAATCGAAACAAATCCCGAGGTACGAAGGAAAGAAAAGTCAAGTAAGTTGGAAATCAAACGGATTAATTTATCCAAAAGGCAGGTTCTAACAGTGTTGGTCAAATCCGATGATCAATTGGAGGGTACAGGGTCTACAGCTGATAGTGATACCCTTACTCACAGTTGTTATATGGTACAAACAACTGAAAATCCCTACAAAAAAACGAGGAGAGAAACAAATGACGACGTGCCGAACACTATAGAAGAGCTCCAAGACATAGTCTCCCAACCACGTATGGACACAAGGAGGAAAGAAAGGGCTAGGCAAAAGTTGAGAAATCTAGAGAAGCAACCAATACCCGAAGAAGAATTTGGGAATTCAAGGCAGGATGACACCCCAGCTTTTGTGGATGAGCAAATATCGAAGGGTTATGCTAGTGATCAAAAATCACAAACTCCCATTGGCATGGTAGTGCTGAAACTCGTCTTTGGAGAATTTGAGACCGATGCAACGTTCTATGTGCTGAATGTGGGAACATCATATAAAGCATTGTTGGGACATCCTTGGCTTCACGAAAATTTTGTTGTTCCCTCCACCGTCCACCAATGCTTCAAATACATACACAATGGGAAGGAGCACAGATTCTTTGGAGAGCGCCAACCATTTGAAGCACATGAAGTACATTTCCATGATGCTCGCTACTTTCTCGATGAACCTAAAGAAGGCAAAGCCCCCCCTCTCATACAAAAGTTCAATATGAGGAGTAATATACTCCCAGAAATAATAGAACTCGGTAATGACGATGAAGAACCTGCATTCAAAGTTGTTACACCTTCCAAGCGAGTAGACGGAATGAGGCAGTCTCTAAACACCAAGAAGCAGGTTAAGATTTCAGGTCCAACTATCAAATCAGATAATAAGAAGGTGAAGGCAACATATACAATAGACTCTAATACGGTGATGACATTGCCACCATGCACTATAAAGGCACTCGAAAAGCGAGAAGTGGACGTAGTAAAGTCTTTGAAGACTTTCATTGTTCCGTCAAAGAAAAATAGTGGGAAGATAACTTTCTATAAAGGCGAACCACAACGTGTCGAGTCAAATACTCCCTTTGGCAAAACAAATGAAGTTGATGATGATGCTGATTTGGATGATTTCACCATCAATCCGAAGGTCTTGACAGCTTTCAGAAATAGAAGAGGGAATCGTCCCTATAAGAAGAAGGAACAACAAAAATATGAACAAATATGGCGTCCGAAAGATGACAAGGGACGTGATAGTACGCGGCAAGGGAAAGATCGTAGGGGTCTTGGTTGCTCAAACCACTTAAAGAAGCAAACGACATTACATATAACGGTAAGCTCTGCAGATATTGAGTTAAAGGATGTTGCGCAAGTCGAAGGATCTTTCGGTACTCAACAATTACAGGTTGATGAAAATCAGACTAATAGTGGATCAGAGGGTGAAGAGATATTGCTTCAAGGTCAGTCTGATGTCGAGGGTATTCTCCCAGCTCCACGAGAAATGGAAGAAGGGGGGCAAGCGACGGATGATGAACTTTTAGAAGTAAACTTGGGATCCAATGAAGACCAGAACCAACATTTATCAGTGTTTCTCTTAGCCTTAAAGAAAGGGAAGAATACATAACTCTTCTTAAAGAAAATCATGATTGTTTCGCTTGGAATTATAAACAAATGCCAGGTGTAGACCGAAATGTTGCTGAGCACCGTTTATCCATCGATCCCAAACATCCAGGAGTAAAACAGGGGCCTCGCAGGATGCATCCGGATATTCGTGATTTAGTGATTGCAGAGATTGATAAGCTCATCAATGTTGGGTTCATCGAACGCGTGATGTATACCAAGTGGTTATCAAATATTGTCCCAGTGCGAAAGAAAAATGGTCAGATTCGGGTTTGTGTAGATTTTCGTGATCTCAATAAAGCTTGTCCGAAAGATGATTTCCCCTTACCCATCACTGAACAGATGGTGGATGCTACAACTGGGTACGAAATCCTTAGTTTCATGGATGGATATTCTGGATATAATCAAATTATGATGGCCGAGGATGACAAAGTACATACAGCGTTCCGTACACCGAAGGGGGTTTTCTGTTATAAAGTCATGCCTTTTGGGTTGAGAAATGCTGGTGCGACATATCAACGAGCTATGACACAAATATTCAGCGATTTGCTGCATAAACAAGTTGAATGTTATGTAGATGATCTGGTAGTCAAATCTAAAAAGAAGATCGAACATCTATCCGATCTTAAACTTATATTTAAAAGGGTTCGGAAGTATAACCTCAAAATGAACCCATTGAAATGTGCCTTTGGAGTCACAAGTGGCAGATTCTTAGGTTTTGTGGTTAAACACCGGGGCATCGAAGTTGATCCAACAAAAATCAAGGCAATTCAAGAACTCCCTCCTCCAAAAAATTTGAAACAACTCAGATCACTTCAAGGACGTTTGGCGTATATAAGGCGCTTTATAGTAAATTTGTCTGGAAAATGCCAGCCTTTTTCTCGCCTCATGAAGAAAGGTGTAGCATTTGAATGGGATGAAGAATGTCAAAAAGCTTTTGAAGACATAAAAAAGTATCTCCTTAATCCTCCTGTGTTAAGGGCACCGCAGGTAGGCAGGCCACTCATATTATATGGCATGGCCACGTTGACGCTGTGGCAAATACGGGTCGATCCACAGGGAGGTGTATCGACTTTGGTTAGTTCGAAGGCGATTGGAAAACAAGATTGGAGAAAATGTTATTACACTAAACTAGACTAAACTACACTACACGAGTAAGCAGCAAAGAAGATGAAAGTGCGAGAAGAAATGAAACTAAGTGACTAATAGAAGAAGCTAGAAATCAGGAATGGAAGATCCCTAAGGGGTGGAGTGTGTGTATACATGAAATAAGTGGTGACGAATGCATTCATTAAGCACAAGTGTATGTTGTGTTTGCTATGCATAATAAGTACCTCATGGCAAGACCTATCATCCAAATCACTAACCTAGGTGATTAATATGAGCATGACAAGTTTGTTATTAAGAACCTAAACAAGCATGGAATGTACCTAAATATTATGGCAGAAACCATAAAGTTACGTATTCTCTTTAATTCAAACATGCATACTAACATTTCTCACATACAACAATATTTAGCATTCATTCCATCTACATAACATGTATAAACATCAACTCCACCCCCAAATGGGGATGGAACTACTCACACATTACTAAGTAAAAGAAGACAAAATGAAATTAAGGTAATTAAGATAGGAAATGGAGACATGCTAATTACTTCTACTAAGATTAAGACAAACAAAACAAGTTAAACAAGCAAACAGTAAAACAAAGACAACATTAAAACAACCAATGAAGAATTATTTTATTTGCATGACTCACATCACAAGTGGCATTCTTCTCCACCTTAAGTTTAGCTCCAAGGCTTACAAGCAATGGGTGAATACAAATGAGAAGGAAGAGTTATATTTATAGGTATGAGAAAAGGTAACCGGGGACAATGCCCGGTATAGGACTAACGCACTACTAAAAATAGACATAAAACACTCTAATACATGACCCACCTAAACCTTATCGGATATGGAGGAAAACAGACCGCCAATCAGAGGTCTTGGACTGCCAATTGGCAGTCTATATGGTATGGATCTGGTTAGGTTTTAGAGTGTGGTAGTCTGGCTTGATTTCTTCATGTCAATTGCACCCTAATCGGTTGTGTAGGTTGCTACCCGAATCCAATTGCCAAAATACTCCTCATGATGGTGTGGAGCTTATTAATTTGCTCATTGATTCTTTTGGTTTACATCTGGGTCCTTCTCTCTTGCATCTCAGTCCATAAGTCATGCAATTTAGTCTTTTTTCTTGCTTTTAAATCATTTTATAGTCTCTTCTTCACAAACATGTTTATTCCTGTAACTTAAATTTAAAACTCGTAACGTAGCATTGCTTAGGCTAAGAATAAAAGATATAAGACACAAATATATGCATGATATAATGTCAATCAGTGGTGATGAATGCATTCAATAAGCACAAGTGTAGGAAGTGTTTGCTATGCATAAGAAGTATCTCATGGCAAGACCTATCATCCAAATCACTAACCCAAGTGATTAATATGATGAGCATGACAAGTTTGTTATTAAGAACAAAAACAAGCATCGAATGTACCTAAAGATTATGGCAGAAACCATCAAGTTCAGTATTCTCTTTAATTCAAACAAGCATACTTACATTTTTTCATTTTTCTTTCTTCTTCTTTTTTTGATTTTTTAAAATATAACTGTGTACAAGAATAAGTTCCCATCTTCATTTGTCAAAGAACATCAAATGGGAACCTCAAAAGTGGGTCAATGCACTTCGAATGGGAACATGACACCATGCTGGGCCAGAATACTCATGTGTGGGGCCCCGTCACAAAGAGCACAAGACGAAAGGAGATGTTCATGAATTAGACGCAAAAGTGTCTCATTCAAAGGATCAAACTAAAAGATCTTTAACCACTCAAGAGTTTGGGACATAATGTGAAACGGAAGAAGAGTTTCTCCCGTTGCAAAATTGAAGTTATAATCGTCAATCCAAACTCTCCAACATGGTCGTGCACTTGCGGTTATTTTAAAATGTTCAATCAAGCTTTTAGCATCGTTGTCGGGGAGGTGTTCTGTCCAGACTTTGGTTTGGATGATTCAAGTGGTTTTAATTTTACGTTTTTATATTTGGTTTGTTTCAAGGATCCTCAGGATCAAGGGGAGGAAACTGGAGGAATTGGAGGACGAAATCCACTACAGTCACCGCCAATCAGCAGTTTGGGACTGCCAATTGGCGGCCTGGTGAGCTTCGTAAGCTCCAAGTTTTGTTCTGGTTGTTTGTTGTTTCATATTAGTTGTCTGGGAGCTCAATGTTGTATGTGTGACTTGTAGTTTGCTCCAATATTAAAATCAATCCCCTTTAATCAACTTGGCCACTAAAATCCAAAGCAAAATATTAGGCATTCTTGCTTGTTTAGGTCATGCACCATATACTTGACATAGGCACGTAGTTGTCTTTCATTTTAGCTTTACTTTTAGTTGATAAGCGCTGGAGTGAGGTACCAATTTCCTACTCTTATTCATGCATTTTTTATGACCATGCATTAGTTAGTAGGAATTGCATCGGGTCAAGAGTGAGGTGAGCGTTTGTTTAGAGAGTTGATTGCTAGATTAAGACTCAAAACGCTACTAAGGAGGGGTTGTTCCATACAAGATAAGGTGGGGATTTCATCACCCTTTCCTTTGCCCCAAAAATCACTCTTAATCAAAGTCTTAATTCTAAAAGCAAGTAGACATTGGCCCTAGGATTTCGAACACACTAGGAGAGTGATCGAGTTGAGATCGTCATGACCCGATCAACGTTGCCTGCCTTGTCGTTAGTAGGAGGTACTGGATCTCCAGATCTGGTATCACTTGCTGGACATTGTAGTCTTTGTTGTAGGGAGGTTAGGCGTGTCGAGACTAGTGACCTCAAATTTAGGCATCGTCTAGCCTAAGGACCCATACCCATAAGTTGTCTGAGCTGTGCTTGCTAGATTAGGCTTCTATCTTCACCCACTACCTACGCTAGCTCTAAGGATTCTTTCCTCCTCATCTGTGTCCTCTCGTCATCTATATTCCACGAGTAGTCTCCTCCTCTGAGTACACCTTCTATTGTGTGTTGTTTTAGAGTCGAGTCAAGCGTTTTATGCGAGGTTGGGCTTGTTCTGGTGAGAGTGCTCGACTTGAGAGAGTGCATTTTTCTGAGATGGACGGTCTAGGTGATCGGCCATCTCCTCCTTGTGCTCCTTTGGAGCATGAGGCCGAGTTGGCTCGTGGGGGTGGGGGAGACCGGGTTCCATACATGGATTACCTCGGTCGGCTCCCACCACCACGTAGACCTCCTTCTCCTCCTCCTCTGACTCGAGAGAAAGAGGGATTCGGTCAGGATCGAGTTCTTGGTGAACCACCACCTTTAGTTCGACAGGATACACTGATAATTTTTCTGGGAGCGGACCCATCCTGTTCGGGTCGCGCAACCTTCTTGCATAGTTCTTCCCCAAGCTCGCGGAAACAACCATGAACTGAAACCTCAATATGTGAGCATGCTTCCTACATTCATTGCCAATAAGGAGGATCCGTATATTTGTATAAGTGAATTCGAGGAAGTATGCTCCATGTACAAGTTTCAACAACTTGATTACGCTTCAGTCCCGTTGAGGATGATTTCTTTCGCGTTGAAGGATAACACGAAGAAATGGATGTACAGCCTGTCGGCGAGATCTATTCGGTCTTGGGATGACTTTGTGACTGTCTTTCTGAAGTGATTTTTCCCTCAAATGAAAGCTCAACAGATACAGCACCAGATACATCAAATGTATCAGACTGAGACCGAATCTTTTCATGCTTTCTTAGAGAGGTTCAAGGACCTTCTCCAGCAGTGCCCTCACCATGGACTTGAGCTATGGAAGTTGTGCCATATTATTTATGAGGGCCTCAACTACAACACCCGCACATTATTGGAGTCAATTTGTCAGGCTGATTTCCAAAGGAAACCCATCTACGAGGCATGGGCCAGTTTTGTGTTATTAGCTGAATGTACCTTTGAGTGGGACACCATGAGAGAGCCACCAGCCTCCAGGTCTTCTGGTCGAGCTGGATCATATCAAGGTAAGTCAACTATCGCGTCTGAGGTGAAATTGGCTGCTCTTATGCGTAGGATTGAGAGTTTAGAGTTGGACCGAGCTTCTGTAGCTCAGGTCGCTACTCCCGAGTGTAGTTGGTGTGGACTTACGGGACATGATGACTTGGAATGACTTACGCTCCAAGGGATACTGAGCATGCAAATGCGATGTATCAACAGAGTCCCCGTAACGACTCGTACAATCACTCTTACAACCCGGGATGACGTAACCATCTTAACTTCTCTTGGAGGCCTAGTGGGGGTCACGGTCAGAGCTTGCATACTCAACCTCAACCTCCACCTTATCAACCTCCACGCCCATCGGCGACCTACCAACCCCCACATCAAAGGTCTCAACACCATAATTACTAACCTCCTCAGGCCTCATCGTCGGGTTATTCTAAAGAAACTCCACTACCCCAATGGGTTGACCCGAAAGACCCCAATCTAGAACAAACCCTTCAAGCGTTCAAACAGGGCACACAACCATGTTTGCGGCCAGCAACAATTCGGTCAAAGTAGTGGAAATGCAAGTTAGCCAGTTGGCTCATCAGCTCCATGAACGCGGGAATGGTCAGTTACGAAGTCAACCAATGGTAAATCCCAGGGGTCAACCTGCTCAGGCTAGGAAGAATGTGCACACTGTTTAAAGTGACCCTTCCCAGCATGCAAATGTTGTCCATACCTTAAGATCGGGAAGGGTTGTTGACAACAATGTGGAAATGCCTGAAGCCAACCCTATTGGTGATTCTTCCGAGGAGGGTCGTGAGTCTTTTAAGGAACCTAATTCTGAGACTTCTCCTCGTGATAGTTATGTCCCCAAGGCACCATTCCCTCATAGGTTGACTAAAAAACATGATGAGCATTCGGACAAAATTGTTGAGGTACTTAGGCAAGTCAAGGTAAACATCCAGTTGTTGGACGTTGTTCAGCAAATGCCACCATATGCCAAGTTCCTTAAGGACCTTTGTACCGTTAAGAGACGGAAAAATGTTCCCAAAATGGCATTTTTGGCCGCCAATGTGAGCTCGATATTGACACAACTCATGCAAGTCAAATACAAGGACCCAGGTTGTCCAACTGTCTCTTGCATGATAGGGAATGTGACAATCTCTCAAGCTTTATGGGATTTGGGAGCATCTGTGAACCTCCTGCCGTACTCTGTCTATGTCAACCTTGGAATAGGAGATCTTAAACCAACGAGGACAACCCTCTAGTTGGCTGATAGATCCGTCAAGATTCCACGAGGGAGTGTGGAGGATTTCCTTATTAAAGTGGGTGAGTTCGTATTTCTAGTTGATTTTATCATCTTGCATACTGAACCTGTGTCCAGCCCACAAGGACAAATTCCAGTGATCCTTGCGAGGTCATTTCTTGCGACATTTAATGCTTTGATCAATTGTCGAAATGGATTGATGAGGATGTCTTTTGGAAACCTCACGGCGGATTTCAACATCTTTACTCTTGGTAAGCAACCCGGGCTCTGCGACGATGGTGTCGGAGCCAATTTCATTCAAAACACGGATGAGCCCGAGTCATTAGGCATGTTCGACTCAAATCAACATATTATTGAAGTGCCTGACGACCAGGTTGCGAGTGAAGATGATCTTGAGGAATCTGCTTGTGAACCTCTGGATAAGGAGGCACATCTAGGTGCTTGCTCCTCTTACCCTGTGGCCCTTGAGCCAGTTGAAATTGACTCTGAATCCAAGAAGGACCTACCTCTGGTCGAGCTTAAACCACTCCCTAATAACCTTAAATACATCTTTTTAGGGGATAATGAGACATTGCCACTCATTATTGCTTCTGATCTTGCAAAAGATCAAGAGGTTGCCCTAAAAAAATGCTCTTTCGAAACAAAGAGGCTATCAGGTGGTCCTTGAAGGACGTCAAGGGAATTATTGTAACGTCCCAAAACAACAGAAGAAATTTTTAAATTAAACATACGACCGTCAACGGTCAAAGAGGGCACGTTACTAGAAAAGTCAACTGAATATATATATAAAATATCTCCACATAGAAGTCATAATACAGAGTGTCAAAAGAGTGATTACAAGACTAATACATAACTACTGTAATCACTACCTCTACAAAAATGATAAGATGACAGGACCCGATCCCGGAGGTACTCCCCTCGGTCACCACCAACCTACGATTGCCTGCTCCCTGAAAATGAAACACAAAATCCGCCTGAGTTCCTGAAAGGAACCCCGTATGCCAACATATCCTATCATATACAGAAATACAAACGAAAATGCCAAATAATGCTCATGCAATGCAAATCCGCCTCGGGCCCAATGAATGCCCAACCGCCACCACGGTCCATCTCCCAACCGCACAGGCATGAAAGGCTTCCCTCTGCCGCACAGGCTGAAGGAGCATCACTCTCCTACACAAGGAAAGGGCATCTCCTTCCTACACAAGGATAGAAGGCGTCTCCCACCTACACAAGCATGGAAGGCATCCCCCACCTACACAAGAATAGGGGGTCCAACTGAATACGCCCTCGTCGAAGGTGAAATCCGTAGCTCCGAGGTCCGGTGATCGACCGTGGGCTCAGAGCCGGTAGTCGACCTATGCTCGACGACTCTCGTGTGGATAAATCCACCAACCTGCGGTTAATCGGTCGACCGCAACAAATACACCGGTTGACCGTTCTCCCGCTCAGTACTCGGTACTGAGGCAAATCACTAACAATCGGTCGGACAAGGTCTCTCAGACGGTCGACCGTTTAGCAAGTCACTGCCCAGTCCTAACCAATGAAAATTTGACCCACCGGTTGAACAAGGTCAATCTAGCGGTCGACCGCTTGGAAAGTCTACGCTATATGTTTTATATACATATATATCCTGACGGCCGAACCAGGGTCCATTCAACCGATAAGAAAGTATGCATGAATCCTGCCCACCGTATTCGGTCGACCGAAACTCTTCCGGTCAACCGGATGAATAGGCACTTCACTGCAGGAAAACTGCACGCGGTCGGTCGACCGGATCCAGAGCGGTAGACCGTTTAGATGGTCAACGCTCTTGACCGACTTTGCGCAGTTCGGTCGACCGAGACACACTCGGTCTGCCAAAGGTCTGTCTATCCTATCTAAAGGGAGTTAGGTCGACCGAAATAAACACCGGTCGACCGGGCTAATGTAACACTTAAAATTCCCGCAAAAATTTGGCATTAACGGTCGACCGTCACACAGACATCGTTCGACCGTTTTCGGGCAGAAAGATAATATTCACAGATATCGGTCGACCGAACCTCACACGGTCAACCGAAACTATACATTTTCCCTCTGGACAGGCATCATTTAGACGTTGTTCGGTCGACCGAACTCTCAATCGGTCGACCGAACAGAGCGTCTTCAACCTCTGTCCAGTTGGGTTTTCGCTAGGGAAACGACACCAACGCTGCCGCCTACACTCCCACACCTCTTGGGGAGTTACTATGAAGACTTGGCATACCTTTTCCGAGGCGAGAACGCGTCCGGTGAGCTACTCCTCCGTAGTCGATCCTAGCTTCTTCTCCTTCTTTCCTCCGCTCCTTCCTCGTGCGCGCCTCCACCACGCCGCCGGAGATCTTCTCCAACTGGTCGCCGGAACAAGGGAAGGAGGTGAGATGAGTGGAAACGAAATGGAGAAAGGAATGGGGAGAAAGGGTTGGGTTTTGTATATATAAATCAAAACCTACACCTACCCCATACTCCTCTCCATACCACCTACACCCTAACCACACTCCACCCCATACCTCTCTCTCTCTCTCCAGGTCATTACAACCCACCCTCCTTAAAAGGATTTCACCCCGAAATCAGAAAGGTAACTCACCGAAGAGCTCCGGATACTGCCTCCGAACATCCTCTTCAATCTCCCAGGTGGCCTCACGCTCACTGTGATGCTGCCATCTGACCTTAACCATCGGAATGGTCCTCCTCCTCAGTTGATGGTCCATCCGGTCGATGATCTCAACTGGCCCCTCCTCAAGTTACAAGTCCTACCGGATCTCAGGTACTGCAATCTCTATCACGTGTCAGGTCTGCAACATACTTCCCCAACATAGAAACATGGAAGACGTTGTGAAGGCCAGAGAACTATGGCGGCAAAGCAACTCTGTAGGCGACCTCCCCGACACGGTCCAAGATCTCAAAAGGTCTGACATACCTCGGACTGAGCTTCCCCTTCTTCCCGAACCTCATCACTCCCCGAGTTGGTGAAATCTTCAGAAAGACGTGATCTCCAACCTCGAAGCTCAAAGTCCGCATGCGTCGGTCAGCATAACTCTTCTGTCTGCTCTGTGTTGTAGCCAACCTCCTCCTGATCAGGTCAACCTTCTCTGCGTACATCTGCACAAGCTCCGGGCCCACTAACTGCCTCTCACCTACGTCACTCAAGCATACTAGTGATCTGCATGGCCTCCCGTACAATGCCTCATACGGTGCCATCCCAATACTAGCATGGTAGTTGTTGTTGTAGGCAAACTCGATTAAAGGTAGATGCTCATCCCAGTGTCCAGCCCAATCTAGCGTGCAAGCCCTCAGCATATCCTCCAAGGTCCGGATAGTCCTCTCTGACTGGTCGTCTGTCTGAGGGTGAAAAGTAGTACTGAACCTCAGACGTGTCCCCAGTACCTGCTGCAGACTCTCCCAAAATCTGGATGTGAACCTCGAATCTCTGTCAGAGATGATGCTCACTGGTACTCCGTGCACTCTGACGATCTCCTCTACATACAGCTTCACCAGACTCTCCAAAGGCAAGGTGGTCCTAATGGCCAGAAAGTGCGCCGACTTGGTCAGTCTATCGACTATCACCCAAATCACGTCATGGAACCACCTTGTCTTCGGTAGCCCTGTGACGAAGTCCATCGTCACGTGCTCCCACTTCCACTCCGGAAGCTCGATACTCTGCATAGGTCCAGCTGGCCTCTAGTGCTCAATCTTCACCTACTGACAGACCAAGCACCGACTCATGAACTCTGCAATGTCCTTCTTCATGCCTCTACACCAGAAGTTACGCTGCAGGTCCTTATACATCTTCGTGCTCCCTGGATGGATGGTGTACTTGGCTCGGTGTGCCTCCTCCATGATGTCATCTCTCATCCCATCAACCTTCGGCACCCAGATCCACCCTCTGAATCTCAGACCTCCATCGACCCCAACACTGAAATCTGACCCCCCTCTGGCAGTCAACTCATCATCCTCACGCTGCGCCTGCACTACCTGCGAGACTGTTTGTGGCTCCACCCGCAACCCAGCTAACACTATTCCCTCAGAGTCTCCAGTGAACGGCCTCCACTCTACCAATGACTCAAGCAGTCTCCACTCCTGAAGGCACAAGCCTGCAACTGATACCTCCACTCTCCTACTCAAGGTGTCTGCAACTGAATTCGCCTTCCCCGGGTGGTAGGAGATAGTGAAATCGTAGTCCTTAACGAACTCCAACCAACGGCACTGTCTCATATTCAACTCCTTATGGGAGAAGAGGTACTTCAGACTCTGGTGATCGGTGAACACCTCGAACTGCTCACCCATACAGGTAGTGTCTCCATGTCTTCAATGCGTGCACTATGACTGCCAACTCCAAGTCATGCGTCGGGTAATTCTTCTGATGCGTCTTCAGCTGCCTCGACGCGTATGAAATCACCCGCCCGTGCTGCATCAACACGCAACCCAAACCAACGTGTGACGCGTCACTGTAGACCACAAAACCTCTTGTGCCGCTCGACAGAGTCAAAACTGGAGCTGTCGTCAGTCGTCTCTTCAGCTCCTAAAAGTTGTCCTCGCACTTCTGGGACCAAACAAAAGTGACTCCCTTCTGCGTCAGGGCAGTCAGAGGTGCAGCTAACCTCGAGAAGTCTTTGATGAAGCGACGGTAGTAACCCGCCAACCCATCAAAGCTTCTGATCTCCGTCACGCTCATAGGGGCTCTCCACTCAGTCACTGCCTCTACCTTCGCCAGATCCACCGAAATGCCCTCCGCAGAAACGATGTGACAAAGAAATGCGACTCTGTCCAACCAGAATTCGCACTTCGAGAACTTAGCGTACAATCAGAATGTTAAGTACAATCCGTAGGTGCTCTCTGTGCTGCTCCACGTCGGGTGAGTAGATCAGGATATCATCCACAAAGACAACGACACATTTGTCCAAGTACTGCCTGAACGTCTGGTTCATCAGATCCATGAAAGCTGCCGGAGCGTTCGTCAACCCGAAAGACATCACCAAGAACTCATAGTGCCCATATCTGGTCCTGAATGCTGTCTTCTGGACATGCTCCTCTCGGATCCTCAGCTGATGGTATCCTGAACGTAGGTCTATCTTAGAGAAGACCTTCGCTGACTGCAACTGGTCGAACAAGTCCTCAATCCAAGGTAGGGGATACCTATTCTTGATGGTGACCTTGTTCAGCATCCTATAGTCAATGCACATCCGTAATGACTCGTCCTTCTTCTTCACAAACAACACTGGCGCGCCCGAAGGTGAGACACTCGGTCTGATGAAACCAGCCTCCATCAGCTCCCGTAGCTGCTTCTTCAACTCTGCCAACTCTACAGGCGCCATCCTGTACGGGGCTTTCGACTGTGTTGAGGTGCCTGCTGCCAGCTCAATGCAAAACTCCATCTCTCGCGGAGGTGGCAATCCTGGGATATCATCTGGAAACACCTCTGTAAACTCCCACACCATTTCTCTCTCGTCCAACCTCAGTGGCTCAGCCTCTGGCACAACCAGCATCGCTAGGAATGCTCTGCAACCCTGCTGCATCAACTTCTGAGCCCTCAAAGCTGACACCACAATGCGGCCCCCTATGTTCCTGATTCCTCTAATCATGATATCAGGCAACCCCTTCCTCGGAATCAAAATCTTCTTCTCACGGCAAAGGATACGCACATCATGCCGGGACAGCCAGTCCAACCCAAGAATAACGTCGAAGTCCTCCATCGGTAGGAAGACCAGATCTGCCGTAAAATCTTGGTCTCTTCAAACAATCGTGGTGCCGGGGATGAAGCTCCCCACAGTGCCCACCATACCCAGGGGTGTGCTGACTTCCAAAGTGGAAGTCAACATCGCAAAGGTACAACCCAACACTCCCGCAAATCGCTCAAGGATGAACGAGTGTGTCGCGCCACAATCAAAAAGCACCCTAGCTTCCAAACCTGCCACAAGAAGTGTACCTTCAACGACAGTGCTGGTGTCCCTCGCCTCCTCTGCCTGGATAGTGAAGACTCGTCCAGTGCGCTGACCCTGCTGAGGTGCTGCAGGTCTCCTAACTCCGTCTCCACTGGCAATCGGAAGTCCCGGAGGTCTGCTCGGTCCAGCGCCCTTGCTAGGGCAATTCCTGACGAAGTGGCCCAGCTGACCACAACCATGACAAGTATCCGGCCAAAAGCAGCGCCCCGTGTGCACTCTGCCACAGCTCCTGCACGCCTCTGGCTGCGGTGCCCCTGTTGCCTCGATCCGGGGCCTCCTGCCCGGATTCCCCGAACTCTACTCTCCTGGCCTCCCTGAGGATCTCCCGACCGGCCTCCTCTCATCCTGGTAATTCTCCTGGTAGTCTCTCTCCATAATCGTGGCACTCCTCACTGCATCCGCCAAGGTGCGCGCCATGCTCGACAGCACTCGGGTCCTCAGCTGCTTCCGGAGTCCCCTGACAAACTTCATCGACCTGTGCGCCTGAGTGACGAAGTTCTCTGGACAGTAACGCTCAAGGGCGTTAAACTTCCCAATGTACTCCTCCAGTGTCATGCTCCTCTGCTCCAGCGCAAGGAACTCCTCCCTCTTCCTGTCTCGCACGTGCTCCGGAAAGTACTGCTCATTGAACTCCTCAACACACTCCTCCCACGACACATCCTCTCGACCGACGAACAAAACTGCTGAAGTCAACCTCCACCAGTTCACTGCAGCTCCTCTCAGCACGTAGGTGGCCAGGTCCACCTTCTTCTCCGGAGTATAGTCAATGGCCCTGAAGATCGTCTGCATAGTGATGATCCACTCCTCAGCTGCCTCTGCATCCATCTACCCAGTAAAAGTCGGAGGGTGCTGCCTCATGAACCGGTCGTGCATTGCACCGGCCCCCGCCTGCGCACTCTGCGCTGCCTGGCGCTCCAACATCCCGCTCAACCGCTCCAAGGTGTCGAACAGGACCCTGCGCTCTGCCTCCCAGGCCTCCTCCCTCGCAGTCTCACTCAAACTGCGTGTCTCATCCACAGGCATGACCTGTCTCGGAGGCATCTCTCTACAGAACAAAAAGCACACGTCAGAATGATCATGAATGCATGCCATGGACCTCTACACTCTACTCCTAACTCGATGGTGGTTTCTTTGGGAAAGTACGCCAAAATCAAGGCTCTGATACCAAGTTGTAACATCCCACAATCTGGACAAGCATCATTTAGACGTTGTTTGGTTGACCGAACTCTCAATCGGTCGACCGAACATAGCGTCTTCAACCTCTGTCCAGTTGGGTTTTCGCTAGGGAAACGACACCAACGCTGCCCCCTACACTCCCACACCTCTTGGGGAGTTACTATGAAGACTTGGCATACCTTTTCCAAGGCGAGAACGCATCCGGTGAGCAACTCTTCCGGCGTCGATCCTAGCTTCTTCTCCTTCTTTCCTCCGCTCCTTCCTCGTGCCCGCCTCCACCACGCCGCCGGAGATCTTCTCCTCCTGGTCTCCGGAACAAGGGAAGGTGGTGAGATGGGTGGAAACGAAATGGAGAAAGGAATGGGGAGAAAGGGTTGGGTTTTGTATATATAAATCAAAACCTACACCTACCCCATACTCCTCTCTATACCACCTACACCCTAACCACACTCCACCCCATACCTCTCCCTCTCTCTCCAGGTCTTTACAATTATCCCTGGTATGGTCCAGCACCGTATCTACATGGAAGAGAATTCTATGCCCCACTGGGACCCACAACGAGGATTGAATCCTGTACTGAAAGAAGTGGTCCGAAAGGAGGTTCTTAAGTGCTTGGATCATGGTATAATCTATCCTATCTCTGATAGTTCGTGGTTGAGTCATGTCTATGTGGTTCCCATGAAGTCAGGCGTGACGGTTGTTGAGAATGAGCATAATGAGCTTATACCAACACGCCTGCAAACTGGTTGGCGAGTTTGCGTTGATTATTGCAAGTTCAATGCGGTAACGTGGAAAGATCATTTCATGTTGCCATTCATTGATCAGATGTTGGAAAGGTTGGCCGGACATGAGTATTATTGTTTTCTTAATGGATACTCTGGCTACAACCAAATTCCCATCACCCCCGAGAATCAAGAGAAAACAACCTTTACTTGTCCCTTTGGCACGTTTGCCTACCATCGCATGCCCTTTGGGTTATGTAATGCACTGGCAACGTTTCAAAGGTGTAGGATCAGCATATTCTCCGATATGGTAGAGCATTTCCTTGAGATTTTCATGGATGACTTTTCCATATTTGGTGCTTGCTTCGATGAGTGCCTTCATCACTTGAGCGTTGTCCTCAAGCGATGCCGTGAGAAGAACCTCACTCTCAATTGCAAGAAATGTTACTTCATGGTGAAACGAGAGATTGTACTTGGACATGTGGTCTCAATTAGGGGAATTGAGGTCAATCCCGCCAAAGTGGGTCTTATTGCTAATCTCACACCGCCACGTAATGTGAAGGATATCCGCGCCTTTTTTATGCATGTTGGATTCTATCGGCAATTCATTTGGGATTTTAGCAAAATTGCTCAACCTCTCACCGCCTTGTTGGCTAAGGATGCCATTCTCGAGTTCACACCGGATTGCCACCATGTTTTTTAACCTTGAAGAAAGAGTTAACTTCAGCTCCCATAATTAAGGCACCAGTGTGGACTGAACCCTTCGAGGTAATGTGTGATGCATCTGACTTCACTGTGGGAGCAGTGCTTGGGCAACGATTGGACAAATTGCCTCATGTGATCTACTATGCCAGTTGAACACTCAATGATGCCCAATTGAACTACACTGTGACCAAGAAGGAATTCTTTGCGATCATATTCGCTTTGGAGAAATTCCGGTCGTACTTGATTGGCTCCCACGTGATTATCTACTCTGATTACACAGCCATCGAGCACCTTATGGCAAAGAAAGATGAAAAATCCCGACTCTTGAAATGGATTTTGTTGTTACAAGAATTTGATCTCGAGATTTGGGATAAAAAATGGTTTGAAAATGTTGTAGCGAACCACCTATCTCATCTTGAGATGACCATCCCACAAGACCAAATTATTAATGACAAATTTCCGGACGAGTAGTTGTTCACGATCGAAGATAACCCTTGGTTTGCCGACCACATGAACTACGTCGTGATCGAGTAACTTCCTGTGGGTTGGTCAAAATATGACCAAACCAAATTTAGATCTTATGTCAGATTCTTTCACTAGGACAACCCTAACCTATTAAAATACTACTCTGACCAAATTTTCAGGTGGTGCATCCCAAATAACGAGTTCCAAAGTGTGCCCCAATTTCGTCACTCTAAGGCATGTGGAGGACACTTTGGAGAAAAGAAAACTGCCGCCAAGGTGCTCCAATCTGGATTCTACTGGCCTTCTCTTTTGAAAGATGCTTACGAATTTTGTAAACAATGTGATAGGCGTCATCACCTTGGTATATTAGTCGATGTGATATGATACAATTGCAAAAGGTCCTTGTCGTCAACATCTTCGATGTGTGGGGCATCGACTTTATGGGTCCTTTCCCAAATTCGGTCAGGAATGTTTACATTCTGGTGGTCGTTGACTATATGTCCAAGTGGGTTGAGGCTATCCCCACAAAGACCAATGACAAAATGGTGGTCACCAAATTCTTGAAGGACATTTTTGAGCGATTTGGTACTCCTCGTACCACAATCAGCGATAGGGGTACCCACTTCTGCAATCGCTACTTTGAAGCGCTTATGAGGAAACATTCAATCACCCACAAGCTTACGACCCCATATCATCCTCAAACTAGTGGGCAGGTCGAAGTCTCTAACTGTCAATTAAAGCAAATGCTTGAGAACACGGTTAATTCCTCGAGGAAGGATTGGTCGACTAATTTGAATGACACGTTGTGGGCCTTCCGTACCGTGTATAAGACCAATTTGGGTATGTCCCCATATCGGGTAGTATACGGCAAGGCGTGCCACCTACCCGTCGAGCTTGAGCATTGTGCTTTCTGGGCGATCAAGAACCTGAATATGGATCTTGATCAAGCGGGGGTGCAGCGTAAACTCGATATTGTGGAGTTGGAAGAGGTACGCAATGATGCGTACGAAAATGCCAAAATTCATAAGTCCTGAATCGATATGTTACACAATCGCATGATTATGCAAAAGGTGTTTACGGCCGGGCAGAAGGCGTTGCTCTACAATTACCGGCTTCAACTGTTTGCAGCTGAATTCCACAGTCGCTGGTCTGGCCCTTTTATTGTCCAAACCGTATTTTCTCATGGAGCGATTGACATCCTGAACCCAGGGAATGGGGACGTGTTCAAAGTTAATGGACAACGCCTCAAAACTTACTTGGAGGGGGAGCCAACTGAAGTCGAGGAGGTCATGTCCCTTCATGAACCTCTCTCGCACTCAACCATTCACAACCTACATGGATGATTGAGATTTCAGGTTTGTATATAGTGTCGTTAGTTATCTTAAAAAAAGAAAAAAAGAATAAAACAAGAATAAAAAAGAAGACAAAAGACTCCTTCAGTGAGCATTGATTGTTGTGGGCTCCAACCCTTGAGTATTTGGTCCACATTTCTTTCACGGATTTGTATCCCTTCTTTAGAATCTCAAAGGTTTTGAGGGAATTAGGGTTTGTGTCCATCAACACAACCATGAACTTCCCTTTGCGCTTCATGTTGGTGAGATCTTTTCTTTTTAATGCAAAATCCATGTAGTATCATGCTCGCATTCATTGAGGAAAATGCATGAAGTAATTGTGGGGGTGTTTTATGTATATACATAGTTGAGTATTTTCCTTTGTTTTTGTTTTCTTTTGTGTGCACTGTTAGGGTCATGATAGTGTGTTGCAATTAATATCGATATATCTGCTTGCCATGATCCTTGGGTGACTTGTCTCTTTTTGCTTTTCTAGTGCTTTACATTTTCCACATTTTTTTCAATATCTTCATCTGTTTGCGAAAGAAAATGTTTTGTTAGTTTTGCGTGTGTTTAGCATGTGCAAAACCATTGAGAGGCAAAGTAAAAGGAAGCTCCCAAAATTGTCTTGAACTTGTTGCATTAGGATATCTTGTATACCGGGTTTAGGTCTTATCGAGTCGTTAGGATGCACCCTGGTTTTCCCTCGGGGGGCGAGTAATCATAGGGTTTCAGTACTCAAACAAATAAAGAAGTCCACCCTGAACCTAGTGAGTCAATAATTCGTGACTGTTAATATAATGAAGTTTGTTGTAGTCAAGGACCCTTTAAATCTTGTTTTGAGACATTAAGTCTAGGGGTTTTGGTTCATGTGTAGATAAGAAATAAGTGAGTAGGTGTTCTCTCTTCTCGCACGGCTCCTATCACTCGAGAAATTAGGTCTGAGGGGACTTTGTGCCTGGTGCTTTCGAGTCATCTGACTTGGGATGCACCGACCGAACTCCCATTACATGGGTGGTAGGGATTTCCCTATGTGGAGATGTAGGAAAGGTGTACGTGATAGTGTAAGTCCTCATAAGCAATGATGCATGAAACTTGACCCTGAGAGAATTACACTCCAACTAGTAAGAAAAAAAGAAGAGAAAGAGAAAGAAACAAAAAGAAAAAATTGGTAATGCAAATAAGAACCTTAATGGACTTTACAGTTTGTATCACTTGAGGATGTTAAGGTTGTCCATGTATTTCACTAAAGTCATTAATTAACTTGCACGAATGATTTATTAGGCTAGGTGTGTGGACTGGATACATATATAGAGTCGGCTCGTAGGATTGTTGTCCAATGATCGACAACAATGAGTCCAACGAGTCGTGGACTAGATTGAATATTGCATCAATTTTCGGATTTTGTGGGTATACCCGCTGAAAACCCTTAGGAGACAACACTCCTCCTCCTTAGGGACAAGGAGATTTAACGGCTTGTTGCACGTGCTAAGTACAACCATGATTCCTACGAAAGTGAGTTAGTATTTCCCCCTTTTTCGTATGTTTTCCTTTTCTTCATTTTTCTATTTCTTTGTTTTACTCGGGACTAGCAAAAGCTAGGTGTGGGGGTATTTGATTGACATCATATCATGCATACATTTGTGTCTTATATCCATTATCTTTCACCTAAACAATGCTACGTAACGAGTTTAAGGTTTAGGTTTAAGGAATAAGCATGTTGGAGGAGAAGGTGCACAAAAAGGACTCAAAAGCAAGGAAAAGGATGACTTGCAAGACTTGGGGACTGAGATGCAAGAGGGAAGGACTCAGATGTAAGCGCAAAGGACCAAGGAGCAAATCTAGAAACTTCACACCATCTTGGGGAGTATTTTGGTAATTCGATTAAGGCCTAAACTCCAACAACTGACTTGGGTACATCACACATGAAGAAAGCAATCCAGGAAGGCCTACAAAAAAACCAGACCAGATCCGGACTTTGTACACCGCAAACTAGCCGTCTTGGACCGCTGATTGGCAGTCGGGTTGGGTCCGAATTTGACGGTCTTCGGGAGGATCATGTATAATTGTGTTTTATGTCTATTTTGGGTATTGTATTAGTCCCATACCGGGGGATTGTCCCGGATTACCTTTTTCTATGGCTATAAATAGAACTCTTCCTCCTCCTTTGTATACATCTCTCTCTTGGTGGTCATCCTCTCTACTAGGAGTAAAAGCCTTGAAGCTAAAACTCTGGTGGAGAGAGGCTACTTGTAATTGAGTAAGTAATAATAGATGTTTTGTTAAGTTTTCTTCATATTTCCTATTTTCAATTCTTGCATACTTAGTTAACTTGTTTGTTTTAGTGTTCTTAGAATTAGTTTAAGCATGTTTTCTTTCGTATGAATGTTAGTTTAAATATGTGTGAGTAGTTTCATCCCCCTTTGGGGGTGGAGTTGATGTTTATACATGTTATGTAGATGGAATGAATGCTAAATATTGTTGTTTGTGAGAAATGTTATTATGTTTGTTTGAATTAAAGAAAATACTTATTGATGGTTTCTGCCATAATATTTAGGTACTTCCATGCTTGTTTAGGTTCTTAATAACAAACTTGTCATGCTCATATTAATCACCTAGGTTAGTGATTTGGATGATAGGTCTTGCCATGAGGTACTTCTTATGCATAGCAAACACTACCTACACTTGTGCTTAACGAATGCATTCATCACCACTTATTTCATGTGTACACACACTCCACCCCTTAGGGGTCTTCCATTTCTGATTTCTAGCTTCTTCTATTAGTCACTTAGTTTCATTTCTTCTCGCACTTTCATCTTCTTTGTTGCTTACTCGTGTATTATAGTTTAGTCTACTTTAGTGTAATAACTTTTTCACCAATCTTGTTTTCCACTTGCTTTCTAACTAACCAAAGTCGATACACCTCCCTGTGGATCGACCCGTATTTGCCACTGCTTTAAAATGGTTGTGCACTTGCGGTTATTTTAAAATGTTCAATCAGGCACCCAGATGTGCCTCCGCATCAAGGAATTCAAATGCGGATTCCTCAAAATCATCTTTACTCAGAACCTGCTCATCGAGCACCTCAATAATAAGTTTATGTGTCCCAAATATGCCCATTGATTCAATCTCATATGTGTCCTTACTAATATTGGCGTCAACTGGATCATCACAGGAACCATGTTGCTTACCAAGAGTAAATATGTTGAAATCCATCATGAGGTTTCCAAAGGACAACCCCAATAAGCCATTACGACAATTGATTAAAGCATTAGATGTCGTGAGGAATGGCCTCCCAAGGATCCCTGGAATTTGTCCTTGTGGGTTTAACACAAGTTCAGTATCCAAGATGATGAAATCAAGTGGGAATAAGAACTCACTTACTTTAATCATAACATCCTCCACTTTCCCACGTGTAATTTTGACATATCTGTTAGCCAACTAGAGGGTAGTCCTAGTAGGCTTAAGATCACCTATTTCGATGTTGACATGGACAGAGTAACGGAGGAGGTTTACTGATGCTCCAAAATCTAACAAAGCTCGATGGATAGTAACGTCACTGATCACACATGAAATAGTAGGACAACCAGAGTCCTTGTATTTGACTTCCATGGGTTGTGTCTAGATCAACTTACATTGTCAGCCAAAAAGGCCTTTTGAGGACATTTGTTCTTCTATTTTGGGTACAAAGATCCTTTAGAAACTTGGGATACGGTGGCATTTGCTGAACAACATGCATCAATGGAATGTTCGCCTTGACCTGCCCAAGTACCTAAACATTTTGTCCCACCACTCATCTCGTTTCTTTGGCAACCTATGTAGGAATGGGGACTTAGGGACAAAGGCATCGACAGTAGGAGTCTCATGAATCGTTTCTTTGCAAGACTTGTGACCCTCCTTGGGAGAGTCACACAAGGTTACGCACAAGCATTTCCACAATTTTGTTGACAACCCTTCCCGAACTCAAGGTATGGGCAACATTTGCATGTTGGGAATGGTTATGTTCAATGTTGTGTGTATTTTGCCTGGCTTGAGCAGGTTGCCCCTTGGAGTTCACAATAGGTTGACTTGGAAACTGACCCTTCTTATGTTCATTGAGGTGATACTTTAATCGACGTGTTGTTGGCTGCAAGCATAGTTTACATGCTCCGCATGAACGTATGAAGGGTTTACTCTAAGGTCAAAATCCAAGGGTCAAACGACCACTAGGGTGGAGTCTGACTAGAATAACTGATGATGAGGCGTGAGGAGGTTGGTAATTATGGTGCTGAGACCTTTGATGTGCGGGTTGGTAGGTCGCCGATGGGCGTGGAGGATTATAAGATCGAGGTTGAGTTTGATCATGCAAGCTCTGACTCTGACCCCCACTAGACCCCCAAGAGAAGTTAGGACGGTTACGCCATCCCGGGTTGTAGGAGTGACTGTACGTGTCATTACGGGGCCTCTGTTGATACATCGCATTTGCAAGCTCAGTGTTCCTTGGGGCGTAAGCACATTCCAAGTCATCATGTCTCGTAAGTGCACACCTACAACACACAGAAGTAGCAACCTGAGCTACAGGAGCTCGGTTCAACTCTAAATTATCAATCCTACGCATGAGAGCAACCAATTTTGTCTCCGACGCGATAGTTGAGTCAACTTCATATGATCCAGCTCGACCAGAAGACCTGGCAGTTGGTGGCTCTCTCATGGTATCTCACTAAAAGGTGCGTTCAACCATTAATTCAAAAGTGTCCCATGCATCATCGATGAGTTTCATTTGGAAATCACCTTCACACATTGACTCCAACAATGTGTGGGTGTTGTAGTTGAGGCCCTCATAAACAATTTGGTACAACTGCCAAAGCTCAATTCCATGATGTGGGAACTGCAAGAAAAGGTCCTTGAACCTCTCAAAAAAAGCATAAAACGATTGGGTCTCAGTCTGATACATTTGGTGTATCTGGTGCCGTATCCGTTGAGTCTTCCGTTGACGGAAGAATCTCTTCAGAAAGACAGTCACGAAGTCATCACAGCTCGCCGGGATGGAGCTGTACATCCATTTCTTCATGTTATCCTTCAACGTGAAAGAAATCATCCTCAATCGGACTGAATTCTCGTCAAGTTGTTGAAGCTTCAACATGGAGCAAACCTCCTCGAATTGACATACAAAAATATACAGATCCTCCTTATTGGCAGTGAAGGTAGGAAGCATGCTCACATATTGAGGTTTCAGCATATAGTTGTTCCGGGGAGCCATCGAGAGACCTATGCAAGAAGGTTGCGCGGCCCGAAAAGCACGGGTCCGCTCCCACAAAGTCATCGGTCTATCCAGTCGAGCTAAAGGTGGTGGTGCACCTAGAACTCGATCCTGACTAAATCCCTCTTCCTCTCGAGTCAGAAGAGGAGGAGGAGGAGGAGAAGGAGGTCTACATGTTGGTGGGAGCGGGCCGAGGTAATCCATGTATGGAACCCGATCTCCCCCATCGCCGCGAAACGATTCGGCCTCATGCTCCAAAGGAGCACGAGGCGGAGATGGCCGATCACCTAGACCGTCCATCTCAGAAAAATGTACTTTCTCAGGTAGAGCGCTCTCACCAGAATGAGCCCAACCTCGCATAAAATGCGCAACTTGACTCTACAACAACATACAATAGGTGTAATCAGAGGAAAAGACTATAACAAAGAATATAGAGAAGGAGGAGACTTAGACGAGAAAGGAAGAATCCTTAGAGCTACCATGGTTAGTGGGTGAGGGTAGAAGCCTAATCTAGCAAGCACGGATCAAACAACCTATGGCTATAGGTCCTTAGGCTAGTCGATGTCTAACTTCGAGGTCACAAGTCTCAACACGCCTCACCTCCCTACAACGAAGACCACAATGCCCAGCAAGTGATACCATATCCGGAGATCCAGTACCTCCTACTATCGACATGGCAGGTGATTGACATCATTTCATGCTTACATTTGTATCTTATATCCATTATCTTTCACCTAAACAATGCTACGTAACGAGCTTTCTGTTTGAATTAGAGAAATAAATAGGTTTGAAGAGAAGAGGCATGAAAGGACCTAAAAGCGGGAAAAAGGACTGAGTTGAGAGACTCGAGGACTAAGATGCAAGATCGAAGGACCTGAAGGCAAGATAGAAGGACTAATGAGCAAACAAGAATACTCCACACCATCATGGGGAGTATTTTGACAATTCTATTCGGGTCGAAGCTCCAACAAGCGAAGTAGATGCATCAAAGACCAACAAATACATCCAGAAAAGCCCAGAAGAAAATCAAGAGTGATACGAACATTGTAGACCGCTAATTAGCTGTCCAAGACCGCTAATTGGCGGTCACCCATTGCTTGGTGGCATTCTCTCTACTTGGAGTAAGCTTTGAAGCAAAACTCAAGGTGGAGAAGAGTGCTACCTTCAATGTGAGTCATTTTAATAAAATAATTGTTCTTAGTTTTTTTTATCTTGTCTTTTAATTCTTGCATGCTTCTTTAGTTTTACTTTCCTTTCCTTTTAGCTTCTTTAATATTTCTTTCTTGCTTAGGTTAATTTCATTTCAGTATAATATTTCATTTTGTTAATGTAGTTAGTGTAATGATTAGTGAGTAGTTTCATCCCCATATGGGGGGTGGAGAAATATGTGATATGATAATGTGGTGTATTAGGTGTGTGTTATCTTAATCCCTTGAGCCTTACATGATTTCCATAACCATCTCATGGGATTTCACTCTTGTCTTTGATATGCTAATGCTCTTGAATGAAGCTTAGCTTATTCTTAGATTAGTGGACCTATTTTTTGGGGAATGATAAGGTGAGGATATGGATGGAAGTTATGAAGGAAACATGACTTGTAGTATATGTGCTCTTGTTCCCTTACCTTGGTTAGTGTCTTGTATGTTTTAATGATTGGGTAAATCTTATTTCATGTAAAGGCATAGTGGGGTTTGGTCTTTATACTTTGAGTTCATCTAGCTTTATTCCAATTATTGTCTTGTATGTTTTAATGATATGATCTTATCTTATTTCATGTGGAGGCAAAGTTGGATTTAGTTTTATGATTTTCATACACTCCATGTTGTGATGAGCATAATTGAACACACACACCTACACATATATTTGTATTCACATTCTTTCTCTACCCCTTTTGGGGTTTAGTTTTATTGCTTATTTTCCATTTCCATTCGCATTGTAGCGTAATGTAGATCATAACTCATTTTCTCTCCTTTCTTTCCTACTCGCCTTCAAACAAACTAAAGTCGACACACCTCCCTGTGGATCGACCCGTATTTGCCACCACTTCAAAGCGGCCGTGCACTTGCGGTTAATTAAAAGGAATCAATCAGCAGGCGACACCGATCATGTTATGACGGTCTCAACTAGATCACTCTCGTAGTGTGTCCAAAATCCTAGGGCCAATGTCTACTTGCTTTTCGAATTAAGGTTTGAGTAAGAGTGATTTTTAGGGTAAAGGAAAGGGTGATGATATCCCCCACCATATCTTGTATGGGAAAACCCCTCCTTAGTAGCATTTTGAGTCTTAATCTAGCAATCAACTCTCCAAACAAACACTCACCCCACTCTTGTCCCGATGCACCTTACTAACTAATGCATGATCTAAACTTGCGTGGATGAGAAATCGGGTGCACGTACCTTATGCCAGCAATCAACAACACGAATGTAAAGAAAAGAAAAGACAAATGCGTGCAAGGTCTACAAATGATGCATGATCTAGATGACAATAAGTCTAATCTCTTGCTTTAAGTTGTATGGTCCAAGTTGTCTTAACAAGGGGTCATGCAAGCCAAATAAATTTTCAACACTAAAATAGAGCATGCATGGCATCAGCAGTGACAAGAAACAACTTAAAATAGGCAACGGAAACTACTATAAAAATGGAAATTGAAAATAGTGCAAACAATCCACCACTGGCGAATGCAAATTCGCTACTGGCGGATGTTCTGGGGATTCAGGTCCCCAGAATTCAGCAGTATCCTTTTGTGCTCCCGTAGGTTCTCCAGTTCACTTGTGACCCCATTCCAGTAACCAAAACAAAAACGGAAACGTAAAAACAAAGAAAATCCCACCGAAATGGCAAACTCGACTACGAAAACAATGCTCCCCGGAAATGGTGCCAAAAACTTGATTGAATCCGTTAAAAAACCACAAGTGCATGGCCACGTTGAAGCGGTTGCAAGCACGGGTCGATCCACAAGAAGCGTGTGCGAGTCGGATTCACGATACTCGAGTGGGAAAAGAAGAGGAGAGAGATACGATCAGAATCAAACTACAACACGTAAGAAATAAAAAACGAACAATAAAACTAAACCCCTCGGGGGGTAGAGAAAGAATGTGAATATGACAATGTGTGATGTAGTGTGTGTTCAAATGTGCTCATCAAAACATGTCATACATGAAATCTACAAAACACAATTCCAACTTTGCCTCTGCATGAAATAAGATAAAACCTTATCATTAAAACATACAAGACAATAATTGAAATGAAGCTAATATGTTCACATGCAAAATGACTCAAATCCAACTGTCTCCACATGAAATAAGATTTATCACAATCATTAAAACATACAAGACATTAATTTGGACAAAGCCAACATGAGCACATGCATGACCATGTCTTGTTTCCTTCTTCCACTCCATCATTATCCTCACCTCATCATTCGCTATAAATAGTTCCACTAATCTAAGAATGTGCTAAGCTTCATTCGAGAGCCTTAGCACGTCAAAGATAAGAGTGAAGTCCTATTAGATAGTTATGGAAATCACGTAAGGCTCAAAGGATTAAGATTAACACACACACACACACACTAATCCATCACATAATCAAATCACCATCTTCTCCACCCCCAATGGGGATGGACTACTCTCTACTCATCTCTACATTAAAGATAAAAACAACAAAAACCCATAATGTAAATAACTGAAAACAAGATTAACAAAACAACATAAAAGAAATTGCATCAAAGTAAAGAACAAGAACAAAACTAGATTAAGAAATAAAAATACAAAGTTTTCTCCTCTCCAACCCCCTTATTACAATACTAAAACAGGGAACTAAAACCTACTCCAATAGGGGAAGGAGGAAGAAGAAGTGGAGAGGAGGGATTACAATGGTATATATAGACTAATACATGGTTAGGATCAATCTGGAAATAATCGGACGACTTTAAATTATATCTGATAGTTCAGGAGTTCTCTAAACCGAATACCCGACCCACGACCGAAATTTCAACTTCTTTGGACCATTTTGATCCGCCAGTGCCGGATCCAAATCCGCCACTGGCGGATCAAATGGCTCTGATCGGGCTTTAATTTTGTGTCGCGCTTCATTTCTTCATTTGGCACATGGGGTGATGTAAGACCCGCTATCTCATGTTATATGAATAAGGTCCTTTTTCATCTTCATGCTTTTTGTGCATTAGTTGATTGTATGCTTCAGGTTTTGTATGCTTATTTTTGTTTCGGGAAAGTTTCCTTTCAGGGAAAAGTTTCATTTTTGGTCGAGTAAAATTGACTCGCAAGCGGGTGCGACTTATCCGGCAATTTTGTAATCGATTCACTCAATCGGGTCAATTGGGGACGAGTTGCTTGTGAAATTTGACTTGCCATGTCATTAGGGGTCGGGGTGCTGACTAACCAGGTAGGATGATGTGACATCCTAGTCAGCAAGAGGAGATCTGATTTTTCAAACAAATTTTGAATATGCATGTTTTAGGCATGTGTTAATGAAGATTTAATTCCATTCACTTGTTGCATTTTTTTGTTTCCTTGAAACAAAAGCACACAACCCTACACCCCCTCCCAGCCATCCCTACCTTCTCTCTCCCTCACCCACGAAATTTCAGGCCTTCTCCATCTCCCTCTCCGGCATGGTAGTGGCTGGAGCTCCGGCGAGTCAAGTGGAGCAAGCTAGAGTGCATCTTTTGCAGCGGCTAGAAGAAGCTCTTTGTGGGCAGATCTCCAGGAATCTTTTGGCAGCAACAACCTCCCTCTCAGGTATGCTCCTAGCCCTTTAACGTAGGAAGAAGTGCATGGTGTTGGACGGAGGTTTGTCCAACTGTAACGTCCCGTCCCCGAACCCGCATCAAGCTCGGGTCCCGGTCAGTCACCCATGTGCCCACTGGCCCACAACACCCACCTATTGCCACAAAACTTAAGTTGGTAAGTGTTATGGTAGTGGGCTCATGTCTTTATATCCCACCCCAACATTCTCATGTTAAGCAATGTGGGACTAAACTTGGGGGTTTTACAACCTACCCCACCTGAACACCTGACGTCCTCGTCAGGGTCAAGCCACTCAGTCACCAGGCGTTGTGGGATTCTAGAGGTGGCTCCCACCCTTTAGGTGTAGCACTTAGTTCCCACAATTCCGGCTGGTTCAGGCTTTGATACCATCTGTAACGTCCCGTCCCTGAACCCGCATTGAGCCCGGGTCCCGGTCCGTCACCCATGTGCCCATTGGCCCACATCACCCACCTATTGCCACAAAACTTAAGTTGGTAAGTGTTATGGTAGTGCGCTCATGTCTTTATATCCCACCCTAACATTCTCACGTTAAGCAATGTGGGACTAAACTTGGGGGTTTTACACCAACACCTGTGGGCTGGCCGATCTGAAGTCTAGGGTTTGTGCTGGTGGAGATCTACCCGATAGGGTGGACTGTGGTGCACATTCTGGACTCCAGCGGCTGGTTGGGCTTTTCTCCCACTAGCACGACCCTTGCTTCATGCTTTCCTTAGGGTTTTGATGAAGAAACCAGAAGGTATGAGGTTGGGCTGTGGGGCGCAAGTCGGAGTGGTGTTTTGCATGCATATTTTGCGTGATGTGCAACCCACCTCTTGTTGTATGAACTTGTGATTTCTTGGTTGTTTGTGACAACATTTAGCATGTTGTAACCTGCAATTTTTCCATGATCTTGTTGCTGATTATAGATCATATGTTCTTGCATTATTTTGTGATTATATTCAGATAATATTTCAGGATTTGTTTGCTGATTTCAGATCACATGTTCATGCATTATTTAGTGATTATATTGAGATAATCTTCCATGATGTATTGGCTGATTATAGATCACATGTCCATGCATTACTTAGTGATTATATGCAGACAATGTCCTATGATCTTGTTGCTAATTATAGACCATATGTTCATGCATTATTTACTGATTATATTCAGATAATTTTCCATGATTTATTAGTTGATTATAGATCACATGCCCACACATTACTTAGTGATTATATGCAGACAATATCCCATGATCTTGTTGCTGATTATAGATCACATGTTCATGCATTATTTAGTGATTATATTCAGATAATCTCCCGTGATTTGTTGCTGATTAAAGATCATATTTTCATGCATTATCTCGTGATTATATTCATATAATATCAGATCAAGTCCTAAGTTTCCAACGCATATATGTTCTGAAAGTTAGTATTCATCCCATTGAACGGTTGTAGTGGTTATCCGTAGCATCCCTCATCGATGCTCTTGCTCTATCATTCATGTCATGGTTATATGTTACTGTTGTGTAGAATTATGGTTGATTATGCGTGGCACTTAGAAAATTAGACCTTATGACTTCCTCATCATGACCCGTAGATGACTCGATTTGTTGGTTACCTTGAATTGCCGATCTGGTTATGATTGCTTATTGTTGTGAGTGTGGTTTGATTCGTGATTGGTATGTCAGATTTCTGAGTTGTTTTGGGGATGCTAGGAGGGTATTTGGATACTCCTCCTTGAGCTCGTTCCATACACTGTAGATGTCTAGGGTAGGTGTTCCCAAGTTCGCGATGGCACCATGTAGGTTACTTGCCGCGAATTGGGACACTTATCCGACGCACCACTTTGTGCCGAGCGGTGGGTCACTGTCCAGTGATCGCCTTTGACCAGCGAGGCTGGTGTTCTGGTTCCTTTCGAGGAATGGTTCAAGTGCGCCCGACCGACATGGCTTATGGAGTCGTAGCCTGCTGTTGCATTTGATGCTTTTCTGTTCTATTCTGACCAGTATGGTTAGTATTTTGGCTCCATTGGAGGGATTTCTGCGGGTGTTACCCGATTGGCACGACTGATGGAGTTGTAGCCTTCTGATGCATTATGTGTTTTCTGTTTATGTTTCAGATGATTTTGTGTTAGATAGATTGCATGCATTCTTCCATATAACTCTGATTGGGCCAGGGGCATACTGGATTTTCTTAATTGAAAACTCACGCATTTGTTAATGTGGTGCTTGCTGGTACTTAGGTTTTCACAGGGCAGATTGGACGAGTAGTCGAAGATTCTGTACACGAGGGACACGTCAACCAGAGCCTTCAGTTATCGTTTGTTTCCGCTTATATCATTGTATTTCTTTGAAACTCGATGTATTGTAATTGGATCGCTTATGTATACATAGATAATCATTTGTTTCAATTTTATACCCTTATTGTCTATCCATGTATGTCTGTTATGTATTGTTGAGTTAGTCAGTATATTCTTTCTTTCATAACTCCTTCAGTCATCGTGGAAGTCTCTGATCGCGACACTTGTGTTCCTTTCTCAGTGTGCGTACCCGTGAGATCGGGGCGTTACAGGTGAAGTCTTGGTCTGCTGGCTTGAACCGATTTGAGTTTAATTGGTGAAATATTGATTTGGTTCAAGTGATGTGTCACAATAATCTGCATTTCACAATCAGGTTGTTCCGGGTTTTCACTTGGGTCCTTCCTGATTTGTGATCCAGTCCTTGTGCATTACGAATAGGTCCAGAACCTTCCAAGTCAGTCCATACTTGCTACATTTAGGTCATTTTTGCTCCTTTCCTCTTCTTGATTACCTAATTCCTGAAACACTACAAACAACAACTCAAGTAGCACAATATTGGGGTATACTAAAGGATATATAGCATGAATATGATGCATAATATGCTACTAATCAAATACCCCCACATTTACCTTTTGCTAGCCCCGAGCAAAACAAAGAAAGAGAAAAATGATGAAAAATCCTAACTCACTTTCGTAGGAATCACGATTGCACTTAGCACGTGTAACAAGCCGTTAAACCGCCATGTTGACAAGGTGGACGTGTTGTCTCCTGACGGTTTTCAGCGGATATACCCACAAAATCCGAACATTGATGCAATATTCAATCTAGCAACACGACTTGTTGCACATATTTTTGTCGATCATTGGACATGGTAATACTACAGACCAACTCTATATGTATCCAGTCCACACACCTAGCCTAATAAATCATTCGTGCAAGTTAATTAAGGACCTAAGTGAAAGACATGGACAACCTTAACATCCTCAAGTGATACAAAGTGTAAAGTCTATTAAGGTTCTTATTTGCATTACGTTTTTTTCTCTTTTTGTTTATTTTTTTATTTCTTTTTTGTTTATTTTTAGTAGTTGGTGTGTAATTCTCCCAGGGTCAGGTTTCGTGCATCATTGCCTATGAGGACTTACTCTATCATGTACACTTTCCCCACATCTGCACATAGGGCAATCTCTACCGCCCGTGTAATGGGACTTCGGTCGGTGCATCCAAAGTTAGATGAGTCGAAAACACCAGGCACAAAGTCCCCACAGACCTAATTTCCCAAGTGATAGGAGTCGTGCGAGAAGAGAGAACACCTACTCACTTATTTCTAATCTACGCATGAACCAAAAATCCCTACACTTAATGTCTCACGACAGGAGTTAAAGGGTCCTTGACTACAATAAACTTCCTTATATTAACAGACACAAATTATTCAACTCACTAGGCTCAGGGTGGACTTCTTTATTTGTTTGAGTACGGAAACCCTATTATTACTCTCCCCTCGAGGGAAAACTGGGGTGCATCATAACGACGAGATAAGACCTAAAGCTGGTGTACTAGGTATCCTAATGCATAATGTTCAAGACAATTTTGGGAGCGTTCTTTTTACTTTGCCTCTCAACGGTTTTGCACATGCTAAACACACACAAAAGCCATAAAACATTTTATTTCGCAAACACATGAAGATTTTGAAAAAAATGTGGAAACTTTTAAAGCACCAGGCAAGAAAAAGAAGGCAAGTCACACAAGGATCATGACAAGCAGATATGTCTATATTAAATGCAACACACTAACATGACCCTAACAATACAAACAAAAGAAAACAAAACAAAAGGAAAAGACTAAACTATGTACACACGTAAAACACCCCCCACACACACACTTACTTCATGCATTATCCTCAATGAATGCGAGCATGATACTACATAGATATATGCATTAAAACGACAAGATCTCACCAAAGTGAAGCACAAAGGGAAGTTCATGGTTATGTTGATGGACACAAACCCGAATTCCCTCAAAACCTGTGAGATGCTAAAGAAAGGATACAAATACGTGAAAGAAATAGGACCTAAATACGAAAGGGTTGGGGCCCACAACAATCAATTTTCACTCATGGAGTTTTTTTTTATTTGATTTGATTTTTGATTTTTTTGTTGAAATATAACTATGTACAAAAATGGGCTCCCATCTTCATATGTCAAGGGACATCAAATGGAAACCCGCCATCTCTCGAGCCCGAAATACACCTGCATGGGCTCGCAACATAAGAAACAGGAGGATTGTTGATAGGTTTATGAACTACGGATGATGGTTCATGCCTCTCAAAACTAGGGTCAGTGAATGGAAATGGAAACAAAAATGTTTCCACTCCACGACAGAGTTGAGGGTCATCAATGTATACCCTCCAACTGATATTTGGGTGTACCGAGATCATTTCAACCATACGAGGTGACACCCTAGACTTATTACCCAGATGGTGAAGTCCAATAATAGAATTTGCTTGACCACCTGACACCTTTGTAAGCATTGTGGTCATTTGATGCCTCTTGAGATGAGCAAGATAGGAGGCATGAATGAGAGGTGAACCTCTTTCTGGTTGTTTGAAATGTAGGGTATCAGGTGGTTTATTTTTAACCCATATGGGGTCCTCAGCAGATTGTTGAACGTTTTATATTTCTACCGCAAGTGCACGGCCGCGATGAAGCGGTGGCAAGTACGGGTCGTCCTCAGGGAGGTGAGCTTGCTCTTGCTTATCAGAAATCAAGTGGCAAAGAAAGATGGAAGAAAGTTGTTTATGCTAACCTAAACTATGGTAACACGAAGAAGCAAATGCGAAGGAAACAAAACAAACGAATACTTCAACTAAGCTAGAGAAACTTGACACTATGGAGAAATCAGTAAGAGAGAGAGACCCCTTAGGGGGTGGAGTGACTACACATACACAATAAGGCGGCAAAAATATCTTCCTATAGGCACAAGTGTAGGTAGTGTTTGCATGTATGGGAGGTGTCTACTTATCATGGCAAAACCCATCAATTAAATCACTAACCTATTTTGATTAACATTCATAAACACAAGCTGGTTATTTAAGAAACTAAACAAGTATGGGAGGTGTCTACTTATCATGGCAAAACCCATCTAGTGAAGTGTTCTATTCTAACAAGCAAGTATGCATTCATATTAACCAACACATTTTAACATAAACATCCTTCCTTCCTTAATTGCATATATGATAATCATCTCCACCCCCCAAAAGGGGAGTGGTTTTACTCACTACACATTACCCTAACTATTACACTAAAATAAGAAGGCATATTAACTAAGCTAGATTTAATAAAAGACAATTAAACTAAAACATGCATCAACAATAAAAGAAGCACAAAACAAAGAAAATTTTATTAATTGAAGACTCACAAGACCAGTAGCATCTCCCTATTCAGTTTCTTGCTTCAAGGCTTCCACTTCAATTAGGGAGAATGGCCACAAGCATGGAGTGATTACAATGGAAGGTGAAGAGTTCTATTTATAGCCATGAAAAAAGCTAATCCGGGACAATCCCCCGATGTGGGACTAAACAAATACCATAAATAGCATAAGAACGCTCTAATACACACACCAGAAAAAGATAAACGGATTCGGATCCACCTGGACCGCCAATTAGCGGTTCCAGACCGCCAATTGGCGGTCTACAGGGTCCGGATTCGTCTGGGCTTTCTTGGAGGCTTTCCTGGATGGTATTGTTGGTCTTTGATGCGGTTACTTGACTTGTTGGAGCTCCGACCCGAATCGAATTGGTAAAATACTCCCCATGATGGTGTGGAGTATTCTGTTTTGCTCTTAGGTCCTTCTGTCTTGCAATCAGGTCCTTTTTCCTTGCATCTTGGTCCCCAGATCTCACAATTCAGTCCTTTTTCACAGCTTTTGGGTCCTTTTATGCTTCATCTCTTCAAACCTATTTATTCCTGAAAACTAAACATAAAACTCGTGACATAGCATTGTTTAGGTGAAAGATAATGGATATAAGATACAAATATAAGCATGAAATGATGTCAATCACAGATACAGAGTGAAGAGCAGATGGTGAAGTCCAATAATAGAATTTGCTTGACCACCTGGTTGTGATCATGTGGCCTTGCCCAGAGGCCACGAAAATGGTATCTTGTGGCTCAAGAGCCACATGATTGAAAGGATGTGGCTCAAAGGCCACATGATCACAATATAAGGCACTTTCTTGTGTCATCCCAGGTGAAACATGTTCACCACCTTCAAGATCTCCAACAAACAATTCCCTGAATACTTGAAGGTGCCTTCAACGTGAATCTCATCCATGCCCTGGATAATGTTGACCCCAACAGGGTCATCGAAGGCACTTGGCTTCTTCCCGATGGTGAAGATGTTGAAATCAGCGCATTGACTACCATAAGTCAAGCGCAGAAAAAAACAGACCATTGTGACAATTGATCAAGGCATTGGAAGTCGCAAGAAATGGACGCCCCAAAATAGTAGGAATTTGTCAAAGTGGGTTTGGCACGAGTTTAGTATCCAAAACAAAGAAATTGACTAGATAAATGAACTCTCCCACTTTGATCAGCACATCTTCCACCACGCCCCTCTGTTTCTTCATAGACCTGTCATCCAATTGAAGAGTGGTTTTTGTTTGTTTGAGGTCTTCAAGACCGAGGTGGATGTAGATGGAATATGGCAGAAGATTAATAGATGCACCAAGGTCCAATAAAGCTCAATGTATGGACACATACCAATCACGCAAGAGATAGTAGGACAACCAGGGTCCTTGTATTTGACTTGCATGGGTTGTGCCAACAAAGAACTCACGTTTGCCATAAGAAAAGCTTTCTTTGGAACATGCGTTTTTCTCTTCTTGGTCCATAAGTCCTTGAGAACCTTGGCATAAGGTGGCATTTGCTGAATCACCTCCAACAGAGGGATGTTCTCCTTAACTTGCCGAAAGACCTCAAGCATCTTGTCTTGCTGATCCGAAATTTTCTTTTTAAGGCGCTCAGGGAATGACGCCTTCGGGGCATAGGGGTCTTCCAAAGGAACCTCAGAATTCTAGTCCACAGAAACATGAGTGGGGACCTCAGAATCTGATTCCTTCGACACAAGATGAGACAGGGGGACCTCAGGGTTCGGCCCCATTGTCGAAATAAATGTAGAAGGAACCTCAGGATCAAGCTCCTTCCTGGAAGTATTTGTTGAGGGAACCTCAGGATCCAGCTACCTCATAGATGCAGGTGTCACGGCAGTTCTGGTGACACCATGAGATGGTGATTGCAAGGAAGGCACCCCAATGTGGTTGTCCACCTCCTTACCAGACCTTAAAGTATGAATCACATTAATATGATGGGTCGGTTCAGAGGTAGCATGATGCACCAGTGGCCTTCCTTGAGAATGGGTATCCCGGGGATTCACCTCGGGTTGACTCGATAACTGACCCTACTCACGTTTATGGAGCTGATGAGCCAACTGGATAACCAGCATTTCCAATGCTTTGATCGAATTGTTGTTGGCCGTAACCATGGTTTGGGTGCTCTGTATGAACGCTTGAAGGGTTTGTTCTAGAGTGGGGTCCTTAGAGTCATCTTGTTGTGGTAGTGAAGTTTCGTTAGAATAACCCGACGATGAGGCCTGAGGATGTTGGTAATTATGGTGCTGAGGCCTTTGATGTGCGGGTTGGTAGGTTGCCGATGGGCGTGGAGGTTGATAAGGTGGAGGTTGTGGTTGATAGTGCGAGCTCTGACCCTGACCCCCACTAGACCCCCAAGAGAAGTTAGGACGGTTACTCAATCCCAGGTTGTAGGAGTGACTGTACGGGTCATTACGGGGCCTCTGTTGATACATCGCATTTGCATGCTCAGTATTCCTTGGAGCGTAAGCACATTCCAAGTCATCATGTCCCATAAGTGCACACCTACAACACACGGGAGTAGCAACCTGAGCTACAGGAGCTCCGTTCAACTCTAAACTATCAATCCTACGCATGAGAGCAGCCAATTTCACCTCAGACGAGATAGTTGACTCAACTTGATATGATCCAGCTCGACCAGGAGACCTGGCAGTTGGTGGCTCTCTCATGGTGTCTCACTAAAAGGTAAGTTCAACCGTTAATTCAAAAGTGTCCCATGCATCATCGATGAGTTTCATTTGGAAATCACCTTGACACATTGACTCCAACAATGTGCAGGTGTTGTTGTTTAGGCCCTCATAAACAATTTGGCACAACTGTCAAAGCTCAATTCCATGATGAGGGTAGTGCAAGAGAAGGTCCTTGAACCTCTCAAAGAAAGGATAAAACGATTGGGTCTCAGTCTAATACATTTTGTGTATCTGTGCGGTATCTGTTGAGTCTTCCGTTTAGGGAAGAATCTCTTCAGAAAGACAGTCACGAAGTCATCCCAGGACCGAATCGAGCTCGCCGGGAGGCTGTACATCCATTTCTTCGCGTTATGCTTCAACGCGACAGAAATCATCCTCAGCCGGACTGAATCCTCGTCATGTTGTTGAAGCTTGAACATGGAGCATACCTCCTCGAATTCACGTATTAAAATATATGGATCCTCCTTATTGGTAGTGAAGGTAGGAAGCATGCTCACATATTGAGGTTTCAGCTCTTAGTTGTTCCCACGAGCCGGCGGGAGAACTATGCAAGAAGGTTGTGCGACCCACATAGGACGGGTCCGCTCCCACAAAGTCATCGGCCTATCTTGTCGAGCTAAAGTTGGTGGTGCACCAAGAACTCGATCCTGACCGAATCCCTCTTCCTCTCGAGTCAAAGGAGGAGGAGAAGGAGGTCTACATGGTGGTGGGAGCGGGCCGAGGTAATCCATTTATGGAACCCGATCTCCCCCATCGCCGCGAGACGATTCTGCCTCACGCTCCAAAGGAGCACCAGGCGGAGATGGCCGATCACCTTGACCGTCCATCTCAGAAAAATCTCTTAGGTCGAGTGCCCTCACCAGAATGAGCCCAACCTCGCATAAAACACTCAACTCGACTCTACAACAACACACAATAGAAGGTGTAATCAGAGGAGGAGACTATAACGAAGAATATAAAGGACGAGAAGACTCAAATGAGAATGGAAGAATCCTTAGAGCTAGCGTGGGTAGTGGGTGAGGGTAGAAGCCTAATCTAGCAAGCACGGCCCAAACAACCTATGGCTATAGGTCCTTAGGCTAGACGACGCCTAACTTTGAGGTCACTAGTCTTAACACGCCTCACCTCCCTACAACAAAGACCACATTGCCCAGCAAGTGATACCATATCCGGAGATCTAGAACCTCCTAGTATCGACAAGGCAGACGACGCCGATCAGGTCGTGACGGTCCCAACTAGATCACTCTCCTAGTGCGTCCGAAATCCTAGGGCCAATGTCTACTTGCTTTTAGAATTAAGGCTTTGATTAAGAGTGATATTTGGGACAAAGGAAAGGGTGATGAAATCCCCCACCTTATCTTGTATGGGACAACCCCTCCTTAGTAGCGTTTTGAGTCTTAATCTAGCAATCAACTCTCCAAACAAACACTCACCTCACTCATGTCCCAATGCACCTTTCTATCTAATGAACGATCTAAACAAGTGTGAATGAGAGATCGGGTGCACGTACCTCACGCCAGCAATCGACAACACGAATGTAAAGACAAGAAAAGACAAATGCGTGCAAGGTCTACAAATGATGCATGACCTAGATGGTAATAAGTCTAATCTTTTGCTTTGAGTTGTATGGTCCAAGTTGTCTTAACAAGGGGTCATGCATGCCAAATTAATTTTCAACACTAAAATAGAGCATGCATGGCATCAACAATGACCGAAAAGAACTTAAAATAGGCAAGGGAAACTACTGTAAAAATAGAAATTGAAAATAGTGTAAACAATCCGCCACTGGCGAATACAAATCCGCTACTGGCGGATGTTCTGGGGATTCATGTCCCCAGAATTCTACAGTATCTTTTTGTGCTCCCGTAGGTCCTCCAGTTCACTTGTGACCCCATTCAAGTAACCAAAACAAAAATGGAAACGTAAAACAAAGAAAAATCCCACCGAAAATAGCAAAGTCGTCTAAGAAAACGATGCTCCCCGGCAACGGTGCCCAAAACTTGATTGAATCCGTTAAAATACCGCAAGTGCACGGCCACGTTGAAGAGGTTGCAAGCATGGGTCGATCCACAATGAGCGTGCGTGAGTCGGATTGGTGATACTCAAGTGGGAAAAGACGAGGAGAGAGATGCGATCAGAATCAAACTACAACACGTAAGAAATCGAAAACGAACAATAAAACTAAACCCTCGGGGGTGGAGAAGGAATGTGAATATGAAAATGTGTGATGTAGTGTGTGTTCAAATGTGCTCATCAAAACATGTCAGACATGAAATATACAAAACTCAATTCCAATTGTGCCTCCACATGAAATAAGATAAAACATTATCATTAAAACATACAAGACAATAATTTAAATGAAGCTAATATGTTCACATGCAAAATGACTCAAATCCAACTATGTCTCCACATGAAATAAGATTTATCATAATCATTAAAACATACAAGACATTAATTTGGATAAAGCCAACATGAGCACATGCATGAACATGTCTTGTTTCCTTCTTCCACTCCATCCTTATCCTCACCTCATCATTCCCTATAAAATAGGCCCACTAATCTAAGAATGTTCTAAGCTTCATTCGATAGCCTTAGCATGTCAAAGATAAGAGTGAAGTCCTATTAGATAGTTATGGAAATCATGTAAGGCTCAAATTATTAAGATTAACACACACACACTAATCCATCACATAATCAAATCACCATCTTCTCCACCCCCAATGGGGACGGACTACTCTGTACTCATCTCTACACTAAAGAAATCATTAAAACAACAAGAACCCATAATGTAAATAACTGACAACAAGATTAACCAAACAACATAAAAGAAATTGCATCAAAGTAAAGATACTAAAGTAAAGAACAAGAACAAAACTAGATTAAGAAATAAAAATACAAAGTTTGCTCCTCCCCAACCCTCTTATTACACTACTAAAACTGAAAACTAAAACCTACTCTAATAGGGGAAGGAGGAAGAAGAAGTGGAGAGGAGGGATTACAATGGTATATATAGACTAATACATGGTTAGGATCAATCTTGAAATAATCGGACGACTCTAAATTATATCTAATAGTTCAGGAGTTCTCTAAACCGAATACCCGACCCACGATAGAAATTTCAACTTATTTGGACCATTTTGATCCGCCAGCGCCGGATCCAAATCCGCCACTGGCGGATCAAATGGCTCTGATCGGGCTAAAATTTTGTGTCGCGCTTGATTTCTTCATTTTGCACGTGGGGTGAAGTCCTGGTCTGCTGGGTTGAACCGAGTTGAGTTTAATTGGCAAAATATTGATATGGTTCAAGTCATGTGTCACAATACTTTGCATTTCACAATCAGGTCCTTTCGGGTTTTCACTTGGGTCCTTCCTGATTTGCGATCCAGTCCTTGTGCATTACTAATATGTCTAGAACCTTCCAAATCAGTCCATACTTGCTACATTTAGGTCATTTTTCCTCCTTTCCCCTTCTTTATTACCTAATTCCTGAAACACTACAAACAACAACTCGAGTAGCACAATATTGGGGTAAACTAAATGATATATAAAATGAATATGATGCATGATATGCTACTAATCATTCGATGATGCCTCGTGCTCTAAAGGAGCTCGTGGCCGAGATGGATGATCACCTAGAACTTCCATCTCAATAACATTATCAACTCTCTCTAGTCTAGCACCCTCACCAAGGCGAGTCCAACCTCGCATAAAAGTGTTCAACTCGACTCAACAACCACACACAAATAGAAGGTGTAGTCAGATGAGGAGACTATAACGTAGAATGGAGATGAGGAGAAGACTCAAAAGAGAAGGGAAGAATCCCTATATCTAGCGTGGGTAAAGGTGAGGGTAGAAACCTAATCTAGCAAACACTGCTCAAACAAGCACAGGCTGGCTATGGGTCCTTAGGCTAGGCAACGCCTAACCATGAGTCCCTACACTCCTAAATGCCTCACCTCTCTTGGCCGAAGGTCGCAAAGCCGAATGGGAAAGTCAAGACCCGGAGGTCCCAAAAGTCTCAATGCAACTAAGAAAATGATGACGTTCAGGTCATGCTGTCGAGAATGAGATTATCGCCTAAACATTTCAGACTCAAAATTGATCATTAGCTCAATTTATGAATGTGTTCTATGGTCTGCCCTGTAGCAGCAACCATTCAGCAGCAACTTAGCTTATACAATTTGAGTGCAACAATATATCTTAAAATAAGTGAAATATGGATCATCTTTCCAAAGCTCGGAAGACTTTTTAAAGAATCTTGTTTCAGACTAAACAGATGAGCGTCCCAATAGATAGAACCAAAACATCAACATGTTTACTTGATATGATGTGGACAGAACTGTAGCACAACCAAGAACTAACAGTTTCCAATATCAATGGTCAATAAAATTATTTGGTAAGTTTATAAAAGTTTTAGATAAACATATGATCTCTCCAAACAACCCATATAATCTAAAATTGGTGGTTCATGGTATACGTTATTGGCATTATAAGAAACCCACAACTCCAGCACAACATTCATATCTACATGGCTGAATTTTCGAATTTGGGGGCTGATAAAAGCATAATTTCGGAAATATTTAAACATAGAGAATTACCCAAAACGGGTTTTCTAGGTGTTTGATTGATCGTTTTATATTAAACCGCAAGTGCACGACCGCGTTGAAGCGGTGGCAAATAGGGGTCGATCCACAGGGAGGTGTGTCGACTTTTTGTTTGTTCGAAGGCGAGTGGTAAAGAAAGGAGAGAAAGATAGATTACACTAAACTACACTAGCATGCAAAAGAAAATGAAAGATAAGCAATAAAAACTAAACCCCATAGGGGGTAGAGAAATAATGTGAATATAAAGATATGTGTGTGTGTGTTCAATTAAGTTCCTCACAACATGTAGTGCATGAAATCATAACACTACATCCAACTTTGCCTCCACATGAATTAAGATAAGACTACATCATTAAAACATACAAGACAATAATTGGAATGAAGCTAAATGAACTCATGTATAAAGACTAGACCCTCTATGCCTCCACATGAATTAAGATAACCCAATATCATTAAAACATACAAGACATTAACTAAGGTAAAGGCAACAAGAGTACATACACTACAAATTGTGTTTCCAATATTAATTCCATCCATATCCTAACCTTATCATTCCCCATAAAATAGGTCCACTAATCAAAGCATAAGCTAAGCTTCATTCAAGAGCATTAGCATATCAAAGATAAGAGTGAAAACCCATTAGATGGTTATGGAAATCATATAATGCTCGAGGGATTAAGACAACACACACTTAATACACTACATGATCATATCACATATTACTCCACCCCCCCCAAATGGGAATGGAACTACTCACTCCTCAATACACTAACTATATTAACAAAATAAAGCATAATACTGAAATGAAACTACACTAAGCAAGCAACAAATACTAAATAAACTTAAAAGGAAAGGAAAGACTAAACAAACATGGACAAATTAGAAGACAAGATTAAAAGAAACTAGAACAATTATTTTATTACCAATGACTCACATTGAAGGTAGCATTCTTCTCCACCTTGAGTTTTTGCTTCAAGGGTCACTCCTTAGTAGAGAGAATGCCACCAACCAATGGGTAGTTACAATGGAAGGTGGAGAGTTATATTTATAGGCATGGAAAAAGCTAATCCGGGATAATCCCCCGATGTGGGACTAAACAACTACCAAAAATAGACTAAGCATACACAAATACACGTGCTCCACAAATCTTAGCGGATCCAGAGCTATCTGGACCGCCAATTAGTGGTCCCAGACCGCCAATTGGCAGTCTATAAGCTCTAGATCCATTTGGATTTCGTGTTGGGCTTTGCTTGAAGTATTTCTTGGTCTTGGATGCATCTACTTTGTTTATTTGAGCTCCGACCCGAATCGAATTGCCAAAATACTCCCCATGATGGTGTGGAGTTTTCTGTTTTGCTCTTAGGTCATTCGGTCTTACGTTCAGGTCGTTCTCCCTTGCATCTCAGTCCCGATGTCTCACAATTAAGTCATTTTTCCTGCTTTTGGGTCTTTTCATGGCTCTTCTCTTCAAACCTCTTTATTTCTGAAATTCAAACATAAAACTCGTCACGTAGCATTGCTTCGGTGTAAGATAATGGATATAAGATACAAATATAAGCATGAAATGATGTCAATCAAATACCCCCAGACCTAAGTTTTTGCTAGTCCCGAGCAAAACAAAGAAAGAGAAAAGCAAATGAGAAACAAGAAATCCTAACTCACTTTCGTAGGAATCACGGTTGCACTTAGCACGTGCAAGAAGCCGTTAAACCTCTTTGTTTTCAAGGAGGAGGAGTGTTGTCTCCCGAGGGTTTTCAGCGGATATACCCACAAAATCTGAACAAGATGCATTATTGAATCTAAACTCTCGACTCGTTGGAAATATTTTGTCGATCATTGGGCGCGGTAATCCTACAAGCCGACTTTATAAAGGTAATCAGTCCACACACCTAGCCTAATGAACCATTCGTGTAAGTTAAATAAGGAATTAAGTAAAAGACATGGACACCCTCAACATTCTCAAGTGATACAAATTGTAAAGTCCATTAAGGTTCTTATTTGCTTTACCTTTTTTTCCTTTTTTTTCTTTTCTCTTTTTTTCTTTTTTATTAGTTTGAGCTTCATTCTCCCAGGGTCAGGTTTCGTTCATCATTGCCCATGAGGACTTACACTATCACTTACACCTTTCACCAAATCTCCACATTGGGCAATCCCTACCACGCGTGTAACGAGAGTTCGGTCAGCGCATCCCAAGTCAGATGACTCGAAAGCACCAGGCACAAAGTCCCCTCATACCTACTTTCCCGAGTGATAGCAGTCGTGCGAGAAGAGAGAACACCTACTCACTTATTGCTTATCTACACATGAACCAAAACCCCTACACTTAATGTCTCACAACAAGATTTAAAGGGTCCTTGACAACAACAAACTTCCTTAAGTTAACATACATGAATTATTGACTCATTAGTTTCAGGGTGGACTTCTTTGAATGTTTGAGCACTGAAACCCTATGATTACTCACCCCCAAGGGAAAACTGGGGTGCATCCTAACGACTCGATAAATCCTAAAGCCACAGTACTAGATATCCTAATGCATCAAGTTGAAGACAATTTTGGGAGCTTTCTTTTTACTTTGCCTCTCAACGGTTTTGCACATGATAAACACACGCAAAACCCACAAATATTTTCTTTCGCAAACACATAAAGATTTTGAAAGAAATGTGAAAAATTTTAAGCATTCGGCAAGCAAAAGAAGACAAGTCACCCAAGGATCATGGCAAGCAGATATATCGATATTAAATGCAGCACACTAACATGACCGTAACAATGCACACAAAAGAAAACAAAAATAAACGGAAAAGACCTGACTATGTACACACGTAAAACACCCCCCACACCTACTTCATGCATTGTCCTCAATGAATGTGAGCAAGATACTTCTTGGATTTATGCATGAAAAGGAGAGAGCTCACCAACATGAAGTACAAAGGGAAGTTCAAGGTCATGTTGATGGACACAAACCCAAATTCCCTCAAAACCTGTGAGATGCTAAAGAAAGGATACAAATACGTGAAAGAAATGGAGCCCAAATACACAAGGGTTGGAGCCCACAACAATCGATGCTCACTGAACGAGTCTTTTATTGTACTTTTTTTCTCTTTTTTTTCTCTTCTTCCTTTTTTATAACTATGTACAAACATAAGTTCCCATCTTCATTTGTCAAAAGACATCAAATGGGAACCTCAAGAGTGGGTCAATGCACTTGGAAAGGGAACATGACACCACGCGGGGCCAGAATACTCATGCGTGGGCCCCCTTCCCAAAGAGCACAAGATGAAATGAGAGGTTCATGAATTGGACGCAAAGACGTCTCATTCAAAGGATCAAACTGAAAGAGCTTGAACCTATCAAGAGTTTGGGAAATAAGGGGCAACGGAAGAAGAGTTTCTCCCATTGTGCTGCTGAAGTTATGATCGTCAATCCAAACTCGCCAACCAACAGGCTGGTGCATCGGAACAAGGTCAAGAACCTCGTTAGGCATGTCCGACACACCAGGCGAACAAAAAGTGGGTCTCATACCCAAGGTATCCTCCAAGGAACTCCTAATACCCTCATGAGCAATGTAGTTGTTTGATGTTCCATCATTTCCAAGATGATCAGGAACAATAGTGAGAGGCAAACTCTCATCAAGTTGTTTGAAATTGAGGGGACTAGGGATCTCTTGCTCCACCAGAGGTGAGTCCTTAGGAGGTACAACAATAAGGTCATGTGGCTCAAGGGCCACAGGACAAGAAGATAAGGCACAATCTTGTGCCGACTCATAAAGAACGTTGTCCATAGTATTCTCAATTGTTATCGAATCCTCCACCAAGTGATCGTGAATTGAAACCCCAAGTCCCTCAGACTGACTAGGAGTTTGACTTTAAAAGATTGTGCTTGGAATTTGTAGATGTGGTGGTGGTTCGATTTCAGAAGATAAATCCTCATGTTGACAAGAAAAAGTACTCTCCTCACGTTCACGTAATTGCTTCGACATTTCACTCACTTGCAGTGCCATATTTTGTATGGACTGTTGAGTGGTTTCCATGAACGTAAGGAAAGTTTGTTTCAAGGAGGCAGGTATGCGGTCAACTATGAGGTCCAAGTCAGAGCTTGGGAAATTTTGGGGTTGGGTGTTGATGGGCTGAGAATGAGTCCAATGATTTGAAGTGGGGTGTTGGTAGAATTTTAGGTATTCGGGAGGAGGATACTGGGGTGAAAATGAAGTATAAGAATTTGGATATGAATTGTCTCCCCACGAATCCATCACTCACGGGTTGTACACGGATGCGTAATGGTCATATTGAGCATTTTGGGAAAAGTTATGCTCACACTCAGGCTCAGGGGGGAACATAAGCACATTCCCCGATAACATGACAACTCAACCCACAGCAGTCGCACGGTACGACTACTGGAGCCACCGGTGCACTCATATCGTCTTCCATACGCATGAAAGAGGCCAAAGTTTGTTGTAATGTCTCAGTTTGTTGACCAGCATATGATCCGGCGTAACTAGATGGTGGTCTAGCAATCGGTGCCTCTCTCATACTACCCCAATATGAAGATTGCTCAGTCACACAATTAAGATTTTCCCAACCATACGGGGTGTTAGTCTGAGCCACCCCAGGTTGCATGGGTCCAGAATACCAGGACGAATTATCCTGGTCCCAACAATGATATGGATGGTCGCCCATGTAACCATCCATCTCAACAAAAACAACTCTCGAGTCGACCACTCTCACCACCACGAGGCTAAACTCGCAAAAAGTGCTCGACTCGACCCTAAAACGCTACCAGAGAGTGTAAAGGGGAGGAGACTATAATGTAGAAGAATGTGAGAAGAAGATGACTTAGAGGAGAAGGGAAGAATCCCTAAATCTAGCATTGGTAATGGGATCAGATAGAAGCCTAACTAGCAAGCACAACTCAAACAATGTAAGGCAATGGGTCCTTAGGCTAGACGACGCCAAACGTCGAGGTCACTAGCCTCGACATGCCTCACCTCCCAACAACGAGGACCACAATGCCCAGCAAGTGATACCAGATTCGGAGATCTAGTACCTCCTACTATCGACAAGGTAGGCAACGCCGATCACGCCATGGCGGTCTCAACTAGATTACTCTCCTAGTGAGTCCGAAATCGTACGGCCAATGTCTACTTGCTTTTAGTTAAGGCATGATTAAGAGTGATTTTTGGGGCCAAGGAAAGGGTGATGAAATTCCCACCTTATCTTTTATGGGACAACCCCTCCTTAGTAGTGTTTTGATCCTAGATCTAGCAATCAAAACTCCAATCAAACACTCAACTCACTCTTGTCCCGATGCCCCTTACTAACTAATGCAAGATTGAAACATGCATGAATGAGAGATTTTGGTGCACGTACCTCAATCCAACAATCAACAACAAAATGTAAAGCAAAGAAAAGACAAATGCATGCAAGGTCTACAAATGATGCATGACCTAGATGGCAAGAAGTCTAATCTTTTGCTTTGAGTTTTATGGTCCAAGTTGATTAAAGGGAATTGATTTTTAATTTGGGAGAAAACTAGAAGTCACAACATGCAAAATAGTGCTCCCAGATAACTACAATGAACAAAACAACAATCGGAACAAAATTGAGAGAGATTGAGGCTCACCAGGCCGCCAATTGGCGGTCTCAGACCGCTGATTGGCGGTCCCTTTTGGGTCTCTAGCTCTCAAATTCCTCCAGTCGCTTCCCCTTGTTCCTCAGAATGCCTGAAACACACAAAAACAAAAAACAAAAAATTAAAACCACTCGAATCGTCCAAACCAAAGTCTGGACAGAGCACCTCCCCGGCAACGGCGCCAAAAACTTGATTGATCGTTTTATATTAAACCATAAGTGCACGGCCGCGTTGAAGCGGTGGTAAATACGGGTCGATCCACAGGGAGGTGTGTCCACTTTTGGTTTGTTCGAAGGTGAGTGGTAAAGAAACGAGAGAAAGTTTGATTACACTAAACTACACTAGCATGCAAAAGGAAATGAAAGATAAGCAATAAAAACTAAACCCCATAAGGGGTAGAGAAATAATGTGAATATAAAGATGCGTGTGTTCAATTAAACTCCTCACAACATGTAGTGCATGAAATCATAAAACTACATCCAACTTTGCCTCCACATGAATTAAGATAAGACTACATCATTAAAACTTACAAGACAATAATTGGAATGAAGATAAATGAACTCACGTATAAAGACTAGACCCTCTATGCCTCCACATGAATTAAGATAACCCAATATCATTAAAACATACAAGTCATTAACTAAGGTAAAGGCAACAAGAGTACATACACTACAAATTGTGTTTCCAATATTAATTCCATCCATATCCTAACCTTATCATTCCCCATAAAATAGGTCCACTAATCAAAGCATAAGCTAAGCTTCATTCAAGAGCATTATCATATCAATGATAAGAGTGAAAACCCACTAGATGGTTATGGAAATCATATAAAGCTCAAGGGATTAAGATAACACACACTTAATACACTACATGATCATATCACATATTACTCCACCCCCCAAATGGGGATGGAACTACTCACTACTCATTACACTAACTATATTAACAAAATGAAGCATATTACTGAAATGAAACTACACTAAGCAAGCAAGAAATACTAAATAAACTTAAAAGGAAAGAAAAGACTAAACAAGCATGGACAAATTAGACGACAAGATTAAAAGAAACTAGAACAATTATTTTATTAACAATGAATCACATTGAAGGTAGCATTATTCTCCACCTTGAGTTTTTGCTTCAAGGGTCACTCCTTAGTAAAGAGAATGTCACCAAGCAATGGGTAGTTACAATGGAAGGTGAAGAGTTCTATTTATAGGCATGGAAAAAACTAATCCGGGATAATCCCCCGATGTGGGACTGAACAACTACCAAAAATAGACTAAGCATACACAAATACACGTGCTCCACAAATCTTAGGGGATCCAGAGCTATCTGGACCGCCAATTAGTGGTCCCAGACCGCCAATTGGTAGTCTATAAGCTCTAGATCCATTTGGATTTCGTGTTGGGCTTTGCTTGAAGTATTTCTTGGTCTTGGATGCATCTACTTTGTTTATTGGAGTCCGACCCGAATCGAACTGCCAAAATACTCCCCATGATGGTGTGGAGTTTTCTGTTTTTCTCTTAGGTCCTTCGGTCTTACGTTCAGGTCCTTCTCCCTTGCATCTCAGTCCCCAGGTCTCACAATTAAGTCTTTTTTCCTGATTTTGGGTCCTTTCATGGCTCTTCTCTTCAAACCTCTTTATTTCTGAAATTCAAACATAAAACTCGTCACGTAGCATTGCTTAGGTGTAAGATAATGGGTATAAGATACAAATATAAGCATGAAATGATGTCAATCAGTGCCGTAAAAATCTTAAATTTTACCCTTGTTTATTTCCCAAGATACGATAAAATTCAAAGGGATATAAAATGCAGTCCAAATTTCAATTCTACTCATAAATCTACCATTTTCTAATCCTTCTCTTATAAATTTCCATGTTCATATAATTGGTAGAACACATGCATGTCAAAAATTCCCAATAAAAGTTTTACCTTACATTATTCGAAAAGAAGGAAGTCTTGATATTTCAAAAACCCAAAATATTGATGATTTCAACTTTCAAATCCCACTTGAAACCCAACAAAAATGTCCTACTACTAAACGTATTAAGGATGAGTGGATTGGGTACCATTTCAGGAAAAGAATCCATGGCTTCAGAAAAGAAAATCTCACCTTAGATTGCACAAAAGGGGATGGAATTTTTCTACTTCTCTTAAAATCTTGTATAGGAGATAAGAATGGGAATAAATTCCTAATTGAGGTTAGTTTAGATGGGCAAATTTACACTTAACCCCCTCAGAAAAATAAATAACATATAAGTCTCCAAAAACATAACATGTTATAGCTTATTTTATAATTTCATTTTTTATCCATTAATGATATATCTCAAATCTATTTTTAAATCCAATTTCGAATTTGTAATTTTGACTTATAAATGTGAGAATATATTTGTTTCCTCTAGCAAACATCACAAATAATCATTGTTTTCATAACTTAATTTTTTTTAAGTGGACAATTGGATCTATACATGTCAGGGGTGTTACAACAATTCTTGAAGAAGGACAATTGGTAAGGTTGAGGGTGGTCCATTGTTTTGAGGCTTAACTTCACCATGGTGTTAGATGCCACATTTTCAAAACTATCTCCATCTATGATCATGTTGCAGACTTTACCTTCACTAGTATACTTTGTTTGAAAAATGTTGTGTCTCAGCCATGACTGATCTTCGTTCACTTTCATACTCAGGGCTCTTCTAACTACCCATGTCTCACCTGAATCAACATAAGTGATCTCCTCATATCTTACGGGTCTGTTGAGTATGTGGGCCTGATCAGAGATAGCGGTGAGTGGCAGGGGGTGGCTACCCCTTGTAAGGAATGACCATGCAAGTTCCGCGTGAACTCCTTGATCTTATTCATGATTTTTTCCAGAAATTACGGATCCAATTTTGTATTCCGGATGTATACTCTTTGACCTGTTTATCTGTAATTTGATGTACTTGCATATTACACCGGGTTTATGTAGGATCGTGAGGGTCTGTAATTCTAATCACTTTTATCCTTATTTACCTACATGTTTAATCGATCAAGTATATGCAGCAGAATTTAAACAACTGAACAAGAAAGTAAGAAGAAATAAGCAAACCACAATGGAGACAGGGGATTTTACAGAGGTTCAGCACCCCGCCTGGGTCCTAGTCCTCTCTTGCAAGCTCCGCTCAGATCACTGAGCTCCGCTCAGGAATTCAATAACCACTCCCCATTCCGGGCCGGGAGAGAACGCCTTTACAATCTTCAAACTCGCGAGCAACACTCGCCGACCATGACTCTTCCTCTCACAATCCGAGAGGGACACTTCAGGCTCTCACTAAAGTCTATACTCTTGTTTTGGGCTTTCACCAAGACCCTTGCTTCTTTGATAACAATGGAGTGGAACAACACTCTCTAATCTTGAGCACACTTGAGTAGAATATGAAATTGATTACTAAGTGTGGAAGGTTTTGAGCTTTTGAGTGTGTGGAACTTTCTCTCTAATGTGGGGGACACATAGTAGTGGGACAGCTATGTTAAAATGTGTTTTACAACTCTATTTATAAGCTCCTAAAGAGTTATAGCCGTTGGGGATGAAATGGGTCAAGATTTTGTAAGATACACAAAACAGAAACTTGCAGGAGACAATTCTGTATAAGTTCGGTCGACCGGATCGGTAAGTTCGGTCGACCGTTGGGCTGTTTTGGGCACGGTTTGGTCGACTGGTTAAGGAACGGTCGACCGCCAAAGGCTATGACTGAGGTACACTTAAGTGATCGGTCGAACACAAAGATAGGTTCGGTCGATTTATAACAGGCTCTACGGGGTTGAGAAACAAAATCATATTCGGTCGACCAAAACAAGGTCTACGGTCGACCGAAAACCGACAAGCACTTTGGATTTGTCGAGAGATCATAATTTCGGTCCACCGAACATGGTCCTCGGTTGACCGATACACTAAATCTATTTTAGGGTATATGGAAATAATATGAATACCACCGTTGGGTATAATACGACAAATCTAACGGTCTGGACGGTTGACTATAACTGGGCAAAAAACACCAACTGGATAATTGATCACTTGGTCGACCGAACGGTCTGTTTTGGTCGACCAAATGTGCGCAGACATTCAGGTTAAGTGTTTTACGGTCTAAGTTTGGGTGATCTATTGAAGTCCAAATTATATGAAATTTTGTGCGTGACTTCTACAGGGAACCTAGTGTGCATGTGAGTTGATTTTAGCTCATGTATGCTCAATTACACAATGTTCCTACGACTCAAAGAAAACAAGATTACATGTCTTCAATATAGCTTTAATACATGTCTTGACTTGATTTCCTTTCTTCCTTGAGTCTTGATCACCTATAGAGGTTAACACAATACAATATATATGCTATGCAATATGTGTGCTACTCTACATTTATTACAATTAAGATTAGGTTGATTAAATCATCAAAACATAGATTAAGGCCAAATAGGCAACAATCTCCCCTTTTTGATGATGGCAACCTATATCTTAATACTTGATTTTTTTTATTGTAAACCATGCATAAAAAATGCTCCCCCTTATGATGTGCATAGTCTTTGTTCAATTATAATAAAATTTCAAGTTACCCCCTTAATTATATCTCCCCCTTTGACATCACTCAAAAATTTATAAGATTTAAGCATTGAATTATAAGATTTAAGCATTCAAGGTAACTAAAATTTGCACTTCATTACACAAAGAAAATGATATTCATTAAGCTCCACCTATCAATTTGAATATGATTTTTTATTAAGTTCAATTTTAATTCTCCCCTATTAACATCAAGCAAATATTACAATATAGCATGTGACGTATTAATTTCCCCTTTTTGACATCCATTTTTAAATTTGACACTTTAGGCAAAGGATGTGATTCAAATTTAAGGATTTGCAATGAATGAATATATGTTTGTCAATTACGAATATAAAAACCTAGACTAGAACCAATTGATTCAAGAAATTTAGAGGATAAGAAATTTATACCCACTTTGAAGCTTTGAATTGGTTCCAATCTCTATTTGGCGATGCAACCGGCATTGATTTTGACTCTCAAGCTTGCCCGGTCACCACCGATTTCCTCCTCAAGCACCTACAAGTGTAGATTTTGGTACCCAAACAACTTTGGGTCCTTGACTGTTAGCTTTGGGAACCCAAACCATTTTGGTTTTGGGAGCCCACACACTTGAAGAGCTATGACTGATGAACACGTGCTTGCCATTTAGTGTAGTATGAGATACATGGTTTTTGAATTTTGCATTGTATTCTAAACCACATTTATCTAGTGATTGTCTTTGACTACCTAAAAGTATGTCAAGACAATCACTAGACCCTTGCTTCTTTGACATCAATGGAGTGGAACAAAACTCTCTAATCTTGAGCATACTTGAGTAGAATATGGAATTGATTACTAAGTATGGAATGTTTTGAGCTTTTGAGTGTGTGGAGCTTTCTCTCTAATGTGGGGGACAAATAGTAGTGGGAGAGATATGTTAAAATGTGTTTTATAACTCTATTTATAAGCTCCTAAAGAGTTATAGCCGTTGAGGATGAAATGGGTAAAGATTGTGTAAGATACACAAAACAGAAACTTGTAAGACACGATTCTGTATAAGTTCGGTCGACCGGATAGGTAAGTTTGGTCGACCATTGGGTAGTTTTTGACACGGTTCGGTCGACCGGTTAAGGAACGGTTGACTGCCAAAGGCTATGACTCAGGCACACTTAAGTGATCGGTCGAACACCGAGATAGGTTCAGTCGATCGATTTATAACATGCTCTATGGGATTGAGAAACAAGATCATATTAAGTCGACCGAAACAAGGTCCACGGTCGACCGAAAACCGACAGGCACTTTGGGTTTGTCGAGGGATCATAAGTTCGGTCGACCGAACATGGTCCTTGTCGACCGATACACTAAATTTGTTTTGGGGTATATGGAAATAATACAAATACGACCATTGAGTATAATACGACAAATCTAACTGTCAGATAAATAAGTTTACACGGTCGACCAAAAAGGTCTGGATGGTCGACCGAAACTGGGCCGAAAAACACCAACTGGATAATTGATCACTCGGTCGACCGAACGGTCTCTTTTGGTCGCCAGAATGTGGGCAGACAGTTCAAGTTAAGTGTTTAGTGTTTTCCGGTCTATGTTTGAGTGATCTATTGAAGTCCAAATTATATGAAATTTGGTGTGTGACTTCTATAGGGAACCAGTGTGTATGTGAGTTGATTTTAGCTCAAGTATGCTCAATTACACAATGTTCCTAAGACTCAAAGAAAACAAGATTACATGTCTTCAATATAGTTTTAATAGATGTCTTGACTTGATTTCCTTTCTTCCTTGAGTCTTGATCACCTGTAGAGGTTAGCACAATTCAGTATATATTCTATGCAATATGTGTGCTACTCGACATATATTACAATTAAGATTAGGTTGATTAAATCATCAAAACATAGATTAAGGCCAAAAAGCAAACAGTTTAAGGTTTTGGCAGGCTTTCCTATAAATATTCGTAGCTCCCCTGCCCTTATTGTACCTTTAGTGAAATAGTGGATTCGTGAGCACGTGGTGGCCTTGGTTTTTTCCACAAGGATTTTCCATGTAAAAATAATTGTTGTGGTTTGTTCGTGTTTTTCTTTTCTTTTGTGTGCTTTTATATGGTCGAATTCCTAACAGAATCCTCCTCATCATCCCTATAGTCATGAAATACAGACTCAATGTTCTCATTAACTAGTGCTACGACATGCCAGTTAGGGTAATCTATATTCTAGGAATCTATATTTTAGGATGCTTAGATGATCGACTAGAGAATCTATATTCTAGGACTCAGATATTCGAATGTAACAATAGGACATTTGAAGAAAACATTTATGGTTCTGACCAGAGCAGTTTGTTAGACACGACAAACTCTTATTTTCTAAAACTAGTCTCAGTGGAACATGCTACACATGTGCAATTAACAATGTAGACTTTAGTTATAAATGGATAGATTTTTTTTCATTATTTTAAGTTAAAAAGTAAGTTTATCATGTACTGTAAAACAAAATGGTATATGGAACACATGAACTCTAGTTATTTAGATGGATAGTCTGCCACTATCTAGTGAAGCTTCATATGATTATGGGATTTTGCTTGTGTACACATCAAAACGTTTGAAATTGGAGACGTACCTATAGTTCTGCGAAAATTGGACTGATACCTATCACCTTCACTGATAATTGGTGAAATGCATTTGTGTCAGCGTGGGCCCCACCACTTGATGGTTCCGATGATGGGAATAGTAACACCATCATTACGTCCCTGCTTAGTTGTTTCTTATCATTTTAAGTTCCCTTTAATGAAGTAAGTAGGCAACTAATAACATCACAACTGAATCCAACATAATCTAAATATTAAAACTAAGCTTTACCCCACCAAACCCGACATAACCTGATTAATCTGAATAAATTAATTTACCTCCTTCCGTCATCTCCGCCTCAAATCTCAACCCCGACATTGTGATTTAGGGTTTTTCGCCCACCATCATTTCGTCGATCATCCAGTGGTGACTCCCTCTCTGAATCAGCAACAAACTACCCCAAACTTCTTGTCTCCTATTGCGGTTGTACACTACCAGCTACTAGAAGAACTTCTAAGAAGGGTTGGAGCTACGGGTATAAGTTTTACGACTGCTAAAATTACGAGAAGGTTAGGGTTTTGAAATTTTGTTGTTTTTTTCGTTGATTTGGGTTTTCAATTGTCTTTGATTTCGGATTCATAGAATAACATGAAGCCTTGCAAATTCTTTTCTTGGGTTGATGGGAATTGCATTGATCCGAATCTTGAAGAATGATGTTTACGCCTGGAGAAGATGGTTGACCAATTTGAACGACTGGTTGCCGAAGTCGGTCCATTTTTTAAGAAGCTTGGTTTGGTTTTGATGCTTTGTTGGTTATTGTTGTGGTGTTGATGTTTTAGAGCTTGGCTTAGTTGTTGTTGGTGTAAGTTTGTTGTGGCATTTCTAGTTTTTATGCACTTTGGGTATGCTTATGTTGTGTTGATGGTAGTTTGTAGTTGTATGACGTGATATAACCTTTGTTTCATCGAGTTTAATGTGATGTTTGTTCACTTAATTTGGTGTGGGATGATGGATTGATTGAATTTGTCTTGCTTGTTTGTAGGGTCAACACAAGCACTTCCTCCTAACAACATAACATCAACCAACAAAAGGTGTATGTTTGAGAGTTACCAACAAATGATAAATATGCTTACCTGTCCTAATGTAATTTAAGCTTTTATTGGGATATAATTTAAGGTTTTAAGCTTCCATCCTAATGACAAATATGCTTACAACTGCCTAGTGTTGATCTTAATGATAGATCTATAAAAGACTTACTTTCTTCTTTGCAAAACATACCTCAGGTAGCGACTACTAAGTATTAACAAATTAATATAGAGAAGATATGCTAAGACAACAAGTATATGCTACAATTGAGAACCACATAAACTCTCACCAACTGCTAAATTTCCACCACAAAATCATACTTTAGATAGAGCAAACTTGTACATTCATAAGAACAAATTTGTACATTCATAAACAAAATGTTAACAACAAAAGATGTATGTTTGTGAGTTAAACAAACTGTGTACATATGTATTGGTAACAAGTACCTCCCAACAGTTGGCCATTGCAAACCCAAAATAGAGCAACTAAGCTTTCTTTACATCCAAGTCTCCTAAAGCCCAATTTCATACTACATAATAATTCCCAAAAAAAATACATCATCGAAACCACCAACCATGTTCACTTAAATCTAGTTTAAGTCATCCAACCCTGCCACATGTCCTCCACCAGTTATCATATGCCCTCCGCATTTAACAGAAATTTCCTTGATTGTGTTTGGGTTGCTTGAGGTGGGATGGGCACTCTACACTTCTTTGCATGATGACCATAATTCCCACATCTCGTGCATTTATGTCTCCTCTTACTTGGATTGGGCTCAATAATTGGTTTCAACCTTTTCTTTTGTGGTCTTCCAGCCTTTCTAATCGAAGGGGGCTTCAACTACTTCAATTTCTTCAAGATCAGCTGCCCAAGTGGACATATGTGGAAGTGGACTAATGTTCTACTCATAAATAGCTACATATAATTCCTTTGTGTGCCACTTACTGACATAGTTTTCCCATATAGGCTCTCTAAATGTGCCTATGAAGGCAGTGTCATGTTTGCATGGTAGACCAACCACCTGCCAATACCTACATGTGCATGTCTGGACTCCAAGATGTACAACACGACACTCATATTCACTTGTAATCTTATCCTCATATTCTATTGACCTAATCACCCTGTACCCTCCTTATGTTTTGTCATAACTTTCAATTGTTCCCTTCCAATTGGAGAAAAGTATCATCCCACACTGTAGCTCTTGTATGGTTCAAGTAAAATGGCTTTATGAATTTTCTCCCAATGGAGTACCATAGCAATAATTGAAAGGTGTCTTGCATCATTCAAGTAGAAGATGAAGGACCCACATGCATTGTTTGTAATGTAGGAAGACTTTCCCCGAGTACCAATTGGTATCAACTCCACAACTACTCTCTATATTCCACTCTCAATGGCCAATCAAAAGCCTCTTTGTTGACCAATTGTAATGTTGGCATGTGCCTGTTGAATTCGGATTGACATCATTTCATACTTATATTTGTATCTTATATCCATTATCTTTCACCTAAACAATGCTATGTAATGAGTTTTATGTTTGAATTTCAGAAATAAATAGGTTTGAAGAGATGAAGCATAAAAGGACCCAAAAGCAGGGAAATAGGACTGAATTGTGAGACATGGGGACTAAGATGCAAGGGAGAAGGGCCTGAACGTAAGACCAAAGGACCAAAGAGCAAAACAGAAAACTCCACACTATCTTGGGGAGTATTTTGGCAATTAGATTCGGGTCGTAGCTCCAATAAACAAAGTAGATGAATCAAAGACCACCAAAGACATCCAGAAAAGCCCAGAAGAAATTCCAGCGGGATCCGAACTATATAGACAGCTAATTGGCGGTCTGTGTTGGCCAAAATCCGCTAAGATTTTGGTGGGTTGCGTATTAGTGTGTATTCAGTCCATTTCTGGTACTTGTTTAGTCCCACATCGGGGGATTATCCCAGATTACCATTTCCTATGGCTATAAATAGAACTCTTCACCTTCTATTGTAATCACTTCACATTTTGAGTGACTATTCTTCCTACTAGAAGTGAGGCCTTGAAGCAAACACTAAAGTAGGAGGATGCTACTTGAATTGTGAGTCATTTTAATAAAAGTTTCTTTATTTATGTTGTTTGTTTCATGTTGCTTGTTTTACTTTGTTTAATTTCATTTCACTTGTTTTAGTAGCTTAGTTAATATGCTTTCCTTGCTTAGTTTAATAACTAGTCTAATGTGTAGTGAGTAGTTCCATCCCCTTTGGGGTTGGAGTTGATGTTCATACATGCATTAGAGAATGGAATGAATGCTTTATTTACAATGTGTTTATAAAACATGAATGTATGCTTGCTTGTTTAGGATAGAGTTTATAACTTGATGAGTTTTGCCAAAATGATTAGACACCTCTCATGCTTGTTTAGGTTCTGAAATAAACAACTTGTATACGTAAATGTTAATCAACTAGGTTAGTGAATGGATTGATAGGTTTTGTCATAACATTTAGACACTTCCTATGCATGATAACACCACCTTCATTTGTGCTTAAAGAATGTATTCAACACCCACCTCTTTGCATGTGTGCACTCACTCGACCCCTTAGGGGTTTTCTATTTCTCAATTCTAGCACTTATTTAGTTCGTAGTTTAGTTTGGTAGTTCATCGTTTGTTTGTTTCTTTCGCATTTCGTACTTCGTAGTGTAGTGTAGCGTAGAGTAGGATAATCATCTCTCTTCTCCATTTTTTCGCCACTTGATTTCTGATAAACGAGGGGATGCTCACCTCCCTGAGGACGACCCGTATTTGCCACCGCCTAAACGCAGCCTTGCACTTGCGGTTTAATTAAAACGTTCAACAAGTTTTTGGCACCGTTGCCGGGGAGGTGCCAGCCCAGACTCTTCTTTCGACGATTCGAGTCAATTTAATTTATGTTTTGTAGTTTTTCTTTGTTTCAGGAGACTTGGAGTGGCAAGGAGAAGCAACAGGAGAAGATGGAGGCCAACCTGGGCATTTTGGACCGCCAATTGGCGGTCTGGTGAGCTCTGTTTACCTTCTAATTTCTTTGTATTGTTACAATAATTGATTTAGTGATCCGAGACTTGATTTGGCATGTTTTGAGTTATAGTTTGTTTCCAGATCAATAATCACACTTCCTTTAAGCAATTGGACCCTAAAACCCAAAGCAAAAGATTAGGTATTCTTCTTGTTTAGGTCATTCATCATGTATGTGACTTAGGCATGTAGACTGTCTTTTATCTTAGCTTTATTTTCAGTTGCTGAGACCCGGCGTGAGGTACGCAGCTTCTACTCTCATTAATGCATTTCGTATGAACATGCATTAGTTAGTAGGAAGTGTGAGTTGAGCGTTTGTTTGGAGAGTTGATTGTTAGATTTAGACTCCAAAACGCTACTAAGGAGGGGTTGTCCCATAAAAGATAAGGTGGGGGACTTCATCACCCTTTCCTTCACCCCACAAACCACACTAATAAAGAGCCTAATTTTTAAAACCAAGTAAACATTGGCCTTAAGGATTTTGGGCGCATCAGGAGAGTGATCTGGTCCCAACCGTCATGACTTGATTGGCGTTGCCTACTTTGTCGATAGTAGGAGAGACGAGATCTCCGGATCTTGGCTCACTTGCTAGGCTTTGTGGTCCTCATCGTAGGGAGGTGAGGTGTGTTGAGGCCGTGTGACCTCGTAGTTAGGCGTCGTCTAGCTGTAAGGACCTATAGCGACCTTAGGATTGCCTGAGCCTTGTTTGCTTATGTGCTTCTAACTGTACCCATCCGCCGTAGCATAAGGACTTTTTTCCTTCTCTCTTGAGTCATTCTTTCTCTCCTGTGTCCGCCCATCTTCTCCTCTACACACATTCTTTGTTAAAAAAATTGGTGTGTGTGCACCTTTGTGCATGCTTTCGTGGACACGGGACGAGAGTGGTCGTTTGACGAGGAGCGTTGTCAATCCGGCTTCGGTAGTCGATTTCTCGACGCCTTCCTCCTCTCGTGTCACACACAATCCGGGTTCAATGGCTGCTAATTTCCGTGAGGAGGAGCAGTTGCTGGACCCACTTGTTCTACCAGTGCTTCCAGTTGTCGCTCCCATAGCTCTACGTGATCGATGCTACCCGAGCCGTACTGCTCTACCCTCATGCATCGTATTGCCAGAGGCAAATGGGAACCATTTTGAAATTAAGCCTCAATATATTTCCATGCTCCCTCACTTCACTGGGAAAGGTGACCCCTATATCTTTCTCATGGAATTTGAGGAGGTCTGTGCTATGTTCAAGCTGCAACAACTTAGTACAGACTCCATCCATCTTTGGCTTGTCCCCTTTGCACTGAAGGATGACGCCAAGAAGTGGTTGTACAGCAACCAGGAGAGTGCCTTTAGGACTTGGGATGAGTTTCAATCTGCATTCCTCAAGAAATACTTTCCAAATCATCGGACTCAAAAATTGAGGAACGAAATGAATTCGTTCTATCAACTTGAGACCGAGACATTTCATGCATATCTAGAGATGTTCAAAGAGATACTATCCTCATGCCCTCACCATGGCATTGAGTTGTGGCATCTTTGTCAGATTGTTTACGAGGGTCTTCACATCCTGTTCTGGACGCTCCTTCAGTCCATGTGTCAAGGAGAGTTCTTAGGAAAGGATGAAAGGGAGGCATGGGCTTTCCTAGAAGACCTTGCTGAGAAAACAATGCAATGGGAGAGTCTAAGGGAACTACCTGCATCATCTAGTATACGAGCGGGGATCGCGAATGCAAACTCGACTAGATCGGGTGCCACATTTGCTGTAGATACCACTACGTCCATCGAGGCACGCATGGTGGCCTTAATGCGCCGTATGGATTTGATTGAGCTCCAAAACCAACAAGGTGCACCTGACATGTCCACATCTGGTCAAGTACCCAGTCAATCATGTGGTAGGATAGGTCATGTAGAAAGAGAGTGTGCGTCCATTCCTCCTGAGATGGAACATGTCAACGCCATCTATGACAGAGCTAGGAATGACCCATACTCATCATCTTATAATCCTGGATGGAGGAACCACCCGAATTTTTCATGGAACCAAAATAATGCCCCGTGTGGTCCTTCAAACTCCTGTCGACCACCTAACCAATCATACCAACCTCCCACGCATGCACAATCATATCAGCCACCCCAAGCTCCAATAACCAATGAATCGGGTTTCCCAAATTCCAATAATATGGAAACCCGATTCAATTCGCTTGAGACATTGACTCGTGGACTTGAAAACTCAATGAAATTTTTTATGTCAACCACAAGTCAAGTTCTCACTTCAAATCAGCAGACCATCAAATCTCTAGAGCTTCAGATGGGCCAATTGCTCAGTCTGTACATGAAAGAGAGAGGGTCTTTTCCTAGGCAGCCGGAGGCCAACCCCCGCATGTACCAGCAACAACACATGCAAAATGAGAATGTGGTACCTCAGGGGAGGCAAGTGAACCATGTGGAGGAACATGTTCACCATGACAATTCCATTGTAACCTTAAGGAATGGAAAGCAGGTTGACAATTACATTTCCTTGCCACACGCACCACAATCTATGCAGCCCCTTAGTGGGAATGGTGGTGAAGAAGGGGTTGAGGATGAGGGTAATACAACAACGCCTTCTTCTCAGGCACTGTATAAAACCTACCTGTCAAAAGCTCCTTATCCAAGTAGGTTAACCAAAAAGCAGAGTGACACAATGGACAAGATATTAGATGTGTTTAAGCATGTTAAGGTTAACATACCCTTGTTGGATGTCATCCAACAAATACCTCAATATGCCAAGGTGTTGAAGGATCTCTGCACAACCAAGAGAAAGACCAATGTTCCTAAGAAAGCATTCTTGGATGCAAATGTAAGCTCACTTTTGTCCAATCCCGCATACACAAAATACAAGGACCCTGGATGTCCTACTATTCATTGTACGATAGGGGACACTAGCATGCGTAATGTTTTGCTTGATTTAGGATCAGCGGTCAACCACCTCCCATTTTTTGTTTATCAACAGTTAAATTTGGGAGAATTGAAACCAACTAACATCACCCTCCAATTAGCGGATAGATCCATTCGTATTCCAAAGGGGATTATCGGGGACGTGCTTATCAAAGTTGGAGATTTTATATTTCCAGTAGATTTTGTTGTCCTCGATACCAATCCTGTTGCGAACACCCACTCTCAAATACCTTTGATTTTGGGTAGACCATTTCTGGCAACTTCCAACGCCTTAATTAATTGTAGAAATGATCTCATGAAGCTCTCATTCGGTAACATGAGTGCCGAGTGTCATGTATTCAACTCTGGTAGGCAATAGGAGCCCATGGATCAACCTTTAAATCTCAATCTCATCCGCCAATTGGAGAAAGCACCACAAAATCAACGAACACCCCTTACACCAATGCAACCCATTGAGAATGTTTGTGGGCCCAGCGAAAACTTATTGTCTGTCTTTGCAATGCAACAGAGTGAGATGACATCCAACATAAATGTCCAAAAGGAGTGTTCGTTGCATGATTCAGTTGAGAGTACTAGTGGGAGTGAGACACCTCATCATATGCCTATACCCGAAGGTGTCTCTACCTCATCTCCCATGGTCATTGAGCCATTTGAGCTTCATCTTGACTCCAACAAGGACCTACCTACGACCGAGTTTATGCTTGATGATATAAATGATGGCGGGAAGTCCTTGTTGGACGGCTTGGGGAGTGGTGCAGGTCTGCTGCATCCATCGAATGAGCTTGAGGAACTCATTCCGATGCACCCACTTATTGGTTGGAAGGTTTTGTTCGATGAGAAACTAAACCCTATTGAGGCAACACAACTTCACTCATTCATGTTGCCTACACCCAACCAATATCATGAGGGGTTCACGCCTTTCAGCTTTGACCTTTCACCCCTCATGACACCTCAGAGTACCGGTCAAGTTTGCCCATCTCGGCAAGTCTCTGGTCCTCATGACTTGATGTTCTCATTTGATGTTCCTTGACCAAATGATTATGAGAATATCGTTGTTGCTGTATGATTGATTCGTTTTATATTAAACCGCAAGTGCACGACCGCGTCGAAGCGGTGGCAAATACGGGTCGATCCACAGGGAGGTGTGTCGACTTTTGGTTTGTTCGAAGGCGAGTGGTAAAGAAAGGAGAGAAAGGTTGGTTACACTAAACTACAATAAAATGCAAAAAGGAAATGGAAGAGAAGCAATAAAACAAAACCCCAAAAGGGGTAGAGAACTAATGTGAATATAAAGATGCATGTGTGTGTGTGTTCAATTATGCTCCTCACAACATGTAGTGCAAGAAATCATAAAACTAAATCCAACTTTGCCTCCACATGAAATAAGATAACACTATATCGTTACAACATACAAGACAATAATTGGAATGAGGCTACATGAACTCATGTATAAAGACTAGACCCTACTATGCCTCCACATGAAATAAGATAACCCAATATCATTAAAACATATAAGTCATTAACCAAGGTAAAGGCAACAAGAGTACATACACTACAAATTGTGTTTCCAATATTAATTCCATCCATATCCTCACATTATCATTCCCCATAAAATAGGTCCACTAATCTAAGCACAAGCTAAGCTTCATTCAAAAGCATTAGCATATCAAAGATAAGAGTAAAATCGCGTTAGATGGTTATGGAAATCATATAAGGCTTAAGGGATTAAGATAACACACCTAATACACTACATGATCATATCACATATTTCTCCACCCCCCAAATGGGGATGGAACTACTCACTAATCATTACACTACAACCTACATTAAAATGAAACATTCTACTGAAATGAAATTGGACTAAGGAAGAAAGGAATATTAAAGAAGCTAATTGAAAGGAACATAAACTAAAGAAACATGCAAGAATTAAAAGAGAAGATTAAAAGATACTAAGAACAATTATTTTATTAACAATGACTCACATTGAAGGTAGCATTCTTCTCCACCTTGAGTTTTGCTTCAACGCTTACTCCTTAGTAGAGAGAATGCCACCAAGCAATGGGTAGTTTACAATAGAAGGTGAAGATTTCTATTTATAGCCAAAGAAAAAGACAATCCGGGACAATCCCCGATGTGGGACTAAACAAATACCGGAAATGGACTAAATAAACACTAATACGCGACCAACCAAAATCTTAGCGGATTTGGGCCAAAACAAACCGCCAATTAGCGGTCTTCGACCGCCAATTGGCGGTCTATATAGTGCAGATCACGCGGGATTTTATTCTGGGATTTTCTGGATGTCTTTGTTGGTCTTTGATGTATCTACTTCACTTGTTGGAGCTCCGACCCGAATAGAATTGCCAAAATACTCCCCATGATGGTGTGGAGTTTTTTGTTTTGCTCTTTGGTCCTTCGGTCTTACCTTCAGGTCCTTCTCCCTTGCATCTTAGTCCCCAGGTCTCACAATTCAGTCCTTTTTCCCTGCTTTTGGGTCCTTTTATGCTTCATCTCTTCAAACCTAAGATTACAATGGAATTATTCGTGAAAGTTAGTTAAGGACTTAAGTGAAAGACATGGGCAACCTTAACTTCTGAATGTGATACAATGTGTAAAGTCCATTAAGGTTCTTATTTGACTCTTTTTTTTTCTTCTTCTTTTTTTTTTCTTTGGAGCATTTTATTGGTTGGTGTTTGATACTCCCAGGGTCAGGTTTCGTGCATCATTGCCTATGAGGACTTACATTATCATGTACACCTTCCCCCAAATCTCCACATAGGGCGATCCCTACCACCCATGCAACGGGAGTTCGGTCGGTGCATCCCAAGTCAGATGACTCGAAAGCACCAGGCACAAAGTCCCTTCAGACCTACTTTCCCGAGTGATAGGAGCCGTGCTAGAAAAGAGAACACAACTTATTTATTTATCTACATGGGAACCAAAACCCCTACACTTAAGTTTCACAAAAAGAGATTAAGGGCCCTTGACTACGACAAATTTGCTTATACTAACAGACACGAATTATATGACTCACTAGGTTCAGGGTGGACTTCTTTAAATGTTTGAGTGCTGAAACCCTATGAATACATGCCCGCCGAGGGAAAACTGGGGTGCATCCTAACGACTCTATAAGACCTAAAGCTAGTAAACTAGATATCCTAATGCATCAAGTTCAAGACAATTTTGGGAGCTTTCTTTTTACTTTGCCTCTCAATGGTTTTGCACATGCTAAACACTCTCAAGACCTACAAAAACATTTTCTTTCGCAAACACATGAAGATTTTGAGAGAAATGTGAAAATTTAAAAGCACTAGACAAGCAAAAGAAGACAAGTCACTCAATGATCATGGCAAGCAGATATATCGATATTAAATGCGGCACACTAACATGACCCTAACAATGCACACAAAAGAAAACAAAAATCAAAAGAAAAACTCGACTCTATACACACGTAAAGCACCCCCCACACCTACTTCAAGCATTGTCCTCAATGAATGTGAACAAGATACTACATGGATTTATGCATGAAAAATGAAAGATCTCACAAACATAAAGCGCAAAAGGAAGTTCGTGGTTATGTTGATGGACACGAACCTGAATTCCCTCAAAACCTGTGAGATACTGAAGAAGGGAGACAAATACGTGAAGAAATGGGGCCCAAGTACACAAGGGTTGGGGCCCACAACAATCAATGCTCGCTCATGGAGTCTTTTATTACACACTTTTTTTCTTCTTTTTTCGATTTTTTACATGATATATACAGCAACAACGATATTCTCATAATTAATTGGTCAAGGAACATCAAATGAGAACATCAAGTCATGAGGACCAGAGACTTGCCGAGATGGGCAAACTGCACCGGTACTCTGAGGTGTCATGAGGGGTGAAATGTCAAAGCTGAAAGGCTCGAACCCCTCATGATATTGGTTGGGTGTGGGCAACAAAGAATGAAGTTGTGTTGCCTCACTAGGGTTTAGTTGCTCATTTAACAAAACCCTCCAACCAATAGGTGGGTGTATCGGAATGAGTTCCTCAAGCTCATTCGATGGATGCAGCAGACCTGCATCACTCCCCAAGTCATCCAACAAGGACCTCCCACCATCATTTATATCATCAAGCATAAGCTCGGTCGTAGGTGGGTCCTTGTTGGAGTCAAGATGAAGCTCAAATGGCTCAATGGCCATGGGACATGAGGTAGAGACATCTTCTGTTATAAGTATATGATGAGGTGTCTCACTCTCACTAGTACTCTCAACTGAATCATGCAACGAACACTCCTTTTGGACATTTATGTTTGATGCCAGCTCACTATGTTGCATTGCAAAGATAGGCAATGAGTTTTCGCTGGGCCCACAAACATTTTCAATGGGTTGCATTGGTGTTAGGGGTGTTCGTTGATTTTGTGGTGCTTTCTCCAATTGTCGGATGAGATTTAGATTTAAAGGTTGATCCATAGGCTCTTGTTGCCTACCAGAGTTGAACACATAAAACTCGGCACTAATGTTACCGAATGAGAGCTTCATGAGACCATTTCTACAATTAATCAAAGCATTGGAGGTTGCCAGAAATGGTCTACCCAAAATCAAAGATATTTGAGAGTGGGTGTTCGCAATTGGTATCGAGGACAACAAAATCGATTGGAAATATAAAATCTCCAACTTTGATTAGCACGTCCTCAATAATCCCCTATGGAATACGAATGGATCTATCCGCCAATTGGAGGGTGATCTTAGTTGGTTTCAATTCTCCCAAATTCAATTGTTGATAAACAGAAAATGGGAGGAGGTTGACCGCTGATCCTAAATCAAGCAAAACATTACTCATGCTACTGTCCCCTATCATACACTGAATAGTAGGACACCCAGGGTCCTTGTATTTTGTGTAGGCGGGATTGGACAAAAGTGAGCTTACATTTGCAGCCAAGAATGCTTTCTTAGGAACATTGGTCTTCCTCTTTCTTGTGCAGAGATCCTTCAACACTTTGGCATATTGAGGTATTTGTTGGATGACATCCAACCAGGGGATGTTAACCTTCACTTGCTTAAACACCTCTAATATCTTGTCCATTGTGTCACTCTGTTTTTTGGTTAACCTACTTGGATAGGGAGCTTTTGGCAGGTAGGTTTTCTGCGGTGCCTGAGAAGGAAGCCTTGGTGTATTACCCTCCCCTCAGTCTCTTCTTCACCACCATTCCCACTAAGGGGCTGCATATATGGTGGTGGTGGTGGCAAGGAAATGTGATTGTCAACCTGCTTTCCATTCCTTAAGGTCACAATGGAATTGACATGGTGCACAGGTTCCTCAACTTGGTTCACTTCCCTCCCCCAAGGTACCACATTCTCATCTTGCATGTGTTGTTGCTGGTACATGCGGGGGTTAGCCTCAGGCTGGCTAGGAAAAGACCCTCTCTCTCTTTCATGTACAGACTGAACCAATTGGCCCAACTGAAGCTCTAGAGATTTGATGGTATGCTGATTTGAAGTGAGAACTTGAATTGTGGTTGACATAAAAAAATTCATTGAGTTTTCAAGTCCACGATTTAAGGTCTCAAGCGAATTGAATCGGGTTTCCATATTATTGGAATTTGGGAAACCCGATTGATTGGTTATGGGAGCTTGGGGTGGCTGATATGATTGTTCATGCATGGGAGGTTGGTATGATTGGTTAGGTGGTCGAAAGGAGTTTGAAGGACCACCCGGGACATTATTTTTGTTCCATGAAAAATTGGGGTGGTTCCTCCATCCTGGATTATAAGATGATGAGTATGGGTCATTCCTAGCTCTGTCATAGATTGCGTTGACATGTTCCATCTCATGAGGAATGGACGCACACTCTCTTTCTACATGACCTATCCTTCCACATGAATGACAGGGAACTGGACCAGATGTGGACATGTGAGGTGCACCTTGTTGGTTTTGGAGCTCAATCGAATCCATACGGTGCATTAAGGCCGCCATGCGTGCCACGGTGGCCGTAGTGGTATGGACAGCAAATGCGGCACCCGATCTAGTCGAGTTTGCATTCGCAATCCTCGCTCCTATGCTTGATGATACAGGTGGTTCCTTTACACTCTCCCATTGCATTGTTTTCTCAGCAAGGTCTTCTAGCAAAGCCCATGCCTCCCTTTCATCCTTTCCCAAGAACTCTCCTTGACACATGGACTCAAGGAGCGTTCGGGACGGGATGTGAAGACCCTCATAAACAATCTGACAAAGACACCACAACTCAATGCCATGGTGAGGGCATGAGGATAGTAGCTCCTTGACTCTCTAGATATGCATGAAATGTCTCGGTCTCAAGTTGATAGAAGGAATTGATTTCGTTCCTCAATTTTTGAGTCCGATGATTTGGAAAGTATTTCTTAAGGAATGCAGATTGAAACTCATCCCAAACCCTAAAGGCATTCGCTTGGTTGCTGTACAACCACTTCTTGGCGTCATCCTTCAGCGCAAAGGGGACAAGCCTAAGATGGATGGAGTACGTACTAAGTTATTGCAACTTGAACATAGCACAGACCTCCTCAAATTCCCTGAGAAAGATATAAGGGTCACATTTCCCAGTAAAGTGAGGGAGCATGGAAATAAACTGAGGCTTAACCTCAAAATGGTTCCCATTTGCCTCTGGCAATACGATGCATGAGGGCAGAGCAGTACGGCTCGGGTAGCATCGATCACGGAGAGGTATGGGAACGACAACAGGAAGAACAGGTCGAACAGGTGGGTCCAGCAACTGCTCTTCCTCACGGAAATTAGCAGCCATTGAACCCGGCCTATGTTCGACACGAGAGGAGGAAGGCATCGAGAAATCGATTACCGAAGCCGGATTGACAACGCTCCTCGTCAAACGACCCCTTTCGTCTCGTGTCCACGAAAGCATGCACAAAGGTGCACACACACAAACCAAAACCTTTTTTAGCAAAGAATGTGCGTAGAGGAGAAGACGGGGGAACACAAGAGAGAAAGAATGACTCAGGAGAGAAGGGAAGAAGTCCTTATGCTACGGGGGATGGGTACAGGTAGAAGCACACAAGCAAACAAGGCTCAAGCAATCCTAAGGTCGCTATAGGTCCTTACAGCTAGACGACGCCTAACTGCGAGGTCACACAGCCTCAACACGCCTCACCTCCCTACGACGAGAACCACAAAGCCTAGCAAGTGAGCCAAGATCCGGAGATCTCGTCTCTCCTACTATTGACAAAGTGGGCAACATCGATCTGGTCATGACAATCGGGACCGGATCACTCTCCTAATGCGCCCGAAATCCTTAGGGCCAATGTCTACTTGATTTTAAAAATTAGGCTCTCTATTAGTGTGGTTTGTGGGGCGAAGGAAAGGGTGATGAAAAATCTCCCACCTTATCTTTTATGGAATAACCCCTCCTTAGTAGCGTTTTGGAGTCTTAATCTAACAATCAACTCTCCAAACAAACGCTCAACTCACACTGGTTTCAATGCACTTCCTACTAACTAATGCATGTTCATACAAAATGCATGAATAAGAGTAGAAGGTGTGTACCTCGCGCCAGCACTCAGCAACTGAAAATAAAGATAAAATGAAAGACAATCTATATGCCTAAGTCACATACATGATGCATGACCTAAACAAAAAGAATGCCTAATCTTTTGCTCTGGGTTTTAGGGTCCAAGTTGCTTAAAGGAGGTTTGATTATTGATCTGGGAACAAACTATAAGTCAAAACATACCAAATCAAATCCCAGATCACTATATCAATTATGTAAACATGCCACAGAAATAAGAGAGTAAACTAATCTCACCAGACCGCCAATTGGCCGTCTCAGGTCGCTGATTGGCGGTCTAAAGTGCCCTGAATGCCTCACAACTTCTCCAGTTGTTACTCCTGGCGACTCCAAGTCTCCTGAAACAACGAAAAACTACACGACACAAATTAAATCCACTCGAATCGTCCAAACAAGAGTCTGGACTGGCACCTCCCCGGCAAGGGCGCCAATAACTTGTTGAATGTTTTAATTAAACCGCAAGTGCACGACCGCGTTGAAGCGGTTGCAAATACGGGTCATCCTCAGGGAGGTGAGCAGTCTCTCGTTTGCACAAAATCAAGTGGCGAAAAAATGTAGAAGAGAGTGGATTATGCTACGCTACGCTACACTACGAAGTATGAAATGCGAAAGAAAGCAACAAACGATTAACAAAAAACTTAACTAAGAACGAAAGAAGAGTGTTGGACTTCAGAAATGGGAAAACCCCTAAGGGGTAGAGGTGAGCAGCCTCTTGTTTATCAGAAATCAAGTGGCGAAAAAATGGAGAGGAGAGTTGATTATCCTACTCTACGCTACACTACACTATGAAGTACGAAATGCGAAAGAAAGAAACAAACGATGAACTACCAAACTAAACTAAGAACTAAATAAGTGCTAGAATTCAGAAATAGAAAACCCCTAAGGGGTGGAGTGAGTGCACACATGCAAAGAGGTGGGTGTTGAACACATTCTTTAAGCACAAATGAAGGTGGTGTTATCATGCATAGGAAGTGTCTAAGTGTTATGGTAAAACATATCAGTTCATTCACCAACCTAGTTGATTTAACATTTACATACACAAGTTGTTTATTTCAGAACTTAAACAAGCATGAGAAGTGTCTAATCATTTTGGCAAAACTCATCAAGTTATGAATTCTATCCTAAACAAGCAAGCATACATTCATGTTTTATCAACACATTGGAAATAAAGCATTCATTCTATTTTCATTTGCATGTATGTACATCTACTCCACCCCCAAAGGGGATGGAAATACTCACTACACATTAGACTAATTATTAAACTAAGTAAAGAAAGCATATTAACTAAGCTATTAAAAACTAATGAAATGAAATTAAGCAAAGTAAAACAAACAACATGAAACAAACAACATAATAATAAAAACTTTTATTAAGATGACTCACAATTCAAGTAGCATCCTTCCACTTTAGTGTGTGCTTCAAGGCCTCACTTCAGTAGGAAGAATAGCCACTCAAAATATGAAGTGATTACAATGGAAGGTGAAGAGTTCTATTTATAGTCATAGGAAAAGACAATTCGGGACAATCCCCCGATGTGGGACTAAACAAATACCAGAAATGGACTAAATACACACTAATACGCGACCTACCAAAATCTTAGCGGATTTGGACGAAAACAGACCGCCAATTGGTGGTCTATATTGTCCCGATCACGCTGGATTTTATTCAGGGTTTTTCTGGATGTCGTTGTTGGTCTTTGATGCATCTACCTCACTTTTTTGAGCTCCGACCCGAACAGAATTTCCAAAATACTCCCCATGATGGCGTGGAGTTTTCTATTTTGCTCTTTGGTCCTTTAGTCTTACGTTCAGGTCCTTCTCCCTTGCATCTTAGTCCCCAGGTCTGACAATTCAGTCTTTTTTCCCATCTTTTGGGTCCTTTTATGCTTCATCTCTTCAAACCTATTATTTCTGAAATTCAAACATAAAACTCGTCACATAGAATTGTTTAAGTGAAATATAATGGATATAAGATACAAATATAAGCATAAAATGATGTCAATCAACGTGCTAAGTGCAACCGTGATTCCTACGAAAGTGAGTTAGGATTTCTTGTTTTTCGTATGCTTTTCTCTTTCTTTGTTTTGCTCAGGACTAGCAAAGGTTAGGTGTGGGGGTATTTGATTGACATCATTTCATGCTTATATTTGTATCTTATATCCATTATCTTTCACCTAAACAATGCTATGTGACGAGTTTTATGTTTGAATTTCAGAAATAAATAGGTTTGAAGAGATGAAGCATAAAAGGACCCAAAAGCTGGGAAATATGTCTGAATTGTGAGACCTGGGGACTAAGATGCAAGGGAGAAGGACCTGAACGTAATACCAAAGGACCAAAGAGCAAAACATAAAACTCCACACCATCTTTGGGAGTATTTTGGCAATTAGATTCGAGTCGGAGCTCCAATAAACAAAGTAGATGCATCAAAGACCACCAAAGACATCCCGAAAAGCCTAGAAGAAAATCCAGAGGGATCCAAACCATATAGACCGCCAATTGACTGTCCAAGACCGCTAATTGACGGTCTGTTTTGGCCCAAATCCTCTAAGATTTTGGTGGGTTGCGTATTAGTGTGTATTTAGTTCATTTCTGGTACTTTTTTAGTCCCACATCGGGGGATTGTCCCGGATTATCTTTTTCTATGGCTATAAATAGAATTCTTCACCTTCTATTGTAATCACTTCACATTTTGAGTGGCTATTCTTCCTACTAGAAGTGAGGCCTTGAAGCACAAACTAAAGTAGGAGGATTCTACTTAAATTGTGAGTCATTTTAATAAAAGTTTCTTTTTTATGTTGTTTGTTTCATGTTGCTTGTTTTACTTTGTTTAATTTCATTTCACTAGTTTTAGTAGCTTAGTTAATATGTTTTCCTTGCTTAGTTTAATAATTAGTCTAATGTGTAGTGAGTAGTTCCATCCCCTTTGGGGGGTGGAGTCGATGTTCATACATGCATTAGAGAATGGAATGAATGCTTTATTTACAATGTGCGGATAAAACATGAATGTAGGCTTGCTTGTTTACGATAGAATATATAACTTGATGAGTTTTGCCAAAATGATTAGACACCTCTCATGCTTGTTTAGGTTCTGAAATAAACAACTTGTATATGTAAATGTTAATCAACTAGGTTGGTGAATGGATTGATAGGTTTTGCCATAACATTTAGACACTTCGTACGCATGATAACACCACCTTCATTTGTGCTTAAAGAATGTGTTCAACACCCACCTCTTTGCATGTGTGCACTCACTCCACCCTTTAGGGGTTTTCTATTTCTGAATTCCAGCACTTATTTAGTTCTTAGTTTAGTTTGGTAGTTCATCGTTTGTTTCTTTCTTTCGCATTTCGTACTTCGTAGTGTAGTGCAGCGTAGAGTAGGATAATCAACTCTCTTCTCCATTTTTTCGCCACTTGATTTCTAATAAACAAGAGGTTGCTCACCTCCCTGAGGACGACCTGTATTTGCCACTGCTTCAACGCGGCCGTGTACTTGCGGTTTAATTAAAACGTTCAACAAATTCCTCTCTAGAGTATGACTTGGCTGCCTCCCAGACCAGTCCTTGCATTTGGGAGCCACTAAACTTCCTCTGTAAGTCCTTGTAAAAGTGCCTCATATAGGTTCTATGTTCACACCCTGGGTAATGTTGTAGTACTGCCTCTTCTAAGCCTTTACATCTATCATTTATCACCACTAGACCCTCAGGATATCCAATCACTTTCTTTAGAGAAGTTGGAAGCCAAGACCATGTACTAGTAGACTACACAATTTTGATTGCAATTGCCATTGGAAACAACCTATTATTAGCATCACAATCTATTGCACACACCATAAGTCCACCCTGCATGTTCTTAATGTGACAACTGATTGACATTATATCATGCATTTATTTGTATCTTATATCCTCTATTTTTAACCTAAGCAATGCTACGTAACGAGTTTTATGTTTAAGTTTCAGGAATAAAACATGTGAGAAGAAGAGACACAAAAAGGACTTGAAAGCAAGAAAAATGACTAAATTGTGAGACTTATGGACTGATATGCAAAAGGGAAGGACCCGGGTGTAAACCAAAAGGACCAATAAGCAAATTGATTGACATCATTTCATGCTCATATTTGTATCTTATATCCATTATATTACACCTAAGCAATGCTACATCATGAGTTTTATGTTTAGTTTTCAGGAATAAAGAGGTTTGAAGAAAAGAGCAATGTAAGGATCCAAAAGCAGGAAAAAAGACTTAATTGTGAGAGCTGGGGACTAAGATGCAAGGGAGAAGGACCTGATCGTAAGACCGAAGGACCTAAGAGCAAAACAGAATACTCCACACCATCATGGGGAGTATTTTACTAATTCGAGTCGGGTCGGAGCTCCAACAAGTCAAGTAACCGCATCAAAGACTAACAATACCAGAAAGAAAAGCCTACAACAAATTCCAACACGATCCGAAGATTTTGGACCGCTAATTGGCGGTCCATATTGCTCAGGATCCGTCGAAATTTCTCCTGGACTTGTATTAATGTTCGTTTAGGCTATTTTTAGTATTGGTTTAGTCCCACATCGGGGGATTGTCCCTGATTAGCTTTTTCCATGCTTATAAATAGAACTCTTCACCTTCCATTGTAATTACTCATTGCTTGGTGGCATTCTCTCTACTAAGGAGTGAGCCTTGAAGCAAAAACTCAAGGTGGAGATGAATGCTACCTTCAATGTGAGTCATTTGTTAATAAAATAATTCTTCTAGCTTCTTTCAATCTTGTCTTTTAATTTGTGCATGTTTGTTTAGTCTTTCCTTTCCTTTTATGTTTCTTTAATGCTTCTTGCCTTCTTAGTTAACTTTCATTTCAGTATTATGCTTTCTTTTGCTAATATAGTTAGTGTAATGAGTAGTGAGTAGTTCCATCCCCATTTGGGGGGTGGAGAAATATGTGATATAATTATGTAGTGTATTAAGTGTGTGTTATCTTTATCCCTTGAGCTTTATATGATTTCAATAACTATCTAATGGGTTTTCACTCTTATCTTTGATATGCTAATGCTCTTGAATGAAGCTTAGCTTATGCTTTGATTAGTGGACCTATTTTATGGGGAATGATAAGGTTAGGATATGGATGAAGTTGATATTGGAAACACAATTTGTAGTGTATGTGCTCTTGTTGCCTTTACCTTAGCTAATGTCTTGTATGTTTTAATGATGTAGTGAAATCTTAATTCATGTAGAGGCATAGTAGGGTATAGTCTTTATACTTGAGTTCATGTAGCTTCATTCCAATTATTGTCTTGTATGTTTTAATGATGTAGTCTTATCTTAATTCATGTAGAGGCAAAGTTGGATGTAGTTTTATGATTTCATGCACTACATGTTGTGAGGAGCTTAATGAACACACACACATACTTCTTTATGTTCACATTATTTCTCTACCCCCTTTGGGGCTTAGTTTATTGCTTATCTTCATTTCCTTTTTGCATCTTAGTGTAGTTTAGTGTAACCGACCCTTCTCTTCCATTTCTTTACCTCTCGCGTTCGCACAAACCAAGTGTCGACACACCTCCCAGTGGACGACCCGTATTTGCCACCGCTTCAACGCGGCCGTGCACTTGCGGTTAAATATAAAACGATCAAACAAGTTTTTGGCGCCGTTGCCGGGGAGGTGCTCTGTCCAGACCTCGGTTTGGACGATTCGAGGGGTTTTTAATTTTTTGTTTTCAGTTTTTCTTAGTTTCAGGGAACCACTGGATCAAGGGGAGGCTGCTGGACAAATTTGTTGAACAGAAGACCTAAAAGGACCGCCAATCAGCGGTTGGAGACCGCCAATTGGCGGCCTGGTGAGGGCTTCCTTCTTTCAAATGTTTTCTGGTAGTTAGTTTTGTAATTTGTGTTATCTGGGAGCCCTATTTTGCATGATTTGACTTCTGGTTTGCTCCCAGATCATTAATCACTACCCCATTAATCAACTTGGCCCTAAAATCCAAAGCAAAAGACTAGACGTTCTTATTTGTTTAGGTCACGCATCATGTATTGACTTGAGCATATAGTTGTCTTTTCTTTTAGCTTTAATTTCAGTTGTTGAGTGCTGGCGTAAGGTGCGCATTTCCTACACTCATTCACGCATCTCGTATGCCCATGCATTAGTTAGTAGGATTTGCATCCGGACAAGAGTGAGAGAGCGTTTGATTGGAGCGATTGATTGCTAGATCTAGGATCAAATCGCTACTAAGGAGGGGTTGTCCCATAAAAGATAAGGTGGGGGATTTCATCACCCTTTCCTTGGCCCCAAAAACTACTCTTAATAAATTCTTAACTAAAAGCAAGTAGACATTGGCCCTAGGATTGCGAGCGCACTAGGAGAGTAATCTAGTTGAGACCGTCATGACCTGATCGGCGTTGCCTACCTTGTCGATAGTAGGAGGTACTAGATCTCTGGATCTGGTATCACTTGCTGGGCATTGTGGTCCTCGTTGTAGGGAGGTGAGACGTGTCGAGGCTAGTGACCTCGAAGTTAGGCGTCGTCTAGCCTAAGGACCCATTGCCTTACATTGTTTGATCCGTGCTTGCTAGTTAGGCTTCTACCTGATCCCTCTACCCACGCTAGCTTTAGGGATTCTTCCCTTCTCCTCTGAGTCATCTTCTTCTCACCTACTTCTACGTTTTAGTCTCCTCCCCTTTACACTCTCTAGTAGCGTTTTAGGGTCGAGTCGAGCACTTTTTGCGAGCTTGGCCTCGTGGTGGTGAGAGTGATCGACTCGAGAGTTCTCTGTTGAGATGGATGGTTACATGGGCGACCATCCATATCATTGTTGGGACCAGGACGATTCTCCCTGGTACTCCGGACCCATGCAACCTGGGGGGGGCTCAGACGAACACCCCGTACGGTTGGGATAATCCTCATTGTGTGACTGAGCAATCTTCATATTGGGGTAACATGAGAGAGGCACCGACTGCTAGACCACCATCTAGTTACGTCGGATCATATGTTGGTCATCAAACTGAGACATTACAAGAACCTTTGGCCTCTTTCATGCATGTGGTAGATGACATGGGTGCACCGGTGGCTCCAGTAGCCGTACCGTGTCACTATTGTGGGTTGAGTGGTCATGATTTCGGGGAATGTCCTTATGTTCCCCCTGAGCCTGAGTATGAGCATACATTTTCCCAAAATGCTCATTATGACCATTACGCATCCGCGTACAATCCAAGAGTGATGGATTCATGGGGAGACAATTCATATCCAAATTCTTATACTTCATTTCCACCACAGTATCCTCCTCCCGAATACCAAGAATTCTACCAACACCCCACTCCAAATCATTGGACTCATTCTCAGCCAATCAACACCCAACCTCAAAATTTCCCAAGCTCTGACTTGGACCTCATCGTTGACCGCATACCTGATTCCTTGAAACAAACTTTCCTTACGTTCATGGAAACCACTCAACAGTCCATACAAAATATGGCACTGCAAGTGAGTTAAATGTCGCAGCAATTACGTGAACGTGAGGAGAGTGACATTTCATGTCAACATGAGGATTCTTCTTTTGATATCGAACCACCACCACATCCACAAATTCAAAGCACAACCTTTCAAAGTCAAACTCCTAGTCAGTCTGAGGGACTTGGGGTTTCAATTCACGATCACTTAGTGGAGGATTCGATTCAAATTAAGAATAACTTGGACCAGCTTCATTATGAGTCGGCACAGGATTGTGCCTTAGCTTTTTGTCCCGTGGCCCTTGAGCCACATGATCTTATTGTTGTACCTCCTAAGGACTCACCTCTGGTGGAGCAAGAGCTCCCTAGTCCCCTCAATTTCAAACAACCTGGTGAGAGTTTGCCTCTCACTATTGTTCCTGATCATCTTGGAAATGATGGAACATCAAACAACTACATTGCTCATGAGGGTATTAGGAGTTCCTTGGAGGATACTTTGGGTATGAGATCCACTTTCTGTTCTCCTGGTGAGTTGGACATGCATAACGAGGTGCTTGACCTCGTTCCAACCCACCAGCCTGTTGGTTGGAGAGTTTGGATTGACGATCATAACTTCAGCAGCGCAACATGAGAAACTCTTCTTCTGTTGCCCCTCATTTCCCAAACTCTTGAGAGGTTCAAGCTCTTTCAGTTTGATCCTTTGAATGAGACGCCTTTGCGTCCAATTCACGAACCTCTCATTTCATCTGGTGCTCTTTGTGAAGGGGGCCTACGCATGAGTATTCTGGCCCCGCGTGGTGTCATGTTCCCTTTCCAAGTGCATTGACCCACTATTGAGGTTACCATTTGATGTCTTTTGACAAATGAAGATGTGAACTTATGTTTGTACATAGTTATATAAAAAAAAAGAAAAAAAAGAAAAGAAGAAAAGAAAAAAAAGAGTTCAATAAAAGACTCCTTCAGTGAGCATCGATTGTTGTGAGCCCCAACCCTTGTGTATTTGGGCTCCATTTCTTTCACGTATTTGTACCCTTTCTTTAGCATCTCACAGGTTTTGAGGGAATTTGGGTTGTGTCCATCAACATAGCCATACACTTCCCTTTATACTTCACGTTGGTGAGATCTCTCCTTTTTCATGCATAAATCCATGTAGTATCTTGCTTGCATTCATTAAGGACAATGCATGAAGTAGGTGTGGGGGGGTGTTTTACGTGTGTACATAGTTGAGTCTTTTTCCTTTGATTTTGTTTTCTTTTGTTTGCATTTTTAGGGTCATGATAGTGTGTTGCATTTAATATCGATATATCTGCTTGCCATGATCCTTGGGTGACATGTCTTCTTTTGCGTGCCTAGTACTTCAAAAATTTCACATTTCTTTCAAAATCTTCATGTGTTTTCGAAAGAAAATGTTTTGTGGGTTTTGCGTGTGTTTAGCATGTGCAAAATCGTTGAGAGGCAAAGTAAAAAAGAAAGCTCCCAAAATTGTCTTGAACTTGATGCATTAGGATATCTAGTACGTGGCTTTAGGATTTATCGAGTCGTTAGGATGCACCCCAGCTTTCCTTTGGGGTGAGTAATCATAGGGTTTCAGTGCTCAAACATTCAAAGAATTCCACCCTGAACCTAGTGAGTCAATAATTCGTGTTTGTTAATTTAGGAAGTTTGTTGTAGTCAAGGACCCTCTTAATCTTGTTGTGAGACATTAAGTGTAGGGGTTTTGGTTCATGTGTAGATAAGAAATAAGTGAGTAGGTATTCTCTCTTCTCGCACGACTCCTATCACTCGGGAAAGTAGGTCTGAAGGGACTTTGTGCCTGGTGCTTTCGAGTCATCTGACTTGGGATGCGCCGACCGAACTCCCGTTACACGGGTGGTAGGGATTGCCCTATGTGGAGATTTGGGGAAAGGTGTACGTGATAGTGTAAGTCCTCATGGGCAATGATGCACGAAACCTGACCCTGGGAGAATGAAGCTCCAACTAATAAAAAGAAAAAAAAATTGTGTGAAAAGAAACAAAAAGAAAAAAAAATGGTAATGCAAATAAGAACCTTAATGGACCTTACACTTTGTATCACTTGAGGATCTTGAGGTTGTCCATGTCTTTCACTTAATTCCTTATTTAACTTGCACGAATGGTTTATTAGGCTAGGTGTGGACTGATTACCTATATAGAGTCGGCCCGTAGGATTACCGTGTCGATTGATCGACAAAATATTTCCAACGAGTCGAGGTCTAGATTGAATAATGCATCTTGTTTAGATTTTGTGGGTATATCCGCTGAAAACCCTCAGGAGACAACACTCCTCCTCCTTGGCAACAAAGAGGTTTAACGGCTTGTTGCACGTGCTAAGTGCAACCGTGATTCCTACGAAAGTGAGTTAGGATTTCATGTTTCTCGTTTGCTTTTCTCTTTCTTTGTTTTGCTCGGGACTAGTAAAAACTTAGGTGTGGGGGTATTTGATTGACATCATTTCATGCTCATATTTGTATCTTATATCCATTATATTACACCTAAGCAATGCTACGTGACGAGTTTTATGTTTAGTTTTCAGGAATAAAGAGGTTTGAAGAGAAGAGCCATGAAAGAATCCAAAAGCAGGAAAAAAGACTTAATTGTGAGACTTGGGGACTAAGATGCAAGGGAGAAGGACCTGATCGTAAGACCGAAGGACCTAAGAGCAAAACAGAATACTCCACACCATCATGTGGAGTATTTTACCAATTCGAGTCGGGTCGGAGCTCCAACAAGTCAAGTAACCGCATCAAAGACCAACAATACCAGAAAGAAAAGCCCACAACAAATTCCAACACGATCCGAAGATTTTGGACCGCCAATTGGCGGTCGTGGACCGCTAATTGGCGGTCCATATTGCTCAGGATCCGTCGAAATTTCTCCTGGACTTGTATTAATGTTCGTTTAGGCTATTTTGAGTATTGGTTTAGTCCCACATCGGAGGATTGTCCCCGATTAGCTTTTTCCATGCTTATAAATAGAACTCTTCACCTTCCATTGTAATTACCCATTGCTTGGTGGCATTCTCTCTACTAAGGAGTGAGCCTTGAAGCAAAAACTCAAGGTGGAGATGAATGCTACCTTCAATGTGAGTCATTTGTTAATAAAATAATTCTTCTAGTTTCTTTCCATCTTGTATTTTAATTTGTGCATGTTTGTTTAGTCTTTCCTTTCCTTTTATGTTTCTTTAATGCTTCTTGCCTTCTTAGTTAACTTTCATTTCAGTATTATGCTTTCTTTTACTAATATAGTTAGTGTAATGAGTAGTGAGTAGTTCCATCCCCATTTGGGGGGTGGAGAAATATGTGATATAATCATGTAGTGTATTAAGTGTGTGTTATCTTTATTCCTTGAGCTTTATATGATTTCCATAACCATCTAATGGGTTTTCACTCTTATCTTTGATATGCTAATGCTCTTGAATGAAGCTTAGCTTATGCTTTGATTAGTGGACCTATTTTATGGGGAATGATAAGGTTAGGATATGGATGAAGTTAATATTGGAAACACAATTTGTAGTGTATGTGCTCTTGTTGCCTTTACCTTAGCTAATGTCTTGTATGTTTTAATGATGTAGTGAAATCTTAATTCATGTAGAGGCATAGTAGGGTATAGTCTTTATACTTGAGTTCATGTAGCTTCATTCCAATTATTGTCTTGTATGTTTTAATGATGTAGTCTTATCTTAATTCATGTAGAGGCAAAGTTGGATGTAGTTTTATGATTTCATGCACTACATGTTGTGAGGAGCTTAATGAACACACACACACTTCTTTATGTTCACATTATTTCTCTACCCCCTTTGGGGCTTAGTTTATTGCTTATCTTCATTTCCTTTTTGCATCTTAGTGTAGTTTAGTGTAACCGACCCTTCTCTTCCCTTTTTGCTTATCTTCGTTTAGTGTAACCGACCCTTCTCTCAACATGTAGTGTAACCGGCCTTCGCACAAACCAAGTGTCGACACACCTCCCAGTGGACGACCCGTATTTGCCACCGCTTCAACGCGGCCGTGCACTTGCGGTTAAATATAAAACGATCAAACACAAATCAAGAAACTCCACACCATCATGAGGAATATTTTGGAAATTTGATCCAATAACCGATCCGAGTGCACTCCATGTGAAGAATTAAAGAACTAAAGAAAAAAAATCCAAAAATGGGTCCGATCCGGGAAAAGTGACCGCCAATTGGTGGTCCAAGAAAACCAATTAGCGGACCGTTTTTCTCAGAATCCGACCCAGTTTTGCCTAGATATGGGTTATGTGTTTATGTTTATTCTGGGAATATTTCATTAGTCCCACATCGGGGGATTGTCCCTGATTACCTTTTTTATGACTATAAATAGAACTTTTCCTCCTCCGTTGTAATACCACCTATTGCTTAGTGGCCAATTCCTCTACTTAGAGTCAAGCCTTGAAGCAAAAACTAAAGTAAGGAGATGTTGTTTGTAATGTGAGTCATTTAATAAAAGTATTTTTTGTTAGTTTAATGTTGTCTCTTTTATCTTCTTGCGTGCCAAGCTTAATTTTGTTTCATTAATCTTAGTAGACTTAGTTAATATGTTTTCCCCTCTTAACATAATAGTTAGGCTAATGATTAGTGAGTAGTTTCATCCCTTTTTGGGGGGTGGAGATGATGTACATATATGTTTGGATGTTTGATGAATTTTTGATTGCGTAAGCTTGGATGTTTGTATGTCATTGGGGGTATTTTTATCATCTACATGTTGGGGGATTTTGATGGGTTTTTGCCATAAGATTTAGACACTTCCCATGCTAAGTTTCCTCATGTTTATTGATTGAAATTTCTTGTTGAATATGCTACATGTTAGTTAAGTGTTTGAATTTGTGGTTGCTTGCTTGAGTGATTGAAGAAACTTTGTTTTGATGGGTTTTGCCATAAGATTTAGACACCTCCCACGCATAGCTTTGTTCTTCACATGAGTTTATGGTTTTTCATGACTCTTGTCATATCTTTAGACACTTCTCATGCTGAGCCTAGTCTTATGATAATCAAGTCGTAATTGTTGATACGTTGTGTTAATGGATTGATAGGTTTTGCCACATCTTTATACACTTCCTATGCCTCAAAACAAACACACTACACACACACATGCATGCATCATTCATCACTCATTTCACTTCATATGTGCACACACTCCACCCCTTAGGGGTTTCTCTTCTTTATTTCCAATCTTTAGTTGCTTTCGCATTTCTTACTTACTAGTTTAGTGTAGTTTAGCTTAGCATAATCAAATCTCTTTCCCCTTTTTCGCCACTATATTTCGGACAAACCAGAGGCTACTCACCTCCCCGTGGATTGACCCATCGTTGCCGCATATTCACCGACGTCGTGCACTTGCGGTATTTAAAACGTTTAAACAACAACTGACTAAAAGTATTAGTGCTCTGCAACCTCTCAGAAACCCTTGTTTGCATGCTTGAAAATGAAGTAAAAAAACCCTATGAATATTCCATCGGGCTTCACTTGTAGGTTGATAACACTTCCAGGGTTTATCTTTCTGAGTTCACAAACCGATGCAGGTAGTAATTGGTATTGTTGTTCATCTGAACCATGTATTTGCTCCAAAGCTACTTCTTTCCCTCTCCAAACTTTATGATAAGGCAACTCCACATGTTATTTTCTTGTTAGTTGATATCGGATGTGTTTAGTGGTCAAACTATCATATTGAATCAACCAGGGCTTACATTTACTTGCAACCCAATGTTTTGTAGACATTTGAGTAGTAGATCTGTTTACACAACAAATACTCGGCCCTCTAAGAGTTCTAATCTGAAAAATGACTTTGTCTCCTTCTCTAGATGCAAGAATCCTCCATTTACATTTTCTATCCTTGCATATGGTAGTGACATACTCAAGCTGACTCTTCTTGTAAGTCAAAGCACATTCATTTAATATACATTGCTGAATGATGGCTAACTTGAACATTCTAGCATTAGGAAATCTCCTACCAATCTCAATAACAAGATTCTCCAAGTCAACTAGGCTACTAGGCTGGCCTTCATATTATGCTTCCATATCTTCTACAACACTGACATCCTCATCTACTAAGTCCTCACTATTGTCTTCTGAGTTAACTTCTTGTGGGTTGGTCCAAGCCAAATTTAGATCGTATGTTAGATTCTTTCACTAGGACGACCCCTATCTATTCAAATACTGCTCTGACCAAATTCTCATATGGTGCAATCCCGATAGTGAGTTCCAAAGTGTGCTCCACTTTTTCCATTGTACGACGTATGGAGGACACTTTGGAGCTAACATAACTACCGCAAAAGTGCTCCAATCTGGATTTTATTAGTCATCACTATTCAAAGATGCTTATGACTTTTGTACGCATTGTGATAAGTATCAGCACCTTGGCAAAAAAGGACAACGAGATGTGATGCCTTTGCAAAATATCCTCATCGTTGACATCTTCGATGCGTGGGGTATCGAGTTTATTGATCCTTTCCCGAATTTGTTCAGGAATGTTTACATTCGGGTGGTCGTTCAGTATGTGTCTAAGTTGGTTGACGCTATCTCCACAAAAACCAATGACAATAAGGTGGTCACTGAATTCTTAAAGGACATTTTTTTTTGCAATTTGGTACCCCCGTCCCATAATCAGGGACAGGGGTACCCACTTCTGCAACTGAAAATTTGAAGCGCTTATGAGGAAGTACTCGACCACCCACAAGCTTGCAACCCCATATCATCTGTAAACTAGTGGGTAGGTTGAAGTTTCTACCCATCAATTAAAGTAAATACTTGAGAGGATGGTTAATTCATCACGGAAGGATTGCTCCATTAAGATGAATGACACATTGTGGGCCTTCCGCAAGAGTATATGACCAATTTGGGTATGTCCCCATATCGGGTAATGTATGGCAAGGCTTACCACCTACCCGTCGAGCTTGAGCACCGTGCTTTCTGGGCGATCAAGATTCTGAATATGGATCTTGATCAAGCAGGGATGCAACATAAGCTCGACATCGTGTAATTGGAAGAGTTACGCAATGATGTGTATGAAAATGCCAAAATTCATAAGTCCCGAGCCAAATTGTTTCACGATCTCATGATTATGCAAAAAGTATTTACGGTCGGGCAGAAGGTGTGTCCCTACAACTCCGAGCTTCATCTGTTTGCGAGTAAGCTCCATAGTCATTGGTTTGGCCCGTTTATTGTGCAAACTGTATTTCCTCATAGAGCGGTTGAAATCCTGAACCCAAGGAATTGGGACATGTTCAAAGTTAATGGACAATGCCTCAAACCTTACTTGGAGATGACACCAGTTGAAGTCGTAGAGGTCATGATCCTTCATGAATCTCCCTCGCAATCAACCATTTGAATGGTTCAGTTTTCATGTTTGTACATTGATTACTTCGTTTTATATTAACCATAAGGGCATGGCCGCGTTGAAGCAAAACCGTTGAGAGCAATCGGGTATTAGGGAAGAAGCACGCCGGGGCATTCCAATCGGATATGTAGAAATCTGACTGTGCCTAGATTAATCAGACCTTCTAATCTTCTATAAATACACTAGTAACCTTTCCACTTTTTCCTTCTTCTTCTTCTTCTTCTTCTCCTCCTCATTAGGTTAGGTTTATTTTCTTGCTTAATAAAGTAGTGGAGGAGAGGAGAAGACACCATCCTTGTAATCTTCTTTCATTAATCAAAGATTTATTGTTGTTTACATTCCTGTCTTGATTAGATTTAGTTTTCGTTACTTCTTGATGTATCATTTTACTTTGTTGTTTTCTTTGTTAATAAGATGATTAGTGAGTGATCCATCTATACTGGGGGTGCAGGATGATGAGTGTGGACGTAGTTAGATTTGTGTGTTTTTTATCTCAATCTTGGAGGTAGCTTCAAGTGATTTCCATAGCCATTTTGATGGGTATCTCACTCTTGCCTTTGTTGTGTTGATGGTTCTAATGGATCCTTAGCACATGCTTTGGCTTGTGTCCCACTTTCTGGGGAATGACGAGGTGAGGATAAGATTGGAGTGGATAAAGAGATGATATTGACATGTAAGCTTGTGCTTATCTTTAACCTTATCTTAAGTAGTATTTTGTATATTTTAATAATGGTCATAAATCTTAATCCATGTACAGACACACTTAAGGTTTTGGTCTTTATAGATTTTCATGGTATGCATGCCATTAGGGCTTAATTGTACACACACATGTATCACACATCTACACCTTTGCATGCATTCACCACCTCCTATGGGACTAGTCATATTAATTTCATTTCATTGACTCACGTAGTATTAGTTAGTAATTTCAATAGACTCAATCTTCATTTTCTTCCCCCACTCAAGTATAGTCGACGACGATCCCCACTCGCTCCTCATGGATGCAACCCATATATCCCCATGCGCTTGCCATTTTGAACTTAAAATCTTCAACAATCATCATGATCTATAGTGGTTGGATTGTATGCATCACTAACATCATGTCTTACTCCTTGGATCTTTGTAGTTGTTCTTTACACTGAAAGTAACCTCTACCTTGGAGAAGTTCTACTCATTGGTGAAGCTCTTGCCCTTTGTATTGATAGTGACCTCTTCCTTGAAGAACCACCTTTTTAAGTACTTGCCCTTTGCCTTGGTGATTTGCTGGTTGGTGTGGTTAGCTGAACTGGAGTGCCCAAATGCTGAACTTCAGTCTCCATTGGCACATTTGGAGTAGGTAATCCTTCTCTGGTTGTGGTGGTTTCATCTACAAGTTGCATGCCCCTACTAGTAAGGAAGACATTCAGTTCCCTTTTTGTGTTAGGATACTCCAAAGCCTCCACTAGTTGCTCTTTATTACTCAGTGGCTTATAATATCTCCTTACATTATGCGGTATCATATACTTCATATTGAAAATTGTATTCCCCAAACCACATTGTAGAATTTCTTGTCTAATTAAGTCAACATATAGGTTCTTAATGGCCACCACCTTCCTGATCAACTCAAACCCAACAGGAATAGTACAATTACTCCTCCTAGTCCATTTACCCCCTGGAAAAAATTGACAGTCATATTAGTAATTTTGACATTATTGAAAAGAAAACATGAAGCATAAATTTGTTAGACACTGGATTAGTGAATATGGTGCATCAACTTGTGAAATGTGTGTGAAATCAACTTTGAAATGTGTGTAAAACATGAACCACAACTGGGTTACGAAAATTGAGAGAAGACAAGAGAGAGGAGACTTACTACGTGCAAATTCCAACCAATTCGCTGCGAATATGCATCTGGAGGGCAATTTGGAGGCAGGGATTAACTCAATTGCAATGGGAATGAAAGGGGCAATTGCTGGAGATTTGGGGATTCATTGGGAGGATTTTAGGGGGTGATTGATTCAGTTATAATTAATCGCAAGTGCACGACCACGTTCAAGCAGTGGCAAATACGGGTCGATCCACAGGTAGGTGTGTCGGCTTTAGTTTGTTCGAAGGCGAGTGGCAATCCGGGGGGAAGAAGATGTGTTGGGATCCATTTGATCCCTGCAAGGTCAGGATATTAGTGGAAATTAAGGTGCACCGAGTCGGGTTTTTAGTCTAAATTGGGGTCCATCAGGTCAGGTTTTGAGTTGAAATCGGGGTGCGGCTTCGAGTGTTATTAACATGTTGTTATTAGCTAATTAAGTTGACTTAGGAGGCTAATGACGCAACATAATGGGGGAATTATAGGAAACGTTAACTGAGGTAAACGATTGTGGGACCCACATTTTTCGTTTGAAAATTATAATATACATTTGGACCCAAATGAAATCTATGGAATAACAGTTTAACCAAATAAAATAATATCTTATATAATTATAATTAGTTAAACCCTGTAAATTGGGTGGACAAAATTCAGTCAGAGTTAAATCAAATAATGGTTGATATATTAATACTATAATGTTAGTATAATGGTAAATAATAATAAAAATACAAACCTGTGTTAGACCATTGTATTCTTTTTCAGTAAAGCGGATTGATAAATTGATGAAATTGTATAGGATAGCATTTTTACATGTAAATTGTGCTTGGAATTCTTGGATATTGATATGTCATTTCATCCTACGATGACTCTTAACTCTTGTAACTTTAAAATAGGAAATATCAAACATTAAAATTGTAGTTAAATTATTAACTTCCCAATGAAATATACATAGTTCACATGTTACATCGAAAGTTGCTTTTTTCAGTTACCAGTGTCGTAGTCCTAACAAACGTACAAAGGTGTGTCGTCTTTTCCTTCAAATGATCAAACCTAAGCCCTCCACCCCTAAAAGTCAAGAACAACAACAAATTCTTTAGTCCTAAACTAGAATTCATTTCCTTGGTATTTCAATATTTCAATTTGCAAACAAAATTTCTTTATGAGAAAAAAAGAACAAAAAAACTTTAAGATGTCTAATACACCAGTTCAAGATCAAACAGTATCAACCGAATAACTAAGGAAAATGATATGTTGGCTCAAAATCGGGATCATAAGTGTGAGCTAGGGGATGTTTTCTCTTCACCAACTAAAAGAAGACACATCCTCATCTTTCACCCTCCGAAAAAGAAAACACTCATTTGGCACGAAAGCCCTCCTTTTATTCAAAAACTCCCACAGAGCCATTTTCTACCCATGTGCATGTGAGTAAAGAAGTATTACCTGTGTGCATGTAAGGGAAAAGGTGATGTCTTCTCAGTTCCCATGCTTCAAATACACATGCCAATAAGCCAAGGGAATTGTTAAACGTCACCCAGGTTTTACTAAAATCGTCCGTCTGAATTACCATTTTGTCATTCACAATCCATTTAACACCCACTTTGTCCAGTAAAAAATAATAAAAAATTCAGGGCGTCTGGCTAGGACGCCTCCCCCATAGGGGCGTCTGGTACCCCCCCCCCTAGGGGAGCGTCTGCCTTAGATGCCCTGGGGTTTTTTTAATCTTGAATTTATAAGGTGTGTTATTTTAAATTATTTCAGGTTCCGTTGCAAGATTTTGGTGGTGACGGGGTGGAAAAAAACACAAACGTAAATAAACAGGTAAATAGATCAATATTCGGAGTACAATAAAGGTGTCGAAAAAAAAACATCCCCTTTAGGGGCTACCGCCCCCTACCACCCCCGCATTCCTACTCTGATTTTATTTTTCATGGTTATTTTTTGTTCTAGTATGAAAAGAGGAGAGCTTATTCGGAGCAGAAATAAGTAAAAGGGAGAGAATGACAAAATGGTAATTTGCACATGTGATGTAAGTAATTTACGAGCAACGTTTAGCAATCCAGTAAGTCAACCTCATCATTCACAATCCGTGCCAAATCGGGCTGGGTTTCCTTCGTTGGGTCGGGTCGGGTTTTGATTCTTTGGCTATTTTTGTTATTTTAAGTATAGATCACAATTGAAATAAAAAAAACACAAACACAATTTATTTTTTCCCAAAGTAACAAATTTATTTACTAATAATTGTTGTACCTTTACTAAAAGTAGCCTCCGACACCACAGTTAACGCCGGAGAACATAATAAGTCTCGCGCTATCAAGCAGACTAGTGAAAACCGACCTGAGTTTTTTCTCCACCATCCTAAAAAATCAAAAGATTTTAACTCAGTTGTACTTAAGTAAAGTTCACTGTTTAAATATGCAGTTAATTCATTTTTGGTGTTAGTTTGCACTAATTTTGTCTTTTTTTTTACTTTGGGAGTCATCATCATCTGGATCCATTGCAGTTGGAGGTGGTCGTGATGATGAACTGGAAACATTTGAACCCATTTGATTTACATTATATAATCTTTCATATTCTTCAAAATATTTCATTAACAAAGGCCTACAACTATATAAATGATTTTGGAAATTTTCATAGTTCATATGTTTAAAAATTTATTCTAAGAAAACTTTTCAACTACTAATCTTCAATACACGATCCATACTAAACAAAAACTAAATGGAGGAGAGTTCCAATATTTATTAAACTTAGCCTCGATCACATTTAAAATTTCAACAAAACCAAAATTTTCCTATATTTCTCAAATACTCTAGTAATTGGATGTAATTCGTAGATAAATATGTTAGAGGTATGGTAATGTTGTTCACTTAATCTAGTAGTGAAGGTGAAAAAAGGTTATAAAAAGCATGCATAATTTTACAACTTTCCCAATCTAAATCGGTTAATATGCACTCATTTTGTTTTTCATTATAAAAAATTGAAATTGCAAGATGACAAGGAAGACAACATTTTATGGATAGAATTTCATTTATGTTGGACATCTAATTTAAACTTCCTAGTTTTATTTTTTTATAATAACAAAATTCTCTAAATTCCTGATATGTAGATGTACTACTACAACCTACATAGGCAATTGGATTCCTAACATTTTCTAAGTAAGGTTTAATTATGCTAAGTCAATCTTGTACTACCATGTTCAAAGTATGACAAACATATCTAATTGAAAGCAAAATCATCTACAGGTGGATGACAATAACTAATAAGCATCTCTATGACTGAACTATTATTAGTAGCATTAACAAATGCAATTGCAAAAAAAATTATTTTCAAGATTATTACTTACGATGACATCTTTAATGTGATGAAATATAAACTTGGTATTGTGTGGATGCAAAATAGGTAAAAAGAAATGATTTTTATATTTAAACACCATGAATCATCTAGATAATGGGCAATTACGCATCAGTAAGGATAATTGTTTGGACCGGTCCAAATATCACTAGTTAATGCTACCTTATTGTTCATTGATAAAAAATAACTAATCATGATTTCTTTTTCTTTACTGAATTTATCAAATGCAATATTTTGAAGTGTTCTTCCCTACGACCTTTAGATTCAGATATGCTAAATGGTAGTTCATTTCTAATTATGAAATCAACAATTATCTCTCTACCTTTGATTGGAAAATATCTTCTGAAATTTAAAGTTCCACTATTTGTGTCTAAAACCGATTGACGTGAATCCACTACCGATGCTACATTATTTTTAACTTTACATAAAAATGCATGTCTACCTAGATGACTAGTTCCTCCACATGACTTACCCAAATATACCTTACCACAATGTCTACAAGTAGCAATTGGTTTACCCTCAGCAGTTCGTCATTCGTCCTCCATCTGTTGCTATTTTCTCTTTCTCTCCCTTCTCTCATTTTTCTTCTCCTTTTCTCATTCCATCTTCTCACTTCTTCTTCCTCTTCTTTCTTTCTTCTCTCCATTTTCTTTCTTGAGGAATTTGAAGAAGTCTTTGGCAAAGACTTCAATGTCCTCCTTCTCCTCACTCCTCCTTGGTTCATCGGATTTTGGTGCAATACCAAGGATGGGTTTTTCTTGGAGTCTATTTTCTCCTTTCAGTCGCTTATTTGAAGTTCATAAGCCATGATGTTTCCAATCAAGTTCTCCATCTTTAGTTGGGAAAGGTCATGTGCTTCTTCAATTGCAACGACCTTCACTTCCCATTTATTGTCGAGCGATCGGAAGAACTTTCTAGTCATGTCTCCCTCACTGAAATTTCTTCCAAGAACTTTGAGAGAGCTAGTTATATCGATGAAGCGAGTGTCCATCTCGCTTATGTTCTCACTCGGTTTCATAGTGGAAATTTCATATTTATGCATGAGGAGATTCTAGTTTCTTTGGTTTTACTATCTCCCTCATGGTGCATTTGTAATATATGACAAATCTCATAAGCACTATCACAATCTCTAATCCTATTGTATTCACCTTCATTCAAGCCAAAATAAAGGATGTTCATGATGCTACAGTTCATTTCTAATTCCTTCATTTTAGCCCTAGTTAAGGTGGCTAACTCTTCTTCCTTAGGAGGTGTGGAGGGGTTTTGAAGACATACCCAATACTTAAGGTCGGTAGATATCAAGAAGATTTTCATTCTATTCTTCCAATAATCATAGTTTGACCCATTTAGCAAGGGAGGTGTAGTAGTGAATAATCTCCCTACATGATTAGATGTTGAAGTCATGCTAAACTATGGTTAAAGAAGATGAAATTTACACCTATGCTCTAATACCAAATGTGGGATCAAATGTGGCCTAATTAATCTAATCAATTTCACCTAACTCTACTTAATATGCAGCGGAAATGATAATTAAAAGCAAGTAGAGAAAATCGAACCACAAAGAAGACTTAGCGGTTTTTATAGAGGTTCGGCACCCCACCCGGGTTCTAGGTGGTTCTACTTCCTCTCTTGCAAGCTCCGCTCGATTCCACGAACTCGGCTTATGTCTTAACTATCCAATCTTGTTCTGGGCCGAGATCATGCCTTTACACTTCAAGCTCGCGAACAATCCTTGCCGAGCTCGATTTCTTCTGTCACAGCCCGAGAGGGATGCTTCGGGCTTTCACCAAAACAATTACAATGCTTCGGGCTTTCACCAAAACAATTACAATGCTTCGGGCTTTCACCAAAACATTTTTCTTGACAACAAACGAACTGAGAGTATTCACACTCTAATGTTGAGCGCACTTTGACTATGATTAGGATTTGGTAACTAAAGTGTGGAAGTTATAAGCTCTTGAGTGTGTGTAATTGGGATTCTTGAAATGGGAGGATTCTCTCCAATGTAGGAGGAAAATAGAAATTGGAGAGTTGTGTAAATAAGATGTGTGAACCTCTATTTATAAGCTCCTAAAGGTTTATAGCCATTGTGGAAGATTTGGTTGAGATTTGTGCAAGATACACAAAATACAAAGTTAAATTATGCAAATCTGTCCTAAACCGGTCGACCGACACGGGATCAACGATCGACCGTTTCCATGAAAATAAGAAAACGTTCGAACCAACTTAAACTACAATCAAACCAAAAAACTACAACTTAAGTGAACGGTTGAACTAAATCAAGGGGACGGTCAACCGTTTTGAGGGTTTTGGCCAGGTCAAAGATTTGTTGTCGAACACAACAAGGAAGTTCGTCCGACCAAAAATAACATGTACTTTTGGCATACATAATTGTCTTCATCCGGTCGACTGTCGTTAAAGCATCGTTCGACCGGTGGCCAAATATATTTTATAGGTATACAAATACGACCATTGGAGAATACAACAAGTACAACGGTCATCCGGAAAATACTGGTAAATTGGTCGACCGAAAGGGTGAAATAGGTCTACCAGAAAGGTAAAATCACTATTGGAGAAACAATTAACTGGTAGAAACGGTCGAACAGAAAACTTATTTCGGTGGACCGTTTCTGTTTGACCGTTCGGCACAAACAGGTAGAAGTTTAGTTTGAGTGATTTTCGACCTAAGTTTGGATGATCTATTGAAGTCCAAATGATATGAAATTTGGTGTGTGACTTGTACAAGAAACCTAGTGTGTGACTGAATAGATTTTAACTCTTGTATGTGAAAGTTCACAAATATTCCTAAGACTCAAATAAATGCAAAATTGAATGTCTTCAATTAGCTTGATTACATGTCTTGACTTCATTCCATTCATCCTTGAGTCTTGATCACTTGTAGATGTTAGCACAATACAATATATCTTCTTTGCATAATGTGTTCTTCACTACATTCGATTGTGATTAATATTAGGTTACTTAATCATCAAAACATATATTAAGACCAAAAAATCAACAATGATTACTAAACCATTTTGTGTGATTAAGTTGTGATTTTATATCAGAATACTTGTGTTGTTTGGGCTAAATAACCAACGACAGACTTTACTACTTTAGGTAGGGTCACTATTATATTTGAGTTACAAGATGAAGGGTCGAACCATTTCTTTGATTGAATATGTCATTTTATATAAGATTACTTGTGTTTTTGGGCTACATACCATATTGCGGACTTTAGGATTTTAGGTAGGGTCATCCTTATATTTGGGTTACAATATTAATGACCAAACATATTTTTTATTTCTATGGTTTTGATTTCATATTGGGTCAATTATGACATTACAGATACGAAACCAATGACAACCATTACAATATTAGGTATTATCACCTTTATATCTAGGTTACATTATAAAGGATCCCAAATTTTTCTGTGACTGGAGTTGTGATATGTGATTAGTAGCATATCATGCATTACATTCATACTATATATCATTTATTTTACCCCATATTTGTGCTAGTCGAGTGTTTGTTTGATGTGTTTCAGGGTTTAGACAATAAAGAAGAGAAAGAAATAGAAAATGACATAAATGCAAGACGAATGGACTCATTTGGAAGGTTTTTGGACCTGTTTGTAATGCCCAATGACTGGACTGAAAACGTAGAGGGACCCAAGTGAAAACCTGGAGGGACCATAGTGTAAAGAAATATATTGTGTCACAAAACTCCATAACTTGAGGAGTAAATCAACAATTAAAATCAAATCGGCTCGAGAGAATGGACCATGGCTCAACCCCACATGCAAAACACCTAACTTAACCAGTTGGAGAATGTACAAGCTGATCAGGTCCATTTAATCTGCCAGTGGTGGATTTGGATCCGCTATTGGCGGATCATTTTGCTCCATTTCAGTGTCTATTTTGCCCGCTGGTCGAGTGGTCGGGTCAGAGAAATATGAAACGTCCAGAATTGATTTACAACCGTCTTATTATGCCCACATACATCCAAACCCTCTAATCTTCTATAAATAGACTTGTAATGTCTCCTTTCTTCTTCTTCCTCCTTCCCCCATTAGAGTAGGTTTTAGTTTCTTGTGTTTAGTAGTGCAAATAAGGGGGTTGGAGAGGAGTAAACTTTGTATTTTTATTTCTTAATCTAGTTTAATTATTGTTCTTAATGTTGATGTTTACCATTTTATAAAATTTCCTCTGTGTTTGATGCTTGCTTAATCTAGTTTTCTACATTTCTTTCAGGGTTTTTGTTGTTTTTAGGTTTTCTTTAATTTAGAGATGAGTAGAGAGTAGTCCATCCCCATTGGGGGTGGAGAAGAATGTATTGTGATTATGTGATGTATTAGTGTGTGTTTAAATCCTACCTTTGAGCCTCACATGAGTCCATAACCATCTAATGTGATTTTCACTCTTATCTTCAATGTGATAATGCTCTCGAGTGAAGCTTAGCACATGCTTAGATTAGTGGGCCTATTTTATGGGGAATGATGAGATGAGGATTTGGATGGAATGGAAGAAGGAAACATAACATGTTCATGCATGTGATCATGTTGGTCTCATCCTAATTAATGTCTTGTATGTTTTCATGATTGTGTTACATCTTATTTCATGTGGAGACATAGTGGGGTTTGGTCATTATGCATGAGTTCATTTAGCTTCATTTCAATTATTGTCTTGTATGTTTTAATGATAATGTTTTATCTTATTTCATGTGGAGGCAAAGTTGGATTTGATTTTATGGATTTCATGTATTAAATATTGTGATGAGCACAATTGAACACACACACGTATACATATCTTCATTTCCGCATTCTTTCTCTACTCCCTACGGGGTTCAGTTTTATTGCTTGTTTTCTGATTTCCTACACATGATAATGTTTTATCTAGATTCAGATTTGGGTTTAGGATTTTAGGGTTTATGTTCATAGGCTTTACGGTCTTGGTTTTAAGGTTTAGATATGTTTAGGTACAAACTTACAATTAAGGGTGATACCATTTACAATTTAGTATTTTCGGTTTACATATGTCTTAGTTCAACTTAGAGTTTAGGAGTTTAGAGATTCTATGTTTAAGGTTTACGGTGTTAGTGTTTAGGGTTTACTAGGAAATGTTAAGGGGAGTCGAAATCTCCTCTCTCTTTTCTTCCTCACTCAATGTTTGTTTATTAGATATATCTGGTTTGAATTGATTTGGTTTGTTAGTTTTTATGGGACATGTCTTGTATATATGTTTGTGCTAGCATATATGGTGTACACATCAGCACTCACGTCCGCATTAAGTATTGCATCAATTGTTCTAGTAATAATTTGGTTGACTTTATGAATGATCCAATCTTTTTTTATTTCTAGAGTTTTGATTTTATATCGAGTCACCTATGTTATTTGTTATAGAACCATGAACGTACTTTACGATTTAGGTATAGTCATTCTTACATTTAGGTTATAGTATGAAAGACTCAAGCTTTTCTGTAATTGCAGTTCTAATTTTATATCGGGTCACTTATGTTATTTGGGGTACATAACCTATGACGGACTCTAGGATTTTAGGTAGGGTCACTAGTATTTTTGGGTTACAGTATGACCAAATATTTCTATTTCTAAGGTTCAGATTTTTTATCGGATCACTTTTGTTATTTGGTCTACATAACTTATCACATATGTTGTGGTATCCAAACAAGTAATAAAACACAAATAAACAATCACACATGTGTAAGTCTTGTGAATAAATCAAGTCATTGGCTGTAGTCACAGTTCAGGAATGCGGCCTAATGGGACCGTAAATGCTGATGCGGGCGATATGCGCATCACATCTCCAGGATGCGGTCTGCATCATTGCCCACATTTGCGGGGGATGCGGCTCCATATGCTACTGGTCTAAAAAAACACATTTTTTGTTTTGTTTCGTATTGTTTTTTTTACTTTGATTTGTTTAATATTGAATTATTGATGTTAAAAAATTTACCTTAATTTTTAGTTACATGTATATAATTTATAATTAATATATCTATATTATATTATTTAATTAATAAATCGCAATCCACATATGTACCCGCATCACATCTGCATCCCCCATATGTCAAATGCGATGCCTTGCTGTGTTGAACGTTTTATTGAAAACCGCAAGTGCACGGCCACGATGAAGCGGTGGCAAGTACGGGTCGTCCTCAGGGAGGCGAGCAGCCTCTTGTTTATCAGAAATCAAGTGGCAAAAATTGGGGGAGAAAGATTGATTATGCTACTCTACACTAAACTACGCTAAGAAGTATGAAATGCAAACGAAAGAAACAAACAATGAAATGACAACTAAGCTAAAAACAAAAGAAGAATGCTGGAATACAGATATGGGAAAACCCCTAAGGGGTGGAGTGAGTGCACACAAGCAAAGAGGTGGGTGTTGAACACATTCTTTAAGCACAAATAAAGGTGGTGTTATCATGCATAGGAAGTGTCTAAATGTTGTGGCAAAACCTATCATTCTATTCACCAACTTAGTTGATTAACATTTACATATGCAAGATGTTTATTTCAGAACCTAAACAAGTATGACAGGTGTCTAATCATTTTGCAAAACTCATCAAGTTATAAATTCTATCCTAAACAAGCGAGCATACATTCATGTTTTATCAACACATTGGAAATAAAGCATTCAATCCATTCTCATTTGCATGTATGTACATCTACTCCACCCCCTAAAAGGGATGGAACTACTCACTAAACATTACACTAATTATTAAACTAAACAAAGAAAGCATATTAACTAAGCTAATAAAACTAATGAAATGAGTTTAAGCAAAGCAAAACAAGAAACATAAAACAAACAACATAATAAAGAAAACTTGTATTAAAATGACTCACATTAAAAGTAGCATCCTCCTACTTTAGTGTGTGCTTCAAGGCCTCACTTCTAGTAGGAAGAATAGTCACTTAAAATATGGAGTGATTACAATGGAAGGTGAAGAGTTCTATTTATAGCCATGGAAAGAGGCAAACTGGGACAATCCCCCGATGTGGGACTAAACAGATACCAAAAATAGCCTAAACATCCTCTAATACATGTGCTGGCGAAATTTTAGCGGATTTGAGCGAAAATGGACCGCCAATTGGCGGTCTATATGGTTCAGATCCTGCTCATTTTTGTTGTGGGCTTTTCTTGGTATATTTGCTAGTCTTGGATGCATTCACTTGGTTTGTTGGAGCTCCGACCCGAATCGAATTGCTAAAATACTCCCCATGATGGTGTGGAGTATTCTGTTTTGCTATTAGGTCATTCTGTCTTACATTCAGGTCATTCTCCCCTGCATCTTAGTCCCCAGATCTCACAATTCAGTCCTTTTTCCCAGCTTTTGGGTTCTTTTATGCTTCATCTCTTCAAACTTATTTATTTCTGAAAACTAAACATAAAACTCGTAACATAGCATTGTTTAGGTGAAAGATAATGGATGTAAGATACAAATATAAGCATGAAATGATGTCAATCATGCTGCATCGAATTCGGATCCCGCATTTCTGAACCTTGGTTGTCGTACACATATAAATGAAAATCACTACACAAGCATCTATATCTAAATATTAGTAGACGACAAATAAATAACATATAATAGTTGTATCCAGACATGTGGTCCACACAATGAATTTACCTACACACTAAACAAGATACGTGGTTGTAAACATGTACAAATATTATATATATATATATATATATATATATATATATATATATATATATCAGATATGTGGTGGTATCTTGACAACAAATAATCACAAATAGACATTGCACACATGAGACAAATCAGATCGACATTATCTAGTCTAGATAATATAAATGTTTAAGAACCATCTTTATGAAGGGAATGTGTTCTAAAAGTTTTACTTTTAAAATGTCAATTATTATGAATTGAATGAGATATCATTTTGTTCCTTGTTTATGTTATTCGTCTTTTAGAAGTGTTAAGGAAGAGGCTCTTGGTCCTTAACCGTAGAGCTCTAAAAGATATTGGTTTACATAAAACAAAAGATATTCGCAATCATGGTAATTAACATGGGACATTAATTACCGAGTTAAGATTGTCGTGTTGGTCATAGATCATTGTAGCTCTACAAGTGAGTGACGACACGGGTATGCAAAAGAGGAAAATATTACTTTTGTATACTGAATAGACCTAATAAGTAAAATATTATAGAAATGTGTTTCTGTGTCATTAATATTTTACTGTGTCTTCGGTCCTTTGATATGAGACTTATATCCGATCACTTAAGAATTGCATAATTAGACTAGTGTCTTAAGCTATCGATGAGTGTAGTGTAAAGGCATTAGTTGGTTAAGTATGACTTTCGTTGGAGAAGATAGTTAGTCAAAAGATTATCATTGCCCCTCTTAATTGAGTGATGATATTAGTGGGCCCCTTGATAAAGCAAAGTTATAATGTGCACAATATGATTTGAGTTAAGTTACATATTTATAACTAGCTTAAAGAGATCAAGAAATGGATACTAATACAAAGATGACACAATACTACTTTGTGTGTATTCTTAATATCATGAGGCAAAGAACGGACACAAGTGGTGCACTCCATCACTAAATGGGTCTGGTTTTGGTTCATGTGGAATTAAGACATCTAACTAATTGGGAGCTATAATGTATGGCTAGATACCGCTTATAGCTTGTGATATTAAGCTCTTAATATCACTGCCAACTTAGTTTAGATCCTCCCATAGGTCACACCACAAAACTGGGAAACAAGAAATGGGGATTTTGAGTTCATAAGATGTGTCGGGTTTCATGAAGAAAATATGACACATGGGGTGAACAAGCAAAATCAAAATTATGTTGTGATTAATAACATAATTAGAATCTAAATTAAATTCACATGTGATGTAAGTATTATGGGATGCATTCATTTATCATTACATAGGATAATATATTACATAAGTTGTGAATTTACTACTAATCCCGAAATGTCAAATTTTGTAGGGGTTAAACCAAAATTTGACAAGTATGCAGAACAGTGCTCAAACGGTCAACCGGTTTGCAGTAAACGGTCGACCGATCGGGCATGGTCGACCGGATATGTCTCGACTGATAACAGGGAATTTTCATCTGTTCGAACGGTCGACCGAACGTAATCGGTCGGTCGACCGAACATTGCGATGGAATAGTTCCTGTTACGAACGGTCGACCGAGTTATTGATCGGTCGACCGAAACCTGGTTCGAGCGGTCGACCGAACCTCGAAACGGTCGACCGGTCCAGACGGTTAATGCAGAATTAATTTAAGAATTCATTAGATAATGCATGGAATTGGTCCATAATTGATTTAATTCGTGGCTAAGATTATTTATTATTAAATAATGGATGGTTAGATGGAAGTTTGTATGAAATCATGGGCAAGAGGTTGCACATGAATAGGTAATTTGGAGAGAACTTATAAATACAATTTTATCTCATTACCTCATCAATTTAATTCATTGTTTTTCTCATGCAAAAACTCTCTCCATAATTCTCCACGAAATTCCCTTAATTCTTAAGATTAGTTTTAGTTTTCAGAGAGCTTCTTCTCAAGGGAACTAAAGAGGGGTTAGTAATTGGATTCTAAACCCTATTGGAGATTGAGAGGCTAGCTCTTCTCTCTCCAATCTTGTTTAGAGTTTGGTGAAATGTCGGAGGCATCCGACACAGCAACAAGCATCCTCAACGTCTCCGAATCTTCAAGAAGTTTTAGAGAACTTCTAGGTATGAATTTCGGAGTCCCATGTTTGTTTTAATAAAAGTTTTAAAACTAGGTATTGAAACAAACCAATGCATGCATGAAATAAATCATAGAAAATTGCTATAGATCCTTATTACGCATAAAATTCCGAAAATATATATGTGTAATTAAACTTGAAATACTACAGTGGTATCAGAGCTTAGGGTTCAATTTTCTCACGATTTATGGCTGTAAACGAATTTAGTTTACCATCTAGGATTTAAACAATTCGATTTTCCATTTTTTCGGTCTATGGATGTTTGTTGATGTAATTCTCCATAATAATTCGTTCTGAATGTTTTAAGTGTTTAAAACATGCCATGTAATTATTAGAATAAAGATTTAGACATTTGTTTAACTTGCAATAATTTCGTTTTAAGTATAAACGATTATTTTGTAAGAGAATCAACAAAACCGAAAAACTGCGATTCATCTTTCCATTGGAAATCGGATGGACAGTGGTTCATAATTAATTTTTGAACTATGGACGCATGAAAAATGTTTTTAATGGATTTCAAAATATTATTCAAAGAATTGTTTGGGATTCTAGATGCTTGATAAACTAGGTTGGATATTTTATAGCGATATTGCGTGCATGGATGCTCGAGTTGTCTTTGCAGGAATTGTGGGTTTATATGTTCCAAATCATCAATTATGAATGTAATCATTATTATACAGGGGCTTATGTATGTAAAAGCCAAAATTCTCTCTCTTTCCGTCTTTTAGATAGTTGCATGTGCATATGAGAGGTTTTTACATAGGACTTGCACTAGTCGGTTTTTATCGAATGTGAGGAGCATGTTTATTTTCTGTAAAATCTACATCTCCGGTGCAAGAGGAAGTCACCGCTGTAGCGCATCGATCGAGGATCGAAGATCAGGGATCGAGGATCAAGGATCGAAGGGAACATATAAACTCACACGATGTGGATTATGTGAATGTTTAATTTCTATTTTTATCATGCTATGCATGTGATGAATGTGTTGAATGTTAGGATGTGTATGATTAATAATATGCATGATAACCTAAAATTCTAAATCACATGTTAAATTGTCCAAACAAAAATTAAGAATAAATTTCCTTCTTATTTCATCCACTAGCAGCCATTGATCGAGGGATACTCTGCTCGCCCTTAGTGGGAGATAGCTCCCTCCATCTTTGGGAATAGTGGGAGATATAATGGTTGTCTGTTGTGGTGCCACAATTAAATATATGAGGTGTGTTTCACCCTACTGAACCCCAAGTATGTTTAGTTGTGAATACAATGGATAAACGTATCTCGTATCAAATGAAAATAAGTTTTCTTAACATTACCTAGAGCCCTCGCTCGGTTTTGGGAAAACGTTTTTCTTACGAGGATAGGTCGCATTCCCTCCTAATTAAAACGACAAGAGTCACAAGAGTTTGAAGATGCTAAATGTTGCTAAAATTCAAAAAGGTTGTGATTAGAAAATATTTTCTTACCTTGATATTGTAATGTATTCGATAACCCTTAGCTGGTCTATATTACGATTGATGGGATCTTGGATTGTTGCATTTATGGGCAAAATTTTTATTTGCAACATTTACATTTATATTCAATATATGTATGCATGTGTATTAAAACATAAAATTGGCATTAAAATCCTATATGATTTATTTTGTAGAAAAATGTCAAACATCCAACCTATCGTACGATCCATGATAGAAAAACACTCTTTAGCAAATGATGGCTCAAACTTCATTAGTTGGCAACTCAAACTACACATCGTGTTAAAGTTTGAGAAACTATCTCACATTTTGGAAGGTCCAATCCCAAAGTGGAATGAGAGATTAACCGATGAAGAGAAAGAGGCCAAAGCCAAGTGGGAAGACCAAGAGAACCAAGTTCACGGTCTTATGCTAGCATCCATGGGTGACTCGCTTCAAGGGAAATACTTGGATTCAAAACCCAAGAAGACCATGGAGGCTTTATCTAAGATGTTCATGGATAGTGCCCGAAAGGAGCGCTATAAGACCACCATCGCACTCACAAGGTGCCCTATGGCGGAGGGAACATCGGTATCCATGCATTTTCTCATGATGCAAGGGTACCTTGAGTAGTTGCCAAAGCTCTCTTCACCAATGCCCGAGGACATTGCTGAAGATAAGATTCTTGGATCTCTAGCCCCGTCCTTCAAGGACTTTGTGATGCACTACCACGTGCGTGAAAAAGGGGTGAGTCTTGAGGAGCTGCACAACCCTCTCAAAACTGCTGAAGTTGACATGGGCAAGGGTAGGGACAAGCATGTCCTTGCCGTCCATGGGAGGAGCCAAAAGATTGGTAAAGGAAATGGCAAATCTACCAAAAGTAGTTCAATCAACAGCAAGGGAGTAGGAGGTGCTCATAAAAGTGCCTCGAGGGGGAAATCTCAGAAATCTCCAACTCCCAATACGGAGTGCTTTCACTGCGGTGAAAAAGGACACATCCGGCCAAATTGCCCCAAGTACAAGGAAGACCTTGACAACGGAGTGATTGAACGTCGGCGCCCAAAAAGGCCAAAGGTATATTTGTTATTGAAATAAATTTAGCCACCTCTGTCTAGGATTGGGTAATTGATACCGGATCTTGTGCTCACATAGTTTCTAATGTGCAGCTACTCATGGATAGGAAGGAACGAGGTAGAATTGAAGGTTGGAAATGGTGCGAACGTGTCTGCGGTTGCACAAGGTTCTGTGGTGCTTCAATTATGTAGTGGTTTAAATTTATGTCTAAAGAATGTTTATTATGTACCTTCGATTAGCAAGAATATTATTTCTGTATCATGTCTGGATGTGGATAATTTTAATATAAATATTTCAAATTCTTGTTTGTCTATATCGAAGAATGGTGTTTTCTATGCAAATGCGTTCATAAGGAATGGTCTCTATTTGCTTGAATTGGATAATAAACAAATCTTTAATATCAATAACAAAAGACTTAAGACCACTCACGAGAATGATACTCTCATGTGGCACTATCGTCTTGGTCACATAAATGAAAAGCGCATCAAGAAATTGCAAGAATTAACCTTCTTGGTCTACTTGATTTTAAATCATTGGAGACGTGCCAACCATGTATAATGGGAAAAATGACCAAAAAGCCTTTCAAGAAGAAAGGTCCAAGGGCGAGTGGCTTGTTGGATTTGATACATTCCGATGTATGTGGTCCAATGAGTACTAGTGCACGAGATGGTTTCAGGTACTTCATTACGTTCACAGATGATTATAGTCGTTATGGCTATGTTTATCTAATGAGAAACAAAAGTGAGTCCTTTGAGAAGTTAAAGAATTCAAGAATGAAGTAGAGAACCAACTCGACAAGAAAATCAAGTCTCTACGAACGGATCGTGGAGGTGAGTACTTAAGTGCCGAATTTGACTCATACCTAAAGGAGTTGGGTATTGTACCTCAACTCACCCCTCCCGGTACACCTCAGTGGAATGGGGTATCCGAAAGGAGGAATAGGACATTGCTCGACATGGTTCGGTCAATGATGAGTCATGCAGAATTACCTCTTTACTTTTGGAGTTATGCACTACAAACTGCGGCTTACACACTAAACATTGTTCCATCCAAATCCGTGGAGAAAACTCCTTATGAGCTATGGAGTGGTAAAACACCTAAGCTCAGTTTTCTCAAGATTTGGGGTTGTGAGGCTTACGTCAAGAAATTGATGTCGACCAAACTTCAACCAAAAGCGGATAAGTGCTTCTTCATTGGTTATCCTCGTGAGACAAGAGGGTACTACTTTTGGCATATCACCTCCAATCGAGTGATTGTAGAGAGGGATGCCACATTTCTGGAAAAGGAATTTCTAGAAAGAGTAAAAAGTAGTGGGAGTACGGTTGTGCTTGAGGAAACTCAAGATACTCTACAAGATCATGACATGAATGATGACGTTCAAGATCATGAAGGCCCAACCGAGATTCCTTTGGTTAGTGGGAGCGTGAGCGAGAGACCATCACAAGAAATTGTGAGAGAATCTAAATCATCCCCACCAAGTGTACGTTCAAGAGTTGAACGTGAACCAACTCCTCAAGAAATTGTGGAAGAAGTTCGAGAGGCACGAGAAGAACCAAAAGAATTGAGAAGGTCAACTAGGGAAAGGAAGAAACCCGACTTATATCTGGGACTTCATGAAATCATGGTACTAGATACCAATGATCCCTTGACCTTCCAAGAAGCAATGGAAAGGGAAGACTCCAAACTATGGCTTAAGGCCATGGAATCCGAAATAGAATCCATGTATGATAATCAAGTGTGGAACTTGGTTGACCTTCCTCAAGAAAAGTCCAGGCATCATTTTCATTCTTGGACATAAAGTTCCCTTGGCTCACAGATTCTAGCATAACCCTAGATGTGGGTGTCAATCCCTCATAAATAATTTGGCATAATTGCCACTTCGGAATTCCGTGATGAGGGCATTGGGTCAAGACACTCTTAAATCTCTCAAGATAGGAATAGAACGGCTCGCTCTCAGACTGAACGAATGCAACAATTTCATTCCTAATCTTCATAGTCTTATGGTTGGGGAAATATTTTTTTAAGAAAACTTGAACAAATTCAGCCCAACTTCTAATAGATCTTTCGGCTAGACTATATAGCCATTTCTTAGCGTCGTCCTTAAGTGCTAGAGGCACGAATTTCAGACGCACTGCCTCTTCAGGGATATGCTGGTATTGCATAAGAGAGCAGATTTCTTCAAATTCTCTAAGGAAGAGATATGGGTCTTCCCTAGAGGTGAACTTAGGCAACATACTCATGTATTGTGCCTTAAGTTCGAAGTCGCGACCCGGTATGGTGGGCATAACGATGCACGATGGCTGAGCAACCATCGTTGGGTAGCACCGATCCCTCAGAGTTATAGGTTGCGCAATAGGCGGGTCCACTACGTGCTCACCCATTAGATCCGGGTGAGGTGGTGCAACAGGTGGATTGGGGTTAAGTTCCAGACTGGAATCTAGATGAACTCGTGAGAGTCGATTACTCAAGTCCCGAATCCAAATCTGAGTGCACCGGGTTGAATCAATTTTTGAATTCAAATTCGAAATTTAAATTCCAAATTTAATTTCAAGAATTAATTACTCTTTTTTTCGTTTTTTTTTTTGGAATTTTTTTTGAATTTTAAAAAAAAAAATTTTATTTTTTATTTTTTTATTTTTTTAAAAGAAACAAACAATAGAAAGGTAGGGATGAGAAGGGAAAGAAGACTCAGACGAGAAGGGAAACTTAACTCTAAAGGATAAAAATTAGGGTTGGTCAGAAATTTCCTGAACAAGCACGGTCAAAACAATCCTAGACCTAGTGTCACTTAGATCTAGACGACTCCTAACAGGTTGAGTCGAATTAGTTTGCTTGATTCACCTCCCTCACCAATCAAACCAAGTTGGCCAGTTAGTGTATAGCTAGTGGGGGCGCTTCCGACAGAGTCGGTGCCAATTAGACAACCACGTCGCTTGGAAGACTTTCGTCGACACAAAAACACTTTCTAGACACCAAATTGAATTCAATTAGCTTCAGGTCATAGCAAGTCAAACCAATCTCCTCCTTAATTGAGTCCGAGTCCTTAGGGGCCAATGTCTAATTGATTTTAAATTTTAGGCTTAGGCGACACTTCAGGATTGTGGTTTGTGGGCTACGGGAGGGTGATGAATTCCCCACCGTATCTTTTCCTACGGAGTTGCCCTTAAGATAGTTTAACTTAAATCTAGCAAAGATAGTCAAACAATGGTCCTTTTAATGGGGGCAATTGCAAGGTTGTATGCAACTAAATTATATGCTCTAATGCAATCGATAAAAACCTCGATACGTACCTTTCCTCCAGCAATCTTCAACACGTATTAATTTGCAAGAATTTAGCAAGAATAATGCAAGCAAAACATTATATGATGCATGCACTAAGGTCTTTCTAATTTTGCCAATTTTAGGTCAGAGTTGAATTATTGCCAATTTTGGAATTGTAACCCTAACACGTGCAATTCTACGAAAGGAAACTTTTCAACTAGTCAGATTTTACGAGAAAGGCAAGAAAAGTTACCTCCGCAATGCTCAGTCGGGTTCGCCGCCCGCTCTCGGAGATTCCAGTAGCTCAATGCGACCACCCAGAGATGTCGACGACGCCCCAGAAATTTGAAGACCCGAACCCACACTGGTGCGGCGATTCCGCCGCAAGTTACCTTGTAGATGCGGCGATTCCGCCGCCCAAGTGTCTCAGAACGCTCCCGGATTTCGCCGCGCGCTCTGTTGTCTCCTGCTACACAAATTCAAATACTTAGATCGTGCACAAGGTAGACAGGATAAAATCGAAAACACAAAAAACACAAAATCTGCGTCGCCTCCCCGGCAACGGCGCCAAAAACTTGATGAGAATTTAATTTATACCGCAAGTGCACGGTGTCAATGAAGACGTGGCAAATACGGGTCGAACACAAGGAGGGAGAGATTTCGTGTTTATGTTGTTTTCAATTAGAGGGGAAGAAGTAGAGAAGAATCAATTAGGGTTTTTGGAGTTTTTGGTTTAATTAACTAAAGTACGAAACAAAAGCAATTAAAATTAAAACAAGAACAAAGAGAGAAATCCGTGGGGTGGAGGTTTAGACTTAGGTTTAGAGTAGAGAATTACTGAAACTTATTGTAAATCATGTTAGTTATGAAGCATTACAAGATAAATGACTTAACATAAACTCAAGTAATCAAAATACACTAATCATGAACTTAAAATAATAACATGCATTCATCATTCTCTAACCCTAATTCCATCACCTCCACCCTTTGGAGAGAGTTAGAAACTCATGGAGGGAGGAAGAAGAAGGGATCCTAGAGATATTAAAAGAAAACAAAAAACAAAAGAAATCAAAACAGAATTTTATTGCTAATGATCCAAGACCAAAGGTTCAAAGATGTGTTACATTCGTCCTACAGGGCTATTTATAGCCGATACAGGGGATACCAATACATAAAAGGATAGTACACGCGTCAACCCAACACTGGACAAAATTGGAGCACACAGATCCTCCCTGGTGCGGCGAAATCGCCGCACAATGCATGGGAGATGCGGCGGAATCGCCGCCCAAGTCAAGGATTTCGCGCCCGGATTTCTGTGGTGCGTTTATGGCATGATTTGATCTTTATTTGCGTGTCTGGATGGATTCTTTCCATTCTTTTAAACTCCGGATTAATTCCTTCCATTGTTGGAGATTTATATTTGACTTTTCTTTTGACTTTTCCAACAAAATAACTTGATCCTTTTCTTCTGCAATCAGGTCCTTGGTATTTTGCAATTAAGCCCTTGACCTTTTTGTAATTAGCTCCTTGAATGCTTTTATGCTTGGATGCATTTCCATTTGAAACCCGATAAACTTGAATTCGGTCTTTATGATAGAAATGAATCTTTTGCACACGTTTATGCTCGGAAGGTGGGTAATTTGCATTCAGGTCCCTGTATTCTGTAAATACGACTAAACACATACCTTAGTAGCATTTATTGATATAAAAGTAATCTAAATGAAAGACATATGATGCAATGTATGCAATGCATCACGTACGCTTCGAGGCAGCTGAATGTGCACGAGAAGAACAACCCTACTCATGATCTGGAGTTGGCAGCGGTAGTTCACGCGTTGAGGCAGTGGAGGCTACGTGATATACAACGATGCATCAGGGATAGGCTTGGGTTGTGTTCTGATGCAGCACGGGAAGGTGGTAGCGTACGCTTCGAGGCAGCTGAATGTGCACGAGAAGAACAACCCTACTCATGATCTGGAGTTGGCAGCGGTAGTTCACGCGTTGAAGACCTGGCGGCACTATCTGTATGGCGAGCAGTTTGAGGTCTTCACAGATCATCAGAGCCTAAAGTATTTGTTCTCGCAGAAGGAGCTGAATATGAGGCAACACAGATGGCTTGAGTTCATTAAGGACTACGACTTCACCATTTCCTATCATCCGGGGAAGGCGAATTCGGTTGCAGATGCGCTGAGCAGGAAGGTGGAGGTTTCAGTTGCGAGTCTGTGCATCCAGGAGTGGAGGCTACTCGAGGCATTGTCAGAGTGGAGACCGTTCACAGAGGGTTCTGAGGGAGCAGTGATTGCCGGGCTTCATGTGGAGCCGCAGACTGTCTCACGGGTGGTTCAGGCTCAGCAGGGGGATGATGAGTTAGCTGGTCTGCTACAGTTAGCTTCCAGGGATGGACCAGACTTGAGTGTAGGGGTCGATGGTGGTTTGAGGTTCAGGAGTCGGATCTGGGTGCCGAAGTTCGATGGGCTGAGAGATGACATCATGGAGGAGGCACACAGAGCGAGATACCCCATTCACCCGGGGAGCACGAAGATGTATAAGGACCTGCAGCGGAACTTCTGGTGGAAGGGCATGAAGAGGGACATCGCAGAGTTTGTGGAGCGGTGCTTGGTCTGTCAGCAGGTGAAGATTGAGCATCAGAGGCCAGCAGGATCGATGCAGTGTATTGAGCTTCCTGAGTGGAAGTGGGAGCACGTGACGATGGATTTTGTCACATGATTGCCGAAGAAGAGGAGATTCCACGACGCGATTTGGGTGATAGTCGATCGACTGACCAAGTCGGCGCACTTCTTAGCGATCAGGACCACGTTGCCATTGGAGGGTCTAGCTAAGTTGTACGTGGAGGAGATAGTAAGGTTGCATGGAGTGCCAGTGAGCATAATCTCCAATCGAGATCCTCGTTTCACTTCCAGATTTTGGGGGAGTCTGTAGCAGGCTTTGGGGACGCGTCTGAGGTTCAGTACAACATTTCATCCACAGACAGATGGTCAGTCAGAGAGGAAGATTCAGACCTTGGAGGATATGCTGAGAGCATGCACCTTGGATTGGGCAGAGCACTGGGATGAGCACTTGCCGCTAAAAGAGTTCGCCTAAAACAACAGCTACCACTCGAGTATTGGGATGGCACCGCACGAGGCGTTGTACGGGAGGCCTTGCAGATCACCGGTATGCTGGAGTGATGTGGGCGAGAGGCAGTTAGTGGGGCCAGAGATCGTGCAGATGTATGCAGAGAAGGTGGATGTGATCAGGAGGAGACTGGTCACAACATAGAGCAGGCAGAAGAGTTATGCTGATCGACGCAGACGGGTGTTGAGTTTCGAGTTGGGCGATCATGTGTTTTTGAAGATTTTCCCAGCCCGAGGTGTGATGAGGTTTGGGAAGAAGGGGAAGCTCAATCCTAGGTATGTCGGGCCGTTCGAGATCCTCGACCGAGTTGGGGAGGTTGCCTACCAGATTGCCTTGCCGCCGCAGTTTTTAGGTCTGCACAATGTCTTCCATGTGTCTATGCTGAGGAAGTATGTGGCAGATCCATCGCACGTCATTGAGATTGCAGTACCAGAGATCCGGCATGACCTGTCTCTTGAGGAGAGACCAGTGAAGATAGTCGATCGCATGGATCACCAGCTCAGGAGGAGGACCATTCCGATGGTGAAGGTCAGGTGGCAGCATCACAGTGAGCGCGAGGCCACTTGGGAGATCGAGGAGGACGTCAGAAGGCAGTATCCAGAGCTTTTCGGTGAGTAGGTTGCGTTGATTTCGGGACGAAATCCTTTTAAGTTGGGAGGATTGTTACAACCCTAAACCCGATTAGGGGTTAATGGGTGGTTAAGATAGTGTTTTGCATGGGGAAGAGGTGCAGCACAGTTGTGTGCGTGGGGAAGGAGGAGATATGTGGTGTAGGGTGCGGGAGTGGAGGCCGGTTACTGTGCGCGCGTGGGAGAGAGGGTGTTGGTTCGGTTTATGTATTGTTTTGTTCTCTCTCTCTCTCTCAGTTACACTCATCTCATTCCTTTCCTTGTGCGGCGACCAGAGGAGGCGGAGGCGGATCCAGATCCAGCGGAGGTTGTGCAAGGAGGTGAGCTCGCGAGGTGATCTCCGGAGGCGACTTGCGCGAGCGAGGCTCTGGCGGGTTCGTCGTTTCTTTGAGGTATGCCGTTCTCTAGTGTAGTTTTATTGTTAACCCTCATGAGAGGGTTGTGTTGGTCGGTCGGAGGAGGTCGGAGACCTCTCCGACGTTGAGTTTTGGTGAAGAAACCTCGGCTGGCGCGAGGCTGAAGACGACCAACGGTCGACCGGGCCCTTCGGGCGGTCGACCGAATGCATGTATTTTGTTTGTCTGTTGTGTTTCGGTCGACCGAGTCCTTGTGTTCGGTGGACCGGAACTTAAGTTTATTGGTTTATTATGCATGATGTTCGGACGTTGGTTTTCGTTCGGTCGACCGTTATATGACGTAGAATAATAGGTTGACCCTGTAAGTTTTTGGTCGACCGAGACCCCTGAGTCGGTCGACCGATGGATTTAAATAATGTAAAAGATCTGCTGTTAGTTTTCGGTCGACCGGGACCCCTGAGTTGGTCGACCAATAGTTTGATTTTGATGTTGACCAGACTCCGGATTTTGACCTCGTTCGGTCAACCGGTTTTAGACCTTTGTTCGACCATTGGGGATTGTGTTTTGAGCGCAGCGGTAGACCGTGTTGGGCGTACGGTCGACTGATTCCTTTCTGGAACCGGTCGACCTAATCACCTCTAACGGTCGACTGTTTTGGCCCAGGACAGAATTCCTGGTTCCCTTTTTGAATGCCAACTTTGTCCACGGAAACCTGTGTCCTCGCCTTGTGTGTGAGCCGGGAGGTGACGGTGGGCGCGTTCCGCGTGCCTGCCCAGGGACCGCCGTGTGGAAAAGTGTGGGTGTTCGGGATGCGTCACCTCCATGTATGGACTGTGACCAAGATGTTGGGTTGATTGGACTCATTGTAGTATAGCAAGCCTGAGGTATCGCGGATCCTAATGTTTGATGTTGTGCGGGCACGCAACTGGCGTTGGGTGAGGTGACTACCGGCCTACGGGCTACGGAGGTCGCTGCCCTGCTTTTATAGCGACGCGGTTGGTGTTTGCGGCTCGTGGAACCTGATGACCTGGCAGACTTCGGTCTGGATCTGTCTGATGTTGTGCCGGACGTTTGTGATGGACCACCGATGTTGTGCCAGCTATGCCGCCGAGGTTGTGCTGGCGATGATGATTGTTGGGCCGAGGCTGTTCCGGCTATGTAGATTCCTCGACTAGGCACCTATCGAGATGATGTTGTTATACCTTCCGGGCGACGGCCCCGTTGGCCTCGTGGCTCCGACCACAGAGATTTGCAGATCTATATTCTATCGGCCCGCAGGCGTGATAGAGGCTCCCTACCGAACCCTTGTGTAGTGTAGCTGCGTGTAGGGAGTGCGATGTCGCGTGCTGTAAGACTGCATGTGCCTGCAGTAGGTCTCCTCAGGAGACCCGATGTTGACTGTCGGACTGATGTCCTGTTTTACCCTTCGGGGGAACTGTTTTCTTTTCTGTTGATGCCATGACATGCTACTAGTATGATAGGTTCATTTGTGTAATGCACGCATATAGGTGAGTTGGCATACGGGGTTTCCTTCTGGAAACTCAGGCATTGTTGTTATATAATTTTGAGGACCACAGTAGGTCCAGTTGGGTGGTGATCGGCGGGTGCGCGCATTTTGGAGTCGGATCCTGTACTCGGACCACTGAGGTCAACATGATTACGTTTTACCTTCTTTTGTTGTTCTCTGTAATCATGTATTATTTTGATAAACTCTGATGTAATTTGGTGCACCGCTATTTGTTTTATGAGAAGTAACAGTCCCGTCTTTGATTATTGAGTTCCATTGTATTGATTATGAATTTTTAAATTTCCTCTGTCTCGGGATGTTACATGGGGAGTCTTCTACACATGGGTTGAACTTTTTGCAAAGGTATAGACGTAGCAGTAATGGTCTATTGGTGTTATTATTTGGCAATTTGATTTGCAATAGTTTTTTAGATGCCATGGGTATTGCCAGATAGACAACCCTGATAATAAAAATTAAAATAATGTTAAGTACCTTCATAGTGTTTATCTAGCAAACTATAAAGATTATGTCATCAACAAATGTCTTTCTTGCATAACGCGGATGAGATGGAAAGGAAATCATCACAAGAATACAGTAGCCACATTCCATTATGTTTTAAGTTTCAAGTCTAATCAGTCTGTCATTTGGTAATATCTTAGATATATTCATAGTTTATCAAATCATTCCATATAAGACTAGCTAAAATGCATATAAGAAATAATTGTCATGGTCAATAAGGAATACTAAACTTCTCATGATAAATGTCTTATGATACCAACTCGTAGAAACTTGACCCCACCGGTAGCTCAGCTGGCAAGAGGGCCTCACCGCTTCGTGAGGTCACATGTTCGAGTCCTGTCGATGCCTTGTCGAGCTGTCGTTAAACTCTCAAAATACCACAACTTATATCCTAAACTAGCAAGGATAAGTAGGGGTCGAGTGCACAAGGAATAAGTTTAGAAGTAAATCTTAATACGCAGAAACTAAATCGAAAGAAGAACGTAATTGATGTTTTTGAGTTTTAACTATACTAACACAAAACAGAAACAAAACCTATCTAGATGAAATTCTATATAAAACGAGTTCTAGGGTTCGGAATCCACAAGTAATTTGTGTTGATGATTTACTCACTACCAATGACCACGCAATTAACTTAGTAAATTAGGAAGATGTGTTTGGACTAGATAGTGAGGGCGCAAGCAACATACACTACCCTCAATGTGTCATACGGGCAAAAGCAACTTATACGAGACAAATAACCTAGACAGTTAATTCATGCATTCACATCTATTAAATTAATAACAAGCAATACACAAGTTATAAATCCCTACACTTAACAAATCTCACAGCACCGATTTTGACTTGTTAAATGAATTCATCTATTATGTCTAATTGTATGCATTGGGCAATCGTCAACATACAACCACAAAGTCAAGTTCATGATTCTTAACATGCAATAAATCAAACAGATGAAGAAGTTGCTAGAATAATTGCAATTAACATTAAGGTAGCAAATTACATCAACACATCATACATGCTTCATCTTCACCGTAGAAAATTACTTAGCTACTCATTGTACGAAACAAATAACAACAAAATACTGAAATTTGATGCATATATGAGAAACTAAGATTTAAAAGAGTAGAAAGGTGCTTAGGAATTGGAAGAGGTGACGGAGAAACACGGACAGCAGCTCCTTCCCATTCCAACGATTCCAACAACAATTTCTCCCCTTCCGGACAGCCCAAAGAACACTCCAACTTGCTCCTTTTGATGATGGTTAGGTTGGGGAAGAATTTGGGAGACTAGGGTTAGCTTTTCGACTTTCTGTGATGCGTTTTCTCTTGGGGTTTTATAAAGTGACGATTTTTTGAGATTATTCTTTCTCTTTGTTTCAATATGGAAGGTTCAAATAATCTTGGAAGATTTTGTGGTCTCATGGAAATCTTAATTGATAATTTTTCCTTTCTTTTCCTTCAATCAAAATCTTTCTTGTCTTTTTGGTAAGGATTTGAAATCATCTACAAAAAGGATAAAAGAATAATATTTAGGGTAGAAGATATTCAAAATATTTCCTAATTCATGATTATTTCCATAAATATGCATATGATTATAGTAATAATTATGCACTAAATGTGATATTATCACACCCCCCAACTTGAACTTTTGCTCGTCCTCGAGTAATAACAAAGAAACAAACGAAAAAATAAACGAAAAACATGGAAAAAATAAATAAATCGTAACTCACTTTCGTAGGAATCGCGATTGCACTTAGCATGTGCAACAAGCCGTTAAACCTCACTCGTCACCCGAGGAGGAGGAGTTTTGCCTTCTGAGGGTTTTCAGCAGATATACCCACAAAATCAGAATACTTGATGCAGTGACACACCTAAATAGACAATCCTTAGGTCCCACCCTCGACGATCATTAGGTGCGGAAAGTTCTAGGGCCGGGTCGTACTCTTACTGATAAAATTTACCTTATAAGACCGCCAGTGGTAATAGATGATAGCACGCGAATCAAAGGACGCCTCACAATACACCTAAACCCCTCTTCGTTATATCCGACTCCACTACAAACCCGAGGTAAAGGTAAACAAGGTGGTGGTGGTTCCGGCGATATGGTGTCACGAGGTAGCAGACTTGTTTTTCACTTGACTTTTTTTTTGACTTGACCATACATTGCTTGACTTCTGACTTGGGATCACATTTTCCCCATCCTCTCTTCTTTTTTTCTTCTTCTTTTGGCACTTTGCCACTTAACTATAAGACCGCTAGTGGTAATAGATGATAGCACGCGAATCAAAGGACGCCTCACAATACACCTAAACCCCTCTTCGTTATATCCGACTCCACTACAAACCCGAGGTAAAGGTAAACAAGGTGGTGGTGGTTCCGGCGATATGGTGTCACGAGGTACCAGACTTGTTTTTCACTTGACTTTTTTTTTGACTTGACCATACATTGCTTGACTTCTGACTTGGGATCACATTTTCCCCATCCTCTCTTCTTTTTTTCTTCTTCTTTTGGCACTTTGCCACTTAACTATACGTAAGGGACAAACACTTCCTTATTGACATTTAATCACAGACTCGATAACTACGACATTATTTGTCTCGCTTTCGTGTTTAATGTGGAACCTCCCACCACCTTTTGGATGGACTCCCCTTCATATATACTTCATGATCACGAACCCATCTATCTACCCTATTAGGTGTTATTGTGAGACGATCTCCTATCTAGGAGAAATTGAGTGCTTCCCATTAGCACATGCACCCATCCACCAGTTCTCTCCTTAAAGATTCCTTGTCTCAGTTTAAGTATTGACTTATTTCCCATTTGGGACACTTATAACCCTGTTAACTCCACTCCTCCCGAGGGAAATCCGGGGTGCACTCTCACAAAATTCAAGTGGTACTAAAGACTATTAGACATATCTAATGCATCAATATTCAACTTGTGTGACTTACTTTTTACTTGCCTCAATAACGCGTCTTACACACGACTAATTAAAATGTAAGACCCACAAAATGGCACAACATTTTTTTCGAAAGAAAAGAAAACGGCAAGCAAAACTAAAAAGTCATACATGTTATATGTGATGGGAAGTATTACATAATCATGGACCTACGAACATGCGAAACAAATAATACTAAATTTCTAAAGTGACAAAAACAAAAACAAAAACAAAACAAAATGCTTCTTTCCCCCACATTTAAATGATGCATTATCCCTAAGGCAATATTTATGTGCAACACAAAGAAAAGATGTAAGTTGGAGGGATACAACCTGGCAATTAAGTGCTTGTTGTGATGCTCAATGTGACTTTATTTTAAATATCAGGTTGCCTCCCTCGAGCGCCTCTATTTAATGTCTATGGCCAGACATTGCTCAATCTTATTTTGCATCCTGATTGCAACACTTTTGCAGTTGTTTGGCTTGATCCATGGTGTCCTCCTGCTTCCTTATTACGACAAAAGTGCAAAATACTTTCAACTTCTTCCTCATGCACGCATCTCCTAATTAAGCCATTTGCACATCTCTTAAAGAGATACGCTTCATCCCAAACATAGTGTTTAACATCAAAGAAAAACTTCTTCCTTTGCTGCGAAGAAATGTTAGGGGGCAAAACTTTGGCAACTAAAAAATTAACAATGTCAGCATACCACGGAAATTTAGAATCAATCATGAGCAGACATTTGTCCGGAAATTCCTCAGACACGGGTTTTGACTCAAATCTTACCACATAATCATGGTCAAGTCTTGAAAGATGGTCAGCTACCAAATTTTCAGATCCCTTCTTGTCTTTGATCTCAATGTCAAACTCTTCTAACAACAATACCCAACGAAGTAACCTTGGTTTTGTATCTTGTTTTGTCATTAAATATTTTAACGCACCATGATCTGTGTAAACAACTACTGTTGACATAAGCAAATAGGATCTGAATTTTTCTAATGCAAATATTACAGCCATCATTTCTTTTTCAGTAGTGTTGTAATTGAGTTGTGCATCATTGAAAGTTTTACTTGCATAATGAATTGTGTGGAATTTTTTATCAATCATTTGACCTAAAATTGCACCCATAGTTTCATCACTGGCATCACACATAATCACAAAAGGAAGTTCCCAATTTGGTTTTCAAACAATTGGTGCGTTAATCAATTTATTTTTCAAGCAATCAAAAGATTTGACACATTCATCATCAAAAATAAAAGGAACATCCTTAGCAAGCAAATTAGTCATGGGCCTAGCAATTTTTGAGAAATCTTTTATAAATCTTCGATAAAAACCTGTATGTCCCAAAAAATATCTTACATCTTCTAAATTCAACGGATAAGGTAATTTTTCGATTAATTCAACCTTAGCCTTGTGAACTTCTATGCCATGACATGAAACTTTATGTCCCAAAACGATCCCCTCATGCACCATAAAATTACATTTTCCCAGTTAAGTACAAAATTATTTTGTTCGCATCTTAAAAGGACATCATTCAAGTTTTTCAAACATTTATCAAATGTGGACCCAAAAATAGAAAAATCATCCATGAAAACCTCCATGCAGTTATCAATAAAATCAGAGAAAAGAGATAACATGCAACGTTGAAAAGTAGCGGGTGCATTACAAAGTCCAAAAGGCATGCATCTAAAAGCAAAAGTTCCATAGGGACAAGTGAATGTTGTTTTTTCTTGATCCTCAGGGACAATGGGTATTTGATGGTACCCATTATAGCCATCTAGAAAGAAATAATAATCGTATCCTGCAAGCTTTTCTAGCATTTGATCAATAAAAGGCAAAGGGAAATGATCTTTTCTAGTTGCATCATTCAATTTTCTGACGTCTACAACCACCCTCCAGCCAGTCACAGTTCTACTGGGAATCAATTCATTTTTTGCATTTTTTATTACTGTAGTACTTCCTTTTTTAAGAACACAATGCAAAGGACTAACCCACTTCGAATCAGAAATAGGAAAGATTATACCTGCATCCAGCCATTTGATAATTTCTTACGCACTACCTCTTGCATATGTGGATTTAGTCTTCGTTGAGGTTGCGCAATTTCCTTCTTAACATCTTCCAACAAATTTTTGTGCATACAAAGTGTGGGATTTACTCCTTTAATATCCTCAATAGTCCACCCAATCGCCTTTTTGCGCTCTCTTAAAACCCGTAAAAGTTTGTCTTCCTCACTATCCTGCAAAAGTGATGAAATAATCACAGGATGGTGTTACCCTCACCCAGAAAAACATATTTCAAGTGAGGGGGTAATGGTTTTAGTTCAGGGTTGACAAAATTTTCAGCCTTGGTTGCATGAGCAGAATTTGACTCAAATAATGGTAAAATGTTTGAATTAAATGCCCAAGATTTCTTTTCCGTGGACTTTAGCATGCTTACTAAAAGGATTTCTTCTTCAGACAAGTCTTGTTGATCAAATTCAGATGAATTTGTTATGCATTTATCAATTAAAGAGAGATGATTTGCAAGGTCTAAATATGATGCAGTTTCAGATTCAATGCAATCCACCCTAAACACTTCATCACCAGCATTAATAGGCAGTTTCATTGTTTGGAAAATATTAAAGACAATATTTTCATCATTAAGTCTGAATGTTAATTCCCCCATCTCAACATCAATTAACGCCCTACTAGTGCGTAAGAAGGGTCTTCCTAAAATGATAGGTACATCCTCATCTTCTTCCATATCCAGGACCACAAAATCAACCGGAAAAATAAATTTTTCCACCTTAACCAAAACATCCTCAACAATACCTCTAGGGAATTTAACAGATCGATCAACAAGTACTAAGGTAACAGTAGTGGGTGTGGGTTCCTGTAAACCAAGTCTAAGAAATAGGGATAAAGGCATTAAATTCACACTAGACCCAAGATCACACAATGTCTTTTTAAATTCACAACCACCAATTTCACAAGGTACAGAAAAGCTCCCAGCATCCCTCAACTTAGGCGGTAGCTTACGTTGAACGATTGCAGAACACTCTTCATTCAAACAAATTGACTCACACTCTTCTAATTGTTTATTGTTGGTGATTATGTCCTTCAAAAATTTAGCATATGTAGGCATTTGGGTTATGGCTTCTAAAAGAGGTATGTTAATATGCAATTTCTTAAACACCTCTAGAAATTTAGCAAACTTACCATCATCCTGAAAGTTCACTTGCCTACCCGGAAAATGAAGTTTTGAAATATTAGAAAAATTAGTAGGTTGAGAAAGAGTACTTCCCTTTTGAGTGGATATCTCCTTGTTGACCTCTTTTTGCTTTTCTCTTTCCTTGTTTTTGACCCCGTCCTCAGATTTATATGGTTGAAATCCTCCTTGCTCGGTTTCAATAAGGTGTTCAACTCCTTTCTTTGTCGTGCCTTTCCTTGTATAAGTGTGCAATGCGATTGCCTTGGTCTCCTCTCTTGGGTTGTTAACTGTATTGCTCGGCAAACCTCCTTGTGGTCTAGATTGTGGAGTCTAAATTTGGATTAATTGGCTCAACATAGTCACCAAAGACTCTTGGGTTTGGATCAATTTATCAAGCTTCTCATCATATAATGATTCCCTCTTGTGTGGCGGTTGATATGGAACTTGATTTTGAGTTGGGTAGGGTGATCTTGGTTGCTGGAATTGGTTGTTTTGATTTCCACCCCACGAGAAATTTGGGTGATGCTTCCAATCTTTGTTGTACGTGTTTGAGAAAGCACCTTGACGAACATTCTTATACCATTGAGCATAAGCTACCTCTTGTTGTGACCTGTTTTGACAATCTGAATTTCTAGGACAAACTTCTGCAACATGACTTCCATCACAGCAAACAGAACAAACTTGTTTTTGAGCGTTAGCATTAGAAATCATAGTTTGTTGCATAACATCTTTAAGAGAGCAGATTTCATGCAACAGTTTGTTGTTAGTAGAACACATGGTATTTTTCAATTCATGGATATCATTAATTTCAAACACTTCTTTTGAGTGCCTACTTGTTGATGCTCTATTCCTATATGATGCAACTTTATGCAAGGAATTTTCAGCAAGATTATCGAACAATTCCCATAGTTCCTCTTCATCTTTTTTTCATAAATTGACCCCCACATGCAAAGTCAACAATATTCACATCTTTTTCAGTTAAACCATTGTAAAAAAATTGAATTAAATGCCATTTTGGAAACTGATGATGTGGGCAGTTCCTTAGCAAATCCTTCAACCTTTCCTAAGCCTTATGAAAAGTCTCACTATCATGTTGGGTGAAACTCGATTGATTTCCTATATTCAGTTGTTTTACCAATTGGAAAAAATTTCTTTAAAAACAAATTTTGCAATTCATCCCAAGAAGAAATCTCAACATTATCAAGAGTTTTAAACCATTTTTTTCTTTATCCTTTAATGAGAATGGAAATAGTTTCATGCGGATAACATCAACAGGAAATTCATGAGTTCTTTGTGTGGAACAAATTTCAAGAAATTCGTCAATATGATGATGAGGTTCTTCATTTGGTAAACCATAAAATAGAGGAAGCATTTATATGACACTATGCTTAATCTCATAACGTGGTGCATTGATAGGAGCATTTCTCATACAATTAACTGGAGTATAAGCAATACGGATGAAATACTCACTAATTGGCGCCCTCCGCTGAGGTTACCCATTGGTTGCTATCTCCTCCTCCCGAATATCACTGTCTGAACCATATTGGTATTCTTGATCAGCCATCAATTCAGTTCGTCCTTCCCACTCAAGTCGCACTAGGTTGGGATGTTGTGATCTTCTACCTTGCATGCAACGCCAATTGTCCACCAATTCCTGAAAACACACTAAATAGCAGAATTTTTAGTTCTATTCAGATCTGATTTTTTCTTTGAGCGAATTAAAATTTTCTTGCTTTTTCTTCCCCGGCAACGACGCCAATTTGGTCGAGCTGTCGTTAAGCTCTCAAAATACCACAACTTATATCCTAAACTAGCAAGGATAAGTAGGGGTCGAGTCCACAAGGAAGAAGTTTAGAAGTAAATCTTAATACGCGGAAACTAAATCGAAAGAAGAACGTAATTGATGTTTTTGAGTTTTACCTATACTAACACAAAACAGAAACAAAACATATCTAGATGAAATTCTATATAAAACGAGTTCTAGGGTTCGAAATCCACAAGTAATTTGTGTTGATGATTTACTCACTACCAATGACCATGCAATTAACTTAGTAAATTAGGAAGATGTGTTTGGACTAGATAGTGAGGGCGCAAGCAACTTACACTATCCTCAATGTGTCATACGGGCACAAGCAACTTATACGAGACAAATAACCTAGACGGTTAATTCATGCATTCACATCTATTAAATTAATAACAAGCAATACACAAGTTATAAATCCCTACACTTAACAAATCTCACAGCAACGATTTTGACTTGTTAAATGAATTCATATATTATGTCTAATTATATGCAGCGGGCAACCGTCAACATACAACCACAAAGTCAAGTTCATGATTCTTAACATGCAATAAATCAAACAGATGAAGAAGTTGCTAGAATAATTGCAATTAACATTGAGGTAGCAAATTACATCAACACATCATACATGCTTCATCTTCACCCTAGAAAATTACTTAGCTACTCATTGTACGAAACAAATAACAACAAAATACTGAAATTTGATGCATATATGAGAAACTAAGATTTAAAAGAGTAGAAAGGTGCTTAGGAATTGGAAGAGGTGATGGAGAAGCACGGACAACAGCTCCTTCCCGTTCCAACGATTCCAACACCAATTTCTCCCCTTCCGGACAGCCCAAAGAACACTCCAACTTGCTCCTTTTGATGATGGTTAGGTTGGGGAAGAATTTGGGAGACTAGGGTTAGCTTTTCTACTTTCTTTGATGGGTTTTCTCTTGGGGTTTTATAAAGTGACGAATTTTTTAGATTATTCTCCCTCTTTGTTTCAATATGGAAGGTTCAAATAATCTTGGAAGATTTTGTGGTGTCATGGAAATCTTAATTGATAATTTTTCCTTTCTTTTCCTTCAATCAAAATCTTTCTTGTCTTTTTGGTAATGATTTGAAATCATCTACAAAAAAGATAAAAGAATAATATTTAGGGTAGAAGATATTTAAAGTATTTCCTAATTCATGATTATTTCCATAAATATGCTTATGATTATAGTAATAATTATGCACTAAATGTGATATTATCATGCTTCTAGTCCTTTTCCTGGTGAGTGGGGCCCCTATTGGTCAGGGGTAACAAAAGGGGTGGGTCCCACAAGCTCCGGGGTTTATAGCTTGGCCAGCGTCCATAGGGCGGTGGTCAAGCGAGTTCGCCAATTACCCAAAAAAAATACTCCTAGAAATTTGTAACAGTAACGACTGTATCTAACTTCTGAAGACTTGAGTGATTTTCTCTGGGCCTTTTGGATCTTAATTCTTAAAAAATACAATGGCTACTTTCTCCTTTTGAGGGTTAAAGTCCCATCTAGACCCTTTACATTATGCAGGATTTCATGATTACTCAAGGGGTTTTTTGTAGTTTGTAGAAAAAATAACTCATTTTCCTCAATATAAGATGCCATTTTACAAGAACTTTCTTATTATTACAAAAAAGTACCCTTTTTGTTTAAGAGTGCAACGATTGCAAAGGAACGTATCCTCCTCTTTAAATCATCAAATGGGCAAAATCATGCTTCAACGCCGATAATAGCACAAAAATAAGCGAAGCATAACTAACTTTACCTGTCCAGCAGTCCAAGTTTTATGATAACATCTGCAAGACTTGAATTTGCTCTTCCAACAAGTTGGAAGAGCTTCTTCCTCTTCATCGTGAAAGTACCGGTCTTTTCCATGCCACGATTAATGTCATTAAACTCTTCTACCATGAGATCGACCTGTAAGAATGTAAGGATACTATTTCTCGAAGAACCAAAAACCATACAAGGCTTTCTAATAGAATCTGTTTAGATTCTAAGGCTGCAATCTTTTATGTGTTTACGTTACAACTTCTAGTTGCTTCAAAACATATATATACACAGTACGACTTGTAGCGAATATGCTAAGTGTGAGATAATTACCTGGCGTATGAAATAGTCGAGAGCAATACTTTGACCAAGAACACTTCCAATAATCCGAATGCCATTTGTATCCAAGTTTTTTAAAATAATGTGATCTGGACCTCCTTGCATCCATGTTGTCAGTACTGGTTTCTCAACGACAGAATAATCTATATCAGAAAATAAGGCAGCATAAATTTTTCAACTAATTTTCTAACATACTGTGATTAATTGAGCAACATATAAAGCTAAAACGAATTATACGTACTTTGTTAGAAAATAACACCAATTAACGAAGCTCACAATAAGTTATAGTAAACCAAAGGCATTGTAACACTCAATTACAGCTAAAGGATAGGAGGAAATTATGTGAATGAAGACGATTGTCAATTTTGTTTAGCATGTTGGATTTTTGGAATTTGGGTTGGCAAAAATTCAGTTTTTGCGTTGGATATTCCTATTGGATTAATTAGGGATTAATAAGCAATTTGCCCAAAGCACTGACACATGGCGCGTCCCTATTGGACAACTCATTTAGGGTTTAGGGTGGAGCCGTCTATATAAGGAGGGGAGCCTCCCTTTGAATAGATTGATCTCATGTGCAAAACCCTAGCCTCCACCCTAACCTAGCCGCCACCTCCTATTCTCTCCCATTTCGTCCCTCCACCTCCACCAAGCTCATTCCGTGGACTCTTGGGTTGTGGACTCGCGCTCCTTCTCCAAGAGAGTAGGAGACCGACCGGTGAGAAGGATTCCGTAAGGTGACCTCCGATCTTCCTTCCGCTGCCACATGTTCTCTCCAAGAAAGGTACTCCTGAACCTGTAGAATAGTTATTTGCTTACATTGGTACCAGAGCCATCACGGTTACCTTCGAATCCTCACCATGCTTGACGAATTTTTGTTTTATGATAATCTGATTTGAGATAAAAACAAAATATTCGGTGGTTATGTTTTTGGAGAAAGAAAGAAAATAGAAAATCAGCATTGCTTATTTACATGATGCGCATGTTATATATGTTGATTGTTCATGATTTTTTTTCTTTCAAATTCGTTTTCATATTCTGGAAATGAAAACTCAGAGGTTTTTGATCTTTAAATGAAATAATATGATCATTCATTTAGAGATATAAGTGGTGCATGTTTGCTGATTTCTTTCTAACATGCAATTAGGGTTTAGACTAGTTTCTACATATTGCGCATGTTATGGTTCATTAGAGCATGCATCTAGGGTTAGATTTTGCTCCTCCATTCTTGCGCATATGTGCATGGTTTAAGATGGTTTTTTCCTGATTTTATTTTGAGCCAATATGATATGTTGCTCTCCTATCATTGCACATACATAGATGTGACCAGAATTCTGTTTTTTTTTCTGTGCTGTTACCTCTATTCTTTGTGCATGTATTAGATAAAATCAGAAGTTATTTTCCATGTTGATTCTTCTAAATCATGCACATGTATACATGAAATAAGATGTCTATTTTTCCTGATTTTTACGAATTAGGGTTAGATATTATTTATTCTAATCTTTGAGCATGTATACATGAATATTGAGTTACCATATTGTATATTTCGTTTTTTTTGGAATGAGAGTATCCATTTCATTTGAAATATTTCCTTTATGATTGAATGCACATATATGTTAATCTCATTAAGGATATTTCGGATTTCTTTTGGGATGATTGCATGCATTTCATTTGAAATATTTCCTTTTCATCAAATGTGCATATATGTGATGCCATCCACCAAAGAATTTCGAATTTTCCTTTCCATTACAAGTAGCATAATTATTGTTGATTGCATCCTTATATTGATTATGGAAAGATTGGCTAATTCTGAAATTTATGGAAAGATATTATGGCTGGAATTTTATTGCCTTAAAATATGTTTGGATGCTTTCCTTTGATGCAAAAAATCTGTGTTGTTCTCCACCATATAATTTCGAATTTTTTCTTTCCATTAGAAGTAGCATAATTATTATTGATTGCATGATTATATTGATTATGGGAAGAAAAAAAATTCTGTTTTGAGAATGATTATTGTGGAGATTGGTTGTCATTACCTAACACGTTTTTTTGCCTATTTTCATGCCCCATTCATGCATTGTTTCCTTATGCATTACTTCCTTATTGTTTGAATGAGGTGCACACTTTATGTTATTTTTCATACGTTGGATTGTGCTAACGTATGGAAAGATTGTGGCTATGTGGAATAAATGATTCCTGATTTTATTTACTGCCTTATTGAGAGATGAGCGTAATTTCATTCATTTATTTCCATTTGCAATAGTTATCGCAATGGACTGTAATATTTATGGACTGTAATATTTATGGACTATAATAATTATGGACTGTGGACGGTTTATTGCCCTAAGGAGACGAGGGGCTCCTTTATTTTTATTATTGCGATATTATTGCTATAAGACTCATGCAGGTTCCCGTCGACGAGGCTAAATCCCTAATAGGGATCATTAGCTCGATATGGAAGTAATGTAGTAATCATATACGTGTGATGTTGATTGTCTTTTTTTGAAAACCGTTTTTTTGGGAACTCGCATGCCTAGTGGGAGTTGAAAGGTTGAAGTGTTTTGTGTAAACCACCTTGCAACCGGCGGCAAATATTTTGTATTTGCTGATTTACCATGATTTGAAACGTTTTTTTTTTGTCATTAAATTATGATGGAGCTCAATATCTAGATTAGTAAAATGGCTTTATTAACTATTGCATGAGAATTTGATCGAATGCTTTATGTTTTCTTTTGATCTAAATGCTATAGCTATTAAGTCAGTTTATTCTTTATGATTATTGTAGCTCGTTATATTTTATGCTAGAACTCATGTATCACTATGTATTTTGATTGTCCTAGATTCTTTATGGCCGCTTCCAAAAGCATCGTCGCTGATCTGACTCGAGGAGATAAACTCAATGAAAGAAATTACGATCTGTGGCATCGTAAAATTGAGTATCCCTTAAAGGATCAGGACATGTTAGAAAACATAAACCAATCTATGTCTCCCCCCGAGGAGGGGAATACTGCGCAACATCGCAGAAACTTGGATGTTTATAATGCATGGAAAAAGAAAGACCAAATTGCTCGAATCACAATTCTAAGTTCAATGAGGGACGATCTGTTACTGCGGTTCGAAAAGTTTCGAACTGCAAAGGCCTTGTGGGAAGCTGTGAAGTTTCAGTACGGAGTGACCTCTGTCACAAGGGCCCGTCAGGTTGGGCTTATGTTTGATGGGTATAAAATGCGCCAAGGTCACACAATGAGGCAACATATTACCGCAATGTCAAACATGATTAGCGAGCTGAGTGCTGCCGGTCGTGCTAAGACCGATGAGGAGCAAGTGTCTGCTCTCATCAAATCATTGCCTTCGAAGAGTTGGGAGCATATGAAGGTCCATCTGACCCATGCTGATTACATCAGGACATTTGACCAGGCCGTAAAACACCTAGAGCTGGAGGAGGACCGCATGCTTGCGAAAGCCTCTCTAACTGAAGTGTTTGCTGCTGAAGCTAGCGCTCCTCGGAGGACTGCAGGTTTTAAGCGCAAAAGAGATAGAGCTCAGGGTTTTAAAGGCAAGAAGAGTGCAAATGCAAACAAAACAGAAAACAAAGCTGGAAAGAAACGAGCTCGAGGATCCAGAAGTGGGAAAGATAAGTCTAATGTGACTTGTTTTAACTGCCGAAAGACTGGACATTTTGCTCGTGAGTGCACTGAGCAAAAGGTAATTACTGTGTGTAATCCCTCGAATTGTAACGTGACTAGTTCTGTGATGCTCACTGATCATTCTCCTGTGTGGATTGTGGATTCAGGTGCCACGGACCACGTAACAAAGGATCGTTCTGCCTTCGTGGAATATAGCCGTGTTCCAAGTGGGAGGCGAATAAACAAGGCAAACAACACTAGCATTGAAGTTCTTGGAGTTGGCACATGCAAAGTGGCTTTGCGAAGTGGCCGGATCCTATTACTTCACGACGTGTTTTATGCACCAGCTATACGGCGAAATATTATTTCTGTTGTTATGTTGATGAGACATGGTTTTAAAGTTGTTTTTGAAAACAATGATATGGGTTTATACCTTTCTGACATTTATTATGGATATGCTTTTCTTTCTGACGGTTTTATTGTGTTGGACGCAATTTATGATTTCAATCATAACGCTAGTGCCTTTATGAGCCAAAGTTCCATGAATAATGATTCAGTTATGTGGCATGCTAGACTAGGTCACATTGGTGTTGACCGGATGAACATGTGGGCAAAGGAGGGGGTATTAGGAGAATGCTCCAAATTTGAATTGCCGACCTGTGAACCTTGTCTACCTGGAAAGGCAACTAGAAAACCGTTCGGAAAAGCCATTAGGGCTACTTCTCCTTTAGAACTGATTCACTCAGATATTTTGTAGACCTTTGAATGTGCGTACTAGACATGGACAAAGTTACTTCATCACATTCATTGATGACTTCACGAGATGTGGTCATTTTTATCTTATTTCTCACAAGTCAGAAGCTCTAGAATGTTTTAAGAAATTCATGAGCTTAGTTGAGAATCAGTTGGATAATAAGATAAAAACTCTTAGAACAGATAGAGGTGGTGAGTATCTCTCCATAATGTTCAAGGAGTTATGTGATGAAAAGGGGATATCTAGAAAACTCACTATGCCGTATACTCCTCAGCAAAATGGTGTTGCCGAGAGAAGGAATAGAACGTTGCTAGACATGGTTAGATCCATGATGGCGCATGCGAGCTTACCAATTTCATTTTGGGGAGATGCTCTAATGACTGCTGCCTATATCCTCAATAGAGTTCCAACAAAATTGGTTCCCTCAACTCCATATGAGTTATGGACAGGACGAAAGCCTGATTTTAGTCTATTGCGTCCTTGGGGATGCGCGGCAAACATTCATTCTACTAGTCACCGATATGGAAAACTAGGACCTAGAGGGAAAAAGTGTATCTTTGTAAAATACAGTGACTTCTCCAAAGGTTATGTTTTTATCGGGGAGACGAGAATGAAAGGACGGAACTGGAGTCTAGGGATGCCACATTCTTGGAAAATGATTTTCCAACCCTTGTTGGAGCTATCAAAGAGTCAGTGGACTTCTTTGAACAACAAGATGAGGACATTGCCACTCCACAGGATCATGATCTGGAAGTTGAACATGAGGTTCCACCAGTCGATCCTAGTGGGAGCAGCAATGCTGAGGATCCGATACCTCTCACAGAGGATGAGCCATCAGATATCCATCTGCGTCGAAGCAAACGCGGGCTCATTCCTCGTAGGCGGTTTCGCTTAGAGGAAGAGGCCCTCATGATAGCTCAAGAAGAAATTGATTATGAATCATCCGGGATGACAGTAATCGATGAGCAAGAAGCGGAGACCTTGAAAGAGGCTTTGGAAGGTCCAAATGCTAAAGAGTGGTTAGAAGCTATAAAGGAAGAGTTGGAGTCGATGAAAGTTAATCGAGTCTGGGACTTGGTCGACTTACCGCCGAACCGAAAGGCCATTGGGGCCAAGTGGATCCTCAAGATTAAGAGGAAGGCGGATGGATCTATTGATAGATTCAAGGCTAGACTGGTAGCTAAAGGCTACACTCAAAGAGAAGGCGTGGATTTTGAGGAAACCTTTTCACCCTTGGTTAGGTTTGCCTCCATCCGTCTTCTACTAGCTATTGTAGCTCAGATGGACTTAGAGCTTTACCAAATGGATGTAAAGACTGCTTTTCTCAATGGAGAACTTGAGGAGGAGATCTATATGGATCAACTTCAAGGTTTTGAAGTCAAAGGACAAGAGCGCAAAGTGTGCAAGCTCAACAAGTCCTTGTATGGCTTAAAACAAGCGTCTAGACAGTGGAACATTCGCTTCCATCAAGCTATATCAGAGAATGCGTTCTCTATGCTTGAGGAAGATCACTATGTGTACGTTAACAGATCCAATGGTAAATTTGTCATTCTGACCTTGTATGTTGATGACATACTCATGGTTGGCAATAGGAAAGAGTTGCTGAAATCCACTAAAGAGTGGTTGTCCTCCACATTTGATATGAAGGACATGGGTGAAGCTAGCTACGTCCTTGGTGTCAAGATAGTTAGAGATACGTCCAAGAGACTTCTGGGATTGTCTCAAGAGACTTACATTAACAACGTCTTGAAGAAATACCACATGGACAAATGCAAACCAATCGACACTCCTGTTGAGAAGAGTTTACACTTAAGCCTTGATAAGCATCCTGAGACTCCTGAAGAGAAGGCCAAAATGGACAAGGTTCCATACTCCAATGTTGTGGGAAGCCTCATGTACTCTATGATGTGTACTAGGCCAGACATTTGTTATGTTGTGGGCATGGTGAGTCGATACCAATCCAACCGAAGCTTGGAGCACTTTGTGAAGGACATTATAGAGAGAAAGGAAGTTGTGTTAAGACATGTGTCTACTAGTCTTATGGTAGCTGACCCTCTTACCAAAGCTATAGCTAAGGACTCGTTTGTGTCTCATGTGAAGTCCTTCGGCTTATGCAGACTTTGATGTATTGGCATGTCTGACTTCCTTTCATGAGTGATTGTGTTTTTCCTTTCGACTATATCTGTTTGGTTGATGTAGTTGTTCTAGCATAAAATATTATTCTGTCAATAGGTTGAAGAATGCTTACTCACACGAGCATTCGCCTCTGGCGCTTTTGGTAGCGAGCAGAGATGAGACTGATCATGAGGAGATCTTGTATGATAGATCCAGAATAGTTCATGATAGGACAGTCGCCTTGATTAGGAATCAAGATGAGATCCTCTATGTTGGTGAGGATTGACATGAATGTTCCCACGATTCATGTGACCTATAGAAGCCAAGTGAGAGCATCGCATGTGGCACCAGGTGACACCTGTATGGTGTTACGGCGACAATGATGAAGCTCGGGTCAGGCGCAGAGGGGGTGCGACTGGACTGTGACTTGTATGGTGTTGAGAGACAGACATACTGTTGTGTGCAGTATGATCCACCATAGCATGTTTGTTATACAACATGTGCTGAGCGACCATTTGGAAGTGAAAGGATGGATCCCTGCTCCTTCACTGTGTGAGTCTAAGACTTGATTGTCATTTAGTTGCCCTCAGTGACCTTCGACGACACCATGAAGCAAAGAGTTGATGTGGCTACTTTGGGATGTTAACTATGACCATGAGAGATTCGGTCTAAAGAGGCATCTTCGGGAAAGGAGTCAACTCTGAGTGTAATGGTGGTCTGGGGCGAAGGGAAAGGTTTGACTCGACTGCACTAAAAGTATTTGCTGGGTCCAACTGTATTGGATACAGTAGCAAGTACCTTGAGGACAAGAAGGTATTCTCTCCGAGGGATCAAGATACCGTTCGTGTCAAGTGAGTTTCTGAGTAAACATGGGGAACTGTGATGTGCATTTGACTGCTTATTTATTGGTTTTTGAGCATGTTGTCATTCTGGCCTTCTAGTAAGGTTTCTAGTTTGAGACTCCAAATTGCAGGTACATCACCGGTCGCATGACCCATTTGTCCGTATGATCGGAAGAGTGCATGTGTCAGGGACAAAGATGATCTTGTATCGGGGATACATGATCGGAGACTTGCGTATTGTGGATGCGTTCTTGGAGACAGGAATAGTTGTATATATCAGGGATGTATACGTGTGTGTCGGGGACACATAGAGAGCTGACATATTGCCATTGTGTGATTGTATGTATCAGGGATATATGCATATGTGTCGGGGACCCAAAAGCAGATGACATGTTGTTATCGTGCTGTTGTGCAAGTGGGAGATATTGGATTAATCAGGGATTAATAAGCAATTTGCCCAAAGCACTGACACATGGCGCGTCCCTATTGGACAACTCATTTAGGGTTTAGGGTGGAGCCGTCTATATAAGGAGGGGAGCCTCCCTTTGAATAGATTGATCTCATGTGCAAAATCCTAGCCTCCACCCTAACCTAGCCGCCACCTCCTATTCTCTCCCATTTCGTCCCTCCACCTCCACCAAGCTCATTCCGTGGACTCTTGGGTTGTGGACTCGCGCTCCTTCTCCAAGAGAGTAGGAGACCGACCGGTGAGAAGGATTCCGTAAGGTGACCTCCGATCTTCCTTCTGCTGCCACACGTTCTCTCCAAGAAAGGTACTCCTGAACCTGTAGAATCGTTATTTGCTTACAATTCCAAGGTCCACGTTAGTATTGCAAAATGACTACAGTATTGTAGCGGATTTTGCAATAGTAATTCTAACATGGGCCTTGGAATAATGTAGAATGAATAATCTAGTTTTGATTGTTTGGATATCTAAACCCACAGATAATAGTTTCTTTGACAATTTGTATGCCACTACCCAACCGCAAAATAGGCCAACGCCCTACTTAAGTTCAAATTTTAACGAAAATCGTGATGCTGCTAAAAATGCTTGTAGCAATGAGGCCACATTTTATAAAAGAACCGTCAAATGACAGTAGTTAAGAGATGATGTCATATTTGTCAATGACTGCACAAGATTGGCACAATTTAATGCTTGTTAAGCATTAATAATGATGGGGATTCATTTCAGTCATTTCCCACTATCATGCGGTAAACATTTAGGGTTACAAAATGTTCTAAAATATCAGGAAAATATTTGTAAGTGGGGTTGTTAGAAAGATGATGTTGGCTAAGCAACTCATGTGAATCAAAACATCTGAATCGGGTTATGCGGATTTATTATATGTTATAGGAACGTTCATTTCCTAAGATGAACTTTTTTTTGAATTAAATTGAACATATCTAACATATCTAAATGTCTTCTTGAACTATCTGCATTTCTTATTTATCATGAATAGCAGACGGTTGTTGTGTTTTCAAATCATGGGTCGAACAAAAATAACTTGTTTGTTACAGCAGGGGTAAGCCACCCCTCCTCCTAGACTTAGTCAGAGTGTCAGATCCAAAGTCTTCCATTAACTTGTGTTTCTACATATCTTAGTTTTTCTTAACGGTTCTACATCTCTAAGTTAATTCTGGAATATACTTCACATCTTCCATGTTGATCTAGTCTTTCAATAATCAATTTTCAACCACTTTTAAACTAAGCGAGTGTTCCTACTAAAAATAAACCCATGTATATGTAGTGGTAGCTATCTTCCCAAATAGACGAAGATGCCTCCAAAAACCAACATCTCACTGCATGTTTCTTGACTTAAAATCACTATAGAGTAAGCCCACAGAGCCACAAACGGAACTATATAATCATTCAAATACTATTGCTGTAACATCCTCGAAAGCGGAAGAAATTTAAATTTTTAATAAAACACAACATGAGGATATTACCGAAGAAAGTGGACAACCGGTGCACCAACATATATACAATATATATCTGAGAGTTTTACAAAAGTGTGATTACAACAAAAGCTAAGGAAAATGTACATGTAATCACTCGGACCTCAAAACAAGGAAAGCAGGATCGGGCCTCGAAAGCGCTCCTCCTCGGTCACCACCTCCTAATGCTTCCTACGACCTGACATAAAACATGAATATGCCTGAGTTTCCCGTGAGGAAACCCCGTATGCCAAACTTACATCACAATAAATGAACTAGACATCTAAAACATGTATGATATGAAATACAATAAACATCCATCGTCTCACTGGGCCACTGGGAACTCTCTCCCTACCACAGTAGACACCAAACAGTGACAGGTCTCGCAGGTCCTCTAGCCCAACCCTCACACGTGCCCCAGGCACCACAGCCGGAAACATCCTCGTCCACAACACACGTGCCCCAAGCACCACAGCCGGAAACATCCACGGCTAACACGCTGGATCACTCTCAGGTCGGTATCGTCTGTACCGCTACCATCTTGAGCTGCTCAAGAAGACCACTCTCAGGCCGGCACCGTCACCCCTCTAGGGCCGGAGATCCGTTGCCATCTTGAGCTGGCCCCACACACGAACAACCATCAGGCCGGCACCGGTGACCCTCTAGGGCCGGAGATCCCCAGGTCCTTCTCCCTTGCATCTTGGTCCCCATGTCTCACAATTAAGTCCTTTTTCCTGCTTTTGGGTCCTTTAATGGCTCTTCTCTTCAAACCTCTTTATTTCTGAAAATCAAACATAAAACTCGTCACGTAGCATTACTTAGGTATAAGATAATGGATATAAGGTACAAATATAAGCATGAAATGATGTCAATCAAATACCCCCACACCTAAGTTTTTGCTAGTCCCGAGCAAAACAAATAAAGAGAAAAGCAAACGAAATACAAGAAATCCTAACTCACTTTCGTAGGAATCACGGTTGCACTTAGCACGTGCAACAAGCCGTTAAACCTCCTTGTTGCCAAGGAGGAGGAGTGTTGTCTCCTGAGGGTTTTCAGCGGATATACCCACAAAATCCGAACAAGATGCATTATTCAATCTAGACCTCGACTCGTTGGAAATATTTTGTCGATCAATGGACGCGGTAATCCTACGGGCCAACTCTATATAGGTAATCAGTCCACACCTAGCCTAATAAACCATTCGTGCAAGTTAAATAAGGAATTAAGTGAAAGACATGGACAACCTCAACATCCTCAAGTGCTACAAAGTGTAAGGTCCATTAAGGTTCTTATTTGCATTACCATTGATTTTTATTTTTGTTTCTTTTCTCATTTTTTTTCTTTTTCTATTTATTAGTTAGAGCTTCATTCTCCAGGGTCAGGTTTCATGCATCATTGCCCATGAGGACTTACACTATCACGTACACCTTTCCCCAAATCTCCACATAGGGCAATCCCTACCACCCGTGTAACGAGAGTTCGATCGGCGCATCCCAAGTCAGATGACTCGAAAGCACCAGGCACAAAGTCCATTCAGACCTACTTTCCCGAGTGATAGGAGTCGTGCGAGAAGAGAGAACACCTACTCACTTATTTCTTATCTACACATGAACCAAAACCCCTACACTTATGTCTCACAACAAGATTTAGAGGGTCCTTGACTACAACAAACTTCCTTAAGTTAACAGACACAAATTATTGACTCACTAGGTTCAGGGTGGACTTCTTTAAATGTTTGAGCACTGAAACCCTATGATTACTCACCCCCAAAGGAAAACTGGGGTGCATCCTAACAACTCGATAAATCCTAAAGCCACAGTACTAGATATCCTAATGCATTAAGTTCAAGACAATTTTGGGAGCTTTCTTTTTACTTCGCCTCTCAACGGTTTTGCACATGCTAAACACACGCAGAACCCACAAAACATTTCCTTTCGCAAACACATGAATATTTTGAAAGAAATGTGAAAATTTTGAAGCACTCAACAAGCAAAAGAAGACAAGTCACCCAAGGATCATGGCAAGCAGATATATCGATATTAAATGCAGCACACTAACATGACCCTAACAATGCACACAAAAGAAAACAAAAACAAAGGAAAAGACTCGACTATGTACACACGTAAAACACGCCCCCACATCTAATTCATGCATTGTCCTCAATGAATGTGAGCAAAATACTACACGGATGTATGCATGAAACAGAATAAATATCACCAACGTGAAGTACACAAGGAAGTTCATGTCTATGTTGATGGACACAACCCAACTTCCCTCAAACCTGTGAGATGCTAAAGAAGGGATACAAATACGTGAAAGAAATGTGGCCCAAATACTCAAGGGTTGGGGCCCACTACAATTGATGCTCACTGAAGGAGTCTTCTCTTTTTTTCTTTTTTTTATTTTTTTTAACATATATACACATGAACGCTCAACCGCTCATGTAGGAGCATGAATGGTTGAGTGCGAGGGAGGTTCATGAAGGAACATGACCTCCTCGACTTCGGTTGGTGCCCCCTCCAAGTAGGGTTTGAGGCGTTGTCCATTAACTTTGAACACGTCCCCATTCCCTGGGTTCAAGATCTCAACCGCTACATGAGGATAGACGGTTTGGACAATAAACGGGCCAGACCAATGACTGCGGAGCTTACCCGCAAATAGATGAAGCCGGGAATTGTAGAGCAACACCTTCTGCCCGTCCGTAAACACCTTTCGCATAATCATGCGATCATGAAACATCTTGGCTCGGGACTTATGAATTTTGGCATTCTCGTACGCATCATTGCGTAGCTCTTCCAATTCCACAATGTCGACCTTACGTTGTAGTCCCGCTTGATCAAGATCCATATTCAGGTTCTTGATGGCCCAGAAAGCACGATGCTCAAGCTCGACGGGTAGGTGGCAAGCCTTGCCGTACACTACCCGATATGGGGACATACCCAAATTGGTCTTGTACGCGGTGCAGAAAGCCCACAACGCGTCATTCAACTTGGTAGACCAATCCTTCCTCGAGGAACTAACCGTCTTCTCAAGAATTTGCTTTAATTGACGGTTAGAGATTTCGACTTGCCCACTAGTTTGCGGATGGTATGGGGTCGCAAGCTTGTGGGTGATCGAATATTTCCTCATAAGCGCTTCAAAGGAGCGATTACAGAAGTGGGTACCCCTATCGTTGATTATGGGACGAGGAGTACCAAATCGCGCAAAAATGTCCCTCAAGAATTTGGTGACCACCTTGTTGTCATTGGTCTTTGTGGGTATAGCCTCAACCCACTTAGACACATAGTCAACGGCCACCAGAATGTAAATATTCCCAAACGAGTTCGGGAAGGGACCCATGAAATCGATGCCCCACACATCGAAGATGTCGACAACAAGGACATTTTGCAAAGGCATCATGTCACGTCGACCAATCCTGCCAATGCGCTGGCACCTATCACATTGCTTACAAAAGTCGTAATCATCCTTGAAAAGAGAGGGCCAGTAGAATCCAGATTGGAGCACCTTGGCAGCAGTTTATTTGCTCCAAAGTGTCCTCCACATGCCTTGGAATGGCAGAAGTGGAGTACACTTTGGAACTCGGTATCTGGGACGCACCGCCTGAAAATTTGGTCAGAGCAGTATTTGAATAGGTAGGGGTCGTCCCAGTGGAAAAATCTGACATAAGATCTAAATTTGGATTGGTCAGATTTTGACCAACCCACAGGAAGTTGCTCGGTCACGAGATAGTTCACGATGTCGGCAAACCAAAGGTTATCTTCGATCGTGAACAACTACTAGTCAGGAAATTTGTCATCAATGATTTGGTCCTGTCGGTTGGTCGTCTCTAGACGAGACAAGTGGTCAGCTACAACATTTTAACACCCTTTTTTGTCCCAAATCTCGAGATCGAATTCTTGTAACAACAAGATCCATCTCAAGAGTCGGGATTTTGCATCTTTCTTCGCCATGAGGTACTTGATGGTTGTGTGATCAGAATAGATAATCACGTGGGAGCCAATCAAGTACGACCAGAATTTCTCCAAAGCAAATATGATTGCTAAGAATTTCTTCTCGGTCACAGTGTAGTTCAATTGGCCATCATTGAGTGTTCTACTGGCGTAGTAGATCACATGAGGCAATTTGTCCAATCGTTGCCCAAACACTGCTCCCACAACGAAGTCAGATGCATCACACATTAACTCAAAGGGTTCAGTCCACACTGGTGCCTTAATAATGGGAGCTGAAGTCAACTCTTTCTTCAAGGTCAAAAAGGCATGGTGGCAATCCGGTGTGAACTCAAAAATGGCATCCTTAGCCAACAAGGCGGTGAGAGGTTGAGCAATTTTGCTAAAATCCCGAATGAACCGCCGATAGAATCCAGCATGCCCCAAAAAGGCGCGGATATCCTTCACATTACGTGGCGTTGGGAGATTAGCAATGATACCCACTTTGGCGGGATCGACCTCAATTCCCCTACTTGAGACCACATGTCCAAGTACAATCCCTCGCTTCACCATGAAGTTACATTTCTCCCAATTGAGAGCAAGGTTCTTCTCACGGCATCGCATGAGGACAAGGCTCAAGTGATGAAGGCACTCATCAAAGGAAGCGCCAAATATGGAAAAGTCGTCCATGAAGATCTCAAGGAAACGCTCAACCATATCGGAGAAGATGCTGATCATACACCTTTGAAACGTTGCCGGCGCATTACATAACCCAAAGGGCATGCGACGGTAGGCAAACGTGCCAAAGGGACAAGTAAATGTGGTTTTCTCTTGATCATCGGGGGCGATGGGAATTTGGTTGTAACCGGAGTATCCATCAAGAAAACAATAATACTCATGTCCGGCCAACCTTTCCAACATCCGATCAATGAATGGCAACGGGAAATGATCTTTCCGCGTTGCCGCATTGAGCTTGCGATAATCAACGCAAACTCGTCTGCCAGTCTGCAGGCGTGTCGGGATAAACTCATTATGCTCATTCTCCACAACCGTCACGCCTGACTTCTTGGGAACCACATGGACAGGACTCACCCACAAACTATCCGAGATAGGACATATTATGCCATGATCCAAGCACTTAAGAACCTCCTTTCGGACGACTTCTTTCAGTACAGGATTCAATCTTCGTTGTGGGTCCATGCGGGGCCCAGAATCCTCTTCCATGTGGATCCGATGCTGAACAATACCAGGGCTAATTCCCTTGACATCCTTCAAGGACCATCCGATCGCCTCTTTGTTTTCAAAGAGTATTCTTTTGAGGGCAACCTCTTGATCTTTTTCAAGATCAGAAGCAATAATGAGTGGCAAGGTCTCATTATCCCCTAAAAAGATGTACTTCAGGTTATCGGGGAGCGGTTTAAGCTCGACCAGAGGTGGGTCCTTGTCGGATTCAGAGTTACATTCAAGTGGCTCAAGGGCCACGGGGGTAAGAGGAGCAAGCACCCAGATGTGTCTCCTCGTCCAGAGATATGCTGGCGGATCCTCAAGATCCTTTTCACTCGCAACCTGATCATTAGGCACCTCAATAATATGTCGATGTGAGTCGAACATGCCTAATGAATCAGGCTCATCCGTGTCTTGGATGAAATTGGCTCCGACAGTGTCATCGAAGAGCCCGGGTTTCTTACCAAGAGTGAAGATGTTGAAATCCGCCATGAGGTTTCCAAAAGACAACCTCATCAAGTCGTTGCGACAATTGATCAAAGCATTAGATGTCGCAAGAAATGGCCTCCTAAGGATCACAGGAATCTGTCCTTGTGGGTTGGACACGGGTTCGGTATCCAAGATGATGAAATCAACTGGAAATACGAACTCACCCACTTTGATAAAGACATCCTCCACACTCCCTCGTGGAATTTTGACGGATCTATCAGCAAACTGGAGGGTTGTCCTCGTTGGTTTAAGATCGCTTATTCCAAGGTTGACATACACTGAGTAAGGAAGGAGATTCACAGATGCCCCCAAATCCAATAAAGCTTGAGAGATTGTCACATTCCCAATCATGCAAGAGACAGTTGGACAACCTGGGTCCTTGTATTTGACTTGCATGGGTTGTGTCAATATGGAGCTCACATTGGCGGCCAAAAAGGCCTTCTTGGGCACATTTGTTTTTCTCTTGGTGGTGCAAAGGTCCTTGAGGAACTTGGCATACGGTGGCATTTGTTGAACAACGTCCAACAATGGGATGTTCACCTTTACTTGCCTGAGTACCTCAACGATCTTGTCCCAATGCTCATCACGTTTTTTCGTCAACCGGTGAGGGAATGGTGCCTTGGGGACATAAGAATCACGAGGAGGAGTCTCAGAATTAGGTTCCTTAACAGGCTCAAGACTCTCCTCAGAAGTCTCGCCAACAGGGTTGGCTTCAGGCATTTCCACATTGTTGTCAACGACCTTTCCCGATCTCAAGGTATGAACAACATTGGCATGTTGGGAAGGGTCACTTTCAACATTGTGTACATTTTGCCTGGTATGAGCAGGCTGACCCCTGGGATTAACCACAGGTTGACTCGGTAACTGACCCTTCTCACGTTCATCGAGCTGATGAGCCAACTGGCTAACTTGCATTTCCAATGCTTTGACCGAATTATTGCTGGCCGTAAACATGGATTGAGTGCTCTGCATGAACGTTTGAAGGGTTTGTTCAAGGGTAGAGTCCTTAGGGTCAACCCGCTGGGGTGGTGGAGTCGGGTTAGAATAACCCGACGAAGAGGCCTGAATCAGGTTGGTAATTATGGTGCTGAGACCTTTGATGTGGGGGTTGGTAGGTCACCGATGGGCGTGGAGGTTGATAAGGTTGAGGTTGAGGTTGAGGTTGAGCGTGCGAGCTGTGACCGTGGCCTTCACTAGATCCCCAAGAGAAGTTAAGATGGTTACGCCATCCCGGGTTGTTGGAATGACTGTACGGGTCGTTTCGGGGCCTTTGTTGATACATCGCATTCGCATGCTCAGTATCCCTTGGAGCGTAAGTGCACTCCAAGTCATCATGTCCCGACAGTCTACACCTAGTGCACCCGGGAGTAGCGACCTGAGCTACAGAAGCTCGGTCCATCTCCAAACTCTCTATCCTACGCATGAGAGCATCCATTTTCGCCTCAGACGCGATAGTCGATTCAACATGATATGATCCAGCTCGACCAGAAGACCTGGCAGCTGGTGGCTCTCTCATGGTGTCCCACTCGAAGGTACGCTCAGCCATAGACTCAAAAGTGTCCCATGCCTCCTCGATGGGTTTCATTTGGAAGTCACCCTGACACATCGACTCCAACAATGTGTGAGTGTTGTAGTTGATGCCCCCATAAACAATCTGGCACAGCTGCCACAGCTCAAGTCCATGATGAGGGCATTGCTGGAGAAGGTCCTTGAACCTCTCAAAGAAACCATGAAAAGATTCGGTCTCGGTCTGATACATTTGATGTATCTGGTGCCGTATCTGTTGAGTTTTCCTTTGACGGAAAAATGTCTTCAGAAAGACGGTCACAAAGTCATCCCAAGACTGAATCGAGCTCTCCGGGAGGCTATACATCCATTTCTTTGCATTATCCTTCAATGCGAAAGAAATCATCCTCAACCGGACTGAATCCTCGTCAAGTTGTTGAAGCTTGAACATGGAGCATACTTCCTCGAATTCGCGTAGAAAGATATGCGGATCCTCCTTATTGGCAGTAAAGGTTGGAAGCATGCTCACATATTGAGGTTTCAGCTCATAGTTGTTCCCGCGAGCAGGGGGAACAACTATGCAAGAAGGCTACGCGGCCCGAACAGGATGGGTCCGCTCCCACAAAGTCATCGGTCTATCATGTCGAGCTAAAGGTGGTGGTGCACCAAGAACTCGATCCTGACCAAATCTCCCTTCCTCTCGAGACAGAGGAGGAGGAGAAGGAGGTCTACGTGGTGGTGGGAGCGGACCGAAGTACTCCATGTATGGAACCCGATCTCCCTCGCCACCACGAGACGACTCGGCCTCTTGCTCCAAAGGAGCACGAGGCGGAGATGGTCGATCACCAAGACCGTCCATCTCAGAAGAATGCACTCTCTCAAGTCGAGCACTCTCACCAAAACGAGCCCAACCTCGCATAAAATGCTCGACTCGACTCTAACAAACACTCAACAGAAGGTGTACTAGAGGAGGAGACTATACGTAGAGAATAGATGAGGAGAGGACGCAGGTGCAGAGGGAAGAATCCCTAGAGCTAGCGTGGGTAGAGGGATCAGGAAGAAGCCTAACTAGCAAGCACGGCTCAAACAATGTAAGACAATGGGTCCTTAGGCTAGACGATGCCTAACTTCGAGGTCACTAGCCTCGATACGTCTCACCTCCCTACAACGAGGACCACAATGCCCAGCAAGTGATACCAGATCCGGAAATCCAGTACATCCTACTATCGACAAGGTAGGCAACGCCGATCAGGTCATGACGGTCTCAAGTAGATTACTCTCCTAGTGCGCCCGCAATCCTAGGGCCTATGTCTACTTGCTTTTAGTTAAGGCTTTATTAAGAGTGATTTTTGGGGCCAAGGAAAGGGTGATGAAATCCCCCACCTTATCTTTTTTGGGACAACCCCTCCATAGTAGCGTTTTGATCCTAGATCTAGCAACCAATCGCTCCAATCAAACGCTCTCTCACTCTTGTCCCGATGCACCTTACTAACTAATGCATGATCGAAACATGCATGAATGAGAGATTTTGGTGCACGTACCTCACGCCAGCAATCAACAACAAAATGTAAAGAAAAGAAAAGACAAATGCATGCAAGGTCTACACATGATGTATGACCTAGATGGCAATGAGTCTAATCTTTTTCTTTGAGTTTTATGGTCCAAGTTGATTAATAGGGAGTGATTAATGATATGGGAGAAAAAGAGAAGTCACAACATGAAAAATAGGGCTCCCAAAAAACACAAATTACAGCACTAACTACCAGAAAAAATTTGGAAGTAGGAAGCCCTTACCAGGCCGCCAATTGGCAGTCTCCAACCGCTGATTGGCGGTCCTTTTAAAGCTTCTGGTCCTCCAACTTGTCCAGTAGCCTCCCCTTGATCCGATGGTTCCCTGAAACTAAGAAAAATGGAAACAAAAAATCAAAAACTCCCCGAATCGTCCACACCAAGGTCTGGACAGAGCACCTCCCCGGCAACGGCGCCAAAAACTTGATTGATCTCGTTTTATATTTAACCGCAAGTGCACGGACGCGTTGGAGCGGTGGTAAAGACGGGTCGTCCACTAGGAGGTGTGTCGACACTTGGTTTATTCGAAGGCGAGAGGTAAAAGAAGGAGAGAAAGGATGTATTGATTACACTAAACTACACTAAGATGCAAATGCAAATGGAAAAGAAGCAAGAAAAACTAAACCCCAAAGGGGTAGAGAAATGATGTGAATATAAAGATGTGTGTGTGTGTGTGTGTGTGTGTGTAATTAAGCTCCTCACAACATGTAGTGCATGAAATCATAAATCTACATCCAACTTTGCCTCCACATGAATTTAGATTTCACTACATCATTAAAACATACAAGACAATAATTGGAATGAAGCTAAATGAACTCAAGTATAAAGACTAGACCCTACTATGTCTCCACATGAATTAACATAAGACTACATCGTTAAAACATACAAGACATTAACCAATGTAAAGGCAACAAGAGTTCATACACTACAACTTGTGTTTCCAATATTAATTCCTATCCATATCCTAACCTTATCATTCCCCATAAAATAGATCCACTAATCAAAGCATAAGCTAAGCTTCATTCAAGAGCATTAGCATATCAAAGATAAGAGTGGAGACCCATTAGATGGTTATGGAAATCATTTAAATCTGAAGGGATTAGGATAACACACACTTAATACACTACATGATTATATCACATATTTCTCCACCCCCCAAATGGGGATGGAACTACTCACTACTCATTACACTAACTATATTAACAAAAGCAAGCATAATACTGAAATGAAACTATACTAATCAAGCAAGAAACATTAAAGAAGCATAAAACAAAACAAGCACCAAAGCAAACACATTGAAGAAAATTAACTAAGCAAGAATTAACAAGCTAATGAAAAACTTATATTATGAACTCACTCAGATTACAAGCAGCCCTTCCTCCACTAGAGTTTTTCTTCAAGACTTCACTCTTTGTAGGGAAGATGCCACCAAAGAGAGAGATGGATACAATGGGAGGTGAAGAGTTCTATTTATAAGCATGGAAAAAGCTAATCCGGGACAATCCCCCGATGTGGGACTAAACCAATACCAAAAATAACCTAAACACATAATAATACAAGTCCAAGAGAAAGCTTAGCGGATCTGGGGCCATATGAACCGCCAATTAGCGGTCCAATACCGCCAATTGGCGGTCTATAAACTTCAGATCGCGTTGGTTTTTGTTGTGGGCTTTACTTGGAGTGTTTCTTGGTCATGGATGCATCTACTTGGTTTAGTGGAGCTCCGACCCGAATCGAATTGACAAAATACTCCCCATGATGGTGTGGAGTTTCCTGTTTTGCTCTTAGGTCCTCCTGTCTTATGTTCAGGTCCTTCTCCCTTGCATCTTGGTCCCCAGGTCTCACAATTAAGTCCTTTTTCCTGCTTTTGGGTCCTTTCATGGCTCTTCTCTTCAAACCTCTTTATTTCTGAACATCAAACATAAAACTCATCACGTAGCATTCCTTAGGTGTAAGATAATGGATATAAGGTACAAATATAAGCATGAAATGATGTCAATCAAACTCCAACCGAGCAACGATCTATTCCACTCCGGTGAACGACTGAGCTTCACCTCGACTTCCGAGAACCACTCCTCGAGCACCTCCACACGCCGAAGATCTGATCAAAGAGAGGGAGAGGGTTTGAGCGGGAGAGAGAGAGAGAGAAAACGCGAGAGAGAGAGAGAGTAACACTCACCACATATACTCTTCTCCTCTAATCTCCACCATCCATCACATCTCTTCCAAATCAATCCCAACCCTCCATCTAAAACCACCAATTAAGCACCTAATCAAGGCCAAAACATGATTAGTCCAAAGTAGGGATTTAGGATATTACAATTGCCGTTTCAATCAAAGCTTACCATCCCTTCTCATCTCTGGTAGCAATCTTGAAGCATACTTTCTAACAACATCCAAATAATCTTCTACTTCATGATCCACAACATTAAACAGAACAGCAGAACCATATTGGAAGACGACCATGTAGCTGTAAAAGTTTTCAACTTCCTTTAGTCTTGTGGCCTATAAACAAAGACTACTTAATTAAAAATGATTAGTTATCACAGTTCTGAGCTATATTATACAGTTACAGAGAACATAATCTTCATATCAAAAAAAAGAAACTATCAAGATCAACATGCTAAGACAATTGTAACACAAAAACTAGCACAAATCAATTAACGGCAATACATAATTTTTTTATCTAACATATATTCTAGGTTATCAATTACCACTTCATAAACTTCTCTCCTCACATATATTGGTAAAACATATGCTTTCATTAGTCTCTTTTCTTCAAAGTACTTGAGTCTGGGAATGGAATTGACATGGTAATTGTCACTTGCTGCAACTGAAAACTTGACGTATTAATTTAATATACCATATAACAGAAGCCCTAGTAGAACACAATGTCGTGTTCGATCAGGATAAGAACAAATATCAAGAAAGCACTGACACCCGTAAACAAAACAAAACAAAAAAACGCATGCCCAGTAGACCACCATCAGATCAGAGTGCAGTTTAAAAGACGTTCAACTAACCAAAGTGTTGTGATGATTTTTGTTATATCTGAAGGCAACATAATTAGTTGAACGAGAAGTAGGCGGAACCACTTTATTTGCATTCTCAGATTGCATGCTTTTGAGATCAATGCTGCAAAACAATAAGCATACTTAATATCTACCAATGAAAAGTAAAAATGAAGAAAAAGAATAACCAATGAAACAACATACTTGAAACAAATATAAATGGTTGGTCAACAATCAGCAAGAATGAACAAATTATAACAGTGTTTTAATGTGCGACCGCATAAGCAATTATCACTGTCTTTACAGGAGATGATCTGACATGGGCGGATGTGAAGGAGGCTACCATTGGTCCATCACGCGGACGACCGCGTCATGCCGCAACATCAACCTCCAGGATATTACAAACTGCTGTGGAGGAAGATTTCAACTTTAGACATCACCACGAAGCATCAACTTCATCAGTGGTGCCACAACAAGACATAGACGAGCAAGTTGTTGGTACAGATGATGAGGTAACCGAGGAAGAAGAGATTTATCATGATGACCCCAATGACTCAGATGACTCATACGATGTAGAGGAAGACATTCCTCAGTGGGTTCATGATCAAACATATCGGTTGTAGACTAGAAATGTAGACTATTAGTATTAGATGAGATCTAAGTTTTATTCTATAGTTGTTTTATCACATTATGGTACTTGTACTTGTAATACCTATGGTTAATTAACGAAAATAAACCTAGTAGTTTGGTGGGTAGACGGGGTTTCCAGTGAGGCAATGGCGCAGATGAACTGGTTGTTTTGTCGAAGCCAAACCAACTAGGTTTTTATGGTACACATTGTTTTTATTTTTCCTAATTTTTACGATTTTTCCTGAATTTTTACGCTTTTTACGATTTTTTACTAATTTTTGAAAAATATTAATTAAAAAAACAAAAAAACAATTAACAATTGTCGGGCCGCCTATGCGACCGCACAATCAATTATGCGATCCTGGCGGTCCAGCTGCACAGGATCGCATAATCGGTTTTAAAACCTTGAATTATAAACAAAACAAACCGTGAGAGTAGTTATTGTTGTACAATTAATACATTGCCCACCTACTGTGAGAAGATGAAATAGTTGTAGGAAATGTAAACTAGTTTTATCAAGTACAGTGACAACTTCTCTAATTTACTCACTTTGGCCACTTGAATTGGATGATTAAAGTTGATAATCGCACACTAGTGGTAAAACAAGGAAACACGTGGCTTTGTATGGGATATATGTCATAGTATTTTGAAATAGTTGCTTTTATGGGGGTGTTGTATTACTCATTGGTTTTTGGAGGGCACCAAAAAACAAAATTCTGCTAATTTTTTTCTCAACCTTCTTACCTTTGGTAAGGTCTGCTTGATCTGTCCAAACGCTAGTTGTAACATCCTCAACACAACGGAAAATTTAAAATTTTTAATAACACACAATCAACAGAGGATATTACGCAAATACTGAACACAGGTGCACCAACATATATAATATATATACGAACATCATAGTATTTCAAAAGTTGTGATTACATCAAAAGACTATACAAATGGAAGCAGTAATCACTCGACCTCAACTGAGAGAAAGCTGGATCCGGTAGCGGTGCTCCTCTCCTCGGTCACCACCCCCAATCGCCGCTCACGGCCTGAAAGTAAACATGCAACAATGCCTGAGTTTCCTGAGGAAACCCCGTATGCCAAACTATACAATGCATGAAATGAAAGGCACCCTAGCATGCAATTCTAGTAAACAAGAAAAGCATCACAACCGGCTGGGCTCCAGGGCTTTTTCACCCAACCACCGCAACACACACACTCGTCGCCAAGCTGGGCTCCAGGTCTTTTTCAACCAACCGCAACTACCACAACACGACCAAGGGCTCCAGGTCTTTTTCAACCAACCCAAACGTCCAAGCGGTCTAGGTCTTTTTCAACCAACCCCTACACGAGGTCCCTGCTCAGGCTCCAGGCCTTTTTCAGACAAACTGAACGCACTACGGAGCTCCAGGTCTTTTTCGACCAACCCCGCACAGACTAGCTGGGCTCCAGGTCTTTTTCAACCAACCGCAGCTCTCACACAGTTATGGGGCTCCAAGTCTTTTTCAACCAACCGCCGCAACACCACATTCTAAGCTGGGCCTCAGGCCTTTTTCAGCCAATCCCAAGCTTTCACACAGTTACGGGGCTCCTGGTCTTTTTCAACCTACCGCCGCAACACTCGGGCACCCTAGAACACTTGCCGGAAGAACATCGGCACCACAACTCGCCCCACACGGACGACCACAACAACAACACCTCCATAGTGCAAAACTGGACACAAACGGTCGACCAAACCAAAAGTTCCGGTCGACCGAATCAAGCAAATACAGGGCAAAACACCTCGACCGGCACTCCCTCGGTCGACCGTGTCCCCAAACCACACTCGTTCGGTCGAACCCAAATCACGGGACGGTCGACCGTTTAGATGGTCAACTCCTAGGTTCAACGAACGAAACGACCAATCGGTCCAACTCCGAGCACTCCTCGGTCGACCGAATTCCTCTAGGGAATAATCCCTCTCACTCACAACAAATCCGGTCGAACGCCGAGCCCTCCTCAGTCGAAAGAATTCCTCCAGAGCGTTCCCCACGCTCAACACGCACAAGTCCGGTCGACCGAAACCACATTCGGTCGAACCGACCACACAATCCACTTAAGTCGTGGTCGGACGAAGTCATAGAGGCGGTCGACCGTTTGGATGGTCAACGCCCTATCCGACCCATGACGGTGCACACGGTCGACCGTCAAAGGGGACCCGATCGATCGAATCTCACCAGGCTTTGCCTCCAATGTACAATCGGTCGACCGCCACTGGGGCATCGTTCGACCGATTTGAGGCAGAACCCGAATTCTCTTCACGAACGGTCGACCGTTTGCACCAACCGGTCGACCGATCAGGCAGTGAAATCTGCTGCATGTTTACTTACGACGAGCCGAAAGGCCTACCGTCGACTTCCAATTACTCACGCTAACTAAGTGAGCAAGCTTGACATACCGGAAGGCTTGAAGAAGCCTTTTAAGAACTGCGACGACGCCTCCACGAGCACGTCTCCCCAAAACACGATCCGTCGACGAACCTCGCGTCCAAACGACGATCAGTCACCTCCTCGACGATCCACAGCGACAACACCACCTCCAACAACCTATACGACCACGCCACAGCCCCGAGTTAGGTCAAGGTAGGGGGAAACCAAAGAAACGAGAAGGTTCGAAATAGACACTGACCTCTACGAGCTAAACCAACACCAACCACCGCCTCTGTCTCGCCAGAGCTCCGCGCTTCCACGTCGGCGCACATGAACAGAGGGAGGGAGAGGGAACTGAGAGAGAGAGAGTTGTGAGGGAGAGAGAGAGCAACGAGAGAGAGAGAGAGAAACTTCCCCCCAAATATCTCCTCCAATCAAATCCTCACCATCCAATCCAATCCATCTCCACCACTCATCTCATCTACATTCCATCCAAGCCCTTCATCCACCTCCTTCAATCCCAGCCGTCCATCTCTTTCTCCCCTAACCACCACCTAAAGCATCCACAAAACACAATTAGGATAGGATTAGTCTCAAGATCTCATAATCCACCCGCCTAAAAGAATTTTGTCCTCGAAATCAAGACCGAAGCTCACCAAACAACTCCAGGAACTCCTTCCGGACCTCCTCCTCGATCTCCCAAGTGGCCTCTCGCTCACTGTGGTGCTGCCATCTGACCTTCACCATCGGAATGGTCCTCATCCTCAAATGATTCTCCATCCGATCCACAATCTCCACGGGTATATCCTCAAGAGACAAATCCTGCCGGATCTCTTGAACCTCCAACTGAATCACATGAGATGGATCTGCTACGTACTTCCTCAACATCGAAACATGGAAGACGTTTTGAAGACCCGAAAAATACGGCGGCAGCGCAACCATGTAGGCAACCTCTTTAATCCGCTCGAGAATCTCAAACGGTCCGACATACCTCGGACTGAGCTTTCCCTTCTTTCCGAACCTCATCACTCCTCGGGATGGCGAAATCCTCACGAAGACATGGTTACCTACCTCAAACCTCAGCTCTCGCCTACTCCTATCCGCGTAGCTCTTCTGCTTGCTCTTAGCAGTCGCTAGTCTCTGCCTGATTACATCCACCTTCTCAGCATACATCTGCACAATCTCAGGGCCAACTAGCTGTCTCTCGCCTACATCACTCCAGCATACCAGTGATCTACACGGCCTCCCGTACAGGGCCTTGTACGGTGTCATCCCAATGCTCGAATGGTAGCTGTTGTTGTAGGCAAACTCGATCAACGACAAATGTTCGTCCCAATGACCTGCCCAATCCAGAGTACAAGCTCGCAACATATCCTCTAGCGTCTGGATGGTCCTCTCAGAGCAACGAGAGAGAGAGAGAGAGAGAGAAACTTCCCCCCAAGTATTATCTCGATCCGAAATAATACTCACGGTCATACCGTGCAGTCTGACGATCTCCTCAAGATACAACTTAGCTAGACCCTCCAAAGGTAAAGTGGTCCGAATAGCTAAGAAGTGCGCCGACTTGGTCAGTCGATCGACTATAACCCAAATTACGTCATGGAATCCCCTCCTCCTCGGCAGCCCAGTAATGAAATCCATCGTCACGTGCTCCCACTTCCACTCTGGAAGCTTGATCCTCTGCATCGGCCCTGCAGGTCTCTGGTCCTCAATCTTCACTGCTGACAAATCAGACATCTGTCAACGAACTCTACGATCTCCGTCTTCATCCTCTTCCACCAGAAATTCCACTAAAGATCTCTATACATCTTCGTGCTGCCCGGGTGGATCGAATAACGGGATCTGTGTGACTCCTCTAGAATGTCCTTTCTCAGATCGCCTCCCTTTGGCACACAGACACGACCTCTGAACCTCAGTCCACCATCAACTCCAATACTGAAATCTAACACATCTCTGGCAGCTAACTGTAACATCCCAGCTAACTCATCATCAGCACTCTGAGCCTGAACAATACTCGAGACCAACTGAGACTCCACTCTCAGCCCGTCAATCACTGCACCTCGTGACTCATCGGTGAACGGTCTCCACTCGGTCAACGCCTCGAGCAGCTTCCACTCCTCGATACACAGACCTGCTGCGGTAACCTCCACCTTCCTGCTCAGCACATCAGCAACCGAATTCGCCTTCCCCGGATGGTACGAGATGGTGAAATCATAATCCTTAATCAGCTCGAGCCATCTGCGCTGCCTCATATTCAGCTCATTCTGCGAAAACAGGTACTTCAGGCTTTGATGGTCCGTGAACACCACGAATCGCTTGCCAAACACGTAATGCCTCCATGTCTTCAAAGCGTGCACCACTGCCGCCAACTCCAAATCATGAGTGGGGTAGTTCCTCTCATGCACCTTCAACTGTCTCGAAGCATATGCAACCACCTGCCCGTGCTGCATGACTACGCATCCCAGTCCAACGCCTGACGCGTCACTGTAAATCACAAATCCACCACTGCCACTGGGAAGTGTCAGAACTGGAGCAGTCGTCAGCCGACTCTTCAGTTCCTGGAAACTGTCCTCGCACTTATGGGACCACACGAACTCGACGCCCTTCCACGTCAAAGCCGTCAACGTGGAAGCCAACCTGGAGAAATCCTGAATAAAACGGCGATAGTACCCCGCCAGACCCACGAAGCTCCTGACCTATGCCACACTCGTCGGGGCTCTCCACTGCGTAACGGCCTCAACCTTCGCTGGATCTACTGAAATCCCCGCTCCCGATATGATGTTTCCCAGAAAGGCGACACTGCTCAGCCAGAACTCGCACTTTGAAAACTTGGCTTACAACTGATGATCCCTCAAAATGCTAAGTACAACTCTCAAGAGCTCTCGATGCTGCTCCACATCTGGTGAGTAAACCAAAATATCGTCCACAAAGACAATCACGAACCGATCGAGGTAAAGACTAAACGTCTTGTTCATCAAATCCATAAATGCTGCAGGTGCGTTCATCAACCCGAACGATATCACCAGAAACTCGTAATGCCCGTACATCGTCCTGAAAGTTGTCTTCTACACATCTTCCTCTCTGATCCTCAACTGATGATAACCGGATCGCAAATCAATCTTTGAGAATACCTGTGCTGACTGCAACTGGTCAAACAGGTCCTCGATCCTGGGCAAGGGATACTGATTCCTAACGGTAACCTTGTTCAGCATCCTGTAATCAATACACATCCGCAACGATCCATCCTTCTTCTTCACGAAAAATACCGGCGCTCCCCAAGGTGAGACAATGGGGCGAATAAATCCCGTATCCATCAGATCCTGCAACTGCTTCTTCAGCTCTGCCAGCTCAGCAGGTGTCATCCGATACGGCGGCTTCTACTGCGGCGTAGTCCCAGCTACCAAATCGATCCCAAACTCAATCTCTCTGTGAGGCGGCAACCCGGAGACATCATCGGAAAATACCTCAGGGAACTCCCGAACAATCTCAATGTCCTCAAATCTCCTCGCCTCTGGATCTGGAATTACCAAAGTGGCCACAAAAGCTATGTAGCCCTGTTGCAACAACCTCTGTGCCCTCACTGCTGATACGATCACTCTGCCTCCCCTATCCTTCACCCCCCTGATCAGCACATCCGGTAGACCCTTCCTCGGGATCAGAATCTTCTTCTCCCGGCACAACACTCGCACATCGTACTGCGATAGCCAATCCATCCCCAGTATGACGTCGAAGTCCTCCATCGGCAACAAGATCAGGTCAACCGGAAACTCCTGATCTTCCGAAACAATCGTGGTGCTGGGAAGGAAGCTCCCCACAATGCCCACCAGACCGAAGGGTGTGCTGACTTCCAACGTGGCAGTCAATATCGCAGGGGTACGGCCCAACACGCTCGCAAATCGCTCCGAAATGAATGAGGTGTGGCCCTACAATCAAACAACACTCTCGCACTCAACCCAGCAACAAAGAGTGTACCTTCCACCACCGTGCTGGCGTCTCTCGCCTCATCTGCCAGGATTGTAAAGACCCGTCCAGTCCTCTGACCCTGTTGTGGCAGCGCAAAAGGTCGGCGACCTCCGCCTCTGCCTGCTGCTGGCGGCCTTGAATGCCTGCTGGACCCGCCTGGCCCACTCAGACAGTCTCGCACAAAGTGGCATGGTTTGCCACACCCGTGACAAACCCCACGACCCCAACACTCTCCGGAGTGAACTCTGCCACAACCTCTATACGCCTCAGGCGGGCGTGACCCACCTCCTCCGATCCGGGGCCTCTTGCCCGGGTTCCCTGCTAGCGGAGCACCCCGACGTCCACTAACCTTCCCCGGTGCTCTCCTGGCCTCAGCATAATTCTGCTGGTAATCCTGATCGATGATCGTCGCAAACCGCACGGCATCGGCTAGCGTCTGTGGCATACTATAAGTCACCTGAGTACGGAGGGGCTTCCCTCGGCCCTTGTACAAACTTCCTCGCCCTCTGTAGCGGCGTCACACAAATCTTCGGACAGTAATGCTCCAGCGCATTGAACCTCTGGGTATAATCAGCTAGGGTCGCATCTCCCTGCTCGAGAGTCATAAACTCCTCTCTCCTCCCATCTCTGACATGCTCTGGGAAATACTGCTCGTTGAACTCCCGCAGGAATTCCTCCGCAACCTCAGACTCTCCTCTACCATCGAAGGTAGGCGGGTGATGTCTCATAAAGCGGTCGAGCATCGCTCCTGCCGCTGCTGGCTCTCCTCTGCCCGACTGGCGATCCAACATCGCTCCCAGTCGCCCCACCGTGTCATAGAGCATCCGCCGCTCCTCAGCCCAGTCCGTACTCCCAGTATCCCAACTGATGTCACGGTCCTATGGGGAGGTCTCACGCGTCTCGGAGGCATCTATACACAAAAAAAACACGTCAAAACCATGAATGCATGAACTAATGCAGACTCTAAAACTCTAAGGGTGGCTTCTTTGGAAAAGGACACTGAAACCGACCGCTCTGATACCAAGTTGTAACATCCTCAACACAGCGGAAAATTTAATTTTTTTAATAACACACAATGAACAGAGGATATTACACAAATACTGAACACAGGTGCACCAACATATATAATATATATACGAACATCAGAGTGTTTCAAAAGTTGATTATATCAAAAGACTATACAAATGGAAGCAGTAATCACTCGACCTCAACTGAGACAAAGCTGGATCCGGTAGCGGTGCTCCTCTCCTCGGTCACCACCCCCTATCGCCGCTCACGACCTAAAAGTAAACATGCAACAATGCCTGAGTTTCCTGAGGAAACCCCATATGCCAAACTCTACAATGCATGAAATGAAAGGCACCCAAGCATGCAATTCTACTAAACAAGAAAAGCATCACAACCGGCTGGGCTCCAGGGCTTTTTCACCCAACCACAGCACACACCACAGTCACGGGGCTCCAGGGCTTTTTCACCCAACCACCGCAACACACACACTCGTCGCCAAGCTTGGCTCCAGGTCTTTTTCAACCAACCGCAACTACGACGACACGACCAAGGGCTAGAGGTCTTTTTCAACCAACCCAAACGTCCAAGGGCTCCAGGTCTTTTTCAACCAACCCCTACACGCGGTCCCTGCTCAGGCTCCAGGCCTTTTTAAGCCAACCCGAACGCACTACGGAGCTCCAGGTCTTTTTCAACCAACCCCGCACAGACTAGCTGGGCTCCAGGTCTTTTTCAACCAACCGCAGCTCTCACACAGTTACGGGGCTCCAGGTCTTTTTCAACAAACCGCCGCAACACAACATTCTAAGCTGGGTCTCAGGCCTTTTTCAGCCAATCCCAAGCTCTCACACAGTTACGGGGCTCCAGGTCTTTTTCAACCAACCGCCGCAACACTCGTGCACCCTAGCACACTTGCCGGAAGAACACCGGCAACACAACTCGCCCCACACGGACGACCACAACAACAGCACCTCCACAGTGCATGATTGACATCATTTCATGCTTATATTTGTATCTTATATCCATTATCTTTCACCTAAACAATGCTATGTTACGAGTTTTAGGTTTAGTTTTCAGGAATAAATAGGTTTGAAGAGACGAAACATAAAAGGATCCAAAAGCTGGGAAAAAGGACTGGATTGTGAGATCTGGGGACCAAGATGCAATGAAGAAGGACCTGATTGCAAGACAGAAGGACCTAAGAGCAAAACAGAATACTCCACACCATCATGGGGATTATTTTACCAATTCGATAAAGGTCGGAGCTCCAACAAGTCCAGTAACCGCATCAAAGACAAACAATACCCGAAAGAAAAGCCCACAACAAAAATGAGCAGGATCTGAACCATATAGACCGCTAATTGGCGGTCCATTTTGGCCCAAATCCGCTCAAATTTCTCCAGCACATGTATTAGAGGATGTTTAGGCTATTTTTGGTATCGGTTTAGTCCCACATCGGGGGATTGTCCCGGATTAGCTTTTTCCATGCCTATAAATAGAACTCTTCACCTTCCATTGTAATGACTCCATATTTTAAGTGGTTATTCTTCCTACTAGAAGTGAGGCCTTGAAGCACACACTAAAGTAGGAGGATGCTACTTTTAATGTGAGTCATTTTATCAATAAATTTTTGTGTTTCTTTCATTGTTTGTTTATGCTTCTTTTTATTGTTTGTGCATGTTTTAGTTTAATCGTCTTTTATTTCTAGCTTAGTTTTAAATATGCTTTCTTTGCCTAGCTTAATAATTAGTGTAATGTTTAGTGAGTAGTTCCATCCCCTTTGGGGGGTGGAGTAGATGTACATACATGCATTAGAGAATGGGATGAATGCTTTAATTTCAATGTGTTGATTAAACATGAATGTATGCTTGCTTGTTTAAGATAGAATTTACAACTTGATGAGTTTTGCCAAAATGATTAGACACCTCTCATGCTTGTTTAGGTTCTGAAATAAACACCTTGCATATGTAAATGTTAATCAACTAAGTTGGTGAATAGATTGATAGGTTTTGCCACACATTTAGACACTTCCTATGCATGATAAACACCACCTTCATGTGCTTAAAGAATGTATTCTACACCCACCTCTTTGCATGTGTGCACTCACTCCACCCCTTAGGGGGTTTCCATTCCTGAAATTCCAGCATTCTTGTTTTGTTCTTAGCTTAGTTCTTATTTCATCGTTTGTTTGCTTCTTTCACATTTCATACTTCTTAGCGTAGTGTAGCGTAGGTTAGCATAATCAATCTTTCTCTTCCCTGTTTTGCCACTTGATTTCTAATAAACAAGAGGCTGCTCACCTCCCTGAGGACGACCCGTACTTGCCACCGCTTCATCGCGGCCGTGCACTTGTGGTTTAATTAAAACGTTCAACAAGTTTTTGGCGCCGTTGCCGGGGAGGTGCTAGTCCAGACTCTTGTTTGGACGATTCGAGTGGATTTAATTTTTGTTTTGTAGTTTGTCTTTGTTTTAGGAGACTTGGAGTGGTCAGGAGGAGCACCTGGAGAAGTTTTGAAGCAAGCTGGGCACTGTAGAATGCCAATCAGCGGCCTGAGACCGCCAATTGGCGGTCTGGTAAGCTCAGCTCGCTTTCTTATTTCTTTGGTCTGTTTACTTTATCTAATATAGTGGTCTGGGACTTAATTAGGCATGTTTTGACTTATAGTTTGTTCCCAGATCAATAATCAAACCTCCCTTAAGCAACTTGGACCCTAAAACTCAAAGCAAAAGATTAGGCATTCTTTTTGTTTAGGCCATGCATCATGTAGGTGACTTAGGCATTTAGATTGTCTTTTATCTTAGCTTTATTTTCTGTTGCTGAGAGCTGGCGTGAGGTACACACCTTCTACTCTCATGCATGCATTTCGTATGAACATGCATTAGTTAGTAGGAAGTGCATTGAAACAAGTGTGAGTTGAGCGTTTTGTTTGGAGAGTTGATTGCTAGATTAGGACTCCAAAACGCTACTAAGGAGGGGTTGTCCCATAAAAGATAAGGTGGGGGATTTCATCACCCTTTCCTTCACCCCAAAAACTACACTAATCAAGAGCCTAATTTTAAAATCAAGTAGACATTGGCCTTAAGGATTTCAGGCGCATTAGGAGAGTGATCTGGTCCCGACCGTCATGACCTGATCGGCGTTGCCCACTTTGTCGATAGTAGGAGAGACGAGATCCCCGGATCTTGGCTCACTTGCTGGGCTTTGTGGTCCTCGTTGTAGGGAGGTGAGGCGTGTTGAGGCCGTGTGACCTCGCAGTTAGGCGTCGTCTAGCTCTAAGGACCTATAGCGACCTTAGGAGTGCTTGAGCCTTGTTTGCTTGTGTGCTTCTACCTGTACCCATCCGCCGTAGCATAAGGACTTCTTCCCTTCTCTCCTGAGTCATTCTTTCTCTCCTGTGTTCCCCCGTCTTATCCCCTACGTAAATTCTTTGAAAAAAAAGAGTTGTGGTTTGTGTGTGCACCTTTGTGCATGCTTTCGTGGACACGAGACTAGAGTGGTCGTTTGACGAGGAGCGTTGTCAATCCGGCTTCGGTCATCCATTTCTCGACACCTCCCTCCTCTCGTGTCGCACGCAGTCCGGGTGCAATGGCTGCTAATTTCCGTGAGGAGGAGCAGTTGCTGGACCTGCCTGCTCCACCTGTTCTTCCAGTTGTCGTTCCCATACCTCTTCGTGATCGATGCTGTAAGACCCGCTCTCCGGTACCTTATTAAGTCCTATTCATCCTTATGCCCGAGTTTGTATTTTCTTGATGAATGGTGTTAGATTATGCGGTTTTATGCTTTGTTTTGGAAAAGCTTCCTTTCGGGGAAAAGTTTCCTTTTTGGGCGGGTTCGACCGTCGGGTGCGACTGCATTCGATCGACTTAATCGGTTCAATCGGGTGCAAACCTTGGGTGTGGATTCGTTTATTTGTTGGTTGAGGCGTGTTTGGCTGGTGGAGAGTTGTGTGATTAGGGTTGCCACATCAGCAAAGGAGAATCTTGCAATATTTGATTTGGATGCTTTAAGGAAAGTCTGAATTGGCCATCAAAGCCAATAATTCCTTGCCTTGTTGGTGGTTGCTTCTTATAAACTTGCACCAAAGGAACCCTAACCAGTCGTCCCATACCTCCCCTCCCTTGTCTTCTCCACGCCATCCACCTCAGACCACCTCCACCTCCCTCTCCGGTGAGCTACTGGACTGATCTCCGGCAAGATTGGTAGAGCAAGCTAGTGGGCATCAATTGTGCGGCTAGAAGAGATACAAAAGCTATGTTACGAGTTTTATGTTTAGTTTTCAGGAATAAATAGGTTTGAAGAGATGAAACATAAAAGGATACAAAAGCTGGGAAAAAGGACTGAATTGTGAGATCTGGGGACCAAGATGCAAGGAAGAAGGACCTGATTGCAAGACAGAAGGACCTAAGAGCAAAACAGAATACTCCACACCATCATGGGGAGTATTTTACCAATTCGATTCGGGTTGGAGCTCCAACAAGTCAAGTAACCGCATCAAAGACTAACAATACCGGAAAGAAAAGCCCACAACAAAAATGAGCAGGATCTGAACCATATAGACCGCTAATTGGCGGTCCATTTTGGCCCAAATCCGCTCAAATTTCTCCAGCACATGTATTAGAGGATGTTTAGGCTATTTTTGGTATCGGTTTAGCCCCACATCGGGGGATTGTCCCGGATTAGCTTTTTCCATGCCTATAAATAGAACTCTTCACCTTCCATTGTAATGACTCCATATTTTAAGTGGCTATTCTTCCTACTAGAAGTGAGGCCTTGAAGCACACACTAAAGTAGGAGGATGCTACTTTTAATGTGAGTCATTTTATCAATAAATTTTTGAGTTTCTTTCATTGTTTGTTTATGCTTCTTTTTATTGTTTGTGCATGTTTTAGTTTAATCGTCTTTTATTTCTAGCTTAGTTTTAAATATGCTTTCTTTGCCTAGCTTAATAATTAGTGTAATGTTTAGTGAGTAGTTCCATCCCCTTTGGGGGGTGGAGTAGATGTACATACATGCATTAGAGAATGGGATGAATGCTTTAATTTCAATGTGTTGATTAAACATGAATGTATGCTTGCTTGTTTAAGATAGAATTTACAACTTGATGAGTTTTGCCAAAATGATTAGACACCTCTCATGCTTGTTTAGGTTCTGAAATAAACACCTTGCATATGTAAATGTTAATCAACTAAGTTGGTGAATAGATTGATAGGTTTTGCCACACATTTAGACACTTCCTATGCATGATAAACACCACCTTCATGTGCTTAAAGAATGTATTCTACACCCACCTCTTTGCATGTGTGCACTCACTCCACCCCTTAGGGGTTTTCCATTCCTGAAATTCCAGCATTCTTGTTTTGTTCTTAGCTTAGTTCTTATTTCATCGTTTGTTTGCTTCTTTCACATTACATACTTCTTAGCGTAGTGTAGCGTAGGTTAGCATAATCAATCTTTCTCTTCCCTGTTTTGCCACTTGATTTCTGATAAACAAGAGGTTGCTCACCTCCCTGAGGACAACCCGTACTTGCCACTGCTTCATCGCGGCCGTGCACTTGCGGTTGAATTAAAACGTTCAACAATGCAAAACTGTACACAAACGGTTGACCGAACCAAAAGTCCCGGTCAACCGAATCAAGAAAATACAGGGCAAAACACCTCAACCGTCACACCCTCGGTCGACCGTTTCCCCAAACCACACTCGTTCGGTCGAACCCAAATCACGGGACGGTCGCCCGTTTAGATGGTCAACTCCCAGGTTCAACGAACGAAACGACCAATCGGTCGAACTCCGAGCACTCCTCGGTCGACCGAATTCCTCCAGGGAATAATCCCTCTCACTCACCACGAATCCGGTCGAACGCCGAGCCCTCCTCGGTCGACCGAATTCTTCCAGAGCGTTCCCAACGCTCAGCACGCACAAGTCCGGTCGACCGAAACCACATTTGGTCGAACCGACCACACAATCCACTTAAGTAACGGTCGGACGAAGTCATAGAGGCGGTCGACCGTTTGGATGGTCAACGCCCTATCCGACCCATGACAGTGCACACGGTCGACTGGCAAAGGGGACCCGGTTGACCGAATCTCACCAGGCTTTGCCTCCAATGCACAATCGGTCGACCGCCCCTGGGGCATCGTTCGACCTATTTGAGGCAGAACCCGAATTCTCTTCACGAACGGTCGACCGTTTGCACCAACCGGTCGACCGATCAGGCAGTGAAATCTGTTGCATGTTTACTTGCGACGAGCCGAAAAGCCTACCGTCGACTTCCAATTACTCACGCTAACTAAGTGAGTGAGCTTGACATACCGGAAGGCTTGAAGAAGCCTTTGAAGAACTGCGACGACGCCTCCACGAGGACATCTCCCCAAAACACGATCCGTCGACGAACCTCGCGTCCAAACGACGATCAGTCACCTCCTCGACGATCCACAGCCACAACACCACCTCCAAGAACCTCTACGACCACGCCACAACCCCGAGTTAGGTCAAGGTAGGGGGAAACCAAAGAAACGAGAAGGTTCGAAATACACAATCACCTCTATGAGCTAAACCAACACCAACCACCGCCTCTGTCTCGCCGGAGCTCTGCGCCTCCACGCCGGCGCACATGAATAAAGGGAGGGAGAGGGAACTGAGAGAGAGAGAGAGCTGTGAGGGAGAGAGAGCATCGAGAGAGAGAGAGAGAAACTTCCCCCCAAATATCTCCTGCAATCAAATCCTCACCATCCAATCCAATCCAATAAACGAAGCAGATGCGTCCAAGACCACCAAATACACTAAGCAAAGCCCAGCAGAAATTCCAGATGGACCCGGACTTTTTGGACCACCAATTGGCGGTCCATTTTGGCCCAAATCCACTAAAATTTCTCCATCACATGTGTTAGAGGATGTTTAGGCTATTTGTGGTATCTGTTTAGTCCCACATCGGGGGATTTTCCCGGTTTGCCTTTTTCCATGGTTATAAATAGAACTCTTCACCTTCCATTGTAATCACTCCATATTTTAAGTGGCTATTCTTTCTACTAGAAGTGAGGCCTTGAAGCACACACTAAAGTAGGAGGATGCTACTTTTAATGTGAGTCATTTTAATACAAGTTTTCTTTATTATGTTGTTTGTTTTATGTTTCTTGTTTTGCTTTGCTTAATCTCATTTCATTAGTTTTATTAGCTTAGTTAATATGCTTTCTTTGTTTAGTTTAATAATTAGTGTAATGTTTAGTGAGTAGTTCCATCCCCTTTGGGGGTGGAGTAGATGTACATACATGCAAATGAGAATGGATTGAATGTTTTATTTCCAATGTGTTGATAAAACATGAATGTATGCTTGCTTGTTTAGGATAGAATTTATAACTTGATGAGTTTTGCCAAAATTATTAGACACCTCTCATGCTTGTTTAGGTTCTGAAATAAATATCTTGCATATGTAAATGTTAATCACCTAAGTTGGTGAATAGATTGATAGGTTTTGCCACAACATTTAGACACTTCCGATGCATGATAACACCACCTTAATTTGTGCTTAAAGAATGTGTTCAACACCCACCTCTTTGCTTGTGTGCACTCACTCCACCCCTTAGGGGTTTTCCCATTTCTGTATTCCAGCATTCTTCTTTTGTTCTCAGCTTAGTTTTCATTTCATTGTTTGTTTCTTTCGTTCGCATTTCATACTTCTTAGCATAGTTTAGTGTAGAGTAGCATAATCAATCTTTCTCCCCCAATTGTTGCCACTTGATTTCTGATAAACAAGAGGTTGCTCACATCCCTGAGGACGACCCGTACATGCCACCGCTTCATCGCGGCCGTGTACTTGCGGTTTAAATTAAAACGTTCAGCAAGTTTTTGGCGCCGTTGCTTGGGAGGTGCCAGTCCAGACTCTTGTTTGGACGATTCGAGTGGATTTAATTTGTGTTTTGTAGTTTGTCTTTATTGTAGGAGACTGGGAATAGCAAGAGGAGGCTGCTGAAGAAATTTCCAGACGACCTGAGCACTTCAGACCGCCAATCAGCGGTCTGGTGAGCTTTGTTCATCTTTTAATTTCTTTGTGTTGTTGCTCTACAAGATCTAGTAATCTGGGACTCAATTTGGCATGTTTTGACTTATAGTTCGTTCCCATATCAATAATCAGACCTCCTTTAAGCAACTTGGACCCTAAAACTCAAAGCAAAAGACTAGGCATTCTTTCTTGTTTAGGTGATGCACCATGTATGTGACTTAAGCATTTAGATTGTCTTTTATTTTAGCTATATTTTTAGTTGCTGAGTGATGGCGTGATGTACGCACCTTCTACTCTCATTCATGCATTTTGTATGACATGCGTTAGTTAGTAGGAAGTGCATTGCAACAAGTGTGAGTTGAGCGTTGTTTGGAGAGTTGATTGTTATATTTAGGACTCCAAAACGCTACTAAGGAGGGGCTGTCCCGTAAAAGATAAGGTGGGGGATTTCATCACCCTTTCCTTCGCCCCACAAACCACACTAATCAAGAGCCTAATTTTAAAATCAAGTAGACGATGGCCTAAGGATTTCGGGCGCATTAGGAGAGTGATCTGGTCCCGACCGTCATGACCTGATCGGCATTGCCCACTTTGTCGATAGTAGGAGAGACGAGATCCCCGGATCTTTGCTCACTTTCTGGGCTTTGTGGTCCTCGTCGTAGGGAGGTGAGGCGTGTTGAGGTCGTGTGACCTCGCAGTTAGGCGTCGTCTAGCTGTAAGGACCTATAGCGACCTTAGGATTGCTTGAGCCTTGTTTGCTTGTGTGCTTCTACCTGTACCCATCCGCCGTAGCATAAGGACTTATTCCCTTCTCTCCTGAGTCATTCTTTCTCTCCTGTGTCCCCCCGTCTTCTCCTCTACGCACATTTTTTGTTTAAAAAAAAGAGATTTGGTTTGTGTGTGTGCACCTTTGTGCATGCTTTCGTGGACACGAGACGAGAGGGGTCGTTTAACGAGGAGTGTTGTCAATCTGGCTTCAGTCATCGATTTCTCAACGCCTTCCTCCTCTCGTGTCGCACACCGTTCGGGTTCAATGGCTGCTCATTTCCGTGAGGAGGAGCAATTGCTGGACCCACTTGTTCCACCTGTGCTTCGAGTTGTCACTCCCATACCTCTACGTGATCGATGCTACCTGAGCCGTACCAATCTACCTTCATGCATCGTATTGCCAGAGGCTCATGGGAACCATTTTGAGGTTAAGCCTCAGTTTATCTCCATGCTCCCTCATTTAACTGGGAAAGGTGACCCCTATATCTTTCTCAAGGAATTTGAGGAGGTCTGTGCTATGTTCAAGCTGCAACAACTTAGCACAGACTCCATCCATCTTAGGCTCGTTCCTTTCGCATTAAAGGATGATGCCAAGAAGTTGTACAACAACCAGGCGAATTCCTTTAGGACTTGGGATGAGTTTCAATCTGCATTCCTCAAGAAGTACTTTCCAAATCATCGGACACAAAAATTGAGGAACGAAATCAATTCGTTCTATCAACATGAGACCGAACCATTTCATGCATATCTAGAGAGGTTCAAAGAGCTACTATCCTCGTGCCCTCACCATGGCATTGAGTTGTGGCGTCTTTGTCATATTGTTTACGAAGGTCTTCACATCCCGTCAAGAACGCTCCTTGAGTCCATGTGTCAAGGAGAGTTGCTGGGAAAGGATGAAAGGGAGGCATGTGCCTTCCTAGAAGACCTCGCTGAGAAAACCATGCAATGGGAGAGTGTGAGGGAACCACCTGCATCATCTAGCATAGGAGCAAGGATCGTGAATGCAAACTCGACTAGATCGGGTCCCGCATTTGTTGTCGATACCACTACGGCCACCGAGGCGCGCATGGCGGCCTTAATGCGCCGTATCGATTCGATTGAGCTCCAAAACCAACATGGTGCACCTCACACGTCCACATCTAGTCCAGTTCCTTGTCATTCATGTGGTAGGATAGGTCATGTAGAAAGCGAGTCTGAGTCCATTCCTCCTGAGATGGAGCGTGTCAACGCCATCTATGATAGAAACAGAAATGACCCATACTCATCATCTTATAATCCTGGATGGAGGAACCACCCCAATTTTTCATGGAACCAAACTAGTGCCCCGGGTTGTCCTTCAAATTCCTCTAGACCACATTACCAATCACACCAACCTCCCATGCATGCACATTCCTATCAGCCACCTCAAGCGCAAACCACCAATCAATCGGGTTTCCCAAATTCCAATAACATGGAAACCCAAAGCAATTCGCTTGAGACCTTGACTCGTGGACTTGAAAACTCAATGATTTTTTTTTTCAACTACGAGTCAAGTTCTCACTTCCAATCAGCAGACCATCAAATCTCTAGAGCTTCAGATGGGCCAATTGGCTCAGTCTGTATATGAAAGAGAGAGATGGTCTTTTCCTAGCCAGCCTGAGGCTAACCCCCGTATGTACCAACAACAACACATGCAAAATGAGAATGTGGTACCTCGGGGGAGGCAAGTGAACCATGTGGAGGAACCTGTTCACCATGTCAATTCCATTGTGACCTTAAGGAATGGAAAACAGGTTGACAATCACATTTCCTTGCCACAACAACCACCATCTATGCAGCCCCTCAGTGGGAATGGTGGTGAAGAAGAGGTTGAGGGTGAGGGTAATACACCAACGCTTCTTTCTTCTCAGGCACCGCAGAAAACCTACCTGCCAAAAGCTCCCTATCCAAGTAGGTTAACCAAAAAGCAGAGTGACAACATGGACAACATATTAGAGGTGTTTAAGCAAGTAAAGGTTAACATCCCCTTGTTGGATGTCATCTAGCAAATACCTCAATATGCCAAAGTGTTGAAGGATCTCTGCAGAACCAAGAGGAAGACCAATGTTCCTAAGAAAGCATTCTTGGCTGCAAATATCAGCTCACTTTTGTCCAATCCTGCCTACACAAAATACAAGGACCCTGGGTGTCCTACTATTCAGTGTACGATAGGGGACACTAGAATGAGCAATGTTTTGCTTGATTTAGGATCAGCGGTCAACCTCCTCCCATTCTCTGTTTATAAACAGTTGAACTTGGGAGAATTGAAACCAACTAAGATCACCCTCCAATTGGCGGATAGATCCATTCGTATTCCCATGGGGATTATCGAGGATGTGCTTATCAAAGTTGGAGATTTTATATTTCCAGTCGATTTTGTTGTCCTCGATACCAATCCTGTTGCGAACACCCACTCTCAAATACCTTTGATTTTGGGTAGACCATTTCTGGCAACCTCCAATGCCTTGATTAATTGTAGAAATGGTCTCATGAAGCTCTCATTCGGTAACATGAGTGCTGAGTTTCATGTGTTCAACTCTGGTAGGCAACAGGAGCCCATGGATGAACCGTTAAATCTAAATCTCATCCGCCAATTGGAGAAAGCCCCACAAAATCAACGAACACCCCTAACCCCAATGCAACCCGTTGAGAATGTTCGTGAGCCCAGCGAAAACTCATTGCCTGTCTTCGCAATGCAACAGAGTGAGCTTGCCTCGAACATGAATGTCCAAAGGGAGTGTTCGTTGCATGATTCAGTTGAGAGTACTAGTGAGAGTGAGACACCTCATCATATGCCTATACCAGAAGGTGTCTCTACCTCATGTCCCATGGCCATTGAGCCATTTAAGCTTCATATTGACTCCAACAAGGACCCACCTATGACCGAGCTTATGCTTGATGATCTAAATGATGGTGGGAGGTCCTTGTTGGATGACTTGAGGAGAAGCCCCATTCTTAGTGATGCAAGTCTGCTGCATCCATCGAATGAGCCTGAGGAACTCATTCTGATGCACCCGCCTATTGGTTGGAGGGTTTTCTTCGATGAGCAATTAAACCCTAGTGAGGCAACACAACTTCACTTTGTTGCCCACACCCAATCAATATCATGAGGGGTTCGAGCCTTTCAGCTTTGACCTTTCACCCCTCATGACACCTCAGAGTACCAGTGGAGTTTGCCCATCTCGGCAAGTCTCTGGTCCTCATGACTTGATGCTCTCATTTGATGTTACTTGACCAAATGATTATGAGAATATCGTTGTTCCTGTACATATCATGTAAAAAATTCGATAAAAAGAAGAAAAAAGAGAGAGAAGTGTGTAATAAAAGACTCCTTCAGTGAGCATCGATTGTTGTGGGCCCCAACCCTTGTGTACTTGGGCCCCAATTTCTTCACGTATTTATCTCCCTTCTTCAGCTTCTCACAGGTTTTGAGGGAATTTGGGTTTGTGTCCATCAACATGACCCTGAACGTCCCTTTGTACTTCATGTTGGTGAGATCATTCCTTTTTCATGCATATATCCATGTAGTATCTTGTTCGCATTCATTGAGGATAATGCATGAGGTAGGTGTGGGGGGGTGTTTTACGTGTGTACATATTCGAGTCTTTTTCCTTTGGTTTTGTTTTCTTTTGTGTGTACTGCTAGGGTCATGTTAGTGTGCCGCATTTAACATTGATATATATGCTTGCCATGATCCTTGGGTGACTTGTCTTCTTTTGCTTGCCGAATGCTTTAAAATTTCCACATTTCTTTCAAAATCTTCATGTGTGTGTTCAGCATGTGCAAAACCGTTGAGAGGCAAAGTAAAAAGAAAGCTCCCAAAATTGTCTTCAACTTGATGCATTAGGATATCTAGTTTACTGGCTTTAGGTCTTATCGAGTCGTTAGGATGCACCCCGGTTTTCCCTCGGGGGGCGTGTAATCATAGGGTTTCAGCACTCAAACAGTTAAAGAAGTCCACCTTGAACCTAGTGAGTCAAATAATTCGTGTCTGTTAGTATAAGGAAGTTTGTCGTAGTCAAGGGCCCTTAATCTCTTTTTGTGAAACTTAAGTGTAGGGGTTTTGGTTCCCATGTAGATAAATAAATAAGTGGCGTTCTCTCTTCTCACACGGATCCTATCACTCGGGAAAGTAGGTCTGAGGGGACTTTGTGCCTGGTGCTTTCGAGTCATCTGACTTGGGATAAACCGACCGAACTCCCGTTACACGGGTGGTAGGGATCACCCTATGTGGAGATTTGGGGGAAGGTTTACGTGACAGTGTAAGTCCTCATAGGCAATGATGCACGAAACCTGACCCTGGGAGAATCAAACACCAACCAATAAAATGCTCCAAAGAAAAAAGTAAAGAAAAAAAAAAAGTCAAATAAGAACCAAAATGGACTTTACACATTGTACCACATTCAGAAGTTAAGGTTGCACATGTCTTTCACTCAAGTCCTTAACTAACTTTCACGAATAACTCATTAGGCTACGTGTGTGGACCGATTACATATATAGAGTCGACCTGTAGTATTACCGCGTCCCATGATCGACTTATGAGTCCAACGAGTCGTGTAGCTGGATTGATTAATGCATCTTGTTCGGATTTTGTAGGTTTATCCGCTGAAAACCCTCAGGAGACAACACTCCTCCTCCTTGGCGACAAGGAGGTTTAACGGCTTGTTGCACATGCTAAGTGCAATCGTGATTCCTACGAAAGTGAGTTAGGATTTCTTGTTTTTCGTATGCTTTTCCTTTCTTTGTTTTGCTCGGGACTAGCAAAAGTTAGGTGTGGGGGTATTTGATTGACATCATTTATTGCTTATATTTGTATCTTATATCCATTATCTTTCACCTAAACAATGCTATGTTATGAGTTTTATGTTTAGTTTTCAGGAATAAATAGGTTTGAAGAGATGAAGCATAAAAGAACCCCAAAGCTGGGAAAAAGGACTGAATTGAGAGATCTAGGGACCAAGATGCAAGGGAGAACGACCTGAACGCAAGACAGAAGGACCTAAGAGAAAAACAGAAAACTCCACACCATCATGGGGAGTATTTTGGCAATTCTATTCGGGTCGGAGCTCAAATAAACGAAGTAGATGCATCCAAGACCACCAAATACACTAAGCAAAGCCTAGCAGAAATTCCAGATGGATCCGGACTTTTTGGACCGCCAATTGGCAGTCCAAGACCGCTAATTGGCGGTCCATTTTGGCCCAAATCCACTAAAATTTCACCAGCACATGTATTAGAGGATGTTTAGGGTATTTGTGGTATCTGTTTAGTCCCACATCGGGGGATTGTCCCGGTTTACCTTTTTCCATATCTATAAATAGAACTCTTCACCTTCCATTGTAATGACTCCATATTTTAAGTGCCTATTCTTCCTACTAGAAGTGAGGCCTTGAAGCACACACTAAAGTAGGAGGATGCTTCTTTTAATGTGAGTCATTTTAATACAAGTTTTCTTTATTATGTTGTTTGTTTTATGTTTCTTGTTTTGCTATGCTTAATCTCATTTCATTAGTTTTATTAGCTTAGTTAATATGCTTTCTTTGTTTAGTTTAATAATTAGTGTAATGTTTAGTGAGTAGTTCCATCCCCTTGGGGGGTGGAGTAGATGTACATACATGCAAATGAGAATGGATTGAATGCTTTATTTCCAATGTGTTGATAAAACATGAATGTATGCTTGCTTGTTTAGGATAGAATTTATAACTTGATGAGTTTTGCCAAAATGATTAGACACCTCTCATGCTTGTTTAGGTTCTGAAATAAACATCTTGCATATGTAAATGTTAATCACCTAAGTTGGTGAATAGATTGATAGGTTCTGCCACAACATTTAGACACTTCCTATGCATGATAACACCACCTTAATTTGTGCTTAAAGAATGTGTTCAACACCCACATCTTTGCTTGTGTGCACTCACTCCACCCCTTAGGGGTTTTCCCATTTCTGTATTCCAGCATTATTCTTTTGTTCTTAGCTTAGTTGTCATTTCATTGTTTGTTTCTTTCGTTCACATTTAGATACTTCTTAACGTAGTTTAGTGTAGAGTAGCATAATCAATCTTTCTCCCCCAATTGTTGCCACTTGATTTCTGATAAACAAGAGGCTGCTCACCTCCCTGAGGACGACCCGTACTTGCCAGCGCTTCATCGCGGCCGTGCACTTGCGGTTTAAATTAAAACGTTCAACACCAACCACCGCCTCTGTCTCGCCGGAGCTCCGCGCCTCCACGCCGGCGCACATGAACAGAGGGAGGGAGAGGGAACTGAGAGAGAGAGCTGTGAGGGAGAGAGAGCATCGAGAGAGAGAGAGAGAGAGAGAGAGAGAGAGAGAAACTTCCCCCCAAATATCTCCTGCAATCAAATCCTCACCATCCAATCCAATCCAATCCATCTCCACCACTCATCTCATCTCCATTCCATCCAAGCCCTTCATCCACCTCCTTCAATCCCAGCCGTCCATCTCTATCTCCCCTAACCACCACCTAAAGCATCCACAAAACACAATTAGGATAGGATTAGTCTCGAGATCTCACACTAATAATTTTTTATGTTCTTAAATTATTATGGATTGGCATTAATGGTTAAAAAGAAGTAATCAACTACTAGGCAAACTACTCTGCACTCTGGACAAGCATGATGGGAGTTTCAAATATCATCTGCAACTCACTTCAACATTATTCAAACTCTAACCATTATATTTGGTTGGGTAATAATACCGATGAATGTGAATCGATTGTCATATCTTAATTCCCAATTGTTGGGCTCCAGATATCAATTCGTGGTTTACCCATTTGGTTGCATTTGTCACTAACTGTTGAGACTTCGGATTTCTATTAGTTAATTTATGTTACCTATTTTACCATTTATTCTATAAGAATTTATAACAAGATTGCATATACCATTAGATATCACATGATTTGGTGGGAAGCAGTAATCCTTATCGTCGATCTCTGTCTTGCCTATTTTAGCAGCAATAGATGATTTGACGTATTATGTTTACACCTGAGATCAGCACATGATTGGATTTATTCTATGATAACACATCGACTGATGTACCAATTAAAAAAAATCTACTGATGTGAGTTGGGGTTACTTTTGTATGTCGTGACCCATCTATGTAAGTGACCCAGTTGTGAGATTAATCCTCTTGGATCAAGTAATATTTAAAATCGCAGCACAGGTTAAGTCTCTATCTATCTCTACCCTATGACCACATGCTTATGGCATTTGAGTTTACTTCCTAAAGTTTACATATTTGTGTTAGATGGTGTTTTCTTAGTTTGCTACTTTAGATTTAGTCATTGTCGAAAAGAATGTTTTGTGGTTAGTTTGAAATAATAATACTAATCAAAAGAATAGCCTTATCATAAAGATTGTGATGCACTCAGTTGTTCTTCTCAAAGCATGTAGCCCTGTTTATTATAATAAAAAAGAAATTGTACTGAACTTATATGATATCCAGTCTATGTTCTGTATTAAGATTCACATTCCATTTTCAACCATGATGTTGGCGATGTTTTCTTTTTGATAGTGTGTTGATGTCATTGTTAATATGAAAGAGATATACTACATGAAGAATTGAATCACAAAAGAGTCCCAATATGTGTAGAAATGTGCCTGTGGGTGTGTGCATATCACATTTTGCTGTCTTCAATAAAATAAATCAAACCCCAAGAATAAGGGAGATTCTATGTGAAATAGGATTCTGAATTTTGATCGTAAAACCAGGGTTGGTGTCCAGTTCAAGTGGGTTAAATATCAAATTTTTATTCAGCAGTTAAACTATCATGTATTGGATTAATCTGAGGATTAAGATGATGTTTGCCCAAAGCACTGACACGTGGCGCACTCTCATTGGCTGCGCATTAGGGTTTAGGGAAGACTCTTCTATATAAGAAGAGGAGGCTCTCATTGGAGGGGGTTGCATTCCTTGTGTCTAAAACCCTAACCCTAGCCGCCACCTCTCCTCTCTCTCCCATCCGTCCCACCTTCTCCTCCACTCCTCCCGTAGACTGACTCTTGGGTTGTGGATTAGTCCTTCTTCTCCACGAGAGTTGAAGGTCGGCCGGTGCTCGAGGCGACTCTGTGAGGTGATCTCCGGTTCCCTTCCGCTGCCACAGGTTCTCTCCTACAAAGGTAAATATGAACCTGTAGATTCAATCGTAGATTGCTTACATTGGTACCAGAGCCATCTTGGTCACCTCTGAGTTTTGTTTTAGAGCACCTTCTTATTCATTTCATATGAGTTGACATTTCGGTGGTTCTTTGAAAGAAAAAATTTCGGATTCATATGGTTTTGCATTTTTTCCCTATCCTTTCATGCGCATGGGGTTTGATGCCGTTTTTTCTCTCACCCTAGCGCATGACTTGTTTGATTCATCCTTTACATGTGATTAGTTTTGCTTGAATCATCTCTCTTTTCTTGCGCATTTTTTTATTTTTAGCATGCATCTTGTGTTGAAAATGGATGATTCATTCTTGCGCATAGTTCATCTTTCTTGTTAAGCATGTGCCTAGGGTTACATGTTTTAACTATGTTTGTTGCGCATATTTCTTCCATCTTTCAAGCATGTGGCTATATCTTAATTTTACTGTTTTTATGCGCATATTAGCTTAAGAGAATGATGATAATTGATGTTACAAGAGTTGGATATTGCATATGTTTCATGATGTGATCATGTATTTCAGATTATGCATCATATTTTTTTTCAAAACTCTTGTACATACATCTAAGGTTAGATGCTTTTTGCCTTATTCATGTATATGTAATTTTTAATCACATGTGCATGCATCTAGGATTAGATGTTGATTGCAAAATCATGCACATACATGAATATTTAGTTACCATATTGTATAATTCGGAAATATTTTTTTTGGAATGATAACATGCATTTCATTTGAAATATTTCCTTTATGATTGAATGCACATATATGTTAATCTCATTAAGAATTTTCGGATTTCTTTTGGAATGATTGCGTGCATTTCATTTGAAATATTTCCTTTTCATCAAATGTGCAAATATGTGATGCCCTCCACCAAAGAATTTCAGATTTTCTTTCCATTACAAGTAGCATAATTAATGTTGATTGCATGCTTATATTGATTAAGGAAAGATTGGCTAATTCTGAAATTTTTGGGAAGATATTATGGGCTGGAATTTTATTGCCTTAAAAAAATACGTTTGAATGCTTTCCGTTGATGCAAAAATATGTGTTGCTCTCCATCATAGAATTTCGGATTTTGTTTCTTTCCTAATCAAAGTAGGATAATTTTTTGAGCTATCATGATTATATTGATTAGGGAAAGAAGAAAAAAAATTCTGTTTTGAGAATGATTATTGTGGAGATTGGTTGTTATTACCTAACACGTTTTTTTGCCTATATTCGTGCACCATAAAAGCATTGTTTCCTTATGCATTACTTCCTTCTTGTTTGAATGAGGTGCACACTTTATGGTATTTTTTTCCATACGTCGTATTGTGCTAACGTATGGAAAGATTGTGCCTGTATGGAATGAATGGTTGTTGATTTTATTTACTGCCTTATTGAGAGATGAGCGTAATTTCATTCATTCAATTCCATTTGCAATAGATATCGCAATGGACTGTAATATTTATGGACTGTAATAATTATGGACTGTGGACTGTTTATTGCCCTGAGGAGACGAGGGGCTCCTTTATTTTTTTATTATTATTGCGATATTATTTCTATAAGGCTCATGCAGGTTCCCGTCTAAGAGGCTAAATCCCTATGGGGGATCCTTAGCTTAATATGGAAGTAATGTAGCAATCGATTTCTGTGTGATCTTGATTGATTTTTTTGAAAGGAAACCTTTTTTGGAACCTACATGCCTAGTGGGAGTTGCAAGGTAGAAGTGTTTTGTGTAAACCACCTTGCAACCGGCGGCAATACTTTCTTTATTTGCTGATTTGCCATGATTTAAACGTTTTTTGGGGGTCTCTAAATCATGATGAAGCTCAAAATATAGATTAGTAAAATGTCTTTATTAACTATTGCATGAAGATTTGATCGAATGCTTTATGTTTTCATTTGGTCTAAATGCTATAACTATTAAGTAAGTTTATTTTTTATGACTATTGTAGCTCGTTGTATTTTATGCTAGAACTCATGTATCGCTATGTGTTTTTGTGCTAGATTTTTTATGGCTGCTTCGAAAAGCATTGTCACTGATCTGACTCGAGGAGATAAACTCAATGAAAGGAATTACGATCTGTGGCATCGTAAAATTGAGTATCTCTTAGAGGATCATGACATGTTAGAAAATATAACCCAAACAATGTCTCCCCCCGAGGAGGGAATACTGCGCAACATCGCAGAAACTTGGATGTTTATAATGCATGGCAAAAGAAAGACCGAATTGCTCGAATCACAATTCTAAGTTCAATGAGGGACGATCTGTTACTGCGGTTCGAAAAGTTTCGAACTGCAAAGGCCTTGTGGGAAGCTGTGAAGTTTCAGTACGGAGTGACCTCCGTCACAAGGGCCCGCCAGCTTGGGCTCATGTTTGATGGGTATAAAATGCGCCACGTCACACGATGAGGCAGCATATTACCACAATGTCAAACATGATTTGCGAGCTGAGCGCTGCCGGTCGTGCTAAGACCGATGAGGAGCAAGTGTCTGCTGTCATCAGATCATTGCCTTCAAAGAATTGGGAGCATATGAAGGTCCATCTGACTCATGCTGATGACATCAGGACATTTCACCAGGGCGCAAAACACCTAGAGCTGGAGGAGGACCGCATGCTTGCGGAAGCCCCTCTAACTGAATTATTTGCTGCTGAGGCTGGCGCTCCTCGGATGAGTGCAGGTTTTAAGCGCAAAAGAGATAGAGCTCACGGTTTTAAAGGCAAGAAGGGTGCAAATGCAAACAAAACAGAAAACAAAGCTGGAAAGAAATGACCTCAAGGATCCAGAGGTGGGAAAGATAAGTATAATGTGACTTGTTTTAAATGTGTAATCCCTCGAATTGTACCGTGACTAGTTTTGTGATGCTCACTGATCATTCTGTTGTGTGGATTGTGGATTCAGGTTCCACGAACCACGTAACAAAGGATCGTTCTGCCTTTGTGGAATATCGCCGTGTTCCAAGTGGGAGGCGAATAAACATGGCAAACAATACTATCATTGATGTTCTTGGAGTTGGCACATGCGAAGTGGCTTTGCGAAGTGGCCGGATCCTATTACTTCACGACGTGTTGTATGCACCAGCTATACGGTGAAATACTATTTCTGTTGTTGTTTTGATGAGACATGGTTTTAAAGTTGTTTTTGAGAACAATGATATGAGTTTATACCTTGTTAACATTTATTATGGACGTTCCTTTCTTTCAGACGGTTTTATTGTGTTCGACGCAATTTATGATTTCAATCATAACACTAGTGCCTTTGTTAGTCAAAGTTCCATGAATAATGATTCCGTTATGTGGCATGCTAGACAAGGTCATATTGGTGTTGACCGGATGAACAGGTTGGCAAAGGAGGGGGGGGTATTAGGAGAATGCTCCAAATTTGAATTGCCGACCTGTGAATCTTGTCTAGCTGGAAAGGCAACTAGAAAACCGTTTGGAAAAGCCATTAGGACTACTTCTCCTTTAGAACTAATTCACTCGGATATTTTTGGACCTTTGAATGTGCATACTAGACATGGACAGAGTTACTTCATCACATTCATTGATGACTTCACTAGATATGGTCATATTTATCTTATTTCTCACAAGTCAGAAGCTTTAGAATGTTTTAAGAAATTCATGAGCTTAGTTGAGAATCAGTTGGATAATAAGATAAAAACTCTTAGAACGGATGGAGGTTGGTCGACTTACCGCCGAACCGAAAGGCCATTGGGACCAAGTTGATCCTCAAGATTAAGAGGAAGGCGGATGGATCTGTTGATGGATTCAAGGCTAGACTGGTAGCTAAAGGCTACACCCAAAGAGAAGGCGTGGATTTTGAGGAAACCTTTTCACCCGTGGTTAGGTTTGCCTTCATCCGCCTTCTACTAGCTATTGTAGCTCAGATGGACTTAGAGCTTTACCAAATGGATGTAAAGACTGCTTTTCTCAATGGGGAACTTGAGGAGGAGATCTATATGGATCAACCTCAAGGTTTTGAAGTCAAAGGACAAGAGCGCAACGTGTGCAAGCTCAACAAGTCCTTATATGGCTTAAAACAAGCGTCTAGACAGTGGAACATTCGCTTTCATCAAGCTATATTTGAGAATGCGTTCTCTATGCTTGAGGAAGATCACTGTGTGTACGTTAAGAGATCTAATGGTAAATTTGTCATTCTGACCTTGTATGTTGATGACATACTCATGGCTGGCAATAGCAAAGAGTTTCTGAAATCCACTAAAGAGTGGTTGTCCTCCACGTTTGAGATGAAGGACACGGGTGAAGCTAGCTACGTCCTTGGTGTCAAGATTGTTAGAGATAGGTCCAAGAGACTTCTGGGATTGTCTCAAGAGACTTATATTAACAACGTCTTAAAGAAATACCATATGGACAAATGCAAACCAATCGACACTCCTGTTGAGAAGGGTTTGCACTTAAGCCTTGATAAGCATCCTGAGACTCCTGAACAGAATGCCAAAATGAGCAAGGTTCCATACTCCAATGCTGTGGGAAGCCTTATGTACGCTATGATGTGTACTAGGCCAGACATTTGTTATGTTGTGGGCATGGTGAGTCGATACCAGTCCAACCCAAGCATGGAGCACTGGAAGGCAGTCAAGAGAATCATGAGATACCTCAGAGGAACGAGTAACTACATGCTGTGTTACCAAGCATCAGATCTCCGCCTGATTGGCTATAGTGATGCCGATTGGGCTGGAGACATTGATGAAAGGAAGTCTACCTCTGGTTATGCTTTCTTGCTGGCTAATGGGGCCATCTCATGGTCCAGCAAGAAGCAAACTTGTATAGCCCTGTCGACTATGGAAGCAAAGTATGTTGCATGCTCTGCAGCAGTACAGGAGGCAGTTTGGTTGAGGAGGTTCTTACTACATACTGGGCTAATAGAGACATCCGATGAGCCTGTTGTTGTCTATTATGACAGCATGGCTGCCCTTTGTTATGTAAAAGACCTCAAATATCATGGAAAGACCAAACATATACAGGTTAGGTATCATTTTGTGAAGGACATCATAGCGAGAAAGGAAGTTGTGTTAAGACATGTATCTACTAGTCTTATGGTAGCTGAGCCATAGCTAAGGACTCGTTTGTGTCTCATGTGAAGTCCTTAGGCTTACACAGACTTTGATGTATTGGCATGTCTAACTTCCTTTTATGAGTGATTGTGTTTTCCTTTCGACTATATCTGTTTTGGTTGATGTAGTTGTTCTAGCATAAAATATTCTTCTGTCAATAGGCTGAAGAATGCTCACTCACACGAGCATTCACCTCTAGCGCTTTTGATAGCGAGCAGAGATGAGACTGATCATAAAGAGATCTTGCATGATAGATCCGGAGAAGTTCATGATCGGATAGTCACCTTGATTAGGAATCAAGATGAGATCCTCTATGTTGGTGAGGATTGACATGAATGTTCCCACGATTCAAGTGACCTATAGAAGCCAAGTGTGAGCATCACATGTGGCGCCAGGTGGCACTTGTATGGTGTTAAGGCGAACATGATGAAGCTCGAGTCAGGCGCAGGTGAGACTGGACTAAGACTTGTATGGTGTTGACGGACAGACGTACTGTTGTGTACAGTATGATCCACCATAACATGTTTGTCATACAACATGTGTTGAGCGACCATTGGGAAGTGAAAGGATGGATCCCTGCTCCTTCACTGCGTGAGTCCAAGACTTAATTCTCATTAGTTACCCTCAGTGACCTTCGACGACGCCATGAAGCTAAGAGTTGATGTGGCTACTTTGCTATGTTATTTATGACCATGAGATATTCGGTCTAATGAGGCATCTTCGGGAAAGGAGTCAACTCTGAGTGTAATGGTGGTCTGGTGCGAAGGGAAAGGTTTGACTCGACTGCGCTGAAAGTATTTGCTGGGCCCAACTGTATTAGATACAGTAGCAAGTACCTTCAGGACAAGAAGGTATTCTCTCCGAGGGATCGAGATACCGTTCATGTCAAGTGAGTTTCTGAGTAAACCAGGGGAACAGTGATGTGCATTTGACTGCTTAATTATTATTTTTGTGTGGATGTTGTCATTCTGGCCTTCCAGTAATGTTTCTAGTTTGAGACTCCTAATTGCAGGTGCATCACCGGTCGCACGACCCATTTGTCAGTATGATCAGAAGAGTGCATGTGTCGGGGACACATATAGTCTTGTATCAGGGATACATTATCGGAGACTTAAGTATTGTGGATGCATTCTTCGAAGAGGGAAATAGTTATATATATCAGGGATATATTCATGTGTCGGGGACACATGAAGAGGTGACACATTGCCATCTTCTGATTGTATGTATCGGGGATATATGCATATGTGTCAGGGACACAAAAGAAGATGACGTGTTGTTGACGTGTTGTTGTACAAGTGGGAGATATTGGGTTAATCTGAGGATTAAGATGATGTTTGCCCAAAGTACTGACACGTGGCGCACTCTCATTGATTATGAATTAGGGTTTAGGGAAGACTCTTCTATATAAGAAGAGGAGGCTCTCGTTGGAGGGGGTAGCATTCCTTGTGTACAAAACCCTAACCCTAGCCGCCACCTCTCCTCTCTCTCCCATCCGTCCCACCTTCTCCTCCACTCCTCCCGTAGACTCTTGGGTTGTGGATTAGTCCTTCTTCTCCACGAGAGTTGAAGGTCGGCCGGTGCTCGAGGCGACTCTGTGAGGTGATCTCCGGTTCCCTTCCGCTGCCACAGGTTCTCTCCTACAAAGGTAAATCCGAACCTGTAGATTCGATCGTAGATTGCTTACATCATGGACTAAAACAATGGTAACATAATCGTCTGCGTTTCTTATTTACTATGAAATAGAAGACAGTGGATTTGAGCTTCCCATCAATGGTCCAACTGGAAACAACCCCTCTATCTATGCCACCCAAGCGGGGAGCCTCTTTTGAGGTGTCGGATTGATGTACTTCTGATGTTGCAAAATACCCACACTGCTACTAGCCTACTAACAAAGTCACCAACATCCACTCATGTCGGGTTGATGTAGCATCGGCTTGTAACCTTAACATTTCACTTAGTTTTTATTTGGGGTTGTGGCTACATAACCTCAGTTACTTCATCATTAATGGAAATGTTTTTTTCAAAAAAAATTGGAAAAAGGAACATAAGTGGGAAAGGCAATTGCCCATTGGAGCTTCCCATCAATGTTTCAACTGGAAACAACCCCTCTTTCGAACTGTCGGGTTGATGTATTCTTGACGTTGCAAAATACCCACATTCCTACTAATTATGTCACCAACAATAACAAAAATTTGAAGGAAAAAAGGTACATAAATTGGGCGACTAAAGCAAACCCATAACCCAAGAAGGAAACAAACACAGTTTTTCCAACGAAAAATAAAAAAGATAATCATAATAAACAAAAAAACACATAAAAATAGAAAATCGAAAAAGAAAACCCTGAACCAAGAACCGGAGATGAGATTACCTGGTGCAGAGAAAGTAGGCTTTGACAGGAATGCATCTGACCTTCTCCAACGACTGATGTCTCTGCTCGACGAGGTAGTCGTACCCCGTGGTTGCGGCGGGGGCGGGGGAGAAGAACCTTCTGGCATTGGGCAGTGTGAGAGGGTTGGAGGAGGGTTTGGGGAGGAGCCGAGTGAGGGGGTGGAAGTCTCTCCATCGTCTCCCTTCTCTCAACAGATTCAGTAGCACTCCCATTCAGCTCTCCCCTTCTCTTTCCGTGTTCTCTTTTTGAAGACTAGTTCGGTTGTTGGTTTCATTGGGATTCATGGGTATGTGAGTATGTCATGTTCCCCTGTGAACTCATTATGATTAGGGTTCGTTTGGCATCGGTTCGGTGTTAGGGTCCAAGAATTTTGCGTCGCACGTTAGAATACAACTTCGTACCCGAATGTAATCGTTTGGACGTGATTTTAGATACCGCATATTCATAGGAAAATTACAGTTCACATAAACTCACATTCAAACGTCATAGACACATCCAAACACCATCCAATTTTACCAAAAACATGTTTTCCCCCATCATCGGTTTTTTACATTTTGTATTGGAAATCAAAAACCGAGTGGATGTTGTTTTGGGGGTTTATGGTACAGGAAAATGAGTGATTGTATGACTTCTGATTGATGTTTATTTACATCAAATGCCACCGTAATTTAACTAAGCCACCCCCATTCAAATCGAGAAATTGCATCTGATATCCCGATTAGTGAAGCTTTCCCACCCAAACATGTGAGCACAACTTTCTTCTTTCCCACTTCTCCTTCATCCCCTTAAGTCCAGACCAACTTGTTCTCCGTCTCATCTGACCGGAAGGCCATCAAAATCCCATCGGAAAGACCACAAAAAAACCCCCCACCAAATCCAAAACTGGTGTTTAAGGTACCTCTACTCATTTGTGTTTGAGTTTGATCAGGTTCACATGTGTGGTTGTTCGTCAACTTCACTTTACTGCCTATCGTTATTTCTGTTTAATCAACTTTTGATTATGTGCATGCGGATAAAATTGTTTTTTTTCCAACTTAGGAACGATTTTTTTTTGTTTTTCTCACAACTTTGATTTGGATAAAATAAGTCATATTTGTGCTCACATATATGTTTTTTATATAGGGTTGTTCGCTTGCATGCGACTCGAAAACATCGAACTTGCTGAAAATACCACTCCTAAAACACTATATGCATGGATGGCACTAGTAGATGGTAGTATTTGCTTGCGTGCAATTTTTTTCAAATCAATGACATTCCGTTATGTTAGTTGTGGTTTCCTTCCACTTAGCGTTAACCACCAAGTAACCTCTCCCGCCAAGTACCACATTCCCGCAAACCACCATCCTTCCGCAACCACCTTAGTAACCCTCATTCCCTTTTCTTTTCCTATTTTCTTTCTTTGTTACCTTCTAATCTCTCTCTCCATATGTACTCGCATCGTATTTCCTTCTCAGCTTCCAATCCCTCCATCACAAGACCCAAATGGTGTCCAGATCCAAAGGTAGCTCGTCTGGAGGCCCAAATAAATGTGCCAGAGTGCAAATGCCATCTACCAATGATGGTCTTCACCTTCCACCAACCTCAAAGTTATGAGTGCAGATTTTATCAATGTCGGTACTTCAAGGTGACTTCTCCACTTACTAGTTCATATGCACTTACAAGGTGTTTGTTAAAATGACCCTACCAACCTAGTGAAGGGAATGTGTTCTAAAAGTTTACTTTTATATGTCAATTATTATGAATTGAATGTGCAAATATTTTGTTTCCTTGATTAATGTATTCGTCTTTTCAAAGTGTTAAAGTAGAGGATCTTGATCCTTAACTGTAGAGCTCTAAAAGATATTGGTTTATATAAATATAAAGTTATTCACAATCATGGTAATTGACATGGAACATTAATTATCGAGATAAGATTTTTATGTTGGTTAAAGAATATTATAGCTATACAAATATTTAACGACACGAGTATATAAAATAGGAAAATATTTACTTCTATATATTGAATAGACCTAGCATGTGAAACATTAGGGAATTGTGTTAAGTGTCATTAATATTTTCACTGTCTTGAATCCTAAGATATGAGACTTATGTTTTTCACATAGGAAGAGTTTAATTTGATTATTGTCAAAAGCGGTCAATGAGTATAGTGATAAAGGCAATAATTAGTTAAACATGACTTATGCTGGAAAAGATAGTTCGTCAAAGGATTATTATTGTCTCTTTACTTGAGTGATAATATTAGTGGGCCCCTTCATAAAGCAAAATTATAATGTGTACAATGTGATTTATGTTAAGTTACATATTTGTAATTAGCTTAAGATATCAACAAATGAATACATAATACAAAGGTGACACATTTATGTTTTTTTTTGGCTTTAATCTATGTTTTGATTATTTAATCAACCTAATCTTAATAATAATCAATATAGAGTAGCACACATTATGCATGAGATATATATTGTATTGTGTTAACTTCTACAGGTGATCAAGACTCAAGGAAGAAAGGATTCAAGTCAAGACATGTAATCAAAACTCATTTTGAAGACATGTAATCTTAATTTATTTTGAGTCTTAGGAACTATATGTACTTGAGTATATAAGAGTAAATAACCAATCACATACACACTAGGTTCTTTATAGAAGTCACACACAAAATCTCATAACTTTTGGACTTCAATAGGTCACCCAAACTTAGACCAAAAATCACTAAACCTAAACCTAAGCTTTCAGAGCAAATTCGATCGACCGAAACAAGTTTTCTGTTTGACCGGTTTTGATCCGTTTATTCTGTTCAAACCTACAGTGATATACCGGTCGACCATTGTGAGCTTTTTGTTCGATCGTGTACACGTGTCAAGTGATTGTTAGACTTGTCTTATTCTACCACGGTCGGATTTTCTAAACCACAGAATTCTAGTGTTCATCGGTCGACCATGTATGTAGTTTCGGTCGACCGAACATATGCGTTTTCACCAATCCAACTCTCCCACACATATTTGCCTCCTACATTAGAAAATCATTCAAAACTCTCACACACACATTTGCCTCCTACATTACAGAGAACAATCCGAACTCTCCTGCACATATTTGTCTCCAACATTACAGAGATCAATCCGAACTCTCCCACACATATTTGCCTCCTACATTAGAGAGATAAACCGAAACACTTAAAGCCTCAATTTTCACACTTTAGTCTTAAATCCTATATTACTCAAGTGTGCTCAAACATAGAGTGTCACACCCTTGGTTACTTGTTTCTGTCAAGAACATTGTAAAGGTTTCGGTGAAATCCCGAAACATCCATCTCGGATTGTGAGAGGAGGAGCCAAGCACGGCGAGGGTTGTTCAAGAGCTTGAAGATTGTAAATGCGTTCTCTCTCGGCTCGGAATGGGGAGTGGGTAGTGAAGTCATGAGCAGAGCTCGGTGATTCGAGCGGAGCTTGCAAGAGATGACGTAGGTAGGTGACCGAACCTCTGTAAAATCCTCGAGTCCATTTGTGGTTTGCATTTTTCCTTCCCTACTTGCTTGTTTGTTTTAGTTTCTGTTACATCTTTGATTGAGCAAGTAAAGATCAATTTAGCTTCAAAAGAGAATAGATTTAGAGAGCCATAACAATCCTACAATTTCTTCTTTCACTACTACAGAAAAGGGAATATACGTCGGATGTAAGGGGTTATACACATCGGATATCAGCACACCCCAATCCGACGTATATGTGTGCGTCGTCTATACATAGACGTCGGTCATAGTATAGCCGACGTCTATACCTAACGGATATACGTCGTCTTTAATTAGACTCCGACGTGTATTCTTTAATGTATACCAGTCGGTTAACTAACATACGACGCCTATACTTTAGGTATACACGTCGGTTAACTAACATACGACGCCTATACTTTAGGCATACACGTCGGTTAACTAACATACGACGCCTATACTTTAGGGATAGACGTCGGATTACATAGAAAGCCGACGTCTATGCCTTTCTTCAGAGGAATAGACGTCGGCTTATAGAGACAGCCGACGTCTATTCCCAAAACTGGACAAAAATAAATAAATAGGATCCGACGAAATTGTTTTTAGTCATCGTCGTCGTGTACATACAACTGCACCAAATTCGTTCACCTATAAATTTCATCCACATACATCCATATACATCCCACATACATCCATACAATTGACATTCACAAGCATACATCCACATACATCCACAAGCATACATGCACAAACACAAACACAAAAATACAACCACACAATTGACATTCAACACACTTGCAATTAATTCATTCTAAAATTAAGGCGATTATATTAAGGCATAAAGTGTAGGTTTGTAATACAAGTGTACTTGTTAACTAAATTACAAAAAATACAATTGGCAGTAGAACCTCTTAGTTCGTCAGCATGTTTCTGATGAAATAGCGAGCCCATCGGTCGCGAGTTTCATCGAGCTCTTGTTGCGAGAATGGATCACTACTTTTTGGGAAAACCTATCAAAAAATTACAAGTGTGTTGAATATTAATAACTAAATATTGAAACTATAATTGAATATACAATTGAATAACGATCTACATTACCTCGGTTCGACATACGTCTTGAGTTGCCACATCGAGGATTTCCTCCATGTATCTCATCACGTAGTAACCGCATTCCGTATTTCCAACCTGCTTCCGGTACTACAAACATAGGAATTCGCTAAATATTTGTTCCTAACTTAATTAACAAAAATGGGATAGAACGTACTCTCATTCCATGCCATGTTATTCCTGATTTTGTGGTTGTTCTCCTACCACCTAAAGCTCTGTAAACCTTAATTGCCCTGAGTAGCACAAGTTAAAATATCAATCAATAATACTAATAAAAATCTACGAATTACTTTATTCACGACTAAATGAACTTACATATTTAGAAGTTTCTTTATTGAGTCCCTTGGTTTATTCGACCCCAACGGATCAAACCAATATGCCGAATTAGTCGTTGGGCATACAACGACAAGCATCCAATGAGCCCTGTGTTATATATATAATTAGAAATTTATTACAAAATAAAATTTCACTTTGAATTACAAAGTTTACCTCTCATGATAAGGGAGCAGATAATATTTCTTTTCTTCTTCTTTAAAGAATGTCCCTAGTTGACCCGATTTATCGTCATTGCCGTATATATATGTAGATGGATTGATAAATCCAAATACTTGATCCTCGGGAAAGATTGACCTTCTGGCGTCGTAAAGATGTCTACAAGTATAAAAATTATAATTTATTACAGTTTTGATAAAATTATTCAATACATTTCATTGTATACAAAAGAACACTTACTTAACTTGCACGTCGATAATCATGATACACAACGAATCCATCGCCATGAACTGCATGATATCCTCTTTGGTGACGTACAAAGCCGGAGGCAACCCTTTATCCCCCTCCAACTCCAAGGTACTTAACGATTGTGCCTCCCTACCTACCATACATTGATACAACATTTTGCACCTACTTGGAAGCGAATTAATGTTGATCGGAGATTGGTTGTTTGACCCTTTGCTCCGGGGGCTTGACACCTTACAAAGATGTATAGAACCGTTAAAATACAATTGTTAACAAATTTGAAGTTTAAAGTCTTTCAAAGTTAAACTATACCTCATGTTTGTCGTTTAGCTCTACTAAATAACTAGGCCAACGCACGAACCCACCGATAGCATCGCCGAGAGTAACAATCTCTTCTTCCGGAAATGGCACAAAAACACCAGGATCTAAGCAACTCTCAACTGCAACCTTCAATTCTCCCTCTCCTACCTTTGTGAAGTGGTGTCTGGAGATGTTATAAACTTTCCCGTCTCCTACCTCTGTGAAGTGGTGTCTGGAGATGTTATAAACTTTTCATTATATACCCTATAGACGTCGGACTCACAAGGTACTAAAACACCGACGTCTAAAGGTCGACGTCTATACACTATAGACGTCGGTTAAATGTGTTATTCCCACACCCGACGTCTATAGTGTCGCATAGACATCGTCTTCCATTCCAACCGACGTCTATGCTGTCTTCTCCACAATAGACGTCGGTCGTTGTAACGGCCGACGTCTATTGGGCGACGAGTAAAGCCAATTCTGCACTAGTGTTTTTATAATATTCTTAATATAATGATGTAAGGGATAGACACAAGTGATGTTTTTACATCACTAAATGGATCGTGTTTAGTTCGAGTGAACAAGACATCTATGCTAATTAGGTAACTATAATGTATAACTAGATACCGCTTATAGTTTGTGATATTAAGTGTTTAATATCAATGTTAATATAGCTTAAATCCTCCTATAGGCCACACTACAAAATTGGGAAACAAGAAGCTTGATTTTGTGTTCATATGATGTATCGGGTTTCATGTGAAATGTGATACATGTGGTGAATCAATAAAATCAATATGTCATGAAAATTGACATCATTCTAATCATAAATAAATTTCATATGAGATGTACATAGCGTGTAATAGTTAGACATTACATAAGATAATATGTTACATGATGTATGAATTTGCTAAAAACACTAAAGATCAAATTTTGTTAGATGTAAATCCCAAATTTGATAAACGGCCAAAAAATGGACAAAACTGTCAAACGTTTTAAAAGAACGGTCGACCAAAAATTCACAGCAACCATTACGTATGTGAACGGTCGATCGGATGGACGTGTTGGTCGACCGAAATATTCAAGGAACTTTCTCTGGGATTAATCGGTTGATCGGTACAAGTCGTGGTTCGACCGAAAACCTCCAGGAGCCTTTCACGAATTTTTCTTGGTGGTAATCGGTTGATCGACTTGTGACTCAGTCCGACCAAAAACATCCAATAGCCGTTTCTCATGTTGAATCGGTTGACCATTTGTGTGTTATGTTCAACCGAAATGTTAGCAAACAACAATTCTACAGGTTCAGGAGTACCTTTCTTGGAGAGAACTTGTGGCAGCGGAAGGAAGATCGGAGGTTACCTTATGGAATCCTTTTCACCGGTCGGTCTCCTACTCTCTTAGAGAAGGAGCGCGACTCCACAACCCAAGAGTCCACGGAATGAGCTTGGTGGAGGTGGAGGGACGAAATGGGAGAGAGAGAAGGTTGCGGCTAGGGCGGGTGGAGGCTAGGGTTTGCACACTTGTTCTTCTATCCAATGGGAGGCTCCCCGCCTTATATAGATGGCTCCACCCTAAACCCTTAAATGTGTAGTCCAATAGGGACGCGCCATGTGTCAGTGCTTTGGGCAAATATCTTATTAATCCTAGATTAATCCAATATCTCCCACTTGCACAACAGCACGATAACAACATGTCATCTGCTTTTGTGTCCCCGACTGATATGCATATATCCCTGATACATACAATCACACAATGGCAATATGTCACCTCTTTATATCCCTGACACATATGTATATATAGCTGATACATGCAACTACTCCTCTCTCCAAGTACACATCCACAATACGCAAGTCTTTGATCATGTATCTTCGATACACGACCATCTGTGTCCCCAACACATGTACTCTTCCGATCATACGGACAAATGGGTCGTGCTACCGGTGATGCACCTGCAATTTAGGAGTCTAAAACTAGAAACCTTACTAGAAGGCCAGAATGACAACATCCTCATAAAACAACAAATAAGCAGTCAAAATGCACATCACAGTTCCCCAGGTTTACCCAGAAACTCACTTAACATGAACGGTATCTCGATCCCTCGGAGAGAATACCTTCTTGTCCTCAAGGTACTTGCTACTGTATCCAATACAGTTGGGCCCAGCAAATACTTTTAGTGCAGTCGAGCCAAACCTTTCCCTTACCCCAGACCACCATTACACTCAGAGTTGACTCCTTTCAGGAAGATGCCTCTTTAGACCGAATCTCTCATGGTCATAGATAACATACCAAAGTAGCCACATCAACTCTTTGCTTCATGGTGTCGTCGAAGGTCACTAAGGGCAACTAATGACAATCAAGTCTTGGACTCACACAGTGAAGGAGCAGGGATCCATCCTTTCACTTCCAAATGGTCGCTCAACACATGTTGTATGACAAACATGTTATGGTGGATCATACTGTACACAACAGTATGTCTGTCTCTCAACACCATACAAGTCTTAGTCCAGTCGCAACCCCTCTACGCCTGAGCCGAGCTTCATCATTGTCGCCTTAACACCATACATGTGCCACCTGGCGCCACATGTGATTCTCGCACTTGGCTTCTATAGGTCACATGAATCTTGGGAACATTCATGTCAATCCTCACCAACATAGAGGATCTCATCTTGATTCCTAATCAAGGCGACTGTCCTATCATGAACTGCTCTGGATCTATCATACAAGATCTCCTCATGATCAGTCTCATCTCTGCTCGCTATCAAAAGCGCCAGAGGCGAATGCTCGTGTGAGTGAGCATTCTTCAGCCTATTGACAGAATAATATTTTATGCTAGAACAACTACATCAACCAAACAGATATAGTCGAAAGGAAAACACAATCACTCATAAAAGGAAGTTAGACATGTCAATGCATCAAAGTCTGCGTAAGCCTAAGGACTTCACATGGGACACAAACGAGTCCTTAGCTATAGCCTTGGTAAGAGAGTCAGCTACCATAAGACTAGTAGACACATGTCTTAACACAACTTGCTTTCTCGGTATGATGTCCTTCACAAAATGATACCTAACCTGTATATGTTTGGTCTTTCCATGATATTTGGGGTCTTTCACATAACAAAGGGAAGCCATTTTATCACAATAGACAACAACAGGCTCATCCGATGTCTCTACTAGCCCAGTATGTTGTAAGAACCTCCTCAACCAAACTGCCTCCTGTATTTCTACAGAGCATGCAACATAGTCTTCTTTCATAGTCGACAGGGCTATACAGGTTTGCTTCTTGCTGGACCATGAGATGGCCCCATTAGCCAGCAAGAAATCATAACCAGAGGTAGACTTCTTTTCCTCAATGTGTCCAGCCCAATCGGCATCTCTATAGCCAATCAGGCGGAGATCTGATGCTTGGTAACACAGCATGTAGTTACTCGTTCCTCTGAGGTATCTCATGATTCTCATGACTGCCTTCCAGTGCTCCATGCTTGGGCTAGACTGGCATCGACTCACCACGCCCACAGCATAACAAATGTCTGGCCTAGTACACATCATAGCGTACATAAGGCTTCCCACAACATTTGAGTATGGAACCTTGCTCATTTTGGCCTTCTCTTTAGGAGTCTCAGGATGCTTATCAAGTTTCAAGTGCAAACCCTTCTCAACACTAGTGTCGATTGGTTTGCATTTGTCCATATGGTATTTCTTCAAGATGTTGTTAATATAAGTCTCTTGAGACAATCCCAGAAGTCTTTTAGACCTATTTCTAACTATCTTGACACCAAGGACGTAGCTAGCTTCACCCATGTCCTTCATATCAAACGTGGAGGACAACCACTCTTTAGTGGATTTCAGCAACTCTTTGCTATTGCCAGCCATGAGTATGTCATCAACATACAAGGTCAGAATGACAAATTTACCATTGGATCTCTTAACGTACACACATCGATCTTCCTCAAGCATAGAGAACACATTCTCTGATATAGCTTGATGAAAGCGAATGTTCCACTGTCTAGATGCTTGTTTTAAGCCATAGAAGGACTTGTTGAGCTTGCACACTTTGCGCTCTTGTCCTTTGACTTCAAAACCTTGAGGTTGATCCATATAGATCTCCTCCTCAAGTTCTCCATTGAGAAAAGTAGTCTTTACATCCATTTGGTAAAGCTCTAAGTCCATCTGAACTACAATAGCTAGTAGAAGGCGGATGGAGGCAAACCTAACCACGGGTGAAAAGGTTTCCTCAAAATCCACGCCATCTCTTTGGGTGTAGCCTTTAGCTACCAGTCTAGCCTTGAATCTATCAATAGATCCATCCGCCTTCCTCTTAATCTTGAGGATCCACTTGGCCCCAATGGCCTTTCGGTTCGGCGGTAAGTCGACCAAGTCCCAGACTCGATTAACTTTCATCGACTCCAACTCTTCTTTTATAGCTTCTAACCACTCGCATTTGGACCTTCCAAAGCCTCTTTCAAGGTCTCTGGTTCTTGCTCATCGATTACTGTCATCCCAGATAATTCATAATCAATTTCTTCTTGAGCTATCATGAGGGCCTCTTCCTCTAAGTGAAACCGCCTACGAGAAATGAGCACGCGTTCACTTCGACGCAGATGGGTATCTGATGGCTCATCCTCCGTGAGAGCTATCGGATCCTCAACATTGTTTCTCCCACTAGGATTGACTTGTGGAACCTCAAGTTCAACTTCCAGATCCTGATCCCGTGGAGTGGCAATGTCCTCATCTTGTTGGTCAAAGAAGTCCACTGACTCTTTGATAGCTCCAACAAGAGTTGGAAAAACATTTTCCAAGAATGTGGCATCCCTAGACTCCAGTTCCGTCCTTCTTTCATTCTTGTCTAACCCGATAAAAAATAACCTTTGGAGAGATTACTGTATTTTACAAAGATACACTTTTTCCCTCTAAGTCCTAGTTTTCCATATTGGTGACTAGTAGAATGAATGTATGCCGCGCATCCCCATGGATGCAGCAGACTAAAATCAGGTTTCCGTCCTGTCCATAACTCATATGGAGTTGAGGGAACCAATTTTGTTGGAACTCTATTGAAGATATAGGCAGCAGTCATTAGAGCATCTCACCAAAACGAAATTGGCAAGCTCGCATGCGCCATCATGGATCTAACCATGTCTAGCAATGTTCTATTCCTTCTCTCGGCAACACCATTTTGCTGAGGAGTATAAGGCACAGTGAGTTGTCTAGATATCCCCTTTTCATCACATAACTCCTTGAACATTATGGAGAGATACTCCCCACCTCTGTCCGTTCTGAGAGTTTTTATCTTATTATCCAATTGATTCTCTACCAAGCTCATGAATTTCTTAAAGCATTCTAGAGCTTCTGACTTGTGAGAAATAAGATAAATATGACCATATCTAGTGTAGTCATCAATAAATGTGATGAAGTAACTTTGTCCATGTCTAGTACGCACATTCAAAGGTCCACAAATATCCAAGTGAATTAGTTCTAAAGGAGAAGTAGCCCTAATGGCTTTTCCGAACGGTTTTCTAGTTGCCTTTCCAGCTAGACAAGATTCACAAGTCGGCAATTAAAATTTAGAGCATTCTCCTAATACCCCCTCCTTTGCCAACTTATTCATCCGGTCAACACCAAGGTGACCTCGTCTAGCATGCCACATAACTGAATCATTATTCATGGAACTTTGACTCATAAAGGCACTAGTCTTATGATTGAAATCATAAATTGCGTCCAACACAATAAAACCGTCTGAAAGAAAGGCACGTCCATAATAAATGTTAGCAATGTATAAACCCATATCATTGTTCTCAAAAACAACTTTAAAACCATGTCTCATCAAAACAACAACAGAAATAATATTTCGTCGTATAGTTGGTGCATACAACACGTCGTGAAGTAATAGGATCCGGCCACTTCGCAAAGCCACTTTGCATGTGCCAACTCCAAGAACTTCAATGCTAGTGTTGTTCTCCATGTTTATTCGCCTCCCACTTGGAACACGGCGATATTCCACGAAGGCAGAACGATCCTTTGTTACGTGATCCGTGGCACCTGAATCCACAATCCATACAGGAGAGTGATCAGTGAGCATCACAGAACTAGTCACGTTACAATTGAAGGGATTACACACAGTAATTACCTTTTGCTCAGTGCACTCATGAGTAAAATGTCCAGTCTTTCGGCAGTTAAAACAAGTCACATTAGACTTATCTTTCCCACCTCTGGATCCTCGAGGTCGTTTCTTTCCAGCTTTGTTTTCTATTTTGTTTTTATTTGCACCATTCTTGCCTTTAAAACCCTGAGCTCTATCTCTTTTGCGCTTAAAACCTGCACTCCTCCGAGGAGCGCCAGCTTCAGCAGCAAACACTTCAGTTAGAGGGGCTTCCGCAAGCATGCGGTCCTCATCCAGCTCTAGGTATTTTGCGGACTGGTCAAATGTCCTGATGTCATCAGCATGAGTCAGATGGACCTTCATATGCTCCCAACTCTTCGAAGGCAATGATCTGATGAGAGCAGACACTTGCTCCTCATCAGTCTTAGTACGACCGGCAGCGCTCATTTTATCATGTTTGACATTGCGGTAATATGCTACCTCATCGTGTGACCTTGGCGCATTTTATACCCATCAAATATGAGCCCAAGTTGGCGGGCCCTTGTGACTGAGGTCACTCCGTACTGAAACTTCACAGCTTCCCACAAGGCCTTTACAGTTCGCAATTTTTTGAACCGCAGTAACAGATCATCTCGCATTGAACTCAGAAAGGTAATGCGAGCAATACGGTCTTTCTTTTTCCATGCATTATAGACATCCATATTTCTGCGATGCTGCGCAGTGTTCCCCTCCTCGGGGGGAGACATAGTTTGAGTTATATTTTCTAACACTTCCAGATCCTCTAAGAGATACTCAATTTTACGATGCCACAGATAGTAATTTCTTTCATTGAGTTTATCTCCTCGAGTCATATCAGCGACAATGCTTTTGGAAGCAGCCATAAAAATCTAGGACAAAAAACCACATAGCGATACTTCTAGCATAAAATACAACGAGCCGCAATAGTCATAAAAAATAAACTAACTTAATAACTATAGCATTCAGACCAAAGGAAAACATAAATCGTTCGATCAAATCCTCATGCAATAGTTAATAAAGCTATTTTACCAATTCATATATTGCGCTCCATCATGATTTAATAACCCTAAAAAATGTATAAATCATGGCAAATCAGCAGCAAATAAATAATTATCCGCCGGTTGCAAGGTGGTTTACACAAAACACTTCTACCTTGCAACTCCCAGTAGGCATGCAAGTTCCAAAAAAAATGTTCCTTTCAGAACATTCCAATCAAGATCACACAGAAAGTAATTGCTACATTACTTCCATATCGAGCTAAGGATCCCCCATAGGGATTTAGCACTGTAGATGGGAACATGCATAAGCCTTATAGCAATAATATCAAAATAATAAAAATAAAGGAGCCCCTCGTCTCCCTAGGGCAATAAACAGTCCACAGTCCATAAATATTACAACCCATTGTGATATCTATTGCAAATGGAAATGAATGAATGAAATTACGCTCAACTCTCAATAAGGCAGCAAAAATAAATCAGCATCCATTCACACCATTCATACCATACAAGCGCAATCTTTCCATACGTTAGTGATGAGATTTTTATTTATACCGCAAGTGCACGACGTCGATGAAGACGCGGCAAGTACGGGTCGAACACAAGGAGGGAGAGATTCTTATATTTTTGTGATTTTTGATTAAGGAAAGAAAAAGAGAAATATGGTTGGTTTGAGGTTTTTGGAATTTTTTTTTAACTTTTCTAAAGCAAGAACAACAAAAACAAAAACTAAGAAGAAACAACTATGGATGAGAGTCCAGCGTGTGGGAGTTATGAATCTTAGAGTTAGATTGGGGATCACGAAAATTATTATAAATCAAGTGAGATATTAAGCATCATATGATAATTGATTTAACAAAAACGCATATGATCAAAACACTAACAAGAAATTAAAATAAAAACGCTATCTTCTCTAACCCTAAATCCGTCACCCCCACCCTTTGGAGGGTTTTAGAAACCCATGGGGAGAAGATGAGGAGAAGGGGTCATGGAGATCATCGAGAGACTACAAAAAAATATTATACTAAACTACGATCTACGAAAACAAATGCAATTATTCTAAGCATGCAACAAATTATTCTAAGAGAAGAATAAAGAACAACAAAATTACTCTACTGGAATTAAGAACATGAAATATCAATCTAAAACTAAGCTTACAAAAGACAAAGACAAGGGAGAAATAAATGGGCAGAATTTTATTGCTATAGAATTCAATACAAAAAAGTTCCTCCCACAACAATATTTCGGGGCTATTTATAGCCGATACAAGGAACCCAGGTATGCATAAGGAAGGACACGTGCTATGAAACAACTGGACGAAAATAGGAGGCACGGATCGCAAACCGAGCGGTGTTTCTGCCGCACATTGACCGTCAGATGCAGCGGAATCGCCGCATGGATGGTCCAGATCAATTTAAGACTTTGCGGGTGTGTTTTTGGTACGTGCTAGATGGCCTCCACGCGTCTAAATCAATTATTTCATATCTTTGGAGATCCGAATTTGATTTTTTCTTGAATACTCCTCCAAAATAACTTTTTAGTCCTTAGTGTACTAAGTGTGTGTTATCTTTATCCCTTGAATGAAGCTTAGCTAATGCTTATCTTTTATATGATTTCCATAACCAAGTACTATTCCATTCTTAACCATGAAATGACATTTTTCCCAATTTAAGGTCAAGTTCTTCTCCTTACACCTTACTAGTACTAATTCCAAATGGTTCAAACAATTGGCAAAAGTGGGACCAAAGACAGAGAAATCATCCATGAAAATTTCCATGAAATTATCCACCATATCAGAGAAGATGCTAACCATACATCTTTGAAACGTGGCAGGAGCATTGCACAAGCCAAAGGGCATGCCACGGAAAGCAAACGTGTTGAATGGGCACGTGAAGGTAGTTTTCTCCTGATCCTCAGGAGCGATAGGAATTTGGTTATAGCCGGAATATCCATCAAGAAAACAATAATACTCATATCCGGCCAACCGTTCTCGTATTTGATCTATGAAAGGAAGAGGGAAGTGGTCCTTACGGGTTGCAGAATTCAGTTTCCTATAGTCAATGCAAATCCTCCAACCGGTTTGGATACGGGTCGGGACTAACTCATTAAGCTCATTCTCAACTAAAGTAACTCCAGATTTCTTAGGGACAACCTGAACAGGACTAACCCAAGCACTATCGGATATAGGGTATATAATTCCATTGTCCAACCACTTAAGTATTTCCTTTTTGACCGCCTCAGTTAGGACCGGGTTAAGCCGCCTTTGCGGATCCCTACGGGGTTGAGTATTATCCTCTAAATGGATCCTATGTTGGACTATAGATGGGATAATCCCCTTTATGTCGGCCATGGTCCATCCAATAGCTTCTTTATTCCTACTGAGGACTCTCAACAATTCCTTCTCTTGATTGGGGGTCAAATCTGATGCTTTGATAACTGGGAGGGTGGATGAGGGTCCTAAAAAGGCATACTTAAGTGTAGTAGGGAGAGGCTTCAACTCTAGTGATGGTGGTTCTTGTAGTGAGGGTTTGGCTTGAGGTCTTGGTTCGGCTAAAAGTCCACCTAAGGTTGACCTATTGGGTGAGGATCGATTCGAACCTATATGATTGATTTGATCACAAATTGTGGCATCACCACTCAGGTTCTTTTGAAAATCAACTTCATCCAATTGGGCGAAATTTAACTAATCCGAAATCAAATCATCCTCACTACAATCCTGAATGTAATTCAATTCACTCGATTCATCAGAGAAAATTCCAGGTTGCTTCCCTAAGTTAAAAATATTTAGCTCAGCAGTCAAATTTCCAAATGACAATTTCATCAATCCATTCCTACAATTGATTAGGGCATTGGAAGTGGTTAAAATAGGTCTTCCTAAGATCACATGAATTTGATTGCCAGGGTTAGCAACAGGCTCCATGTCCAAGACAACAAAGTCCACAAGAAATATCAATTCACCCACTTTGATCAGAACATCATCAACCACACCTCTAGGAATCTTAACAGATCTATCAGGCAATTGGAGTGTGGTCCTAGTCTGTTTAAGGTCTCCTATATCCAATTCTTTATATATAGAGTAAAGAAGCAGATTAACACTAGCACCCAATCCCTCATAAATAATTTGGCATAATTGCCATCTTGGAATTCCATGATAAGGGCATTGGGTCAACAAGTTCTTAAATCTTTCCAAATAGGAATAGAACGGCTCACTCTCAGATTGAGTGAATGCAACAATTTCATTCGTAATCCTAATAGTCTTATGGTTGGGGAAATATTTCGTTAAGAACATTTGAACAAACTCAGCCCAACTCCTAATAGATCTTTCGGCTAGACTATATAGCCATTTCTTAGCGTCGTCCTTCAGTGCTAGAGGAACGAATTTAAGATGCACTGCCTCCTCAGGGATATGCTGGTATTGCATAAGGGAGCAGATTTCCTCAAATTCTCTAAGGAAGAGATATGGGTCTTCCTTAGAGGTGAACTTGGGCAATATACTCAGGTATTGTGCCTTTAGTTCGAAGTCGCGACCCGGTATGACAGGCATAACGATGCACGATGGCTGAGCAGCCATCGTTAGGTAGCACTGATCCCTCAAAGTCCTAGGTGGGTCCACTACATTCTCACCCATTGGATCCGGGTGAGGTGGTGCAACAGGTGGATTGGGGCTGAGCTCTAGACTAGAATCTAGATGAACTCGTGAGAATTGCTCAAGTCCCGAACCCAAATCTGAGTGCACCGGTTTGAATTAATTTTTTTGAATTCAAATTCGAAATTTAAATCTCAAATTCAAGAATCAATTGACTTTTTTTTGTAATAATTTTTTTTTCAAAAATGGAAACAAACAATAGAAGGGGGAAAGATGAGAAAGCAATCCTAATCTAGAGAATTGAGGTGAGAAGAGAAAGAAGACTCAGATGAGAAGGGAAACTTAACTCTAAAAGATAAATGAGAGGGTTGGTCAGAAGTTTCCTAAACAAGCACGGTTCAAACAATCCTTGACCTAGTGTAGCTTAAATCTAGACGACTCCTAACTGGTTGAGTCGAATTGGTTCGCTTGATTCACCTCCCTCACTAATCAAACCAAATTGGCCAGGCCGTGTATAGCTAGTGGGGGCGCTTCCGACAGAGTCGGTGCCAATTAGACAACCACTTCGCTTAGAAGACTTACGTCAACACAAAAACACTTTCTATACACAAAATTAAATTCAATCAGCTTCAAGTCATAGCAAGTCAAACCAATATTCTCCTTAATTGAGTCTGAATCCTTAGGGGCCAATGTCTAATTGATTTTAAATTAGGGCTTGGGTGACACTTTGGGATTGTTATTTGTGGGCCATGGAAGGGTGATGAAATCCCCACCGTATCTTTTCCTACGGAGTTGCCCTTAAGATAGTTTAACTTAAATCTAGCAGAGATAGTCAAACATTGGTCTTTAGTGGGGGACAATTGCAAGGTTGTATGCAAACTAAATTATATGCTTAAATGCAATCGATAAAAACCGCGCACGTACCTTGCCTCCAGCACTCTTCAACAAGGAATTGATTTGCAAAATTTAGCATGCATAATACGAGAAAATCTGTAAATGATGCATGCACTAAGGCCTTTCTAATTTTGCAACATTTTAGGTCACAAGTTGAATTAGTGCCAATTATGGAAGTTTGCCCTACACATGCAATTCTACCAAAAAGGAAATTTTCCGAAAATAGAAATTACGAGAAAAAGGCAACAAAGGTTGCCTACGCACGGTCAGTCGGGTTCGCCGCCCACTATCGACAATTTCAAGTGCTCTATGCGTCCAACCAGAGATGAGTCACGTCCCAGAGAAATTTCACCCATTGATGTTTGACCCGTGTGACGTTTCCGCCGCAGAATATACTAATAGGGCGGCATTTCCGCTGCCTGTTCAGCTTGGATCGCCTCCGGATTTTAGCGTCGTCTCTAATACTTCCTGAAAAGCACAGATAAAACGTTAGATCGTGAAAAACCAAGATCCAAACAAAACACAAAACAAAAAATCACAAAAACTTGAAATTCTCGTCGCCTCCCCAGCAAGGCGCCAAAATTTGATGAGATTTTTATTTATACCGCAAGTGCACGGCGTCGATGAAGACGCGGCAAGTACGGGTCGAACACAAGGAGGGAGAGATTCTTATATTTTTGTGATTTTTTATTAAGGAAAGAAAAAGAGAAATATGGTTGGTTTGAGGTTTTTGGATTTTTTTTAACTTTTCTAAAGCAAGAACAACAAAAACAAAAACTAAGAAGAAACAACTATGGATGAGAGTCCAGCGGATGGGAGTTATGAATCTTAGAGTTAGATTGGGGATCACGAAAATTATTATAAATCAAGAGAGATATTAAGCATCATATGATAATTGATTTAACAAAAACTCATATGATCAAAACACTAACAAGAAATTAAAATAAAAACACTATCTTCTTTAACCCTAAATCCGTCACCCCCACCCTTTGGAGGGTTTTAGAAACCCATGGGGAGAAGATGAGGAGAAGGGGTTATGGAGATCATCGAGAGACTACAAAAAAATATTATACTAAACTACGATCTACGGAAACAAATGCAATTATTCTAAGCATGCAACAAATTATTCTAAGAAAAGAATAAAGAACAACAAAATTACTCTACTGGAATTAAGAACATGAAATATCAATCTAAAACTAAGCTTACAAAAGACAAAGACAAGGGAGAAATAAATGGGCAGAATTTTATTGCTATAGAATTCAATACAAAAAAGTTCCGCCCACAACAATATTTCGGGGCTATTTATAGCCGATACAAGGAACCCTAGGTATGCATAAGGAAGGACACGTGCTATGAAACAACTGGACGAAAATAGGAGGCACGGATCGCAAACTGAGCGGCGTTTCTGCCGCACATTTACCGTCAGATGCGGCGGAATCGCCGCATGGATGGTCCACATCAATTTAAGACTTTGCGGGTGTGTTTTTGGTATGTGCTACATGGCCTCCACGCATCTAAATCAATTATTTCATATCTTTGGAGATCCGAATTTGATTTCTTCTTGAATACTCCTCCAAAATAACTTTTTAATCCTTCTAATTTGCGATCAGGTCCCTGGCTTTTTATGCAATCACTTGGATTTCAACTTGCTTGGATCTCTAGGTAATTGGTCTTTGTGATCTATTTGAGTCCATTGCACGCGTTTTAGCTCGAATATTGGTAAATTGCATTGTAACACCTGAATTCTGCACAATTGCTCAAAACAATACTTTAGTAGCATTTATTTATATAAAAATAGTCTAAATGAAAGACATATGATGCAATGTATGCAATGCATCAGTTAGCACAATCACACGCATGAATAAAGTGTACACCACTTCCAAATAAGAAGGAAGTAATATATAAGGAAACAACACATATATGGAGCATAAGAAAAACGTATATGGAAATACCAATCAATCTCCATAATAGTATCTCAAAACAGAAATTTTCTTTTATTTCCCCAATCAACATAATCACGAGAGCGTAAAAATTATCCTACTCACATTAGGAAAGAAAAATCTGGAAAAAAATCCTCAATGAGATCAACACATGTATGTGGATTAAAGGAAAACATGCAAAAAATACTTTTAAGGCAACAAAACTCCAGCCATAATATGCTCTAAAAAAATTCAGAATTTGCCAAACTTTCCTTAATCAATATAAGCATGCAATCAACAATAATTACGCTACTTGTATTGGAAAGAAAAATTTCGAAATCTTCAAGAGAACAGCAAGAATATATGCACATTTTTTAGTAAGGAAACAAATCAATCACATGCATGTTAATGCTCCAAAAACAGCCATATCCGAAATTCTTTGGAGCAACAAGGCAACACAATTATCATGCATATGCATATGGCAATAAACATGTACTCTAGATACATGCTCATATTGGAAAATGCTAAATAAACAAGCATATACACGAAATTCCAGCAAACATGAGATCTAGTCATGCATATACACGAATCAGAGATAACAACATTTGATCCATCCATGCAATCCGACAAGCATGATGATATACAAACATTATCATCTAATTCAAGCTTGAAAAAATATCAGAGAATTAAACTAATGATTATCATATAAAACATGCACAAAAACAGAAGATCATCATGATAGGGTTAACACAGATTTCATGTATACATGCTCAAAGATTAGAATAAATAATATCTAACCGTAATTCCGAAAAATCAGGAAAAATAGACATCTTATTTCATGTATACATGTGCATGATTTATAAGAATCAACATGGAAAATAACTTCTGATTTTATCTAATACATGAGCAAAGAATAGAGGTAACAACACAGAAAAAAACAGAATTCTGGTCACATCTATGTATGTGCAATGATAGGAGAGCAACATATCATATTGGCTCGAAATAAAATCAGGAAAAATCCATCTTAAACCATCCATACATGCACAAGAATGGAGGAGCAAAATCTAACCCTAGATGCATGCTCTAATGAACGAAAACATGCGCATCATGTAAATAAGCAATGCTGATTTTTCTGTTATCTTTCTTTCTCCAAAAAACATAACCACCGAATTTTTTATCTCAAATCAGATTATCATGAAACAAAAATTCGTCAAGCATGGTCAGGATTCGAAGGTAACCGAGATGGCTCTGGTACCAATGTTAGCAAACAACGATTCTACAGGTTCAGGAGTACCTTTCTTGGAGAGAACCTGTGGCAGCGGAAGGAAGATCGAAGGTCACCTTACGGAATCCTTTTCACCGGTCGGTCTCCTACTCTCTTGGAGAAGGAGCACGAGTCCACAACCCAAGAGTCCACGGAATGAGCTTGGTGGAGTTGGAGGGACGAAATGGGAGAGTGAAGGTGGCGGCTAGGGTGGGTGGAGGCTAGGGTTTGCACACTTGTTCTTCTATCCAATGGGAGGCTCCCCTCCTTATATAGATGGCTCCACCCTAAACCCTTAAATGTGTAGTCCAATAGGGACGCGCCATGTGTCTGTGCTTTGGGCAAATATCTTATTAATCCTAGATTAATCCAATACGAAATATCATAGTAGCTTTGGTAGCGTGTGATTGGTCGACCGCCAGGTTTCATGGTCCAACCGAAACCACGATTAATTGTCAATCAGTCGACCCGTTGGTTAATCACGGTCGACTTGTGGACACGTTTTTACCGGAATTATTAAGAGAATATTGTTGATCATGTGCTGGATTTATTCCAATTATGGTCAAACGTTTTTTAGGATGATTATGTGTGAATTTATGATTGGTTTAAGGGAGAGAAAAAGAAGAAATCATGGGTTAGTGGGTGACCCATGATGTAGGTGTTGGGAGAGCCTATAAATAGGTCTCCTCGCCCTACTTGTTTAAGTTAATGCAAAAATTCTCTCTCCAACCTCTCCACTAATCCTCTCCAAATTCTCAGGGAGTTTTAAACGGATTATTGGCTAGATTCTAAGCTTGATTTAGAGAGTGAATTGGCTAGCTCCTTTCTCTCTATTCTTATTTAGAGTTTGATGAACCCTTGGAGGAGAATCGACTAACGATTCGACGAGAACCGCAACTCCGGATCTTAATAAAAGGTTTAGAGAACCTTTGGGTATGATTCTCTCCTATTTATTTTAACATAAATGTATAATTACATGATATTATAATAACTATAAAACAATGTACATGAAATCGTTGAAAATATGAAAATCGATCTTGTATGAATGTATAAATTTTTAAAAATATATACATACATAAGGGCACAAATCCTACAGTGGTATCAAAGTATTTAGTTCACATTTTCAATGATTAGACTGTATAATTAATTTTAGTTTACCATCTCCAATCGAAACAATTCATGTTTGACGTCTTATTCGAGTTTTCCAATAATTTTGTTTATTTAATTCTAATTGATTTTTTTGATAGTTTTAAATGTTTAAAACATGTCATATGAATGTTCGAATTAATATTTAGACTTATGTCTAATACGTAAAAAAATTATTTTATATTAAATGACTATTTTATAAGGAATCGACAAAACGAAATAGACAAATAAGTTTATTTAAAGTTTTTCTTTTGGGAATTTAAATAAATTGTTGTTCAAATGTTTTATATTTTGAACTATGAATGCATAAATCATTTTAATGGATTTCAAATGATTTTGAAATTGTTTGATTAAAAGATTAAGGATAAACTAGATCGTGTAATATATATTATATGTACAAGCGTTGCACTAGTTCTATTTTGCAGGAACAAATGAGTTTTTATGTTCCGTTGAATCCATGTGTTAATGAATGATGTGAATGTTATTATTATTCAATCACAAGGGCTTAACTATGTGAAAAACAATTATCTAAGTATATGCATGTATATGAGAGAATTTTTGTATAGGACTTGCACTAGACAATTTTCGAAATTGTGAGATGCATGTTTATATTTTGCAATATTTACATCCATGGTGCAAGAAGAAGTCGTGGAGAAAGCGCAAAGGTCAAGGATGCGGGAACATATAAACTCACAGCAATATGTGTGTGAATGAATCTGATTTATGTTTGTGTGTTTGACATGTATGTGATTGTATGAATGAATGTTAGGATGAGTATAGATATAAATATGCATCATCACCTAAATTCTAAAATCACATATAAATGCTTAATTGTCCAACCAAAAATTAAGAGTATTTTTCCTTCTTATTTCATCCATTAGCAGTTGTCGATCGAGGGATATTCTGCTCGTCCTTAGCGGGAGATAACTTCCTCATCTTTGGGAATAGTGGAAGATATAAGGTTTTCTATTGTTGTGCCATGAATAAATGTACGAAGTGAGATTCACCCTTAGTGGACACTGTTGAACGTTTTAATTAAACCGCAAGTGCACGGCCGCGATGAAGCGGTGGCAAGTACGGGTCGTCCTCAGGGAGGTGAGTAGCCTCTTGCTTGTACGAAATCAAGTGGCAAAAAGAGGGGGAAGAAAGTTGGTTATGCTACTCTACTCTATACTACGCTAGCAAGTACGAAATGTGAAAGAAGCAAACAAGCGATGAAATAAGAACTAAGCTAAGAACAAAGGAAGAATGCTGGAATTTCAGGAATGGAAAACCCCTAAGGGGTGGAGTGAGTGCACACAAGCAAAGAGGTGGGTGTAGAATACATTCTTTAAGCACATGAAGGTGGTGTTTATCAAGCATAGGAAGTGTCTAAATGTTATGGCAAAACCTATCAATCTATTCACCAACTTGGTTGATTAACATTTACATATGCAAGTTGTTTATTTCAGAACCTAAACAAGCATGAGAGGTGTCTAATCATTTTGGCAAAACTCATAAAGTTATAAATTCTATCCTAAACAAGCAAGCATACATTCATGTTTAATCAACACATTGAAATTAAAGCATTCATCCCATTCTCATTTGCATGTATGTACATCTACTCCACCCCCCAAAGGGGATGGAACTACTCACTAAACATTACACTAATTATTAAACTATGGGAAGAAAGCATATTAAAACTAAGCTAGAATTAAAAGACGATTAAACTAAAACATGCATAAACAATAAAAGAAGCATAAAACAAATAATGAAAGAAACACAAAACTTTATTGATAAAATGACTCACATTAAAAGTAGCATCCTCCTACTTTAGTGTGTGCTTCAAGGCCTCACTTCTAGTAGGAAGAATAGCCACTTAAAATATGGAGTGATTACAATAGGAGGTGAAGAGTTCTATTTATAGCCATGGAAAAAGCTAATCCGGGACAATCCCCCGATGTGGGACTAAACAGATACCACACATAGCCTAAACATCCTCTAATACATGTTCTGGAGCAATTTGAGCGCATTTGGGCCAAAAGTGACCGCCAATTAGCGGTCTTGGACCGCTAATTAGCGGTCTACAGTGTCCGGATCGCTCTGGAATTGCTTGTGGGCTTTTCTGGAAGGCTTTGTTGGTATTTGATGCATCTAGTTTGCATGTTGGAGCTCCGACCCGAATAGAATTGCCAAAATACTCCCCATGATGGTGAGGAGTATTCTGTTTTGCTCTTAGGTCCTTCTGTCTTGCAATCAGGTCCTTCTTCCTTGCATCTTGGTCCCCAGATCTTACAATTCAGTCCTTTTTCCCAGCTTTTGGGTCCTTTTATCCTTCATCTCTTCAAACCTATTTATTCCTGAAAACTAAACATAAAACTCGTGACATAGCATTGTTTAGGTGAAAGATAATGGATATAAGATACAAATATAAGCATGAAATGATGTCAATCAGACACCGAGTGTATTTATTTGTGAATACAATGGATAAACGTATCTTTTATCAAATGAAATAAGTTTTCTTAACATGACCCAGAGCCCTCGCTCGGTTTTGAGAATAGAATTTTTCTTTGGAGGATTAGTCAAATTCCTTCTTAATTAAAACAATAAGAGTCATAAGAGTTTCAAAATGCAAAAAATTGCAAAATTTCGAAATGATTATGATTAGAAAATATTTTCTTACATTGATTTTATAATATATCTGATAGACATTAGCTAGTTTATATTGTAATTGATGGGATCTTGAATTGTTGCATTTATGGACATATTTGTATTTGCGGTATTGATTTTCAAACATAAAATCGACATGAAACCCCTTATAATTTATTTTGTAGAAATGTCGAATATTCAACCTATTGTGCGATCTATGATCAAAAAACATCATTTTGCAAATAATGACTCGAACTTTATAAGCTGGCAACTCAAGCTCAACATCGTGTTAAAGTTTGAGAAATTATCTCATATTTTAGATGGTGAAATCCCAAAATTAAATGAGAAGACAACCGATAATGAGAAAAATGCTAAAACCAAGTGGTAGGACAAAGAGAATCAAGTTCACAGTCTAATGGTCGCCTCCATGGGTGACTCGCTTCAAGCAAAATACTTGGATTCAAAAACAAAGAAGAGCATGGAAACTTTAACAAAGATATTCATGGATAGTGTAGAAAAGAGCGATATAAGACCACCATAGCACTCACATGGTGCCACATGGCGGAGGGAACATTGGTGTCCATGTATTTTCTCACTATGCAAGGATACCTTGAGAAGTTGTCAAAGCTCCCTTCCCTGATGCCCAATGATGTTACAGTATATTTGATTCTTGGTTCTTTAGTCTCGTCCTACAAGGACTTCGTTATGCACTATCATGTGCGTGAGAAAGGGGTGAGTCTTGTGGAGCTTCAAAACACTCTCAAAATGGCTAAAGTTGACATGGGCAAGGGTAGGGCCAAGCACGTCCTAGCCGTCCATGGTGCGAGCAGGAAGATCACCAAAGGTAAAGGCAAAAACAAATTGGCCAAAAAGGTGTTGAAGGAAATTGGAGTAGGAGGGGCTCATACGAGTACCTTAAGGGGGAATTCTTGAAACTCTCCGACTCCTAATACAAAGTGTTACCACTGTGGTGGAAAGGGACATATCCGTCCGAATTACCCCAAGTACAAGGAGGATCTTGACAACGGGGTAATTGAACGAAAACACCCGAAAAGGCAAAAGGTATATTTGTTATTGAAATAAATTTAGCTACCTCTATCAATGATTGGGTAATTGATACCGGATCTTGTGCTCACATAATTTCTAATGTGCAGCTACTAAAGGATAGGAAGGAACTCGTGAAAACGGGATGATTTTGAAGGTTGGAAATGGTGCAAGCGTTACTGCGATTGCACAAGGTTCCGTGGAGATTCAATTATGCAGTGGTTTAAATTATGTTTAAAGAACATCTATTATGTGTCTTCGATTAGCAAGAATATTATTTCTGTATCATGTTTGGATACGGATAATTTTAATATAAATATTTCAAACTCTTGCTTGTCTATATCGAAGATTGGAATTTTCTATGAAAATGCTTTCATAAGAAATTGACTTTATTTGCTTGAATGAAATAATAGACAAATTTTAAACATCAATAATAAAAGGCTTAAAACTACTCACGTGAATGATCACTCTTATGACACTATCGTCTTAGTCACATAAATGAAAAATGCATCAAGAAATTGCAAGAAGCTAACTTTCCTGGTCAAGTTGATTTTAAATCATTGGAGACATGCAAACCTTGCCTAATGCACAAAATGACCAAGATGCCTGTCAAGAAGAAAGGTCTGAGAGCGAATAACTTGTTGAATTTGATACATTCCGATGTATGTGGTACAATGAGTACAAGTACAAGAGACGGTTTTAGGTACTTCATTACGTTCACGGATGACTATAGTCGTTACGGCTATATTTATCTAATGAGAAACAAAAGTGAATCCTTCAACAAGTTCAAAGAATTAAATAATGAAGTAGAGAACCAACTCAACAAGAAAATTAGGTCTCTACGAACCGATCGTGGAGGTGAGTACTTAAGTATCGAATTTGATTCGTTCCTAAAGGAGTGTGGTATTATACCATAACTCACTCTCCCTGATACACCTCAGTGGAATGGGGTATCTGAAAGGAGAAATAGGACATTGCTCGAGATGGTTCGATCAATGACGAGTCAAGCTGAATTGTCACTTTACTTTTGGAGTTATGCACTAGAAGCTGCGGCTTACACACTAAATAATGTTCCACCCAAATCCGTAGAGAAAACACATTATGACCTATTGAGTTGTAAAACACCTAAGCTCAATTTTCTCAAGATTTGGGGTTGTGAGACCTACGTCAAAAGATTGATGTCGACCAAACTACAACCAAAAGCGGATAAACACTTCTTTATAGGTTATTCTCGTGAAACAAGAGGATACTACTTTTGGCATAAAACCTCCAATCGAGTGATTGTCGAGAGGGATGTCATTTTCTTGGGGAAAGAATTTCTCTAAAGAATAAAAAGTAGCGGGAGTAGAGTTGTGCTTGAGGAAACTCAAGATATTCTACAAGATCATGATATGAATGATAACATTCAAGATCATGAAGGCCCAACCGAAGTTCCTTTGGTTAGTGGGAGCATGAGTGAGAGACCCTCGCAAGCAATTGTGAGTGAAACTCAATCATCCCCACCTAGTGTACGTTCGAGAATCGAACATGAACAAATTCCGTAAGAAATTGTGGAAGAAGTTCAAGAAGTACACGTGGAACCAAAAGAACTACGAAGATCTATGAGGGAAAGAAAGAAATCCGATATGTATTTGGGACTTCATGAGATCATGGTACTTGATACCGATGACCTCTCGACCTTTCAAAAAGAAATGGAAAGAGAAGACTTCAAATTATGGTTTAAAGCCATGGAATTCGAAATAGAATCCATGTACGACAATCAAGTGTGGAACTTGGTTGACCTTCATCAAGGAAAGAAGGTCGTTCAAAATAAATGGGTCTTTAAGAGGAAGATGAACATGGATGAGAACTTGACAACCTACAAAGCAAGGATTGTAGCAAAAGGTTTCACCGGTTGCCATGTTCAAGGAATTGATTGTGATGAAATTTTTCACCGGTTGCCATGTTCAAGTCTATTCAAATTATGCTCGTTATTGCCACATTTCATGATTATGAAATATGGCGAATGGATTTCAAAATATCGTTCCTTAATGGGAAATTGGAGGAGGATGTGTACATGGTACAAACTCAAGATTTTCAAGATCCAAAGAATAGCGAGAAAGTATGAGAGCTTCAACGATCCATTTATGGATTGAAGCAAGCATAAAAGAGTTGGAACACGCGCATTGATGAGGAAGTCAAAAAGATTCACTTCGTCCAAAGTAAGGAAGAACCTTGTATATACAAGAAGGTTAGTGGGATCCACATAGTGCTTTTGATCTTATATGTCGATGACATACTCCTTATGGGAAATCATATACCGTTGCTAGAGCAAACGAGAAGTTCATTGAAATCTGCATTTTCAATGAAAGACATGGGTGATGCTCAATACATCTTGGGAATCAAGATATATAGAGATAGAACCCGTAGACTCATTGACCTAAGTCAGCGTACGTACATTGACAAGGTCTTGGAAAGGTTCAACATCAACAACTCCAAAAAGGGCTATGTGCCAATGAGTATGGGTGTGCAACTCAAGAAGTCTCAACATGTTGAATCATGTAACGACATGAAGTACATGAAAGATATTCATTATGCTTCGGCAATAGGATCGATCATCTACGCGATGACTTGCACAAGACCCGATGTCTCGTATGTTTTGACCATGACAAGTCATCACCAATCCAACACAGGTCCCGATCATTGGACTGCGGTCAAGAATATTCTAAGGTATCTTAACCAGACCAAAGATAAGTTTCTTGTTTATGGATATAGGGAGCTAATAGCCGAGATCTATTCGGATGCGAATTTTATGAGTGATCCCGACGATAGAGGTCGCAATTAGGATATGTCTTCCTTCTGAATGGGGGAGCCGCGAGTTGGCGTAGTTGGAAGCAAACCACTATGACTGCCTAAACCATCACTTCTGAAGAATGGCTATCGCTGAAGCGAGCAATGAAGGAGTGTGGATTAAGAAGTTCCTTGAAGAGCTTGGAGTAGTGCCCTCGAGCGAGGGATTCATAGAGCTTTTTTGCGACAATAGTACGTCTATCTCGCAAATCAAGGATCCTAAATCACACCACAAAGTGAAGTACAAGGATCCTGGTTGCAACAATGATATGGATGGTCGTCCATGTAACCATCCATCTCTCCAAAGAACTCTCGAGTCGACCACTCTCACCACCACGAGGCCAAGCTCGCAAAAAGTGCTAGACTCAATCCTAAAACGCTAACGGAGATTGTAAAGGGTAGGAAACTAGAACATATAAGAAGGTGAGAATAAGATGACTCAGAGGAGACGGGAAGAATCCCTAAAAACTAGTTTGGGTAAAGGGTGAGGATAGAAGCCTAGTCTAGCAAACACGATTCAAACAAGCTTAGGCTGACTATGGGTCCTTACAACTAAACAACGCCTAACTACGAGGTAACATGACCTCAACACGCCTCATCTTCCTACGATGAAGACCACAAAGCCTAGCAAGTAAGCCAAGATCCAGAGATCTCGTCTCTCCTACTATTGACAAAGTGGGCAGTGTCGATCAGGCTATGACGGTCGTGATCGGATCACTCTCCTAATGCGCCCGAGTCCTATTGGCCAATGTCTACTTGATTTTAGATTAAGGCTTTACTTTAGTGTGGTTTATGGGGGCTAAGGGAGGGGTGATGAAATCCCCAACCTTATCTTAAAGACTATAGGTGGTGCCCTTTAAGATGTTTTGAATCCTGAATCTATCAAGCAACTCACCAATCAAACACTCATCTCACTCTTGTTCCAATGCAATTCCTACTAACTAATCCATGGTCATACAAAATGCATGAATGAGAGTAGGAAATGCATACTGATTGATCGTTTTATATTAACCGCAAGTGCACGACCGCGTTGAAGCGGTGGCAAATACGGGTCGTCCACTGGGAGGTGTGTCAACGATTGGTTCGTTCGAAGGCGAGAGGTAAAAAGAAGGATAGAAAGGTTGGTTACACTAAACTACACTAAGGTGCAAATGGAAATGGAAGAAAAGCAAGAAAACTAAACCCCAAAGGGGGTGGAGAAATAATGTGAACATAAAGAAGTGTGTGTGTGTTCATCAAGCTCCTCACAGCATGTAGTGCATGAAATCATAAAACTACATCCAACTTTGCCTCCACATGAATTAAGATAAGACTACATCATTAAAACATACAAGACAATAATTGGAATGAAGCTACATGAACTCAAGTATAAAGACTATACCCTACTATGCCTCCACATGAATTAAGTTAAGACTACATCATTAAACATACAAGACATTAGCTAGGGTAAAGGCAACAAGAGCACATACACTACAAATTGTGTTTCCAATATTAACTTCATCCATATCCTAACCTTATCATTCCCCATAAAATAGGTCCACTAATCAAAGCATAAGCTAAGCTTCATTCAAGAGCATTAGCATATCAAAGATAAGAGTGAAAACCCATTAGATGGTTATGGAAATCATATAAAACTCAAGGGATAAAGATAACACACACTTAGTACACTACATGATTATATCACATATTTCTCCACCCCCCAAATGGGGATGGAACTACTCACTACTCATTACACTAACTATATTAGCAAAAGAAAGCATAATACTGAAATGAAAGTTAACTAAGAATGCAAGAAGCATTAAAGAAACATAAAAGGAAAGTAAAGACTAAACAAACATGCACAAATTAAAAGACAAGATTAAAAGAAACTAGAAGAATTATTTTATTAACAAATGACTCACATTGAAGGTAGCATTCTTCTCCACCTTGAGTTTTTGCTTCAAGGCTCACTCCTTAGTCGAGAGAATGCCACCAAGCAATGGGTAATTACAATGGAAGGTGAAGAGTTCTATTTATAAGCATGGAAAAGCTAATCGGGGACAATCCCCCGATGTGGGACTAAACCAATACCAAAAATAGCCTAAACAAACCATAATATACGTCCAGGAGAAAACTTATCGGATCAGGAATGATCCAGACCGCCAATTGGCGGCCTATAGGATCCAGATCCGTCTGGATTTGTTTGTGGGCTTTGCTTGAAGTGTGTCTTGGTCTTGGATGCATCTACTCGGTCTGTTGGAGCTCTGACCGGAATCGAATTGCCAAAATACTCCCCATGATGGTGTGGAGTTTCCTGTTTTGCTCTTAGGTCCTTTGGTCTTACGATCAGGTCCTTCTCCATTGCATCTCAGTCCCTAGGTCTCACAATTAAGTCCTTTTTTCCTGCTTTTGGGTCCTTTCATGGCCCTTCTCTTCAAACCTTTTTATTCCTGAAAACTAAACATAAAACTCATCACGTAGCATTGCTTAGGTGTAAGATAATGGATATAAGATACAAATATGAGCATGAAATGATGTCAATCACATACCTCATGCCAGCGCTCGACAACGAGAAATTAAAGCAAAGGAAAGACAAGATGCATGCAAGGTGATGCATGACCTAGATGACAAATAATCTAGTCTTTTACTTTGAGTTTTAGGGTCCAAGTTGTCTTAAAATGGGGATTGATTATTGATCTAGGGGCAAACTACAAGTCACAACATGCCAAATTGAGCCCCAGACCTCTACATTAAAACCAGCAACAACCAGAAGAAAGGAGAGAGCAAGCGTAGCTCATCAGGCCGCCAGTTGTGGTCCACCACCGCTGATCGGCGATCTATTTCTATATGTTTGCCTCCAAACTTCTCCTGGTGCCTCCCCTTGATGATGTAAAGTCCCTACTACAACCAAAAACTAAAGACAAAAGATTAAACTCACTCAAATCGTCCAAACCAGAGTCTGGAAAGAGCACCTCCCCGGCAACGGTGCCAAAAACTTGATTGTGTTTGTTTTAAATTCCGCAAGTGCACGACATCGGTGAAGATGTGGAAAATACGGGCCGATCCACAGGGAGGTGTGTCAACTCTTGTTCGTTCCAAGGCAAGTGGGAAAAGAGGGGAAGAAGTTGTGATTACAGTAAACTAAATTACACTAAACTATTAAGCAACAAACAAGGAAGTTGAAATTCAGGAATAAAAACCTCCAACGGGTGGAGTGTGAACATAAATGAGGTGAGAGGAATGATGAATGACGTATGTAAGCATGTGTGTGTGTCTTCATGCATAGGAATTGTCTAAAGATGTGGAAAAACCTATCAATCCATTCACACAACATACTGGCAATTACTACTTCATTATCACAAGATGAGGCTAAGCATGAGAAATGTCTAACATTATGACAAAACTCATAAAAAACCAGGAACTCATGTGAAAAGCAAAACTAAGCATGAAAAGTGTCTGAAATTTATGGCAAAACCCATCGAAACAAAGTTTCTCCAATCAATCAAGCAATTAAACGCTAATAAGAACACACGACTAAGATGTAGCATATCCAACAGGGAATTTCAACCAATAAACATGAGGAAACCAAGCATGGGAAGTGTCTGAATCTTATGGCAAAACCCATCAAAATACCTTACATGTAGATGAATAAAACAAACCTGATGAACATACAAACATTCAAGTCTACACAATCCAAATTTGTCAAATAATCAAAACCTCAAAACATAAATGTACATCATCTCCACCCCTCAAAGGGGATGGAACTACTCACTACTTATTAGGCTAACATGCATATTAAGAAGAGAAAATATTCTAACTAATAAAACTAAATATGAAAGAATGAAAAGAAGTGACAACATTAAAACAAACTACAAAAATATTTTATTTACATGACTCACATTACAAGTAGCATTCTTCTCCACTTGAGTTTTTCTCCAAGTCTTACTCTAAGTTGAGAGAATGTCAGCAAGCAATGGGTAATTACAAAGGAGGAAGAAAAGTTCTATTTATGGGACTAAACTTAAACCACAAATGGACTAAATACACACTAACACACAACCCGGCTGAGGCTTATCGGGTTTGGATCCAAATGGACCGCCAATTGGCGGTCTGGGTTGGGCTGATCGGGTTGTGCTTTGGTGGAGACTTTTGTGGATCGATTTCTTCATGTTTGGTGCACCCGAAGTGGTTGTTGGAGATTAGACCCGGATATAATTGCCAAAATACTCCTTATGATGGTGTGGAGCTTCTTGATTTACTCATTTGTCCTTTTGGTTTTACATCCGGGTCCTTCTCTCTTGCATCTCCGTCCATAAGTCTTGCATTTTAGTCCTTTTCCTTGTTTTAAGCTCTTTTTGAGTCTCTTCTTCTCAAACCTATTTATTCCTGAAACTTAAACATAAAACTCATTATGTAGCATTGATTAGGCTAAAAATAAAGGATATAAGACACAGATATATGCATGATATGATGCCAATCACTCATAACAAACTAAAATAAACATTGACAACAACAACACCATTGATTAAATTCATAACTAAAGATTACATCACTAAAATAAGTTACTTCAAGTTAGCACTGAGAGAACTTGTTAAAGTACACAACATAACAAACATCACAAAGATAAACAAACAAAACTTAGTTCAAGTTAAGCCTACCAAACATAACACACACATAAGACAAACATAACACACACCTTATACAAACTCACATAACACACACATAACATCACTACATGTGCGGCTACTTCATCTTTAGGTGTGTATGTAGCTGTAATTAGGTCTTCGAAAATCCTATGTGCTTCCAAATTTCTGCATAAGAAGTAGTGGAAGTTTTACTTGGACCTACAACATCATCTTCAAACTTTCTCTTTGGACCTCCACTCTTAAGTGACTCAGTGATTGGACTTTGAATTGGTGTTTCTGCTTCTCTATCTGTACATACACCATTTGTTGTAGTTCCTACTTCATCCACGATTGGCTCGTCAATTGGTAATCCCTCGTTTTTAACTGACCATACATAAATCTCCACCTCTTTTTTGGAGTTACTGGTCGCTAAGGCATCTCTCACATCCTTAATAGATTGAAGCTTCAAATAAACCATCTTCCTTGATTCCAAAGGATGCAGGTAGTAATACGCCAAAGTTTCGTCCAACCCCTATTTCATGGCTTTTGTTACCAACTTGCATATGGACTAGAAGTTCCCACCGTCTAGAATTAGGACTTGGCCGACCTCTTTATAGTTGCTCGGATGGTAGTGACCATTTCTTTTAAACACTTGCCCTCCCACTTGGAAAGTATGTAGGGTGTGGTGCTTCAGAGGGCCACTACATCAACAAGAAATACAAATCAAATATGCGCATAAGGAATTAAAACCCCAAATTCATAGTAGGGGATGATTCCAAACTTTCCTCATAGTGCACAGCCGATGAGGCCGCATGTCGTGTACTGAACAGTCGGAGTACAAGGGTGCAAGACGTAGGAGTCACACTTACAAACCTTAACCGTAGTGGGGAAGTGGACAGAATCTAAAACCCTAATGGGAGGGAGGAATCAGATGGAAACTAAAACCCTCACATTTGGCGGTTATTATGGAGGAACTTCAAAACCCTAAAAATTGATGGTTATCTCATCAGTAGAAGATAAACTAATCTCACATTTATATACTTCTTAACAAAAACTTAATTACTCTTTAAAATTAAAATGTATTATAAAGACATCCAATAATAGTTTGCCCTGTGTAGACGAAAAACACAACTAACTAAATGGAGTGGCATCAGTTTTGAAAAAAATGGCATGCAAGCATATACTAAATTCTATTGTGGCATCCAAGCAAATAATGTTTTGGGAGTGGCTTTTCCGAAAATTTGATGCTTTTGAGTGGCATGCAAACAAAAAGCCCTATATATCTTGTCCATCTGCCCATTTTATTTAACTGGTTAAATTTCGTTGTAAGGCTGCTTATTTAAATGTTGTCTTGTATGAAAGTCACTATTTTCCTAGGAAAGTCTTTTATTTCCCTGGTCAACGTTAGTTCCGTTCAATAAGAATCTATTATGTTCGACGAAACTTTTGACTGATTGAAGTTGTTTCAATTTAGATTCGATGTAAAGGAAATGTGAGAAATGTATTTTAGATATAAAAATGTATTGGCACGTAAACAAGCGAAGAACGTCCCCATCACTAGTTTAGGAGAAAAATTGCAATGAGCATGACCAACTAATGTTAAATATTGCACGGGGAATCTACATTTAAGAAAAGGGAACTCATTGATAATGTTATTAAATAATAGAATAATGAACAAAGAAGATGAAGATTTGGAAGAGAATAATTGTTGTATTTCATCATCATCCTAAGTATTACAATAGTCTCCTATTTATAGGCTAAAGGAAGCAAATGAAATGGTGTATGTTACAAGAGTTACAAATAAGAATGTGAGAGGTTGATAGAGTTATGGGAGGAGAAGGAGAAGCATCCATAATATTTCACAACACTCCCCCTTGCATCTTCACCTATATATACTTTTCAGTTTGCCTTGTTAAAAACCTTACTAAGAAAAATCCATTAGGATAAAAACTTAATATAGGGAAAAAGAGTGCAGAGCGTATAATCCTCTCCCTCATTTCAACAAACGTTTTTCAAATGATGAACAACAATCTTGAAAATAAGGTTTTCAAAATCTCTGGTAGGCAACGACTTGGTGAATAGATCTGCAAAGTTGTCACTTGATCGGTCTGCCTCATTAAAAACCTTGCCAAGTAAAATCTTGTGGGACAAAAACTTGATGAAGCAAAAAATAGTACAACGTATAATTCTCCCCCTCAATTCAACATACACTATAGAGTATAACACTTCTTTAGACAATATGCATTATGTTCATGTCTCATTAAAAACCTTGCTACAAAATCCTGTGGAAAAAAGTAACTAAGGAAAAGAGCGCATAACATACGCTAACAAAATTGATCAAGTTGCCTCATTAAAAACATTTAACCAATAAAACCTTTTAAGACAAAAAATGGAAAAAGGAAAAAGAGTGCAACTACAAGCCTTCCGGGCTTTATCCTTCAGGGATATCCGTCCTTCAGGAATGATAAATACAAATCCGCTCCCCCTGATTCGTAGTTTACCAAACTTACGAATATATTTTACAAAGTTCTTAAACACCAAAGTTCATGAGGATTCAATAAACAAATACATCATAGTTGAACGGATTTAATGGATATTTACTATATTTCACTTAGATAATAAGATTGTGAAATATGTTTGCGTAATTTTTCTCAAATGATATACTGGAACTAACACAATCTGTGATAACGTTTGCAAAATATAAATATGTTACCTCTGTGGGATCGTGTATGGACGAATTTATATAATCACTTTTAGGGCTAATTAACCTCTACTCGCTTAATCAAAGATGTGCAGCAGAATTTACACAAGCAAGCAAGTAAAGACAAGAAATTATGCAAACCACAAGATGACCCGGAAGATTTTTGTAGAGGTTCGGCCTTCCGCCTACTTCCTCTCTTGCAAGCTCCGCTCGATCTCCCTCGAGCTCCTCCTACGTCTTTGACAAGTCTTCAAACTCGCGAACAACCCTCACCGAGTTTGGCTTCTTCTCTCACAATCCGAGAGGATCACTTCGGGCTCTCACCGAAGTTTATAGTCTTGTCTTGGGCTTTCACCAAGACCCTTGCTACTTTGACAGCAAATGAGTGTAACAACACTCTAGCTTGAGCACACTTTGAGTAGGATTTGGATATGATCAAAGGTGTGAAAGTTTAAGGTTTAGAGTGTGTGGATTTGGAGCTTTTGGGATTGGGAGACTTCTCTCTAATGTATGGAACAATTGTGTGTAGGAGAGCTGTCTAAACAAAGTGTTCAATCCTCTATTTATAAGCTCCTAAGGTGTTATAGCCGTTGGGGATTAAAGATGTAAGTGGTTGTGTAGGAAACACAAAATAGTGAAGTGTAGGTCACAGTTCAGAACAAAATCGGTCAACCAAATCGGGCATACCGGTCGACCGGTTGATCAAATCTGGCTATAACTTAAGCTCACTTAAGTGAACGGTCGAACTAAAGTGGGGATCGATCGACCATTCTGGGGGTTTTGGTCTGGTAAAAGACGGATTGGTCGAACTAAGCAAATGGTCGGTTCGACCGGAAATTTCCAGGTACTTCTGGGTTCAAGAAGAAAATGAGTTTCGGTCGACCGAGTTCTAGGAGACGTTTCGACAAGAAACTTCTAGAGTGTTCAGGGTGACCAATTTTGTTTGATCGGTCGACCACTAGGTAACTATCGGTCGACCGAAAGTCTGGTAAATTTTGGGGTTTTGTGAAATCCGACCGTTGTAGAATAAGACAAGTCTAACGGTCACTGGACACGTGTAGACGGTCGAACAAATGGCTTGCAACGGGCGACAGGTTCAACACTTAGGCTAACAGTATTAACAAACCCAAACGGTCGAACGAAGAACTCGTTCCGGTCGACCGATTTGGCATTGGCAAACAAAGTTTGTTTTAAGTGTTTTCCGGTCCTAGTTAGGTTGATCTATCGAAGTCCACTTGATTTGAAATTTTGTGTGTGACTTCTCTAAGGAACCTAGTGTGTGTTTAACTTGTTTTTTGCTCTCGTATGGTCAATTACACAATGCTCCTAATACTCAGAAGAAATACAAAATACATACCTTCAATTGAGCTTGATTACATGTCTTGACTTGAATCCTTTCTTCCTTGAGTCTTGATGACCTGCAGAAGTTAGCACAATAGAATATTTATGTTATGCATTATATGTAATACTCTACATTGATTATAATTAAGATTAGGTTGATTAAATCATCAAAACATAGATTAAGGCCAAAAAACCAACAACCTCAAAAAATGTTACTTATGGACAATTTAAAGATGTCTCATATTTATATTTATGTCAAAGAGATATGAGAATATAAGAATCAATAACTGATTAACCAACTTACATAAAGTTGTAATGACTCCACATAATGACACCAAATAGTTTGTGATAATAATTGATGTAGATCATATATGTAGGAAACATCACCAATGTAAATCTTTATCGCATGACTAGAAATTGGTAGATCCTTGAACTTCATCTAAATTTTTTCAGAGGAACATCATGCTTAGATAAAAATTCATTGTGAACCTTCTTAGGTTTCAAGTTATAAGAATATTTTCATGACGTTCTGATAATGAACTTCAGGTCCTATTACAATTGGATTTTTATCGATATACAATAGATGCCCTTTGTTAGTATGCTTTCAAGGTGAGCATTTAGTAGAATATTTGTCTTCAATATTCTCTTTCTACAATTGAATCATTGTAAAAATCTCTTCTAGAGAATGTCCGAACTTCAGGTCGAAAAATAATTGGTTTTTCTCTACTCATTTGTTTCAAAAATCCGTCATTCAAATACTCACATGTTTTCAAAAACTCTGCTGGAGGTCCTATGACATCAAGTCATAAGCATGTAATAAATATAATAAATAATAGTAAATTTTGTTATTGGGTGAAACATATGGACAACTAAAATCAACTTTATATCATTCTTCGGGATGACTTTAATTGAAGAGGTTATATGCACACTCTTACTTGTTTCTTTATATAGTGATCTTTGAATAGTGCATCTTTTGATTCTTGTTATTATATAATATACTTTGTCATCTTTGTCCTTCAGGGACTCTCATATAAGTAACAATATTAAGTGAGTTATAAAACTTTAAAGTCACAACATATCCTATATGCATATCATATAGATCATGTGACAGAACATATTATCAATATTACGAGAGAATGAGTAACATCACGATGGATGTTGGGTCCTGTGAATACCCTTATATTACTTCTCACTTTATAATGTATCACATTGTTATTGTGATTTCTATTTGTATCCTTCAGGGATGTTGTTTCAGAAATTAGGACTACAGGTCCAAATAATATATTTATTCAGCGAGTTTATTCTATTGTTCACCTTCTTTTATTTATATCAAATACGAATGCTTCTGGCATTCTTATATTATCATAGGTTTTGGATCCATTTTTCTCTTGAGATAGCATGCTATTAAGAAGGCGAATGAATTGTCGACAATAATTTTAATATTTATTTAATATCTCTCGTGTCAACATATATAGTCGATTGCAAGTTTTATGTCAGTAATAATCAAATCCCAGTCGTTTCCCAAAATTTTAGGATTTGACCATTCTGTATCCTCGAAATTTCTTTTGTTTAGCAGCTACATTCATTTTACTATGTTTATATATTCTTCATGAATAACATCTTCACGAGGTGTAAAGAGTGACTAACTTTTTTATTTATTTATTTTCACAAATAATATATTTTCTGGTCCACGCTTTTGGCGCTGGTTGAGCTCAAATATATTTTATCATATGGAGATCTCAACTTTATGTTATATGTATTATTTCAAGTATTACAAGGCTTAATCACTCATTTGTGATCAATAAATACGTTTGTCAATTACTTGCTAGATATTGCAAGATAATGATTTTTATGTACTTCAGGTTCAATTATACTTGTACGTATATTCTCTTATGAACTTTAAGTTCATTATACTACATTTTCTTGACATTCTTTAAGCTTCTAGCTTCTCCCCCTAATGCCAGAAAATGTACATCATATATATGATTATTGGATTGGACAATAAAACTTAGCTCTTCAGGAGCTTTAAATCGCAGGAGGGAAATAATCTATTCATTATTGTACAACTAAATTAAGTAAGTATTTATAATATGATATTGGTATAAAAAATATTGGCAAATATGCATATTGATAAACCATGTCTATATTATATCAGACATAAAAATGAGCAAAGAGAAGTGTTCAATAAGTTTACCATTTTTGATATCCCAAAGTGATATATATTTGAGAGATACTCTAGCAAGAGAGAGACACTCATTTATTGTGCAAATTGGTCGGCAAACTTGACCTCATTTTTGTTCCACTAATAGAAGTCAAAAAAGTTATCTAAACTTTCACAAAAACAATACCAATGCTGACATCCATAACAAATAATTTTATTTGGGCGCTTCTAGGCCTATTTCGTCTAGTTGACATTCGAGAGTCATTACAAAATTATTCTTATTTGCACAATTTATCTCCCACTACTTATGCTCTTATTTCATGGTGCTATGTAGTGTGTGCTTCAGGCACCAATAAATATACAAGAAAAATATCGTGATTTTGAAATAATTCATGTTCATGACTTTCAAGCACATGTAATGCATAATCCAAATCTTGTGGTTTTTGACTCCGGACTACTACTGGAGTATCGGGTCATTAATTTCTAAAGTGGTCAATAAAATATTCTCTTTTACTACTAAACTCTATATATCTATGGTCTTTTGGCCATAGGATTTGATTTAGAGATCGACTGCATTTTTACTCAATTAGCTATTTGCACGTCGTTTTGACGGTCATACGAATCCTTCAGGGATTATCATAAAATTTCATAACCCACTTAAATGAATAATATCTTAATCTTTGTAGAGTAAAATTGCATAAATATTAAGATATTTGCCTTCTGGGCCAATGCATCTCATTTTCAATAAGAATGATCACTTGTAACATGGTAATTCAAATTCTACTACAATATAGCACCTTGTATTATATATGCATCTATCAAAATTGATATTATATGCTCATGAGAAGAATGCTCATAATAGTGTCAATTATCATGTGATACATCAAAATTAACAAGTAATAATCACATGCTTGAACCACTTTACAAATACTCTTTTAATTAAAATGATACTAAGAATTCATATAACTTATACTAAGCGAGTGAATTTATACAAAGTTGCATGAGATATATATATCATTTAATTTTAGAAGTACTACTAAATATGTAACTATTTCTTTTCATGCTTCATTGGATCAAGAAATCATGAAATTTTGATCAATAACTCGATGTTTTGTCCAACCACAAAAACAGACATGAGATTAAATCATAATACTTTTTTATATTATTTCCTCAAAAACTAATGGTGAATGATAATCATAATCTTTGCTTGATTTTATGCTTTATATATGTCCTTGACATAGCATGCAAGAGCAAATTGCAACATGAGGTACATAAGGTATTCAACTTCGAGTAAATAATTACCTCATTTGCCAGTATATTTAAGCAAACTAAACCACAAAAAATATAAGATTACCAAGAGGCGTGTGTTTAATTGTATCTATCATTTAGTGCAATATTCATGCATCTTCTGGTATAGCGACTACATGCAAGACATAGCTACGATCTAAGTATGATCATTCAATATTAAAGTTAAAAAAATCATGTACCTATAATGTAACAAAGTGATAAATGGTAGATAACATGAACATGATGTGCTTTTAGAAAGAAATGAAAGACCACACGAGTCATCTAGGTAGTTCCTAGAATGTGTAATTGAGGGAGTTCAATTCAATTCATAGTAGGTAACTTAGAATTACAATTTAATTCATAAGAATAAATTCTAAGAAATTTACTGCAGCGATTTTTTGAGTGGAAAGTAAATTTCAAATAAATATCATTTCAATATAAAGAATTATTGTTTTAATTACATAAAGATAGAACTCCAAAAACTACCAGTAAGAATCATAAGAAATACAAGTCTTACTCATTTCTTCGGTTTCAAATGTAGAAGGGCATTAATAAATCATCATTAAGAAAGATATGAAAGCAAACATGGTATATCTCCTTTAAATCTATCCCATTTTGGTCAACCCATATTGCCCATGGGGAGATAAAGTTATATAGACTAAATTAAGAACGTTTCTCACTTATTCAATCTATTCATGGATACAAGTTTGGGAGTATCTAATTTTGTTAAGATTAGTCGTGAATCATTTTGGCATGGAGTTTATATAAAATACATGAGGTAAAGCAAAATTTAACGATATATGATTCATGTTATCATTTGTACATAAAAGCAATGTCGCAACAAGATACATGCAACTAGAAAAACTGAAACGATTTTAAACGTATTCCATTCGATTTCCGAAATATTATGCTAAAATTTATTAACATCAAACTATTGTCAAAAAATCTTTTATGTTAGGACATGTTTGTAAAGTTCGGGTGATTCTTTTATTTTATTTTTTAGAGACTTATGATTCTTTCACTCCATCTATATCCCATCAGAAAAGTAGCCGACATATGTCTTTTAAGCACATCTAGAATATGTCTAAGTATCAAAACACATACCTATATTTACATACCAAGTTAATCCACAAATCCAAGACATATTCCCATGTCGTTGTGCGTCCTTCCGTATGATTCAAAACTTTTAATAGACTCGTGTCAGATCAAATATCTAGTTGGTTAGAGCTTTGTGCTGATAACGTGTTATAAAATAATAGAATAAAGAACAAAGAAGATGAAGATTTGGGAGAGAATAATTGTTGTATTTCATCATCACCAAAGTATTACAATAGTCTCCTATTTATAGGCTAAAGGAAGCAAATGAAAGGATGTATGTTATAAGAGTTACAAATGAGAATGCGAGAGATTGATGGAGTTATGAGAGAAGAAGGAGAAGCATCCATAATATTTCACAACAGATATATCTTTTTTGTATAATTCCCATAATTAAAAAGGAGATTGAATTGCGGAGTGGGACTTTGACCCGAATTTTCTGATTTCGAATCTGTACCGAATTTATTTTACTCCTTTGATAAATTACCGAACTTTTACCAAAGTTTCAAGTTCAGTACGAAATACACAAACCAAATCACATTTTGGTTTGGGTTTGGTTTGAGCATATTTCTAAACCCAAACTGCACTAAATTTTTTCTATTATATTTTATATAATATGTTAACTCCATTATGGCATTATTGGTTATTTGGTTTGCTTAATTAATATGTAGCAAACTAACTTTAATACGAACTCAAGATAATTTTATTTTTTGTCTTTGAAAATTTAATTTTTCTTGATCGACAAATGAGAATACCAAATGTCAAATTTTCTTGGTTTGATAAAAATCTAAATCTAAACCAAACGGACCATGTCTCATCCCCAATTGCAAATCAATTTCATCAATACCACCTTTTTGTCGCAAAGTTTACCATTGCAACCCATGCAATAAGATTCAAATAAGGAAGATAATATTTCTACGTTGCACCACAGTTGCAAAGAATGAGTGATGAAAATACATTTGTCAATCTTATTGCCGTGCATCAAGATTCATTTGCATAGTGCCAAATTAATTGGTATATATTGACCCGACCTGTCGTTATGTATTCACAAGGTCATTCCAATTCATTGTGGATCTTTTACCTAATTTAATATTATATACTTAAGCCCTAACTTGATCATTGCAAATTTGTTCTAAATTGACAACTTATCTGTGCAATATTTGACCAAATCTAGCCTGAACAAGACAATAATATAAGTTATGATTTAGGTCTACTGTAAAATTATATTTCCAAAATTTAGGACAAGTAACAACATATTACATAATTATTTTTGACCAAATTATATTTTTCCAAATTTGGGACTGATTTTCCGGATTGCGTACCCGCCTAACAACTTCTCACGTAATAACTAAGTCCTGATTGAGTTTCAATCTCTAGACATACAACCCACTTCTAGGTATATTTGTGATTAATTTGGTTTTTCTCATTTTTAACCGTGTTTTCTAATGTTTGCAAAAATTATTCAAAAATAAATGGTGATTCCATTTTGGCGCCTTTTATTTTCTTAGATGGATTTACTCTCAACTACAAATTGACTTAGTATTTGGTTTATTTTCCTGTTGCAACCACACATGTAAAATAGAACTGATTTGTCCAAACCGATGTTGGAGGACGGGGAGCTACTGATCAACCCACCACAGGAGAATGCCCGTCTCCTGGGCTACAGGGACCGTTGATTAGCGGTCCCCAACCGCCGATTGGCGGTCTGAAAGGCGCATCTCGTGCGCTGCCTTAGACCGCCCTGATCACCATTCCTTTTGCCTTCTTTTGACACCACTAGATCCATTCTTGATCTATTCTACTGGGGGGCACTAATGAAAGAATGTGGCCCTCTCCTTGACACTCACAAAGCAAAAAAAAAAACGATTTTGCAATGCACACTCTTTTTTTTTCTACTCACATACTCACTTTTTTCTCACACAATTTCGTGGCTCTACTTCTAATGCTTGATATATATTGTTGTTCTATTACAAATGGTGAATTCTAGTGCTTTATATAGGCACTTACATGACCCTACAACTTCCAAATATAAAGACTACATAAACATGATCATTACACCCTCTACTTAAATTGCATAAATAATTAGGACGAAAATTACACAAAAAAATGAAAAGACTCTTGTCTCTTCCAGTCCCCCAACCTTTTGTCTTCTCATGTGTTGACTCTTCACCCCCTTGATGAGTCATCAAGCAATGATAATGTGGCGGGTGAGTAGGACGCCACATAGGGTTAAGTCGCCACCTAGGATTAAGTTCAATTCTCAATACTCCTCCTTGAACTTAATCCTCTTCCATCCTCCATCCCAAGTTGATTTCTCAACTTCAAATACAAGCGGATTGCCAATGCTTTTGTTTTGTGTGAGAAGACACACCATGTGCAACTCACTCGTCGTCTCGTAGATTTCACGAAGTGTCTTGAACTTCCTTAGTCTCATCTCGTCATGTTTGTCAGATGGAACCGTTTCATGATCAGTGGGGCTGGCTATCTCCTCTTCTTGTTCTTCATTTGGCACTTGTGGAATCTCCTCTTTGGACTCCCATGTTACCTCATCGTTAACCTGTACATCACGACTAATGACAATTTTGTTGTTAGTCGGATCGAGAAGCCTATAAGCTTTCGATCGTTCATCATAGCCAACAAATACAAGCTTGATGCTCCTATCATCAAGTTTTATCCTTCTTTCTTTTGGCACATGTGCATATGTTGTGCTTCCAAACACCTTCATATGTGCTCCGGTTGGCTTGTAGCCACTCCATGCTTCTTGTGGAGTTACTCCCTCCAAGCTTGCGGTTTTGCAACGATTCAACGTGTACACTGCACAGGCTCATAGCTCTTTTGACACGTTCTTGCTTTTCAACATACTCCGAACCATGTCCATGATGGTTCTATTCTTCCTTTCAGCTACACCATTTTGTTGCGGTGAGTATGGAGCCGTCAAATGGCGTTTTATGCCATTCTCCTCACAAAGGTTGTTGAACTCGGTTGACGTGAACTCGCCTCTTCGATCAGACCTTAATGTCTTGATGTTGTTGCCACTTTGTTTCTCCACATATGCCTTGAACTTCTTGAACATGCGAAATGCCTCAGATTTCTCCTTCAAGAAGTACACCCACGTTTTTCGTGAAAAGTCATCAATAAACGTTAAGAAATAACGATTCTTACTAATCGAGTGTGGAGTGATCGGTCCACATATGTCGGTATGCACCAACTCTAGCACCTTTTTTGCTCTATGTTCAGCTTGCTTTGGAAAACTCTTCCTTGTAATTTTCCAACCATGCAACCTTCACAAAATCCGTCTTTGGATTCGATTATCGGCAGACCATGCACCATTCCCTTCTGCGCCATTTTTTGGATCCCGCCGAAATTCAAGTGTCCAAGTCGCATATGCCACAACCAATCTCCCTAAATTCATGCATTCAAGCATCTAGCACGAGCACAGGTTAGATTCAATTTAAACATTCGATTTTTGGACATTTCTACCTTTGCAATCAGATGTCCATCTTGTCCTCGCACGGTCATGTGTTGATCCTTCATCAAGATCGTGAACCCTTTCTCCAGGAGTTGTCCCATGCTTAATATGTCCGTCTTCATATCGGGCACAAAGAACACATTGGAGATAAGCTTTTGAGATCCATCCTTTACTTGGATCATGATGTGGCCTTTCCCTTCCACGCGCACCTTTGATGCATCTCCAAACGAAACGTGCCCATGTACTCCTTCCTCCAAATGTGCGAACATGTGTCTATTTCCACACATGTGGTTGCTTGCTCCCGTATCGAGATACCAAACTCCTTCTTGTTCGGCTTCCACTCCTTTGTCGGCAAGCAAGACTACACCCTCATCACAAGCATTCTCCTCAATGGCCACAAGGTTGGAGTTTTCTTCCACCCTTTTCTTCGACCAACACTCGCTTGCGTAGTGTCCATGCTTCCCACAATTGAAGCACTCAATCACCTTTTTCGATCTGCGATCACCACGGACACGGCTGGAGCTCTCCTCCACCTTCTTTTGCGACCAACATTCTTTCACAAAATGACCACGCTTCCCACACTTGAAGCATTCGACCTCCTTCTTTCTTGGATGACCTTCATAATCACGACCGCTTCAACGATCTACGTTGCGAGGTTTCTCCTCCTTAAGCGACATCTTCGCTTGCAACGCCTCCTCTAAGACATCTTGTCTCTTCTTCTTTCTTTGCTCGTGTGCCTCCAACGAGCTTGCTAGGTCGTCGACGGTCATCTTCTCGAGGTCCTTTGATTCCTCGATTGCGCACACCACATTCTCGAAGTCCTCGGTGAGAGAACGCAACACCTTCTCCACCACTCTTCCTTTGGTCAGCGCCTCCCCATTTCTTTTTAACTTGTTCGCCACCATGCGAACTCTCGTCACGAAATCGGCAACTCCTTCCGATTCTTTCATCTTTAATGCCTCAAACTCGCCTCGAAGCATTTGGAGGCGCACTTGCCTCACTCAATCAGCCCCCTTGTAGCTCCTTTCAAGAGTATCCCACGCCTCCTTCGACGTCCTCGCTTCAGCGATCTTTTCAAAGTCACTCTCATCCACCGCTTGGAAGAGAAGGAAGATAGCACTCTTATCTTTGGCTCTTCTCTCATTTTGTGTTTTGATTTGTGCGACGGTTTCTTCTCCTGTCTCGGCCTCCTCCTCGAAGTCGCTCTCCACAAGATCCCAAGCATCATACGCACACAGCAGCGCATGCATTTGGATACTCCAATTGTCGTAGTTGCCTTTCGACAATCGAGGCAACGACGCATGACCAAACGAGGTCATTCCCGAGCTTCCCATCGGACGAGGCTCTGATACCAGATGTTGGAGGACGGGAGGAGGACGGGGATCTACTGATCAACCCACCACAGGAGAATGCCCGTCTCCTGGGCTACATGGACCACAGATTGGCGGTCCCCAACTGCCGATTGGCGGTCTAAAAGGCGCACCTCATGCGCTGCCTTAGACCGCCCTGATCACCATTCTTTTTGCCATCTTTTGACACCATTAGATTCATTCTTGATCTATTCTACTGGGGGGCACGAATGAAAGAAGGTGACTCTCTCCTTGACACTCACAAAGCAAAAAAACGATTTTGCAATGCACACTCTTCTTCTTTTTTCTACTCACATACTCACTCTTTTCTCACACAATTTCGTGGCTCAACTTCTAATGTTTGATATATATTGTTGTTCTATTACAAATGGTGAATTCTAGTACTTTATATAGGCACTTACATGACCCTACAACTTCCAAATATAAAGACTACAAAACATGATCATTCAAGATCATTACACCATTTACTTAAATTGCATACATAAGTAGGACGAAAATTACACAAAAAATGAAAAGACTCTTGTCTCTTCCACTCCCTCAACCTTTTGTCTTCTCATGTGTTGACTCTTCACCCCCTTGATGAGTCATCAAGCAATGATAATGTGGCGGGTGACTAGGACGCCACATAGGGTTAAGTCGCCACCTAGGATTAAGTTCAATTCTCAAAAACCGAAACATGCAAACTGTGATATAATTTTAGAAATAATCATCATACAAGAAATTAGGAGAAAAAATGGAATGAGCATGAGTGCATACTATCCAACGTTATTCACGAGAGTTAACATTTAAGAAGGGAGCTCATTGATATATCTAGAAATTCCCATGATTGATAAGGAGATTGAATTGCAAATTGGAGTGCGACTTTGACGTGAATTTTCTGATTTCGAATCCGACCAGTTTTTTCTTATCAATTGATAAAAAAGATAAAAAGATCACGATAGTCGAATTAGAATTTAAACTTTAGGAGAAATATGCAAACCGAATCATGTTTTGGTTTGGATTTGTGTTTAGGTTTTCCGAATTGAACTGAACTAACATTTTTCTTTTATTATTCAAGATATGTCCAAAGATATTATCTACTTGTACTTATATTGATTTTTTTTTTAAATTTTATTTGCTCTACTTTCTCTCCATTTTAAATTGACCATTCCACATATTAGAATGATTGCTGGGATTCGGTCCTCGATTTGATTATCTTAAGATATTAATCCAAAGATATTATCTACTTGTACTTGTATTAATATGTAAAATATGTATTAGTAGTCTAGTTTTTAAGATAATTTGTTTGGTGTCTTTTGAATTTTATATCTTCTAAATGATCAAAAAATAGTATTAAATGAAAATCAAAATTTAAACCATTTCGAAGCCCAAAAATTTGGCCTAGTTTCGTTTGAATTTTTTACAAAAACTGATTTGATTAACTCCCCAATCTAAACCAAACCAACTAGGTCTCCACCACCTTATACACATTAACCTAATTTCAAAAACGTTAACTTAACAATACAACCCAACCCATACAGATGCTGGCATAATACATCCAAAATAGCAGCGAAACTTCTACAAAATCCCTCGTTTTCCGTGTGTTGTCTTCACGAAAATCCCTCCTTGAGGAAAACCCCTTGTTTTTCGTGTCTTGTGTTCTCCAAAATCCTCTTTGTCTTCCCTCTTGCGGTCTTACTTCACTTTCTTTCTTTTGCCCTTGTCTCACTTTGTTTCCCATGCCCAAACAACATCGACAAGCAAACCTAAAAGTTGGTAAAAAATCCGTGTTGAAGATCCTAGAATCCTCCGACATGTCTGCCACTAACATAACCCAAGTCTGCAATGTGACCTCCAACCAAATCCACATCAATCTCTCCACCTCCGACCACAAGAAGTTCATCCACGACGACGTCGACTCCTTCATCCACTCCCAACCGTACCTGAGAAGATTAGCAATTGTGTCGTATCGTGTACTTTTGTGTCATATTTTTTCATATATATTAATCATTTTGACCATACACGAACACAATACAAAATGAATTAGTGTAACAGTACTTGGTACCCAAACATGACGCAGCCAATTTCGTGTAAACACGAAACAACTCGAATGGACACAAAAAAATTATTTGATTTGAAAAACCAAGTATTAATGTTGTGTTAACAAGATATCACCTGATCAATTTTATATGGTAGAACAATATTATCCAACTTAACGAAGAGAGGCACTCATGCCAAAGGACTGATCTGTTGGAACAACCTCCAGTGCATGTTATAACTTGTAATAGGAGGTGAACTTTGAATTTTTCGCTAGACTTTTTATATGTTGTACTCACTTTTTATGGGACAGTAGAGAGCTTAGACCATCAGACAACATAGGTCTTTGCACTGTCTAATCCACTCGTCAGAACTCTTGACCTCCTTGACCATTCCTAAATCAGATGGTATGTTTCCCTTTACCCCTTTAGATCACTTAAGTCTGTACCGAATACTCCTGACCCTAACTGGTGTAGACATGTACTTGGCTTTGTATTCCTATCTAGATGGTGTCTGCCGATATAAATATCCCATCAGACAATAGGTCTTGTTAGACCATTTGGTTATGTTTCTTTTGCTAACGACCCAGCTTGTGTTTATACCCAATATTGTCATTCTGATTATGTCAAATCAACTTTAACCAATGGATATATCTTTTCATGTCTTACCTTTTCACTTTTTCATAGGATGGTATCACACATTTAGATACCTCATTCTCTATGTCATCAGCCGGTTTGTGCACTTGTGCACTGTCCAATTGACTTGTCCAATAGCTACTGAGCTTACTGACTAGAAGTACCAAATAATGCATTCCCCCTTTCACTATCTCATTATAGTCAAAATCCACCCTTGAGAGTGTTGTCCTAAGGCCTATCAATCGTGTTGTCCTAGCTTATACTGTTCGATTCTGGATGGACCCATTTCTAGTCAATATATTTCTTTGATCTCTTTTGTTCTTGGCTTGGTGTCTTAATTAAAGCCTAGAAATATGAACTTTCACTTCATTATACATGTCAATTCATACACTACATTGCTCTCACTCCCAATTTCTTAGCTCTCACTCTACTCTCACTTGAAATCCCTTAAGCTTCAACTAGATATCTCAAGTGTTCAAGATAGGGTTCCATTTCCTTATACAAAGTTGTAAGTGTAGGATTTTAGCCTAATCCTAATCCTCATTGCGCCTTAATCTTGTTTAGGTGGTGATTAGAGATGGATGGCTGAGATTGAGAGGGATGGATGGAGGGCTTTGATGTGTTGGATTGGTTGAGTGGTTGAGATTGAGAGGAGATGGAATGGATGGCTTGGATGGGATGAGATGAGTGGTGAGGATTTGGTTTGGAGGGGTATTTGGGGGGAGAATTCTCTCTCTCTCTCAGCTGCTCTCTCTCTCTCTCGCAATTCCCTTTCTCCCTCCTGCTGTGAGCTCCGGCGAGTTGGTGCTCCGGCGTTGTGTGGTGTTCGGGCAAGCGGTGGTGGTGGTCGTTGTCGGTGGCTTGAGGTAAGTGTTGATTCCCTTCCTCTTCCGCACGTTTGGTTCTCTTCCCCTACCTAACTCGTGTGTTGGGGTGTGGTTGTTCGGTGGAGGTTGCCGGAGGTGGATTTGTTGTTGTGGATCGTCGAGGAGGCGGTTGATCGTCGTTTGGACGCGAGGTTCGTCGACGGATCGTGATTTGGGGAGACGTGCTCGTGGAGGCATCGTCGTGGTTCTTCTAAGGTCTCTTCAGACCTTTAGGTATGTCATGCTCGCTCACTTAATCACCGTGAGTATTTGGAAGTCGACGGTAGGCCGTTCGGCTCGTCGCGAGTAAATGTGCAGCAGATTTCACTGTCTGATCGGTCGACCGGTTGGTGCAAACGGTCAACCGTTCGTGAAGAGAATTCGGCCTCTGCCTCAAATCGGTCGAACGATGTCTGTGGGGACGATCGACCGATTGTGCATAGGAGGCAAGTCTGGAGAGATTCGGTCGACCGGGTCCCCTTTGCCGGTCGACCGTGTGCACTGTCTTAAGTCGGTTGGGGGGCGTAGACTATATAAACGGTCGACCGCCCTTTGATCTCGTCCGACCGTGACTTAAGTGGACCTTGTGGTCGGTTCGACCGAATGAGGGTTCGGTCGACCGGACTTGTGCGCTGAGCGTGGGAACGCTCTGGTGGAACTCGGTCGACCGAGGTGAGCTCAGCGTTCGACCGGATTCGTGGCGCATGTGAGGGATACTTCCCTGGGCTTATTCGGTCGACCGAGATGTGCTCGGCGTTCGACCGAATTCGTTGTGGTGTTGTGGGATTTGTTCCCTGGTGACTTTCGGTCGACCGGGACCCCGTTGTCGGTCGACCGATTGGTCGTTTTGTTCGTTGGACCGGGAGTTGACCATCTAAACGGTCGACCGTCCCTTGATTTGGGTTCGACCGAACGAGTGTGGTGTTGGGAATCGGTCGACCGATGGAGTGCCGGTCGAAGTGGATTGCCCTGTATTTGCTTGATTCGGTCGACCGGGACTTTTGGTTCGGTCGACCGTTTGTGTCCTGTTTTGCACTATGGAGGTGTTGTGGTCGTGGTTGCCCGTGTGGGGCGAGTCGTGGTGCCGATGTTCTTCCGGCAAGTGTGCAAGGTGCACGAGGGTTGCGGTGGTTGGTTGAAAATAGACCTGGAGCCCCGTAACCGTGTGAGAGCTGCGGTTGGTTGAAAATAGACCTGGAGCCCAGCTAGTCTGTACGGAGTTGGTTGAAAATAGACCTGGAGCTCCGTAGTGCGTTCGGGTTGGTTGAAAATAGACCTCGAGCCTGAGCAGGGACCGCGTGTAGGGGTTGGTTGAAAATAGAGCTGGAGCCCTTATACGTTTGGGTTGGTTGAAATTAGACCTGGAGCCCTTGGTCGTGTCGTGGTAGCTGTGGTTGGTTGAGATTAGACCTGTAGCCCAGTTTGGCGACGTGTGTGAGTCACGTCGGTTGGTTGAGATTAGACCTCGAGCCCCGTAACTGTGGTGGGTGCGGCGGTTGGTTGAGATTAGACCTGGAGCCCCGTACATGTGTTGTGTCCTGTGATGGGGTTGAGAGCCCTGGTGCTGGGCGTGTTGTGATGCTTTTCTTGTTGAGTAGAATTGCATGCTAGGATGCTTTTATTTCATACATTTAGAGTTTGGCATACGGGGTTTCCTTCTGGAAACTTAGGCATTGTTGCATGTTTACTTTCAGGCCGTGACCGGCATTAGGGGGTGGTGACCGAGGAGAGGAGCACCGCTATCGGATCCAGCTTTCTCTCAGTTGAGGGCGTGTGATTACTGTTTCCTTTGTATATGCCTTTGATGTAATCACAACTTTTGTATACTCTGATGTTCACATATATATATATATATATATATATGATATATGTCGGTGCACCTGTGTTCTTTTATTGCGTAATATCCTCTGTTGATTGAATGTTTAAAATTTTAAATTTTCTGCTGTTTTGAGGATGTTACAACTTGGTATCAGAGCGGTCGGTTCCAGTGTTTTTATCCAAAGAAACCACCCTTAGAGTTTTAGAGTCTGCATTAGTTCATGCATTCATGGTTTTGATGTGTGTTGTTCCTTGTGTGTAGATGCCTCCGAGACGCGTGAGACCTCCCCCACGGGACCATAGCACCAGCGATGAGACTGGGGGCACAGACTGGGCAGAGGAGCGGCGGATGCTCTATGACACAGTGGGGCGACTGGGAGCGATGTTGGATCGCCAGTCAGGCAGAGGAGAGCCAGCAGCGGCAGGAGCGATGCTCGACCGCTTTATGAGACAGCACCCGCCGACCTTTGACGGTAGAGGAGAGTCTGAGGCTGCGGAGGATTGGGTCCTGAAGATTCAGGAGATCCTGCAGGCGATTGGGTGCCCGCATGAGAGGCAGACAGGCTTGGCAGCTTATGTGTTGGGCGGAGACGCGTCCAACTGGTGGAGGACCACATCTGCAGTGGTATTTGAGGGCAGGACTGATGTCAGCTGGGAGGAATTCCTACGGGAGTTCAATGAGCAGTATTTCCCCGAGCATGTCAGAGACGGGAGGAGAGAGGAGTTTATGGCTCTCGAGCAGGGAGAGGCGACCTTGGCTGAGTATACCCGGAGGTTCAACGTGCTGGAGCGTTACTGTCCGGAGATCTGTGTGACGCCGCTGCAGAGGGCGAGGAAGTTCATACGGGGGCTGAGGAAGCACCTCCGTACTCAGGTGACCTACAGTATGCCGCAGACGTTAGCTGACGCTGTGCGGTTTGCGACGCTCATCGATCAGGATTACCAGCACAATTATGCTGAGGCCAGGAGAGCACCGGGGAAGGTCAGTGGACGTCCGGGTGCTCCACTAGCAGGGAACCTGGGCAAGAGGCCCCGGATCGGAGGAGGTGGATCACGCCAGCCTGAGGCGTGCAGAGGTTGTGGCAGAGTTCACTCTGGTGAGTGTTGGGGTCGCGCAGTGTGCCACGGGTGTGGCAAGCCAGGCCATTTTGTGAGAGATTGTCCGAGTGGGCCAGGTGGGTCCAGCAGGCAGTCGGGACAGCCGGCAGGTGGCAGAGGCGGAGGTCGCCGACCTTTTGCGCCGCAGCGACAGCAGGGTCAGAGGACTGGACGGGTCTTTACCATCCAGGAGGATGAGGCGAGAGACGCCAGCACGGTGGTGGAAGGTACGCTCTTTGTTGCTGGGTTGAGTGCGAGAGTGTTGTTTGACTGTGGGGCCACACACTCGTTCATCTCGGAGCGATTTGCTAGCGTGTTGGGTCGTACCCCTGCGATGTTGACTGCCACGTTGGAAGTCAGCACACCTTTGGGTCTGGTGGGCATTGTGGGGAGCTTCCTCCCCGGCGCCACGATTGTTTCGGGAGATCAGGAGTTTCCGGCTGACCTGATCTTGTTGCCGATGGAGGACTTCGACGTCATACTGGGGATGGATTGGCTGTCCCAGTACGATGTACGAGTTTTGTGCCGGGAGAAGAAGATTCTGATCCCGAGGAAGGGCCTACCTGATGTGTTGATCAGGGGGGCGAGAGATAGAGGAGGCAGAGTGATTGTATCAGCAGTGAGGGCATAGAAGTTGTTGCAGCAGGGTTGCAGAGCTTTTGTGGCCACTTTGGTAGTTCCAGATCCAGAGGCGGAGAGATTGGAGGACATCGAGATTGTTCGGGAGTTCCCAGATGTATTTGCAGATGATGTCACTGGGTTGCCGCCTCACAGAGAGATTGAGTTTGGGATCGATTTGGTAGCTGGGACTACGCCGCAGTCAAAGGCGCCGTATCGGATGGCACCTGCGGAGCTGGCAGAGCTGAAGAGGTAGTTGCAGGATCTGATGGATACGGGGTTTATCCGCCCTAGTGTCTCGCCTTGGGGAGCGCCGGTACTCTTCATGAAGAAGAAGGATGGATCACTGCGGATGTGTATTGATTACAGGATGCTGAACAAGGTTACCGTGAGGAATCGGTATCCCTTGCCCAGGATCGAGGACCTGTTTGACCAGTTGCAGTCAGCACAGGTGTTCTCGAAGATTGATCTGCGATCCGGTTATCATCAGCTGAGGATCAGAGAGGCAGATGTGCAGAAGACAGCTTTCAGGACGAGGTACGGGCATTACGAGTTTCTGGTGATGCCGTTTGGGTTGACGAACGCGCCTGCAACGTTTATGGATTTGATGAACAGGACGTTCAGTCAGTACCTCGACCGGTTCGTGATCGTCTTCGTGGACGATATTTTGATTTACTCGCCAGATGTGGAGCAGCATCGAGAGCACTTGAGAGTTGTACATGGCATTTTGCGGGATCATCAGTTGTATGCCAAGCTATCGAAGTCCGAGTTCTGGCTGAGCAGTGTCGCCTTCTTGCGACACATCGTGTCAGGTGACAGGATTTCCGTCGATCCAGCGAAGGTCGAGGCCGTTACACAGTGGAGAGCCCCGACGAGTGTAGCAGAGATCAGGAGCTTTGTGGGTCTGGCAGGTTATTATCGCCGTTTCATCCAGGATTTCTCGAGGTTGGCTTCGCCGTTGACGGCTCTGACGTGGAAGGGCGTTGAGTTCGTGTGGTCCCAGAAGTGCGAGGACAGTTTTCAGGAACTGAAGAGTCGGCTGACGACTGCTCCAGTTCTGACACTTCCAAGTGGCAGTGGTGGTTTTGTGATTTACAGTGACGCGTCAGGCGTTGGACTGGGATGCGTACTCATGCAGCACGGGCAAGTGGTTGCATATGCTTCAAGGCAGTTGAAGGTGCACGAGAAGATACTACCCCACTCATGATTTGGAGCTGGCGGCAGTGGTGCACGCTTTGAAGACCTGGAGGCATTACTTGTATGGCGAGCGATTCGAGGTGTTTACCGATCATCAGAGCCTGAAGTATCTGTTTTCGCAGAAGGAGCTGAATATGAGGCAGCGCAGATGGCTCGAGCTGATTAAGGATTATGATTTCACCATCTCGTACCATCCGGGGAAGGCGAATTCAGTTGCTGATGCTTTGAGCAGGAAGGTGGAGGTTACTGCAGCAGGTCTTTGTATCGAGGAGTGGAAGCTGCTTGAGGCGTTGACCGAGTGGAGACCATTCACCGATGAGTCGAGAGGTGCAGTGATTGCCGGGCTGAGAGTGGAGCCTCAGTTGGTCTCGAGTATTGTTCAGGCTCAGAGTACTGATGATGAGTTAGCTGGGTTGCTGCAGTTAGCTGCCAGAGATGGATCAGACTTCAGTATTGGTGTTGATGGTGGACTGAGGTTCAGAGTCCGTGTCTGGGTACCGAAGGGAGGAGATCTGAGGTAGGAAATTCTGGAGGAGGCGCATAGATCCCGTTATTCGATCCACCCGGGCAGCACGAAGATGTTTAGAGATCTTCAGAGGAATTTCTGGTGGAAGAGGATGAAGACGGAGATCGCAGAGTTTGTTGGCAGATGTCTGATTTGTCAGCAGGTGAAGATTGAGCACCAGAGACCTGCAGGGCCGATGCAGAGGATCGAGCTTCCAGAGTGGAAGTGGGAGTACGTGACAATGGATTTTGTCACCGGGCTGCCGAAGACGAGGGGATTCCATGACACGATTTGGGTTATAGTCGATCGACTGACCAAGTCGGCGCACTTCTTAGCTATTAGGACCACTTTACCTCTGGAGGGTCTAGCTAAGTTGTATATTGAGGAGATTCTCAGGCTTCATGGAGTGCCCGTGAGTATTATTTCAGATCGAGATCCGAGGTTCACTTCCAGATTCTGGGGGAGTTTGCAGCAGGCCTTGGGGACTCGGTTGAAGTTCAGTACGGCATTCCATCCGCAGACGGACGGTCAGTCTGAGAGGACCATCCAGACGCTAGAGGATATGTTGCGAGCGTGTACTCTGGATTGGGCAGGGCATTGGGATGAGCATCTGCCATTGATCGAGTTCGCCTACAACAACAGCTACCATTCGAGCATTGGGATGTCACCGTACGAGGCCCTGTATGGGAGACTGTGTAGATCACCGGTATGCTGGAGTGATGTAGGCGAGAGACAGCTAGTTGGTCTTGAGATTGTGCAGATGTATGCCGAGAAGGTTGATGTGATCAGACAGAGACTAGCGACTGCGCAGAGCAGGCAGAAGAGCTACGCAGATAGGCGTAGGCGTGAGCTGAGATTTGAGGCTGGTGACCATGTCTTCCTGAGGATTTCACCATCTCGAGGAGTGATGAGGTTCGGGAAGAAGGGGAAGCTCAGTCCGAGGTATGTCGGGCCGTTTGAGATTCTCGATCGGATTTTAGCCTAATCCTAATCCTAATTGTGCCTTAATCTTGTTTAGGTGGTGATTAGAGATGGATGGCTGAGATTGAGAGGGATGGATGGAGGGCTTTGATGTGTTGGATTGGTTGAGTGGTTGAGATTGAGAGGAGATGGAATGGATGGCTTGGATGGGATGAGATGAGTGGTGAGGATTTGGTTTGGAGGGGTATTTGGGGGGAGAATTCTCTCTCTCTCTCAGCTGCTCTCTCTCTCTCTCTCGCAATTCCCTTTCTCCCTCCTGCTGTGAGCTCCGGCGAGTTGGTGCTCCGGCGTTGTGTGGTGTTCGGGCAAGCGGTGGTGGTGGTCGTTGTCGGTGGCTTGAGGTAAGTGTTGATTCCCTTCCTCTTCCGCACGTTTGGTTCTCTTCCCCTACCTAACTCGTGTGTTGGGGTGTGGTTGTTCGGTGGAGGTTGCCGGAGGTGGATTTGTTGTTGTGGATCGTCGAGGAGGCGGTTGATCGTCGTTTGGACGCGAGGTTCGTCGACGGATCGTGATTTGGGGAGACGTGCTCGTGGAGGCGTCGTCGTGGTTCTTCTAAGGTCTCTTCAGACCTTTAGGTATGTCATGCTGGCTCACTTAATCACCGTGAGTATTTGGAAGTCGACGGTAGGCCGTTCGGCTCGTCGCGAGTAAATGTGCAGCAGATTTCACTGTCTGATCGGTCGACCGGTTGGTGCAAACGGTCGACCGTTCGTGAAGAGAATTCGGCCTCTGCCTCAAATCGGTCGAACGATGCCTGTGGGGCGGTCGACCGATTGTGCATAGGAGGCAAGTCTGGAGAGATTCGGTCGACCGGGTCCCCTTTGCCGGTCGACCGTGTGCACTGTCTTAAGTCGGTTGGGGGGCGTAGACTATATAAACGGTCGACCGCCCTTTGATCTCGTCCGACCGTGACTTAAGTGGACCTTGTGGTCGGTTCGACCGAATGAGGGTTCGGTCGACCGGACTTGTGCGCTGAGCGTGGGAACGCTCTGGTGGAATTCGGTCGACCGAGGTGAGCTCGGCGTTCGACCGGATTCGTGGCGCATGTGAGGGATACTTCCCTGGGCTGATTCGATCGACCGAGATGTGCTCGGCGTTCGACCGAATTCGTTGTGGTGTTGTGGGATTTGTTCCCTGGTGACTTTCGGTCGACCGGGACCCCTTTGTCGGTCGACCGATTGGTCGTTTTGTTCGTTGGACCGGGAGTTGACCATCTAAACGGTCGACCGTCCTTTGATTTGGGTTCGACCGAACGAGTGTGGTGTTGGGAATCGGTCGACCGATGGAGTGCCGGTCGAAGTGGATTGCCCTGTATTTGCTTGATTCGGTCGACCGGGACTTTTGGTTCGGTCGACCGTTTGTGTCCTGTTTTGCACTATGGAGGTGCTGTGGTCTTGGTTGCCCGTGTGGGGCGAGTCGTGGTGCCGATGTTCTTCCGACAAGTGTGCAAGGTGCACGAGGGTTGCGGTGGTTGGTTGAAGATAGACCTGGAGCCCCGTAACCGTGTGAGAGCTGCGGTTGGTTGAAAATAGACCTGGAGCCCAGCTAGTTTGTACGGAGTTGGTTGAAAATAGACCTGGAGCTCCGTAGTGCGTTCGGGTTGGTTGAAAATAGACCTGGAGCCTGAGCAGGGACCGCGTGTAGGGGTTGGTTGAAAATAGACCTGGAGCCCTTATACGTTTGGGTTGGTTGAAATTAGACCTGGAGCCCTTGGTCGTGTCGTGGTAGCTGTGGTTGGTTGAGATTAGACCTGGAGCCCAGCTTGGCGACGTGTGTGAGTCATGGCGGTTGGTTGAGATTAGACCTGGAGCCCCGTGACTGTGGTGGGTGCGGCGGTTGGTTGAGATTAGACCTGGAGCCCCATACCTGTGGGTTGTCCTGTGATGGGGTTGAGAGCCCTGGTGCTGGGCGTGTTGTGATGCTTTTCTTGTTGAGTAGAATTGCATGCTAGGATGCTTTTATTTCATACATTTAGAGTTTGGCATACGGGGTTTCCTTCTGGAAACTCAGGCATTGTTGCATGTTTAGTTTCAGGCCGTGACCGGCATTAGGGGGTGGTGACCGAGGAGAGGAGCACCGCTACCGGATCCAGCTTTCTCTCAGTTGAGGTCATGTGATTACTGTTTCGTTTGTATATGCCTTTGATGTAATCACAACTTTTGTATACTCTGATGTTCACATATATATATATATATGATATATGTCGGTGCACCTGTGTTCTTTTGTTGCGTAATATCCTCTGTTGATTGAATGTTTAAAATTTTAAATTTTCCGCTGTTTTGAGGATGTTACAGTAAGGCTCCCGAGTTGTGGAACAAGATCAAACTTGATTGGGTGTTTGCAGATTTGAAGTTTACTCGGTGTCGATCTACGTCCAGAACGGAGATTGACTAGTCGATACTCGACTACTTGAGCAAGGCTCAAGCGTTGAGTGGGGCTTGAGTAGTGAACTTGGACGCGCCTACATGCCGAACCGCTATCTGTTGGGTCTCCTTTTGTGATTTGACTATTCTTATTCCATTAAACTTTAAATTCTGCATACGGCATTGTTTGCATTTTCGCATTCTTAGTCTATTCACCCCTAACTAGGTCAATGATATTAAATTTAGTATCAAAGCATTAGGTTGCTCATTTCATATACTTCATTATAGTCAGTATGTCCACTTTTTCTAAAGAGGAATTAGACACATCCGGACCACCATTATTGACCGATAGTAACTGTTGTAGTTGGAAAATTTTCATCACGATTTTCATTCTAAGCCACTGATTTTAAGTTGTTAGCATTTCCTAGCACACCCTACACTCTTCCTAAGAAACTTGAAAGAACGACCAATGATTGAGAGTACACTACTGGAGATGAATGTTAAGCTTATGAACATATTTTATTGTGGTGTTGATGAACAAGTGTTTGGTCGCACTAGTAGTGTGATACCACATATGAAATAATTTGGAAGTTATTAGATTCACACAATGAGGACTTTGTAGGATCTAACAAGCCCAGAATAAGTCTAAGGGGGGGGGTGTGAATAGACTAAATCCACTCTTAAAACTTAAGCAAGTAAAATAATGAAACAATAACAAAATAAAGTTAGAGAGTGAAAAAGCAAATCACAACACCGATGTATAGAGGTTTGGATCCACCAACCGGATCCTAGTCATCTCTTACGAATTGCTCCTCCTTGAGCAACTTCGCGTTTTCCACTAATCTGTCTCCCCGTTCCGGGCTGGGAGATCATGCCTTTACACTTCAAGCTTGGATCACCTTCTCAAAATCCGAGAAGAGCTTCACTCCAGAAGCTATTACAACACTTTACAAAAGATTTCTTGAAACAACTTCTAATCTTAGGCACTTGAATTATTAATGGAAGCAAATAATGATTAAACTGGAAGATTGAGCACAGGAGAGTAGTATTTGTATGAGATCTTTTGAGAAAGGATTGATAACTTTGTAAAGTTGTTCTAAGCTCTATATATAGGCTCTAAACTTAATCTAGCTATTAGGATTGATTTGGTAATTATTTGTGTAAGATACACTAAACAGAAAAGGGCAGAACACAAATCCGGACCCAACGGTCGGCCGATACAAGCAAAGTGGTTGACCGTTTCGAGCTGAAGTACAAGTCGGTTGAACCACTGATGCTAGATCATAAGTAAACGGTCGAACTAGGTATAGGGCCGGTTGACCATTTTAAAGATTTTGGCCAGGATAAGAATAAGCAAATGAGTTAACGGTCGGACAAAATAGGAATCCCATCTGACCGAAAATAACATGGAGTTTTGGAGCTTGAATAGATCTTGATACAGTCGACCGCCGTCATGACATTGTTCGACCGGTGGCCAAATACGAATTGTGGATTAAGTGAAGTATGTGTATACCACCGTTGTACAATACGACAAGTATAACTGTCATATTAAAGACAAGTATAAAGTGCCAAACGGTTGAACCATAAGAAATAACCGATGAAGTAGAATCGTAAAGGTTAAGGCATATATCAGTTAACAAAAGCTAACAGTCGAACTAGGATAAAAAAATCGGTCGACCTATGTTAGAAGGTGATTGACAGCATTTCATGCTTATATTTGTATCTTATATCCATTATCTTACACCTAAGCATTGCTATGTGACGACTTTTATGTTTGAATTTCATAAATAAAAAGGTTTGAAGAGATGAAGCATGAAAGGACCCAAAAGCAGGGAAAAAAGACTTAATTGTGAGACCTGGGGACTAAGATGCAAGGGAGAAGGACCTGAACGTACGACCGAAGGACCAAAGAGCAAAACAGAAAACTCTACATCATCATGGGAGTATTTTGGCAATTCGATTTGGGTCGGAGCTCCAACAAGCAAAGTAGATGCATCCAAGACCAACAAATACATCAAGAAAAGCCCAGAATGAAAACCAACTCGATCCGGATCCTGTAGACCGCCAATTGGCGGTCTGGAATGCCAATTGGTGGTCCGGATCTTCCCAGATCCGCTAAGATTTCAGGAGCACGCGTATTAGTGGATGTTTAGTCTATTTTTGGTATTTGTTTAGTCCCACATCAGGGGATTGTCCCGGATTTCCTTTTTCTATGACTATAAATAGAACTCTTCACCTTCTATTGTAAACTACCCATTGCTTGGTGACATTCTCTCTACGAAGGAGTAAGCCTTGAAGCAAAACTCAAGGTGGAGAAGAATGCTACCTTCAATGTGAGTCATTGTTAATATAATAATTGTTTTTAGTTTCTTTTAATCTTGTCTTTTAATTCTTGCATGTTTCTTTAGTTTACGTTTCTTTCAATTAGCATCTTTAATGTTCCTTTCTTGCTTAGTTAAAATTCTTTTCAGTATAATGTCTCATTTTGTTAATGTAGGTAGTGTAATGATTAGTGAGTAGTTCCATCCCCTTTGGGGTGGAGTAGATGTATGTACATGTTATGTAGGTGATATGAATGCTAGATATTATTGTTTGTGAGAGATATTAGTATGCTTGCTTGAATTAATAGGAACTTTACTTGTTGATTTCTTCCATAGTTAGGTACACTCCATGCTCGTTATGTTCTTAATAACAACCTTACATTGCTCATATTAATCACCTAGGTTAGTGTTGTAAATAATAGGTCTTGCCATGAGGTACTTCTTATGCATTAACAAACACTAACCACACTTGAGCTTATTGTATGCATTCACCACCCTTATTTCATGTGTGCACACACTCTCCACCCCTTAGGGGTTTTCCATTCCTGAGTTTTATCTCCTTGCATTAGTTTCTTAGTTTAGTTTGTTTTGTCATTTCATTTCATGCTTTCTAGTTTCCTAGTTTAGATTAGTGTAGTTTAGTGTAATCAATCTTTGTCTCCTTTCTTTCCCACTCACCTTCGCACAAACCAAAAGTCGACACACCTCCCTATGGATCGACCCGTATTTGCCACCGCTTCAACGCGGTTGTGCACTTGCTGTTTAATATAAAACGAATCAATCAGAAGGAATAAAAGTCTGTTAAATATAGTCGAACCAGATGGTATACTGGTCGACCGAATGGAGCAGAAACTCTGTTCCAAGAAGAATTCCTTTATGTAATCGTTCACCTGAGATAGTTGGTTTGATATGGAATTTTGTATGTGACTTCAACAAATTTTCTATGGACCATACAATCAACAACAATTCAAGAGCCCAAGTTACATTTGAATCGTAAGTACGAGAAACATAAATCTTATACTATTCTTCAAATTTGATTTATTGTCTTGTATCAAAACTTGTCTCCTAAAATGGTTAGTAAAACCAACTAAATATGTTCAAATGCAAATGAGGTAGTGATGGATATACATGGATTTATTGATATGTTGATTAATCATCAAAATCGGATTAACGAGTATTAGTCAAAAAGCCAACGATCTCCCTTTTGTTTTATTATGACAACCTACCAATCTAAATACATGTTAATCTTCAATTTTGTCGCATGAAAACTCCCCCAATATAATAGCTCCCCTAGCTATATCACTAATCATGGTATATAGGTATCCCTCCCCCTTTATCTCCTTGCATTAGTTGCTTAGTTTAGTTTGTTTTGTCATTTCATTTCATGCTTTCTAGTTTCCTAGTTTAGATTAGTGTAGTTTATTTTAATCAATCTTTCTCTCCTTTCTTTCCCACCCACCTTCACACAAACCAAAAGTCGACACACCTCCTTGTGGATTGAACCATATTTGTCACCGCTTCAACGCGGCCGTACACTTGCGGTTTAATATAAAATGAATCAATCAAGTTTTTCGCGCCGTTGCCGGGGAGGTGCTCTGTCCAGACTTTGATTTGGACGATTCGAATTTATTTAATTTTTTTGTTTTTTGTTTTTGTTGTTTTCAGGGATCCTAGAGCTCACGGGGAGGCTACTGGACGAGTTGAAGCACAAAAGCATCAACAGGGACTGCCAATCAGCGGTCTTAGACCGCCAAATGGTGGCCTGGTGTGCGTTTCTTGCTATCAGTTTTCTTTTGGTTGTTGGTTATTTCATTTTAGTTATCTGGGAGCACTATTTTGCATGGTGGGACTTCTAGTTTGCTCCCAGGTCATTAAACAAATCCCCATTAATCAATTTCGCCTTAAAATACAAAACAAAAGACTAGACATTCTTACTTGTTTAGGTCACGCATCACGTACTTGACTTAGGCATGTAGTTGTCTTTTCTTTTAGCTTTATTTTCAGTTGTTCAGTGCTGGCGTGAGGTACACATTTCCTACACTCATTCATGCATCTTATATGCCCATGCATTAGTTAGTAGGAATTACATCATGACAAGAGTGAGTTGAGCGTTTGATTGGAGCATTGATTGCTAGATTTAGGATCAAAATGCTACTAAGGAGGGGTTGTCCCATAAAAGATAAGATGGGGGATTTCATCACCCTTTCCTTGGCCCCAAAAATCAGTCTTAATCAAGTCTTAACTAAAAGCAAGTAGACAATGGCCCTAGGATTTCCGACGCACTAGGAGAGTAATCTAGTTGAGATCGTCATGGTTTGATCGGCGTTGCCTACCTTATCGATATTAGGAGGTACAGGATCTCCGGATCTGGTATCACTTGCTAGGCATTGTGGTCCTCGTTGTAGGGAGGTGAGGTGATTGACATCATTTGATGCATACATTTGTGTCTTATATCTGTTATTTTTTACTTAAACAATGCTACGTGACGAGTTTTATGTTTGAAATTCAGAAATAAATAGGTTTGAAGAGGAGGAAAAAAGGACCTAAAAGCCTGAAAAAGGATTGAGTTGAGAGACTCAAGGACTAAGATGCAAGATTGAAGGACCTGAATGTAGGATCAAAGGACCAATGAGCAAACAAGAATAGTTCACACCATCATGGGGAGTATTTTGGCAATTCTGTTCGGGTCGGAGCTCCAACAAGTGAAGTAGACGCATCAAAGACCAACAAAGCCATCCAGAAAAGCCCAGAAGAAAATCCAACGTGATCCGAACCATATAGACCGCCAATTGGCGGTCCAAGATCGCTAATTGGAGGTCTGTTTTGGTGGGTCACGTATTAGTGTGTATTTAGTCCATTTTTGGTATTTGTTTAGTCCCATACCAGGGGATTGTCCCGGATTACCTATTTCTATGGTATTTGTTTAATTTCCTTTCAGTATAATGTTCCATTTTGTTAATATAGTTAGTGTAGTGAGTAGTGAGTAGGTCCATCGCCATTTGGGGGTGGAGAAATATGTGATATGATCATGTAGTGTATTAGGTGTGTTATCTTAATCCCTTGAGCCTTATATGATTTCCATAACCATCTAATGAGATTTCACTCTTATCTTTGATATGCTAATGCTCTTGAATGAAGCTTATCTTATGCTTAGATTAGTGGACCTATTTTATGAGGAATGATAATGTGAGGATATGGATGGAATTAATATTGGAAACACGATTCGTAGTGTATGTACTCTTGTTGCCTTACCTTGGTTAATGCCTTGTATGTTTTAATGATATTGGGTTATCTTATTTCATGTGGAGGCATAGTAGGGTATAGTCTTTATACATGAGTTCATTTAGCTTCATTCCACTTATTGTCTTGTATGTTTTAATGATATCATCTTATCTTATTTCATGTGGAGGCAAAGTTGGATTTAGTTTTATGATTTCATGCACTACATATTGTGAGGAGCATATTTGAACACACACATCTTTATATTCACATTATTTCTCTACCCCTTATGGGGTTTAGTTTTGTTGCTTCTCTTCCATTTCCTTTTTGCATTTTAGGGTAGTTTAGTGTAACCAACCTTTCTCTCCTTTCTTTCCCACTCGTCTTTGCACAAACCAAAAGTCGACACACCTCCATGTGGATCGACTCGTATTTGTCATCGTTTCAACGCGGCCGTGCACTTGCGGTGTAATATAAAACGTTCAATCAAGTTTGTGGCACTGTTGTCGGGGAGGTGCTCTGTCCAGACTTTGGTTTGGACGATTAGAGTGGTTTTAATTTTTAGTTTTTAGTTTTTGTGTGTTTCAGGGACCCTAGAGCTCAAGAGGTAGCGACTGGAGGATTTGGAGAGCAAAATACCCAACGGTGACCGTCAATCAGCGGTCTGGGACCGCCAATTGGTGGCCTGGTGAGCCTCAATCGCTCTCAATTTTGTTTTGGTTGTTTTTTTGTTCATTGTAGTTATCTGGGAGCACTATTTTGCATGTTGTGACTTCTAGTTTGCTCCCAGATTAAAAATCAATCCCCTTTAATCAACTTGGACCATAAAACTCAAAGCAAAAGATTAGACTTCTTGCCATCTAGGTCATGCATCATTTGTAGACCTTGCATGCATTTGTCTTTTCTTTGCATTTCATTTTGTTGTTCATTGCTGGCGTGAGGTACGTGCACCCAAATCTCTCAATCATGCATGTTTCGATCATGCATTAGTTATTAAGGTGCATCGGGACAAGAGTGAGTTGAGCGTTTGATTGGAGTGTTGATTGCTAGATTTAAGATCAAAACACTACTAAGGAGAGGCTGTCCAATAATAGATAAGGTGGGGGATTTCATCACCCTTTTCTTGGCCCCAAAAATCACTCTTAATAAAAGCCTTAATTTTAAATGAAAGTAGGCATTGGCCCTAAGGATTTCGGACGCACTAGGAGAGTAATCTAGTTGAGACCGTCATGGCCTGATCGGCGTTTCCTACCTTGTCGATAGTAGGAGGTATTGGATCTCCAGATCTAGTATCACTTGCTGGGCATTGTGATCTTCGTTGTAGGGAGGTGAGGCGTGTCGAGGCTAGTGACCTTGAAGTTAGGCGTCGTCTAGCCTAAGGACCCATTGCCTTATATTGTTTGAGTCGTGCTTGCTAGATTAGGCTTCTACCCTCTCCCACTACCCACGCTAGTTTCTAGGGATTCTTCCCTTCCCTCTGAGTCATTTTCTTCTCACCTACTTCTACGTCTAGTCTCCTCCCATTTACACTCTATGTTAGCGTTTTAGAGTCGAGTCGAGCACTTTTTGCGAGCTTGGCCTCGTTGTGGTGAGAGTGGTCGACTCGAGAGTTTTTTGTTTGTTGAGATGGATGGTTACATGGGCGACCATCCATATCATTGTTGGGACCAGGAACATTCTTCCTGGTATTCTAGACCCATGCAACCTGGGGTGGCTCAGACTAACACCCCGTATGGTTGGGACAATCTTTATTGTGTGACTGAGCAATCTTCATATTGGGGTAGTATGAGAGAGGCACCAACCGCTAGACCACCATCTAGTTACGTCGGATCATATGTTGGCCATCAAATTGAGACATTGCAAGAACCTTTGGCCTCTTTCATGCATGTGGTAGAAGACATGAGTGCACCAGTGGCTCCAGTAGTTGTACCGTGTCACTGTTGTGGGTTGAGTGGTCATGTTTTCGGGGAATGTCCTTATGTTCCCCAGAGCCTGAGTATGAGTATACATTTTCCCAAAATGCTCAATATGACCATTACACATCCGTATACAACCCGAGAGGGATGGATTCGTGGGGAGACAAATCTTATTCAAATTCTTATACTTCATTTTCACCCCAGTATCCTCCTTCCGAATACCCAGAATTCTACCAACACCCCACTTCAAATCATTGGACTCATTCTCAGCCCATCAACACCCAACCCCAAAATTTCCCAAGCTCTGACTTGACCTCATAGTTGACCTCATACCTGATTCCTTGAAACAAACTTTCCTTACGTTAATGGAAACCACTCAACAGTCCATACAAAAAATGGCACTTCAAGTGAGTCAAATGACGCAGCAATTACGTGAACGTGAGGAGAGTAACTTTTCTTGTCAACATGAGGATTGATTTTTGATATTAAACCACCACCACATCCACAAATTCAAAGCACATTCTTTCAAAGTCAAACTCCTAGTCAGTCTGAGGGACTTGAGGTTTCAAGTCACGATCACTTGGTGGGGGATTCGATTCCAATTGAGAAAAACATGGACCAATTTCAATATAAGTCGGCATAGGATTGTGCCTTATCTTATTCTCCTGTGGCCCTTGAGCCACATGATCTTCATGTTGTGCCTCTTAAGGACTCACCTCTGGTGGAGCCAGAGCTCCCTAGTATCCTTAATTTCAAACAACCTGATGAGAGTTTGCCTCTCACTATTGTTCCTAGTCATCTTGGAAATGATGGAACATCAAAAAACTACATTGCTAATGAGGGTATTAGGAGTTCCTTGGAGGATACCTTGGGTAAGAGACCCACTTTTTGTTCGCCTGGTGAGTCGGACATGCCTAACGAGGTTCTTGAACTCTTTCTGACCCACCAGCCTGTTGGTTGGAGAGTTTGGATTGACAATCATAACTTCAGCACCGCAACGGGAGAAACTCTTCTTCCGTTGCCCCATATTTCCCAAACTCTTGAGAGGTTCAAGCTCTTTCAATTTGATCCTTTGAATGAGACGCCTTTGCGTCCAATTCATGAACCTCTCCTTTCATCTTGTGCTCTTTGTGAGGGGGGCCCAAACATGAGTATTCTGGCCCCGCGTGGTGTCATGTTCCCTTTCCAAGTGCATTGACCCACTTTTGAGGTTCCCATTTGATGTCTTTTGACAAATGAAGATGGGAACTTATGTTAACATAGTTAATCTTTAAATAAAAAAATAAAAAAGTATAATAAAAGACTCCTTCAGTGAGCATCGGTTGTTGTGGGCTCCAACCCTTGAGTATTTGGGTCCCATTTCTTTCAAGTATTTGTATCCCTACTTTATCATCTCACAGGTGTTGAGGGAATTCGGGTTTTTGTCCATTACCTTAACCTTGAACTTCTTTTTGTGCTTCATATTGGTGAGATCTTTCCTTTTTAATGCATAAATCCATGTAGTATCTTGCTCACATTCATTGAGGACAATGCATGAAGTAGGTGTGGGGGGGTGTTTTACGTGTGTACATAGTCGAGTCTTTTTCCTTTGATTTTCTTTTCTTTTGTGTGCATTGTTAGGGTCATGTTAGTGTGCTGCATTTAATATCGATATATCTGTTTGCCATGATCCTTGGGTGACTTGTCGTCTTTTGCTTGCCTAGTGCTTCAAAATTTTCACATTTCTTTCAAAATCTTCATGTGTTTGCGAAAGAAAATGTTTTGTGGGTTTTGCGTGTGTTTGGCATGTGCAAAACCGTTGAGAGGCAAAGTAAAAAGAAAGCTCCCAAAATTGTCTTGAACTTGATGAATTAGGATATCTAGTACTGTGGCTTTAGGATTTATCTAGTCATTAGGATGCACCCCAGTTTTCCCTCGGGGGTGAGTAATCATAGGGTTTCAGTGCTCAAACATTTAAAGAAGTCCACCCTGAACCTAGTGAGTCCATAATTCGTGTCGGTTAATATAAGGAAATTTGTTGTAGTCAGGGACCCTTTAAATCTTGTTGTGAGACATTAAGTGTAGGGGTTTTGGTTCATGTGTAGATAAGAAATAAGTGAGTAGGTGTTCTCTTTCCTCGTACTTTGTGCCTGGTGCTCTCGAGTCATCAGACTTCGGATGCACCGACCGAACTCCCGTTACACGGGTGGTACGGATCTTCTTATGTGGAGATTTGGGGGAAGGTGTACGTGATAGTGTAAGTCCTCATAGGCAATGATGCACGAAACCTGACCCTGGGAGAATCAAACACCAACAAATATAATGCTCCAAAGAAAAAGGAAAAAAAGAAAGAAAAGAAGAAGAAGAAAAAAAATCAAATAAGAACCTTAATGGACCTTACACTTTGTATCACTTGAGGATGTTGAGTGTCCATGTCTTGCACTTAAGTCCTTAATTAACTTTCACAAATGATTCATTAGGCTAGGTGTGTGGACTGATTACATACATTGAGTCGGCCCGTAGTATTACTGCGTCCCATGATCGACAAAATGAGCCAACGAGTCATGTAGCTAGATTGAATAATGCATCTTTGTTCGGATTTTGTGGGTATATCCGCTGAAAACCCTCAGGAGACAACACTCCTCGTCCTTGGCGACAAGGAGGTTTAACGGCTTGTTGCACGTGCTAAGTGCAACCGCGATTCCTACGAAAGTGAGTTAGGATTTCTTATTTTTCGTATGCTTTTCTATTTCTTTGTTTTGTTCGGGACTAGCAAAAGTTAGGTGTATGGGTATTTGATTGACATCATTTGATGCTTATATTTGTGTCTTATATCCGTTATCTTTCACCTAAACAATGCTACGTGACGAGTTTTATGTTTGAATTTCAAAAATAAATAGGTTTGAAGAGAAGAGGCATGATATTGGATTAATCTAGGATTAATAAGATATTTGCCCAAAGCACTGACACATGCCGCGTCCCCATTGGACTACACATTTAGGTTTAGGGTGGGGCCATCTATATAAGGAGGGGAGCCTCCCATTGGATGGATGTTCATGTGTGCAAATCCTAGCCCCACCAAACCCTAGCCGCCACCTCTCCCTCTCTCTCCCATTCGTCCCTCCACCTCCACCAAGTCAATCCGTAGACTCTTGGGTTGTGGACTCATGCTTCTTCTCCAAGAGAGTAGAAGACCGACCGGTGCTCCAGAGGATTCCATGAGGTGATCGCCGATCCATTCCGCTGCCACAGGTTCTCTCCAAGAAGGTACTCTTGAACCTGTAGATCGTTATAAGCTAACATTGGTACCAGAGCCATCTTGGTCACCTCCGAATTTTTTGAGCACTTTCTTATTTCATATATGTTGAAATAATTTCGGTTGTTTTTTAGAGAAATCACATACATGTGTAGTTTTTTCTCTTCATCATGCGCCTAGGGTTTGATGGCATTTTTCCTCACCCTTGCGCATGTTTTCTTGATTCATTTCATTACATGCGAATTGTGTTACAAGTTTCATCATTATTTCATTCTTGCGCATAGCTTAGATTTCATTTTATGCATGTACCTAGGGTTACATGTTAATCTATGTTTGTTGCACATATTTCTTTCATCGTTGAAGCTTGCGGCTAGAGTTTGTTTGTTCTTGATAATATGCGCATATATGTTGTTTGAAATATGATGATAATTTTACAAGAGTTAATTATTGCATGTATCATATAATGTGATCATACATTTTGGATGGTATGATTTGATTGTGCATTTTTCTTTCTAAACTCTTGTACATACATCTAAGGTTAGATGTTTGTTGCCTTATTCATGTATATGTAATTTTTAATCACATGTGCATTCATCTAGGATTAGATGTTGATTGCAAAATCATGCACATACATGAATATTGACTTACCATATTGTATAATTCGAAAATATGTTTTTGGAATGATAGCATGCATTTCATTTGAAATATTTCCTTTATGATTAAATGCACATATATGTTGATCTCATTAAGGATTTTCAGATTTTTTGGGAATGATAGCATGCATTTCATTTGAAATATTTCCTTTTCATCATATGTGCATTTATGTGTTACCCTCCACTAAAGAATTTCGAATTTTTCTTTCCAATACAAGTAGCATAATTATTGTTGATTGCATGCTTATACTGATTAAGGAAAGATTGGCTAATTCTGAAATTTTTGGGAAGATATTATGAGTTGGAGTTAATTGCCTTAAAAGTATTTTTGAATGCTTTCCTTTGATGCACAAATATGTGTTTCTCTCCACCAAAGAATTTCGGATTTTTTCTTTCCTAATCAAAGTAGGATAATTTTGTGCTATCATGATTATATTGATTAGGGAAAGAAGAAAAATTCTGTTTTGAGAATGATTATTGTGGAGCTTGGTTGTTATTACCTAACACATTTTTGCCAATATTCGTGCACCGTAAATGCATTGTTTCCTTATGCATAACTTCCTTCTTGATTGAAAGAGGTGCACACTTTAAGGTAATTTTTTCATACGTCGGATTGTGCTAACGTATGGAAAGATTGTGCTTGTATGGAATGAATGGTTGCTGATTTTATTTACTACCTTATTGAGAGTTGAGCGTAATTTCATTAATTCATTTCCATTTGCAATAGATATCGCAATGGACTGTAATATTTATGGATTGTAATAATTATGGATTGTGGACTATTTATTGCCCTGAGGAGACGAGGGGCTCCTTTATTTTTTTTATTATTGCGATATTATTTCTATAAGGCTCATGCAGGTTCCCGTCTAATAGGCTAAATCCCTATGGGGGATCCTTAGCTTGATATGGAAGTAATGTAGCAATCGATTTCTGTGTGATCTTGATTGATTTTTTTTGAAAGGAAACGTTTTTTTGGAACCTACATGCCTAGTGGGAGTTGGAAGGTAGAAGTGTTTTGTGTAAACCACCTTGCAACCGGCTGCAATACTTTCTTTATTTGCTGATTTGCCATGATTTAAACGTTTTTTTTGGGTCTCTAAATCATGATGGAGCTCAATATATAGATTAGTAAAATGGCTTTATTAACTATTGCATGAGGATTTGATCGAATGCTTTATGTTTTCCTTTGGTCTGAATGCTATAGCTATTAAGTCAGTTTATTTTTTTTTATGACTATTGTAGCTCGTTGTATTTTATGCTTCAACTCATGTATCGCTATGTGTTTTTGTCCTAGAATCTTTACGGCTTCTTCTAAAAGCATTGTCGCTGATTTGACTCGAGGACATAAACTCAATGAAAGAAATTACGATCTGTGGCATCGTAAAATTGAGTATCTCTTAGAGGATCAGGACATGTTAGAAAATATAACCCAAACTATGTCTCCCCCCGAGGAGGGGAACACTGCGCAGCATCGCAGAAATATGGATGTCTATAATGCATGGAAAAAGAAAGACCGTATTGCTCGCATTACAATTCTGAGTTCGAAGGCAATGATCTGTTATTGCGGTTCGAAAAATTGCGAACTGCAAAGGCCTTGTTGGAAGTTGTGAAGTTTCAGTACGGAGTGACCTCCGTCACAAGGGCCTGCCAGCTTGGGCTCATGTTTGATGGGTATAAAATGCGCCAAGGTCACACAATGAGGCAGCATATTACCGCAATGTCAAACATGATTAACGAGCTGAGCGCTGCCGGTCGTGCTAAGACCGATGAGGAGCAAGTGTCTGCTCTCATCAGATCATTGCCTTCGAAGAGTTGGGAGCATATGAAGGTCCATCTGACCCATGCTGATGACATCAGGACATTTGACCAGGCCGCAAAACACCTAGAGCTGGAGGAGGACCGCATGCTTGCGGAAGCCCCTCTAACAGAAGTGTTTGCGGCTGAAGTTGGCGCTCCTCGGAGGAGTGCACATTTTAAGCGCAAAAGAGATAGAGCTCAGGGTTTTAAAGGCAAGAAGGGTGCAAATAAGAACAAAACAGAAAACAAGCTGAATAGAAACGACCTCGAGGATCCAGTGGTGGGACAAATAAGTCTAATGTAACTTGTTTTAACTGCCGAAAGACTGGACTTTTTGCTCGTAAGTGCACTGAGCAAAAGGTAATTACTGTGTGTAATCCCTCGAATTGTAACGTGACTAGTTCTGTGATGCTCACTGATCATTCTCCTGTGTGGATTGTGGATTCAGGTGCCACAGACCACGTAACAAAGGATCGTTCTGCCTTCGTGGAATATCGCCATGTTCCAAGTGGGAGGCGAATAAACATGGCGAACAACACTAGCATTGAAGTTCTTGGAGTTGGCACATGCAAAGTGGCTTTGCGAAGTGGCCGGATCCTATTACTTCACGACGTGTTGTATGCACCAACTATACGGCGAAATATTATTTCTGTTGTTGTTTTGATGAGATATGGTTTTAAAGTTGTTTTTGAGAACAATGATATGGGTTTATACCTTGCTAACATTTATTATGGACGTGCCTTTCTTTCAGGCGGTTTTATTGTGTTGGACGCAATTTATGATTTCAATCGTAATACTAGTGCCTTTATGAGCCAAAGTTCCATGAATAAAGATTCAGTTATGTGGCATGCTAGACTAGGTCACATTGGTGTTGACCGGATGAACAAGTTGGCAAAGGAGGGGTATTAGGAGAATGCTCCAAATTTGAATTGCCAACCTGTGAATCTTGTCTAGCTGGAAAGGCAACTAGAAAACCGTTCGGAAAAGCCATTAGGGCTACTTCTCCTTTAGAACTAATTCACTCGGATATTTGTGGACCTTTGAATGTGCGTACTAGACATGGACAAAGTTACTTCATCACATTCATTGATGACTTCACTAGATATGGTCATATTTATCTTATTTCTCACAAGTCAGAAGCTGTAGAATGTTTTAAGAAATTCATGATCTTAGTTGAGAATCAGTTCGATAATAAGATAAAAACTCTTAGAACGGATAGAGGTGGTGAGTATCTCTCCATAATGTTCAAAGAGTTATGTGATGAAAATGGGATATCTAGACAACTCACTATGCCTTATACTTCTCGGAAAAATGGTGTTGCCGAGAGAAGGAAAAGAACGTTGCTAGACATGGTTAGATCCATGATGGCGCATGCAAGCTTGCCAATTTCGTTTTGGGGAGATGCTCTAATGACTGCTGCCTATATCCTCAATAGAGTTCCAACAAAATCGGTTCCCTCAACTCCATATGAGTTATGGACAGGACGGAAGCCTGATTTTAGTCTGCTGCGTCCTTGGGGATGCGCGGCATACATTCATTCTACTAGTCACCGATATGGAAAACTAGGACCTAGAGGGAAAAAGTGTATCTTTGTAAAATACAGTGATCTCTCCAAAGGTTATGTTTTTATCGGGTTAGACAAGAATGAAAGAAGGACGGAACTGGAGTCTTGGGATGCCACATTCTTGGAAAATGATTTTCCAAGTCTTGCTAGAGCTATCAAAGAGTCAGTGGACTTCTTTGAACAACAAGATGAGAACATTGCCACTCCACGGGATCCGGAGATTGAAGTTGAACAGAAGGTTCCACTAGTCAATCCTAGTGGGAGCAGCAGTGCTGGGGATCCGATAGCTCTCACGGAGGATGAGCCATCCGATAGCTCTCAAGATTAAGAGGAAGGCGGATGGATCTATTGATAGATTCAAGGCTAGACTATTAGCTAAAGGTTACACCCAAAGAGAAGGCATGGATTTTGAGGAAACCTTTTCACCCGTGGTTAGGTTTGCCTCCATCCGCCTTCTACTAGCTATTGTAGCTCAGATGGACTTAGAGCTTTACCAAATGGTTGTAAAGACTGCTTTTCTCAATGGAGAACTTGAGGAGGAGATCTATATGGATCAACCTCAAGGTTTTGAAGTCAAAGGACAAGAGCGCAAAGTGTGCAAGCTCAATAAGTCCATATATAGCTTAAAACAAGCGTCTAGACAGTGAAACATTCGCTTCTATCAAGCCATATCAGAGAATGTGTTCTCTATGCTTGAGGAAGACCACTGTGCGTACGTTAAGAGATCCAATGGTAAATTTGTCATTCTGACCTTGTATGTTGATGACATACTCATGGCTGGCAATAGCAAAGAGTTGTTGTAATCCACTAAAGAGTGGTTCTCCTCCACGTTTGATATGAAGGACATGGGTGAAGCTAGCTACGTCCTTGGTGTCAAGATAGTTAGAAATAGGTCCAAGAGACTTCTAGGATTGTCTCCAGAGACTTATATTAACAATATCGTGAAGAAATACCATATGGACAAATGCAAACCAATCGACACTCCTGTTGAGAAGGGTTTGCACTTGAGCCTTGATAAGCATCCTGAGACTCCTGAAGAGAAGGCCAAAATGAGCAAGGTTCTATACTCCAATGCTGTAGGAAGCCTTATGTACGCTATGATGTGTACTAGGCTAGACATTTGTTATGTTGTGGGCATGGTAAGACGATACCAGTCCAACCCAAGCATGGAGCACTGGAAGGCAGTCAAGAGAATCATGAGATACCTCAGAGGAACGAGTAACTACATGCTGTGTTACCAAGCATCAGATCTCTGCCTGATTGGCTATAGTGATGCCGATTGGGCTGGAGACATTGATAAAATGAAGTCTACTTCTGGTTATGCTTTCTTGCTGGCTAATGGGGCCATCTCATGGTCCGGCAAGAAGCAAAGTATGATGACTATGGAAGCAGAGTACGTTGCATGCTCTGCAGCAGTACAGGAGGCAGTTCGGTTGAGGAGGTTCTTACAACATAATGGGCTTGTAGAGACATCTGATGAGCATGTTGTTGTCTATTGTGACAACATGGCTTCCCTTTGTTATGTGAAAGACCCCAAATATCATGGAAAGACCAAACATATACAGGTTAGGTATCATTTTGTGAAGGACATCATACCGAGAAAGGAAGTTGTGTTAAGGCATGTGTCTACTAGTCTTATGGTAGCTGACCCTCTTACCAAGGCTATAGCTAAGGACTCGTTTGTGTCCCATGTGAAGTCCTTAGGCTTACGCAGACTTTGATGCATTAACATGTCTAACTTCCTTTTATGAGTGATTGTGTTTTCCTTTCGACTATATCTGTTTGGTTGATGTAGTTGTTCTAGCATAAAATATTATTCTGTCAATAGGCTGAAGAATGCTCACTCACACGAGCATTCGCCTCTGGCGGTTTTGATAGCGAGCAGAGATGAGACTGATCATGAAGAGATCTTGCATGATGGATCCAGAGCAGTTCATGATAGGACCGTCGCCTCGATTAGGAATCAAGATGAGATCCTCTATGTTGGTGAGGATTGACATGAATGTTCCCACGATTCATGTGACCTATAGAAGCCCAGTGCGAGCATCACATGTGGCGCCAGGTGGCACCTGTATGGTGTTAAGGCGACAATGATGAAGCTCTGGTCAGGCGCAAAGGGGGTGCGACTGGACTAAGACTTGTATGGTGTTGAGAGACAGACATATTGTTGTGTGCAGTATGATCCACCATAACATGTTTATCATATAACATGTGCTGAGCGACCATTGGGAAGTGAAAGGATGGATCCCTGCTCCTTCACTGTGTCAGTCCAAGACTTGATTGTCATTAGTTACCCTCAGTGACCTTCGACGACACCATGAAGCAAAGAGTTGATGTGGCTACTTTGGGATATTATCTATGACCATGAGAGATTCGGTCTAAAGAGGCATCTTCGGGAAAGGAGTCAACTCTGAGTGTAATGGTGGTCTGGGGCAAAGGGAAGGTTTGACTCGACTGCACTAAAAAGTATTTGCTGGGCCCAACTGTATTGGATACAGTAGCAAGTACCTTGAGGACAAGAAGGTATTCTCTCCGAGGGATCGAGATACCGTTCATGTCAAGTGAGTTTCTGAGTAAACCTGGGGAACAGTGATGTGCATTTGACTGCTTAATTATTATTTTTGTGAGGATGTTGTCATTCTGCCTTCTAGTAAGGTTTCTAGTTTGAGACTCCTAATTGCAGGTGCATCACCGGTCGCACGACCCATTTGTCCGTATGATCGGAGGAGTGCATGTGTCGGGGACACAGATGATCTTGTATCGGGGATACATGATCAGAGACTTGCGTGTTGTGGATGCATTTTTGGAGAGAGGAATAGTTGTATATATCAGGGATGTATACATGTGTGTTGGGGACACATAGAGAGGTGATATATTGCCATTGTGTGATTGTATGTATCAAGGATATATGCATATGTGTCAGGGAGACAAAAGTAGATGACATGTTGTTATCGTGCTATTGTGCAAGTGGGAGATATTGGATTAATCTAGGATTAATAAGATATTTGCCCAAAGCACTGACACATGGCGCGTCCCCATTGGACTACACATTTAGGGTTTAGGGTGGGGTCATCTATATAAGGAGGGGAACCTCCCATTGGATGGATGTTCATGTGTGCAAACCCTAGCCCCACCAAACCCTAGCCACCACCTCTCCCTCTCTGTCCCATTCGTCCCTCCACCTCCAGCAAGTCAATCCGTGGACTCTTGGGTTGTGGACTCGTGCTTCTTCTCCAAGAGAGTAGAAGACCGACCGGTGCTCCAGAGGATTCCGTGAGGTGATCGCCGATCCATTACGCTGCCACTGGTTCTCTCCAAGAAGGTACTCCTGAACCTGTAGATCGTTATAAGCTAACACATAAAAGGACCTAAAACCCTAAAAAAACTGAGTTGAGAGACTCAAGGACTAAGATGCAAGATTGAAGGACCTGAATGTAAGATCAAAGGACCAATGAGCAAACAAGAATACTTCACACCATCATGGGGCGTATTTTGGCAATTCTATTCGGGTCGGAGCTCCAACAAGTGAATTAGATGCATCAAAGACCAACAAAGCCATCCAGAAAAGCCCAGAAGAAGATCCAACGTGATCCGAACCATATAGACCGCCAATTGGCGGTCTAAGAATGCTAATTGGCAGTCTGTTTTGGCCCGAATCCGCTAAGATTTTGGTAGGTCGCGTATTAGTGTGTTTTTAGTCCATTTTTGGTATTTGTTTAGTCCCATACCGGGGGATTGTCCCGTATTACCTTTTTCTATGACTATAAATAGAACTCTTCACCTTCTATTGTAACTACCCATTCATTGGTGGCATTCTCTCTACTTGGAGTAAGCCTTGAAGCAAAACTCAAGGTGGAGAATAATGCTACCTTCAATGTGAGTCATTGTCAATAAAATAATTGTTCTTAGTTTCTTTAAATCTTGTCTTTTAATTCTTGCATGTTTCTTTAGTTTTATGTTCATTTCAATTAGTTTCTTTGATATTCCTTTCTTGCTTAGTTTAATTTCCTTTCAGTATAATGTTTCATTTTGGTAATAGTGTTAGTGTAATGAGTAGTGAGTAGTTCCATCCCCATTTGGGGGGTGGAGAAATATGTGATATGATAATGTAGTGTATTAGGTGTGTGTTATCTTAATCCCTTGAGCCTTATATGATTTCCATAACCATCTAATGGGATTTCACTCTTATCTTTGATATGCTAATGCTCTTGAATGAAGCTTAGCTTATGCTTAGATTAGTGGACCTATTTTATGGGGAATGATAAGATGAGGATATGGACGGAATTAATATTGGAAACACGATTCGTAGTGTATGTACTCTTGTTGCCTTTACCTTGGTTAATGCCTTGTATGTTTTAATGATATTGGGTTATCTTATTTCATGTGGAGGCATAGTAGGGTCTAGTCTTTATACATGAGTTCATTTAGCTTCATTCCAATTATTGACTTGTATGTTTTAATGATATGATCTTATCTTATTTCATGTGGAGGCAAATTTGGATTTAGTTTTATGATTTCATGCACTACATATTGTGAGGAGCATAATTGAACACACACACATCTTTATATTCACATTATTTCTCTACCCCTTATGGGGTTTAGTTTTGTTGCTTCTCTTCCATTTCCTTTTTGCATTTTAGGGTAGTTTAGTGTAACCAACCTTTCTCTCCTTTCTTTCCCACTCGCCTTCGCACAAACCAAAACTCGACACACCTCCCTATGGATCGACCCATATTTGCCATCGTTTCAACACGGCCGTGCACTTGCGGCTTAATATAAAACGTTCAATCAAGTTTTTGGCGCTGTTGCCGGGGAGGTGCTCTGTCCAGACTTTGGTTTGGACGATTCGAGTGGTTTTAATTTTTATTTTTTTATTTTTTGTGTGTTTCAGGGACCCTAGAGCTCAAGAGGAATCGACTGGAGGAATTGGAGAGCGAAAGACCCAACAGTGACCGTCAATCAGCGGTCTGGGACCGCCAATTGGCGGCCTGGTGAGCGTTAATCGCTCTCAATTTTGTTATGGTTGTTTTTTTGTTCATTGTAGTTATCTGGGAGCACTATTTTGCATGTTGTGACTTCTAGTTTGCTCCCAGATTAAAAATCAATCCCCTTTAATCAACTTGGACCATAAAACTCAAAGCAAAAGATTAGACTTCTTGCCATCTTGGTCATGCATCATTTGTAGACCTTGCATGCATTTGTCTTTTCTTTGCTTTACATTTTGTTGTCGATTGCTGGCATGAGGTACCTTCACCCAAATCTCTCATTCATGCATGTTTCGATCATGCATTAGTTATTAGGTGCATCGGGACAAGAGTGAGTTGAGCATTTGATTGGACTTAAGATCAAAACGCTACTAAGGAGGGGTTGTCCCATAAAAGATAAGGTGGGGGATTTCATCACCCTTTCCTTGGCCCCAAAAATCACTCTTAATAAAAGCCTTAATTCGAAAAGCAAGTAGACATTGGCCCTAAGGATTTCGGACGTATTAGGAGAGTATTCTAGTTGAGACCGTCATGGCCTGATCGGCGTTGCCTACCTTGTCGATAGTAGGAGGTATTGGATCTCTGGATTTGGTATCACTTGCTGGGCATTGTGATCTTTGTTGTAGGGAGGTGAGGCGTGTCGAGGCTAGTGACCTCGAAGTTAGGCGTCGTCTAGCCTAAGGACCCATAACCTTAAGCCGATTGAGTCGTGCTTGCTAGTTAGGCTTCTACCTGATCCCATTACCCACGTTACATCTAAGGATTCTTCCCTCCTCATCTGAGTCCTCTCCTCTATTCTCTACGAGTTGTCTCCTCCTCTGAGTACACCTTCTATTGTGTGTTTTTTTAGAGTCGAGTTGAGCATTTTTATTCGAGGTTGGGCTCGTTCTGGTGCGATTGTTCGACTTGAGAGAGTGCATTTTTCTGAGATGGACGGTCTTGGTGATCGACCATCTCCGCCTCGTGCTCCTTTGGAGCAGGAGGCCGAGACGCCATGTGGTGACGGGGGAGACCCAGGTACATTCATGGATTACGTCGGTCCGCTCCCACCACCACGTAGACCTCCTTCTCCTCCCCCTCTAACTCGAGAGGAAGGGAGAAACGGTCAGGATCGAGTTCTTGGTGCACCACCACCTTTAGCTCGACAGGATAGACTAATGACGTTGTGGGAGCGGACCCATCATGTTCGGGCCGTATAGCCTTCTTGCATAGTTCTTCCCCCTGCTCGCGGGAACAACTATGAGCTGAAACCTCACTATGTGAGCATGCTTCCAACCTTTACTTCCAATAAGGAGGATCTGTATATTTTTATACGTGAATTCGAGGAAGTATGCTCCATGTTCAAGCTTCAACAGCTTGACGAGGATTCAGTCTGGTTGAGGATGATTTATTTCGTGTTGAAGGATAACGCGAAGAAATGGATGTACGGCCTCCCGGCGAGTTCTATTCGGTCTTGGGATGATTTTGTGACCGTATTTCTGAAGAGATTTTTCCCTCAAACGAAAACTCAACAGATACGGCACCAGATACATCAAATGTATCAGACTGAGACCGAATCTTTTCATGGTTTCTTTGAGAGGTTCAAGGACCTTCTCCAACAATGCCCTCATCATGGACTTGAGCTATGGCAGCTGTGCCAAATTGTTTATGAGGGCCTCAACTACAACACCCGCACATTGTTGGAGTTGATGTGTCAGGGTGACTTCCAAATGAGACTCAACGATGAGGCATGTGACACTTTTGCGTTAATGGCTGAACACACCTTTGAGTGGGACACCATGAGGGAGCCACGAGCCACCAGGTCTTCTGGTCGAGCTGGATCATATCATGTTGAGTCAACTATCGTGTCTGAGGCAAAATTAGATGCGCTCATGCGTAGGATTGAGAGTTTGGAGATGGACTGAGCTCCTATAGCTCAGGTCGCTACTTCCGGGTGTAGTAGATGTGGACTGTCGGGACATGATGACTTGGAATGCGCTTACGCTCCAAGGGATATTGAGCATGCGAATGCGATGTATCAACAGAGGCCCCGTAACTACCCGTACAGTCACTCCTACAACCCGGGATGGCGTAACCATCCTAACTTGTCTTGGGGGTCTAGTGGAGGCCAGAGTCAGAGCTCGCACGCTCAACCTCAACCTCCACCTTATCAACCTCCATGCCCATCGGCGACCTACAAACCCCCACATCAAAGGTCTCAGCACCATAATTACCAACCTGCTCAGGCCTCATCATCGGGTTATTCCAACCAGACTCCACTACCCCAGCGGGTTGACCCGAAGGAACCCACTCTTGAACAAACCCTTCAAGCGTTCATGCAGAGCACTCAATCCATGTTTGCGGCCAGTAATAATTCCGTCAAAGCATTGGAAATGCAAGTTAGCCAGTTGGCTCATCAGCTCCATGAACGCGAGAATGGTCAGTTACATAGTCAACCTGTGGTAAATCCTAGGGGTCAACCTGCCCATTCTAGGCAGAATGTACACAATGTTGAAAGTGACCCTTCCCAACATGCCAATGTTGTCCATACCTTGAGATCGGGAAGGGTTGTTGACAACAATGTGGAAATGCCTGAAGCCAACCCTGTTGGCGAGACTTCCGAGGAGAGTCGTGAGTCTGTCAAGGAATTTAATTTTAGACTCCTCCTCGTGATTGTTATGTCCCCATGGCACCATTCCCTCATAGGTTGACTAAAAAAACGTGATGAGCATTGGGACAAGATGGTTGAGGTACTTAGGCAAGTAAAGGTGAACATCCCCTTATTGGACGTTGTTCAACAAATGCCACCGTATGCCAAGTTCCTCAAGGACCTTTGCACCACTAAGAGAAAAACAAATGTTCCCAAAAAGGCCTTTTTGGCCGCCAATGTGAGATCTATATTGACACAACCCATGCAAGTCAAGTACAAGGACCCAGGTTGTCCAATTGTCTCTTGCAAGATCGGTAATGTGACAATCTCTCAAGCTTTATTGGATTTGGGAGCATCTGTGCACCTCCTGCCCTACTTTGTCTATGTCAACCTTGGAATAGGCGATCTTAAAGAAACAAGGACGGATTCCACGAGGGAGTGTGGAGGATATCCTTATCAAAGTGGGCGAGTTCGTATTTCCAGTTGATTTCATCATCTTGGATACTGAACCCGTGTCTAACCCACTAGGACAAATTCCTGTGATCCTTGGGAGGCCATTTCTTGCGACATCTAATGCTTTGATCAATTGTCGCAATGGCTTGATGAGGTTGTCTTTTGGAAACCTCACGGTGGATTTCCACATCTTTACTCTTGGTAAGCATCCCGGGCTCTTCAACGATGCAATCAGAGCTAATTTCATTCAAGACACGGATGAGCCCGAGTCATTAGGCATGTTTGACTCACATCGACATATTATTGAGGTGCCTAATGACCAGGTTGCGAGTGAATAGAATCTTGAGGAATCCGCCAGCGTATCTCTGGACGAGGAGGCACATATGGGTGCTTGCTCCTCTTACCCTGTGGCCCTTGAGCCACTTGAAAGTAACTCTGAATCCGACAAGGACCCACCTCTAGTCAACCTTAAACCGCTCCCAGATAACCTGAAATACATCTTTTTAGGGGATAATGAGACCTTGCCACTCATTATTGCTTCTGATCTGGCACAAGATCAAGAGGTTGCCCTCAAAAAAGTACTCTTTGAAAACAAGGAGGCGATTGGGTGGTCCTTGAAGGATATCAAGGGATTTAGCCCTAGCATTGTTCAACATTGGTTCCACATGGAAGAGGATTCGAGGCCCCGTCGGGACCCACAATGAAGATTGATTCCTGTACTGAAAGAAGCCATCCGAAAGGAGGTTCTTAAGTTCTTGGATCATGGCATAATCTATCCTATCTCTGATAGTTCGTGGGTGAGTCCTGTCCATGTGGTTCCCAAGAAGTCAGGCGTGACGATTATGGAAAATGAGCATAATGAGCTTATCCCGACACGCCTGCAAACTGGCTGGCGAGTTTGCGTTTATTATCGCAAGCTCAATGCGGCAATGCGGAAAGATCATTTCCCGTTGCCATTCATTGATCAGATGTTGGAAAGGTTGGCCGGTGATTGACGTCATTTCATGCTCATATTTGTATCTTATATCCATTATCTTTCACCTAAACAATGCTATGTTACGAGTTTTATGTTTAGTTTTTCAGGAATAATTAGGTTTGAAGAGATGAAGCATAAAAGGCCGCAAAGGCTGGGAAAAAGGACTGGATTGTGAGATCTGGGGACCAAGATGCAAGGGAGAAGGACCTGAACGCAAGACAGAGGGACCTAAGAGCAAAATAGAATACTTCACACCATCATGGGGAGTATTTTAGCAATTGGATTTGGGTCGGAGCTCCAACAAACCAACCAGATGCATCCAAGACCAACAAACACTTCAAGCAAAGCCCACAAAGGAAACCAAACGGATCTAAACCATATAGACCGCCAATTGGCGGTCTGGAACCGCCAATTGGCGGTCTGGAACCGCCAATTGGCGGTCCAGATGGCCCAGAATCCGTTTAGTTTTCTGTAGCACGTGTATTAGTGTATGCTTAGTGGATTTTTGGTATTGGTTTAGTCCCACATCGGGGGATTGTCCCGGATTAGCTTTTTCCATGCTTATAAATAGAACTCTTCACCTCCTTTTGTAAACACTCCATATTTTAAGTGGTTATTCTTCCTACTAGAAGTGAGGCCTTGAAGCACACACTAAAGTAGGAGGATGCTACTTTTAATGTGAGTCATTTTATCAATAAAGTTTTGTGTTTCTTTCATTGTTTGTTTATGCTTCTTTTATAGTTTGTGCATGTTTTAGTTTAATCGTCTTTTATTTCTAGCTTAGTTTTAATATTCTTTCTTTGCTTAGTTTAATAATTAGTGTAATGTTTAGTGAGTAGTTCCATCCCCTTTGGGGGGTGGAGTAGATGTACATACATGCATTAGAGAATGGGATGAATGCTTTAATTTCAATGTGTTGATTAAACATGAATGTATGCTTGCTTGTTTAGGATAGAATTTACAACTTGATGAGTTTTGCCAAAATGGTTAGACACCTCTCATGCTTGTTTAGGTTCTGAAATAAACAACTTGCATATGTAAATGTTAATCAACCAAGTTGGTGAATAGATTGATAGGTTTTGCCATAACATTTAGACACTTCCTATGCTTGATAAACACCACCTTCATGTGCTTAAAGAATGTATTCTACACCCACCTCTTTGTTTGTGTGCACTCACTCCACCCCTTAGGTGTTTTCTATTCCTGAAATTCCAGCATTCTTGTTTTTTTCTTAGCTTAGTTCTTATTTCATCGCTTGTTTGCTTCTTTCACATTTCGTACTTCTTAGCGTAGTGTAGTGTAGGTTAGCGTAACCAACTTTCTTCACCATTTTTTTCGCCACTTGATTTTGTGCAAACAAGAGGCTGCTCACCTCCCTGAGGACGACCCGTACTTGCCACCGCTTCATCGCGGCCGTGCACTTGCGGTTTAAAATAAAACGTTCAACAAGTTTTTGGCGACGTTGCCGGGGAGGTGCCAGTTGTTGAACGTTTTAATTTAAACCGCAAGTGCACGGCCGCGATGAAGCGGTGGCAAGTACGGGTCGTCCTCAGGGAGGTGAGCAGCCTCTTGTTTGCACGAAATCAAGTGGCGAAAATAATGGAGAAGAGAGTTGGTTACGCTACTCTACACTAAACTACGCTAAGAAGTACGAAATGCGAAACAAAGAAATAAACGATCAAATAAAAACTAAGCTAAGAACAAAATAGAAGTGCTGGAATTTCAGGAATGGAAAACCCCTAAGGGGTGGAGTGAGTGCACACAAGCAAAGAGGTGGGTGTAGAATACATTCTTTAAGCACATGAAGGTGGTGTTTATCAAGCATAGGAAGTGTCTAAATGTTATAGCAAAACCTATCAATCTATTCACCAACTTGGTTGATTAACATTTACATATGCAAGTTGTTTATTTCAGAACCTAAACAAGCATGAGAGGTGTCTAATCATTTTGGCAAAACTCATCAAGTTATAAATTCTATCCTAAACAAGCAAGCATACATTCATGTTTAATCAACACATTGAAATTAAAGCATTCATCCCATTCTCTAATGCATGTATGTACATCTACTCCACCCCCCAAAGGGGATGGAACTACTCACTAAACACTACACTAATTATTAAACTATGGAAAGAAAACATATTAAAAATAAGCTAGAATTAAAAGACGATTAAACTAAAACATGCACAAACAATAAAAGGAGCATAAAACAAACAATGAAAGAAACACAAAACTTTATTGATAAAATGACGCACATTAAAAGTAGCAGCCTCCTACTTTAGTGTGTGCTTCAAGGCCTCACTTCTAGTAGGAAGAATTGCCACTTAAAATATGGAGTGATTACAACAGGAGGTGAAGAGTTCTATTTATAGGCATGGAAAAGGCTAATCCGGGACAATCCCCCGATGTGGGACTAAACAGATACCACACATAGCCGAAACATCCTCTAATATATGTGCTGGAGAAATTTGAGCGCATTTGGGCCAAAAGTGACCGCCAATTAGCGGTCTTGGACCGCTAATTAGCGGTCTACAGTGTCCGGATCGCTCTGGAATTTCTTGTGGGCTTTTCTGGAAGGCTTTGTTGGTATTTGATGCATCTAGTTTGCATGTTGGAGCTCCGACCCGAATAGAATTGCCAAAATACTCCCCATGATGGTGAGGAGTATTCTGTTTTGCTCTTAGGTCCTTCTGTCTTGCAATCAGGTCCTTCTTCCTTGCATCTTGGTCCCCAGATCTCACAATTCAGTCCTTTTTCCCAGCTTTTGGGTCCTTTTATCCTTCATCTCTTCAAACCTATTTATTCCTGAAAACTAAACATAAAACTCGTGACATAGCATTGTTTAGGTGAAACAAAATGGATATAAGATACAAATATAAGCATGAAATGATGTCAATCAAATACCCCCACACCTAACTTTTGCTAGTTCCGAGCAAAACAAAGAAAGAGAAAAGCATACGAAAAAACAAGAAATCCTAACTCACTTTCGTAGGAATCACGGTTGCACTTAGCACGTGCAACAAGCCGTTAAAAATCCTTGTCGCCAAGGAGGAGTAGTGTTGTCTCCTGAGGGTTTTCAGCGGATATACCCACAAAATCCGAACAAGATGCATTAATCAATCTAGCTACACGACTCGTTGGACTCATTTTGTCGATCATGGGACGCGGTAATACTACGGGTCGACTCTATAAATGTAATCGGTCCACACACCTAGCCTAATGAGTTATTTGTGAAAGTTAGTTAAGGACTTGAGTGAAAGACATGGGCAACCTTAACTTCTGAATGTGATACAATGTGTAAAGTCCATTTTGGTTCTTCTTTGACTCTTTTTTTTTCTTCTTTTTTTTGCAATTTTTTTTTCATTGGAGCATTTTATTTGTTGGTGTTTGATTCTCCCAGGGTCAGGTTTCGTGCATCATTGCCTATGAGGACTTACACTATCACGTACACCTTCCCCCAAATCTCCACATAGGGCGATCCCTACCACCCGTGTAACGGGAGTTCGGTCGGTGCATCCCAAGTCAGATGACTCGAAAGCACCAGGCACAAAGTCCCCTCAGACCTACTTTCCCGAGTGATAAGAGCCGTGCGAGAAGAGAGAACACCACTTATTTATCTACATGGGAACCAAAACCCCTACACTTAAGTTTCACAAAAAGAGATTAAGGGCCCTTGCCTACGACAAACTTCCTTATACAAACAGACACGAATTATTTGACTCACTAGGTTCAGGGTGGACTTCTTTAAATGTTTGAGTACTGAAACCCTATGATTACACGCCCCCCGAGGGAAAACCGGGGTGCATCCTAACGACTCGATAAGACCTAAAGCCAGTAAACTAGAAATCCTAATGCATCAAGTTCAAGACAATTTTGGGAGCTTTCTTTTTACTTTGCCTCTCAACGGTTTTGCACATGCTAAACACACGCAAAACCTACAAAAACATTTTCTTTCGCAAACACATGAAGATTTTGAAAGAAATGTGAAAATTTTAAAGCACTAGGCAAGCAAAAGAAGACAAGTCACCCAAGGATCATGGCAAGCAGATATATCAATGTTAAATGCGGCACACTAACATGACCCTAACAATGCACATAAAAGAAAACAAAAAATCAAAAGAAAAGACTCGACTATGTACACACGTAAAACACCCCCCACACCTACTTCATGCATTGTCCTCAATGGATGTGAACAAGATACTACATGTAGATATGCATGAAAAAGGAAAGATCTCACCAACATGAAGTACAAAGGGACGTTCAGGGTCATGTTGATGAACACAAACCCAAATTCCTTCAAAACCTGTGAGAAGCTGAAGAAGGGAGATAAATACGTGAAGAGATTGGGCCCAAGTACACAAGGGTTGGGGCCCACAACAATCGATGCTCACTGAAGGAGTCTTTTATTACACACTTTTTTTTTCTTTTTTTTTCATCTTTTTTTTGTTTTTTTGTTTTTTTTACAAGATATACACATCAACCAAGATATTCTCATAATCATTTGGTCAAGGAACATCAAATGAGAACATCATGTTTTGAGGACCAGAGACTTGCCGAGATGGGCTTACTCCACTGGTACTCTGAGGTGTCATGCGGGGTGAAAGGTCAAAGCTGAAAGGCTCGAACCCCTCATGATATTGGTTGGGTGTGGGCAACAAAGAATGAAGTTGTGTTGCCTCACTAGGGTTTAATTGCTCATCAAAGAAAACCCTCCAAGCAATAGGCGGGTGCATCGGAATGAGTTCCTCAGGCTCATTCGATGGATGCAGCAGACTTGCATCACTAAGAATGGGGCTTCTCCCCAAGTCATCCAACAAGGACCTCCCACCATCGTTTAGATCATCAAGCATAAGCTCGGTCATAGGTGGGTCCTTGTTGGAGTCAATATGAAGCTCAAATGGCTCAATGGCCATGAGACATGAGGTAGAGACACCTTCTGGTATAGGCATATGATGAGGTGTCTCACTCTCACTAGTACTCTCAACTGAATCATGCAACGAACACTCCCTTTGGACATTCATGTTCGAGGCCAGCTCAATCTGTTGCATTGCGAAGACAGGCAATGAGTTTTCGCTGGGCCCTCGAACATTCTCAACGGGTTGCATTAGGGTTAGGGGTGTTCGTTGATTTTGTGGTGCTTTCTCCAATTGGCGGATGAGATTGAGATTTAAAGGTTCATCCATGGGTTCTTGTTGCCTACCAGAGTTGAACACATGAAACTCGGCACTCATGTTACCGAATGAGAGCTTCATGAGACCATTTCTACAATTAATCAAAGCATTGGAGGTTGCCAGAAATGGTCTACCCAAAATCATAGGTATTTGAGAGTGGGTGTTCGCAACAGGATTGGTATCGAGGACAACAAAATCGACTGGAAATATAAAATCTCCAACTTTGATAAGCACATCCTCGATAATCCCCATGGGAATACGAATGGATCTATCCGCCAATTGGAGGGTGATCTTAGTTGGTTTCAATTCTCCCAAGTTCAACTGTTGATAAACAGAGAATGGGAGGAGGTTGACCGCTGATCCTAAATCAAGCAAAACATTGCTCAGTCTAGTGTCCCCTATCGTACACTGAATAGTAGGACACCCAGGGTCCTTGTATTTTGTGTAGGTGGGATTGGACAAAAGTGAGCTGATATTTGCAGCCAAGAATGCTTTCTTAGGAACATTGGTCTTCCTCTTGGTTGTGCAGAGATCCTTCAACACTTTGGCATATTGAGGTATTTGTTGGATGACATCCAACAAGGGGATGTTAACCTTTACTTGCTTAAACACCTCTACTATCTTGTCCATGTTGTCACTCTGCTTTTTGTTTAACCTACTTGGATAGGGAGCTTTTGGCAGGTAGGTTTTCTGCTGTGCCTGAGAAGAAAGCTTTGGTGTATTACCCTCACCCTCAGCTTCTTCTTCACCACCATTCCCACTGGGGGGCTGCATAGATGGTGGTGGGTGTGGCAAGGAAATGTGATTGTCAACCTATTTTCCATTCCTTAAGGTCACAATGGAATTGACATGGTGAACAGGTTCCTCCACATGGTTCACTTGCCTCCCCCAAGGTACCACATTCTCATTTTGCATTTGTTGTTGTTGGTACATGCGGGGGTTAGGCTCAGGCTGGCTAGGAAAAGACACTCTCTCTCTTTCATGTACAGACTGAGCCAATTGGCCCATCTGAAGCTCTAGAGATTTGATGGTCTGCTGAGTTGAAGTGAGAACTTGACTCATGGTTGACATAAAAATTTTCATTGAGTTTTCAAGTCCACGAGTCAAGGTCTCAAGTGAATTGAATCGGGTTTCCATATTATTGGAATTTGGGAAACCCGATTGATTGGTGGTTTGCGCTTGGGGTGGCTGATAGGAATGCGCATGCATGGGAGGTTGGTGTGATTGGGAAGGTGGCCTAGAGGAGTTTGAAGGACCACCCGGGGCATTATTTTGGTTCCATGAAAAATTGGGGTGGTTCCTCCATCCAGGGTTATAAGATGATGAGTATGGGTCATTCCTAGCTCTGTCATAGATGGCGTTGACACGCTCCATCTCAGGAGGAATGGACTCACACTCGCTCTCTACATGACCTATCCTACCACATGAATGACAAGGAATTGGACCAGATGTGGACATGTGAGGTGCACTTTGTCGGTTTTGGAGCTCAATCGAATCCATACGGTGGCCGTAGTGGTATCGATAGCAAATGCGGCACCCGATCTAGTCGAGTTTGCACTCGCGATCCTCACTCCTATACTAGATGATGCAGGTGGTTCCCTCACACTCTCCCACTGCATGGTTTTCTCAGCGAGGTCTTCTAGGAAGGCCCATGCCTCCCTTTCATCCTTTCCCAAAAACTCTCCTTGACACATGGACTCAAGGAGCGTTCTGGACGGGATGTGAAGACCCTCATACACAATCTGACAAAGACGCCACAACTCAAAGCCATGGTAAGGGCACGAGGATAGTAGCTCTTTGAACCTCTCAAGATATGCATGAAATGGTTCGGTCTCATGTTGATAGAACGAATTGATTTCGTTCCTCAATTTTTGAGTCCGATGATTGGGAAAGTACTTCTTGAGGAATGCAGATTGAAACTCATCCCAAGTCCTAAAGGAATTCGCCTGGTTGCTGTACAACCACTTCTTGGCGTCATCCTTTAGTGCAAAAGGAACGAGCCTAAGATGGATGGAGTCTGTGGTAAGTTGTTGCAGCTTGAACATAGCACAGACCTCCTCAAATTCCCTGAGAAAGATATAGGGGTCACATTTCCCAGTGAAATGAGGGAGCACGGAAATGAATTGAGGCTTAACCTCAAAATGGTTCCCATTAGCCTCTGGTAATACGATGCATGAGGGTAGAGCGGTACGGCTCGGGTAGCATCGATCACGAAGAGGTATGGGAACGACAACTGGAAGCACAGGTGGAACAGGCGGGTCCAGCAACTGCTCCTGCTCACGGAAATTAGCAGCCATTGGACCCGAACTACGTGCGACACGAGAGGAGGAAGGTGTCGAGAAATCGATGACCGAAGCCGGATTGACAACGCTCCTCGTCAAACGACCACTCTCGTCTCGTGTCCACGAAAGCATGCACAAAGGTGCACACACAAACCACAACTCTTTTTTTTTCAAAGAATGTACGTAGGGGAGAAGACAGGGGGAATACAGGAAAGAAAGAATGACTCAGGAGAGAAAGGAAGAAGTCCTTATGCTACAGCGGATGGGTACAGGTAGAAGCACACAAGCAAACAAGGCTCAAGCAATCCTAAGGTTGCTATAGGTCCTTACAGCTAGACGACGCCTAACTGCGAGGTCATACGGCCTCAACACGCCTCACCTCCCAACAACGAGGACCACAAAGCCCAGCAAGTGAGCCAAGATCCGGGGATCTCGTCTCTCCTACTATCGACAAAGTGGACAACGCCGATCAGGTCATGACGGTCGGGACCGGATCACTCTCCTAATGCGTCCAAGATCCTTAGGGCCAATGTCTACTTGATTTTAAAATTAGGCTCTTGATTAGTGTGGTTTTTAGGGCAAAGGAAAGGGTGATGAAATCCCCCACCTTATCTTTTATGGGACAGCCCCTCCTTAGTACCGTTTTGGAGTCCTAATCTAGCAATCAACTCTCCAAACAAAACGCTCAACTCACACTTGTTTCAATGCACTTCCTACTAACTAATGCATGTTCATACAAAATGCATGAATGAGAGTAGAAGGTGCGTACCTCACGCCAGCTCTCAGCAACAGAAAATAAAGCTAAGATAAAAGACAATCTAAGTGCCTAAGTCACATACATGATGCATGGCCTAAACAAAAAGAATGCCTAATCTTTTGCTTTGAGTTTTAGGGTCCAAGTTGCTCAAGGGAAGTTGATTATTAATCTGGGAGCAATCTAAGAGTTAGAACATGCACAAATGGAGTCCCAGATTACTATATCAATTAGGCTAACAACAACAAAAAACTAGAAGGTGAACTGAGCTCACCCAACCGCTGATTAGCGGTCTCAGACCGCTGATTGGCGGTCAGAAGTGCCCAGGTAGCCTTGCAATTTTTCCAGAAGCCTTCCCTTGCTATTCCCAGTCTCCTGAAACAAAGAACAACTACAAAACACAAATTAAATCCACTCGAATCGTCCAAACAAGAGTCTGGACTGGCACCTCCCCGGCAACGGCGCCAAAAACTTGTTGAACGTTTTAATTTAAACCGCAAGTGCACGGCCGCGATGAAGCGGTGGCAAGTACGGGTCGTCCTCAGGGAGGTGAGCAGCCTCTTGTTTGCACAAAATCAAGTGGCGAAAATAATGGAGAAGAGATTTGGTTACGCTACTCTACACTAAACTACGCTAAGAAGTACGAAATGTGAAACAAAGAAATAAACGATCAAATAAAAACTAAGCTAAGAACAAAATAGAAGTGCTGGAATTTCAGGAATGAAAAGCCCCTAAGGGGTGGAGTGAGTGCACACAAGCAAAGAGGTGGGTGTCGAATACATTCTTTAAGCACATGAAGGTGGTGTTTATCAAGCATAGGAAGTGTCTAAATGTTATGGCAAAACCTATCAATCTATTCACCAACTTGGTTGATTAACATTTACATATGCAAGTTGTTTATTTCAGAACCTAAACAAGCATGAGAGGTGTCTAATCATTTTGGCAAAACTCATCAAGTTATAAATTCTATCCTAAACAAGCAAGCATACATTCATGTTTAATCAACACATTGAAATTAAAGCATTCATCCCATTCTCTAATGCATGTATGTACATCTACTCCACCCCCCAAAGGGGATGAAACTACTCACTAAACATTACACTAATTATTAAACTATGGAAAGAAAACATATTAAAAGTAAGCTAGAATTAAAAGACGATTAAACTAAAACATGCACAAACAATAAAAGGAGCATAAAACAAACAATGAAACAAACACAAAACTTTATTGATAAAATGACTCACATTAAAAGTAGCATCCTCCTACTTTAGTGTGTGCTTCAAGGCCTCACTTCTAGTAGGAAGAATTGCCACTTAATATATGGAGTGATTACAAAAGGAGGTGAAGAGTTCTATTTATAGGCATGGAAAAAGCTAATCCGGGACAATCCCCCGATGTGGGACTAAACAGATACCACACATAGCCTAAACATCCTCTAATACATGTGCTGGAGAAATTTGAGGGCATTTGGACCAAAAGTGACCGCCAATGAGCGGTCTTGGACCGCTAATTAGCGGTCTACATTGTCCGGATCACTCTGGAATTTCTTGTGGGCTTTTCTGGAAGGCTTTGTTGGTATTTGATGCATCTAGTTTGCATGTTGGAGCTCCGACCCGAATAGAATTGCCAAAATACTCCCCATGATGGTGAGGAGTATTCTGTTTTGCTCTTAGGTCCTTCTGTCTTGCAATCAGGTCCTTCTTCTTTGCATCTTGGTCCCCAGATCTCACAATTCAATCCTTTTTCCCAGCTTTTGGGTCCTTTTATCCTTCATCTCTTCAAACCTATTTATTCCTGAAAACTAAACATAAAACTCCTGACATAGCATTGTTTAGGTGAAAGATAATGGATATAAGATACAAATATAAGCATGAAATGATGTCAATCACCAGTCCAGACTATTGTTTGGACGATTCGAGTGGATTTAATTTTTGTTTTGTAGTTTTGCTTTGTTTAAGGAGACTTGGAGTCGTCAGGAGGAGCACCTTGAGAAGTTTTGAAGCAATCTGGGCACTGTAGACCGCCAATCAGCGGTCTGGTAAGCTCAGCTCGCTCTCTTATTTCTTTGGCCTGTTTACTTTATCTGATATAGTGGTCTTGTACTTAATTTGGCATGTTTTGACTTATAGTTTGTTCCCAGATCCATAATCAACCTCCTTTAATCAACTTGGACCCTAAAACTCAAAGCAAAAGATTAGGCATTCTTGTTGTTTAGGTCATGCATCATGTATGTGACTTAGGCATTTAGATTGTCTTTTATCTTAGCTTTATTTTCTGTTGCTGAGAGGTTGTATGAGGTACGCACCTTCTACTCTCATTCATGCATTTCGTATGAATATGCATTAGTTAGTAGGAAGTGCATTGAAACAAGTGTGAGTTGAGCGTTTTGTTTGGAGAGTTGATTGCTAGATTAGGACTCCAAAACGCTACTAAGGAGGGGTTGTCCCATAAAAGATAAGGTAGGGGATTTAATCACCCTTTCCTTCGCCCCAAAAACCACACTAATCAAGAGCCTAATTTTAAAATCAAGTAGACATTGGCCTTAAGGAATTCGGACGCATTAGGAGAGTGATCCGGTCCCGACCGTCATGACCTGATCGGCGTTGCCCACTTTGTCGATAGTAGGAGAGACGAGATCCCCGGATCTTGGCTCACTTGCTGGGATTTGTGGTCCTCGTTCTAGGGAGGTGAGGCGTGTTGAGGCCGTGTGACCTCGCAGTTAGGCGTCGTCTAGTTGTAAGGACCTATAGCGACCTTAGGATTGCTTGAGCCTTGTTTGCTTGTGTGCTTCTACCTGTACCCATCCGCCATAGCATAAGGACTTCTTCCTTTCTCTCCTGAGTCATTCTTTCTCTCCTGTGTTCCCCCGTCTTTCCCCTACGTACATTCTTTGAAAAAAAGAAAAAAGAAAAAAAAAGAAGAGTTGTGGTTTGTGTGTGCACCTTTGTGCATGCTTTCGTGGACACGAGACGAGAGTGGTCGTTTGACGAGGAGCGTTGTCAATCTGGCTTCGGTCATCGATTTCTCGACACCTCCCTCCTCTCGTGTCGCACGTAGTTTGGGTCCAATGGCTGCTAATTTCCATGAGGAGGAGCAGTTGCTCGACCCACCTGCTCCACCAGTGCTTCCAGTTGTCGTTCCCATACCTCTAATTAATCGATGCTACCCGAGCCGTACAGCTCTACCCTCATGCATCATATTACCAGAGGCTAATGGGAACCATTTTGAGGTTAAGCCTCAATTCATTTCCATGCTCCCTCGCTTCACTGGGAAAGGTGACCCCTATATCTTTCTCAGGGAATTTGAGGAGGTCTGTGCTATGTTCAAGCTGCAACAACTTAGCACAGACTCCATCCATCTTAGGCTCGTTCCTTTTGCACTAAAGGATGACGCCGAGAAGTGGTTGTATAGCAACCAGGCGAATTCCTTTAGGACTTGGGATGAGTTTCAATCTGCATTCCTCAAGAAGTACTTTCCTAATCATCGGACTCAAAAATTGAGGAACGAAATCAATTCGTTCTATCAACATGAGACCAAACCATTTCATGCATACTTAGAGAGGTTCAAGGAGCTACTATCCTCATGCCCTCACCATGGCATCGAGTTGTGGCGCCTTTGTTAGATTGTTTACGAAGGTCTTCACATCGCGTCAAGAACGCTCCTTGAGTCCATATGTCAAGGAGAGTTCTTGGGAAAGGATGAAAGGGAGGCATGGGCTTTCCTAGAAGACCTCGCTGAGAAAACCATGCAATGGGAGAGTGTGAGGGAGCCATCTGCATCATCTAGTATAGGAGCGAGGATCGCGAATGCAAACTCAACTAGATCGGGTTCTGCATTTGCTATCGATACCACTACGGCCACCGAGGCACGCTTGGCGGCCTTAATGCGCCGTATGGATTCGATTGAGCTCCAAAACCAACAAATTGCACCTCACATGTCCACATCTGGTCCAGTTCCCTGTCATTCATGTGGTAGGATAGGTCATGTAGAGAGCGAGTGTGAGTCCATTCCTCCTGAGATGGAGCGTGTCAACACCATCTATGACAGAGCTAGGAATGACCCATACTCATCATCTTATAATCCTGGATGGAGGAACCACCCCAATTTTTCATGGAAGCAAACTAATGCCCCGGGTGATCCTTCAAACTCCTCTACACCACCTTACCAATCACACCAACCTCCCATGCATGCACAATCCTATCAGCCACCCCAAGCGCAAACCACTAATCAATCGGGTTTCCCAAATTCCAATAATATGGAAACCCGATTCAATTCGCTTGAGACCTTGACTCGTGGACTTGAAAACTCAATGAAAAATTTTATGTCAACCACTAGTCAAGTTCTCACTTCAAGTCAGCAGACCATCAAATCTCTAGAGCTTCAGATGGGCCAATTGGCTCAGTCTGTACATGAAAGAGAGAGAGGGTCTTTTCCTAGCCAGCCTGAGGCTAACCCCCGCATGTACCAACAACAACGAATGCAAAATGAGAATGTGGTACCTCGGGGGAGGCAAGTGAACCATGTGGAGGAACCTATTCACCATGTCAATTCCATTGTGACCTTAAGGAATGGAAAACAGGTTGACAATCACATTTCCTTGCCACACCCACCACCATCTTTGCAGCCCCTCAGTGGGAATGGTGGTGAAGAAGAAGCTGAGGCTGAGTGCAATACACCAAAGCTTTCTTCTCAGGCACAGCAGAAAACCTACCTGCCAAAAGCTCCCTATCCAAGTAGGTTAAACAAAAAACAGAGTGACAACATGGACAAGATATTAGAGGTGTTTAAGCAAGTAAAGGTTAACATCCCCTTGTTGGATGTCATCCAACAAATACCTCAATATGCAAAAGTGTTGAAGGATCTCTGCACAACCAAGAGGAAGACCAATGTTCCTAAGAAAGCATTCTTGGCTGCAAATATCAGCTCACTTTTGTCCAATCCCACCCACACAAAATACAAGGACCCGGGGTGTCCTACTATTCAGTGTACGATAGGGGACACTAGAATGAGCAATGTTTTGCTTGATTTAGGATAGCGGTCAACCTCCTCCCATTCTCTGTTTATCAACAGTTGAACTTGGGAGAATTGAAACCAACTAAGATCACCCTCCAATTAGCGGATAGTTCCATTCGTATTCCCATGGGGATTATCGAGGACGTGCTTATCAAAGTTGGAGATTTTATATTTCCAGTCGATTTTGTTGTCCTCGATACCAATCCTATTGCGAACACCCACTCTCAAATACCTTTGATTTTGGGTAGACCATTTCTGGCAACCTCCAATGCCTTGATTAATTGTAGAAATGGTCTCATGAAGCTCTCATTCGGTAACATGAGGGCCGAGTTTCATGTGTTCAACTCTGGTAAGCAACAGGAACCCATGGATGAACCTTTAAATCTAAATCTCATCCGCGAATTGGAGAAAGCACCACAAAATCAACGAACACCCGTAACCCCAATGCAACCCGTTGAGAATGTTCGAGGGCCCAGCGAAAACTCATTGCCTGTCTTTGCAATGCAACAGAGTGAGCTGGCCTCGAACATGAATGTCCAAATGGAGTGTTCGTTGCATGATTCAGTTCAGAGTACTAGTGAGAGTGAGACACCTCATCATATGCCTATACCAGAAGGTGTCTCTACCTCATGTCCCATGGCCATTGAGCCATTTGAGCTTGATATTGACTCCAACAAGGACGCACCTATGACCGAGCTTATGCTTGATGATCTAAATGATGGTGGGAGGTCCTTGTTGGATGACTTGGGGAGAAGCCCCATTCTTAGTGATGCAGGTCTGCTGCATCCATCGAATGAGCCTGAGGAACTCATTCCGATGCACCCGCCTATTGGTTGGAGGGTTTTCTTCGATGAGCAATTAAACCCTAGGGAGGCAACACAACTTCATTCTTTGTTGCCCACACCCAACCAATATCATGAGGGGTTCGAGCCTTTCAGCTTTGACCTTTCACCTCTCATGACACCTCAGAGTACCAGTGGAGTTTGCCCATCTTGGCAAGTCTCTGGTCCTCCTGACTTGATGTTCTCATTTGATGTTCCTTGACCAAATGATTATGAGAATATCTTGGTTGATGTATATATCTTAAAAAAAAGAAAAAAAAGAAAAAAAGTGTGTAATAAAAGACTCCTTCAGTGAGCATCGATTGTTGTGGGCCCCAACCCTTGTGTACTTGGGCCCAATCTCTTCACGTATTTATCTCCCTTCTTCAGCTTCTCACAGGTTTTGAGGGAATTTGGGTTTGTGTCCATCAACATGACCTTGAACTTCCCTTTCTACTTCATGTTGGTGAGATCTTTCCTTTTTATGCATGTATCCATGTAGTATCTTGTTCACATTCATTGAGGACAATGCGTGAAGTAGGTGTGGGGGGGTGTTTTACGTGTGTACATAGTCGAGTCTTTTTCCTTTGGTTTTATTTTCTTCTGTTTGTACTGCTAGGGTCATGTTAGTGTGCCGCATTTAACATTGATATATCTGCTTGCCGTGATCCTTGGGTGACTTGTCTTCTTTTGCTTACCGAGTGCTTTAAAATTTTCACATTTCTTTCAAAATCTTCATGTGTTTGCGAAAGAAAATGTTTTGTGGGTTTTGCGTGTGTTTAGCATGTGCAAAACCGTTGAGAGGCAAAGTAAAAAGAAAGCTCCCAAAATTGTCTTGAACTTGATGCATTAGGATTTCTAGTTTACTGGCTTTAGGTCTTATCGAGTCGTTAGGATGCACCCCAGTTTTCCCACGGGGGGCGTGTAATCATAGGGTTTCAGTACTCAAACATTTAAAGAAGTCCACCCTGAACCTAGTGAGTCAAATAATTCGTGTCTTTTAGTATAGGGAAGTTTGTCGTAGTCAAGGGCCTTAATCTCTTTTTGTGAAACTTAAGTGTAGGGGTTTTGGTTCCCACGTAGATAAATAAATAAGCGGTGTTCTCTCTTCTCGCACGGCTCCTATCACTCGGGAAAGTAGGTCTGAGGGGACTTTGTGCCTGGTGCTTTCGAGTCATCTGACTTGGGATGCACCGACCGAACTCCCGTTACACGGGTGGTAGGGATCGCCCTATGTGGAGATTTGGGGGAAGGTGTACGTGATAGTGTTAGTCCTCATAGGCAATGATGCACGAAACCTGACCCTAGGAGAATCAAATACCAACCAATAAAATGCTCCAAAGAAAAACAAAAAAAAATAAAAAGGAAAAAAAAGAAGAAAAAAAGGAGTCAAATAAGAACCAAAATGGAATTTACACATTGTATCACATTCATAAGTTAAGGTTGCTCATGTCTTTCACTTTAGTCCTTGACTAACTTTCACGAATAACTCACTAGGCAAGGTGTGTGGACGGATTACATATATAGAGTCGACCCGTAGTATTACCGCGTCCCATGATCGACAAAATGAGTCCAACGAGTCGTGTAGCTTGATTGATTAATGCATCTTGTTCGGATTTTGTGGGTATATCCGCTGAAAACCCTCAGGAAACAACACTCCTCCTCCTTGGCGACAAGGAGGTTTAACGGCTTGTTGCACGTGCTAAGTGCAACCGTGATTCCTACGAAAGTGAGTTAGGATTTCTTGTTTTTCGCATGCTTTTCTCTTTCTTTGTTTTGCTCGGGACTAGCAAAAGTTAGGTGTGGGGGTATTTGATTGACATCATTTCATGCTCATATTTATATCTTATATCCATTATCTTTCACCTAAACAATGCTATGTTACGAGTTTTATGTTTAGTTTTTCAGGAATAATTAGGTTTGAAGAGATGAAGCATAAAAGGACGCAAAAGCTGGGAAAAAGGACTGGATTGTGAGATCTGGGGACCAAGATGCAAGGGAGAAGGACCTGAACGCAAGACAGAGGAACCTAAGAGAAAAACAGAATACTTCACACCATCATGCGGAGTATTTTAGCAATTGGATTCGGGTCGGAGCTCCAACAAACCAACCAGATGCATCCAAGACCAACAAACACTTCAAGCAAAGCCCACAAAGAAAACCAAACGGATCTAAACCATATAGACCGCCAATTGGCGGTCTGGAACCACCAATTGGCGGTCCAGATGGCCCATAATCCATTTAGTTTTCTGTAGCACGTGTATTAGTGTATGCTTAGTGGATTTTTGGTATTGGTTTAGTCCCACATCGGGGGATTGTCCCGGATTAGCTTTTTCCATGCTTATAAATAGAACTCTTCACCTCCTTTTGTAAACACTCCATATTTTAAGTGGCTATTCTTCCTACTAGAAGTGAGGCCTTGAAGCACACACTAAAGTAGGAGGATGCTACTTTTAATGTGAGTCATTTTATCAATAAAGTTTTGTGTTTCTTTCATTGTTTGTTTATGCTTCTTTTATAGTTTGTGCATGTTTTAGTTTAATCGTCTTTTATTTCTAGCTTAGTTTTAATATGCTTTCTTTTCTTAGTTTAATAATTAGTGTAATGTTTAGTGAGTAGTTCCATCCCCTTTGGGGGCTGGAGTAGATGTACATACATGCATTAGAGAATGGGATGAATGCTTTAATTTCAATGTGTTGATTAAACATGAATGTATGCTTGCTTGTTTAGGATAGAATTTACAACTTGATGAGTTTTGCCAAAATGGTTAGACACCTCTCATGCTTGTTTAGGTTCTGAAATAAACAACTTGCATATGTAAATGTTAATCAACCAAGTTGGTGAATAGATTGATAGGTTTTGCCATAACATTTAGACACTTCCTATGCTTGATAAACACCACCTTCATGTGCTTAAAGAATGTATTCTACACCCACCTCTTTGCTTGTGTGCACTCACTCCACCCCTTAGGGGTTTTCCATTCCTGAAATTCCAGCATTCTTGTTTTGTTCTTAGCTTAGTTCTTATTTCATCGCTTGTTTGCTTCTTTCACATTTCGTACTTCTTAGCGTAGTGGTGTGTAGGTTAGCGTAACCAACTCTCTTCTGCATTTTTTTCGCCACTTGATTTCGTGCAAACAAGAGGTTGCTCACCTCCCTGAGGACGACCCGTACTTGCCACCGCTTCATCGCGGCCATGCACTTGCGGTTTAATTAAAACGTTCAACAGCCGGACATGAGTATTATTGTTTTCTTGATGGATACTCCGGTTACAACCAAATTTCCATCGCCCCCGAGGATCAAGAGAAAACCACCTTTACTTGTCCCTTTGGCATGTTTGCCTACTGTCGCATCCCCTTTGGGTTATGTAATGCGCCGACCACGTTTCAAAGATGTATGATCAACATCTTCTCCGATATAGTTGAGCGTTTCCTTGAGATTTTCATGGACGACTTTTCCATATTTGGCGCTTCCTTTGATGAGTGCCTTCTTCAGTTGAGCCTTGTCCTCAAGCAATGCCGTGAGAAGAACCTCACTCTCAATTGGGAGAAATGTCACTTCATGGTGAAGCGAGGGATTGTACTTGGACATGTGGTCTCAAGTAGGAGAATTGAGGTCGATCCCGCCAAAGTGGGCCTTATTGCTAATCTCCCACCGCCACGTACTATGAAGGATATCCGTGCCTTTTTGGGGCATGTTGTATTCTATCGGCGGTTCATTCGGGATTTTAGCAAAATTGCTCAACCTCTCACCGCTTTGTTGGCTAAGGATGCCATTTTTTAGTTCTCACCGGACTGCCGCCATGCTTTTTTGACTTTGAAGAAAGAGCTGACTTCAGCTCCCATAATTAAGGCACCGGTGTGGACTGAACCCTTCGAGTTAATGTGTGATGAATCTGACTTTGCTGTGGGAACAGTGCTTGGGCAACGATTGGACAAATTGCCTCATGTGATCTACTGTGCTAGTAGAACACTCCATGATGCCCAATTGAACTACACTGTGACTGAGAAAGTATTCTTAGCGATCATATTTGCTTTGGAGAAATTTTGGTCGTACTTGATTGGCTCCCACGTGATTATCTATTCTGATCACACAACCATCAAGCACCTCATGGCGAAGAAAGATGCAAAATCCCGACTCTTGAGAGGGATCATGTTGTTACAAGAATTCGATCTCGAGATTCGGGACAAAAGAGGGTGTGAAAATGTTGTAGCAGACTACTTGTCTCGTCTAGAGACGACCAATCCACAGGACCAAATTATTGATGACAAATTTCCTGACGAGCAGTTGTTCACGATCGAAGATAACCCTTGGTTTGCCGACATCGTGAACTACCTCGTGATCGAGCAACTTTCTGTGGGTTGGTCAAAATCTGACCAAGCCAAATTTAGATCTTATGTTAGATTCTTTCACTAGGACGACCCCTACCTATTCAAATACTGCTTTGACCAAATTTTCAGACGGTGCATCCCAAATACCGAGTTCCAAAGTGTACTCCATTCCTGCCACTCTAAGGCATGTGGAGGACACTTTGAAGCAAAGAAAACTGCCACCAAGGTGCTCAAATCTGGATTCTACTGGCCTTCTCTTTTCAAAGATTCTTACGACTTTTGTAAGCAATGTTATAGGTTCCAGCGCCTTGGCAGGATTGGTTGACGTGACATGATGCCTTTGCAAAATGTCCTTGTTGTCGACATCTTCGATGTGTGGGCCATCGACTTTATGGGTACCTTCCCGAACTCGTTCGGGAATGTTTACATTCTGGTGGTCGTTGACTATGTGTCTAAGTGGGTTGAGGCGATACCCACAAAGACCAATGACAACAAGGTGGTCACCAAATTCTTAAGGGACATTTTTGCGCGATTTGGTACTCCTCGTACCATAATCAGCGATAGGGGTACCCACTTCTGTAATCGCTCCTTTGAATCGCTTATGAGGAAATATTCGATCACCCATAAGCTTGCGACCCCATATCATCTGCAAACTAGTGGGAAGGTCGAAGTCTCTAACCGTCAACTAAAGCAAATTCTTGAGAAGACGGTTAATTCCTCGAGGAAGGATTGGTCAACTAAGTTGAATGACGCATTGTGGGCCTTCCGCACCGCGTACAAGACCAATTTGGGTATGTCCCAATATCGGGTAGTGTACGGCAAGGTGATTGACATCATTTCATGCTTATATTTGCATCTTATATCCATTATCTTACACCTAAGCAATGCTACATGACGAGTTTTATGTTGGAATTTCAGAAATAAATAGGTTTGAAGAGATGAAGCATAAAAGGACCCAAAAGCTAGGAAAAAAGGACTAAATTGTGAGACCTAGGGACTAAGATGCAAGGGAGATGAACCTGAACGTCAAACCAAAGAACCAAAGAGAAAAACAGAAAACTCCACACCATCATGGGGAGTATTTTGGCAATTCTATTCGGGTCGGAGCTCCAACAAGTGAAGTAGATGCATCAAAGACCCGCAAAGACACCCACAAAAGCCCAGAATAAAATCCAGCGTGATTCAGACCATATAGACCGCCAATTGGCGGTCCGGATCTTCCCGGATCCGCTAAGATTTCAGGAGCACGCGTATTGAAGAAAAAACTTAAGGTGGAGAAGAATGCCACCTTCAATGTGAGTCATTGTTAATAAAATAATTGTTCTAGTTTCTTTTAATCTTGTCTTTTGATTTGTGCATGCTTGTTTAGTCTTTCCTTTCCTTTTAAGTTTATTTAGTATTTCTTGCTTGCTTAGTGTAGTTTCATTTCAGTATTATGCTTCCTTTTGTTAATATAGTTAGTGTAAAGAGTAGTGAGTAGTTCCATCCCCACTTAGGGGTGGAGAAATATGTGATATGATCATGTAGTGTATTAAGTGTGTGTTATCTTAATCCCTTGCGCTTTATACGATTTCCGTAACCATCTAATGGGTTTTCACTCTTATCTTTGATATGCTAATGCTCTTGAATGAAGCTTAGCTTATCCTTTATTAGTGGACCTATTTTATGGGGAATGATAATGTTAGGATATGGATGGAATTAATATTGGAAACACAATTTGTAGTGTATGTACTCTTGTTACCTTTACCTTAGTTAATGTCTTTTAAGTTTTAATGATATTGGGTTATCTTAATTCATGTGGAGGTATAGTAGGGTCTAGTCTTTATACATGAGTTCATTTTGCTTCATTCCAATTTTTGTCTTGTATGTTTTAATGATGCAGTCTTCTCTTAATTCATGTGGAGGCAAAGTTGGATGTAGTTTTATGATTTCATGCACTACATGTTGTGAGGAGCTTAATTGAACACACACACACATATTTATATTCACATTATTTCTCTACCCCTATGGGGTTTAGTTTTATTGATTATCTTTCATTTCCTCTTGCATTCTAGTGTAATTTAGTGTAATCAATCTTTCTATCCTTTCTTACCATTCGCCTTCGGACAAACCAAACGTCGACACACCTCCCAGTGGACAACCCGTATTTGCCACCGCTTCAACGCGGTCGTGCACTTGCGGTTAATATAAACGAATCAATCAAGTTTTTGGCGTCGTTGCCAGGGAGGTGCTCTGTCCAGACCTTGGTTTGGACGATTCGAGTGGTTTTTAATTTTTTGTTTTCAGTTTTTCTTAGTTACAGGGATCCTAGAGATCACGGGGAGGCTACTGGACGAGTTGGAGCAGAAGAACTTCAACAAGGACCGCCAATCAGTGGTCTTGGACCGCCAATTAGCGGCCTGGTGAGTGTTTTTGGCTCTCAATTTTCTTCTGGTAGTTGATGCTTTCACTTTATTTATCTGGGAGCACTATTTTGCATGCTGTCATTTCTAGTTTGCTCCCAGATTTAATGAATTCCCTTTAACCAACATGGACCATAAAACTCAAAGCAAAAGATTAGACTTCTTGCCATCTAGGTCATGCATTATTTGTAGACCTTGCATGCATTTGTCTTTTCTTTGCTTTACACTTTGTTTTTGATTGCTGGCGTGAGGTACGTGCACCAAAATCTCTCATTCATGCATGTTTCAATCATGCATTAGTTTGTACGGTGCATCGGGACAAGAGTGAGTTAAGCGTTTGATTGGAGTGTTGATTGCCAGATCTAGGATCAAAACGCTACTAAGGAGGGGTTGTCCCATAAAAGATAAGGTGGGGGATTTCATTACCCTTCCTTGGCCCCAAAAATCGCTCTTAATCAAGCCTTAACTAAAAGCAAGTAGACATTGGCCCTAGGATTTCGAACGCACTAGGAGAGTAATCTAGTTGAGACCGCCATGGCCTGATCGACGTTGCCTACCTTGTCGATAGTAGGAGGTACTAGATATCCGGATCTGGTATCACTTGCTGGACATTGTGGTCCTCGTTGTAGGGAGGTGAGGCGTGTCGAGGCTAGTTACCTCGAAGTTAGGCGTCGTCTAGCCTAAGGACCCATTGCCTCACATTGTTTGAGTCTTGCTTGCTAGTTAGGCATCTACCTTATCCCATTACGCTCTAGGATTCTTCCCTTCTCCTCTAAGTCATCATCTTCTCACCTTCTTCTACGTTATAGTCTCCTCCCCTTGACACTCTCTGGTAGCATTTTAGGGTCGAGTCAAAAAAATTTTGCGAGCTTGGCCTCGTGCTGGTTAGAGTGATCGACTCGAGAGTTCATTGTTTAGATGGATGGTTACATGGGTGACCATCCATATCATAGTTGGGACCAAGACAATTCTTCCTGGTATTCTGGACTCTTGCAACCTGGGATGGCTCAGACTAACACCCCGTATGGTTGGGACAATCTTAATTGTGTGACTGAGCAATCTTCATATTGGGGTAGTATGAGAGAGGCACCGACTGCTAGACCATCATCTAGTTACGTCGGATCGTATGCTGGTCCACAAACTTTGGCCTCTTTCATGCGTATGGCAGACGACATGAGTGCACCGGTGGCTCCAGTAGTGGTACCGTGCGACTGTTGTGGGTTGAGTGGTCATGTTATCGGGGAATGTCCTTATTTTCCCCCTGAGCCTGAGTATGAGCATACCTTTTCTCAAAATGCTCAATATGACCATTACGCATCGGCGTACAACCCGAGAGTGATGGATTCGTGGGGAGACAATTCATATCCAAATTCTTATACTTCATTTTCACCCCAGTATCCTCCTCCCGAATACCCAGAATTCTACCAAAACCCCACTTCAAATCATTGGACTCATTCTCAGCCCATCAACACCCAACCCCAAAATTTCCCAAGCTCTGACTTGGACATCATAGTTGACCGCATACCTGATTCCTTGAAACAAACTTTCCTTACGTTCATGGAAACCACTCAACAGTCCATACAAAATATGGCACTGCAAGTGAGTCAAATGTCGCAGCAATTACGTGAACGTGAGGACAGTAACTTTTCTTGTTGATGAGAATTAAATTTATACCGCAACTGCACGGCGTCAATGAAGATGTGGCAAGTACGGGTCGAACACAAGGAGGGAGAGATATTGTTCTTTTTGTGATTTTCCATTTAGGAAAGAAAGAGAGAGAAATAAGTTTGGTTTGAGATTTTTGGTTTTTAATTATCTAAAGCAAGAATAACAAAATTTAAAAAAAAAACAAAAATGGACGAGGGTCCAGCGGGTGGAGGTTTAGATGTCGGGTTTTGTTTAAAGAAATCTGAAACTTATAATAAATCACATTAGTTATATAGCATTACATGATAAATCATTCAACATAAACTCAAGTAATCGAAATATACTAACACGAAATTAAAATAATAACATCATTCTTCTTCTCATCACCCTAAATCCATCACCCCCACCCTTTGGAGAGAGTTAGAAACTCATGGATGGAGGGAAGGAGAAGGGGTCCAAGAAAACTACAAAAGAAAACTAAAAACACAAAATAAACCAATAGAATTTTATTACTAAAGCATGGAAAAACAAGTTAAGGGCCTTTACAACATCGTTTCAGGGCTATTTATAGCCGAGACAAGGGTCCCAAGTATGAAATAGGAAAGTACACGCGTCATGACACGACTGGACAAAATCAGGAGGCACGGATCGAAAGGGGTGCAGCGTTTTTGCCGCAAGTTTTTTGTAATGTGCTGCGGAAACACCGCAATTTTAGCTCTGATTGGATCCGGATTTTTCATGTGTGTGTTATGGTATGATTTAAATGTCATTTGCGCGTCCGGATTGATTTCTTTCCTTTCTTTTGAGCTCCGACTTAATTCTTCATATATTTGGAGATCCAAATTGATTTTTCTTTAGAACTTCTCCAAAATAATATTTTGGTACTTGTAATTTGCAGTCGGGTCCTTGGCTTTTTGCAATTAAGTCCCTAGCTACTTTTGTGCTTAGGTCCTTGGCCTTTTTGTAATTAGGTCTTTGAATGCTTTTATGCTTGGATGAACTTTAATTTGAACCCCGATAATCTTGAACTTGGTCTTATGACAGAAATGAGTCTTCTGCATGCGTTTTTGCCCAGGATATGGGTAATTTGCATTCAGGTCCGTGTATTCTGTAAATAAGACTAAACACATATCTTAGTAGCATTTATTGATATAAGTTAATCTAAATGAACGACATATGATGCAATTTATGAAATGCATCAAATACCCCCACACTTAGATTTTGCTAGTCCCTAGCAAAACAAAATATAAGAAAAATGAAAATAGGGAAATCCTAACTCACTTTCGTAGAAATCACGGTTGCACTTAGCATGTGCAACAAGCCTTTAAACCCCTAAGTTTCCTTAGAGGACGAGTTTTGTCTCATGGGGGTTTTCAGTTGACACACCCACAAAGTCTTAATTCAACATTTCATTAATAACTCTCAATATCTCCACCTTAACCTTATACATCTCACTTAGAATTCTTGTATGCTCATTATATAAATCTAACTCATAATTTTTTTGACTTGGTATTTGTTCCTCCAACATTCACACCACTAACACTTCTACACATGTTATCACTTAAATTATTTTTGCACACCTCCTCTGGTGGTGAAGTATCATTCGGATCAACCATGGCATGGATCATTCTTTTAACTTTGGGCCATGAGTATCTTAAAGTGATTCAACACATTTGCTTTTTTTGACACTTTTACCCTTTTTGCATTCGTGTAGCGAGTTTGGTCAATAATCCCGAGCTGGCAGACTCAAGTTACCGGGTTTCAAGATACCCCTACGGACCAATGACTCGAAGGCTTGGGCTTTTGTAATCATTTTGCAAGATGTGCTTTCCTCACTTTATTCCTTTTTTTACTTTTATTTTCTCAAGGCTTAATTGTTATCAGAAGTCCACACTTCCCGGTATATTTTCCTCAACCTCTGCTTTTTATCAACCACTTCAAAGATTTGATTCATCCAATTTAAGTACATACATGTCTTAAAGGGTAATGGGTCATTTTTGTGGAACTTAGATTTATGTCATAGTTTCTACAAGCAGAACTATATAATAAAGAACAAAAACTCAATGCAATTTGTACACGGGTTTTGGCAGTTCAATCTTAAGCTATGTCATGGAACATTGAATAATTAATTATTATTATTATTTTTAACCAACAGAATATATAGATAGATAAACACCCCCGCCCCCCACACACACCTAAATCATACGTTGTCCTAAATGTATGCAAAGATAAAGCAAATGCACTTATTACCTGAGCCAACTTGCGGTAGAGGGATTTGAATTTGCTCAGAGTCAACCATAGTCAGAACTGGATTGAATGTCACCATGTTGGTGCATGTATCCAGTTGAATTGTTCCCCATGTTGCCCTGAGAGTTCTGATGTAAAGATTCCACACCCCTCACATATGTTGGATCTCTTATTTGCTCGAGTGATGGTGGTTGAGTAGATGAATTACTCCCCTTTTTCTCACTTTCTTTTTGATTTTGTGATGATTTATTTGATTCAGAAATCTTATAAATACACGATCTCATCACAACGTCACTTTGTTTGCATACTATTTCTAATTCACTATCAACATGAAAGATAATAAATTCAGCTTTTAAGTTTCCAAAAGGTAGTTGCATGAGCCCATTTCGACAATTTATCAAAGCTTCAGAAGTGGCTAAAAAGGGTCTGCCTAGTATTATAGGGATTTGTCTCTTAGGATCGACAATAGGTTCAGTGTCTAGAACGACAAAATCCACTGGGTAAATGAAGTCACCAACCTTAATCAAAACATCCTCTACTATACCTCTTGGTTTCTTAACAGAGCAATCAGCAAATTGAAGGGTTGTCTTAGAGGGTTTTAGTGGACCATGGTTTAGTTGCTCATAGACAGAGAACGAGAGTAAGTTAACACTAGCACCAAGGTTTAGAAGGGCTTTGTTGATAAAAGTATCTCCTATCGCACATGAAATTGTGGGACACCCAGGGTCCTTATACTTTATAGGAGACGAGTTGGACGAAATAGAGCTTATGTTTGCAGTTAAGAATGCCTTCTTTGGTACGTTCGTTTTTCTCTTCTTAGTGCACAAATCCTTTAAGAATTTAGCATAAGCAGGTATTTGTTGAATCATATCTAGGAGTGGAATATTCACCTTAACTTGCTTAAATACTTCGAAGATTTTCTCCATTTGTCCATTCGCCGCGCAATATGTTGTCTCCTGAAACGCAAACCCAAATAGTTAAATTTTCGTCGCCTCCCCGGCAACGGTGCCAAAACTTGATGAGAATTAAATTTATACCGCAAGTGCACGTCGTCAATCAAGACGTGACAAGTAGGGGTCGAACACAAGGAGGGAGAGATATTGTTCTTTTTGTGATTTTCGATTTAGGAAAGAAAGAGAGAAATAAGTTTGGTTTGAGATTTTTGGTTTTTAATCTAAAGCAAGAACAACAAAAATTAAAAAGAAAATAAAGCAAATATGGATGAGGGTCCAGCGGGTGGAGGTTTAGATGTCGGGTTTTGTTTAGAGAAATCTGAAACTTATAATAAATCACATTAGTTATAAATCATTACATGATAAATGATTCAACATAAACTCAAGTAATCAAAATATACTAACACGAAATTAAAATAATAACATCAATCTTCTTCTCATCACCCTAAATCCATCACCCCCACCCTTTCGAGAGAGTTAGAAACTCATGGATGGAGGGAATGAGAAGGGGTCCTAGAGAAACTACAAAAGAAAACTAAAAACACAAAATAAACCAAAAGAATTTTATTATCAAAGCAAGGAAAAACAAGTTAAGGGTCTTTACAACATCGTTTCGGGGCTATTTATAGCCGATACAAGGGACCCAAGTATGAAATAGGAAAGTACACGCGTCATGACACGACTGGACAAAATCCGGGGGCACGGATCGAAAGGGTTGCGGCGTTTTCACCGCATATTGTATGTAATGTGTGGCGGAAACGCCGCAAATTTAGCTCTGATTGGATCCGGATTTTTCTTGTGTGTTTATGGTATGATTTAAATGTCATTTGCGCGTCCGAATTGATTTATTTCCTTTCTTTTGAGCTCCGAATTAATTCTTCATATATTTGGAGATCCAAATTGATTTTTCTTTAGAACTTCTCCAAAATAATATTTTGGTACTTCTAATTTGCAGTCGGGTCCTTGGCTTTTTGCAATTATGTCCCTGGCTACTTTTGTGCTTAGGTCCTTGGTCTTTTTGTAATTAGGTCTTTGAATGCTTTTATTCTTGGATGAACTTCAATTTGAACCCCGATAATCTTGAACTTGGTCTTTATGACAGAAATGAGTCTCTTGCACGCGTTTATGCTCGGTATATGGGTAATTTGCATTCAGGTCCTTGTATTATGTAAATAAGACTAAACACATACCTTAATAGCATTTATTGATATAAAGTTAATCTAAATGAACGTCATATGATGCAATGTATGCAATGCATCACTTGTCAACATGAGAATTCATCTTTTGATATCGAACCGCCACCACCACATCCACAAATTCAAAGCACAATCTTTCAAAGTCAAATTCCTAGTCAGTCTGAGGGACTTGGGGTTTCAATTCACGATCACTTGGTGGACGATTCGATCCCAATTGAGAATAACATGGAACAACTTAATTACGAGTCGGCACATGATTGTGCCTTACCTTTTTGTCCTGTGGGCATAGATCCACAAGATCTTCATGTTGTGACTCTTAAGGACTCACCTCTGGTGGAGCAAGAGCTCCCTAGTACCCTCAATTTCAGACAACCTGATGAGAGTTTGCCTCTCACTATTGTTACTGGTCATCTTGGAAATGATGGAACATCAAACAACTACATTGCTCATGAGGGTATTAGGATTTCCTTGGAGGATACCTTGGGTATGAGACCCACTTTTTGTTCGCCTGGTGTGTCGGGCATGCCTAACGAGATTCTTGACCTCGTTCCGACGCACCAGCCTGTTGGTTGGAGAGTTTGGATTGACGATCATAACTTCAGCAGCGCAACGGGAGAAACTCTTCTTCGGTTGCCCCTTATTTACCAAACTCTTGAGAGGTTCAATCTCTTTCAGTTTGATCCTTTGAATGAGATGCCTTTGCGTCCAATTCATGAACCTCTCATTTCATCTTGTGCTCTTTGTGAAGGGGGCCCACACATGAGTATTCTGGCCCCGCGTGGTGTCATGTTCCCTTTCCAAGTGCATTGACCCACTTTTGAGGTTCCCATTTGATGTCTTTTGACAAAGGAAGATGAGAACTTATGTTTATACATAATTATAAAAAAAGACTCCTTCAGTGAGCATCGATTGTTGTGGGCTCCAATCCTTGTGTATTTGGGCTCCATTTCTTTAACGTATTTGTAACCCTTCTTTAGCATCTCACAGGTTTTGAGGGAATTCAGGTTTGTGTCCATCAACATGACCTTGAACTTCCCTTTCTACTTCATGTTGGTGAGATCTCTCCCTTATCATGCATAAATTCATGTAGTATCTTGCTTGCATTCATTGAGGACAATGCGTGAAGTAGGTGTGGGGGGGTGTTTTACGTGTGTACATAGTCGAGTCTTTTCTTTTGATTTTGTTTCTTTTTTTTTTGCATTGTTAGGGTCATGTTAGTGTGCTGCATTTAATATCGATATATGTGTTTGCCATGATCCTTGGGTGACTTGTCTTCTTTTGCTTGCCTAGTGCCTTAAAATTTTCACATTTCTTTCAAAATCTTCATGTGTTTGCGAAAGAAAATGTTTTGTGGGTTTTGCGTGTGTTTAGCATGTGCAAAACCATTGAGAGGCAAAGTAAAAAGAAAGCTCCCAAAATTGTCTTGAACTTGATGCATTAGGATATCTAGTACTCTGGCTTTAGGATTTATCGAGTCGTTAGGATTCACCCCAGTTTTCCCTTGGGGGTAAGTAATCATAGTGTTTCAGTGCTCAAACATTCAAAGAAGTCCACCATGAACCTAATGAGTCAATAATTTGTGTCTGTTAACTTAATGAATTTTGTTGTTGTCAAGGACCCTTTAAATCTTGTTGTGAGACATTAAGTGTTGGGGTTTTTGTTCATGTGTAGATAAGAAATAAGTGAGTAGGTGTTCTCTCTTCTCGCACGGCTCCTATCAGTCAGGAAAGTAGGTCTGAGGGGACTTTGTGCCTGGTGCTTTCGAGTCATCTGACTTGGGATGCGTCGACCGAACCCCCGTTAAACGGGTGGTAGGGATTGCCCTATGTGGAGATTTGGGGAAAGGTGTACGTGATAGTGTAAGTCCTCATGGCAATGATGCACGAAACCTGACCCTGGGAGAATGAAGCTGCAACTAAGAAAAAGAAAAAAACATTAAATAAATAAGAAAAGAAACAAAAAGAAGAAAAAAATGCAAATAAGAACCTTAATGGACTTTACACTTTGTATCACTTGAGGAGGTTGAGGTTGTCCATGTCTTTCACTTAATTCCTTATTTAACTTGCACGAATGATTCATTAGGCTAGGTGTGTGGACTAATTACCTATATAGAGTCGGCCCGTAGGATTACTACGTCCAATGATCGACAAAATTTGTCCAACGAGTCGAGTATCTAGAATTGAATAATGCATCTTGTTCGGATTTTGTGGGTATATCCGCTGAAAACACTAAGGAGACAACACTCCTCCTTGGCGACCAGGAGGTTTAACGACTTGTTGCACGTGCTAAGTGCAACTGTGATTCCTACGAAAGTGAGTTAGGATTTCTTGATTCTCGTTTGTTTTTCTGTTTCTTTGTTTTGCTTGGGACTAGCAAAAATTTAGGTGTGGGGGTATTTGATTGACATCATTTCATGCTTACATTTGTATCTTATATCCATTATCTTACACCTAAGCAATGCTATGTGACGAGTTTTATGTTGGAATTTCAGAAATAAATAGGTTTGAAGAGATGAAGCATGAAAGGACCCCAAAGCAGGGGAAAATGACTTAATTGTGAGACCTGAGGACTAAGTTGCAAGGGAGAAGGACCTGAACGTAAGAATGAAGGACCAAAGAGCAAAACAGAAAACTCCACAACATCATGGGGAGTATTTTGGCAATTCGATTTGGGTCGGAGCTTTAACAAGCAAAGTAAATTGATCCGGATCCTGTAGACCGCCAATTGGCGGTCCGGATCTTCCCAGATCCGCTAAGATTTCAGGAGCATGCGTATTAGTGGATGTTTAGTCTATTTTTAGTATTTGTTTAGTCCCACATCGGGGGATTGTCCCGGATTACCTTTTTTTGTGGCTATAAATAGAACTCTTCACCCTCTATTGTAAACTACCCATTGCTTGGTGGCATTCTCTCTACTAAGGAGTAAGCCTTGAAGCAAAACTCAAGGTGGAGAAGAATGCTACCTTCAATGTGAGTCATTGTTCATAAAATAATTGTTCTTAGTTTCTTTTAATCTTGTCTTTTAATTCTTGCATGTTTGTTTAGTTTATGTTTCTTTCAATTAGCATCTTTAATGTTCCTTTCTTGCTTAGTTAAATTTCCTATCAATATAATGTCTCATTTTGTTAATGTAGGTTGTGTAATGATTAGTGAGTAGTTCCATCCCCTTTGGGGGTGGAGTAGATGTATGTACATGTTATGTTGGTGGTATGAATGCTAGATATTATTGTTTGTGAGAGATATTAGTATGCTTGCTTGAATTAATAAGAAATTTACTTGATGGTTTCTGCCATAGTTAGGTACACTCCATGCTCGTTATGTTCTTAATAACAACCTTGCATTGTTCATATTAATCACCTAGGTTAGTGTTGTAAATGATAGGTCTTGCCATGAGGTACTTCTTATGCATTAACAAACACTAACCACACTTGATCTTATTGTATGCATTCACCACACTTATTTCATGTGTGCACACACACTCCACCCCTTAGGGGTTTTCCATTCTTGAGTTTTATCTCCTTGCATTAGTTGCTTAGTTTAGTTTGTTTTGTCATTTCATTTCATGCTTTCTAGTTTCCTAGTTTAGATTAGTGTAGTTTAGTGTAATCAATCTTTCTCTCCTTTCTTTCCCACTTACCTTCGAACAAACCAAAAGTCGACACACCTCCCTATGGATCGACCCGTATTTTCCACCGCTTCAACGCGGTCGTGCACTTGCGGTTTAATATAAAACGAATAAATCAGAAGGAATAAAAGTCTGTTAAATACAGTCAAACCAGATGGTATACTAGTCGACCGAAAGGAGCAGAAACTTTGTTCCAAGAAGAATTCCTATATGTAATCGTTCACCTGAGATAGTTGGTTTGATATGGAATTTTGTATGAGACTTCAATAGATTTTCTATGGACCATACAATCAACAAGAGTTCAAGTGCCCAAGTTACATTTGAATTGTAAGTATAAGAAACATAAATCTTATACTATTCTTCAAATTTGATTTCTTGTCTTGTATCAAAACTTGTCTCCTAAAATGGTTAGTAAAACCAACTAAATATATTCAAATGCAAATGAGGTAGTGATGGAGATACATGGATTTATTGATATGTTGATTAATCATCAAAATCGGATTAACGAGTATTAGCCAAAAAGCCAACGATCACCCTTTTGTTTCATTATGACAACCTACCAATCTAAATACATGTTAATCTTCAATTTGTAGCATGAAAACTCCCCCTATATAATAGCTCCCCTAGCTATATCACTAATCATGGTATATAGGTATCCCTCCCCCTTTATCTCCTTGCATTAGTTGCTTAGTTTAGTTTGTTTTGTCATTTCATTTCATGCCTTCTAGTTTCCTAGTTTAGATTAGTGTAGTTTAGTGTAATCAATCTTTCTATGCTTTCTTTCCCACTCGCCTTCGCACAAACCAAAAGTCGACACACCTCCCTGTGGATCGACCCGTATTTGTCATCGCTTCAACGCGGCCGTGCACTTGCGGTTTAATATAAAATGAATCAATCAAGTTTTTGCCGTCGTTGCCGGGGAGGTGCTTTGTCCATACTTTGGTTTGGGCGATTCGAGTGGTTTTAATTTTTTTGTTTTTTGTTTTTGTTGGTTTCAGGGATCCTAGAGCTTACAGGGAGGCTACTGGACGAGTTGAAGCACAAAAGCTTCAACAGGGACCGCCAATCAGCGGTCTTGGACCGCCAAATGGCGGCCTAGTGAGTGTTTCTTGCTCTCAGTTTTCTTCTAGTAGTTGGTTATTTCATTTTAGTTATCTGGAGCACTATTTTGCATGCTGTGACTTCTAGTTTGCTCCCAGGTCATTAAACAAATCCCCATTAATCAATTTGGCCTTAAAATCCAAAGCAAAAGACTAGACATTCTTAGTTTAGGTCACGCATCGTGTACTTGACTTAGGCATGTAGTTGTCTTTTCTTTTAGCTTTATTTTCAGTTGTTGAGTGCTGGCGTGAGGTACGCATTTCCTACACTCATTCATGCATCTTATATGCCCATGCATTAGTTAGTAGGAATTGCATCAGGACAAGAGTGAGTTGAGCGTTTGATTGGAGCGTTGATTGCTAGATTTAGGATCAAAATGCTACTAAGGAGGGGTTGTCCTATAAAAGATAAGATGGGGGATTTCATCACCCTTTCCTTGGCCCCAAAAATCACTCTTAATCAAGCCTTAACTAAAACAAAGTAGACATTGGCCCTAGGATTTCGGACACACTAGGAGAGTAATCTAGTTGAGACCGTCATGGCCTGATCGGCGTTGCCTACCTTATCGATAGTAGGAGGTACTGGATCTCCAGATCTGGTATCACTTGCTGGGCATTGTGGTCCTCATTGTAGGGAGGTGAGGTGATTGACATCATTTGATGCATACATTTGTGTCTTATATCCGCTATCTTTCATTTAAACAATGCTACGTGACGAGTTTTATGTTTGAAATTCAGAAATAAATAGGTTTGAAGGGGAGGAAAAAAGGACCTAAAAGCCTGAAAAAGGATTGAGTTGAGAGACTCAAGGACTAAGACGCAAGATTGAAGGACCTGAATGTAAGATCAAAGGACCAATGAGCAAACAAGAATACTTCACACCATCATGGGGAGTATTTTGGCAATTCTATTCGGGTCGGAGCTCCAACAAGTAAAGTAAATGCATCAAAGACCAACAAAGCCATCCAGAAAAGCCCAGAAGAAAATCCAACGTGATCCGAACCATATAGACCGCCAATTGGCGGTCCAAGATCGCTAATTGGCGGTCTGTTTTGGCCCGAATCCGCTAAGATTTTGGTGGGTCGTGTATTAGTGTGTATTTAGTCCATTTTTGGTATTTGTTTAGTCCCATACCGGGGGACTTCCCTTTCTGATACCATAAGTGAAGAAAAATAAATAATGGCCAATTGACCGAAATTTTCTTGTACAGACAGTAGATGCAAACTAGCTCGGTCAAAGAAATCTCATTGTGGTGGCCATGTTGGGGAAACAAGTTGTAGGACACTATATATGCAAGGATCCAAGGTAACAAATGCATGAGTGAAGTGTTGTGCACTACTTTCCCATTCTTAGTGGGTGGTGGAGTGGCATAAAGCTTTTCGATCATGTCAGTTGTGTTGATGTCCTCTAACACGACATGTGGTTGGTTTACATAGATATGAACACTTGTATAATCTAGACCTAAAGTGGTGGCAATTGTACCAGGGGCAATTTCATATCTCACACCATTAACTATAGTCCTATGGATGTGTCCTTTAGGATCATTTCTAAGGTTACAATAGAATTGTTGAACCAAAAATGGATAATATGGCTTGGGTAAAAGTTTGGTTAAACAATGAGTAAGTTTGTTTGCATCTAAATGTTATCTTACAGGATGCTCTGAGAAATCCAATACCTCAACCTTCCAACAAGGAATGAAAGGAGCGGCCGAGTAACGAGTGTCCCAAGCGGCTTGGCCATCATCGTTGATCGGGTAAAATCTGTTGGTCAGAGGTGTGGGAGGATGATGAACGTTGGGGTCAGTGGGAGGACGATCTTGAGCTTTCTTTTTGCGGCGTTCGGTGGCGACGATGTCAGAATCGGGTCTTGGCCAGTGAACCGCCATCTTCTTCTTCCCAGTCACGAGGATAGAGAATAGCAAAAACTATTCGGTGGAGATGATAGAGGAGGAAGAATGAGGATGAAAGATGGTGGAAAAACAACTGATCACCGGTTGGACGGAGCAAAGGTTGACCGGAAACGGGGAGGCAATGACTAGGGTTGAAGAGTGAAAGAGTAAAAGTGAAACGAAATGTGCGTTTTTCACCCCAAAAGTAGCAGAAAACTGCACCACCGGTCAACCAGACACGTAATGGCGGTCGATCAAACAAAGAGATTTGGGGAAAATTTTGGTCAATTTGAGTGTGGGTTCGACCGTCAAGGAGTAACGGTCGACCGAAAAGAGAGGTAAAGAGTGCTTGTTATTTTCGGTCGAACGATAAGGAAAAATGGTTGACCAAAACAAGAAGTAGAAAGTGCCTGTCCTTTTCGATCGAACGAGAAGGGGTACGGTCGAACAAAAGCAAGTGGTAGAAAGAACCTGAAATTTTCAGTTGTATGAGAATGTTTAACGGTCGAATGACAACAGTCGAACAGGGAAATGCAGTTCGACAAGTCAGTTAAATGAACTCAAGGACCGAATCAAGGGAAGTCTAACTGGTCGAACAAAAATCATTTTTCGGTCGACCGTTTTGAGCCTGAAATGCAACTTTCAACCCAAACTATCCCAACCTATCAAACACAAGTTAAACACAAAGAAGAGCTCAAACAAAATGCAATTAGGAAAAAAATCAAAATAATCACCCACAATTAAAAAAAGGAAGAATATGCACTTGAAAAACTTAATTGGCAAAGTATGCACCTTGAAAATGACACCTGTGATGCCGTTTTCATTAGCTAAAAACAACATCACGGATACCTAGATAAAACAGAAATTCGAGATGTTGTATTTTTATATGAAAACGACACTATAAAAACAAAATCCGAGATGTTATTTTTCGTAAATAAAAAAGACATCACGAATGCAATTTTTGTTAAAGGAAAAAACAAAATTCGAGATGATGTGTTTTACCTTTGACAAAAAAGAGCTGCATGCACGCTCTTCCTCCTCCCACCTCCAAATCACTCTCCATTCTTCATTACTCCTCGTTTTTATTTGTTGAACTAGCTACAGGTCGGTTGGGTGTCTATTAATAATTCTTGTGGGATAAAACACATAGTGAGAGATTTGTTTAGTCTATGAGTTTGATTAGGCAGGGGGAGAAAGCCCTTGCGGGGGACGTGAATCCCCCCGCCCAGCAAAGCAAGCGACCAGATGTAGCGTGCTCTGCGGACGTTTTTTTGTTTCGACACCCTATTATTGTATTTCATATATTGATCTGTTTACCTACATTGAGAATTATAATAGGGTAAACAGATCAATATTCGGAATACAATAATAAGGTGTCGAAACAAAAAAAAGTCTCCATAGCCGGATAGAATAACTCTTGTCCCCCGCAGGGGTTGCTACCCCCGGACTGGTAATAAATCTTATAGACTCAACAAATCTCTCACTATGTATTTTACCCCACAAGAATTACTACTTGGATAATAATTTGAGTGGATTCATATAATTTTGATGAAAATTTAACGTAAGTTACATAAGATGTATATCTTAGCTGACTTGGTGATATGTTATAAATAGGACCCTCCTCTCCTCATTGTTAATAGATGAATGCAAAATGCTCCTCTCCATACTTCTCCACCAAATCTCTCCTAAAATTCTCTTGTTAGTTGACTGTTTTAGAGATTAAATTCTCAGGAGGATCAAAGGGGTAATTAGCTAGATTCTAGCCTTGAATTAGAGATTGATTGGCTAGCATTTTTCTCCCTAAATCTTGTTTAGAGTTTGGTGAACACTCGAGGCGATTCAAGTGCAACGCGACTCAGGATCTTCGAAAAGGTTTTAGACAACTTTTTGGGTATGATTTTCTTCTATAAAATTTAATATTTATGTAGGATACATTTATTAAAATGTATAGTCTATGTTTTGTACATGAAAATTATTGAAAATGTGAAAATCAATCCTAAATGCTTGTTAAAATTTTAAAACATATAAACAAGAATAGGACAGAAATCCTACACGAGATCCTTAGGGGTCAATGTCTACTTGATTTTAAATTTAGGCTTTTTGAGAGGTGTTTTGTGGGGCTGAAGGAAGGGGTCATGAAATCCCCCACCTTATCTTGAAGACTATAGGTGGTGCCCCCCTTAAAGATGTTTTGCATCTCTTGGCTAGAAAGCAACTCACCATACAAACACTCACCTCACTCTTGTTCCAAATGCACTTTTAATCACTAAATGGTGCGTTAATGCGTGAATGAGTGATAGAATGCGTACCTTACACCAAGGATCAACTACTGAAAATAAAGGCAATGAAAAACAAGCTATATGTATAAGTCAACACTATATGATGCATGACCTAACCAAGTAGAATCCTGATTGGTAGCATATCATACATCGTATTCATGTTATATATCCTTTATTTTACCCCAATTGTGTGCTACTCGAGTGTTTGTTTGTGGTGTTTCAGGTATTACGTAATAAAGAAGAGGAAGAAAGAGAAAACGACTGAAATGTAAGAAGAAATGACTCAAATGAAGCAAAATGGACTTGTTTGTCATGCAGAAGGATCCATCTTTAAATCAGGAAGGACCCAGATGTAATCCAGAGGGACTTGAACTCACGAAAGATATTTCAGGCGCAAAAATCATTCAATACCATAATCTTGAGGAGTATTTGGGAAATTCAAGACAAACGGGCTCGAACTAGCGGACGAAGAGTGCGCCCCACATGAAAAATACAACATTTAGGTTTCTAGAGAAAAACATGGCAGATCAGAAGCAAATGATCCGCCAGTGGCGGATCCAATCGCTTCAAATGCGCCCAAATTTCTCCTGTGGCTTCATCTTGATTATTTGGGCGCACCTGACTATAGAGAAAGTGATTACAGTCGTCGGATTGATTCCAGATCCAAACCCTTATTTCTTCTATAATTAACAATGTTTCTTCTACCTTTCTTCTTCTTCTCCACCTACACCATTAGAATAGCTTAGGTTTTACCTAGTTGGGTTGCAAGAATAAAGAGGTGGTTGGAGCATGTAAACTAGTGCTTTCTTTAATCTAAAGGTAGATTGGATTCCTCTTGTCATTAGCTTTCTTTCTATCCAATTATTTTTTGATTTTGTTAGTTAGTTATCTAGTTAGAGTTTTCTTCCATGTTTAGTCTTAATCTCTTGCTTTCCATGCTTGTTATTATGATTAGTGAGTAGATCCACCCCATTTGGGGTGGAGGTGATGTAGATGATGTGATGTGTTAGTGATGTGTTCTTATATTGTGCCATTTCATATGCTTAACGTAGATCTATGCATGTAACTTGGTAAAACTTGTATTAGATGGGATAATGGTCACACTAGGTACTTGTCTCATGCTAGATACAGAGTTTATCTTATTGCTTGTAAATGATCATCTTGTTATGGTAAATGGCTTGTTTTGTATGGATGCTTGATTAGTATAGAATGCATGTGTATTGAGTTTTATGGATGGTTAATTGATATCTTAATGTCCACACTCGGTACTTAGTTCATTCTTGAGAACCCAAACTGCATCTTAACTTCATGTCTAATTATATTAGTCATGATTCATGTAAATGTAGTTGATGTTAATTAGAATCCACACTAGTTTCTAGTTGATTTCACCTACTTTACACACTTGTACCTCATGTAATCATACACACACATACCTACACACCTCCACTCCATGGGGTTTAGTTTAATTGTTGATTAATTCATTGTTTAGTGTAGTTAGTTTAGCATAACCCCTTATTCTCCTCTCCTTTCCCAATCGAGTATGGTAGTCACAACAACAATCACAACTCCTTTATGTTCAACCCATATTTGCCATGTCTTCACCGACACCGTGCACTTGTGGTTATTAAAACGATCAATTAAATGCTTAATTTTTTGTTTTGAGTTTTACGGTCCAAGTTGATGAAAGCGGATTTCGGTTTCTTAACTAGATTTGGGAGCTTGTTACAAGTCAAAACATGCAAAATTAGTCTCCCAGACACTAAAAATATAAATCCAGACAGAGTGTAGAAAAATGAATGCAACAGGACCTTAGCAGACCGCCAATTGGCTGTTCCAGACAGCTGATTGGCAGCGTGGAGAGCTCAAAATGCTCTAAAATTTCGCCAATCTCTTCCTCTGTGTCCCTAGTGGCCCTGAAAAATACAAAATCTAAAACAAAAAGATCAAATCTACTTGAATCATCCAAACCAGAGTCTGGATAGAGCACCTCCCCGGCAACGGCTCCAAAAACATGTTTCGATTAAGCTCAAACCGTAAGTTCACGACCGTGATGAAGCGGTGGCAAGTACGGATCAAATCCACAGGGAGGTGTGGCAACTCTGGTTCTTCAGAAATCAAGTGTACACTAAATTAGCAACTAACAAATGGGAAAGATAACAACTCAAGATTAACTAAAACTAAACTAAGCAACTAACAAAGCAAGATAACAACTCAAGAGTAACTAAACTAAACTAAGCAACTAACAAAGCAAGATAACAAATGGGAAAGATAACAACTAACAACTCAAGTATTCTGTTTTGCTATTAGGTCCTTCTGTCTTACATTCAGGTCCTTCTCCCTTGCATCTTAGTCCCCAGATCTCACAATTCAGTCTTTTTTCCCAGCTTTTGGGTTCTTTTATGCCTCATCTCTTCAAACCTATTTATTCCTGAAAACTAAACATAAAACTCGTAACATAGCATTGTTTAGGTGAAAGATAATGGATATAAGATACAAATATAAGCATGAAATAATGACAATCAAATACCCCCACACCTAACTTTTGCTAGTCCCGAGCAAAACAAAGAAAGGAAAAAGCATACGAAAAAACACAAGAAATCCTAACTCACTTTCGTAGGAATCACGGTTGCACTTAGCATGTGCAACAATCCATTAAACCTCCTTGTCGCCAAGGAGGAGGAGTGTTTTCTCCTGCGGGTTTTCAGCGGATATACCCACAAAATCCGAACAAGATGCATTAATCAATCTAGCTACACGACTCGTTGGACTCAATTTGTCGATCATAGGATGCGGTAATACTACAGGATGACTCTATATATGTAATCGGTCCACACACCTAGCCTAATGAGTTATTCGTGAAAGTTAGTTAAGGATTTAAGTGAAAGACATGGGCAACCTTAACTTCTGAATGTGATACAATGTGTAAAGTCCATTTTGGTTCTTATTTGACTCTTTATTTTTTCTTTCCTTTTTTTTCTTTTTCTTTGGAGAATTTTATTGGTTGGTGTTTGATACTCCCAGGGTCAGGTTTCGTGCATCATTGTCTATGAGGACTTACACTATCACATACCCCTTCCCCCAAATCTCCACATAGGGCGATCCCTACCACCCATGTAACGGGAGTTCGGTCGGTGCATCCCAAGTCAGATGACTCGAAAGCACCAGGCACAAAGTCCCCTCAGACCTACTTTTCCGAGTGATAGGAGTCGTGCGAGAAGAGAGAACACCACTTATTTATTTATCTACATGGGAACCAAAACCCCTACACTTAAGTTTCACAAAAAGAGATTAAGGGCCCTTGACTACGACAAACTTTCTTATACTAACATACACGAATTATTTGACTCACTAGATTCAGGGTGAACTTCTTTAAATGTTTGAGTGCTAAAACCCTATGATTACATGCCCCCCGAGGGAAAACCAGGGTGCATCCTAACGACTCGATAAGACCTAAAGCCGATAAACTAGATATCCTAATGCATCAAGTTCAAGAAAATTTTGGGAGCTTTCTTTTTACTTTGCCTGTCAATGGTTTTGCACATGCTTAACACACGCAAAACCCACAAAACATGAAGATTTTGAAAGCAATGTGAAAATTTTAAAGCACTAGGCAAGCAAAAGAAGACAAGTCACCCAAGGATCATGGCAAGCAGATATATCAATGTTAAATGTAGCACACTAGCATGACCCTAACAATGCACACAAAAGAAAACAAAAATCAAAAGAAAAAGACTCGACTATGTACACACGTAAAACACCCCCACACCTACTTCATGCATTGTCCTCAATGAATGCGAACAAGATACTACATGGATATATGCATGAAAAAGGAGAGATCTCACCAACATGAAGTACAATGGGAAGTTCAAGGTCATGTTGATGGACACAAACCCGAATTCCCTCAAAACCTGTGAGATACTGAAGAAGGGAGATAAATACGTGAAGAATTGGGGCCCAAGTACACAAGGGTTGGGGCCCACAACAATCGATGCTCACTGAAGGAGTATTTTATTGCTTTTTTCGAGAAAAAAATATTTGTTTTTTTAAATGATATATACAGCAACAACGATATTCTCATAATCATTTGGTCAAGGAACATCAAATGAGAACATCAAGTCATGAGGACCAGAGACTTGCCGAGATGGGCAAACTTCACCGGTACTCTAAGGTGTCATGAGGGGTGAAAGGTCAAAGCTGAAAGGCTCAAACCCCTCATGATATTGGTCGGGCGTGGGCAACAAAGAATGAAGTTGTGTTGCCTCACTAGGGTTTAGTTGCTCATCGAATAAAACCCTCCAACCAATAGGCGGGTGCATCGGAATGAGTTCCTCGGGCTCATTCGATGGATGCAGCAGACTTGCATCACTAAGAATGGGGCTTCTCCCCAAGTCATCCAACAAGGACCTCCCACCATCATTTAGATCATCAAGCATAAGCTCGGTCATAGGTGCGTCCTTGTTGGAGTCAATATCAAGCTCAAATGGCTCAATGGCCATGGGACATGAGGTAGAGATACCTTCTGGTATAGGCGTATGATGAGGTGTCTCACTCTCACTAGTACTCTCAACTGAATCATGCAACGAACACTCCCTTTGGACATTCATGTTCGAGGCCAGCTCACTCTGTTGCATTGCAAAGACAGGCAATGAGTTTTCACTGGGCCCACGAACATTCTCAACGGGTTGCATTGGGGTTAGGGGTGTTCGTTGATTTTGTGGTGCTTTCTCCAATTGGCGGATGAGATTTAGATTTAAAGGTTCATCCATGGGTTCCTATTGCCTACCAGAGTTGAACACATGAAACTCGGCACTCATGTTACCGAATGAGAGCTTCATGAGACCATTTCTACAATTAATCAAGGCATTGGAGGTGACCATAAATGGTCTACCCAAATCCAAAGGTATTTCAGAGTGGGTGTTCGCAACAGGATTGGTATCGAGGACAACAAAATCGACTGGAAATATAAAATCTCCAACATTGATAAGCACGTCCTCGATAATCACCATGGGAATACGAATGGATCTATCCGCCAATTGAAGGGTGATCTTAGTTGGTTTCAATTCTCCCAAGTTAACTATTGATAAACAGAGAATGGGAGGAGGTTGACCGCTGATCCTAAATCAAGCAAAACATTGCTCATTCTAGTCTCCCCTATCGTACACTGAATAGTAGGACACCCAGGGTCCTTGTATTTTGTGTAGGTGGGATTGGACAAAAGTGAGCTCATATTTGCAGCCAAGAATGCTTTCTTAGGAACAGTGGTCTTCCTCTTGGTTGTGCAGAGATCCTTCAACACTTTGGCATATTGAGGTATTTGTTGGATGACATCCAACAAGGTTGGTTGTGCAGAGATCCTTCAACACTTTGGCATATTGAGGTATTTGTTGGATGACATCCAACAAGGGGATGTTAACCTTTACTTTCTTAAACACCTCTAATATCTTGTCCATGTTGTCACTCTGCTTTTTAGTTAACCTACTTGGATAGGGAGCTTTTGGCAGGTAGGTTTTCTGCGGTGCCTGAAGAAAGCCTTGGTGTATTATCCTCACCCTCAGCTTCTTCTTCACCACCATTCTCACTAAGGGGCTGCATAGATGGTGGTGGTGGTGGCAAGGAAATGTGATTGTCAACCTGTTTTCCATTCCTTAATGTCACAATGGAATTGATATGGTGAATAGGTTCCTCCACATGGTTCACTTGCCTCCCCCAAGATACCACATTCTCATTTTGCATGTGTTGTTGCTGGTACATGCGGGGGTTAGTCTCAGGCTGGCTAGGAAAAGACCTCTCTCTTTCATGTACAGATTGAGCCAATTGGCCCATCTGAAGCTCTAGAGATTTGATGGTCTGCTGATTTGAAGTGAGAACTTGACTTGTGGATGACATAAAATTTTTCATAGAGTTCTCAATTCCACGAGTCAAGTTCTCAAACGAATTAAACAGGGTTTCAAAGTTGTTAGAATTAGGGAAACCTGGTTGGTTGGTGCTTGGAACTTGGGGTTGCTGATATGAATGAGCATGCATGGGAGGTTGGTGTGATTGGTAAGGTGGTCTAGAGGAGTTTGAAGGAACACCCGGGGCATTAGTTTGGTTCCATGAAAAATTGGGGTGGTTCCTCCATCCAGGATTATAAGATGATGAGTATGGGTCATTCCTAGCTCTGTCATAGATGGCGTTGACACGCTCCATCTCAGGAGGAATAGACACACACTCGCTTTCTACATGACCTACCCTACCACATGAATGACACTTCGCATTAAGGCCGCCATGCGCGCCTCGGTGGCCGTAGTGGTATTGACAACAACTGCGGCACCCGATCTAGTCGAGTTTGCATTCGCGATCCTCGCTCCAATGCTAGATGATGCAGGTGGTTCCCTCACACTCTCCCATTGCATGGTTTTCTCAGCAAGGTCTTCTAGGAAAGCCCATTGATTGATCGTTTTATATTTAACCGCAAGTGCACGACCGCGTTGGAGCGGTGGCAAATACGGGTCGTCCACTAGGAGGTGTGTCGACACTTGGTTTGTTCGAAGGCGAGAGGTAAAAGAAGGAGAGAAGGGATGTATTGATTACACTAAACTACACTAACATGCAAATGGAAATGGAAATGGAAAAGAAGCACCAAAAACTAAACCCCAAAGGGGGTAGAGAAATGATGTGAATATAAAAATGTGTGTGTGTGTAATTAAGCTCCTCACAACATGTAGTGTATGAAATCATAAAACTACATCCAACTTTGCCTCCACATGAATTAAGATTTCACTACATCATTAAAACATACAAGGGACCCAAGTATGAAATAGGAAAGTACACGCATCATGACACGACTGGACAAAATCGGGAGGCACGGATCGAAAGGGGTGCAGCGTTTTTGCCGCAAGTTTTTTGTAATGTGCTGCGGAAACACCGCAATTTTAGCTCTGATTGGATCCGGATTTTTCATGTGTGTGTTATGGTATGATTTAAATGTCATTTGCGCGTCCGGATTGATTTCTTTCCTTTCTTTTGAGCTACGACTTAATTCTTCATATATTTGGAGATCCAAATTGATTTTTCTTTAGAACTTCTCCAAAATAATATTTTGGTACTTGTAATTTGCAGTCGGGTCCTTGGCTTTTTGCAACTAAGTCCCTGGCTACTTTTGTGCTTAGGTCCTTGGCCTTTTTGTAATTAGGTCTTTGAATGCTTTTATGCTTGGATGAACTTCAATTTGAACCTCGATAATCTTGAACTTGGTCTTATGACAGAAATGAGTCTTCTGCACGCGTTTTTGCCCGGGATATGGATAATTTGCATTCAGGTCCCTGTATTCTGTAAATAAGACTAAACACATACCTTGGTAGCATTTATTGATATAAGTTAATCGAAATGAACGACATATGATGCAATTTATGCAATGCATCAAATACCCCCACACCTAGATTTTGCTAGTCCCTAGCAAAACAAAATATAAGAAAAATGAAAATAGGGAAATCCTAACTCACTTTCGTAGAAATCACGGTTGCACTTAGCATGTGCAACAAGCCTTTAAACGCCTAAGTTTCCTTAGCGGACGAGTTTTCTCTCGTGGGGGTTTTCAGTTGACACACCCACAAAGTCTTAATTCAACATTTCATTAATAACTCTCAATATCTCCACCTTAACCTTATACATCTCACTTAGAATTCTTGTATGCTCATTATATAAATCTAACTCATAATTTTTTTGACTTGGTATTTGTTCCTCCAACATTCACACCACTAACCCTTCTACACATGTTATCACTTAAATTATTTTTGCACACCTCCTCTGGTGGTGAAGTATCATTCGGATCAACCATGGCATGGATCATTCTTTTAACTTTGGGCCTTGAGTATCTTAAAGTGATTCAACACATTTGCTTTTTTTGACACTTTTACCATTTTTCCATTCGTGTAGCGAGTTTGGTCGATAATCCCGAGCTGGTAGACTCAAGTTACCGGGTTTCAAGATACCCCTACGGACCAATGACTCGAAGGCTTGGGCTTTTGTAATCATTTTGCATGATGTGCTTTCCTCACTTTATTCCTTTTTTTACTTTTATTTTCTCAAGGCTTAATTGCTATCAGAAGTCCACAATTCCCGGTATATTTTCCTCAACCTCTGCTTTTTATCAACCACTTCAAAGATTTGATTCATCCAATTTAAGTACATACATGTCTTAAAGGGTAATGGGTTATTTCTGTGGAACTTAGATTTATGTCATAGTTTCTACAAGCAGAACTATATAATAAAGAACAAAAACTCAATGCAATTTGTACACGGGTTTTGGCAGTTCAATCTTAAGCTATGTCATGGAACATTGAATAATTAATTATTATTATTATTTTTAACCAACAGAATATATAGATAGATAGATAGATAAACACCCCCGCCCCCCACACACACCTAAATCATGCATTGTCCTAAATGTATGCAAAGATAAAGCAAATGCACTTATTACCTGAGTCAACTTGCGGTAGAGGGATTTGAATTTGCTCAGAGTCAACCATAGTCAGAACTGGATTGAATGTCACCATGTTGGTGCATGTATCCAGTTGAATTGTTCCCCATGTTGCCCTGAGAGTTCTGATGTAAAGATTCCACACCCCTCACATATGTTGGATCTCTTATTTGCTCGAGTGATGGTGGTTGGGTAGATGAATTACTCCACTTTTTCTCACTTTCTTTTTGATTTTGTGATGATTTATTTGATTCAGAAATCTTATAAATACACGATCTCATCACAACGTCACTTTGTTTGCATACTATTTCTAATTCACTATCAACATGAAAGATATTAAATTCAGCTTTTAAGTTTCCAAAAGGTAGTTGCATGAGCCCATTTCGACAATTTATCAAAGCTTCAGAAGTGGCTAAAAAGGGTCTGCCTAGTATTATAGGGATTTGTCTCTTAGGATCGACAATAGGTTCAGTGTCTAGAACGACAAAATCCACTGGGTAAATGAAGTCACCAACCTTAATCAAAACATCCTCTACTATACCTCTTGGTTTCTTAACAGAGCAATCAGCAAATGGAAGGGTTGTCTTAGAGGGTTTTAGTGGACCAAGGTTTAGTTGCTCATAGACAGAGAACGGGAGTAAGTTAACACTAGCACCAAGGTCTAGAAGGGCTTTGTTGATAAAAGTATCTCCTATCGCACATGAAATTGTGGGACACCCAGGGTCCTTATACTTTATAGGAGACGAGTTGGACAAAATAGAGCTTATGTTTGCAGTTAAGAATGCCTTCTTTGGTACGTTTGTTTTTCTCTTCTTAGTGCACAAATCCTTTAAGAATTTAGCATAAGCAGGTATTTGTTGAATCATATCTAGGAGTGGAATATTCACCTTAACTTGCTTAAATACTTCCAAGATTTTCTCCATTTGTGCACTTGAGTTCTTCTTGAGTTTATTGGGGAATGGGCCTTTAGGAACATAGACTCGCTCAGGTTGAGCTATTGGTTGAGGTTGAGTAGGTGGATTGGGCTTTTCAATTTGAACTTGAGGTTCAATGGTTAGGTCACATGTGGGTGCTTGATGGCTAGATTGATTAGGAGCCCTAGGATTTACCACATTGTTATCAACTTGTTTTCCGGACCGTAATGATACAACTGCATTTATTTGTTGGAACGGTCCCTCCTCATGAACCATTTGAACCGGTCTAGGGTTGTTACTTCCTAGAGGTGGTTGATAGGGCTGATATTGACCCTTTTCTGTTTCACCTACTATTTGTGCTAGTTGGCTGACTTGTGTTTCTAGCCTTTGGAAGGATTGGGTGGTTGTTTGCATAAAAGTTTTAACCAAATTTTCCAAGCTTGTCAACCTAACATCATAATCTCCATTGTTACTAAACCCAGATGATGTATTATTTTGGTTATACGGGTTTGGTTGTTGTCTAGGAGGTTGACCTTGCTGGCTCCATGAAAGATTGGGATGATTACGCCAACCCGGGTTATAGGTTGATGCGTATGGGTCATTTCTAGAATGGTTAAATACGGCATTAACTTGTTCCCAGTCCGCACAATCCTCCATTATATGACCAGTTTGACCACATATAGAGCAAGGGATAGAAGAGGCTTGATTCACTAGGGGTCAGGTTTTTAACTCTAGACTCTCCATTCTACGTATAAGGGTAACTAGTTTTGCTTCAGCAGCTACAGTAGCATCTACAGCTAAGACACCTGGTTTGGGTTGAATTGCTATTATAGATCCAATACTCGTATTATTCAGTGATCTAGCATTGTCCCATTGCATACTATTTTCGGCTAAATCCTCAAGAAAGGTCCAAGCATCATTCTCATTTTTGGACATGAAGTTTCCTTGGCTTACAAATTCTACCATAACCCTAGATGTAGGTATTAATCTCTCATAAATAATTTGGCACAATTGCCATCTTGGAATTCCATGATGAGGGCATTGGGTCAACAGGCTCTTAAATCTTTCTAAATAGGAATAGAACGACACACTCTCAGATTGAATGAATGCAACAATTTCATTCCTAATCCTAATAGTCTTATGGTTGGGGAAATATTTTTTTAAGAACACTTGAACAAACTCGGCCAAACTCCTAATAGATCTTTCGGCTAGACTATATAGCCATTTCTTAGCATCATCCTTCAGTGCTAGAGGCACGAATTTAAGACGCACTGCCTCCTCAAACATATGTTGGTATTGCATAAGGGAGCAGATTTCCTCAAATTCTCTAAGGAAGAGATATGGGTCTTCCTTAGAGGTGAACTTGGGCAACATACTCATGTATTGTGCCTTCAGTTCGAAGTCGCGACCCGGTATGATGGGCATAACGATGCACGATGGCTGAGCAGCCATCGTTGGGTAGCACCAATCCCTCAGAGTCATAGGTGGTGCAACAGGTGGGTCCACTACATTCTCACCCATTGGATCCGGGTGAGGTGGTGCAACAGGGGCTAAGCTCTAGACTGGAATCTAGATGAACTTGTGAGAGTCGATTGCTCAAGTCCCGAACCCAAATCTGAGTGCACCGGTTTGAATCAATTTTTGAATTCAAATTTGAAATTTAAATTCCAAATTCAATTTCAAGAATCAATTACTTTTTTCTTTTTTATATATATATTTTTTTTCAAAAATGGAAACAAACAATAGAAAGGGAAAGATGAGAAAGGAATCCTAATCTAGAGAATTGAGATGAGAAGAGAAAGAAGACTCAGATGAGAAGGGAAACTTAACTCTAAAAGATAGATAAGAGGGTTGGTCAGAAGTTTCCTAAACAAGCACGGTTCAAACAATCCTAGACCTAATGTCGCTTAAATCTAGACGACTCCTAACTGGTTGAGTCGAATTGGTTCGCTTGATTCACCTCCCTCACTAATCAAACCAAATTGGCCAGGCAGTGTATAGCTAGTGGGGGCGCTTCCGACAGAGTCGGTGCCAATTAGACAACCACTTCGCTTAGAAGACTTATGTCAACACAAAAACACTTTCTAGACACCAAATTAAATTCGATCAGCTTCAAGTCATATCAAGTCAAACCAATTTTCTCCTTAATTGAGTCTGAGTCCTTAGGGGCCAATGTCTAATTGATTTTAATTTTAAGTCTTGGGTGACACTTTAGGATTGTGATTTGTGGGCCACGGAAGGGTGATGAAATCCCCACCGTATTGTTTCCTACGGAGTTGCCCTTAAGATAGTTTAACTTAAATCTAGCAAAGATAGTCAAACATTGGTCTTTAGTTGGGGGACAATTGCAAGGTTGTATGCAAACAAAATTATATGCTTAAATGCAATCGATAAAAACCGCGCACGTACCTTGCCTCCAACACTCTTCAACAAAAAAATAATTTGCAAGAATTTAGCAAGAATAATGCAAACACAACACTATATGATGCATGCACTAAGTCTTTCTAATTTTGCCAATTTTTAGGTTAGAGTTTAATTATTGCCAATTATGGAATTTGAGCTTAACACGTGCAGTTCTACAAAAAGGAAATTTTCCGAAACTAGAAATTACGAGGAAAAAGGAAACAAATGTTACCTACGCACGCTCAGTCGGGTTCACCGCCCGCTCTCAAAAATTTCCAGTATCCCTACGCGTCCACCCAGAGATGGAGACAACCCCAGAGAAATTTGAAGCCCAGATGCTCCAGACGTGCGGCAGATTCGTCGCCGATTCTTCTTTGGGTGCGGCGATTTCGCCGCCCTTCTTGCTCCGAATGTGCCCAGATTTCGCCGCGCAATCTGTTGTCTCCTGAAACGCAAACCCAAATAGTTAAATTTTCGTCGCCTCCCCGGCAACGGTGCCAAAACTTGATGAGAATTAAATTTATACCGCAAGTGCACGTCGTCAATCAAGACGTGACAAGTACGGGTCGAACACAAGGAGGGAGAGATATTGTTCTTTTTGTGATTTTCGATTTAGGAAGGAAAGAGAGAGAAATAAGTTTGGTTTGAGATTTTGGTTTTTAATTATCTAAAGCAAGAACAACAAAAATTAAAAAGAAAATAAAGCAAATATGGATGAGGGTCCAGCGGGTGGAGGTTTAGATGTCGGGTTTTGTTTAGAGAAATCTGAAACATATAATAAATCACATTAGTTATAAATCATTACATGATAAATGATTCAACATAAACTCAAGTAATCAAAATATACTAACACGAAATTAAAATAATAACATCAATCTTCTTCTCATCACCCTAAATCCATCACCCCCACCCTTTCGAGAGAGTTAGAAACTCATGGATGGAGGGAATGAGAAGGGGTCCTAGAGAAACTACAAAAGAAAACTAAAAACACAAAATAAACCAATAGAATTTTATTACCAAAGCATGGAAAAACAAGTTAAGGGCCTTTACAACATCGTTTCGGGGCTATTTATAGCCGATACAAGGGACCCAAGTATGAAATAGGAAAGTACACGCGTCATGACATGACTGGACAAAATCCAGGGGCACGGATCGAAAGGGGTGCGGCGTTTTCGCCGCATATTGTATGTAATGTGCGGCGGAAACGCCGCAAATTTAGCTCTGATTGGATCCGGATTTTTCCTGTGTGTTTATGGTATGATTTAAATGTCATTTGCGCATCCGAATTGATTTCTTTCCTTTCTTTTGAGCTCCGAATTAATTCTTCATATATTTGGAGATCCAAATTGATTTTTCTTTAGAACTTCTCCAAAATAATATTTTGGTACTTGTAATTTGCAGTCGGGTCCTTGGCTTTTTGCAATTAAGTCCCTGGCTACTTTTGTGCTTAGGTCCTTGGTCTTTTTGTAATTAGGTCTTTGAATGCTTTTATTCTTGGATGAACTTCAATTTGAACCCCGATAATCTTGAACTTGGTCTTTATGACAGAAATGAGTCTCTTGCACACGTTTATGCTCGGTATATGGGTAATTTGCATTCAGGTCCTTGTATTATGTAAATAAGACTAAACACATACCTTAATAGCATTTATTGATATAAAGTTAATCTAAATGAACGTCATATGATGCAATGTATGCAATGCATCAGTTGTCAACAAGAGAATTCATCTTTTGATATCGAACCGCCACCACCACATCCACAAATTCAAAGCACAATCTTTCAAAGTCAAACTCCTAGTCAGTCTGAGGGACTTGGGGTTCAATTCACGATCACTTGGTGGACGATTCGATCCCATTTGAGAATAACATGGAACAACTTCATTACGAGTCGGCACATGATTGTGCCTTAGCTTTTTGTCCTGTGGGCATAGATCCACAAGATCTTCATGTTATGCCTCTTAAGGACTCACCTCTGGTGGAGCAAGAGCTCCCTAGTACCCTCAATTTCAGACAACCTGATGAGAGTTTGCCTCTCACTATTGTTCCTGGTCATCTTGGAAATGATGGAACATCAAACAACTACATTGCTCATGGGGGTATTAGGATTTCCTTGGAGGATACCTTGGGTATGAGACCCACTTTTTGTTCGCCTCGTGTGTCGGGCATGCCTAACGAGATTCTTGACCTCGTTCCGATGCACCAGCCTGTTGGTTGGAGAGTTTGGATTGACGATCATAACTTCAACAGCGCAACGGGAGGAACTCTTCTTCCGTTGCCCCTTATTTCCCAAACTCTTGAGAGGTTCAATCTCTTTCAGTTTGATCCTTTGAATGAGATGCCTTTGCGTCCAATTCATGAACCTCTCATTTCATCTTGTGCTCTTTGTGAAGGGGGCCCACACATGAGTATTCTGGCCCCGCGTGGTGTCATGTTCCCTTTCCAAGTGCATTGACCCACTTTTGAGGTTCCCATTTGATGTCTTTTGACAAAGGAAGATGAGAACTTATGTTTATACATAGTTATAAAAAAAAGACTCCTTCAGTGAGCATCGATTGTTGTGGGCTCCAACCCTTGTGTATTTGGGCTCCATTTCTTTCACGTATTTGTAACCCTTCTTTAGCATCTCACAGGTTTTGAGGGAATTCGGGTTTGTGTCCATCAACATGACCTTGAACTTCCCTTCGTACTTCATGTTGGTGAGATCTCTCCCTTATCATGCATAAATCCATGTAGTATCTTGCTTGCATTCATTGAGGACAATGCGTGAAGTAGGTGTGGGGGGGTGTTTTACGTGTGTACATAGTCGAGTCTTTTCTTTTGATTTTGTTTCTTTTTTTTTGCATTGTTAGGGTCATGTTAGTGTGCTGAAATTAATATCGATATATTTGTTTGCCATGATCCTTGGGTGACTTGTCTTCTTTTGCTTGCCTAGTGCCTTAAAATTTTCACATTTCTTTCAAAATCTTCATGTGTTTGCGAAAGAAAATGTTTTGTGGGTTTTGCGTGTGTTTAGCATGTGCAAAACCGTTGAGAGGCAAAGTAAAAAGAAAACTCCCAAAATTGTCTTGAACTTGATGCATTAGGATATCTAGTACTGTGGCTTTAGGATTTATCGAGTCGTTAGGATGCACCCCAGTTTTCCCTTGGGTAAGTAATCATAGTGTTTCAGTGCTCAAACATTCAAAGAAGTCCACCATGAACCTAATGAGTCAATAATTTGTGTCTGTTAACTTAAGGAATTTTGTTGTTGTCAAGGACCCTTTAAATCTTATTGTGAGACATTAAGTGTTGGGGTTTTGGTTCATGTGTAGATAAGAAATAAGTGAGTAGGAGTTCTCTCTTCTCGCACGGCTCCTATCAGTCAGGAAAGTAGGTCTGAGGGGACTTTATGCCTGGTGCTTTCGAGTCATCTGACTTGGGATGCGTCGACCGAACCCCCGTTAAACGGGTGGTAGGGATTGCCCTATGTGGAGATTTGGGGAAGGTGTACGTGATAGTGTAAGTCCTCATGGCAATGATGCACGAAACCTGACCCTGGGAGAATGAAGCTCCAACTAAGAAAAAGAAAAAAACATTAAATAAATAAGAAAAGAAACAAAAAGAAGAAAAAAATGCAAATAAGAACCTTAATGGACTTTACACTTTGTATCACTTGAGGAGGTTGAGGTTGTCCATGTCTTTCACTTAATTCCTTATTTAACTTGCACGAATGATTCATTAGGCTAGGTGTGTGGACTAATTACCTATATAGAGTCGGCCCGTAGGATTACTACGTCAAATGATCGACAAAATTTGTCCAACGAGTCGAGTATCTAGAATTGAATAATGCATCTTGTTCAGATTTTGTGGGTATATCCGCTGAAAACACTAAGGAGACAACACTCCTCCTTGGCGACAAGGAGGTTTAACGACTTGTTGCACGTGCTAAGTGCAACTGTGATTCCTACGAAAGTGAGTTAGGATTTCTTGATTCTCGTTTGTTTTTCTCTTTCTTTGTTTTGCTCGGGACTAGCAAAAATTTAGGTGTGGGGGTATTTGATTGACATCATTTCATGCTTACATTTGTATCTTATATCCATTATCTTACACCTAAGCAATGCTATGTGACGAGTTTTATGTTGGAATTTCAGAAATAAATAGGTTTGAAGAGATGAAGCATGAAAGGACCCCAAAGCAGGGGAAAATGACTTAATTGTGAGACCTGAGGACTAAGTTGCAAGGGAGAAGGACCTGAACGTAAGAATGAAGGACCAAAGAGCAAAACAGAAAACTCCACATCATCATGGGGAGTATTTTGGCAATTCGATTCGGGTCGGAGCTCTAACAAGCAAAGTAAATGGATCCGGATCCTGTAGACCGCCAATTGGCGGTCCGGATCTTCCCAGATCCGCTAAGATTTCAGGAGCATGCGTATTAGTGGATGTTTAGTCTATTTTTAGTATTTGTTTAGTCCCACATCGGGGGATTGTCCCGGATTACCTTTTTCTGTGGCTATAAATAGAACTCTTCACCTTCTATTGTAAACTACCCATTGCTTGGTGGCATTCTCTCTACTAAGGAGTAAGCCTTGAAGCAAAACTCAAGGTGGAGAAGAATGCTACCTTCAATGTGAGTCATTGTTCATAAAATAATTGTTCTTAGTTTCTTTTAATCTTGTCTTTTAATTCTTGCATGTTTGTTTAGTTTATGTTTCTTTCAATTAGCATCTTTAATGTTCCTTTCTTGCTTAGTTAAATTTCCTTTCACTATAATGTCTCATTTTGTTAATGTAGGTTGTGTAATGATTAGTGAGTAGTTCCATCCCCTTTGGGGGTGGAGTAGATGTATGTACATGTTATGTTGGTGGTATGAATGCTAGATATTATTGTTTGTGAGAGATATTAGTATGCTTGCTTGAATTAATAAGAAATTTACTTGATGGTTTCTGCCATAGTTAGGTACACTCCATGCTCGTTATGTTCTTAATAACAACCTTGCATTGTTCATATTAATCACCTAGGTTAGTGTTGTAAATGATAAGTCTTGCCATGAGGTACTTCTTATGCATTAACAAACACTAACCACACTTGAGCTTATTGTATGCATTCACCACACTTATTTCATGTGTGCACACACACTCCACCCCTTAGAGGTTTTCCATTCTTGAGTTTTATCTCCTTGCATTAGTTGCTTAGTTTAGTTTGTTTTGTCATTTCATTTCATGCTTTCTAGTTTCCTAGTTTAGATTAGTGTAGTTTAGTGTAATCAATCTTTCTCTCCTTTCTTTCCCACTCACCTTCGCACAAACCAAAAGTCGACACACCTCCCTATGGATCGACCCGTATTTGCCACCGCTTCAACGCGGTCGTGCACTTGCGGTTTAATATAAAACGAATAAATCAGAAGGAATAAAAGTCTGTTAAATACAGTCGAACTAGATGGTATACTAGTCGACCGAAAGGAGCAGAAACTTTGTTCCAAGAAGAATTCCTATATGTAATCGTTCACCTGAGATAGTTGGCTTGATATGGAATTTTGTATGAGACTTCAATAGATTTTCTATGGACCATACAATCAACAAGAGTTCAAGTGCCCAAGTTACATTTGAATCGTAAGTATAAGAAACATAAATCTTATACTATTCTTCAAATTTGATTTCTTGTGTTGTATCAAAATTTGTCTCCTAAAATGGTTAGTAAAACCAACTAAATATATTCAAATGCAAATGAGGTAGTGATGGAGATACATTGATTTATTGATATGTTGATTAATCATCAAAATCGGATTAACGAGTATTAGCCAAAAAGCCAACGATCTCCCTTTTGTTTTATTATGACAACCTACCAATCTAAATACATGTTAATCTTCAATTTGTAGCATGAAAACTCCCCCTATATAATAGCTCCCTCGCTATATCACTAATCATGGTATATAGGTATCCCTCCCCCTTTATCTCCTTGCATTAGTTTCATAGTTTAGTTTGTTTTGTCATTTCATATCATGCCTTCTAGTTTCCTAGTTTAGATTAGTGTAGTTTAGTGTAATCAATCTTTCTATGCTTTCTTTCCCACTCGCCTTCGCACAAACCAAAAGTCGACACACCTCCCTGTGGATCGACCTGTATTTGTCATCGCTTCAACGCGGCCGTGCACTTGCGGTTTAATATAAAATGAATCAATCAAGTTTTTGGCACCGTTGCCGGGGAGGTGCTCTGTCCATACTTTGGTTTGGACGATTCGAGTGGTTTTAATTTTTTTTGTTTTTAGTTTTTGTTGGTTTCAGGGATCCTAGAGCTCACGGGAAGGCTACTGGACGAGTTGAAGCACAAAAGCTTCAACAGGGACCGCCAATCAGCGGTCTTGGACCGCCAAATGGCGGCCTAGTGAGCGTTTCTTGCTCTCAGTTTTGTTCTAGTAGTTGGTTATTTCATTTTAGTTATCTGGGAGCACTATTTTGCATGCTGTGACTTCTAGTTTGCTCCCAGGTCATTAAACAAATCCCCATTAATCAATTTGGCCTTAAAATCCAAAGCAAAAGACTAGACATTCTTAGTTTAGGTCACGCATCATGTACTTGACTTAGGCATGTAGTTGTCTTTTCTTTTAGCTTTATTTTCAGTTATTGAGTGTTGGCGTGAGGTACGCATTTCCTACACTCATTCGTGCATCTTATATGCCCACGCATTAGTTAGTAGGAATTGCATCAGGACAAGAGTGAGTTGAGCGTTTGATTGGAGCGTTGATTGCTAGATTTAGGATCAAAATGCTACTAAGGAGGGGTTGTCCCATAAAAGATAAGATGGGGGATTTCATCACCCTTTCCTTGGCCCCAAAAATCACTCTTAATCAAGCCTTAACTAAAACAAAGTAGACATTGGCCCTAGGATTTCGGACACACTAGGAGAGTAATCTAGTTGAGACCGTCATGGCCTGATCAGCGTTGCCTACCTTATCGATAGTAGGAGGTACTGGATCTCCGGATCTGGTATCACTTGCTGGGCATTGTGGTCCTCATTGTAGGGAGGTGAGGTGATTGACATCATTTGATGCATACATTTGTGTCTTATATCCGCTATCTTTCATTTAAACAATGCTACGTGACGAGTTTTATGTTTGAAATTCGGAAATAAATAGGTTTGAAGAGGAGGAAAAAAGGACCTAAAAGCCTGAAAAAGAATTGAGTTGAGAGACTCAAGGACTAAGACGCAAGATTGAAGGACCTGAATGTAAGATCAAAGGACCAATGAGCAAACAAGAATACTTCACACCATCATGGGGAGTATTTTGGCAATTCTATTCGGGTCGGAGCTCCAACAAGTGAAGTAGATGCATCAAAGACCAACAAAGCCATCCAGAAAAGCCCAGAAGAAAATCCAACGTGATCCGAACCATATAGACCGCCAATTGGCGGTCCAAGATCGCTAATTGGCGGTCTGTTTTGGCCCGAATCCGCTAAGATTTTGGTGGGTCGCGTATTAGTGTGTATTTAGTCCATTTTTAGTATTTGTTTAGTCCCATACCGGGGGACTTCCCTTTCTGATACCACAAGTGAAGAAAAATAAATAATGGCCAATTGACCGAAATTTTCTTGTACAGACAGTAGATGCAAACTAGCTAGGTCAAAGAAATCTCATTGTGGTGGCCATGTTTGGGAAACAAGTTGTAGGACACTATATATGCAAGGATCCAAGGTAACAAATGCATGAGTGAAGTGGTGTGCACTACTTTCCCATTCTTAGTGGGTGGTGGAGTGGCATAAAGCTTTTCGATCATGTCAGTTGTGTTGATGTCCTCTAACACGACATGTGGTTGGTTTACATAGATATGAACACTTGTATAATCTAGACCTAAAGTGGTGGCAATTGTACCAGGGGCAATTTCATATCTCACACCATTAACTATAGTCCTATGGATGTGTCCTTTAGGATCATTTCTAAGGTTACAATAGAATTGTTGAACCAAAAATGGATAATATGGCTTGGGTAAAAGTTTGGTTAAACAATGAGTAAGTTTGTTTGCATCTAAATGTTATCTTACAGGATGCTCTGAGAAATCCAATACCTCAACCTTCCAACAAGGAATGAAAGGAGCGGCCGAGTAACGAGTGTCCCAAGCGGCTTGGCCATCATCGTTGATCGGGTAAAATCTGTTGGTCAGAGGTGTGGGAGGATGATGAACGTTGGGGTCAGTGGGAGGACGATCTTGAGCTTTCTTTTTGCGGCGTTCGGTGGCGACGATGTCAGAATCGGGTCTTGGCCAGTGAACCGCCATCTTCTTCTTCCCAGTCACGAGGATAGAGAATAGCAAAAACTATTCGGTGGAGATGATAGAGGAGGAAGAATGAGGATGAAAGATGGTGGAAAAACAACTGATCACCGGTTGGACGGAGCAAAGGTTGACCGGAAACGGGGAGGCAATGACTAGGGTTGAAGAGTGAAAGAGTAAAAGTGAAACGAAATGTGCGTTTTTCACCCCAAAAGTAGCAGAAAACTGCACCACCGGTCAACCAGACACGTAATGGCGGTCGATCAAACAAAGAGATTTGGGGAAAATTTTGGTCAATTTGAGTGTGGGTTCGACCGTCAAGGAGTAACGGTCGACCGAAAAGAGAGGTAAAGAGTGCTTGTTATTTTCGGTCGAACGATAAGGAAAAATGGTTGACCAAAACAAGAAGTAGAAAGTGCCTGTCCTTTTCGATCGAACGAGAAGGGGTACGGTCGAACAAAAGCAAGAGGTAGAAAGAACCTGAAATTTTCAGTTGTATGAGAATGTTTAACGGTCGAATGACAACAGTCGAACAGGGAAAAGCAGTTCGACAAGTCAGTTAAATGAACTCAAGGACCGAATCAAGGGAAGTCTAACTGGTCGAACAAAAATCATTTTTCGGTCGACCGTTTTGAGCCTGAAATGCAACTTTCAACCCAAACTATCCCAACCTATCAAACACAAGTTAAACACAAAGAAGAGCTCAAACAAAATGCAATTAGGAAAAAAATCAAAATAATCACCCAAAATTAAAAAAAGGAAGAATATGCACTTGAAAAACTTAATTGACAAAGTATGCACCTTGAAAATGACACCTGTGATGCCGTTTTCATTAGCTAAAAACAACATCACGGATACCTTGATAAAACAGAAATCCGAGATGTTGTATTTTTATATGAAAACGACACTATAAAAACAAAATCCGAGATGTTATTTTTCCTAAATAAAAAAGACATCACTAATGCCATTTTTGTAAAAGGAAAAAACAAAATTCGAGATAATGTGTTTTACCTTTGACAAAAAGGAGCTGCATGCACGCTCTTCCTCCTCCCACCTCCAAATCACTCTCCATTCTTCATTACTCCTCGTTTTTATTTGTTGAACTAGCTACAGGTCGGTTGGGTGTCTATTAATAATTCTTGTGGGATAAAACACATAGTGAGAGATTTGTTTAGTCTATGAGTTTGATTAGGCAGGGGGAGAAAGTCCTTGCGGGGGACGTGAATCCCCCCGCCCAGCAAAGCAAGCGACCAGATGTAGCAAGCTCTGCGGACGTTTTTTTGTTTCGACACCCTATTATTGTATTTCATATATTGATCTGTTTACCTACATTGAGAATTATAATAGGATAAACAGATCAATATCCGGAATACAATAATAAGGTGTCGAAACAAAAAAACGTCTGCAAAGCCGGATAGAATAACTCTTGTCCCCCGCAGGGGTTGCTACCCCCGGACTGGTAATAAATCTTATAGACTCAACAAATCTCTCACTATGTATTTTACCTCACAAGAATTACTACTTGGATAATAATTTGAGTGGATTCATATAATTTTGATGAAATTTTAACGTAAGTTACATAAGATGTATATCTTAGCTGACTTGGTGATATGTTATAAATAGGACCCTCCTCTCCTCATTGTTAATAGATGAATGCAAAATGCTCCTCTCCATACTTCTCCACCAAATCTCTCCTAAAATTCTCTTGTTAGTTGACTGTTTTAGAGATTAAATTCTCAGGAGGATCAAAGGGGTAATTAGCTAGATTCTAGCCTTGAATTAGAGATTGATTGGCTAGCATTTTTCTCTCTAAATCTTGTTTAGAGTTTGGTGAACACTCGAGGCGATTCAAGTGCAACGCGACTCAGGATCTTCGAAAAGGTTTTAGACAACTTTTTGGGTATGATTTTCTTCTATAAAATTTAATATTTATGTAGGATACATTTATTAAAATGTATAGTCTATGTTTTGTACATGAAAATTATTGAAAATATGAAAATCAATCCTAAATGCTTGTTAAAATTTTAAAACATATAAACAAGAATAGGACAGAAATCCTACACGAGATCCTTAGGGGTCAATGTCTACTTGATTTTAAATTTAGGCTTTTTGAGAGGTGTTTTGTGGGGCTGAAGGAAGGGGTCATGAAATCCCCCACCTTATCTTGAAGACTATAGGTGGTGCCCCCTTAAAGATGTTTTGCATCTTTTGGCTAGAAAGCAACTCACCATACAAACACTCACCTCACTCTTGTTCCAAATGCACTTTTAATCACTAAATGGTGCGTTAATGCGTGAATGAGTGATAGAATGCGTACCTTACTCCAAGGATCAACTACTGAAAATAAAGGCAATGAAAAACAAGCTATATGTATAAGTCAACACTATATGATGCATGACCTAACCAAGTAGAATCCTGATTGGTAGCATATCATACATCGTATTCATGTTATATATCCTTTATTTTACCCCAATTGTGTGCTACTCGAGTGTTTGTTTGTGGTGTTTCAGGTATTACGTAATAAAGAAGAGGAAGAAAGAGAAAACGACTGAAATGTAAGAAGAAATGACTCAAATGAAGCAAAATGGACTTGTTTGTCATGCAGAAGGATCCATCTTTAAATCAGGAAGGACCCAGATGTAATCCAGAGGGACTTGAACTCACGAAAGATATTTCAGGCGCAAAAATCATTCAATACCATAATCTTGAGGAGTATTTGGGAAATTCAAGACAAACGGGCTCGAACTAGCGGACGAAGAGTGCGCCCCACATGAAAAATACAACATTTAGGTTTCTAGAGAAAAACATGGCAGATCAGAAGCAAATGATCCGCCAGTGGCGGATCCAATCGCTTCAAATGCGCCCAAATTTCTCCTGTGGCTTCATCTTGATTATTTGGGCGCACCTGACTATAGAGAAAGTGATTACAGTCGTCGGATTGATTCCAGATCCAAACCCTTATTTCTTCTATAATTAACAATGTTTCTTCTACCTTTCTTCTTCTTCTCCACCTACACCATTAGAATAGCTTAGGTTTTACCTAGTTGGGTTGCAAGAATAAAGAGGTGGTTGGAGCATGTAAACTAGTGCTTTCTTTAATCTAAAGGTAGATTGGATTCCTCTTGTCATTAGCTTTCTTTCTATCCAATTATTTTTTGATTTTGTTAGTTAGTTATCTAGTTAGAGTTTTCTTCCATGTTTAGTCTTAATCTCTTGCTTTCCATGCTTGTTATTATGATTAGTGAGTAGATCCACCCCATTTGGGGTGGAGGTGATGTAGATGATGTGATGTGTTAGTGATGTGTTCTTATATTGTGCCATTTCATATGCTTAACGTAGATCTATGCATGTAACTTGGTAAAACTTGTATTAGATGGGATAATGGTCACACTAGGTACTTGTCTCATGCTAGATACAGAGTTTATCTTATTGCTTGTAAATGATCATCTTGTTATGGTAAATGGCTTGTTTTGTATAGATGCTTGATTAGTATAGAATGCATGTGTATTGAGTTTTATGGATGGTTAATTGATATCTTAATGTCCACACTAGGTACTTAGTTCATTCTTGAGAACCCAAACTGCATCTTAACTTCATGTCTAATTATATTAGTCATGATTCATGTAAATGTAGTTGATGTTAATTAGAATCCACACTAGTTTCTTGTTGATTTCACCTACTTTACACACTTGTACCTCATGTAATCATACACACACATACCTACACACCTCCACTCCATGGGGTTTAGTTTAATTGTTGATTAATTCATTGTTTAGTGTAGTTAGTTTAGCATAACCCCCTTATTCTCCTCTCCTTTCCCAATCGAGTATGGTAGTCACAACAACAATCACAACTCCTTTATGTTCAACCCATATTTGCCATGTCTTCACCGACACCGTGCACTTGTGGTTATTAAAACGATCAATTAAATGCTTAATTTTTTGTTTTGAGTTTTACGGTCCAAGTTGATGAAAGCGGATTTCGGTTTCTTAACTAGATTTGGGAGCTTGTTACAAGTCAAAACATGCAAAATTAGTCTCCCAGACACTAAAAATATAAATCCAGACAGAGTGTAGAAAAATGAATGCAACAGGACCTTAGCAGACCGCCAATTGGCTGTTCCAGACAGCTGATTGGCAGCGTGGAGAGCTCAAAATGCTCTAAAATTTCGCCAATCTCTTCCTCTGTGTCCCTAGTGGCCCTGAAAAATACAAAATCTAAAACAAAAAGATCAAATCTACTTGAATCATCCAAACCAGAGTCTGGATAGAGCACCTCCCCGGCAACGGCTCCAAAAACATGTTTCGATTAAGCTCAAACCGTAAGTTCACGACCGTGATGAAGCGGTGGCAAGTACGGATCAAATCCACAGGGAGGTGTGGCAACTCTGGTTCTTCAGAAATCAAGTGTACACTAAATTAGCAACTAACAAATGGGAAAGATAACAACTCAAGATTAACTAAAACTAAACTAAGCAACTAACAAAGCAAGATAACAACTCAAGAGTAACTAAACTAAACTAAGCAACTAACAAAGCAAGATAACAAATGGGAAAGATAACAACTAACTCAAGTATTCTGTTTTGCTATTAGGTCCTTCTGTCTTACATTCAGGTCCTTCTCCCTTGCATCTTAGTCCCCAGATCTCACAATTCAGTCTTTTTTCCCAGCTTTTGGGTTCTTTTATGCCTCATCTCTTCAAACCTATTTATTCCTGAAAACTAAACATAAAACTCGTAACATAGCATTGTTTAGGTGAAAGATAATGGATATAAGATACAAATATAAGCATGAAATAATGTCAATCAAATACCCCCACACCTAACTTTTGCTAGTCCCGAGCAAAACAAAGAAAGGAAAAAGCATACGAAAAAACACAAGAAATCCTAACTCACTTTCGTAGGAATCACGGTTGCACTTAGCATGTGCAACAAGCCATTAAACCTCCTTGTCGCCAAGGAGGAGGAGTGTTTTCTCCTGCGGGTTTTCAGCGGATATACCCACAAAATCCGAACAAGATGCATTAATCAATCTAGCTACACGACTCGTTGGACTCAATTTGTCGATCATAGGATGCGGTAATACTACAGGATGACTCTATATATGTAATCGGTCCACACACCTAGCCTAATGAGTTATTCGTGAAAGTTAGTTAAGGATTTAAGTGAAAGACATGGGCAACCTTAACTTCTGAATGTGATACAATGTGTAAAGTCCATTTTGGTTCTTATTTGACTCTTTATTTTTTCTTTCCTTTTTTTTCCTTTTTTTTCTTTTTCTTTGGAGAATTTTATTGGTTGGTGTTTGATACTCCCAGGGTCAGGTTTCGTGCATCATTGTCTATGAGGACTTACACTATCACATACCCCTTCCCCCAAATCTCCACATAGGGCGATCCCTACCACCCATGTAACGGGAGTTCGGTCGGTGCATCCCAAGTCAGATGACTCGAAAGCACCAGGCACAAAGTCCCCTCAGACCTACTTTTCCGAGTGATAGGAGTCGTGCGAGAAGAGAGAACACCACTTATTTATTTATCTACATGGGAACCAAAACCCCTACACTTAAGTTTCACAAAAAGAGATTAAGGGCCCTTGACTACGACAAACTTTCTTATACTAACATACACGAATTATTTGACTCACTAGATTCAGGGTGAACTTCTTTAAATGTTTGAGTGCTAAAACCCTATGATTACATGCCCCCCGAGGGAAAACCAGGGTGCATCCTAACGACTCGATAAGACCTAAAGCCGATAAACTAGATATCCTAATGCATCAAGTTCAAGAAAATTTTGGGAGCTTTCTTTTTACTTTGCCTGTCAATGGTTTTGCACATGCTTAACACACGCAAAACCCACAAAACATGAAGATTTTGAAAGCAATGTGAAAATTTTAAAGCACTAGGCAAGCAAAAGAAGACAAGTCACCCAAGGATCATGGCAAGCAGATATATCAATGTTAAATGTAGCACACTAGCATGACCCTAACAATGCACACAAAAGAAAACAAAAATCAAAAGAAAAAGACTCGACTATGTACACACGTAAAACACCCCCACACCTACTTCATGCATTGTCCTCAATGAATGCGAACAAGATACTACATGGATATATGCATGAAAAAGGAGAGATCTCACCAACATGAAGTACAATGGGAAGTTCAAGGTCATGTTGATGGACACAAACCCGAATTCCCTCAAAACCTGTGAGATACTGAAGAAGGGAGATAAATACGTGAAGAATTGGGGCCCAAGTACACAAGGGTTGGGGCCCACAACAATCGATGCTCACTGAAGGAGTATTTTATTGCTTTTTTCGAGAAAAAAAAATTTGTTTTTTTAAATGATATATACAGCAACAACGATATTCTCATAATCATTTGGTCAAGGAACATCAAATGAGAACATCAAGTCATGAGGACCAGAGCCTTGCCGAGATGGGCAAACTTCACCGGTACTCTAAGGTGTCATGAGGGGTGAAAGGTCAAAGCTGAAAGGCTCAAACCCCTCATGATATTGGTCGGGCGTGGGCAACAAAGAATGAAGTTGTGTTGCCTCACTAGGGTTTAGTTGCTCATCGAATAAAACCCTCCAACCAATAGGCGGGTGCATCGGAATGAGTTCCTCGGGCTCATTCGATGGATGCAGCAGACTTGCATCACTAAGAATGGGGCTTCTCCCCAAGTCATCCAACAAGGACCTCCCACCATCATTTAGATCATCAAGCATAAGCTCGGTCATAGGTGCGTCCTTGTTGGAGTCAATATCAAGCTCAAATGGCTCAATGGCCATGGGACATGAGGTAGAGATACCTTCTGGTATAGGCGTATGATGAGGTGTCTCACTCTCACTAGTACTCTCAACTGAATCATGCAACGAACACTCCCTTTGGACATTCATGTTCGAGGCCAGCTCACTCTGTTGCATTGCAAAGACAGGCAATGAGTTTTCACTGGGCCCACGAACATTCTCAACGGGTTGCATTGGGGTTAGGGGTGTTCGTTGATTTTGTGGTGCTTTCTCCAATTGGCGGATGAAATTTAGATTTAAAGGTTCATCCATGGGTTCCTATTGCCTACCAGAGTTGAACACATGAAACTCGGCACTCATGTTACCGAATGAGAGCTTCATGAGACCATTTCTACAATTAATCAAGGCATTGGAGGTGACCATAAATGGTCTACCCAAATCCAAAGGTATTTCAGAGTGGGTGTTCGCAACAGGATTGGTATCGAGGACAACAAAATCGACTGGAAATATAAAATCTCCAACATTGATAAGCACGTCCTCGATAATCACCATGGGAATACGAATGGATCTATCCGCCAATTGAAGGGTGATCTTAGTTGGTTTCAATTCTCCCAAGTTAACTATTGATAAACAGAGAATGGGAGGAGGTTGACCGCTGATCCTAAATCAAGCAAAACATTGCTCATTCTAGTCTCCCCTATCGTACACTGAATAGTAGGACACCCAGGGTCCTTGTATTTCGTGTAGGTGGGATTGGACAAAAGTGAGCTCATATTTGCAGCCAAGAATGCTTTCTTAGGAACAGTGGTCTTCCTCTTGGTTGTGCAGAGATCCTTCAACACTTTGGCATATTGAGGTATTTGTTGGATGACATCCAACAAGGTTGGTTGTGCAGAGATCCTTCAACACTTTGGCATATTAAGGTATTTGTTGGATGACTTCCAACAAGGGGATGTTAACCTTTACTTTCTTAAACACCTCTAATATCTTGTCCATGTTGTCACTCTGCTTTTTAGTTAACCTACTTGGATAGGGAGCTTTTGGCAGGTAGGTTTTCTGCGGTGCCTGAAGAAAGCCTTGGTGTATTATCCTCACCCTCAGCTTCTTCTTCACCACCATTCCCACTAAGGGGCTGCATAGATGGTGGTGGTGGTGGCAAGGAAATGTGATTGTCAACCTGTTTTCCATTCCTTAAGGTCACAATGGAATTGATATGGTGAATAGGTTCCTCCACATGGTTCACTTGCCTCCCCCAAGATACCACATTCTCATTTTGCATGTGTTGTTGCTGGTACATGCGGGGGTTAGTCTCAGGCTGGCTAGGAAAAGACCTCTCTCTTTCATGTACAGATTGAGCCAATTGGCCCATCTGAAGCTCTAGAGATTTGATGGTCTGCTGATTTGAAGTGAGAACTTGACTTGTGAATGACATAAAATTTTTCATAGAGTTCTCAATTCCACGAGTCAAGTTCTCAAACGAATTAAACAGGGTTTCAAAGTTGTTAGAATTAGGGAAACCTGGTTGGTTGGTGCTTGGAACTTGGGGTTGCTGATATGAATGAGCATGCATGGGAGGTTGGTGTGATTGGTAAGGTGGTCTAGAGGAGTTTGAAGGAACACCCGGGGCATTAGTTTGGTTCCATGAAAAATTGGGGTGGTTCCTCCATCCAGGATTATAAGATGATGAGTATGGGTCATTCCTAGCTCTGTCATAGATGGCGTTGACACGCTCCATCTCAGGAGGAACAGACACACACTCGCTTTCTACATGACCTACCCTACCACATGAATGACACGGAACTGGACCAGATGTGGACATGTGAGGTGCACCTTGTTGGTTTTGGAGCTCAATCGAATCCATACGGCGCATTAAGGCCGCCATGCGCGCCTCGGTGGCCGTAGTTGTATCGACAACAACTGCGGCACCCGATCTAGTCGAGTTTGCATTCGCGATCCTCGCTCCAATGCTAGATGATGCAGGTGGTTCCCTCACACTCTCCCATTGCATGGTTTTCTCAGCAAGGTCTTCTAGGAAAGCCCATTGATTGATCGTTTTATATTTAACCGCAAGTGCACGACCGCGTTGGAGCGGTGGCAAATACGGGTCGTCCACTAGGAGGTGTGTCGACACTTGGTTTGTTCGAAGGCGAGAGGTAAAAGAAGGAGAGAAAGGATGTATTGATTACACTAAACTACACTAACATGCAAATGGAAATGGAAATGGAAAAGAAGCAACAAAAACTAAACCCCAAAGGGGGTAGAGAAATTATGTGAATATAAAGATGTGTGTGTGTGTAATTAAGCTCCTCACAACATGTAGTGCATGAAATCATAAAACTACATCCAACTTTGCCTCCACATGAATTAAGATTTCACTACATAAGAGTGGAGACCCATTAGATGGTTATGGAAATCATTTAAAGCTCAAGGGATTAAGATAACACACACTTAATACACTACATGATTATATCACATATTTCTCTACCCCCCAAATGGGGATGAAACTACTCACTACTCATTACACCAACTATATTAACAAAAGCAAGCATAATCCTGAAATGAAACTATACTACTCAAGCAACAAATATTAAAGAAGCATAAAACAAAACAAGCAACAAAGCAAACACATAAAAGGAAATCAACTAAGCAAGAATTAACAAGCTAAAGAAAACATCTATTATTAACTCACTCAAATTACAATCAGCTCTTCCTCCACCAGAGTTTTGCTTCAAGGCTTCACTCTTAGTAGGGAAGATGCCACCAAAGAGAGAGATGAATACAATGGGAGGTGAAGAGTTCTATTTATAAGCATGGAAAAAGCTAATCCGGGACAATCTCCCGATGTGGGACTAAACCAATACCAAAAATAGCCTAAACAAACCATAATACACGTCCAGGAGAAGACTTATCGGATCTAGAATGCTCCAGACCGCCAATTAGCGGTTTCAGACCGCCAATTGGTGGCCTATAGGATCCAGATCCATCTCGATTTGTTTGTGGGCTTTTCTTGAAGTGTGTATTGGTCTTGGATGCATCTACTCGGTCTGTTGGAGCTCCGACCCGAATCGAATTGCCAAAATACTCCCCATGATGGTGTGGAGTTTCCTGTTTTGCTCTTAGGTCCTTCGGTCTTACGATCAGGTCCTTCTCCATTGCATCTCAGTCCCTAGGTCTCACAATTAAGTCCTTTTTTTCCTGCTTTTGGGTTCTTTCATTGCTCTTCTCTTCAAACCTCTTTATTCCTGAAAACTAAACATAAAACTCGTCACGTTGCATTTCTTAGGTGTAACATAATGGATATAAGATATAAATATGAGCATAAAATGATGTCAATCAAATACCCCCACACCTAAGTTTTTGCTAGTCCCGAGCAAAACAAAGAAAGAGAAAAGCAAACGAGAAAGAAGAAATCCTAACTCACTTTCGTAGGAATCACGGTTGCACTTAGAACGTGCAACAAGCCGTTAAACCTCCTTGTTGCCAAGGAGGAGCAGTGTTGTCTCCTGAGGGTTTTCAGCGGATATACCCACAAAATCCGAACAAGATGTATTATTCAATCTAGACCTCAACTCGTTGGAAATATTTTGTCGATCAATGGACGCGGTAATCCTACGGGCCGACTCTATATAGGTAATCAGTCCACACCTAGCCTAATAAACCATTCGTGCAAGTTAAATAAGGAATTAAGTGAAAGACATGGACAACCTCAACATCCTCAAGTGCTACAAAGTGTAAGGTCCATTAAGGTTCTTATTTGCATTACCATTTTTTTTCTTTTTGTTTTTTTTCTCATTTTTTTCCTTTTTCTATTTATTAGTTGGAGCTTCATTCTCCCAGGGTCAGGTTTCGTGCATCATTGCCCATGAGGACTTACACTATCCCGTACACCTTTCCCCAAATCTCCACATAGGGCAATCCCTACCACCCGTGTAACGAGAGTTCGGTCGGCGCATCCCAAGTCAGATTACTCGAAAGCACCAGGCACAAAGTCCCTTCAGACCTACTTTCCCGAGTGATAGGAGCCGTGCGAGAAGAGAGAACACCTACTCACTTATTTCTTATCTACATATGAACCAAAACCCCTACCCGTATGTCTCACAACAAGATTTAGAGGGTCCTTGACTACAACAAACTTCCTTAAGTTAACAGACACGAATTATTGACTCACTAGGTTCAGGGCGGACTTCTTTAAATGTTTGAGCACTGAAACCCTATGATTACTCACCCCCAAAGGAATACTGGGGTGCATCCTAACGACTCGATAAATCCTAAAGTCACTGTACTAGATATCCTAATGCATCAAGTTCAAGACAATTTTGGGAGCTTTCTTTTTACTTTGCCTCTCAACATTTTTGCACATGCTAAACACACGCAAAACCCATAAAACATTTCCTTTCGCAAACACATGAATATTTTGAAAGAAATGTGAAAATTTTGAAGCACTCGGCAAGCAAAAGAAGACAAGCACCCAAGGATCATGGCAAGCAGATATATCGATATTAAATGCAGCACACTAACATGACCCTAACAATGCACACAAAAGAAAACAAAAACAAAGGAAAAGACTCGACTATGTACACACGTAAAACACCCCCCACACCTACTTCATGCATTGTCATCAATGAATGTGAGCAAAATACTACATGGATGTATGCATGAAACAGAATAGATCTCACCAACGTGAAGTACACAAGTAAGTTCATGGCTATGTTGTTGGACACAACCCAACTTCCCTCAAAACCTTTGAGATGCTAAAGAAGGGATACAAATACGTGAAAGAAATGGGGCCCAAAAACTCAAGGGTTGGGGCCCACTACAATCGATGCTCACTGAAGGAGTCTTCTTCTTTTTTTCTTTTTTTCTTTTTTTTAACCTATATACACATGAACGCTCAACCTCTCATGTAGGAGCATGAATGGTTGAGTGTGAGGGAGGTTCATGAAGGAACATGACCTCCTCGACTTCGGCGGGTGCCCCCTCTAAGTAGGGTTTGAAGCGTTGTCTATTAACTTTGAACACGTCCCCATTCCCTGGGTTCAAGATCTCAACCGCTCCATGAGGATAGACGGTTTGGACAATAAATGGGCCAGACCAGCGACTACGGAGCTTACCCGCAAACAGATGAAGCCGGGAATTGTAGAGCAACACCTTCTGCCCGGCTGTAAACACCTTTCGCATAATCATGCGATCATGAAACATCTTGGCTCGGGACTTATGAATTTTGGCATTCTCGTACGCATCATTGCGTAGCTCTTCCAATTCACAATGTCGAGCTTAGGTTGTACTCCCGCATGATCAAGATCCATATTCAGGTTCTTCATTGCCCAGAAAGCACGATGCTCAAGCTCGACGGGTAGGTGGCAAGTCTTGTCGTACACTACCCGATATGGGGACATACCCAAATTGGTCTTGTACGCGGTGCGGAAAGCCCACAACGCGTCATTCAACTTGGTAGACCAATCCTTCCTCGAGGAACTAACCGTCTTCTCAAGAATTTGCTTTAATTGACGGTTAGAGATTTCGACCTGCCCACTAGTTTGCGGATGGTATGGGGTCGCAAGCTTGTGGGTGATCGAATATTTCCTCATAAGCGCTTCAAAGGAGCGATTACAGAAGTGGGTACCCCTATCGCTGATTATGGTACGAGGAGTACCAAATTGTGCAAAAATGTCCCTCAAGAATTTGGTGACCACCTTGTTGTCATTGGTCTTAGTGGGTATAGCCTCAACCCACTTAGACACATAGTCAACGGCCACCAGAATGTAAACATTCTCGAACGAGTTCGGGAAGGGACCCATGAAATCGATGCCCCACACATCGAAGATGTCGACAACAAGGACATTTTGCAAAGGCATCATGTCACGTCGACCAATCCTGCCAAGGCGCTGGCACCTATCACATTGCTTACAAAAGTCGTAAGCATCCTTGAAAAGAGAGGGCCAGTAAAATCCAGATTGGAGCACCTTGGCAGCAGTTTTCTTTGCTCCAAAGTGTCCTCCACATGCCTTGGAATGGCAGAAGTGGAGTACACTTTGGAACTCGGTATCTGGGACGCACCGCCTGAAAATTTGGTCATAGCAGTATTTGAATAGGTAGGGGTCGTCCCAGTGGAAGAATCTGACATAAGATCTAAATTTAGATTGGTCAGATTTTGACCAACCCACAGGAAGTTGCTCGGTCACGAGATAGTTCACGATGTCGGCAAACCAAGGGCTATCCTCGATCGTGAACAACTGCTCGTCAGGAAATTTGTCATCATTGATTTGGTCTTGTGGGTTGGTCATCTCTAGACAAGACAAGTGGTCAGCTACAACATTTTCACACCCTTTTTTGTCCCGAATCTCGAGATCGAATTCTTGTAACAACAAGATCCATCTCAAGAGTCGGGATTTTGCATCATTCTTCTCCATGATGTGCTTGATGGTTGTGTGGTCAGAATAGATAATCACGTGGGAGCCAATCAAGTACGACCGGAATTTCTCCAAAGCAAATATGATTGCTAAGAATTCCTTCTCGGTCACAGTGTAGTTCAATTGGGCATCATTGAGTGTTCTACTGGCATAGTAGATCACATGAGGCAATTTGTCCAATCGTTGCCCAAGCACTGCTCCCACAGCGAAGTCAGATGCATCACACATTAACTCTAAGGGTTCAGTCCACACCGGTGCCTTAATAATGGGAGCTGAAGTCAACTCTTTCTTCAAGGTCAAAAAGGCCTCGTGGCAATCCGGTGTGAACTCAAAAATGGCATCCTTAGTCAACAAGGCGGTGAGAGGTCGAGCAATTTTGCTAAAATCCCGAATGAACCGCCGATAGAATCCAGCATGCCCCAAAAAGGCGCGGATATCCTTCACATTACGTGGCGGTGGGAGATTAGCAATGATACCCACTTCGGCGGGATCGACCTCAATTCCCCTACTTGAGACCACGTGTCCAAGTACAATCCCTCGCTTCACCATGAAGTGACATTTCTCCCAATTGAGAGCGAGGTTCTTCTCACGGCATCGCTTGAGGACAAGGCTCAAGTGATGAAGGCACTCATCAAAGGAAGCGCCAAATATGGAAAAGTCGTCCATGAAGATCTCAAGGAAACACTGAACAATATCGGAGAAGATGCTGATCATACACCTTTGAAACGTTGCCGGCGCATTACATAACCCAAAGGGCATGCGACGGTAGGCAAACGTGCCAAAGGGACAAGTAAATGTGGTTTTCTCTTGATCCTCGGGGGCGATGGGAATTTGGTTGTAACTGGAGTATCCATCAAGAAAACAATAATACTCATGTCCGACAAACCTTTCCAACATCTGATCTATGAATGGCAATGGGAAATGATCTTTCCGCGTTGCCGCATTGAGCTTGCGATAATCAACACAAACTCGCCAGCCAGTTTGCAGGCGTGTCGGGATAAGCTCATTATGCTCATTCTCCACAACCGTCATGCCTGACTTCTTGGGAACCACATGGACAGGACTCACCCACGAACTATCAGAGATAGGATAGATTATGCCATGATCCAAGCACTTAAGAACCTCCTTTCGGATGGCTTCTTTCAGTACAGGATTCAATCTTCGTTGTGGGTCCCTGCGGGGCCTAGAATCCTCTTCCATGTGGATCTGATGCTGAACAATACCAGGGCTAATTCCCTTGATATCCTTCAAGGACCACTTGATCGCCTCTTTGTTTTCAAAGAGTACTCTTTTGAGGGCAACCTCTTGATCATTTTCAAGATCAGAAGCAATAATGAGTGGCAATGTCTCATTATCCCCTAAAAAGATGTACTTTAGGTTATCGGGGCGCGGTTTAAGCTCGACCAGAGGTGGGTCCTTGTCGGATTCAGAGTTACTTTCAAGTGGCTCAAGGGCCACGGGGTAAGAGGAGCAAGCACCCAGATGTGCCTCCTCGTCCAGAGATATGCTGGCGGATTCCTCAAGATCCTCTTTACTCGCAACCAGATCATTAGGCACCTCAATAATATGTCGATGTGAGTCGAACATGCCTAATGAATCAGGCTCATCCGTGTCCTGGATGAAATTGGCTCCGACAGTGTCGTCGAAGAGCCCAGGTTGCTTACCAAGAGTGAAGATGTTGAAATCCACCGTGAGGTTTCCAAAAGACAACCTCATCAAGCCATTACGACAATTGATCAAAGCATTAGATGTCTCAAGAAATGGCCTCCCAAGGATCACAGGAATCTGTCCTTGTGGGTTGGACACGGGTTCGGTATCCAAGATGATGAAATCAACTGGAAATACGAACTCACCCACTTTGATAAGGACAAGCTCCACACTCCCTCGTGGAATTTTGACGGATCTATCAACCAACTGGAGGGTTGTCCTCATTGGTTTAAGATCACCTATTCCAAGGTTGACATAGACTGAGTATGGAAGGACGTTCACAGATGCCCCCAAATCCAATAAAGCTTGAGAGATTGTCACATTCCCAATCATGCAAGAGACAGTGGGACAACCTGGGTCCTTGTATTTGACTTGCATGGGCTGTGTCAATATGGAGCTCACATTGGCAGCCAAAAAGGCCTTTTTGGGCACATTTGTTTTTCTCTTGGTGGTGCAAAGGTCTTTCAGGAACTTGGCATACGGTGGCATTTGTTGAACAACGTCTAACAACGGGATGTTCACCTTTACTTGCCTGAGTACCTCAACGATCTTGTCCCAATGCTCATCATGTTTTTTCGTCAACCAAGGAGGGAATGGTGCCTTGGGGACATAAGAATCACGAGGAGGAGTCTCAGAATTAGGTTCCTTAACAGGCTCAAGACTCTCCTTGGAAGTCTCGCCAACACGGTTGGCTTCAGGCATTTCCACATTGTTGTCAACGACCCTTCCCGATCTCAAGGTATGAACAACATTGGCATGTTGGGAAGGGTCACTTTCAACATTGTGTACATTTTGCCTGGTATGAGCAGGCTGACCCCTGCGATTAACCACAGGTTGACTCGGTAACTGACCCTTCTCACGTTCATGGAGCTGATGAGCCAACTGGCTAACTTGCATTTCCAATGCTTTGACCGAATTATTGCTGGCCGCAAACATGGATTGAGTGCTCTGCATGAACGTTTGAAGGGTTTGTTCAAGGGTAGAGTCCTTAGGGTCAACCCGCTGGGGTGGTGGAGTCTGGTTAGAATAACCCGACGAAGAGGCCTGACCAGGTTGGTAACTATGGTGCTGAGACCTTTGATGTGGGGGTTGGTAGGTCGCCGATGGGCGTGGAGGTTGATAAGGTGGAGGTGGAGGTGGAGGTTGAGCGTGCGAGCTCTGACCGTGGCCTCCACTAGACCCCCAAGAGAAGTCAGGATGGTTACGCCATCCCGGGTTGTAGGAATGACTGTACGGGTCGTTTCGGAGCCTTTGTTGATACATCGCATTTGCATGCTCAGTATCCCTTGGAGTGTAAGCGCACTCCAAGTCATCATCTCCCGACAGTCCACACCTAGTACACCCGGGAGTAGCGACCTGAGCTACAGGAGCTCGGTCAATCTCCAAACTCTCTATCCTACGCATGAGAGCATCCATTTTCACCTCAGACGCAATAATCGACTCAACATGATATGATCCAGCTCGACCAGAAGACCTGGCGGCTGGTGGCTCTCTCATGGTGTCCCACTCGAAGGTACGCTCAGCCATGGACTCAAAAGTGTCCCATGCCTCCTCGATGTGTTTCATTTGGAAGTCACCCTGACACATCGACTCCAACAATGTGCGGGTGTTGTAGTTGATGACCTCATAAACAATCTGGCACAGCTGCCATAGCTCAAGTCCATGATGAGGGCATTGCTGGAGAAGGTCCTTGAACCTCTCAAAGAAACCATGAAAAGATTCGGTCTCGGTCTGATACATTTGATGTATCTGGTGCCGTATCTGTTGAGTTCTCCTTTAAGGGAAAAATCTCTTAAGAAAGACGGTCACAAAGTCATCCCAAGACCGAATCGAGGTCGCCGGGAGGCTATACATCCATTTCTTCGCATTATCCTTCAATGCGAAAGAAATCATCCTCAACCGGACTGAATCCTCGTCAAGCTGTTGAAGCTTGAATAGGGAGCATACTTCCTCGAATCCGCGTATAAAGATATACGGATCCTCCTTATTGGCAGTAAAGGTTGGAAGCATGCTCACATATTGAGGTTTCAGCTCATAGTTGGTCCCGCGAGCAGGGGGAAGAACTATGCAAGAAGGCTGCGCGGCCCGAACAGGATGGGTCCGCTCCCACAAAGTCATCGGTCTATCATGTCGAGCTAAAGGTGGTGGTGCACCAAGAACTCGATCCTGACCGAATCTCCCTTCCTCTCGAGACAGAGGAGGAGGAGAAGGAGGTCTACGTGGTGGTGGGAGCGGACCGAGGTACTCCATGTATGGAACCCGGTCTCCCTCGCCACCACGAGACGACTCGGCCTCTTGCTCCAAAGGAGCCCTCTTGCTCCAAAGGAGCACGAGGCGGAGATGGTCGATCACCAAGACCATCCATCTCAGAAGAATGCACTCTCTCAAGTCGAGCGCTCTCACCAAAACGAGCCCAACCTCACATTAAATGCTCGACTCGACTCTAACAAACACTCAACAGAAGGTGTACTAGAGGAGGAGACTATACGTAGAGAATAGATGAGGAGAGGACTCAGGTGAGGAGGGAAGAATCCCTAGAGCTAGCGTGGGTAGAGGGATCAGGAAGAAGCCTAACTAGCAAGCACGACTCAAACAATGTAAGGTAATGGGTCATTAGGCTAGACGAGGCCTAACTTCGAGGTCACTAGCCTCGACACGTCTCACCTCCCTACAACGAGGACCACAATGCCCAGAATGTGATACCAGATCCAGAGATCCAGTACCTCCTACTATCGACAAGGTAGGCAACGCCGATCAGGTCATGACGGTCTCAACTAGATTACTCTCCTAGTGCGCCCGCAATCCTAGGGCCAATGTGTACTTACTTTTAGTTAAGGCTTTATTAAGAGTGGTTTTTGGGGCCAAGGGAAGGGTGATGAAATCCCCCACCTTATCTTTTATGGGACAACCCCTCCTTAGTAGCGATTTAATCCTAGATCTAGCAATCAATCGCTCCAATCAAACGCTCTCTCACTCTTGTCCCGATGCACCTTACGAACTAATGCATGATCGAAACATGCATGAATGAGAGATTTGGGTGCACGTACCTCACGCCAGCAATCAACAACAAAATGTAAAGAAAAGAAAAGACTAATGCATGCAAGGTCTACACATGATGCATGACCTAGATGGCAAGGAGTCTTATCTTTTGCTTTGAGTTTTATGGTCCAAGTTGATTAATGGGGGAGTGATTAATGATCTGGGAGCAAAAGAGAAGTCACAACATGCATAATACGGCTCCCAGATAACACCAATTAAAGAACTAACTACCAGAACAAATTTTGAAGCAGGAAACCCTCACCAGGCCGCCAATTGGAGGTCTCCAACCACTGATTGGCGGTCCTTTTTGAGCTTCTGGTCCCCAAACTTGTCCAGTAGCCTCCCCTTGCTCCGATGGTTCCCTGAAACTAAGAAAAACTGGAAACAAAAAATCAAAAACCCCTCGAATCGTCCAAACCAAGGTCTGGACAGAGCACCTCCTCGGCAACGGCGCCAAAAACTTGATTGATCGTTTTATATTTAACCGCAAGTGCGCGGCCGTGTTGGAGCGGTGGCAAATACGGGTCGTCCACTGGGAGGTGTGTCGACACTTGGTTTGTTCGAAGGCGAGAGGTAAAAGAAGGAGAGAAAGGATGTATTGATTACACTAAACTATACTAAGATGCAAATGGAAATGGAAATGGAAAAGAAGGAAGAAAAACTAAACCCCAAATGGGGTAGAGAAATGATGTGAATATAAAGATGTGTGTGTGTAATTAAGCTCCTCACAACATGTAGTGCATGAAATCATAAAACTACATCCAACTTTGCCTCCACATGAATTAAGATTTCATTACATCATTAAAACATACAAGACAATAATTGGAATGAAGCTAAATGAACTCAAGTATAAAGACTAGACCCTACTATGTCTCCACATGAATTAAGATTTCACTACATCATTAAAACATACAAGACAATAATTGGAATGAAGCTAAATGAACTCAAGTATAAAGACTAGACCCTACTATGCCTCCACATGAATTAAGATAAGACTATATCGTTAAAACATACAAGACATTAACCAAGGTAAATGAAACAAGAGTTCATACACTACAACTTGTGTTTCCAATATTAATTCCTATCCATATCCTAACTTTATCATTCCCCATAAAATAGATTCACTAATCAAAGCATAAGCTAAGCTTCATTCAAGAGCATTAACATATCAAAAATAAGAGTGGAGACCCATTAGATGGTTATGGAAATCATTTAAAGCTCAAGGGATTAAGATAACACACACTTAATACACTACAAGATTATATCACATATTTCTCCACCCCCCAAATGGGGATGGAACTACTCACTACTCGTTACACTAACTATATTAACAAAAGCAAGCATAATACTGAAATGAAACTATACTAATCAAGCAAGAAATATTAAAGAAGCATAAAACAAAACAAGCAACAAAGCAAACCCATAAAAGGAAATCAACTAAGCAAAAATTAACAAGCTAAAGAAAACATCTATTATTAACTCACTCAAATTACAAGCAGGTCTTCCTCCACCAGAGTTTTGCTTCAAGGCTTCACTCTTAGTAGGGAAGATGCCACCAAAGAGAGAGATGAATACAATGGGAGGTGAAGAGTTCTATTTATAAGCATGGAGAAAGCTAATCCAGGACAATCCCCCTATGTGGGACTAAACCAATACCAAAAATAGCCTAAACAAACCATAATACACGTCCAGGAGAAGACTTATCGGATCTGGAATGCTCCAGACCGCCAATTGGCGGTTTCAGACCACCAATTGGCGGTTTCAGACCGCCAATTGGCGGCCTATTGGATCCAAATCCGTCTGGATTTGTTTGTGGGCTTTTCTTGAAGTGTGTCTTGGTCTTGGATGCATCTACTCGGTCTGTTGGAGCTCCGACCCGAATCGAATTGCCAAAATACTCCCCATGATGGTGTGGAGTTTCCTGTTTTGCTCTTAGGTCCTTCGGTCTTACGATCAGGTCCTTCTCCATTGCATCTCAGTCCCTAGGTCTCACAATTAAGTCCTTTTTTCCTGCTTTTGGGTCCTTTAATGGCTCTTCTCTTCAAACCTCTTTATTCCTGAAAACTAAACATAAAACTCGTCACGTAGCATTGCGTAGGTGTAAGATAATGGATATAAGATACAAATATGAGCATGAAATGATGTCAATCACCCATTCCTCCCTTTCATCCTTTCCCAAGAACTCTCCTTGAGACATGGACTCAAGGAGCGTTCGGGATGGGATGTGAAGACCCTCGTAAACAACCTCACAAAGATGCCACAACTCAATGTCAGGGTGAGGGCATGAGGATAGTAGTTCCTTCAACCTCTCTAGATATGCATGAAATGTCTCGGTCTCATGTTGATAGAACGAATTGATTTCGTTCCTCAATTTTTGAGTCCGATGATTTGGAAAGTACTTCTTGAGGAATGCAGATTGAAACTCGTCCCAAGTCTTAAAGGCATTCGCCTGGTTGCTGTAAAACCACTTCTTGGCGTCATCCTTTAGTGCAAAAGGAACGAGCCTAAGATGGATGGAGTCTGTGCTATGTTGTTGCAGCTTGAACATAGCACAGACCTCCTCAAATTCCCTGAGAAAGATATAGGAGTCACCCTTCCCAGTGAAGCGAGGGAGCATGGACATAAACTGAGGCTTAACCTCAAAATGGTTCCCATTAGCCTCTGGTAATACGATGAATGAGGGTAGAGTTGTACGGCTCGGGTAGCATCGATCACGTAGAGGTATGGGAACGACAACTGGAAGCACTGGTGGAGCAGGTGGGTCCAGCAACTGCTCCTCCTCACGGAAATTAGCAGCCATGGAACCCAAACTGCGTGCGACACGAGAGGAGGAGGGTGTCGAGATATCGATGACCGAAGCCGGATTGACAACGCTCCTCGTCAAACGACCCCTGTCGTCTCGTGTCCACGAAATCATACACAAAGGTGCACGCACACAAACCAAAACCTTTTTTTTCAAAGAATGTGCGTAGAGGAGAAGACGGGGGAACACAGGAGAGAAAGAATGACTCAGGAGAGAAGGGAAGAAGTCCTTATGCTACGGCGGATGGGTACAGGTAGAAGCACACAAGCAAACAAGGCTCAAGCAATCCTAAGGTCGCTATAGGTCCTTACAGCTAGACGATGCCTAACTTCGAGGTCACACGGACTCAACACGCCTCACCTCCCTACGACGAGGACCACAAAGCCCAGCAAGTGAGCCAAGATCCGGGGATCTCGTCTCTCCTACTATCGACAAAGTGGGCAACGCCGATTAGGTCATGACGGTCGGGACCGGATCACTCTCCTAATGCGTCCGAATTCCTTAAGGCCAATGTCTACTTGATTTTAAAATTAGGCTCTTTATTAGTGTGGTTTTGGGGGTGAAGGAAAGGGTGATGAAATGCCCCACCTTATCTTTTATGGGACAACCCCTCCTTAGTAGCGTTTTGGAGTCCTAATCTAGCAATCAACTCTCCAAACAAAACGCTCAACTCACACTTGCTTCAATGCACTTCCTACTAACTAATGCATGTTCATACGAAATGCATGAATGAGAGTAGAAGGTGCGTACCTCACGCCAGCTCTTAGCAACAGAAAATAAAGCTAAGATAAAAGACAATCTAAATGCCTAAGTCACATACATGATGCATGACCTAACCAACAAGAATGCCTAATCTTTTGCTTTGAGTTTTAGGGTCCAAGTTGCTTAAAGGAGGTTTGCTTATTGATCTGGGGACAAACTATAAGTCAAAGCATGCCAAATCGAGTCCCAGATCATTATATCATATAAAGCAATACTCCACAGAAATTTAGAGGTGAAATGAAACAACCAGACCGCCAGTTGGTGGTTGTAGACCGCTGATTGGCGGTCTTCTTCTCTCAGACCGCCTCCAAACTTCACCAGATGCTTCCCCTTCGCAATGTGAGTCTCCTAAAACAAAGAAAACTACAAGACAAAAATTAAATCCACTCGAATCGTCCAAACAAGAGTCTGGACTGACACCTCCCCGGCAACGACGTCAAAAACTTGTTGAACATTTTATTTAAAACTGCAAGTGCACGGCCGCGTTGAAACGGTGGCAAATACGGGTCGTCCTCAGGGAGGTGAGCAGCCTCTCGTTTGCACGAAATCAAGTGGCGAAAAAAATGGAAGAGAGTTTGGATTATGCTACGCTACGCTACACTACACTACGAAGTATGAAATGTGAAAGAAAGCAACAAACGATTAACTAAAACTAAACTAAGAACGAAAGACGAGTGCTGGAATTCAGAAATGGAAAACCCCCTAAGGGGTGGAGTGAGTGCACACATGCAAAGAGGTGGGTGTTGAACACATTCTTTAAGCACAAATGAAGGTGGTGTTATCATGCATAGGAAGTGTCTAAATGTTATGGCAAAACCTATCAATCTATTCACCAACCTAGTTGATTAACATTTACATATACAAGTTGTTTATTTCTAAACTTAAACAAGCATGAGAGGTGTCTAATCATTTTGGCAAAACTCATCAAGTTATAAATTCTATCCTAAACAAGCAAGCATACATTCATGTTTTATCAACATATTGGAAATAAAGCATTCATTCCATTCTCTAATGCATGTATGAACATCTACTCCACCCCCCAAAGGGGGTGGAACTACTCACTAAACATTACACTAAGAATTAAACTAAGCAAAGAAAGCATATTAACTAAGCTACGAAAACTAATGAAATGAAATTAAGCAAAGCAAAACAAACAACAAGAAACAAACAACATATTAATAAAAACTTGTATTAAAATGACTCACATTAAAAGTAGCATCCTCCTACTTTAGTGTGTGCTTCAAGGCCTCACTTCTAGTAGGAAGAATAGTCACTTAAAATATGGAGTGATTACAATGGAAGGTGAAGAGTTCTATTTATAGCCATGGAAAAAGGCAAACCGGGACAATCCCCCGATGTGGGACTAAACAGATACCAAAAATAGCCTAAACATCCTCTGATACATGTGCAGGAGAAATTTTAGCGGATTTGGCCAAAATGGACCGCCAATTAGCGGTCTTGGACCGCCAATTGGCGGTCTATATGGTTCAGATCCTGCTCATTTTTGTTGAGGCCTTTTCTTGGTATATTTGTTGGTCTTGGATGCATTCACTTGGTTTGTTGGAGCTCCGACCCGACTCGAATTGCTAAAATACTCCCCATGATGGTGTGGAGTATTCTGTTTTGCTATTAGGTCCTTCTGTCTTACATTCAGGTCCTTCTCCCTTGCATCTTAGTCCCCAGATCTCTCAATTCAGTCCTTTTCCCAGCTTTTGGGTTCTTTTATGCTTCATCTCTTCAAACCTATTTATTCCTGAAAACTAAACATAAAACTCGTAACATAGCATTGTTTAGGTGAAAGATAATGGATATAAGATACAAATATAAGCATGAAATGATGTCAATCATTAAGCGTTTCTTTGGAGAGTTGATTTATAGATTTAGACTCCTAACGTTACTAAGGAGGGGTTGTCCGATATAAGATAAGGTGGGGGATTTCATCACCCTTTCCTAGGCCCCAAAAATCACACTAATCAAGAGCCTAACTTTAAAATCAAGTAGACATTCGCCCCTAAGGATCTCAGGCGCATTAGGAGAGTGATCCGGTCACGACCATCATGGCCTGATCAGCGTCGCCCACTCTGTCAATAGTAGGAGAGACGAGATCTCCCAATCTTAGCTCACTTGCTGGACTTTGTAGTCTTCGCCATAGGGAGCTGATGCGTGTTGAGGCCGTGTGACATCGTAGTTAAGCGTCGTCTTGTTGTAAGGACCTATAGCGACCTGAGGTGGTTTGAGCCTTGCTTGCTTGTGTGCTTCTACCAGTACCTACCCTTCGTAGCATAAGGACTTCTTCCTTTCTCTCCTAAGTCATTACCTATCATCTGTGTCTTCCCGTCTTCTCCCCTACGCACATTCTGCCTTTATTGTTAAAAAACCAAAAAAAAAGTTTTCTTTCTTTTTGTCTGACTCGTGTGGGTGTGCAATCTTTATGCATGCCAGTGTGGTCACGAGACGTTGTAGGTCGTTTGATGAGATTCGACATCGATCCATCCTCGATTGTTGACCTTTCGAACGCATCCCCATCTCGTGTCCTACATAGTCCCAGGACCATGACCGGTTGTCAACCACACGAGGGTGACCTAGATATTGGATTCACACCACCTTCTGGTCCAGGAGGTGGGGATCCACAATCTCATCACCTGGTTCCCCAGGCTCCCATCCCCCTTTACGATCGATGTTATCCGAGTCGTACTGCTCTACCTTCGTGCATCGTATTGTCCGAGGCAAATGGGAACTACTTTGAGGTTAAGCCTCAAATTATCTCCATGCTCCCTCACTTCACTGGGAAGGGTGATCCATATATCTTTCTTAGGGAATTTGAGGAGGTCTGTGCAATGTTCATGTTGCATTAAAACTTAACACAAATTCCATCCATCTTAGGCTTGTTCCCTTTGCACTAAAGGATGATGCCAAGAAGTGGTTGTATAGAAACCAGGCGAATGCCTTTAGGACTTGTGATTAATTTCAATATGCATTCCTCAAGAAGTACTTTCCAAATCATCGGACTCAAAAACTGAGGAACGAAATCAATTAGTTTTATCAACATGAGACTGAATCATTTCATGCATACTTAGAGAGGTTCAAAGAGCTACTTTCCTCATCCCCTCACCATGGCATTGAGTTGTGGTGCATTTGTCATATTGTTTACGAGGGTCTTCACATCCCGTCCTGAACGCTCCTCGAGTCCATGTGTCAAGGAGAGTTCTTAGGAAAGGATGAAAGGGAGGCATGGGCTTTCCTAAAAGACCTTGCTGAGAAGACCATGTAGTGGAAGAGTGTGAGGGAACCATCACCATCATCTAGCATAGGAGCGAGGATCACAAACTCAACTAGATCGGGTGTCACATTTGCTGTCGATACCACTATGACCACCGAGGCACGCATGGCGGCCTTAATGCGCCGCATGGATTTGATTGAGCTCACAAACAAGCAAGGTGTGTCACATGTGTCTACATCTGGTCCAGTTCCCTGTCATCTATGTGGTAGGATTGGTCAACTAGGAGGCGAGTGTGCATCCATTCCTCCTGAGATGGAACATGTCAATGTCATCTATGATAGATCCAGGAATGATCCCGAACGTTTTAAATTTAGACCGCAAGTGCACAGCCGTCGGTGAAGACGGGGCAAGTACGGGTCCTCCGCAGGGAGGTGAGTAGCCTTTGGTATGACCAAAATCAGATGGCGAGTAAAGGGCAAAAAGATGTGATTACGCTAAAGCTAAACTACACTAAACTAATAAGTACGAAATGCGAAAGAAATCACAAAAGATTGGAAATCAGAAAGAGAAACTCCGAGGGGGTAGAGTGTGTGCACATATGAAGTTAAATAAGTGATGAAAGATGCATGTAAGCATGTATGTGTGTGTGTTGTGTGTGTGTCTTCATGCATAGTAAGTGTCTAAAGATGTGGCAAAACCTATCAATCCATTCGCACAACGTATCGGCAATTACTACTTGATTAACATAATATCAGGCTCAGTATGAAAAGTGTCTAAAATATGACAAGATTCATCAAAAACAATAAACTCATGTGAAGCACAAAGGTAAGCATGGGAGGTGTCTAAATGTTATGGCAAAACCCATCAAATCAAAGTTTTTTCAATCAATCAAGCAAGCAAACAAAAAATACAAACACATAACTAACATGTAGCATATTGAACAGGAAATTTCAGTCAATAAACATGAGAAAATTAAGAATAGGAAGTGTCTAAATCTTATGGCAAAATCCATAAATTTCCCATGTAGATGATTAAAATACCCCCATTGAACATACAAAACATGCAAGTCTACACATTCAAAAATTCATCAAACATCCAAACTTCGCAATATATATGAACATCATCTCCACCCCCAAAGGGGATGAATCTACTCACTACACATTATTCTAGCAATTAAACTAAAGAAGAAAGGAGACATTCTAACTAATTTAGCCTAAGATCAAAGAGATAAGAATAAGCTAAGCATGCATAAAAAAGAAACAACATGAGAATAAAACAATGACAAATTATTTTATTAAATGACTCACATTACTAGTAGCATTCTTCTCCACCTTGAGTTTTTGCTCCAAGGCTTACTCCAAGTAGAGAGAATGCCACCAAGCAATGGGTGAATACAAAAGGAGAGACCATAAATGGACTAAATACAACCTAATTCAACACCCGACCGAATCAAGGGTAATTTGGGACAAAATGGACCCCCAATTGGTGGTCTAAATGGGCTTGATCGGGTCGGATTTCGGGTGGCTTGATTTTGTCTTGATTTCTTGGTGTTTGATGAACCCGATTTGGTTGTTGATGGTTGGGCCTGGATTAATTGCTAAAATACTCCTCATTAAGGTGTGGAGATTCTTGATTTGCTCATTGATCCTTTTTGTTTTACATTCGGGTCCTTCTCTCCTTCATCTAAGTCCATAAATCTTACAACTTAGTCATTTTCCTTGCTTTTGAGTCTTTTTTATGCATCTTCTCTTGAACCCTATTTATTCCTGAAACTCAAACACAAAACTCGTTATGTATCATTGTTTAGGCTCAAACTAATAGATATAAGACACGAATGTACGCATGATAAGATGCCAACCATCTGCACAACAAAGAGGAAGATCAATGTTCCTAAGAAAGTATTCTTAGCTGCGAGTGTAAGCTCACTTTTGTCCAATCCTTCATACACAAAGTACAAGGACCCTGGGTGTCCTACTATTCAGTATAGGATAGAGGACACTAACATGAATAATGTATTGCTTGATTTAGGATCAGCGGTCAACCTCCTCCCATTTTATGTTTATCAACAGTTGAACTTGGGAGAATTGAAACCAACAAAGATCACCCTCCAATTGGCAGATAGATCCATTCATATCCCAAAGAGGATTATTGAGGATGTGCTTATCGAAGTTGGAGATTTTATATTTCCAATAGATTTTGTCATCCTCGATAGTAATCCTATTGCGAACACCCACTCTCAAATACCTTTGATTTTGGGTAGACCATTTCTGGCAACCTCCAACGCCTTAATTAATTGTAGAAATGGTCTCATGAGGCTCTCATTCGGCAACATGAGTGTCGAGTTTCATGTGTTCAACTATGGTAGGCCATAAGAACCCTTGGACCAACCTTTAAATCTCAACCTCATTCACCAATTAGGGAAAGCACCACAAAATCAACAAACACACCCAACACCAATGCAACCCATTGAGATGTTTGTTTGCCCAGCGAAAACTCATTATTTGTCTTTGCAATGCAAGAGAGTGAGCTGGCATCAAACATGAATTTACAAAGCGAGTGTTTGTTGGACAATTCCGTTGAGACTATTAGTGAGGGAGACACCTCATCATATGCCCATACCAGAAGGTTTCTCTACCCCATGTCCATTGGCCGTTGAGCCTTTTGACCTTCATCTTGACTCCAACAAGCACCCACCTGTGAGTGAGCTTATGATTGATAATATAAAGGAGCTTGGGTGGTCCTTGTTGGATGACTTGGGGAGAAGCCCCACACTTAAAGAAAATGGTGTGTCACATCCTACGAATGAGACTTCGGAACTCATTCCGATGCACCCGCCTACTGGTTGGAGGGTTTTGTTCGATGAGCAACTAAACCCTCGTGAGGCACAACAACTCCACTCATTCATGTTGCCTACACCCAACCAATATCATGAGGGGTTCGAGCCTTTCAGCTTTGACCTTTCACCCCGCATAATACCTCAAAGTACCAATGAAGTGGGCCCATCTTCGCAAATCTCTGGTCCGTAGGACTCGATGTTCTCATTTGATGTTCCTTGACCAAATGATTATGAGAATATCTTTGTTGATGTATATATCTTCTTTAGAAAAGAAAAGAAAAGAAAAGAAAAAAAGAAGAAAAACACACACAAAATACTCCACAAGTGAGCATTGGTTGTTTTGGCCCCAACCCTTGAGTATTTGGGCCACATTTGTTTGACATATTTGTCTCCCTTCTTAAGTATCTCATAGGTTTTTGGGAATTCGGAGTTATGTCCATCAACATGACCATGAAACTTTCCTTGTGCTTCACGTTGGTGAGATCTTTTCTTTCTCATGCATAAATCCATGTAGTTTCATACTCACATTCATTGAGGACAATGCATGAAGTAAGTGTGGGAGGTGCTTTACGTTTGTATATATGTGGAGTCGAGTCTTTTTCATTTTGTCTTCGTTTTCTTTTATTTGTATTGTTAGGGTCATGATAGTGTGTTGCATTTAACATTGATATATCTGCCTGTCATGATCCTTAGGTGACTTGTCTTCTTTTGTTTGCCTAGTGCTTTCAAATTTTCACATTTCTTTCAAAATCTTCATATGTTTGCGAAAGAAAATGTTTTGCGTGTGTTTAGAATGTGCAAAACCATTGAGAGGCAAAGTAAATAGAAAGCCCCCAAAATTGTCTTGAACATGATGCATTAGGATATCTAGTATACCGGCTTTAGGTCTTATATAGTCGTAAGGATGCACCCCGGTTTTCCCAAGGGGGCGAGTAATTATAGGGTTTCAATACTCAAACAACTAAAAAGAAGTCCAGCCGGAATTTAGTGAGTCAAATAATTCGTGTCTATTAATATAAGGAGGTTTGTCGTAGTCAGGGACCCTTAAAATCTTGTTGTGAAACTTTAAGTGTAGGGGTTTTGGTTCCCATGTAGATAAATAAATAAGTGGTGTTCTATCTTCGTGCATGGCTCCTACCACTCGGGAAATTAGGTCTGAGGGGACTTGGTGCTTGGTGTGTTCGAGTCATTTGATGCACTGACCGAACTCCCGTTACACGGGTGGTAGGGATCGCCCGATGTGGAGATTTGGGGGAAGTTGTACGTGATGGTGTAAGTCCTCACAGGCAATGATGCACAAAACCCGGCCTTAGGAGAATAAACACCAACCAATGTAATGCTCCAAAGAAGAAGAAAAATGATGAATGAAGAAAAGAAAAGAAAGAGTCAAATAAGAACCTTAATGGACTTTACACAATGTATCACTTTAAGAAGTTAATGTTGCCTCTGTCTTTTACTTAAGTTCTTAATTAACTTTCACTAATGATTCATTAGGCTAGGTGTGTGGACTGATTACATATATAGAGTTGGCCCGTAGAATTAACGCGTTCAATGATCGACAAAAATGAGTCCATCGAGTCGTGTTTCTAGGTTGATTAATGCATCAATGTTTGGATTTTGTGGGTATATCCATTGAAAACCCTCAAGACAACACTCCTCCAGCTTGGCAACAAGGAGGTTTAACGACTTGTTGCACGTGCTAAGTGCAACTGTGATTCCTACAAAAGTGAGTTAGGATTTCCTTGTTTTACGTGTGATTTTTCCTTTCTTTCATTTTTCATTTTCTTTGTTTTGCTCGGTACTAACAAAAGTTAGGTGTACGGGTGTTTGATTGACATCATATCATGCATATATTTGTGTCTTATATCCTCTATTTTTAGCCGAAGCAATGCTATGTAATGAGTTTATGTTTAAGTTTCAGGAATAAATAGGTTTGATAAGAAGAGATTCAAAAAGGACTCAAAAGCAAGGAAAATGACTAAGTTGCAAGACTTATGGACTGAGATGAAAGAGAGAAGGACCCGGATGTAAAACCAAAAGGATCAATGAGCAAATCAAGAAGCTCCACACTTTAATGAAGAGTATTTTGGCAATTAAATCCGGGCCCAACCATCAACAACCAAATCAGGTTCAACAAACACCAAGAAATCAAGCCAGAACCGAGCCACCAAAATCCAGACTCGATTAGACACATATAGACCGCCAATTGGTGGTCCAAATGTGTCCAAATGCGACATGGTTGAGTCGGGTCGTGTATTATGTTGTTTTATGTCCATTTATAGTATGTGTTTAGTCCCATACTGGGAGATTGTCCCCGTTTACGTTTTTTCATGCCTATAAATAGAAATCTTCCTCCTCATTTGTATTCACCAATTTCTTGGTGGCATTCTCTCTACTTGGAGTAAAACCTTGAAGCAAAACTCAAGTGGAGAAGAATGCTACTTGTAATGTGAGTCATTTAATAAAATAATTTTCATAGTTTTGTTCTCATGTTGTCTCATTTTCTTGCATGCTTAGCGTAGTCTTGTTTCTTTAATCTTAGTCTAAATTAGTTAGAATGTCTCCTTTTCTTTATATGAATGATTGTTTGATGTGTAGTGAGTGGATCCATCCCCTTTGAGGGGTAGAGATGATGTACATATATGTTGTGAAGTTTGTATGTTCAGTGGGGGTATTTTAATTATCTACATGTTAGGGGATTTTGATGGGTTTTACCATAAGATATAGAAATTTCACATGCTTAGTTTCCTCATGTTTATTGACTGAAGTTTCCTGATGCTACATGTTAGTTATGTGTTTGTATTTGTGTTTGCTTGCTTGATTGATTGAAGAAACTATGTTTTCATGGGTTTTGCCATAACATTTAGACACCTCCCATGCTTAGCTTCGTTCTTCACATGAGTTCATGGTTTTCTATGAGTCTTGTCATATCTTTAGTCATTTCTCATGCTGAGCCTAATCTTTTGATAATCAAGAAGTAATTGTCGATACGTTGTGTGAATGGATTGATAGGTTTTGCCACATCTTTAGACTATTCCTATGCATGAAGACACACACACGACACACACATACATTCTTACATGCATCATTCATCACTAATTTCACTTCATATGTGCACAGACTCAACCCCTTAGGGGTTTCTCTTCTTGATTTCCAATCTTTCATTGCTTTCTTTCGCATTTCTTACATACTAGTTTAGTTTAATTTAGCTTACCATAACCAAATCTCTTCTCCCATTATTTGCCACTTGATTTCTGACAAACCAGCGGCTACTCACCTCCGTGTGGATCGATCCGAACTTGCCACCACTTCATCACGGCCGTGCACTTGCGGTAATTAATAAAACGTTTAAACATCCAATAATTGAGAGATTAAGGGAGAAGACAATTGCGAACCACAAAATCGTCAACACCGGAGTTTAGAGAGGTTCAGCACCGCAATCCGGTCCTTGTCCTCCTCACAGGCCTCGCTAGATCCCCCAAGCCTCGCTTACGATTCCACTAACCGATCTCCATTCCGGGCCGAGATCAACTTAGTTTACAACACCGAGCCTCATGAACAATCCATGCCTCTCTCGTGTCTCCTCTCACATCCTGAGAGGGATCGTCCTCGAAGCGTTACAACTCTTTGGGGATTCTTCAATTTGGAAATGGAATCACAATCTAACATGCTATACTTGAGTACACTTGGATAGTGATATGGAATGGATATGCAAGTGGTGAAGTTAGTCTTGAGTGTAGAAGAATGAGAGCTTAAAGATGAAGAGAATTTGGGTTTTGAGTATATGATTGATAGGAAGTGTTCCAGGGTTCTAAAACCAACAAATGAGATCCAATTTACAAGTCTTCAAGCTTTACTAGCGGTTTTGGAGTTGGTGCGATATGGACCACTAAGAAGCAAGGATTTGCTTAAAACTCGGGTATATTTCAATGCAGGTTCGGTCGACCATTAATAGAGTGGTAGTTTGAAACAATAAGATTGGATTGGTCTGAAATAAACATACGGTTGACCGAATAGGGTTCAGATCACCGTTCACCAACTTCAAGTAACTATTTTCAATTTCGCCCTATTAAATTTTGGTTTACCAAATTCCATTCGGTTCACCGTTCCAAGGTGGACAGTAAAATTGTTTGGGCTCTGATTACTCAAGTTCGGTTGACCGTGTATACTTTGGTAGATCGAACTTAGTGCGGGTTTTGCACTGATAGATAAGGCTCACATAGTCGTTGGGTACAACGGTCAAGTGCCACGTGTAACTAGTTGTTGGGCGCCTAAAACCAAAAAGGACTTTGTTGACCGATAGGCATTTGTGTCCAAATTACGACAAGTCAATTATGCTTTAAGGGCTTGATTCAAATGCAGTCGTTTGAGCAAAGTCCAAAAATGGTTCAAGGCTATTCGGTCGACCGAAGGTGTTTCAGTTATCCGTCAGGACAAATCCAGAGAGCATCATATCGTCTACTGATGTGTATGATTCAGTTATCCGATAAGTGTTACTGGACCGAACAGCAAAGGTTTTCGTTGACCGTGAAGGGTCCGATTTACCGAATCTTGACGGGACAAAATCTTATTGCTCAAGTTTACATTAAACATTATGGACACAATGAATACAAAATTACATGTCTTAGTCCACAACTTTGGTTACAAGTCTTGAGTCTTGATGTCTTTGTCCAAATGCTCATTTTCTTGAATCTTGATCAACCTATTAAGATGATTACAAGTATACAAGTATGTATGCAATGCATGTAATCGTGTTTTCTCACTTTGATTGATTATGTTGATTGGTTAAGATTGGTTTGATCAATCATCAAAATTAATATAGATTAAGGCCAAAAACCCAACAAAGTCCTCTACATCGTGAACGACACTCTGATTCTCTTCACTGCGAATCCTAACGGTAGATCGAGCATAAGGTATGATCTACCCACGCGTCCTTTGTTTAATTCCAACAAAAGTTAATCGATATCTGCGTACATTTTCATTCAAGAACTGCCCTTTTGCAAGTTGTGTGCTAACATTCCTATTCTTGTAACATTCATTATAGACAATTTTTGCTTTGTTGTGACATCGTAGGATGTAATGGGGGATTCAGTGTTAAAATTCAATCAATAAAGCAGTTGGTTATTATTTTGCATTTTCTTACTTTTTTGGCAGTTACCTTGACTCTTTTTTTCTTTTCCTATCACATTATCTATATTTTTAGCATGTGCTTGGATATATGTTTTTGCAACTCTAGCATTTCTTTTTGCCATTTTTAGGGAGTTTAACTGAACGATTGTAACGTCCCGGAACAGCGGAAGAAATTTTTCAAATTTAAAACATAAACATACGACCGTCAACAGTCAACAAGGGCACATTACTAGAAAAGTCAACTGAATACATATATATAAAATATCTCCATGTGGAAGTCATAATACAGAGTGTCAAAAGAGTGATTACATGTCTAATACATAACTATTGTAATCACTACCTCTACAAAAAGATAAGATGACAGGACCCGATCTCGGAGGTACTCCCCTCGGTCACCACCAACCTACGACTGCCTGCTCCCTAAAAATGAAACACAAAATCCGCCTGAGTTCCCGCAAGGAACCCCGTATGCCAACATTTCCTTTCATAAACAGAAAATAAGACGAAAAGCCAAGAATGCACATGCAATGCAAAACCGCCTCGGGCCCACAGACTGCCCATCGCTCTCCTACACAAGGAAAGTGCATCCCCTCCCTACACAAGGAAGAAGGCATCCCTCTGCCGCACAGGCACAAGGGACCTCGATCTCCGACACACGGAAAGTGCATCCCCTCCCTACACAAGGAAGAAGGCGTCTCCCACCCACACAGGCATGGAAGGCATCCCTCTGCCGCACAGGCTCAAGGGGTCCAACTGAAATCGCCCTCGTCGAAAGTGAAATCCACCATTGATAATTCGACCCACCGGTCGAACAAGATCAAACTAGCGGTCGACCGTTTGGAAGGTCTACGCTAAATATTTAATATACATATATATCTAGTCGGTCGAACCAGGGTCCGTTCAGCCGATAAGAAAGCCTGCCTGAATCCTGCCCACTGTATTCGGTCGACCAAAACTCTTCCGGTCGGCCGGATCAACAAGCACTTCACTGCAGGAAAACTGCACGCGGTCGGTCGACCGGATCACAACGAGCGATCGACTGTTTAGATGGTCAACGCTCTTGACCGACTTTGCGAAGTTCGATCGACCGAGACAGACACTCAGTCGGCCGAAGGTCTGTCTAACCTATCTACTGGGATTCGGTCGACCGAATAACCACCAGTCGACCGGCTAATATAACCCTTAGATTCCCGCTAAAATTTGGCATAAGCGGTCGACCGTCACACAGACGTCGTTCGACCGTTTTCGGGCAGTAAGTTAATATTCACTAAACTCGGTGGACCGACCCAACCACCGGTCGACCGAAACTTACATTTCCCTTCTGGACAGGCATCATCTAGACGTTTTTCGGTCGACCGAACTCTCAATCGGTCGACCGAACAGAGCGTCTTCAACCTTTGTCAAGTCGGGTTTCGCCGGGGAAACGGCACCAACGCCGCCCCCCCTACACTCCCACACCTCTTGGGGAGTTACTATGAAGACTTGGCATACCTTTCACCGTGGAGAGATGCGCGCCGGCGAGCTCCTCCTTCTCCCCGGCGATTCTAGCTTCTTCTTTCCTCGAGCTCCCTCCTATGGTGTTTCTTCTCCATGTCGTCGGAGCTCCTGACCTCCTTCTGGTCCGCCGGAAGCAACGGAAAATGGGTGAGGTTTTGTGGTGGAACGGAATGGATCAAAACAAGGGAGAGAAATGGGTTACTTTGTTTATAAAACACCAAAACCAAGATGCTACAGTGACCGTCCTGTAGGATCGTGTGGGTTATGGGTCCACAATTAAGGCTAATTAACAAGTTTAATCCTAAACAAACTCTACTTGCAAGCCAAAAGATGATGCAGCGGAATTTAAACGAACAAGCGAGTAAAGGAAAGGAAATGAGCAAACCACAATCACACGGGGATTTTATAGAGGTTCGGCACCCCACCCGGGTCCTAGTCCTCTCTTGCAAGCTCCGCTCGGATCACCGAGCTCCGCCTACGACTTCACTAACCACTCCCCGTTCCGGGCCGGGAGAGAACGCCTTTACAACCGTCAAACTCGCGAACAACCCTCGCCGAGCTTGGAATCTTCCTCTCACAATCCGAGAAGGATGCTTTGGGCTTTCACCGGAGCCTTTACTCTTTTGACAACAAATGAGAACTTGAGTGGAGCAACACTCTCTAAATCTTGAGCACACTTGAGTAGGATTAAGAAATGATCACTATGTGTGGAAGGTTTGTAGCTTTGAGTGTTTGGGATTCTCTCTAAAGTTTGGGACAAGTTTGTAGTGGGAGAGTTGTGTTAAAATGTGTTTTACAACTCAATTTATAAGCATTAGAGAGAATAGAGCCGTTGGGGTTGATTGGGTATGAATTGGTGAAGATACACAAAACAGAAATCTGCAGGACGCAATTCTGCCTAAAAACGGTCGACCGAATTTGGTATTCCGTTCGACCGTTTGGTCAAATTTCAGCTTTGACTTAAGTTACCTTAAGTTAACGGTCGAACGGGCTCAGGAGATCTGTCGACTGAATTAGTCCAGGCACTTCTGGGAGACCAAATTGTGTTGGTTCGGTCGACCGTTAGGAAAGTTTCGGTCGACCGGATGTTTGGAAATTTGGGGTATTTGGGAATAATACGAATACGACCGTTGGGTATAATACGACAAAACAAACGGTCTGAAAATATGTGTAAACGGTCGAACGGAAAGCTTTCAACGGTCGACCGTTTTGGTCAAGGCAGTTCAAGTTTTGTTTAGGTGTTTTCCGGTTCTAGTTTGGATGATCTATTGAAGTCCAAATTATGTCAAATTTTGTGTGTGACTTCTATAGGAAACATAGTGTGTGGTTGAGTAGTTTTTAGCTCAAGTATGCTCAATTACACAAGGTTCCTAAATACACAAAGAAATACAAAATACATGTCTTCAAATGAGCTTCATTACATGTCTTGACTTGATTTCCTTTCTTCATTGAGTCTTGATCACCTGTAGAGGTTAGCACAAGGCAATATATATGCAATGCAACATGTGTGCTACTCTACATGACCATAATTAATATTAGGTTGATTAAATCATCAAAACATAGATTAAGGCCAAAAAACCAACAATCTCCCCTTTTTGATGATGGCAACCTATATCTTAACTATATCTTAATACATGGAATTTGTATATATAAACTATGCATATTAATGCTCCCCCTATGGATGTGCATAGTTTTTGTTCAATTTTATGCCGAATTCCAAGTTATCCCCTTAATTATCTCTCCCCCTTTGACATCCATCAAAAACAACAATTAATAAGGACTTTAAGCATAGAATATGGATGTCTTGTAATGAAGTTGCTCCCCCTAAATTTTGCACTTCATTACACTAATAAAAGATATAACATTTAAGCTCCCCCTATCAATAAGGCTAAATGGAAACAATGAGTATGATTCAAGTTAAGTTCATTTAAGTTTCAACCTAAGCTTTATTCTAACATCCATTCAAAATTTGACACTTATAATCAATGGATGTGATATATGATTTGCAATGAATAGGGTGAATGATTTGCAATGAATTAAATTATATTATATGTCAATTAAGCATATGAAACTAGATTAGAGCTAATTTAACATGAATTGTATAGATAGAAATTTTATACCAATGTTGAATTCGAATTTAGCTCCAATCTCATTTGGTGATGCAACCGGATTTGAATTTGACTCTTGAGCTCACCCGGTCACCACCAATCTCCTCCTCAAGCTCCTACAAGAGTAGATTTAGGTACCCAAATAACTTTGGGTCCTTGAATGTTAGCTTTGGGAATCCAAACCATTTTGGTTTTAGGAGCCCACACATTTGAGGAAGTGTGCTTTACGACTAACTGTTTTCCATTTAAAGTTGTATAGGAAGCATGATTTTTTAATTTTGCATTAAATCCTAAACCATGTTTTTGCAAAGATTGCCTTTGACTTCCTAATAGCATGTTAAGCATCTTAGTTCCATTGGTGAACTTTTCTAGATCTTTTCTTAATTGCACATTGCAAGCATGGAGATCTAATTGTTCAACATCTATAGGTGTTGCTTTTGATTTATCAAAATTTGATGCATTCTTTTCAAATTTGGCTATCACCTCATTCTTCTCATTCATGCATGTTTCAATTTGGCTTTGGAGATCCTTGATTAAATTTCTAGCATTCTTGTTTTTATCACAAATGATCTCATATTGTTTAACTAAGTCATGAAATTCATTTTGAAGCTCATCATGTGTATAAGTTTCTTCATTAACACTAGAATGTGAGCTATCACTATAATATGACTTAGTTGAGCATGAATTACTAGAGCAAGAGTTAGATTCTACCTCACTTCCTTCATCTTGAATTGCCATGTAGCACATATGTGCATATTCCTTTGTTGATGAAGGTGTGGTTGATTTGGATGACGACGAAGACGATGAATCGTCCCAAGTTGCCTTGTGAGCTTCCCAACCTCTTCTCTTTTCTCTTACCCTTCTCCTTTTCTCTCCTTCTCTCCCTCCTCTCATTTTTCTTCTCCTTCTCTTTTCTCTCATTTCCACTCTCTTCCTTCTCCTTCTTTTCTCTCTTTTCACTTCTTCTCTCCCTCCTCTCATTTTTCTCTTCTTTATCCTTCTTGAGGTATTTGAAGAAGTCTTTTGCTAGGACTTCAATGTCCTCATCTTCTACACTCCTCCTTGGTTCATCTAAATTTGCATGTAATGTCAAGGTGGATTTCTTCTTGGTGGCTTCCTTCTCCTTCCGATGGTTGATTTGAAGTTCATAAGCCATCAAGTTTCCAATGACCTCCTCCATCTTTAATTTTGAAAGATCATGTGCCTCTTCAATTGCGACGACTTTATCTTCCCAATCGATGCTAAGTGACCGGAGGAACTTCCTTGTCATCTCTCCTTCATTGATTTTTCTTCCAAGAACCAAAAGAGAGTTAGTGATATCGGTGAAGCGAGTGTTCATTTCGCTTATGTTTTCACCGATTTGCATAGAAAAAATCTCATATTTATGCATGAGGAGACTAATGCGGGTTTCCTTAGTTTTACTATCCCCCTCATGATGCATTTGTAGTCTATGCCATATTTCATGTGCACTAACACACCCTCTAATCCTATTATATTCACCCTCATTTAGCCCACAATATAGAATGTTCATGATTTTTGAGTTCATCTCAATTTCTTTCATTTTGGGCCTAGTGAGTGAATCTAATTCATCTTCATTTGGTGGTGTGTATGGATTTTGGAGAAACATCCAATACTTAAGGTCACTAGAAATTAGGAAAATCTTCATCCTATTCTTCCAATAATCATAATTTGACCCATTAAGCAAAGGAGGTCTAGTGGTGCATAATCCCTCTACATGATTAGATGTGCTAGCCATGCTAAAAATACGATTAAGTATAGAATTTAGCTAACAAGGCTCTGATACCAAATGTAGGATCGTGTGGGTTATGGGTCCACAATTAAGGCTAATTAACAAGTATAATCCTAAACAAACTCTACTTGCAAGCCAAAAGATGATGCAGCGGAATTTAAACGAACAAGCGAGTAAAGGAAAGGAAATGAGCAAACCACAATCACACGGGGATTTTATAGAGGTTCGGCACCCCACCCGGGTCCTAGTCCTCTCTTGCAAGCTCCGCTCGGATCACCGAGCTCCGCCTACGACTTCACTAACCACTCCCCGTTCCGGGCCGGGAGAGAACGCCTTTACAACCGTCAAACTCGCGAACAACCCTCGCCGAGCTTGGAATCTTCCTCTCACAATCCGAGAAGGATGCTTCGGGCTTTCACCGGAGCCTTTACTCTTTTGACAACAAATGAGAACTTGAGTGGAGCAACACTCTCTAAATCTTGAGCACACTTGAGTAGGATTAAGAAATGATCACTAAGTGTGGAAGGTTTGTAGCTTTGAGTGTTTGGGATTCTCTCTAAAGTGGGACAAGTTTGTAGTGGGAGAGTTGTGTTAAAATGTGTTTTACAACTCTATTTATAAGCATTAGAGAGAATAGAGCCGTTGGGGTTGATTGGGTATGAGTTGGTGAAGATACACAAAACAGAAACCTGCAGGACGCAATTCTGCCTAAAAACGGTCGACCGAATTTGGTATTCCGTTCGACCGTTTGGTCAAATTTCAGCTTTGACTTAAGTTAACTTAAGTTAATGGTCGAACGGGCTCAGGAGATCGGTCGACCGAATTAGTCCAGGCACTTCTGGGAGACCAAATTGTGTTGGTTCGGTCGACCGTTAGGAAAGTTTCGGTCGACCGGATGTTTGGAAATTTGGGGTATTTAGGAATAATACGAATACGACCGTTGGGTATAATACGACAAAACAAACGGTCTGAAAATATGTGTAAACGGTCGAACGGAAAGCTTTCAACGGTCGACCGTTTTGGTCCAGGCAGTTCAAGTTTTGTTTAGGTGTTTTCCGGTTCTAGTTTGGATGATCTATTGAAGTCCAAATTATGTCAAATTTTGTGTGTGACTTCTATAGGGAACCTAGTGTGTGGTTGAGTAGTTTTTAGCTCAAGTATGCTCAATTACACAAGGTTCCTAAATACTCAAAGAAATACAAAATACATGTCTTCAAATGAGCTTCATTACATGTCTTGACTTGATTTCCTTTCTTCATTGAGTCTTGATCACCTGTAGAGGTTAGCACAAGGCAATATATATGCAATGCAACATGTGTACTACTCTACATGACCATAATTAATATTAGGTTGATTAAATCATCAAAACATAGATTAAGGCCAAAAAACCAACACGTCCCCCACCTAAAACCCTAAACCTCATCATCTCACTTCTCTTCCCCATGCAAGCACACAAAAACCCATGCCTCAAACCCTAATTTTGTGGGTTTAATCCCTTATGAGGGATTAGATCATAACAATCCACCCTCCTTAAAAGGATTTGACCCGAAATCAGAAAAGTAACTTACCGAAAAGCTCTGGATACTGCTTCCGAACTTCTTCCTCGATCTCCTAGGTGGCCTCGCGCTCACTGTGATGCTGCCATCTAACCTTCACCATCGGAATGGTCCTCCTCCTGAGTTGATGGTCCATCCGGTCGATGATCTCAACTGCCCTCTCCTCAAGTGACAAGTCCTGCCGAATCTCAGGTACTGCAATCTCTATCACGTGTGTCGGGACTGCAACGTACTTCCTCAACATAGAAACATGAAAGACGTTGTGAAGGCCAGAGAACTGTGGTGGCAAAGCAACTCTGTAGGCGACCTCCCCGACACGGTCCAAGATCTCAAAAGGTCTGACATACCTCGGACTGAGCTTCCCCTTCTTCCCGAACCTCATCACTCCCCGAGCTGGTGAAATCTTCAGGAAGACAGGATCTCCAACCTCGAAGCTCAAAGTCCGTCTGCGTCGGTCAGCATAACTCTTCTGTCTGCTCTGTGTTGTAGCGAACCTCCTCCTGATCAGGTCAACCTTCTCTGCGTACATCTGCACAAGCTCTGGGCCCACTAACTGCCTCTCACCTACATCACTCCAGCATACCGGTGATCTGCATGGCCTCCCGTACAATGCCTCATACGGTGCCATCCCAATACTAGCATGGTAGCTGTTGTTGTAGGCGAACTCAATCAGAGGTATATGCTCATCCCAGTGTCCAGCCCAGTCCAGCGTGCAAGCCCTCAGCATATCCTCCAAAGTCTGGATAGTCCTCTTTGACTGACCGTCTGTCTGAGGGTGAAAAGTTGTACTGAACCTCAGTCGTGTCCCCAGTGCCTGCCGCAGACTCCCCCAAAATCTGGATGTGAACCTCAGATCTCTGTCAGAGATGATGCTCACCGGTATTCAGTGCAATCTGACGATCTCCTCTACATACAGCTTCGCCAGACTCTCCAAAGGCAAGGTGGTCCTAATGGCCAGGAAGTGCGCCGACTTGGTCAGTCTATCGACTATCGCTCGGTGTGCCTCCTCGATGATGTCATCTCTCATGCCCTCAACCTTCGGCACCCAGATCCGTCCTCTGAATCTCAGACCTCCATTGACCCCAACACTGAAATCTAACCCCTCTCTGGCAGTCAACTCCAGCAAACTAGCCAACTCATCATCCTCACGCTGCGCCTGCACTACCTGTGAGACTATCTGTGGCTCCACCGGCAACCCAGCTAACACTTCTCCCTCAGAGTCTCCAGTGAACGACCTCTACTCTGCTAATGACTCAAGCAGTCTCCACTCCTGAAGGCACAAGCCAGCAACTGATACCTCCACTCTCCTACTCAAGGCGTCTGCAACTGAATTCGCCTTCCCTGGGTGGTAGGAGATGGTGAAATCGTAGTCCTTAATGAACTCCAACCAACGGCGCTGTCTCACATTCAACTCCTTCTGGGAGAAGAGGTACTTCAGACTCTGGTGATCGGTGAATACCTCGAACTGCTCGCCATACAGGTAGTGTCTCCATGTCTTCAATGCGTGCACAAGGGCTGCCAACTCCAAGTCATGCGTCGGGTAATTCTTCTCATGAGTCTTCAGCTGCCTCGAAGCGTATGCAATCACCCTCCCATGCTGCATCAACACGCAACCCAAACCAACGCCTGACGCGTCACTGTAGACCACAAAACCTTCTGTGATGCTCGGCAGAGTCAAAACTGGAGCTGTCGTCAGTCGTCTCTTCAGCTCCTGAAAACTGTCCTCACACTTCTGGGACCAAACAAAAGTGACTCTTCTGTGTCAGGGCAGTCAGTGGTGCAACTAACCTCGAGAAGTCTTTGATGAAGCGACGGTAGTAACCCGCTGATGCATTGCATACATTGCATCATATGTCTTTCATTTAGATTAATTTTATATGAATAAATGCTACTAAGGTATGTGTTTAGTCTTATTTACAGAATACAGGGACCTGAATGCAAATTACCCATATCCCGAGCATAAATGCGTGCAAGAGACTCATTCCTGTCATAAAGACCAAGTTCAAGATTATCGGGATTCAAATGGAAGTCCATCCAAGCATAAAAGCATTCAAAGACCTAATTACAAAAAGGCCAAGGACTTAAGCACAAAAGTAGCCAGGGACTTAATTGCAAAACGCCAAGGACCCGACTGCAAGGACCAAAATATTATTTTGGAGAAGTTCTAAATCAATTTGGATCTCCAAATATACAAAGAATTAATTCGGAGCTCAAAAGAAAGGAAAGAAATTATCTGGATGCACAAAGGACATTTAAATCATACCATAAACACGCAGGAAAAATCCGGATCGAATCAGACACATTCTTGAGGCGAATCCGCCGCACATCACATGTAATTTGCGGCGAAAACGCCTCCCCCTTGTGGATCCGTGGCTTCGGATTTTCCCCAGTCGTGTCTCGCCACGTGTACTTTCTTATTTTATACTTAGGTCCCTTGTATCGGCTATAAATAGCCCCGAAACGATGTTGTAGAGGATGTTCTTATTTTTATTCCATAATTTAGTAGTAAAGTTTTGTTGTTTTATCTTGTGTTTTTAGTTTCTTTTGTAATTTCTCTAGGACCCCTTCTCCTTCCCTCCATCCATGAGTTTCTAACACTCTCCAAAGGGTGGGGGTGACGGATTTCGGGTGATGAGAAGAAGAATGAGGTTATTATTCTATTTCGTGCTAGGATATTTTGATTACTTGAGTTTGTGTTAAATCATTTATCATGTAATGCTTTACAACTAATATGGTTTATTATAAGTTTCTGATTTCTCTAAACAAAACCCGACATGTAAACCTCCACCCGCTGGACTCTCACCCTTCTTTGCTTTATTCTTAATTTGTTTTTGTTGTTCTTGCCTTAGAAATCAAAAAAACCAAAAATCTCAAACCAAAATTATGTTCTCTCTATTTCTTCCCTTAACTCGAAAATCACACAAATAACAATATCTCTCCCTCCTTGTGTACGACCCGTACTTGCCACGTCTTCATTGACGTCGTGCACTTGCGGTATAAATTAAATTCTCATCAAGTTTTTGGCACCGTTGCCGGAGAGGCGACGTAGATTTTGTTTATTGTTGTGTTCTCGATTCTATTTTGTTTATCTTGTGCGCGATCTAAGTATTTGGATTTGTGTTTCAGGAGACAACAGAGTGTGCGGTGAAATCTGAACGCAGCCGGAGCAAGCAGGGCGGCGAAATCGCCGCATATCAAGCACAAGCTGCGGTGGATCCGCTGCACAACAGAGGCTTCTGGGCTTCAAATTTTTCTGGGGTTAGCGCCATCTCTGGGTGGACACGTGGATCTACTGAAATTTCGAGAGCGGGCGGTGAACCCGACTGAGCATTGCATAGGTAAGCTTTGTTGCCTCTTTCCTCGTAATTTCTAGTTTCGGAAAATTTCCTTTTGTAGAACTGCACGTGTTAAGCTTAAATTCCATAATTGGCAATAATTCAACTCTGACCTAAAAATTGGCAAAACTAAAAGAACTTAGTGCATGCATCATATAATGTTTTGTTTGCATTATTCTTGCTAAATTCTTGCAAATTAATTCTTGTTGAAGAGTGCTGGAGGCAAGGTACGTATCGCGGTTTTTATCGATTGCATTTAAGCATATAATCTAATTTGCATACAACCTTGCAATTGCCCCCCACTAAAGACCATTGTTTGACTATCTTTGCTAGATTTAAGTTAAACTATCTTAAGGGCAACTCCGTAGGAAAAGATACGGTGGGGATTTCATCACCTTTCCGTGGCCCACAAATCACAATCCTAAAGTGTCACCCAAGCTTTAAAATTAAAATCAATTAGACATTGGCCCCTAAGGACTCAGACTCAATTAAGGAGGAGATTGGTTTGACTTGCTATGAGTTGAAGCTGATCGAATTTAATTTGGTGTCTAGAAAGTGTTTTTGTGTTGACGTAAGTCTTCCAAACGAAGTGGTTGTCTAATTGGCACCGACTCTGTCGGAAGCGCCCCCACTAGCTATACACTGCCTGGCCAAGTTGGTTTGATTAGTGAGGGAGGTGAATCAAGCAAATCAATTCGACTCAACCAGTTAGGAGTCATCTAGATTTAAGTGACACTAGGTCTAGGATTGTTTGAACCGTGCTTGTTCAGGAAACTTCTGACCAACCCTAGAACCTATCTTTTAGAGTTAAGTTTCCTTTCTCATCTTTCTTCTTTCTATTGATTGTTTCCCTTTTGAAGAAAAAAATATATAAAAAAATGAAAAAAAATTGTAATTAATTCTTGAAATTGAATTTGGAATTTAAATTTCAAATTTGAATTCAAAAAAATTAATTCAAACCGGTGCACTCATATTTGGGTTCGAGACTTGAGCAATCGACTCTCATGAGTTTATCTAGATTCCAGTCTAGAGCTTAGCCCCACCTCACCCATAACTCTGAGGGATCGATGCTACCCAGCGATGGCTGCGCAGCCATCGTGCATTGTTATGCCCACCATACAGGGTCGCGACTTCTAATTTAAGGCGCAATACATGAGTATGTTGCCTAAGTTCACCTCTAGGGAAGACCCATATCTCTTCCTTAGAGAATTTGAGAAAATCTGCTCTCTTATGCAATACCAGCATATCTCTGAGGAGGATGTGCGTCTGAAATTCGTGCCTCTAACACTGAAGGACGACGCTAAGAAATGGCTATATAGTCTAGCCGAAAAATCCATTAAAAGTTGGGCTGAGTTTGTTAAGTATTCCTAAAATAATATTTCCCCAACCATAAGACTATGAGGATTAGGAATTAAATTGTTGCATTCGTTCAATCTGAGAGCGAGTCATTCTATTCCTATCTAGAAAGATTTAAAAGTGTGCGACCCAATGCCCTCATCACGGAATTCCATGATGGCAACTGTGCCAAATTATTTATGAGGGATTGACACCCACATCTAGGGTTATGGTAGAATCAGTAAGCCAAGGGAACTTCATGTCAAAAAATGAAAATGATGCCTGGACTTTTCTTGAGGATTTAGCTGAAAACAGTATGCAATGGGACAATGCTAGAGCACCGCTTAACCCGAGTATTGGATCTAGAATAGCAAGTCAACCCAAACCAGTTGTCTTAGCTGTAGATGCCAATGTAGCGGCTGAAGCAAAACTAGATTCCCTTATGCGCAAAATGGAAAGTCTAGAGCTACAAACTCGACCCCCAGTAAATCAAGCCTCGTCTATCCCTTGCTCTAGATGTGGTCAGACTGGTCATTTAATGGAGTATTGTGCGGACTGGGAACAAGTTAATGCCATGTTTAACCATGCTAGAAATGACCCATACGCATCAACCTATAACTCGGGTTGGCGTAATAATTCCAATTTCTCATCAAGCCAACAAGGTCAACCTCCTAGACAACAACCAAACCCGTATAACCAAAATAATACATCATCTGGGTTTAGTAACAATAGAGATTATGATGTTAGGTTGACAAGCTTGGAAAATTTGATGTAGACTTTTATACAAACAACCAACCAGTCCTTCCAAAGGCTAGAGACACAAGTCAGCCAACTCGCATAAATTTTAGGTGCAAGAGAAAAGGGTCAGTTTCCAAGTCAACCTGAGGTGAATCCTATATCTAATAATCAATATCAGCCCTATCAATCACCTCTAGGAAGTAACAACTCGAGACCAGTTCAAATGGTTAATGAGGAAGGACCGTTCCAACAAATAAATGCAGTAGTATCATTACGATCCGGAACACAAGTTGATAACAATGTGGTAAATCATAGAACGTCTAATCAATCTAGCCATCAAGCAACCACATATGACCTAACCATTGAACCTGACGTCCAATCTGAAACGCCCAACCCACCTACTCAACCTGAACCCATAGCTCAACCTGAGCGAGTCTATGTTCCTAAAGCTCCATTCCCCAATAGACTTAAGAAGAACTCAAGTGCACAAATGGAGAAAATCCTGGAAGTATTTATGCAAGTTATGGTGAATATTCCACTCCTGGATATGATTCGACAAATACATGCTTATGCTAAATTCTTAAAAGATATGTGCACTAAAAAGAGAAAAACAAACGTACCAAAGAAGGCTTTCTTAACTGCAAACATAAGCTCTATTCTGTCCAACTCATCGCCTATAAAATATAAGGACCCTGGGTGGCCCACAATTTCATGTGCAATAGGAGATACTTTTATCAACAAAGCCCTTCTAGACCTTGGTGCTAGTGTTAACCTACTCTCGTTCTCTGTCTACGAGCAACTCAACCTTGGTCCACTAAAACCCTCTAAGACAACTCTTCAATTTGCTGACTGCTCTATTAAGAAACCAAGAGGTGTAGTCGAGGACGTTTTGATCAAGGTGGGTGACTTCATTTACCCAGTGGATTTTGTCGTACTAGATATTGCACCTGTTGTAAATCCTAATAGACAAATCCCTGTAATACTAGGCAGACCCTTTTTAACCAGTTTTGAAGCATTGATAAACTGTCGAAATGGGCTCATGCAATTATCTTTTGGGAACTTAAAAGCTGAATTTAATATCTTTCATGTTGAGAGTGAGCCAGAAATAATATGCAATCAAAGTGATGTTGTGATGAGAGCACGTATCTATAAGATTTCTGAATCAAATAAATCATCACAAAATCAAAAAGAAAGTGCGAAAAAGGGGAGTAAGTCATCTACCCAACCGCCATCACTCGAACAAACAAGAGAATCAATACATGTGAGAGGTGTGGAACCTTTACCTCAGGGCAACATGGGGAACAATTCAACTGGATACATGCACCAACATGGTGACATTCAATCCAGTTCTGATTATGGTTGACTCTGAACAAATTCCATCCCTCCACCGCAGTTCACCCAGGTAATAAGTGCATTTGCTTTATATTTGCATACATTGAGGACAATGCATGATGTAGGTGTGGGAGGTGTTTATCTATCTATATATTCTATCAGTTTTGTTGTTATTCAAAAAAATGTTTCATGACATAGCTTAAGATTGAACTGCCAAAACCCGTGTACAAATTGCATTGAGTTTGTGTCCTTATTATATAGTTCTGCTTGTAGAAATTATGACATAAGTCTAAGTTACAAACAAATAACTCATTACCCTTTAAGACATGTATGAACTTAAACTGAATGAATCAAATCTTTGAAGTGGTTGATAAAAAGCAGAGGTTGAGGAAAATATACCGGGAAGTGTGGACTTCTAATATTAATTAAGCCTTGAGGAAAATAAAAGTAAAAAAATAAATAAAGGAATAAAGTGAGGAAAGCACATTTTGCAAAATGATTACAAAACCCAAGCTTTTGAGTCACTGGTCCGTAGGGGTATCTTAAAACCCGGTAACTTGAGTCTGCCAGCTCGGGATTATCGACCAAACTCGCTACACGAATACAAAAAGGGTAAAAGTGTCCAAAAGCGAATGTGCTAAATCACGGGGAAAAAATATATATACTTTAAGATACTCAAGGCCCAAAGTTAGAAGAATGTTCCATGTCATGGTTGATCCGAATGATACTTCACCACCAGAGGAGACGTGAAAAATAATTTAAGTGATAACATGTGTAGAAGGGTTAGTGGTGTGAATGTTGGAGGAAAAAAGACCAAGTCAGAATTTTCATAAGTTAGATTCATATAATTAGCATACAAGAATTCGAAGTGAGATGTATAAGGCTAAGGCAGGGATATTGAGAGTTATTAATGAGTGTTGAATTAAGACTTTGTCGGTGTGTCAACTGAAAACCCTCACGAGACAAAACTCGTCCTATAAGGCAACTTAGGGGTTTAAAGGCTTGTTGCACAGGCTAAGTGCAACCGTGATTCCTACGAAAGTGAGTTAGGATTTCCCTGTTTTCATTTTCCTTATATTCTATTTTGCTAGGGACTAGCAAAATCTAGGTGTGGGGGTATTTGATGCATTGCATACATTGCATCATGTCTTTCATTTAGATTAATTTTATATCAATAAATGCTACTAAGGTATGTGTTTAGTCCTATTTACAGAATACAGGGACCTGAATGCAAATTACCCATATCCCGAGCATAAATGCGTGCAAGAGACTCATTCCTTTCATAAAGACCAAGTTCAAGATTATCGGGATTCAAATGGAAGTCCATCCAAGCATAAAAGCATTCAAAGACCTAATTACAAAAAGGTAGATGCTCATCCCAATGTCCAGCCCAGTCCAGCGTGCAAGCCCTCAACATATCCTTCAAAGTCTGGATAGTCCTCTTTGACTGGTCGTCTGTCTAAGGGTGAAAAGTTGTACTGAACCTCAGACGTGTCCCCAGTGCCTGCTGCAGACTCCCCCTAAATCTGGATGTGAACCTCGGATCGCTATCAGAGATGATGCTCACCGGTACTCCGTTCAATCAGACGATCTCCTCTACATAAAGCTTCGCCAGACTCTCCAGAGGCAAGGTGGTCCTAATGGCCAGGAAGTGCGCCGACTTGGTTAGTCTATCGACTATCACCCAAATCGCGTCATGGAACTGCCTCGTCTTCGGTAGCCCCGTAACGAAGTCCATCGTCACGTGATCCCACTTCCACTCTGGAAGCTCGATACTCTGCATAGGCCCAGCTGACCTCTGGTGCTCAATCTTCACCTACTGACAGACCAAGCACCGACTCACAAACTCTGCAATGTCCTTCTTCATGCCTCTCCACCAGAAGTTCCGCTACATGTCTTTATACATCTTCGTGCTCCATGGATGGATGGTGTACTTCGCTCGGTGTGCCTCCTCCATGATGTCATCTCTCATGCCCTCAACCTTCGCCACCCAGATCCGCCCTCTGAATCTCAGACCTCCATCGACCCCAACACTGAAATCTGACCCCTCTCTAGCAGTCAACTCCAGCAAACTGGCCAACTCATCATCCTCACGCTGCGCTTGCACTACCTGTGAGACTGTCTATGGCTCCACCCGCAACCCAGCTAACACTTCTACCTCAGAGTCTCCAGTGAACGGCCTCCACTCTGGCAATGACTCAAGCAGTCTCCACTCCTGAAGGCACAAGCCTGCAACTGATACCTCCATTCTCCTACTCAAGGCGTCTGCAACTGAATTCGCCTTCCCCGGGTGGTAGGAGATGGTGAAATCGTAGTCCTTAATGAACTCCAACCAACGGCGCTGTCTCACATTCAACTCCTTCTGGGAGAAGAGGTACTTCAGACTCTGGTGATCGGTGAATACCTCGAACTGCTCGCCATACAGGTAGTGTCTCCATGTCTTCAATGCGTGCACAACGGCTGCCAACTCCAAGTCATGCGTCGGGTAATTCTTCTCATGAGTCTTCAGCTGCCTCGAAGCGTATGCAATCACCCTCCCATGCTGCATCAACACGCAACCCAACCAACGCCTGACTCATCACTGTAGACCACAAAACCTCCTGTGCCGCTCGGCAGAGTCAAAACCGGAGCTGTCGCCAGTCGTCTCTTCAGCTCCTGAAAACTGTCCTCGCACTTCTAGGACCAAACAAAAGTGACTCCCTTCTGTGTCAAGGCAGTCAGCGGTGCAGCTAACCTCGAGAAGTCTTTGATGAAGCGACGGTAGTAACCCGCCAATCCAACAAAGCTTCTGATCTCCGTCACGCTCGTAGGGGCTCTCCACTCAATCACTGCCTCTACCGTCGCCGGATCCACCGAAATACCCTCCGCAGAAACAATTTGACCAAGAAATGCGACTCTGTCCAACCAGAATTCGCACTTCGAGAACTTAGCATACAACCTCTGGTCTCTCAAAATGCTAAGTACTATCCGCAAGTGCTCTCTTTGCTGCTCCACATCGGGTGAGTAGATCAGGATATCATCCACAAAGACAACGACACAACTATCCAAGTACTGCCTGAACGTCCGGTTCATCAGATCCATGAAAGCTGCCGGAGCGTTCGTCAACCCAAAAGGCATCACCAAGAACTCATAGTGCCCATATCTGGTCCTGAATGTTGTCTTCTGGACATCCTCCTCTCGGATCCTCAGCTGATGGTATCCTGAACGTAGGTCTATCTTAGAGAAGACCTTCGCTGACAGCAACTGATCGAACAAGTCCTCAATCCTAGGTAGGGGATACCTATTCTTGATGGTGACCTTGTTCAACATCCTATAGCCAATGCACATCTGCAATGAGCCATCCTTCTTCTTCACAAACAACACTGGCGCGCCACAAGGTGAGACACTCGGTCTGATGAAACCAGCCTCCATCAGCTCCTATAGCTGCTTCTTCAACTCTGCCAACTCTGCGGGCGCCATCCTGTACGGGGCTTTCGACTGTGGTGAGGTGTCTGCTGCCAGCTCAATGCAAAACTCCATCTCTCGCGGAGGCGGCAATCATGGGATATCATCTGGAAACACCTCTGTAAAACTCCCGCACCACATCTATCTCGTCCAACCTCAGTGACTCAGCCTCTGGAACAACTAGCGTCGCTAGGAATGCTCTGCAACCCTGCTGCATCAACTTCTGAGCCCTCAAAGCTGACACCACAATGCTGCCCCCTGTGTTCCTGACTCCTCTAATCATGATATCAGGCAACCCCTTCCTCGAAATAAAAACCTTCCTCTCGCGGCAAAGAACACATAATGCTGGGACAGCCAGTCCATCCCTAGAATAACGTCGAAGTCCTCCATCGGTAGCAAGACCAGATCTGCCAGAAAATCTTGGTCTCCCGAAACAATCGTGGCGCCGGGGACGAAGCTCCCCACAGTGCCCACCAGACCCAGGGGTGTGCTGACCTCCAAAGTGGCAGTCAACATCGCAAGGGTACAGCCCAACACTCCCGCAAATCGCTCCAAGAAGAACAAGTGTGTCGCGCCACAATCAAAAAGCACCCTACCTTCTAAACCTGCCATAAGAAGTGTACCTTCCACGACAGTGCTGGCATCCCTCGCCTCCTCTGCCTAGATAGTGAAGACTAGTCCAGTGTGCTGACCCTGCTGAGGTGCTGCAGGTCTCCTAGCTCCGTCTCCACTGGCAATCGCAATTCCTGACGAAGTGGCCCAGCTGACCACAACCATGACAAGTACCCGGCCCAAAACAGTGCCCAGTGTGCACTCTACCACAACTCCTGCACGCCTCTGGCTGCGGCGCCGCGCAGCCAGAGGCGTGCGGGGCCTGCTCCCTGAAAATTAAACACAAAATCCGCCTGAGTTTCCGCAAGGAACCCCGTATGCCAACATCTCCTATCATAAACAGAAAATAAGACGAAAAGCCAAGAATGCACATGCAATGCAAAACCGCCTCGGGCCCACAGACTGCACATCGCTCTCCTACACAAGGAAAGTGCATCCCCTCCCTACACAAGGAAGAAGGCGTCCCTCTGCCGCACAGGCACAAGGGACCTCACTCTCCGACACACGGAAAGTGCATCCCCTCCCTACACAAGGAAGAAGGTGTCTCCCACCCACACAGGCATGGAAGGCATCCCTCTACCGCACAGGCTCAAGGGGTCCAACTGAAATCGCCCTCGTCGAAAGTGAAATCCACCAATGATAATTTGACCCACCGGTCGAACAAGATCAAACTAGTCGTCGACCGTTTGGAAGGTCTACGCTAAACATTTAATATACATATATATCTAGTCGGTCGAACCAGGGTCCGTTCAACCGATAAGAAAGCCTGCCTGAATCCTGCCCACTGTATTCGGTCGACCGAAACTCTTCCAGTCGACCGGATCAACAAGCACTTCACTGCAGGAAAACTGCACGCGGTCGGTCGACCGGATCACAACGAGCGGTCGACCGTTTAGATGGTCAACGCTCTTGACCGACTTTGCGCAGTTCGGTCGACCGAGACACACACTCGGTCGGCCGAAGGTCTGTCTAACCTATCTACTGGGATTCGGTCGACCGAATAACCATCGGTCGACCGGCTAATATAACCCTTAGATTCCCGCTAAAATTTGGCATAAACGGTCGACCGTCACACAGACGTCGTTTGACCGTTTTCGGGCAGTAAGTTAATATTCACTAAACTCGGTCGACCGACCCAACCACCGGTCGACCGAAACATACATTTCCCTTCTGGACGGGCATCATCTAGACGTTGTTCGGTCGACCGAACTCTCAATCGGTCGACCGAACAGAGCGTCTTCAACCTCTGTCCAGTCGGGTTTCGCCGGGGAAACGACACCAACGCCCCCCCCCCCCCCCTACACTCCCACACCTCTTGGGGAGTTACTATGAAGACTTGGCATACCTTTTACCGTGGAGAGATGCGCGCCGGCGAGCTCCTCCTTCTCGTCGGCAATTCTAGCTTCTTCTTTCCTCGAGCTCCCTCCTACGGTGTTTCTTCTCCGCGTCGCCGGAGCTCCTGACCTCCTTCTGGTCCACCGGAAGCAAGGGAAAATGGGTGAGGTTTTGGGGTGGAACGGAATGGATCAAAACAAGGGAGAGAAATGGGTTAGTTTGCTTATAAAACACCAAAACCAAGATGCTATAGTGACCGTCCCCCACCTAAAACCCTAAACCTCATCATCTCACTTGTCTTCCCCATGCAAGCACACCAAAACCCATGCCTCCAACCCTAATTTCGTGGGTTTAATCCCTAATGAGGGATTAGATCATAACATCGATAATGACACAACTTTTCATTAACATTGACACAATGTATGATAACGATTCGAAGAATGAAGGCAGCATAATAAATTGTGTTGGACCTCTAGAACAATATCACAAGAAGCAGATTTCCATATCTACCGGAGAAATTGCATCTAAAATTCTAGAATTGCCTGATGGTTTTGGGAATTGTCGGAATTTTCTTATTTGTGTAATTTTGCCGGAGACATTATTTGTAGTGTTTGGTAAACATTTTATACAAGATTGTGCTATTTTGATTATTTAACGATGTGGAAGAAATTGTCTTCGTTCCTACTTATGTTTACTTTTACTTTTTTCATGACACCGATGCTTTTTTCTTTACTTTTCGATCAAAAGTTAGTAGTAACTGATACAAGTAATTCTTTATTTTCCTGAAAGTACACTCTAATTGTTAGAATCCTAAAGCCTACTTAAGGGACTAATCCTTATTTAAGAACTAATTATGTTTTGGATGAGTTTTAGTTAATGGATTGGTTTGGCTTTTGGAAAGATAAGATTTAGGCTAAAGGTGATGAGATGATTGGTGGAGGTGGAGGTGGAGGTGGATGTGTGAGTTAAGGTGAGTAGATAGTGAGAGGGGTAACGTGAAGGCTGTTTTGCTTCAACGTGAAAGAAGAGAGAGGTGGAGTGACTCGTGAGAGAGAAGGTTGTGAAGAGATGGAGAAGTGGTTCGGTGAAGGAGGCTCGGTTTTGAGATTTTTCTGGTGCAAGAGATATAAACGAAAATATGGAGACTGGAAGTGATCATTTTTAGAATTAATGTTGTGATTGCGAGACAGACAAATACTGATTTGTTATTCTTCAGTTTCATGTCATGTCTCTCTCTTGATATTCGTAGTTCCATGCATGTTGAGTATCGATATTGAATTTATTGATATGCATATGATTGCATGGTGGTATTTCGACCGACATGTCATGTGGTTGTGTGTATGTTTTTGACTGAGCCACTTAGGAAAGAACTACCGAGGGGACAACGTGGAGCAACCCGGGAGAGGAAATGACTATCTATCGTTAGTGTGAAGCTACCAGGTCTGCGTCTGACTGATTGATAGATTCAGAAACACGGGATATGGTCGAATCCGAATAGGGGTTCCAGATTGTTATGCATGCATATTATGTGTGATACATGTCTCTTGATTGTGCTCATTAACTGAATGTCCTATTATGTATTTTCCACATAGTTATGATTATGGTTGATTGACCGTTGGTAATTGCGGGTTGTTGAGCTCACAATATGTTGATTATATTTTTCAGATTACATGTGGGTGTATCTGATATATTAAATATCAGAGTGTGCAACGGTCAGGATCGTGGATCGTATTAACGCACTGAGTTTGGGCAGGTAAGCATTTGTCTGAGCTCGGAGCGTTACACTAATAATTGTTAAAAAAGTATAGTAATTGAAGTTTGAAATTACTTTTTCCGAAAACATAATATTGTATTAGGAAAAATAATCAAAATTCATAGTACAAATGCATGATGATAACTTCGATTAGAACATTGTTTTCGATAATTACTACATAAGCAACTAGTAATACTTGGAGCCAATTGTGCAAACAGATAATTGCAACACTATCAGGAGAAGTAATACTTGGGACTGAATAAAGAAATACTAAAATCTTACACATTTCAAATTATGGTAGTTAATTCCTAAAATCAGTCAATAAAACAAGGTGGAAAACCGCTTAGTCATATAAGATATTGAACTTTGATTGGTCAAACCTCCAAAAATTTGAAATTGAAGTGACTAAGTGACTTATTTTCCTTCAAAAAAGAAGTTACGTTTTCGAAAAAGTAGCCTGATAGTAGAAAATGTTTTTAGTATTTACACAAATCCTACTTGGTTAATAGTTGAATCCAATATATTATTATTTAGTCAGAAGTTAGTTTTATAGGTTTTTTAGGGATGTTGTGGAAGTGTTTCGTTCTAATCATTTCAAATTACTTTTTCAAAGTGTAATACCTGTGCAAAAGTGAAGCTGCTACATTTTCTTCTCGAAGTACAAACAAACAAAAAAAGTGTTTTTCAAGATAATATCACATCTAGTAAACAAGCCAATTAAGGTTAAAATAAATTTACAAACATGCATGAGACAACTCGATGACATAGCAGCACTAATACGTAATAAGTGCTCTTTTGTCCCCCCAAACAAAACGTGGTAGAGAGTAGGAGAGAGAATCCTACTTAAAAATAAATAGAGATTGATTGCCCAATTCGAAATTATAATTGTAATTGAACAAGTAAATCTACAATTGGTGAGTGTTTTCGTTTATTCAAGAGAATAAATGACACAATGCAGTGCCCAAAAAAGTGGTGGTTTTGGCTACAAGTAAAAGTGGTTTTTGACATCCACCCTTGATTCAAAATGGAAGAATAAGATTGGATTTCTCAACAATTTTTTTGGTGCATCTCGATGCATCAGATAATTTTCATATATATATAAAAGATAAAACTTGTATCCGCATTTTGCTGAAAATCAGATATGTTACAATCTGCGTCCTCTGTAACAAACATTTTCTGAGAAAACGTAATATTTTAATTAATTATACGAGCTTCGAACAACCTCAACAAATTTAATTCTGCCGGTAAACGATTTTTTGGTATTACAGATGATTTCAACCGAAATTTGGTATTTGGAGGTCGGTACGGGCCTTGTCATCCAAATGATTCGTGGATATATATTAGTTGTTAATTCTACAGGTCTATAACATTTTACCAACTAAGTATCACCAACATCAGTAACTATCCCCATATTCATCTTCCAAGTATTGAAATGCCGAAAATTGTTCCTCCAACAACTGAAGCATAACATATATTTCCTCTGTCCTTGGGTTCGTTCTGTCTCCAGCTATGAATTCAACTACTACACCATCAATCTCAATTGAACTACGCCCTGCCTCCTTCTTTATCCCTTTCTCATCCATCAACCCACGAATTGTTGCAACGTCGTTCCAACGGCAAGCCGAAGCATATATTTTGGATAAAAGAACATACACCCCACTTGTGATCCCTTCTTTGGATTCCAGTATCCGCTTCGCCACTAGCTCGCTTACCCCCACATCAGGGACCACATTTCTCCTCCAAAACGCGTCGAGAAGGCTCCTCCATATGACGTCATCCGGTTTGCAAGGCATCTTTAGGACCACATTCAGTGCTTCTTCCACCTGACCTGCGCGAGCAAAAAGATCGACCATGCAACCGTAATGTTCCATCCTCGGTTCGATCTGAAACTCTTCGACCATCAACTCAAAATACTTCCTTCCCTCCTCGACCAAACCACCGTGATTGCACGCACTCAGAACGCCGACAAACGTTATCGAGTTAGGCCTCAAGCCTTCCTCCACACACATGCACGAGAACGCCCATATCGCCTCATTGACCGACCCGTGCCTCGAGAGGCCCAATATCAAAGCATTCCATGAATTTATATTCCGGAAGTGCATTCTTTGAAACACTTGGAAGGCCATTTGAGCGCATCCGCACTTAAAGTACATATCGACCAACGAATTCCCAACAAGCACATCCTCACTAATGTGGCCGCCACACCGTCGAATCCAGTAACAATGCGCCCACATTCCCAACCCCAAATTTGCTGTCTCAGCACAAGCCTTCGCGGCACTCTGGATCGTATACCCGTCCGGCGGGAAAGCACTTTGCATCTGTACGAATAAACCAATTGCATTTTCATAAACACTATTCCGGACCAAACCATCGATGACCGTATTAAAAGACACCGCACTTTTAACCGGCATAGCATTGAAGACTCGCAGCGCTTCGGGTGCGAGCTTGCACGAGAAGTAGAAGTGGATCAAGCTGTTGTTGACGTGTGGGTTGGCGGCGAAACCGAGTTTGAGGACTTGGGCGTGAAGTTGGTGGCCTTCTGGTAGGAGGCGGAGGAAGGCGCAGGTTTTGAGGAGGGGAAGGAAGGTGTGGGTCGTTGAGAGGAGGGGATTGTGGGAGTAGAGGTGGAGGGTAAGGGTGTTGAAGAGCGTCGGGCTGTTGGTGCGGAGGGCATTAGCATGAATTTGTTTGAGGTGGTGGAGAGAGGGTGGTGGTGGCGGTGGAGTCGCCGGAGTTGCCATTAGTCAGAGGTGGATGGTTTTGGAGTTGGTGGGGCTTTAGGTTTGGATAACTGGATGCTGGTGTGTGGTGGGAATTTTATCAAGCCCCTTGTCTGTTCGGGCCTCTCTGGACATGCGTAGTATAACCGATGCCTATTTCGTTTCGAAAAGTAGCATTTCACACCGAAACCCACGCACCTGACATATAAGCTGACGTGACACGTCTAACGTGTTAACATTCCACATTTTGAATTTCTCAAGAATAAAAAAAGTATTTATGTAGAAATGTCATAATCCCCTCTTCTTTTTTCTTCCTGAGCAATCATATATTCTCCTCTTTTTTCTTCTCCGGCAAGCATATCTCCAAATCCAACCTCGACTTTGCCGCCTTGGATAGCTCCGACAAGGCTTTCCTCTGCCTTTGGCTTCTACTCCTTCTTCTCCCCTTTTCGCTCTGCCTTTTCCTCTTACTAGGGTTTTTGGCTTCTCTTAACAGCATGCGCCTCCTCCTTTGATTCCTCTGCTGTGCTGCGCCTCTGCTTTCACCATGTGGTTACTACGCTTCTTGTTGCCTCTTTTGGGTATGCCACACCATCATCGAATTGACCATCGTCCTTTAAAAGGTCAGGTCTTTTTCTTCATCTTTCTCTTTTCTTTCCCTTTTTCAATCCTTGATTTGTTTCCCCCCGTAAAAATTAAAGGTTTCAAGGGGGCTTTCTTTGATTTTGGTGGTGAGAGGAGGTCTGGTCTGGTATCCACTTCGACGATCCAACCTTCACTCAAGTGATCCAGCCTTCTTCGGTGTCATCCCTGACCTTCGTCTCTCCTACTTTCAGAGGCTCGAGCATGCAACCAACTCTCAAGTAACCCCAACTACCCTAGACGCTAATAGTCCAGACCACCCAAGACTCCAAGTCTCTCACCCTTGGCCTACACCGTCAAACTCTCGGGGGACAAAGATTGTTTTTTTCAGAAACAAAGAAGAGGACATTACTAGCAATGATATCGATTATAAAATACTATGGATATAAAAGGTAAACAAGGTAGGGTATTTCATTTTCATTTTAATTGATTACCTTCTACTTAAATATATTTTTCTAAAGTTTCATGTTGTTTGGTGATGGAAATTTCACATGATCCAAGTGATGGGAAAGGTTGTTGATAGAAATTGGTAAATTAATTTCAAGTACATGGTAAGTTAGTTTCATGCTTTAGATGTGGTTTGGTAAATTCATAATGTGCTCAGGGTAAGTTCATTTCACACTCCTTGGGTAGTTATTTTTTGTCATTAATTAATGTGCTTCTACTTCTATAATTATATGATTCATCGCTATAAAGTTTGAGGTTGTTTATCGTGGGTCATTTCGTAGAGTCCCAAAGGAGTGGGTAAATTTATCAAATTCATCGTTCTAAAGTTTATTGAAAGGAGTGGGTAAATTCGTAACATGTATAGGGTAATGTCATAATAAAGTCCATAACTAGGAGTGAGGTAGATTTGATTTCCGAACCTTAACTGTGTAGACTTTTAGTGATGCAAAATATTGGATTATGAAATAACTGCATTTGGTTTATGCTTTTTCAGGTCCAGAATACTACTTTTTGTCGGTTTGATTATTTTGGTGTTAAAGTTGTTAGGTACGCTATTGTTTGTGTTGTGAATAGTCATTCGTCGATTGAACGTCTTCGCAGATAATGTTGTTGTGTTCATCTTCTTCTTCTGGTGATTGGTTGGTTTATGCTTTTGTTTTTGGCCTTTTTGTTTACTGAATATCGAGGTTGTACTCTTTATTTGCAGAATGAAAGACATGGAAAAGCAAAGGCAAGTATGATATTCAGTATAGCTTTTAGCAAGAGAAAACCTATGCTTTAGGACATGTTTCATTTAGTTTGAAGCTTTTAGGAATCACTATTGTTCAGCCAGTACATTTTCAGCCATTAAAGCACGCGTGGATACATGAAATCTGATGTTTAGTGTAACACACTCTCAACAATGTAAAATATGCAAATCTAGATGAGAATGGTTGTTGGACGATCAACTGTTTCTAAGGGAAAATCAAAATCATTAAACAATTTCAAATGCATGATGGGGTATTTTTGAGCAGTTGCACCTACTTACAACCACCCATTTTAGTAGGATAATTTTATGATGGTAGTAGTAATTTCCGTCTTTTCTCCTTTTTCATTCATCCTTCATTTTTCGTCTTCCAAAAGCACCTTCCACTTTGCTGACTTCAAGTTACCATCATTTAATCCATTATATTTACTCCAAGTTACCCATTTTATTAAATCAAAGTTACCCCCATTACATCTAAATTTACCCCAACCTTCCTTTTTAATAGAAAAATATTATTACTGAGATTTCTTTATTTGATTCATTGTTGTGTTATGTTTTTATTGTTTTACTTTTATTACTAATGATGTGTTTTCTTTTGTGTTATCTTCATCATGCAGCCAAATGTAGGTTCTTTGACAACCATCCTAGTATACTCATTGTCATATACCAAAATACCTCGGTAATTTTTTAATTTACCCTACAAGTTTTTCTGTTTCCCTTACTCTATGTCAAAATATTATTTTATAATTAACATTGTATCATCATCCTTTGTGATTGTATTATTATGTTCTCACATTTTTATGGTTCCATTTAAGAGTGGATGTCTGTTTAACAATGTTGTGGATTTGATTCTATGTTTTATGATACAATTTCATTTCGATTCAACAGAAAAAAGGCCAAGAAGGAGGCGTTCGTTTCCGTACTCCGTTTATCGTTCGATGTCTTAATTAAGCTTCATGATGCCGATGAAGTTTTGGGTGATTAAATTGTGGTTTTTGGAATATTTATGATATCCATTAATATTAGCTGCATTTTTTTCAGGGTGTGTTGGGGTATTTTGAATATCATCAATACGGTGCATCATTGAGCTAATTGTTTTTTTGGTGTGTTTGCGTATTTTTGAACAAAATGTAATTGAATTCAATAGTAAGGTAACTTGAATTAAATAGAACGAATTAAATTATGGTCTGTGGGGTAACCATAATTGATAGAAGGGGTAAATTTGACGGTACGCAAAAAATAGAATGGATTAAAGGATGGTTCATGGGGATAACCTTAACTGAAAGAAGGGGTAACTTTAGTTGAATTGATGGTAGAATTGGTTAAATAGAAGGAATTGATGGTATGTTGGGGGTAACTTTAGTTGCGATATGGGGAAAGTTGAATTCAATAGCAGGGTAACTTGGTTAAATAGAAGGAATAAAATTATGGTCTGTCGGGGTAACCATAATTGATAGAAGGGGTAAGTTGAGTTCAATAGCAGGGTAAGTTACCCATTCTACTAAATCAAATTACCCCCTTTTCACAACTATATTTACCCCAACCTACCATCCATTCTACCAATTGTATTGATCAATCAGGGTTACCGTAGCTATTAAACTCAACTTACCCCAATTATAAATTAGGGTTACCCTGCTACTGGATTCAACTTATCCCGTCGACATATGTTATTCATTTTATATAAACCGTCAAAACTTACTCTTATTAAATCAAACACCAGCTTGAAATATTTTTCATCTAAATGGATCACCGTCTAAGTTAACCACAATGACACCACTAAATGTTTTGGAACCTAATTTGGTGAAGAGCAAAGGCTGCCCAATTAATGGTAGGCTAAAGTCTACTGTTAAAAAGAAAAGAACATCGTACCTTAATGCATTGAAGGAGATATTGCCAGTCATCTATGAATCGGAGAGTAAACACAACTACAATTTCACTCTGATTCCGATTTAATAGGATATAAACTACGTCTGGGTTATTTTTTGATGTTCTGTGGCTGTTTTTTTGAACCATTCGTGTGTTATTTCCCTAGTACTTGGATGGTAATGTTACCTATTTTTTAGGTAATGGAACTTCTAGATCTTATTTCGAACCCTTCGTGTGTAATATATACCCTGTTATGGAGGAACATATGACGGCCCTGCTAGGGAGTAATTCTAAGGGGTAACTTCAATTGATAAATCTAGTTTGTAGAAGGGATGGTAGGTTGGGGTAAATCTAGTTTCGACAGGAGGTAATTTAATTTAATAGGACGTTTAACTTGGAGTATGTTGGTTCGTGGGGGATAACCCTAATCGATACACGAGGTAAGTTGAATTCAATAGCAGGGTAAATCTACTTGATAGACAGTGTAAGTTGAATTCAATAGAATGATAAATCTAGTAGGGTAACGTACCATAACTGATAGACGGTGTAAGTCGAATTCAATAGCAGGGTAACCCTAATTGAATTTAATTTAATTCTTTCTACTTAATCCAATTTATCATACTCCTGAATTCAACTTACCCTGTCTACCAATTAGTGTTACCCCCCACGAACCATCATTTAATTCATTCTATTTACTCCAAGTTACCCATCGTATTACATCCAATTACCCTCATCCACAACTAGATTTACCTCTGCCAACCTGTGAAATTACCATCTGTGTTTTATGAAATCACATTCACATGTACGTTGAATTTTCCCTACATGTGTTGGTGTTTGAGGTTTAATTGTACATTTATATCGATTAAGAATACATAAAACGAATGTACTATGTAAAGATGAACGCAATCAACAACATCCACTAGATCATATGAATCAAACAATTTGAGTTCTAAAGCTCTAACGTCAACATGTCTTACAATTTGTTCTAGAAAAAATGTAGATGGAAGGGACTTTCAACAATGTTCACAATAAGATTGTAATAGTTCTCACCACCAAGTGACGTCCTAAAATGCAAACCACGTCGACGTCCTAAAATATCATTTCATATTCACCCATAACGAATGCTTTCCGTCTACTTGAATACATCACAAAGCAACTCGTTATTTACTATAATGTTTTCCATTTGTAGAATGTGGCCAAAGGGCGTCATTGAGAACAAATTTCTTTGAGGTTGTCTTATCTGTTTCGCTTCTTTTAGTCAATAAACCCACTATTTGCAAATTTACTGGAAGTGTAATCCTCCACTTGCCTGTGTAATTTTTTTAAATAAAAATATATATTTCTAAATTCTCTTTTAATGGAGAAGCAACCACCTGTAAACATCCTTAAGCAACAGTTACCAAGCATTTAATTCACTTTATAATATAACAGTGCACTTATACTTATACCAAGCATATGTGTTAGCACCTATACTTATACCAATCATATATCTTTGTAAATTGCTAATATTTATAGGGGCTAACAACACATCGATAAAAAGTATATTACCATACAAAATGGGGTCTTTTGAACCTGATGGTGCACAACAATCTAAGTACTAGTAGAACCTTCTTAAATATAAAAAAATACAAGCATTCTAAGTAACAATACAAGATTCTAAATTGTAAAACTTACTAATTAAGACATGAATGTAAAAACATACATTCATAATATTTATCCCGAATAAGTTCAAAACAGACAATTCCATTACAACAACATTAGTTCCTTAATATCAATACTCAACATTAAATAAGTTCGTATCACTTAACACACACAAAATAGTAAATTACTATATCATGTTTTTGGTATATGTGCATTCACTACTCATAATGGCCTTTGATATGTCCCCACATAATTTGTACACATGATCTACGTTGTCACAACTATCCAATGGGAGTCCAGTAAGCAACCTTTGAATCCAATGAATAACAAACAATCCACTATCATTACACCTCTCATGTTGTATCTAGGGGTGAGCAAAATTCGGTCCGGTCCGGGCACCCGGACCGAACCGAATTTTTCGGTCCGGACCGAACCAGACCGAATTTTTTCGGTCCGGTCTTCGGTCCACAAAATTTTGGAAATTCGGTCTTCGGTCCGGACCGAACCGAAAATTTAAGGGGAAAATTCGGGTTTTGGACCGACCCGGACCGGACCGGACCGAACCTATTCGGTCCGGTCTTCGGTCCGGTCTTGCCGAAAATTCGGGTTTCGGTCTGGTCCGGTTCGGTCCGGTCCTGGACCGAAGCTCACCCCTAGTTGTATCTATGTGAAATTACTCTCCACCTTTGTATACATGGATTTGAAGGACATAAATGTTTAGTTTCCCATAGATTCACATGAAGAACCATAGATGCTTACACATATTTACTAATCAGATTTTACATAATTCCATTTGAATTATGTACTTTGATATTTTAGGTAATAGTACAAATAACTCTCACTGCATAATATAGTTTGGTTATATGATCAGAATAGTTCATTTCTAGCTTCATCAATGATTTTTGATATTTTGAATAAGGAATTTAACTAATATATACATGTTTGAAATCCAGAATGGAATTTTGTAGTATTACTGCCGATTGTCACTCCGAAAGACAATCGTGATGGATCAATATTTGCGAATGATATTGTGTTCATAACAGAGCCCACTAAAACATACATTTTTTAATATGTAGGATGAAGCATAGATAGACAGTTTTGGCTTGAGGAGTATTTTAATATGTAGGATATGGTAAACTCAAACATCATAATGGATAATTTTAATGTATTCTCTTTATTCGGTAAAAATTCAAAAAAAATCCGTTTCGATTATTTTAATATTTGGTTTGCATTCAATACCATTATTGATGATCACCTTGAACAAAATATAAAAAAATTAAACAAACTGCAGTTTAACTCTTTTTTTCTCTACTGGGTTCAACCACTGAACAAATAAACCATTTTTCTATTTTTCAGGTCTAACTCAATTCTTCATTTGCAATATGTGGCCAAAAGGTGTTGTCGAGAAAAACTCTTTGTGAGGAGCTCTCATTTGTTTGAAGGCTTTCAACCAATGAATAAAAGTGAGACAGTTGTGGGTGTACTCCACTTTTTCCCATGGAGTGTTCATATTAAAATTGATCTCAAAGTATCAACCTTTACAACCAAATTCAAATAAAAAATAATGAACAGATTGAAGAACAACTCTCAATCAAAAATAAAAATAAATACTCTAAACTGTTATTAAAAATACCCACAAGGAATTACTAAAAATACCCCTCCAAGAATGGAGTTGTTTATACCACCCAGCAAAACTAATGACAATAATCCCACCTATTGGTGAAAATACCCCAAGTTCCTATTTCATTAGCCAAAAACATAATTTAAGTTGTGAGAATACCCCAAATATTATTAAATATACTTTCACCTATGCTTGACTATAACAAAAAAACATCACTATGGAAAATACCCCCCAGAAACACCAACCCCAGGTTATAACTGAAAATACCACATGTTATTAATGAAAAAACCTCAAGTTATTACTGAAAAAAACCCAACTTTCTATTTCATTAGTCAAACCTACACTCAGAATATCCCAATATGTTATCATGTCTGCCCAAAAAACATATTCCATGGCAACCAAAAAAAAAACCCAACCCCAAGTTTGTAACATAAAATACCAAAGTTATTATAGAAAGAACTCCATCGCACTACTAATGAATACCCCATCACAACTGAAAATACCACAACTTCCTAATATATAAACCAAAACTAACTTAAACACTATGAAAATACCCATAATTGCTACTAAATATCCCAAGCCGCATCCTTAGATCACTTTTTGTAGCAAAATTTTGTCCTTGTTCCAAAACGTACACCTGCTTCTGCAACCCAACATGACGTTCTCAATTCGAGACACCCCTATTTGTAGTATAGACTATAGAGTCTTGCACCGTAATATTGGTGGGTGTTCTCATGTAGTTAGTTTAATGACAATAATAACTCTACTGATAATAAACGTGAAAGTTCTGGAGTGAGATTCGACGACAATGGCTCCAAATTAGACGATAATTGCTATAGTCCGGGGAAGAAGAATTGTGAATTATGGGTTTCATGACAAAAGGCTATCGTTAAAAAATGTCTAACATGTTGTAAAATAACGATCAAACAAAAGGACAAGAAGTTGGGGGAGAATGGAGGAGGTGTATTTCATCTCTTTTGTGTGTTCTCAATACATACTACAACCTCATATTTATACACATAGATGTGTGTAAGTTACATAGTCTACATTAAATAATGATGTAAATATAAACATTACAACACATATTAATAGAGGAGTTATAATAGATTGGTTGGAAGATGAACCATCTTGGAAGGTGAATCATCCACTTTACACAATTTTCATAACACTCCCCCTTGGATGATCACATTTTGGAATACGCTTTTCGATCTGCCTCGTTAAAAACCTTGCCAAGTAAAACCCCGTGGGACAAAAACTTGGTAAAGGAAAAAAGAGTGCAGAGCGTATAATTCTCCCCCTCATTTCAACATATATTTATACACTATGTTGGAAAATAGTGTTATGTTCATGTCTCGTTAAAAACCTTGCTATAAAAACCCAATGGGAAAATAGCTAAGGGAAAAAGAGTGCATGACATATGTTAATACAATTGCGCAAACTGTCTCGTTAAAAACCTCGCCAAGTAAAAGCTTGTAGGACAAAAACTTGAAAAGGGAAAAAAGAGTACAGCTATAGGCCTTCTGGGTATTATCCTTCAGGGATAATTGTTCTTTAGGGATGATGATTAGAAATCTACTCCCCTGATACGTAGTTCACCAACTTGCATAAACATTGCAACGTCTCCACAATAACACAAAATAATTTGTGATTTTTTATTGTTGTGGATTAGACATATAGGAATCGTCACTGCACAAAATATTTACCTCATGAATATAGTAAGTAAATATCGATAATTCCATGTGAACTTTCTTTGTATAATATATCTTTATATAATTGAATCATTGTAACAATTCTCTTCTGGAAAATGTCCGAACTGCATCTCTTCATTATAATTTTCTTTGGGCAATTTTAGTCCTTCAGGGATTTATTTATATCAATACCAAATTACATACAAATTTGCAGTCACAACATATCTCATATGTTTATATATATTTATGTCATACTGATCAAGTAACATAATGTAATATTATACATTTCGAGAGAATAAGTAACATCGTAATGTTGGGTCCTGCGAAAAACCCTTGTGTCACTACTCGCTTTATAATGTACCACCATGTTGTATTGTGATTTCTATTCACATTCTTCAGAAATCAGGACTACACGTCCAATAAGAGAGTCTAGTTCTATATTATTCACCTTCTTTTGTTCATTTCGAATACGAATGCTCCTGGCATTTTTATAATACTATAGATTCTGGATCCAGATTTTCTATTGAATTAGCATGCTCTAAGAAGGTGAATTTGTCGTCGACGATAACCTTTTAATGCTTCTCTCGTATTAGCATAGTTGATTGCAACTTTTATAATAATCAAATCCTCGTTGTTTCCCAAAATGTTAGGATCTGACCGTTATGTATTCCCGGAGTTGTTACATTTGCTAGCAGCTGCTTTTATTTTACCGGGTTTATATTCTTCAGGAATAACCTCTTCAGGAGGTGTAATGAGTGACTAAGTTTTATTTTCATTTCCACAAATAATATATGTTATAGTCCACGCTTCTGGCGTTGGTTGAGCTCAAATATATTTTATCATGTGAAAATCTTCAATTTATATTATATTATGCGCTTTATGTCTAGTAATACAAGACATAGTCACTCTTTTGTGATCAATAAAGATGTACGACATTTACTTGCTAGATATTGCAAGTTAATGATTTTAGGAACTTCAGGTTCAACGATACTTGTACGTATATTCTCTAATGAACTTCAGGTTCAATATAGTACATTTTCTTGGCATTCTTTAAGCTTCTGGCTTTCTCCCCCTAATGCCAAGAAAAATATGTCTCTCTCTATATATAAATATTGGACTGAACAATAAAATACATCGTCCTTCAGGGGCTTCAAGTATTTTAATATTATTGGGAATATGAATCATACTGAAATGTCCAATTTAATTTGAGACCACTAAATTTTGGAGGTGGTAAACTATTAATCGCTGATGGGAAACATTTCATTCAATATTGTACAAGTAAAATAGGGGAACATTCATAACATGATGTACATAACAAAAAAAATATGAATAATATCAACATGTATGCATATTAATGTATCATGTATAAATTTTGAGATCTAATAATGATTCATATTCAGAGATATTTTATAAATCGATGCTTAATTTGTAACGTGTGCTTTAGGCACATGATCCAAAATACGATGACACATATTGTGATTTTGCAATAACTTATTCTTATGACTTTTAATCACAAGTTATCTCATCTTACGGAAAGATAGAGCTCATAGATACCTACTTAGTTGAAGAACCTTCTCATTCTTCAGTGGATGATCATATGAAATTTCAGAAACATTTGTCATCATATATGTCCTTATTGACCCAATCGGTCATACCATATGTTATTAGAATCAATATTCATTTGATTCATCAGTGCAAGTCTTTTGACCAAGCCACTACATGTGAAATGACACATTGTTCAAAAGTCAAGTAATTTTCTTGATAGCATTTTTCTTACCTGACATGATTGTAGGAATATAAAAATATTCTTCTTTACTTCAATTGTAGTCTCAATACAAGTCATTCTTGCGATTTGAAACTTAATAAGTTTCTTGAGACATAATTTATAAAATGCATTATTTAACGCCAAGATAATTCAACATGTAATAGTAGATATGACTCTTCTGGAGCTTTCTACTAAATTTGTACGACCTTGTACAATAGTGGCTTCGGCTTTTCTCATTATCAAATTAGAGAATACTTATCTCTTAATATAGTGTGCATGACAACACTATACATGATGCATAATTCATCTTTCCTGATCTTAAATCAAATTGGAGACCGAAGAGTATCTATACTCTTCATTTCAAGCTGAATAAAATATTTATTGTAAATAAATTATTTATTCAACTATTACAAAATAAATGATAAGGTTCTTCCAATGACAAAATATAAAATACGAACCATGCATTCAATCACATGAATGTCAATTAATTTCAACGTAACTTGGTATAAGTCTTTTAGATAGAAATTATGCATACTAACATATCACCATATGCATGTGTACTTTGCCATTTTAAAAATGCAAATATTATCTTTGTTATTGATGCTTAAAAAATATATTATAATGATATGCATAAATAGTCATCACAAACATATAAAAAAATGTTGAATATCGATATGTTAGCAACATATACATGTGTATTATTAATATCTAAAAAGAATCTCATCGTAAGTGAATAACAATCACAAGTATGAAAATATATTGGACTAACGAGAGCGCTAATCAATATAAAATATATAGTTTCAATATAAATGAGAAATAAATCAAAGCTTAAACAAAATATTTGTATCATTGTATATAATACTCATTTGTCATATTGGTATTCCAGCATATAATCATGTATATCTAGTAGATAAAGTATATGTTACTTATCAAATAAAACACACATAACTACAAATAAACCCATTTTGATTGTGGAATTTATATACCATAAGGACATTAATTATTTTGTCATTTATCTCATCCATATTCACATCCATAATCATAGTCACAAAATAATTATAATAGACTTTTGTAAGATTTTTCACGCTCTCATACATTCATTTCAGGGAATGGAGCAAGTCAATTACTTGTGATTTTTTTTACTCCGTACTACTATTAGAGTATCAGATCATTAATTTGTGAAATGGATATAAGATTTTCATATATCAACTCTCTATGGTCTTCTGGACACGCATAGAGCTAGATTTAGGAAATGAGTTTGATGAGTTTATGAGACTTTGACATTTGCACAACCTTTTGATGCTCATAAGAATCCTTCAGGGATTGCTATACATTTTCATAATTTTCTTCACATGAATATACAATCTTGATATCATTATATATTTACACGTCATGAAGATTACAATTTTTGCCATTGGGCTTGAAGTGCTTCTTTTTATGATAACATGACATATGGTAAATAATTATTTTCATAATATGAAAATCCAAATTTTGTTTCAAAATACCACATTATATTATATATATAATCGCATAAATAAATCACATGTGCTGGAAAGAATAACCATAATATTTCCAAATGTGATGCAACAAAATAATTTATGTGACATAATATGATAACTTAACGGGATGCATCAAATATTAGATTTGCAAAAATGGATCAAATATGATTGAAACTAGTGTTTCATCACAAGAATAATATGATATAATATCCAAGCATTTTTCTTTTCTTTTCAATGCATAAGTTAAAAGCAATAACAACATGTAGACTTTTATAAGAAAAAAATATACCATTTGCATGTTTCATTATTCCAAAAAGATATCTAACTATGTCAAGCAATATATATATATATATATTCATTTGTATTTTGAAGAGCATCAAGTTGGATTTTAACATCCAAAATGCGACAAGTAAATTTTTTGTTCATTTATCAAAAGACGTGTATTTAACATTCTTTAACAATCAAGATGATCAACATCATATAAAAGATTACACAAAATAAAATAGATAAAAAGAAACGTTTATAGTTTCTAGAAAAACAACATACATTCGATATGACATGCACGAAAAAAGTTGTCATTATCATTGGAATGTTAAGTCATGTACTGATATTCCAAATATATGATCAACTTTGCAAAACAAAATGCTTATAAACATCTATTAATACATATTCATCAAATCACGTGCTCATATGCATCTATAAATGTTATGTGCATGATTATCATACTAAAATAAAAGTTAATAGTCCGCCATCTAAGAATATATATAAAAAACATAATATTTCAAAAGAAGATTTTGCAATAGAAATTTGTAAACATACAACATCATATTTAAGAATATAATATGAGTATAATTTGTAGACATATAACATCACATTTAAGAATATAATATGAGCATATTCAACAAGTAAATAGATTAATAATATTTATAAATTGTAAAAGACTACCTGGAGATGAATACAACCTTGTGTTGTAAACTAACTTAATCAAACAACAAACAACTATTGTTTGAGTTGATCATATCGAGCGAAGTCGTGCTGATAACGTGTTGTAAAATAACGATCAAACAAAAGGACGAGAAGTTGGTGGAGAATGGAGAAGTTGTATTTCATCTCTTTTGTGTGTTCTCAATACATACTACAACCTCATATTTATACACATTGAGGTGTATAAGTTACATAGTCTACATTAAATAATGATGTAAATATAAACATTACAACACATATTAATAGAGGAGTTATAATAGATTGGTTGGAAGATGAACCATCTTGGAAGGTGAAACATCTTGGAAGGTGAATCATCCACTATACACAATTTTCATAACATAACATACGCTTGTTTTCATTTTTTAATTAATCGGTTATTGATGGGATTAATACATAATTATCTAGAAGTAATGAATGTGTTCACCTATGCCAACAAAAGAAAGTCACAATAAGTAGGAAAGAAATGATTCACGAAACTAAAAATGCACCACAATAATTTCACATTTTAGAAAGTATAGTCAAGCTATCATTCTTTATCAAGTGTACCCTAACAAACAAAAAAGTGAAAAACCATTGGTTTATTGTAATAGTAAACACGTGGGTCTCAGTTATGTTTAAAACTCCTTAAATTTTCATATCAGATCAATCGAAAAGTAAGGCATCTTATTCTCCTGAAATAACCATAAAAAACTCCATCGCTCCTCCAAAGAGTCACCTTCTTCGAAAGTAACAGAACCATTTTCTCATAGAACTTCCAAGCCTTCTTTGGTGCGGGAGCTCAATATCTTTAAATCCAACCATCTGATGAGATATTCGATAACATGGTTGCCTTATCTTAACAGAACCACTTTCTCATCAAACATCCAAACCTGCATACATGTTCTACTGATTTGGGTGTGCCCCTACATTTGTCGTGCCCATCTGTTTTTAATGAGCTAGCATTCGTTAAATGATCTCATTTAAATCGACGAAAAAATCTTAATTAATAAAGTTCTCACTCTTTCTCCTATCAAAATAGGAGTTAGATAGGGAAACACTGTACCAAAAACAATCATGTTTGCTTGCCAAGAAAAATTATACAAAGCTGTCTTTGCTTTTTTAAGTCATCCGCCTAATTCCACAAAAGATCCCCTCTTCTCGGCAACGGGCCGATAGGTTCTCGAAATTTAACTACGCAACTTACATCGGTCTAAATGAGCTCGACAATTGGTGGATGTCGCGTCGCCTAAAAACACCAACAAATTTGTGGAGCTTTATTGAGGAAGGTTGAAACAAACCCCATAAAAATTGGAATGTTCAATAGGGCAAATTGCCACGACAAACCCATTGTCGAGGGGAAAACCCACAGGTTGTTCAAATGTTCAGTCAGGAGTGACATGAACTGGTGGCAAGCTGGAATTGACAAACTTATTACGTGATCCTTTTCCTATATTTGGAGAAGCCCATTATAAGGAAAAACGTTAAAGAGAAAGTTATTTTCCTTCTTTGGGTTTGGAAAGATATTTTATTCAGTTTTATTGTCTTAGTTGAGTAAATCGCTTTTGTTCTTACGAGAAAAGATTACTTAGCTTAATCAAAAGTAGTATGATCAACTTTTATTAGAACCTTAGTTGTTTCCGAAAAGAATTGCTTTTAGGAAACAAAAGATATTTCAGATGGCTGAGTTTATTAACGTGTTGTTCATGGTGTATTAACAGTGAGTGTTTTTTTGAACTTGGCTGCAACCAGAGGTGGATCCAGTAGAATTCGGCGGGTGTGGCAGACGGACCGGTTCCACACCAATTAGGAAAAAAAATTAATGCTCTTTTTGACTTCTAATTACAATTTCTCGTCATCGACCTTAAAGATGATATTTAAAATAAATAAATAGTAAATAAGAAAATTCAAAATATTCTCCTTATTTTTAACACATTTCCAACACTGAAAGTTGGTTGAAACCTCAAATATCCAAATATTTTTCTTACAATCATTCCGTAGGTAAAATAACTATGTAATCATTTATCTTATTTTCAACTCAATACCTAAATGTTTTCATTTCCATTCGCATGATCAAGCAAAAGTTCAAAATCTACCTAAGATAACATTTGCTCGTCTATGGCACCCAATATCTCACATTGGTAAATCCGTTTTCAGTTCAAAATGCTAATCAATCATAAAAAAAATTACACCACAAATATACTTCGTTCGGATTCACATGATCAACTCTAAAAGCATATAATCTCCCAAAACCTTATTTCGTTCTCATTCACAACCACTAAATTAAATAAAAATTCCATTATTTTGTTCAGTTAATGCATCACTCAAAGCCTGGCGATGGTAGAGATTAGATTAATTAGTTTATACAACAAACTAATTCATTTAAAAGAAAGGCGTTGGGCGGGGTTTGGGGTTGATGGAGAAGGAGAAAAGGCAAGATTTGAGTTTTTGGTGTTTGGAGAATTTGGTAGTGTTTCCATTTTTTGTTTTGTGTTTTTATTATATTATTTTAATAACTTTCTACGTTGGTTGTCGTGGCAAACGACGTTGTATAGTTACTATGTTGGTTATTGTGAAAATCGACGTATAATAGGGAGGCTCAGATCTACCTAAATCTGGGTGGGGCACTTGCCCCACCTGCCTTGTATGTGGGTCCGCCTCTGGTTACAACAAGTCTTGATGTAGGTGATTTTCAAAACTAAGGGCGGAGTTTACTAAGGCTTACGCATCTGAGCATTTTTTATTGGATTCTTTGTGAAGATTTTTATCCAAACACTTGTTTTATGTAAGTTGTCTTGGAAAAATGACTTACATTACAATAATACAAGGTACTTTCGATGTCCATTGCCATCAGGTATAACCTGGAAAAAGCCGACAATGTTATCCCTGACAACCAGCGATGGCTATGTCGGGAAAAACTATCCCAAACAGTCATGGTCATTGAGTATGTATTCTCGACGACTTTCCATCGGTAATACCACTCTTTGGCACCAAAAGAACATGCAAAATGCATTCGTTCCAGAATTCATCCCCAACATCACAGTCATCCACTCCTGGACGTTAGAAATCGAATTATTCTCGACAACTTTGTCGTCAGGAATAGTCATGACTTGTACAAGGAAATTATTTCTTTCTTTGTGATTGTTGTTAAATATAGATAACATGTATAACAGTAAGGAACATATGTCGATTAACATTTCAAGTACAATCCGTACAAAACCAATGAACATAACCATGAGGTCAAACAACGAAAAACATATACATGTTAGGATCAGAAAACACATCGACTAAGCCTTCATTGTCAGACTCCTCTTAGAGAATTATTGCCCCCACATACAGGTGTGATGAGTGCTGACACTTCCTCCTAGAGATAGAACGGTCTCAACATCTACGTTAGCACACTGCTACTATTGACGAACCACGAGAACATATCAAGATCCGCTCGGCAGATCGCTTGAGAACGATGGAGAGATGGGAGATGAATGTGGTTCCAGGATCATGTGTGTTTGTAAGTGTGTGTGCTACATGGTGTATTATTAGTGAATGTTTTTTGAGAACTTGCTGCAACAAGTCTTTATGTAGGTGATCTTTGGAAACTAAGGGTGGAATTTACTCCGACTTACCCATTTGAGCATTCTTTTATTGGATTCCTCATGAAGTTTTTGATCCAAACACTTATTTTATGTAAATTGTCTTGGAAAAATGATTTACACTACAATAATACAAGGTACTCCCGATGCCCATTGCCATTAGGTATAACCCCAAAACGCCGACAATGTTACCCCTGACAACAAGCAATGGCTACATCGGGAAAAACTATCCCGAATGGTCATGGTCGTCGAGGATGTATTCTCGACAACTTTCCACCGGTAATACCACTCTTTGGCACCAAAAGAACATGCAAAATACATTTTTTTAGAATACATCCCTGACGACACGGTCATCCGCACCTGGCCGCTAGACTTTAAATTATTCTCAACGACTTTGTCATCAAGAATAGTCATGATCTGTACAAGGAAAATTATTTATTTCTTTGTGACTGTTCTTAAAAGTATAAATAACATGCATAACAATGGGGAACATATGTCGATTAATACTTGGAGTACAATCTGTAGAAAGCCAATGAACATAACCATGAGGACAAACAACGAAAATAGATACAGGTTAGGATCAGTGAACACCTCGACCAAGTCGACATTGTCAAACTCCCTTTAAAGAAATTATTGCCCTCACATACCGGTACTATGCGTGTTGGCACTTTATCCCCAAGATGGAATGGTGGCAACGTCTTCGTCGGCGCACTCCGATTGTAGACGGCCCACTAGAACATATGGAGACCCGCACGACAGATCGCTTGTGTGTGTACATTCTCTCCTCATCTCCCTCTCTCTACCACTCAAAGGGGTATGAGGAGCCTAGGTTTATAAACCCTTCTCAACTTCCGTAATTCCCCAATGTAGGACTAAAGTGAGGGAGAGAATTCCATAATCTAACTTTACAATTCAACATTGGATTTCCAATTTAATATTAAATTGGTTTAACCCCAATATTCAATAGTCCAACCGTGATGACATCAATTAACTAGTTTAAAAAATGTAAATTTTTGCTAACAAAATTTAGTCAACAACATGAATAATATCCAAAACAAAATCGAAATATAACAGAAACATGTAAACAGAAAAAGTATACTATAAGGGAGAAAAGTAAAAGACATTGTCTACGAAGTTAGAAAACAAATTCATCCAAGCAAGCATAAGTAATCCATCACAGAAAATAGAAGCCAATCAAATCACAAAAGTTATGTTTTACTTCAAAATATAATCCTAGTAGACATATGTGAACCGTGTAAACTAGTTTCCCATGTCCAATAAAACCTCTACTTCTATTTCATTGTAACATCCCAAAAATAGTGGAAAATTTAAACGAAAATCAATAGACTCACAACAACAAAACACGAGGACATTACTAAGACATATACTCAAGGTACACCATAATACAAGAGTTTCCAAAAGTATGATTACATCAAAAGGTGAATCAAACATGTACAAAATCAAATCAACCTAAACGACAAGACAGAAGGATCCGGTCCTGGTGTGGCCCTTCTCAGTCACCACCCACTCACTGCCGCTCACGGCCTGAAATGCAAACATGAAATAATGTCTGAGTTTCCATAAGGAAACCCCATATGCCATGCTCCCCGAACATGCATGAATAACGTACAAGATCAACACACTGGTATAACATGGTATACGAAATCTGCAACAGTAAAACCTCTTCCCTATACAAGATACTAAAGGACATCAATCCTACCACACAACGACTGGGTCCCTCAAGGGAACCCACCGCCATTCATGCGGTCATACGAAGGTATGCTCACACAAGCTACTAATACCTTATGCTCACACAAGTTGCAATTATTACGGTTGCTCACACAAACTGCAAAACCATTGCTCACACAAGATGCAAAACCATTTCTCTCACACACTGCAAATATATATAAATGGTTGCTCACACAAGCTGCAAAACCATTGCTCTCACAAACGGAAAATATATAAAAAACGGTTGCCCAACTAACTTAACAACATAACAATTGACCGACAAAGGAGGTTCCGTTCGACAAAAAATAACAGAGGCTCAAGCCCCAACTTCGCACTACCACCGGTAGAAGTAAGATCACCGGTCAATCATCGGTCAATCCATCACATGCAGGTCGCCCAACCAAGAAAGTACACTTAATGTCATCGGTCGAACTAGTCTAAGGCGGTCGATTGTTTAAAAGGTCTAGGTTTGAATTGACTTACCACTGGTGCAATCAGTCGAACTGCAAAGAGGTCCCGTATGACCAAAAATAACAGAGCTTACCCATAAGGGACAATCAATCGACCGTCGGAAGGCATTGTTTGACTAGTTCTGGCAGACTCCCACAATTACACCATGACCAGTTGATCGAAACACACGACGGTCAACCGTTCTCCTGTACTAACTTAACTGCACTCTCACCACCAACGAGACCTCGGGCCTTCGGCGACAAATTCGACCTCTCACACACCTTGGGTGAGTACTAAAAAGGAACATGGCATACCTTAAAATGCTCGCACGAGTTCTGAAAGTCGCTAGCAGTCACCACCACACCAACTTGCTTGTCTGGTGAATTCCTCACACTAACTACGATCACAACACCTCCGACCACATCTGCTTCTTTCCTTGCTTGCCAAACACCATGACACGCCAAAGTTCAGGAGAGAGAGAGATGAGCTGAGTAGAGAGAGAGTGAGAGGCGAAGAGAAGAAAAGAAGCGTTGCTCCTTATAAACCCCAACTTCTAATCAACCACCAATCACAACCCTCCACCTCACAAACACCTTTCCCTCCCTTAAACAACCATTAGCCTTTCGAAGCATGATTAAACCACTAATTCAAGGTTAGGTTCGAACATCCACCTACCTAGAGGAATGGCTAGTTATTTGGGTACGGGTAATGGTAGATACAGTAACCCTCTTTTTTTACTCGCTAGATCGACCATTGAAGTACTCCAGTACCTACACCAGGGCAAAACATGAGCATACGACGATGTTGCCCATTTTCATTTCGTGGAAGTGCCAAGTAGAGGAAATGGTTGTAGGTGCTGGCGCATTCTGCTTCAGGGGTGTGGGGGGGGGGGGGGCAGAAAGTTGAAAAAAGAGGCAGCAACTAGTATAGATTATGAAAGGGGACCCGCTTGAACGGGACCCTTCCTTCTCTTCTGAAGCGGCAAGAAAAGCTGAATAGGAAAGGGACTGAGCTGAATGATGATTTATAGTCATCAATGGCAAAGGGGTCTCATGTGGATTAAAGAAATTTCATCCTCGATGAAGGGAATGTGCTCTAAAAGTTTACTTTTATATGTCAATTATTATGAATTGAATGTGCAAACATTTTGTTCCTTGATTTTGTATTCGTCTTTTGGAAGTGTTAAGGAATAGGCGATTGATCCTTGACCGTAGAACTCTAAAAGGTAATGGTCTACATAAATCAAAAGTTGTTCACAATCATGGTAATCAACAAGGAACATTAATTACCGAGATAAGATTGTCGTGTTGGTTATCGATTATTGTAGCTCTACAAATATTTGACGACACGAGTATATAAAAGAGGAAAATGGTTACTTGTATATATTGAATAGACCTAGCAAGTAAAACATTATGGAATTGTATTTTCTGTCATTAATGTTTTACTGTGTCTTGGATCCTAAGATATGAGACATATCTTTTCACATAACGAATGTTCAATTTGATTATTGTCAAAAGCTATCAATGAGTATAGTGATAAAGGCAATAGTTGGTTAAACATGACTTATGCTGGAAAACATAGTTCGTCAAAAGATTATCATTGCCTCTCTTTATTTGAGTGATGATATTACTGGACCCCTTGATAAAGCGAAATTAGAATGTGCATAGTGTGAGTTATGTTAAGTTACATATTTATAATTAGCTTAAGATATCAAGAAATGAATATAAAATACAAAGGTGACACATTTCTACTTAGTATAATATTCTTAATATTATAAGGCAAGGGATGGACACAAGTGACGTCCTTACATCACTAAATGGATCGTGTTTAGTTCGAGTGAACAAAAACATCTTTGTTAATTGGGTAACTATAATGTCTAGCTAGATACCGGTTATAGTTTATGATATGAAGTGTTTATTATCATTGGCAATTGACTTAGATCTTCCTATAGGTCACACCACAAAATTGGAAACAAAAAGGTTGATTTTATATTCATATGATGTATCTAATTTTGTGTGAAATAATATATATGTGGTGAATCGATAAAATCAATGTGTCATGAAAATAACATAGTTAGAATCATTTATAAGATCATATGAGATGTATGTATTATGAGGTGTAATGGTTGACATTAAATATGATATATGAATTTGCTAAAAACCCCAAAGATCAAATTTTGTTGGATATAAATCCAAAATTTGGTAAAAGGCAAAAAATGGTTAATACGGTTTTGCCCAAATTAATAAGGAATTAGTATTAATCATGCATTGGAAATTTTCCAATTATGGTTAAATGTGGATGTGGATGATTATGTGTCAAATTGTGATTGATTTTAGGTAGATAAAAATAAGAGATCATGGGTTAGTAGTTAGCCCATGATGTGGGTGTTGGGAGACCCTAATAGGTCTTCTCTCACTCCTTGACCATTCTATTAATCCATCCAAAAATTCCTTAATTATTTCAAGATTTTGGAGATAAAATTCTCAGGGAGCATGAATGGGTTATTAGCTAGATTCTAACCTTGATTTAGAGATTGAATTGGCTAGCTTATTTCTCTCTAATCTTGTTTAGAGTTTGGTGAACACTTGGAGGTGAATCAGCGAGCGATTCGACGGGCAACGGAACTCCGGATCTTCAAAAAGGTTTTAGAGAACTTTTGGGTATGATCCTCTCTTGTTTGTTTATTTTACTATATGTAGGATTGGATGATATTAGAATAAACACAAAAAATGTACATAAAATTGCTGAAAATATGAAATCGATAATGTATGCTTGCATTATTATTTTTTAAATATACACGTACATAGGGACACGAAATCCTACGGTGTTATCAGACCAGGTTCATATTTTCAATGTTAAGACTATAAAATAAATTTTAGTTTGCCATCTCTAATCGAAACAATTCGAGTTTTATGTCTTCTTGAGTTTTCCGATAGTTTTGTTGATTTAATTCTAATTAATTCTTTTGATAGTTTAATATGTTTTGAAACACATCATGTGAATGTTAGAATTAATATTTACACTTATGTCTAATATATAAAATTTTCGTTTTTAATTGAATGATTATTTTATAAGAAATCGACAAAACGAAAGACATGTTTATCTTTCCTTAAAAATTTATTTTTCGAAATTCGATAAACAATGGTTCAAATGTTTTGCATTTTGAACTATGGACGTGCAAGATAATTGTTATTGGATTTCAAATTATTTTGGAATTGTTTCATTTGGAGATGAAGGATAAACTGAATCGAGTAATTTATAGTATATGTACATGCGTTGCTCGTGTTCTCTTTTGCAGGGATATGTGAGTTTGTATGTTCCGATGAAGCCATGTGTGATTGAATGTATATATTATTATTATTCAATTAGGTGTTTATGTATATGTAAAAGCCAAAATTTATATTTCTATGTATATGCATGCATATGAGAGAGTTTTTACATAGGATTTGCACTAGACAATTTTGAAAATTGTGAGATGCATATTTATATATTTCAAATATCTACATCCATGGTGCAAGAGGAAGTCACAGAGAAGTCGCTAAGGAAGCGCAAGAGTCAAGGACGCGGGAACATATAAACTCACACCAATATATGTGTGAATGAATATATTTATGTTTGTGTGCTTGACATGTATGTGATTGTATGGATGAATGTTAGGATGTGTATAGGTATAAATATGCATGATCACCTAAATTCTAAAATCACATATAAATGTTTAAATTGTCCAACCAAAAATTAAGAGTATTTTTCTTTCTTATTTCATCCACTAGCAGCCATCGATCGAGGGATATTCTGCTCACCCTTAGCGGGTAATAGCTTCCTCCATCTTTGGGAATAGTGGGGAGATATATGGTTGTCTATTGTTGTGTCATAAATGGATGTACAAGGTGCGATTCACCCTTAGTGGACACCGAGTGTATTTATTTGTGAATACAATGGATAAACGTATCTCGTATCAAATGAAATAAGTTTTCTTAACAAGACCCAGAACTCTAACTCGATTTTTAGAAAAAGAGTTTTTCTTAGGAGGATTGGTAAAATTCCCTCTTAACTAAAACGACAAGTCATAAGAGTTTGAAAATGTAAATGATGCAATATTTCGAAATGGTTATGATTAGAAAATGTTTTCTTACCTTGATTTTATAATATAAGTGATAGCCCTTAGCTAGTTTATATTATAATTGATAGGATCTTGAATTACTACATTTGTTGACATGTTATTTATTTGCGGTATTGATTTTCAAAACATAAAATTGATATTAAATTCCATGTATAAATATATTTTGTAGAGATGTCTAATAAACAACCTATTGTGCGATCTATGACTGAAAAACATCCTTTGGCAAATGATGACTCAAACTTCATAAGCTGGCAATTGAAGCTCAATATCGTGTTGAAGTTTGAGAAACTATCTCATATTTTGGATGGTGAAATCCCAAAATTAAATGAGAAGACAACCAATAGCGAGAAGGAGGCCAAAACCAAGTGGGAAGACCAAGAGAACCAAATTCACGGTCTAAGGCAACAAAGATGTTCATAGATAGTGCTATAAAAGAGCGCTATAAGACAACCATCACACTCACAAGGTGCCACATGTCAGAGGGAACATCGATATCTATGGATTTTCTCACGATGCAAGGATACCTTGAGAAGTTGTCGAAGCTCTCTTCCCCGATGCCTGATGACATTGTAGAAGATTTTATTCTTGGCTCTCTAGCCCCGTCCTACAAGGACTTCATTGTGCACTATCATGTGCGTGAGAAAGGTGTGAGTCTTGAGAAACTTCACAACGCTCTCAAAACGGGTGAAGTTGACATGGGCAAGGGTCGGGACAAGCATGTCCTAGCCTTCCATGGAGGGAGCAAAAAGATCACCAAAGGTAAAGGAAATTTCACCAAAAAGACGTCAATCAAGAGCAAGGGAGTGGGAGGTACTCGTGTGAGTGCCTCGAGGAGGAATTCTTCAAAATCTCCGACTCCCAACACGGAGTGCTTTTACTGCGGTGAAAAGGGACACATCCGGCCAAATTGCCCCAAGTACAAGGAAGACCTTGAGAATGGAGTGATTGAGTGTAAACGCCCCAAAAAGGCGAAAGGTATATTTGTTATTGAAATAAATTTAGCCACCTCTGCCTATGATTGGGTAATTGATACCGGATCTTGTGCTTACATAATTTCTAATGTGCAACTACTAAAGGATAAGAAGGAACTCGTGAAGAACGAGATTATTTTGAAGGTTGGAAATGGTGCAAACGTTGCAGCGATTGCACAAGGTTCCGTGGAGCTTCAATTATCTAGTGGTTTAAAATTATGTTTAAAGAACGTCTATTATGTGCCTTCGATTAGTGAGAATATTATTTATGTATCATGTTTACATATGGATAGTTTTAATATAAACATTAAAAACTCTTGCTTGTCTATATCGAAGAATGAAAATTTCTATGCAAATGCATTCGTAAGGAATGATCTTTATTTGCTTGAATTAAATAATAAACAAATTTAAACATCAATAACAAAAGTCTTAAAACTACTCACGTGAATGATACACTCTTGGTACTATCATCTTGGTCACATAAAAAAAACACATTAAGAAATTGCAAGAAGTTAACCTTCTTGGTCAACTTGATTTTAAATCATTGGAGACATTCGAACATTGTCTAATGGGAAAAATGACCAAGATGCCTTTCAAGAAGAATGGTCCGGGAGTGAGTAACTTGTTAGATTTGACACATTGTGATGTATGTGGTACAATGAGTACAAGTGCAAGAGACAGTTTTAGGTACTTCGTTACGTTGACGGACGACTATAGTCGTTATGGCTATATTTATCTAATGAGAAACAAAAGTGAATCCTTTGACAAGTTCAAGGATTTCAAGAATGAAGTAGAGAAGCAACTCAACAAGAAATCAAGTCTCTACGAACGGATCGTGGAAGTGAGTATTTAAGTACCAAATTTGATTCGTTCCTAAAGGAGTGTGGTATTGTACCACAACTCACTCCGCCCAAAACACCTCAATGGAATAAGGTATTCGAAGGAGAAATAGGACATTGCTCGACATGGTTCGATCAATGATGAGTCAAGCTGAATTGCCGCTTTACTTTTGGAGTTATGCAGTAGAAGCTGCGGCTTACACACTAAATAATGTTCCATCCGAATCCATAGAGAAAATACCTTATGAGTTGTGGAGTGGTAAAACACCTAAGCTCAATTTTCTCAAGATTTGGGGTTGCGAGGCCTACGTTAAGAGATTGATGTCGACCAAACTTCAACCAAAAGCGGATAAGTGCTTCTTCTTAGGTTATCCTAGTGAGACAAGAGGATACTACTTTTGGCATATAACCTCCAATCGAGTGATTGTAGAGAGGGATGCCGTATTTGTAGAAATTTCGTGTCCCTATGTATGTGTATATTTTAAAATTTTAATACAAACATACAAGATCAATTTCATATTTTTATTGTTTTTACGTACATGTATATGTTTATTCTAATATCATGCATTCCTACACATATTAAAATAAACAAAAAAGAGAGGATCATACCCAAATGTTCTCTAAAATCTTTAAGAAGATCCAGAGTTTCGTTGCTCGTCGAATCACCCACCGATTCGGCTCCAAGTGTTCACCAAGCTCTAAACAAGATTAGATAGAAAGGAGCTAGCCAATCAATCTCTAATTAAGCTTAGAATCTAGCTAATAAGTCCTCTTTAAGCTCCTGAGATTTCTATCTCCAAAACTTAAAACTATTAAAAGATTTTAGTGGTGATTAAGAGAGATATTAATGAGGGAGAGAATTTATGCCTTAACATAAACAAGTAGGATGAGGGGTCCTTTTATAGGCTCCCAAAACATCCTTATCAAGAACTATTCTCTAGTCATGATCTCTTGCTTGTTCTCTCCTAAAATTAGTCCCAAATCGCCACATAAGCATCCTAAAAAATCAGGAATTAATCCAACCCATGATCTAATTATTCTCTTAATAATTCAGCAAAAAATCGTGCTGTTCGGTGAACCGAGAATTCTTCTCAGTTGACTGAACCATTCGGTTTTAACACACGTACTGTTGACCGTGAGCTAGACGGTTGACCAAATATACATGAGAAAAATTCCATGGAAAAAGTTGGCGGATCCGCGTCTTGATCCGGTCGACCGTTGACTCACCAAAAATTCTCCTGGTCGAATCTCATTGGAGTACCGTCTCACATTTGGTCTACCAAAAATATCCCAAGAAAGCTCCTAGATATTTTCTCTCGGTTGACCGTTTACGCTCGGTTGACCGAACCTAATTGTCCAGACATTCCAGACAATTTCGGTCAACCAATTGTGTTTATCCGTTCCCCGTTCAGCTGACCGTTCCGAAGACACCTCGGTCGACCGAACCGTAAACGGTTTACCGTGCTGACCCTGATTTTGCCTTTGTCAAATTTTGGATTTATATCCATTAGAATTTGATCTTTTGGGGGTTTTTAGCAAATTCATATCTTATGTAATATATTATCCTATGTAATATTAAATTATTACACCCCATAATATATACACCTAATATGAATTTATCTATGATTCTAATTATGTAAATTCTTATGACATATTGATTTTATTGATTCATCACATGTGTCCCATTTTCACATGAAACCCGACACATCATATGAACTCAAAATCAAGCTTATTGTTTCCCAAATTTGTGGTGTGACCTATAAGAGGATCTAAGCTAAATTGGCAGCAATATTAAATACTTAATATCTCAAATTATAAGCGATATCTAGCTACACATTATAGTTACCCAATTAGCACAGATGTCTTTGTTCCACTCGAACTAAACACGATCCATTTAGTGATGTAAGTGCACCACTTGTGCCCGTCCCTTGCCTCATGATATTAAGAATATATACAAAGTAGAAATGTGTCACCTTTGTATTATATTCATTTCTTGATCTCTTTAAGCTAATTATAACTATCTAACTTAACTCAAGTTACGTTGTGCACATTATAATTTTGCTCTATCAAGGGGCCCACTAATATCATCACTCAATTAAGAGGGGCAATGATAATCATTTGACTAGCTATCTTTTCCAGCACAAGTCATGTTCAACCAACTATTGCCTTTGTCACTATACTCATTGATAACTTTTGACAATAATCAAATTAAGCATTTCTTGAGTGAAAAGATATAAGTCTCATATCTTAGGATCCAAGACATAGTAAACATTAATGACACGAAACAGAATTCCATAATGTTTTACTTGTTAGGTCTATTCAATATATAAAAGTTATCTTTTCCTCTTTTATATACTCGTGTCGTCAATTATTTATAAAGCTACAACAATCGATGACCAACACGACAATCTTATCTCGGTGATTAATGTTCCATATTAATTACCATGATTGTGAATAACTTTTAATTTGTGTAAACCATTATCATTTAGAACTCTACGGTAAAGGACCAAGCGCCTCTTCCTTAACACTTCCGAAAGACGAATACCATAATCAAGGAACAAAATGTTTGCACATCCAATTCAAAATAATTGACATATAAAAGTAAAACTTTTAGAACACATTCCTTTCAATCTCCCACTTGTTATTAAAGTTTTTGATTGACATCATTTCATGCTCATATTTGTATCTTATATCCATTATATTTCACCTAAACAATGCTATGTCACGAGTTTTATGTTTAGTTTTCAGGAATAAATAGGTTTGAAGAGATGAAACATAAAAGGACCCAAAAGCTGGGAAAAAGAACTGGATTGTGAGATCTGGGGACCAAGATGCAAGGGAGAAGGACTTGATTGCAAGACAGAAGGACCTAAGAGCAAAACAGAATACTCCGCACCATCATGGGGAGTATTTTACCAATTCGATTCTAGGTCGGAGCTCCAACAAGTCAAGTAACCCCATCAAAGACCAACAATACCAGAAAGAAAATCCCAAAACAAAATTGAGTTGGATCTGAACCATATAGACCGCTAATTGGCGGTCCATTTTGGCCCAAATCCACTCAAATTTCTCCAGCACATGTATTAGAGGATGTTTAGGCTATTTTTGGTATCTGTTTAGTCCCACATCGGGGGATTGTCCCGGTTTGCCTTTTTCCATGGCTATAAATAGAACTCTTCACCTTCCATTGTAATCACTCCATATTTTAAGTGGCTATTCTTCCTACTAGAAGTGAGGCCTTGAAGCACACACTAATGTAGGAGGATGCTACTTTCAATGTGAGTCATTTTATCAATAAAGTTTTGTGTTTCTTTCATTGTTTGTTTATGCTTCTTTTATAGTTTGTGCATGTTTTAGTTTAATCGTCTTTTATTTCTAGCTTAGTTTTAATATGCTTTCTTTGCTTAGTTTAATAATTAGTGTAATGTTTAGTGAGTAGTTCCATCCCCTTTGGGGGGTGGAGTAGATGTACATACATGCATTAGAGAATGGGATGAATGCTTTATTTTTGATGTGTTGATAAAACATGAATGTATGCTTGCTTGTTTAGGATAGAATTTATAACTTGATGAGTTTTGCCAAAATGATTAGACACCTCTCATGCTTGTAGGATTTTGTGTCCCTATGTATGTGTATTTTTTTAAAAGTTTAAAACAAACATACAAGATTGATTTCAAATTTTCATTGATTTTACGTACATATATATGTTTATTCTAATATCATGCATTCCTGCACATATTAAAATAAATAAAAGAGAGAGGATTATACGCAAAGGTTCTTTAAAACCTTTCAAAAGATCCGGAGTTCCGTTGGTCGTTGAATCGCCCGCCGATTCGCCTCCTAGTTTTTACCAAACTCTAAACAAGGTTAGAGAGAAAGGAGCTAGCCAAACAATCTCTAATTAAGCTTAGCATCTAACTAATAACTCCTATTTAAGCTCCTGAGATTTCTATCTCCAAAACTTATAACTATTAGGAGATTTTCGTGGTGATTAAGGGGGATATTAATGAGAGAGAGAATTTATGCATTAACATAAATAAGTAGGATGAGGAGTCCTTTTATAGGCTCCCAAAACATCTTTATCAAGAACTATTCTCTAGTCATGATTTCTTTCTTATTCTCTCCTAAAATTAATACCGAATTGCCACATAAGCATCCTAAAAAATGTTTGATCAAATTTGGAATTAATCCAATCATGATCTAATTATTCTCTTAATAATTCAAGCAAAAATCGTGTTGCTCGGTTGACCAAGAATTCTTCTCGGTTTACCGAACCATTCAGTTTTAACACACGTTCGGTTGACCGTAAGCTAGATGGTTGACCGAGTATACATGAGAAAAATTCGCTTGAAAATTTGGACGATCCGCGTCTTGATCCGGTCGACCGTTGACTCACCGAAAATTCTCCTGGTCGAATCTCATTGGACGACCGTGTCACCTTCGGTCTACCAAAAATATCCCAAGATAGTTCCTGGATATTTTCTCTCAGTTGACCGTTTACACTCGGTTGACATACATTTTTTTTGCAACGCAAAAAGGTAGGCTTAGCCTCGAAGTATATTAAGTAAAAAGTTTTGTACAACCTACAAAACTGAAAGTAAAGTCTGCGGTCTATACTAAGTGTATAAGATGGCTTTGAATAAGGAATACAACACAAATACTACGACACTTCGTATTACAAACAACTATACAAGTATACTCCTACGTTCCTAAGGCTCGTCTCAGCTCCAATCTTTCTCGAATTCTCGTAGTTTCCCAATGTCCTTTGCAAGCTCACCAATCCTCTCACCCATCCCTCAGATCGAGTCTTTAACTAGCCCAAATACTCCTTCGGTCTTCTCGTCTCACCCTAAAAAATTCGTCAGTTTCTTTCTTGCCAACACTCATAGATTGTGGCATTAAAAGCCCACTTGCACGTCACCCTGCTGATTTGGACTCCATTGGTACATTGAACCCTACAAACCTCGCGCTCAAGGCTACTTGCAATCCCGGTATTCAGCCCAAGCTTTTGTAGTGCTAATCCCCATACGCGCCTTGTGAACGCATAACCCCAAAAGAGATGGGAAAGATCTTCTTCCTTCTTATAACAAAGGACACATAACGGGTCATGATGGGCACCTCTTTGTCGTATAAGTATCTTCGTAAGTAGCCGGCCTCTCATGGCCTTGCAAGATGTGATTGCGTGTGTTTGGAACCTGGTGTTTATGCCACACAACTCCTGCCCAAGCCACGTTTGCACCATGGGGTTTGACCCAGCCACACGCCTCCTTGATCAGGAATTTCTCCCCTCTTGCCGTCACCCTTCTTGGTTCATTTTCACCTCCATTAATTGGTATCGCAGAAAAACTTTGTCCACAACGCCTCCATATCGTGCGACCTTGGCGGAGGGAGGTTCCTTTCCCCATGTCGGATAAAGAATGATACCTTAGTGTCCCAAGGAATCCCCAAATCATAGTGAAGCCTCTCACCCATGTCTAGTCTTTGGAAAGGTTCCCCGCACCACGGGTGTTGGAAGAAACAAAGGAGCTCACCATCACCCACTTTGTATTGAATAAACTTGCTTGCAATGTCCTGCACCCGCAATATTCCTCTCAAAGCCGATGAACAGCCTGAAGGGGGACGTGCAAGCCAAATCGAGCGGTTCCTCAAGTATTTCTTCCTCAAACTTCTGACGCATAACGATTCCTTGTTCTCCACCACAAGCCAAAGAAGGCGCACCATGCCCACATCATTCCACTCTGTGAGTCTTTTCAGCCCCAAACCTCCTTCACTCTTCGGTGTACAAACATCTTTCCATGCCACCGCAACCCACTTCTTTCCCCCCAAAATGAACCAGCACATAATGTTGTCCACTTCCTTCAGCACTTGTCTTGGAATGAAGAAAGTTGAAGTCCAAGATGCTCAAAGACACCAACACACTCCTTACAAGCTCTACTCGACCGGCCATCAAAAGGTGTGATTGCTTCCAAGTGCTTAACCTTGCCTTAATCTTTTCCAGAAGAGTTGTGCAATGTGTTCGACTCATCCTTCCTGAGTATAAGGGCAGTGTTTAATTGTTTTAAATTTAGACCGCAAGTGCACAGCCGTCGGTGAAGATGGGGCAAGTACGGGTCGTCAGCAGGGAGGTGAGCAGCCTCTGTTATGACCAAAATCAGATGGAGAATAAAGGGAGAAAAAATTTGATTTCGCTAAAGCTAAACTACACTAAACTAATAAGTACGAAATGTGAACGAAAGCACAAAAGATTGGAAATCAGAAAGAGGAACCCCTAAAGGGTGGAGTGTGTGCACATATGAAGTGAAATAAGTGATGAATGATTCATGTAAGCATGTATGTGTGTTGTGTGTGGGTCATGCATAGGAAGTGTCTAAAGATGTGGCAAAACGTATCAATCCATTCACACAGTGTATCGGCAATTACTAGTTGATTAACATAAGATTTGGCTCAGCATGAGAAGTGTCTAAAGAATGACATGACTCATCAAAGATAAGCATGGGAGGTGTCTAAATGTTATGGCAAAACCCATCAAAACAAAGTTTCTTCAATCAATCAAGAAAGAAAATACAAATACAAACACATAAGTAACATGTAGCACATTCAATAGGAATTTCAGTCAATAAACATTAGAAAACTAAGCATGGGAGTGTCCAAATCTTATGGCAAAACCCATCAAAATTCCCCAACATGTAGATGATTAAAATACCCCCAATGAACATACAAACATGCAAGTCTACACAATGAAAATTCATCAAGCAACCAAACTTCATAATATATATGAACATCATCTCCACCCCCCAAAGGGGATGGATCTACTCACTACACATTATTCTAGCAATTAAACTAAAGAAGAAAGGAGAAATTCTAACTAATTTAGCCTAACATCAACGAAACAAGACTAAGCTATGCATGCATAAAAAAGAGACAACATGAGAACAAAACAATGAAAGGAAAAATGAAAGAAAGGAAAAAGCATACGAAAAGTAGGGATATCCTAACTCACTTTCGTAGGAATCACGGTTGCACTTAGCATGTGCAACAAGCCGTTAAACCTCCTTGTCGCCAAGGAGGAGAAGTGTTGTCTCCTGAGGATTTTCAGCGGATATACCCACAAAATCTGAACATAGATGCATTATTCAACCTAGCAACACGACTCGATGGACTAATTTTTGTCGATCATTGGACACAGCAATCCTATGGGCTGACTCTATATAGGTATTTAGTCCACACACCTAGCCTAATGAACCATTCGTGCAAGTTAATTAAGGACTTAAGTGAAAGACATGGACAACCTCAACATCCTCAAGTGATACAAAGTGTAAAGTCCATTAAGGTTCTTATTTGCATTACCATTTTTTTCTTTTTTTCTTTTTTTTCCTTACTAGTTGGAGTGTAATTTTCACAAGGTCAGGTTTCGTGCAACATTGCCCATGAGGACTTACACTATCACGTACACTTTCCCCACTTACCACCCGTGTAACGAGAGTTTGGTCGGTGTATCCCAAGTCAGATGACTCGAAAGCACTAGGTACAAAGTCCCCTCAGACCTAATTTCCAGAGTGATAGGAGCCGTGCGAGAAGAGAGAACACCTACTAACTTATTTCTTATCTACACATGAACCAAAACCCCTACACTTGATGTCTCACAACAAGATTTAAAGTGTCCTTGACTACAACAAACTTCCTTATATTAACAGACACGAATTATTGACTCACTAGGTTTTAGGTGGACTTCACTAAATGTTCGAGTACTGAAACCCTATGATTACTCGCCCCCGAGGGAAAACCGGGGTGCATCCTTACGACTCGATAAGACCTAAAGCTGGTATACTAGGTGTCCTAATGCATCAAGTTCAAGACAATTTTGGGAGCTTTCTTTTTACTTTGCCTCTCAACGGTTTTGCACAGGCTAAACACACACGAAACCCACAAAACATTTTCTTTTGCAAACACATGAAGATTTCGAAAGTAATGTCAAAATTTTAAAGCACTAGGCAAGCAAAAGAAGACAAGTCACCCAAGGATCATGGAAGGCAGATATATCGATATTAAATGCTGCACACTAACATGACCCTAACAATGCACACAAAAGAAAACAAAATAAAAAAAAGACTCGACTATGTACACACGTAAAACACTCCCCCCACACCTACTTCATGCGCTGTCCTCAATGAATGTGAGCATGATACTACATGGATTTATGCATAATAAAGAAAAGATATCACCAACGTGAAGCACAATGAAAGTTTCATGGTCATGTTGATGGACATAACCTCAAATTCCCAAAAACCTGTGAGATACTTAAGAATGGAGACAAATACGTTAAACAAATGTGACTCAAATACACATGGGTTGGGGCTCACGACAATCATTTCTCACTGCTGGAGACTTTATTACTTTTTTTCTTCTTCTAAACAAGATATATACATCAACAATGATATTCTCATAATCATTTATTTCAGGAATATCAAATGAGAACATCAAGTCCTGTGGGCCAGAGATTTGCAAAAATGGGCTCTCTTCATTGGTACTTTGAGGTGTCATGAGGGGTGAAAGGTCAACGCTGAAAGGCTCGAAACCCTCATGATATTGGTTGGGTGTAGGCAACATGAATGAGTGGAGTTGTGTTGCCTCACTATGGTTTAATTGCTCATCGAACAAAAGCCTCCAACCAATAGGTGGGTGCATCGGAATGAGTTCCTCAGACTCCTTCGAAGGATGCGAAACACTAGTTTCACTATGAATGAGACTTCTCCCCAAGTCATCCAACAAGGACCACCCAATGGGCCACATTAAGATTACCATCTGGGGAGGTCCGTTTGATATCCAAAAACTGCTTAGCAACAGTCGGACAAGTGGGTAATGTTGGGGTGAACCAATCTTAATGGACTAATTAAGATTGTTGGATGATTGTGTGGTTTTAGGAGAAGATGGAATTTTGAGAAGAATAAAGAGAAGAAAAAGATGGAGATTTTGAGGCAAGTACTGATTCGTTATTCTTCAGTTTACTATCATGTCTGTCTCTCTTGATATTCGTAGTTGCATGCATGCTGAGTATCGATGTTGATTTCATTGATATGCATATGATTGCATGGTGGTGTTTCGGGTCATCCGCAGGGAGGTGAGCAGCCTCTAGTATGACCGAAATCAGATGGCGAATAAAGGGAGAAAATATGTGATAACGCTAAAGCTAAACTACACTAAACTAATAAGTACGAAATGTGAATGAAAGCACGAAAGATTGGAAATCAGAAAGAGGAACCCCTAAGGAGTGGAGTGTGTGCACATATGAAGTGAAATAAGTGATGAATGATTCATGTAAGCATGTATGTGTGTGTGTTGTGTGTGGTTCATGCATAGGAAGTGTCTAAAGAGTGGCAAAACCTATCAATCCATTCACACAATGTATCGACAATTACTAGTTGATTAACATAATATCTGGCTCAGCATGAGAAGTGTCTAAAGATATGACAAGACTCATCAAAAACCATAAACTCATGTGAAGAACAAAGGTAAGCACGAGAGGTGTCTAAATGTTATGGCAAAACCCATCAAAACAAAGTTTCTTCAATCAATCAAGCAAGAAAATACAAATACAAACACATAAGTAACATGTAGCATATTCAATAGGAATTTCAGTCAATAAACATTAGAAAACTAAGCATGGGAGTGTCCAAATCTTATGGCAAAACCCATCAAAATTCCCCAACATGTAGATGATTAAAATACCCCCAATGAACATACAAACATGCAAGTCTACACAATGAAAAATTCATCAAGCATCCAAACTTCACAATATATATGAACATCATCTCCACCCCCAAAGGGGATGGATCTACTCACTACACATTATTCTAGCAATTAAACTAAAGAAGAAAGGAGAAATTCTAACTAATTTAGCCTAACATCAACGAAACAAGACTAAGCTATGCATGCATAAAAAAGAGACAACATGAGAACAAAACAATGAAAGGAAAAATGAAAGAAAGGAAAAAGCATACGAAAAGTAGGGATATCCTAACTCACTTTCGTAGGAATCACGGTTGCACTTAGCAAGTGCAACAAGCCGTTAAACCTCCTTGTCGCCAAGGAGGAGAAGGGTTGTCTACTGAGGGTTTTCAGCGGATATACCCACAAAATCTGAACATAGATGCATTATTCAACCTAGCAACACGACTCGATGGACTAATTTTTGTCGATCATTGGACACAGCAATCCTATGGGTTGACTCTATATAGGTATTTAGTCCACACACCTAGCCTAATGAATCATTCGTGCAAGTTAATTAAGGACTTAAGAGAAATACATGGACAACCTCAACATCCTCAAGTGATACAAAGTGTAAAGTCCATTAAGGTTCTTATTTGCATTACCATTTTTTTCTTTTTTTCTTTTTTTTCCTTACTAGTTGGAGTGTAATTTTCACAAGGTCAGGTTTCGTGCAGCATTGCCCATGAGGACTTACACTATCACGTACACTTTCCCCACATCTCCACATAGGGCAATCCTTACCACCCGTGTAACGAGAGTTTGGTCGGTGCATCCCAAGTCAGATGACTCGAAAGCACTAGGTACAAAGTCCCCTCAGACCTAATTTCCAGAGTGATAGGAGCCGTGCGAGAAGAGAGAACACCTACTAACTTATTTCTTATCTACACATGAACCAAAACCCCTACACTTGATGTCTCACAACAAGATTTAAAGTGCCCTTGACTACAACAAACTTCCTTATATTAACAGACACGAATTATTGACTCACTAGGTTTTAGGTGGACTTCTCTAAATGTTCGAGTACTGAAACCCTATGATTACTCGCCCCCGAGGGAAAACCGGGGTGCATCCTTACGACTCGATAAGACCTAAAGCTGGTATACTAGGTGTCCTAATGCATCAAGTTCAAGACAATTTTGGGAGCTTTCTTTTTTACTTTGCCTCTCAACGGTTTTGCACAGGCTAAACACACACGAAACCCACAAAACATTTTCTTTTGCAAACACATGAAGATTTCGAAAGTAATGTCAAAATTTTAAAGCACTAGGCAAGCAAAAGAAGACAAGTCACCCAAGGATCATGGCAAGGAGATATATTGATTGACATCATTTCATGCTCATATTTGTATCTTATATCCATTATCTTACCCCTAAGCAATGCTACGTGACGAGTTTTATGTTTAGTTTTCAGGAATAAAGAGGTTTGAAGAGAAGAGCCATGAAAGGACCCAAAAGCAGGAAAAAGGACTTAATTGTGAGACCTAGGGACTGAGATGCAAGGGAGAAGGACCTGATCGTAAGACCGAAGGACCTAAGAGCAAAACAAGAAACTCCACACCATCATGAGGAGTATTTTGTCAATTCGATTCGGGTCGGAGCTCCACTAAACAAGTTAGATGCATCCAAGACCAAGAAACACACGAAGGAAAGCCCACCAGAAGACCCAGACGGATCTGGGCTTTATAGGCCGCCAATTGGCGGTCTGGATCATGCAAGATCCGCCCCAACTTCTCCTGGACTTGTATTAGTGTTCGTTTAGGCTATTTTTGGTATTGGTTTAGTCCCACATCGGGGGATTGTCCCCGATTAGCTTTTTCCATGCTTATAAATAGAACTCTTCACCTTCCATTGTAATTACCCATTGCTTGGTGGCATTCTCTCTACTAAGGAGTGAGCCTTGAAGCAAAAACTCAAGGTGGAGAAGAATGCTACCTTCAATGTGAGTCATTTGTTAATAAAATAATTCTTCTAGTTTCTTTTAATCTTGTCTTTTAATTTGTGCATGTTTGTTTAGTCTTTCCTTTCCTTTTATGTTTCTTTAATGCTTCTTGCCTTCTTAGTTAACTTTCATTTCAGTATTATGCTTTCTTTTGCTAATATAGTTAGTGTAATGAGTAGTGAGTAGTTCCATCCCCATTTGGGGGGTGGAGAAATATGTGATATAATCATGTAGTGTATTAAGTGTGTGTTATCTTTATCCCTTGAGCTTTATATGATTTCCATAACCATCTAATGGGTTTTCACTCTTATCTTTGATATGCTAATGCTCTTGAATGAAGCTTAGCTTATGCTTTGATTAGTGGACCTATTTTATGGGGAATGATAAGGTTAGGATATGGATGAAGTTAATATTGGAAACATAATTTGTAGTGTATGTGCTCTTGTTGCCTTTACCTTAGCTAATGTCTTGTATGTTTTAATGATGTAGTGAAATCTTAATTCATGTAGAGGCATAGTAGGGTATAGTCTTTATACTTGAGTTCATGTAGCTTCATTCCAATTATTGTCTTGTATGTTTTAATGATGTAGTCTTATCTTAATTCATGTGGAGGCAAAGTTGGATGTAGTTTTATGATTTCATGCACTACATGTTGTGAGGAGCTTAATGAACACACACACACTTCTTTATGTTCACATTATTTCTCTACCCCCTATGGGGCTTAGTTTTATTGCTTATCTTTTCCATTTTCCTTTTTGCATCTTAGTGTAGTTTAGTGTAACCAACCTTTCTCTCCTTCTTTTACCTCTCGCCTTCGAACAAACCAATCGTCGACACACCTCCCAGTGGACGACCCGTATTTGCGACCACTTCAACGCGGCCGTGCACTTGCGGTTAAATATAAAACGATCAATCAAGTTTTTGGCGCCATTGCCGGGGAGGTGCTCTGTCCAGACCTTGGTTTGGACGATTCGAGGGGTTTTTAATTTTTTGTTTTCAGTTTGTCTTAGTTTCAGGGAATCACAAGATCACGGGGAGGCGACTGGCGAAGTTGCAGGAAGAGAAAACCTAAACAGACCGCCAATCAGCGGTTGAAGACCGCCAATTGGCGGCCTGGTGAGAGTTTCTTGCCTTGTAATTTTTTCTGGTACTTAGTGTTCAAATTGGTGTTATCTGGGAGCCCTATTTTGCATGCTATGACTTCTGGTTTGCTCCCAGATCATTAATCACTCCCCCTTTTATCAACTTGGACCATAAAACTCAAAGCAAAAGATTAGACTTCTTGCCATCTAGGTCATGCACCATTGGTAGACCTTGCATGCATTTGTCTTTTCTTTGCTTTACATTTTGTCGTTGATTGCTGGCATGAGGTACGTGCACCCACATCCCTCATTCATGCATGTTTCGTTCATGCATTAGTTAGTAAGGTGCATCGGGACAAGAGTGAGAGAGCGTTTGATTGGAGCGATTGATTGCTAGATCTAGGATCAAATCGCTACTAAGGAGGGGTTGTCCCATAAAAGATAAGGTGGGGGATTTCATCACCCTTTCCTTGGCCCCAAAAATCACTCTTAATAAAGCCTTAACTAAAAGCAAGTAGACATTGGCCCTAAAGAATTCGGACGCACTAGGAGAGTAATGACCTGATCGGCGTTGCCTACCTTGTCGATAGTAGGAGGTACTGCATCTCCGGATCTGGTATCACTTGCTGGGCATTCTGGTCCTCGTTGTAGGGAGGTGAGGCGTGTTGAGGCTAGTGACCTCGAAGTTAGGCGTCGTCTAGCTTAAGGACCCATTGCTTTACATTGTTTGAGCTGTGCTTGCTAGTTAGGCTTCTTCCTGATCCCTCTACCCACGCTAGCTTTAGGGATTCTTCCCTTCTCCTCTGAGTCATCTTCTTCTCACATTCTTCTACGTTATAGTCTCCTCCCCTTTACACTCTCTGGTAGCGTTTTAGGGTCGAGTCGAGCACTTTTTGCGAGCTTATTCTCGTGGTGGTGAGAGTGGTCGACTCGAGAGTTTTTCTTGAGATGGATGGTTACATGGGCGACCATCCATATCATTGTTGGGACTAGGATGATTCTCCCTGGTACTCCGGACCCATGCAACCTGGGGTGGCTCAGACGAACACCCCGTATGGTTGGGATAATCCTCATTGTGTGACTGAGCAATCTTCATATTGGGGTAACATGAGAGAGGCACCGACTGCTAGACCACCATCTAGTTACGTCGGATCATATGTTGGTCATCAAACTGAGACATTACAAGAACCTTTGGCCTCTTTCATGCATGTGGTAGATGACATGGGTGCACCGGTGGCTCCAGTAGCCGTACCGTGTCACTATTGTGGGTTGAGTGGTCATGATTTCGGGGAATGTCCTTATGTTCCCCCAGAGCCTGAGTATGAGCACACATTTTCCCAAAATGCTCATTATGACCATTACGCATCCGCGTACAACCCGAGAGGGATGGATTCGTGGGGAGACAATTCATATTCAAATTCTTATACATCATTTCCACCCCAATATCCTCCTCCCGAATACCCAGAATTCTACCAACACCCCACTTCAAATCATTGGACTCATTCTCAGGCCATCAACACCCAACCCCAAAATTTCCCAAGATCTGACTTGGACCTCCTCGTTGACCGCATACAAAATCTGACACTTCAAGTGAGTCAACTGACGCAACAATTAAGTGAGGAGAGTAACCTTTCTTGTCAACTTGAGGATTTATCTTCTGAAATCGAACCACCACCACATCCACAAATTCAAAGCACAACCTTTCAACGTCAAACTTCTAGTCAGTCTGAGGGACTTGGGGTTTCAATTCACGATCACTTACTGGAGGATTCGATTCAAACTGAGAATAGCTTCGACCAGTTCTATTATGAGTCGGCACAGGATTGTGCCTTACCTTTTTGTCCCGTGGCCCTTGAGCCACATGATCTTATTGTTGTACCTCCTAAGGACTCACCTTTGGTGGAGCAAGAGCTCCCTAGTACCCTTAATCTCATACGACCTGATGAGAGTTTGCCTCTCACTATTGTTCCTGATCATCTTGGAAGTGATGGAACATCAAACAACTACATTGCTCATTAGGGTATTAGGAGTTCCTTGGAGGATACTTTGGGTATGAGACCCACTTCCTGTTCTCCTGGTGAGTTGGACATGCATAACGAGGTGCTTGACCTCGTTCCGACCCACCAGCCTGTTGGTTGGAGAGTTTGGATTGACGATCATAACTTCAGTAGCGCAACGGGAGAAACTTTTCTTCCGTTGCCCCTCATTTCCCAAACTCTTGAGAGGTTCAAGCTCTTTCAGTTTGATCCTTTGAATGAGACGCCTTTGCGTCCAATTCACGAACCTCTCATTTCATCTGGTGCTCTTTGTGAAGGGGGCCCACGCATGCGTATTCTGGCCCCACGTGGTGTCATGTTCCCTTTCCAAGTGCATTGACCCACTCTTGAGGTTCCCATTTGATGTCTTTTGACAAATGAAGATGGGAATTTATGTTTGTACATAGTTATATAAAAAAAAAGAAAAAAAAGAAAAAAAGAGTTCAATAAAAGACTCCTTCAGTGAGCATCGATTGTTGTGAGCCCCAACCCTTGTGTATTTGGGCTCCATTTCTTTCACGTATTTGTACCCTTTCTTTAGCATCTCACAGGTTTTGAGGGAATTTGGGTTGTGTCCATCAACATAGCCATACACTCCCCTTTGTACTTCACGTTGGTGAGATCTTTCCTTTTTCATGCATAAATCCATGCAGTATTTTGCTCACATTCATTGAGGACAATGCATGAAGTAGGTGTGGGGGGTGTTTTACGTGTGTACATAGTTGAGTCTTTTCTTTTGATTTTGTTTTCTTTTGTTTGCATTTTTAGGGTCATGTTAGTGTGCTGCATTTAATATCGATATATTTGTTTGCCATGATCCTTGGGTGACTTGTCTTCTTTTGATTGCCTAATGCTTCAAAAATTTCACATTTCTTTCAAAATCTTCATTTGTTTTCGAAAGAAAATGTTTTGTGGGTTTTGCGTGTGTTTAGCATGTGCAAAACCGTTGAGAGGCAAAGTAAAAAGAAAGCTCCCAAAATTGTCTTGAACTTGATGCATTAGGATATCTAGTACGTGGCTTTAGGATTTATCGAGTCATTAGGATGCACCCCAGTTTTCCTTTGGGGGTGAGTAATTATAGGGTTTCAGTGCTCAAACATTCAAAGAAGTCCACCCTGAACCTAGTGAGTCAATAATTCGTGTTTGTTAATTTAGGAAGTTTGTTGTAGTCAAGGACCCTCTTAATCTTGTTGTGAGACATTAGTGTAGGGGTTTTGGTTCATGTGTAGATAAGAAATAAGTGAGTACATGTTCTCTCTTCTCGCACGGCTCCTATCACTCGGGAAAGTAGGTCTGAGGGGACTTTGTGCCTGGTGCTTTCGAGTCATCTGACTTGGGATGCGCCGACCGAACTCCCGTTACACGGGTGGTAGGGATTGCCCTATGTGGAGATTTCGGGAAATGTATACGTGATAGTGTAAGTCCTCATGGGCAATGATGCACGAAACCTGACCCTGGGAGAATGAAGCTCCAACTAATAAAAAGATGAAAAAAAAATGTGTGAAAAGAAACAAAAAAAAAATGGTAATGCAAATAAGAACCTTAATGGACCTTACACTTTGTTTCACTTGAGGATCTTGAGGTTGTCCATGTCTTTTACTTAATTCCTTATTTAACTTGCACGAATGGTTAATTAGGCTAGGTGTGGACTGATTACCTATATAGAGTCGGCCCGTAGGATTACCGCGTCCATTGATCGACAAAAATATTTCCAACGACTCGAGTGTCTAGATTGAATAATGCATCTTGTTCGGATTTTGTGGGTATATCCGCTGAAAACCCTCAGGAGACAACACTCCTCCTCCTTGGCAACAAGGAGGTTTAACGGCTTGTTGCACGTGCTAAGTGTAACCGTGATTCCTACGAAAGTGAGTTAGGATGTCTTGTTTTTCGTATGCTTTTTCCTTTCTTTGTTTTGCTCGAGACTAGCAAAAACTTAGGTGTGGGGGTATTTGATTGACATCATTTCATGCTCATATTTGTATCTTATATCCATTATCTTACCCCTAAGCAATGCTACGTGATGAGTTTTATGTTTAGTTTTCAGGAATAAAGAGGTTTGAAGAGAAGAGCCATGAAAGGACCCAAAAGCAGGAAAAAGGACTTAATTGTGAGACCTAGGGACTGAGATGCAAGGGAGAAGGACCTGATCGTAAGACCGAAGGACCTAAGAGCAAAACAAGAAACTCCACACCATCATGAGGAGTATTTTGTCAATTCGATTCGGGTCGGAGCTCCACTAAACAAGTTAGATGCATCCAAGACCAAGAAACACACGAAGGAAAGCCCACCAGAAGACCCAGACGGATCTGGGCTTTATAGGCCGCCAATTGGCGGTCTGGATCATGCAAGATCCGCCCCAACTTCTCCTGGACTTGTATTAGTGTTCGTTTAGGCTATTTTTGGTATTGGTTTAGTCCCACATCGGGGGATTGTCCCCGATTAGCTTTTTCCATGCTTATAAATAGAACTCTTCACCTTCCATTGTAATTACCCATTGCTTGGTGGCATTCTCTCTACTAAGGAGTGAGCCTTGAAGCAAAAACTCAAGGTGGAGAAGAATGCTACCTTCAATGTGAGTCATTTGTTAATAAAATAATTCTTCTAGTTTCTTTTAATCTTGTCTTTTAATTTGTGCATGTTTGTTTAGTCTTTCCTTTCCTTTTATGTTTCTTTAATGCTTCTTGCCTTCTTAGTTAACTTTCATTTCAGTATTATGCTTTCTTTTGCTAATATAGTTAGTGTAATGAGTAGTGAGTAGTTCCATCCCCATTTGGGGGGTGGAGAAATATGTGATATAATCATGTAGTGTATTAAGTGTGTGTTATCTTTATCCCTTGAGCTTTATATGATTTCCATAACCATCTAATGGGTTTTCACTCTTATCTTTGATATGCTAATGCTCTTGAAAGAAGCTTAGCTTATGCTTTGATTAGTGGACCTATTTTATGGGGAATGATAAGGTTAGGATATGGATGAAGTTAATATTGGAAACATAATTTGTAGTGTATGTGCTCTTGTTGCCTTTTCCTTAGCTAATGTCTTGTATGTTTTAATGATGTAGTGAAATCTTAATTCATGTAGAGGCATAGTAGGGTATAGTCTTTATACTTGAGTTCATGTAGCTTCATTCCAATTATTGTCTTGTATGTTTTAATGATGTAGTCTTATCTTAATTCATGTGGAGGCAAAGTTGGATGTAGTTTTATGATTTCATGCACTACTTGTTGTGAGGAGCTTAATGAACACACACACACTTCTTTATGTTCACATTATTTCTCTACCCCCTATGGGGCTTAGTTTTATTGCTTATCTTTTCCATTTTCCTTTTTGCATCTTAGTGTAGTTTAGTGTAACCAACCTTTCTCTCCTTCTTTTTACCTCTAGCCTTCGAACAAACCAATCGTCGACACACCTCCCAGTGGACGACCCGTATTTGCCACCGCTTCAACGCGGCCGTGCACTTGCGGTTAAATATAAAACGATCAATCATATATCGATATTAAATGCTGCACACTAACATGACCCTAACAATGCACACAAAAGAAAACAAAATAAAAAAAAGACTCGACTATGTACACACGTAAAACACTCCCCCCACACCTACTTCATGCACTGTCCTCAATGAATGTGAGCATGATACTACATGGATTTATGCATAATAAAGAAAAGATATCACCAACGTGAAGCACAATGAAAGTTTCATGGTCATGTTGATGGACATAACCTCAAATTCCCAAAAACCTGTGAGATACTTAAGAATGGAGACAAATACGTTAAACAAATGTGACTCAAATACACATGGGTTGGGGCTCACGACAATCATTTCTCACTGCTGGAGTCTTTATTACTTTTTTTCTTCTTCTAAACAAGATATATACATCAACAATGATATTCTCAAAATCATTTATTTCAGGAATATCAAATGAGAACATCGAGTCCTGTGGGCCAGAGATTTGCAAAAATGGGCTCTCTTCATTGGTACTTTGAGGTGTCATGAGGGGTGAAAGGTCAACGCTGAAAGGCTCGAAACCCTCATGATATTGGTTGGGTGTAGGCAACATGAATGAGTGGAGTTGTGTTGCCTCACTATGGTTTAATTGCTCATCGAACAAAAGCCTCCAACCAATAGGTGGGTGCATCGGAATGAGTTCCTCAGACTCCTTCGAAGGGTGCGAAACACTAGTTTCACTATGAATGAGACTTCTCCCCAAGTCATCCAACAAGGACCACCCAATGTGCCACATTAAGATTACCATCTGGGGGGGTCCGTTTGATATCCAAAAACTGCTTAGCAACAGTCGGACAAGTGGGTAATGTTGGGGTGAACCAATATTAATGGACTAATTAAGATTGTTGGATGATTGTGTGGTTTTAGGAGAAGATGGAATTTTCAGAAGAATAAAGAGAAGAAAAAGATGGAGATTTTGAGGCAAGTACTGATTCGTTATTCTTCAGTTTACTATCATGTCTGTCTCTCTTGATATTCGTAGTTGCATGCATGCTGAGTATCGATGTTGATTTCATTGATATGCATATGATTGCATGGTGGTGTTTCGGGTCATCCGCAGGGAGGTGAGCAGCCTCTAGTATGACCGAAATCAGATGGCAAATAAAGGGAGAAAATATGTGATAACGCTAAAGCTAAACTACACTAAACTAATAAGTACGAAATGTGAATGAAAGCACGAAAGATTGGAAATCAGAAAGAGGAACCCCTAAGGGGTGGAGTGTGTGCACATATGAAGTGAAATAAGTGATGAATGATTCATGTAAGCATGTATGTGTGTGTATTGTGTGTGGTTCATGCATAGGAAGTGTCTAAAGAGTGGCAAAACCTATCAATCCATTCACACAATGTATCGACAATTACTAGTTGATTAATATAATATCTGGCTCAGCATGAGAAGTGTCTAAAGATATGACAAGACTCATCAAAAACCATAAACTCAAGTGAAGAACAAAGGTAAGCACGAGAGGTGTCTAAATGTTATGGCAAAACCCATCAAAACAAAGTTTCTTCAATCAATCAAGCAAGAAAATACAAATACAAACACATAAGTAACATGTAGCATATTCAATAGGAATTTCAGTCAATAAACATTAGAAAAGTAAGCATGGGAGTGTCCAAATCTTATGGCAAAACCCATCAAAATTCCCCAACATGTAGATGATTAAAATACCCCCAATGAACATACAAAACATGCAAGTCTACACAATCAAAAATTCATCAAGCATCCAAACTTCACAATATATATGAACATCATCTCCACCCCCCAAAGGGGATGGATCTACTCACTACACATTATTCTAGCAATTAAACTAAAGAAGAAAGGAGACATTCTAACTAATTTATCCTAAGATCAAAGAAATAAGACTAAGCTAAGCATGCATAAAAAAGAGACAACATGAGAACAAAATAATGAAAAATTATTTTATTAAATGAATTACATTACTAATAGTCTTCTTCTCCACCTTGAGTTTTGCTCCAAGGCTTACTCTAAGTAGAGAGAATGCTACCAAGCAATGGGTGAATACAAAGGAGGACGAGGAGTTCTATTTATAGCCAAAGAAAAAGGCAATCGGGCACAATTCCACGATATGGGACTAATGAAACCTTCCCAAAATACATCTAAACACATAACCCATGTTCTGGAGAAACCGGGTCAGATTCCGAGTCAAACGGACCGCTAATTGGCGGTCATTTTTTCCCGGATCCGACCCATTTTCGGATATATTCTTTAGTTCTTCAATTCTTCACATGGGGTGCATTCGGTGTGGTCATTGGAGTGTCGGCCCGAATCTAATTGCCAAAATAGTCCTCATGATGGTGTGGAGTTTCTTGATTTTGACATTGGCCATTCGGTTTTACATTTGGATCCCTCTCTTGTTCATCTTAGTCCATAAGTCTTGACACTTAGCCCATTTTTCTTGCATTTAGGTCTTTTTATGCCTCTTTTCCTCATTCCTGTTCATTTCCTGAAACTCAAACATAAAACTCGTTACATAGCATTGCTTAGGTTCAAGATAATGGATATAATACACATATGAATGCATGAAATGATGTCAATCAGGCAGCCCAGGGTAAATGACCGGGAGGTCGACCCTTGGTATCCCAAGGTACTCACAAATCCACTCCCCATGCTCCACAGCTCCGCCCAAGAAGATTTGACTCTTCGTGTTGTTTAAATGGAGGCCCGAACACGTCGTAAACCTGTCCAACATGCGCTTGATTACTCGAGCATTTCACTTTATGGCTTTGGCAAACAGCAAGGCATCGTCTGCAAACAATAAGTGGGAGACCTGCTAGTCGCCACAAGATAGGGGTTGTAGCCTACCCCCCACAACCTCCTCCTTTATCATCCTGCTCAACACTTCCATGCAAAGGACAAATAAATATGGGGCCACGGGGTCACCTTGTCTCAACCCATTTGTTGCTCGAAAGGGGCTTGAATTTTCTCCATTGACAGTCACATCAAACGAAGCCTGCATACATGCCCTGATGAGCTTTCGCCAACGCATGGGGAAAACAAACCTCTCCATAACAAGGGCAAGAAACTCCCAAGACACCGAATGTAGGCCTTCCTTACACATACGTCCCTGGCCCTTCTCCATGTTCAAGGAGGATATTGTCGTCGATCCTTCGTTCTTGGACAAACGCACTTTGCGTTTCTCCCACAAGCCTCGGCAGGAGCGCCTTTAACCGGTTAGCTAGGATCTTTGTGGGGAATCTATACGTCATATTGCAAAACAATATTGGCCTATAGTCATCCACCATAGACCACATCTTCCACTTCCTTCATCTCTAGCTTGCGAATTAACATGTCCCGATCCCGTTGTCCCACTTGAGGAAGGACTAAGTGAGAGAAGTCGGACCTGACCTGACCTGAGGATTTATGCATAGGAAGTCCCGTCGACACTTACATCACTAAATGGATCGTGTTTAGTTCGAGTGGAACAAAGGCATCTGTGCTAATTGGATAACTATAATGTGTAGCTAGATATCGCTTATAGTTTGAGATATTAAGTATTTAATATCACTATCAATTTAGCTTAGATCCTCCTATAGGTCACACCACAAATTTGGGAAACAAGAAGCTTGATTTTGAGTTCATATGATGTGTTGAGTTTCATGTGAAAATGGGACACATGTGGTGAATCAATAAAATCAATATGTCATGAGAATTTACATAATTAGAATCATAGATAAATTCATATTAGGTGTATATATTATGGGGTGTAATAATTTAATATTACATATGACAATATATTACATAAGTCAATTATTATGTGAAAGAAAATTTTGATAACAAGTGGGAGATTTAAAAGAATGTGTTCTAAAAGTTTACTTTTATAAGTCAATTATTATGAATTGTATGTGCAAACATTTTGTTCGTTGATTTATGTATTCGTCTTTTGAAAGTGTTAAAGAAGAGATGCTTGGTCCTTAACCGTAGAGCTCTAAAAGATAATGGTCTACATAAATCAAAAGTTATTCACAATCATGGTAATCAACATGGAACATTAATTACCGAGATAAGATTGTCGCATTGGTCATCGATTATTGTAGATCTACAAATATTTGACGACAGGAGTATATAAAAGAGGAAAATTGTTACTTTTATATATTGAATAGACCAAACAAGTAAAACATTATGGAATTGTGTTTTGTGTCATTAATGTTTTACTGTGTCTTGGATCCTAAGATATGAGACTTATATCTTTTCACATAAGGAATGTTCAATTTGATTATTGTCAAAAGCTATGAATGAGTATAGTGATAACGGCAATAGTTGGTTAAACATGATTTATGCTGGAAAAGATAATTCGTCAAACTGAAGAATGCGGAAGAAAAAGACAAACTGAAGAATCTGGTTGACATGCCCCTCGTGTACAAAATCTTTGACTACTCGTCCAGTCTGCCCTGTGGAAACCAAAGTACCTGCAAGCACCACATTAACAAATGCGTGAGTTTTCAATTAATAAAACTCAGTATGCCCCTGGCCCTATCAAAGGTATATGGAAGAATGAATGCAATCTATCAAATACAAAAGCATCCGAAACAGAAACAGAAAAGCACATAATGCATCAGAAGGCTACAACTCCAACAGTCGTGCCAATCGGGTAACACCCGCAGAAATCCCTCCAAGGGAGTCAGAATACCAACCATGCTGGTCAAAACATAACAAAAAGCATCAAATGCAACAGAAGGCTACGACTCCATAAGCCGCGCCGGTCGGGCGCACCCGAACCATTCCTCGAAAAGAACCAGAACACCAGCCTCGTTGGTCAAAGGCAGTCACTCGACAGTGACCCACCGCTTGGCACAAAGTGGTGCGCCAGATAAGTGTCCCAATTCGCGGCAAGTGACCTACATGGTGTCATCGCGAAATTGGGAAAACCTACCCTGAGACAGAATGGCAGCGCACCTGCCCAGGACTTATCTTACGCCTGGCCTCCCAATGTGAATGACCTCTGGAGCTAGAGGACCCACTCGTGGCCCATCGACCCAGAAAACAGAACGTGCCCAGAATTATTAATCAGATTAAATGCAATGCAATCTACTTAAGCATCTAAAATCTAATGCATCTACAGTGTATGGAACGAGCTCAAGGAGGAGTATCCAGATACCCTCCTAGCAGCCCTGAACCAACTTGGAAATCAGACATACCAATCAGGAATCAACCCACACACTCACAATAGCAAGCAATCATAACCAGATCGACAATCAAGATAACAACTAATCGAGTCATCTACGGGTCATGATAAGGATGTTATAAGGTCTGAAATCCTATGTGTCATACATATCCACAACAACATACTTCATATCATTGACATGACATATGGAAGAAGTAGTGGAACAAATACAACAATGGGAAGTATCATAAACAACATCACGAGTAATCTATATCATGCATCATGAATTTCAGAACGTATATATATGATAGGGACTTTGCATTCCAAGCTAGATCAGAGATATAATCATGAGATAAAGCATGAACAATGGTCTAAAATCAGTAATAAATTTACAGGAAATTATCTGGATAAAATCACTAAGCAATGCTAGCACTCATGACATAAAATCGGTAATTCCGTTATAGAAGATGGTCTAAACATAGACCTCGATTGTCGCCTAACTGAGTGACTTATGATCAGCACAAAATCATGGAATATTATGTGAATGAAACCGAGTAGTAATGCAAGCACAAATGTCCTAAAATCAGAAATCAAGGCATGGGATATGGTCCGAATATAGTCACGATTTATTGCATGGATACCCGATCTATATCAACCACTATGTCATCAAAACACATCTGACTATAGCCACTAAGTAACACATGAATATATGTCTTATAACCAGCAACATGTCATGGGAGAATCTCCTGATAATGGCCACCAAAACGTGCAAGACATATGATTACACCAAAGCAGAACGGGTCAAGCAATATTCCTTGGACAAATAGCTAGATCACACATAGATCTAAGAAATGAAATCAGAGGCGATTCACAAGACTTAAAACATAACAAGTTGCAAGTTCATGCTAGGAAGTGATCTCACAAATCAGTAATGCATAAAGGAGAGGGAGCATGCTCCAGCAAAAATAAACGTGAAACAGATCCCACGAGATTTCGAGATCAGCCACACAGGTAGGGTTGCGCCTCACGCAAGGTGAATGCAACAACCCACCCAACCATCTCCCTGCAGCCCAGCCTCCTCCCTACTAACTTCTCCATCAAACCATCATGGAAAACATGGAGTGGAGGACGTGCAAGGAGAAGGAAAAACGTGGTCAGCCACTGAAGATCCGAGTTGCACCACAGCTCACCCAATCAGTAGAACTCTAGTTGTGCAAACCCTGATCCTCATGACCGACCAGCCACTGGTGTTGTGCAGAACTAAGTCCAACACCCACCCCCACATCCTAATCCAAAGGTTCGAGGCATACCTGAGCTGGCCGGAGATCTGCTGAAGCTCGCCTAGCTGCACACAAGAAAGTCTTTTGCTTCTTCTTCAATAGCTGCCGGATCTCCACCAGCAGGAAACCAGAAATGATGGTGGTGGTGGTGGTGGTGGAAAGAGTTTGTGGCGTGGAAGGGAGGACAAGAGGTTGAGGTCGGCTGGTGTAGTGTTTCTCTTGTTTTTGTTTCAAGAAACAAGCACCAAAAGGAAATAGATCAATGTCCTTGAAGGCCCAATCAAGACTTTCCATATAGCACACGATTCACATTTTGCAAGGATCTTAGGAGATCACCTTCTGATGACGTGGAAACCATGCCACCTCACCCACACGCCAGCCCACATCACCCAACCGAAGCTCAAACCAAAACCAAGCCCACACACATGGTTTGCACCCGATCGGCCCGATTAAGCCACGATTGCAAAAACCGCCCGATGGGTCGCACCAGACCACAAACCACATAAACTCGCCCAAAAAGGAAACTCTACCAAGTCTGAGCATGGAGCCACAAGCATATATCAAGCACGCCAAGAAGAAACCAAAATTGACAACAAGGATGAATAAGACTTTAATAATGTGGCAGGAGAGTTGGTCTTACATTATCATTGCCTCTCTTTACTTGAGTGATGATATTACTGGGCCCCTTGATAAAACGAAATTATAATGTGCACAATGTGACTTATGTTAAGTTACATATTTATAATTAGCTTAAGATCAAGAATTGAATATAACATACAAAGGTGACACATTTCTACTTTCTATAATATTCTTAATATCATGAGGCAAGGGATGGACACAAGCGATGTCCTTACATCACTAAATGGATCATGTTTAGTTCGAGTGAACAAAAACATTTTTGTTAATTGGGTAACTATAATGTGTAGCTAGATCCCTCTTATAGTTTATGATATTAAGTGTTTAATATCATTGGCAATTGACTTAGATCTTCCTATAGGTCACACTACAAAATTGGAAAATAAGAAGGTTGATTTTATATTCATATGATGTATCGAATTTCGTGTGAAAAAATATGTATGTGGTGAATCGATAAAAGATCACCAAATATGAGATGTATGTATTATGAGGTGTAATGGTTGACATTACATATGATAATTTATTACATGATATATGAATTTGCTAAAAACCCCAAGATCAAATTTTGTTCGATATAAATCCAAAATTTGGTTAAAGGAAAAAAATGGTTAATACGGTTTTGCCCGAATTAATAAGGAATTAGTATTAATCATGTATTGGAAATTTTCCAATTATGGTTAAATGTGGATGGAGATGATTATGTGTCAAATTGTGAGTGATTTTAGGTAGAGAAAAATAAGAGATCATGGGTTAGTAGTTAGCCCATGATGTGGGTGTTGGGAGACCCTATAAATAGGTATTCTCTCCCTCATTGTTTTAATTAATGCAAAAATTTCTATCTCAATAACCACCCTATTAATCCATCCGAAAATTCCTTAATTATTTTAAGGTTTTGGAGATTAAATTCTCTGGGAGCATGAAGGGATTATTAGCTAGATTCTAACCTTGATTTAGAGATTGAATTGGCTAGCTCCTTTCTCTCTCATATTGTTTAGAGTTTGGTGAACACTTGGATGCAAATCAGCGAGAGATTCGATGGGCAACGGAACTCCGCATCTTCAAAAAGGTTTTAGAGATATATTTCAACACTGGTCGAACGCTCACCTTAAAATGGACAACCGGATGAAGACAATTTCATGCACCAAAAGTGCTTGTTGTTTTCGATCGAACGATCCCTTTCTTTGTGTTTGACTGATTACCTTTACCCTGGCCTAAACCCTTACATATCTCGACCCCCAAACCTGGTTTGATCGATGACTTAATTTATAGCCAAATAGCTTCGTACGTTGCTCAAAGTGGTTCCAACATTTTCTTAACAATAAGGAAATAGTCGACCATTTAGCCCGTTTTGGTCGACCATTGTGGAATAGAATTGTTGAACTTCAATTTCTGATTTGTGTATCTTATACACAACTCACCCAATTCTCCCACAATGGCTATATCTCTTTAGGAGCTTATAAATAGAGGTTCATACACCTTATTTATATAACTCTCATACTTCCAATTGCTTCATACACTAAAGAGACTTCTCCCAATCTTCAAATCCCCAATCCTACAGTCAACAACCTAAACTTCCACACCTTTGAACAATTCCCAATCATACTCAAAGTGTGCTCAAGTTAGAGAGTGTTTGATCCACTCAAATTGTTGTAAAAAAGCAAAGGTCGGTAAAAGCCCAAGGTAAGTTGTAAAGATTTCGGTGAAAGCCCGAAGCATTCTTTTTCTCATTGTGAGAAGAGGAAACCAAGCCCGGAATGAGGAGTGGATAGTGAAGACGTAGGCGGAGCTTGCAAGAGAGGAAGTAGGTGGGAGGCTGAACCTCTATAAAAACGACTGTGTTCACTTGTCGTTTGATTTCTTTTCTCTACTTATTTTTTAATTGTTTATTTCCGCTGCATCTTTGATTGAATTTAGTAGAGATTAGGCTAATTTGATTAGATAATTAGGGTCATTCGATCCTACAATTGGTATCAGAGCATAGGTGCTAAATTTCATATACTTAACCTTATTTTTGCATTTCATATTCATCCAATCATGTAGAGGGTTTATGCACAACTAGACCACCATTGCTTAGTGGGTGAAATTATGATTATTGGAAGAATAGAATGAAAATATTCTTAATTTCTAGTGATCTTAAGTATTGGATGTTTCTCCAAAACCCCTACACACCTCCTAAGGAAGAAGAGTTAGTCACTTTAACTAGGGCTGAAATGAAGGAATATGAAATGAATTCTACTATATGAATATCCTTTATTGTGGCTTGAATGAGGGTGAATACATTACGATTAGAGGTTACGAAAGTGCAAATGAGATATGGAATAGACTTTAAATGCATCATGAGGGTGATAGTAATACCAAAGAAACTATAATTAGTCTCCTCATGCATAAATATGAAATTTTCACTATGCAACTCGCTGAGAACATGAGTGAGATATAACTCTCTCAAAGTTCTTGGAAGAAATTTTAGTGAGGGAGACATGGCAAGGAAGTTGCTCCGGTCACACAATAAGGAATGGGAAGACAAGGTCATTGCAATTGAGCAAGCACGTGATCTTTCCCAACTAATGATGGAGGACTTAATTGGAAACCTCAGGGTTTATGAACTCCAAATAAGTCATCGAAGGGAGAAAGAAGCCTCCAAGAGGAACCCAACATTAGCTTTGCACGCCAAATTTGATGAACGAAGGAGGAGAGAGGAGAACGAGGACATTGAAATCCTAGCCAAAGACTTCTTCAAGTTCCTCAAGAAAGCTAAGGGAGAAATGAAAGAAAGAAGAAGAAGAAGTGAGAAGAAGGAAAAAGAAAAGAAGGATGAGAATGAAAATGATAGAAGGGAGAGAAGGAGAATAAGAGAAAAGAGCAAGAGAAATGAGAAGGAGATGAAAGATCACCAAGCCACATGGTATGACTCTTCATCATCATCTTCGCCATCATCATCTCTACAAAGTAGAAGAGAGGTTGCCCACACATGCTTCATGACTAACTCGTGTTCTACTAGATCGATTTCTTCCTCAACTGGAACATATTCTAGTGAAAGCTCATGTTCTAAACAAGATTCATATACTTTTGGTGTGCTTTAAATTGCATTTCATGATTTGGTTGCACAATATGAGATCATTTGTGATAAGAACAAGAATTCTAGAAAGTTGATAAATGATCTCCAATGCCAAATTGAAATAATCATGAATGAGAAGAATGAGGTGCTTGCTAGAAATGAAGCAAATGCGTTAGAACTTGCTAGTCTAAAAGCAACACCTATTGATGTTGAACAACTAGATCTTAGAGCTTGTAATATGTAATTAAGAAAAGATCTAGAAAAGTTCACAAATGGAACAAAAATGCTTGACATGGTTCTAGGTAGTCAAAGACAATCACTAGATAAACAAGCTTTATGATATAATTCCAATTTGAAAAACCATGTATCTCATATTACTTTAAATGGCAAGTATTTGTTTGTAAAGCATAGTTCCTCAAGTGTGTGGGCTCCCAAAACCAAAATGGTTTGGGTACCAAAAGCTAACATTCAATGACCCAAAGTTGTTTGGGTACCTAAATCTACACTTGTAGGTACTTGAAAGAAGATGGGAGATCGGTAGTGATCGACCAAGCTTGCACAGTCAAATTTCAAGCCAGTTGAATCGAAAGGAGGATGGAACCAAAATAATGAGAAATGCAAATTGGGTAACATTGCTTAATCCTCCTAAGCTCAAAGTATTGGTTCTAAGAGGATTATGTATGCTCTATTGTCATATCTTTTATATCATATGATTGATCAATTAGGATGAAACTTATTGTATAATCACTAAGGGGGAGCAAAATGAAAATTAATCCTAATTGATAGACCTATTCATATTGATAGGGGGAGCTTTTAGAATATCTTTATCTAGAAAGTAATGAATTGCAAAATTAAGGGGGACCAAATTCATTACATTAGAATGGGGGAGAAGAAATTAGACATTTTATGATCACACTTTGTAACATTTGACTGATGTCAAAGGGGGAGAAGAAACATTGAAATTTGAAATAATTGAACAAAAACTATGCACATTCGTAGGGGAAGCATCTTATATGCATGGTTTACAAATTTAAATTTCAAGTATTAAGATATAGGTTGCCATCATAAAAAAAGGGAGATTGTTGCCTTTTTGGCCGTAGTCCATTGATGATTTAATTAACCGAATCTTAATCATAATCAAATGTAGAGTAGCACACATTATGCATAGAACATATATTGTACTATTCTAACATCTATAGGTTATCAAGCCTCAAGGAAGAATGGAATGAAGTCAAGACGTAATCAAACTATTCAAGACATGTAATTTTACCTTCTATTTGAGTCTTATGAAGTTATGTGAACTTGAGTATACAAGAGCTACAATCTATTCACATACACACTAGGTTCCTTGTAGAAGCAATTAGTAGCATATCATACATTCTATTCATGCTATATATCATTTATTTTACACCAATTTTATGCTACTCGAGTGTTTGTTTGTGGTATTTCATGTATTAGCTAATAAAGAAGAGAAACAAAGAGAAAATGACTGAAATATAGGAAGAAAGGACTCAAATAAAGCAAAATGGACCTGTTTGTCATGCACAACAACCCATCTACAAATCAGGAAGGACCCACATGAAATCCAGAGAGACCTGAATGCACGGAAAACATTTCAGGAGCAAAAATCCCTCAAACCATGACCTTGAGAAGTTTTTGGCAATTAAAGACAAACATGTTCGAACCAACATACCACGAGTGCACCCAGCGTGCAAAATAGGATGTTTAAGTTAGTGAAGAAAATTGGGGCCGATCAGAGCCAATTGATCCGCCAGTGGTGGATCCTTTTGGTCCAATGGGTCCCCAATTTCACTCGTGGCTTTGCCTAGATTATATGGGTGCAAGAGACTATGGAGAAAATTATTACAACCGTCGAACTGCTTTGAGATTCATCTATACCACTCTTTGTTCTATAAATAGCAAGGTTTCTTCTTCTCCACTTCCACCATTATAGTAGGTTAGCTTTTACTCATTTTGGCTGCAAGAAAAGGAAGGTGGATGAATATTATAATCTCACATTTTCTTTAACAAAGGTTGGATTCATGTTCGTCGTGTCATTAACTTTCTTTCTATGCAATTAGTTTTTGATTTTGTTGGTTAGTTTTTTAGTTAGAGTTTTATGTCATGTTTAGTCTTAATCTCTTGCTTTCCATGCTTGTTCTTATGAGTAGTGAGTAGATCCACCCCATGTGGGGTGGATGAAATGTAGTTGATGGTGAAGTGTATGATGGGTTCTTTTTGTCTTGTGTCATTTCATGTGCTTAATGTAGATCTATACATTTAACTTTCTAAAACCACGAGTGCACCCAGATCTAGTACTTGTCTCATGGTAGATCTAGAGTTTATCTTGTTGCTTGTATGGTTTATCTTTGTATGGAAGTGGTTTGTTATGTATGAATGCTTGATTAGTAGAGAATGCATGAATATATTATGTTGTATGGATGGTTAATTGATGTCCTAAGGGCCACAATAGGTACTTAGTTCATTCTTGAGAACCTAAAGTGCATCTTAACTTCATTCAGGTATTCCTGTAAATTAGTTGATGTTAATTAGACTCCACACTAGTTTCTAGTTGACGTCACCTATTACACACTTGCACTTGATGAAATGAAGATCCACTCATGCACACACACCTCACTATTGCACCTCCACTCCAAGGGGTTTAGTTTAATTGTTGATTAATTCATCATTTAGTAGTTCATTTACCGTAATCCCTTCATTGTCCTCTCTTTTCCCACTCAAGTAGGGTAGTAACAACAATGGGCACACCTCCTTTTGGTACGACCCATACTTGTTGGTCTTCACCGACATCGTGCACTTGCAGTTTATTATAATTGATTCAATCAAGTGTTTGGAACCATTGTCGGGAAGTTGGTTGTCGTCGTTGTTGTTTTCCCCAGTTCGGTGGGTTTTTCTTAAGTTTTCTTTTAGCTTTGTTACTTGACAGGGGACTTAGTAGACTGGGGATCTTAATTGAGGGAAACAAAGAGCCAGGAAGAGTTTGGGGACCATATTCCCCAAACTATCCGCCAGTGGTGGATTTGGTAGCTTTGTTGGAATTTTTGTTTCATTTGTGGCTCTGTCTTGATATTCGTAGTTGATATATGCTATTGTCTGCTTCATGCATGCTCTGTTTAAGTGTCTTTAATTAATTTACCTTGCATGACCCCTTCTTAAGACAACTTGTACCCTAAAATTCAAACCAAAAGAATAGATCAATTGCCATCTAGGTCATGCATCATCTGTAGAGCTTGAACGTATATTGTCTTTCCTTTGCTTTAATTTCTCGTTGTCAATTACTGGCGTGAGGTACGTGCACCCATTCTCTCATTCATGCCTGGTTAAAGCAGGCATTAGTTAGTAAGGTGCATCAGGACAAGAGTGAGGCAAGTGGTTGATTGGAGTGTTGATTTCTAGCTTAGGATTCAAAACAACCTAAGGGGGTCATCCCATACAAGATAAGGTGGGGGATTTCACCCCCCTTTCCTTAGCCCCAAAAATCACTCCTAATCAAAAGTCTTAATCTAAAACCAAGTAGACATTGGCCAATAGGATTCAATCTCACTTAGTGGACAATCCCATTTTTGACGTCACGACCTGAACTTCGTCGTTTGCATAGTTGTATTGAGACTTTTGGGACCTCTAGGTATTGAGTTTCTCATTTGGCTTTGCGACCTTCGGCCGAGGGAGGTGAGGCATTCGGGAATGTGGGGCGTCATAGTTAGGCGTTGTCTAGCTTAATGACCCATAGCCAACCTAAGCTTGTTTGAGCCATGTTTGCTAGATTAGACTTCTACCCTCACCCACTACCCACACTAGATCTAGGGATGCTTCCCTTCTCATCTGAGTCTTCTCCTTTTCTATATTCTTTGATTAGACTTCTTCTCTGATTACACCTTCTATCGTGTGTAGTTTTTATAGTCGAGTCAAGCGTTTTATGCGAGGTTGGACTCGTTCTGGTAAGAGCACTCGACTTGTGAGAGTGCATTTTTCTTCTGAGATGGACGGTCTAGGTGAACACCATCTATGCCTCAAAGTCCTTTGGAGCATGAGGTTGAGTCGTCTCATGAAGGTGGGGGAGACCGGGTTCCATAAATGGATTACCTCGGTCCTCTCCAACCACCACGTAGACCTCCTTCTCCTCCTCCTCCAACTCGGGAGGAAGAGGAATTTAGTTAGGATCGAGTTCTGGGTGCACCACCACCTTTATCTCGATGGGATAGACCGATGATTTTGTGAGAGTGGACCCATCATGTTCAGGCCACACAACCTTCTTCCATAGTTCTCCCACCTAGTCGCGGGAACAACTACGAATTGAAACCTCAATATGTGAGCATGCTTCCTACCTTCACTGATAATAAAGAGGATCCATATATCTTTATAGGTGAATTCAAGGAGGCATGCTCCATGTTCAAGCTTCAACAACTTGACGAGGATTCGATCCAGTTGAGGATGATTTCTTTCGTGTTGAAGGATAACGCGACGAAATAGATGTACAACCTCCCAGCAAACACGATTTGGTCTTGGGATGATTTTGTGACCATTCTTCTGAATAGATTTTTTCCCAATGGAAGACTCAACAAATATGGTACCCGATACATCAAATGTATCAGTCTGAGACTGAATTGTTTCATGCTTCCTTTAAGAGGTCCAAAGACCTTCTCCTGCAGTGCCCTCATCATGGAATTATGTTGTGGTAGTTCTGCCAGATTGTTTATGAGGGCTTCAATCAAATGTAGTGTAGCACACATAATGCATAGAAGATATATTGTATTGTGCTAACATCTACAGGTGATCAAGACTCAAGAAGATTGGATTTGAAGTCAAGACATGTAATCAAAGCTATTTGAAGACATGCAATTTTACTTTTATTTTAAGTCTTAGGAACTTGTGTAATCTTGAGAATACAAGAGTTAAAACTTACTGATCACATACACACTAGGTTCCTTTTAGAAGTCATACACAAAATTTCACATCAATTGGACTTGAATAGATCACCCAAACTTAGACCGAAAAATCACCTAAACCTAAACCTAAACCTAAGCCTAATCTGTCCGTGAAAAACAATAAAACGAACATAGTTCTCTGTTAGACTGTTTCAACCAATTAGCCTATATTGATTTTACCTAACTCATCCGGTCGATCTCTTGGACCTTTTTGGTCGTATTCTTCCAACCGTCGTATTCGTATAAATTCAACCTACCCCTAAAATACAATTAGCCATTGGTTGAACGATGACCTAAAATCGGTCAACCGGATGAACCATTTTCTTGAGCCCAAAAGTGCATGTTATTGCCAGTCGAAAAAATCCATATCTTGTGTTCGACCGATTACGTTTTCCCTGGCCAAAATTTCCCGAAAGTTCGATCGTCCCATGCTTTTGGTTCAACCATTCACCTAAGTGAACTTAAGTTATAGCCTAGTAGGTTCGACCCATGCTTATTGTGGTTCGAACATTTCCTTATACATAAGGAAACGATCGACTGTTTATCCCGATTCGGTCGACCATTGAGGGATTGTTCTGCTGAATCTTAATTTCTATTTGTGTGTTCTTCACACCAATCAATCAATTTTTCCTCAACGGCTAGAAAACATTAGGAGCTTGTAAACAGAGGTCAAAACACATTGTTTAGACAACTCTCCCACTTCGAATTGTCTCATATATTAGAGAGAACCCCGAATTCCAAAAACTCCCAATACTGGAAGAAATGGAATAAACCCAAAAATGGATTTTTGTTCAAGAATGAAATGTTATTGGAACTGTCTATATACGGTTCATCATTCGGAACCATATCACATTCCCAATCTGATGAAATAGGATGAATTGAGACGGTATTTGGTAAATACATAATTATTGTGAATATATCAACCATTTATGTATTTTTCCGATCGCCTGAAAGGGACAAAAGAAACATCTTGTTTTTTCTTCACAAATTTTTGATCTCTAGTGGACCTCTCGATTAGATGAAGTTCTGTCCATTTGTCAAAGAAAAAAAAACGAATGGATCTTGTAGGATTCCCAAGAAATTATGAAGATCCTTTCGATTGGCTAGAATTTGTTACTTGAACAAAAATGGATCTTGTGGAATCATTGGAATCATATTGAATATTTGACGATACATATCTTTTCTTGCTAAAAAACGGATCCTTGTTTACCAACCACACATTGTCTAACCAAATCAAATCCTCTCTCGATACGTTCCTCAAAAAATCCGATTCGTGTTGATTCTTCCCCAACTAACGAAGAGATCTTGGTGGAATTTCCACATATGAAATTGAGCACCATTTTGCAAAGAAAGACACCACTTATTTCTCGAGAAGAGATGGGAAACATGCTCAATATCATTTGATTGAATAGTTGCCCCAGTTCCTTGTACACTCTAAGCCTTATACTTCCACATCTTTGATCAATTCAATATCATACTCAAAGTGTGCTCAAGCTAGAGAGTGTTGTTCCACTAAAGTTATTTGTTGTTCAAAAGAGTAAGGACTCCGGTGAAAGCCCAACGCATCCTTCTCGGATTGTGAGAAGAAGAAATCGAGATCGGCGAGGATTGCTCGCGAGTTCGTGGTATTAAGGCTTGATCTCGGCCTGGAACAAGATCAGATAATGAAGACGTGAGCGGAGCTTGCAAGAGAGGACGTAGGCGGGTGACCGAACCTCTGTAAAAAATCTCGTGTCCATTGTGGTTTGCTTATTTCTTCCCTACTTTGTGTAAATTGTTTCCGCTGCACATCTTGTTTGTTTAAGTAGGGATTAAGCGTAATTTGATTAGATAATTAGGGGCCATTATGATCCTACATTTGGTATCAGAGCATAGGTGCTAATTTTCATATACTTTATTGTATTTTAGCATGACATCAACTTCATCTAATCATGTAGAAAGACTTTGCACAATAGACCTCCTTTGCTTAATGGGTCAAACTATGATTATTGGAAGAATAGAATGAAGATATTCTTGATTTCTAGTGAGCTTAAGTATTGGATATTTCTTCAAACCCCATACACCCCTCCTACAGAAGAAGAATTAGCCACCTTAACTAGGGCTAAAAAGAAAGAGATTGAAATGAACTCTAAAATAAGAACATCTTATATTATGGCCTAAATGAGGGAGAATAAAATAGGATTAGAAGGTGTGAAAGTGCATATGAGATTTGGCATAGGCTTCAAATGCATCATGAGGGAGATAGTAAAACTAAAGAAACTCGAATTAGTGTTCTCATGCATAAATATGAAATTTTCATTATGCAAATCGGTGAGAACATAAGCGAAAGGAACACTCGCTTCACCAATATCACTAATTCTCTTTGTGTTCTTGGAAGAAAGATTAATGAGATAGAAATGACAAGGAAGTTCCTCCGGTCACTAAACAACGAGTGGGAAGACAAGGTCGTCACAATTGAAGAAGCGCATGACCTTTCTCAACTAAAGATGGAGGAGCTAATTGGAAACCTCGTGGCGTATGAACTCCAATTGAGTCATACAAAGGAGAAGGAAGCTTCCAAGAAGAACCCAACCTTGGAATTACATGAAAAATCCGATGAACCAAGGATGAGAGTAGAAGATGAGGACATTGAGGTCCACGCCAAAGATTTCTTCAAATACCTCAAGAAAGACAAGGGAGAAATGAAGGAAAGAAGAGGTAGAAGAAGTGAGAAGAGAGAAAAAGAAAAGGAGAAGGAGGAAAGTGAAAATGAGAGAAAAGAGAAGGAAAAGAAAAATGAGAGAAAAGAGAAGGAAAAGAAAAATGAAAGATGGAAGCTCACAAAGCTACTTGGGATGATTCTTCATCACCATCATCATCATCATCATGAGCTTCTCTACAAAGTAGAAGGGAGGTTGCCCACACGTGCTTCATGGCTATTGAAGATGAACAAAACGATGTCGCTTCTAACTCTTGTTTTACTAGATCTAATTCATGCTCAACTAAGTCATATTCTAGTGATAGCGCATGCTCTAAACAAGAAACATATAATTTTGATGAGCTTCAAAATGTCTTTCATGATTTAGTTAAACAATATTAGATCATTTGTGATAAGAATAAGAATGTTAGAAAGACTATAAATGATCTCCAATGCAAAATTGAAACTATCATGAATGAGAAGAATGAGGTGATTGCTAGACATGAAAAACATGCATTACAACTTGCTAGTCTAAAAGCAACACCTATTGATGTTGAACAATTAAATCCTATAACTTGCAATGCACAATTAAGAAAATATCTAGAATAGTTCACTAATGGAATAAAAATGTTTGACATGCTTCTAGGTAGTCAAAGACAATCATTAGATAAACATGGCTTAGGATATAATGCTAAATTGAAAAACCATCTATCTCATAATACTTTAAATGACAAGCATTTGTTTGTTAATCAAAGTTCCTCAAGTGTGTGGGCTCCCAAAACCAAAATGGTTCGGGTTCCTAAAGCTAATTTTCAAGGACCCTATGTTGTTTGGGTACCTAATTCTACACTTGTAGGTAATTAAAAAAAGATGGGTGATCGGTAGTGACCGGCCTAGCTTGGAATGTCAAATTCAAAGTCGGTTGCGCTATCGAAAGGAAAATTGGAACCACAATTGAAGACTGCAAGTTGGGTAACAATCTTTAATCCTCCTAAGGATATACTAGATCAAATTTGTTCCAATAGGATTATGACTTCTGATTGACATCATTTCATGCTTATATTTGTATCTTATATCCACTATCTTACACCTAAGCAATGCTACGTGATGCGTTTTATGTTTGAATTTCAGAAATAAATAGGTTTGAAGAGATGAAGCATAAAAGGACCCAAAAGGAAGGAAAAAGGACTGAGTTGTGAGACCTGGGAACGTAAGACCAATGGACCAAAGAGCAAAACATAAAACTCTACACCATCATGGGGAGTAGTTTGGCAATTCAATTCTGGTCGGAGCTCCAATAAACAAAATATATGCATCAAAGACCAACAAAGACATCCAGAAAAGCCCACAACAAATTAGAGATGGATCCAGAAGTGATAGACTACCAATTAGCGGTCTGGGACCAATAATTGGCGGTCCGGATCGCTCCGGAACCGCTAAGACTTCGCGGGCACATGTATTAGTGTGTGTTTATTCTATTTCTGGTATATGTTTAGTCCCATACCGGGGGATTATCCCGGATTACCTTTTTCTATGGCTATAAATAGAACTCTCCCTCGTCTCTAGTAATCTCATCTCCTCTCTTGGTGGTCATCTTCTCTACCTAAGAGTGAAGCCTTAAAGCAAAACTCTGGTGGAGAAAGGGCTACTTTTAATTTGAGTGAGTAATAAAATAAGTTTTGTTATTCAATTGTTGTTTCCTTTAGTTTTGCAATGATTAGTTAATTTAGTCTCACATTTCTTGCATGCTTCTTTAGTTTTATGTCTTTTATTTAACTTGTTATTTAGTCTTCTTATAATTAGTTTAAGCATGTCTTCTTTCCTTAGTATAAATGTTAGTTTAAATATGTGTGAGTAGTTCCATCCCCTTTGGGGGTGGAGTAGATGTATGTACATGTTATGTAGATGGTATGAATGCTAGATATTATTGTTTGTGAGACATATTAGTATACTTGCTTGAATTAATAAGAACTTTACGCGATGGTTTCTTCCATAGTTAGGTACATTCCATACTCGTTTATGTTCTTAATAAAAAACATGTCATGCTCATATTAATCACCTACGTTAGTGTTTTAAATGATAGGTCTTGCCATTTGGTACTTCTTATGCATTAACAAACACTAACTACACTTGAGCTTATTGTATGCATTCACCACACTTATTTCATGTGCACACACACTCCACCCCTTAGGGGTTTTCCATTCCTAAATTTCGTCCTTCCTATTAGTAGTTGCTTAGTTTAGTTTTAGTTCGTTTTATACTTCCATTTCCTTCCTTGTTATTTACTAGTTTAGTATAGTGTCGTTTAGTGTAATCAATCTCTTCTTCTCTTTCTTTCTCACTCGCCTTTGAACGAATCAAAAGTCGACACACCTCCCTATGGATCGACCCGTATTTGCCACTGCTTCAACGCGGACGTGCACTTGCGGTTAATTAAAACGTATCAATCAAGTTTTTGGCGCCGTTGCCAGGGAGGTGCTCTGTCCAGACTTTGGTTTGGATGATTCGAGTGGTTTTAATTTTTTGTTTTTAGTTTTTGTGTGTTTCAGGCATTCTGAGGAACAAGGGGAAGCAACTGGAGGAATTGGAGAGCGAAAAACCCAAAAGTGACCACCAATCAGCGGTCTGGGACCACCAATGGTGGCCTCGTGGGCCTCAATCTCTCTCAATTTTGTTCTGGTTGTTGATTGATCGTTTTAAATTTCTACCGCAAGTGCACGGCCGCGTTGAAGCGGTGGCAAATACGGGTCGTCCACTGGGAGGTGTGTCGACACTTGGTTTATTCGAAGGCGAGAGGTAAAAAGAAGGGAGAGAGATGTATTACACTAATCTAAACTACAAAGCTGAAATGAAATGCAAAGGAAATGAAGATAAGCAATAAAACTAAACCCCAAAGGGGGTAGAGAACAGATGTGAACATAAAGATGTGTGTGTGTGTGTGTTCAATTAAGCTCCTCACAACATGTAATGCATGAAATCATAAAACTACATCCAATCTTGCCTCTACATGAATTAAGATAAGACTACATCATTAAAACATACAAGACAATGATTGGAATGAAGCTACATGAACTCAAGTATAAAGACTAGACCCTACTATGCCTCCACATGAATTAAGATGACTACATCATTAAAACATACAAGACATTAGCTAAGGAAAAGGCAACAAGAGTACATACACTACAAAGTCTGTGTTTCCAACATTAACTTCATCCATATCCTAACCTTATCATTCCCCATAAAATAGGTCCACTAATCAAAGCATAAGCTAAGCTTCATTCAAGAGCATTAGCATATCAAAGATAAGAGTGGAGACCCATTAGATGGTTATGGAAATCATATAAAGCTCAAGGGATAAAAATAACACACACTTAATACACTACATTATTATATCACATATTTCTCCACCCCCCACATGGGGATGGAACTACTCACTACTCATTACACTAACTAATTTAGCAAAGGAAAGCATAATACTGAAATGAAAGTTATACTACTTAAGCAAGAAATATTAAAGAAGCATAAAACTAAACAAACAAACAAGCATGCAAATGAAAGAAAATTAAACTAAGAGAGAAACAACATCATTAAAAGAAAACTTCTATTATTAACTCACTCAATTACAAGTAGCTCTTCCTCCACTAGAGTTTTGCTTCAAGGCTTCACTCTTAGTAGGGAAGATGGCCACCAAGAGAGAGATAGATACAATGGGAGGTGAAGAGTTCTATTTATAAGCATGGAAAAAGCTAATCCGGGACAATCCCCCGATGTGGGACTAAACCAATACCAAAAATAGCCTAAAAACATGATAATACAAGTTCAGGAAGAATCTTGGCTGATTTGGGCTTAACCAGACCGCCAATTGGCGGTTCCAGACCGCCAATTGGCGGCCTATAAAGCCCAGATCCGGCTGGGACTTCTGGTGGGCTTGCCTTGGTTTGTTTCTTGGTCTTGGATGCATCTAGCTGGTTTAGTGGAGCTCCGACCCGAATCGAATTGACAAAATACTCCTCATGATGGTGTGGAGTTTCATGTTTTGCTCTTAGGTCCTTCTGTCTTACGATCAGGTCCTTCCCCCTTGCATCTTGGTCCCCAGGTCTCACAATTAGGTCCTTTTTTCCTGCTTTTGGGTCCTTTCATGGCTCTTCTCTTCAAACCTCTTTATTTCTGAAAACTAAACATAAAACTCGTCACATAGCATTGCTTAGGTGTAAGATAATGGATATAAGGTACAAATATAAGCATGAAATGATGTCAATCAAATACCCCCACACCTAAGTTTTTGCTAGTCTCGAGCAAAACAAAGGAAAAAGCGTACGAAAAACAAGAAATCCTAACTCACTTTCGTAGGAATCACGGTTGCACTTAGCACGTGCAACAAGCCGTTAAACCTCCTTGTTGCCAAGGAGGAGGAGTGGTGTCTCCTGAGGGTTTTCAGCGGATATACCCACAAAATCCGAACAAGATGCATTAATCAATCTAGCTACACGACTCGTTGGACTTATTTTGTCGATCATGGAATGCGGTAATACTACGGGTCGACTCTATATATGTAATCAGTCCACACACCTAGCCTAATGAGTTATTCGTGAGAGTTAACTAAGGAATTAAGTGAAAGACATGGGCAACCTTAACTTCTGAATGTGAAACAAAGTGTAAAGTCCATTTTGGTTCTTATTTGACTCTTCTTTTCTTTTCTTTTTTTTCTTTTTCTTTTTTTCTTTTTTTTTCTTTTTTTCTTTGGAGCATATATTGGTTGGTGTTTGATTCTCCCACGGTCAGGTTTCGTGCATCATTGCCTATGAGGACTTACACTATCACGTACACCTTCCCCCAAATCTCCACATAGGGCGATCCCTACCACCCGTGTAACGGGAGTTCGGTCGGTGCATCCCAAGTCAGATGACTCGAAAGCACCAGGCACAAAGTCCCCTCAGACCTACTTTCCCGAGTGATAGGAGCCGTGCGAGAAGAGAGAACACCACTTATTTATTCATTTATCTACATGGGAACCAAAACCCCTACACTTAAGTTTCACAAAAAGATATTAAGGGCCCTTGACTACAACAAACTTCCTAAATTAACAAACACGAATTATTTGACTCACTAGGTTCAGGGTGGACTTCTTTAAATGTTTGAGCACTGAAACCCACTGATTACTCACCCCCAAGGGAAAACTGGGGTGCATCCTAACGACTCGATAAATCCTAAAGCCACGTACTAGATATCCTAATGCATCAAGTTCAAGATAATTTTGGGAGCTTTCTTTTTACTTTGCCTCTCAACGGTTTTGCACATGCTAAACACACGCAAAACCCACAAAACATTTTCTTTTGAAAACACATGAAGATTTTGAAAGAAATGTGAAAATTTTGAAGCACTAGGAAAGCAAAAGAAGACAAGTCACCCAAGGATCATGGCAAGCAGATATATCGATATTAAATGCAGCACACTAACATGACCCTAATAATGCAAACAAAAGAAAACAAAATCAAAAGAAAAGACTCGACTATGTACATACGTAAAACACCCCCCCACACCTACTTCATGCATTGTCCTCAATGAATGTGAACAAGGTACTACATGGATTGATGCATAAAAATGAACGATCTCACCAACATGAAGTACAAAGGGACGTTCGGGGTCATGTTGATGGACACAAACCCAAATTCCCTCAAAACCTGTGAGAAGCTGAAGAAGGGAGACAAATACGTGAAAGAAATGGGGCCCAAATACTCAAGGGTTGGGGCCCACAACAATCGATGCTCACTGAAGGAGTCTTTTTTTTTTTTTTTTTTTAAAGAAACTATGTACAACAATGGGCTCCCATCTTCATATATCAAGGGACATCAAATGGGAACCTGCCATCTCTCGAGCCAGAAATGCACCTGTATGGGCTCGCAACATACAAAACAGAATTGCTTGACCACCTGACACCCTTATTCGCATTGTGGTCGTTCGATGCCTCTTGAGAGTTAACAAAAGAGGAGGCATGAATGAGAGGTAAACCTCTACCAGGTTGAAGGGTATCAGGTGGTTGATTCTTAACCCACATGGGGTCCTCAGCAGATATAGAATGAAGATCATGTGGCCCAGAGGCCATAAAAAGGGTATCTGGTGGCTCAAAAGCCACGTGATCGAAAGGTTGTGGCTCAAGGGCCACGTGATCAAAAGAATGTGGCTCAAGGGCCACAAGATCAGAACATAAGGCACCTTCTTGTGCCAGCCCAGGTGAAACATCTTCACCACCTTCAGGATCTTCATCGAACAATTCTCTGAAGTACTTGAAGGTACCCTCAACTTCACTCTCATCCATGCCCTGGATAAGGTTAACCCCAACAGGGTCATTGAAGGCATCTGGCTTCTTGCCAATGGTGAAGATGTTGAAATCAGCGCATTGACTTCCATAAGTCAAGCGCATCAGACCATTGCGACAATTGATCAAGGCATTGGAAGTCGCAAGAAATGGTCGCCCCAGAATGACAGGAATTTGTCCAAGTGGGTTTGGCACAGGTTCAGTATCCAAGACAAAGAAGTCGACTGGATAAATGAACTCTCCCACTTTGATCAGCACATCTTCTACGACACCCCTCGGTTTCTTCATAGACCTATCAGCCAATTGAAGAGTGGTTTTTGTTTGTTTGAGGTCTCCAAGACCGAGGTGGATATAGACAGAATATGGCAGAAGATTAACAGATGCACCAAGGTCCAGCAAGGCCCTATGTATGGACACATCACCAATCACACAAGAGATAGTAGGACAGCCAGGGTCCTTGTACTTGACTTGCATGGGTTGTGCCAACAAGGAACTCACGTTAGCCGCAAGAAAAGCTTTCTTGGGAACATGAGTTTTTCTCTTCTTGGTGCATAAGTCCTTGAGAACCTTGGCATAAGGTGGCATTTGCTGAATCACCTCCAGAAGAGGGATATTCACCTTAACCTGCCGAAACATCTCAAGCATCTTGTCATGCTGATCAGAGATTTTCTTTTTAAGGCGCTCAGGGAATGGCGCCTTTGGGGCATAAGGATGCGAAGGCACCCCAGAATTCAGGTCCAAAGAAACATGAGTGGGGACCTCAGAATCTGGTTCCTTCGACACAAGAGGAGACAAGGGGACCTCAAGGTTCGGCCCCTTTGTCGAAGGAAATGTAGAAAGAACCTCAGGATCTGGCTCCTTCCTGGAAGTATTTGTGGAGGGAGCCTCAGGATCCGGCTCCCTCAAAGATGGTGATGACAAGGAAGGCACCCCAATGTGGTTGTCCACCTCCTTACCAGACCTCAAAGTATGAATCACATTAATATGATGGGTCGGTTCAGAGGTAGCATGAGGTAAAGGTGTCCTTCCTTGCGAATGGGTACCCCGGGGATTTACCTCGGGTTGACTCGGTAATTGACCCTTCTCGCGTTCATGGAGCTGATTAGCCAACTGGCTCACTTGCATTTCCAATGCTTTGACCGTATTGTTGTTGGCCGAAAACATGGCTTGCGTGCTCTGAATGAACGCGTGAAGGGTTTGCTCAAGAGTGGAGTCCTTAGGGTCAACCCGTTGGGGTTGTGGAGTTTGGTTAGAATAACCCGACGAAGAGGTCTGAGGAGGTTGGTAATTGTGGTTCTGAGACCTTTGATGTGGAGGTTGGTAGGTCGCCGATGGGCGTGGAGGTTGATAAGGTGGAGGTTGAGGTTGAGCGTGCGAGCTCTGACCGTTACCCCCACTAGGCCCCCAAGAGAAGTTAGGATGGTTACGCCATCCCGGGTTGTAAGAGTGACTGTACGGGTCGTTTCGGGGCCTTTGTTGATACATCGCATTTGCATGCTCAGTATCCCTTGGAGCGTAAGCGCATTCCAAGTCATCATGTCCCGACAGTCCACACCTACTACACTCGGGAGTAGCGACCTGAGCTACAGGAGCTCGGTCCATCTCCAAACACTCAATCCTACGCATGAGAGCAGCCACTTTCGCCTCAGACGCGATAGTTGACTCAACTTGATAAGATCCAGCTCGACCAGAAGACCTGGCGGCTGGTGGCTCTCTCATGGTGTCCCACTCGAAGGTACGCTCAGCCATGGACTCAAAAGTGTCCCATGCCTCCTCGATGGGTTTCATTTGGAAGTCACCCTGACACATTGACTCCAACAATGTGCGGGTGTTGTAGTTGATGCCCTCATAAACAATCTGGCACAGCTGCCATAACTCAAATCCATGATGAGGGCACTGCTGGAGAAGGTCCTTGAACCTCTCAAAGAAACCATGAAACGATTCGGTCTCGGTTTGATACATCTGATGTATCTGGTGCCGTATCTGTTGAGTTTTCCTTTGAGGGAAAAATCTCTTCAGAAAGACGGTCACAAAGTCATCCCATGACCGAATCGAGCTCGCCGGGAGGCTATACATCCATTTCTTCGCATTATCCTTCAATGCGAAAGAAATCATCCTCAACCGGACAGAATCCTCATCAAGCTGTTGAAGCTTGAACATGGAGCATACTTCCTCGAATTCGCGTATAAAGATATACGGATCCTCCTTATTGGCCGTAAAGGTTGGAAGCATGCTCACATACTGAGGTTTCAGCTCATAGTTGTTCCCGCGAGCAGGGGGAACAACAATGCAAGAAGGTTGCGCGGCCCGAACAGGATGGGTCCGCTCCCACAACGTCATCGGCCTATCCTGTCGAGCTAAAGGTGGTGGTGCACCTAGAACTCGATCCTGACCGAATCTCCCTTCCTCTCGAGTCAGAGGATGAGGAGAAGGAGGTCTACGTGGTGGTGGGAATGGACCGAGGTAGTCCATGTATGGAACCCGGTCTCCCTCGCCACCACGAGACGACTCGCCTTCTTGCTCCAAAGGAGCACGAGGCGGAGATGGTCGATCACCAAGATCTTCCATCTCAGAAATAAGCACTCTCTCGAGTCGAGCGCTCTCACCAGAACGAGCCCAACCTCGCATAAAAATGCTCGACTCGACTCTACCAAACACACAACAGAAGGTGTACTAGAGGAGGAGACTAAACGTAGAGAATAGATGAGGAGATGACTCAGGTGAGGAGGGAAGAATTCCTAGAGCTAGCGAGGGTAGTGGGATCAGGAAGAAGCCTAACTAGCAAGCACGGGTCAAACAAAGTAAGGCAATGGGTCCTTAAGCTAGACGACGCCTAACTTCGAGGTCACTAGCCTCGACACGTCTCACCTCCCTACAACGAGGACCACAATGTCCAGCAAGTGATACCAGATCCGGAGATCCAGTACCTCCTACTATCGACATGGTAGGCAACGCCGATCAGGTCATGACGGTCTCAACTAGATTACTCTCCTAGTGCGCCCGCAATCCTAGGGCCAATGTCTACTTGCTTTTAGTTAAGGCTTTATTAAGAGTGATTTTTGGGGCCAAGGAAAGGGTGATGAAATCCCCCACCTTATCTTTTATGGGACAGCCCCTCCTTAGTAGCGATTTGATCCTAGATCTAGCAATCAATCGCTCCAATCAAACGCTCTCTCACTCTTGTCCCGATGCACCTTACTAACTAATGCATGAAATAAACATGCATGAATGAGGGATGTGGGTGCACGTACCTCACGCCAGCAATCAACGACAAAATGTAAAGCAAAGAAAAGACAAATGCATGCAAGGTCTACCAATGGTGCATGACCTAGATGGCAAGAAGTCTAATCTTTTGCTTTGGGTTTTAGTGTCCAAGTTGATTAATGGGGGAGTGATTAATGATCTGGGAGCAAATAAGAAGTCACAGCATGCAAAATTGGGCTCCCAGATAACACAAATTACAGCACAAATGACCACAAAAAAATTGGAAGACAGAATCCCTCACCAGGCCGCCAATTGGCGGTTCCAAACCGCTGATTGGCGGTCTGTTCTTGGATTTGCTTCCTCAAACTTCTCCAGTGGCCTCCCCGTGATCAGAGTGTTCCCTGAAACTAAGAAAAACTGAAAAAGAAAAATTAAAAACCCCTCGAATCGTCCAAACCAAGGTCTGGACAGAGCACCTCCTCGGCAACGGCGCCAAAAACTTGATTGATCGTTTTAAATTTCTACCGCAAGTGCACGGCCGCGTTGAAGCGGTGGCAAATACGGGTCGTCCACTGGGAGGTGTGTCGACACTTGGTTTATTCGAAGGCGAGAGGTAAAAAGAAGGGAGAGAGATGTATTACACTAATCTAAACTACAAAGCTGAAATGAAATGCAAAGGAAATGAAGATAAGCAATAAAACTAAACCCCAAAGGGGGTAGAGAACTGATGTGAAAATAAAGATGTGTGTGTGTGTGTGTGTTCAATTAAGCTCCTCACAACATGTAATGCATGAAATCATAAAACTACATCCAATCTTGCCTCTACATGAATTAAGATAAGACTACATCATTAAAACATACAAGACAATGATTGGAATGAAGCTACATGAACTCAAGTATAAAGACTAGACCCTACTATGCCTCCACATGAATTAAGATGACTACATCATTAAAACATACAAGACATTAGCTAAGGAAAAGGCAACAAGAGTACATACACTACAAATTGTGTTTCCAACATTAACTTCATCCATATCCTAACCTTATCATTCCCCATAAAATAGGTCCACTAATCAAAGCATAAGCTAAGCTTCATTCAAGAGCATTAGCATATCAAAGATAAGAGTGGAGACCCATTAGATGGTTATGGAAATCATATAAAGCTCAAGGGATAAAAATAACACACACTTAATACACTACATTATTATATCACATATTTCTCCACCCCCCACATGGGGATGGAACTACTCACTACTCATTACACTAACTAATTTAGCAAAGGAAAGCATAATACTGAAATGAAAGTTATACTACTTAAGCAAGAAATATTAAAGAAGCATAAAACTAAACAAACAAACAAGCATGCAAATGAAAGAAAATTAAACTAAGAGAGAAACAACATCATTAAAAGAAAACTTCTATTATTAACTCACTCAATTACAAGTAGCTCTTCCTCCACTAGAGTTTTGCTTCAAGGCTTCACTCTTAGTAGGGAAGATGGCCACCAAGAGAGAGATAGATACAATGGGAGGTGAAGAGTTCTATTTATAAGCATGGAAAAAGCTAATCCGGGACAATCCCCCAATGTGGGACTAAACCAATACCAAAAATAGCCTAAAAACATGATAATACAAGTCCAGGAAGAATCTTGGCTGATTTGGGCGGTTCCAGACCGCCAATTGGCGGCCTATAAAGCCCAGATCCGGCTGGGACTTCTGGTGGGCTTGCCTTGGTTTGTTTCTTGGTCTTGGATGCATCTAGCTGGTTTAGTGGAGCTCCGACCCGAATCGAATTGACAAAATACTCCTCATGATGGTGTGGAGTTTCATGTTTTGCTCTTAGGTCCTTCTGTCTTACGATCAGGTCCTTCCCCCTTGCATCTTGGTCCCCAGGTCTCACAATTAGGTCCTTTTTTCCTGCTTTTGGGTCCTTTCATGGCTCTTCTCTTCAAACCTCTTTATTTCTGAAAACTAAACATAAAACTCGTCACATAGCATTGCTTAGGTGTAAGATAATGGATATAAGGTACAAATATAAGCATGAAATGATGTCAATCAGTTGTTGTTTGGTTCATTATAGTTATCTGGGAGCACTATTTTGCATGCTGTGACTTCTAGTTTGCTCCCAGATTAAAAATAAATCATCTTTAATCAACATGGACCATAAAACTCAAAGCAAATCTTGCCATCTAGGTCATGCATAATTTGTAGACCTTGCATGCATTTGTCTTTTCTTTGCTTTACATTTTTTTGTTGATTGCTGGTGTGAGTTACGTGCACCCAAATCTCTCATTCATGCATGTATCGAGCGTGCATTAGTTTGTAAGGTGCATCGGGACAAGAGTGAGTTGAGCATTTGATTGGAGTGTTGATTGCGAGATTTAAGATCAAAATGCTACTAAGGAGGGGTTGTCCCATAAAAGATAAGGTGGGGAATTTCATCACCTTTTCCTTGGCCCCAAAAATCACTCTTAATCAAAGCGTTAATTCTAAAAGCAAGTAGACATTGACCCTAAGGATTTTGGACGCACTAGGAGAGTAATCTAGTTGAGACCGTCATGGCCTGATCGGCGTTGCCTACCTTGTCGATAGTAGGAGGTACCGGATCTCCAGATCTGGTATCACTTGCTGGGCATTGTGGTCTTCGTTGTAGGGAGGTGAGGCATGTCGAGGCTAGTGACCTCGAAGTTAGGCGTCGTCAAGCCTAAGGACTCATAGCCTTAAGTTGATTGAGTCGTGCTTGCTAGTTAGGCTTCTACCTCATCCCATTACCCATGCTAGCTCTAAGGATTCTTCCCTCCTCATCTGAGTCCTCTCCTCATCTATATTCCACGAGTAGTCTCTTCCTCTGATTACACCTTCTCTTGTGTGTTGTGTTAGAGTCGAGTTGAGCGTTTTATGCGAGGCTGGGCTCGTGCTGCTGAGAGCGTTCGACTTGAGAGAGTGCATTTTCCTGAGATGGACGGTTTTGGGGATCGGCCATCTCCGCCTCGTGCTCCTTTGGAGCGTGAGGCCGAGTCTTCTCGTGGTGACAGGGGAGACCGGGTTCCATACATGGATTACCTCGGTCCGCTTCCACCACCACGTAGACCTCCTTCTCCTCCTCCGTTGACTTGAGAGGAAGAGGGATTCGGTCAGGATCGAGTTCTTCGTGCACCACCACCTTTAGCTCGATAGGATAGATCGATGACTTTGTTGGAGCGGACCCATCCTGTTCGGGCCGCGCAACCTTCTTGCATAGTTCTTCCCCCAGCTCGCGGGAACAACTATGAGCTGAAACCTCAATATGTGAGCATGCTTCCTACCTTCACTTCCAATAAGGAGGATCCGTATATGTTTATACGTGAATTCGAGGAAGTATGCTCCATGTTCAAGCTTCAACAACTTGATGAGGATTCAGTCCGGTTGAGGATGATTTCTTTCGCATTGAAGGATAACGCGAAGAAATAGATGTACAACCTCCCAGCGAGCTCTATTCGGTCTTGGGATGACTTTGTGGCCGTATTTCTGAAGAGATTTTTCCCTCAAAGGAAAACTCAACAGATACGGCACGAAATACATCAAATGTATCAGCCTGAGACCAAATCTTTTCATGCTTTCTTTGAGAGGTTCAAGGACCTTCTCCAGCAGTGCCCTCATCATGGACTTGAGCTATGACAGTTGTGCCACATTGTTTATGATGGCCTCAACTACAATACCCACACATTGTTGGAGTCGATGTCTCAGGGTGATTTCCAAATGAAACCCATCAATGAGGCATGGGACACTTTTGAGTTAATGGCTGAACGTACCTTTGAGTGGGACACATGAGTGATCCACCAGCCGCCAGGCTCTCTGGTCGGGCTGGATCATATCAAGTTGAGTCAACTATCGCGTCTGAGGCGAAATTGGCTGCTCTCATGCGTAGGATTGAGAGTTTAGAGTTGGACCGAGCTCCTGTAGCCCAGGTCGCTACTCCTGGGTGTAGTAGGCGTGGACTTACGGGCCATGATGACTTGGAATGCGCTTACGCTCCAAGGGATACTGAGCATGCAAATGCGATGTATCAACAGAGGCCCCGTAACGACCCGTACAGTCACTCCTACAACCCGGGATGGCGTAACCATCCTAGCTTATCTTGGGGGCCTAGTGGGGGTCACGGTCAGAGCTCGCACGCTCAACCTGAACCTTCACCTTATCAACCTCCACACCCATCAGCGACCTACAAACCCCCACATCAAAGGTCTCAACACCATAATTACCAACCTGCTCTGGCCTCATCGTCGGGTTATTCCAACCAGACTCGACTACCCTAGCGGGTTGACCCGAAGGACCCCATTCTTGAACAAACCCTTCAAGTGTTCATGCAGAGCATTCAAACCATGTTTGCTGCCAGCAATAATTCGGTCAAAGCATTGGAAATGCAAGTTAGCCACTTGGCTCATCAGCTCCATGAACGTGAGAAGCGTCAGTTACCGAGTCAACCATTAAGAGAAGAACAAATGTTCCCAAAAAGGCCTTTTGGCCGCCAATGTGAGCTCAATATTGACACAACCCATGCAAGTCAAATACAAGGACCCAGGTTGTCCAACTATCTCTAGCATGATCGGTAATGTGACAATCTCTCAAGCTTTATTGGATTTGGGAGCATCTGTGAACCTCCTGCCCTACTCTGTCTATGTCAACCTTGGAATAGGCGATCTTAAACCAACGAGGACAACCCACCAGTTGGCTGACAGATTCGTCAAGATTCCACGAGGGAGTGTTGAAGTTGTCCTTATCAAAGTGGATGAGTTCGTATTTCCAGTTGATTTCATCATCTTAGATACTGAACCCGTGTCCAACCCACAAGGACAAATTCCTGTGATCCTTGGGAGGCCGTTTCTTGCGACATCTAATGCTTTGATCAATAGTCGCAATGGCTTGATGAGGTTGTCTTTTGGAAACGTCACAGCGGATTTCAACATCTTTACTCTTGGTAAGCAACCCGGGCTCTTCAACGATACTATCGGAGCCAATTTCATCCAGGACACGGATGAGCCCGAGTCATTAGGCATGTTCGACTCACATTGACATATTATTGAGGTGCCTAATGACCAGGTTACGAGTTAAGAGGATCTTGAGGAATACGCCAGCGTATCTCTGGACGAGGAGGCACATCTGGGTTCTTACTCCTCTTACCCCGTGGCTCTTGAGCCACTTGAAAGTAACTCTGAATCTGACAAGGACCCACTTCTGGTCGAGCTTAAACCGCTCCCCGTAACCTAAAGTACATCTTTTTAGGGGATAATGAGACCTTGCCACTCATTATTGCTTCTCATCGCACAAGATCAAGAGGTTGCCCTCAAAAGAGTACTCTTTGTAAACAAAAAGGCGATCGGGTGGTCCTTGAACGATATCAAGGGAAATAGCCCTGGTATTGTTCAGCATCGGATCCACATGGAAGAGGATTCTAGGCCCCGCAGGGACCCACAACGAAGATTGAATCCTGTACTGAAAGAAGCCGTACGAAAGGAGGTGCTTAAGTGCTTGGATCATGGCATAATCTATCCTATCTCTGATAGTTCGTGGGTGAGTCATGTCCATGTGGTTCCCAACAAGTCGTGCGTGGCGGTTGTTTTGGAATGAGCATAATGAGCTTACCCTGACACACCTGAAAACTTGCTGACGAGTTTGCGTTGATTATCGCAAGCTCAATGCGGCAACGCGGAAAGATCATTTCCCGTTGCCATTCATTGATCAGATGTTGGAAAGGTTTGCCGGACATGAGTATTATTGTTTTCTTGATGGATACTCCTATTATAACCAAATTCCCATCGCCCCCGATGATCAAGAAAAAACCATATTTACTTGTCGCTTTGGCAAGTTTGCCTACCGCCGTATGCCCTTTGGGTTATGTAATGCGCCGACAACGTTTCAAAGGTGTATGATCAGCATCTTCTCCGATATGGTAGAGCGTTTCCTTGAGATTTTCATGGACTACTTTTCCATATTTGGCGCTTCCTTTGATGAGTGCCTTCGTCACTTAAGCCTTGTCCTCAAGCGACGACGTGAGAAGAACCTCACTCTCAATTGGGAGAAATGTCACTTCATGGTGAAGCGAGGGATTGTACTTAGACATGTGGTCTCAACTAGAGGAATTGAGGTCAATCCCGCCAAAGTGGGTATTATTGCTAATCTCCCACTGCCACGTAGTGTGAAGGATATCCGTGCCTTTTTGGGGCATGCTGGATTCTATCGGCGGTTCATTCGAGATTTTAGCAAAATTGCTCGACCTCTCACCGCCTTGTTGGCTAAGGATGCCATTTTTGAGTTCATACTGGATTGCCACCATGCCTTTTTTACCTTGAAGAAAGAGTTGACTTCAGCTCCCACAATAAAGGCACCGGTGTGGACTGAACCCTTTAACTTAATGTTTGATGCATCTGACTTCGCTGTGAGAGCAAAGCTTGGGCAACGATTGGACAAATTGCCTCTGTGATCTACTATGCCAGTAGAACACTCAATGATGCCGAATTGAACTACACTGTGACCGAGAAGGAATTCTTAGCAATCATATTTGCTTTGGACAAATTCCGGTCATACTTGATTGGCTCTCACGTGATTATCTATTCTAATCACCCAACAATCAAGCACCTCATGGCGAAGAATGATGCAAAATCCCGACTCTTGAGATGGATCTTGTTGTTACAAGAATTTGATCTCGAGATTCGGGACAAAAAAGGGTGTGAAAATGTTGTAGCAGACCACCTGTCTCGTCTAGAGACGACTAACCCACAGGATCAAATTATTGATGACAAATTTCCTGACGAGCAATTGTTCACGATCGAAGATAACCCTTGGTTTGCCGACATCGTGAACTACCTTGTGACCGAGCAACTTCCTGTGGGTTGGTCAAAATCTGACCAACCAAATTTAGATCTTATGTCTGATTCTTTCACTGGGACGACCCCTACCTTTTCAAATACTGCTCTGACAAAATTTTCAGGCGGTGCGTCCCAGATATCGAGTTCCAAAGTGTGCTCCATTTCTGCCACTCTAACGCATGTGGAGGACACTTTGGAGCAAAGAAAACTGCCGCCAAGGTGCTCAAATCTGGATTCTACTGGCCTTCTCTTTTCAAAGATGCTTACGACTTTTGTAAGAAATGTAATAGGTGCCAGTTCCTTGGCAGGATTGGTCGACATGACATGATGCCTTTGCAAAATGTCCTTGTTGTTGACATCTTCGATGTATGGGGCATCGACTTCATGGGTCCCTTCCCGAACTCGTTCGAGAATGCTTACATTCTGGTGGTCGTTGACTATGTGTCTGTGTGGGTTGAGGCTATACCCACAAAGACCAAGGACAACAAGGTGGTCACCAAATTCTTAAGGAACGTTTTTGCGCGATTTGGTACTCCTCGTACCATAATCAGCGATAGGGGTACCCACTTCTCTAATCGCTCCTTTGAAGCGCTTATGAGGAAATATTCAATCACCCACAAGCTTGCGACCCCATATCATCCGCAAACTAGTGGGCAGGTCGAAGTCTCTAACCGTCAATTAAAGTAAATTCGTGAGAAGACGGTTAATTCCTCGATGAAGGATTGGTCAACTAAGTTGAATGACGCATTGTGGGCCTTCCGCACCGCGTACAAGACCAATTTGGGTATGTCCCCATATCGGGTAGTGTACGGCAAGGCTTGCCACCTACCCGTCGAGCTTGAGCATCGTGCTCTCTGGGCGATCAAGAACCTGAATATGGATATTGATCAAACAGGAGTACAACGTAAGCTCGACATTGCGGAATTGGAAGAGCTACGCAATGATGCGTATGAAAATGCAAAAATTCATAAGTCCCGAGCCAAGTTGTTTCACAATCGCATGATTATGCGAAATGTGTTTACGGCCGGGCAGAAGGGGTTGCTCTACAATTCCTGGTTTCATCTGTTTGCGGGTAAGCTCCACAGTCGCTGGTCTGGCCCTTTTATTGTCCAAACCGTGTTTTCTCATGGAGCGGTTGACATCTTGAACCCAGGGAATGGGGACGTGTTCAAAGTTAATGGACAACGCCTCAAACCCTACTTCGAGGTGCCACCAGCCGAAGTCGAGGAGGTCATGTTCCTTCATGAACCTCTCTCGCACTCAACAATTCATGGTCCTGCGTGTATGGTTGAGCTTTCATGTTTGTATAAAGTTAAATTTAAAAAAAAATTAAAATAATAAAAGAAGAGAGAAAAGAAGACTCCTTCAGTGAGCATTGATTGTTGTGAGCTCCAACCCTTGAGTATTTGGGCCCCCTTTCTTTCACGTATTTGTATCCCTTCTTTCGCATCTCACAGGTGTTGAGGGAATTCGGGTTTGTGTCCATCATTATAACCATGAACTTCCTATTACGCTTCATGTTGGTGAGATCTTTCCTTTTTCATGCCTAAATCCATGTAGTATCTTGCTCACATTCATTGAGGACAATGCATGAAGTAGGTGGGGGGGTGTTTTATGTGTGTACATAGTCGAGTCTTTTTCCTTTGATTTTGTTTTCTTTTGTGTGTATTGATAGGGTCACGTTAGTGTGCTGCATTTAATATCAATATAACTGTTTGCCATGATCCTTAGGTGATTTGTCCTCTTTTGCTTGCCTAGTGCTTTAAAATTTCATTATTTCTTTCAAAATCTTCATGTGTTGCGAAAGAAAATGTTTTGTGGGTTTTGCGTGTGTTTAGCATGTGCAAAACCAATGAGAGCCAAAGTAAAAAAGAAAAGTCACAAAATTTTCTTGAACTTGATGCATTAGGATATCTAGTACAATGACTTTAGGATTTATCTAGTCGTTAGATGCACCCCAGTTTTCCTTCGGGGGCGAGTAATAATAGGGTTTCAGTGCTCAAACATTTAAAGAAGTTCACCCTGAACCTAGTGAGTCAATAGTTCGTGTCTGTTAATTTAAGGATGTTGGTTGTAGTCATGGACCCTTTACATCTTGTTGTGAGACATTAAGTGTAGGTGTTTTGGTTCATGTGTAAATAAGAAATAAGTGAGTAGGTGTTCTCTCATCTCGCACGGCTCCTATCACTCGGGAAAGTAGGTCTGATGGGACTTTGTGCATGGTGCTTTCGAGTCATCTGACTTGGGATGCGCTGACCGAACTCCCGTTACACGGGTGGTAAGGATTGCCCTATGTGGAGATTTGGGGAAAAGTGTACGTGATAGTGTAAGTCCTCATGGGCAATGATGCACAAAACCTGACCCTGGTAGAATGAAACTCCAACTAATAAAAAGAATAGAAGAAAAAAATAAGAAAAAAAACAAATAGAAAAAAAATGGTAATGCAAATAAGAACCTTAATGGACTTTACACTTTGTATCACTTGAGGATGTTGCGGTTGTCCATGTCTTTCACTTAATTCCTTATTTAACTTGCACGAATGGTTGATTAGGCTAGGTGTGTGGACTGATTACCTATATAGAGTCGGCCCGTAGGATTACCGCGTCCAATGATCGACAAAATATGTCCAACGAGTTGAGTGTCTAGATTGAATAATGCATCTTGTTCGGATTTTGTGGGTGTATCCGCTGAAAACCCTCAAGAGACAACACTCCTCCTCTTTGGAAACAAGGAGGTTTAACGACTTGTTGCACGTGCTAAGTGCAACCGTGATTCCTACGAAAGTGAGTTAGGATTTCTTGTTTCTCGTTTGCTTTTCTCTTTCTTTGTTTTGCTCAGGACTAGCAAAAACTTAGGTGTGGGGGTGTTTGATTGACATCATTTCATGCTTATATTTGCATCTTATATCCATTATCTTACACCTAGGCAATGCTACGTGACGAATTTTATGTTTGAATTTCAGAAATAAATAGGTTTGAAGAGATACAACATAAACAGACCCAAAAGCAGGGAAAACAGACTGAGTTGTGAGACCTGGGGACTAAGATGCAAGGGAGAAGGACCTGAACATAAGACTGAATGACTAAAGAGCAAAACAGAAAACTCCACACCATCATGGGGAGTATTTTGGCAATTCGATTCGGGTCGGAGCTCCAATAAACAAAGTACATGCATGAAAGACCAACAAAGACATCCAGAAAAGCCACAACAAATTCCAGACGGATCCAGAACCGACAGACCGCCAATTGGCCATCTGGGACTGCTAATTGGCTGTCCGGATCGCTCCGGATCCACTAAGACTTCGCGGGCACATGTATTAATGTGTGTTTATTCTATTTCTGGTATATGTTTAGTCCCATACTGGGGGATTGTCCCAGATTACCTTTTTCTATGGCTATAAATAGAACTCTCTGATGCATTGCATACATTGCATCATATGTCGTTCATTTAGATTAACTTTATATTAATAAATGCTACTAAGGTATGTGTTTAGTCTTACTTACAGAATACAGGGACCTGAATGCAAATTACCCATATCCCGAGCATAAACGCGTGCAAGAGACTCCTTTCTGTCATAAAGACCAAGTTCAAGATTATCGGGGTTCAAATTGAAGTCCATCCAAGCATAAAAGCATTCAAAGACCTAATTACAAAAAGGTCAAGGACTTAAGTACAAAAGTAGCCAGGGACTTAATTGCAAAAAGCCGAGGACCGGACTGCAAATTACAAGCACCAAAATATTATTTTGGAGATGTTCTAAAGAAAAATCAAATTGGATCTCCAAATATATGAAGAATTAATTCGGAGCTCAAAAGAAAGGAAAGAAATCAATCCGGACGCGCAAAGGACATTTAAATCACACCATAAACACACAGGAAAAATCCAGATCTAATCAGAGCTAAAATTACGGCGATTCCGCCGCATATCACATACAACTTGCGGCGAAAACGCCACACCCCTTTCGATCCGTGCCCACGGATTTTTTCAGGTCGTGTCATGACGCGTGTACTTTCCTATTTCATACTAGGGTCCCTTGTATCGGCTATAAATAGCCCCGAAACGATGTTGTAAAAAAACTAGGTTTTATTCCATTCTTTGGTAATAAAATTCTGTTGGTTTATTTCTTGTTTTTAGTTTTCGTTTGTAGTTTATCTAGGACCCCTTCTCCTTCTCTCCATCCATTAGTTTCTAACTCTCTCCAAAGGGTGGGGGTGACGGATTTAGGGTGACGAGAAGAAGAATGATGTTATTATTTTAATTTCGTGTTAGTATATTTTGATTACTTGAGCTTATGTTAAGTCATTTATCATGTAATGCTTTATAACTAATGTGATTTATTATAAGTTTCAGATTTCTCTAAACAAAACCCGATATCTAAACCCCCACCCACTGGACTCTCATCCATCTTTGCTTTATTTTTAATTTGTTTTTGTTGTTCTTGCTTTAGAAATTAAAAAATCCAAAAATCTCAGACCAACCTTATTTCTCTCTCTTTCTTTCCTTAATCGAAAATCACAAAAATAACAATATCTCTCCCTCCTTGTGTTCGACCCGTACATGCCACGTCTTCATTGACGCCGTGCACTTGCGGTATAAATAAAATTCTCATCACTCTCCCTCCTCTCTTGTAATCTCATCTCCTCTCTTGGTGGCCATCTTCTCTACTAAGAGTGAAGCCTTGAAGCAAAACTCTGGTGGAGAAAGGGCTACTTTTAATTTGTGTGTGTAATAAAATAAGTTTTGTTAGTCAATTGTTGTTTCCTTTAGTTTTGCAATGATTAGTTAATTTTGTTTCACATTTCTTGCATGATTCTTTAGTTTTATGTCTTTTAGTTAACTTGTTGTTTAGTCTTCTTATAATTAGTTTAAGCATGTCTTCTTTCCTTAGTATCAATGTTAGTTTAAATATGTGTGAGTAGTTTCATCCCCTTTCGGGGTGGAGTAGATGTATGTACATGTTATGTAGATGGTATGAATGCTAGATATTATTGTTTGTGAGACATATTAGTATAATTAATAAGAACTTTACGCGATGGTTTCTGCCATAGTTAGGTACATTCCATACTCGTTTATGTTCTTAATAAAAAACATGTCATGCTCATATTAATCACCTAGGTTAGTGTTTTAAATGATAGGTCTTGCCATTAGGTACTTCTTATGCATTAACAAACACTAACTACACTTGAGCTTATTGTATGCATTCACCACACTTATTTCATGTGCACACACACACTCCACCCTTTAGGGGTTTTCCATTCCTGAATTTCATCCTTCCTATTAGTAGTTTCTTAGCTTAGTTTTAGTTCGTGTTATACTTCCATTTCCTTCCTTGTTGTTTACTAGTTTAGTGTAGTGTCGTTTAGTGTAATCAATCTCTTCTTCTCTTTCTTTCCCACTCGCCTTCGAACGAACCAAAAGTCGACACACCTCCCTGTGGATCGACCCGTATTTGCCACCGCTTCAACGCGGCCGCGCACTTGCGGTAAATTAAAACGTATCAATCAACTGCTTAATTGTCATATCTTTAGTTTCATACAGTTGCATCTCATTAAAGGGGGAGAAAAACATCATTTGCTAATATGCCCATATTTGTTTGGTATTAAAAAGGGGAGAAATATTGAGTTTAATTGTTAGACCTATTCATATTAATACGGGAAGCTTAATGAATATCTTTTAGATGGAGTAATAAATTGCAAACTTAAGGGGGATCAAATTCATTACATTAGACAAATGGTGAAGAAATTGGACATCTTATGTTTATATTGATTAAAATTTTGATGGATGTCAAGGGGGAGAAGAAGCTTGAAATTAAAATTAATTAAACAAAAACTATGCACATCCTTAGGGTAGCTTCATATATGCATTGTTTACATATTGAAATTTCAAGTATTAAGATATGGGTTGCCATCATAAAAAATGAGGAGATTGTTGGCCTTTTGGCCTTAATCCGTATTTTGATGATTTAATCAACCTAATCTTAATCACAATCAAATGTAGTGTAGTACACATAATGCATAGAAGATATATTGTATTGTGCTAACATCTACAGGTGATAAAGACTCAAGAAGAATGGATTTGAAGTCGAGACATGTAATCAAAGCTATTTGAAGACATGTAATTTTACTTTATTTTAAGTCATAGGAACTTGTGTAATCTTGAGCATACCAGAGGTAAAACTTACTGATCACATACACACTAGGTTCCTTTTAGAAGTCACACACAAAATTTCACATCAATTGGACATGAATAGATAACCCAAACTTAGACTGGAAAATCACCTAAACCTAAACATAATCTTCCTGTGAAAAAAGATCAACCGAACATAGTTCTCTGTTAGACCTTTTCAACCAATTAGCCTATATGGAATTTACCTAACTCCTCCAGTTGACCTTTTGGACCTTTTTGGTCGACCATTTTTGCATTTTCATTTGGCCGTTATACTTGTCATATTCTTCCAACCGTCGTATTGGTATAAATTCAACCTAGCCCTAAAATACAATTGGACACCGGTTGAACGACGACCTAAAATCGGTCGACCGGATGAACCATTTTCTTGAGCGCAATAGTGCATGTTATTGTCAGTCGAACAAGTCCATATCTTGTGTTCGACTGATTACGTTTTCCCTGGCCAAAATCCCCCAAACGATCGACCTTCCCATGCTTTTGGTTCAACCATTCACTTAAGTGAACTTTAAGTTATTGCCTAGTAGGTTCAACCGACGCTTATTGTGGTTCGAATGTTTCCTTTTTCTTAAGGAAATGCTCAACCATTTGTCCCGATTCGGTCTACCGTTGAGGGACTGTTTTGCTGAATCTTGATTTCTATTTGTGTGTTCTTCAGACCAATCAATCAATTCTTCCCCAATGGCTAGAAGGATTTAGGAGCTTATAATTAGAGGTCGAAACTCATTGTTTAGACAACTCTCCCGCTTCCAATTGTCTCATACATTAGAGAGAAACCCCAATTCCTAAAACTCCAAATACTACACTCTAAGCCTTAAATTTCCACATCTTTGATGAATTCAATATCATACTCAAAGTGTGCTCAAGCTAGAGAATGGTTTTCCACTCTAGTTCTTTGTTGTTCAAAATGGTAAAGGCTCAGGTGAAAGCCTGAAGCATCCTTCTTGGATTGTGAGAAGAAGAAATCGAGCTCGGCGAGGATTGTTAACGAGTTCATGGTGTAAAGGCTTGATCTCAGCCCAAAACGAGATCGAATAGTGAAGATGTGAGCGTAGCTGAAAGTGTCGAGCAGAGCTTGCAAGAGAGGATGTAGGTGGGTGGCCGATCATGTGTCAAAATCTCATCTCCATTGTTGTTTGCTTGTTTCTTCCCTACATTGTTTCAATTTTTTTCCGCTGCACATCTTGTTTGTTTAAGTAGGGATTAAGCATAGTTTGATTAGATAATTAGAGGCCATTACAATCCTACAGATTTGTCAATACATCGACCTTTATTGGACCTGGGTGCATCTGTCAATCTTTTGTCGTATTCTGTCTACGTCCACCTTGGTGTTGGAGACCTCAAACAAACAAAAACTACTCTTCAATTGGTTGATAGGTAAATGAAGAAACCAAGGGGGTGTGGTGCAAGATGTTCTTATCAAAGTGGGTGTGTTCATTTATCGACTCGATACTGAACATGTGCCATACCTAGTTGGACAAAATCCTGTTATTTTGGGGTGACTATTTCTAACGACTTCCAAAGCCTTGATCAATTGTCGTAATGGTTTGATGCGCTTCACAAATTGTAGTCAGTGCACTGATTTCCACAACTTCACCATCGGGAACAAGCCAGGTGCCTTCCATGACCCTGTTGAGGTCAATCTTATCCAAGGCATGAATGAGAACGAAGTCGAAGAGAGTTGATCAATGGAGATCCAGATGGTGCTAAAGATGTTATAAATGGGCTGGGACAAGAAGGTCCATTATCTTGTGACCATGTGGCATTTGAGGCACATCCTTTCGATCATAACACTTTTGAGCCACAAGATACCATTTTTGTGGCCTCTTGGCCACCTGCTTCTCACAATGTATCTGTTGAGGATCCAATGTGGGTTAAAAATCAACCTCCTGATACCTTACACTTCAAACAACGTAATGGAGATTCACCTCTCCTTCATGCCTTCTATCTTGCTCATTCTCAAGAGGCATCAAACGACCACAATGCTTATAAGGGTGTCAGGTGGTTAAGCAATTCTGTTTCTCGACTTTTCCATTTGGTTAATAAGTCCACAGTGTCACTTTGTGTGGATGAAATGATCCCTATGCACCCGAATGTCAGTTGGAGGGTATATATTGATGACCCTCAGCTTTGTCGCGGAATGGAAACATATTTGTTTCCATTTCCTTTCATAGACCCTAGTTTAGATAGGCATGAACCATCATCCTTGGTTCATAAAACATCTCAACAATTCTCCTATTTCTCATCTTGCGAGCCCAAGCAAGTGCATTTTTGGCTCGAGAGATGGTGGGTCCCATTTGATGTCCCATGACAAATGAAGATGGGAGCCCATTATTGTAGATAGTTCTCCGCAAAAAATACTCCAATAGTGAGCAAGGTTGTTGTGGGCTCCAACCGTTGTGTATTTGGGCCCCATTTGTCTCACATATTTATCTCCCTTCTAAAGTATCTCACAGGTTTTTGAGGAGAATTCAGGTTTGTGTCCATCAACATGACCACAAAAATTTCCTTGTGCTTCAAAGTTCGGTTAGATGATAACTTTTTCATGCAAAAATACATGTAGTATCATGCTTACAAACATTAAGGACAATGCACGATGTAAGTGTGGGGGCGGGAAGGGGGGTGCTTTACATTTGTATATATGCCGAGTCAAGCCTTTTTCACTTTGTTTTTTGTTTTCTTTTGTGTGTATTGGTAGGGTCATGTTTGTGTCCTGCATTTAATATCGATATATCTGCCTACCATGACCTTTGGGTGACTTCCCTTCTTTTGCTTGCCTTGTACATTAAAATAATCATTTCTTTCAAAATCTTCATGTGTTAGCAAAAAAAAATATTTGTGAGTTTGTGTGTGTTTAGCATGTCCAGAACCATTGAGAGGCAAAGTAAAAAGGAAGCTCCCAAAATTGACTTCAACTTGATGCATTAGGATATCTAGTACACCGGCTTTAGGTCTTACTTGGTGGTAAGGATACACCCCGATTTTCTCTCGAGGGGAGAGTAATCATAGAATTTTAGTACTCGAGTAAACATTTAAGTCCACCCTGAAGCTAATGAGTCAAATAATTCGTGTTTGTTGCTATAAGGAAGTTTGTCGCAGTCAGGGACTTTTAAACTCCTGTTGTCAAATCTTAAGTGTAGGGGTTTTGGTTCTAGTGTAGATAACAAATAAGTGAGTAAGGTGTTCTCTCTTCTCGCACGACTCCTATCACTTGGGAAATTAGGTCTGAGGTGACTTAGTGCCTGGTGTTTTCGAGTCATCTGACTTGGGATGCACCGACCGAACTCCCGTTACACGGGTGGTATGGATCACCCTTTGTGGAGAATTGGGCGAAGGTGTACGTGATAATGTTATTCCTCATAGGCAATGATGCACGAAACCCGACCTTCGGAGAATTAAACACCAACTAGTAAAAAAATAAAATGCAAAAAAAGAAGAACTAAAAGAAGAAAAAAAGAATACAAATAAGAACCTTAATGGACTTTAGACATTGTATCACTTGAGAATGTTAAGGTCGTTCATGTGTTGCACTTAAGTCGTTTATTAACTTGCATGAATGGTTCCCTAGGCAAGATGTGTGGACTGGAGACATAAATAGTGTCAGCCCGTAGGATTACCGTGTTCAATGATTGAAAAAAGTAGGTCCATCGAGTCGTGTTGCTAAGAAGGTTTAACGGCTTGTTGTACTTGCTAAGTGCAACCGTGATTCCAACAAAAGCGAGTTAGAATTTCTCCATTTTTCGTCAGTTTTCCTTTCTTTCATTTTCCTATTTCTTTGTTTTGCTCGGGACTAGCAAAAGGCAAGTGTGGGGTTATTTTATTGGTAGCATATCATACATTCTATTGATGCTATATATTCTTTATTTTACCCCAATTTTGTGCTACTCGAATGTTTATTTTTGGTATTTTAGGTATTAGGTAATAAAGAAGAAAGGAAGAGAAAAGGTCTGAAATGTAAGAAGAAAGGACATAAATAAAGCAAAATGGACTTGTTTCGCATGCACAAGGACCCATCTGCAAATCAGGAAGGATCCAGATGAAATCCAGAGGGACCTGAACGCACAGAAAACATTTCAGGAGCAAAAATCCCTCAAAACCAAGACCTTGAGGAGTATTTTGGCATTTAAAGACATACATGCTCGAACCAGTGGACCAGGAGTGCACTCCACGTGCAAAATAAGATGATTAAGTTACTGTAGAAAATTGGGACTGATCAGACCCAGTGATCCACCAGTGGCGGATCATTTTGGTCGAATAGATCCCCAATTTCTCTCGTGGCTTTGCCTTGACTTTATGGGTGCAACAAACTATAGAGAAAATTATTACAACCCTCAGATTGCTCCCAGATTCATCTATACCACTCTTTCTTCTTTAAATAGCAAGGTTTCTTCTTCCTTTTCCCTTCTTCTCCACTTCCACCATTATAGTAGGTTAGTTTTTACCCAATTAGGTTGCAAGTAGAGGAAGGTGGATGAAGATTGTAATCTCACATTTTCTTTAATAAAAGGTTGGATTCATGTTCCTCTTGTCGTTAACTTTCTTTATATGAAATTAGTTTTTTGATTTTGTTGCTTAGGTTTCTAGTTAGAGTTTTATGCCATGTTTAATCTTAATCTCTTTCTTTCCATGCTTGTTCTTATGAGTAGTGAGAACATCCACCCCTTTTGGGGTGGAGGGTATGTAGTTGATGGTGAAGTGTATGATGTGTTCTTCTTATCTTGTTCCATTTCATGTGCTAAATGTAGTTCTATACTTGTAACTTGCTAAAACTTGTATTAGATGGGATAATGGCTACACTAGGTACTTGTCTCATGCTAGATCTAGAGTTTATCTTGTTGCTTGTATGGTTTATCTTTGTATGGAAGTGATTTTTTATGTATGACTGCTTGATTAGTAGAGAATGCATGAAGGTATTAAGTTTTATGGATGGTTAATTTATTTCCTAATGGTCACAATAGGTACTTAGTTCATTCTTGAGTACCCAAAGTGCATCTTAACTTCATTCATGTATTCTTGTAAATGTAGTTTATGTTAATTAGACTCCACACTAGTTTCTAGTTGATGACACCTATTTTACACACTTGCACTTAATGAAATGAAGATCCACTAATGCATACAGACCTCACTATTGCACCTCGACACCAAGAGTTTAGTTTAATTTTTGATTAATTATGTTGGCTTTTTTGTCCTTAATCTATATTAATTTTGATGATTAATTAAACTAATCTTAATCAATCAACCTAATCAATCAAAATGAGCAAACACGATTACATGCTTTGCATATATATTTGTATACTTGAAATCATATTAATAGGTTGATGAAGACAATCAAGGAAAGGAGTATTGGGACAAAGACGTCAAGACTCGAGACTTGTAATCAAAGCTTTGGACCAAGACATGTAATTTTGTATTTATTGAGTCCATAAGGTTTAATGTAAACTTGAGCACTAGGATTTTGTCCCGTCCATCATCGGTAAACCGAACCCCTTTTGGTCAACCGAATCTTGTCTAGTTCGGTCCACCGAACACCTTTTGGATACTTGAATACTTCCCACCAGTAAAACTTAGGTGTTCCCTAGAATTGCCCCAACGGAACACCGAACCACCTTCGGTCGACCGAATAGCCCTCGACCGGTTTTGACCTTTGCTCCAACGGTTGCACTCGAATCGAGTCCCTAGAGCCCAATTGACTTGACCCACTTAGGACGACCGAATACCTATCGGTCAACCGATTCCTTAATGGCTTTAGGAGACAATGGCTATTTACACGTGACACTTGACTGTTATACCCAACAACTATTTGAGCTATAACTGTCAGCGCAAAACCCACGCTAACTTCTGTCTACCGAATTGTACACGGTCAACCAAACTTGAGTAGATCAGAGCCCAACCAATTCTACTATCCACCTTGGAACGGTGAACCGAATGGACTTAGGTTAATCGAACTTAATTAGGGCTAAATAGATAAAAGCTACTGGAGGTTGGTGAATGGTAATCAGATACATAATCGGTCAACAGAGTTGTTAATTTAGACCAATTCATCGGACTACCGTTTGGTTAACGGTCGACCGAATATGCCTCGATTTCTGCACGAGCTTAAGTCACATCTTGCATTCCTATTGGTCCATTTCCCGCCAACCCCTAAACGGCTACTTGAGATTGAATGCTTATAAATAGGACCTCATTTGTTTGTTTTGGATCTCTTGAACACTTCCTATCTATCGAATACTCAAAGCCAAATCCTCTACATATTCAAGCTCTCAATCCACAACACTCAAGCCTAAACTTCACCACTTGCATATCCAATTCCATATCAATATCCAAGTGTGCTCAAGTATAGAGTGTTAGTTAGATTGTGATTCCATCTACATATTCAAGGAATCACCAAGTTGTAAAGCTTCGAGGAAGCTCCCTCTCGGATTGTGAGAGGAGACACGAGCGAGGCGAGGTTGTTCGCGAGGGTCGGAGTTGTAAACGGCGTTGATCTCGGCCCAGAACGGAGATCAGTTAGTGGAACCGTAAGTGAGGCTTGGGGGATCGAGCAAGGCTTGCGAGGAGGACTAGGACCCAGGTGTGGGTGCCGAACCTCTCTAAACTCCGGTGTCGACAAATTTGTGGTTTGCAATTTTCTCTTCCTTAATCCTTTGATTATTACTTTTAATTCCGCATTTATCTATCGATTAGAGGGCCATAGTGTAGGATTTCCAGTTTAATTGCACATATATATTTTCGAAATTTTTATGCACAATAAGGATCAATTACAATTTTCTATGATTTATTTCATGCATGCATCAGTTTGTTTCAATAACTAGTTTCAAAAACTTTATTAAAACAAACACAAGGGACTCCGAAATTCATACCTAGAAGTTCTCTAAAACTTCTTGATGATCCAGAGACGTTGAGGATGACGATCGTCGCTTCTCGTTGCGCAGGATGCCTCCGAGTGTTGACCAAAACCCTAAACAAGGTTGGAGAGAAAGGAGCTAGCCAATCAATCTCCAAACTAGCTTAGAATCTAGCTACAAACCCCTTCCATAATCTCTGAGTTTCTCCTTCCAAAGACTTAGAAAACTAAGAGAATTTTCGTGGCTTTTTGTGGTGAATTAGGAGAGAAAATAATTAGAAAGCATCCAACTTAATTAAGGAGAACAATGACCTATTTATAGGCTCCAATCTTAATCTCAATCATGGTTATTCTTAAGCCATGTTTTCTTGACATTTTCTCTCACAAACTAATTCCATAATGCATTACATGCATCCACAAAACGTTTGACCAAGTTTGGAGCTAATCCAACCATTAATCAATTTAATCTCTTAATTATCAAAGGCAGAAAATCGATCGGGCGTCGGTTTACCGAGACATACTCGGTTAACCAAATATGTCACGTTTGTATTACCGTGCACTAGACGAATGACCGATTCTTAAGGAGAAAAATTCTCGTTAACCGATCGGACGAATTCTCGTCTAAAACCGAGTGCCATTCGGTTCACCGAAAATATCAGAACTAGATATTGTTCGGTCAACCGTTGCTGGTTCGGTATACCGTACCAGAACTCCAGGCACTTTAGTCAAGTTCGGTCAATTAACTCTGACCATCCGTTCCACGTTCGGTTGACCGATCCGCTGAACCTTCGGTCGACCGAACCATAAACGGATTACCGAACCTTTACCCGATTTTGCCTTTTCATATTTTGGATTTATTTCCATCAAAATTTGAACTTTTGGGGTTTTTAGCAAATTCACAACTTATGCAATATATTATCCTATACAATAATAAATTATTGCACCCCATAATATATGCATCTCATATGAATTTATCATGATTCTAATTATGTTATATATCACAACATAATTGATTTTACTTGTTCACCACATGTGTCATATTTTCTATAAGAAACCCGACACATCATATGAACCAAAAATCAAGCTTCTTGTTTCCCGGTTTTTGAGGTGTGACCTATGGGAGGATCTAGACTAAGTTGGCAGTGATATTAAGAGCTTAATATCACAAGTTATAAACGGTATCTAGCTACACATTATAGCTCCCAATTAGTTAGATGTCTTAGTTCCACTCAAACCAAAACCCGATCCATTTAGTGATGGAGTGCACCACTTGTGTCCGTCCCTTGCCTCATGATATTAAGAATACACACAAAGTAGTATTGTGTCATCTTTGTATTAGTATGCATTTCTTGATCTCTTTAAGCTTGTTATAAATATGTGACTTAACTCAAATCAAATTGTGCACATTATAACTTTGCTTTATCAAGGGGCCCACTAATATCATCACTAAATTAAGAGGGGCAATGATAATCTTTTGACTAACTATCTTCTCCAACAAAAGTCATACTTAACCAACTAATGCCTTTTGCACTACACTCATTGATAGCTTAAGACACTAGTCTAATTAAGCACTCCTTAAGCGATCGGATATAAGTCTCATATCAAAGGACCAAGGACACAGTAAAATATTAATGACACAGAAACATATTTCTATAATATTTTACTTGTTAGGTCAATTCAGTATACAAAAGTACTATTTTCCTCTTTTGTGTACCTGTGTTGTCACTCATTTGTAGAGCTACAATGATCTATGACCAACACGACAATCTTAACTCGGTAACTAACGTCCCATGTTAATTACCATGATTGCGAATATCTTTTGTTTTATGTAAACCAATATCTTTTAGAGCTCTACGGTTAAGGACCAAGAGCCTCTTCCATAACACTTCTAAAAGACGAATAACATAAACAAGGAGCAAAATGATTTCTCATTCAATTCATAATAATTGACATTTAAAAGTAAAACTTTTAGAACACGTTCCCTTCAATCTCCCACTTGTTATCAAAGTTTTCTTTCACATACATTCTCAATGCATAAAACATTAACAACTAGGGTAACCTTCCCAAATCACCTATCAAGCCAATCCACATGGATTCTCGGATCCATGGAATCAAAATATATTTCGTCTCTTAGCTTGGTATGAAGGTTTGTTGAATGGATCAGTTGTGTCACTGTTTTGTCCACCCATTTATTTATTTTGTCTTTCGTTGGTGGCTGAGTTAGCTGTAGTGATATTACTCCTAACTACACTAGCTCATACCTTCACCTTCAACAATGATGACGCATCATCATTCCAACCTCCTATTTTCAAGAATCCCTATGAGAATTGCATCAAAATAACCCTCGACTATTTTCTCCTTTGTCTTCCATAAACAAGAACCTTACCTTTAGTCTGGTTAAGGTACTTCAGAATATTCTTGACCGCAATCCTATGCGTAGGACTTGCGTCGGATTGGTGACTACCTGTCACGCTTAGAGCATACGAGATATCGAGTCTTGTGCAAGTCATTGTGTACATGGTCCTTCCTTTTGCCGAAGCATAATGGATACCTTCATGTACTCCAAGTCTCTGCGTGATTGAGCACGCTGAGACTTCTTGAGTTGCACACCTATACTCATACTTATTGGCACATTGTCCATATTGGAATTGTTCACCCTGAACCTTTCCAAGACCTTGTCAATGTATGCACATTGACTGGGGCCAATGAGTCTACGGGATGTATCTTAACGTATCTTGATTCTCAAGATGTATTGAGCCTCATCCATTTCTTTTCATTGAACATGCCGATTTCAATGAAATTTCTCGTTTGCTAATGCAAAGGTATATGATTGCTCATGAGCAATATGTCATCGACATATAAGATCAGAAGTACTACATGTCTCCCACTAATCTCCTTGTACATACAAGGTTCTCCTTTACTTTGAATGAAGTGAATCTTCTTCACCTCTTCGTCAAAGCGTTTGTTCCAACTCCTCGATGCTTGCTTCAATCCATAAATGGAGCTTTGAAACTTACGTATCTTCTCGCTATTCTTTGGATCATCAAAACCTTGAGGTTATACCATGTACATATCCTCCTCCAAGTTCCCATTAAAGAACGCCATCTTGATATCCATCTTCCATATTTAACAATTGTGAAATGTGGCAATAGTGAGCATAATCCGAATAGATTTTAACATGGCAACCTCTCAAAAATTTCTTTAAAGTCAATTTCTTGAATTTGAGTGTAACTTTTGCTACAAGCCTTGCTTTGTAGGTTGTCAAGTTACTATCCATGTCTATCTTCCTCCTAAAAGCTCATTTATACTAAATGACATTTTCTCTTGAGGAAGGCAAATCAAGTTCCATATTTGATTGTCATACATGGATTCTATTTCGGATTCCATGGTCTTAAGCCATAGTTTGGAGTCTTCCCTTTCCATTGCTTCTTGGAAGGTCGAGGGATCTTGTGTATCTGGTACCACGATCTCATGAAGTCCCACATACTTATTGGGTTTCTTTCTTTCCCTCGTCGACCTTCTCTATTCTTTTGGTTCTTCTCGTGTCTCTCGAACTTCTTCCACAATTTCTTGAGGAATAGGTTCACGTTCGACTCTCAAACGTACACTGGGTGGGGATGATTGAGATTCTCTCACAATTTCTTGTAAGGATCTGTCGCTCGTGCTCCCACTAACCAAATGAATTTCGGCTGGGCCTTCATGATTTTGAATGCTACATTCACATCATGATCTTGTAGAGTATCTTGAGTTTCCCAAGCTTAACTCTACTCCCACTACTTTTCTCTTTTTTCCAGAAATTCTAGAAAAACTTTATCTCTCTCTACAATCTTTCGATTGGAGGTGATACTCCAAAAGTAGTATCCTCTTGTCACACGAGGATAACCTATAAAGAAACACTTATCCGCTTTTGGTTGAAGCTTGGTCGTCATCAATTTCTTGACGTAGACCTCACAACCCCAAATCTTGAGAAAGTTGAGCTTAGGTGTCTTTCAACTCCATATCTTACAAGCCATTTTCTCCACGGATTTGGATGGAACATTATTTAGTGAGTTCGTCATTTCTTGTAGTGCATAATTCCAAAAGTAAATAGGCAATTTAGATTGACTTATCATTGATCAAACAATGTCGAGCAATATCCTATTCCTACTTTAGGAATGAGTCAAATTAGGTATCCTAAGCACTCACCCCTACGAACCTTTCGTAGAGACTCAATATTCTTGTTGAGTCGGTTCACTACTTCATCCTTGAATTCTTTGATCATGTCAAAGAATTTACTTTTGTTTCCCATTGGACAAATACAGCCATAATGACTATAGTTGTCCGTGAACAAAATGAAGTACCTTAAACCGTCTTTTGCACTTGTACTTATCGGACCACATACATTAGAATGTATCATATCCAATTAGTCATTCGTTTTCGTTCCTTTCTTCTTGAAAGGTCTCTTGGTCATTTACTTGACCAATCCGATAGTGCTATAAGAATGAATCATTCACGTGAGTTATCTTAGTTTCTTTTTGTTATTGTTTGTTTGAGTTTGTTTATTATTCATTTCAAGCAAATAGAAGTCATTCCAAACGAATATATTTGCATAGAGAATACCATTCTTCGATATAGACAAGCAAGAATTAGAAATATATATTAAGTTATCCATATCCAAAACATGATACAGAATAGTTCTTGCTAATCGAAGGCACATAATAAACATTCTTCAAAACATAAATTTAAATCATTAGACTATTGAAGTTCCATTGAACCTTGTACAATCGCTGCTATGCTTGTACTATTTCCGATCTTCAATATCATCTCGTTCTCCACGAGTTCCTTCCTATCCTTCAATAGCTGCACATCAAAATTATACGAGCACAAGATCCGGTAAACATTACTAAATCAAGGACAGAGGTGATTAAATTTATCTCAATAACAAACATACCTACGGCGTTTCTCGGGCGCCTACGTTCAATCATCCCATTTTCGAGGTCTTCCTTGTACTTGGGGCAATTAGGTCGGATGTGTCCCTTTTCACCGCAGTGAAAGCACTCCGCGTTAGGAGTTGGAGATTTGAAAGATTTCCCCCTTGAGGCACTCCTATGAGCACCTCCTACTCCCTTGCTTTTGATTGACGTATCTTCGGTAAATTTGCCTTTACCTTGGTTGATCCTTTTGCTCCTCTCATAGACGGCTAGGACCTGATTGTCCCGACCCTTGCCCATGTCAACTTCTGTCGTTTTGAGAGCGTTGTGAAGCTCCTCAAGACTCACCCCTTTTTCACGCACATGATAGTGCATCACAAAGTCCTTAAAGGACGGGGCTAGAGAGCCAAGAATCTGATCTTCGGCAATGTCCTCGGGCATTGGAGAAGAGAGCTTCGACAATTTCTCAAGGTATCCTTGCATCGTGAGAAAATGCATGGATATCGATGTTCCCTCCGCCATGTGGCACCTTGTGAGTGCGATGGTGGTCTTATAACGTTCCTTTCGGGCACTATCCATGAACATCTTTGTTAAAGCTTCCATGGTCTTCTTGGGTTTTGTATCCAAGTATTTCGATTGAAGTGAGTCACCCATGGATGCCAACATTAGACCGTGAACTTGGTTCTCTTGGTTTTCCCACTTGGCTATCGCCTCTTTCTCATTACCGGTTGCCTTCTCATTCAATTTTGGGATTTCACCATCCAAAATATGAGATAGTTTTTCAAACCTCAACACGATATTAAGATTGAGTTGCCATTTCATGAAGTTTGAGCCATCATTTTGCAAAGGATTCTTTTCGATCATAGATCGCACAATTGGTTGGATATTAGACATTTCTACAAAATAAATTATACAGGATTTTAATGTCAATTTTATGTTTTTAAAATACATACATATATATCAAATATAAATGTAAATACAGCAAATAAAATTTTGCCCGTAAATTCAGTAATCCAAGATCCTATCAATTGCAATAAAGACTAGCTAAGGGCTATCGAATATATCACAATATCAAGGTAAGAAAAACTCTTTCTAATCACAACCTTTTTGAATTTTAGCAATATTAGCATCTTCAAACTCTTGTGATTCTTGTTGTTTTAATTATGAGGGAATATGACCTATCCTCGTAAGAAAAACATTTTCCCAAAACCGAGCGAGGGCTCTAGGTAATGTTAAGAAAACTTATTTTATTTCATACGAGATACGTTTATCCACTGTATTCACAACTAAACATACTTCGGATTCACTAGGGTGAAACACACCTCATATATTTAATCGTGGCACAACAATAGACAACCATTATATCTCCCACTATTCCCAAAGATGGAGGGAGCTATCTCCCGCTAAGGGCGAGCAGAGTATCCCTCGATCAATGGCTACTAGTGGATGAAATAAGAAGGAAAATTACTCTTAATTTTGTTGGATAATTTCATATATTAACATGCGATTTGGAATTTTAGGTTATCATGCATATTATCATTCATACACATCCTAACATTCAATCACATTCATCACATGCATAGCAGAAATTAAAAATAGAAATTAAACCATTCACACAATCCACATCGTGTGAGTTTATATGTTCCCTTTGATCCTTGATCCTCGATCCTTGATCAATGCGCTACAGCGGCGACTTCCTCTTGCACCGGAGATGTAGATTTTACAGAAAATAAACATGCTCCCCACATTCGATAAAAACCGACTAGTGCAAGTCCTATGAAAAACCTCTCAAATGCAAATGCAATTATCTAAAGATAGAAAGAGAGAATTTGGCTTTTACATATAAATAAGCCCCTGTATAATAATAATTATATACATTCATAGTTGCTGATTTGGAACATATAAACTCACAATTCCTGCAAAGACAACTCGAGCATCCATGCACGCAATATCGTTATAAACTATACAACCTAGTTTATCAATCATCTAAAATCCCAAACAATTCTTTGAAAAACATTTTGAAATCCATTAAAAACATTTTTCCTCCATCCATAGTTCAAAAATAAACCGCTGTCCATCCAATTTCCAATTTAAAGATGAACCATAGTTTTTCGGTTTTGTTGATTCTCTTACAAAATAATCATTTCTTTATAAAACGAATTATTGTAAGTTAGACTAATGTCTAAATCTTAATTCTAATAATTACATGGCATGCTTTAAAACACTTAAAACATTTAAAACGAATTATTATAGAGAATTATATCAACAAAACATTCATAGACCGAAAAACCGGTAAACCGAATTGTTTTAATCCTATATGGTAAACTAAATTCGTATACAACCTTAAATCATAAGAAAATTGAACCCTATGCTCTGATACCACTGTAGGATTTCCAGTTTAATTGCACATATATATTTTCGAAATTTTTATGCACAATAAGGATCAATTACAATTTTCTATGATTTATTTCATGCATGCATCGTTTTGTTTCAACAACTAGTTTCAAAAACTTTATTAAAACAAACACAAGGGACTCCGAAATTCATACCTAGAAGTTCTCTAAAACTTCTTGATGATCCGGAGACGTTGAGGATGACGATCGTCGCTTCTCGTTGCGTCGGATGCATCCGAGTGTTCACCAAAACCCTAAACAAGGTTGGAGAGAAAGGACCTAGTCAATCAATCTCCAAACTAGCTTAGAATCTAGCTACAAACCCCTTCCTTAATCTCTGAGTTTCTCCTTCCAAAGACTTAGAAAACAAAGAGAATTTTCGTGGCTTTTTGTGGTGAATTAGGAGAGAAAATAATTAGAAAATATCTAACTTAATTAAGGAGAACAAGGACCTATTTATAGGCTCCAATCTTAATCTCAATCATGGCTATTCTTAAGCCATGTTTTCTTGACATTTTCTCTCACAAACTAATTCCATAATGCATTACATGCATGCACAAAACGTTTGACCAAGTTTGGAGCTAATCCAACCATTAATCAATTTAATCTCTTAATTATCAAAGGCAGAAAATCGATCGGGCTTCGGTTTACCGAGACATACTCGGTTAACCGAATATGCCACGTTCGTATTACCGTGCACTAGACGGATGACCGATTCTTAAGGAGAAAAATTCTCCTTAACCGATTGGACTAATTCTCATCTAAAACCGAGTGTCATTCGGTTAACCAAAAATATGGGAACTGGACATTGTTCGGTCAACCGTTGCTAGTTCGGTATACCGTACCAGAACTCCAGGCACTTTAGTCAAGTTCGGTCAATAAACTCTGACCATCCGTTCCACGTTCGGTTGACCGATCCACTGAACCTTCGGTCGACCGAACCATAAACGGATTATCGAACCTTTACCTGATTTTGCCTTTTCAAATTTTGGATATATTTCCAACAAAAATTTTGGGTTTTTTAGCAAATTCACAACTTATGCGATATATTATCCTATTCAATAATAAAATATTGCACCCCATAATATATGCATCTCATATGAATTTATCATGATTCTAATTATGTTATATATCACAACATAATTGATTTTACTTGTTCACCACATGTGTCATATTTTCTATAAGAAACCCGAGACATCATATGAACAAAAAATCAAGCTTCTTATTTCCCGATTTTTGCGGTGTTACCTATGGAAGGATCTAGACTAAGTTGGCAGTGATATTAAGAGCTTAATATCACAAGCTATAAGCGGTGTCTAGCTACACATTATAGCTCCCAATTAGTTAGATGTCTTAATTCCACTCGAACCAAAACCCGATCCATTTAGTGATGGAGTGCACCACTTGTGTCCATCCCTTGCCTCATGATATTAAGAATACACACAAAGTAGTATTGTGTCATCTTTGTATTAGTATTCATTTCTTGATCTCTTTAAGCTAGTTATAAATATGTGACTTAACTCAAATCACATTGTGCACATTATAACTTTGCTTTATCAATGGGCCCCTAATATCATCACTCAATTAAGAGGGGCAATGATAATCTTTTGACTAACTATCTTCTCCAACAAAAGTCATACTTAACCAACTAATGCCTTTTGCACTACACTCATTGATAGGTTAAGACACTAGTCTAATTAAGCACTCCTTAAGCGATCAGATATAAGTCTCATATCAAAGGACCAAGGACACAGTAAAATATTAATGACACAGAAACACATTTCTATAATATTTTACTTGTTAGGTCAATTCAGTATACAAAAGTACTATTTTCGTCTTTTGTGTACCCGTGTTGTCAATCATTTGTAGAGCTACAATGATCTATGACCAACACGACAATCTTAACTCGGTAATTAATGTCCCAAGTTAATTACCATGATTGCAAATATCTTTTGTTTTATGTAAACCAATATCTTTTAGAGCTCTACGGTTAAGAACCAAGAGCCTCTTCCTTAACACTTCTAAAAGATGAATAACATAAACAAGGAACAAAATGATTTCTCATTCAATTTATAATAATTGACATTTAAAAGTAAAACTTTTAGAATACATTCCCTTCACATAGATCCTAACGATTGATATCAGAGCATTAGCTTTCTAATTTCATGTACTTAATCGTAATTTAGCATGGCATCTAGTTCTAATCATTGCGAAGGATTATCTACATCTAAGCCACCTTTCTTTAATGGGTTAAACTATGACTGTTGGAAGAAAAGAATGAGAATATATTTGCAATCAAATGACTTGAAATATTGGACATTCATATTAAACTCATACACACCTCCTAATGATGATGAAATTGTATCCTTAACAAAACCCAAAATTAAGGAAGCGGAGATGAATTCCCACATTATGAATATCTTGTATTGTGGGTTAAATGAAGGGGAATACAATAGGGTAAGAGGTTGTGAAAGTGCTTATGATATTTGGCATACATTAGAGATGCATTATGAGGGTTCAATTAGATTGAAAGAAACTAGTATAAATTTGCTCATGCATAAATATGAATTACTTCGTTTGCAATCTGGTAAAAACATAAGTGAGATGCACACTCACTTCACCGAAATCATTAACTCTCTTAAAGCACTTGGCAAGGATTTTAGCAAGGGAGAAATGACTCAAAGGATTCTCCGGTCACTCAGCGACGATTAGGAGGAGAACACGACCGTCAGCGAAGAAGCACAAGATCTCACCAAATTATCCGTCGAGGAGCTAATGGGTAGTCTCATGACATATAAGATACAAATGAAAGACCACAAGGAGAAGGGCGCCAAGAAATCCTTGGTGCTACACACCGTCGCTGATTGACATCATTTCATGCTTATATTTGTATCTTATATCCATTATCTTACACCTAAGCAATGCTACGTGACGAGTTTTATGTTTGAATTTCAGAAATAAAGAGGTTTCAAGAGAAGAGCCATTAAAGGACTCAAAAGCAGGAAAAATGACTTAATTGTGACACCTGGGGACTAAGATACAAGGGAGAAGGACCTGAATGTAAGACCGAAGGACTTAAGATCAAAACAAAAAACTCCACACCATCATGGGGAGTATTTTGGCAATTCGATTCGGGTCGGATCTCCAACAAGCAAAGTAGATGCATCCAAGACCAACAAATATATCCAGCAAAGCCCACAACAAGATTCAACTCGATCTGGATCTTGTAGACCTCCAATTGGCGGTCCGGATCTTCCCGGATCCGCTGAAACTTCTGGAGCGCGTGTATTAGAGGATGTTTAGGCTATTTTTGGTATCTGTTTAGTCCCACATCGGGGGATTGTCCCGGATTACCTTTTTCTATGGCTATAAATAGAACTCTCCCTCCTCTCATGTATCCCATCTCTCTCTTTGTGGCCATCTTCCCTACTAAGAGTGAAGCCTTGAAGTAAAACTCTGGTGGAGGAAGACTGCTTGTAATTGAGTGAGTTAATAATAGATGTTTTCATTAGCATGTTATTTCTTGCTTAGTTAATTTCCTTTAATGTGCTTGCTTTGATGCTTGTTTTGTTTTATGTCATTTCAGCATCTTTAATATTTCTTGCTCGATTAGTATAGTTTCATTTCAGTATAATGCTTCATTTTGTTATAGTAGTTAGTTTAAATATGTGTGAGAAGTTCCATCCCCTTTGGGGGGTGGAGTAGATGTGTGTACATGTTATGTAGATGGTATGAATGCTAGATATAATTGTTTGTGAGAAATATTAGTTACTTGTTTGAATTAATAAGAACTTTACTTGATGGTTTCTGGCATACTTAGATACTTCACATGCTTGTATGTTCTTAATAACAACCTTGCATTGCTCATATTAATCACCTAAGTTAGTGTTGTAAATGATAGGTTTAGCCATTAGGTACCTCTTATGCATTAAGAAAGACTAAGTAACTTGAGCTTCTTGCATGCATTCACCACCACACTTATTTCATGTGCACACACACACACTCCACCCCTTAGGGATTTTCATTCCTGAGTTTTTATGTTCCTCATTAGTTGTTTAGCTTAGTTTTTTTGGTGATTTCATTTCAGCTTTGCTAGTTTACTAGTTTAGATTAGTGTAGTGTAGTGTAATCCATCTTTCTTCCCTTTTTTCCCATTCGCCTTCGCACAAACCAAACGTCGACACACCTCCCTGTGGACGATCCGTATTTGCCACCGCTTCAACGCGGCCGTGCACTTGCGGTTTAAATAAAACGATCAATTAAGTTGTTGGCGCCGTTGGGGGGAAGATGCTCTGTACAGACTTTGGTTTGGACGATTCGAGTGGTTTTAATTTTTTTTTTTAGTTTTTGTGTGTTTTAGGCATTCTGAGGATCAAGGGGAAGAGACTGGGGGAATTTGAGAGCGAACGTCTAAAAAGTGACCGCGAATTGGCAGCCTGGTGAGCCTCAATCTCTCTAAATTTTGTTCTGGTTGTTGTTTTGTTCATTGTAGTTATCTGGGAGCACTATTTTGCATGCAGTGAATTCTAGTTTGCTCCCAGATTAAAAATCAATCCCCTTTAATCAACTTAGACCACAAAAGTCAAAGCAAAAGATTAGACTTCTTGCCATCTAGGTCATGCATCTTTTGTAGACCTTGCATACATTTGTCTCTTCTTTGTTTTACATTTTGTTGTTGATTGCTGGCGTGAGGTACATGCACCCAAATCTCTCATTCATGCATGTTTCGATCATGCATTAGTTAGTAAGGTGCATCGGGACAAGAGTGAGTCGAACGTTGGATTGGAGTGTTGATTGCTGGATTTAAGATCAGAACGCTACTAAGGAGGGGCTGTCCCATAAAAGATAAGGTGGAGGATTTCATCACCCTTTCCTTGGCTCCAAAAATCACTCTTAATCAAAGCCTCAATTCTAAAAACAACTAGACATTGGCCCTAAGGATTTCGGACACACTAGGAGAGTAATCTAGTTGAGACCGTCATGGCCTGATCGACGTTGCCTACCTTGTCGATAGTAGGAGGTATTGGATCTTCGGATCTGGTATCACTTGCTGGGAATTGTGGTCTTCATTGTAGGGAGGTAATGCGTGTCGAGGCTAGTGACCTCGAAGTTAGGCGTCGTCTATCCTAAGGACCCATTGCCTTACATTGTTTGAGCCGTGCTTGCTAGATTAGGCTTCTACCTTCTCCCACTACCCACGCTAGTTCTAGGGATTCTTCCCTTCTCCTCTGAGTCATCTTCTTATCACCTACTCCTACGTTCTAGTCTCCTCCCCTTTACACTCTTTAGTTGCGTTTTAGGGTCGAGTCGAGCACTTTTTGCGAGCTTAGCCTCGTGGTGGTGAGAGTGGTCGACTCGAGAGTTTTTTGTTGAGATGTATGGTTACATGGGCGACCATCCATATCATTGTTGGGACCAGGACAATTCTCCCTGGTATTCCGGACCCATGCAACCTAGGGTGGCTCAGACTAACACCCCGTATGGTTGGGACAATCTTAATTGTGTGGCTGATCAATCTTCTGATTGGAATAATATGAGAGAGACACTGACTGCTAGACCACAATCTAGTTATGTCGGATCATATGTTGGTCAACAAACTGAGACATTACAACAAACTTTGGCCTCTTTCATGCATGCGGTACACGACATGAGTGAACCGGTGGCTCCAGTAGTTGTACCGTGTGAATGTTGTGGGTTGAGTAGTCATGTTATCGGGGAATGTCCTTATGTCCCCCAGAGCATGAGTATGAGCATACCTTTTCCCAAAATGCTCAATATGACCATTACGCATCCGCGTACAACTCGAGGGGGATGGATTCGTGGGGAGGCAATTCTTATGCAAATTCTTATACATCATTTTCACCCCAGTATCCTCCTCCCGAATACCCAGAATTCTACCAACACCCCACTTAAAATCATTGGACTCATTCTCAGCCCCATCAACACCCAGCCCCAAAATTTCCCAAGCTCTGACTTGGACCTCATAGTTGACCGCATACCTGATTCCTTCAAACAAAATTTCCTTACATTCATGGAAACCACTCAACAGTCCATACAAAATAAGGCACAGCAAGTGAGTCAAATGACGCAGAAATTACGTGAACGTGAGGAGAGTAACTTTTCTTGTCAACATGAGGATTCATCTTTTGATATCGAACCACAACCACATCCACAAATTCAAAGCACAATCTTTCAAAGTCAAACTCCTAGTCAGTCTGAGGGACTTGGGGTTTCAATTCACTTGGTGGACGATTCGATTCCAATTGAGAATAACATGGACCAGCTTCATTATGAGTTGGCACATGATTGTGCCTTACCTTTTTGTCCTGTGGCCCCTAAGCCACATGATCTTCATGTTGTGCCTTTTAAGGACTCACCTCTGGTAGAGCAAGAGCTCCCTAGTACCCTCAATTTCAAACAATCTGATGAGAGTTTGCCTCTTACTATTATTCCTGATCATCTTGGAAATGATGGAACATCAAACAACTACATTGCTAATGAGGGTATTATAAGTTCCTTTGACGATACCTTGGGTATGACACCCACTTTTTGTTTGCCTAGTGAGTCGGACATGCCTAACGAGGTTCTTGACCTTGTTCCGACACACCAGCCTGTTGGTTGGAGAGTTTAGATTGACGATCATAACTTCAGTACTGCAACAGGAGAAACTCTTCTTCTGTTGCCCCTTATTTCCCAAATCTTGAGAGGTTCAAGCTCTTTCGGTTTGATCGTTTGAATGAGACGCCTTTGCGTCTAATTCATGAACCTCTCTTTTCAACTTGTGCTCTTTGTGAGGGGTGCCCAAACATCATTATTCTGGACCCCCGTGGTGTCAAGTTCCCTTTCCAAGTGTATTGACCGACTTTTGAGGTTCCCATTTGATGTCTTTTGACAAATGAAGATGGCAACTTATTTTTGTACATAGTTATATTCAAAAAAACAAAAAAAACAAAAAAAGAAGTACAATAAAAGACTCCTTCAGTGAGCATCGATTGTCGGGGCTCCAACCCTTGAGTATTTGGGCCCTATTTCTTTCACGTATTTGTATCCCTTCTTTAACATCTCACAGGGTTTGAGGGAATTCGGGTTTTTGTCCATCAACATAACCTTGAACTTCCTTTTGCGCTTCATGTTGGTGAGATCTTTCCTTTTTCATGAATAAATCCATGTAGTATCATGCTCACATTCATTAAGGACAATGCATGAAGTAGGTGTGGGGGGTGTTTTACGTGTGTACATAGTCGAGTCTTTTTGCTTTGATTTTTTTTCTTTTGTGTGTATTGATAGGGTCATGTTAGTGTGCTGCATTTAATATCGATATATCTGCTTGCCATGATCCTTGGGTGTCTTGTCTCCTTTTGCTTACCTAGTGCCTTAAAATTTTCACATTTTCATGTGTTTGCGAAAGAAAATGTTTTGTGGGTTTTGCGTGTGTTTAGCATGTGCCAAACTGTTGAGAGGAAAAGTAAAAAGAAAGATCCCAAAATTGTCTTGAACTTGATGCATTAGGATATCTAGTATAGTAGCTTTAGGATTTATCTAGTCGTTAGGATGCACCCCAGTTTTCCCTTGGGGGTGAGTAATCATAGGGTTTCAGTGCTCAAACATTTAAAGAAGTCCACCCTGAACCTAGTGAGTCAATAATTCGTGTCTGTTAACTTAAGGAAGATTGTTGTAGTCAAGGACCCTTTAAATATTGTTGTGAGACATTAAGTGTAGGGGTTTTGGTTCGTGTGTAGATAAGAAATAAGTGAGTAGGTGTTCTCTCTCCTCGCACGGCTCTTATCACTCGGGAAAGTAGGTCTGAGGGGACTTTGTGCCTGGTGCTTTCGAGTCATCTGACTTGGGATGCACCGACCGAACTCCCGTTACACGGGTGGTAGGGATTGCCGTATGTTGAGATTTGGGGAAAGGTGTATGATGCATTGCATACATTGCATCATATGTCTTTCATTTAGATTAATTTTATATCAATAAATGCTACTAAGGTATGTGTTTAGTCTTAATTACAGAATACAGGAACCTGAATGCAAATTACCCATATCCCGAGCATAAACGCGTGCAAGAGACTCATTTCTGTCATAAAGACCAAGTTCAAGATTATCGGGATTCAAATGGAAGTTCATCCAAGCATAAAAGCATTCAAAGACCTAATTACAAAAAGGCCAAGGACATAAGCACAAAAGTAGCCAGGACCTAATTGCAAAAGCCAAGGACCCGACTACAAATTAAAGTACCAGAATATTAATTTAGCCACACAAAAATCGATTTGTGCGCTCAAATTTTTACCAATGTTGTACTGACGCGTGTACTTTTCTTTTATGTATTGGGATCCCCGATTGAGGCTATAAATAAGGCCGAATCATGTATTGAAAGGAGTCTTAGTTTTTATTTCCATACTTTAGTAATAAAATTTTGTTGGTTTATTTTTGTGTTTTTAGTTTTCTTTTGTAGTTTCTCTAGGACCCATTCCCCTTCCCTCCATTCATGAGTTTCTAACTCTCTCCAAAGGGTGGGGGTGATGGATTTAGGGTGATGAGAAGAAGAATGATGTTATTATTTTAATTTCGTGTTAGTATATTTTGATTAGTTGAGTTTATGTTGAATCATTTATCAAGTAATGCTTTATAACTAATGTGATTTATTATAAGTTTCAGATTTCTCTAAACAAAACCCGACATCTAAACCTCCACCCGCAGGACCCTCATCCATATTTGCTTTATTTTTTTTTAATTTTTGTTGTTCTTGCTTTAGATAATGAAAAACTAAAAAACTCAAACCAAACTTATTTCTCTCTCTTTCTTTCCTAAATCGAAAATCACAAAAATAACAATATCACTCCCTCCTTGTGTTCGACCCGTACTTGCCACGTCTTCATTGACGTCGTGCACTTGCGGTATAAATTTAATTGTCATCAAGTTTTTGGCGCCGTTGCCGGGGAGGCGAAGAAGTTTTTTTTTTGTGATTTCGATTCTATTCTTTTTATCGTGTGCGCGATCTAACTATTTGGGTTTGCGTTTCTGGAGACAACAGAGTGCGCGGCGAAATCCGAGCACATTCGGAACAAGAAGGGCGGCGAAATCGCCGCACCCAAAGAAGAATCTGTCGCTCGTCTGAAGCATCTGGGCTTCAAATTTCTCTGGGGTTGTCTCCATATCTGGGTGGACGCGTTGAGCGACTGGCAATTTTCGAGAGCAGGCGGTGAACATGACTGAGCGTGCGTACATCTTATATCCATTATCAAATAATAAAGATAATGGATATAAGATAAAAATATAAGCATGCTTCAAAAACTCGTTGATCGTTTTAATTAAAACCGTAAGTGCACGTCCGCGTTGAAGCGGTGGCAAATACGGGTTGTCCACAGGGAGGTGAGCAGCCTCTCGTTTGCATGAAATCAAGTGGCAAAATAGGGAAGAGAGTTGATTATGCTATGCTACGCTACACTACAAAGTATAAAGTATGAAATGCAAAAGATTGCAACAAACGATTAACTAAAAACTTAACTAAGAACGAAAGAAGAGTGCTGGAATTCAGAAATGGAAAACCCCTAAGGGGTGGAGTGAGTGCACACATGCAAAGAGGTGGGTGTTGAACACATTCTTTAAGCACAAATAAAGGTGGTGTTATCATGCATAGGAAGTGTCTAAATGTTATGGCAAAACTTATCAATCCATTCACCATCCAAGTTGATTAACATTTACATATACAAGTTGTTTATTTCAGAATCTAAACAAGCATGAGAGGTGTCTAATCATTTTGGCAAAACTCATCAATCTATAAATTCTATTCTAAACAAGCAAGCATACATTCATGTTTTATCAACAAATTGGAAAATAAAGCATTCAATCCATTCTCAAAATTGCATGTATGTACATCTACTCCACCCCCAAAGGGGATGGAACTACTCACTAAACATTACACTAATTATTAAACTAAACAAAGAAAGTATATTAACTAAGCTAATAAAACTAATGAAATGAGATTAAGCAAAGCAAAACAAGAAACATAAAACAAACAACATAATAAACAAAACTTGTATTAAAATGACTCGCATTAAAAGTAGCATCCTCCTACTTTAGTGTGTGCTTCAAGGCCTCACTTCTAGTAGAAAGAATAGCCACTTAAAATATGGAGTGATTAGAATAGAAGGTGAAGAGTTCTATTTATAGTCAAAGAAAAAGGCAATCCGGGATAATACCCCGATGTGGGACTAAACAAATGCCAAAAAAGGCCTAAACATCCTCTAATACATGTGCTCGAGAAATTTGAACGAGTGTGGGCCAAAACAGACCTCCAATTGGCACCCAAAGAAGAATCCGCGGTGAATCCGCCGCTCGTCTGAAGCATCTGGGCTTCAAATTTCTCTAGGGTTGTCTCCATCTCTGGGTGGACGCGTAGAGCGACTGACAATTTTCGAGAGCGGGCGGCGAACCCGACTGAGCGTGCGTAGGTAACCTTTGTTGCCTTTTTCCTCGTAATTTCTAGTTTCGGAAAATTTCCTTTTTGTAGAACTGCACGTGTTAAGCTCAAATTCCATAATTGGCAATAATTCAACTCTGACCTAAAAATTGGCAAAATTAGAAAGACTTAGTGCATGCATCATATAGTGTTTTGTTTGCATTATTCTTGTTAAATTCTTGCAAATTATTTTTTGTTGAAGAGTGCTGGAGGCAAGGTACGTGTGCGGTTTTTATCGATTGCATTTAAGCATATAATTTAGTTTGCATACAACCTTGCAATTGTCCCCCAACTAAAGACCAATGTTTGACTATCTTTGCTAGATTTAAGTTAAACTATCTTAAGGGCAACTCTGTAGGAAAAGATACGGTGGGGATTTCATCACCCTTCCGTGGCCCACAAATCACAATCCTAAAGTGTCACCCAAGCCTTAAAATTAAAATCAATTAGACATTGGCCCCTAAGGATTCAGACTCAATTAAGGAGAAGATTGGTTTGACTTGCTATGACTTAAAGCTGATCGAATTTAATTTGGTGTCTAGAAAGTGTTTTTGTGTTGACGTAAGTCTTCCAAGCGAAGTGGTTGTCTAATGGGCACCGACTCTGTCGGAAGCGCCCCCACTAGCTATACACTGCCTGGCCAATTTGGTTTGACTAGTGAGGGAGGTGAATCAAGCGAACCAATTCGACTCAACTAGTTAGGAGTCGTCTAGATTTAAGCGACATTAGGTCTAGGATTTTTTGAACCGTGCTTGTTTAGGAAACTTCTGACCAACCCTCTTATCTATCATTTTTTAGTTAAGTTTCCCTTCTCATCTGAGTCTTCTTTCTCTTCTCATCTCAATTCTCTAGATTAGGATTCATTTCTCGTATTTCCCCCTTCTATGTTTGTTTCCATTTTTGAAAAAACAATTATAAAAAAAATCAATTGATTCTTGAATTTGAATTTAGAATTTAAATTTGGAATTTGAATTCAAAAATTGATTCAAACCGGTGCACTCAGATTTGGTTCGGGAATTAACTCTCACGAGTTCATCTAGATTCCAGTCTAGAGCTTAGCCCCATCCACTTGTTGCACGACCTCACCCGGATCCAATGGGTGAGAATGTAGTGGACCCGCCTAGGACTCTAAGGGATCGGTGCTACCCAACGATGGCTGCTCAGCCATCGTGCATCATTATGCCCACAATACCGGGTCGCGACTTCGAACTGAAGGCACAATACATGAGTATGTTGCCCAAGTTCACCTCTAAGGAAGACCCATATCTCTTCCTTAGAGAATTTGAGGAAATCTGGTCCCTTATGCAATACCAGCATATCTCTGAGGAGACAGTGCGTCTTAAATTCGTGCCTCTAGCACTAAAGGACGACGCTAAGAAATGGCTATATAGTCTAGCCGAAAGATCTATTAGGAGTTGGGCCGAGTTTGTTCAAGTGTTCTTAAAGAAATATTTCCCCAACCATAAGACTATTAGGATTAGGAATGAAATTGTTGCATTCGTTCAATCTGAGAGTGAGTCATTCTATTCCTATTTAGAAAGATTTAAGAGCATGTTGATGCAATGCCCTCATCATGGAATTCCAAGATGGCAATTGTGCCAAATTATTTATGAGGGATTGACACCTACATCTAGGGTTATGATAGAATCTGTAAGCCAAGGAAACTTCATGTCAAAAAATGAGAATGATGCTTGGACTTTTCTTGAGGATTTAGCCGAAAATTGTATGCAATGGGACAATGCTAGAGCACCGAATAATCCGAGTATTGGATCTAGAATAGCAAGTCAACCGAAACCAGGTGTCTTAGCTGTAGATGCTACTGCGGCTGCTGAAGCAAAACTAGCTACCCTTATGCGTAGAATGGAAAGTCTAGAGCTAAAAACCCGACCCCTAGTGAATCAAACATTTTCTATCCCTTGCTCTAGATGTGGTCAAACTGGTCATATAATGGAGGATTGTGCGGACTTGGAACAAGTTAATGCCGCATTTAACCATTCTAGAAATGACCCATACGCATCAACCTATAACCCGGGTTGGCGTAATCATCCCAATCTTTCATGGAACAACAAAGTCAACCTCCTAGACAACAACCAAACCCGTATAACCAAAATAATACATCATCTGGGTTTAGTAACAATGGAGATTATGATGTTAGATTGACAAGCTTGGAAAATTTGGTTAAAACTTTTATGCAAACAACCACCCAATCCTTCGAAAGGCTAGAAACACAAGTCAGCCAACTAGCACAAATAGTAGGTGAAAGAGAAAATGGTCAGTTTCCAAGTCAACCTGAGGTGAATCCAAGATCTAATAATCAATATCAGCCCTATCAATCACCTCTAGGAAGTAACAACCCTAGACCGGTTCAAATGGTTCATGAGGAGGGACTGTTCCAACAAATAAATGCAGTTGTTTCATTACAGTCCGGAAAACAAGTTGATAACAATGTGGTCAATCCTAGAGCTCCTAATCAATCTAGCCGTCAAGCACCCACATGTGACCTAACCATTGAACCTGAAGTCCGATTTGAAAAGCCCAACCCACCTACTCAACCTGAACCTATAGCTCAACCTGAGCGAGTCTATGTTCCTAAAGCCCCATTCCCCAATAGACTCAAGAAGAACTAAAGTGCACAAAAGGAGAAAATCTTGGAAGTATTTAAGAAAGTTAAGGTGAATATTCCACTCCTAGTTATGATTCAACAAATACCTGCTGATTGATCGTTTTGTATTAACCGCAAGTGCACGATCGCGTTGAAGCGGTGGCAAATACGAGTCGTACACTGGGAGGTGTGTCGACGATTGGTTTGTTCAAATGCGAGCGGTAAAAAGAAGGAGAGAAAGGTTGGTTACACTAAACTACACTAAGATGGAAAAAGGAAATGAAGATAAGCAATAAAACTAAGCCCCATAGGGGGTAGAGAAATAATGTGAATATGAAGATGTGTGTGTGTATTCAATTAAGCTCCTCACAACATGTAGTGCATGAAATCATAAAACTACATTCAACTTTGCCAACACATGAATTAACATAAGACTACATCATTAAAACATACAAGACAATAATTGGAATGATGCTAAATGAACTCAAGTATAAAGACTAGACCCTACTATGCCTCCACATGAATTAAGATAAGACTACATCATTAAAACATACAAGACATTAGCTAAGGTAAAGGCAACAAGAGCACATACACTACAAATTGTGTTTCCAATATTAACTTCATCCATATCCTAACCTTATCATTCCCCATAAAATAGGTCCACTAATCAAAGCATAAGCTAAGCTTCATTCAAGAGCATTAGCATATCAAAGATAAAAGTGAAAAACTCATTAGATGGTTATGGAAATCATATAAAGCTCAAGGGATAAAAATAACACACACTTAATACACTACATGATTATATCACATATTTCTCCACCCCCCAAATGGGGATGGAACTACTCACACATCATTACACTAACTATATTAACAAAAGAAAGCATAATACTGAAATGAAAGTTAACTAAGAAAGCAAGAAGTATTTAAGAAGCTTAAAAGGAAAGACTAAACAAACATGCACAAATTAAAAGACAAGATTAAAAGAAACTAGAAGAATTATTTTATTAACAAATGACTCACATTGAAGGTAGCATACTTCTTCACCTTGAGTTTTTGCTTCAAGGCTCACTCCTTAGTAGAGAATGCCCCCAAGAAATGGGTAATTACAAAAGAAGGTGAAGAGATCTATTTATAGCCATAGAAAAATGTAATCCGGCACAATCCCCCGATGTGGAACTAAATGAATACCAGAAATGAACTAAATACACACTAATACGTAACCCAGAGAAATCTTAGCGGATTTGGGTCCAAAGTGACCGCCAATTCGCGGTCTTGGACCGTTATTTAGCGGTCTACAGTGTTTTGATTGGTCTGGATTTACTTGTGGGCTTTTCTGGAAGGCTTTATTTGTCTTTGATGCATCTACTTCGCTTGTTAGAGCTCCGACCCGAATAGAATTGCCAAAATACACCCCATGATGGTGTGAAGTATTCTTGTTTGCTCATTAGGTCCTTTGGTCTTACATTCAGGTCCTTCTCCCTTGCATCTTAGTCCCCAGGTCTCACGATTAAGTCATTTTTCCAGATTTTGAGTCCTTTCATGGCTCTTCTCTTCAAACCTCTTTATTTCTGAAATTCAAACATAAAACTTGTCACGTAGCATTGCTTAGGTGTAAGATAATGGATATAAGATACAAATATAAGAATGAAATGATGTCAATCAAATACCCCCACACCTATGTTTTTGCTAGTCCCGAGCAAAACAAAGAAAGAGAAAAACAAACGAGAAACAAGAAATCCTAACTAACTTTCGTAGGAATCACGGTTGCACTTAGCACGTGCAACAAGCCATTAAACCTCCTTGGTGCCAAGGAGGAGGAGTGTTGTCTCCTGTGGGTTTTCAGCGGATATACCCACAAAATCCGAACAAGATGCATTATTCAATCTAGACCTCGATTCGTTGGACAAATTTTGTCGATCAATGGACGCGGTAATGCTATGGACCGACTCTATATAGGTGATCAGTCCACACCTAGCCTAATGAACCATTCGTGCAAGTTAAATAGGAAATTAAGTGAAGGACATGGACAACCTCAACATCCTCAAGTGATACAAAGTGTAAAATCCATTAAGGTTCTTATTTGCATTACCATTTTTTTCTTCTTTTTCTTTTTATTAGTTGGAGCTTCATTCTCTCAGGGTCAGGTTTCGTGCATCATTGCCCATGAGGACTTACACTATCACGTACACCTTTCCCCAAATCTCCACATAGGGCAATCCCTACCACCCGTGTAACAGGAGTTCGGTCGGTGCATCCCAAGTCAGATGACTCGAAAGCACCAGGCACAAAGTCCCCTCAGACCTACTTTCTCGAGTGATAGGAGCCGTGCGAGAAGAGAGAACACCTACTCACTTATTTCTTATCTACACATGAAGCAAAATCCCTACACTAATGTCTCACAACAAGATTTAGAGGGTCCTTGACTACCACAAACTTCCTTAAGTTAACAGACACGAATTATTGACTCACTAGGTTCAGGGTGGACTTCATTAAATGTTTGAGCACTGAAACCCTATGATTACTCACCCCCAAAGGAAAATTGGGGTGCATCCTAATGACTCGATAAATCCTAAAGCCACTGTACAAGATATCATAATGCATCAAGTTCAAGAAAATTTGGGAGCTTTCTTTTTACTTTGCCTCTCAACGGTTTTGCACATGCTAAACACATGCAAAACCCACAAAACATTTTCTTTCGCAACACATGAAGATTTTGAAAGAAATGTGAAAATTTTAAAGCACTAGGCAAGCAAAAGAAGACAAGTCACCCAAGGATCATGGCAAGCAGATATATCGATATTAAATGCAGCACACTAACATGACCCTAAAAATGCAAACAAAAGAAAACAAAATCAAAAGAAAAGACTCGACTATGTACACACGTAAAACACCCCCCACACCTACTTCATGCATTGTCATCAATGAATGCGAGCAAAATACTAGATGGAGTTATGCATGAAAAAGGAGAGATCTCCCCAACATGAAGTACAAAAGGAAGTTCAAGGTCATGTTGATGGACACAAACCCTAATTCCCTCAAAACCTGTGAGATGCTAAAGAAAGGATGCAAATACATGAAAGAAATGGAGCCAAAATACATAAAGGTTGGGGCTCACAACGATCGATGCTCACTGAAGGAGTCTTTTATTGTACTTTCTTTTTTTCTTTTTTTTCTTTTTTTCTTTTTTTTATATATAACTATGTACAAACATAAGTTCCCATCTTCATTTGTCAAAAGACATCAAATGGGAACCTCAAGAGTGGGTCAATGCACTTGGAAAGGGAACATGACACCACGCGGGGCAAGAATACGCATGTGTGGGCCCCCTTCACAAAGAGCACCAGATGAAATGAGAGGTTAATGAATTGGACGCAAAGGCGTCTCATTCAAATGATCAAACTGAAAGAGCTTGAACCTCTCAAGAGTTTGGGAAATGAAGGGCAACGGAAGAAGAGTTTCTCCCGTTGTGTTGCTGAAGTTATGATCGTCAATCCAAACTCTCCAACCAACAGGCTGGTGCGTCGGAACGAGGTCAAGAACCTCGTTAGGCATGTCCGACACACCAGGCGAACAAACAGTGGGCCTCATACCCAAGGTATCCTCCAAGGAACTCCTAATACCCTCATGAGCAATGTAGTTGTTTGATGTTCCATCATTTCCAAGATGATCAGGAACAATAGTGAGAGGCAAACTCTCAACAGGTTGTTTGAAATTGAGGGTACTAGGGAGCTCTTGCTCCACCAGAGGTGAGTCCTTCAGAGGCACAATATGAAGATCATGTGGCTCAAGGGCCACGGGACAAAAAGATAAGGGACAATCCTGTGCCGAATCATAATGAAGTTGGTCCAAGTTATTCTCAATTTGAATCGAATCCTCCACTAAGTGATCGTTAATTGAAACCCCAAGTCCCTCAGACTGACTACGAGTTTGACTTTGAAAGGTTGTGCTTTGAATTTGTGGATGTGGTGGTGGTTCGATATCAAAAGATGAATCCTCATGTTGACAAGAAATGTTATCCTCCTCACGTTCATGGAATTGTTGTGTCATTTGACTCACTTGCATTTCCATATTTTGCAAGGAATTCTAGTTCGACTTCAATAAAGTTTGAGTGGTTTCCATGAACGTTTGGAGGGTTTGTTTTAAGGAATCAAATTTGGGGTCAACAGTGAGGTCCAAGTGAGAGATTGGGAAATTTTGGGGTTGGGTGTTGATGGGCTGAGAATGAGTCAAATGATTTGAAGTGGGGTGTTGGTAGAATTCTGGGTATTCGGGAGGAGGATACGGGGGTGAAAATGAGGTATAAGAATTTGGATAAGAATTGTCTCCCCACGAATTCATCACTCTCGGGTTGTACGCGGATGCGTAATGGTCACATTGAGCATTTTGGGAAAAGGTATGCTCATACTCAGGCTCAGGCGGAACATAAGGACATTCCCCGATAACATGACCACTCAACCCACAACAGTCGCACGGTACGGCTACTGGAGCCACCGGTGCACTCATGTTGTCTGCCATACGCATGAAAGAGGCCAAAGTTTGTTGTAATGTCTCAGTTTGTTGACCAGCATATGATCCGACATAACTAGATTGTGGTCTAGCAGTCAGTGCCTCTCTCATGTTACCCCTATATGAAGATTGCTCAGTCGCACAATGAAGATTATCCCAACCATACGGGGTGTTCGTCTGAGCCACCACCGGTTGCATGGGTCCGGAATACCAGGAAGAATTGTCCTGGTCCCAACAATGATATGGATGGTCGCCCATGTAACCATCCATGTCAACAAACAACTCTCGAGTCGACCACACTCACCACCACTAGACTAAGCTCGCAAAAAGTGCTTGACTCGACCCTAAAATGCTACCAGAGAGTGTAAAGGGGAGGAGACTAAAACGTAGAAGTAGGTGAGAAGAAGATGACTCAGAGGAGAAGGGAAGAATCCCTAAAGCTAGCGTTGGTGAAGGGATCAGGTAGAAGCCTAACTAGCAAGCACGGCTCAAACAATGTAAAGCAATGGGCCCTTAGGCTAGACGACGCCTAACTTCGAGGTCACTAGCCTCGACACGCCTCACCTCCCTACAACGAGGACCACAATGCCCAGCAAGTGATACCAGATCCAGAGATCCAGTACCTCCTACTATCGACAAGGTAGGCAACGTTGATCAGGTCATGGCGGTCTCAACTAGATTACTCTCCTAGTGCGTCCAAAATCCTAGGGCCAATGTCTACTTGCTTTTAGTTAAGGCGTGATTACGAGTGATTTTTGGGGCCAAGGAAAGGATGATGAAATCCCCCACCTTATCTTTTATGGGACAACCCCTCCTTAGTAGCGTTTTGATCTTAAATCTAGCAATCAATTGCTCCAATCAAAGGCTCACTCACTCTTGTCCTGATGCAATTCCTACTAACTAATGCATGGGCATACGAGATGCATGAATGAGTGTAGGAAATTACGTACCTCACGCCAGCGCTCAACAACTGAAAATAAGGCTAAAAGAAAAGACAACTATATGCCTAAGTAATTACATGATGCGTGACCTAAACAAGTAAGAACGTCTAGTCTTTTGCTTTGGATTTTAGGGCCAAGTTGATTAATGGGGGAGTGATTAATGATCTGGGATCAAACTAGAAGTCACAGCATGCAAAATAGGGCTCCCAGATAATGAAAGTGAAGCAATAAACCACCAGAAGAAAATGAAAGCAGGAAGACCTCACCAGGCCGCCAATTGGCGGTCCCAGACCGCTGATTGGCGGTCCCTTTTGAAGTGTTGGTGCTCCAACTCTTCCAGTAGCCTCACCGTGAGCTCTAGGATCCCTGAGACTAAGAAAAACTGGAAACAAAAAATTAAAAACCCCTAGAATCGTCCAAACCAACGTCTGGACAGAGCACCTCCCCGGCAACGACGCCAAAAAATTGATTGATCGTTTTATATTAACCGCAAGTGCACGGCCGCGTTGAAGCGGTGACAAATATGGGTCATCCACTGGGAGGTGTGTCGACGATTGGTTTGTTCGAAGGCGAGAGGTAAAAAGAAGGAGAGAAAGGTTGGTTACACTAAACTACACTAAGATGCAATAAGGAAATGAAGATAAGCAATAAAACTAAGCCCCATAGGGGGTAGAGAAATAATGTGAATATGAAGATGTGTGTGTGTGTTCAATTAAGCTCCTTACAACATGTAGTGCATGAAATCATAAAACTACATCCAACTTTGCCACCACATGAATTAAGATAAGACTACATCATTAAAACATACAAGACAATAATTGGAATGAAGCTAAATGAACTCAAGTATAAAGACTAGACCCTACTATGCCTCCACATGAATTAAGATAAGACTACATCATTAAAACATACAAGACATTAGCTAAGGTAAAGGCAACAAGAGCACATACACTACAAATTGTGTTTCCAATATTAACTTCATCCATATCCTAACCTTATCATTCCCCATAAAATAGGTCCACTAATCAAAGCATAAGCTAAGCTTCATTCAATAGCATTAGCATATCAAAGATAAAAGTGAAAACCCCATTAAATGGTTATGGAAATCATATAAAGCTCAAGGGATAAAGATAACACACACTTAATACACTACATGATTATATCACATATTTCTCCACCCCCAAATGGGGATGGAACTACTCACACATCATTACACTAACTATATTAAGAAAAGAAAGCATAATACGGAAATGAAAGTTAACTAAGAAAGCAAGAAGTATTAAAGAAGCTTAAAAGGAAAGGAAAGACTAAACAAACATCCACAAATTAAAAGACAAGATTAAAAGAAACTAGAAAAATTATTTTATCAACAAATGACTCACATTGAAAGTAGCATTCTTCTCCACCTTGAGTTTTTGCTTCAAGGCTCACTCCTTAGTAGAGAGAATGCCACCAAGCAATGGGTAATTACAATAGAAGGTAAAGAGTTCTATTTATAGCCATAGAGAAAGGTAATCCGGGACAATCCCCCGATGTGGGACTAAACGAATACCAGAAATGAACTAAATACACACTAATGCGTAACCCAGAGAAATCTTAACGGATTTGGGCCCAAAGTCACCGCTAATTAGCGGTCTACAGTGTTTTGATTGGTCTGGATTTACTTGTGGGCTTTTCTGGAAGGCTTTATTTGTCTTTGATGCATCTACTTTGCTTGTTGGAGATCCGACCCGAATAGAATTGCCAAAATACACCCCGTGATGGTGTGAAGTATTCTTGTTTTCTCATTAGGTCCTTTGGTCTTACATTCAGGTCCTTCTCCCTTGCATCTTAGTCCCCAGGTCTCACGATTAAGTCCATTTTCCTACTTTTGAGTCCTTTCATGGCTCTTCTCTTCAAACCTCTTTATTTCTGAAATTCAAACATAAAACTCGTCACATAGCATTGCTTAGGTGTAAGATAGTGGATATAAGATACAAATATAAGCATGAAATAATGTCAATCACCTGCTTATGCTAAATTCTTAAAGGATCTGTGCACTAAGAAGAGAAAAACGAGCGTACCAAAGAGGGCATTCTTAACTGCAAACATAAGCTCTATTCTGTCCAACTCATCTCCTATAAAGTATAAGGACCCTGGGTGTCGCACAATTTCATGTGTCATAGGAGATACTTTTATCAACAAAGCCCTTCTAGACCTTGGTGCTAGTGTTAACTTACTCCCGTACTCTGTCTATGAGCAACTAAACCTTGGTCCACTAAAACCCTCTAAGACAACCCTTCAATTTGCTGATTGCTCTATTAAGAAACCAAGAGGTATAGTAGAGGATGTTTTGATTAAGATCGGTGACTTCATTTACCCAGTGGATTTTGTCGTTCTAGACACTGAACATGTTGTCAATCCAAAGAGACAAATCCCTGTAATACTAGGCAGACCCTTTTTAGCCACTTCTGAAGCTTTGATAAATTGTCGAAATGGGCTCATGCAACTATCTTTTGGAAACTTAAAAGCTGAATTTAATATCTTTCATGTTGATAGTGAACCAGAAATAGTATGCAATCAAAGTGATGTTGTGATGAGATCGTGTATCTATATGATTTCTGAATCAAATAAATCATCACAAAATCAAAAAGAAAGTGAGAAAAGGGGGAGAAATTCATCTACCCAACCACCATCACTCGAGCAAATAAGAGAACCAACACATGTGAGAGGTGTGGAATCTTTACCTCAGGGCAACATGGGGAACAATTCAACTAGATACATGCACCAACATGGTGACATTCAATCCAGTTCTTACTATGGTTGACTCTGAGCAAATTCAATCCCTCTACCGCAAGTTGACTCAGGTAATAAGTGCATTTGCTTTATCTTTGCATACATTGTGGAGAATGCATGATTTAGGCGTGGGGTGTGTTTATCTATCTATCTATCTATATATATTCTGTTCGTTTAAAAAAATAAAAATAAAAAAATTCAATGCTCCATGACATAGCATAAGATTGAACTGCCAAAACACGTGTACAAATTGCACTGAGTTTTTGTTCTTTATTATATAGTTCTGCTTGTAGAAATGATGACATAAATCTAAGTTCCAAAGAAATAACCCATTACCCTTTAAGACATGTATGCACTTAAATTGGATGAATCAAATCTTTGAAGTGGTTGATAAAAAGCAGCGGTTGAGGAAAATATACCGGGAAATGTGGACTTCTGATAAGAATTAAGCCTTGAGGAAAATAATAAAGGAATAAAAGTGAGGAAACCACATCTTGCAAAATGATTACAAAAACCCAAACCTTTGAGTCACTTGTCCGTAGGGGTATCTTAAAACCCAGTAACTTGAGCCTGCCAGCTCGGGATTATCGACCAAACTGGCTACACGAATGCAAAAGAGGGTAAAAGTGTCAGAAAAAGCAAATGTGTTGAATCACGGAAAAAAATATACTCAAGGCCCAAAGTTAGAAGAATGATCCATGCCATGGTTGATCCGAATGATACTTCACCACCAGAGGAGGCGTGCAAAATAATTTAAGTGATAACATGTGTAGAAGGGTTAGTGGTGTGAATATTGGAGGAATGAAGACAAAGTCAGAATTTTTCTTATGAGTTAGATTTATATAATGAGCATGCAAGAATTCTAAGTGAGATGTATAAGGTTGAGGTGGAGATATTGAGAGTTATTAATGAAATATTGAATTAAGACTTTGTGGGTGTGTCAACTAAAAACCCTCACGAGACAAAACTCTTCCTCTAAGGAAACTTAGGGGTTTAAAGGCTTGTTTCACATGCTAAGTGCAACCGTGATTCCTACGAAAGTGAGTTAGGATTTCCCTGTTTTCATTTTTCTTATATTCTGTTTTGATCGGGACTAGCAAAATCTAGGTGTGGGGGTATTTGATGCATTGCATACATTGCATCATATGTCTTTCATTTAGATTAATTTTATATCAATAAATGCTACTAAGGTATGTGTTTAGTCTTATTTACAGAATACAGGGACCTGAATGCAAATTACCCATATCCCGAGCATAAACGCGTGCAAGAGACTCATTTCTGTCATAAAGACCAAGTTCAAAATTATCGGGATTCAAATGGAAGTTCATCCAAGCATAAAAGCATTCAAAGACCTAATTACAAAAAAGTCAAGGACTTAAGCACAAAAGTAGCCAGGACCTAATTGCAAAAGCCACGGACCCGACTGCAAATTAAATTTCCAAAATATTATTTTGGAGAAGTTCTAAAGAAAAATCAATTTGGATCTCCAAATATATGAAGAAATAAATTCGGAGCTCAAAAGAAAGGAAAGAAATCAATCCAGACGCTCAAAGGACATTTAAATCATACCATAAACACACAGGAAAAAGCCGGATCGAATCTGAGCCAAAAAGGTGGCGATTCTGCCGCACCCCATGTACAAAATGTGGCGGCTTAGCCGCACAAAAGTCGATCCGTGCGCTCAAATTTTTACCAATGCTGTATTGACGCGTGTACTTTTCTTTTATGTATTGGGATCCCCGGTTGAGGCTATAAATAAGGCCGAATCATGTATTGAAAGGAGTCTTAGTTTTTATTTCCATACTTTAGTAATAAAATTCTGTTGGTTTATTTTTGTGTTTTTAGTTTTCTTTTGTAGTTTCTCTAGGACCCCTTCTCCTTCCCTCCATCCACGAGTTTCTAACTCTCTCCAAAGGGTGGGGGTGATGGATTTAGGGTGATGAGAAGAAGAATGATGTTATTATTTTAATTTCGTGTTAGTATATTTTGATTACTTGAGTTTATGTTGAATCATTTATCGTGTAATGCTTTATAACTAATGTGATTTATTATAAGTTTCAGATTTCTCTAAACAAAACCCGACATCTAAACCTCCACCCGCTGGACCCCCATCCATATTTGCTTTATTTTCTTTTTAATTTTATTGTTCTTGCTTTAGATAATTAAAAACCAAAAATCTCAAACCAAACTTATTTCACTCTCTTTCTTTCCTAAATCGAAAATCACAAAAATAACAATATCTCTCCCTCCTTGTGATCGACCTGTACTTGCCATGTCTTCATTGACGTCGTGCACTTGCGGTATAAATTAAATTCTCATAAGTGTATGTGATAGTGTAAGTCCTCATGGGCAATGATGCACAAAACCTGACCATGGGGGAATGAAACTCAAACTAATAAAAAGAAAAAACAAAGAGAAAAGAAACAAAATAAAATAAAATAAATGGTAATGCAAATAAGAACCTTAATGGACTTTACACTTTGTATCACTTGAGGATGTTGAGAATGTCCATGTCTTTCACTTAATTCCTTATTTAATTTGCATGAATGGTTCATTAGGTTAGGTGTGTGGACTAATACCTATATAGAGTCGGCCCGTAGGATACCGCGTCCAATGATCGACAAAATTTGTCCGATGAGTCGAGTGTCTAGATTGAATAATGCATATTGTTCGGATTTTGTGGGTATATCCGTTGAAAACCCTTAGGAGACAACACTCCTCCTCCTTGGCAACAAGGAGGTTTAACGACTTGTTGCACGTGCTAAGTGTAACCGTGATTCCTACGAAAGTGAGTTAGGATTTCTTGTATCTCGTTTGCTTTTCTCTTTCTTTATTTTGCTCGGGACTAGCAAAAACTTAGGTGTGGGGGTATTTGATTGACATCATTTCATTCTTATATTTGTATCTTATATCCATTATCTTACACCTAAGCAATGCTACGTGACGATTTTTATGTTTGAATTTAGAAATAAAGAGGTTTCAAGAGAAGAGTCATTAAAGGACCCAAAAGCAGGAAAAATGACTTAATTGTGACACCTGGGGACTAAGACGCAAGGGAGAAGGACCTGAACGTAAGACCGAAGGACCTAAGAGCAAAACAGAAAACTCCACACCATCATGCATAGTATTTTGGCAATTCGATTCGGGTCGGAGCTCCAACAAGCAAAGTAGATGCATCCAAGACCAACAAATATATCCAGGAAAGCCCACAACAAGATTCAACTCGATCCGGATCTTGTAGACCACTAATTGGCGGTCCGGATCTTCCCAGATCCGCTAAAACTTCTGGAGCGCGTGTATTAGAGGATGTTTAGGCTATTTTTTGGTATCTGTTTAGTCCCACAAAGGGGGATTGTCCCGGATTACCTTTTTCTGTGGCTATAAATAGAACTCTCCCTCCTCTCATGTATCCCATCTCTCTCTTTGTGGCCGTCTTCCCTACTAAGAGTGAAGCCTTGAAGCAAAACTCTGGTGGAGGAAGGGCTGCTTGTATTTGAGTGAGTTAATAATAGATGTTTTCATTAGCATGTTATTTCTTGCTTAGTTAATTTCCTTTAATGTGCTTGCTTTGATGCTTGTTTTGTTTTATGTCATTTCAGCTTCTTTACTATTTCTTGCTTGATTAGTATAGTTTCATTTCAATATAATGCTTCATTTTGTTAAAGTAGTTAGTTTAAATATGTGTGAGTATTTCCATCCCCTTTGGGGGGGGGGGGGGGTGGAGTAGATGTGTGTACATGTTATGTAGATGGTATGAATGCTAGATATAATTGTTTGTGAGAAATATTAGTTTGCTTGCTTGAATTAATAAGAACTTTACTTGATGATTTCTGCCATAGTTAGGTACTTCCCATGCTTGTATGTTCTTAATAACAACCTTGCATTGCTCATATTAATCACCTAAGTTAGTGTTGTAAATGATAGGTTTTGCCATTAGGTACCTCTTATGCAATAACAAACACTAACTAACTTGAGCTTCTTGCATGCATTCACCACAACACTTATTTCATGTGCACACACACACACACTCCACCCCTTAGGGGTTTTCATTCCTGTGTTTTTATCTTCCTCATTAGTTGTTTAGCTTAGTTTGTTTTGTGATTTCATTTCAGCTTTGCTAGTTTACTAGTTTAGATTAGTGTAGTGTATTGTAATCCATCTTTCTTCCCTTTCTTTCCTACTCGCCTTCGCACAAACCAAACGTCGACCCACCTCCCTGTTGACGACCCGTATTTGCCAGCGCTTCAACGCGGCCGTGCACTTGGGGTTTAAATAAAACGATCAATCAGTCGCCAATTCGATCAAAGGAGATAGTGACATTGAGGAACAATTGGTGACACAAAAATTTAAGGAGTTTCTCAAAGAAGAGAAAGAAAGGAGAAAAGAGAAGAAGAAGAAGAGCAAGAGAAAAGAGAAGATGAGCAAAGCTCTCAAAGCAACTTGGGACACTTCATCATCTTCATCAATTGAAGGTGAATTCGCCTCGATGTGCTTCATGGCAATAGAAGATGACGATAGTGAGGTATCTTCTTGCTCTAGTTGTAATTCAATTGATTCAAATAATTCAAATGCATATAATGAACTTCAATGTGAATTCAATGAATTGTTTGAAAATTTTGAGAAAATTTGACAAAAGAATAAACTAGCAAGAAAGAAAATTAATGAGCTACAATCTCAAATTGAATCTATCATGAATGAGAAGAATGAATTGCTTGCCAGTCATGATAAAATTGCATTATAGAACACTCAATTAATTTATGAAATTGCAACTCTAAATGCGAAACATTCATGTAGTGATGATATTCAAGATCTAATTGCTAAGAATGTTCAATTACAAAAGGATCTTGAAAGATTTACTAAGGGGAAAGAAATGCTTCATAGGCATATTGGTAGTCAAAGACAATCTTTAGATAAGCATGGTGTAAGCTATTATGTTAACAACTACAAAAACCATGTTATTCACAATACTATGAATGGAAGGCATTTCTTTGTGAATAAGAGTTCCTCAAGTGTTTGGGCACCTAATACCAAAATGGGTTGGGTACCAAAAATTAATGTCAAAGGACCCAATGTTGTTTAGGTACCAAAATCTTCACTTGTAGGTACTTAGAAGAAGGAGAATTGATAGCGATCGGCTCAAGCAATAAAAGATCGATTCCAAGCTTCAAGGAAATCATTTGGATCAAATTCATAAAGTCGTCGTCGCTATAGAAAGGAGATTGGAACCAATACAAAATCGAGGATCAAAAGTTGGGTAATATTTTCAATCCTCTCAATCTTGACTATTTTAACAATTGGTTCTAATCTAGGATTGTAACATGCTTAATTGATATCATACATCATTGCTTTTAGGCTTTAGTGATAGGGGGAGCATATAATGTTATATCATCTTATTAAGGGGGAGAATTATGTAATCCTATACCTTTACATCATATGCTTGTATTGTTTGCATTTGATTGACGTCAAAGGGGGAGAATGATAAGGATTGAGCTTCAATTTACTCATACTATGCATATTTTTAGGGGAGCATCTTATACATGCGTGGTTTACATATATGAAGGGGGAGCAATCATATAGAAAATGAGAGAACTAAAATTGAAACTCAAGCATTAAGATATAGATTTGCCATCATAAAAAAAGGGGAGATTGTTGGATTTTTGGCATTAATCTATATTAATTTTGATAACTAATTAAACTAATCTTAATCAATCAACCTAATCAATCAAAGTGAGCAAACACGATTACATGCATTACATATATATTTGTATACTTGCAATCATCTTAATAGGTTGATCAAGACAATCAAGGAAAGAAGCATAGGGACAAAGACATCAAGACTCGAGACTTGTAATCAAAGCTTTGGACCAAGACATGTAATTTTGTATTTATTGAGTCCATAAGGTTTAATGTAAATTTGAGAACTAGGATTTTGTCCCGTCCATCATCGATAAACCGAACCCCTTTTGGTCAACCGAATCTTGTCTAGTTCGGTCCACCGAACACCTTTTAGATACTTGAATACTTCCCACTAGTAAAACTTAGGCGTTCCCTGGCATTTCCCCAACGGAAGACCGAACCACCTTCGGTCGACCGAATAGCCCTGGACCGGTTTTGACCTTTGCTCCAACGGTTGCACTCGAATCGAGTCCCTAGAGCCCAATTGACTTGACCCACTTCGGACGACCGAATACCTATCGGTCAACCGATTCCTTAATGGCCTTAGGAGACAATGGCTATTTACACGTGACACTTGACCATTATACCCAACAACTATTTGAGCTATAACTGTCAGCGCAAAACCCACGCTAACTTTTGTCTACCGAATTGTACACGGTCAACCGAACTTGAGTAGATCAGAGCCCAACCAATTCTACTGTCCACCTTAGAACGGTGAACCGAATGGACTTAGGTTAACCAAACTTAATTACGGCTAAATAGATAAAAGCTACTGGAGGTTGGTGAACGGTAATCCAATACATAATCGGTCAACCGAGTTCTTAATTCAGACCAATTCTTCGGACTACCATTTGGATAACGGTTGACCGAATATGCCTTGATTTCTGCCCGAGCTTAAGTCACATCTTGCATTCCTATTGGTCCATTTCCCCCACCAACCCCCAAACGGCTACTTGAGTTTGAATGCTTATAAATAGGACCTCATTTGTTGGTTTAGGATCTCTTGAACACTTCCTATCTATCAAATACTCAAAGCCAAATCCTCTCCATCTTCAAGCTCTCAATCGATAACACTCAAGCCTAAACTTCACCACTTGCATATCCAATTCCATATTAATATCCAAGTGTGCTCAAGTATAGAGTGTTAGTTAGATTGTGTTTCCATCTCCATATTCAAAGAATCACCAAGTTGTAAAGCTTCGAGGAAGCTCCCTCTCGTATTGTGATACGAGACACGAACGAGGCGAGGTTGTTCGCGAGGCTTGGAGTTGTAAACGACGTTGATCTCGGCCCGGAACGGAGATCGGTTAGTGGAACCGTAAGTGAGGCTTGGGGGATCGAGCGAGGCTTGCAAGGAGGACTAGGACCCGGGTGTGGGTGCCGAACCTCTCTAAACTTCGGTGTCGACAAATTTGTGGTTTGCAATTGTCTCTTCCTTAATCCTTCAATTATTATTTTTAATTCCACATTTATTTCTCGATTAGAGGGCCATAGATCCTAACAAATTCATATTTTGATAGTTTGTTTAGCATAATCCCTTGATTGTCCTCTTGATTGACATCATATCATGCATATATTCGTGTCTTATATCCTCTATGTAGTATCTAAGAAATGCTATGTTACGAGTTTTATCTTTAACTTTCAGGAATAAACAGGTTTGAGAATAAGAGACACAAAATGGACCAGGACGCAGGAAAAAAATTGATTTTTGAGACTTATGGACTGATATGCAAGAGGGAAGGACCCAGATGTAAACCAAAATGACCAATAAGCAAATCGAGATACTCCACGCCATCATGAGGAGTATTTTGGCAATTAGATTCGGGTCTAAACTCCCGCAATCACTTCAGGTGCACTACACATGAAGAAATCAACCCAACAACGTGTGTTCGAAGCCCAGATTGGATCAAAGCAATCCAGACAGCCAATTGGCAGTTCCAGACCGCCAATTGGCGGTTGGATTCGCTCCAAACCCGATTATGTTTAGCTGGGTGTTGTATTAGAGTATTTTATGTCCATTTATAGTATGCCATTAGTCCCACATTGGGGAATTGTCACTAGTTACCTTCTTCTATGACTATAAATAGAACTCTTCCTCCTCCCTTGTAAGGTACCCATTGCTTTGTGACATTCTCTCTACTTAGAGTAAGCCTTGGAGCAAAACTCAAGTGGAGAAGAATGCTACTTGTAATGTTAGTGATGTAAATAAAATATTTTTCTTAGTTTGTTTTAATGTTTTCTCTTTTAATTCTTGCATGCTTAGCTAAATTTTGTTTTATAGAAGTAATTTGTATGTTTCCTTTTCTTAATGTAGTTTGTAGTTGAATGAGTAGTGAGTAGTTCTATCCCCCTTTGATGGTGGAGTTGATGGTTATACAAGTCATGAAGAATGGGATGAATGCTATTTTTTGCTTTATGTGATGAATGTGGGTATGCTTGTCTGAATAAAAGTGAAAACTTGATGCTTTCTGCCATAATCATTAGGTACATCCCATGCTTGTTTAGGTTCTTAATAACAAACTTCTTTATGCTCATATTAATCAACTTGATTAGTGATTTGGATGATAGGTCTTGCCACACAAATTAGGTACTTCCTATGCATAAAAACACAACCTACACTTGTGCCCTATTTGAATGCATTCCTCACCACTTTATTTCATGTGTACACATACTCCACCCATTGGGGCCTTCTCTTCCAGATCTCCAGCTTGCTTTTATAGTTACTTAGTTTAGTTTCATTTCTTCTCGTGGTTTCATCTTCTTTGTTTGTTGCCTGCTAGTTTAACGTAGTTTAGTTATTGTAATCACACTTCTTCTCCCCTCATTTTCCACTGGATTTTCGACAAACTAGAGTGGACACACCTCCTTGTGGATCGACCCGTACATGCCCCGTCTTCACTAACGGTCGTGCACTTGCGGTTAAACTTAATTTCAATCAAGTTTTTGGTGTCGTTACCGGGGAGGTGCTCTGTCCAGACACTGGTTTGGATGATTCGAGTGGATTTGATCTTTCGTTTTTAGTTTTGTTTAATTTCAATGCATAGACAATGCACTAGGGATGTAGGTGGACAAATTTCTGAACCATTGGAGCTAACAAGTCCGCAAGTTAGCGGTCTATGACCGCTGATCGGTGGCCTGGCGAGTTCCTTTTACCCCCACAATTTCTTCTGTTAGTTGGTTGTGATAATATAGTTATCTGGGAGCCCAATTTTCCATGTTTTGACCTCTATATTGCTCCCAGATCAATCAATAAACCAATTAATTCCCCTTTTTAAGACAACTTGGACCATAAAACTCGAAGCAAAAGTTTAGACTAATTGTCATCTAGGTCATGCATCAATTGTATTGTGTTTGCTAGAATAGGCTTCTACCTTCACCCTCTACCCACGATAGTTTTAGGGATTCTTCCATTCTCCTATGAGTCATATTCTTCTCACCTACTTCTACATTCTAGTCTCCTCCCCTTTACACTCTTTGTAAGCGTTCTTGGGTTGAGTCGAGCACTTTTTGCGAGCTTGGCCTCGTGGTGGTGAGAGTGGTCGATTCGAGAGTTCTTTGGCAAGATGGATGGTTACATGGGTGACCATCCATATCATCATTGGGACCAGTACAATTCTCCCTAGTATTCCGGACCCATGCAGCCTGGGGTGGCTCAGACAAACACCTGGTATGGTTGGGACAATCTTAATTGTGTGGCTGAGCAATCTTCATATTGGGATAATATGAGAGAGGCACCGACTGCTACACCACTATCTAGTTATGTCGGATCATATGCTGGTCAACAAACTTAGACATTACAACAAACTTTGGCCTCTTTCATGCGTGCGATAGATGACATGAGTGCACTGGTGGCTCCAGTAGCTGTACCATATGAATGTTGTGGGTTGAGTGGTCACGTTATCAAGGAATGTCCTTACGTTCCCCCAGAGCCTGAGTACGAGCATAACTTCTCCCAAAATGCTCAATGTGACCATTATACATGCGCGTAGAACCCGAGAGGGATGGATTCATGGGGATTCAAATTTTTATACATTATGCCCACCCCGTTATTCTCCTCCCGAATACTCACATTCTCAGCCCATCAACATCCAACCCAACAATTTCCCAAATTCTGACTTGAGCTTCAATGTTGACCCCAAACTTGATTCCTTAAAACAAACCCTCCAAACGTTCATGGGAACCACTCAAAATTTATTGAAATTCAACTTGAATTCCTTGCAAACCATGGAAATGCAAGTGAGTCAAATGACACAACAATTAAGTGAACATGACGATGGTCGCCTTTCTCCTCAACATGAGGATTCATCTTTTGATATCGAACCACCACCACATCCATAAATTCAAAGCACATTCTTTCCGAGTCAAACTCCTAGTCAGTCTGAGGGACTTGGGGTTTCCATTCACAATCACTTGGTGGAGGATTCGATTCCAATTGAGAATAGCATTGACTAGTTCTATTAAGAGTCGGCATAGGATTGTGTCTTACCTTCTTGTTTTGTGACCCTTGAGCCACATGATCTTATTGTTGTGCCGCTTAAGGAGTCACCTGTGGTGGAGCACGAGCCCCTTAGTACCCTTAATTTCATACTACCTAATGAGTGTTTGCCTCTCACTATTGTTCCTGATCATCTTGAAAATGATGGGACATCAAATAATTACATCACCAATGGGGTATTGGGAGTGCCTTAGAGGATACTTTGGGTAAGAGACCCACCTTTTGTTTTTCTGGTGAGTTGGACATGCATAGTGAGGTTCTTGACCTTGTGCCAACCCTCCAACCTGTTGGTTGGAGAGGTTGGATTGACGATCATAACTTCAGTACTGCAACGGGAGAAACTCTTCTTCCGTTGCATAATATTTCCCAAATCTTAAGAGGTTCGAGCTCTTACAGTTTGATCCTTTGAATGAGACACTTTTGTGTCTAATTCATGAACCTCTCCTTGCATTTTTTTCACTTTGTGAGGGGGGCACGCATGAGTCTTTTGGCCCCACGTGGTGTCATGTTCCCATTCCATGTGTATTGACCCCCTTTTGAGGTACCCATTTGATGTCCTTTGACAAATGAAGATGGGAACTTATTTGTTGTACATAACTATATTTCAAAAAAAACAACAATAAAAGACTCCACTAGTGAGCATTGATTGTTGTGGGCTCCAACCCTTGTGTGTTTGGGCCCCATTTGTTTCACGTATTTGTATCCCTTCTTTAGTATTTCACAGGTTTTGATGGGAATTCGGGTTTGTGTCCATCAACCGAACCATGAACTTTCCTTTGTGCTTCACATTGGTGAGATCTTTTCTTTTTCATGCAACAATCCATGTAATATCATGCTCACATTCATTAAGGACAATGCATGAAGTAAGTGTGTGTGTTTGGGGGGGTTACGTGTGTACATAGTCGAGTCTTTCTCCTTTTGTTTTGTTATCTTTTGTTTGAATTGTTAGGGTCATGTTAGTGTGCTGCTTTTAATATCGATATATCTGCTTGCCATGATCCTTGTGTGACTTGTCTTCTTTTGCATGCCTAGTGCCTTAAAATGTTCATTTCTTTTAAAAAACTTCAAGTGTTTGCGAAAGAAAATGTTTTGTGGGTTTTTCATGTGTTTAGCATGTGCAAAATGTATGTGAGGCAAAGTAAAAGGAAAGCTCCCAAAATTGTCTTGAACGTGATGCATTAGGATATCTAGTATACCGGCTTTATGTCTTATCGAGTCGTAAGGATGCACCCCAGTTTTCCTTTGGGGGCGAGTAATCATAAGGTTTCAGTACTCAAATAAACAAAGAAGTCGACCCTTAACCTAGTGTGTCAAATAATTCGTGTCTGTTAGTATACGGAAGTTTGTCGTAGTCAGGGAACCTTAAACTCTTTTTCTGAAACCTTAAGTGTAGGGTTTTGGTTTCCATTTAGATAATAAATAAGTGGTGTTCTCTCTTCTCGCACGACTCCTATCACTCAGGAAATTAGGTCTGAGGGGACTTAGTGCCTGGTACGTTCGAGTCATCTAACTTGGGATGCACCGACCGAACTCATACTACACGAGTTGTAGGGATCACCCTATGTGGAGATTTGGGGGAAGGTGTACGTGATAGTGTAGTCCTCACGTACAATGATGCACGAAACCCGACCCTGGGAGAATCAAACACCAACTAGTGTAATCCATACTGATCCAAAAAGAAGAAGAAAAATGATGATAAAAAGACAAATGAGAACCTAAATGGATTGTACACTTTGTATGACTTGAGGATGTTAAGGTTGCATATGTCTGTCACTTAAGTCTTTAACTAACATACATGAATGGTTCATTAGGTTGGTGTGTGTAATAAATACCTATATAGAGTCGGCCCGTAGCATTACCGTGTCCAATGATCGTAAAAAATGAGTCCATCAAGTCGTGTGCTAGGTTGAATAATGTATCTATGTTCAAATTTTGTGGGTGTATCCGCTGAGAATCCTCAGGAGACAACACTCCTCCTTGGAGACAAGGAGATTTAATGGCTTGTTGCACATGCTAAGTGCAACTGTGATTCCTACGAAAGTGAGTTACGATTTCCCTATTTTACGTATGTTTGTCCTTTCTTCCATGTTAATCTTTCTTTGTTTGACATCATATCATGCATATATTTGTGTCTTATATCCTTTATTTTTAGCCTAAGCAATGCAACATAACGAGTTTTACGTTTAAGTTTCTAGAATAAACAAATTTCAGAAGAAGAGACTAAAAATGACTTAAAAGCAAGTAAAAGGACTAAGATGCAAGACTTATGGACTGAGATGCAAGAGAGAAGGACCCGGATGTAAAACCAAAAGAACCAATGAGCAAATCAAGAAGCTCCCCACCATCATGAGGAGTATTTTGGCAATTAGATCCGGGTCTAAGCTCCAACAACCACTTTGGGTGCACCCAACATGAAGAAATCGATCCAAAAAAGTCTTCACCAAAGCACAACCTGATTAGCCCAACCCAGAACGCCATTTGGTTGTTCCAAATTGCCAATTGGTGGTCTATTTGGATCCAAACCCGATAATCCTCAGCCGAGGTGATGTATTATTGTGTATTTAGTACATTTATGATTTCTATTTAGTCCCATACTGGGGATTGTCATAAGATTTAGACACTTCCAATGCTTGGTTTCCTCATGTTTATTGGCTGAAATTTCCTATTTGGCATGCTAAATCTTAGTCGTGTGTTTGTATTAGTGTTTAATTGCTTGATTGATTGAAGAAACTTTGTTTTGATGCGTTTTGCCATAACTTTAGACACTTCCCATGCTTAGCTTTGTTCTTCACACGAGTTCCTGGTTTTTGATACGTTTTGCCATAATGTTAGACACTTCCCATGCTTAGCCTCATCTTGTGATAATCAAGTAGTGATAGCTAGTATGTTGTTGTTAAACATTTTAAATACCACAAGTGCACGACGTCGGTGAAGATGCGGCAAGTACGGTCGATCCACGGGGAGGTGAGTAGACTCTGGTTTATCTGAAATCAAGTGGTGAGAAAGGGGAAAGTGATTTGATTATGCTAAGCTATACTACACTAAACTAGTAAGTAAGAAATGCGAAATAAAGCAACTAAAGATTGGAAATCAGGAAGAGAAACACCTAAGGGGTGGAGTGTGTGCACATATGAAGTGAAATAAGTGATGAACGATGCATGTAAGAATGTATGTGTGTGTGTTGTGTGTGTGTTTTCATGCGTAGGAAGTGTCTAAAGATGTGGCAAAACCTTTCAATCCATTCACACAACGTATTGGCAATTACTACTTGATTATTATAAGACTAGGCTCAGCATGACAAGTGTCTAAATATATGGCAAGACTTATCAAAAACCATAAACTCATGTAAAGAACAAAACTAAGCATGAGAGGTGTCTAAATCTTATGGAAATATCCATCAAAACAAAGTTTCTTCTATCAATCAAGCAACCACAAATACAAACACTTAACTAACATGTAGCATATTCAACATGAAATTTCAGTCAATAAACATGAGGAAACTAAGCATGGGAAGTGTCTAAATCTGATGGCAAAATCCATCAAAAATCCCACAACATGTAGATGATTAAAATACCCCCAATTAACATAAAAGCATGCAAGTTTACACAATCGAAAATTCATCAAACACCAAACATCACAACATATATGTACATCATCTCAACCCCCCAAAGGGGGACTACTCACTAATCATTAACCTAACTATTATGTGAAGAGGGGAAAACAAATTAAATAAGTCTACTAAGATTAATGAAATGAAATTAAGCTAAGCATGCAACAAGATAAAGGAGACAACATTAGACTAACAAAAAATTCCTTTATTAAATAACTCACATTACAAACATCATCTCCCTACTTGAGTTTTTGCTTCAAGGCTTGACTCTAAGTAGAGGGATTGCGTGAAACTACTAAAAATTGATAAACACAACATAATAAACAACCACGCGAAGTCGGGTCGAAATTAGAACAAAATGGGCCGCCAATTGGCGGTCACGTTTTGTCTGATTTGCTCCAAATTTGTATATAATCTTCAATGCTCATCTTTATGACGTGTGGTGCAATTGGATTGGTTATTTGAGTGTTGGCCCGAATCTAATTACCAAAATACTCCTCTTGATGGTGTGGAGTGTCTTGATTTGCTCATTGATCATTTTGGCTTACATTCGTGTCCATCCATCTTGCAAAGAGGTCCATAGGTCTCATAGATCAGTCCTTTTTCCTCGCATTTTAGTCCTTCTTCTCTTCCCTTCTCTATTTAATTACCTAATACCTGAAATATAACAACAAACACTCGAGTAACACAAAATTGTGGTAAAATAAAGGATATAGCATGAGTATGATGCATGATATGCTACTAATCAGTTGTGTGAATGGATTAATAGCTTTTGTCATATCTTTAGACACTTCCTATGCATGATGACACACACATGACACACACACATGCTTACATACGTCATTCATCACTTCTCTCACCTCATTTATGTTCACACTCCACCTCTTGGAGGTTGTTATTCCTGAATTTCATCTTCCTGATTTGTTGCTTAATTGTTTAGTGTACTTTAGTTTTGTGCAGCATTTTCAAATGCTCTTTTTAGTATAAATACTGAAAACATAGGCTTCTCATATCATTAAATAAGGTTAATGTTTAGATTATGCAGGTGGCAGTTAGAGAAGAAATGTACGACTTTGTACCTTGTCTTCACTAACAAAATATGTTCTACGTGACTAACATAAATATGAGACACCATTTACTTAGTAAAAAAACTAAAAAAAAACTTACAATGTTGGTTTTTGGAAAACCGACGTGGTAGGTGGTCTACCACGTCGGTTTTCTGTTAAACCGATGTAGTAGGGAAAAACAATTTCCTATTTTTATACCCTACAACGTTGGTTTTATAAAACACCGACGTCGTAGACACCCTACAATGTCGGTTTTCTATAACATCGACGTTGTAGGGTATAAAAATAAAAAAATAAAAAATTGACGAACGGTTCTATTACGTCGGAATTTAGACCGACGTGAAAGAGTACCCCAATGTAACGTCTCCCACCTACCACGTCGGTCAACCAAAGTGGTCAAACCGACGTTGTACCCCCTTAATATCCGACGTGATAGCCCTCGTTTCCAGCAGTGTAAGGACTTAAGTGACAGACATGGGAAACCATAACATCCTCAAGTGATACAAAGTGTAAAGTCCATTAAGGTTCTTATTTGTCTTCTTTGTTTCTTTTTCTTCTTCTTTTTGGAGCATTATGAGTTACACTAGTTGGTGTTTGATTCTCCCAGGGTCGGGTTTTGTGCATCATTGCCTGTAAGGACTTACACTATCACGTACACCTTCCCCCAAATCTCCACATAGGGCGATCCCTACCACCCGTGTAACGGGAGTTCGGTCAGTGCATCCCAAGTCAGATGACTCGAAAGCACCCAGAAATAAGTCCCCTCGGACCTAATTTCCCGAGTGATAGGAGTCGAACGAGAAGAGACAACACCACTTATTTATTCTCTACATAGGAACCAAAACCTCTACAATTAAGGTTTCACAACAACATTTTAAGGGTCCCTGACTACGACAAACTTACTTATACTAACAGACAAGAATTATTTGACTCACTAGGTTTAGGGTGAACTTCCTTAATTGTTAAATTTTAAGGGTCCCGAGTGATAGGAGTGTTTTGTTCTTTTTTTGGTTATAAAGAAGATATATACATCAACGAAGATATTCTCATAATCATTTGGTCAAGGAACATCAAATGAGAACATCAAGTCATGAGGCCCAAAGATTTACTAAGATGGGCACACTTCACTGGTAACTTGAGGTATCATGCTGGGTGAAAGGTTAAAACTGATAGGCTCAAACCCCTCATGGTACTGGTTGGGCGTAGGCAACATGCATGAGGGGAGTTGTATTGTCTGACTAGGGTTTAGTTGCTTATCGAACAAACCCTCCAACCAATAGATGGGTGCTTCAGAATGAGTTCCCCAGGCTCATTCGAGGGATGTGGCACCCCAGTTTCACTAAGAATGGGGCTTCTCCCAAAGTAATCCAACAAGGACCACCCATCCTCCTGTATATTATCAAGCATAAGCTCAGTCACGTGAATGTGAGGAGGGTAAATTTTCTTGTCAACATGAGGATTTATCTTCTGATATCGAACCACCACCACATCCACAAATTCAAAGCACAATCTTTCAAAGTCAAACTCCTAGTCAGTCTGAGGGACTTGGGTTTCAATTCACAATCACTTGGTGAAGGATTCGATACCAATTGAGAAAAACATGGACCAACTTCTTTATGAGTCGGCACAGGTTTGTGCCTTATCATTTTGTCTCGTGGCCATTGAGCCTCATGATCTTCATGTTGTGCCTTTTAAGGACTCACCTCTGGTGGAGCATGAGCTCCCTAATACCCTTAATTTGAAACGACCTGATGAGAGTTTGCCTCTCACTATTTTCCTGATCATTATGGAAATGATGGGATATCAAACAATTACATGAGATGGTGAGTCGGACATGAACGTTGTTCTTGACCTCATTCCGACCCACCAGCCTGTTGGTTGGAGAGTTTGGATTGATGGTCATAACTTCAGTACCGCAACGGGAGAAACTCTTCTTCCGTTGCCCCATATTTCCCAAACTCTTGAGAGGTTCAAGGTCTTTCAGTTTGATCATTTGAATGAGATGCCTTTGCATCTAATTCATAAACCTCTCCTTTCATCTTGTGCTCTTTGTGAGTGGGGCTCAAACATGAGTATTCTGGCACCGCATGGTGTCATGTTCCCTTTCCAAGTGTATTGACCCACTTTTGAGGTTACCATTTGATGTCCTTTAACAAATGAAGATGAGAACTTATTTTCATACATAGTTATATTCAAAACAAAACAAAAAAGTACAATAAAATACTGCATGAGCGAGCATTGATTGTTGTAGGCCCCAACCCTTGTGTATTTGGGCCCTTTTTCTTTCATGTATTTGTATCCCTTCTTTAGCATCTCACAGGTTGAGGGAATTTGGGTTTGTGTCCATCAACATAACCATGAACTTTCTTTTGCGCTTCCTGATGGTGAGATCTTTCTTTTTTCATGCATAAGTCCATATAATATCTTGCTCACATTCCTTCGGGACAATGCATGAAGTAGGTGTGTCGGGAGTATTTTACGTGTGTACATAGTCGAGTCTTTTTCCATTGATTTTGTTTTCTTTTGTGTGTGTTGTTAGGGTCATGATAATGTGCTGCATTTAATATCGATATATCGGTTTGCCATGATCTGTGGGTAACTTGTCTTGTTTTGCTTGCCTAGTGCTTTAAAATTTTCACATTTCTTTCAAAATCTTCATGTGTTTGCGAAAGAAAATGTTTTGTGGGTTTTAAATGTGTTTAGCATGTGCAAAACCGTTGTGAGGCAATGTAAAACGAAAGCCCCCAAAATTGTCTGAACTTGATGCATTAGTCTAGTACAGTGCCTTTAGGACATATCTAGTCATTAGGATGCACCCCGGCCTTCCCTCGGGGGGTGAGTAATTGTAGGGTCTCAGTACTTCAACAATTAAAGAAGTCAACCCTGAGCCTAGTGAGTCAATAATTCGTGTTTGTTAATATAAGGAAGTTTGTTGTAGTCAAGGACCCTTTAACTCCTGTTGTGAGACATTAAGTGTAGGGGTTTTGGTGCATGTGTAGATAAGAAATAAGTGAGTAGGTGTCCTCTCTTCTCGCACGCTCCTATCACTCGGGAAATTAGGTCCAAGGGGACTTTGTGTCTGGTGCTTTCGAGTCATCTGACTTGGGATGCACCGATCAAACTCCCATTACACGGGTGGTAGGGATTTACCTATGTGGATATGTGGGGAAGGTGTACGTGATAGTGTAAGTCCTCATAGGCAACGATGCACAAAAAATTACGCTGGGAGAATGAAACACCAACTAACAGAAAAAAGAAGAAGAAAAAAAAGGTAATACAAATAAGAACCGTAATGGACTTTATACTTTGTATCACTTGAGGAGGTTAACGTTGTCCATGTCTTTCACTTAAGTCCTTAATTAATTTTCACGAATGATTCATTAGGCGAGGTGTGTGGACTGGATACATGTATAGAGTCGGCCTGTAGGATTACCGCGTCCAATGATCGATAAAAATGAGTCCATCGAGTCGAGTTTCTATATTGAATAATGCATATATGTTTGGATTTTGTGGGTATATCCATGGAAATCCCTCAGTAGACAACACTTCTCCTCCTTGGCGACAAGGAGGTTTAACGACTTGTTGCACGTGCTAAGTGCAACCGAGATTCCTACGAAAGTAAGTTAGGATTTCCTTGTTTTCCCTTCACATCATATCATGCATATATTGTGTCTTATATCCTTTATTCTTAGCCTAAGCAATACTATGTAACGAGTTTTATGTTTAAGTTTCAGGAATAAATAGGCTTGAGAAGGAGAGACTCTAAAAGGACTTAAAAGCAAGAAAATGGACTAAGTTGCAAGACTTATGGACTAAGATGCAAGAAAGAGGGACCCGAATGCAAAACCAAAGGACCAATAAACAAATGAAGAAACTCCACACCATCATGAGGAGTATTGTGGCAACTGGATTCGGGTCGCAAGCTACACAACCGATTGGGGTGCATCAGACATGAAGAAATCAAGCCAGACAACCACAATCCAAAACACAACCCGATCTAGACCTTATAGGCACCAGATCTGCCGGAAAATCTTGGTCTTTCGAAAATAATAGTGGTGTCGGGGAGGAAGCTCCCTACAGTGCCCACAAAACCAATGGGCGTGATAACTTCCAAACTGTTCATCAACCGCTCAGGGGTGCGACCCAACACACCCACAAACTGCTCCGAGATAAACGAGTGCATAGCTCCACAATCTTACTCTAGCTACTAAACCAACAATAAAAAGGGTACCTTCCACCACGGTGTGGGTGTCTCTCACCTCCTCTGCCTGGATGATAAAGATTCGTCTAGTGCTCCTTCCCTATTATGGTGGTGCAATGGTTCGACTGAATCCACCTCTACCTACTGTGGATGGTCATGGTCACCCAATGGACTCGCACGAGCTGCTTGGATTATCTCGAACATAGTGACCATACTAACCACAACCCAAACAAACTCCAGGACGGAACCAACACTGCCGTCCGGGGTGAACTCTGCCACAAATCCTACACTACTCAGGTAGAGGTTTACCATTACCTTCAATCCGGGGCCTTGACCGGATCCTTGCAAAATGCCTCGTTGCATGACCACTCAAATTTCCCTGCGACTTCCTTGCATCTTGGTTATCCTTGTCCATGATAGTCGCACACTTCACAACATCCGTGGATGAGGGTTTCTGTGGACAAGGCAGCACTATCACAAGAACCATGAAAATGCATACTAGGCATCAACAGTCGACTGAAAATGACCCGGGGGTCGAATGTTTACCTTGAATCAGCCAAAAGTTCAAACCACAACATAGTCGGTCGAGCAAAACATAAGTCCAATGGTCGAACCAAAGTTACAAGCAGTCGACCGTTTCAATGGTCTAAGCCCAGGTCCAACTAACTTAACAACATAAGAGTTAAACGACAAAGGGGGTCTCGTTTGACCAAAAATAGCAGAGCCTCAAACCACAACCTCTAACTACCACTGGTCGAACTAAAATCACCAGGCGGTCGACCATTTGGCACATAAACCATCCTTCAAACTTGTACATACTGGTTGTACAACCAAGAAAGTACACTTAATGTCATCGGTCGAATTGGTCTAAGGCGGTCGACTGTTTAAAAGGTCTAGGCCTCAACTGACTTACTACAGGTGCAATCGGTCGAACGTCAAAAAGGTCATGTCCGACCAAAAATAATAGAGCTTACCCAAAAGGACAACCAAACGACCACTGGAAGGCATCGTTCGACCAGTTCTTGGCAGACTCCCACAATTACAGTATGACCGGCTGATCGAAACACATGTCGGTCGACCGTTCTCCTTCAACAACTCAGTTGTACTCTTGGCACTGAGACCTCGGGCCACCAGCAACGACTCTGACCTCACCCACACCTTGGGTGAGTACTAAAAAGGAATTTGGCATACGTTAAAATGCTTGCACGAGTTCCGAAAGTTGCTGACGATCACCACCATACCAACCTTCTTCTTCGGTGAATTCCTCACACTGGCTACGATCACAACACCTCTGGCCACACCTATTGCTTTCCTTGTTCACCAAACACCACGACACAACTTAGTTCAGAGAGAGAGATAAGCTGAGTAGAGACAAAGAGTGAGAAGAGAAGAAAAGAAAATAAGCGTTGCTCTTATAAACCCCAACTTCTCATAAACCACCACTCAAAATCGTCCACCTCACAAACACATTTCCCTCCCATATAAAGCATGACTAAACCACTAATTAAGGATTAGGTTCTAACATTCATCATGAGTCTGTGATAGGTGGATGATGTCGAGGTTCCTTGTGACTGCTATGATTGTCGTGGCTGGCTCAATTTTTGAGCATTAGTGTCTAACAAAAAACACGAATAATAATACATTAAATTAACATCACTAACGTTAGCATAAAAATTAAGACACTATATTTATAATGATTGTAAGTTTTTGAAGAACATGTTGTGGAAACTTAATGAACCTAACAGGAGTGTTTCAATTAAGTATTAACCGCAAGTGCACAGTCGCGATAAAGCAGTGGAAAGTATGGGTCGAGTCTAAAGGGAGGTGTGTCAACTATGGTTCTACGAAAATAAAGTGGAAAATAAAAGGGAGAAGAAGGTGCTTAAGCTACACTAAACTAGCAAGCAACAAACAAGGAGATGAAAGCACGAGAGGAATTGAAGCTAAACTAAGTTCTATCAAAACAAGATGATAATCAGGAAGAAAACCCCCCAAGGGGTGGAGTGTGTGTACACATAAAATAAAGTGGTGAAGAATACATTCCATAGGGCACAAGTGTAGGTTCTGTTTTTATGCATAGGAAGTACCTAATGGTTGTGGCAAGACCTATAATCCAAATCACTAACCTAGTTGATTAACATGAGCATAAATAAGTTGGTTATTAAGGACCTAAACAAGTATGTGAAATACCTAATGATTATGGCAGAACCCATCAAGTTAAGTATTCTCTTTTAAACCAACAAGAATACACTCACATTAATAACATAAAGCAAAAGATAGCATTCATCACATTCTTCACTACATGTATAACCATCAACTCCACCCTCAAAGGGGGATGGAACTACTCCCTACTCATTAAGCTAACATTTATAGTAAGAAAAGGAAACATGCTAATTAAGTCTACTAAGACAAAACACAATTAATCGAAGCTTGCAAGAATTGAAAGAGACAAAATAAAACTAACAAAACTTTCTTTTATTCATCACTCACATTACAAGTAGCATCTCACCACTAGAGTTCTGATCCAAGGCTTTACTCTTAGTAGAGGAATGACCACCAAGCAAGGAGTGTTTTACAAAAGAGGAAGAGAAGTTCTATTTGTAGACATGAAAAAGGCAACTGGGAAAATCTCTCGGTGTGAGACTAATGAAACTTCTACAAATGGATAAAGAAAACATAATACACAACCACAAGAAGGCTGGTCGGATCCTAACCCAACTAGACCGCCAATTGGCTGTCAATTTTGGTCGGATTCGACCCATTTTCTGTTGGCATCTTCAGTTTGTCAATTGTCCACGTGAGGTGCAACCGGATTGGTTGTTTGAGTCTAGGCCCAAATCTAATTGCCAAAATACTCTTGATGATGGTGTGGAGTTTCTCGATTTGCTAATTGGTCATTTTGGCTTACATTGAGGTCCTTCCCTCTAGTTGATAGGTCCATAAATCTCACGGATCAGTCATTTTTCTTGCATTTTGGTCCTTTTATCATTATTTCTCTTCTTTATTGCCTAAACCCTGAAACATATCAAATAAACACTCGAGTAGCACAAATATAGGGTAAAATAAAGGATATATAGCATGAATGCAATGTATGATATGTTATTAATCAAATACCCCCACACTTACCTTTTCCTAGTCCCGAGCAAAACAAAAAAGAGAAAAATGAAAGATTCGGAAACCATACGAAAAATAGGGAAATCCTAACTCACTTTCGTAGGAACCATGGTTGCACTTAGCACGTGCAACAAGCAGTTAAACCCCCGTGTCTCCAAGGAGGAGTGGTGTCTCCCGAGGGTTTTCAACAGATACACCCACCAAATCTGAACATTGATGCATTATTCAACCTAGCAACTCGTCTCGTCGGACCAACTTTTGTCGATCATTGGACACGGTAATCCGACCGTCCAACTCTTTATATGTATCCAATCTACACACCTAGCCTAGTGAACCATTCGTTAAAGTTAATTAAGGACTCAAGTGAAAGACATGGGCAACCTTAACATCCCCAAGTGATACAAAGTGTAAAGTCCATTAAGGTTCTTATTTTTATTACCACCTTCTTCTTTTTTTATCTTTTTTTGTCTTCTCTTTTTGTTATCTTTTTTCTAGTTGGTGTCCAACTCTCCCACGGTCAGGTTTCGTGCATCATTGCCTATGAGAACTTAGATTATCACGTACACCTTCCCCAAATCTCCACATAAGGGTATCCCTACCACCTGTGTAATGGGTGTTCGGTCGATGCATCCCAAATCAGATGACTCGAAAGCATTAAGCACTAAGTCCCCTTGGATGTAATTTCCCGAGTGATAGGAGTCGTGCAAGAAGAGAGAACACCCTACTCACTTATTAATTATCTACACATGACCCAAAACCCCTCCACTTGTGGTTTCACAAGAGTTTAAGGGTCCCTGACTACGACAAACTTCCTCATACTAACAAACACGAATTATTTGACTAACATGGTTTTGGGTAGACTTCTTTGTTTATTGAGTATTGAAACCCTTTGATTACTCTCCCCCCGAGGGAAAACCGGAGTGCATCCTTAGGACTAGATATGGCATAAAGTCGGTGTACTAGATATCCTAATGCATCATGTTCAAGTCAATTCTAGGAGCTTCCTTTTTACTTTGCCTCTGAACGGTTTTGCACATGCTAAACAAATGTAAAACCCACAAAACATTTTCTTTCGCACACACATGAAGAATTTTGAAAGAAATCTAAAAATAATAAAGTACTAGGTAAGCAAAAGAAGGCAAGTCACCCAAGAATCATGACAAGAAGATATATCGATATTAAATGCAGCAACCCTAACATGACCCTAACAATGCAAACAAAAGAAAACAAAACAAAAGGAGAAAGACTCGACTATGCATTGTCCTGAATGAATGCAAGCATGATACTACATGGATTTATGCATGAAAAATAAAAGATCTCACCAACGTGAAGCGCAAAGGGAAGTTCATGGTTATGTGGATGGACATAAACCCTAATTCCCCAAAACAAGTAAGATACTTAAGAAGGGATACAAATACCTGAAACAAATGTGGCCCAAATACACAAGGGTTGGAGCCCACAACAACGTATACTCTCTCTTGTAGTCTTTTTTTCCTTTTTTTGAAATATAATTATGTACAAAAATAAGTTGCCAATGTCATTTGCCGAAGGACATCAAATGGGAACCTTAAACGTGGGTCAATGCACTTAGAATAGGAATATGACACAATGTGGGGCCAAAATACTTATGTGTGAGCTGTTGGATTTTGTGCCCTATAGTATGTATATAATTTCGAATTTTTATAAACATATAGGATCGAAACATTCATATTTTTTTCGATTTTCATATAGACATGCATTTGTTTGTCCTAATTATTTAACATGTATTAGAACAAACAAACAATTGTAAAGAGGATCATACCTAGAGGTTCTCTAAAACCTCTTGAAGATCTATAGTCGCGTTGCCGCTCGAATCGCCCGGTGGATTGCCTCCGAGTATTCACCAAACTCTAAACGAGATTCAAGAGAGAAGAGCTAGCCTCTCAATCTCCAATAGGGTTTAGAATCCAATTACTAACCCCTCTTTAGTTTCCTTGAGAAGAAGATCTCTGAAAACTAAAACTAATCTTAAGAATTAAGGAAATTTCGTGGAGAATTATGGAGAGAGATTTTTGCATGAGAAAATAATGAATTAATTAATGAGGTAATGAGATAAACTTGTATTTATAAGTTCTCTCCAAATTATATATTCATGTGCAACCTCTTGCCCATGATTTCATGCAAACTTCCATCTAACCATCCATTATTTGTTAACAAAAATAATCTAGGCCACGAATTAAATCAATTATGGACCAATTCCATGCATGATCTAATTAATTCTTAAATTAATTTTGCAGATAACCGTCTGGACCGGTCGACCGTTTGGAGGTTCGGTCGACCGCTCGAACCAAGTTTCGGTCGACCGTTGGACACTCGGTCGACCGTTCACAACAATAAAATATTTCATCGCAATGTTCGGTCGACCGACCGATAGGTTCGGTCGACCGTTCCAAACAGAAGAAAATTCCCTGTTATCGGTCGAGACGTGTCCAGTCGACCGTGCACCGATCGGTCGACCGTTTACTGCTAACCGGTCGACCGTTTTGCACAGTACTGCAGACTTGTCAAATTTCGGTTTAACCCCTACAAAATTTGACATTTCGGGATTAGTAGTAAATTCACAACTTATGTAACATATTATCCTGTGTAATGATAAATCATTACACCCCATAATATTTACATCACATATGAATTTAATTTAGATTCTAATTATGTTATTAATCACAACATAATTTTGATTTTGCTTTTTCACCCCATGTGTCATATTTTCTACATGAAACCCGACACATCTTATGAACTCAAAATCCTCATTTCTCGTTTTCCAGTTTTGTGGTGTGACCTATGGGAGGATCTAAACTAAGTTGGCAGTGATATTAAGAGCTTAATATCACAAGCTATAAGCGGTATCTAGCTACACATTATAGCTCCCAATTAGTTAGATGTCTTAATTCCACTCGAATCAAAACCCGATCCATTTAGTGATGGAGTGCACCACTCGAATCAAAACCCGATCCATTTAGTATTCATTTCTTGATCTTTTTAAGCTAGTTACAAATATGTGACTTAACTCAAATCACATTGTGCACATTAAAACTTTGCTTCTTCAAGGGGCCCACTAATATCATCACTCAATTAAGAGGGGCAATGATAATCTTTTGACTAACTATCTTCTCCAATAAAAGTCATACTTAATCAACTAATGCGTTTACACTACACTCATCGATAGCTCAAGACACTAGTCTAATTAAGCAATTCTTAAGTGATCGGATATAAGTCTCATATAAAAGGACCAAAGACACAGTAAAATATTAATGACACAGAAACACATTTCTATAATATTTTACTTGTTAGGTCAATTCAGTATACAAAAGTACTATTTTCCTCTTTTGTGTACCCGTGTTGTCGCTCACTTGTAGAGCTACAATGATCTATGATCAACACGACAATCTTAACTCGGTAATTAATGTCCCATGTTAATTACCATGATTGTGAATATCTTTTGTTTTATGTAAACCAATATCTTTTAGAGCTCTACGGTTAAGGACCAAGAGTCTCTTCCTTAACACTTCTAAAAGACGAATAACATAAACAAGGAGCAAAATTATTTCTCATTCAATTCATAACAATTGACATTTAAAAGTAAAACTTTTATAACACATTCCCTTCAATCTCCCACTTGTTATTAAAGTTTTCTTTCACATACATACTCAATGTATAAAACAATAATAACTAGGGTAAACCCCATTTCATATCAATCATCAAGCCAATCTACATGGTTCCTCAATCCCATGGACTCGAAATGCATTTCGCCCTTGGCTTGGGATAAGGGTTTTGTGAATGGATCAGTTGTGTTGTTGTTGGTGTCCAACCATAAAAGATTTCTTTTGCCTTCGTCGATGAGGTCACGTGTCACGAAGTACTTACGATCCATGAACTTCACTTTGTGGTGTGATTTGGGATCCTTGATTTGCGAGATAGATGCACTATTATTGCAAAAAAGCTCTACTGGTTCCTCGCTCGAGGGAACTACTCCAAGCTCTTCAAGGAACTTCTTAATCCACACTCCTTCCTTGCTCGCTTCAGCGACAGCCATTACTTCAGAAGCAGTGGTTGAGTCGGCCGTAGTGCTTTGCTTCCAACTACGCCAACTCACAGCTCCACCATTCAGAAGGAAGACGTATCCTGATTGCGACCTTCTATCGTCTGGATCACTCATGAAACTCGCATCCGAGTAACCCTCGGCTATCAACTCCCTTTGTCCTCCATAAACAAGAATCTTATCCTTAGTCTGGTTAAGGTACTTCAGGATATTCTTGACCGCAGTCCAATGCTCAGGACCTGCGTTGGATTGGTGATGACTTGTCACGCTTAGAGCATACGAGACATCGGGTCTTGTGCAAGTCATCGCGTACATGATCGACCCAATTTCCGAAGCATAAGGGACATCCTTCATGTACTCTAAGTCCTTACGTGATTGCGCACGTTTAGACTTCTTGAGTTGCACACCCATACTCAATGGCACACTGCCCTTTTTGGAGTTGTTCATCTTGAACCTTTCCAAGACCTTGTCAATGTATGTACGTTGACTTAGGCCAATGAGTCTACGGGATCTATCTCGATATATCTTGATTCCCAAGATGTATTGAGCCTCACCCATATCTTTCATTGAAAATGCAGATTTCAATGAACTTCTCGTTTGCTCAAGGAAAGGAATATGATTGCCCATAAGCAATATGTCATCGACATATAAAATTAGGAATACTACATGGATCCCACTAACCTTCTTGTAGATACAAGGTTCTTCCTTAATTTGAATGAAGTGAAGCTTCTTCACTTCCTCGCCAAAGCATTTGTTCCAACTCCTTGATGCTTGCTTCAATCCATAAATGGATCTTTGACGCTTGCATACCTTCTCGCTATTCTTTGGATCTTCAAAACCTTGAGGTTGTACCATGTACACATCCTCCTCCAAGTTCCCATTAAGGAACGTCGTTTTGACATCCATTTGCCATATTTCATAATCATGAAATGCGGCAATAGCGAGCATAATCCGAATAGACTTGAACATGGCAACTGGTGAAAAAGTTTCATCATAGTCAATTCCTTGAACTTGAGTGAAACCCTTCGCTACAAGCCTCGCTTTGTAGGTTGTCAAGTTCCCATCCATGTCCATCTTCCTCTTAAAAACCCATTTATTTTGAATGGCCTTTTTCCCTTGAGGAAGGTCAACCAAGTTCCACACTTGATTATCATACATGGATTCTATATCGGATTCCATGGCCTTAAGCCATAGTTTGGAGTCTTCCCTTTCCATTGCTTCTTGGAAGGTCAAGTGATCATTGGTATCAAGTACCATGATTTCATGAAGTCCCAGATACAAGTCGGGTTTCTTCCTTTCCCTCGTTGACCTTCTTAGTTCCTTTGGTTGTTCTCGTGTCTCTCAAACTTCTTCCACAATTTCTTGAGGAGTTGGTTCACGTTCAACTCTTGAACGTACACTAGGTGGGGATGATTGAGATTCTCTCACAATTTCTTGCGAGGGTCTCTCACTCACGCTCCCACTAACCAAAGGAATCTCGGTTGGGCCTTCATGATCTTGAATGTCATCATTCATGTCATGATCTTGTAGGGTATCTTGAGTTTCCTCAAGCAGAACCCTACTTCCACTACTTCTTACTCTTTCCAGAAATTCCTTTTCCAAAAATGTGGCATCCCTCTCTACAATCACTCGATTGCAGGTGATATGCCAAAAGTAGTATCCTCTTATCTCACGAGGATAACCGATAAAGAAGCACTTATCCGCTTTTGGTTAAAGTTTGGTCGACATCAATTTCTTGACGTAAGCCTCACAACCCCAAATCTTGAGAAAATTGAGCTTAGGTGTTTTACCACTCCATAGCTCGTAAGGTGTTTTCTCTACGGATTTGGATGGAACATTATTTAGTGTGTAAGTTGCAGTTTGTAGTGCATAACTCCAAAAGTAAAGAGGTAATTCCGCATGACTCGTCATTGACCGAACCATGTCGAGCAATGTCCTATTCCTCCTTTCGGATACCCCATTCCACTAAGGTGTACCGGGAGGGGTGAGTTGAGGTATAATACCAAACTCCTTTAGGTATGAGTCAAATTCGGCACTTAAGTACTCACCTCCACGATCCGTTCGTAGAGACTTGATTTTCTTGTCGAGTTGGTTCTCTACTTCATTCTTGAATTCTTTGAATTTGTCAATGGATTCACTTTTGTTTCTCATTAGATAAACATAGCCATAACGACTATAATCATCCGTGAACGTAATGAAGTACTTGAAACCATCTCGTGCACTAGTACTCATTGGACCACATACATCGGAATGTATCAAATCCAACAAGCCACTCACCTTTGGGCCTTTCTTCTTGAAAGGCTTTTTGGTCATTTTTTCCCATTAAACATGATTGGCACGTCTCCAATGATTTAAAATCAAGTAGACCAAGAAGGTTGGCTTCTTGCAATTTCTTGATACGTTTTTCATTTATGTGACCAAGACGATAGTGCCACAAGAAAGTATCATTCTCGTGAGTGGTCTTAAGTCATTTGTTATTGATATTAAAGATTTGTTTATTATTCAATTCAAGCAAATAGAGACCATTCCTTATGAATGCATTTGCATAGAAAACACCATTCTTCGATATAGATAAACAAGAATTTGAAATATTTATATTAAAATTATCCATATACAAACATGATACAGAAATAATATTCTTGCTAATCGAAGGCACATAATAAACATTCTTTAAACATAAATTTAAACCACTACATAATTGAAGCACCACAGAACATTGTGCAACCGCAGAAACATTCCCACCATTTCCGACCTTCAATTCTACCTCGTTCCTTGTGAGTTCCTTCCTATCCATGAGTAGTTGCACATTAGAAACTATGTGAGCACAAGATCCGGTATCAATTACCCAATCCTGGACAGAGGTGGCTAAATTTATTTCAATAACAAATATACCTTTGGCCTTTTGGGGCGCCGACGTTCAATCACTCCGTTGTCAAGGTCTTCCTTGTACTTGGGGCAATTTGGCCGGATGTGTCCTTTTTCACCGCAGTGAAAGTACTCAGTATTGGGAGTTGGAGATTTTTGAGATTTCCCCCTTGAGGCACTCTTATGAGAACCTCCTACTCCCTTGTTTTTGATTGAACCACTTTTGGTAGATTTGCCCTTTCCTTTACCAATCTTTTGGCTCCTCCCATGGACGGTAAGGACATGCTTGTCCCTACCCTTGCCCATGTCAACTTCAGCAGTTTTGAGAGCGTTGTGCAGCTCCTCAAGACTCACCCTTTTTTTACGCACGTGATAGTGCATCACAAAGTCCTTAAAGGACGAGGCTAAAGAGCCAAGAATCATATCTTCAGCAATGTCCTCGGGCATTGGTGACGAGAGTTTTGCCAACTTCTCAATGTACCCTTGCATGGTGAGAAAATACATGGATACCGATGTTCCCTCCGCCATATGGCACCTTGTGAGTGCGATGGTGGTCTTATAGCGCTCCTTTCGGGCACTATCCATGAACATCTTAGATAAAGCCTCCATGGTCTTCTTGGGTTTCGAATCCAAGTATTTCGCTTGAAGCAAGTCACCCATGGATGCTAGCATAAGACCGTGAACTTGGTTCTCTTTGTCTTCCCGCTTGGCTTTAGCCTCATTCTCTTCATCGGTAAATCTCTCATTCCATTTTGGGATTGGACCTTCCAAAATGTGAGACAGTTTCTCAAACTTTAACACGATGTTGAGTTTGAGTTTCCAACTAATGAAGTTTGAGCCATCATTTGCTAAAGGGTGTTTTTCTATCATGGATCGTACGATAGGTTGGATGTTCAACATTTTTCTACAAAATAAATCATACAAGATTTTAATGCCAATTTTATGTTTATTATACATACATACAAATTTAAATGCTGCAAATAAAAAAAATTGCCCATAAATGCAACAATCCAAGATCCCATCAATTGTAATATAGACTAGCTAAGGGCTATCGAATACATTACAATATCAAGGTAAGAAAAACATTTCTCTAATCACAACCTTTTTGAATTTTAGCAACATTAGCATCTTCAAACTCTTGTGATTCTTGTCGTTTTAATTATGAGGGAATACGACCTATCCTCGTAAGAAAAAAACTCTTTCCCAAGACCGAGCGAGAGCTCTAGGTAATGTTAAGTAAACTTATTTTCATTTCATATGAGATACGTTTATCCATTGTATTCACAACAAAACATACTTGGGGTTCACTAGGGTGAAACACACCTCATATATCTAATCGTGGCACAACAATAGACAACCATTATATCTCTCACTATTCCCAAAGATTGAGGGAGCTATCTCCCGCTAAGGGCGAGCAGAGTATCCCTCGATCGATGGCTGCTAGTGGATGAAATACGAAGGAAAGTTACTCTTAATTTTTGTTGGACAATTTCATGTATTAACATGCGATTCAGAATTTTAGGTTATCATGCATATTACCATTCATACACATATTCAATCACATTCATCACATGCATAGCAGAAATAAAAAAAACTGAAATTAAACCATTCACACAATCCACATCGTGTGAGTTTATATGTTCCCTTTGATCCTTGATCCTTGATCCTCGATCCCTGATCTTCGATCCTCGATCGATGCGCTTCTGCGGCGACTTCCTCTTGCACCGGAGATGTAGATTTTACAGAAAATAAACATGCTACTCACATTCGATAAAAACTGACTAGTGCAAGTCCTATGAAAAACCTCTCATATGCAATGCAATTATCTAAAGATAGAAAGAGAGATTTTGGCTTTTACATATAAATAAGACCATGTATAATAATAATTCCATACAATCATAGTTGCTGATTTGGAACATATAAACTCACTATTCCTGCACAAACAACTCGAGCAACGCATACACGCATGTCCAATCTAAACTATTTAATCTAGATTATCAAGCATCTAAAATCAAACAATTCTAGAAAAATCATTTGAAATCCATTAAAATGATTTTCATGCATCCATAGTTCAAAATTAATTATTTTGAACCGCCGTTCATCCAATTTCCAAAAGGAAAGATGAACTTTAGTCCTTTTCGGTTTTGCCGATTCCTTTATAAAATAATCATTTAAAATAAAACGAAAATTCTATAAATTAGAAAAATGTCTAAATTTCAATTCTAACAATCATGTGTGATGTTTTAAAACATATAAAACCATCAAAACGAATTTATTAGAATTTTATCAACAAAACATCGAAAAACTCGAAAAAGACATAAAACCGAATTGTTTTGATTCTAGATGGTAGCCTAGATTGATTTTATAGTATGAATCAAAGATAATATGAATCAAAAGCTCTGATATCACTGTTGGATGTCATGCCCTATAGTATGTATATATTTTCGAAATTTTATAAACATATAGGATCGAAACATTCATATATGCCATATATAATCCAAGTTCTCTTAAGTGATCGGATATAAGTCTCATATCAAAGGACCAAAGACACAGTAAAATATTAATGACACAGAAACACATTTCTATAATATTTTACTTGTTAGGTCAATTCAGTATACAAAAGTACTATTTTCCTATTTTGTGTACTCGTGTTGTCACTCACTTGTAGAGCTACAATGATCTATGATCAACACGACAATCTTAACTCGGTAATTAATGTCTCATGTTGATTACCATGATTGTGAATATCTTTTGTTTTATGTAAACCAAGATCTTTTAGAGCTCTACGGTTAAGGACCAAGAGCATCTTCCTTAACACTTCTAAAAGATGAATAACATAAACAAGGAGCAAAATGATTTCTCATTCAATTCATAAGAATTGACATTTAAAAGTAAAACTTTTAGAACACATTCCCTTCATGGGCCCCCTCACAAAGTGTACAAGATATCGGGAGAGGTTCATGAATTGGACGCAAGGGCGTCTAATACAAAGGATCAAACTTAAAGGGCTCGAACCTCTCAAGAGTTTGGGAAATATTGTGTGACGGAAGAAGAGTTTCTCCCGTTGCGGTACTGAAGTAATGATCGTCAATCCAAAATCTCCAACCAACTGGCTGGTGGGTCGAAACGAGGTCAAGAACCTCACTATGCATGTCCGACTCACTAGGTGGACAGAATGTGGGTCTATTAGCCAAGGTATCCTCTAAGGAATCCCTAATACCCTCATTGGCAATCATACGAACTTAAAATCAACCCTCTTGTTTCCCAGTTTTGTGGTGTGACCTATAGGAGCATCTAAGCCAAAATGACAGTGATATTAAAAACTTAATATCTCAAACTATAAGCGGTATCTAGCTACACATTATAGTTACCCAATTAGCATAGATGTCTTTGTTCCACCCGAACCAAAACACGATCCATTTAGTGATGTAAGTGCACCACTTGTGTCCGTCCCTTGCCTCATGATATTAAGAATATATACAAAGTAGAAATGTGTCATCTTTGTATTATATTCATTTCTTGATCTCTTTAAGCTAATTATAACTATGTAACTTAACTCAAGTTACATTGTGCACATTATAATTTTGCTTTATCAAGTGGCCCACTAATATCATCACTCAATTAAGAGGGGCAATGATAATCGTTTGACTAACTATCTTTTCCAGCACAAGTCATGCTCAACCAACTATTGCTTTATCACTATACTCATTGATAGCTTTTGACAATAATCAAATTAAGCACTTCTTGAGTGAAAAGATATAAGTCTCATATCTTAGGATCCAAGACACAGTAAAAACATTAATGACACGAAACACAATTCCATAATGTTTTACTTGTTAGGTCTATTCAATATATAAAAGTAATCTTTTCCTCTTTTATATACTCGTGTCGTCAATTATTTGTAGAGTACAACAATCGATGACAAACACGACAATCGTATCTCGGTAATTAATGTTCCATGTTAATTACCATGATTGTGAATAACTTTTGATTTATGTAAACCATTATCTTTTAGAGCTCTACGGTTAAGGACCAAGCGTCTCTTCCTTAACACTTCCAAAAGACGAATACCAAAATCAAGGAATAAAATGTTTGCACATTCAATTAATAATAATTGAAATATAAAAGTAAACTTTTAGAACACATTCCTTTCAGATACTGGGTGAAAAAGATGTATAAAAATTTGGATATGAATTGTCTCCCCATGAATCCATCCCTCTCGGGTTGTACGCTGATGCGTAATGGTCATATTGAGCGTTTTGTGAAAATGTATGCTCATACTCAGGCTCTGGGGGAACACAAGGACATTCCCCGATAACATGACCACTCAACCCACAACAGTCGCACGGTACGGCTACTGGAGCCACCGGTGCACTCATGTCGTCTACCGCACGCATGAAAGAGGCCAAAGTTTCTTGCAATGTCTCAGTTTGATGACCAATATATGGTCCGACGTAACTTGATGGAGATCTAGGAGTCAGTGCCTCTCTCATATCACCCCTATATCAAGATTGCTCAGTCACACAATGAAGATTATCCCAACCATACGGGGTGTTCGTCTGAGCCACCCAGGTTGCATGGGTCCGGAATACCAGGGAGAATTGTCATGGTCGCAACAATGATATGGATGGTCGCCCATGTAACCATCCATCTCAACAAAAAAACTCTCTCGAGTCAACCGCTCTCACCACCACGAGGCTAAACTCGCAAAAAGTGCTCGACTCGACCGTAAAACGATACCAGAGAGTGTAAAGGGGAGGAGACTATAACATAGAAGAAGATGAGAAGAAGATGAATCAAAGGAGAAGGGAAGAATCCCTAAATCTAGCGTGGGTAATGGGATCAGGTAGAAGCCTAACTAGCAAGCACGGCTCAAACAATGTAAGGCAATGGGTCCTTAGGATAGACGACACCTAACTTCTTGGTCACTAGCCTCGACACGCCTCACCTCCCTACAACAAAAACCACAATGCCCAGCAAGTGATACCAGATCCGGAGATCCAGTACCTCCTACTATCGACAAGGTAGGCAACGCCGATCAGGCCATGACGGTCTCAACTAGATTACTCTCCTAGTGCGTCTGAAATCCTAGGGCCAATGTCTACTTGCTTTTAGTTAAGGCTTGATTAAGAGTGATTTTTGGGGCGAAGGAAAGGGTGATGAAATCCCCCACCTTATCTTTTACAGGACAGCCCCTCCTAAGTAGCGTTTTGATCTTAAATCTAGCAATCAATCGTTCCAATCAAACGCTCAACTCACTCTTGTCCTGATGCAATTCCTACTAACTAATGCATGGGCATACAAGATGCATGAATGAGTGTAGGAAATGCGTACCTCACGCCAGCGCTCAACAACTAAAAATAAACCTAAAAGAAAAGACAACTACGTGCTTAAGTCAAGTACATGATGCGTGACCTAAACAAGTAAGAATGTCTAATATTTTGCTTTGGATTTTAAGGCCAATTTGATTAATGGGGATTGGTTTAATGATCTGGGAGCAAACTAGAAGTCAAAACATGCCAAATTGTGCTCCCAGACAACTATGTCGAAGCAAACAACTACCAGAATAAAATTGAGAGCAAGCAAAGCTTACCAGGCCGCCAATTGGCGGTCCCGGTTGACGCTTTTGTGCTCCAACTCGTCCAGTAGCCTCCCCTTCATCCAAAGGTCCCCTAAAACAAACAAAAACTAAAAACAAAAAATTAAAACCACTCGGATAGTCCAAACCAAGGTCTGTACAGAGCACCTCCACGGCAACGGTGCCAAAAACTTGATTGATAGTTTTATATTAAACCGCAAATGCACGCCCGCGTTGAAGTGGTGGCAAATACGGGTCGATCCACAGGGAGGTGTGTCGACTTTTGGTTTGTGCGAAGGTGAGTGGGAAAGAAAGGAGAGAAAGGTTGGTTACACTAAACTACACTACAATGCAAAAAGGAAATGGAAGATAAGCAATAAAACTAAACCCCATAGGGGGGTAGAGAAATAATGTAAATATAAAGATGTGTGTGTGTGTTCAATTATGCTCCTCACAACATCTAGTGCATGAAAACATAAAACTAAATCCAACTTTGCCTCCACATGAAATAAGATAAGACTATATCGTTAGAACATACAAGACAATAATTGGAATGAAGCTAAATGAACTCATTAATCAAGACTAGACCCTATTATGCCTCCACGTGAAATAAGATAACCCAATATCATTAAAACATACAAGGCATTAACCAAGGTAAAGGCAACAAGAGTACATACACTACAAATTGTGTTTCCAATATTAATTCCATCCATATCCTCACCTTATCATTCCCTATAAAATAGGTCCACTAATCTAAGCATAAGCTAAGCTTCATTCAAGAGCATTAGCATATCAAAGAAAAGAGTGAAATCTCATTAGATGGTTATGGAAATCATATAAGGCTCAAGTGATTAAGATAAGACACACCTAATACACTACATGATCATATCACATATTTTTCCACCCCCCAAATGGGGATGGAACTACTCACTACTCATTACACTAACTACATTAACAAAATGAAACATTACACTGAAAGAAAATTCAACTAGCAAGAAAGTAATATTAAAGAAACTAATTGAAATGAACATAAAACTAAAGAGACATGCAAAAATTAAAAGACAAGATTTATAGAAACTAAGAACAATTATTTTATTAACAATGAGTTTCCCTTCAAGGCTTACTCCAAGTAGAGAGAATGCCACCAAGCAATGGGTAGTTTACAATAGAAGGTGAAGAGTTCTATTTATAGCAATAGAAAAAGGTAATCCAGGACAATCCCCCGATTCGGTACTAAACAAATACCAGAAATAGACTAAATACACACTAATACGCGACCCACCAAAATATTAACGGATTCAGGCCAAAACAGACCACCAATTCGCGGTCTATATGGTTCGGATCCGGTTGGGTTTTCTTCTGGCATTTTCTGGATGTCTTTGGTGGTCTTTGATGCATCTACTTCGCTTGTTGGAGATCCGACCCGAATAGAATTGCCAAAATACTCCCCATGATGGTGTGGACTTCTTTAAATGTTTGAGCACTCAAACCCTATGATTACTCACTTCCAAGGGAAAACTGGGGTGCATCCTAACGACTCGATAAATCCTAAAGCCACTGTACTAGATATCCTAATGCATCAAGTTCAAGACTATTTTGGGAGCTTTCTTTTTACTTTGCCTCTCAACGGTTTTGCACATGCTAAACACACACAAAAAACCACAAAACATTTTCTTTCGCAAACACGTGAAGATTTTGAAAGAAATGTGAAAATTTTGAAGCACTAGGCAAGCAAAAGAAGACAAGTCACCCAAGGATCATGGCAAGCAGATATATCTATATTAAATGTAGCACACTAACATTACCCTAACAATGCACACAAAACAAAACAAAAATCAAAGAAAAAGACTCGACTATGTACACACGTAAAAACACCCCCCCACACCTACTTCTTGCATTGTCCTCAATGAGTGCGAGCAAAATACTTGTAACGCCCCCGATCCCGTGGGTACGCAAATTGGGAAAGAATACTAGTGTCGCTATCAGAGACCTCCGCGATGACCGAAGGAGTTACAAAAGACGAAGCAAACGAGACGACTCGACAAGACATAAAGGACATACGGAGATGGATAACTTACAGGAATAATAAGGAAAAATAAATGTCCATATATGAAAAGTTCAACAATAATATCCGAGTCTCAAAGGAATTACAATAACAGTAAGCGGAAGTAAGATAGAATCAAGACTCTGGTCGACGTATCCCTCGTGTACAGAATCTTCGACACTCGTCCAGTCTACCCAATGGGAACCTAAGTACCTGCAAGCACCACATTAACAAATGCGTGAGTTTTTAATTAAGAAAACTCAGTATGCTCCTGGACAAAACAACATTTTACAGAGTCATGCAGGGAGTCTAATTAAGACAAAAGCATCCAAAACAAAACATAAAACACCAAGTGCAACAAAAGGCTACGACTCCATAAGTCGCGCCGGTCGGGCGCACCCGAACCCATTCCTCGAGAGGAACCTGAACACCAGCCTCACTGGTCAAAGGTGGTCACTCGACAGTGACGCACCGCTCGGCACAAAGCGGTGCGCCGGATAAGTGTCCCAATTCGCGGCAAGTGACCTACATGGTGCCATCGCGAACTTGGGAATACCTACCCTGAGACAGAATGGCAGCGCGCATGCCCAGGACTTAACTTACCCCTGGCCTCCCAATATGAAGGTCTTATGCGAATGGCCTCTGGAGCTAGAGGACCGACTCGGGGCCCGTCGGCCCAGATAACAGAATGTGCCCAGAATTATTAATCATATTAAATGCAATGCAAGCTACTTAAGCATCTAAAGTCTAATGCAGCTACAAGCTACGGAACGAGCTCAAGGAAGAGTATCCATACCCTCCTAACAGCCCCAAACGAAACAAAATCAGAACATCCCAACAAGAACCAAACCAAAATCAGCAAACAAACATACCCAGATTGGCAATTCAAGGTAAACAACACATTAAGTCATCTACGGGTCATGATAAGGATGTCATAAGGTCTGATATCCTAAGGGTCCTACCTGATCACTACATAACCACACAATAATAAATCACATCATAAGCTTACATATGTGAAATGAAGATACAACACGTGATACAACAACATATCACAAATAACGCCATGAACATTCCATTTCAGACATATGCACTTTACCTCTTACCACTCTAAACATGATCAGCAAAGATATGGCCATGTACAAGTATGTTGTAGTAACATGACTTAATGAAATATGATTGTGATCTCACAGTCCAGACGGATCTATAGGTATATACATAAAAACACACACACGTACGTGGTTCTACGATACTATAATTTAAATGGTGAGTTACATAGATCATGGATGAGTTCTAATTTGCCTTCATGCTAGCGTATACCAATGTAAATCAGTAGAGGTTTATGAAAATCAGATCATATATAAGACGTCATTACTTCTTGACGAAATCAAGCTGATTACCAAATTAAGAAATTAACACAACTCCATTCTACCGATTGCTTTATCATCTAGATTGAAATATGTCACTTATACTCAGATGGGGTGTGTTAGAGTGATTACCAATCAGAGCATATACATGGTTTAGTCTTTTATTGGAATGAAATCAGACATGACAAACTGATCTTAACATTCAAAGTGATACATGCAACATTATTTGGACGTAAAAGCTAGATCACGTTTAGATGCGAGATCTGAAATACAAGATGATTCACAACTATAACCAGTCACGAAATAATGCAAGCTCATATGATCTAAGATAAGAAACGTATCATAGGAAATCACATATCATAAGCATTAAGAACACCATCAACAAAAATCGTCAATCATCACAACTCAACGACAAGGGAAAGTTGCACCACACGCAAGCATGCATGCAAGCACCCTTCCCGACGCGCTCCCTACAGCCCAGCCTCCTCCCTTCCAGTTTTCTCCTCAAACCTCTGGGGAAAACATGAGGTGAGGGTCGTGATGATGTGCGGGATGCCCAGCCAGCCTCTGAAATTCAGAGAGTGCACAGTCCACCCTATCGGGTAGATCTCCACTTGTGCAACTCCAAACCTCAGACCGACCAGCCCACTAGTGCTGGACTAAACTCCATCCAACACCCCCTACTTCCTATTACACTAAGGGTCCAGGAGCATACCTGATCGGTCAAGGAAGATTGCCCAAGCTTTTTCGGAGATTCTGCCCACAACCTCTTCTTCTAGCCGCACAAAGTTGCACTTGACGTAGCTCCCAACTCCACGGAGATCAGCCCACCAATCAGCTGGAGAGGAGGAATGAGTGGTCTGAAGTGGTGTGTGTGAGTATGGAAAAAGGAGGAAGAGGACGGCTGGGAGGGCCTTATAGTTGTGCACACAACTCTCCAACTTCCTAGCTATCAAGCCACTTCAAGACTTGCCAAAAATGGCACCAGCAAGGACACCCACAAGTCTCCCTTGAAAGTGCGTGTAACTCTCAGGCTCTCTTCCAATTCCATGCCACCTCCAACCTGGCTCAGCCCAAAGTCGTCTCTACACTCACCCGGGCCCAAATTGAGTCGATCGAGTCAACCCACCGCGCACTAGCTCGATTTGTCGCACCCGATCGACCAATGAGAAATCTGATCAAATCAGCTCAACTAACATGCCATAACACAATTTAATATTCTAAGAACTAACTTATGTGTAACATAGGAGAGTGGATATTATATTAACATTGTAACGGAAAAGCGGGTCTTACAATACTACATGGATTTATGCATGAAAAATGAAAGATCTCACCAATATGAAGCGCAAAAGGAAGTTCAAGGTTATATTGATGGACACAAACCTGAATTCCCTCAAAACCTGTGAGATGCTAAAGAAGGGATACAAATACGTGAAAGAAATGGGTCCCAAATACTCAAGGGGTGGAGCCCACAACAATCGATGCTCACTGAAGGAGTCTTTTATTGTACTTTTTTTTAATATAACTATGTACAAACATAAGTTCCCATCTTCATTTGTCAAAATACATCAAATGGGAACCTCAAGAGTGGGTCAATGCACTTGCAAAGAGAACATGACACCACGCGGGGCCAGAATACTCATGTTTGGGCCCCCCTCACAAAGAGCACAAGATGAAAGGAGATCCAGTACCTCCTACTATCGACAAGGTCACTAGCCTTGACACGCCTCACCTCCCTACAACGAAGACCACAATGCCCAGCAAGTGATACCAGATCCGGAGATCCAGTACCTCCTACTATCGACAAGGTAGGCAACGCCGATCAGGCCATGACGGTCTACACTAAATTACTCTCCTAATGCGTCTGAAATCCTAGGGCCAATGTCTACTTGTTTTAGTTAAGGCTTGATTAAGAGTGATTTTTGGGGCGAAGGAAAGGGTGATGAAATCCCCCACCTTATCTTTTACGGGACAGCCCCTCCTAAGTAGCGTTTTGATCTTAAATATAGCAATCAATCGTTCCAATCAAACGCTCAACTCACTCTTGTCCTGATGCAATTCCTACTAACTAATGCATGGGCATACAAGATGCATGAATAAGTGTAGGAAATGCGTACCTCACGCCAGCGCTCAACAACTGAAAATATAGCTAAAAGAAAAGACAACTACGTGCCTAAGTCAACTACATGATGGGTGACCTAAACAAGTAAGAATGTCTAGTCTTTTGCTTTGGATTTTAAGGCCAAGTTGATTAATGGGGGAGTGATTAATGATCTGGGAGCAAACTAGAAGTCACAGCATGCAAAATAGGGCTCCCAGATAACTACAATGAAAGAAGCAACTACCAGAAGAAAACGGAGAGCAAGAAACGCTCACCAGGCCACCAATTCCGAGACCGCTGATTGGCGGTCCCTGTTGAAGCTTTTATGATCCAACTCGTCCAGTAGCCTCCCCTCAATCCAAAGGTCCCCTGAAACAAACAAAAACTAAAAACAAAAAATTAAAACCACTCGAATCGTCCAAACAAAAGTTTGGACAGAACACCTCCCCTGCAACTGCGCCAAAAACTTGATTGATTCGTTTTATATTAAACCGCAAGTGCACGGCCGCGTTGAAGCTGTGGAAAATACGAGTTGATCCACAGGGAGGTGTGTTGACTTTTAGTTTGTGCGAAGACGAGTGGGAAAGAAATGATAGAAAGATTGATTACACTAACTACACTAATCTAAACTAGTAAACTAGGAAAGCTTAAATGAAATCACAAAACAAACTAAACTAAGCAACTAATGAAAGGAGATAAAACTCAGGAATGGAAAACCCCTAAAGGGTGGAGTGTGTGTGTGCACATGAAATAAGTGTGGTGAATGCATAAAATAAGCTCAAGTGTGGTTAGTGTTTGTTAATGCATAAGAAATACCTCATGGCAAGACCTGTCATTTACAACACTAACCTAGGTGATTAATATGAGCAATGCAAGTTTGTTATTAAGAACATAATGAGCATGGAGTGTACCTAACTATGGCAGAAACCATCAAGTAAAGTTCTTATTAATTCAACCAAGCATACTAATATCTCTCAGAAATAATAATATCTAGCATTCATACCACCTACATAACATGTACATACATCTACTCCACCCCCAAAGGAGATGGAACTACTCACTCATAATTAAACTAACTACATTAACAAAATAAAACATTATACTGAAAAGAAATTCAACTAAGCAAGAAAGGAACATTAAAGAAGCTAATTGAAAGAAACATAAACTAAAGAAACATGCAAGAATTAAAAGACAAGATTAAAAGAAACTAGGAACAATTATTTTATTAACAATGACTCACATTGAAGGTAGCATTCTTCTCCACCTTGAGTTTTGCTTCAAGGCTTAATCCTTAGTAGAGAGAATGCCACCAAGCAATGGGTACTTTACAATAGAAGGTGAAGAGTTCTATTTATAGCCATAGAAAAAGGTAATCCGGGACAATCCCCCGATGTGGGACTAAACAAATACCAAAAATAGCCTAAACAAACACTAATACATACGCTCCAGAAATCTTAACGGATCCGGGAAGATCCAGACCGCCAATTGGTGGTCTACATGATACAGATCGAGCTAAATTTTGTTGTGGGCTTTCCTTGATATATTTGTTGGTCTTGGATGCATCTACTTCACTTGTTGGAGCTCCGACCCAAATCGAATTGCCAAGATACTCCCCATGATGGTGTGGAGTTTTCTATTTTGCTCTTAGGTCCTTCGGTCTTACGTTCAGGTCCTTCTCCCTTTCATCTTAGTCCCCAGGTCTCACAATTAAGTCCTTTTTCCCTGCTTTTGGGTCCTTTTATGTCTCTTCTCTTCAAACCTCTTTATTTCTAAAATTCAAACATAAAACTTATCACGTAGCATTGCTTAGGTGTAAGATAATGGATACAAGATAAAAATATAAGCATGAAATGATGTCAATCACATGGACTCAAGGAGCGTTCGGGACGGGATGTGAAGACCCTCGTAGACAATCTGACAAAGGTGCCACAACTCGATGCCATGGTGAGGGCATGAGGATAGTAGCTCCTTGAATATCTCTAAATATGCATGAAATGTTTCGGTCTCAAGTTGATAGAACGAATTGATTTTGTTCCTCAATTTTGAGTCTGGTGATTTGGAAAGTACTTTTTGAGAAATGCATATTGAAATTAATCCCAAGTTCTAAAGGCATTCGATTGGTTGTTATACAACCACTGCTTGGCATCATCCTTTAGTGCAAAAGGGACTAGCCTAAGATGGATGGAGTCTGTGCTAAGTTGTTGCAGCTTGAACATAGCATAGACCTCCCCAAATTCCCTGAGAAAGATATAAGGGTCACCCTTCCCAGTGAAGTGAGGGAGCATGGAAATGAATTGAGGCTTAAACTCAAAGTGGTTCCCATTCGCCTTTGGTAATACGATGCATGAGGGTAGAGCGGTACGGCTCGGGTAGCATCAATCACGTAAAGGTATGGGAGCCACAACAGGACGAACATGTAGAACAAGTGGGACAGGTGGGTCCAGCAACTGCTCCTCCTCGCGGTAATGAGAAGCCATTGAACCCGAACAATGTGCGACACGAGAGGAGGGAGGCGTCGAGAAATCGACTACCGAAGCAGGGTTGATGACACGCCTCGTCAAACGGCCGCTCTCGTCTCGTGCCCACACAAGCATGCACCAAGGTGCACACACACAAACCAAAAAAAAATTAAACAAAGAATGTGCGTAGAGGAGAAGACAGAGGGACACAAAAGAGAGAGAATGACTCAGGAGAGAAGGGAAGACGTCCTTATGCTACGACGGGTGGGTACAGGTAGAAGCACACAAGAAAACAAGGCTCAAACAATCCTAAGGTCGCTATAGGTCCTTACAGCTAGACGACGCCTAACTGCGAGGTCACACAGCCTCAACACGTCTCACCTCCCCACGACGAGGACCACAAAGCCCAGCAAGTGAGTCAAGATCTGGAGATCTCATCTCTCCTACTATCGACAGAGTGGGCGACGCCGATCAGGCCATGACGGTCGAGACCGTATCACTCTCCTCATGCGCCCAAAATCCTTAGGGCCAATTTCTAATTGATTTTAAAATTAGACTCTTCATTAATGTGGTTTTTGGGGCGAAGGAAAGGGTGATGAAATCCCCCACCTTATCTTATATGGGACAGCCCCTCCTTAGTAGTGTTTTGGAGTCTTAATCTAGCAATCAACTCTCCAAACAAACGCTCAACTCACACTTGTTGCAATGCAATTCCTACTAACTAATGCATGTTCATACGAAATGCATGAATGGGAGTAGGAAATGCGTACCTCACGCCAGCACTCAGCAACTGAAAGTAAAGCTAAAATAAAAGACAATCTACGTGCCTAAGTCGAGTACATGATGCATGACCTAAACAATAAAGAATGCCTAATCTTTTGCTTTGGGTTTTAAGGTCCATGTTGCTTAAAGGGAGATGGATTATTGATCTGGGAACAAACTATGTCAAAACATTACAAATCGAGTCCCATATCACTATATCAGATAATACAACAAGCCAAAGAAAAAACTAAGGAAACAGATCTCACCAGACCGCCAATTGACGATCTCAAGCCGCTAATTGCCGGTCCAAGCTTCTCTGTTCTGCTCCATTTTTTTCCTGGTGATTTCCCTTTAGCCTCTGAATCTCCTGAAACAAAGAAAACTACAAAATACAAATTAAATCCACTCGAATCGTCCAAACCAAAGTCTGGACTGGCACCTCCCTGGCAACGACGCCAAAAACTTGTTTAATCGTTTTAAATACCGCAAGTGCACGACCGTGTTGAAGCGGTGGCAAGTACGGGTCGATCCTCAGTGAGGTGAGTAGCCTCTGATTTTTCAGAAATCAAGTGGCAACAAAGAGGAAGAAGAGTTTGTCTATGCTAATCTACGTTACACTAAACTACTAAGAAGAAAAATGCAAAGTAAAGCAACTAACGATTGCTTTGAATCAAAACTAAAAGAATGTAGAACTAAGCTAGAAACAAGGAAGAGAAAGACCCTAAATAAGAGGAAGGGAGCAAAAAGGACCTGAATGTAACAAGAATGGACTAAATTGTAGACTTCTTGACCTATTTGTAATGCACAAGGACTGGATCGCAAATCAGGAAGGACCCAAGGAAAACCCGGATGGACCTGATTGAGAAGTACAAAATAATGTGACACATGACTTGAACCAGTTCAGTATTTCTCCAATTAAAAACAAATCGGGTCGAGACAGGGACCAGAACATGACCCCATGTGCCAATACAAGAAACAAAGTCGAAGACAAAATTTCAACCTGATCTGATCAATTTGATCCACCACTGACGGATCAACATGGTCCAAAGGGTTTCAAATTTGGACGCAGGTCGGGTATTCGGGTCAGAGCATTCCATGACCGTCAAATGTGATTTAGTGTCATCCGATTATTTCCAGATTAATCCTAACCATATATTAGTCTATATATACCATTGCAATCCCTCCTCTCCCTCTTCTTCTTCTTGCTCCTTGTTTAATCGTTCAAACTACCGCAAGTGCACGGCGTTGGTGAAGACGTGGCAAATACGGGTCGATCCACGGGGAGGAGAGCAATCTCTGGTTTTTTTAGAAATCAAGTGGCAACAAAGAGGGAGAAGAGTTTGTCTATGCTAATCTACGCTACACTAAATTACTAAGAAGAAAAATGCAAGGTAAAGCAACTAACGATTACTTTGAATCAAAACTAAAAGAATGTAGAACTAAGCTAGAATCAGGAAGAGAAAGACCCCTAGGGGTGGAGTGTGTGCACACATGTAAAAAGATGGTTAAGAATGCATTCTATAGGCACAAATATATGTAGTGTTTTCATGCATAGGAAGTGTCTAAAGGTTATGACAAGACCTATCAATCCATTCACTAACCTGTTGATTAACATTCATAAACACAAGCTGGTTATTTGAGAACCTAAACAAGCATGGGAGGTGTCTAAGATGTGTGGAAAAACCCATCAAGTGTAGTATTCTACTCTAACAAGCAAGCGTACATTCACATTTATCAACACAATCAAAATATAAAGAATTCATATCCATTCTTTAATGCATGTATGAACATCATCTCCACCCCCAAAGGGGGATGGATCTACTCACTACACATTATTCTAACAATTAAACTAAAGAAGAAAGGAAACATTCTAACTACTTTAGCCTACAATCAAAGAAATAAAACTAAGCTAAGCATGCATAAAGAAACATCATAAGAACAAAATAATGGAAAAATTATTTTATTAAATTACTCACATCACTAGCAGCATTCTTCTCCACCTTGAGATTTTGCTCCAAGGCTTACTCCAAGTAGAGAGAATGCAACCAAGCAATGGGTGAATACAATAGAAGGTGAAGAGTTCTATTTATAGCCATAGAAAAGGTAAACCGGGACAATCCCCCGGTATGGGACTAAAAAAATACCAAACATAAACTAAATACACACTAATACACGTCCCACAGAAAGCTTAGCGGATCTGGAGCAAAACAGACCGCCAATTGGTGGTCTATATGGTTCGGATCGCGCTGGATTTTCTTCTGGGCTTTTCTGGATGGCTTTGCTTGATGCATCTACTTCGCTTGCTGGAGCTCCGACCCGAATAGGATTGCCAAAATACTCCCCATGATGGTGTGAAGTATTCTTGTTTGCTCATTGGTCCTTCGATGTTACATTCAGGTCCTTCAATCTTGCATCTTAGTCCTTGAGTCTCTCAACTCAATCCTTTTTCATGCTTTTAGGTCCTTTTATACCTCTTCTCTTCAAACCTATTTATTTCTGAAATTCAAACATAAAACTCATCACGTAGCATTGTTTAGGTGAAAGATAATGGATATAAGATACAAATATAAGCATGAAATGATGTCAATCACTCCTCCATTAGTTTAAGTTTATTTTGCTTTTGATTAGTGTAAGAGGAGAAGAAGGAGAAACTTTGTAATCTTTTTCATTTCAATCAAGTGTTAGTTTTATTCTTTAAATACATGTATTTCCTTTGATGAAATTTCTTTTTTGATGTTGTTTTCTTAATCTTGTTTTCCTTCATTTCCATTGTGGGTTTATGTTCTTTTCATGCTTTCTTTAGTTTAGAGATGAGTAGTCCATCCCCATGAGGGGTGGAGAGGAAGGTGATGTATTAGGTGTATGTGTTAATCCTAATCCTTTGAACCTTACATTATTTCCATAACCATCCAATGGGATTTCACTCTTATCTTTGATGTGCTAATGCTTTTGAGTGATGCTTAGCACATGCTAAGATTAGTGGGCCTATTCTATGGGGAATGATGTGGTTAGGATAATGATGGAGTGGAAGAAAGAAACATAACATGTGGGAGCATGTGCTCTTGTTGGCCTCACCTTAATTAATGTCTTGTATGTTTTAATGTGTGCCTCACCTTGATTACATCAAAAGACTATACAATGGATACAGTAATCACCCGACCTCAACTGAGAGAAAGCTGGATCCGGTAGCAGTGCTCCTCTCCTCGGTCACCACCCCCTATCGCTGATCACGGCCTGAAAGTAAACATGCAACAATGCCTGAGTTTCCAGAAGGAAACCCCGTATGCCAAACTCTATAATACAGGAAATGAAAACACCCTAGCATGCAGTTCTACTAACAAGAAAAGCATCTCAAACAGGCTGGGCTCCAGGGCTCTGTCACCCAACCACATCACACACCACAGTCACGGGGCTCCAGGGCTTTTTCACCCAACCACAGCAACACACACTCGTCGCCAAGCTGGGCTCCACGCCTTTTTCAGCCAACCGCAGCTACCACAACACGACCAAGGGCTCCAGGTCTTTCTCAACCAACCCTTAACACGTGGTCCCTGCTCAGGCTCCAGGCCTTTTTAGCCAACCTGAACGCGCTACGGAGCTCCAGGTCTTTTTCAACCAACCTCGTACAGACTAGCTGGGCTCAAGGTCTTTTTCAACCAACCGCAGCTCTCACAAAGCTACGGGGCTCCAGGGCTCTTTCACCCAACCACTGCAGCGCCACAAATTCTAAGCTGGGCCTCAGGCCTTTTTCGGCCAACCCAAGCTCTCACACAGTTACGGGGCTCCAGGGCTTTTTCACCCAACCACCGCAACTCTCGTGCACCCTAGCACACTCACCGCAAGAACCTCGGCACCACAACTCGCCCCACATGGACGACCACAACAACCGCACCTCCATAGTGCAAAACTGGACACAAACAGTCGACCAAACCAAAAGTCCCAGTCGACCGAATCACGAAAACACAGGGCAATCGCCTCGACCAGCACTCCCTCGGTCGACCGATTCCCCCCAACTGCACTCGTTCGGTCGAACGCAAATCAAGGGACGGTCGACCGTTTAGATGGTCAACTCCCAGGTTCAACGAACAAAACAACCAATCGGTCGAACAGCAAAGGGGTCCCGTTCGACCGAAAGTCACCTGGGACAAATCATACAATCTCCATAACGAATCCGGTCGAACCCCCGAGCACTCTCGGTCGACCAAATTCCACAAGGGAATTCCCCCAACTCTGACCACAAATCTGGTCGAACGCCAGAGCACTCTCGGTCGACCGAATTTGTCCAGAGCATTCCCCCACGCTCCTCAACAAGTCTGGTCGACCGACACAACCTTCGGTCGAACCAACCACTATTCCAACTTAAGTCGCGGTCGGACGAAGTCAATGAGTGGTCGACCGTTTAGATGGTCAATGCCCTAAACCGACCTATGATAGTGCACACGGTCGAACAGCGAAGGGGACCCATTCGACCGAAACCACCAAGCTTGCCTCCTATGCACGATCGGTCGACCGATGTGAGTCAGAACCCGAAATCTCAATACGAACGGTCGACCGTTTGCACGAACCGGTCGACCAATCAGGCAGTAAAATCTGCTGCACGTTTACTTGCGACGAGCCAGAAGGCCTACCGTTGACTTCCAAATACTCACGATACTTAAGTGAGCGAGTTGACATACCAGAAGGTTTGAAGAAACCTTTGAACAACCACGACGACGCCTCCACGAGCACGCTTCCCTAAATCACGATCCATCGACGATCCTCGCGACTAAACCACGATCCACACCTCCTCGACGATCCACACTCACGATACCACCTCCATCGACCTCCACCACCCAACCACGACCACAGCACACGAGTGAGGTTGAGAGAGAGAATCAAGGAAAAAGGGACGGCTAGCAAAACCACAAGCTCACCTCCAACCACCTTCGTCGCTCCTCACTTTGCCGGAGATCACAAAACTCGTCGGAGCTCAAAACTAGAAGAGAGAGAGAGAGAGAGAGAGAGACGTGAGTGAGAGAGTAAGGTGAGAGAGAGAAAATCACCAAATATATATCTCACCCCAACTCCATCCTCACCATCCATCTCATCTCCAATCCATCTCAACCCCTCATCCATCCACACTCCATCTCAGCCCTCCAATCCATCTCCTCCTAATCACCACCTAAAACATCATTAAGGCAAAATTAGGATTAGGATCTCACATATATGTTGGCTTTTTAGCCTTAATCTTTATTTAGTTTTGATGATTAAGTAATCTAATCTTAATCTATATTTAATCAATCAACCTAGACAATCAAAGTAAGCAAACATGAATACATGCATTGCATATATATTCGTGTATTTGCGATATTCTTAATAGGTTGATGAAGAATCAAGCTAAGGAGCTTTTGGACAAGAAGATAAAGAATCAAGATATGTAATCAAGCTTTGGACCAATATGTAATTTAGTATATTTTGAGTCCTAAGGATTAATGTAAACTTGAGCACATTAGGATTTTGTCCCGTATCCTCACGGTTAACCGAACCCCACTCGGTAAACCGAATCATATAGAGTTCGGTCCACCAAACACCTTGCGGTCAACCGTGTAGAATCCTTTAGGTGTTCCCTGGAATAATCACCTCGGTATACCAAACCACCTTTGGTAGACCGAATTAGCCTGGACCGGTTTTTGACTTTGCTCCAACGGTCGTATTTAAATCTTGACCTAAAGCCCAATTGACTTATCCATATTCGGTACACCGAACTTCATTCGGTCAACCCAATCATATTGCTTTAGGAGCCCAACGGCAATTTAACTTGACCGTTATTGGTAAAACAATGTCCCACGCATTGTCAGCGCAAAACCCACGCTAACTTCGGTATACCGAAGTATAGACGGTCAACCGAACCTAGCATTAACAGAACCCTACCAATCTTACTGTCCAGTTTGGAACGGTTAACCGAATAGGTTTTGGTAAACCGAATTGTATTAGGGTTGCTAGTTAGAGAGATACTGGAGTTGAGTGAGCGGTTAACCGAATAGGATTCGGTAAACCGAAATGACCATCTTCGGTAATCCATTCGATTAACGGTCGACCGAGGAGCGTGCAAATTCTGCCCGAACTTTTGTCACATCATCACATTTCATGGGTCAACTTTATCACCCACTCCCCAACAGCTCTAAGAGTTTTGAAGCCTATATAAGGACCTCATTAGAAGCACAACAACAAGCACTACACTCTCCAAAACATCAAGTATCCTTGTGCTATCTTTCCCAAACCTTCAAAGCTCAAATCCTACATAGTCAAGCCAAAACTTCACCACTTGTATTCCTAGATCCATATCATAATCCAAGTGTGCTCAAAGTTAGAGTGTCATTAGCAAGAAGTGTGATTCATTCCTTCATCCGAATCACAAGAGTTGTAATAGCTTCGGGGAAGCTCCCTCTAGGGTTGTGAGAGGAGACACGGGCGAGGCGAGGGTGTTCGCGAGGCTCGTTGTTTGTAAAGGCGTTGATCTCGGCCCGGTAACGGAGATCGGATAGTGGAAACCACAAGCGAGACTCGAGGGACGAGCGGGGCTTGTGAGTGAGGACTAGGACCCGGAGAGGGTGCCGAACCTCGTTACATCGGGCGTCGACTACAACGTGGTTTGCAAGTTCTCTAACTCTATCCAACTCTTGCATGATTAGTTGTTAGTTTCGTAATTAAGTTTTAATTCCGCACTTTAGTTAATTACGATCACTAGAGGGCCCCATACGATCCCCACAATATATTCCTTTAGTTCCTCTTGTAATGCCAATATTTTGCGCAAACGAATTTGTTTACATTTATGACAAATACCTATTGTTGCTATTATACCTTTAACGGTTGTTTATGGTGATGATCGGGGACCAACCCCAATTGTCTCCTTTGGTGGTTACAAATACTTTTTGCCTTTTGTTTATGGCTTTACTAAATCTATGTTGGTTTAGCCATATCATTGTAGGTCGGATGTCCATGGTATCTTTCTTTCCTTTCATACTCTTGTTGAACATTAGGCTCGATATGAGTTCAATAGGAACTCGAATGTTGTGCTCGATAGGCTCAATTTCTTTTACATGTGTGCTCGATAGGATTAGATTGAGTGTTTTGTGGAGTGGATTGAATCGACGTAAGTCGGACCAATTCATCGATATGCTTCAACCATAAGAAATTGTCATTCATTGAGTTTTATCGAGCATACTATCAAGTTCATATTGAGAACTTATCAAACTCATCGACTACCATTGAGCTCCATCGAGTATCATCAAGAAAGTGAATGGTTTATGCAATGGGTATTTGGGTAGCGCAAAAAAAATAAGCATATTTCTACGATGATGTTAAAGTGTTTAACTTTTTTTCAAATATTGAATCACTTGAAGCATAGAGACTCAAATTTCTTTTTGTATTGGACCCATAGTCATATGTCAGCGGATCTGTTGAGGCATGTTCCGTCTTCCACGGAGGCACAGAAGAATGGAAGCACCACTGTAGGAGGTTGATATGGTAGAGAGATAGAGGAAGAAAGAGAGAGACAATGAGAAATTCCTTCTTATCCTTCATTATTCTTCTACAGCCAATATATATGCGATTACAAAGTTGGTTATGATGATCATCAAATTGACAACCATACTCGTGTCTATGAGTACGTATGATGGCTCACAATTGCTACTAGCAGGAGTATGCTATCTATTCTGTGGTCTTGTAGGTAATGGGGCCGCTTGGGCTGACGAGTGGGCCTACTGCCTAGTATTGGAGGAATGGGCCTGCTCCTCAACAGATCTGCTGACATATGACTATAGGTCCAATACAGAATCAAAGATTACTCTGACTTTTGTATCGAACATGAACTTATTCAGACGTCCTTTCCTTCCTATACGACGAAATTCAACTTCTTGTTGAATAGTGACATCGATGTGTGATTTTTGTCATCTTTCCGTGTCAATGTGTCACTAATACAATGTTTTTTCAACAAAAGCGACAAATTTGAGTCTCAAAATTCAACGTGAGATATGTCCAACGTGTCAAAAATAATTGGCCTCCTTATGAAATCAATGACGAAAGGTTAGGTAGCCGTGTTAAGGGTTATTTTAACCCAACTTAGGATCGTATTCACAACTAGCAGGAAAGAGGTCATAGCGGTTTACATCCTAAACCTCCACTAATTTCATGTTGTTGCAAACGTACGTGGAGATGGATCAGGTAGGTTTTGGTCTTAATTAGTGAAGAATACAAAATGAAATGACTCGTCAGAGTATAAAAAGTCAAGTTCGAGGGAAGTAAGTTTGCTGCTCGTTAAGAAACTATATATTTGTTGTGTTTCGTTTAAATGGTCGACCGTGATTTTGTTCTTTAGTTGTTTATGTTGCAACTCGACCTACAAGAGTGAAACCAGTGGATTTCGGTGGTGCACCAAGCATGGGTAGAGATACTGACGAACCTATACTCTTAAGAACAAATCTTTGTAGATCGATCAAGGTGCTGAATGCTGATAGATACAAACTTAGTTGCTTTCTGCTTCTAAGGATGAAGACAAATTAAATTGTAGAACGATGAGTGCAATTCCAAATACAGTTAAATTTCCTGTCAACGTTTTCTTTTGGCAAAAAAAGTTAACTAGATTTCCTTCTACATGTTAAGGCATTTACGTTTATAAATAGAACCTGTCGAAAAGTAAATAAAACGCTATAATAACGGTATGATTAAACTTTATTTGTACCGGTCTAATAATAATAAACTGATATGATTCTTATCCATGAAAATCGTGCGTCATCTTTTATTATTATTAGTGGGTCCTATTTCTTACTTGAGAAACGCATATCCAACCTTATCCTTCCTCACCGTACTCATTATTAAAACAAACCTCCGGAAAGGATACCCATTAAATTATGTGAAATATCTTACCCTAATATGAAACCTTATGGGTTGCATGAATATGTCAAACTGTAATTTGAATTAATTATTATTTTCTTTAGTACAAAAACTGAAAGAAATATAAAGTTTCATAAAGTTCAAATCAAAAGATGCTTGTCTATCAAATCTATTAAAAGGTAATTTATAGTAGGTCAATTGACATTTTAATTATACTTTTGTTCTATTTGAAATTTTCAGACCAACATTGTTGGTTTTACCACTTTTACACCAATTTTAAATTTTATATCCAAACTACACTTACAGTTCCATAGTTTATATTGATTTGCAGAAACAGAAAGTCATGTAAAAATTGTAACTTTTCATGTAAAAAAACATTATCGCAATGTCAAAATTAGGTAGAAACTTGTAAAAAACTTCACAAATCTAGTTATTTCCGAAAAAAACTTCTAACACAAAATGAAACATCCTCGAACAACGGAAATTTTAAAACCTTTGAACATAAAATCAATCATGAGGATATTACAGCAAGACACAATACCAGGTGCACCAACATATAATATATATGTATCTCAGTTTACAAAAAAGTGATTACATCAAAAGGTCATAAAATGAAAGTACAAGTAATCACGACAACCTCCAAAATGGGAAAAGCATGATCCGGTCCTGAGAGCTCTACTCCGCAGTCACCACAACCCTACTGCGGATCACGACCTAAAATGCAAACATGAAACTATGCCTGAGTTTCCATAAGAAAACCCCATATGTCAAACCCTAAACACATAAATGAAACAACGCTAACAATAAATGCAACCAGGAATAAGCCCAACAATTGTAAAAACACAACATTTACATCTATCACCGGAGCCACAGTTTTGCCACTATCACTGGAGCCACAGTTTTGCCTCTACCACCGGAGCCACGGTTTTGCAACAATCACAACTCACTCTGTAGAGCCACCACACACCATGATCGCTATCAGGCCGGAATGTCTGTATCGTAGCCCCAAAAAGGTCGGGGACCCGTTGCCATCAAAGTCAACCAATAATAAAAACTCAAACACCAAATTGAGCAGCTCGACCAAAATAGGTATACTGGTCGACCGGTTCCCTCCAGGAGCGCACAGGAGTTCGACCGTCTCCTCGATCGGTCGAACCACAAATAACGACCGATAGGTCGAACAAAGATCACGGGCGGTCCACCATTTGGATGGTCTACGCCACAACAATATTAATAATAAAACGTTCCAACGGTCGAACGGCAAAAGGGACCCGGTCGACCAAAAACAACAGGGACTCCACGCTTCCTTACGTTTTCACAACCGGTCGAACAAGGCATTCACCGGTCGACCAAACTTTAAGTTGACTCAAGCTATCAGTAGAACAAGATCACAGGGCGGTCAACCGTTTTGAAGTCTACACCCTTAACCGACTCAGCTACAGGTACAATCGGTCGAACAGATCAAAAGGACGGTCGACCATTTTGACGGTCTTCGTCCCCAATCGACTTACCACGGTGCATTCGGTTGAATGGCAAAGGGGTCCCAGTCAACTGAATCCAACAGAACTTGCCTAAATCACACAATCGGTCGACCGCCCAAGGCATTGTTCAACCGGTGGAGAGCAGAACTCCAACAATTACACTAGCACCGGTCGCCCACAACATGCATCGTTCGACTGTTAAGCAGCAAAACTCTTCTGAACAGAAAAACTTCTGATGAGCATTTTGGCCTACCGTCGACCACTCAAACACTCACACTATCTTAGGTGAGCATAAAAGCAAAGCTTGACATACCTAGAGGCTTGAAGAAACCTTTGAATATCAACGACGAAGGTCTCCTCGCAACCGCTCTTCTTCTCCGACGAACTCGATATTTCTAAGGATATCGAATGATATTTCTAAGGCTCCATTTGATAAAGGATTTAATAAGTGGCTTATGAGCAAAAAAGTGACTTATGGCTACCTCATTTACCAAATGAACTTTTAAAACCCAACCATGCTTCTCTGTTTGCCTTTTTTATCCCCATAGGTACAGTGCAAAAAAAACCAAGTGGTGCTTTTTTATGGCTTTTGCTCTAGTCATTATTAATATCACCTTAATTTTCTTCATAATTACAATGCAATCATAGTAGAATTACGAGTGGTACTGCCGAAAAGCTCATAACGAGAAGGGAAAATCTGTGACAAGTGAGAAGATGGAGCTTGTAAGGCAATGAGAAACTTCTAAAAGCAGCTTGTTGCGACATAAACTTGCTTACAAGTTGAGTGAGTTTTTGGTGTATTAATGAGTTCATCATGTATTAATGACATAAGCTTGGTTGCAAGTTGAGTGAGCTTAGGATTTTTTTATTGGATGTCATTATAAAAATCTATAATTCTCAGAAACTCACTCCACCACTATTTGTATATATGTCATCGAAAAACCAACACCATGTCCCCACTGACATTAATCTTTCGGACATCCCAATACTTTGACGGATTCTGACGATGATGTCATCTTTTTGATGATCACAACATCGACGGATTGAAAATAAATTTTAATTGTAAAATTTACAAATTCTAGCTTTATAATCTAATTTCTTTTTCAAACTTCTCCTTTCTCTCCCCCTTCACTTTCTTTTCTCTCTCTATTTTCTCCCTCTCCACTCTTTCACTCTCTCCACTTCTCAGACAACCTCTCTCCCTCTCTGGTATCTCTCACATCCCTCTCTCTCTCTCAAACGCCTCTCTTGAATTTCTCTTTCTTTTAAATCTCATTCTCTCAAATTTCTCTGTATTGTTGCTCACTTTGATCTCTCTCTCTCGATTTTCGGTCTATGTTTGAAAGTAGAGCGAGAAAGTTACACCTCCCAAATTGTCCTAGATGGCCAGTCGACATTATGCTCCCCGTCTCAAACTCACTCGTAGCCTCCATGAAATCCACCAATTTTCACCTTCAACATCGGCTTCTGATAAAGCATGACCAGAACAAGCTTATAAGGCCCCAACTTCTCAACCCACTCAGCTACTTTCTTAACATCACCTGCCTTCTTCCCCGCCTTCCCTATCTAATGATGAGTAAAGCACCAGACACCACACCGTGAAAGTGAGCAGTAATGACGCGACATCTTTGAAAACCCCAACAACAATAATTATAATAAGACTCGTCCTACTCAGCCCTCCGCGGCCGCCAAACGGGCGCCCACACAACCCATCACTACCTCCAAACGCATTCTCATCATATCTTGACAGGCCAGATGGGATCGAACTGGAAAGTTTATTCCCCACAATGGAAAGCGTCTTCAACCCGGTTAACGAGAGAACTGGTCGGGTTTGTTCCCGAAGAGGTCGAGAGTGTTAAAGCACCCATTACAAAAAAGTGGTAGTTGAGAAGAGTTGGAGGGGGTCTCATGACTAAGGCTCAGTTTGGGATCTTAGTGGGAGAAGAAGATGAGTTTGGTTGTTTGGGTTTTGCTTGGATGTAAGTAAGGAGTTTTTCCTGCAATAGACAAAAGTGGAGAGGGAGAATGTAGAGAGAAAAGAAAGGAAGGGAGAGAGAAAAGAGAAGTTTGAAAAAAAAATTAGATTATACAAGATAATATTAAATTGTCGATATACTAGTGTTTTGTGAATTTGAAGGGATTTACTTAAGGTTTAGTCGAGGGATCAGATGGATGTTTTAGGGGATCTTCTACGTAGGTTTTCTAGGTGAAGTAAGGGGAGTTGTTTAATTTTGAAGTTAGCAACCAAGGAATCAGGAGATCCATTTGGTGCTCTAATGGCCTTTTACTCTTTTTTAGTTCTTTGGTGGGGTGTCTACTACCACTAGGGAGGAGTTTTGTGTCTTGAGGGTTTTTAGTAGATACACCCACAAGATCCAAACATAGATGCATAATTTAACGTAGCAACACAACTAAAGAGACCCTCCTTTGTCGATCATAAAACGCAGGACAATCATTTGGACCGACTGTACTCCTTTATTCCCATCCATGCTCTAAAAAAGAAAGAGATGTACTAGGTTTAGGGTGTACTTCTATTTCTGTTTTGACTACTAAAACCCCATAATGCCTCATCACCTGAGGGAAAACTAGGGTGCATCCTCAGGACTTGAGACAGAACCTAAATCAAATGTACTAGATATTCTAATGCATGACGTTCAAGCCAATTGGGAGCATGTTTTTTTACATTACCCTAAAATTGTCTTGCATATGCTAAACACACGTACAAAACCCATAAAATGATTTATTTTGTAGACATGAGAAGATCATGGCATAACAGATATATCAATATTAAATGCAGAACACAAACATGAACCTAACAACACAAATAAAAGAAAACAAATGAAAAACACTCGACTCCAATGTCTATACAAACGGTAAAACACCCCCCCCCCCTCCCACAATTATGTCAAGCATAGTCCACAACGTTTGGTAAATATGACATATATGACATGCATAAGTAGAAAAGATCTCACAATGTTTAAGCACATAAATAAAAATCCATGCACCAACACCTGCGAAACTAAGTGAGAGAAACAAATGATCATGTTAGAATGGATGGGTCCCAAAATGTGGGAACCCAACACCGCCCAACTCCTCATGTTGGGCCGCCCAAGTCCTCATGTGTTGAGGCGGGCAACAAAACAATGTTCAAGTGGTTATCTCATTATTGTTTTCTTGATTTTATCTTTTGTATTATTTTAGTTTTGACATTTAAGCATATTTACAAGAAGATCATGGTCCCATTTCCTAAGATTAATGCACCTACAATGGGAACATGAGACCACACAGGACCTTGATATTCATGTGGGACCCATGTCGGTCTCAATATAACATGTGTGGAAAGGTTCATGAACCCGACATGGAGATATAACATGATTGGTTGGAGAGTGGGAATGGGAATCACTCTTTTCTCACTACCATATTATAAACATGATCATCTATCCAAACTCTCCAACCAGTCGACTGGTGTGTCAGAATAGTAACATCATATGTATAAACTTACACACCAATCTTACATAAACCGGGTCTATCACTCAAGACATCCTCTAAGGAATTCTTGATCGTCATTAGCAATATAGTCGTTTGATACCCCTTGATTCTCAAGATGATAAGGGACAATAGTGAGAGACAACACCTCATCAGATCGTATGAAAGGAGGGGATATCAGGGAATTGCTGCTCCACCAAATGTGGTCCATAGAAGGCACAACACAATGCGCATGTGGCCTTAAGGCACAATTCTATTCAAACTCAAAATAATCAGGTCCATGCTATTCTCAATTCGCATCGAATCCCCATCCAAGTGATCATGAATTTAGACCCTAAGTCCTGTAGACTGATTAATTAGAAGTTTGACTGTGAAAGTTTGTTGTTTGGTCTTGTGCATGTCGTGGGGTTTCGATTAACAAGGAGAGTCCTCATGTTGACACGAAAGGTCACTCTCCTCGCATTCACTTAATTGTTGTGCCAAGTGACTCACTTGCATTCCCAAAATTTGTAAGGAATTCATGTTTGACTTGATCAAATTTTGAGTAGTCAAGATGAATGTTGGGAAAGTTTGTTCTAAAGAATCAACTCTGGGTCAATTGTGAGGTTTAGTTCTTGGTCCTTTAAATGCAGGAATTGGGTGTTTATATCTTGAGATTCATTTCATTGGTCCACATGTTGGGATTGGTAGGGAGTGTGGAATTAGGTTGGAGGATTATGTTGGGGATGAAATGACTTGCATGAGTTAAATTCATCTTGGTCAACCCATGAAAATTTTTGGTGTTCACTGCATGGTAGATTATATGCAATTTTATATGGGTCATAATGTGAATTATATGAGTTGCTCCAACACAATTCTGGAGGAGGATAAACACACACCTTTAAACCAGTACCACTTATCCCGCACCAGCCACACGATGATGTGTTAAATGGTTCCTCGAGGCATTACCCTTTTCTAATACCTCTATACACTAAAAAATGTCCAAGGGGTCTTCAAGAATCACATTTTGACTCATTGAAGACCACTGACATAACTGAACGATGGATTATAACTCATTGTCAGTGGTTCTCTTGAGACATCCCACACAACATTTTTGTCATCTCATCATTAAATGCATCCCAACCCACTCAAGTGGAGTTATGACCAAACTTACCTCGACCTGTAGGTTGGACCGATCATGTGCGCCGATTATACATGAATGCAAATTAAAGAACCTACTCATGCCAACATCAACAATACATGATTGTATAAAAGGTCAATATGATGCAAATATCAAGTCCTACAACGATGCATGACCTAATCCACATTAATATAATCTTCTGATGATATTTAAGTCCATGTGTTGAATTCAAACAAACAATGTGACAATTTTTTAGATCTGGAATAAAAAAGATGGTATAAAATACACATAGCAAGATCCAGACATTGAAAAAAAAATCACAAGCCATGATAATGATTGCAGGACATGCAGAAGGGCTCACCAAACCGCCGAATGTGATTCAGTGGGTGCCAATCACATCAATTTACTACAAAAAATGCACCATTTTTTTCACACAAGAATTCCCAATTTTATCGCTTTAGGTGCGATCCTGGTTCAAAATATGATCCAAAAAAATGCTACATTTTTTTCCTACGACTCCAACTAATCCACTAAACATGTACGTAGGTTCACGAAACAACACAAAAATAGTGAAATCCAATCGAAACATAGATAATTGCGAACCAAACAAAACAACAATCCCCATCAACGATGCAAAAAAACTGATTAAGAGTTTTAATAACCACAAGTGCACAACGTCGATGAAGACACGACAAGTAGGGGTTGGTCCATAGGGATTGTGATTGTTGGGTTCACAACTAATTCTGTAATCGAATCGACTAAAATGTTGGGGAAGAGATTATTACAACAAACTACAACTATCATTAACTAAGAAAAGAAATGACAGTTAACTAATCACTTATCTGAACCCAATGTGTGGAGGTGAGTAGTTAGGTGTGTGAGTTGGTGCGTAAACTTAGTATAGGATACACACAAGTACGTGAAAAACCATGAATATACATGTCTCACATAAAACCTAAGTTTATTTTAGATTCTCAAGCATTCAATAAGTACCTAGTGTAGCCATTACAACATCAATAGATCATCCTACATACATCCTAAGTCATTATTCAAACATGCACCAAACATGGATCCATACATATTCACATCAACTCATTTACAAGCATACAAACACATCACATGTAACATATCAAACGACACATCAACACAAAGTCTAAACATGATACAAGTATAGATTTAACATTAAGCACATGGCAAATAAAAGTGCAAACCTGGCCATCACATGAACACCATCACATACATCTACCTCCACCCCAAAGGGTGGATCTACTCTCTACATATGCTAAGGAATATAGAAACACAAAGACTAGCTAACACTAAACATGCATCAAAACACAAACTAGATATCTAATTAACCATGAGATGAAACAAAACATGCATTGGAAGGAAGCATTCAACATGGAAAACAAGAATCTAATATTGGATTGAAGAAAAACCTAAGTTACATGTTTCAGCCACCTCCATATTCTTGCAGCCCAAATGGATAAAAACTAAACTTAATCTATGGTGAAAGTGGAGAATAGGAGCAAAGGTAGAAGAAACATGACTATATATGGAATAATAAATGCTCAAGATTAATCTGGGATTGATCAGATGGTTGTAGAAAGATATGCAATAGTTGGTTGAACCCCAAACACCAGACTCAAGCCATTGGCCAAGTTACCATACCAGATACTGCGTTGGATCCACCAGTGGCAGATCAAGTGGGTGTTATTCGATCAAAACTTGGTTAGTGACTTAAGTATTTTCTTCACGTGGGGTGCACCCCTAGTTTGTTGGCTTGAGCCCGTTTGACTTGAATCACATAAAAACTCCTCAACTTCTTGAGTTTAAGAAGATTTGTATTAAGTATTTCTTGTATGCAATTAGGTCCCTCTGGGTTTTACATTTAGATCCTTAAACTTTTCATTTAGGTCCAAAACCCTTGCAATTCAGTCATTTTTTCTTCATTTTTCTTTTTCATTACCTAATACCTAATACACATGAACTAAACACTAAGTAGCACAAATGAGATAAAATAAATGATATATGGCACAAATGAAATGTACAATATGCCATTAATCATCTACAAATGCCCATCCTCTGGTTTTGGCTACTTCTTGAAGATGCAACACATAGTTGAAGTAGACAAACACACCGCCTTTGAGGATTTTATTTTGCTTTGAATGTTGTAGGGTTTAACGCTCCTCAACAACTAGGGGGAAAGTTGAGAGGGAGGATATTACCTGTAAATGTTACGATATGATGGAGCGAGAAGTGGCCAGTGACCAATGTCATAGTATAAATGACTGGATGCATGCTTTGATTAAGATGCAAAAGGATGAGTGGCGGTTGGTCACCAGTCTCATGTGTTATACGAGTTTCCTTGATACTACCTCATCAGTAGATGTTGAGGTTTGGTCGACGTAGTGTGTCGGGCTAGAGAGGGTAAACATTGGTGACGCACAAGTAGCAGCATGTTTGACCAACTCGGTGGTTAAGTGTAAGAGTCACACGTGTGGGGGTTGCTTATCCATGCACTTGCTGCACCTTACAAGAGATCACAAGCCTTGCCCAGCGTGCTCTTAAATTGAATTGTGAGAATCACGTGTGGGATATTTATCCATGGATTTTTTGTACCTTATAGAAGATCATAGAGCCTCGCCTAGCATGGTCTCAACAATCTGACTCCAATGAGTGGGTGTAATGGGGAGGGTTGAATGTTGTTTGGAGTAGAGTTTGGGTAGAGACTGAGTGACTGAGTGGTCTATGTGCCTGAGTAGTTTGAGTGTCATAGTGTGAATAGAATTAAATAGGAGTGTGTGTAAGTGAGGGTAGAGTATGAGTGGTCTGACTGTCAGTAAAATTGAGTGTGTGAGTAGACACTAGTGCAGAATAGTGAATAGTCATTGCCAAATAGACATCTATCTCCCAAATAACTGACTTCTATAGGTATAGACGTCGGCTATTAATACAGCTAACGTCTATGGGTCCTCTACCCATCAGTTGTTTGAATACCCATTTCAACAGACGTCTATATCCCAACGTTTATTCTCCATGCACTACTACAGAAAATGGAATATACGTCGGATGTACGGGGCTATATACGTCGGATATAAGCACTCCCCAATCCGACGTCTATGTGTGCGTCGTCTATACATAGACGTCGGCTATGGTATAGCCGACGTCTATACCTGACGCATAGACGTCGGTGTAATAACATAAGACGTCTATCCTTAAAGTATATACGTCGGATTCAACATAAGGCCGACGTCTATTCCTTTCTTTAGAGGAATACACGTCGGGTAATATAAACAGCCGTCGTGTATTCCTAAACCTGGACAAAAAAAATAAATAGCATCCGACGAAATTGTTTTTAGTCGTCGTATTCGTGTACATACAACTGCACCAAATTCGTTCACCTATAAATTTGTTCACAAATACTCAAAATTTCATCCACATATAAAAACAAGCACAAACACACAAGCATACATGCACAAACATACAACCATACATGCACAAACATACAAAGCATACACAATTGACATTCAACACACTTGCAATTAATTCATTCTAAAATTAAGGTGATTATATTAAGCCATAAAGTGTAGGTTTGTAATACAAGTGCACTTGTTAACTAAATTACAAAAAATACTATTGGCAGGAGAACCTCTTAGTTCGTCAACATGTTTCTGATGAAATAGCAAGCCCATCGGTCGCGAGTTTCATCGAGCTCCTATTGCGAGAAAGGATCACTACTTTTTGGGAAAATCTATCAAAAAAATACAAGTGTGTTGAATATTAATAACTAAATATTGAAACTACAATTGAATATACAATTGAATAACAATCTACATTACCTCGGTTAGACATACGTCTTGAGTTACCACATTTAGGATTTCCTCCATGTATCTCATCACGTAGTAACCGCATTCCGTATTTCCAACCTGCTTCCGGTACTACAAACATAGAAATTCGCTAAATATTTGTTACTAACTTAATTAACAACAATGGGATAGAACGTACTCATTCCATGCCATGTTATTCCTGCTTTTGTGGTTGTTCTCCTACCACCTAAAGCTCTGTAAACCTTAATTGCCCTGAGTAGCACAAGTTAAAATATCATTCAATATTACTAATAAAAATCGAAGAAATATTTTTTCACGACTAAATGAACTTACATATTTAGAAGTTTCTTTATTGAGTCCCTTGGTTTATTCGACCCCAACGGATCAAACCAATATGCCCAATTAGTCGTGGGACATACAACGACAAGCATCCAATGAGCCTTGTTATATATATAATTAGAACCTTATTACAAAATAAAATTTCACTTTGAATTACAAAGTTTACCTCTCATGATAAGGTAGCAGATAATATCTTTTGTCTTCTTCTTTAAAGAATGTCCCAAGTTGACCCGATTTATCATCATTCCCGTATATATATGTAGATGGACTGATAAATCCAAATACTTGATCCTCGGGAAATATTGACCTTCTGGCGTCGTAAAGATGTCTACAAGTATAAAAATTATAATTTATTACAGTTTTGATAAAATTATTCAATACTTTTCATTGTATACAAAAAACACTTACTTCACTTGCACGTCGATAATCATGATACACAACGAATCCATCGCCATGAACTGCATGATATCCTCTTTGGTGACGTACAAAGCGGGAGGCAACCCTTTATCCCCCTCCAAGTCCCAGGTACTTAGGGATTGTGCTTCCCTACTTACCATACATTGATACAACATTTTGCACCTACTTGGAAGCGAATTAATGTTGATCGGAGATTGGTTGTTTGACCCTTTGCTCCGGGGGCTTGACACCTTACAGATATATATACAACCGTTAAAATACAATTGTTAACAAATTTGAAGTTTAAAGTCTTTCAAAGTTAAACTATACCTCATGTTTGTCGTTTAGCTCTACTAAATAACTAGGCCACCGCACAAACCCACCGATAGCATCGCCGAGAGTAACAATCTCTTCTTCCGGAAATGGCACAATAGCACCAGGATCTAAGCAACTCTCAACTGAAACCTTCAATTCTCCCTCTCCTACCTCTGTGAAGTGGTGTCTGGAGATGTTATAAACTTTCCCGTGTCCCACCAATCTTCGATCAGGGTCTTCGACAAATAAAGCACATCTAGATCCATCCGCGAACTTTCCAAATGAGGAACCGTCGACGATGGCCAATTCTCGAGAATGAGACACGAAATCATCTTGTCGATCAGGGTGGAACACTGGAGGAACTGGAGGAGTAGTCTCCGCGGAAGAACCGGTCTTACGACGGGTAGGAGAAGTAGGCAAATCACGATCCAATCTCTCTGTAAGAAGTTGCAAAGACTTCTTCAAATCTGCGATCTCTTCCTGGCATTTGGTATGACTAGTCGACGCAGTAGACCGTTGAGTCTTCCCATAATATTGTCGAAGTCCAACTCTACTCCCTAACCCTCGCACACGACCAGGGTGTTCGTCGTTTCCCAAGGCCTCGCGTAGAATATCATTCTGACCGTCGGAAGCAAATTCGCCTTGAGATTCTCTCAACTTCAGAGAGTCCTAAGTTTAAAACAACATTTACTAACATTTGAAAGATATAAAATTAATGATTCTGAATTAATAACATATATATAAGTGATGCAACTTACTATCTTCGAGTCGATCGCTTGCGACTCGTCTGTGACGTACTCCCCTCTGGAGTTTACTCTCGCTCTCTTCCAAGAATCACAACAAGCTACGGGAGAAGGAGGAGATAAGTTACTTGCTTGCTCCTCACTCATACCAGAGTCAATTGCCTCCTGTTTCCTTTGAGCAATTTTTTCAGCCATCATTTGTGCTTCTAACTTTTGGTACCCCGCTCGAGACATACGATGTGCATACTTGTTAGAAGATCTAATCTTTTGGTTTTTTGCTCGGATGGCCTAAAATCAAGTTTATTAGATTGTCACTAAAATCAATAACTAACAACTTTGTTTTGAAACTCAGTTACATCAAACTCCGGGCTATCTCTGGATTTTCTGAATAGCTCCCATTGATTCAGAGTGATAAAGTTATAGACATCGCATGGATTTCTATCCTGGTATTCTCCGAATATGTACTTGTTCGTTAAATTTGTTTTGAAATCCCTCCAACGAACTGACATGTATGTCATCCACTTTTTCTTCAATTTGTCAATGGATTGGAACTCAAAAGATTCCTACAACACGTTAACTTTATATATATCAAAAGTTCGACTAAAACTATAGAAATCTATAATGGAATCATTACCTGCACATTATCCCATATTGTGTTCTTCAACTTCTCATCTACATCAGCCCAACTGGAATAACAAATGTCAACTTTGGACCTCGCTAAGCTACCCAGAAAACTCTTCCAATTATCAGACAGCATGCCTAACGGCTCAAGACGGTCATCAAACTGGATTGGAACTCTACCGTCTTTATTTCTTCTCCCAACGAATTCTTTCATGTGACAAGGACCTCGCGTACTGTATGTCTTCGAGCCTTCAGACTCAGAGGAAGTGGGTTTCTTTTTCGGAGCCATTGTACTATAAAAGATAAATGCAAGTAATTAAATAAGGTAAAGACATTAAATATCTATTACAATGTGTTACAACAGAAAATTTGCACCTTTACTGTTTTTTTTTCCTTAATGGATTGTCAATCCATATACCTTCACCGTGGTCATCTCTAAACATACAAGTCTCAACATTTATTTCTTCATCTACTGAGTTCAACTCAGGTGCTTGCTTAGAGAAAGGTGGTGTCTCTTCATACTCGATCAGGCTATCATCTGATACAATTTTTTTCTTCTCTTCCAAAATTACTGCCCATTTCTTATCACATGGATCAGCAACATAGAAGACTTGTTTCGCTTGGGAAGCTAGAATAAAAGGTTCTCCTTTATACCTTTTTTTTGAAAAATCAATTAAAGTGAAGCCATAATCATCCACTCGAACTCCAGTTTTATTATCAGCCCACTTGCATCTAAATGTAGGTACTTTGAATTTAACAATGTCTAGCTCCCATATGTCTTCAATTACACCGTAATAGGACATGTCGGCGTATACAGGATTCTTGTCTTTAGAACTAGACACATGCAAAGACTCTGCTATTAAGGTGACGCCACTGTTCTGAACAGCGCTTTTCGCATCTTCACACATTGTGTAGAAAGAATATCCATTGATATCATAACCACTGTAACTTATCACAACAGAATGCGGACCATAAGCCAACCACTGTATTGTCTAAGAAACATCACGCTTGTATGCTAGATTTTTGAACCAAGAGATGAAATTCTTATTGTGACTATTAATTACTTGTTGATCACTCCACAAAGGATTTCTTTCCTTTAGAAACTTCATGTGTTCATTTAGGTAAGGTTGAACTTCATTCGAATTGCACAACACATAAAATATGTTGTCATTAAGTCATCGTCATTTGGATTTAACATTTTCATCCCACGTGTCCCTTTACCATCGACACGTTTATCATGACGATTCTTCGGAAGTCCAACAGTTTTGGTGTTTGCTAGGTATCCAGTGCAAAACTCGATAACCTCCTCAGCTATGTATCCTTCAACAATACTAGACGTCGGTCATATCCTACAACCGACATCTATTCCCCATGCATATAGACATTGGGGTATAGACATCGGTTGTGGACTACGACTGATATATGGGTCTTATAGAAAATGAACAGTTCCATTTTTTCATTTATTCCGACAAAACCTCTACGACAAAACCCTAGCCGGTGACCGTTCTCTGACCAAGGAAGCACCACCACGATCGTTCTCCGACCAAAAAGCACCTCCAAGACACCCTGACCTCCTCCGCCACTGATTAACATCATTTCATGCTTATATTTGTACCTTATATTCATTATCTTACACCTAAGCAATGCTACATGATGAGTTTTATGTTTAGTTTTCAGGAATAAAGAGGTTTGAACAGAAGAGCCATGAAAGGACCCAAAAGCAGGAAAAATGACTTAATTGTCAGACCTGGGGACTAAGATGCAAGGGAGAAGGACATGATCGTAAGACCGAAGGACCTAAGAGCAAAACAGGAAACTCCACACCATCATTGGGAGTATTTTGGCAATTCGATTCGGGTCGGAGCTCCAACAAACCAAGTAGATGCATCAAAGACCAAGAAATACTTCCAGCAAAGCCCAACACAAAACCCAGACAGATCTGGGCCTTATAGACCGCCAATTGGCGGTCTGGAACCCCCAATTGGTGGTCTGGATCAGCCCAGATTCGCTCAGCTTTCTCCTGGACTTGTATTAATGTGTGTTTAGGCTATTTTTAGTATTGATTTAGTCCCACATCGGGGGATTGTCCCGGATTACTTTTTCCATGCTTATAAATAGAACTCTTCACCTTCCATTGTATCCATCTCTCTCTTTGGTGACATCTTCCCTACTAAGAGTGAAGAAATATGTGATATAATCATGTATTTGGGGGTGGAGAAATATTTGTGAGTAGTTCCATCCCCATTTGGGGGTGGAGAAATATGTGAGTTTAAATATGTGTGAGTAGTTCCATCCCCATTTGGGGGTGGAGAAATATGTGATATAATCATGTAGTATATTAAGTGTGTGTTATCTTTATCCCTTGAGCTTTATATGAATTCCATAACCATCTAATGGGTTTTCACTCTTATCTTTGATTTTCTAATGCTCTTGAATGAAGCTTAGCTTATACTTTGATTAGTGGACCTATTTTATGGGGAATGATAAGGTTAGGATATGGATGAAGTTAATATTGGAAACACAATTTGTATTGTATGTGCTCTTGTTGCCTTTACCTTAGCTAATGTCTTGTATGTTTTAATGATGTAGTCTTATCTTAATTCATGTGGAGGCATAGTAGGGTCTAGTCTTTATACTTGAGTTCATGTAGTTTCATTCCAATTATTGTCTTGTATGTTTTAATGATGTAGTCTTATCTTAATTCATGTGGAGGCAAAGTTGGATGTAGTTTTATGATTTCATGCACTACATGTTGTGAGGAACTTAATGAACACACACACTTCTTTATATTCACATTATTTCTCTACCCCCTTTGGGGTTTAGTTTTCTTGCTGTTCTTCCATTTCCATTTGCACCTTAGTGTAGTGTAGTGTAATACATCATTCTCTCCTTCTTTTACCTCTCACCTTCGAACAAACCAAGCGTCGACACATCTCCCAGTGGACGACCCGTATTTGCCACCGCTTCAACGCGGCCGTGCACTTGCGGTAATATAAAACGATCAATCAAGTTTTTGGCGCCGTTGCCGGGGAGGTGCTCTGTCCAGACGTTGGTTTGGACGATTCGAGGGGTATTTAATTTTTTGTTTTGAGTTTTTCTTAGTTTCAGGGAACCATCGGATCAAGGGGAGGCTACTGGACAAGTTTGAGGAACAGAAGCCCTAAAAGGACCGCCAATCAGCAGTTGAAGACCGCCAATTGGTGGCCTGGTGAGGGTTTCGTGCTCTCAAATTTTTGCTGGTAGTTAGTTCTGTAATTTGTGTTATCTGGGAGCCCTATTTTGCATGCTGTGACTTCTCGTTTGCTCCCAGATCATTAATCACTCCCCCATTAATCAATTTGGCCTTAAAATCCAAAACAAAAGACTAGACGTTCTTATTTGTTTAGGTCACGCATCATGTATTGACTTAGGCACGTAGTTGTCTTTTCTTTTAGCTTTATTTTCAATTGTTGAGCGCTGGCGTGAGGTACGCAATTTCCTACACTCATTCATTCATCTCGTATTCCCATGCATTAGTTAGTAGGAATTGCATCAGGACACGAGTGAGCGAGCGTTTGATTGGAGCGATTGATTGCTAGACTTAGGATCAAAACACTATTAAGGAGGGGTTGTCCCATAAAAGATAAGGTGGGGGATTTCATCACCCTTTCCTTGGCCCCAAAAATCACCCTTAATCAAGCCTTAACTAAAAGCAAGTAGACATTGGCCCTAGGATTGCAGGCGCACTAGGGGAGTAATCTAGTTGAGACTGTCATGACCTGATCAGCGTTGCCTACCTTGTCGATAGTAGGAGGTACTGGATCTCCGGATCTGGTATCACTTGCTGGGCATTGTGGTCTTCGTTGTAGGGAGGTGAGACGTGTCGAGGCTAGTGACCTCGAAGTTAGGCGTCGTCTAGCCTAAGGACCCTTTGCCTTACATTATTTGTGTCGTGCTTGCTAGTTAGGCTTCTACCTGATTCCACTACCCACGCTAGCCCTAGGGATTCTTCCCTCCTCACCTGAGTCCTCTCCTCATCTATTCTCTACGTATAGTCTCCTCCTCTAGTACACCTTCTGTTGTGTGTTGTTTAGAGTCGAGTCGAGCATTTTTATGCGAAGTTGGGCTCCTTCTGGTGAGAGCGCTCGACTCGAGAGAGTGCATTCTTCTGAGATGGACGGTCTTGGTGATCGACCATCTCCGCCTCGTGCTCCTTTGGAGCATGAAGCCGAGTCGTCTCGCGGTGACGGGGGAGACCGGGTTCCATACATGGAATACCTCGGTCCGCTTCCGCCACCACGTAGACCTCCTTCTCCTCCTCCTCTGACTCGAGAGGAAGGGAGATTCGGTCAGGATCGAGTTCTTGGTGCACCACCACCTTTAGCTAGACATGATAGACCGATGACTTTGTGGGAGCGGACCCATCCTGTTCGGGCTGCGCAGCCTTCTTGCATAGTTGTTCCCCCTGCTCGCGGGAACAACTATGAGCTGAAACCTCAATATGTGAGCATGCTTCCAACCTTTACTGCCAATAAGGAGGATCTGTATATCTTTATACGCGAATTCGAGGAAGTATGCTCCATGTTCAAGCTTCAACAGCTTGACGAGGATTAAGTCCGGTTGAGGATGATTTCTTTCGCATTGAAGGATAATGCGACGAAATGGATGTATAGCCTCTCGGCGAGCTCGATTCGGTCATGGGATGACTTTGTGACCGTCTTTCTGAAGAGATTTTTCCCTCAAATGAAAATTCAACAGATACAGCACCAGATACATCAAATGTATCAGACCGAGACCGAATCGTTTCATGGTTTCTTTGAGAGGTTCAAGGACCTTCTCCAGCAGTGCCCTCATCATGGATTTGAGTTATGGCAGTTGTGCCAAATTGTTTATGAGGGCATCAACTACAATACCCACACATTGTTGGAGTCGATGTGTCAGGGTGACTTCCAAATGAAACCCATCGAGGAGGCATGGGATATTTTGAGTCTATGGCTGAACGTACCTTTGAGTGGGATACCATGAGAGATCCACCAGCCTCCAGGTCTTCTGGTCGAGCTGGATCTTATCAAGTTGAGTCGTCGATCGCGTCTGAGGCGAAAATGGCTGCTCTCATGCGTAGGATTGAGAGTTTAGAGTTGGACCGAGCTCCTGTAGCTCAGGTCGCTACTCCCGGGTGTGGTAGGTGTGGACTTATGTGGCCATGATGACTTGGAATGCGCTTACGCTCCAAGGGATACTGAGCATGCAAATGCGATGTATCAACAGAGGCCCCATAACGACCCGTACAATCACTCCTATAACCCGGGATGACGTAACCATCCTAACTTCTCTTGGGGACCTAGTGGGGGTCACGGTCAGAGCTCGCACGCTCAACCTCAACCTCCACCTCCACCTTATCAACCTCCACGCCCATCGACGACCTACCAACCCCCACATCAAAGGTCTCAGCACCATAATTACCAACCTGCTCATGCCTCATCGTCGGGTTATTCCAACCAGACTCCACAACCCCAACGGGTTGACCCTAAGGACCCTTCTTGTGATCCGACTCTTCAAGCGTTGCAAAGTACAGTCAAGGCTTTGGAAATGCAAGTTAGCCAGTTGGCTCATCAACTCCATGAACGCGAGAAGGATCAGTTCCCGAGTCAACCTGAGGAGAATCCTCGGGGTACCCATTCTCAAGGAATGACACATTTACCTCATGCTACCTCTGAACCGATCCATCATATTAATGTGATTCATACTTTGAGGTCTGGTAAGGAGGTGGATAACCACATTGAGGTGTCTTCTTTGTCATCACCATCTTTGAGGGAGCCAGATCCTGAGGCTCCCTCCACAAATACTTTCAGGAAGGAGCCAGATCCTATGGTTCTTTCTACATTTCCTTCGACAAAGGGGCCGAACCCTGAGGTCCCCTTGTCTCATCTTGTGTCGAAGGAACCAGATTCTGAGGTCCCCACTCATGTTTCTTTGGACCAGAATTCTGGGGTTCCTTCGCATCCTTATGCCCCGAAGGCGACATTCCCTGAGCGCTATAAAAAGAAAACCTCTGATCAGCATGACAAGATGCTTGAGATGTTTAGGCAAGTTAAGGTGAACATCTCACTGTTGGAGGTGATTCAGCAAATGCCACCTTATGCCAAGGTTCTCAAGGACTTATGCACCAAGAAGAGAAAAATGCATGTTCCAAAGAAAGCTTTTCTTGCGGCTAATATGAGTTCTTTGTTGGCACAACCCATGCAAGTCAAGTACAAGGACCCTGGCTGTCCTACTATCTCTTGTGTGATTGGTGATGTGCCCATACATGGAGCCTTATTAGACCTTGGTGCATCTGTTAATCTTCTTCCATATTCTGTCTACGTCCACCTCGGTCATGGAGACCTCAAACAAACAAAGACCACTCTTCAATTGGCTGATAGGACTATGAAGAAACCGAGGGGTGTGGTGGAAGATGTGCTGATCAAAGTGGGAGAGTTCATTTATCCAGTCGACTTCTTTGTCTTGGATACTGAACCTGTGCCAAACCCACTTGGGCAAATTCCTGTCATTCTGGGGTGACCATTCCTTGCGACTTTTAATGCATTGATCAATTGTCGCAATGGTTTGATGCGCTTGACTTATGGTAGTCAATGCGCTGATTTCAACATCTTCACCATCGGCAAGAAGCCAGGTGCCTTCAATGACCATGTTGGGGTCAACCTTATCCAGGGTTTGGATGAAATTGAAGTTGAGGGCACCTTCAAGTACTTCAAAGAATTGTTCGATGAAGACCCTGAAGGTGGTGAAGATGTTTCACCTGGGCTGGCACAAAAAGGTGCCTTATGTTCTGATCATGTGGCCTCAGTGCCACCTCCTTTTGATCTTGTGGCCCTTGAGCCACTTATTTTTGATCGCGTGGCCCTTGAGCCACATTCTTTCGATCATGTGGCTTTTGAGCCACAAGATACCATTTTTATGGCCTCTGGGCCACATGATCTTCAGTTTGTATCTCATGAGGACCCCATGTGGGTTAAGAATCAACCACCTGATACCCTTCAACCTGATAGAGGTTCACCTCTCATTCATGCCTCCTATCTTGCTCACTCTCAAGAGGCATCAAACGACCACAACACTTATAAGTGTATCAGGTGGTCAAGCAATTCAGATTTGTATGTCGTGAGCCCATGCATGTGCATTTTTGGCTCGAGAGATGGCGGGTTCTCATTTGATGTCCCTTGACATATGAAGATGGGAGCCCATTTGTGTACATTGTTAAAATAAAAAAAAGACTTCTTCAGTGAGCATCTATTGTTGTGAGCCCCAACCCTTGTGTATTTGGGCTTCATTTCTTTCACGTATTTGTATACTTTCTTTAGCATCTCACAGATTTTGAGGGAATTTGGGTTGTGTCCATCAACATGACCTTCCCTTTGTACTTCATGTTGGTGAGATCTCTCCTTTTTCATGCATAACTCCATGTAGTATCTTGCTCGCATTCATTGAGGACAATGCATGAAGTAGGTGTGAGGGGTGTTTTACGTGTATACATAGTCGAGTCTTTTCTTTTGATTTTGTTTTCTTTGTTTGCATTTTTAGGGTCATGTTAGTGTGCTGCATTTAATATCGATATATCTGCTTGCCATGATCCTTGGGTGACTTGTCTTCTTTTGCTTCCTAGTGCTTTAAAATATCCACATTTCTTTCAAAATCTTCATGTGTTTGCGAAAGAAAATGTTTTGTGGGTTTTGCGTGTGTTTAGCATGTGCGAAACCGTTGAGAGGCAAAGTAAAAAGAAAGCTCCGAAAATTGTCTTGAACTTGATGCATTAGGATATCTAGTACAGTGGCTTTAGGATTTATCGAGTCGTTAGGATGCACCCCAGTTTTCCCTTGGGGGTGAGTAATCATAGGGTTTCAGTACTTCAACAATTAAAGAAGTCAACCCTGAACCTAGTGAGTCAATAATTCGTGTTTGTTAACTTAAGGAAGTTTGTTGTAGTCAAGGACCCTTTAAATCTTGTTGTGAGAAATTAAGTGTAGGGGTTTTGGTTCATGTGTAGATAAGAAATAAGTGAGTAGGTGTTCTCTCTTCTCGTAAGGCTCCTATCATTCGGGAAAGTAGGTCTGAGGGGACTTTGTGCCTGGTGCTTTCGAGTCATCTGACTTGGGATGCGCCGACTGAACTCCCGTTACACGGGTGGTAGGGATTGCCCTATGTGGAGATTTAGGGAAAGGTGTACGTGATAGTGTAAGTCCTTATGGGCAATGATGCACGAAACCTGACCCTGGGAGAATGAAGCTCCAACTAATAAAAAGAAACAAAATGAGAAAAGAAACAAAAAGAAAAAAAATTGGTAATGCAAATAAGAACCATAATGGACTCTACACTTGGTATCACTTGAGGATGTTAAGGTTGTCCATGTCTTTCACTTAATTCCTTATTTAACTTGCACGAATGGTTCATTAGGTTAGGTGTGTGAACGGATTACCTATATAGTCGGCCCGTAGGATTACCGCGTCCAATGATCGACGAAATATTTCCAACGAGTCGAGTGTCTAGATTGAATAATGCATCTTGTTCGGATTTTGTGGGTATATCCGCTGAAAACCCTCAGGAGACAACACTCCTCCTCCTTGGCAACAAGGAGGTTTAACGGCTTGTTGTGTGCAACCGTGATTCCAACGAAAGTGAGTTATGATTTCTTGTTTCTCGTTTGTTTTTCTCTTTCTTTGTTTTGCTCGAGACTAGCAAAAACTTAGGTGTGGGGGTATTTGATTGACATCATTTCATGCTTATATTTGTACCTTATATCCATTATCTTACACCTAACCAATGCTATGTGACGAGTTTTATGTTTAGTTTTCAGGAATAAAGAGGTTTGAAGAGAAGAGTCATGAAAGGACCCAAAAGCAGGAAAAAGGACTTAATTGTGAGACATGGGGACTAAGATGCAAGGGAGAAGGACCTGATCGTAAGACCGAATGACCTAAGAGCAAAACAGGAAACTTCACACCATCATGGGGAGTATTTTGGCAATTCGATTCGGGTCGGAGCTCCAACAAACCAAGTAGATGCATCAAAGACCAAGAAATACTTCCAGCAAAACCCAACACAAAACCCAGACGGATCTGGGCCTTATAGACCGCAAATTGGCGGTCTGGAACCGCCAATTGGCGGTTTGGATCAGCCCAGATCCGCTCAGCTTTCTCCTGGACTTGTATTAATGTGTGTTTAGGCTATTTTTGGTATTGGTTTAGTCCCACATCGGGGGATTGTCCCGGATTAGCTTTTTCCATGCTTATAAATAGAACTCTTCACCTTCCATTGGATCCATCTCTCTTTGGTGGCATCTTCCCTGCTAAGAGTGAAGCCTTGAAGCAAAACTCTGGTGGAGGAAGAGTTGCTTGTAATTTGAGTAAGTTAATAATAGATGTTTTCATTAGCTTGTTAATTCTTGCTTAGTTAATTTCCTTTAATGTGTTTGCTTTGGTGCTTGTTTAGTTTTATGTTTCTTTAATATTTCTTGCTTGATTAGTATAGTTCCATTTCAGTATAATGCTTCATTTTATTAGAGTAGTTAGTTTAAATATGTGTGAGTAGTTCCATCCCCATTTGGGGGATGGAGAAATATGTGATATAATCATGTAGTGTATTAAGTGTGTGTTATCTTTATCCCTTGAGCTTTATATGATTTCCATAACCATCTAATGAGTTTTCACTCTTATCTTTGATATGCTAATGCTCTTGAATGAAACTTAGTTTATGCTTTGATTAGTGGACCTATTTTATGGGGAATGATAAGATTAGGATATGGATGAAGTTAATATTGGAAACACAATTTGTAGTGTATGTGCTCTTGTTGCCTTTACCTTAGCTAATGTCTTGTATGTTTTAATGATGTAGTCTTATCTTAATTCATGTGGAGGCATAGTAGGGTCTAGTCTTTATACTTGAGTTCATGTAGCTTCATTCCAATTATTGTCTTGTATGTTTTAATGATGTAGTCTTATCTTAATTCATGTGGAGGCAAAGTTGGATGTAGTTTTATGATTTCATGCACTACATGTTGTGAGGAGCTTAATGAACACACACACACTTCTTTATGTTCACATTATTTCTCTACCCCCTTTGGGGTTTAGTTTTCTTGTTTTTCTTCCATTTGCATCTTAGTGTAGTGTAGTGTAATACATCCTTCTCTCCTTCTTTTACCTCTCGCCTTCGAACAAACCAAGCATCGACACACCTCCCAGTGGACGACCCGTATTTTCCACCGCTTCAACGTGGTCGTGCATTTGTGGTTAATATAAAACGATCAATCAGCCACCGTTCTTCGACAAAACCCTAGTCAACCCCTTTCGCGATCGGTCCTTTGTCCGACCAAAATAGCACCTCCGTGACTTCCTCCATGACCCACGACAGCCGCCCACGACCCACATTGAGGTACATTCTCATGCCTTGTTCGATTCTCATTCCCATGTGTTTTATTGGGTTTTTTTATGGTTTTTGCCTGTTCGGTTTTATGTGGTTTTCGGCGACCTTGAGCTTCGAAGAGATCAAACCTGCCATGGAATGGAACGGAAAATAGGAATGTGGAGTCAAGAGATTTGGTTTGGTTTGGTTTGGGTTTTTAGAAATGGTTCTGACATGTGGTGACTTGGTGCCGGTTGAGATATGAGAACGCAAGTTGTTGTAACAACGATGTACAATATTTTAGTTCAACTTCTAACTGACGTTACGGTTATGGTATTGCGTACGATGATCGAAGTACTAAGTTCATAAGATAATCCAAGTACTAAGTTCTAGAGGAAAACTCTAAACGAATTTTCAATAGTTTTACATATATTTTGTTTGTGATTGTGTTTTTGGAACAAAACATGATGGATCTTAGATGCCGAGGATCGTAAAGTGAAACATGATTAATTTAGATATTAAGTTGCATAATACATCAGCTGATCGGCATTAACATGTCCTAAAGTTCCAGTTTAGCAGAATGAAAGTATTTTACCTGAGACGATTCCTGACTTCCGTAGTGAGCATGTGATGTGATCACTTGTTATCTCGCGAGTCATGATTTGGGCGTGGTCAGGTCTTAATCACAGTATCTATAAATTATTACTTTTTATTCACATAGGAAAGGAAATGCCATTTTTTTCTTTCAATTTTTTAGAACATGGCAATTAAGAAAAACAACACGATTTATTTAAAAAACAACACCTGCATATGTTTACAACCTCAATAGTTCTTAGACAATACTTTCCAATTGGCCTCATATATTATATATATATTAAAATTTCTATAATCTCGTGTATATTATTCGGTTCAATATTTGAGGTTCACATTAATCAAACATGGGTTTTTGAACGGATTGAGGTGGATTTAAGGTGGATCTTGGTTCGACGGTGATCGGGTTGAAGACGAAGGAGGCGTTGTGCTTGCTGTTGAGAACATGATCATCTCTCCCTTGCTGGTACGTGCTCTGTTTATGTTTGTGGTGTTGTGGTGTGAATTTTTTTGTTGTCGTTGATTTTGGGGTTGTCTATTAATGCTAAATCCAATTCTGAATTAGTTATGGTTTTGAAGTTGGAATTGTTTTTGTTAAATAATGGAAGATGTTGTTGATAAGTTGGAATCATCCCAATATAAAAGGATTAGTGGATCATATAATATATAGTGAATGAGTTTTATTTTTTGTTGTTTTTAGTATGTTTGCCCAAAATAACACTATGTTGCTCAAGCTCTTGGACTTGAATTGTCATCCAAATTGTGTTGTTGTTGGTTTTTTATCAGATGTGTATCAATATTTTTCATATTCACCTACATAATCGTAGACCCAAAAAATTTGCAGAAAAAGGGATAATATATAAAAAAAACTTAAAACTATTGTTTTTCTTGTTAATCTCAGGATTTGAAGATTTTTATGTAGCAAATTTTAGGGGAGGTTCTGCCAAAATTTGAATAAAATTATAATCCCAATTATTATTAATAATAACTTGATACTTTATGTTTAACATGCTTTTTCGTCTGAAAATTATAATCCAAGTTGTTGTATTAAAATTATAACTTAGATTTTATATTAAAAAACTATACCTTAGATCATGTAAAAATCTTATGTTTAGTTAAGTGAGTTCATAAATTTATTTATGTTTAGTTATGTTTAGTTTAGTTAAATGTTTATTTATGCTGAAAAAACTTATCTATTTAGTTAAATATTTAGTTTCTAATAACTCATCGACCCCCTTAAGAAACTTGGCCTTTAATAACCTATAACAAAAGATTAGACAATATTTGCTAAGTCATTCATCATATAGGACTACCATCCATCATATTTATTTTTTATTTTACGATTTCTGTCGTAGATTGTTGGTGTAAGGTATGAAATCTCTTTCCCTCATCATTCATTAGAAAACACACATTAGTTAGTAGGACATGTATTGGAACAAGAGTGAGGTAAGTGTTTGTTTTGTGTGTTGTTTGTTAGATTAAGGTATGAAAAACACCTAGGGGTAATCACCTATAGAAGATGAGGTGGGGGATTTCATCACCATTTCCTTGGCCCAAAAACCACATAATAAAAGAGTCTTTATAAAATCAATTTAGACATTGGCCCCTAGGATTTTCGGATGCATTAAGGAGAAAAATTGTTTAAGACCGTTATGGCCTGAATGTCGTTGCCCATCTAGTCTCCCTGAGATTTTAGGAACCTCAGTGTTCTTGCTCGCCGTCTAAGACCTTTCCGGCCTGAACGTCGTTGGCCATATAGTCTCCCTGTGATTTTAGGAACCTTCGTGTTCTTGATTTCCTACAACCAGTGGCCCACAGTGTGAATTCGAAGTTAGGCATCGTCTAGTGCTAAGGACCTATAGTGAACTTTAGACTTGCTTTTGCCTTGATTGCTTAGTTAGGTTTCTAACCTTCCTTATTCCTATGCTAGATTAACTTCATCTGCTCTCTCCCGATTCATTCTTTTCTCATCTTCATGTCTCTGGATCTTCTCATTTACAAACACCTTCTTTTAAATTGAAATTTTATTTCTTCTCTTCAATAATAACTATCATTTTTCTTAATGCTTAGATTGAAATGGATCAAAAGTGGATTTTTTTTCAAAGTGATTGAGTGATGAGTATGAGAACATAATGAATATGTTCTTAAAGGTTACCAAAAATCATTCAAAGAATAGAAATGACAGAGACATGGCGTATTGTCCATGCAGTAAGTGTCATAATATGTCAATGTTGACTTTTTGGAAAATAAAAAATCATTTATTTGAGAAAGGTTTTGACCCAAGTTACAGATGATGGATATGGCACGGTGAAAATGAATCATTTAGTTATTCCAAGAATGACAGGGACAATGTTAGTGTGGGAGATCAGTTAGAGGAAATGGTTCAGGATATAGCTGAACCATTTACTTGGTAGTTTGTTATGTGACAATGAGAAGCCGTTGTACAAGGGTTTCACCAAATTTACTCCTAGTAGAGAGGATGACCACCAAGAGAGAGATGAGGTACAAGAGAGGAGGGAAAGTTCTATTTATAGCCATAGAAAAGGTAATCTGGGACAATCCCCCAGTATGGGACTAAAGAAATACCAGAAATAGACTAAATACACACTAATACGCGACCCTACGAAATCTTAGCGGATCCGGATCAAAACAGACCCCCCATTGGTGGTCTATAATGTTTGGATCCGGCCGTTGTTTCGTGTGGACTTTTCTGGATGTCTTTTTTGGTCTTCGACGCATCTACTACGCTTGCTGGAGCTCCGACCGAATAGAATTGCCAAAATACTCCCCATGATGGTGTAGAGTATTCTTGTTTTCTCATTGGTCCTTCGATCTTACATTCAGGTCCTTCAATCTTGCATCTTAGTCCTCGAGTCTCTCAACTCAGTCATTTTCCCTTCTATTAGGTCCATTTATAGTCTCTCATTCTCAAACCTACTTATTCCTGAAAACTAAACATTAAACTCGTTACATAGCATTGTTTGGGTGAAAGATAATGGATATAAGACACAAAGATATGCATGAAATGATGTCAATCATTCTATTTAGTATTAATCTGGTAAGGGTATAGACGACGGTTATTAGGCAAATGTGACGCGTATTCCTTAATTCGAATGATATAGACGTCGGTTGTAACGTACGACTGGCGTCTATTTATTAAGACTAGACGTCAGTTGTTAGCTTATGACCGACATCTATTTGTTACGAATAGTGTAGGATTTCGTGTCCCCATGTATGTATATATTTTTAAATTTTTAATACATCATACAAGATCGTTTTCATATTTTCAGCAATTTTATGTACATCTATTTGTGTTTTATTCTAATAACATGCAATCCTACATTTATTAAAATAAATCACAAAGGAGAATCATACCTAAAGGTTCTCTAAAACCTTTTGATGATCCGGAGTCGCGTTGCACGTTGTGTCGCCCACGGAATTGCCTCCGAGTGTTCACCAAACTCTAAACAAGGTTAGAGAGAAAGGAGCTAGTCAATCAATCTCTAACAAGGTTTAGAATCAAGCTAATTACCCCTATTTAAGCTCCTGAGATTCTAATCTCCAAACTAATTTTACTAAGAGAAATTTCATGGTGATTAGGGAGAGATTAATGAGAGAAAGAATTTTGCATTAGTCTTAAAACAAGTAGGAATATGTTCCCTTTTATAGGCTCCCAAAACATCCTTATCAAGAGCTATTATTTAACCATGATCCCTTGTTTTTCTCTCCTAAAATTAATCTCTAAATTCCACATAATCACCCACAAAAATTGTTTTAATTAAATCTGGAATTATTCCACCCATGATTTAATTAATCTCTTAATAATTCATGCAGAATCGTTTTTGTTCGGTAGACCGAGTATTATTCGGTCAACCGAACCATTCGGTTATAACACGTGTTCGGTGCACCGTGAGCTAGACGGTCGACCGAATCTGTATGCGAAAAATTCCCTAGAATAATTCGGACGAACCACGTCTTGTAATCGGTTTACCTTTGACCCACCAAAATCGTTCCTGGAACATAGTCATCGGATGACCGGGTCACCTTCGGTCTACCGAAAATAGTACTTCTCGGTTGACCGTTTCCAATCGGTTAACCGAACCCGATTGTCCAGGCACTCCGGGTAATCTCGGTCAACCAATTGCGTTTACCCGTTCCTTATTCGGTTAACCGATCCGAAGATGCCCCGGTCGACCGAACCATGAACGGTTCACCGTGTTTGACCCCGATTTTACCTTTATCAATTTTTGGATTTATTTCCAACAAAATTTGATCTTTTGAGGTTTTTAGCAATTCGCATCCTATATATATATTATCATATGTAATATTAAATTATTACACCTCATAATATATACCTCATATGAATTTATTATGATTCTAATTATATCAATTCTCATAACATATTGATTTTAATTAATTCACCACATGTGTCCTATTTTCCCAAGAAACCCGACACATCATATGAACTTAAAATCAAATATCTTGTTTCCCAGTTTTGTGGTGTGACCTATGGGAGGATCTAAGCCTAATTGACAGTGATATTAAACACTTAATATCTCAGACTATAAGCGGTATCTAGCTACACATTATAGTCACCCAATTAACATAGATGTCTTTGTTCCACATGAACTAAAACACGATCCATTTAGTGATGTAAGTGCACCACTTGTGTCTGTCCCTTGCCTCATGATATTAAGAATATATACAAAGTAGAAATGTGTCACCTTTGTATTATATTCATTTCTTGATCTCTCTAAGCTAATTATAACTATGTGACTTAACTCAAGTCATATTGTGCACATTATAATTTTGTTTTATCAATGGGCCCACTAATATCATCACTCAATTAAGAGGGGCAATGATAATCGTTTGACTAGCTATCTTTTCCAGCACAAGTCATGTTCAACTAACTACTGCCGTTATCACTACACTCATTGGTAGCTTTTGACAATAATCAAATTAAACACTTCTTGAGTGAAAAGATATAAGTCTCATATCTTAGGATCCAAGACACAGTAAAAACATTAATGACACGAAACACAATTCCATAATGTTTTACTTGTTAGGTCTATTCAATATATAAAAGTAATATTTTCCTCTTTTATATACTCGTGTCGTCAATTATTTGTAGAGCTACAACAATCGATGACCAACACGACAATCTTATCTCGGTAATTAATATTCCATGTTAACTACCATGATTGTGAATAACTTTTGATTTATGTAAACCATTATCTTTTAGAGCTCTACGGTTAAGGACCAAGCGCCTCTTCCTGAACACTTCCAAAAGACGAATACCATAATAAAGGAACAAAATGTTTGCACATTCAATTAATTGACATATAAAAGTAAAACTTTTAGAACACATTCCTTTCAAATAGACATCGGGCTTTTAGTGACCGACGTCTATGTATATATGACACATATATAGATAGGTGTGGGGTTAGGAAAGGTGTATATCCGACGTATATAAGCCATATATCCGACGTATATTCATTTTTTGCACTAGTAAGAGGTAGAGTCTGAGTGTATAATGGTGGTTGGTATGGTAAAATGTTGGTGTACGTAGAAGAAGAGTTTAGACTGTGTGAAAACAAGGAGGTGGTATGGTGGATTTTTAACAGGTTCATCATTGGTGAGATGTTGCATGAGGTGTAAATGACATGCATATATCTTTTCTTATTTTTGTGCATGAGTTGGCGCAAAAGATGCATATATCTTTTATTGTTGGTTATGAATGCCTTATAAATGCATGAATGAATGTGATGTATGTAGTGAATAGTGATGTGTAATGCAAATCTGGATAAATTGAGTTTCTATTGGGGGTTTATATTGGGTCTGCAGTTTGCATAGCCCAGAAACACTTGTATGTCAAACTAAGACCCCGTTTGGATACCACCAATTCCAGCTTCTTAACCACCACGAAGCTACTACAGTGAAAATTAACATCCAAACATCAGATGAGTTCCTCAGGAGTTGGGCTCCCAGCACGATAATCGAGACATATTTTGTATTGAATGGAGAAGCTCATGTGGTAGGTGTGATGATGATGGTGCCTATTGTAAATTATAATAGATATTTTCTTCCATTGAAAAGTATATATGACTTAAATGTGATCTAACTTGTAAGTACAATTATTGCGCAGTGACAAAAAATATCTTTTGGTTCTTTTTGGGACAAATATTGTAACCTAACATATTTTCAATCTTAACAACTTCTACGGACCAAATACCGCAACGGACATCACAAAGGAATCTAATTAAATTTAGAAACCATGATCACATATACCAAAAGAAATTTTGGCGTGTACATATATAGTGTATAGTGTTATAATAAAAGAATGTCCTACTCATTTGATTGCATAGCCGTTTTAAAAAACCGTACCGGATTAGCCTATTTCATCCGGTATAGTAGAGAATCCCTCCTCTTGTCGGTTCGAATAAAGGGAAAAATATATTGTTTGTTGGAATAATTTGGCTTTTGAGATTTGGAGGGATTTTAACGTTTAAACTCATATTGTCAACGTACTTTTCTTGGGGTTGAGGTTTGAGTTTTCAGTTGTCATTTTAGCTTATAAAATGCATTTTGCAAACATCAACTTGGATGAGTGTTTTGCAAAACGCATACTTCATTCCATAACTATTCCAATTAACTTCTTTATTTACCACTTCCAAATAAAAACTTTGAGTTTTTTCTATGGATATCAAAACTCAAAACCCAAACAAGTAAATATGAGATTTGAGGTTTCGATACGAAAGACGTGGAGTTTTGAGGTTTGCATTTAGTCTCAAAATTATGACTTTTGAATTTTAAATCTCAAAACTCAAGTTATCCAAACAAAATTTTGATTCTTAAACTAGATTGATGGTTCAGCTGTTGGGAATGGGCAGTTCGACCAACTCGACATGGTTGAGTAAACACGTTACCTATCGATTGACATTGAAATTAAATTTACCTCCACTACTTTTGCCAAACTGTTATATTTTTCCCCTCGTCTTGTCATGGTCCTATTAGTTATATTTGAGCGCGTTTAATGTTTTCCAACTAAATCCCATCATGTAACTTGTAACCATTCTCGATCCGTCCAAATTAATTCAAGATTGAGAATTAACAATTGAGCTCCTCACGTGGTCCTATTACTTATATTTGAGGGCATTTGATATTTTTCAACTAAATCCTATCATGTAACTCGTAACTACACTCGATAAGTCCACATTAATTCAAGATTGAGAATTAACACCTAAACTCGTCCCAATTCGGAAACATGATATTATTAGGTCATATTCAGCCATTACATTTTCATAAATATCAAGCTAGTCAAATCAACACATTTTCTTTTCGCCACATCAACATGATATTTTTCTTTTCCCTATTTTTACTATTCACATTTCAACCACAATCTTCCCATGAATGTCAACCTAGCCACAGCAACACTTTTTTACTTCCCTTGTAATTTAATGATCGAACATAAGATGTCAAATTTAATTTCTCTTATAATTCCACTCTCCAATCATTGAATTGCATCCATATCTAAACTCAATAAATTGGAGATGCCACCTCCCCGTCGTCAACCAATAGGACTTCTCCCTCTTTCCCACCTTTTTTATATGAGCCGTGATAAACGGACGCGCGCGTCACGGACGCGCCTTACGTGGATCTGTACAGCTCAGATATTTTTCTTTGAGTCAGCGTCCAGTCAGCGAAATTTCTCTTCGCGCGTTTTGATCTTTTTAAAAAACGCCGGTTCTTTAAGTTGAACGATTCATTTCCCAATACACAGATAAGACAGTGTGCAGACCCTAGGACATCGTGCAGTCTCATTATTCGTGCACATCCCACACTTATCATAATAAAATATTTGTTTTTAAGTTTTACGTTGGATCAACTTAATTTGTCTAGCTTACTTTATGTGTGTGTGCAGTTTACATTATGTGTTTGTCCTGTTTACGTTATGTGTATGTCCGGAATAAGTGTATTTGCTGTCCGGAATAAGTGTATTTGTTGTCCGGAATAAGTGTATTTGTTGTCCGGTTTAAGAATAAAGTGTGTCCAGAAACGGAACATAAAGTTTGTCCAGAATAAGTTGATTTGTTGTCCGGAATAAGTGTATTTGATGTCCGGAATAAGTGTATTTGCAGTCCGGAATAAGTGTAGTTGTCCAGAATAAGAAGAAAGTGTGTCCAGAAACGGAACAGAGAGTTTGTCCGGAATAAGTGTATTTGCTGTCCGGAATAAGTGTATTTGTTGTCCGGAATAAGTGTATTTGTTGTCCGGTTTAAGAATAAAGTGTGTCCAGAAACGGAACATAAAGTTTGTCCGGAATAAGTTGATTTGTTGTCCGGAATAAGTGTATTTGATGTCCGGAATAAGTGTATTTGCAGTCCGGAATAAGTGTTGTTGTCCAGAATAAGAAGAAAGTGTGTCCAGAAACGGAACAGAGAGTTTGTCCGGAATAAGTGTATTTGCTGTCCGGAATAAGTGTACTTGTTGTCCGGAATAAGTGTATTTTTTGTCCGGTTTAAGAATAAAGTGTGTCCAGAAACGGAACATAAAGTTTGTCCGGAATAAGTTGATTTGTTGTCCGGAATAAGTGTATTTGATGTCCGGAATAAGTGTATTTGCAGTCCGGAATAAGTGTAGTTGTCCAGAATAAGAAGAAAGTGTGTCCAGAAACGGAACAGAGAGTTTGTCCGGAATAAGTGTATTTGCTGTCCGGAATAAGTGTATTTGTTGTCCGGAATAAGTGTATTTGTTGTCCGGTTTAAGAATAAAGTGTGTCCAGAAACGGAACATAAAGTTTGTCCGGAATAAGTTGATTTGTTGTCCGGAATAAGTGTATTTGATGTCCGGAATAAGTGTATTTGCAGTCCGGAATAAGTGTAGTTGTCCAGAATAAGAAGAAAGTGTGTCCAGAAACGGAACAGAGAGTTTGTCGGGAATAAGTGTATTTGTTGTCCGGAATAAGTGTATTTGTTGTCCGGAATAAGTGTATTTGTTGTCCGGTTTAAGAATAAAGTGTGTCCAGAAACGGAACATAAAGTTTGTCCGGAATAAGTTGATTTGTTGTCCGGAATAAGTGTATTTGATGTCCGGAATAAGTGTATTTGCAGTCCGGAATAAGTGTAGTTGTCCAGAATAAGAAGAAAGTGTGTCCAGAAACGGAACAGAGAGTTTGTCCGGAATAAGTGTATTTGTTGTCCGGAATAAGTGTATTTGTTGTCCGGTTTAAGAATAAAGTGTGTCCAGAAACGGAACATAAAGTTTGTCCGGAATAAGTTGATTTGTTGTCCGGAATAAGTGTATTTGATGTCCGGAATAAGTGTATTTGCAGTCCGGAATAAGTGTAGTTGTCCAGAATAAGAAGTAAGTGTGTCCAGAAATGGAACAAAGAATTTGTCCGGAATAAGTGTATTTGCTGTCCGGAATAAGTGTATTTGTTGTCCGGAATAAGTGTATTTGTTGTCCGGTTTAAGAATAAAGTGTGTCCAGAAACGGAACATAAAGCTTGTCCGAAATAAGTTGATTTGTTGTCCGGAATAAGTGTATTTGATGTCCGGAATAAGTGTATTTGCAGTCCGGAATAAGTGTAGTTGTCCAGAATAAGAAGTAAGTGTGTCCAGAAACGGAACAGAGAGTTTGTCCGGAATAAGTGTATTTGCTATCGGGAATAAGTGTATTTGTTGTCCGGAATAAGTGTATTTGTTGTCCGGTTTAAGAATAAAGTGTGTCTAGAAACGGAACATAAAGTTTGTCCGGAATAAGTTGATTTGTTGTCCGGAATAAGTGTATTTGATGTCCGGAATAAGTGTATTTGCAGTCCGGAATAAGTGTAGTTGTCCAGAATAAGAAGAAAGTGTGTCCAGAAACGGAACAGAGAGTTTGTCCGGAATAAGTGTATTTGTTGTCCGGAATAAGTGTATTTGTTGTCCGGAATAAGTGTATTTGTTGTCCGGTTTAAGAATAAAGTGTGTCCAGAAACGGAACATAAAGTTTGTCCGGAATAATTTGATTTGTTGTCCGGAATAAGTGTATTTGTTGTCCGGAATAAGTGTATTTGCAGTCCGGAATAAGTGTAGTTGTCCAGAATAAGAAGAAAGTGTGTCCAGAAACGGAACAGAGAGTTTGTCCGGAATAAGTGTATTTGCTGTCCGGAATAAGTGTATTTGTTGTCCGGAATAAGTGTATTTGTTGTCCGGTTTAAGAAGAAAGTGTGTCCAGAAACGGAACATAAAGTTTGTCCGGAATAAGTTGATTTGTTGTCCGGAATAAGTGTATTTAGTGTATTTGCAGTCCGGAATAAGTGTAGTTGTCCAGAATAAGAAGAAAGTGTGTCCAGAAACGGAACAGAGAGTTTGTCCGGAATAAGTGTATTTGCTGTCCGGAATAAGTGTATTTGCTGTCCGGAATAAGTGTATTTGTTGTCCGGAATAAGTGTATTTGTTGTCCGGTTTAAGAATAAAGTGTGTCCACAAACGGAACATAAAGTTTGTCCGGAATAAGTTGATTTGTTGTTCGGAATAAGTGTATTTGATGTCCGGAATAAGTGTATTTGCAGTCCGGAATAAGTGTAGTTGTCCAGAATAAGAAGAAAGTGTGTCCAGAAACGGAACAGAGAGTTTGTCCGGAATAAGTGTATTTGCTGTCCGGAATAAGTGTATTTGTTGTCCGGAATAAGTGTATTTGTTGTCCGGTTTAAGAATAAAGTGTGTCCAGAAACGGAACATAAAGTTTGTCCGGAATAAGTTGATTTGTTGTCCGGAATAAGTGTATTTGATGTCCGGAATAAGTGTATTTGCAGTCCGGAATAAGTGTAGTTGTCCAGAATAAGAAGAAAGTGTGTCCAGAAACGGTACAGAGAGTTTGTCCGGAATAAGTGTATTTGCTGTCCGGAATAAGTGTATTTGTTGTCCGGAATAAGTGTATTTGTTGTCCGGTTTAAGAATAAAGTGTGTCCAGAAACGGAACATAAAGTTTGTCCGGAATAAGTGGATTTGCTGTCCGGAATAAGTGTATTTGCTGTCCGGAATCGGAATAAGTGTATTTGCAGTCCGGAATAAGTGTATTTGCAGTCCGGAATAATATATGGCTTCATTATTGTCGGAATAAACGAATCAATATATGGAATGCAATAATATGATGTCAAAACAAGAATTCTATGTTGCAAATACACTTATCCCCCGCAGGGGCTGCCGCCCCCTGCCACCCCCACACAAACTCAACAAACCTCCCACTGTATATTTTACCCCATAAGAATTACGTTTAGGAAAAAAATAGGGAAGAACATTCACGATGCTAACGCTGACAAGAACATCGGGAAGTCTTCGCACCGTCCCATTCACGCTGCTTACGTTGTGAAGAATCCTGGGAGTCGGCATCAGACGCTTCTTCGACATAATATCTTGCTAGAAATTGTGATTTATTCTTGAGAGAAAGAATGAAGAAGAAAGAAAGAGTGTCATCATATTTGTATTTGGGTGGAGAGAGAGAACGTGCTGAGTTGAAACGCATTTAATGTGATTTGAGTGGACATCAGGAAGAAAAAACAAAAAAATATTCATGCTTTGGCCACGTAAGGGCTTGGCCACGTAAGGGCTGACATAGATGTCTATGTAGAGCGCGTCCGTGACGCGCTGCGTTCATAAATCATTTCCCTTTTTTTTATATATCTACTTTGGAGACCATCACTGGTCAAAGATGTCCATATTAAACACCATCAACACCACTCCCTCCCACAATCCCACCCATGGAATCCACCAAACGCCACCACAAGACCACCACCTCCAACTCTCTCAGGAGCTGTTTGGTGGAAAATCCACATGGAAAAACATGTTCTTTCCTCCTCCTACTCTCCTCTCTTCTCCTCTTCCCTTCAGCTTCCTCTTTTCCTCTGTGCACTGATTCCAGTAAGTACCACTACCCTTTTAACTTTTCCTGCTGGAGTGCTTATTTCGGTAGTAAAGGTTTGATTTTTTTGTGATTCGGTGGGTTAGTTTTTGGTGTTTTGGAATTGCAGGGGCCCCTATTGATGTTAGGGTTCCACTTCGGTTTTGTGGTTACAATGGGAGCAGTTGCTGTGATGCTGCTTCGGACGCTGCTTTGGAGAGGGACTTCCGGGTTATGAATATCTCCAGTTCCGCCTGCGGTTCTGTCGTTAAAGCGGTGCTCTGCACGGTGAGATCAGTTTCTGGTGTGACATTTTGTTTTGTGGGGACTTATTCCGTTTGATTGATTTTTTTGTTTGTGTCTGTTAGTTGAGATTTCTGAATGAAATGTTGGTGATCATGTGCGCGTTTACTCTGTATGGAGTGTTGGGATAAGTTTATGAATTTCTTTGTTTGGAGGATCGAACTACCCTTTTGTTTATGAGCTTAATCTTATTATTGTCGCAATTGATTAGCTCATTATATTTTATTGAAGGTATGGTACATTTTTGTTTAAATATAGTTACTTTCTTTTTAAATAGAGAAGATACTTGTGATCTAGTTTAATCAATAATTGGAATTTGAACATTTATCTAGTTCTACTTGATTGGGGTCGTAGCCATATAAAAATATTAATAGCATGATGAAATGATTTTTTGTTGCAGGCTAGTGTAATCACTCTCTAACTCTATTGAGGTTTTTAGATTTCAAAATTGCCCACAATATACCATGACTACCTATGTCAAGGCAGAAAAGAACTCTTTTTAGATGCCTAGAAATTTCTATAACACTGGACCAATTTCTGAGATTGGCAGACCACCTCTCCAGCAAGGTTCCATGAAGGGGGCGGTTACCATTCAAGTAAAAGTGGTAGATCGGTCAAGGTGAACCTACCGTTAACTTTCCATGGCGATCAATTAACTATTCAGTGGTTAAAGATGTCTCAAAGGTTTTTCTTCAATGTCGATAATCCTAATCCTTCTGCGCTAGCAAATGGCTCTATTTTTTGTTGGAAACTAGAATACTCTAATCCTACAGTACAGACTGGGTATATAAAGAGATTGTTTTGAGTGTAACATCGGTCTTTAGATATTGGAGTTGGGGTTTATTCACAGTGTGTGGCACAACCTTTCTTTGACATTTTGGAGTTCTCGTTGTTCTAGATCCAACTCATAGTTTGTACTTGCTCACATTCAATGAAGATCTCTTTGGACACCCCCCACCTGGTGTTCGAGTGGTGAGGGCCCCTCTGCCGTTCGAGGGGTCGCCGGTTCGAATCCCAGGTGCCTCAGCGCACCTCTCTTTCGGTGAATGAGATCCTTATTCGGGCGAGGGTAATAAAGGGAGTGTGTCCTTGGTAGCCCCGAGGTTTGTAGTCTGGTTGGCGTCCAAAGGACGGTGGTCCGGTGATTTCCCCGGTTGCCAAAAAAAAGATCTCTTTGGTCATCTCATGGATTAGATTACGTTTCTGTTTGAACCACATAAATCTTTGCATTCTTATAAGTTGCGCACCTAGAACTAGTGAATTGGTACTATATAAATTGTATGAACATGTTTGAAAAATTTATTGCTCCATTATATGCTTAATCATCATCACAATGCAAAAGTAGTTTTAAAGTTATTTGTGAAATTTTCTTTGTGCAGAAATGTGATCCCTTTTCAGCCGATTTATACAGAGTCGAAGCTAAGAACCACTCCGTTCCTGCACTTTGCAATTCCTCCCTTTCAGCAAACTCAACTCAATCAAGCAACATAGACTTCTGTGGCCAAGTTTGGGATACATGTAAAGATGTCCCCATCACAAATTCCCCTTTTGCTCCACTAAACAGCTTATCACTTCTGAATTCGACCTCCGTAATCACCACGAATTGGAACTCGAAGGATGATTTCTGCAACAACTTTGGTGGGGTGACATGCTTTGATGGCAAATCAGTTGTGCAAAACAGTACTCAAACTCCCCCAACTCCAAAGGGTGTATGTCTTGAAAGAATTGGTAGTGGATCTTACCTTAACATGGTTGCCCACCCGGATGGCTTGAATCGAGTCTTTTTGGCGAACCAAGAAGGCAAAATTTGGTTGGCAACTGTGCCCGAGGAAGGGTCTGGCGGAATGCTGGAGTTGGATGAGTCAAGGCCATTTCTTGATCTAAGTGATGTCGTTTATTCTGGGTCTGAATTCGGAATGATGGGGGTAGCTTTTCACCCGGAGTTCAATTCGAATGGACGCTTTTTTGTCTCGTATAACTGTGATAGGAGCCAAGTGGCAAGCTGTGCTGGGAGATGTTCATGTAATACAGATAATGGATGCAATCCAACAAAACTTGGAAGTGATGGTGGTACACTCCCATGCCAATACCAAAGTGTGATAGCAGAGTACACAGTTGAAGGTTCTTCATCAACGCCTTCCTCGGTACACTTTTAACACGTTCCTATTGGATTAACGTCTTGAAGAAACGACAATTTTAAAGTGCAACTCCAAACACCATTTCAAATTGAGAACAAAAAAAGCTTACCTGAACTAAAGCAATGGTGTTTAAAAATTCAAAACAAGTCCATCAACATTCTTCTTTATAAATCAATTCCAAAAGTGGATGTCGTAAGGGTGCATTTGGATGCACTGGTGCAGTAGTTTAACTTGATATCTGTAGGATATGAAAGCATGGCACTTGTAGTTTGTAAAAGCTTTATTTGAACACAAAAAATGCTAAAATCAATTCCAGGTAGAGTTGAGATATCTAAAAATATCATAACTTAGTATGGCTTTAATCATTAGACTAACACTAAATCTCATGTAATACGCCAAATGGATAGAGTAATGCAATATGTTATCATCTTATGTTTTATGGTTTTCGTATTAGTTTTGAGCAAGTTATTATCATACTTAATTTTTGATTATTGCCATGCTAATTTAAGCAAAAGAAATATGAATGCACATCAAACTTGGAGTTGTAACCAGCATCATGTGAAAATTGTGTGATATTTGCAAATGATGCAGCCCAAAGCAGAGCTCATTTGCAAACTAAATCATTATGTGGCATATTGTGTAGTTGAAAGAAAAATTCGCTAAACATGTATTGAGGTTCGTTGTTAGAAATTTATCTATATTGCAGGCAACTTCTGCAAATCCATCTGAAGTGAGGAGGATATTCAACATGGGGCTGCCATTCACATCTCACCATGCAGGGCAGATTCTTTTTGGCCCTACAGATGGATATTTGTACTTCATGATGGGGGACGGTGGAAAAATCGGTGACCCTTTTAATTTCTCACAGAACAAGAAGTCTCTGCTTGGGAAGATCATGCGGCTCGACGTGAATACATTTCCAAGTAAGTATTGAAGGTAACAAACAATGGACATCTGTTAAACAATGTTTGTGATTGATAATTATGAGGGTCACATTTTCTTCTACTTTTACTTTTGAAAATATTTGAAGATAATGTAAACTGTTGAACGCTCACCATGTTCTAGTTAACAAACATTAAGCAGAACTGACATTTAAGATGATCTAGCTTAAATAAACAAAAACCAAATTTAGGAAAATAGCAGATATTTAGAACGCAAATTATCATGTTAAGGAGAAGGCATAACATTTACTCACAAGGCAGAACATATGTGAAATGGTTTCACATATGTGAAGGGTGTGTTTTCTTTATGTAAATTCATCAATATTTAGATTGTACTTTTGGGACAATAATTTTTGTTCAAAGATTTTTTTATTTAGTGTAACTATTCTAAATAAGTAGTAAAATTCTTTCGCTATTTGCATACTGACAGGATAAACGTAATTTTGATTCATAGTCTACACTCTACAGACATAATTCTATGTTCATATTTACACTTCCTCATTTCAGACTTTTAGATGCGGCAACAAAAACAACTACATATTGTGTCCTTGTTCATTCTCAACTCATTAAGGTTAACAAGTGAACCTATTTTCTGGCTTATTTATGAATCGATAACAAGCAAGGTACTGAAATCTCAAAAATAAGAGTGTCATTAATAAGATGTGCTATTTCGCTCTTATTGACTAAAACTCATTATAGTTATGCTTCACGGACTAATTTCGACAATCAGAATCGGTCAAAAGAAATATCTAGCAAAGCAAAAAAAAAATCTCTCAATCATCCTGTTAATTCCATAGATTGTGATCACATAGATGTGTACTTAAAGAAATGCCCATGCATGTCCAATAATTGTTTTGCATTTTTTGTTACTCTGTCATGTTATGTTTTTCTTAGATACACCAAAGTGCATAGCGGATTTAAAAAATGGCATGTCTAGCTTCCAAAAGAATGTGTTGCTTCCTATTTATCATGATTAATGATAACAAATGGTCCATTTGTGATCTATTTTCCTCTTTTTTTTATCATAGTGGATATTAAAATGTTAACCTTGAAACTTGCTATTGAGGTGCATAATGGTCAATCACATTTTGTTGAACGCAATTGTTTGTGTAGGTGAAAAGCAAATAAATAAGCTTGGTCTCTGGGGCAATTACTCAATTCCAAGAGATAATCCTTATATCAAAGACAGTGAATTACAGCTGGAGACATGGGCAATTGGTCTAAGAAATCCATGGCGATGCAGCTTTGATTCACAAAGGCCATCTTATTTCTTCTGCGCTGATGTGGGACAGGTTCCTAATTCTAATCCTGTCTCTTTCACTAAATTTATTGGAAATTTCTTAATTGTGAGGTTTAGTGTGATTGTGTGAATTTGTAACATGTTTACCGAAACCTTAATTGATTCAGTAGAAACTTTTATTAACCCAAATCACCAAATTAAATTTACCTGATGTCGACATAATTTTCAATTATCATAGACAACATCTATAAGTAGACAACATCTACTTGCAAATTAATATTAAATGGCACAGAAAAGCATTCATCTGATCAATGGATTAGAGTTTTCTGCAAAAAGAATTCATGTCACTTTCTACTACATACTTTTGTTCTATCTTAACAGCAACAACCATTCTCAAAACCTATGTTCTTAGACATGAGCCCTTCGATCCGTAATGTTGTCTTATAACATGTCAAGAATGAACATCTTGCGTCCTTTTCATGGTCAAGTCAGGATTCAAATAATAAGGCATTGTAGGATTCTAATTAACGGTTTTCACTCAAATTTGAGTGTAGCCCTAAGATCCTACAGTTTCAGTTGGTTCAAAATTTGATATCATTGGTAAGGGCCATTCCTGAACTTAATTGAGCTTGGCCTTAGACTCTTATCCGATATCCATTGCCTATAATCTATGAATGCACAATAGCATTATATCATATAACCACAAGTGAGTTGGGTGTTTTGCTTGGGTGCTAATTGAAAACATCAAAATTAGAATTGTACCCATGCTTCTGGGTATATTGGCCTAATACCCATCTCCTGCATTGAAATTTATTCCCATGCACATCCGTTAGTGTGGGGGCCGACGTCCGTTAGGCTCTCGTAACGGTTTCCGTCATGGGAGCCTAACAGATATGGGTGCCTGATCAACTGTTGTGCATGAGAGTAATTTTCAACCAAAAGCACGAGCACCACGTCAAGTTTGATCTTTCTGATTGTACTGAACCAAAAAACTCAGTTATGATTGGATAACACTCTGAACTGGACGACTGTGGAGCAATCGGTCAACCTATTTTTTCATGTTTTCGTCTAATATTAAGTAGTCAACCTCGGGGACATGGATATGATTTTGAATGATTAACACAATGGTGAAGGGTAAGATTTGAGTGTTGGAAATGTGAACTTGAAAGTGTTGAATGTTTCTCTTTAAAAATGACACAATAACATTAAAGATGTGTAAAATAATGGAATTGCTAGGATTCGGTCATCCGATCTTAAAGATCTCAAAAAGAGAGAGTGAGAGAAATTATAAGGATTTTTTTGCTTCAATATCAATCAGATAGATCAAAATTGGCGTGACATCCATGTTTCTGGTTGAAAATTGCTCTCATATATATCAGTTAGTGTGAGACTCACATTTGTTAGGCTCCCATGACGAAAACTGTTACGAGAGGCTAACAGATGTGCATAAGAGCAATTTTCAATGCAGATGATGGGTATCACGTTAATTTTGATGTTTTCGATGGATATCCAAACAAAAAAAATCCCAAGTGAGTCTATGTTTTTAAATTGTTTCTTGGTTATTTTATTGATTTCACTAAGTTTTGTTGCCTCTATAACGTGAGACTATAAGCTGTTAAATTGTTTCTTGGTTAGTTTTATTGGAAAAATGTTTAGTCATATGGTATCATCATTTCATGATTGTTAGGAGTAAAATTGTTTCATATCCTTGATATTAGGTCGAAATTGGTTTATGGTTATTGTATTTAAGAGTGTAAACTCATCCCTTAGGAAGCAAATTTTCAATATACCAAAAGTTAACAGACTATTAGGGATCAATCCTCTTTTGCACAAAAAGCAAGCTCCGCGAGGCTGATCCATCTATCTCCTGGGCAACCCATCCATCAGAAATGAGACATGGAATTCCGGATTAGTATAAGGAAGTCGGTTTCCAATCACTTTATCTTTTGAAAGTATCCATTGTTAACAGGTAATCTTTTACCAGAAAACGTAGTCATATTCCAATCCAATCCAATCAACCCCATACACTAAGAAATGTCCTTAGGAACTTACAATTTAAATCTGTGATGACTGTTGAGTATTGCTTATTAACCTAATACAGGATTTCTATGAAGAAGTAAATCTGATTTCGAAAGGCGGCAACTACGGATGGCGTGTCTACGAGGGCCCGACTGTGTACAACTCCTCAGTGCTGCCCACTGGTGTCACCCATCCATCTTCCTTGAACACCATCTTCCCAGTGATGGGATACAATCATTCCATCATGGACGACACATCCGCAAAATCAGCTTCAATAACTGGTGGTTATGTGTATAGGTCGACAACTGATCCATGCATGTCTGGAAGGTGATATAACTTTTGCAAAAGACATCTAATTGTTCTCACTTCTGAGATTACACTACCCAACATGATACCTACACAAGATAAAATAATAAAACATTACAAAATATTATCTTAGCTTTTACTTTAGATAGGGAGGAGGCTATTCCAAAAGCCTCTGTAATTGGAGCGCACAAATCCATTTAATTCTTCATGGTTGAGTTATGTTATAGTTAGAAAAAATGGGTTACAATAATTCAAGGCAACTAAAACATCATTAGTATGTAGATTTTCATTTGAAAACGATTAGTATTAGGTGGAGATGCCTAAAAAATTGCAAGTCACGAATTGTCCTTACATCCTCCAATACCTGACTACTCTTAAAATCTCCCACAAGATACATCTCACAAGTCCAATGTGTGCATGTTTTGAAAGATGAACATACTTGTTAGGCCGGTTGCCATACCTGTTCGGTCCTTATACCATTTTAACTTTGAAGCTTTCACCTCAAAAACAAAATTATCATCTGACTAAAATGAAAATTATGCATTACAGATTTACAGGACATGACCCAAAATAAATTCTAGTCATAACATAGGATCTTCATCTGATTCTGAACACCATGTCGTCCATGTGAATTTCAGGTACTTGTATGCGGACCTTTATGCAACACACATGTGGGAGGGAACTGAGAACCCAGAAAACAGTGGAAACTACACTTCCACATCTATGCCATTCAGTTGTGCTGGTGACAGTCCCATTGCCTGTGATTCTGTCGATGGCAGTCCTCTTCCGTCTCTGGGATTTATATTTTCTTTTGGTGAGGACAACAAGAAAGATGTTTTTGTCTTGTCTAGCAAGGGTGTCTATAGAATTGCTCGTCCAAGTCGCTGCAACTACACTTGTCCAATTGAGACCAATGCGAAAGACAGTGGACGGGGCACCGGTCAATCGTCCTCAGCCGGTAGATTGGGATGGATGATTGTAAATTCATTGTTGTTGTTGATGGCATGGAACTTGTGATTAGATTGTGGATGGTTCAGTTGAGATTTTAGTTTGGCATGAAGAGAAATTCAAAAGATGCAGGGGACAGTACAATAATAGTTCACGGCACGTCCTTTTGGTTCTTATTTGTCATTGTCAAGCTTCTTTTTCCATCATAACTTAGCTTCACACCTCTTTTCAAGACTTCCAATTTTTACTTGGAGACATTAAGAGTGGACACTTCATGGAAAATTTTGTAAGCATCATCAAGGTGTTGGGATTTAAGCACCTCTAATGCCCCACGGGGGACCTAGGAATATCGTCGAACACTTGGTAGGTGTGTCACAAAACTTGCCTTCAACTTGTGCCTTCACAAAACTCAACCAAAACCAACCACCAAGCAAGCAAGCAATCACAGGAGAAAACACAAACAAGAACAACAAACCACAACCACAAAATGTACAACGTTCGGCTTCGCGGGGTCTCCTTCGAGTTCTTCCACTTCACTCCCAAACCGGAAGCCAAGCTAAGATTACAACAATAGATAGCAATGAGCCTCTCTAATATCACAAGATCTCTCCCAAGAAATCACTCTCTTACGGTGGCTACGAAACCCTAACAAGGTTTTGTTCTTCTTTATTGACAATAAATGGTTATGATCCCTTTTTTACAACCCTCAAAACAAGGGTAAAATATTCTAAATTTGCCAAGAAACCGGCCCAGAAATGCTCAACTCTTCTCCCCTGATGGTCAAACTAATCTATCAAAAACGACTATTGAATCAAAAGGGTTTAAATTGGTCAACTAGAATTATAAAACGGTTGAACGGAGAACATCACAAACACTGTGATCTGGACAACTCTAAACGATCAAACATAATTTCAACAATGGTTGACTAGAAATGGTCATTTTTGGATGACAACAATTTTTGAGCTCGATTCTCGATATGTTTTTGTTCGATTGTAAAGTTAAAAACCGTAAGTGCACGACCGCGTTTGAGCGATGACAAGTACGGGTCGATCCATAGGGAGCTAGAGCGGGTCGTTATCTACAATAATCAAGTGGGAAAGAAAATGAAGAGTGTGATGAACTATACATTACGCTACACTAATCGACAAAGAAAACCAAATTCAACTAACCCCGTAGGAGATGAAGAATGTGTGCCAAAGTGTAGATGTGTGATGCGTGTGTTGAAAATTACGCTCTCATGACATGAATAATATGGAACTCTATCATGACCATAATCCTAAGTGTGTTTCCACGTTGATTAAGATTTATCATCATCATTAAAACATACAAAATACTACTCAACATAAGGCCAAAGATAACCACATGCTTACATGTCAATCTTATCTCTTTAATGATATGAACAACATAGAAATCCAAAATGATCACAACCTCAACTATGTCTCCACATGAATTAAGATTTAACACCATAATTAAAACAGACAAGACATTAATCAAGATAAGGCCAACAAGGCCACATGCTTCCACATGTCATCTTTATCTCTTAATCCACTTTAATCTTATTCTCACCACATCAATTCCCATTAAGTGGACCCACTAACCAAAGCATGTGCTAAGCATCCATTATGACCATTAACATATCAAAGACAAAGAGAGAGAATATCTATCAAAATGGCTATGAGAACCATTTGAAGCTCCACGACTAAGATTAAATATGCACACTAATATAACTATATTCACACTTCAAATCATTCTCCACCCCCAATGATGATGGACTACTCACTAATCATATGAACAACAAGAAAAACAACAAAGTAAAAACAACCCATCAAGATGTAAAGAAATTTGTTCACCAACATGTGATCCAACACAACTAGATGATGATCTAGCGGTTGGTGTCCCTCTCATAGCACCCCAATCTAAAGACTGCTCAGCCACACAATTAAAATTGTCCCAACCCACTAAGGGGTTTGTCTGAGTCACCACATGATGCATGAGTTGGGTATACCGAGGAAAATAGTCCTGGTTCCAACAACAAAATGAATGATCGCCCATGTAACCATCCATCTCGACAATAACACTCTTAAATTGACTATTCTCACCAGCACGAGACCAAGCTCGCATAAAAGTACTCGACTTAACCCTAAAACACTAAAAGAAAGGGTGTAAAGGGGAGAAGACTTAGCGTAGAACAACATGAGAGGAAGAATGACTCAGGAGAGAAGGAAAGAATCCCTAAGAGCTAGCGCAGGTAGTGAGATTTTGTACAAGCCTAAACTAGCAAACTTGACTCTAACATACCTAAGGTTGACTATAGTGTAGGATCGTATATGGTCCTAATTATCTAATCAATTTTACGTTAATCTCTACTTAAACAAACAAAATTTGCAGCGGAAATAATAAGACAAGTAAAGACTAGAAATGTGCAAACCACACAATGCAGGGGGGATTTTTACAGAGGTTCGGCCACCCACCTATGTCCTCTCTTGCAAGCTCCACTCGACACTTGGAGCTCCGCTCACGTCTTCACTATCCGCTCCCCATTCCGGACCGAGAGAACACATTTACAATCTTCAAGCTCGCGAACAACCCTCGCCGAGCTTGACTCCTTCTCTCACAATCCGAGATGGACACTTCGGGATTTCACCAAAACCTTTACAACTTTGATGACAACAAGTAACCAAGAGTATTGACACTCTAACCTTAAGTGTGGAAGTGGAAGCTTTGAGTGTTTGAAGATTCTTTTTAATGTAGGAGGCAAATAGAAGTGGGAGAGATGTTCAAAACAAGGTTGGGAACCTCTATTTATAAGCTCCTAAGGTGTTATAGCCATTGTGATTAATGTGGTAAATGATTGTGTAAGACACACATAATAGAAAAGCACAGGTCACTGTTCTCGACACAATCGGTCGACCGAATTGGGCAAAACCGGTCGACCGTTTCCTTAAGTTTAAGAAAACGTTCGAACATTCAAGCAATCAGTCGAACCAACTTGGGCTATAACTCAAGTTCACTTAAGTGAACGGTCGAACAAAATCATGGGTCGGTCGACCGCTCAGGGAGTTTTGGTCAGACAAAAGATAAACGGTCGAACAAAATCATGGGTGGTCGAACGTTCAAGGAGTTTTGGTTAGACAAAAGATAAACCGTCGAACTTAAGGAATGATCTTGTTCGATCGAAAATTAACACACTTTGGGCTTCAAGAGAAGTCTACATTCGGCCGACCGGGGTCTAGGGAACGGTCAACTGAAAACTTCCAGTAAGTTCTGGATGAGCAAAAGTGCTTCGCTAGTAGGGCTGACAATTCGGGTCATGACACGAAACCCAAACCCGAACCCAACACTAAAGAACTGTAATTCGGGTCGACACGAATGACACGAACTGTAATTCAGGTCAACACAAATGACACAAACTGTAATTCGGGTCAGGTTCGGGTTGGAGTATTTCGTGTTTCGTGTAATTCGGGGTTGACACGAATAACACGAACTGTAATTCGGGTCGAGTTCGTGTTTCGTGTAATTCGTGTAATTAGTGTCAAACATATCAGTTCGTGTTCGGGTTAATTTGTGTTTGTGTAAATTTGTGTCAAACATGTCGTAATTGGTGTCAAACATGTTATTTTGTGTTTAGATGAATTCGTGTTTGTAAAAATTCGTGTCAAACAAGTCAGTTCGAGTTATTCGGGTTAATTCATGTTCGTGTCAACACGAACACGAAAAATGGATTCGTGTCAACGTGGGTCGTGTTCGGGTTACCAAGTTTGTGATCGGTTTTAAGATTAGATTTTCGTGTTCGTGTTTGTGTCGACTATTTCTTATTAATTTGTGTTTGTGTTCGGGTCGAGGAAAAACAGTTCGTGTCAATTCGTGTTCGTGTCAAACACGACACGAAACATGAATTTACCAGCCTAACCACTAGGCATGCATCGATTGACGGGTGGCCAAGGAATTTTGGGGTTTTGGAAAATCCAACTGTTGTATAAAATGGCTAGTCTAACGGTCCAATGACACGTGTAGACGATCGAATAAAATGGTACAACCAGTCGACCGGTATAACACTATAGGCTAACAGAAATAACTGACCGAATCGGTCGAACTGAGAACATGTTCGGTCGACCGATTAACACAGGTAGATTAAGTTTAGGTTTAAGTGTTTTCCGGTCTAAGTTTGGGTGACCTGTTGAAGTCCGATTGATCTGAGATTTTTTGTGTGACTTCTATAAGGAACCTAGTGTGTATGTGAGTAGATATTTACTCTAGCATGCTCAAGTTCCTAAGACTCAATTACAAGTAAAATTATATGTCTTCAAAAGCTTGATTACATGTCTTGACTTGAATTCCTTTCTTTCTTGAGTCTTAATCACCTGTAGATGTTAGCACAAAGTAATATATATTTTATGCATAATGTGTGCTACTCTACATTAGATTGTGATTAAGATTAGGTTGATTAAATCATCAAAATATGGATTTAGACAAAAAAGTCAACATATAGGTTCTTAGGCTATACGATGGCTAATTGCGACTCCGCACTCTCCGGAATGCCTAACCGTGAGTCTGCACACTCGAAAGTCTCAAAGCAACCAAGCAAACAACGACGTTCAGCCCATGACGTCGAGACTAGTGTGATTTTTGGGACGAAGGAAAGAATGATGAAAGCCCCACCATATCTTGTATGAGACTGATTGATCGTTTTAATAAGCACATGTGCACGACGTCGGTGAAGACGTAGTAAATATGGGTAGAACCTCAAAGACTTGTGAGTGTTGTTGTTCCAACCATACTCAAGTGGGAAAGGAGGGGAGAATGAGTGGATTATGCTAACTAACTACACTAAACTGTGAGTGAATTAACAATTAAACTAAACTAAGCAACTAACAAGGCAAGATGAAATTCAGTAAAGAAAACCCCTACGGGGTGGAGTGTGTGTACACATGTAATAAGGTAGTGAAGAATGCATTCAATATGGCACAAACACAGATTGTGTTTTCATGCATAAAAAGTATCTAATGTTTGTGGAAAAACCTATCATTCCAATCACTAACTTAGTTGATTAACATAAGCATAAACAAGCTGGTTATTAAGAACCTAAACAAACATGGAAAGTGTCTAAAAATTGTGGCAAAACCCATCAAGTTAAGTATTCTCATTTAAACAAACAAGCATACATTCATATTCATCACATATTGCATAAGATAACATTCATTCTCATTCTTTATTACATGTATAAACACCATCTCCACCCCCAAAGGGGATGAAACTATCACTACTCATTATGCTAACTAATTATGCTAAGATTCAAGGAAACAAAGCATGCAAGACTAAAGGAAACAATATCTAACTAAAAAGAAAATATTTAGTTTACATGACTCACATTAAAAAGTGGCATCCTTTTCACCTTGAGTTTTGCTTCAAAGGCTTGGTCCAACTAGAGAGAATGACCACCAAGCAATAGGTAGGTTACAAAGGAGGAAGATGAGTTCTATTTATAGACATGAAAAAGACAACTGTGGACAATCCCTGGTGTGGGACTAATGAAACATACATAAAATGGACATAAACTACATAACCCACAACCACACGAAATCGGGTCGGATCCTAACCAAAATGGACGGCCAAATGGCTGTCACAATCTGTCAGATGGGACCCAATTTCGCGTATTGATGTGCTTGTTTTAAATACTGCAAGTGCACGACATCAGTGAAGACGTGACAAATACGGGTCCATCCACATGGAGGTGTGTCAACTCAGGTTCGTTCGAAGGTGATTGACATCATTTCATGCTTATATTTGTATCTTATATCCATTATCTTACACCTAAGCAATGCTACGTGACGAGTTTTATGTTTGAATTTCAGAAATAAAGAGGTTTGAAGAGAAGAGCCATGAAAGGACCCAAAAGCAGGAAAAAGGACTTAATTGTCAGACCTGAGGACTAAGATGCAAGGGAGAAGGACCTGAATGTAAGACCGAAGGACCAAAGAGCAAAATAGAAAACTCCACACCATCATGGGGAGTATTTTGGCAATTCTATTCGGGTCGGAGCTCCAACAAGTGAAGTAGATGCATCAAAAACCAACAAAGACATCCAGAAAAGCCCCGAATAAAATCCAGCGTGATCCATACCATATAGACCGCCAATTGGCGGTCCAAGACCGCTAATTGGTGGTCTGTTTTGGCCCAAATCCGTTAAGATTTTGGTGGGTCGCGTATTAGTGTATATTTAGTCCATTTTGGGTATTTGTTTAGTCCCACATCGGGGGATTGTCCTGGATTGCCTTTTTCTTTGGCTATAAATAGAACTCTTCACCTTCTATTGTAAACTACCCATTGCTTGGTGGTATTCTCTCTACTAAGGAGTGTGCCTTGAAGAAAAAACTCAAGGTGGAGAAGAATGCTACCTTCAATGTGAGTCATTGTTAATAAAATAATTGTTCTAGTTTTTTTAATCTTGTATTTTAATTTGTGCATGCTTGTTTAGTCTTTCCTTTCCTTTTAAGTTTATTTAGTATTTCTTGGTTGCTTAGTGTAGTTTCATTTCAGTATTATGCTTCATTTTATTAATATAGTTAGTGTAATGAGTAGTGAGTAGTTCCATCCCCATTTGGGGGGTGGAGAAATATGTGATATGATCATGTAGTGTATTAAGTGTGTGTTATCTTAATCCCTTGAGCTTTATATGATTTCCATAACCATCTAATGGGTTTTCACTCTTATCTTTGATATGCTAATGCTCTTGAATGAAGCTTAGCTTATGCTTTGATTAGTGGACCTATTTTATGGGGAATGATAAGGTTAATATGGATGAAATTAATATTGGAAACACAATTTGTAGTGTATGTACTCTTGTTGCCTTTAACTTAGTTAATGTCTTGTATGTTTTAATGATATTGGGTTATCGTAATTCATGTGGAGGCATAGTAGGGTCTAGTCTTTATACATGAGTTCATTTAGCTTCATTCCAATTATTGTCTTGTATGTTTTAATGATGTAGTCTTATCTTAATTCATGTGGAGGCAAAGTTAGATGTAGTTTTATGATTTCATGCACTACATGTTGTGAGGAGCTTAATTGAACACACACACACATATTTCTATTCACATTATTTCTCTACCCCCTATGGGGTTTAGTTTTATTGCTTCTCTTCCTTTCTTTTTTGCATTCTAGTGTAGTTAGTGTAATCAATCTTTCTCTCCATTTTTTTACCACTCGCCTTCGCACAAACCAAACGTCGACACACCTCCCAGTGGACGACCCGTATTTGCCACTGCTTCAACGCGGTCGTGCACTTGCGGTTTAATATAAAACGAATCAATCAAGTTTTTGGCGCCGTTGCCGGGGAGGTGCTATGTCCAAACTTTGGTTTGGACGATTCGAGTGGTTTTAATTTTTAGTTTTTGTGTGTTTCAGGCATTCTGAGGAAAAAGGGAAGCGACTGGAGGAATTTGATAGCTAGAGACCCAAAAGGGACCGCCAATCAGCGGTCGGGGACCGCCAATTGGCGGCCTGGTGAGCCTCAATCTCTCTCAATTTTGTTTTGGTTGTTGTTTTGTTCATTGTAGTTATCTGGGAGCACTATTTTGCATGCTGTGACTTCTAGTTTGCTCCTAGATTAAAAATCAATTCCCTTTAATCAACTTGGACCATAAAACTCAAAGCAAAAGATTAGACTTCTTGCCATCTAGGTCATGCATCATTTGTAGACCTTGCATACATTTGTCTTTTCTTTGCTTTACATTTTGTTGTTGATTGCTGGCGTGAGGTACGTGCACCAAAATCTCTCATTCATACATGTTTCAATCATGCATTAGTTAGTAAGGTGCATCGGGACAAGAGTGAGTTGAGCGTTTGATTGGAGTGTTGATTGCTAGATTTAGGATCAAAACGCTACTAAGGAGGGTTGTCCCATAAAAGATAAGGTGGGGGATTTCATCACCCTTTCCTTGGCCCAAAAAATCACTCTTAATCAAGCCTTAACTAAAAGCAAGTAGACATTGGCCCTAGGATTTCGGACGCACTAGGAGAGTAATCTAGTTGAGATCGCCATGGCCTGATCGGCGTTGTCTACCTTGTCGATAGTAGGAGGTACTAGATCTCCGGATCTGGTATCACTTGCTGGGCATTGTGGTCCTCGTTGTAGGGAGGTGAGGCGTGTCGAAGCTAGTGACCTTGAAGTTAGGCGTCGTCTAGCCTAAGGACCCATTGCCTTACATTGTTTGAGCCGTGCTTGCTAGTTAGGCTTCTACCTGATCCCATTACCCACGCTAGCTCTAGGATTCTTCCCTTCTCCTCTGAGTCATCATCTTCTCACCTTCTTCTACGTTATAGTCTCCTCCTCTTTACACTCTCTGGTAGCGTTTTAGGGTCGAGTCGAGCACTTTTTGCGAGCTTGGCCTCGTGGTGGTGAGAGTGATCGACTCGAGAGTTCTTTGTTGAGATGGATGGTTACATAGGCGACCATCCATATCATTGTTGGGACCAGGACAATTCTTAATGGTATTCTGGACCCATGCAACCTGGGGTGGCTCAGACTAACACTCCGTTTGGTTGGGACAATCTTAATTGTGTGACTGAGCAATCTTCATATTGGGGTAGTATGAGAGAGGCACCGACTACTAGATCTCCATCTAGTTACGTCGGATCATATGGGGGTCATCAAACTGAGACATTGCAAGAACCTTTGACCTCTTTCATGCATGTGGTAGATGACATGAGTGCACCGATGGCTCCAGTAGCCGTACCGTGTGACTGTTGTGGGTTGAGTGGTCATGTTATCGGGGAATGTCCTTATGTTGCCCCTGAGCCTGAGTATGAGCACACATTTTCTCAAAATGCTCATTATGACCATTACGCATCCGCGTACAACCCGAGAGGGATGGATTCGTGGGGAGACATTTCGTATTCAAATTCTTATACATCGTTTCCACCCAGTATCCTCCTCCCGAATACCCAGAAGTCTACCAACACCCACTCCAAATCATTGGACTCATTCTCAGCCCATCAACACTCACCCCAAAATTTCTCAAATTCGGACTTGGACCTCATAGTTGACCGCATACCTGATTCCTTGAGACAAACTTTCCTTACGTTCATGGAAACCACTCAACAGTCCATACAAAATATGGCACTGCAACTGAGTCAAATGTCGCAGCAATTACGTGAACGTGAGGAGAGTAACTTTTCTGGTCAACATGAGGATTCATCTTTTGATATCGAACCACCACCACATCCACAAATTCAAAGCACAATCTTTCAAAGTCAAACTCCTAGTCAGTCTGAGGGACTTGGGGTTTCGATTCACGATCACTTGGAGGATTCGATTCAAATTGAGAAAAACAAGGACCAAATTCATTATGAGTCAGCACATGATTGTGCCTTATCTTTTTGTCCTGTGGCCCTTGAGCCACATGATCTTCATGTTGTGCCTCTTAAGGACTCACCTCTGGTGGAGCAATAGCTCCCTAGTACCCTTAATTTCAAACAACCTGATGAGAGTTTGCCTCTCACTATTGCTCCTGATCATCTTGGAAATGATGGAATATCAAACAACTACATTGCTCATGAGGGTATTAGGATTTCCTTGGAGGATTGCTTGGGTACGAGACCCACTTCCTGTTCTCCTGGTGAGTTGGACATGCATAACGACGTTCTTGAACTTGTTCCAACGCACCAACCAGTTGGTTGGAGAGTTTGGATTGCCGATCATTACTTCAGCAGTGCAACGGGAGAAACTCTTCTTCCGTTGCCCCTTATTTCCAAAACTCTTGAGAGGTTCAAGCTCTTTCAGTTTGATCCTTTGAATGAGACACCTTTATGTCCAATTCATGAACCTCTCATTTCATCTTGTGCTCTTTGTGAAGGGGGGCAACGCATGAGTATTCTGGCCCCGCGTGGTGTCATGTTCCCTTTCAGGGTGCATTAACCTACTCTTGAGGTTCCCATTTGATGTCTTTTGACAAATGAAGATGGGAACTTATGTTTGTACATAGTTATAAAAAAAAGAAAAAAAGAGAAAAAAGTACAATAAAAGACTCCTTCAGTGAGCATCGATTGTTGTGGGCTCCAACCCTTGTGTATTTAGGCTCTATTTCTTTCACGTATTTGTATCCTTTCTTTAGCATCTCACAGGTTTTGAGGGAATTCGGGTTTGTGTCCATCAACATGACATTGAACTTCCCTTTGTACTTCATGTTGGTGAGATCTCTCCTTTTTCATGCATACATCCATGTAGTATCTTGCTCGCATTCATTGAGGACAATGCATGAAGTAGGTGTGGGGGGTGTTTTACGTGTGTACATAGTCGAGTCTTTTCCTTTGATTTTTGTTTTCTTTTGTGTGCATTGTTAGGGTCATGTTAGTATGCTGCATTTAATATCGATTATCTGCTTGCCATGATCCTTGGGTGACTTGTCTTCTTTTGCTTGCCTAGTGCTTAAATTTTTTCACATTTCTTTCAAAATCTTCATATGTTTGCGAAAGAAAATGTTTTGGGGGTTTTGCGTGTGTTTAGCATGTGCAAAACCGTTGAGAGGCAAAGTAAAAAGAAAGCTCCCAAATTGTCTTGAACTTGATGCATTAGGATATCTAGTACAGTGGCTTTAGGACTTATCTAGTCGTTAGGATGAACCCTAGTTTTCCCTTGGGGGTGAGTAATCATAGGGTTTCAGTGCTCAAACATTTAAAGAAGTCCACCCTGAACCTAATGAGTCAATAATTCGTGTCTGTTAACTTAAGGAAGTTTGTTGTTGTCAAGGACCCTTTAAATCTTATTGCGAGACATTAAGTGTAGGGGGTTTGGTTCATGTGTAGATAGCAAATAAGTGAGTATGTGTTCTCTCTTCTCGCATGGCTCCTATCACTCGGGAAAGTAGGTCTGAGGGGACTTTGTGCCTGGTGCTTTTGAGTCATCTGACTTGGGATGCGGCGACCGAACTCTCGTTACACAAGTAGTAGGGATTGTCCTATGTGGAGATTTAGGGAAAGGTGTACGTGATAGTGTAAGTCCTCATGGGCAATGATGAACGAAACCCGACACTGGGAGAATCAAACACCAACCAATAAACTGCTCCAAAGAAAAAGAAAAAAAAGAAGAAAAAGAAAAAGACAAAGAAAAAAAGGTCAAATAAGAACCAAAATGGACTTTACACTTTGTACACTTGAGGATGTTGAGGTTGTCCATGTCTTTTCACTTAATTCCTTATTTAACTTGCATGAATGGTTAATTAGGCTAGGTGTGTAGACTGATTACCTATATAGAGTCGGCCCGTAGGATTACCGCGTCCACTGATCGACAAAAATATTTCCTACGAGTCGAGAGTCTAGATTGAATAATGCTTCTTGTTCGGATTTTGTGGGTATATCCGCTGAAAACCCTCAGGAGACAACACTCCTCCTCCTTGGCAACAAAGAGGTTTAACGGCTTGTTGCACATGCTAAGTGCAATCGTGATTCCTACGAAAGTGAGTTAGGATTTCTTGTTTCTCGTTTGCTTTTCTCTTTCTTTGTTTTGCTCGGGACTAGCAAAAACTTAGGTGTGGGGGTATTTGATTGACATCATTTCATGCTTATATTTGTATATTATATCCATTATCTTACACCTAAGCAATGCTACGTGACGAGTTTTATGTTTGAATTTCAGAAATAAAGAGGTTTGAAGAGAAGAGCCATGAAAGGACCCAAAAGAAGGAAAAATGACTTAATTGTGAGACCTGGGGAGTAAGATGCAATGGAGAAGGACCTGAATGTAAGACCGAAGGACCAAAGAGCAAAACAGAAAACTCCACAACATCATGGGGAGTATTTTGGCAATTCTATTCAGGTCGGAGCTCCAACAAGTGAAGTAGATGTATCAAAACCAACAAAGACATCCAGAAAAGCCCCGAATAAAATCCAGCGTGATCCAGACCATATAGACCGCCAATTGGCGGTCCAAGACCGCTAATTGGTGGTCTGTTTTGGCCCAAATCCGCTAAGATTTTGGTGGGTCGCGTATTAGTGTATATTTAGTCCATTTTGGGTATTTGTTTAGTCCCACATCGGGGGATTGTCCTGGATTGCCTTTTTCTTTGGCTATAAATGGAACTCTTCACCTTCTATTGTAAACCATTGCTTGGTGGTATTTTCTCTACTAAGGAGTGAGCCTTGAAGCAAAAACTCAAGGTGGAGAAGAATGCTACCTTCAATGTTGGTAATTGTTAATAAAATAATTGTTCTAGTTTCTTTTAATCTTGTCTTTTAATTTATGCATGCTTGTTTAGTCTTTCCTTTCCTTTTAAGTTTATTTAGTATTTCTTGATTGCTTAGTGTAGTTTCATTTCAGTATTATGCTTCATTTTGTTAATATAGTTAGTGTAATGAGTAGTGAGTAGTTCCATCCCCATTTGGGGGGTGGAGAAATATGTGATATGATCATGTAGTGTATTAAGTGTGTGTTATCTTGATCCCTTGAGCTTTATATGATTTCCATAACCATCTAATGAGTTTTCACTCTTATCTTTGATATGCTAATGCTCTTGAATGAAGCTTAGCTTATGCTTTGATTAGTGGACCTATTTTATGGGGAATGATAAGGTTAGGATATGGATGGAATTAATATTGGACAAAAGAATTTGTATGGTGCACGAAACTCATCCCGGTGAGGCGAGAAGATCCGAAGGATCTAATATCAAAAAAGATCAAACCTATCAACGAAAGTAAATAAATTTCATTTCTGAGTTTAGTTCTTTTTAAGCTAGGAAAATGTGAAGTTAATGTTACTTATTTTAATGGACAATTAATAGACACGTTACTAGATAAGTTAAAGCAAAGGCAGAAGATGGGGTGCTATCCACGGAAGGTGATCACAATTCCAAGCGTTGCCATCGAAGCTATCTTGTCCGGACAACCTCATATGGTTTCACATTATGTTGATCCCAGACTAAAATACTGGGACCCCAAGGACTTTGTGATTGCCCAACCATTGTTAAATTCAAAACACTTTACACTTGAGTGAACGAGAGAACGAAAAGATTAATCCAACTAAACAACATGTCGCAGTTAGTTGGAGACAACAAAGAAGTAGTGGCTGGCCATGAAGAAGCAACGCAGACTTTGGCCGAATTTTGGAGATCCACCAAAAACGGAGGAGAAACATGCCAACGCCAAGCACCGAACAACAATGATTGTGCATTGTATGTCATGCACTAGATCAGATGCTTGATGTTGGACGTGCATCCCATTGCAGAGATGGAAGAGAATTCTGTACACTCGATCAAGGGTGTACTGACGATGGTATTTGCTTGAGGATTCTAGATTTAAAGACCAGATGTTGTTAGCATACTAACTAATTTAGGATATTTTTCAACTCACAACATAGAAAATACAAAACATTAATTTTTATTCAACACTAATTAATTTGTATAGAAAATTAGTCTTTATGATGTTGGTAAATTTTCGTATACAACACTAATTTTATTCAATTGCTGTAATTTTTAATGGTTTGAATAGTACACTTATGTCCTCTTGTATCAGTGTATGATTTCCTACTTATATAGTTATACCAGTACACTTATTTACTTAGAGAAGGATCACCCGTGTCCATGGTTGGACAAGTTTGTCCTTCGAAGGACACAATACTTTGTAGCACACATACGTGTCCTTCGTGGGACAAGTTTGTCCTTCAAAAGACACGGTCCTTTGAGCACGTATGGTGTCCTTCAGAGGACACGAACCTGTGAATCAATGCCAACTTTTCCTTTTTCTTTCTCAACGTTTGTGGTCGTAAAGAAACAAAAGGGCAAAAACCAATCGTATGCAGTTTACCGCAAATCTGTCGGTTCACTGAAATGTGCTACACCGACAACCAAACACATGTCGGTCCACTGATATCACTAACTAAAATCAACAGTTTGGAGTGTTTGGACAACCGAAATTCATTCAGTCAATATAAGACAAATCCGACGTGGATATCCTTTTTTAACACGTTCTATTTTTAATAATGAAACATATATAACACGCCAAATATTATGTCCATGGCCAATGTGAGATGTCTTTTTATAAGAATTTATATATGGCAAGGTTGTGCTTTAAAGGAATAAAGTGATTCGTAGCATATCATGCATCATATTCATGCTATATATCCTTAATTTTACCCTAATATTGTGCTAGTCGAGTGTTTATTGTTATTTTACAGGTATTAGGTAATCAAGAAGATAAGAGAATAGAAAAAGGACTGAAACGTAAGAAGAAATGACTTAAGTGAAGCAAAATGGACCTCTCGGTTATATACAAGGACCCATCTGCAAGAGGGAAGGACCTGGACGTAAGCCCGAAGGGACCAAATAGGAAACGGAAAACTCCGCACCATCATGAGAAGTTTTTTGGCAATTAAATTTGGGCCCACACTCCAATAACTGATTCGAGTGCATCTCACGTGAAGAAACACTAAAGAATATATCTGAAATCGGAGCAGATCCAAGAAAAAGTGACCACCAAATTGGCGGTTCGTTTTGCTTAGAATCCGACCCGGATTCTCGAGGATATGAGTATGTGTTTATGTCTATTTTGGGAATATTTCATTAATCTCAGATCGGGGGATTGTCCCAACTTTCTTTTTTCATGTCTATAAATAGAACTCTTCTTCCTCCTTTGTAATGAACTCCTTGCTTGGTGGTCATTCCCTCTACTTAGAGTAAAGCCTTGGAGCAAAACTCAAGTGGAGAAATGCTACTTGTAATGTGAGTCATAATTAAAAGAAATCTTTGTTAGTTTCACGTTGTCTCTTTCAATTCTTGCATGCTTAGCTTAATTTTGTTTTATTAATCTTAGTAGAATTAGTTAGAATGTTCTCTTCTTAATATAAATTTTAGCTTAATGATTAATGAGTAGTTCCATCCCCTTTTGTGTAGGATTTCATATCCCCATGTTTGTATATATTTTAATTTTTTTAATACAAACATACAAGATCGATTTCATATTTTCATTGATTTTACTTACATGTATTTGTTTATTCTAATATCATGCATTCCTACACATATTAAAATAAAAAAAGGATAGAGGATTATACCCAAAGGTTCTCTAAAACCTTTCAGAAGATCTGGAGTTCCGTTGCTCGTCGAATCGCCCGCCGATTTGCCTCCAAGTGTTCACCAAACTCTAAACAAGATTAGAGAGAAATGAGCTAGTCAATCAATCTCTAATTAAGCTTAGAATCTATCTAATAACCTCTCTTTAAGCTCCTGAGATTTCTATCTCCAAAACTTAAAACTATTAAGAGATTTTCGTGGTGATTAAGGGAGAGATTAATGAGAGAAAGAATTTATGCATTAACATAAACAAGTAGGATGAGAGGTCCTTTTATAGGCGCCCAAAACATCCTTATCAAGAACTATTCTTTAGTCACGATCTCTTGCTTATTCTCTCCTAAAAATTAATCTCAAATTGCCACATAAGCATCCTAAAAAACGTTTGATTAAATCTGGAATTAATCCAACCAATGATCTAATTATTCTGTTAATAATTCTGGCAAAAATCGTGTTGTTCGGTTGACCGAGAATTCTTCTCGGTTAACCGAACCATTCGATTTTAACACATGTTCGGTGGACCGTGAGCTAGACGGTCGGCCGAATCTGCATGAGAAAAATTCTCTGGAAAAATTTGGACGATCCGCGTCTTACTCCGGTTGACCGTTCTCACCAAAATTTCTCCTGGTCGAATCTCATCGGACGACCGTGTCACCTTCGGTCTACCGAAAATATCCCAAGATAACTCCTGGATATTTTCTATCGGTTGACCGTTCACGCTCGGTTGACCGAACCCAATTGTGAAGGCACTTCAGACAATTTCTGTCAACCAATTGTGTTTACCCGTTCCCCGCTCAATTGACCGTTCCGAAGACACCTTGGTCGACCAAACCCTAAACGGTTTACCGTGTTTGACCTCGATTTTGCCTTTGTCAAATTTTGGATTTATTTCTAACAAAATTTGATCTGTTGGGGTTTTTAGCAAATTCATATCTTATGTAATATATTATCCTATGTAATATTATTACACCCTATAATATATACACATCATACGAATTTATATTGATTCTAATTATGTCAATTCTCATGACATATTGATTTTATTGATTCACCACATGTGTCCATTTTTCACATGAAACCTGACACATCATGTGAACTCAAAATCAAGCTTCTTGTTTCCCAGTTTTGTAGTGTGACCTATAGGAGGATCTAAGCCAAATTCACAGCGATATTAAACACTTAATATCTCAAACTATAAGCGTTATCTAGCTACACATTATAGTTACCCAATTAGCATAGATGTCTTTGTTCCACTCGAACTAAAACACGATCAATTTAGTGATGTAAGTGCACCATTTGTGTCTGTCCCTTGCCTCATGATATTAAGAATATATACAAAGTAGAAATGTGTCACCTTTTTTATTATATTCATTTGTTGATCTCTTTAAGCTAATTATAACTACGTAACTTAACTCAAGTTACATTGTGCACATTATAATTTTGCTTTATGAAGGGGCCCACTAATATCATTACTCAATTAAAAGGGGCAATGATAATCGTTTGACTAGCTATCTTTTCCAACACAAGTCATGTTCAACCAACTATTGTCTTTATCACTATACTCATTGATAGCTTTTGACAATAATCAAATTAAGCATTTCTTGAGTGAAAAGATATAAGTCTTATATCTTAGGATCCAAGACACATTAAAACATTAATGACACGAAACACAATTCCATAATATTTACTTGTTAGGTCTATTCAATATATAAAAGTGATTGTTTCCTCATTTATATACTCGTGTCGTCAATTATTTTTAAAGCTACAACAATTGATGACCAACACGACAATCTTATCTCGGTGATTAATGTTCTATGTTAATTACCATGATTGTGAATAACTTTTGATTTATGTAAACCATTACCTTTTAGAACTTTACGGTTAAGTACCAAACACCTCTTCCTTAACACTTCTAAAAGACGAATACCATAATCAAGGAACAAAATGTTTGCACATCCAATTCATAATAATTGACATATAAAAGTAAAACTTTTAGAACACATTCCTTTCACTTTGGGGGTTGAGATGATGCACATTTATGTTTAGAGGTTTTGATGTTTGACGAATTTTGATTGTGTAGACTTGAATGTGTGTATGTTCATCGGGTTTGTTTTAATCATCTACATGTTCGGGAATTTTTGATGTGTTTTGCCATATGTTTCAGACACTTCCCATGCTTGGTTTCCGCATGTTTATTGGTTGAAATTGTCTATTGGATATGCTACATGTTAGTCGTGTGTTTGTATTAGTGTTTGCTCGCTTGATTGATTGAAGAAACTTTGTTTTGATGGGTTTTGCAATGATTTTCAGACACCTATCGTGGTTAGCTTTGTTCTTCACATGAGTTCCTGATTTTTGATGAGTTTTGCCATAATTTTAGACACTTCTCATGTTGAGCGTCATCTTATGATAATCAAGTAATCATTGCTAATATGGTGTGCAAGTGGATTGATAGATCTTGCCAAATCTTTAGACACTTTCTTTGCATGAAGACACACACATGACACACATAAACTTTGTCCTTTAAGTTTTAAGTTTTCACTGCCAGGAATTTTCACCCTTGGAACCGTCTGAGTTGTCCCTCCCAGTTTCCTATTTTGCCCCTAGCATTCTCGACCTGCCACGACCATCCCCTATCATGCACACTGACCCAGTCTCTCCAGAGCAGGCATCAACCCTCAACCTATTTCCTCCGACCGGTCCCGACCATTCACGACCAGGTAAATGTCTTCCAACAAGAAGACCAACTAGCCAAAGACAAACGGTAAGCAAATTGAAGACGATACAAGTGACACTGACATGATAGAGTCTCATGCCCGCGGAGCTACTGTTATGTTGGAGTTTCAGAAAAAATATTGAGTAGCAAGGTCCATTGCCCCTGGAGTTCGATTCTTACTTGGAGCTCACCGGAGAAAACAAAGATTATTGGATAAGTTATATTGGTACTTTGGCAAGAAGTAAGGTGTGTATTTGTATTGTCAAGTGGTTAATTGTGGAGCAATCATTGAAAGAGCTAATTTGGAAGAATGCAATGGTTAGTTCATTATTATCTAGATTTTTGAAAGTTAATTACTTTCTTTATAGGTTTTTATTTAATCAAACTACTTTTCTTTATTTCATGTTGTAGACAAAATATATTTTCAATTAAACTAATGAGTTAAAAAAGAAGTGGATATCGTTTGTCGGTACTCGATGGAAGGATTCCAAAATAAAGTTGACGTCTAATTTCATTTTTAGAAAGTATAAGGGTCAAGATCCATGGAAAATTTACAATTTTATTACTCAGACGACTCCAAAATTTTTGGTAAAATATACATTGATACTTCCTTCACAAATTGAAATGTTAAATATGATAACTAATCTTTTTTTTTGGTTTGTAGGAACTATGAGCACTCAACCAATAACGATAATCGAAGAATAAGTTTCCACACAAATTGTCATCGGGGTGGGTGGGTTGCCATAAACTGGAGAAGACAATGATTGGCCCAAAAGGTTGCCAAGAAAAGGCAGGAAGCTTTAGAGGCTGGTTTGAGCGAAGAGCAAGCCATTAATTTGGCTCCTCCATCTCCCCCAGCTAGACAAGATAAGTAGAAGAAAACGCGTGTTACTCTGGACGGGAGTAACATTAACTCTAAGTCGGCAGAGGTTGCAACGAAGATTGTATGTGGTTACATTTAATTCTTGTGTTTTGTATGCTACCTAATTAATTAATAAAATATTGTTTATTGTTAAACAATAATATAGTTTCTAAGATTCTTGTGTTTCATACGTAATATGACGATCTTACACTGCAAGCATCCGAAGGCAAATTTGTTTCAGATGGCAAAAAAGACATTTTCACTATTGCCCTGGGCAGAGAGGAGCATGTTGGATGAGTACGTGGCGTCGGTAGTCGAATATGACTACAAAATACTTTAGGTCATCCTCCTTGAAGCGTAGTAGGAAAGGAATTCACGTGGTTTGCGATGAAAAGAACCAACGCTACAAGAACAAATGACTATAGTACTTAATAAATTAAGTGAATTAGCTGATATGGCCACACCTATTTCGACACCACGAAGTACAACAAGAAGTGTGAATTCTAAAGATCAATGCCCAATTCTAATTCATAGAGGCAATATTATTACCTTAGAATTTTATAACTCCCTAATTGTAGATATATTGCTGATATTGTTTTGTTCTAATAATATTTCTTTATGTTTCAAGAATCAGGATAGTTTTCCATCGTCAAAAGCATATTGTCCTCAAGAGTTGTGTGACGAGAGCCAATTGCCTTTGAATTGATAAATGTTGTACATTCTTGTAAATAATAAATTTGTAGATTCTACAATAAAATGTGTTATGCCGAAAGAAATGGTAGGAGAAACAACCAAGGGAGACATAGAAGACATGGTATATGTCTGCATAGGTGACGTCTTGCACTTTTTGAAGATAGAAACATTGCGTATAACAATCATTTAGGTTCAATTGAAGTAAGTCGTGTTTGTCTTTTTCATAACTATTATGTTACATTTAAATTTTATTGGTGTTAATTTGTTTATATTAGGAATCTGTACAAAATGTCAAATGGCAAACGAGGACCTTCAAGTAAAGACAACAAATCTACAAAGTTTGTTGGGGGGTGTTGCAAGCATTAAGGAAGGCTTCATATTTTCTAGTACCACATTGGGAGAAGTAAGTAGCTCATTATATTTTATAATACCTTCAATTAGATGAAGTAATTTAACATGAGTGATTTTCAGTGAACATTGGATGTTAGTTGTGGTAGAACCGTTTACGTGGACAACCTATTGGTTTGATCTTTTGGCATCGAAAAATTCCAGGGAAGGCTTAGTGAACACTATTCAAACGTATGTTATTTAGAATAATTCCATTCATATTCTAAGTTAATTCGTCGTTATTGAATATTTGAATCCATTTTCGAACATTTTCATATTTTGGTAGCGGCCTTGAGGTCTGTCAATACTCGAGCGGTCGAAGGCCTACAACAAAAAAGAAAGTAAATTGGGTTGAAGTGAAAGTAAGATGATTCAGTAATGCTTGTTTTGAGAATTGCATTATACTTTGCATTAATTTTGTTGTTTTCCAAATATACATGACTTCTTAATTGTTGTACCGAAAACAAGTTGGAACTACCGAATGCTGTTACTACATAATGAGGTATATTGAATGACTTATTGAGAAAGGAATGACAACAGGAGATTTAAGATCGGTAAATTTTGATATTGATCTTATGTTGTGATTGATCGTTGTAAATAACCACAAGTGCACAACGTCGGTTAAGATGCAGCAAGTACAGGTCGTGCCCACGAGAAGTGCGTGTGAGTCAGAGTCCACAATACTCGGGTGGGAAACGAAAAGAGAGATATGAGATCGGAATTACACTACGATACATACTAAATCAGAAAACAAACAATAAAAATAAACCCCTTAGGGGGTAGAGAAAGAATGCGGAAATGAGAATATGTGTACATGTGTGTGTTCATTAGTGCACATCAAAACATGTAATACATGAAATCCATAAAAACCAAATCCAACTTGTCTCCACATGAAATAAGATATAACATTATCATTAAAACATACAAGACAATAATTGATATGACGCTAACATGAATTGCATAATGACCAAACCCCCATTATGTCTCCAAATGAATTAAGATTTAACACAATCATTAAAACATACAAGACATTAATTAGGATGAGGCCAACATAAGCATGTACATACACATGTCATGTTTCCTCCTTATCCTCACCTCATCATTCCCCATAGAATAGGCCCACTATTCTAAGCATGTGCTTAACATCACTCAAGAACATTAGCACATCAAAGATAGGAACGAAAATTTCATTCAACGGTTATGGAACTCATATGAGGTTCAAAGGTTAGGATTAACACACACACTTAATACATCACATAATCACATCACCTTCTTCTCCACCCCCAATGGTGATGGACTACTCCGTACTCATCTTTAAACTCAAGAAAACATAAAAACAACCCAAAAACCATAATGGAAATGTAGAAAACTTAATTAAGTAAGGGCCAAACATAAAGAAAATTGCATCAAATGGAAGACATCAATGTAAAGAACAAAAATTAAACTAGAATGAAATGAAAGATTACAAGGTTTCTCCTCTTCTCCTCAACTACGCTACTAATTAAGAAACTAAAACCTACTCTAATAAACAAGAAATAAAACCTACTCTACTAAACAAGAAAGGAAACTAACCTAAGGAGGAGAGGGAGGCAGAAGAAAAGAAAAAAGGCATTACAAGTCTATTTATAGAAGATTAGAGGGTTTGGATGGATCTGGGCGTAATCAGACGACTGTAATAACTTTCTCTATAGTCTGGTGCACCAATATAATCGAGATAAAGCCATGGGAGAAATTGACTACCAATTGGATCTGGTAATGGTAGATTAATTAGGTCTGATCGCTCCCAATTTTCTTCAGTAACTTAAATGTTCTATTTTGCACGTGGGGTGCACTTCTGGCCAGCTCGTTCGAGCCCCATTATCTTTAATTGCCCAAATACTCCTCAAGATTATGGTTTTGAAGGATTTTTGTGCCCAAAATCTTTTTCGTGCGTTCAGGTCCCTCTGGATTTCATCTGGGTCCTTCCTGATTTGCAGATGGGTCCTTATACATGAGAAACAGGTCCTCTTTACTTCATTTGAGTTCTTTCTTCTTGCACTTCAGTCATTTTCTCTTCATTTCTCTTCTTTATTACCTAACACCTAAAACACCACAAACAAACACTCGAGTAGCACAACATTGGGGTAAAACAAAGGATATATAGCATGAATGTGATGTATGATATGTTACTAATCATGTTGCGTTATATATGTTTTGTAGCCTGATTAGTAGCATATCATATGACTCATTCATGCTATATATCCTTTATTTCACCCTATATTTGTGCTACTCGGGTATTTGTTTCATACATTTCATGGTTAAGGTAATAAAGAAGAGAAAGAAAGCAAAAATAACCTAAATGCAAGAAGAAATGACTTATTTGGAAGCCTTCTGGACCTGTTTGTAATGCTCAAGGACCCGATTGCAAGTCATGAAGGACCTAGGTGAATATCCAGAGGGACATGATGGTAAAGAAATTGTGTAAGTTGTAAAAGTCCATAATCTCGTGAACCTCAATAATTCAACAATTAAAAACAAACAAGTTAAAACCAACGGCTCCAGGTGCACCCCATGTGCATAATTGATTAACATAAGCTGTTGGAGAAATTTGGGGCCAATCCGACCCAAGTTATCTGCCAAATCCAAATCCTCTACTTGTGGGTTCGGTTGGTCGGTTTGTGCTCGAATTTCTCATATATCTAGATTTTCAGTTCAGATCACTCCGGAACGTATATCTAGAAAATGATTTTCAGTCGTCCGATTGCGGCAAGATTAATCCAGACCTTCTAATCTTCTATCAATACACTTGTAGTAACCCTTCCTCTCTTCCTCATTCCTCTCCTCAATAGGTTAGCTTTATTTCTTGTTTAGTAGAGTAGGTTTTATTTCCTGCTTAGTAGTGTAGTGGAGGAGAAGAGGAGCACATTTTGTAATCTTTCTTTCTTAATCAAGTTATAGTTTCATGTTCTTTACCTTCTTGTCTTTTATTTGATGTCATTTATATTTCCTTGTCTTGAGTAGATTTAGATTTCTATACATGTTGATGGGTTGCTTTTACTTTGTTGTTTTTCTTGTTGTTTATTTGATTAGTGAATAGCCCATCCCATTGGGGGTGGAGAATGATGTGAAGTGAGAAGTTGTCAGATTTGTGGTGTTTTAATCTTAATCTTGGAGTTTCAAATGATTTCCACAACCATTTTGATGGGTTTCTCATTCTTTCCTTTGATGTGTTAACGGTCCTGAGGGATGGTTAGCACATGGTTTGGTTAGTGAGTCCACTTTATGGGTAATGATGAGGTGAGGATAAGATTGGAGTTGATAAATAGATAAGATTGACATGTGAGCATGTGGTTATCTTCAGCCTTATTTTACATAGTGTTTTGTGTGTTTTAATGATTGTGACAAATCTTAATCCATGTGGAAACATACTTAAGATAATGACCATTATAGATGTCCATATTAATTCAAGTCATGAGAGTGCAATTGTACACACAGGCATCACACATCTACATTGTTGCACGCATTCTCCACCTCCAATGCTATTAGTCACATTTATTTACCATTTGTAATTAGCATAATTTAGTGTAGATACGCTCACTCACTGATCAGTAGCATATCATATATTCCATTAATGCTATATATCCTTTATTTTACCCTAATTTTGTGCTACTCGAGTGTTTATTTGTGGTATTTCAAGTATTAGGTAATAAAGAAGAGAAATGAAGAGAAAATGACTGAAATGTAATAAGAAATGACTCAAATTAAGCAAAATGAACATGTTCGTCATGCACAAGGAACCATCTGCATATCAGGACACACCCAGATGAAATACAGAGGGATCTGAACACATGAAAAACATTTCAAAATCAAAAATCCCTCAATACCATGATCTTGAAGAGTATTTGGGCAATTAAGACCAAACATGCTCAAACCAGCGGACCAGAAGTGCACTCGACATGCCAAAGATATGACTTAAGATACTAAGCAAGTTTGGGGCAGATTGGACCACTCTGATCTGCCATTGGCCGATTAAGTTTGTCCAAATCCTCTCCAATTTCAAACGTGGCTCAGACTACATTAATTGGGTGCACCAGACTATAGAGGAAGTTATTACAGTTGTCGGATTTCTTGTAGATCCATCCAAACCCTTATTTCTTCTATAAATATACACGGTATTACTACGGGCCGACTCTATATGGGTATCTAGTCTACACACCTAGCCTAATGAATCATTCGTTCAAGTTAATTAAGGACTTAAGTGAAAAACATGGACAACATTAACATCCTTAAGTGATACAAAGTGTAAAGTCCATTAAGGTTCTTATTTGCATTCCCATTTTTTTGGTTTTCTCTTTTTTCATTTTATTTTTGTCTAGTTGGTGTTTGATTCTCCCAGGGTTAGGTTTCGTACATCATTGCCTATGATGACTTACACTATTACGTACACCTTTCCCCAAATCCTCACATATGGCGATCCCTACCACCTGTGTAATGAGACTTCGGTCGGTACATCCCAAGCAGATGACTCGAAAGCACCAGACACAAAGTCACCTCGAACCTAATATCCCGAGTGATAGGAGCCGTGCGAGAAGCGAGAACACTTACTCACTTATTTCTTATCTACACATGAACGAAAATCCCTACACTTAATGTCTCACAATATGAGTTTAAGGGTCCTTGACTACAACAAACTTCCTTATATTAACAGACATGAATTATTCAACTCACTAGGTTCATGGTGGACTTATTTATTTGTTTGAGTACTGAAACCCTATGATTACTCTCACCCTAGGGAAAACCAGGGTGCATCCTAACGACTATATAATGCCTAAAGCCGATGTACTAGATATCCTAATGCATCACATTCAAGTCAATTTTGGGAGCTTTCTTTTTACTTTGCCTCTCAACAGTTTCACACATGCTAAACACCCGCAAAACCCACAAAACATTTTCTTTCGCAAACACATGATGATTTTGAAAGAAATGTGAAAATTTAAAGTACTAGGCAAGCAAAAGAAGACAAGTAACCCAAGGATCATGACAAACAGATATATCGATATTAAATGCAACACACTAGCATGACCCTAACAATACAAACAAAACAAAATAAAAGGAGAAAGACTAGACTATGTACACACGTAAAACACCCTCATACACACACTTACTTCATGTATTGTCCTTAATGAATGTGAGCATGGTACTACTTGAATTTATGCATGTTAAAAGAAAAGATCTCACCAACGTGAAACGCAAAGGAAAGTTCATGGTTATGTTGATGGACACTAACTTGAATTCCCATTAAAACCTGTAAAATACTAAAGTAGAGAGACAAATACGTAAAAGAAATGTGGCCCAAATAAACAAGGGTTGGAGCCCACAACAACCTAAGCTCACTCTTGGAGTCTTTTTTCATTTTTGTTCTTTCTGTTCTTTTTTTTTTGAAATATAACTATGTGCAAAAATGAGCTCCCATCTTCATATGTCAAGGGACATCAAATGGAAACCCGCCGTGTCTCAAGCCAAAAATGCACCTGTATAGGCTCGCAACATAAGAAACATGAAGATTGTTGAGAGGATTACGAACCACAAATGGTGGTTCATGCCTCTCAAAACCAGGGTCTGTGAAAGGAAATGGAAACAAATATGTTTCCATTCCACGACAAAGTTGAGGGTTATCAATATATACCCTCCAACCAACATTTCGGTCCAGGATCATTTCATCTACACAAGGTCACACCCTGGACTTATTACCCATATGGCAAAGTCCAGAAACAGAATTGATTGACCATCTGAAACCCTTATAAGTAATGTGGTCGTTTGATGCCTCTTGGGAATGAGCAAGATAGGAGGCATGGATGAGAGGTGAATCTCTGTCTAGTTGATTGAAATGTAAGGTATCAGGTGGTTGATTCTTAACCCACATGGGGTCCTTAACTGATACAGAGTTAAGAGCAGGTGACCCAGAGGCCACAAAAGTGGTATCTTGTGGCTCAAGAGCTACATGATCGAAAGGATGTGGCTCAAAGGCCACATGATCACAAGATAAGGCACCTTCTTGTGCCAACCCAGGTGAAACATCTTCACCACCATCAGGATCTCCATTGAACAACTCTCTGAAATACTTGAAGGTGCCTTCGACTTCAATCTCATCCATGCCCTGGATAAGGTTGACCCCAACAGGGTCATCGAAGGCACTTGGCTTCTTGTCGATGGTGAATATGTTGAAATCAGCACACTGACTACCACATGTCAAGCGCATCAGACCATTGCGACAATTGATCAAGGCATTGGAAGTCGCTAGACATGATCACCCTAAAATAACAGGAATTTGTCCACGTGGGTTTGGCACATGTTTAGTATTCAAAACAAAGAAATCCACTATGCCCCTCGGTTTCTTCATAGACCTATCAGCCAATTGAAGAGTGGTTTTTGTTTGTTTGAGGTCTCCAAGACCGAGGTGGACGTAGACTGAATACGGCAAAAGATTAACATATGCACCGAGGTTCAATAAATCTCGATGTATTGACACCAATTATGCAAGAAATAGTAAGACAACCAGGGTCCTTGTATTTGACGTGCGTGAGTTGTACCAACAATGAACTCACGTTTGCCGCAAGAAAAGCTTTCTTGGGAACATGAATTTTTCTCTTCTTGGTGCATAAGTCCTTGATAACCTTGGCATAAGGTGGCATTTGCTCCAACAGAGGGATGTTCACCTTAACTTGCCGAAAGATCTTAAGCATCTTGTAATGCTGATCAGAAGTTTTCTTTTTAAGGCACTCAGAGAATGGCGCCTTCGGGGCACAATGGTCTTTCAAAGGAACCTCACAATTCTGGTCCATAGAAACATGAGTGGGGACCTTGGAATCTGATTCCTTCGACACAAGATGAGACAACGGGACCTCAGGGTTCAGCCCCATTGTCGAAATATATGTAGAAGGAACCTTAGGATCAAGCTCCTTCCTGAAAGTATTTGTTGAGAGAACCTCAAGATCCGGCTCCCTCATAGATGCAGATATCACCGCAGGTCTGGTGACACCAAGAGATGGTGATTCCAAGAAAGGCAACCCAATTTGGTTGTCCACCTCCATACTAGATGATGAGAATTTTATTTATACCGCAAGTGCACGACGTCAATGAAGACGTGACAAGTACGGGTCGAACACAAGGAGGGAGAGATATTGTTATTTTTGTGATTTTCGATTAAGGAAAGAAAGAGAGAGAAATAAGGTTGGTTTGAGATTTTGGATTTTTAATTTTCTAAAGCAAGAACAACAAAAACAAACTAAGAATAAAGCAAATATGGATGAGAGTCCAGCGGGTGGGGGTTTAGATTTCGGGTTTTGTTTAGAGAAATCTGAAACTTATAATAAATCACATTAGTTATAAAGCATTACATGATAAATGACTTAACATAAACTCTGTTGGCTTTTTGGCCTTAATCCGTATTTTGATGATGTAATTAAACCTAATCTTAATAAGGACATGTAGATTAGCACATGTAGTATAATAGTATACATGTTGTATTGTGCTAACATCTACAGGTGATCAAGACTCAAGAAAGAAGAAAAATCAAGTCAAGACATGTAATCAAGCTAGGATTGAAGACATGTAATTTTACCTTTCTTTGAGAATTAGGAACTTATGTGAATTCAGCATAACTTAAACTAATATGCATGCATTCACACACTAGGTTCCTTTTAGGAGTCACACACAAAATATCATATAATTTGGACTCCATTAGATCACCTAAACACCTAAAACATTGGTCGCCAGTCTGCCTGAGTTCGGTCGACCGTTCACCTTTCGGTCGACCGGTTATACACAATTTTTGTTATACCAGACCAATCCGTTCAACCGATCACACATCTATTTAACCGATTACCCAGACCTGTTCGGTCGACCGGTAAACCTTCGGTCGACCGTTTCGTTCGCTGTTTTTGGTAAAAATACGACCGTTTTATTTGTCGTATTATACAACGGTCGTATACACATTTTTCTCAATATACACCCCCATATACATTAGAACCGGTCGAACCATTTGCCTAGTTCGGTCGACCTTTCAAATAGGTAAAATCTACCTGCTATCGGTCGACACAAGTTTGTCCAACCGATCCAGATTTCTCTCTACCGAACCCAGTAGTTCGGTCGACCGGTACCTGCTCGGTCGACCGGTACCTGCTCGGTCGACCGGTACCTGCACGGTCGACCGTTGACCTATAGAACTTAAGTGATTCGGTCGACCAGTACCTATGTTCGGTCAACCGATCCATCAACAGACTCAAGGGTTCGGTCGACCGATACACCTTTCGGTCGACCGTTTCTGGACAGATTTCTGAACCCGATTTTCTGTTTTGTGTATCTTGCACAAAACCCAATCAAATCTTGTCCAAACGGCTAGAAATCTTTAGGAGCTTATAAATAGAGGTTCACACTTAGTTTTTCCACAAGATTTCACAACTCCAAAGTGTCAAACTTATAGTGAGATTTTCCACAACCTCAAAGCTCCCAATTAGTGATTCCAAAGCCTAATTTCCACATCCTTCATCATACATTCATATTAGCATCTGTTGTGCTCAATACTAGAAGAGTGAGTTCCACTCCAATTGTTGATAAAGTGAGCAAGGGTCTTGGTGTAAGCCCAAGACAAAGAAGCAAGGATTTCGGTGAAAGCCTGAAGTGATTCTCTCGGTTTGTGAGAGGTGGTGCCAAGCTCGGCGAGGGTTGTTCGCGAGCTTGAAGACTTGTAAAAGGCGTTGCTCCCGGCCCGGAACGGGGAGGCATAGTGAAGACGCAAGAGGAGCTCGAACGGGGATTCGAGAGGGGCTTGCAAGAGAGGACGTAGGCGCGGCCGAACCTCTGTAAATCCGGTGTCTTCTTGTGTGGTTTGCATTGCTTTCCTACTTGTGTTTGATTTGTTTTTAATTTCCGCTGCAATTCTTTGATCAATCAACCAAGTAGTTAATTAGGGCTTAATCGTGATTAGTTTGTGGACCCATAGACCCACACGATCCTACAAACTCAAGTAATCAAAATATACTAACACGAAATTAAAATAATAACATCATTCTTCTTCTCGTCACCCTAAATTCGTCACCCCCACCCTTTGGAGAGAGTTAGAAACTCATGGATGGAGGGAAGGAGAAGGGGTCCTAGAGAAACTACGAAAGAAAACTAAGAACACGAAATCAACCAACCGAATTTTATTGCTAAAGAATGGAATAAAAATAAGTTTTTCCTACAACATAATTTCGGGGCTATTTATAGCCGATACAAGGGACCCTAGCACAAAATAGGAACGCACACGCGTCAACACGCAACTAGACAAAAGCGCGACCCGAGGATCCAAAGAGGTGCGGCGGAATCGCCGCAATTTTGGCTCAGATTTGATCTGGATTTTTCCTGTGTGTTTATGGTATGATTTAGCTGTCCTTTGCGCGTCCGGATTAATTGCTTTCCTTTCTTATGAGCTCCGAATTAATTTCTTCATATATTTGGAGATCCAAATTGATTTTTCTTTAGAATTTCTCCAAAATAATATTTTGGTACTCCTAATTTGCAGTCGGGTCCTCAACTTTTTGCAATTAAGTCCCTGGCTACTTTTGTGCTTAAGTCCTTGGCCTTTTTGTAATTAGGTCTTTGAATGCTTTTATGCTTGGATGAACCCTGATAATCTAGAACTTGGTCTTTATGACATAAATGAGTCTCTTGCACGCGTTTATGCTCGGGATAGGGGTAATTTGCATTCAGGTCCCTGTATTCTGTAAATAAGACTAAACACATACCTTAGTAGCATTTATTGATATAAAATTAATCTAAATGAAAGACATATGATGCAATGTATGCAATGCATCACTAGACCTCAAAATATGAATCACATTAACATGGTAGGTCAGTTCAGAGGTAGCATGAGGCACTGGTGGCCTTCCTTGAAATGGGTACCCTGGGGATTCACCTCGGGTTGACTTGGAAATTGTACATTCTCACGTTCAGGGAGCTGATGAGCCAACTGACTAACCTGTGCTTCCAATGCTTTGATCATTGAGTTATTGTCCGCAACCATGGTTTGTGTGCTCTTCATGAACGTATGAAGAGTTTGCTCAAGAGTGGAATCCCTTGGGTCAACCCATTGAGGTAGAGTCTGACTAGAATAACCTGATGGTGAGGCATGAGTAGGTTGGTGAGTATAAGGCTGAGACCTTTGATTTGGGGGTTGGTAGGTCTCCGATGGGCGTGGAGGGTGAAAAGGTGGAGGTTGAACGTTTGAGCGCTGACCGTGGCCCCCACTAGGTCCCCAAGAGAAGTTAGGATGGTTGCGTCATCTCGGGTTGTAGGGGTGACTGTACAGGTCATTATAGGGCCTCTGTTGATACATCGCATTTGCATGCTCAATATCCCAAGTGCACGGCCGCGTTGAAGCGGTGGCAAGCATAGGTCGATCCACAAACAACGTGTGTGAGTCGAGCGCACAATACTCAAGTGGGTAAAGAAAAAGGGATGAAGTCGATGCTACGGTACAATGCGAAAGAAGTTGGGAAAATAAGCAATAAAACTAGACCTTTTAGGGGGTAGAGAAAGAACGTTGAAATGAAAATGTGAGGTGTAGTGTGTGTTCAAATGTGCTCATTAAACATGTCATACATGAAATCCATAAACTAAAATTCAATTTTGCCTCCACATGAAATAAGATAAAACTTTATCATTAAAATATGCAAGACAATAATTGAAATGAAGCAAATATGTTCACTTCCATAATTACTCAAATCCAACTATGTCTCCACATGAAATAAGATTTATCACAATCATTAAAACATACAAGACATTAATTTGGATAAAGCCAACATGAGCACATGAATGCACATGTCTTGTTCCCCTCTTCCCTAACCTCTTCATTCCCATAAAGTAGGCCCACTAATCTAAGCATGTGTTAAGCTTCATTCAAGAGCATTAACACATCAAAGATAAGAGTGAGATCCAATTAGATGGTTATGGAAATCATGTAAAGCTCAAAGGATTAAGATTAACACACACTAATCCATCACATGACCAAATCACCTTCTTATCCACCCCCAAATGGGGATGGACTACTCTCTACTCATCTCTACACTAAAGAAAGCATAAAAATAACATACACCCATGAAACAAACGTAGAAGACTAGATTAAACAAACAACAACATAAAAGAATTTGCATCAATGGGAAACATCAACATAACTAACAAGAACTAAACTAGATTAAGAAAATAAAAGACAATGTTTGCTCCTCTCCAACCCCCTTATTACACTACTAAAACAAAAAAATAAAACCCACTCTAATGGGGGAAGGAGGAAGAATGTGGAGAGGAGGTGTTACAATGGTATTTATAGAAGAAATAAGGGTTTGGATGGATCTGTGAATACTCAGACGGCTTTAAATTACATCTGATAGTCCAGGAAAATGCTCCAAACCGAATACCAAACCCACGACCAAAATTTCAGACGCTTTGGACCATTTTTATCCACGAGTGGCGGATCCAAATCCGCCACTGGCGGCTCAATGGCTCTGATCAGGCTGAAATTTTGTGTAACACTTGATATCTTCATTTGGCACATAGGGTGAAGCCCTGGACTGTTGGCTCGAATCACTTTGAGTTTATTCAGTGAAATACTGATCTGATTCAAGTCACGTGTCACCATGTTTTGCACTTCACAATCATGTCCCTCCGGGTTTGCGCTTGGGTCCTTCCTAATTTGCGTTCCAGTCCTTGTGCCTTACAAATTGGTCCAGAACCTTTCAAATCAATCCATACTTGTTATATTTAGGTCCTTCTTGCTCCATTCCTCTTCTTTATTACCTAACTCCTGAAACACTACAAATAACAACCCGAGTAGCACAATGTTGCGGGTAAAATAAAGGATATAGCATGAATATGATGCATCATATGCTACTAATCAGTTGCGTCATCTCGGGTTGTAGGAGTGACTGTACGGGTCATTATGGGGCCTCTGTTGATATATCACATTTGCATGCTCAGTATCCCTTGGAGCATAAGCATATTCCAAGTCATCATGTCCCATAAGTCCACACCTACTACACGCGGGAGTAGCAACCTGAGCTAGAGGTGCTCGATCCAACTCTAAACTCTCCTTCCTACGCATGAGAGCAACCAATTTTGCCTCAGATGCGAAAGTTGACTCAACTTAATATGATCTAACTCGACCAGAAGACCTGGCGACGGGTGGATCTCTCATGGTATCTCACTCAAAAGGTACGTTCAGCCATTAATTCAAAAGTGTCACATGCCTCATCATTGGGTTTCATTTGGAAATCACCTTGACACATGAACTCCAACAATGTGCGACTGTTGTAGTTGAGGCCCTCATAAACAACCTGGCACAACTACCATAGTTGAAGTCCATGATGAGGGCACTGCTGGAGAAGGTCTTTGAACCTCTCAAAGAAAGCATGAAAAGATTCGGTCTCAGTTTGTTACATTTGATATCTGGTGCCGTATTAGTTGACTTTTCCTTTGAGAGAAAAAATCTCTTTAGAAAAATGGTCACAAAGTCATCCGAAGACCGAATAGAGATTGCCAAGAGGTTGTAAATCCATTTCTTTGCATTATCCTTCAACGCGAAAGAAATCATACTCGACCGGACTGAATCCTTGTCAAGTTGTTGAAACTTGAACATAGAGCATACCTCCTCGAATTCACGTATAAAAATATACGGATCCACCTTATTGGCAGTGAAGTTAGGAAGCATGCTCAAATATTGAGGTTTTAGTTCATAGTTGTTCCCGCGAGCTAGGGGAAGAACTCTGCAAGAAGGTTGCGGTCCAAATAGGATGGGTCCTCTCCCACAAAGTCATCGACCTATCCGGTCGAGCTAAAGGTGGTGGTGCACCCAGAGCTCGATCCTGACCGAGATCCTCTTCCTCTAGAGTCGGAGGAGGTGGAGGTCTACGTGATAGTGGGACTGGACCGAGGTAATCCATGTATGGAACCCGGTCTATCCCATCTCCATGAGATGACTCGGCCTCATGCTCCAAAGGAGCACGACGCAGAGATGGCCGATCACCTAGACCGTCCATCTCAGAAAAATGCATTCTCTCAAGTTGAGCGCTCTCACAAGAACGAGTCCAACCTCGCATAAAACGCTCAACTCGACTCTACAACAACACGTAACAGAATGTGTAATCAGAGAAGGAAACTATAACGAATAATATAGAGGAGAAGACTTAGATGAGAAAGGAAGAATCCTTATAGCTAGCGTGGGTAGTGGGTGAAGGTAGAAACACACAAGCAAACAAGGCTCAAACAACTTATGGCTACAGGTCATTAGGTTAGACGACGCCTAACTTCGAGATCACTAGTCTCGACATGTCTTACCTCCCTACAACAAAGAACACAATGCCCAGCAAGTGATACCAGATCTGGATTCTAGTACCTCCTACTATCGACAAGGCAGACGACGTCGATCAGGTCATGACGGTCTCAACTCGATCACTCTCCTAGTGCGTCTGAAATCATTAGGGTCAATGTCTACATGCTTTTAGAAATTAGGCTTTGATTAGTGTGATTTTTGGGGATAAGGAAATGGTGATGAAATCCCTCACCTTGTCTTGTATGGGATAACCCTCATTAGTAGTGTTTTGGAGTCTTAATCTAGAAATCAAGTCTCCAAACAAACGCTCAACTCACACTTGTTACAATGCACCTTACTTACTAATGCATGATCCAAACATGTGTCAATGAGAGATCGAGTGCACGTACCTCACGCCAGCAATCAACAATAAGAATGTAAAGAAAAGAAAAGAAAAGACAAATGTGTGTAAGGTCTACAAATGATGCATGAGCTAGATGACAATAACTCTAATATTTTGCTTTTAGTTTTATGGTCCAAGTTGTCTTAACAAGGGGTCATGCAAGCCAAATTGATTTTTAACACTAAAACAGAGCATGCATGGAATCGAAAGTGACAGGAAACAACTTAAAATAAGAAAAGAAATATCCAGTTGAAGCAGATATGATATTTAACACACCGGAGCTGCAAGTGGCGGATTAAAATCCACTAATGGCGGATTGTCTGGAGATTCTGGTCCCCAGACTTCAGCAGACTCCTTCTATGCTCATGTAGATCCTCCTGTGCACTTGTAGTCCCTTCCAGTAACCAAAAGAGAAAATAAAACAGAAAAACAAAGGAAAAACCCCACCGAAATGGTGAACTGACTACGAAAATGACGCTCCCCGACAATGGCGCCAAAAATTTGATTGAATCAATTAAAATATGACAAGTGCACGACCACATTGAAGCGGTGACAAATACGGGTCGGTCCACATGGAGCGCGTGTGAGTCGGATTCACGATACTCGAGTGGGGGAGAAGAAGAGAGATATGTGATCGAAACTACACTACAATGCAAAAGAAATCGGAAAATAAGCAATAAAACTAAACCCTTCGGGGGGTGGGGGGGGGGGGGGGGGGTAGAGAAAGAATGCGGAATGGAAATGTGTGTAGTGTGTGTGTTTATTTGTGCTCATCAAAACATGTCATAAAAATGAAATCCATAAAACTCAATTCCAACTTTGCCTCCACATGAAATATGATAAGACATTATCATTAAAACATACAAGACAATAATTGAAATGAAGCTAATATGTTCACATGCATCATGACTCAAATCCAACTATTTCTCCACATGAAATAAAAATTATCACAATCATTAAAACATACAAGACATTAATTTGGATAAAGCCAACATGAGCACATGCATGCACATGCCTTGTTTCCTTCTTCCACTCCATCCTTATCCTAACCTCATCATTCCCCATAAAATAGGCCCACTTATCTAAGCATGTGCTAAGCTTCATTCGAGAGCCTTAGCACATCAAAGACAAGAGTGAAATCTCATTAGATGGTTATGGAAATCATGTAAGACTCAAATGATTAAGATTAACACACACTAATCCATCACATGATCCAATCACCTTCTTCTCCACACCCCCCAATGGGGATGGACTACTCTCTACTCACCTATACACTAAAGAAAACATAAAACTAACATGAACCCATAATGGAAATGACTAAAAACAAGATTAAACAAACCACAACATCAAAGAAATTGCATCAAAGGAAAGACATGTATTTAAAGAACAAAACTCACACTTCATTGAAATGAAAAGATTAGAAAGTATGCTTCTTGTCCTTCAAGTACACTAAGCAGTTGCAAAAGAAAACCTAAAACTAATGGAGAAGCCTGAAGAAGAGGGAGAGGAAGGATTACAATGATATATATAGATTAATACATGGTTAGGATTAATCCGGGAATAATCGGACGAATCTAAATCACATCTGATAGTCAAGGAATCCTCCAACCTGAATACCCGAACCATGACCGAATGGAGACCATTTTGATCCGCCAGTGGCGGGTCCAAATCCGCCACTGGCAAATCAAATGGGTTTGATCGGGTTGAAATTTTGTATGTTGCTTTATTTCTTTAATTGGCTGTGGGGTGAAGTTATGGTCTGCTGGCTCGAATCACTTTGAGTTTAATTGGCAAAATACGGATATGATTCAAGTCATATGTTACCATACTTTGCATTTCACAATCAGGTCCCTCCGGGTTTGTACTGGGGTCCTTCTTGATTTGCGATGCAGTCCTTGTTCATTACAAATAGGTCCAAAACCTTCCAAATCAGTCCATACTTGTTATATTTATGTCTTTTTTGCTTCATTCCTCTTCTATATTACCTAACTCCTGAAACACTACAAACAACAACTCGAGTAGCACAATATTGGGGTAAAATAAATGATATATAACATGAATATGATGAATGATATGCTGCTAATCAACAACCTTACAACTTCAATTTTTTTTTCAAGTGTACATTTGTTTCTGTTGAATGTACATATTATAAATTTTGAGATTATGTATAATGAGTTAACTGATATGTATATATATGTATATATATGTGTGTATGTAATATTTTTGGTATATACATTTTAAAGATTCTAGTGTAAAATGAGATATATATATATATATATATGTAATATTAGATTGGGTAGAACACAATCATTATTTATAGGCGATGATCAGAATATTGTGGGGGGTGTATGTCTGTTTCAATTGTAGGAAATTTTATGTGATACATTTTTGTTTCAATTACATGGATTTTTATATAAAATTAAAAATAAAATCGGAATTAAACAACAAAATTCATTTCATGACATAATACGTTGTTTATTTTGTAGAAATTGACGTGGAATGTCACAAAAAAATTCAAGAAATGACATACCATGTCGGCGTTGGTTACCAATTAACTGACATGGTATATTCTATTATTTTTAGAAAAAAAATCGAAATTCTTTTTTTAATAATAAGACAAGCCACGTCGGCCTTCTGTTTCAAGTAACGTGGTGTGTCTACAGACCACGTCAGTCACTTGCCAACAAATTTACCTAGTATGTTGTATTATTAGATTTTTTTTTCAAATTTGTTGTTTTAATAATAGGGCATCCGTGTCGGTTTTCTCGGTGTGACCAACGTGGTAAATACTGAAATGGTTGACATACATACCAGGTCGGCATATTGGCCGACATGATATCCTCCTCCCTTACCACGTCCCCAAACATGCATCGGTTAGTCAGGGTCAGTCAACCCACGTGATATGTCAAAAAAGCCGACGTAATAACCACATTCTGCATTGGTGTAGGTTAATGTTATTTGTAAGTTTCTTAATCTATGCTTAGAATTATATCATTCTTAACTTGTAAGAATTTGTGAAGTTGTAATTAGATCTAGATTAGTTGTTGTTTGATGAATTGATAGTCTAATCACTTCAAGTCATGCTTATAAAATCAAATCTCGTTTGCTTAATGCAATGTGCAACTTTTTTCCTAATTCATGTCTATGCAAATATTTTCACCTTCTAAGTGTTTCATCTCATCGTAATTTTTTATTGAATTTTTATTATAGAAAAAACCATAAAATCTTTACATTACCTCTTAATATATTCATAAAACGAAAGACCAAAAATATTAGCTATTATTCAATCTATTATCGTTATTACTCATGTTTCATTAAAAAATATAATTGATTGAAATTCACAACCTCTACTTGTGTTCAACCTGTTTGCTATACGATCTGTACGCTTGAGGTTATATTTAAGACCCATCAATTGTTAGGTGTGTTTGAGTATTTTGGGTTGGATTAGGATCGGGTTGAGGGTTTTGGTTTGAATTGATGTTAAGGTTGTTTACCAATATGAGTTTAAGTGCTCAATTGGGTGTTTCATTGCATGAGGTTTCCACTTTAAGTTGTTCCCGGGACGCCTAGGCGTTTGTGCGGTCGCCCGGGCTGGGCAACCCACTTTTTTAAAAAAATTGAGTTTTTCTGTTTAATCTAGAAAAATCAGGAAAAATTGGGAAAAAATGGGGGAAAATGTCCAAAAATTATAGAAACAATCCTTACATATTTGGGCTTCGAAAAGACACCTAGTTCATCGACCAAAGCCTCACTAGGTACCCCCTCTAACCACCCAAACACTTAGGTTTTTTATTTTATTAATGCTAGCGTTTGTAATACAATTTAGAAAGCAAAACAATCCCAATACAAGTTTCCTAGACTCTTAGTCATTCCAATTGGACACCTTGTTCTAAAGTCCAGTTAGGAACTTCATTATCGTCGTCTTCCTCCGAGTCATTTGGATCGTCAACATAGATGTCATCCTTGTCTGTTTCTTCATCATCGGTCGCAATGAACTCTTCATCGACATCCTGGGGAGCTTCAGAACTCGATGCACTTGGATCTCCATAACCATAAGAAATTATGTTCATGTTTTCATCTAATCCCTCGCTTAAGAAAGGTGTAGTTGAGGACGTCGTAGATCGACGAGTCCGTCTTTGTGAAGATTGAGGTCCTAAGGCAGCTTCCTCAACCTGAGCCCACGTCAGATCCTCCCCGGTGAAAACCGGATCGTCAGATTCGGCTAACCAAGAGTGTTCCTCCAACAGGTCGTAGTCTACACGAATTGGATCGAAAAAACCTGGACGTTCCATTCTTGTTTGAAATCTTTGCTGCAACTTCTGGTTGTAGTTCACGAAGACCAAATCATTCAACTTCTTCGTTGCCAGTCTGTTTCTTTTCTTCGTGCATTTGCTCAAGCACACTCCAATTACGCTCGCAAGCTGAAGCCGAGCAAGTTAGGCCAAGAACCTTTAGTGCCAACCTCTGCAATGTCTCGTCCTTCTGGTCTGCCCCGTATGCACGCCACCAATCAATTGGTCTTCTTTTAGTGCGTTGTCTCTTCACAATGTGCTTCCCAAACATGCCTAGTTCTGAGACGTAACAATCCAGTAAGTATGAACACTTGTCTTGACCTTCACGGGTACGAACAACGCAGTAGATGACGTCTAAGAAGTCCGACATATGCTCGTTCATGGTTGTGGTTCGTTGATCTATCGGAGTTGAGAAGAAGGTCCCCGGGTTAAGTAAGAATCCAGCTTAGTGTAGTAGGGAACTCATCATTTTTCCTTCCCCTACTTCTTCAATGACATTCTCAATCATCTTGAACAAGTAGTCGGCTGTGTGTGAGTGTCCCGAAGCGTCAACTGAACGTAAAAACATTGTTCCTGTGGGACAATTCACTAAAAAGTTTATCAAACTCCTACCGAACCTATCGGTCCATGCATCCGTCATGATTGTACAACCATATAATTTCCATTCTTGCCTATATCTAGTCAGAACACCCCTAGTCACTTCAATTTCTTTTTTAAGGCATGTATCACTTACTTCATGATAAGTTATTGGTTTTAGGCCAGGACCGTATGTGGAGGTGGCGTCAATGACTTCCTTAAATTTAGTTGTATTAACAACATTAAAAGGAATTTCACATCTATAAACAAAATTGGCCCATTTTTTATTAATTGTTTCACGGACTTCTTTCTTGATCTGTCGTTAAATTGTGGTTTGTTGGGGTCGGTTAACATCGATACCAGGACGACTGCAAAATCGATCCATTGGTCCCCATGTATTTTGCCTTCTTCTCTTTCGAGGAGGCAGAGAGGGTTGGGATGTTGGGGTCGTACCGGAACCGGTACCCGACCTTCCCGTCGGTATGTCATCTCCCAAATCAACATAATCATCTAAACATGCATTTTGATTCATTTGAATTCTACTAGTATTAGACATGCAAGCAGTTATTTCAGTTCTTAAAGTGTCAGGGGCTTTATCACAAGGTCGTGCATTACTACTTGGTGTGTGTGCAATATGTTTTTTGTGGCGAGTCATACCACCCTTAGTTATTTTACCACACAATTCACAAACTAATGAATTTTTGTCATTTAAATTTAAATAATGGGCAGATTTTCAACCGGGATCATTACTTCTACTAGGTCTTAAGTGATCATAATCTTCGTGTGTCATTGGCAAAATTGTTCCAGGTACGTAAGCCATTGATTGTGATTCTAACTTAACCAAAAATTAAGCTAAAGAGAAGAGTTAGAAAATGTCCACTTGATTTGATGGAAGCGAAAACAAAAACTTGAACGCCGGAAATCCGTGAACGTCGAAGTTCTTGAACGCTGGAATTCTTGAGCACCGGAGTAGCATAGTTGGAAGTTTAGAGCTTGAGAAGTAGGATTGAGAGAATTAAGGTTGTAGGAGAACGAATGAGTGAAATGAAATGGATGAGGGGTATTTATAAGAACAAAGGTAGAAGGGAGGGGGTTAAAAAAAATTCGTTGTTACTGTAGCAACGGCTAGAAAACTATAGCAGAAAGCAACGACTAGTTTTCTAGCCGTTGCACTTGCTCTTGTGCACAGCAGCTGCGGTCGCCCAGGCGACTCGCCTTGCCGCCCACCCTGCTGGGCGGTAAGCGGGTGGTTGCCCAGGCGACCCCCACCTGGTGCATCGCTCGGTCGCCTAGGCGACGGCCTGCCAGATCATTGCTCATGAGTGATTGTTTTAGTTGTTTTGAAGTGTTATAGTGTCTTAAATGTATGTTTAGGTTTAACTAGGATTTTTCTGTTGATTTCAGATCTGAATTCGGAAGCTTTTCAGTTGTTTTAGTGTCATAGAGCTTTGATTTCAGATCTGAATTCGGAAGCTTTTAGTTGTTTTAGACATGGTTTTAGACTCTTAGGGCATGTTTGGATAAAAAATTGCAATTCAAACCTAAGTTTTTGTTCCTCTATTTTCTACATCGCAACCATTTCAGATACTGTGTTACTAAATCAGAGTTTTCAAATAAAAAAGCCGTAATTTTTTTATATAATAATAAAAATAAAAAAAATTCGAAATTTAGGAAAAAAAAAAAAATTTTTCCAAAAGTACTCCGATCGCGGGTGTAACCCGCGATCCGTGGAGGCACGGATCGCGGGTGTGACCCGCGATCCGTGCTCCACGGATCGCGGGTCACACCTGCGATCCGTGGAGCACGGATCGCGGGTCACACCCGCGATCCGTGTTCCCGCCAAAAATTTTTTTTTTTTTTTTTGATTTTCGGTTTTTTTTTGTTTTTTTTTTGTTTTTATTTTTTATTATAATTATTTGTAATCTTTTTTTAAATCTTTTTTTTTCAAAATAAGTTTTCTAATTTATATTATTTTTCTAAATTTTTCAAAATTATTTTTAATTTTTCCAATAATCTACCTCCAAATCACGTCGATAACCCGGCGTATTGAAATGTTAGGGTATTTTATACAATATAAAAACAAAATTTCTTAGTCAGAATAATAAATTATTTACAACTGAATATTAAACAAACCATAAAACTAATTAAAACAAAAAATTGGTAACGTTGTCAAAAATTCGTAGGGTGTACACACATTACAAACATTTTGGAGGTCGATACAGCAAAAAATTAAAAACACAATTAAAAAATTTAAAAAATTAATAACAATTACAAAACATATTTTGAAAGCAAATATGATAAAAAACATAGTTAAAACGATTTTAAAAAAATCAAAACATCAAAACACTACGACTAAAATCCGGGACTTTTTTTATTTTCTTTTATTGTTTTTGTTTTTTTCGGTTTTCTGTTTGTTTTTATGTTTTGTTTTTTTACAAATCATTTTAACTATGTTTTATATATATATATATTTGAAAATAAGTTTTGTAATTGTTATTAATTTTTAAAAAATTTTAATTGTGTTTTTAATTTTTTGCTGTATCGACCTCCAAAATGTTTGTAATGTGTGTACACCCTACGAATTTTTGACAACGTTACCAATTTTTTGTTTTAATTAGTTTTATGGTTTGTTTAATATTCAGTTGTAAATAATTTATTATTTTAACTAAGAATTTTTTGTTTTTATATTGTATAAAATACCCTAACAATTCAATACACACCGAGTTATCGACGTGATTTGGAGGTCGTTTCTTGAAAAAATTAAAAACAAAATTAAAATTTTTTAATAAATAATATAAATTAGAAAACATATTTTGAAAAAAAAAAGATTTCAAAAAAGATTACAAATAATTAAAAAAAAAACAGAAGAAAAAAAACTAAAACAGAAAACCGAAAAAAACAAAAACAATAAAAGAAAATAAAAAAAGTCCCGGATTTTAGTCGTAGTGTTTTGATGTTTTGATTTTTTTAAAATCGTTTTAACTATGTTTTTTATCATATTTGCTTTCAAAATATGTTTTGTAATTGTTATTAATTTTTTAAATTTTTTAATTGTGTTTTTAATTTTTTGCTGTATCGACATCCAAAATGTTTGTAATGTGTGTACACCCTACGAATTTTTGACAACGTTACCAATTTTTTGTTTTAATTAGTTTTATGGTTTGTTTAATATTCAGTTGTAAATAATTTATTATTCTGACTAAGAAATTTTGTTTTTATATTGTATAAAATACCCTAACATTTCAATACGCCGGGTTATCGACGTGATTTGGAGGTAGATTATTGGAAAAATTAAAAATAATTTTGAAAAATTTAGAAAAATAATATAAATTAGAAAACTTATTTTGAAAAAAAAAGATTTAAAAAAAGATTACAAATAATTATAATAAAAAATAAAAACAAAAAAAAAACAAAAAAAAACCGAAAATCAAAAAAAAAAAAAAAAATTTTTGGCGGGAACACGGATCGCGGGTGTGACCCGCGATCCGTGCTCCACGGATCGCAGGTGTGACCCGCGATCCGTGGAGCACGGATCGCGGGTCACACCCGCGATCCGTGCCTCCACGGATCGCGGGTTACACCCGCGATCGGAGTACTTTTGGAAATTTTTTTTTTTTTTTCCTAAATTTCGAATTTTTTTTATTTTTATTATTATATAAAAAAATTACGGCAAAAAAGTTTGGATAAGGTAATGTAGGTTAATTCATTTTTAGAATAGAAAAGGAAAAGAAGAAATATGCTCCACTTCCATGGTTGTATTCTATTTGGGCATTTCGACAAACACCTCTTGTGACTCCCTCCATCCTGTCTTGTACTCTCTTGAATAAGAAAAACACTGGAACCAAAACATACCATCGACAGAGCAAAAGCAGCAAAACCATATCAATAAAAAATCTAACTAGAATAGATCGATTTCCTTATCCCTAACCCCAACCCCGAAGCACCACAACAAACATCTCTTTCGTACAACGGTGCACACGACCTTAGCCATCGTTGATATCTAAGAAGAAGGTGGTGGTGGTGATTAAGATCGGAGGTGGCACTTTCCGAGAACAAGGTTGCCGGTGAGGCGGTCGTGATAGTTAGACCTCGACGTTGAAGAGAGAGAGAGAGTTAAGGAAAGGTGGGAAAGGAAACCCTAGAATGACAAAAGCTAAAGAGGAAAGAGTAGTGCGTGGTTTGAGGGCGATGGGGGGACGAAACATAAAACATGGTTTTGAGTGGAAAAAGAAGTCTGACTTGATTTTTCAAAACATTATTTTAGACCAAAATTTGATTTCCAAAACTTTATTTTACTTTCCTATCCAAACACGAAATTAAAAATTTTAGAAAGCATTTTTTAAAACCATTTTTTCCCCTTAAAAGCACAATTTTGAGTGCTATCCAAATGGGGCCTTAGGTTGTTAAGTCTAGGTTACTGTGAGGGGTTTTAGGTGTGATTGGGCTCATGAACTGTGAGTTTGGAGTTTTGGATTGGTGAAGAGGTTGGTTTGGGGGATTTGGAGGTGACTAAGGGCTTTGTGGGGTAATTTTGGAAACGATTTGAGAGAAGTCGGAGTCCAATTGTGATCCGTTTATATGAAGAAGCAAAATGTGTAATAGAACTCCATCCGACTTATTGTGACTGATGGGCCATGGCATCGTGGCAACGGGACAATTGAAAACAATAAACAAATCCGAAGTTAACTATTTCTGAATTCACTCCACTCACCGTTAAATTGCCTGCCTCATTTAGTTTTCGCATATTCTGACTTGTGAGTGAGTGTAAACCTAACTACTACGTGAGGCAATAATGGATCACATATTGCTATGATGGCGCCAAGTTTCCACTCGCACATATTGAAGAACTAAACTACAGCATGCGCCGGCATAGTTAAAGCTGCTAGAAATATAATTTATTGCATGATCGCTTTTATTCTCTTTCATCATTAACTGAGCTTCAACTAATTCTCAGGAATACTACTTGTGACACTCAATGGAAATGAACACCATAATCTAGGTGGTTAGTTTAACCATTAAAGGTCCTTGCTTTCCAAAAGGAGTTCCCGTTCTTTTTTGTCATTGGAAGAAAGCTTGTGAGACGATAATTGTCTCCACTTCTTCAGGCTACCTTATACCAGTTGTACATTATACTATTAAACATTGAAAGATTAGAAAGGAATTGTTTTCCTTTAAAAAGATTAAAAAGGAATGTTTTTTCCTATCTTCGATATCATTTGGATAGTAAATTATATAACAAGTGAAATGAAAAAGGAAATTAGGTTTTTTATTGTTTGAATACAAATTGTGGGAGAAAAATGGAGAAAATGAAAATGGATATTATAAATAAATGGAAGAAACGTCCCAAATACAATATTTTCTATTAACTTTCTTTTCAAATTTTATGAAATCAAAAGAAATGAAAAGAAAGTGATGTACCAAATATTTATAACCAAAATCTTCTCATTGCTTTTCACAAACAAATAAACCCTTAAAATCAATTTCATTCTATAACACACTTCCCTTCACCCTACACCCACCTGCTCCTCTCATCCACCACCATTGTTGGCAAGCATGTTAGATCCTAATCCTTGATTAGTGGCCTAATCATGTTTGGGTGTTTAATGGTTATTTTCGGGAGAGAAAGGCCGATGAGGTCACTAGTGCAGAATATGATTTACTCGTCGCCAAATAGACGTCGACCTTTATAAAGGCCGACGTCTAGTAGGGAGATGACAGAATAGACGTCGGTTGTTATTATGAACGACGTCTATATGGTCATATAGACGTCGGCTAGTACAATACCCAGTATAACCGACGTCTATAGGGTATAGACGTCGACATATAGACGTCGACTGTTGGAATACCCTACGAATCCGACGTCTATAGGGTATAGACGTCGACCTATAGACGTCAGATATTATGGACAGACGACGTCTATACTCCATGCATATAGACGTCAAGGTATAGACGTCGGATATCTCTAACATCCGACGTCTATATGTCTTAAAGAAATTGAACAGACGCGTTTCTGCCATTCATCTCAAACGAAAACCCACCCAAACCCTAGCCGTTCCGCGACCGAACTCTCCTCCACGACTGATCTCCGACCGATTTGCACTGTCTCCAGCACCTCAACGACATCCCTTGTGCTCTCCTCTCCTTCTCTGTCCCTCTGCACCGTCTCCGTAGCCCACCGCGACCACCGTCACCGCACCCTCCTCCGCGATCGCCGTCACGCAGCCACACCTCCTCCTCCTCTGGTTCGTGCTCATAATGTTTGTGTAGTTCTGGATTGAGTTTTTTTATTTAGTTTTTTGATTTGGTGTAGTTGTGGGTGTACCTGTTGGCGCGACCACCGACATTGTATTAGCCGACGTTTATTCCTCTGAAGAAAGGCATAGACGTCAACTGTTATTTCATCAACGCCTATACTTAACGAATAGATGTCGGTCCTAAAGAACAGCCAACTCCTATGCTTAAAGAATAGACGTCAGTTCTAAAGAACGACAGACATCTATTCTTTAAGTATAGACGTCGACGTCTACGTACAGCTGACGTCTATTCGTTAAGTATAGACGTCAGATATATCTCGTCCGACGTCTATGTATAAACGACGCACACATAGACGTCGGATCTGGGAGTGCTTATATCTGACGTATATAGCCTTGTACATCCGACTTATATTCCCTTTTCTGTAGTAGTGGGTGTAGGTTGAGGCTTGTGATTTGTTGAGGGAAATGTGAGGAGTTTATAAGTGCAAATCTTCATTTCTTCTCTTCACTTCACTTATCTCTCTCTCTCACACACATCTCATTTCTCTCCCTCTCCCACACAACTCATTTCTCTCCCTGACTCCGGTGTTGGACTGATCGGCGAAAGAAGGGAGAGTTCGGTGAAGACGACAGAGTTGGGTGATCGTTGTTCGGAGAAAGATCTCGTCGGAGAAGCTTGTTTGCGTGGAGGTGGTCGTCGTGGTTCTTCAGAGGCTTCTTCGAGCCTTAAAGGTATGTCATGCTCATCTTTAATACTCACCCGAGGTGTGTGAGTGCTTGGTTTAGTCGACGGTGGCCGTTCGGCTCATCGGTGGTTGTTGTGCAGTAGGTTGCTGCTGAATAACGGTCGACCGGCATGGGCCTTGGTCAACCGATGCTAGTGTAATATATTGCGGGGTTCTGCCTTGCACCGGTCGAACGATGCCTTTTGGCGGTCGACCGATTAAGAATTATAGGTGGACTCTGGTAGTTCGGTCGAACGGAGCCCTTTTCCATTCGACCGGTTACACTGTAGGTGAGTCAGTTGAGGGCATAGATCATCTAACGGTCGACCACCTTGTGACCAGTTCGACCGATTTTACTTGTAGCTAGGTCGATTGGGGCCTAGACCTTATAAACGGTCGACCGTCTAGAGATTTGTTCGAGGAACAACTTAGGTGAACTTAAAATCGGTTCCACCGGTTCGTGCTTTGTTCGACCGATTGGGCATAATTGATTAATGTTTTTCCTGGTGTAGACATTCCAAACAGTCGACCGCCTGTAACCATCTGTTTGACCGATTGGTCATTTTGTTAGTTGAACCCGGGCCTAGACCTTCTAAATGGTCGTCTGCCCATGACTTTTGGTTCGACCGTCGTATGTTGGATTCGTTCGACCGGTTGACTTATGGTGGAATCAATGCAAGTTTCTGGAGGGAGCCAATCGACCGTTGTTGACTTGTGTTGTGCTTTTATGGTTGATTGTGGTGTGTGATCAGTTTTGTGGGCAACAGGTCCACCGACCTTGAGGAGGCAACGGAAAGGACATGCCGTCCTGATAGCGATCGGTGTATGATTGTGTGTTTCTGATGTGTTGAGAACCCGTCCATGAGGTGATGATTATTTGGCTGACGATGTTCCGACAAGGGTGTAGCAACTTCTGTGAGCCACCTGTATTATATATGCACTATGTATTGCAGCCCGTTCTTATGTGGTGGAGGTTGAGCCGATGATGTTCCGGAGAGTGTGCCTTGTGAGCACGTGTGATGTAACGGTTGGGTGAGAGGACCCTAGAGCCATCTTTGTGGATCGTGTCTGCAGAGGTTGGGAGATGGTCCCTAGAGCCCAGTATTGACGACAATGTTTTACTGCATCTATTTTATGTACCATGTTATATTTGTTGTTGTCTTTGTTCATTCATGTTAGGGGTTTGGCATACGAGTTTCCTTATGGAAACTCATGTATAGTTTCATGTTTACTTTTCAGGCCTTGAGTGGCGATAGAGGATGGTGACTGCGGAGGAGCACATCAGAGACCAGATCCCGCTAGTCTCTTATTTTGGAAGTTGTAGTGATTACTTGTACTTTCATTTTATAAACTCTTGATGTAATCACACTTTTGCAAACTCTGATATATATATATATATATATATATATATATATATATATATATATATATATATATATATATATATATATATATATATATATATATATATATATATATATATATATATATATCAATGTTCAGGTAGGCGGTAGGCGACCGCCACTCGCGGTGGTCGCCTGGGCGATAGCCGTTGGAGACTCCTTTTTTATTTTTTTTAAAATTACAATATTGCCACTACCCCAAATCCTATATAAACCCCTCCAAACTTATTTATTTTTCACACATCTCTCATTCTCTTCTTCTTCATCATTCTTTCTAATCTTCTAGTTTCCTAATCTTCAAGTTTTCACGATTAAGTCTCCGGTCTGGTGCTTAGTTTTGAAGTTGGAAAGTGAAGTCTCCAATCCGATTCTTCATTCTTCAACCTCCAAAATCAAGTGCACTCTTTCTAACTTCTCTTTTAGGTGGAAAGTTAACTAGTTTTGTAATCTTACTACTAGGCAATAAATTGTATACCTAAGTGGGTAGAGAAGGTGCCTAGTGACATACTGGATCGAGGAACTCAGTGTCTTTTTGAAGCCTAAACATGTATGGTATTTTTAGATAATATTTGTACATGTTTCCTATTTTTCCTGATTTTTCCTGATTTTTTAAACTATTTTATCAAATTTATATGATTAAAAAATATTAAAAAATGACCGCCCAGAGCTGGACGGTCGCACAATCGCCTAGGCGACAGGCGGTGTGTGAACATTGATATATATATTGGTGCACCTTGTGTACATTTTCTGTAATATCCTCTGGTTATCTCGTTAATATTTGTATTAAATTTTCCATTGTTTAAGGATATTAGAAAGCCAGTCAGCCAGCTACTGTCGTGAGAAACCTCCTCCTTTCCTCCAGAAGTTGTGGCAGAAATAAACTTGTTTTTGTTATTGTAAATCTGTATTGCCATATGATCATGTCATTTTTGCTTATGTTAATTCTTTGAAATTAGTAAATTAGTTATTATGCTAATATTAGTGGGATCCATTTAAATAATAATTTTGTTAATAAAATGCCAAAAATGGTTTCTCTCCCGGTGCTCGTATGAAAACGAGAGAAAAATTACATTTTGTATAGCTAATAGACGTTATCTCTATTAAGTCTAAATTTGAGGCTACTGAGGAAAATCAATGAGGATTGCTTGCTCAGTAGTCAAGTACTCACTGCATTTATCTATGGAAAATGCTACGGAGACACATTTCTCGACACAATGTCAAATACAGATTTCGTTGCACATTGCCACATTGGATTTTAGTAGGGTTTGGTGATTTGGACCAATAAATTCACGACACATTCCCATGTATGCCCATTTAGCAAGACATACTCCAATTTACCATAAATTTCCCCAAACCATAGTCATTCCATCTACGAGCGTCATCCTCCAACATCCGATATTTATATATGTATTCGTGTCAATCAATAAATTCGGTACCCGTGTCTGGTATTTTTAAAAATATCCTACCTTTATCTTTATTGAAATATATGTAATTTTACATTACTATTCTTTCAAATTCGGATATAGACTTAGAACTCGTGCCTCCACAAGGGTTGCACGCCAGTACCGCACGGCGAACAGACCCTTGGGCCCGGCCCGACCCGGCACGGTGGCCAAGGCCGCCCCAGATCCGGGGGCATCGAGTCTGGGTTTTTTCGGTCTGGTCGGGTCGGGTTTTGATTTGTCGGTCGTTTTTAATTTGAAGTAAGTATACAATCACAATTGAATAGTTTAACTAATTCGTCTTCAAAAGTTGTCGTTAAGATTCATGTTTTGCATTCTGTCTGCAACGTTCATCCAATCTTTCAGGCATACACTCATCTTGATTGACTTATCCGACTTGTTTTGCCTCTTGTCACTGAAGACACGTTTACCTGCGCTAAATGCAAACTCCGAGGCCACAGTTGACTCCGGAGGACATAATAAATCTTCTCCACCAATCTAAAACATCAAAAACTTTTAACTCAGCATTAGTTAAGTACGTGTCAGTGTTTAAATATCCAATTAATTCATTTTGTGTTTCATTTTGCACTAATTTTAATTTTTTTGAGTTAACCAATTCCATTGAGAGTCGCCATCATCTGGATCCATTGTAGTTGCAGGTGGCTGTGACGATGAACAAGCAAAATTTGAACTCATTTGATTTACATTATTTAGTCTTTCATATTCTTCAAAATATATGTTTAACAAAGACTTACAATTATCTACATGTTTTTGGTAGTTTTCATAATTCATATTTTCAAAACTTTCATCCAAAAAAACTTGTAAACCAATAATTTTAAATCTAGGATCTATAATAAAAGCTAAAGAAAAACTAAATGGATGAATATTTATTAAACTTAGCATCCATTACATTTAAAATTTCAACAAAACTACTAATTGACCTATATTTCACAAATACTCTAGTAATTGGAAGTAATTCATAGATAGTTATGTTAGAGGTGAGGCAATATTGGTGATTTAATCTAGAAGTGAAGGTGAAAAAAGGTTTTAAAAAATCTAACATAATTTTACAATTATTCCAATCTATGGGGGTTAACATGTACTCATTTTGTTTTCATTATAAAATGTTGTAATTGCAAGATTATAAGAATAATAATATGTTAATATTTCACGTGTAGAATTCTATCTATGGGGTACATATAATTTAAACTTCGTAGGTTTAACATGATTATATAAACAAAGATCTCTAGATTTCTGATATCTAGATGTACTATTGCAACCAACACAAGCAATTGCATTTCTAACATTTTCTAAATAAGATTTAATTATTTCAAGCCCATATTGTACTACCAAATTCAAGTATAACAAACACATCTTATATGAAAGAGTAAACCATCTACAGGTGGATGACAATAATTTATAAGCATTTTTATTAATGAACAGTTATTAGTAGTATCAAATGCAATTGCACAAACTTTATTTTCAATATTATTAACTACCATGATATCTTTAATATGATCAAATATAACCTTTGTAGTCTGTAGTTGCAAAATAGGTAAAAAAGAAATGATTTTTTTATTTAAGCACCATAAATCATCTAGATAATGAGCAGTTACGCAACAGTAAGGATAATTATTTAGACCGGTCCAAACATCACTAGTAAATGTTACTTTATTGTTCATTGATGAAAAATAACTAATCACGCGTTCTTTTTCCTTACTGAAACTATAAATTACGACATTTTAAGTGGTTTTCTACAAAATTGTTTAAATTGAGGATTATGGTAGAGAATTGCTTCCATAAGTGCTTTAGATTCACATATGTTAAATGGTAGTTCATCTATAATTATGAAATCAACAATTATCTTTGTACCTTCAATTGGACAATATTTTCTAAAATTTCAAGTTCCACTATAGTTGTGTCTAAAACGGATTGGCGTGAATCCACTACCGATGATGTATGCATATGTTTACATGAAATTAAATGTCTAGCTAGATGACCAGTTCATCTACTTGACTTAGCCAAAAATTCATTACCACATGATTTACAAATAGCAATTGGCTTACCCGCACGAGTTTGTCCTTCAAAATCATCCCATACTTTGCTAATTCTTTTTCTAGTATTTCTAGCCTTAGGTTTAGATGGACTAAGTGGAGATGGGTTATTATTATATTCAGATTTAGAGGGTAAAGTCATGAAAACTAGTAAATATGCAAACAAAAAGTGATTTTTTCATAAATGAGAAAGTCATGACGACGATTGATGAACTAAAATTAACTACTAAAAAATTTAGAAAAAAGTAGGAAATGAAGAGTAGAGGAGTCGCGAAATTGGGCAGTCAGCGATCTGCTTGTAGCTTTAGGCTTCACGCTTTAGCTCAAACTCGATCCGTTTCCAACAAAATTAGGGCAAATAAAGATAACACTTGGAGAGATTTAGAAGAAGAGTAAAGAGTTGAAAGAATTTGGTGTAAAAAAATGAGAGAGGTTGGGGGGTTATATAGGATGAGAGAGGGTATTTTAGTAATTAAAAAAATTGCCCAACAACTATTATAGTCGTTGGGCTAACGGGCCATGTCATGCCAGGCCGTTAGCGGGCCAGGCCAGCACGGCCCAAATCCGTAGTCTATTCAGATATGGCGGACAAGGATATAAGGTCTATTCAAAGATTTCGAAGATTTTCCCTTGAGGTTCCCTTGGATGGCATCTTTTTGGCTAATTTGTTAATGCCATTCCCTTTACCTTTGGCAATCGTTTTTTATTCCACCATGGATGGATAGAACATTCTTGTCTCTGCCTTTGCCCATATCAACTTCAACAGTTTTGAGAGCGTTATGAAGCTCCTCAAGACTCGCCCCAATCTCAGTCACATGGTAGTGTATGATAAAGTCCTTGTAGGACGGGACTAGAGAGCCAAGAATCAGATCTTCCACAATGTGCTTGGGCATCGGGAAGAGAGATTTTCTAACTTCTCAAGGTATTCTTGCATTGTGAGAAAATGCATGGACATAGATGTTCCCTCCACCTTGTGGCACTACGTGAGTGCTATGGTGGTCTTATAGCGCTCCTTTCTAGCGCTATCCATAAACATTTTTGTAAGAGCTTCCATGGTCTTCTTGGGTTTGAGTCCAAGTTTTTCGCTTCAAGTGAGTCATCCGTGGAGGCAAGCATGAGACCGTGAACTTGGTTTTCTTGGTCTTCCCACTTTGCTACAACCTCACACTCAACATTGGTTGCCTTCTCACTTAATTTGGGATTTCATCATCCAAAATGTGAGACGGTTTTTCAAACTTCAACACCATGCTCAGCTTGATCTGCCAGTTATTGAAGTTTGAGTCATCATTTGCCAGCGGATGTTTCTCAATCATGGATCGCTCAATAGGTTGAATATTCGACATTGCTACAAAATAATTTATAAGGTTTTTATATCAATTTTATGTTTATAAATTTTGTACTACAAATAAATGAATAAATAAATAAATATGTCCATAATTGCAGTCACACAAGATCCTATCATTCATGACATAGATTAACTAAGGGCTATTGTTTATGTCATAAACTCAAGGTAAGAAACTTTTTCTAATCATAACCATTTTGAGAAATTGTAAATTCTTCGCATTTTTTCAAACTCTTATGATTCTTGTCGTTTTAATTAAGTGGGAATTTGATCTATCCTCCTAAGAAAAACTCTCTTTCTCAAAACCAAGCGAGGACTCAAGTTTTGTTAAGAAAACTTCTTTCATTTGATACTAGATACGATTGTCCATTGAATCCATGAATAAATATACTTGGTGTCCACTAAGGGTGAAACTCACTTTATGTATGGTACAACAATGTCTATCCTTATATCTCCACTATTTCCAAAGATTGAGGAAATTATCTCCCGCTAAGGGCGAGCAGAACATTCCCCATCGATGGCTTTGAGTTGATGAAATAGGAAAGAAAGGTCTTCTTAAATTCTTTAGTTTGGACAATTAAACAATTCATATGTCATACTAGAATTTAGGTAGTCATGTATGTATTCATTCACACCTATCCTAACCATTCAAGCACATACAAGTCAAGCGCATAAACATAAAATAAATTCATTCACACATGGGTGCGAGTTTATATGTTCCCGCGTCCTTGACCTTCGCTTCTTCTTCTTGCACCATGGATGTAAATATTGCACAATATTTAAACATACATCACTAACAATTTGAATTTTATCAAAATTAAATTGGCTACTGCAAGTCCTATATAAAGTCCTCTCATATGCATGCATACAAAAATAAAAGACTTTTACATGTACATCAAGACCTATGATTAATTAATAAAACAACTCTATTAATTAGTCAAATGATCTACATATCATACATTCACATATGGCTACGATGGGAACATATAAACTCACTTATTCCAGCAAACAGAACAAGAGCAACAATTTTGTACATATGCTATTTTACACTATTTAGTTGATCCTTCATCTTTCAATTAAATAATTCAAAATCATTTGAAATCCTTTAAAATGATAAAGCATCCATAGTTCAATATACCAAAATATTTGAACCGAAGTTTATCTAAATTCCCAAAAGAAACTTAAAGGAAAATAAACTTATTTGCCATTTTTTGTTTTGTCAATTCCTAGTAAAATAATTATTTAAAGTTAACAAAAATTTCACACAATTAGACACACATCTAAAACTTGATTCTGACATTCATATGACATGTTTTAAAACTTTCAAAAGAATAAATTAGAATCAAAATTGACAAATCAATTCCTAAATTGAGGCATTACTGAATTTTCCAGAATAACCCTAATTTTGCGATTTTTGTCTCACCATAAAGATCAGAATAAATCCTTTGATCTTAATGGCTAATTTATTTTCTAACATTACAAACTAACGTAGAAAAATAAGAAACACAAAATCCAGGATTCCTTCTTGATGCATCCATTAAAAATGCAAAAGGGCAAACCAATGAATTATTTGATTATGAGAACTAAACCTTATTAAATAGTCTAATCATTGAAAATATGAACAAAAAACTTTGATACTACAGTTGGATTTTCGTCCCATGCTCATATATATATTAAAAAAATATACACAAGCGAAATTATTTTCATATTTATTCAACAATTTATATGTACAATAATTACTTTATGCATTTCAACATGATGTATACTACATAATATATAAAATGCATAAGTTGATCATACCTAAAGGGATTGTCAAATCCTTTTCATTCGTCGGAAGTAGAGTTGCACTCGGATCGCCTCAAAATTTCCTCCAAGTGTTCACCAAACTCTAAACAAGATCAGAGAGATCAAAGCTAGGCAATAACCCATTCTATGCCACCAAAGAATTTAATCTCTAGCACTTATATTAATCTAGAGAATTTTCAGAAGGAAGAGATGGAGCAAATATGTAGAGGAGAAAGATTTGCATTAGTTAAACAAGGGAATGAATAAGGGACTTATTTATAGGGCATCCACAAACCCACATCATGTGTAAACCACTTACACATGATCTCTTGTTAATTTCTCCTCTAAACCAATCATATTTTGACACATCATCCCATAACCTCCTTTGACCAAGTTGGATCAAATACAACCAATGACCAGCAAATATCTCTTATTAATGCATGCAAAATCATGGGCAAACAGTTGACCTAACAACCAATCGGTCGACCGATCGATCACGTACTAACAATTTTGGTTAGACGATAAGCCCAGACAGTTGACCATTTAGCTACCAGGACAAGTCCATGTTATTTTCGGTCGGACTGTGTTTCATGACGGTCGACTGATCCCTTACCAAGAACGTTCCTGATAATTTCGGACGAACCACGAAACACATCGGTCGACCATTCCGTTACCAAGAATGATCCTGGTAATTTCGGTCGAACCATGTGTCCAGCCGGTTGATCGTTTCCGAACTTAAAAGTTACGGTTAAATTCGGTCGGCCGATTCCCGAAAAACTTTTTTACCTTTACAAATTTTAGATCAATATTCGACAAAATTTGAGCTTAAGGGTTTTAGCAAATTCATATGTTATAATGTTGTAGTTCACATTATATTATGAAACATATTATCATATATAATGTGAAAAACATCATACGGTATAATATATACATCTAGTATAAATTTATTTGTAATTCGAAGCATGTCATAATCACGACATATTAATTTTATTATTTTGACATATGTATAATATTTCACATCACATGAAATTTAACACATCACATAAAATATAAAATCATACTTCTTGTTTCCCAGTTTTGTGGTGTGACATATAGGAAGATCTAAGTTATATTGGCAATGATTTAAAACACTTTATATCATAAACTATAAGTGGTATATCGCTACACATTATAGTTACCTTAATAACAAAGATGTTTTACTCACTTGAGCAGAACACGATCCATTTTGTGATACAAAATAATATATCTTGTGTCTATCCCTTGCCTCATGATATTGTGAATATTACAAAATAGGAATGTGTCATCTTTGTATTATATATTATTTTCTCGATCTCTTAAAGAAATTATAAATATGTAACTATACATAACTTACATTATGCACATTATAATTCTACTTTATCAATGGACCCATTAATATCATCACTCAAGTCAAGAGAGGCGGTGATAAACTTTTGACATATCATCTTTACCAGCACAAGTCATGTATAATCAAATAAAATCTTTATCACTATGCATAATGATAGCTTTTGATAATAATCAAATTATACACTTCTCATATGAAAAGATATAAGTCTCATATTTTAGGATTCAAAGACACAATGAAAACATTAATGACACAAACACAATTCCATAATGTTTCATTTACTAGATTTATTAAATATATAAAAGTAAACACTTTCTCTTTTATATACTTATGTTGTTAAATATTTGTAGAGCTACAATATTCTTTAACCAACATGACAATCTTATCTCGGTAATTAATGTCCCATGTTAATTACCATGATTGTGAATTACTTTTAATTTATATAAAGCATTATCTTTTAGAGCTTTATGGTTAATGACCAAAGGCCTCTTCCTTAAACTTTCTAAAAGACAAATACATTAATCAAGTAACAAAATGTTTATATATTCAATTCATAATAAAAGACATATAAAAGAATACTTTTAGAACACACATTCCTTTCAGGATTGTGTATTATCAGTGACCAATTTTCGGGCATTATAATTAATATCAAATCATGTATATATCCGAGTCATATATCCTCCATTTTGAGCTTAAGAAATGCTATGTAACGAATTTTTTGTTTCGGTTTCAGAAATAAACAGATCCAAATAGCAAACTGAGAAACTCCACACCATCATGAGAGTTTTTTGGTAATTAGATTCGGGCCCATAGTCAAACAACCGAGCAGGATGCACTCCACGTGAAGAATTAAAGCACTTAAGACGACATCTGAAACCTGGTCGAATCAGACAAAGTGGTTAGGATCCGACCCGACTTCTCGTGGTTATGTATTATGTTGTTTATGTCCATTTTAGGAATGTTTCCGTAGTCCCACATCGATGGATTGTCCCCAATTGCCATTTTATTTCTATAAATAGAACTCTTCTTCTTCCTTTGTAACCTACTCATTGCTTTGTGGTCTTTCTCTCTACTTAGAGTAACCCTTTAGAGCAAAACTCAAGTGGAGAAAATGCTATTTGTAATGTGAGTCATCAATAAAATAATTTCTTGTCAGCTTCATGTTGTATCTTTTAATGCTTGCATGTTTAACTTAGTTTTCTTTTCTTAATCTTAGCATAATTAGTTAGAATGTTTTTCTTTCTTAATATAATTGTTAACTTAATGTGTAGTGAGTAGTTTCATCCCCTTTTGGGGGGTGGAGATGATGTTTATAAATGTATGAAGAATAGGAATAAACATTATTTTATGCAATATGTGATGAATGTGAATGTGTGTATGTTTGTTTGTTTAAATTAGAATACTTAACATGATTGGTTTTGCCACAACTTTTAGACACTTCTCATGCTTGTTTAGGTTCTCAATAACCAATTTGTTTATGCTCATGTTAATCAACTAGGTTAGTGATTGGATTGATAGGTTTTGCCACAACCATTAGACACTTCCTATGCATGAAAACACAATCTATACTTGTACATTATTGAATGCATTCTTAACCACCTTATTACATGTGTACACACACTCCACCCGTTAGGGGTTTTCCTTACTGAATTTCATCTTGCTCTGTTAGTTGCTTAGTTTAGTTTTAGTTAATCTTGAGTTGTTTTCTTTCTCATTTGTTAGTTGCTAGTTTAGTGTAACCAAACTTCTTCTCCCCTTATTTGCCACTTGATTTCTGAAGAAGCAGAGTTGAAACACCTCATTGTGGATTCGACTCGTACTTGTCACCGTTTCATTGTAGTCGTGCACTGGCAGTTTAAGCTTAATCCAAACACCTGACAAATATCGTAAAGACATTGTTTTCCCCAGAACGATGTCATGTTCATGGGTTTTTGATTGATCGTTTTATATTTAACCGCAAGTGCACGACCGCGTTGAAGGGGTGGCAAATACGGGTCGTCCACTGGGAGGTGTGTCGACGCTTGGTTTGTGTTAAACGTTTTAATTAAACCGCAAGTGCACGGCCGCGATGAAGCGGTGGCAAGTACGGGTCGTCCTCAGGGAGGTGAGCAGCCTCTTGTTTGCACGAAATCAAATGGCGAAAATAATGGAGAAGAGAGTTGGTTACGCTACTCTACGCTACACTACGCTAAGAAGTATGAAATGTGAAAGAAGCAAACAAGCGATGAAATAAGAACTAAGCTAAGAACAAAATAGAAGTGCTGGAATTCAGGAATGGGAAAACCCCTAAGGGGTGGAGTGAGTGCACACATGGAAAGAGGTGGGTGTAGAATACATTCTTTAAGCACATGAAGGTGGTGTTTATCAAGCATAGGAAGTGTCTAAATGTTATGGCAAAACCTATCAATCTATTCACCAACTTAGTTGATTAACATTTACATATGCAAGGTGTTTATTTCAGAACCTAAACAAGCATGAGAGGTGTCTAATCATTTTGGCAAAACTCATCAAGTTGTAAATTCTATCCTAAACAAGCAAGCATACATTCATGTTTAATCAACACATTGAAATTAAAGCATTAATCCCATTCTCTAATGCATGTATGTACATCTACTCCACCCCCCAAAGGGGATGGAACTACTCACTAAACATTACACTAATTATTAAACTATGGAAAGAAAGCATATTAAAACTAAGCTAGAATTAAAAGACGATTAAACTAAAACATGCACAAACAATAAAAGAAGCATAAAACAAACAATGAAAGAAACATAAAACTTTATTGATAAAATGACTCACATTAAAAGTAGCATCCTCCTACTTTAGTGTGTGCTTCAAGGCCTCACTTCTAGTAGGAAGAATAGCCACTTAAAATATGGAGTCGTTACAATAGGAGGTGAAGAGTTCTATTTATAGGCATGGAAAAAGCTAATCCGGGACAATCCCCCGATGTGGGACTAAACCAATACCAAAAATAGCCTAAACAAACATTAATACACGTCCAGGAGAAAACTTGGTGGATTTGGGCCCAAAGTGACCGCCAATTGGCGGTCTTGGACCGCCAATTGGCTGTCCAAATTTTCCGGATCGAGTTGAGTTTTATTCTGGGCTTTTCTTTGTGCTTTTGGTGGTCTTTGATGCATCTACTTCGTTTGTTGGAGCTCCGACCCGAATAGAATTGCCAAAATACTCCCCATGATGGTGAGGAGTATTCTGTTTTGCTCTTAGGTCCTTCTGTCTTGCAATCAGGTCCTTCTTCCTTGCATCTTGGTCCCCAGATCTCACAATCCAGTCCTTTTTCCCAGCTTTTGGGTCCTTTTATGCTTCATCTCTTCAAACCTAATTATTCTTGAAAACTAAACATAAAACTCGTAACATAGCATTGTTTAGGTGAAAGATAATGGATATAAGATACAAATATGAGCATGAAATGATGTCAATCAAATACCCCCACACCTAACTTTTGCTAGTCCCGAGCAAAACAAAGAAAGAGAAAAACATGCGAAAAACAAGAAATCCTAACTCACTTTCGTAGGAATCACGGTTGCACTTAGCACGTGCAACAAGCCGTTAAACCTCCTTGTCGCCAAGGAGGAGGAGTGTTGTCTCCTGAGGGTTTTCAGCGGATATACCCACAAAATCCGAACAAGATGCATTAATCAATCTAGCTACACGACTCGTTGGACTCATTTTGTCGATCATGGGACGCGGTAACACTACGGGTCGACTCTATATATGTAATCAGTCCACACACCTAGCCTAATGAGTTATTCGTGAGAGTTAACTAAGGAATTAAGTGAAAGACATGGGCAACCTTAACTTCTGAATGTGATACAATGTGTAAAGTCCATTTTGGTTCTTATTTGACTCTTCTTCTTTTTTTTTTTTTTTCTTTTTTTTTCTTTTTTTTTTCTTTGGAGCATTTTATTTGTTGGTGTTTGATTCTCTCAGGGTCAGGTTTCGTGCATCATTGCCTATGAGGACTTACACTATCACGTACACCTTCCCCCAAATCTCCACATAGGGCGATCCCTACCACCCGTGTAACGGGAGTTCGGTCGGCGCATCCCAAGTCAGATGACTCGAAAGCACCAGGCACAAAGTCCCCTCAGACCTACTTTCCCGAGTGATAGGAGCCGTGCGAGAAGAGAGAACACTACTTATTTATCTACATGGGAACCAAAACCCCTACACTTAAGTTTCACAAAAAGAGATTAAGGGCCCTTGACTACGACAAACTTCCTTATACTCACAAACACGAATTATTTGACTCACTAGGTTCAGGGTGGACTTCTTTAAATGTTTGAGTACTGAAACCCTATGATTACACGCCCCCCAAGGGAAAACCGGGGTGCACCCTAACGACTCGATAAGACCTAAAGCCAGTAAACTAGAAATCCTAATGCATCAAGTTCAAGACAATTTTGGGAGCTTTCTTTTTACTTTGCCTCTCAACGGTTTTGCACATGCTAAACACACGCAAAACCCACAAAAACATTTTCTTTCGCAAACACATGAAGATTTTGAAAGAAATGTGAAAATTTTAAAGCACTCGGCAAGCAAAAGGAGACAAGTCACCCAAGGATCATGGCAAGCAGATATATCAATGTTAAATGCGGCACACTAACATGACCCTAGCAGTACCAACAAACGAAAATAAAACCAAAGGAAAAAGACTCGACTATGTACACACGTAAAACACCCCCCCACACCTACTTCATGCATTGTCCTCAATGAATGTGAACAAGATACTACATGGATACATGCATGAAAAAGGAAAGATCTCACCAACATGAAGTACAAAGGGACGTTCGGGGTCATGTTGATGGACACAAACCCAAATTCCCTCAAAACCTGTGAGAAGCTGAAGAAGGGAGATAAATACGTGAAGAGATTGGGCCCAAGTACACAAGGGTTGGGGCCCACAACAATCGATGCTCACTGAAGGAGTCTTTTATTTCTCTTTTTTTTCTTTTTCTTTTTTTTTTCTTTTTTTTTGTTTTGTTTTTTTGTTTTATTTTTTTTTAACATGATATATACAGCAGCAACGATATTCTCATAATCATTTGGTCAAGGAACATCAAATGAGAACATCAAGTCATGAGGACCAGAGACTTGCCGAGATGGGCAAACTCCACTGGTACTCTGAGGTGTCATGAGGGGTGAAAGGTCAAAGCTAAAAGGCTCGAACCCCTCATGATATTGGTTGGGTGTGGGCAACAAAGAATGAAGTTGTGTTGCCTCACTAGGGTTTAATTGCTCATCGAAGAAAACCCTCCAACCAATAGGCGGGTGCATCGGAATGAGTTCCTCAGGCTCATTCGATGGATGCAACAGACTTGCATCACTAAGAATGGGGCTTCTCCCCAAGTCATCCAACAAGGACCTCCAACCATCATTTAGATCATCAAGCATAAGCTCGGTCATAGGTGGGTCCTTGTTGGAGTCAAAATGAAGCTCAAATGGCTCAATGGCCATGGGACATGAGGTAGAGACACCTTCTGGTATAGGCATATGATGAGGTGTCTCACTCTCACTAGTACTCTCAACTGAATCATGCAACGAACACTCCCTTTGGACATTCATGTTCGAGGCCAGCTCACTCTGTTGCATTGCAAAGACATGCAATGAGTCTTCGCTGGGCCCACGAACATTCTCAATGGGTTGCATTGGGGTTAGGGGTGTTCGTTGATTTTGTGGTGCTTTCTCCAATTGGCGGATGAGATTTAGATTTAAAGGTTCATCCATGGGTTCTTGTTGCCTACCAGAGTTGAACACATGAAACTCGGCACTCATGTTACCGAATGAGAGCTTCATGAGACCATTTCTACAATTAATCAAAGCATTGGAGGTTGCCAGAAATGGTCTACCCAAAATCAAAGGTATTTGAGAGTGGGTGTTCGCAACAGGATTGGTATCGAGGACAACAAAATCGACTGGAAATATAAAATCTCCAACTTTGATAAGCACATCCTCGATAATCCCCATGGGAATACGAATGGATCTATCCGCCAATTGGAGGGTGATCTTAGTTGGTTTCAATTCTCCCAAGTTCAACTGTTGATAAACAGAGAATGGGAGGAGGTTGACCGCTGATCCTAAATCAAGCAAAACATTGCTCAGTCTAGTGTCCCCTATCGTACACTGAATAGTAGGACACCCAGGGTCCTTGTATTTTGTGTAGGTGGGATTGGACAAAAGTGAGCTGATATTTGCAGCCAAGAATGCTTTCTTAGGAACATTGGTCTTCCTCTTGGTTGTGCAGAGATCCTTCAACACTTTGGCATATTGAGGTATTTGTTGGATGACATCCAACAAGGGGATGTTAACCTTTACTTGCTTAAACACCTCTACTATCTTGTCCATGTTGTCACTCTGCTTTTTGTTTAACCTACTTGGATAGGGAGCTTTTGGCAGGTAGGCTTTCTGCTGTGCCTGAGAAGAAAGCTTTGGTGTATTACCCTCACCCTCAGCTTCTTCTTCACCACCATTCCCACTGGGGGGCTGCATAGATGGTGGTGGGTGTGGCAAGGAAATGTGATTGTCAACCTGTTTTCCATTCCTTAAGGTCACAATGGAATTGACATGGTGAACAGGTTCCTCCACATGGTTCACTTGCCTCCCCCGAGGTACCACATTCTCATTTTGCATTTGTTGTTGTTGGTACATGCGGGGGTTAGCCTCAGGCTGGCTAGGAAAAGACCCTCTCTCTCTTTCATGTACAGACTGAGCCAATTGGCCCATCTGAAGCTCTAGAGATTTCATGGTCTGCTGATTTGAAGTGAGAACTTGACTTGTGGTGGACATAAAATTTTTCATTGAGTTTTCAAGTCCACGAGTCAAGGTCTCAAGCGAATTGAATCGGGTTTCCATATTATTGGAATTTGGGAAACCCGATGGATTGGTGGTTTGCGCTTGGGGTGGCTGATAGGAATGTGCATGCATGGGAGGTTGGTGTGATTGGTAAGGTGGTCTAGAGGAGTTTGAAGGACCACCCGGGGCATTATTTTGGTTCCATGAAAAATTGGGGTGGTTCCTCCATCCAGGGTTATAAGATGATGAGTATGGGTCATTCCTAGCTCTGTCATAGATGGCGTTGACACGCTCCATCTCAAGAGGAATGGACTCACACTCGCTCTCTACATGACCTATCCTACCACATGAATGACAAGGAACTGGACCAGATGTGGACATGTGAGGTGCACTTTGTTGGTTTTGGAGCTCAATCGAATCCATACGGCGCATTAAGGCCGCCATGCGTGCCTCGGTGGCCGTAGTGGTATCGATAGCAAATGCGGCACCCGATCTAGTCGAGTTTGCATTCGCGATCCTCGCTCCTATACTAGATGATGCAGGTGGTTCCCTCACACTCTCCCACTGCATGGTTTTCTCAGCGAGGTCTTCTAGGAAGGCCCATGCCTCCCTTTCATCCTTTCCCAAGAACTCTCCTTGACACATGGACTCAAGGAGCGTTCTGGACGGGATGTGAAGACCCTCATACACAATCTGACAAAGACGCCACAACTCAATGCCATGGTGAGGGCACGAGGATAGTAGCTCTTTGAACCTCTCAAGATATGCATGAAATGGTTCGGTCTCATGTTGATAGAACGAATTGATTTCGTTCCTCAATTTTTGAGTCCGATGATTAGGAAAGTACTTCTTGAGGAATGCAGATTGAAACTCATCCCAAGTCCTAAAGGAATTCGCCTGGTTGCTGTACAACCACTTCTTAGCATCATCCTTTAGTGCAAAAGGAACGAGCCTAAGATGGATGGAGTCTGTGCTAAGTTGTTGTAGCTTGAACATAGCACAGACCTCCTCAAATTCCCTGAGAAAGATATAGGGGTCACCTTTCCCAGTGAAATGAGGGAGCATGGAGATAAACTGAGGCTTAACCTCAAAATGGTTCCCATTAGCCTCTGGCAATACGATGCATGAGGGTAGAGCTGTACGGCTCGGGTAGCATCGATCACGAAGAGGTATGGGAACGACAACTGGAAGCACTGGTGGAGCAGGTGGGTCCAGCAACTGCTCCTCCTCACGGAAATTAGCAGCCATTGGACCCGAACTACGTGCGACACGAGAGGAGGAAGGCGTCGAGAAATCGATGACCGAAGCCGGATTGACAACGCTCCTCGTCAAACGACCACTCTCGTCTCGTGTCCACGAAAGCATGCACAAAGGTGCACACACAAAACAAAACCTTTTTTTTTTCTTTTTTTTTTCTAACAAAGAATGTGCGTAGAGGAGAAGACGGGGGAACACAGGAGAGAACGAATGACTCAGGAGAGAAGGGAAGAAGTCCTTATGCTACGGCGGATGGGTACAGGTAGAAGCACACAAGCAAACAAGGCTCAAGCAATCCTAAGGTCGCTATAGGTCCTTACAGCTAGACGACGCCTAACTGCGAGGTCACACGGCCTCAACACGCCTCACCTCCCTACAACGAGGACCACAAAGCCCAGCAAGTGAGCCAAGATCCGGGGATCTCGTCTCTCCTACTATCGACAAAGTGGGCAACGCCGATCAGGTCATGACGGTCGGGACCGGATCACTCTCCTAATGCGTCCGAATTCCTTAAGGCCAATGTCTACTTGATTTTAAAATTAGGCTCTTGATTAGTGTGGTTTTTGGGGTGAAGGAAAGGGTGATGAAATCCCCCACCTTATCTTTTATGGGACAGCCCCTCCTTAGTAGCGTTTTGGAGTCCTAAATCTAGCAATCAACACTCCAAACAACGCTCAACTCACACTTGTTGCAATGCACTTCCTACTAACTAATGCATGTTCATACGAAATGCATGAATGAGAGTAGAAGGTGCGTACCTCACGCCAGCTCTCAGCAACAGAAAATAAAGCTAAAATAAAAGACAATCTAAATGCCTAAGTCACATACATGATGCATGGCCTAAACAAAAAGAATGCCTAATCTTTTGCTTTGAGTTTTAGGGTCCAAGTTGCTTAAAGGAGGTTGATTATGGATCTGGGAACAAACTATAAGTCAAAACATGCCAAATCAAATCCCAGATCACTACATCATATAAAGAAATACTCCAAAGAAATTTCGAGGTGAAATGAAACAACCAGACCGCCAGTTGGCGGTTGTAGACCGCTGATTGGCGGTCTTCTTCTCTCAAACCGCCTCCAAACTTCACCAGATGCTTCCACTTCTCAATGTGAGTCTCCTGAAACAAAGAAAACTACAAGACAAAAATTAAATCCACTCGAATCGTCCAAACAAGAGTCTGGACTGGCACCTCCCCGGCAACGGCGCCAAAAACTTGTTAAACGTTTTAATTAAACCGCAAGTGCACGGCCGCGATGAAGCGGTGGCAAGTACGGGTCGTCCTCAGGGAGGTGAGCAGCCTCTTGTTTGCACGAAATCAAATGGCGAAAATAATGGAGAAGAGAGTTGGTTACGCTACTCTACGCTACACTACGCTAAGAAGTATGAAATGTGAAAGAAGCAAACAAGCGATGAAATAAGAACTAAGCTAAGAACAAAATAGAAGTGCTGGAATTCAGGAATGGGAAAACCCCTAAGGGGTGGAGTGAGTGCACACATGGAAAGAGGTGGGTGTAGAATACATTCTTTAAGCACATGAAGGTGGTGTTTATCAAGCATAGGAAGTGTCTAAATGTTATGGCAAAACCTATCAATCTATTCACCAACTTAGTTGATTAACATTTACATATGCAAGGTGTTTATTTCAGAACCTAAACAAGCATGAGAGGTGTCTAATCATTTTGGCAAAACTCATCAAGTTGTAAATTCTATCCTAAACAAGCAAGCATACATTCATGTTTAATCAACACATTGAAATTAAAGCATTCATCCCATTCTCTAATGCATGTATGTACATCTACTCCACCCCCCAAAGGGGATGGAACTACTCACTAAACATTACACTAATTATTAAACTATGGAAAGAAAGCATATTAAAACTAAGCTAGAATTAAAAGACGATTAAACTAAAACATGCACAAACAATAAAAGAAGCATAAAACAAACAATGAAAGAAACATAAAACTTTATTGATAAAATGACTCACATTAAAAGTAGCATCCTCCTACTTTAGTGTGTGCTTCAAGGCCTCACTTCTAGTAGGAAGAATAGCCACTTAAAATATGGAGTCGTTACAATAGGAGGTGAAGAGTTCTATTTATAGGCATGGAAAAAGCTAATCCGGGACAATCCCCCGATGTGGGACTAAACCAATACCAAAAATAGCCTAAACAAACATTAATACACGTCCAGGAGAAAACTTGGTGGATTTGGGCCCAAAGTGACCGCCAATTGGCGGTCTTGGACCGCCAATTGGCTGTCCAAATTTTCCGGATCGAGTTGAGTTTTATTCTGGGCTTTTCTTTGTGGTTTTGGTGGTCTTTGATGCATCTACTTCGTTTGTTGGAGCTCCGACCCGAATAGAATTGCCAAAATACTCCCCATGATGGTGAGGAGTATTCTGTTTTGCTCTTAGGTCCTTCTGTCTTGCAATCAGGTCCTTCTTCCTTGCATCTTGGTCCCCAGATCTCACAATCCAGTCCTTTTTCCCAGCTTTTGGGTCCTTTTATGCTTCATCTCTTCAAACCTAATTATTCTTGAAAACTAAACATAAAACTCGTAACATAGCATTGTTTAGGTGAAAGATAATGGATATAAGATACAAATATGAGCATGAAATGATGTCAATCAGTTTGTGCGAATGCGAGAGATGAAGAAAGGGAAGAGAAAGGTTGGTTACACTACACTACACTAAGGTGCAAATGGAAATGGAAGAAAAACAATAAAACTAAACCCCAAAGGGGGTAGAGAAATAATGTGAACATAAAGAAGTGTATGTGTGTGTGTTCATTAGGCTCTTCACAACATGTAGTGTATGAAATCATAAAACTACATCCAACTTAGCCTCCACATGAATTAAGATAAGACTACATCATTAAAACATACAAGACAATAGTTGGAATGAAGCTACATGAACTCAAGTATAAAGACTAGACCCTACTATGCCTCCACATGAATTAAGATAAGACTACATCATTAAAACATACAAGACATTAGCTAAGGTAAAGGAAACAAGAGCTCATACACTACAACTTGTGTTTCCAATATTAACTTCATCCATATCCTAACCTTATCATTCCCCATAAAATAGGTCCACTAATCAAACCATAAGCTAAGCTTCATTCAAGAGCATTAGCATATCAAAGATAAGAGTGGAGACCCATTAGATGGTTATGGAAATCATATAAAGCTCAAGGGATAAAAATAACACACACTTAATACACTACATAATTATATCACATATTTCTCTACCCCCCAAATGGGGATGGAACTACTCACTACTCATTACACTAACTATATTAGCAAAGGAAAGCATAATACTGAAATGAAACTATACTAATCAAGCAAGAAATAATAAAGAAGCATAAAACTAAACAAACAAACAAGCATGTATATGAAAGGAAATTAAATTAAGAGAGAAACAACACAATTAAAGGAAAACTTCTATTATTAACTCACTCAATTACAAGTAGCTCTTCCTCCACTAGAGTTTTGCTTCAAGGCTTCACTCTTAGTAGGGAAGATGACCACTAAAGAGAGAGATGGATACAATGGGAGGTGAAGAGTTCTATTTATAAGCATGGAAAAAGCTAATCCGGGACAATCCCCCGATGTGGGACTAAACCAATACAAAAAATACACTAAGAATACACTAATACACGTGCTACAGAAAACTAAACGGATTCTGGGCCATCTGGACCGCCAATTGGCGGTTCCAGACCGCCAATTGGCGGTCTATATGGTTTAGATCCGTTTGGTTTTCTTTGTGGGCTTTGCTTGAAGTGTTTGTTGGTCTTGGATGCATCTGGTTGGTTTGTTGGAGCTCCGACCCGAATCCAATTGCTAAAATACTCCCCATGATGGTGTGAAGTATTCTGTTTTGCTCTTAGGTCATTCTCCCTTGCATCTTGGTCCCCAGATCTCACAATCCAGTCCTTTTTCCCAGCTTTTGGGTCCTTTTATGCTTCATCTCTTCAAACCTAATTATTCCTGAAAACTAAACATAAGACTCGTAACATAGCATTGTTTAGGTAAAAGATAATGGATATAAGATACAAATATAAGGATGAAATGATGTCAATCAAATACCCCTACACCTAAGTTTTTGCTAGTCCCGAGCAAAACAAAGAAAGAGAAAAGCAAACGAAAAACAAGAAATCCTAACTCACTTTCGTAGGAATCACGGTTGCACTTAGCACGTACAACAAGCCGTTAAACCTCCTTGTTGCCAAGGAGGAGGAGTGTTGTCTCCTGAGGGTTTTCAGCGGATACACCCACAAAATCCGAACAAGATGCATTAATCAATCTAGCTACACGACTCGTTGGACTCATATGTCGATCATGGGACGTGGTATTACTACGGGTCGACTCTATATATGTAATCCGTCCACACACCTCACCTAATGAGTCATTCGTGAAAGTTAGTCAAGGACTTAAGTGAAAGACATGGGCAACCTTAACTTCTGAATGTGATACAATGTGTAAAGTCCATTTTGGTTCTTATTTGACTCTTTTTTTTCTTTTTTTTATTTTTTCTTTTTCTTTGGAGCATTTTATTGGTTGGTGTTTGATTCTCCCAGGGTCAGGTTTCGTGCATCATTGCCTATGAGGACTAAAACTATCACGTACACCTTCCCCCAAATCTCCACATAAGGCGATCCCTACCACCCGTGTAACGGGAGTTCGGTCGATGCATCCCAAGTCAGATGACTCGAAAGCACCAGGCACAAAGTCCCCTCAGACCTACTTTCCCGAGTGATAGGAGCCGTGCGAGAAGAGAGAACACCACTTATTTACTTATCTACATGGGAACCAAAACCCCTACACTTAAGTTTCACAAAAAGAGATTAAGGGCCCTTGACTACGACAAACTTCCTTATACTAACAGACACGAATTATTTGACTCACTAGGTTCAGGGTGGACTTCTTTAAATGTTTGAGTACTGAAACCCTATGATTACACGCCCCCCGAGGGAAAACCGGGGTGCATCCTAACGACTCGATAAGACCTAAAGCCAGTAAACTAGAAATCCTAATGCATCAAGTTCAAGATAATTTTGGGAGCTTTCTTTTTACTTTGCCTCTCAATGGTTTTTGCACATGCTAAACACACGCAAAACCCACAAAAACATTTTCTTTCGCAAACACATGAAGATTTTGAAAGAAATGTGAAAATTTTAAAGCACTAGGCAAGCAAAAGAAGACAAGTCACCCAAGGATCATGGCAAGCAGATATATCGATATTAAATGCGGCACACTAACATGACCCTAACAATGCACATAAAAGAAAACAAAATCAAAAGAAAAAGACTCGACTATGTACACACGTAAAACACCCCCCACACCTACTTCATGCATTGTCCTCAATGAATGTGAGCATGAAACTACATGGATTTATGCATGAAAAAGGAAAGATCTCACCAACACGAAGTACACAGGGGAGTTCATGACTATGTTGATGGACACAACCCAAATTCCCTTAAAACCTGTGAGATGCTAAGGAAGGGATACAAATACATGAAAGAATTGGGGCCCAAATACTCAAGGGTTGGGGCCCACAACAATCGATGCTCACTAAAGGAGTCTTTTTTAACTATGTACAACAATAGGCTTCCATCTTCATATGTCAAGGGACATCAAATGGGAACCCACCATCTCTCAAGCCAGAAAAGCACATGCATGGGCTCGCAACATACACAACAGAATTGCTCGACCACCTGACACCCTTATAAGCATTGTGGTCGGTTGATGCCTCTTTAGAGTTAGGAAAAGAGGAGGCATGAACGAGAGGTGAACCTCTATCAGGTATAAGGGTATCAGGTGGTTGAATCTTAACCCACATGGGGTCCTCAACAGATACAGAATGAAGAGCATGTGGCCGAGAGGCCATAAAAATAGTATCTTGTGGCTCAAAAGCCACGTGCTCAAAAGGATGTGGCTCAAGGGCCACGTGGTAAAAAAGAAGTGGCTCAAGGGCCACATGATCAGAAGAATGTGGCTCAAGGGCCACAAGATCAGAAGAATGTGGCTCAAGGGTCACGTGATCAAAACATAAGGCACCTTCTTGTGCCAGCCCAGGTGAAACATCTTCACCACCTTCAGGATCTTCATCGAACAATTCTCTGAAGTACTTGAAGGTGCCCTCAACTTCAATCTCATCCAAGCCCTGGATAAGGTTGACCTCAACAGGGTCATTGAAGGCACCTGGCTTCTTGCCAATGGTGAAGATGTTGAAATCAGCGCATTGACTACCATAAGTCAAGCGCATCAGACCATTGCGACAATTGATCAAGGCATTGGAAGTCGCAAGAAATGGTCGCCCCAGAATGACAGGAATTTGTCCAAGTGGATTTGGCACAGGTTCAGTATCTAAGACAAAGAAGTCGACTGGATAAATGAACTCTCCCACTTTGATCAGCACATCTTCCACCACACCCCTCGGTTTCTTCATAGACCTATCAGCCAATTGAAGAGTGGTCTTTGTTTGTTTGAGGTCTCCAAGACCGAGGTGGACGTAGACAGAATATGGCAGAAGATTAACAGATGCACCAAGGTCCAATAAGGCTCGATGTATGGACACATCACCAATCACACAAGAGATAGTAGGACAACCAGGGTCCTTGTACTTGACTTGCATGGGTTGTGCCAACAAAGAACTCACATTAGCCGCAAGAAAAGCTTTCTTTGGAACATGAGTTTTTCTCTTCTTGGTGCATAAGTCCTTGAGAACCTTGGCATAAGGTGGTATTTGCTGAATCACCTCCAAAAGAGGGATATTCACCTTAACCTGCCGAAACATCTCAAGCATCTTGTCATGCTGATCAGAGGTTTTCTTTTTAAGGCGCTCAGGGAATGGCACCTTCGGGACATAATGGTGCGAAGGAACCTCAGAATCCTGGTCCAAAGAAGCATGAGTGGGGACCTCAGAATCTGGTTCCTTCGACACAAGAGGAGACAAGGGGACCTCAGGGTTCGGCCCCTTTGTCGAAGGAAATGTTGAAAGAACCTCAGAATCTGGCTCCTTCCTGGAAGTATTTGTGGAGGGAGCCTCAGGATCCGGCTCCCTCAAAGGTGGTGATGACAAAGAAGGCACCCCAATGTGGTTATCCACCTCCTTACCAGACCTCAAAGTATGAATCACATTAATATGATGGGTCGGTTCAGAGGTAGCATGAGGTAAATGTGTCCTTCCTTGAGAATGGGTACCCCGAGGATTCACCTCAGGTTGACTTGGGAACTGACCCTTCTTGCGTTCATGGAGTGGATGAGCCAACTGGCTAACTTGCATTTCCAAAGCCTTGACTGTACTTTGCAACGCTTGAAGGGTCGGATCACAAGAAGGGTCCTTGGGGTCAACCCGCTGGGGTGGTGGAGTCTGGTTGGAATAACCCGACGATGAGGCATGAGCAGGTTGGTAACTTTGGTGCTGAGACCTTTGATGTGGGGGTTGGTAGGTCGTCGATGGGCGTGGAGGTTGAGGTTGAGCGTGCGAGCTCTGACCGTGGCCTCCACTAGACCCCCAAGAGAAGTTAGGATGGTTACGCCATCCCGGGTTGTAGGAATGACTGTACGGGTCGTTTCGGGGCCTTTGTTGATACATCGCATTTGCATGCTCAGTATCCCTTGGAGCGTAAGTGCACTCCAAGTCATCATGTCCCGACAGTCCACACCTAGTACACCCGGGAGTAGCGACCTGAGCTACAGGAGCTCGGTCCATCTCCAAACTCTCTATCCTACGCATGAGAGCAGCCATTTTCGCCTCAGACGGGATCGATGACTCAACTTGATAAGATCCAACTCGACCAAAAGACCTGGCGGCTGGTGGCTCTCTCATGGTATCCCACTCGAAGGTGCGTTCAACCATGGATTCAAAAGTGTCCCAAGCCTCCTCGATGGGTTTCATTTGGAAGTCACCCTGACACATCGACTCCAACAATGTGCGGGTGTTGTAGTTGATGTCCTCATAAACAATTTGGCACAACTGCCATAACTCAAATCCATGATGAGGGCACTGCTGGAGAAGGTCCTTGAACCTCTCAAAGAAACCATGAAATGATTCGGTCTCGGTCTGATACATTTGATGTATCTGGTGCCGTATCTGTTGAGTTTTCCTTTGAGGGAAAATTCTCTTCAGAAAGACGGTCACAAAGTCATCCCATGACCGAATCGAGCTCGCCGGGAGGCTATACATCCATTTCTTCGCATTATCCTTCAATGCGAAAGAAATCATCCTCAACCGGACTGAATCCTCGTCAAGCTGTTGAAGCTTGAACATGGAGCATACTTCCTCGAATTCGCGTATAAAGATATACGGATCCTCCTTATTGGCAGTAAAGGTTGGAAGCATGCTCACATATTGAGGTTTCAGTTCATAGTTGTTCCCGCGAGCAGGGGGGAAACTATGCAAGAAGGTTGCGCGGCCCGAATAGGATGGGTCCGCTCCCACAAAGTCATCGGTCTATCATGTCGAGCTAAAGGTGGTGGTGCACCAAGAACTCGATCCTGACTGAATCTCCCTTCCTCTCGAGTCAGAGGAGGAGGAGAAGGAGGTCTACGTGGTGGCGGAAATGGACCGAGGTAGTCCATGTATGGCACCCGGTCCCCCTCGCCACCACGAGACGACTCGGCCTCTTGCTCCAAAGGAGCACGAGGCGGAGATGGTCGATCACCAAGATCTTCCATCTCAGAAATAAGCACTCTCTCGAGTCGAGCGCTCTCACCAGAACGAGCCCAACCTCGCATGAAATGCTCGACTCGACTCTAAACGACACACAACAGAAGGTGTACTAGAGGAGGAGACTATACGTAGAGAATAGATGAGGAGAGGACTCAGATGAGGAGGGAAGAATCCCTAGAGCTAGCGAGGGTAGTGGGATCAGGAAGAAGCCTAACTAGCAAGCACGACTCAAACAATGTAAGGCAATGGGTCCTTAAGCTAGACGACGCCTAACTTCGAGGTCACTAGCCTCGACACGCCTCACCTCCCTACAAAGAGGAACACAATGCCCAGCAAGTGATACCAGATCCGGAGATCCAGTACCTCCTACTATCGACAAGGTAGGCAACGCCGATCAGGTCATGACGGTCTCGACTAGATTACTCTCCTAGTGCGTCCGAATTCCTAGGGCCAATGTCTACTTGCTTTTAGTTAAGGCTTTATTAAGAGTGATTTTTGGGGCCAAGGAAAGGGTGATGAAATCCCCCACCTTATCTTTTATGGGACAACCCCTCCTTAGTAGCGATTTAATCCTAGATCTAGCAATCAATCGCTCCAATCAAACGCTCTCTCACTCTTGTCCTGATGCAAATCCTACTAACTAATGCATGGGCATACGAGATGCGTGAATGAGTGTAGGAAATGTGTACCTTACTCCAGCACTCAACAACTGAAATTAAAGCTAAAAGAAAAGACAACTATATGCTCAAGTCAATACATGATGCGTTACCAAAACAAATAAGAACATCTAGTCTTTTGCTTTGGATTTTAGGGCCAAGTTGATTAATGGGGGAGTGATTAATGATCTGGGAGCAAACCAGAAGTCAAAGCATGCAAAATAGAGCTCGCAGATAACAAAATAGAAGAACACAACTACCAGAAAAAATTTCAAGGCAAGATGACCTCACCAGGCCGCCAGTTGACGGTTCCAAACCGCCAATTGGCGGTCAAGTTGAAGCTTCTCTCCTTCAAACATGTCCTGTAGCCTCCCCTTGATCTGCTGGTTCCCTGAAACTAAGAAAAACTGGAAACAAAAAATTAAAAACCCCTAGAATCGTCCAAACCAAGGTCTGGACAGAGCACCTCCCCGGCAACGGTGCCAAAAACTTGATTGATCGTTTTATATTTAACCGCAAGTGCACGGCCGCGTTAAAGCGGTGGCAAATACGGGTCGTCCACTGGGAGGTGTGTCGACGCTTGGTTTGTGTGAAGGCGAGAGGTGAAGAAAGGGAAGAGAAAGGTTGGTTACACTACACTACACTAAGGTGCAAATGGAAATGGAAGAAAAACAATAAAACTAAACCCCAAAGGGGGTAGAGAAATAATGTGAACATAAAGAAGTGTATGTGTGTGTGTTCATTAAGCTCTTCACAACATGTAGTGCATGAAATCATAAAACTACATCCAACTTAGCCTCCACATGAATTAAGATAAGACTACATCATTAAAACATACAAGACAATAGTTGGAATGAAGCTACATGAACTCAAGTATAAAGACTAGACCCTACTATGCCTCCACATGAATTAAGATAAGACTACATCATTAAAACATACAAGACATTAGCTAAGGTAAAGGCAACAAGAGCTCATACACTACAACTTGTGTTTCCAATATTAACTTCATCCATATCCTAACCTTATCATTCCCCATAAAATAGGTCCACTAATCAAACCATAAGCTAAGCTTCATTCAAGAGCATTAGCATATCAAAGATAAGAGTGGAGACCCATTAGATGGTTATGGAAATCATATAAAGCTCAAGGGATAAAAATAACACACACTTAATACACTACATAATTATATCACATATTTCTCTACCCCCCAAATGGGGATGGAACTACTCACTACTCATTACACTAACTATATTAGCAAAGGAAAGCATAATACTGAAATGAAACTATACTAATCAAGCAAGAAATATTAAAGAAGCATAAAACTAAACAAACAAACAAGCATGTATATGAAAGGAAATTAAACTAAGAGAGAAACAACACAATTACAGGAAAACTTCTATTATTAACTCACTCAATTACAAGTAGCTCTTCCTCCACTAGAGTTTTGCTTCAAGGCTTCACTCTTAGTAGGGAAGATGACCACTAAAGAGAGAGATGAATATAATGGGAGGTGAAGAGTTCTATTTATAAGCATGGAAAAAGCTAATCCGGGACAATCCCCCGATGTGGGACTAAACCAATACCAAAAATACACTAAGCATACACTAATACACGTGCTACAGAAAACTAAACGGATTCTGGGCCATCTGGACCGCCAATTGGCGGTTCCAGACCGCCAATTGGCGGTCTATATGGTTTAGATCCGTTTGGTTTTCTTTGTGGGCTTTGCTTGAAGTGTTTGTTGGTCTTGGATGCATATGGTTGGTTTGTTGGAGCTCCGACCCGAATCCAATTGCTAAAATACTCCCCATGATGGTGTGAAGTATTCTGTTTTGCTCTTAGGTCCTTCTCCCTTGCATCTTGGTCCCCAGATCTCACAATCCAGTCCTTTTTCCCAGCTTTTGGGTCCTTTTATGCTTCATCTCTTCAAACCTAATTATTCCTGAAAAGTAAACATAAGACTCGTAACATAGCATTGTTTAGGTGAAAGATAATGGATATAAGATACAAATATAAGCATGAAATGATGTCAATCAGTTTTGTTTAAGACACATGAGTGCAAATATGGCAAGACATGCTCAATGCAAGAATGTGGAATTCCAAAATAAATTTTGGCATGTCGGTGTCGCTCCTGATAAAAAAATCATTTGAAGAGAATATGAAGGATATCGAGGTTAATCACCCTAATGGGTTCAAGTGGATTGAACAACAAGAAGATATTTCATATTGGACACAAGTCATGATTGTGGTCGACGTTTTGGTATAATGATAACAAACTTGTCAGAAAGATTTAACAATGCCTTAAAGTATGTACGTGGCTAACCACTTTGTCCTTTGATCATAATGACTTACTTGCGGTTGAATAAATATTTTATGAGTAGAAGAGATAAAGGGGAGACCATGATATTACCTTATCCAAAGAAGGTCAACGATGAAGTAACAAGCCAATGACACTTGGATACACAACTTTGTGTCAGAAGGCATAGCCAATATATATTTAGTGCAAAAAGCAATCAATCCCGTAACTATTACGTTATATTGACGAAGACATACCCACCATGCTTGTGCGGAATCATAGATGCACACCACATTCCATGCTGACATGTGTTGCCCGTCTGCAGTAACTACCACGTGAATATTCATACTTCGCGAATCGTGTCAGAATTCCTAACCACCAAAGAGTACAGGAGAGCATATGCTCCAATTTTCTTGCCGATATTAGACTAACGGTTTTGGCCAGAGGGAGGATTTACCCAATTAATAACGACTTATGTCGGAAGATGAAGTGGACGACTGAAAACAAAAAGAATAAGAAACAACATGGACGAACAAAGTGGTCAAACAATATGATGTGGCCGATGTTATAAGTTAGGCCATAACATGAAGACATGTGAAGAGATCATTTAGTATGTTCATTTCGCAGTGTTCAACTCATACTTGTAATTGTTCCAACAATTTATAATTTTTGTTAGGTGTGTACTATATAATGTATTTGAACTAGTACTCCTTTTATTAGAAGAAGCAATTAAATAATCATGTGGATTAGTTGTTGAAGAAAATTGAAAGGATCGTCTAAAAGAAAATTGAACTTGACAATAAATTTGAAGTCGAAAGAAATTTGAAATGAAACAGCATCAGCAGTGTCATTTTTGTGAAACTAAAAACCACACATCTGTGTCGTTTTAACATAAGATAGATCCACTTGGATCGGTTTTTCCTCCCACTCACTTGGATTTTAAACCCAAGTCTTCTACACATGTGGAAAAAATCACATACCATCTCATACATCAACAATCATGCAACAACACACATTGTAATTTGCTCGGAAATAAGTATTTAAAATTAAATCTGCCAACGTTTAATATGAAAAACCAAATTGTTCTTAACATTAGAATTTCATTACAACTAAGGTGGAGAAAATACTTTAGTTGGTCTTTTTGTCGGCCCATCACATTATGGAACCTTCGTAGGCCGATGGTGTGTTTGCTCTTGCATAATCCCACCGTCTTCATCTTCATCAATTCCACTGGGATCACGTCTTTCGACTTCACTGACATGAAACGAGGAACCTTCACCTTGGAAGAATGTTGTCCCATGCACCTCTTGGGTCACAATTCCTCCATAAGAAGTAGACACACCCGTGAAAATAAAGTTGTCTTCTTTATCTAGTGACACTCCTATTTCTAGTAGATTTTCCTCAGAATCTTGACGATCTTCTGACACCCTCTTGAAACACGTCATCATATCCTTAATTTTTTTCTTCAATTTTTGAGTTATTAACAATGTAGGATTATGTGCATAATGCATCCCTTCATGGTGGCGAATATCTTCATGTAACTCGTGTAAGCCATGATTCTTCAAACAAATGCGACAATTATGATTAGAATGAGTAAATGAATTTTTTTTAATTTAAAGCATAAAAACTAAATTTATTACCAAGTAGCAATCCCTAGCAGCTCGACGCCTATAAATCGATATTCTTCAACTTCAATTCTTCTTGTCAGCCATCGAATGGTAATATGCCAATACGACTCCATATAAATACGTCTACAAGTAACTAGGTCTTCCGGCCGTAAAGGTGTCTCGATCTGCACAAACTCTCACCGTCGTGACCAAGCTTGAATGTATGACTGTTGTTCTTGTAACCTGTTTATTTTAGGCATCCCTGAGCCTTCTTCAGCTTGGAAATCTCCATTAAATCTGGAATATGTTGCTGCAAGCCAAACTGACGCATGACCCTATCTAGCACGTGCATAACAGCTACTCCAAAGCAAACCAGCCATGTTCTCGTCATCCATATATCTTATCGTTCTCTACAAGCAGCTTGTAACGTCGACATATCTATATTTTGGTAAGGGGTCCAACAAACTTGGTTTTCTTCTTGAATGTCCAACTCATTTTTGTAAAAATCCACTTAAGACATCTTCACATTGTTAAGTGATTAGTAGCATATCATGCATCAAAGTCATACTATATATCTTTAATTTTACCCCAATATTGTGCTACTCTAGTGTTTGTTGTTATATTTTAGGTAATAAAGAAGAGAATGGAAGAGAAAAAAGACTGAAACGTAAGAAGAAAATACTTAAATGAAGCAAAATGGACCTCTTGGTCATACACAAGGACCCATCTGCAAGTGGGAAGGAACTGGATGTAAACAAGAATGACCAAATAGCAAACTGAGAAACTCCACACCATCATGGGGAGTATTTTGTCTATTAGATTCGGTCCCAGACTCCAATACCCGAATTTAGTGCACCCCACGTGAAGAATTGAAGCACTAAAGAAGATATCCAAAATTGAATCATATCCGAGAAAAAGTGACCGTCAATTGGCAGTCCTAGACCTCCAATTGGCGGTCCATGTTGGTCAGAATCCGACCCGGTTTCACATGGTTGTGGGTTATGTAGTTTGTGTTCATTTTAGGTATGTTTCATTAGTCCCATACCGGGGGATTGCCTACAGTTACCTTTTCATGTTTATAAATAGAACTCATATTCCTCCTTTGTAAACTACTCATTGGTTGGTGGTCATTCTCTCTACTTGGAGTAAGCCTCAGAGCAAAACTCAAGTTGAGAAGAATATTATTTATAATGTGAGTTATCAATAAAATATTTTTTTCCTAGTTTGTTCTAATGTTCACTTTTAATGCTTGCATGTTTAGCTTAGTTTTGTTCTCTTAATCTTAGTGTATAATTAGTTAGAATGTCTTTCTTCCTTAATATAATTGTTAGCTTAATGTGTAGTGAGTAGTTTCATCCCCCTTTAGGGGTGGAGATGATGTTTATAAATGTAAGGAAAAATGAGAATGAATGTTATCTTATGCAATATTTGATGAATGTGAATGCATGCTTGTTTTTTTAAAAGAGAATACTTAACTTGATGAGTTTTACCATAACCACTAGGTACTTCTCAAGCTTGTTTAGGTTCTTAATAACCAACTTATTTATGCTCATGTTAATCAACAAGGTTAGTGATTGGAATGATATGTTTTGTCACAACCATTAGGTACTTCCTATGCATGAAAACACAACCCACATTTGAGCCCTACTGAATGCATTTTTCACCACTTTATTACATGTGTACACACACTCCACCCCTTGGGGGTTTTCCTTACTGAATTTCATCTTGCCTGGTTAGTGCTTAGTTTATAGTTTCAGTTACTCTAGTGCTTTCATCTTTCTTGTGGGTTAATTGCTTGTTAGTGTACGTAGCTTAGTTTAGTGTAATCAAACTTCTTCACCCCTTTATTTTCCACTCGATTTCTAAAAACCAGAGTTGACACACCTCCCTATGGACTCGACCCATACTTGCCGCATTTTCACCGACGTAATGCACTTGCGGTTTATTATAACTGATTCAATCATTTAGTCACGATGTAGGAGTCCTCCAACGTGAACCTAAAGGATGCAAAATATTTTCTGGAAGTTGCAGACCTGGACCTTTTGATGGTCACCCGGAGTGAAGATCTTCCCAACACTAAATTTGTAATAAGGTCAGGAAACCAGCTACTTGTTTCCCATTTTTTAAACATGCATGGTCTAAACAGTTGTACAAAACAACCAAAGACACAACTCCCCTATTGTAGTTTCGACATTTGGCGAGATACTCCAATAAAAGTAAGTATCTAAGGTGGATTTCATTTCCACTCTTTTCTCATACTATCCCAGAACCTAACTGAAATAGAATGAAGACTCCAGTGTGCTGCAATACTTACTCATATGTTGCATCTGGCACCACGACACAGTAATTTTGCTGCAACTACTGCAATGACATGTATCCCCCTTTCACTACAGTTGTCGCCTCCTATTCGGAAGCACCCAACAAGTTCATGCAAACCACAGACCAATCATGATCTAAGGTCGCACACACAGCTAGGTCGTCAATTCGAAGACCACTAAAAATAACTATGTTTTGTAGTGTGATTGTCATCTCCCCGTGTCTAAAATGGAAGGTGTGAGTCTCCAGTCTCCACCTCTCAACCACAGTACGGATCAAATTCCAATCAAAGTTGAAGTCGGGGCAAACGAGAAACTATATCAAATCCGGCAACCCCTGTACCCTGTTATCCTCCACAATCCACGTGTTGAACTGAATGTCAAGCTCGATACACCTAATATCAGACAATTGCTCCTGATAAAAAACATTAATCACTTAAGATCAAATAAAAAATAATTCACATATTTTTAATTTGGTAATCAACACACTTACATTTTTGAGAGTCGGATATAACCTATGATTCTTCTGTAATACAAGCACTGAAGTGTCAACATGACCTGGAAATCATGTGAAACAGACATTTTGCAGTTGTTCAATAACAACAAACCAAAAAACATGAGTTAATCTTGGATTTAAATAAAGTAAGGCAAGTACTTGGGTTGACCATATGGTTATTAGCAATTATTCGACTGAAGTAGTGATCACCGACCGTAATGGAGAACTTTTGTAACTTTATTTACTATTTTTAAAAACGAATCAAACATGCAAAACCGGCACCGAAATGTCGGAAATTGTTGGAGAGAGGGAGGAGGAGAGGGGGTTGGCGGTTATGGGAAGATGTGGGGGAAAGAGTGGTGGCTAACGGTCAGTTTTCAGTCCTAGATAAAAATGACATCTCAAATGTCATTTTTTACCTAGTATTATTAATAAAAACGGTATCACATGTGCCTTTTTTCCTCATATTTTGCCAAATAAGTTTTTAAGTTTTCTTCCAATTTTTTTTTATTTTTGTGATTATTTCAAAAAAAATCATTTTATTTATGTATGAAAGTCAACAACACATCATAGGTTTGGACCTTGTGGTCGTGCTTGTACTCTATTTTATTCATCATCCCTTTTGTTTCGGGGTTGGCATGCCAAGATAAGAATGGAGGATGAATATATTGTTGGATTACGATGAAACACAATGGAAAAATAACATAGAAATGATTTCTAAATTCATCAACCACCCAAGATCCATGCACATGATAATAATGAGCAAAACTAATGTATAATGATTTATACCTTTTATACGTGCCTTCTTTTGCTCACGGAGGAGGTGCGGAGAATCCAAAGTGTGATTCCTCTACTCGGGACAAAAACAATGGACTAAACTCGACCAACACGTTAGCTAGAACGAGAGGAGTGGAAGAACAATTTTCTTCCTTGGTGGAGAGAGAGGGGACGGCTAGGGTGCTAGGGTTTGGAGGAAAAAACTAGGTTTGCATCGTTTTCTCCTCTTATTTATAAGTCTCTCCAAAGCTAACCCTAATCTCATTAGGCAAGTTCGCTTAATGGGCCACTTTAGCCATCCATGTGTTTAGTCCATTGGATCAACGTGTGTAACCCTTTGTAGGGCCTCATTGTATTAGTAACGCGCGTAGCGGTTGACACGTAGATCGTAATTGGTTTCTAGCTAAACGTTACGACCCCTAATATAATCGGATTAAAATTCTTTTCAACTATGTATTCATTGCCACCTTCATTAATGGACACCTCCTTCAATCTCCCACTCGTCCTTAACAAGTAGGCAATAATAAATTAATTTGTCTCTTATTGTCTTGATATGAACATCAGGTAAGATAGTATGTCATCCCATTATGTTTAGACCATTTGTTAAAATCCAAGTTCAAACTGCTAAAACTAATGATTAACTTTTAATCCATTTGAGCACGACCATGCATTTCAGTTTTCACTCTTCAAGAGGCCCAAAGACAATCATCATATTCAATAGGAGGATAATTCAATCTTGCACATCAACAATTCTCTATATGATTCAAGTCAATTCTGACCTCCGCCTTTATAGCCTCCTTTTACGGCGCGATGTTTCACGGAGTCAAGAATATACCAATTCTCATATAAGTAAAGTGATGCACTCATGTTTGAGGAATTTACATAAATAGTCAATGAGAAATCTTATGACATTCCAAATCTCTTAAAGATTCTCATAGCAGGTTAGTCCAATATATGTTTTCCAACATATATCCATGTAATTGACTAGACATCGAATGTCTCTATAGCCCATGAAACAGCGCTCTCAATCAACTTACAAACTAGTCTTTACAAGTCATTGACGTCCAACTCAATGACCTAGACCAGGGACAACAATAAAATATACATTCAAGTTCACATTATAAGGTTTCATTTATCAAATCACGTATCAGACAAACCTATTTGAACTTATATTTTATTTTCGACATTTATTCAATTCAAAATCATAATCAAATAAATACTGAAATTTTTATTTCATTTGACAAACGTAAACAATACCAATATTCATGAACATCTTCATAATATTAGGTATTACATAATCAAAGCCATTCTATAATGCGCTTTATTCCTATGGCCCTAGTATGACTCTCATGCTTGGGCTGAGGCAGTGGTTTAGTTAACGGATCAGCCACATTGTCATCCGTATGAACCTTACGAATCTTCACATCTCTACTTTCAGTCATATCTCGTATTACATGAAACTTCCTGAGAATATGTTTGGATTTCTGGTGAAATCTAGGGTCCTTCGCTTGAGCAATGGCACCATTGTTATCACAATAAAGGTCCACTCCTCTATCAATGCTAGGAACTACACCAAACTTAATCCAAACCCCTTCCTTTGCAGCTTCTGAAGCTGCAAGGTATTCTGCTTCAGTTGTAGAATCAGCGACAGTAGTTTACTTTGAACTTTTCCAGCACACTGCTCCTCCATTCATATGAAAGATGTATCCAGACTGAGATGGGAAATCATCTCTGTCAGTTTGGAAGCTCGCATCAACATAGTCTTCGATAATAAGCTCACTTTCTCCTCCAAACACCAAGAAAATATCCTTAGTCCTTCGCAAGTACTTAAGGATGTTCTTAGCTGCAGTCCAGTGTGCATCACCTGGATTTGATTGGAATCTGCTACACATGCTCAGAGCATATAAAACATCTGGGCGAGTAGAAATCATGGCATACATGATAGATCTGATTGCCAAGGCATACAAGGTCATACTAATATGCTTCCGTTCATCAGGCCAGATGGACACTGTGTTTTGCTTAGCGTTGTGCCATGAGACATGGGTAGAAATCCTCTCTTAGAGTATTTCATGTTGAATCTTTTAAGTACCTTATCTATATAAGTTTCTTGACTTAATCCAATCATCATTTTCGATCTATCGATATAGATCTTGATGCCCAAGATGTACTCTGCCTCTCCCAGGTCTTTCATTGAGAAACACTTTCCAAGCCAGATCTTTGTAGATTCAAGCATTGGAATGTCGTTTCCTATGAGCAGTATGTCGTCTACATACAAGACCAAGAAAATAACACAACTCCCACTAACCTTCTTGTAGACACAAGATTCTTCTTTATTTCTGAGGAAACCACACCTTTTGATGGCCTCATTGAAATTAAGATTCCAGGTCTGTGATGCTTGCTTCAATCCATAAATGGACTTCTGAAGCTTACATATTTTCCCAACATTCATGGATTCCATAAATCGCTCAGGTTGTGTCATATACACATCCTCTTCCAAAACTCCGTTTAGGAAGACAGTTTTGACATCCATCTACCAAATCTCATAATCCTAATGAGCGGCAATTACTAAGAGTATCCGAAGGGATTTAAGCATGGCGACTGGAGAAAAGGTTTCATCATAGTCTATACCGTGAACCTAATCGGTAACCTTTTGCTACCAGCCTAGCTTTGAAAATGCTCACGTTTCCATCCTTGTCTGTTTTCAATTTGAAAATCCATATGCATCTTGTGGGTGTTACCCCATCTGGCAAATCAACCAAGTTGCAAACTTGATTTTCAGACATGGATTCCATTTCATATTTCATGGCTCCAAGCCATTTCTCGGAATCCGGACCCGTCATAGCTTCTTTGTTGCTGTTAGGCTCCTGACTCTCCAAAAGTAGGATCTCACAACTCTCGGTCAAAAGGAAATCAACATACCTCTTGGGCCAAAATCGTGGCCTATCAGATCTACGTAGGACTGAAGCAACAGGAGAAGTGTTCACAACGGTTTGTGAATCTTCGCACGAATTGGATTCAAGTGGGATAGTAATAGAGTCTTGTGGTGAATGGACGACTTCAGAGACATTATTTATTACCCTTGTTAGCGTTTCAGAGTCATGTACCTCTATCTCCGGCACAGGTACTCCCACCTCGATTGAGGTTTCATACACATATGTCGCTGCCTCTAACGTGAGTTGAATCACATCCATTTGTTTCTCTTCTCAAATTCTTCTGGAACTACATTACTCCCACTTGTCTGTTTGGAAAGAAATTCCCTTTCCAAAAAGACACCATCACGAGCAACAAACACTTTGCTCTCTGGTTATAGAAGTAATAGCCATTAGTTTCACTGGGATAACCTAGAAAGAAACAATTGTCTGACTTAGATGCAAGCTTATCAGATCGTAAACATTTTACATAAGCTTCACATCCCCAGACTTTCAGAAAAGACAACTTTGGAACTTTTCTAGTACCTATCTCATATGGAGTCTTTTCCACAGCTTTTGACGGAGTTCTATTTAGTGTAAAAGTAGTTGTTTCAAGAACATGTCCCCAGAAGGATACTGGAAGACTGGCAAAACTCATCATAGATCGAACCATGTCTAACAATGTTCAATTTCTCCTTTCGGACACACCATTCCATTGTGTTGTTCCTGGTGAAGTTAGTTGTGAAACGATTTCACAACTCCTAAGATGATCATTGAATTCTTGACTCAAATACTCACCACCACGATCTGATTGTAATGACTTGATTTTCTTGCCAAGTTTGTTTTTTTGCAAAGGAAAAGGGAGGTTTGGCTCTAAATTTATTGATTGAAAAAGTTTACAACCTACCAGAAAAATGTGTAAATTGTAAGTCTGCGGGGTATGCTACATGCATACTCGGCCACGACACTACATGTTATGTATTACATCACTATAGGCTTAGTAGTTATATTACATCAATGGTATTAGTAACTAAAACCACATGGTCTGAAATTTCTGCTCCTCTTCTTCATTACCCGCAAGTTTCTTTACTTTATCCCATAGGCATCCGACCACGTCTTTGATGGCAGCCACTATGTCCGCTGGCTTCTTCTTTTCTCCCTAAAAAATCCTCCAGTTTTGTTCCAACCAGCATTCATGGATCATGACATTAAATGCCCACCGTCTCACCACTTTGTCAACTCGGCTTCCTCGCACGTGTGAGATGCGTGTAGCTTCCCCTTCAAGGGACCTTGCTAATCGACTGCTGAGCTGCATGAGATGAAGGAGTGTTGTCCACACCTCCTTTATGTATGAACATCTCCAAAAGTGGTGCTCCATGTCCTCCTCCACCCCCTCACAAAGGCTGCCAAGTTAGTTTTCTACTTCATTCTAAAACTGTTTGAACTTTTCAAACGATTTAGATTTACGTCTCATTAAATATACCTAACCGTATCTACTTAAGTCATCAGTAAACGTGATGAAGTAATTGAAACTTCCTCTAGCTATGGAACTCAGTGGACCACACACATCTGTATGTATGAGTCGTAATAGTTCACTTGCTCTCTCACCCTTTCCAGTAAAGGGTGCCTTTGTCATTTTTCCCATCAAATAAGATTCACATGTATCGTTTGATTCTAAATCAAATGATGTTAGAAGTCCACTCTTTTGGAGCTTTTGCATGCATTTCAGGTTTATGTGACCAAGACGACAATGTCAGAGGTAAGTGAGATTCGATTCGTTTGGTTTTTGTCTTTTGGAGATGTTAAAGATATGACAATCTAATTCAAGTAAATAGACGTCATTAATTAATTTAGCATTGACATAAAACATATCATCTTTATAGATAGAACAACATTGATTCTTTATTATAAATGAATAACCTTCAATATGCAATACTGAAGATGAAACAATGTTTCTACCAATAACGGGAAGAAAATAACAATTATTAACTTCTAGAACTACGCTTGAGGGTAAACATAAATCATAAGATCCTATAGCTAGTACAACAGCCCTTGCTCCATTTCCAACTCGTAGGTCAACAAGTTCCTAATTTTTCTTAGCCCCTGCACATTGGAAACAATGTGGGATCCACATCCGATATCAAATACCCATGAAGAAGAATTTGCTAAATTTATATCAATAACAAGGGTACCTGAAGAAGAGCTCATTGCGCAATTCTTCTTATACTCCAAGTATCTAGGGTAGTTTTTCTTCCAATGGTCAGTGTCATTGCAGTAGAAACACTTAGTGTCAGAATCAACACCTTTGGGTTTGGGATTGACAACTTTCTTACATTTTCTTGTAGACCATTGCTTCTTCTTTCCACCACCCGACTTCTTAAACCCCTTTCCCTTTTGAATCATCAAAACTTCCCTTTTTGATTCTAGAGTCCCAATGTTTTGCTTAGCAGTTTTCAACATGCCATGCAACTCTTCCAAATTCTTATCCAAACTTTGCATGTTGAAGTTCAGCCAAAATTTGTTAAACTCATCATGGAGCGAGTGGAGAACAATGTTAGTGGCCAACTCTCGACTATAGGGAAACCCAAGTCGGGTCATATTCTCAAAAAGACCGATCATCTTGAAAACATTGGGTCCAACAGGTTTGCCCTTCTCGAGACGACTCTCAAGAATAGCCTTTGAGGCCTCATACCTCTCCATCCAGGACTTCATCTGGAACATGTTCCTTAGCTGTTGGATGATAGTATATGCATCCATGTCCACAAACCTCTTTTGGAGGTTAGTGTACATAGTTGTCAACATCAGGCAGGTGAAAGTGACAGACTTCTTGCGAGTGCTACTCTCAGTAGCTTGCTCCTCAATAGTTAAGGTGGAAGATAACTTTGGGATAGGAGTTGTAAGGATATCCTCTCTTTTTTTTGACCTCAGAACAATTCTCATATTCCTTTCCCAATCAAGGAAATTATTTCCGTTCAGCTTGTCCTTCTCAAGGATAGAACGGAGATTGAAAGTGGTATTACTATTTTCGGCCATTAATCTACATTTGAAAGAAAAGAATTGCAAGTTTATTACGTTTGTCATAAATAGCTCAAAACAATTCAAATAGTTAAGCTAAAACACACCATTTCAATTTCGAAAATTTTCCCTTATTGAACTAGTGATTCCATGACCCCATTTCACATAATCTTAAGCGAACTTTGGCCTTCCTTAAAACTAGGTGGTCAAGGTAAGTAAACTCTTTTACTAGTTATAACTCTTATAACTCTTGGTTGGTAGGTAACATCTCATGTTTAATTCTCACCCCTTTGCCTCAAAATCTAAAACTTTTTTGATGATTTCGTTGAGATCAACCAACTTAACCATGTAAACCCTTCTTTGAATTTACCCATATTATCCCAAGAGAAAAGGTGACGTTTTGCTTTGGCATAAACCATCACCAATTTTCGAGGGCTTTGCAGGTGTTAATTTGGAAAGGCAATTAACCTCAAATTTCTTTTAGGGACTTATGTTTATTATGTTTTTTTATAATGTGAACTCATAACATAAACATCCAACATACATAAACCTAAACATACACAAAACATGCAAATAAAATGTGATCCTAGTATGGCCCAACACCTAAGAGACTAATCTTCATAGGCACACTGTCTTGAACGCCTTGGATCTTCATCCTTGATTTTTCAATCAAGTTTACAGACAAAGAAATAATAATAATCCTAATTACTATTACAATACTACATCACGATACGCGAATCGTATAAATGAATACATAATGAAATTAAGATTACAAAATAATGTGCAACGATACGCAGATCGTCAACTGGGCCATACTAGTCATCTCACAAAGTCATACATTCATAACATCACATATTATAAACATACTCCATGCATTCACAATAATATCACACACAATATTATCCACGCATAATATCACATGTCATCCATGCAAACTATCATCCATAATATTATATATTTATTACTATATGAATGCACGATATCATTAATCAAATTAATAAATCTTATTTAAACTAATCAAATCAGCCATTTAAATTAGTCCATCAACCTTTTATGTGTTTTAATTAAATAAATCAAAACATGCATATTACCATAAATCAAAATAGTCAAGGTTGCATCATATATGGTAAATCTAATTTATATGTAACGTTAGAATTTATTGAGCTCCAAGCCCAATCCGCAAATTGGAAATAAAATTCATTACTCCCACTCAAAAGCATACATGATCTAATCACATATTAACCATAAAATCATGCATGTACTTAAACAACAATTGTTCATATCAAGCATGAATAGTTAAACAACTTTTGTTCAAATAAAATGGCATAAACAATCTGAAATTATCTAATAATATCAATATGTTAATCATCATTATCACATCATAAATCGAAATTAAGGTTTAGCCAATTTGAGCGACAATCATGAAAAATTGACCAAAAATAATCTAAAAATGCATCATATGGTTCTAGATCAATGATTAAAACATAAAACTTATATTCATGCAAATTTAATCCAATTAAATCAATCATGTGTTCACGCAACATGCATCTCTACCCAAAAGAAATTCGGTAATACATATTTACAAAACGCATGAAAGCAAGAGAAAATAAAAAAATGTTTTTTTAATTTCGGAAATGCATCAAATTAGAAGAAAAAAACATTTTTCTTTTTGGTCTAACCATTATAATCATATGCACGAGGCTCTAGTACCACTATTGGATTACAATGAAACGCAGCGAAAAAATAACATAGAAATTATTTCTAAATTCATCAGCCACCCAAGATCGATGCAAATGATAATAATGAGGAAAACTAACGTATAATGATCTATACCTTTTATGCGTGCCTTTCTTTTGCTCACGAAGGAGGTGCGGAGAATCCCAAGTATGATTCCTCTACTCGGGACACACAAACCATAGACTAAACTCCACCAACACGTTAGCTAGAACGAGAGGAGTGGAAGAATAGCTTTCTTCCTTGGTGCAGAGAAAGAGGGGACGACTAGGGTTAGGAGGAAAAACTAGGTTTGCGTCTTTTTCTCCTCTTATTTATAAGTCTCTCCAAAGCTAATCTTAATCTCATTAGGTAAGTTAGCTTAATGGGTCATTTTAGTCATCCATGTGTTTACTCCATTGGATCAATGTGTGTAACCCTTTGTAGGACCCGATTGTATTAGTAATGCGTATAATGGTTAACATGTATATCGTAATTGGTTTCTAGCTAAACGTTACGACCCCTAATATAATCAGATTAAAATTCCTTTCAACTATTTATTCATTGTCACCTTGATTAATGAACACCTCCTTCATATGTAACATGAGGTCGCAATAACCTTCATGTTTTTGTTGTTGTCTTTAGTGATTTTCATATGCTCAGATCCAAATACCCTGTATTTTGTACTGTTTACCTACTAGTTTTGTGTTTCACAAGCGAACGTGATACCTAAGGTTCATTCCTACAACGTTGTAACTATGAGATTTGAGCTTTAAATTGTAATGGAGTCGACTAATTTTATATTAATATGAAAAGAGGCAAAATAAAAGTGACCAAAATATAGCGAATGTAGATTGAGCACCTTAATGAGTGAATTCTAAATATATACTTACATAACCAAAAACTCATCATGGTTCTTTGTATCTATTGTTTTAATAAAATGAGATAGAGAGATATAATATAAAAATAGTGCTTGAACTATAAAAGAATTAAAAAAATATGGTGGAGACTTACATAATAATTCCATAAAAATAAACAAAGTTTATGGTGCAAAAACGAAAGATACACAACGAACGATTATTGCGAGAAACGTCAGTGTTTTAGAGCCCATACAAAAACCTTGCCTTGGGAAATAACAATCGTCCTTGATTTATAAAAACCTAGAGCATGTGTTCGTATTAGCACAAAAGTTCCTACTTTATCTAATATCTCTGAGAATTAGTGTAATCAAGATCTAAAACCTAGTGTATTACGGTTCCCAGTTGCTTCCCTTAACATATGGAGAAAGTTGCATAAAAGTTAGAAGTGTTAACCATGTGTTGGAAGTTTGAACTATTCAAGTTTCTAGTTATTTTGGAAAATAGTTTTTGGTGGAGTGAATATAATATCTGTCCTGGATTACTACAAAAGATGTTTGTCTTACCCAATAAGAGCACTATATATTTGTTAAGTTTTATTTTGATGAAAACTGAATGCCTGACTTTTAATGCACTTTTTTTGATATAATAGGTTAATTCCACTAATCAAAATATTGTTTATGGGACTATGGGGTCGCAATCCCAATAAGTGCCAAAATCTGGATCTATAAGATCCATACAAACCAAAATACAATACTTGAAGTTTGAATGACCAGATAAACCAACATACAATACTTAAGTTTGAATGGCCAGATAACTAAGTATAAAAATAAAGGTCTTTAATTTCCCTCACCGGGCTGCTTGCCATTAACATTAGCTTCTGCGGTGGATGTCGCAAAGGCTAGAGGAGCATCGGTGGAAGGGTCCAGCTCCGTGTGAGAAGAGTGGTCGTCAGAGGACGCTCCAAACTACGCAGTCTAGGCGCGCTTTAAACTTTCTTCGGGCTCGAGATCTTCTACTGAGAGCACCAGCTGTCACACCCTTAAAGTCAACTCCGTAATACCAGCCATGGTGTATTTTTTAAGATCGATCTATAGACGTCACCAAATAGACATCGGATCGATCTTTTCGTGGTTCGTGGGAGGAGCCGGACTAAAATAATAATAATAACTCTTTTGGCAGCCCACCATCCATGCGGTTGAACACGTTGATCGTTTGACTTATTACTTATTTATATATATTTTTAACGGTGGTGGGACTTATTTCTATTTTGTATTAAATATTATTAAGAGAGATGATTGTATGGTTTTAAATCGGACTATCTCAGAATATAAAAATAATAAAATTTTAAAAAATTCGCATAATTCATATTTTCTCATGTTGTACGGATAGACACTCATATTGCTATATAAATATTTTATTTTCAAAATACTTGATTTTCGGTGGTTAATTCAAATCGTAAAATTACCAAAGTTGAAACTACTATATTCTCATATTACAATTTTCAAACATCTTAAAAAAATATTCTCGACTTTTACTTTTGTAGGGTTTTTATTCTTACAACATCAACGGTCCAACTCGTTATATTCTCCATTTTACATTTCACTGAGAATTTATATAGTACTTTCATTTTTACAGACATTTTATTTTTGACTCTCTCTTTTCTAGAGATTTTATCTCAACTTTATCTTTTGTAGAGATCTTATTCCATGTTTTGCCTTTTCCAGATAATATATTCTTGTTTTAACTATTCTAAATTGATTTTTCACAACTCTATATCTATAAAGAAACACTAATTTTCTAACAACCTGTTGAACGTTTTATTTTAAACCGCAAGTGCACGGAATAAGAACAAACGATGAAATGTGAAAGAAGCAAACAAACGATGAAATAATGTAAGGACGTGGAGAGTGAGGAGGTATGGAGAGAGGAGTGGGGTGGAGTAAGGTGTGAGGTATGGTGAGGGTATGGAGGGGGTGTATGGGGTAGGTGTAGGATTTTGTTATAAAATCTAAAACCCAACCCTCTCTTCTCTTTTCCTTCCCCATTTCATTTCCACCCAACTCACCACTTTCCCTTGGTGTTCCGGCGACCAGAGGAGGAGGAGGAGACCCGGCGACGTGGTGGAGGCGCGCGCGAAGGAGAAGAAGCGAGTTTCGACGCCGGAGGAGGAGGAGCTCGCGGGACGCGGTTTCTTCGCGGTGAAAGGTATGCCAAGTCTTCATATTAACTCCCCAAGAGGTGTGGGAGTGTAGAGGACGGCGTTGGTGCCGTTTCTCCGGTGAAAACCCTACTGGACGGAGGTTGAAGACGACTGGTTCGGTCGACCGTTGAGTGTTTCGGTCGACCGAACAGCGTCTAAATGATGCCTGTACAGCGGGAAGATGCATTGTTCGGTCGACCGGTATATGGGTCGGTCGACCGATATTTATAAATATTGATTTACTGCCCGAAAACGGTCGAACGATGTCTGTGTGACGGTCGACCGTTTATGCCAAATTACGCGGGAAAATAAAGGGTTACATTAGCCGGTCGACCAGTGTTGTTTCGGTCGACCGAATCCAGTAGATAGGTTAGACAGGCCTTCGGCCGACCGAGTGTGTGTCTCGGTCGACCGATCTGCGCAAAGTCGGTCAAGAGCGTTGACCATCTAAACGGTCGACCGCTCTGAATCCGGTCGACCGACCGCGTGCAGATTTCCTGTAGTGAAGTGCCTGTTGATCCGGTCGACCGGAAGAGTTTTGGTCGACCGAATGCAGTGGGCAGGATTCATGCAGTTTTCCTTATCGGTTGAACGGACCCTGGTTCGACCGACAGGATATATATGTATATAAAACGTATAGCGTAGACCTTCCAAACGGTCGACCGCTAGATTTGACCTTGTTCGACTGGTGGGTCGAATTATCTTTCCTTGGTGGATTTATCCACATACGTGACGTCGAGCAGAGGCGACTACCGGCTGCCGAGCCCACGGTCGATCACCGGACCTCGGAGCTACGGATTTCACCTACGACGAGAGCGTATCTTCTGTTGGACCCCTCGTGGATGCCGGTGCGGCAGAGGGATGCCTGCCATGCCTGTGTGGGTGGTAGATGCCTTCTTCCCTGGTGGGGGAAGGAGATGCACTTTCCCTGTGGAGGAAAGCCGAGACCTCCTCGTGTGGGCCTGGATTGGCAGGGGGATGCCTCCCTTTTTGCCCCTGTGTGCGGCTGGGAGATGAGTGCGGCGACCCCCCTCGTGTGGGCCTGGATTGGCAGGGTGGGGGATGTTTCCCATGCCCCTGGCGCGGCTGGGAGATGGTCCGCAGCGGTTGGGGCATGTATGGGGCCCGAGGCGGATTGCATTGCATGTGCATTCTTGGCTTTTTCATCTGTTTTTCTGTATATATAGGAGATGTTGGCATACGGGGTTCCTTTCGGGAACTCAGGCAGATTTTATGTTTCATTTTCAGGGAGCAGGCGGTCTTAGGTTGGTGGTGACCGAGGGGAGTGCCTCCGGGATCGGGTCCTGTCATCTCAGCTTTTTTGTAGAGGTAATGATTACAGTAGTTATGTATTAGACATGTAATCGCTCTTTTGACACTCTGTATTATGACTTCCACGTGGAGATATTTATATATATATTCTGTTGACTTTTCCAGTAGCGTGCCCTTGTTGACCATTGACGGTCGTATGTTTGTGTTTTAAATTTGAAAAATTTCTTCCGCTGTCTCGGGACGTTACAACTTGGTATCAGAGCCTTGATCCCGGCGTATTTTCCAGAGAAACCACCATCGAGTTAGGATTAGAGTCTAGAGGTCCATTGCATGCATTCATGATCATTCTGATGTAAGTCTTTTTGTTCTGTTGAGTGATGCCTCCGAGACGGGTTGTGCCTGCGGCTGAGACTCGCAGTTCGAGTGAGTCTGCGAGAGAGGAGGCCCGAGAGGCAGAGCGCAGAGTCCTGTTCGATACCGTGGAGCGGTTGAGCGGGATGTTGGAGCGCCAGGCAGCGCAGAGTGCGCAGGCGGGGGCCGGTGCGATGCACGACCGGTTCATGAGGCAGCACCCACCGAATTTCACTGGGCAGGTGGATGCAGAGGCAGCTGAGGAGTGGATCTTCACTATGCAGACGATCTTCAGGGCTATCGACTGCACTCCGGAGAAGAAGGTGGATCTGGCCACCTACGTGCTGAGAGGAGCGGCAGCGAACTGGTGGAGGTCGACTGCTGCTGTTGTTTTCACTGGTCGTGAGGATGTGTCGTGGGAGGAGTTCGTTGAGGAGTTCAACGAGCAGTACTTCCCGGAGCACGTGCGAGACAGGAAGAGAGAGGAGTTCCTGGCTCTGGAGCAGAGGAGCATGACCCTGGAGGAGTACATTGGGAAGTTTAACGCCCTTGAGCGTTACTGTCCGGAGATCTTCGTCACTCAGGCGCAGAGGTCGATGAAGTTTGTCAGGGGGCTCCGGAAGCAGCTGAGGACCCGAGTGCTGTCGAGCATGCCGCGCACCTTGGCGGATGCTGTGAGGAGCGCCACTATCATGGAGAGGGACTATCGGGAGAATTACCAGGATGAGAGGAGGCCGGTCGGGAGATCCTCAGGGAGGCCAGGAGGGCAGAGTTCGGGGAATTCGGGCAAGAGGCCCCGGTTCGAGGCAGTTGGGGCGCCGCAGCCAGAGGCGTGCAGGAGCTGTGGCAGAGTGCATACTGGGCGCTGTTTGGGGCCGGGTGCTTGTCATGGTTGTGGTCAGCTGGGCCACTTCGTCAGGAATTGCCCTAGCAAGGGCGCTGGACCGAGCAGACCTCCAGGACTTCCGATTGCCAGTGGAGGCGGAGCTAGGAGACCCGCAGCGCCTCAGCAGGGTCAGCGCACTGGACGAGTCTTCACTATCCAGGCGGAGGAGGCGAGGGACGCCAGCACTGTCGTGGAAGGTACACTTCTTGTGGCAGGTTTAGAGGCTAGAGTGCTTTTTGATTGTGGCGCGACACACTCGTTCATCTCGGAGCGATTTGCGGGAGTGTTGGGCTGTACCCCTGCGATGTTGACTGCCACTTTGGAGGTCAGCACACCCCTGGGTCTGGTGGGCACTGTGGGGAGCTTCATCCCCGGCGCCACGATTGGTTCGGGAGACCAAGATTTTCCGGCAGATCTGGTCTTGCTACCGATGGAGGATTTCGACGTTATTCTTGGGATGGACTGGCTGTCCCGGCATGACGTGCGTGTCCTTTGCCGTGAGAGGAAGGTTTTGATTCCGAGGTTGGGGTTGCCTGATATCATGATTAGAGGAGTCAGGAACAGAGGAGGCCGCATTGTGGTGTCAGCTTTGAGGGCTCAGAAGTTGATGCAGCAGGGTTGCAGAGCGTTTCTGGCGACGCTGGTTGTTCCAGAGGCTGAGTCTCCGTGGCTGGACGAGATAGATGTGGTACGGGAGTTTACAGAGGTGTTTCCAGATGATATTCCAGGATTGCCACCTCCGCGAGAGATGGAGTTTTGCATTGAGCTGGCAGCAGACACCTCACCGCAGTCGAAGGCCCCGTACAGGATGGCGCCTGCAAAGTTGGCAGAGTTGAAGAAGCAGCTACAGGAGCTGATGGAGGCTGGATTCATCAGACCGAGTGTCTCACCTTGGGGCGCGCCAGTGCTGTTTGTGAAGAAGAAGGACGGGTCTTTGCGGATGTGCATTGACTATAGGATGCTGAACAAGGTCACCATCAAGAATAGGTATCCCCTACCTAGGATTGAGGACATGTTCGATCAGTTGCAGTCAGCGAAGGTCTTCTCTAAGATCGACCTACGCTCAGGATACCATCAGCTGAGGATCCGAGAGGAGGATGTCCAGAAGACAGCATTCAGGACCAGATATGGGCACTATGAGTTTTTGGTGATGCCTTTTGGGTTGACGAACGCTCCGGCGGCTTTCATGGATCTGATGAACCGGACGTTCAGGCAGTACTTGGATAGCTGTGTCGTTGTCTTTGTGGATGATATCCTGATTTACTCACCCGATGTGGAGCAGCACAGAGAGCACCTGCGGATGGTACTTAGCATTTTGAGAGACCAGAGGTTGTATGCTAAGTTTTCGAAGTGCGATTTCTGGTTGGACAGAGTCGCATTTCTGGGTCACATCGTTTCTGCGGAGGGGATTTCGGTGGATCCGGCGAAGGTAGAGGCAGTGACTGAGTGGAGAGCCCCTACGAGCGTGACGGAGATCAGGAGCTTTGTTGGATTGGCGGGTTACTACCGTCGCTTCATCAAAGACTTCTCGAGGTTAGCTGCACCTCTGACTGCCCTGACGCAGAAGGGAGTCACTTTTGTTTGGTCCCAGAAGTGCGAGGACAGCTTCCAGGAGCTGAAGAGACGATTGACGACAGCCCCAGTTTTGACGCTGCCGAGCGGCACAGGAGGTTTTGTGGTCTACAGTGATGCGTCTGGCATTGGTTTGGGTTGCGTGTTGATGCAGCACGGGAGGGTGATTGCATACGCTTCGAGGCAGCTGAAGACTCATGAGAGGAATTACCCGACGCATGACTTGGAGTTGGCAGCCGTTGTGCACGCACTGAAGACATGGAGACACTACCTGTATGGTGAGCAGTTTGAGGTGTTCACCGATCACCAGAGTCTGAAGTATCTCTTCTCCCAGAAGGAGTTGAATATGAGACAGCGTCGTTGGTTGGAGTTCATTAAGGACTACGATTTCACCATCTCTTACCATCCGGGGAAGGCGAATTCAGTTGCAGACGCCTTGAGTAGGAGAGTGGAGCTATCAGTTGCTGGCATGTGCCTTCAGGAGTGGAGACTGCTTGAGTCATTGGCAGAGTGGAGGCCGTTCACTGGAGACTCTGAGGGAGCAGTGGTAGCTGGATTGCGGGTAGAGCCACAGACTGTTTCACAGGTAGTACAGGCGCAGCATGAGGATGATGAGTTGGCCAGTTTGCTGGAGTTGACTGCCAGAGAGGGGTCAGATTTCAGTGTTGGGGTCGATGGAGGTCTGAGATTCAGAGGGCGGATCTGGGTGCCGAGGGTTGATGGGATGAGAGATGACATCATGGAGGAGGCACACAGAGCGAAGTACACCATCCATCCCGGGAGCACGAAGATGTATAAGGACCTGCAGCGGAACTTCTGGTGGAGAGGCATGAAGAAGGACATTGCAGAGTTCGTGAGTCGGTGTTTGGTCTGTCAGCAGGTGAAGATCGAGCACCAGAGGCCAGCTGGGCCTATGCAGAGTATCGAGCTTCCAGAGTGGAAGTGGGAGCACGTGACGATGGACTTCGTTACGGGGCTACCGAAGACGAGGCGGTTCCATGACGCGATTTGGGTGATAGTCGATAGACTGACCAAGTCGGCGCACTTTCTGGCCATTAGGACCACCTTGCCTTTGGAGAGTCTGGCGATGCTGTATGTAGAGGAGATCGTCAGATTGCACGGAGTACCGGTGAGCATCATCTCTGACAGAGATCCGAGGTTCACATCCAGATTTTGGGGGAGTCTGCAGCAGGCACTGGGGACACGTCTGAGATTCAGTACAGCTTTTCACCCTCAGACAGACGGTCAGTCAGAGAGGACTATCCAGACCTTGGAGGATATGCTGAGGGCTTGCACGCTGGACTGGGCTGGACACTGGGATGAGCATCTACCTCTGATCGAGTTCGCCTACAACAACAGCTACCATGCTAGTATTGGGATGGCACCGTATGAGGCATTGTACGGGAGGCCGTGCAGATCGCCGGTATGCTGGAGTGACGTAGGCGAGAGGCAGTTAGTGAGTCCAGAGCTTGTGCAGATGTACGCAGAGAAGGTTGACCTGATCAGGAGGAGGTTGACTACAGCACAGAGCAGACAGAAGAGTTATGCTGACCGACGCAGACGGACTTTGAGCTTCGAGGTTGGAGATCACGTCTTCCTGAAGATTTCACCAGCTCGGGGAGTGATGAGGTTCGGGAAGAAGGGGAAGCTCAGTCCGAGGTATGTCGGACCTTTCGAGATCTTGGACCGTGTCGGGGAGGTCGCCTACAGAGTTGCTTTGCCACCACAGTTCTCTGGCCTTCACAACGTCTTCCATGTTTCTATGTTGAGGAAGTACGTTGCGGACCCGACACATGTGATAGAGATTGCAGTGCCTGAGATCCGGCAGGACTTGTCACTTGAGGAGAGGCCAGTTGAGATCATCGATCGGATGGACCATCAGCTCAGGAGGAGGACCATTCCGATGGTTAAGGTCAGATGGCAGCATCACAGCGAGCGCGAGGCCACCTGGGAGATCGAGGAGGAAGTTCGGAAGCAGTATCCGGAGCTTTTCGGTGAGTTACCCTTCTGATTTCGGGGCGAAATCCTTTTATGGAGGGTGGATTGTAAGGACGTGGAGAGTGAGGAGGTATGGAGAGAGGAGTGGGGTGGAGTAAGGTGTGAGGTATGGTGAGGGTATGGAGGGGGTGTATGGGGTAGGTGTAGGATTTTGTTATAAAATCTAAAACCCAACCCTCTCTTCTCTTTTCCTTCCCCATTTCATTTCCACCCAACTCACCACTTTCCTTTGGTGTTCCGGCGACCAGAGGAGGAGGAGGAGACCCGGCGACGTGGTGGAGGCGCGCGCGAAGGAGAAGAAGCGAGTTTCGACGCCGGAGGAGGAGGAGCTCGCGGGACGCGGTTTCTTCGCGGTGAAAGGTATGCCAAGTCTTCATATTAACTCCCCAAGAGGTGTGGGAGTGTAGAGGACGGCGTTGGTGCTGTTTCTCCGGTGAAAACCCTACTGGACGGAGGTTGAAGACGACTGGTTCGGTCGACCGTTGAGTGTTTCGGTCGACCGAACAGCGTCTAAATGATGCCTGTACAGCGGGAAGATGCATTGTTCGGTCGACCGGTATATGGGTCGGTCGACCGATATTTATAAATATTGATTTACTGCCCGAAAACGGTCGAACGATGTCTGTGTGACGGTCGACCGTTTATGCCAAATTACGCGGGAAAATAAAGGGTTACATTAGCCGGTCGACCAGTGTTGTTTCGGTCGACCGAATCCAGTAGATAGGTTAGACAGGCCTTCGGCCGACCGAGTGTGTGTCTCGGTTGACCGATCTGCGCAAAGTCGGTCAAGAGCGTTGACCATCTAAACGGTCGACCGCTCTGAATCCGGTCGACCGACCGCGTGCAGATTTCCTGTAGTGAAGTGCCTGTTGATCCGGTCGACCGGAAGAGTTTCGGTCGACCGAATGCAGTGGGCAGGATTCATGCAGTTTTCCTTATCGGTTGAACGGACCCTGGTTCGACCGACAGGATATATATGTATATAAAACGTATAGCGTAGACCTTCCAAACGGTCGACCGCTAGATTTGACCTTGTTCGACTGGTGGGTCGAATTATCTTTCCTTGGTGGATTTATCCACATACGTGACGTCGAGCAGAGGCGACTACCGGCTGCCGAGCCCACGGTCGATCACCGGACCTCGGAGCTACGGATTTCACCTACGACGAGAGCGTATCTTCTGTTGGACCCCTCGTGGATGCCGGTGCGGCAGAGGGATGCCTGCCATGCATGTGTGGGTGGTAGATGCCTTCTTCCCTGGTGGGGGAAGGAGATGCACTTTCCCTGTGGAGGAAAGCCGAGACCTCCTCGTGTGGGCCTGGATTGGCAGGGGGGATGCCTCCCTTTTTGCCCCTGTGTGCGGCTGGGAGATGAGTGCGGCGACCCCCCTCGTGTGGGCCTGGATTGGCAGGGTGGGGGATGTTTCCCATGCCCCTGGCGCGGCTGGGAGATGGTCCGCAGCGGTTGGGGCATGTATGGGGCCCGAGGCGGATTGCATTGCATGTGCATTCTTGGCTTTTTCATCTGTTTTTCTGTATATATAGGAGATGTTGGCATACGGGGTTCCTTTCGGGAACTCAGGCAGATTTTATGTTTCATTTTCAGGGAGCAGGCGGTCTTAGGTTGGTGGTGACCGAGGGGAGTGCCTCCGGGATCGGGTCCTGTCATCTCAGCTTTTTTTGTAGAGGTAATGATTACAGTAGTTATGTATTAGACATGTAATCGCTCTTTTGACACTCTGTATTATGACTTCCACGTGGAGATATTTATATATATATTCTGTTGACTTTTCCAGTAGTGTGCCCTTGTTGACCATTGACGGTCGTATGTTTGTGTTTTAAATTTGAAAAATTTCTTCCGCTGTCTCGGGACGTTACAAATAAGAACTAAGCTAAGAACAAAACAAGACTGCTGGAATTTCAGGAATGGAAAACCCCTAAGGGGTGGAGTGAGTGCACACAAGCAAAGAGGTGGGTGTAGAATACATTCTTTAAGCACATGAAGGTGGTGTTTATCAAGCATAGGAAGTGTCTAAATGTTATGGCAAAACCTATCAATCTATTCACCAACTTGGTTGATTAACATTTACATATGCAAGTTGTTTATTTCAAAACCTAAACAAGCATGAGAGGTGTCTAATCATTTTGGCAAAACTCATCAAGTTATAAATTCTATCCTAAACAAGCAAGCATACATTCATGTTTAATCAACACATTGAAATTAAAGCATTCATCCCATTCTCATTTGCATGTATGTACATCTACTCCACCCCCCAAAGGGGATGGAACTACTCACTAAACATTACACTAATTATTAAACTATGGGAAGAAAGCATATTAAAACTAAGCTAGAATTAAAAGACGATTAAACTAAAACATGCATAAACAATAAAAGAAGCATAAAACAAATAATGAAAGAAACACAAAACTTTATTGATAAAATGACTCACATTAAAAGTAGCATCCTCCTACTTTAGTGTGTGCTTCAAGGCCTCACTTCTAGTAGGAAGAATAGCCACTTAAAATATGGAGTGATTACAAAAGGAGGTGAAGAGTTCTATTTATAGCCATGGAAAAAGCTAATCCGGGACAATCCCCCGATGTGGGACTAAACAGATACCACAAATAGCCTAAACGAACATTAATACAAGTCTAGGAGAAATCTTGGCGGATCTGGACTAATCCAGACCGCCAATTGGCGGTTCCAGACCGCCAATTGGCGGTCCAAAATGTCCGGATCCAGTTGAGTTTTATTCTGGGCTTTTCTGTGTGCTTTTGGTGGTCTTTGATGCATCTACTTTGTTTGTTGGAGCTCCGACCCGAATCCAATTGCTAAAATACTCCCCATAATGGTGTGAAGTATTCTGTTTTACTCTTAGGTCCCTCTGTCTTGCAATCAGGTTCTTCTCCCTTGCATCTTGGTCCCTAGATCTCACAATTCAGTCCTTTTTCCCAGCTTTTGGGTCCTTTTATGCTTCATCTCTTCAAACCTATTTATTCCTGAAAACTAAACATAAAACTCGTGACATAGCATTGTTTAGGTGAAAGATAATGGATATAAGATACAAATATGAGCATGAAATGATGTCAATCACAACCCTACACATCTTCACAAACTCTCATCTCTCTCAATTTTCATCTTCTCATCTTGATCTTCCTTTTAGTTAGTTCACATGGATTATCCGAATCTTAGGAATAATCCACGTAGTCTAACGAAGAGAAATTCTCAGTTAATAAATTAATTATTTTACCAACGTTTGTTCGGCATTTTTTTTTAAACTAAATTGTATCAAATTTTATTAATAATGTTATAAAAGAGATAATGAGGATATGTTTATTTATTTGGAAAATGTAAGAAATGAGTTGGAGGAAAGAGTAACAATGGATTTGACAGCATAATCATTTTATAAATATTATGAGTGAGAAGATAAAAGAGAAAGAGATTGTTGATAAATATTGTGAAATGGAAAAATTAATGTGACAGACAGTGAAAACTAAGATGATTTTTTTTATAATTTATGACTGCGGGTTGTCACGTCCCTACTCCTCAAGTAGGCACCGTGCCGGCACAAGTCGCTGACTCCCTCGAGTTGCTTAGACTTGTTCAACATCTTTCATCTTTCTCAACTCAGCTAGAATGTTAAGTAAAGTATTCCCACACACAAAGATGCACATATGGGGACACTTAAGAAGGTTTGCTCAATATGTGACTATATTATTCAAAAAGATTGAGTTAGAATACTTGTGTTACATACACACACATTGAGTGCCCACAAATGAGGGGAGGGATCCTCTATTTATAGGAGAGGGACTCCCTCTACCTAGTACACAAAGTGTGTTCATACTTAGATATTTTAGCTACACAACAATATTTCTCAAGTATCCAAAACGCGTTTTGTCCAAAGCTGACAAATATCTAGCTTCTAGAATCCTCTTACACATTCTTTAGTAGGCAAAGTTCATTCAGAGTTCTCTTTTGGAAGCCAAGTTTGTTTTGATTTTTTCCTCTTAATTGTTAAGATATTTCCTGGGAAGCGAAGTTGCCCTTGTCCTTTGCTTCCTCATCGCTAGAAGCATTTCATTCTCCCCCACCTAATCCGGAGATGCCTCGTCGACAAGTATGCCTTGATTGTCCCTGAACTGCCACAGACCTCCGTCTTTCCAGCTAGTTACTTGGGGCAGTCATTTCCATAGAACAAGATGTACAATGGGGAACTCCGTGTTTCCGCACTATTTTTTGGTCAAGGATACTCTCACCTCCTTCTCATAGGATGTGGTTATCGCAGAGGGTACCCTTGACGATATCCCTCAGTTGGTGTCTTCCTTGTCTTCGTGGTAGTCTTTTAGATCACTCATGGGGAAGGTTGGATGGATTTTCCTCATTAGATAAAGGTTAAGTTTGTAGGAGACACGTCGTACCTTGCCTACCAGGCCTTCGTACTTATGAATCAAGCCCTTGTGAACCTTCTTAAAGACCTTGAATCGTTGAGGTAGTAGCTTCACCATTATATTGTCTCCCACTGATATGCTTTGGGTTTTCTCCTCTCATCAACCCATTTCTTCATTTTTCTTTGAAGCTTTGTGGAGATAGGCCCTTGCTAGCTCAGTTTGTCCATTCCATCCTTTGGTCATATGGTAGGCACCTGGACTTACCCCTTTGTAGGAGGTTGCAAGTCCAATGTGAATCATTGGTTGAATACCAGCGACTATCTCAAAAGGACTCCTTCCCGTTGCCACACTTCTTTGGAGATTGTGGGAAAACTGAGCTACATACATTAATTTTGCTCAATCCTTCTGACGTTCCCCTACAAAATGTCACAGGTAGCTAGCCCTCCAATAATGAATTGATCCTCTTGGTTTGCCCATCAGTTTGGGGGCGGAAGCTATTTGAGAAGCATAACTCAATCCCCATCATTGTAAACAGCTCCTTCCATAGCTTTCCAGTAAACCTCATATTTCTGTCAATTACAATGGATGTAGGAAGCCTCCAGTACTTTACTACATCCTTGAAGAAGAGTCTTGCAGCCTCTGCAATTGTACAATCCTTCGGAGCTGGGATGAAAGTCCCATACTTGGAAAATCAATCTACTATCTGTAGGATTGTGTATGGCTTCTAATCCCAATTCATGCTCTTAATTCTCTACTTGATTAAGAAAATAAAATGCGCAGCGGAAACAACAATCAAATGCAAGTAGAGAAAGGAAATTATGCAAACCACAAAGGTAGACTCAGGGATTTTTACAGAGGTTCGGTCACCCGCCTACGTCCTCTCTTGCAAGCTCTGCTCGACACTTTGAGCTCCACTCACATCTTCAGTATTCGCTCCCCGTTACGGGCCGGGTGACAATACCTTTTACAAGTCTTCAAACTCGCGATCAACCCTCGCCGAGTTTGGCTTCTTCTCTCACAATCCGAACTCTATACTCTTGTCTTGGGCTTTCACCAAGACCATTGCTACTTGGCAGCAAATGAGTGGAACACCACTCTCTAGCTTGAGCACACATTGAGTAGGATTTAGCTATGATCAAAGGTGTGGAAGTTTAAGGCTCAGAGTGTGTGAATTTGGAGCTTTTGGGATTGGGAGACTTCTCTCTAATGTATGGAATAATTGTGTGTTGGAGAGTTGTCTAAAAAAAGTGTTCAATCCTCTATTTATAAGCTCCTAAGGTATTATAGCCGCTGGGGATAAGTGTGGTAAGTGGTTGTGTAAGAAACACAAAACAATGAAATGTTACACACATTTCAGGACAAATTCGGTCGACCGAATCGGGCATACCAGTCGACCGGTCGGTCAAAACTGGTTATAACTTAAGTTCACTTAAGTGAACGGTCGAACTAAATTGGGGATCGGTCGACCGTTCTGGGAGTTTTAGTCTGGTAAAATTGGGGATCGGTCGAACTAATTAAATGGTCGGTTTGGCCGGAAATATCCAGGCACTTCTGGGTTCAAGGAGAAAATGAGTTTCGGTAGACCGAACTCTAGGAGACATTCAACAGGAAACTTCCAGAGTGTTCATGGTGACAAAGTTTGTTTGATCGGTCGACCACTAGGTAAATATCGGTCGACCGAAAGTCTGGTAAATTTTTTTTGGGTTTTGGGAAATCCGACCGTTGTAGGAAAAGACAAGTCTAACGGTCACTTGACACGTATAGATGGTCAAACAAAATTCTTGCAATGGTTGACTGGTTCAACACTTAGGCTAACAGTATTGACAAACCCAATCAGACGAACGAAGAACTCGTTCAGGTCGACCGATTTGGCACTAGCAGATCAGGTTTGATTAAGTGTTTTACTGTCCTAGTTAAGGTGATCTATTGAAGTCCAATTGATGTGAAATTTTGTGTGTGACTTCTACAAGGAACCTAATGTGTATGTGAGTATTTATTTACTCTTGTATGCTCAAGTAGACATAGTTCCTAAGACTCAAAAGAAATACAAATTACATGTTTTCAAATGAGCTTGATTACATGTCTTGACTTGAATATTTTCTTCATTGAGTCTTGATCACCTGTAGAAGTTAGTACAATACAATATATATGTTATGCTTAGTGTGTGATACTCTACATTGATTATAATTAATATTAGGTTGATTAAATTATCAAAACATAGATTAAGGCGAAAAGGCCAACACTATCACCATGATTGATCCACAACCCCTTCTAATTTAGGTAGAGCTAAAATGAAGTCCAAGGAAACACATCGTCCCAAGTAGCTTTGAGATCTTTCTTCTTCTCTTTTCTCTTGTTATTCTTCTTTTCTTTTCTCCTTTTGTTTTCTTCCTTAAGGAACTCCTTGAATTGTTGTGTCACCAATTGTTCTTCAATGTCACTCTCCTTTGATTGAATTGGCAACGACATGTAGCACCAAGGATTTCTTGGCTTCCTTTTCCTTTTGGTCTTTCATTTGTATCTCATATGTCATGAGACTACCCATAAGCTCCTCGACCGACAACTTTGTGAGATATTGCTCTTCTTCGATAGCGGGCGTCTTCTCCCAATTGTCGGTGAGTGACCGGAGAATCTTTCAAGTAATTTCTTTGATAGAGGTCGTCTTCTCCTCCCAATTTTGCCAAGCGATTTGAGAGAGTTAATTATCTCTGTGAGGCAAGTGTGCATCTCGCTTATGTTCTCACCGGATTCCATAAGAAAAAGTTCATATTTATTCATAAGTAAGCTTATCCTAGTTTCTTTCATTCTACTTGAACCCTCATGGTGCAATTCTAATGTATGCCAAATATCATAAACACTTTCACAACCTCTTACCTTATTGTATCCCCCTTCAATTAACCCACAATACAAGATGTTCATTATGCGGGACTTTATCTCTGCTTCCTTAATTTTGGGTTTAGTTAGGGACATAATTTCATCATCAGTTGGAGGTGTGTATGGGTTTAAAATGAATGTCCAATATTTCTAGTCATTGGATTGCAAATAAATTCTCATTCTCTTCTTCCAATAATCATAGTTTAAGCCATTAAACAAGGGTGGACAATCTTTCACATTGTTTAGAAGTAGATGTCATGCTAAATTAAGATTAAGTAAATGAAATTAGCAACCTAATACTTTGATACAAATTGTTAGAATCGATGACCCTCTAATCACTAAACTAATTACAGAATTAATATAATAATTGAGAGATTAAGGGAGAAGACAATGTCAAACCACAAAATTGTCGACACCAGAGTTTAGATAGGTTTGGCACCGCACCCCGGTCCTAGTCCTCCTCGCTCAATATCTCGAGCCTCTCTTACGGTTCCACTAACCGATCTCTGTTCCAGGTCGAGATCTTCGTCATTTACAACATCGAACCTCGCAAACAATCATCGCCTCGCTCATGTCTCCTCTCACAACCTGAGAGGGAGCTTCCTCGAAGCTTTTCAAGTCTTAGGTGATTCTTGAGTATGGAGATGGAATCACAATCTAACACTCTATACTTGAGCACACTTGGATATTGATATAGAATGGATATGCAAATGGTGAAGTTTTGGCTTGAGTGTAGAAGAATGAGAGCTTGAAGATGTAGAGGATTTGGCTTTGAGTATCAGATGAATAAAGAGTGTTCAAAAGATCTAAAACCAACAAATGAGATCCTATTTTTAAGCCTTCAAGCTCTACTAGTCGTTTGGGAGTTGGTGGGATATGGACCAATGAGAAGCAAGGATTTGCTTAAAGCTTGAGCGGATTTCTATGCAAGTTTGGTCGACCATTAACAGAACGACACTAGTGCAGAATAGGTTTTACTCGTCGCCCAATAGACGTCGGCCGTTATAACAGATGACGTCTAGTAGGGAGAGGATAGCATAGACGTCGGTCATTATTATGGTCGACGTCTATGTGGTACTATAGACGTCGGCTATTGTAAAATGGAATTTATCCGACGTCGATGGGGTGTAGATGTTGACTAATAGACGTCGGGTTTAAGTATACCCAGTGAATCCGACATCTATAGGGTATAGACGTCGACCCATAGACGTCGGATGTTATAGATATTCGACGTCTATACTCCCTGCATATAGACATCGGGGTATAGATGTCGGACATCTATAACATTCAACGTCTATATGTCTAAAAGAAAATGAATAGATGTGTTTTCTGTCATTCATTTCAGACGAAAACTCACCCAAACCCTAGCCGTCCTGCGACCGAATCTTCCTCCGCGACCGATCTCCGACCGATTTGCACCGTCTTTGGCACCGCAGTGACGTCCCAACCTCTCCTCCCCTTTTCCGGCCCTCTTCTCCTTCTTCCTCCGTCTTCCTCCATCTCTCCACATCCTACCAATGTAAGTGTTAAGTTCGTTCATTTTTGTTGGTTTAATTTCGGATTTTTCTTGTAGTAATGATTCTTTTCTATGTTAGTATACTTCTTGTGTCGTTTATTGTTGGTGAATGCGACATTTTGATTTTTTTGGTTTTAATCTTGAATATATTCGTATTTTCGTGATTTATGCTTAAGATTGTTGATATTTTGTATGTTCTTGAAAGAAATGAAGTCTCTTGCTAGCTTAAACTAGTTAAGCTTTGATCGAAATGTTTTTTACTCGTAATTTACTAGACATTGTAAATTAGGACAACTAAGGAGAGAAATTAGGAACAATGAAGTCTCTTACTTTTGCTAATGAATGATAGAAATGAAGTCTCTTACTTTTGCTAATGAATGAAAGAAATGAAAAAGACATGTTTATAACAACTAAGGAGAGAAAATAGGACCAATGTAAAGAATACGTGAACTTTAATTTGTTTTTGGCATATGGAGAGGATGGAGAAATGAAGATATGGAAGCCGTGAAGTTTTGCCTTCACCAAACCTTTTAATTTACTTGATCATTTGGTTTCATGTCCAATCTATTCATTAACTTTTGTGTGTGTGGTCATGTAAAATTATATCAATTTGTTACAATTTTAACATTGTCACGAGTTGAGACAACATTAATGTAGGCATGATTTAAGTTAAATGTAAGGGTGTCTAGTCTGTAGATTGTTATCCCCAATTTCTTAGGAGTTTCGATGATCTTAAAAGAAAGAGTCATAAAAGTAAAAAAATTTGTGGGAGTATTTTATTTGTGGGAGTATTTCCTACAATTTTTATTTAGTACGTACAGTTTGTGGGAGTATTTTCAATTCTAAATTTTAAATGTTTATTTAATTACATGTTTATTTAGTTAAATGCTTATTTATGCTTAAGATATTCTTTTATTTAGATAATTTTTAATGTTTAACTCATCAACCCCCTTAAACAAATTGGCCTTTAATAACCCAAAGCAAAAGATTAGATAGTATTTGCTAAGTCATTCATCATATAAGATTTGCATTCATCGTATTTATTATCTATTTATGATTTCTGTCGTAGATTGCTGGTGTAAGGTACGTACTATCTTTCACTCATCATTCATTAGAAAGCACACATTAGTTAGTAGGACTTGTATTGTAACAAGAGTGAGGTGAGTGATTGTTTGGTGTGTTGTTTGTTAGATTAAGGTATGAAAAACACTTAGGGGGCAGTCACCTATAGGAGATGACGTGGGGGATTTCATCACCCTTTCATTAGCCCAAAACCACTTAATAAAAGAGCCTTGATAAAATCAATTAGACGTTGGCCCCTAGGATTTTCGAACGCATTAATGAGAGGAAACCGTTTAAGACCGTTATGGCTTGTATGTCGTTGCCCATCTAGTCTCCCTGAGATTTTAGGAATCTCCAGGTTCTTGATTTCCTACAGATTAGTGGTCCTCGATGTTTAAGACCGTTTCGGCCTGAACGTCGTTGCCCATCTAGTCTCCCTGAGATATTAGGGACCTTCGGGTTCTTGATTTCCTGCAGACTAGTGGTCCTCGGTGGGACCTCGAAGTTAGGCATCGTCTATTACTAAGGACCTATAGTGGACTTTAGGCTTGTTTTGGCCTTGATTGCTTAGTTAGGTTTCTAACCTTCCTTATTCTCACACTAGATTAAGGACTTCATCTCCTCTCCTCTCCTCTGAGTCATTCTTTTCTCATCTTAATGTCTCTGAATCTTCTCATGCTTAAACGAAAAACATGAGGTATAGTTTAAATTTGAAAGACTTTAAACTTCAAATTTGTTAACAATTGTATTTTAACGGTTGTATATATCTGTAAGGTGTCAAGCCCCCAGAGCAAAGGGTCAAACAACCAATCTTCGATCAACATTAATTCGCTTCCAAGTAGGTGCAAAATGTTGTATCAATGTATGGTAGGTAGGGAAGCACAATCCTTAAGTACCTGGGAGTTGGAGGGGGATAAAGGGTTGCCTCCGGCTTTGTACGTCACCAAAGAGGATATCATGCAGTTCTTGGCGATGGATTCGTTGTGTATCATGATTATCGACGTGCAAGTGAAGTAAGTGTTTTTTGTATACAATGAAAAGTATTGAATAATTTTTCGAAACTGTAATAAAGTATAATTTTTATACTTGTAGACATCTTTATGACGCCAGAAGGTCAATCTTTCCCGACGATCAAGTATTTGGATTTATCAGTCCATCTACATATATATACGGGAATGACGATAAATCGGGTCAGCTTGGGACATTCATTAAAGAAGAAGACAAAAGATATTATCTGCCCCATTATCATGAGAGGTAAACTTTGTAATTCAAAGTGGAATTTTATTTTGTAATAAGCTTCTAATTATATATATAACAGGGCTCATTGGATGCTTGTCGTTGTATGCCCCACGACTAATTCGGCATATTGGTTTGATCCGTTGGGGTCGAATAAACCAATGGACTCAATAAAGAAACTTCTAAATTTGTAAGTTCGTTTTAGTCGTGGGAAAAGTAATTTGTGTATGCTTTCAATGAGAGGTAAACTTTCAATTGTGTATGCTTGTATGTTTGTATTTGTGCAAGTTGGAAAATGTGTGTTTGTGCTTGTATGTACATGTGGATGAAAGTGTGAGCATCTGTGAACGAATTTGGTGCAGGTTGTATGTACACGAATACGATGACTAAAAACAAGTTTGCAGGATGCTATTTTTTTGTCCAGGTTTAGGAATAGACGTCAGATATTTATAATTGCGGACATCAATTCCTCTGAAGAAAAGAATAAACGTCGTCTGTTAGTTCATCGACGTCTATACCTAAATAAAAGACGTCGGTTAGATATAAAGGACAACATCTATTATTAAAGAATAGACGTCGGCCTTATGTAGAAGCCGACGTCTATTCCTAAAGAATAGACGTCGGATATTGGCCGTCCAACGTCTATGTATAGACGACGCACGCATACACGTCGGATCTGGGAGTGCTTATATCCGACGTATATACCCTCGTACATCCGACGTATATGCCCTTTTTTGTAGTAGTGCGGTAGTCCAAAACAAGAGGGTTGGATTGGTCTGATTTAAGCATACGGATGACCGAATAGGGTTCGGATCACCGTTCACCAATTTCCAGTAACAATTTTCAATTTTGCCCTATTTAATTTCGGTTATCCGAATTAATCCATTCGGTTCACCGTTCCAAGGTGGACAGTAAGATTGTTTGGGCTCTGATTACTGTAGTTCAGTTTGTTGGCTTTTTGGCCTTAATCTTTATTTAGTTTTGATGATTAAATAATCTAATCTTAATCTATATTTAATCAATCAACCTAGACAATCAAAGTAAGCAAACATGAATACATGCATTGCATACATATTCGTGTACTTGCGATATTCTTAATAGGTTGACGATGAATCAAGCTAAGGAGCTTTGGGACAAGAAGATAAAGACTCAAGACATGTAATCAAGCTTTGGACCAATATGTAATTTAGTATAATTTGAGTCCTTAGGAATAATGTAAACTTGAGCACATTAGGATTTTGTCCCGTATCCCCACAGTTAACCTAACCCCTCTCGGTAAAGCGAATCCTGTAGAGTTCGGTCCACCAAACACCTTGCGGTCAACTGTGTAGAATCCTTTAGGTGTTCCCTGGAATAACCACCTCGGTATACCGAACCACCTTCGGTAGACCGAATTAGCCTGGACCGGTTTTGGACTTTTGCTCCAACGGTCATATTTAAATCTTGACCTAAAGCCCAATTGACTTATCCCCGGCAACGGCGCCAAAAACTTGATGAGAATTTTATTTATACCGCAAGTGCACGGCGTCAATGGATACGTGGCAAATACGGGTCGAACACAAGGAGGGAGAGATTCTGTTTTTAGTGTGATTTTCGATTAAGGAGAAGAAGGAGAGAAGAAATAAATTTGGTTTTGAGATTTTTGGGTTTTAATTATGTAAAGCAAGAAACAAGAACAATTAAAACTAAAACAAGAACAAAGAGGTGAATTCCGTCGGGTGGAGGTTTAGATTTAGGTTTTAGATTAGAAAATTCAGAAACTTATAATAAATCATGTTAGTTATGAAGCATTACATGATAAATGATTTAACACAAACTCAAGTAATCAAAATATACTAACACAAAATTAAAATAATAACTTTTATTCGTCTTCTCTTCACCCTAAATCCGTCACCTCCACCCTTTGGAAAGAGTTAGAAACTCATGGAGGGAGGAAGAAGGGGTCCTTGAGACATTACAAAAGAAAACTAAAAGTAAGAAATAAAAGACAGAATTTTATTAATGAAAAGAAGAATACAAAACTAAGATTAAGAATAAAAACTACCACCAAAGACTAAGGACCCTTCTAACATCGTTCTTGGGTCTATTTATAGTTGCTACAAGGGATCTAGGTATAATATTGGAAAGTACACGTGTCCAGACACGACTGGACGAAATTGGGAGACGCGGATCGATTCTTGGGCGGCGGAAACGCCGCACATTGTGTGTGTGGTGCGGCGGAAACGCCGCACAAACTGGCCTGATTTTGTCCGGATTTTGGTTGAATGTTTATGGTATGATTTGATCCTTCTTTGCGCGTCTGGATTGATTCTTTCCATTCTTTTGAGCTCCGGATTAATTCCTTCATATATTTGGAGATACACATTGATTTTTCTATATATTTTCTCCAAGATAATAAAAGATACTCGTGATTTGCAATTAGGTCCTTGTCTTTTTGCAATTAAGTCCCCGGCTACTTTTGTGCTCAAGTCCTTGCTCTTTTTGTAATTAGGTCTTGAATGCTTTTATGCTTGGATACATTTCCATTTGTAACCCGATAAACTTGAACTTGGTCTTTATGATAGAAATGAATCTTTTGCACGCGTTTATGCTCGGGATGTGGGTAAATTGCATTCAGGTCCCTGTATTCTGTAAATAAGACTAAACACATACCTTAGTAGCATTTATTGATGTAAAAGTAATCTAAATGAAAGACATATGATGCAATGTATGCAATGCATCAGTCCACCAAACACCTTGCGGTCAACTGTGTAGAATCCTTTAGGTGTTCCCTGGAATAACCACCTCGGTATACCGAACCACCTTCGGTAGACCGAATTAGCCTGGACCGGTTTTGGACTTTTGCTCCAACGGTCATATTTAAATCTTGACCTAAAGCCCAATTGACTTATCCATATTCGGTACACCGAACTTCATTCGGTCAACCGAATCATATTGCTTTAGGAGCCCAACGGCTATTTAACTTGACCGTTATTGGTAAAACAATTTCCCACGCATTGTCAGTGCAAAATCCGCGCTAACTTCGGTATACCAAAGTATAGACGGTCAACCGAACCTAGCATTAACAGAACCCTACCAATCTTACTGTCCAGTTTGGAACAGCTAACCGAATGGGTTTCGGTAAACCGAATAGTATTAGGGTTGCTAGTTAGAGAGCTACTGGAGTTGAGTGAGCGGTTAACCGAATAGGATTCGGTAAACCGAAATGACCATATTCGGTAATCCGTTTGGTTAACGGTCTACCGAGGAGCATGCAAATTCTGCCCGAACGTCTGTCACTTCATCACTTTTCATGGGTCAACTTTCTCACCTACTCCCTAACGGCTCTTAGAGCTTTGAAGCCTATATAAGGACCTCATTAGAAGCACAACAAAAGCACTACACTCTCCAAACATCAAGTATCCTTGTGCTATCTTTCCCAAACCTTCAAAGCTCAAATCCTATACACTCAAGCCAAAACTTCACCACTTGTATTCCTAGATCCATATCATAATACAAGTGTGCTCAAAGTTAGAGTGTCATAATCAAGAAGTGTGATTCATTCCTTCATCCAAATCACAAGAGTGGTAATAGCTTCGGGGAAGGTGTTCGCAAGGCTCGTTGTTTGTAAAGGCGTTGATTCTCGGCCCGGTAACGGAGATCAAATAGTGGAAACCACAAGCGAGGCTCGAGGGATGAGTGGGGCGGTGGGGCTTGTGAGTGAGGACTAGGACCCGGGGAGGGTGCCTAACCTCGTTACATCGGGCGTCGACTACAACGTGGTTTGCAAGTTCTCTAACTCTCATCTAACCCTTGCATGATTAGTTGTTAGTTTCGTAATTAAGTTTTAATTCCGCACTTTAGTTAATTACGATCACTAGAGGGCCCCATACGATCCCCACATTTGGTATCAGAGCCTTTTAGCTAAATTTATTTTCTTAATCGAAATATTAGCATGGCTCAATCTAATCATAGTGAGGGGTTTATCAACTAATAACCGCCTCTTTTTAATGGCCTAAATGATGATTATTGGAAAAAGAGGATGAAAATTTATTTGCAATCACATGATTTAAAATTTTGGTCTTTTATTTTAAAATCATACACCCCACCAAATGATGATGAGATTATTTCATTAACCAAACCCAAAATTAAGGAGGCAGAAATTAATGCCCGCATTATGAATATGTTATATTGTGGTCTTAATGAAAATGAATATAATCGAGTGAGAGGGTGTGAGAGTGCTTATGAAATATGGCATACTTTAGAAATGCATCATGAGGGATGCACTAGATTAAAAGAAACTAGGATTAATCTACTCATGCATAAGTATGAATTGTTTCATATGCTACCCGGTGAAAACATAAGCGAGATGCACACTCGCTTCACCGAGATTATTAACTCCCTTAGTGCTCTTGGAAAGATTTTTAGCAAGGGAGAAATGACAAGGAAGATTCTTCGGTCTCTCAACGACGATTGGGAGGAGAAGACGACCGCCATCGAAGAAGCACAAGATCTCACCAAATTATCGACCGAGGAGCTAATGGGTAGTCTCATCACATATGAGATACAAATGAAAGACCGCAATGAGAGAGAGTCAAGAAATCCTTGGGGCTACACGCCGTCGCCAATTCGATCAAAGAAGATAGTGATACCGAGGAACAATTGGTGACACGTCAATTTAAGGAATTTCTCAAAGAAGAGAAAGAAAGGAAAAAGGATAAGAAGAAGAGCAAGAGAAAAGAGAAGAAAAAGAAAGCTCTTAAAGCTACTTGGGACACTTCATCATCTTCATCAATTGAAGTCGAATTCGCCTCAATGTACTTCATGGCAATAGAAGACAATGATAGTGAGGTATCTTCTTGCTCTAGTCGCGATTCAATTGATTCAAATGCATATAATGAACTTCAATGTGAATTCAATGAATTGCTTGAAAATTTTGAGAAAATTTGTCAAAAGAATAAACTATCAAGAAAGAAAATCAATGAGCTACAATCTCAAATGGAATCTATCATGAATGATAAGAATGAATTACTTGCTAGTCATGATAAAATTGCATTAAAGAACACTCAATTGATTGATGAAATTGCAACTCGAAATGCAAAACCTTCATGTAGTGTTGATATTCAAGATCTAATTGCTAAGAATGTTCAATTACAAAAGGATCTTGAAAAATTCACAAGTAGAAAGAAAATGCTTGATATGCTTATCGGTAGTCAAAGACAATCTCTAGATAAACATGGTATAGGTTTTTATGCTAATAACTTTAAGAACCATGTTATTCACACTACTTTGAATGGAAAACATTTTGTAGTGAATAAAACTTCCTCAAGTATTTGGGCACCTAAAACCAAAATGGTTTGGGTTCCAAAAACTAACATGATTGGACCCAAGCAAAAATGGGTACCAAAATCTTTAACTGTAGGTACTTGAAGGAGGAAAACGGTGGTGACCGGATGAGCTTCAAAGAAAAATTTAAAACCGGTTGCATCACCGAATACATGTTGAGTCAATTCAAAGCGCCACGATGGTATAAAATTCGATTGATTCTAATCTAAATTTTAGAGCTTAATAGACATATCTTGTGATATAATTCATTGCATATCTTATACCCTATTCATTGCATATCATATACCACATCCATGATCATAAATGTCAAATTGCAAAATGGATGCTAAATAGGCTAAGAGGGAGAATACAAATGCACTTAATTGTTAATATTCATTGTTGCTATTTAGCCTAATTGATAGGGGGAGCCTAAAATTGCAAAATCATATAACTAAGGGGGAGAATTAGATATCTCTTACCTTTGCATCAAATGCTTAATGTTTTCTTTTTGATTGATGTCAAAGGGGGAGAAGAATTAGGATGAGCTTCAATTTTAAATAAACTATGCATGTTGTTAAGGGGAGAAATTTTATAAATGCATAGATTACATATATATTAAGAAACAAAACATATAGAAAGTGGAGAAATAAAATTGAACTCAAATATTAAGATATAGATTTGCCATCATCAAAAAGGGGGAGATTGTTGGCTTTTTGGCCTTAATCTTTATTTAGTTTTGATGATTAAGTAATCTAATCTTAATCTATATTTAATCAATCAACCTAGACAATCAAAGTAAGCAAACATGAATACATGCATTGCATACATATTCGTGTACTTGCGATATTCTTAATAGGTTGATGAAGAATCAAGCTAAGGAGCTTTGGGACAAGAAGATAAAGACTCAAGACATATAATCAAGCTTTGGACCAATATGTAATTTAGTATAATTTGAGTCCTTAGGAATAATGTAAACTTGAGCACATTAGGATTTTGTCTCGTATCCCCACGGTTAACCGAACCCCTCTCGGTAAACCGAATCCTGTAGAGTTCGGTCCACTGAACACCTTGCGGTCAACTGTGTAGAATCCTTTAGGTGTTCCCTGGAATAACCACCTCGGTATACCGAACCACCTTCGGTAGACCGAATTAGCCTGGACCGGTTTTGGACTTTTGCTCCAACGGTCGTATTTAAATCTTGACCTAAAGCCATTTTGACTTATCCATATTCGGTACACCGAACATTCGGTCAGCCAAATCATATTGCTTTAGGAGCCCAACGGCTATTTAACTTGACCGTTATTGGTAAAACAATTTCCCACGCATTGTCAGTGCAAAACCCGCACTAACTTCGGTATACCGAAGTATAGACGGTCAACCGAACCTAGCATTAACAGAACCCTACCAATCTTACTGTCCAGTTCGGAACGGCTAACCGAATGGGTTTCGGTAAACCGAATAGTATTAGGGTTGCTAGTTAGAGAGCTACTGGAGTTGAGTGAGCGGTTAACCGAATAGGATTCGGTAAACCGAAATGACCATATTCGGTAATCCGTTTGGTTAACGGTCTACCGAGGAGCATGCAAATTCTGCCCGAACTTCTGTCACTTCATCACTTTTCATGGGTCAACTTTCTCACCTACTCCCCAACGGCTCTAAGAGCTTTGAAGCCTATATAAGGATCTCATTAGAAGCACAACAAAAGCACTACACTCTCCAAAGATCAAGTATCCTTGTGCTATCTTTCCCAAACCATCAAAGCTCAAATCCTATACACTCAAGCCAAAACATCACCACTTGTATTCCTAGATCCATATCATAATCCAAGTGTGCTCAAAGTTAGAGTGTCATAAGCAAGAAGTGTGATTCATTCCTTCATCCAAATCACAAGAGTTGTAATAGCTTCGGGGAAGCTCCCTCTCGGGTTGTGAGAGGAGACACGGGCGAGGCGAGGGTGTTCGCAAGGCTCGTTGTTTGTAAAGGCGTTGATCTCGGCCCGGTAATGGAGATCGGATAGTGGAATCCACAAGCGAGGATCGAGGGATGAGTGGGGCTTGTGAGTGAGGACTAGGACCCGGGGAGGGTGCCGAACCTCGTTGCATCGGGCGTCGACTACAACGTGGTTTGCAAGTTCTCTAACTCTCATCTAACCCTTGCATGATTAGTTGTTAGTTTCGTAATTAAGTTTTAATTCCGCACTTTAGTTAATTACGATCACTAGAGGGCCCCATACGATCCCCACATTTGGTATCAGAGCCTTTTTAGCTAAATTTATTTTCTTAATCGAAATATTAGCATGGCTCAATCTAATCATAGTGAGGGGTTTATCAACTAATAACCGCCTCTTTTTAATGGCCTAAATGATGATTATTGGAAAAAGAGGATGAAAATTTATTTGCAATCACATGATTTAAAATTTTGGTCTTTTATTTTAAAATCATACACCCCACCAAATGATGATGAGATTATTTCATTAACCAAACCCAAAATTAAGGAGGCAGAAATTAATGCCCGCATTATGAATATGTTATATTGTGGTCTTAATGAAAATGAATATAATCGAGTGAGAGGGTGTGAGAGTGCTTATGAAATATGGCATACTTTAGAAATGCATCATGAGGGATGCACTAGATTAAAAGAAACTAGGATTAATCTACTCATGCATAAGTATGAATTGTTTCATATGCTACCCGGTGAAAACATAAGCGAGATGCACACTCGCTTCACCGAGATTATTAACTCCCTTAGTGCTCTTGGAAAGATTTTTAGCAAGGGAGAAATGACAAGGAAGATTCTTCGGTCTCTCAACGACGATTGGGAGGAGAAGACGACCGCCATCGAAGAAGCACAAGATCTCACCAAATTATCGGCCGAGGAGCTAATGGGTAGTCTCATCACATATGAGATACAAATGAAAGACCGCAATGAGAGAGAGTCAAGAAATCCTTGGGGCTACACGCCGTCGCCAATTCGATCAAAGAAGATAGTGATACCGAGGAACAATTGGTGACACGTCAATTTAAGGAATTTCTCAAAGAAGAGAAAGAAAGGAAAAAGGATAAGAAGAAGAGCAAGAGAAAAGAGAAGAAAAAGAAAGCTCTTAAAGCTACTTGGGACACTTCATCATCTTCATCAATTGAAGTCGAATTCGCCTCAATGTACTTCATGGCAATAGAAGACAATGATAGTGAGGTATCTTCTTGCTCTAGTCGCGATTCAATTGATTCAAATGCATATAATGAACTTCAATGTGAATTCAATGAATTGCTTGAAAATTTTGAGAAAATTTGTCAAAAGAATAAACTATCAAGAAAGAAAATCAATGAGCTACAATCTCAAATGGAATCTATCATGAATGATAAGAATGAATTACTTGCTAGTCATGATAAAATTGCATTAAAGAACACTCAATTGATTGATGAAATTGCAACTCGAAATGCAAAACCTTCATGTAGTGTTGATATTCAAGATCTAATTGCTAAGAATGTTCAATTACAAAAGGATCTTGAAAAATTCACAAGTAGAAAGAAAATGCTTGATATGCTTATCGGTAGTCAAAGACAATCTCTAGATAAACATGGTATAGGTTTTTATGCTAATAACTTTAAGAACCATGTTATTCACACTACTTTGAATGGAAAACATTTTGTAGTGAATAAAACTTCCTCAAGTATTTGGGCACCTAAAACCAAAATGGTTTGGGTTCCAAAAACTAACATGATTGGACCCAAGCAAAAATGGGTACCAAAATCTTTAACTGTAGGTACTTGAAGGAGGAAAACGGTGGTGACCGGATGAGCTTCAAAGAAAAATTTAAAACCGGTTGCATCACCGAATACGTGTTGAGTCAATTCAAAGCGCCACGATGGTATAAAATTCGATTGATTCTAATCTAAATTTTAGAGCTTAATAGACATATCTTGTGATATAATTCATTGCATATCTTATACCCTATTCATTGCATATCATATACCACATCCATGATCATAAATGTCAAATTGCAAAATGGATGCTAAATAGGCTAAGAGGGAGAATACAAATGCACTTAATTGTTAATATTCATTGTTGCTATTTAGCCTAATTGATAGGGGGAGCCTAAAATTGCAAAATCATATAACTAAGGGGGAGAATTAGATATCTCTTACCTTTGCATCAAATGCTTAATGTTTTCTTTTTGATTGATGTCAAAGGGGGAGAAGAATTAGGATGAGCTTCAATTTTAAATAAACTATGCATGTTGTTAAGGGGAGAAATTTTATAAATGCATAGATTACATATATATTAAGAAACAAAACTTATAGAAAGTGGAGAAATAAAATTGAACTCAAATATTAAGATATAGATTTGCCATCATCAAAAAGGGGGAGATTGTTGGCTTTTTGGCCTTAATCTTTATTTAGTTTTGATGATTAAGTAATCTAATCTTAATCTATATTTAATCAATCAACCTAGACAATCAAAGTAAGCAAACATGAATACATGCATTGCATACATATTCGTGTACTTGCGATATTCTTAATAGGTTGATGAAGAATCAAGCTAAGGAGCTTTGGGACAAGAAGATAAAGACTCAAGACATATAATCAAGCTTTGGACCAATATGTAATTTAGTATAATTTGAGTCCTTAGGAATAATGTAAACTTGAGCACATTAGGATTTTGTCTCGTATCCCCACGGTTAACCGAACCCCTCTCGGTAAACCGAATCCTGTAGAGTTCGGTCCACTGAACACCTTGCGGTCAACTGTGTAGAATCCTTTAGGTGTTCCCTGGAATAACCACCTCGGTATACCGAACCACCTTCGGTAGACCGAATTAGCCTGGACCGGTTTTGGACTTTTGCTCCAACGGTCGTATTTAAATCTTGACCTAAAGCCCAATTGACTTATCCATATTCGGTACACCGAACATTCGGTCAACCGAATCATATTGCTTTAGGAGCCCAACGGCTATTTAACTTGACCGTTATTGGTAAAACAATTTCCCACGCATTGTCAGTGCAAAACCCGCGCTAACTTCGGTATACCGAAGTATAGACGGTCAACCGAACCTAGCATTAACAGAACCCTACCAATCTTACTGTCCAGTTCGGAACGGCTAACCGAATGGGTTTCGGTAAACCGAATAGTATTAGGGTTGCTAGTTAGAGAGCTACTGGAGTTGAGTGAGCGGTTAACCGAATAGGATTCGGTAAACCGAAATGACCATATTCGGTAATCCGTTTGGTTAACGGTCTACCGAGGAGCATGCAAATTCTGCCCGAACTTCTGTCACTTCATCACTTTTCATGGGTGAACTTTCTCACCTACTCCCCAACGGCTCTAAGAGCTTTGAAGCCTATATAAGGACCTCATTAGAAGCACAACAAAAGCACTACACTCTCCAAAGATCAAGTATCCTTGTGCTATCTTTCCCAAACCATCAAAGCTCAAATCCTATACACTCAAGCCAAAACATCACCACTTGTATTCCTAGATCCATATCATAATCCAAGTGTGCTCAAAGTTAGAGTGTCATAAGCAAGAAGTGTGATTCATTCCTTCATCCAAATCACAAGAGTTGTAATAGCTTCGGGGAAGCTCCCTCTCGGGTTGTGAGAGGAGACACGGGCGAGGCGAGGGTGTTCGCAAGGCTCGTTGTTTGTAAAGGCGTTGATCTCGGCCCGGTAATGGAGATCGGATAGTGGAATCCACAAGCGAGGATCGAGGGATGAGTGGGGCTTGTGAGTGAGGACTAGGACCCGGGGAGGGTGCCGAACCTCGTTGCATCGGGCGTCGACTACAACGTGGTTTGCAAGTTCTCTAACTCTCATCTAATCCTTGCATGATTAGTTGTTAGTTTTGTAATTAAGTTTTAATTCCGCACTTGAGTTAATTACGATCACTAGAGGACCCCATACGATCCCCACACAGTTCACTATGTATACTTTTGTAAACCAAAGTTAGCAAGGGTTTTTCACTGACAGTTGAAGCTCAAATAGTCGTTGAGTACAACGGTCAAGTGCCACATGTAAATAGTTGTTGGGTTCCTAAGGTTAAGAAGGAATCGGTTGACTGATAGGCATTCGGTCGTCCAAATCACGACAAGTCAATTGGGCACTAGGGCTCGATTCAAATGCAACCATTGGAGCAAAGTCCAAAAATGGTCAAAGGTTATTCGGTGGACCGAAGGTGTTTCTGTCATCCGTCAGGACAATTCTAGATAGCATCCTATCGGCTACTGATGGGTATGAATCGGTTATTCGATAGGTGTTCAATTGACCGAGCTGCGAAGGTTTTGGTTGACCGTGAAGGGTACGGTATACCAAATCTTGACGAGACAGAATCCTAATGCTCAAGTTTACATTAAACCTAATGGACTCACTAAATATAAAATTGCATGTCTTGGTCCAAAGCTTTGATTACAAGTCTTGATTCTTGATGTCTTTGTCCCAATGCTCATTTCCTTGATTATCTTGATCAACCTATTAAGATGATTGCAAGTATACAAGTATGTATGCAATGCATGTAATCGTGTTTGCTTAATTTGATTGATTAGGTTGATTGATTAAGATTAGTTTGATTAATCATCAAAATTACTATTGATTAAGGCCAAAAAGTCAACACTTCCCTCATCTTTGGCCACAAGTATGACCCTTCAAGAAATGTCATTCTCCTCTTTTGGCCCGGATGCCCAACCCACTTTGTGATATGGCACAAATATTCTTCTTCCACTGGTGAAGAGAAGGTCATCCTCTACCTAGAATTTAGTGGTGTTACCTTCATTCACCATGCCCACTGACTGCTTGGCTAAGGGGTCATGTATTTGTCCTTCTTTGATCTCTCCCACGAGATCTTCTTGAACATTGGAGAGGGATACTAGATCAGTCCTTCTACTTAAGGCATCAACTATAAAATTTTCTTTCCCTGGTTTGTCCATCTTGAAGTCAAATTCCACCAAGAACTGCCGCCATCGGGCTTTCTGGGAACTTAACTTCTTTTGCATTTGAAAATAGATTATTGCTAAATTATCGATTTGAATCACAAAAAGTGATCCTAATTAAGAATTAATGCCTCCATGTTCTTAGACAATTGACTATTGTGGTCATCTCCTTTCTCTTGGACAATGTATCTTCTTTCTGTCTCATTTAGCTTTCTACTCTCGAAAGCTATCAGATGTCCTTCTTGCATCAACACCCCACCTATGATAAAGTCCAAGGCATAAGTTTGCACTTCAAACTCTTTGGTGAAATCCCACAAGACTAGAATTGGTTCCTTCATAACCTTCTTCTTCATCTCCTCAAAGCTGTTATGACAGATTATCTCTTGATGATTTTTTTGTAATAGTTCACCAATCCTAAGAATGAACGGAGTTTTGTGACTTTGGTTGGGGCCTCCCACTCTATGATGGATTATATATTTGAGCTATCCATCCTCAGTTTTCCTTGACTGATGATATGACCCAAGAATAACACTTCCTCTGAGGAAAATGAGCAATTATCCTTCTTCACATATAGCTTATTCTCCTTGAGCATTTGGAATACCCACCTTAGATACTCAACATGCTCCTCCAAGGAATTGCTATAGATGACAATATCATCTAAATAGACCACCACAAATCGGTACATGTAAGGATGAAATATTTTGTTCATCAATGTGCAGAAGGTGGCAGGGGCATTGGTTAGGCCAAACGACATGACTAACCCATCGAATGACCCATGCCTTGTGACGTTTGTAGTCATTGGCTCATCGCCCTCGACGATCTTGACTTGGTAATACCCTGATCTCAAATCAATCTTTGTAAAACACATGGCTTCCCAAGTCGATCAAACAAGTCCGTGATCAAGGGAATTGGGTACTTGTTTTTGATTGTCGCCTTGTTCAATGCTCGATAATCAATGCACATGTGAAGGCCACCATCATATTTCTTTTGGAACAACACCGGCACTTCATATGGCGCCTTTGAGGGTCAAATTTGACCCGCTTCCAACAAGCTATCGAGTTGCCTCCTCCGCTCCTCCAACTAAGGAGGTGGCATCCAGTAAGAGACCATGGCAAGGTGTTTAGCCCCTGGCTCAAGCTCGATCTCATGGTTCACCTCTCTTCTTAGAGGTAGTTCCTTTGGCAACTCTGGATGCATCACATCTGGGTTCTCCTCAATTACTTTTTGTACAACATGAGGGATCTCACCCTCTTTTGGCACACCATGTTGCTTAAGGGTTGCTAAGAACACATCCTCTCCTTTCTTGAATCATTTCACCAGTTGGATGACAGACACGGTAGGGATTGTTATGGGCTTCAGGGATATTTGTACCAGATGTGTGGCACATTTCTCCATGATGCACATGTAGTTCGAAGAAGGGAGTAATAGGGTGCTTACACTTCTTAAGAAGTCAAGTCCCAGTACTCTCTTGTGGTCATTCATGGGGACAATAGAGAAACATATATTTCCCCTCCAAGTCCCTAGATCCACCTTTGTAGCTCGTACCACCCCTTCAATAGGCTTTGCATAAGCGTTCACCAATTTGAGCTTCCCCTTTGTCTCTGTAAGAGGAACCCTCAATCTCTTTGCTTCCCCAAGAGTCATGAAGTTGTGGCTTGCCCCAGTGTCTACCAACATCTGTGTTGGTTTGCCTGCAACTTTGGTCTAATATATTTTCTGATAGAAGATTTGTGTTTAAGTTCAATCATTTTTTCTTGCTTCATAAACCACATTTGTGGGCATAGAAGTGTCTTTTAAGATCTTTCTTAAATTCTTCCCACGTCTCAAGTTGCTTACTTATGTTGTTCTTAACATCTTCTATTTTTCTTTTACACCACAAGGAGGCAGTATCAGAGAGATAATAAGAGGTGAACAAACCTTTTGGGTTTCCTCTTGCATATTCACTTCTACAAAGTATTGCTCCATGGACCATAAGAAGTTCTCTACTTCTTTGGCGTCTCTTTGGACACAAAACTTATTTGGATAGGGAATGTCCATCTTTGGTGATTCCTTTGCTCCCCATCACTTGTCAAGATTCTCTTGCAAATGGTTAGTTCATCTCTACGACGAACCATCGAGATACTTAGAGAAATGATTGAGTTCATTGAGAAATGATCGAAGTATGGGTTCTGGAGAGAGCTCTGAATCTTCATTAACAGCTTCCAAGCTTTCCCTACGCTTGTGAGCTTCGAACCAATAGTCAGTATAGTATAATGACATATTGACACATTCTCTTCCAAAGATTCAGAGCTCTCTCCAGAAACTCAACTCTGATCACTTCGGTAATTACACTTCTCTCCACTGGTAGGGCCAACATCCCTACCACGAGATTCTTCAGCGGCTGACCATTTTTGGCTCTCTGGATTCTTCCCCATGGTTGCCTTTCACCCAATGGTAAGGCTCTGATTCCACTTTGTTGTTGGCTTTTTGGCCTTAATCTATGTTTTGACGATTTAATCAACCTAATCTCAATTGTGATCATGTAGAGTAGCACACATGTTGCATTGCATATATATTGCTTTGTGCTAACCTCTACAGGTGATCAAGACTCAAGGAAGAAAGAAAATCAAGTCAAGACATGTAATCAAACTCTATTGAAGACATGTAATTTGCATTTCTTTGAGTCTTAGGAACATCGTGTAATTGAGCATACTTGAACTAAAAACAACTCAAACACACACTAGGTTCCCTATAGAAGTCAAACACAAAATTTCAGATAATTTAGACTTCAATAGATCACCCAAACTTAAACCGGAAAACACTTAACCTGAACTGTCTGCCCACATTCGGTCGACCGAAACAGACCTTTTCGGTCGACCGAGTGATCATATATTCTGTTACTGTTTAATTGTCCAAGTTCGTTCGACCGTCCAGACCTTTTCGGTCGACCGAGTAGCAACAAATTTCAGACCGTTTGTTTTGTCGTATTATACCCAACGATCGTATTCGTATTATCTCCGTATACTCTAAATATATTTAGTGTATCGGTCGACCGAGGACCTTGTTCGGTCAACCGAACTTAAGAAGACTCGACAAACCCAAAGTGCTTGTCGATTTTCGGTCGACCGTGGACCTTGTTTCAGTTGACCGAATATGATCTTGTTTGTCAACCTCAAAGAGTATGGTGTGAATCGGTCGACCGAACCTATCTCGGTGTTCGACCGATCCCTTAAGTGTACCTGAGTCATAGCCTTTGGCGGTCGACCGTTCCTTAACCGGTCGACCGAACCTTAATCAAAATTGTCAAATGGTCGACCGTTCAGCCCGATCCGGTGGACCGAACTTACTCAGAATTGGGTCCTGTCAGTTCCTGTTTTGTGTATCTTACACAATCTTTACCGAGTTCATCCCCAACGGCTATAACTCTTTAGGAGCTTATAAATAGAGTTGTAAAGCACATTTTAAAACAACTCTCCAACTACTATTTGTCTCCTACATTAGAGAGAAAGCTCCAAACACTTCAAGCTTCTAACCTTCCACACTTAAGTCTTAAATCCAATTCTTACTCAAGTGTGCTCAAGATTAGAGAGTGTTGTTCCACTCATTGTTTGTTCAAGAAGCAAGTATCCCTCTCAGACTGTGAGAGGAGGTGCCAAGTTCGGCGAGGGTTGTTCGCGAGCTTGAATATTGCAAAGGGGTTCTCTCTCGGCCCGGAACGGAAAGTGGTAGTGAAGTCGTGAGCGGAGCTTGGTGATCCGAGTGGAGCTTGTAAGAGAGGACTAGGACCCGGGTGGGGTGCCGAACCTCTATAAAAATCCCCGACTCCTTGTGGTTTGCATTTTCCATTCCTTTACTTGCTTGATTTGTTTTAAATTCCACTGCACATCTTTGATCGTTAAACAAGTAGGTAATTGGGGTTAAAAGTGATTAGAATTAGAGACCCTCACGATCCTACATTTGTGATATTCCTACTCCTCAAGTATGCACTGTGCCGGCACAAATCACAAACTCCCTCGAGTTGCTGAGACTTATTCATCACCTTCCCCATTTCTCAACTTAGCTAGAATGTTAAGTAGAGTATTCCCACACGCACAAACAAGCACAGAAAGGGACACTTAAGAAGGTTTGCTCGATATGCAACTATTGTTAGGATCAATGGCCCCTAATTCTAATTACTTTTAAGTTAATCTCTACTTGATTAAGCAATAAGATGCGCAACGGAATAAACAAACAAACGAGTAGAGAAAATGCAAACCACACAAATGGACTCGGAGATTTTTATAGAGGTTCGACCACCCGCCTACATCCTCTTTTGCAAGCTCCGCTCGACACTTCAAGTTCCGCTCACGTCTTCACTATCCGCTCACCATTTCGGGCTGGGAGAGAACGCCTTTACACATCAAGCTCCGCGAACAATACTCACGAGCTTGATTTCTTCCTCTCACAACCCGAGAGGGAACACTTCGGGTTTCACCAATATCCTTGCTTCTTTGACAACCAAACTTGTTGAGTGGAACACACTCTCTACCTTGAGCACACTTGAGTATGATTTGGAAATGAGTACTAAAGTGTGGATATGAAGGCTTTGAGTGTTTGGATTGATCACTCTAATGTATGAGGAAAATAGTAGTAGGAGAGTTGTTTAAATAAGGTTGGGAACCACTATTTATAAGCTCTAAGAGAATTATAGCCATTGTGTTAAGTGTGGTAAAAGATTGTGTATGACACAGAAAACATAAAATTCGACACACTGTTCTGGTCAAGTTTGGTCGACCGAATTGGGCCTAACGGTCGACCGGAGAGTTGGCTTTATGGCCTTAATCTATGTTTTGATGATTTAATCAACCTAATCTTAATTATAATCAATGTAGAATAGCACACATTATGCATGGCATATATATTGTATTGTGCTAACTTCTGCATGTGATCAAGACTCAATGGAGAAAGGAATTGAAGTCAAGACATGTAATCAAGCCATTGAAGACGTGTATTTTTGTATTTCTTTTGAGTCTTAGGAATTTATGTAATCATGAGCATACAAGATTTAAAATCTATTCACATAGATACTAGGTTCCTTTGAGAAGTCACACACAAAATCTCATAACATTTGGACTTCAATAGGTCACCCAAACATAGATCAGAAAACACTAAACCCCAACATGGACTGTTTGAGCTAAATTGGTCGACCGAACTAGTTCTCCGTTCGACCGATTGGATCAGTTAATCAGTTGGCCTTTAGTATCAAACCGGTCGACCATCGTGTGCATGTTGTTCGACCGTTTACACGTGTCTTGTTACTGTTAAACTTGTCGTATTATACCAACGATCGTATTCGTATAAACTTTACAAAACCCGAAAACACTTAAGCCACCAGTCGACCGTTTCCTTGACCCCGGCCGACCATTCCAAGACGTTTTCTTGAATCCCAGAGTTCCTGTCATTTTTCGGTCGACCACCCAAACCTCTTTGTTTGACCTACATGTCTTCAATAAGTTTAAAAGTTATTAAAATTAGGGGTCATTACGATTCTACAATTGGTATTAGAGCATAGGTGTTAAATGTCATATACTTAATCATGATTTAGCATGGCATCCACATCTAATCATGTAGAGGGATTATGCACCACTAGGCCTCATTTTCTTAATGGGTCCAATTATGACTATTGGAAGAATAGAATGAAGATTTTCTTAATCTCTAATGACCATACGTATTGATTTTTCCTTCAAAATCCCTACACATCCCCAAATGAAGCAGAGTTAGCCTCATTATCTATGGCCAAAATGAAAGAAATTGAAATGAATTTAAAGATTGTGAACATCTTATATTGTGGCCTTGATGATGGTGAATACAATATAATTAGGGGTTGTGAAACTGCATATGAAATATGACATAGATTGCAAATGCATCATAAGGGTGATAGCAAAACTAAGGAAACTCGCATTAGCCTCCTCATGCATAAATATGAATTTTTTTCTATGCAAATAGGTGAGAACATAAGCAAAATGAACACTCGCTTCACCGATATCACTAATTCTCTTTTGGTTCATGGAAGAAAAATTAGTGAAGGAGAAATGACTAGGATGTTCCTCCGATCACTCAACAACGATCGGAAAGATAAGGTTGTCGCAATTGAAGAAGTGCATGATCTTTCAAAATTAAAAATGGAGGAACTCATTGGAAACCTAATGGCTTAAGAACTTCAAATCAACCATCAAAAGGAGAAGGAACCCTCCAAGAACAAACACACATTGGCATTACATGCAAAATTTGATGAGCCAAGAAGAAGAGAGGATAATGAGGACATTGAAGTCCTTACTCAAGACTTTTTCAAATTCCTCAAAAAAGATAAAGAAGAAACAAGAGAAAGAAGAGGAAGAAGAAGTGAGCAGGGAGAAAAAGAAAAGGAGAAGAAGAGCGAAAATGAGAGAAGAGAAAGGGAGAAGAAGAAGGAGAGAAGGGAGAGGAGAAGAGCAAGAGAAGATGAAAGGAAGGAGGAAGCTCACAAAGCTACATGGGATGACTCATCATCATCATCCTCTTCCTTGCAAAGTAGAAGAGAGGTTGCCCACTCATGCTTCTTGGCTATTGAAGATGAACAAAGTGAGGTAGACTCTAACTCTTGTTCCACTAGATCAAATTCTTGCTCTACTAAATCATATTATAGTGATAACTCTTGTTCTAAAGAAGAAACATATACACATGATGAGCTTAAAAATGCATTTCAAGATTTAGTTAAACAATATGAGATCATTTCTGAAAAGAACAAAAATTCTAGAAAGACTATCAATGATCTCCAAAGTCAAATTAAATAATCATGAATGAAAAGAATGAGGTGCTTGCTAGACATGAAACTAATGCATTATAACTTGTTAGTCTAAAAGCAACACATATTGGTGTTGAACAATTAGATCTTCAAGCTTGTAATGTGAAATTAAGAAAAGATCTAGAAAGATTCACCAATAGAAAAAAAATGATTGACATGCTATTAGGTAGCCAAAGATAATCTTTAGATAAACATGGTTTACAATATAATACTAAATTGAAAACGATGGATCTTATACTACTTTAAATTGCAAGCATTTGTTTGTTAATCATAGTTCTTCAAGTGTGCGGACTCCTAAAACCAAAACGGTTTGGATCCCAAAAAAACTAATGTTCAAGGACCCAAAGTTATTTGGGTACCTAACTCTACGGGCAAGCTTGCAAAGTAAAATTCAAGGCCGGTTGCACTACCGAAAGGATATTGGAATCAACTAGAGGATCAAATTGGGTAAAATTTATTTATCCTCCTAAGCTTAAAGAATTGGTTCCAATAGGATTTAATATGCTTAATTGTCACTTCTTTTACTTCATTCATTGCATATCTTATAAATTTGGGAGAAACACATCCAATCCTAATTTTGTCAAATTTTCTAATGGATGTCAAAAAGGGGAGTGAAAACATCATGCTCATACGTCATATTGATTGATGTTAAAAGGGGAGAATAAAATTGAACTTAATTGCAATATCATATACATAGGGTAATGAAGTGCAAAATTAAGGAGAAGCAACTTCATTACAAGACATCCTAAAATTCTATGTTAAATCTTGTTTTTTATTGATGTCAAGGGGGAGATTATTACGGGGTGATGACTTGAAATTTGATTAAAAGTTGAACAAAAACTATGCACATCCATAGGGGGAGTGTTTATATGCATAGTTTACATCTAGAAGTTTCAAGTATTAAGATATAGGTTGTCATCATCAAAAAAGGCGAGATTGTTGGCCTTTTGGCCTTAATCTATGTTTTGATGATTTAATCAACATAATCTTAATTATAATCAATGTAGAGTAGCACACATTATGCATGACATATATATTGTATTGTCCTAACTTCTACATGTGATCAAGACTCAATGGAGAAAGGAATTGAAGTCAAGACATGTAATCAAGCTATTGAAGACATGTATTTTTGTATTTCTTTTGAGTCTTAGGATCGATGTAATCATGAGCATACAAGAGTTAAAATCCATTCATACAAGAAGTCACACAGAAAATCTCATAACATTTGAACTTCAATAGGTCACTCAAATTTGAACCGGAAAACACTAAAACCCAAACCATGACTATTTAAGCTAAATTGGTCGACCGAACTAGTTCTCTGTTCGACCGATTGGATCAGTTAATCAGTTCTCCTTTAGTATCAAACCAGTCGACTGTTGTGTGCATGTTGTTCGACCGTTTACACGTGTCTTGTTACCGTTAAACTTGTCATGTTATACCAACGGTCGTATTCGTAAAAACTTTACAAAACCCGAAAATACATAAGCCACTGGTCGACCGTTCCAAGATGTTTTCTTGAACCCCAGAGTTCCTGTCATTTTTCAGTCGACCACCCAAACCACTTTGTTCAACCAAACTCATAACACAACAGTGCCTGTTAGATTTCGGTGGACAGTTCCACCTTTTAGTTTGACCATTAACTTAAGTGAACTTAAGTTATAACCTAGTTTGTTTGATCGTTCCCTGCCTTGTCGACCGTCCCTTGTTCTGGATTTCCTTCCGGTCGACCAAACTTGCCTTGAATAGTGTGTTGCAGTTTTCTATTTTATGCACAACCAATCACCACACTTATCCCCAATGGCTATAACTCTCTTAGAGCTTATAAAAATAGAGGTTCCCCAACATTATTTAGACAACTCTCCTACTACCATTTGCCTCCTACATTAGAGAGATCAATCCAAAACTCCAAACCTTCAAATCCACACTTTAGTCATCAACTGTTATTCACTCAAGTGTTCTCAATTTTAGAGAGTGTGTTCCACTCATTTGTTTGTCAAAGAAGCAAGGACTTTGGTGAAAGCCCGAAGTGTTCCCTCTCGGTTTGTGAGAGGAAGAAATCAAGCTTGCGAGGGTTGTTCGTAAAGCATGTGGTGTAAAAGGCTTAATCTCGGTCCAGAACGAGATTGATAGTGAAGACGTAGGCGGAACTCAAAGGAGATCGAGCAGAGCTTAAAAGAGAAGAAGTAGGTGGGGGACCCAACCTCTATAAAAATCATCGGGTCATTTTTGTTGTTTGCGATATTTTCTTTACTTGCTTTTGTTTGATTATTCTACTGAATCTTTGATTAAGCAAGTAGGGAATAAGTTTAAAAGTGATTAGAATTAAGGGGTCATTACGATCCTACACGGAGTCCGTCCATAAATGGAGTCCACAAAAGTCCAAGAATAAAATGGTCGACCGAGCAAGGGACGGTCGAACGAAAATGGGTTATAACTTAAGTTCACTTAAGTGAACGGTCGAACTAAAATGTGGAACGGCTGACCGCTCAGGGAGTTTTGGCAAGAATAAATGATATATCGATTGACCACAAAGGAAAGTTCGGTCGACCGAAAAATGACAAACACTTTGTGTTTCAAGGGAAGTCTACGTTCAGTCGACCGGTGGTCAAAGTATTTTGGGGTTTTAGGAAATCCGACCGTTGAAGAAAACGACAAGTCTAACACTCAAATGACACATGTAGACGGTCGACCGGTCGAGCTGGGTAAATCACTATTGGGCTAACAGAATATACTGAACATTCGGTCAACTGGAGAACGTCTGGTTGACCGATTTGGCACAAGCAGTTTTAGGTTAAGATTTAGTGATTTTCCCGTCTAAGTTTAGGTGACCTATTGAAGTCCAATTGATCTGAGATTTTGTGTGTGGCTTCTTTAAGGAACCTATTGCGTATGTGATTAGTTATTTACTCTAGTATGCTCAAGTACACAAAGTTACTAAGATTCCAAAGAAATACACAATTACATGTCTTCAATAAGCTTGATTACATGTCTTCGCTAGAGTTCATTTCTTCCTTGAGTCTTGATCACCTTTAGAAGTTAGCACAAGGCAATATATATGCTATGCATAATGTGTACTACTCTACTTTGGATTGTTATTAAGATTAGGTTGATTAAATCATCAAAACATAGATTAAGACTATATCAATAACAACTATATCATTCACAAAGATTGAGTTACAATACTTGCATTACATACACACACTAAGTGCCCACAAATGAGGGAAGGGATCCCCTATTCATAGGAGAGAGACTCCCTCAACATAGTACACAAAAATGAGTTTGAATTTCTCCTATACTTAGAGTATACAAATGCGTTTATACTTACTTAGATATTTTAACTACACAACAATATCTCTCAAGTATCCAAAACGTGTTTTGTCCTAAACTAGCAAATATCTAGCTTCAAGAACTCCTACACATTCTTTAGGGTGCTCGAAAACGTGTTACCCTTGTCCTTTGCTTCCTCGTGGGTAAAGGCCTTTCAGGGTGCTCGAATGTTTAAGATTGTTTGCCTACATAATAGCCAAATCAAATAATGTGCTCGACGAGAAGAGAAGACCTTGCTTGCTTGTTGGTGAGTGGGTTGCATGTGAACCCCACACAATTTTTTTTAGTTTGCTCGGTAGTGCAAAGAAGATTGTGAGACATTTGTCATATTGTCATTGGTCTATTCTTTGTAAGTAGTTTTTGGGTGTAGAAGAGATAGTGGGACATGTATCATATTGCTATAGAAAATGTTTTCTTTATGAGCTCCTTTTAACACGTTCTTTATGACACTCTTGACATTGAGGGACATGATTTTTTCAAGATGCACGTGGAGCCTCTTATCAACTATTTAATTTGTTTCCACATTTGATGACGTAATATTTTAGGCGCCCGTTAGTTTCTTAATGCACGTGATCATTGACATTCCAAGATGCATGATGTGTGTCCCAGGGAAAAACTATGTGTCCCACAGGGGTTTTGTGTCCTAACGCGGGACAACTGTGTGTCCCACGTGAGACTAGTGCGTCCCATAACGGAACTAATGTGTGTCCCACGCGGGACATATGTGTACCTCGTGAGATAGATGTGGCTCCCATGCGAGACAAATGTGTATGTCTTGTTTTGCATTTAAAGTGTCTATTAAAAAGAAAATCAATAGTCTCTTACTTAATCGAAATCGTGTTTTTAAACAATAAAATAAAAAATGCAAACTAAAACATGGATGGTGACGTAAAGCGGTCCCATATGCACCGTCTTCGTGTATCAAGACTTTATTGCTATTGCTTCATTATTTGTAAGAGTTATATGTTTTTAAATAGTGTTTAAAATAATACCAACGACTATAATTTATATGTTTCTTGTGGTTTGTAACCTTTAATTTTCTAAGATAATCATTATTTTTAACGTTTTCTTATTAATTTACAATTTTATTAGTAAATAATGATAACTAATATTTATTCAGAAATTTATAAATAATAATGATGAATACATGCAATACTAATTAGGGGTGCAAAGAGATACAGATATCCGCTGATAATCCATATCCGTATTCTATTTTTTAAGGATATGAATATCATTTTTTTCCATTTTCGAGCTGATATGGATACATATATCGGATTTCAAGTTTTTGCAGATACGGATATGAAAATTTGAATTTTGGTGGATACGGATATATATATATATATATATATATATATGATTTGGTCGAATACAGATACGAATATCCGCACGATTAAGATAATAATGTTTTTGCCTGTATATGTTTATATTAGATAAATTTTCATGATTATTTTTAGTTTTTACTTAAAATTTTATTATTGTACATCAATTTTGTTACATTTTCTAAACGGCTATCATTAAGATATAATTTCATCCAACTTAAAAGGTACTTTTTTGTGAATTACCATGATACACACTCGTTATATATTGTATATATGTACACCACCATATTTATGTGTTTATTTATCCGTATCAATTAATAAAATATTTATTCCATGTGTGTACCCCTTTTTAAGGATATGGATACACAATTTTCTTATCGGGAAAAATCTGTATCCGTATATCAAATACTGATCCATTTACACCCCTGATACAAATACTAAAAATATGATGGTAAGTGGATAAAAAGTAGTAGATGAGGTGGAGGAGAGAGGAACAATGGGTTTGAAAATGTTGACGTTTTTAACATAAAATGTTAATATTGGGCTAAATTTAAAGTTTTAGGAATGTTTAATGAGAGGCCACGACATTTTGAATTGAAAAGATGCACGAAATGATACTCTAAGAACTGGATTTATAATTTATAGATGTTAGTAAGTACAAAATATAAAAAACTTTAAAATTTGAATCCGGTTGACATTGTTGAATTAAAAAGGAAAAATGATACTCTATCATCTATAGATGTTAGTAAGTATAAAAAAACACAAACTCTAAAATTTTGGGTAGGTAATTCTAGTAGTTGCCATTTCGTAGGCTTTGGTTTTAACGTTGCATTTCTTCTTTCAAGGTTCATAGGAGATTGTTCGCTATTTTAGTTTATCCTGATTCATATCACGTTAGTCTCATTAAATTCAAGGCATCCATAAACCAATTTCAACTGAGAAATATAATTTTTTTGTTGGCTGTGATGTTTTTAGTTATTTTCCCTTTAGAGTGTCGATTTAACTGATGATCGTACTTTCTTGAATTTTTTGTGTGTAACGAAATAAATGTTAATTAAATTAGACAAATGACAACGTTCATGTGTTTATTTAAAAGAGAATAAACTCGTTGGTCAATGGTCCCCGCTATAAAACGAATAGCCAGTGCCAGAGCCATTCAGAGCTTCACTGTACCCACTTCCCCCTTCCAGTTTTCCATTTGTTTTCCCCGCCACATTTTCCCTCTTTATCCTCCGGTTTTTTTACTATGGAACTTCGCTTTCTTGTTTTTCTACCTGCCACCTCTTAAAATATACATCTGCAATAGTAATACATCTTTCTATATCATTACTTTTCAAAAGATAGTATTACAATAACAAATCTTTCTTCATTCTTGCTTTGGGAAAAAAATAGTAGTATTTATTGATATGATTTGCCACGCTGAGAGCATATGTAACGGGGTCGTCCCGCGTAACGACTCCCGACTACCTGGTAGTCATGTTTTTTAAAGTTTTTTTTTGTTTTTTTTAAATTAGTTTTAATCTTTTTTTAAGGTTTTTTTTGAAAATACGTTTCTAATTTTTTTGATTTTTTCATTTTTTTCCAAGATCGATCCCGAAATGATGTGGAGGAGAGAGATGAGTTGTGGTTAAGAAGTGAATAGTGTAGGAAAGATAAGAAAGTTGGTTGGGAGAGAAAGCTGACGTGGAAGATAGAGAAATCTGATTTGGAAGAGATAGAAAGCTCATAACCAGGTTGTCCGGATCATGATTACGAACGATCTAATGTTTCTCCTAAAACGATAGAAGATAACATGGTTCTACACTAGTAACACTATAGTCACTACTAGTCTACTATACGAGGATAACTCGTACCTGATGAATTTATAATCTCACAAAAAATCAAATTTATTTACAAGAGAATGTATTGTGACTACTGACTGGTACCCCCTACAAAGTAATGAACTTCAAGGATTAATATTAACCATTTTCTCCTCTAAACATTAATACTTGAAGATTAATTTCTTCTACTAAGGGCACCCTTAATGGGTCGGGCGCGCCCTCGCGCCTGGCTCGAGCTCCATCCCCTTAGCGGGTAGGGCGCTTGCCGGGCGGGCGCCCGGGGCTCCATCGGGTGGGGGGCACGTGTTGACCCCCATTGGTCCACTTTTTTATATTATTATTTTAGTGGAGGATATGTTTGTAGGATCGTGATAGTCTCTAGTTCTAATCACTTTTAACCTTAATTGTCTACTAATTTAATCAATCAAGATATGTAGCGGAATTTAAACAAATAAACAAGCAAGTAAGAAGAGATAAGTAAACCACAATGTAGACGAGGGATTTTACAGAGGTTTGGCACCCCACCCGGGTCCTAGTCCTCTCTTGCAAGCTCCGCTCGGATAACCGAGCTCCGCTCATGACTTCACTAACCACTCCCGCTCCAGGCCAGGAGAGAACGCCTTTACAACACAAGCACCGCGAACACCCTCGCTTTCTTGACCTTCTTCCTCTCACAAACCAAGAGGGAACACTTCGGACTTTCACCGAAATCCTTGCTTCTTGAACAACAAATGAGTGGGACAACACTCTCTAAATATTGAGCACACTTAGAGTATGATTTGACTATGATCAAATGTGTGGAATTTAGGCTTAGAGTGTAGGATTGGGGAATTGGAGCTTGGGAGTTTCTCTCTAGTGTATGTGAAAAATGGAGGTGAGAGAGATGTGTAATTGTGTCAAAGGAACACCTATTTATAAGCTCTAAGTGAATTATAGCCGTTGGGACAAGTTTGGTAAAATATTGTGGAAGATACACAAAACAGAAACTTACAGTATGCATTTTTGCATATGTTCGGTCGACCGGATCGGTAAGTTCGGTCGACCGTTGGGAAGTTTAGGACACGGTTCGGTCAACCGGTTAAGGAACGGTCGACCGCCAAAGACTATGACTTAGGTACACTTAAGTGATCCGTCGAATACCGAGATAGGTTCGGTCGACCGATTCGTAACAGACTCTACGGGGTTGACAAATAAGATCATAGTCGGTTGACCAAAACAAGGTCCACGATCGACCGAAAACAAACATGCTGTTTGGGTTTGTCGAGTTATCATACGTTCGGTCGACCGAACAAGGTCCTCGGTCGACAGATACACTAAATGTATTTTGGGGTATATGGAAATAATACGAATACGATTGTTGGTATAATACGAAAAATCTAACAGTCGGACAAATAAATTTACACGGTCGACCGGGGCAGTAAAACACTGACAAGATTTATGATCACTTGGTCGACCGAATGTGGGCAGACTGTTCAAGTTTTGGTTTGGTGTTTTTCGGTCTAAGTTTGGGTGATCTATTGAAGTCCAAATTATATGAAATTTTGTGTGTGACTTCTATAAGAAACTTAGTGTGTGTTTGAGTAGTTTTTAGCTCAAGTATGCCCAATTACACAAAGTTCCTAAGACTCAAACAAATGCAAATTACATGTCTTGACTTGATTTCCTTTCTTCCTTGAGTCTTGATTGTTAGGATCTATGACCCTTTAATCGATAGAAAAATGTGGAATTAAGAATACTAATCGAAGGATTAAGAAAGAGACAATTGCAAACCACAAAAATGATGACACCGGAGTTTAAAGAGGTTCGGCACCCACACCTGGGTCCTAGTCCTCCTCGCAAGCCTCGCTCGATCCCCCGAGCCTCGCTTACGGTTCCACTAACCGATCTCCGTTCTGGGCCGAGACCAACGCCGTTTACAACACCGAGCCTCGCGAACAACCTCGCCTCGCTCGTGTCTCCTCTCACAACCCCAGAGGGAGCTTCCTCGAAGCTTTTACAACTCTTTGATTCTTTGATGTGGAAGTTGAATCACACTCTAACTAACACTCTATACTTGAGCACACTTGGATATGATATTGAATTGGATATGCAAGTGGTGAAGTTTAGGGTTGAGTGTTGTGGATTGAGAGCTTGAAGATGGAGAGGATTTGGCTTTGAGTATTGGATAGATAGGAAGTATTCAAGATGTCCAAAGCAACCAAATGAGGTCCTATTTATAAGCCTTCAAGCTCATATAGCCGTTTGGGAGTTGGTGGTGAATGGACCAATCAGAAAGCAAGATGTGACTTAAGCTCAGCCAAAAATCGAGACAGATTCAGTCGACCGTTATCCACACGGTAGTCCGAAACATTGGTCTGAACTATGAACTTGGTTGACCGATTAAGTATCGGATCACCGTTCACCAACCTCCAGTAGCTTTTATCTATTTAGCCCTAATTAAATTCGGTTCACCGTTCCAAGGTGGACAGTAGAATTGATTGGGCTTTGATCTACTCAAGTTCGGTTGACTATGTATACTTCGGAAGAACGAAGTAGCGTGGGAATTGCGCTGACAATGCGTGGGAAAATTGTTATATCGATAACGGTCAAGTTAAATAGTCGTTGGGCTGCTAAAGCCAATTTAGATTCGGTAGACCGTAGTGTGTACGGTCGTCCGAAGGGTCAAGTTAATTTGGGCTCTACGGTCTTGATTTGAATGCGACCGTTGGAGCAAAGTCCAAAAACTGTCCAGGGCTATTCGGTCGACAGAAGGTGTTTCGGTCTTCCGTAGGGGAAATTCCACAGAACACCTAAGTTTCACTGTTGGGAAGTATTCGGCTATCTGATAGGTGATCGGTGGACCGAACTAGGTAGGATTCGGTTGATCGAAATAGGTTCGGTTTACCGAGAGATGACGGCACAGAATCCTAGTGCTCAAGTTTACATAAAATCCTATGGACTCAATAAATATAAAGTTACATGTCTTGGTCCAAAGCTTTGATTACAAGTCTTGAGTCTTGATGTCCTTGTCCAAATGCTCATCTCCTTGATTTGATCAACCTATTAAGATGATTGCAAGTATACAAACATATATGCAACATGTAATCGTGTTTGCTCACTTTGATTGATTAGGTTGATTGATTAAGATTAGTGTAATTAATCATCAAAATTAATATAGATTAAGGCCAAAAAGCCCACAATCTCCCATTTTTGATGATGGCAAATCTATATCTTAATGCTTGAGTTTCAATTTACGTTCTCCCCTAATCTATATGATTGCTCCCCCTTCATATATGTAAACTATGCATGTATAAGATGCTCCCCCTAACAATGTGCATAATATGAGTAAATTGAAGCTCAATCCTTATCATTCTCCCCCTTTGACATCAATCAAATGCAAACACTACAAGCATATGATGTAAAGGTATAAGATTTCATAATTCTCCCCCTTAATTAGATGTTATAACATTATATGCTCTCCATATCACTAAGGCCTAAAAGCAATGATGTATGATATCAATTAAGCATGTAATATCCCTAGATTAGAACCAAATGTTAAAATAGACACGATTGAGAGGATTGAAAATATTACCCAACTTTTGATCCTCGATTTTGTATTGGTTCCAATCTTCTTTCGATAGCGACGACGGCTTTATAAATTCGATCCAAATGATTTCCTTGAAGCTTGGAATCAATCTTTTGTAGCTTGAGCCGATCGCTATCGATTTTCCTTCTAAGTACCTACAAGTGAAGATTTTGGTACCCAAACAACTTTGGGTCCTTTGACATTAATCTTTGGTACCCAAGCCATTTTGGTCTTAGGTGCCCAAACACTTGAAGAACTTTTATTCACAAAGAAATGCTTTCCATTCATAGTAGTGTGAACAACATGATTTTTGTAGTTGTTAACAAAATAGCCTACACGATGCTTATCTAAAGATTGTTTTTGACTCCCTATGAGCATATCAAGCATTTTCTTTCCACTTGTGAATTTTTCAAGATCCTTTTGTAATTGAACATTCTTAGCAATTGGATCTTGAATATCATTGCTACATGAAGGTTTTGCATTTAGAGTTGTAATTTCATCAATCAATTGAGTGTTCTCTAATGCAATTTTATCATGACTAGCAAGCAATTCATTCTTGTCATTCATGATAGATTCAATTTGAGATTGTAGCTCATTGATTTTCTTTCTTGCTAGTTTATTCTTTTGACAAATTTTCTCAAAATTTTCAAGCAATTCATTGAATTCACATTGAAGTTCATTATATGCATTTGAATTATTTGAATCAATTGAATCGTGACTAGAGCAAGAAGATACCTCACTTTCGTCATCTTCTATTTCCATGAAGCACATTGAGGCGAATTCACCTTCAATTGATGAAGATGATGAAGTGTCCCAAGTAGCTTTGAGCGCTTTCTTCTTCTTCTCTTTTCTCTTGCTCTTCTTCTCTTTTCTCCTTTCTTTCTCTTCTTTGAGAAACTCTTTAAATTGATGTGTCACCAATTGTTCCTCGATGTCACTATCACCTTTGATCGAATTGGCGACGACATGTAGCCCCAAGGATTTCTTAACTCTCTTCTCATTGCGGTCTTTCATTTGTATCTCATATGTCATGAGACTACCCATTAGCTACTCGACCGATAATTTGGTGAGATCTTGTGCTTCTTCGATGGCGGTTGTCTTCTCCTCCCAATCGTCGGTGAGTGACCGAAGAATCTTTCGAGTCATTTATCCCTTGCTAAAATCCTTGCCAAGTGCTTTAAGAGATTTAATGATCTCGGTGAAGCGAGTGTGCATCTCGCTTATGTTTTCACCGGATTCCACACGAAATAATTCATATTTATGCATAAGCAAATTAATCCTAGTTTCTTTCAATCTAGTTGAACCCTCATGATGCATTGCTAATGTATGCCAAATATCATAAGCACTTTCACAACCTCTTACCCTATTGTATTCCCCTTTATTTAACCCACAATACAAGATATTCATAATGCGGGAATTCATCTCCGCTTCCTTAATTTTGGGTTTAGTTAAGGATATAATTTCATCATCATTAGGAGGTGTGTATGAAGTTAATATGAATGTCCAATATTTCAAATCATTTGATTGCAAATATATTCTCATTCTTTTCTTCCAATAGTCATAGTTAACAGATTAAACAAAGGTGGCTTAGATGTGGATAATACTTCACAATGATTAGAAGTAGATGTCATGCTAAATTATGATTAAGTAAATGAAAATTAGCAACCTAATGCTTTGATACCAATTGTTAGGATCTATGGCCCTCTAATCGATAGAAAAATGCGGAATTAAGAATACTAATCAAAGGATTAAGAAAGAGACAATTGCAAACCACAAAAATGATGACACTGGAGTTTAAAGAGGTTCAACACCCACACTCGTCTCCTAGTCCTCCTCGCAAGCCTCGCTCGATTCCCCGAGCCTCGCTTACGGTTCCACTAACTGATCTCCGTTCCGGGCCGAGACCAACGCCATTTACAACACCGAGCCTCGCGAACAACCTCGCCTCGCTCGTGTCTCCTCTCACAACCCCAGAGGGAGCTTCCTCGAAGCTTTTACAACTCTTTGATTCTTTGATGTGGAAGTTGAATCACACTCTAACTAACACTCTATACTTGAGCACACTTGGATATGATATTGAATTGGATATGCAAGTGGTGAAGTTTAGGCTTGAGTGTTGTGGATTGAGAGCTTGAAGATGGAGAGGATTTGGCTTTGAGTATTGGATAGATAGGAAGTATTCAAGATGTCCAAAGCAACCAAATGAGGTCTTATTTATAAGCCTTCAAGCTCATATAGCCGTTTGGGAGTTGGTGGTGAATGGACCAATGAGAAAGCAAGATGTGACTTAAGCTCGGCCAGAAATCGAGACAGATTCAGTCGACCGTTATCCACACGGTAGTCTGAAACATTGGTCTGAACTATGAACTTGGTTGACCGATTAAGTATCGGATCACCGTTCACCATCCTCCAGTAGCTTTTATCTATTTAGCCCTAATTAAATTCGGTTCACCGAAGTCCATTCGGTTCACCGTCCAAGGTGGACAGTAGAATTGATTGGGCTTTGTTCTACTCAAGTTCGGTTGACCGTGTATACTTTGGTAGACCGAAGTAGCACGTGAATTGCGCTGACAATGCGTGGGAAATTGTTATATCGATAACGGTCAAGTTAAATAACTATTGGGCTGCTAAAGCCAATTTAGATTCTGTAGACAGTAGTGTGTACGGTCGTCCGAAGGGTCAAGTTAATTTGGGCTCTAGGGTCATGATTTGAATGCGACCGTTGGAGCAAAGTCCAAAAATGGTCCAGGGCTATTCGGTCGACAGAAGGTGTTTCGGTCTTCCGTAGGGGAAATTCCAGAGAACACCTAAGTTTCACTGTTGGGAAGTATTTGGCTATCCGATAGGTGTTCGGTGGACTGAACTAGGTAGGATTCGGTTGATCGAAATAGGTTCGGTTTACCGAGAGATGACGGCACAGAATCCTAGTGCTCAAGTTTACATAAAATCCTATGGACTCAATAAATATAAAGTTACATGTCTTGGTCCAAAGCTTTGATTACAAGTCTTGAGTCTTGATGTCCTTGTCCAAATGCTCATCTCCTTGATTTGATCAACCTATTAAGATGATTGCAAGTATACAAACATATATGCAACATGTAATCGTGTTTGCTCACTTTGATTGATTAGGTTGATTGATTAAGATTAGTGTAATTAATCATCAAAATTAATATCGATTAAGGCCAAAAAGCCAACATTGATCACCTGTAGACTTGGATTCATATATATGCAATGCAATATGTGTGCTTACTCTACATGATTACAATTAAGATTAGGTTGATTAAATCATCAAAACATGGATTAAGGCCAAAAAGCCAACAATGTTATTAGAGTTAATTGTTAATGTATTGGATATTTTTTATTAATGTGGGGTGATAATTTTTTATTATTGTGGGATCATTGTTTAATCACGCTTGCACTGTGTCATCACGCTTCGACTATTCAATCACGCGTGCACTATGTTGTCACGCTTGCACTGTGCATTCACGCATGTACTGTGCATTCACACGTGTACTGTGCAATGGATACCTCTATCTACTCCCAACTATAAATACATCTACCTATCTCCTTCAATTCCTCACATCTTCTTAGATTCTTCACTCTTATTAGCTTCTCATCTCAATGTCGGATAGTAATTCAAACCCCGTTCAATCCGACGATGACAACTGCAGTGAGACATTCGATCTGATGGAACGTGTTATTGATTTGGCCGCCCGGGCTGTGTATGAATGTGGTACACGTCCTAGGCTTCGTCGAAGGAGAACGAGAACACAAATAAAAATCGTGAACTTGGTTACAAACGCCTTTTGGACGATTATTTTTCTGACAATCCTATCTATTTTGATTCTCTTTTCAGGTAAAGATTTTGGATGCGAAAACATGTCTTTTTGCACATTCACTATGCCGTTGAAGCATCTGATGTATTCTTTTAAAGGAATGTGTTCTAAAAGTTTTACTTTTATATGTCAATTATTATGAATTGGATGTACAAACATTTTGTTCCTTGATTATGGTATTCGTCTTTTGGAAGTCTTAAGGAAGAGGCGCTTGATCCTTAACCGTAGAGCTCTAAAAGATAATGGTTTACATAAATCAAAAGTTATTCACAATCATGGTAATTAACATGGAACATTAATCACCGAGATAAGATTGTCGTATTGGTCATCGATTGTTTTAGCTCTGATACCACTATACGATTTCGTGTCCCTATGTATGTATATATTTATAAAAAAATACAACATAGAAGATCGATTTCATATTTTCATTGATTTTACGTACATGTATTTGTTTATTCTAATATCATGCATTCCTATACATATTAAAATAAACAAAGAATAGAGGATCATACCCAAAGGTTCTCTAAAACCTTTTCGAAGATCCGGAGTCGCGTTGCCCATTGAATCGCCCGCCGATTCGCCTCCAAGTGTTCACCAAACTGTAAACAAGATTAGAGAGAGGAGCTAGCCAATGAATCTCTAATTAGGCTTTGAATCTAGCTAATAACCCCTTTTTAAGCTCCTGAGATTTCTATCTCAAAAACTTAAAACTATTAAGAGATTTTCGTGGTGATTAAGGGAGAGATTAATGAGAGAAAGAATTTTTGCATTAACATAAACAAGTAAGATGATGGGTCCTTTTATAGTTCCAAATACATCCTTATCAAGAACTATTCTTTAGTCATGATCTCTTGCTTATTCTCTCCTAAAATTAATCTCAAATCACCACATAAGCATCCTAAAAACGTTTAATTAAATCTGGATTTAATCCAACCCATGATCTAATTATTCTTTTAATAATTCAGGCAAAAATCGAGCTTTTCGGTTGACCGAGAATTCTTCTCGGTGAACCGAACCATTCGGTTTTAACACATGTTTGGTGGACCGTGAGCTAGACGGTCGACCGAATATGCATGAGAAAAATTCTATGGAAAAATTCAGACGATTCGCGTCTTGCTCGGTCGACTGTTGACCCACAAAAATTTCTCTTGGCGAACATGCATCGGACGACCGTGTCACATTCGGTCTACCAAAAATATCCCAAGATATTCTCTCTCAGTTGACCGTTCACGCTCGGTTGACCGAACCCAATTGTCCAGGCACTCCAGACAATTTCGGTCAACCAATTGTGTTCATCCGTTCCCCGTTCGGTTTACCGTTCCGAAGACACATCGGTCAACCGAACCCTAAACGGTTCACCGTATTTGACCCCGATTTTGCCTTTGTCAAATTTTGGATTTATTTCCAACAAAATTTGATATTTTGGGTTTTTTAGCAAATTCATATCTTATGTAACATATTATCTTATGTAATATTAAATTATTACACCCCATAATATACACACCTTATATGAATTTATTATGATTATAATTATGTCAATTCTCATGACATATTGATTTTATTCGTTCACCACATGTGTCCCTTTTTCACATGAAATCCGACACATCATATGAACTCAAAATCAAGCTTCATGTTTCCCAGTTTTGTGGTCTGACCTATAGGAGAATCTAAGCTAAATCGGCAGCGATATTAAACACTTAATATCTCAAACTATATACGGTATCTAGCTACACATTATAGTTACCCAATTATCGTAGATGTCTTTGTTCCACTCGAACTAAATAAGATCCATTTAGTGATGTAAGTGCACCACTTGTGTCCGTCCTTGCCTCATGATATTAAGAATATATACAAAGTAGAAATGTGTCACCTTTGTATTAATTCATTTTTGATCTCTCTAAGCTAATTATAACTATGTAACTTAACTCAAGTTACATTGTGCACATTATAATTTTACTTTATCAAGGGGTCCACTAATACCATCACTCAATTAAGAGGGGCAACGATAATTGTTTGACTAGTTATCTTTTCCAGCACAAGTCATGTTCAACCAACTATTGCCTTTATCACTATACTCATTGATAACTTTTGACAATATTTAAATTAAGCACTTCTTGAGTGAAAAGCTATAAGTCTCATATCTTAGGATCCAAGACACAGTAAAACATTAATGACACAAAACACAATTCCATAATGTTTTACTTGTTAGGTCTATTCAATATATAAAAGTAATCTTTTCCTCTTTTATATACTCGTGTCGTCAATTATTTGTAGAGCTACAACAATCGATGACCATGGTCGTTTGAGATGAATGGCAGAAATGCGTCTGTTCGATTTCTTTGAGACATATAGACGTCGGATGTTAGAGATATCTGACGTCTATACCTCGACGTCTATATGCATGGAGTATAGACGTCGGATGTTAGAGATATCTGACGTCTATACCTCGACGTCTATATGCATGGAGTATAGACGTCGTCTGTCCATAATATCCGACGTCTATAGGTCGATGTCTATACCCTATAGACGTCGGATTCGTAGGGTATTCCAACAGCCGACGTCTATATGTCGACGTCTATACCCTATAAACGTCGGTTATACTGGGTATTGTACTAGCCGACGTCTATATGACCATATAGACGTCGTTCATAATAACAACCGACGTCTATTCTGTCATCTCCCTACTAGACGTCGGCCTTTATAAAGGCCGACGTCTATTTGGCGACGAGTAAACCCTATTCTGCACTAGTGCCAACAAAACAATCTTATCTCGGTGATTAATGTTCATGTTAATTACCATGATTGTGAATAACTTTTGATTTATGTAAACCATTATCTTTTAGAGCTCTACGGTTAGGGAGCAAGCGCATCTTCCTTAACACTTCCAAAAGACGAATAGCATAATCAATGAACAAAATATTTGTACATCCAAATCATAATAATTGACATATAAAAGTAAAACCTTTAGAACGCATTCCTTTCATTCTTCCAACGAACACCGAATGCAACTGGTAGAATGAGCATTTCCGGATTACAAAAAACAACGACAACAATACGAATGCTAGCCTATGGCGTGACAGCTGATGGGATCGATGAGTACTTACGAATGAGTGCAACAACATTTAGAAATGCCCTCCTCAAATTATACGAAGGTGTTATTAACATATTTGGCCCTGAGTATTTACGCTGACCAACTGCAAATGACTTGGCATACCTACTTTACGTTGGTGAGCAACGTGGGTTCCCATGTATGATGAGGATTATCGATTGTATGCACTATCTTTAGAAAAACTACTAGGCTGCTTGGAAGGAACAACATCAAGGGTGTTCTGGGAGAGCAACCATGATCCTTGAAATAGTGGCATCATACGACTTATGGATTTGACATTTCTTTTTCAGAATTCCAGGTTCGGGACTTGAACGTCCGACAACAATCTCCGGTTTTCGACGACATACTGGAAGGACGAGCTCCACCTGTAAATTATGAGGTAAACGGTGTTCAATATGATATGGGATACTATCTTACTGATGATATTTATCCACAGCGGGCCTCCTTTATCCAATCCATCATTCACCCTCAAACGTCGAAACACAAGTTGTTTGCTTAAGTGCAGGAGGCAACACGTAAAGATGTAGAACGTACTTTCGGAGTGTTCCAAGTGAAATGGGTGATCATCAATAATCCAACTCTCGCTTGGAGTAATGACATACTAGCCAAAATAATGACAATTTGCATCATCATGCATAACATAATTGTGGAGGATGAACTCGACTCTTACTCCAATTTTGGAGATATTCGCGAATTTATGGAAGATCGATCTGGAACTTCTGCTGAGGAAATACCATATTCGACCGATCGTATAGCGGATATTCACGAGTTTTTTGCCAATCAAGATCGAGTGCATGACATGAATCAAGATTTGGACCTAAAAGGCGATTTAATCGAGCACATATGGCAACACTACAGATGGAGCGGTTTGAAAATTAGTTAACGTAATTTGTATTGCAGTTTACGTAATATGAATTGTCGTTTGTTAAATTTGAATGTAATATTTCCGATTTCAGTGTATGTAATATGTACTGAACTGCTATTCGTCGTCGTAAAACTACTTAAATCGCCCGTAAGATTACCATTTTGCCCCTCTACACTTTCTACTAATATAACTCCTCATTTCACTCTTTTAACACAATTTTCTCTTCATATCACACTTTTATTCACCAAATAGGATGTCTCGGAGGCCAGGGAAAGAGCCAGCGGACACCCCGGACTACTCACATCTGGTAAATCACCTTGTTTATTTCAATTAATTTTAAAAAAAAATAAAAAAAATTGAGTCGGGCGACCGCGGGAGGCGGTTCCCAGGGGGAGGCGGTTCCCGCGACCACCCTCTCGTTAGGTCGGGCGGCTCCCGCGGTCGCCCGACCCATGGCACAGACGTCTGCGGGAGACGTCTCCCACGTAGGGCAGGCGTCTCCGGCAGACGCCTACCACGTAGGGTAGGCGTCTCCCGCAGACGCCTGGAATTTTTTTTTTAATTTTTTTTTAAATTGATTATAAATTGTGATAAAATTTAAATAAATTGAATATTATGTTAATAATGAGTTAAATTAGTTTAGTAAATCGTTTATTAATTATAAAATGTGTTAATTAATAAATAAATTGATTATTATGTTAGTAATTAGTTGTGTACGATTTTAGTAACGGATTATTGATTAATTGTGATAATTGCTAAATAAATCGATTATTAAGTTAATAATTAGTTTAATTATTATAGTAAAATCATTAATAAATTTGTATTTTTAAATTGAATTAATAGTCATCGGGTTACCGTGGAGGAAAAGGGAAATCAATTCCCTTACGCCCGGTACGTAGTATAGCAGACGAGTCAGGTCCTCGTCATCCACGTACACGTGGTATTTCTGCTTCAGTTAGGAGAGAGAGAGATCTGTTACGTCGTCGTCAGACACCTGGAGAGTCTTTCGATGACGAGGATGATTCAGATGAGGCGAGGAGTCACGACGACAGTGACGATGGGGGCCGATACGACTTGGGGCCACAGGAGGAGGTGGTACATCAGTCCGGTCGAGGACGGGGGCGACACGGTGGTCCTTCAGCTGAGTGGGTCATTAGGAAGGATCGAGGTGGCCGGTTTGTGACCGGTGATTCGAGTTCGTGCACTGCAGACGCCCGAGCTCAGAAGAAGAAGAGGGGTGATGACGAGTCTTGGATCGTCACGGATATTATTCCCGGTGGTCCTGTAGATGGCAGCGTCATTCCGAGTTTCGGAGGCCACGTCGCCAGACGCATCTGGGATGGCGAGGAACGGAAGGTTTTGAAGTGCCATAATCGGCACAGAGCCTGTACGACATTGTAGGCATGACGTTTAGTGATGACTGAGGATATGACGGCGACCGTGGTCGACAGTGGATTGGGTCACTTGCCGTACAACATGTTTTCCTGCATCGACATGCCGTTGATTTCGGCATTCGTGGAGCGGTGGCAGCCTGACACCAACACTTTCCACTTACCGTTCGGAGAGATGACGATCATGTTGCATGACGTCTTTCAGATTCTGCACATTCCTGTTGAGGGGCCCATGGTCAGTGCGCAGACGCCGACATCTGAGCTGAAGTTATATGTATCTGAGTTGCTGGGTGTCAGCCTGGAGGGTCTTGGGCGGGATAGCTCATTCTGGAGTGGCGGTGGTGTTAGTATCGACGTTGTGGACGAGTGTTGCAGACGGGGGCGACCACCACGGACTGAGGATACGCAGATGACTGCTTATTTCTTCTTACTGCTAGGCTGCGTATTGTTTCTCGACAAGAGCGGTTCCAGACTGAGACCACGCGACTTATTGGAGGCGAGGGACCCAGATACCATTGCTGATTACTCATGGGGGTCGGCGACGTTGGCATATCTGTATCGCCAGCTGGGCATATCCAGTCGCGCTGATTGTGGTCAGATTACGGGTTGTATTACACTGCTGCAGGCTTGGATATATGAGTATTTTCCTGCTTTCCACCCCCATCGTGAGCGGAAGATTGTTGAGCGTGGCCATCCTCGTTCGCGTATGTGGGCTGTCCGGGTGGAGGATAAGAGCGAGAGTCGACTTCTTTCTATTCGTAGACGGCTAGATCAGATGACTGCATCGCAGGTATATGATGTATATATCATTCACGTTTATTTAAATTTAATTTTATTATTATTAACGTATAAACGTTTAGGTGGAGTGGTTACCGTACGGTCCCGATCCTGCTGTAGCTGTGCCGAGGACTACATTTGCCGGCATTATTCGTTATAGGGATATCACAGAGCCTTATATACATGATCGCGTGTTACGTCAGTTAGGCTACGTTCAGGTGATCCCGGTTGACATTCCGACGCCCGAGCATGCAGTACGGTCTGCGACTGCCACGATGTACGACGTCAGGCACAGCGTTTCGTCTGCGGAATCGGTTTGGAGGACATTTCCGAGACTAGGACGACTACACCTCGCCGATCTGAGTCGTAGCCGCGACCCCTCCACTTGTGCTCCAGATTATTTGCAGTGGTTCGGTAGGTGCTCACATCCACTACTCGTACGCGGTATCATTCCGAGACCGGAGAGAGCACTGGATAGGACATGTGCCGATGCGGTAAGTTTATCTAATTTTATATTTAATTGTAAAGTATATTTTGTTATTGTACGCTAATTTTTATTTTACATACAGTGGATGAGTAGGGCGATACGGTGTACGCAGCCGTTCTTGCGAGAGAGAGACGTCATGCCGAGTGAGGCGACGAGACTTGCATGTACAGATTGGGATCGCCTGATCGAGGATTGGAACAGCCAGTTGGGCATTGCAGACCATGATTCAGATGCTGAGCTGTAGTTGTCTTGCTTTTACTTTCGTTTTGTTGCACTGTTACTACATTTGTCGGTATTTGCTTATGTTTATTTGTGTACTCTTGTTATTTATTTCTGACAAACATATCTTCTACGTATTTCTTTGACTATCGTATTTTTTAATATTTATTTTTCACGAAAATATTTTCAACTTATTTCTTTAGATATCAAATAATATTTAAATTTAAAATACGGTAAAAGAACAACACGATATAAGTAGAAATACACGATATATTATACATTACAAAAACATTACAACTTACAATCAAAATGTACCACGTAACCGGTTCCAATACTCCATCCTACTTTGGTACTGATCCTCCCATCCAACAACACTCTCATCTCGCATTTGATACCATAAGGTCGCTATAGGAGGTATTGGGAAATCATCAAGTAATTCCAAACGAATAAAATGTCTGTAACTCCCTAAATGAGCAATGACCAACTCTCTGACAGGCCTCGTCATGCCAGACGGACACTCCCAAGGTAGAACAGTAAGACACGGGAACAACGACCCTTCCGTTCCCACTGCGAAATACATGACCGCACACTTGTAAAAATTAGCAATAGGAAACAAGTCGGACCAAACCTCCATATAATGATCCTCGCCACAAACTCCCCCGCCCCAATCAATTCGTTGACGAGCCTCTCTCACATTGCCGAAATAGACACTCTCATATATAGGATGTGCACCTATCTCATTAGAAATCGCACGACGGGCGTACGACCAGTGCTCCTGACCACCATGAAAGACATCGGCAACACATCGAAATCCACAGTTGCCATCAGCACGTACGTCATTCCACCTATCCAGAAATGGTAAAATGATTCCTGGCAGTCTATCATTATATGGGAAGTTGTCCACGTCAACCCGTCCGGACACTGTAAGATAGGTAAATAACAATTAATTAAAACAACATATTTGGGAGATAATATATTCAACCTCATTTAGATTACTAATATATATTAAATAACATAACAACAAAGATATCGACATACCAGAAGATCCTGTGCCCGTATTCACGGACGATCGAGACGAATTAGACCGACGACCCCTGCTCCCAGTACTGCCAGACCGACGACGACCCCTGCTCCCACTACTGCCAGACCGACCACGACCTCGCTCAGCATACTCGAAGGCACTCGGGTCCCGACGTGTCGACTTTCCCCTAGGTCGACCTCGTACCTTAGTATTTTCTTCGGGTTCTCCAAAGTTTGACTGATCGGGGTGTAACTGTTCGTATAAAATACGAGAGGCACTACGAATTACTGCAGGGTCGCTCTCCGAGATCTCATCCACTAGCTTCCGAAAATGATCGGCGTCTTGTGCTGACCGATCAACAAACTCTGACATCTGGACTCCTTCTCCGATAACAAGTGTTTTCCAGAATGAATGAATCTGCTCTAAATAAATTCCATCACCTGACGCCAAACACTCGTACATGGTACAGGCACAATGAATCCCATGTGTTGTGAGGAAAGCACACCCACAACGATATTCAATTTGATCACTTATGTCCTCCATTCTCTTCAACTCCTGAGTCATTAACGACAAGCAGTGATGCGAAACTCGGTCATTTATATGCTGAAACAGAGGACCTATGTAATGTGCCAAATTTCGACGTTTCGAATCTTCAAGAAAGTTCCGAATATTCGTCAGCTGCATTTCAATAGACGAGTTCACGCGGTCGAAAAGATTGTCAAGAGCGGCAGTCGATGTAGTGATCCACTCTTTCAGAGCCGAATGTGCACTTTCCACCCTGCAGTTCGTAGTGTTGCCGAAATGAAAAACTTTATTCGTCCAATTCAACACGAATTTTTCCTTATGCACCAACCACGTGTCTTCCACATACTTCGTCAGCACTGGCCAGGATTTGAAAGAATCCTTCAGATTACGGACTGCTCTATCATAATCCGTCTGTGAATCAGAAATCATGACTTTCCTCCACCTTCCACGCCTGAAAATCTCTGCAGACTGCTTGTCCTTGCCGAATACGTGGTATGCGTAGTTGTACACGTCTTTGTTGATATGCCAGGTGCATAGTAAATGAGCAGAATCAGGAAAAACCTCTGCCACTGGTCGCATCAGACCCATCTCCCGGTCCGTAATTATTGCTGTCGGGCTGACAATATCCAATAACAGATCTCGCAACCTCTCCAACACCCACCGGTAACTAGACTCGGTCTCATCCTGCAAAATCGCATATCCGACGAGAAAATTCATGTTTGTTGGAGTAACCCCAACCATCTCAAACAAAGGCATCTTGTACTTGTTTGTCTTAGACGTCGAATCCATACAGATTACGAATGGGTAAGTACGCAACAACTGAACTGAAGTCGGATGTGCCAAAAATGCGTGAGTCAGGACATTAGTTTCTTCATCTGCCACAATCCAATGCAAATACTTATGCTGCACTGCCTCCCTGAGAAACTGCTGCGCGGGATTCCTGTCTTCAGATTTCGTCCTCCTCATGTACTCTCTGAAGTTGTAAATGTGTCTTTGATTCGGATTATCGTCCGGAAATTTCTTCTTTACCGCCAACAAAATGTTACGGGGTCTTGCTTGTGCCTCTGTCATATCACGAACAATTTGCTTTGCCCCAGCACTAAGTCCGCTGACCTGTCGGTGACCCTCTGAATAAACTGCCAATGGGTGGTTGTGCTGCCCAAAGATGCTACTAGAAACAATAACCCATCCATCACGATCTTTTCGCTCCACCACTTTTACCAAAAACCGACAACCGCAACCTTTTCTTTTCGTATTCTTTCGCAGTGCAATACTCGTATCACGAGAACCCATCTCACGTCTGCGATCGCATCTGAGGTAACAATCCATCCGGTTATCTGCTTTTGGTTTGTACGATGATATAACCAAAAAAAATCCGGCTCCTATAGCAATTTGTTTCGCCCATTTACAACCTTCCTTGATTGTTGTAAATATTTCTTTACTGTCAAAAAGCTCACTGTAATCTACTCCATCACCACCGAAATCTTGCAACGGAACATGAAAATTTTGAATTTAACAAAAAATTAAAAAAAACAAAAAAAAAACGGGCGGCTGGCTAAGCCGCCTCCACCTAGGTGGAGGCGTCTGCCTAACACGCCTCCACATAGGTGGAGGCGTGTTAGACAGACGCCTCCACCATGGTGGAGGCGTGCATCTAAGCCGCCTCCAGCTAGGTGGAGGCGTCTGTCTAAACCGCCTCCACCTAAGTGGAGGCGGCTTAGCCAGACGCATCCACCTATGTGGAGGCGGCCTAGCCAGACGCCCGAGTCGGAAAAAAAATTCCGCCCCCGTTACCTCGCCGGATTCTGGTGCTTCGCCGGACATTTTCGTGGTGTTTGTACTGGGAATGTGAGTAAAACTGAGTCAAACACCTTGTTTAAAGACACGGGACGAAATCGGTATTAATTGATTTGTTAGGGGCAAAAAGGTCATTTTTGGGGCGATTTAAGTAGTTTTCCGGCGACGAATAGTAGTTCTCAATATGTAATGTGGTTTGGTAATATTTAATAATAATTTTGTGATTTAATAGTAAAAATTAAATATTTTCGAGTTAAAGTAATAAGAAGTAGTAATTAGAATTATGTAAAATGTAATTTGTTAAATGTTGTGTAAGAATTAAAATTATTTAATTAAGAAATGATATTGAGGAAAAAGAGTGTATGGTGGCTGGGGTAGCCCGGACGTGGTTAAAGGGATTTTTTGGGTGGATGGGGTGAGCTGACGTGGCGGAGGAACAAGACGCCTGAGGTAACCCTGGCGCTGTTTAACATGGTCTAATGCAGCAACAACCGATTTCATAACAAAAGTCTACACCTTTTCATTTGTGATACTAACATAAGAAAGTTATACTAATAGATATTCATCAGTATGTTCGCATAAAATGTTTTATTAGTAATGGTTGCTGTGTAGGTCTAAAAAAAGTAATGCTAGTTAAGTAGTCAACCATTAGATGGATTTCTTAGTTGTTAAATGTGGTTCTCGTTAGTTCAACCTAGTACTTCTTCAGAGTTCGATTGATCTTCCTTGTTATTCAGTTTCCAAAAACTTTGTGGTCTGGTTGATTTCGTAGACATTGCTGAAAAACCTACTTTACAATTGTGATTATACGACCAATACTATCCCCTTTTCCCCTCTACTTACCACCATTACAACACACATGTATTTTATATAGTTTTTCCGTAGCAACATTTCATTGACCAACGAGTAATGACATCCAATCATTTTATAACCTCACTTTAGGAAAAATAAATAGATTATAAGAACATCATTAACAGCGATCGGGCAGTTTCCGGACACCCTAGTTTCTCTTTCAGCCACGTCAGCACAAACCAACTCCCCTACAAAATCCTTAACCATTATCCAATCCACCCAGTCACGCTACAGTATTTGTTGCCACATCATTATTTTTATTTTCTCTCTAAAACTCTTTCAACAATCAACAAAATCTTTTAATAATCATTATCGTAATTATTTAATATTAACAATTCATTCATTTTTAATTAACATTTAATATATAAATACGAAAATATTATTAAAATTTAGGAAACCGCATTACATAGTAAATTAACTGGAAATATAAAAACTAAAACGAAAAATACATCATTAAATGCTAAACTAAAATACGAAACTTAAATACATCAAGTCACATTTCCTTAAAATCGTTGTCATATATTGTCGATCAAATCGGCTTGAAGGTTCAAATGTGTGGCGCGATCACGCAATTGAACTCTCCTTCTCAAGTACCTAGTAATATCCACTACACGTTCAGTGGAATACCGAACCGGCTCGTTCACGGAATTTCCAGGTTGGTTGTCAACAAATTCGTTCCAATCTCCGAAATTACCGAAGCAATCACGTTCATCCTCCACTATCATATTATGCATTACAATGCAAGCTGTCATTATTTTGTTAAGCACAACCTTACTCCATGCAAGAGATGACTTCTTCACTATCGCGAACCTTGCTTGCAAGACTCCAAATGCACGTTCGACATCTTTGCGTGCTGCTTCTTGTCGTTCAGCAAATAACCTCTCCTTCAGTGTTTGTAGATGAACGATGGATGGAATGAATGCTTCCCATTTTGGATAAATATCATTAGTAAGATAATATCTCATATTATATCGAGAACTGTTTACCTCAAAAGTCACAGGTGGAGCTCGTCCTTCCATTACGTCGTCAAAAATCGGAGATCGTTGCAGGACATTTAAGTCATTGCATGAACCTGGTGTGCCAAAAAACGAGTGTCATATCCACAAGTCAGCCGACGCCACTGCCTCGAGGACAAGAGTGACATTACCACTACGCCCTTGATATTGGCCCCTCCAAGCAACCGAACAATTTTTCCACACCCAGTGCATGCAATCGATACTTCCCATCATGCCTGGGAACCCACGCTGCTCACCAACGTGAAGTAGTCGTGCTAAATCACTTGCATTAGGTCTTCCGAGGTACTCACCGCCAAAGTTGTTAATTACACCGTCGCAAATTTTTTCAAGTGCATTTCTTGCCGTGGATTCGCTTAGCCTTCAGTTTTCGTCCACCTCATCAACCGCAACACCGTACGCTAGCATACGGATCGCCGCGGTACATTTTTGTAGGCCAGAGATGCTCATCCTACCGGTGGCGTCCGGTGTACGTTGGAAGAAGACATCAGACACCTCAATGACACTCACAATGCGAAGAAAGACATGCTTTCTCATCTTAAATCTTCTCCTGAAAATGTTGTCAGGATAAACAGGGTCGTTAGAAAAATAATCGGCAATCAAACGGTTGTAACCAAGCTCCCTATCTCTATCCGGGTTCGAAGTTCGCCTTCTACTCCTCTGAGGACGTCGGTCCACCACTTCGGAGACATACTCCGTTAAGCAGTTCAACACTTGGTCGTAAGCTTCGTCATTGGATGTTGGAGATGATGAAGACTTCGAACTGGAAGACTTATCAGATGAAGAAATTGTTCGTAGATGAATGAGTGAGAACCAACCAGGAGGACTGCATTTATAGTTGCATCGAGTCTTGGACTTCTCAAGCATCGAGGACCTACAGTGCGCACGTGACTACACAAAAGACAAGACGATTGCATCGAGGACCTACAGTGTGCGCGTGACTACACAAAAGACAAGTCGATTGCATTGAGGACCTACAATGTGCGCGTGACTACACAAAAGACAACCCGATTGCATCGAGGACCTACAGTGCGCGTGTGACTACTTGAATATATATACCCCAACAACCTTACTTCTCTACTCACCTCAATTTCGATCTTACTTCTTCCACCCTCGTCTCACAATGTCCTCTTCAGAAGGCAATGGTTCACCATAGTACCGACGATCTTCACGTCGTCCACCCCCAACCCAACACTTTTTCCCATACCAAAATGTTCCATAACCAGGATTCCATCTGTCATACCAAAGCCAATTTACCCCACAACCAGGATTCCACCCGTCCTACCCAAACCATTTTTTTCCCATAACCAGGGTTCTACCCAGACCATCAATACCAACAATTCCCGCACAATCCATACCAACTGCCACCTCAGGAAGAAGGCCAAACCCAATTCCCAATGGGTATGTATACTCACCTCCTAAGTGCGAAAGTAATGCAAATGTAAGCCGCATGACACTTGATGTGAATGACGAAAATGTCGTTCAACCTACAAGTCGTCAAGGAACACGCAAACCTGCGACGTCAAGGACGCAAAAATTGTGGTCCACACAAAAGGATCAGCGACTCGTCTCGGCTTACATGACTGTAAGTGGCGATGTTGTGGTTGGGACAAACCAAAAAATGAGGTTCTTCTGGAGATGTGTAGAGCGCATCTTCAATGAATCAGGCGAGCCAGGTTCAATAGAGCGTAACGATGAGTCATTGAAGGGACGATGACGGCGTACATCACCGGCTGTGAACCAATGGGTCAGTTGCTTCGACCAGGCGGTGCGGAGGAAGAGAAGTGGTTACAACGAGGATGATGTCATCCATGATGCGCACACCATCTACGAACGAACACACAACACCAAATTTCAGTACATGCATGTGTGGCTTATGTTACGCAGGTACCCTAAATGAGAGTCAGTTGCGCTTGGACTTCCCACTGGAGACGTCGATGTAGAAAGTCCGGGGAGTTTCAGCAGCGGGAAAAGAAAAAGCACCGACGACGATGGGAGTCACGCAACACCGTCAACAAATGAAATGGTGTTCGAACCATGTCCTCGTCCTGATGGTGTTAAAAAAGCCAAAAAAAAAGAAGAGCAAACAACCACTTCAAGCGCAACTCGATCCCGATGTGTTAGAATTGGGGAAACAAATTTAATATAGCGCAAAAGTGAGAGAGGAAAGTTACTTGCTCTACGAAGAACGGGTGGAGAGAAAACACATTGAAGCTGAGGTGAAGTTCCAAAGGGAACTCAACAGCAAGAAACTCGACGCCCTATTATCTCTGCTGAAGAAGGAAAACAATGACGAGATCGATAAAGAGACACTTGCTGAACTCAAGGCGTTGGCCAAATCAGAAGGATTTTCTGTAGGTGGTTTGTTTTCATTTAGACTTAACTAAATGTATGTTTCGTAGTTTATCAGTATTGTGGTAGTTTAAATTTCACAGTTTATCTGTATTCTAGTAGTTTATCGGTAGTTTAAAATTAGTAGTTTATGTATTGTATTTCGTTTTCGAAGTTTATGAGTATTGTACTACCATTTCGTATTTTGTATATGTTTTTTTTAATTTACTTTTATCTAAATAAATAAAAAAACAATTTAATTAATAATAAAATAAATTTTCAATTAATTTTCAAAACCTAATTAATTTAATTACAATTTAACTAATCAATACATTAACCTAATTATATATAACTAATCTTTTTCTTTATAACAAAAAAACTAAACAAAAAATATATTTAACCAATGGGTGGCCCCCGCCCGGGCGCGCCGAGGGTTTTTCGGGCGCCCGAAAAAGAGCACCCGTTAAGGATGCTCTAACATCTACAAAAAAAAAAACCACTTTTATCAACCGAAAAAATATTGTCCCCCCAAAACCAGCAAAACCCTCGGAATTTTGAAAACTAATAACACTCATGACTCAGTCTTAACTAATGAGGACCCAATTTCATAATCCATCCACATCCGTGTCACTAGAAATAATAATCCCAACTCCAAAATCCTAATCACATTCATATACCTCCCCAAAACCTCCCCTCCCCACTCCACCTCTCCTTCCTCCTCCCTCCCCAAATGAAAAAAAAAGAAAAGAAAAAAATGGAGACCCTCATCCCACTCCTCCTCCTCCTTCTCTCCATCCCGACCACCCTCGCCGACGACCTGACCGCCCTAACTACCTTCAGAACCACCCTCGTCGACCCCTACGACGCCCTCTCTTCCTGGACCCCAACCACCCCAATCTGCTCCTGGCGAGGCATAACCTGCTCCAACCAATCCATCACCTCCCTCCGCCTCCCCCGCCTCGGCCTCTCCGGCCACATCTCCCCTTACCTCTCCCTCCTCCCCCACCTCCGCAAACTCTCCCTCCGCTCAAACAACCTCTCTGGCCCCATCCCCACCCTCCCCGCCAACCTCCTCTCCCTCTTCCTCCAGTACAACTCCCTCTCCGGTCCCATCCCGTTCCTCTCTTCCTCTCTCCAAGTCCTAAACCTTGCCGGCAACAACTTCTCCGGTCCTCTTCCGACCCCTCTCCCCCTCTCCCTCCGCTACGTGGATTTCAGTTCTAACTCTTTATCCGGCCCCATTCCGGCGTCTCTTCCGGCGAAGCTGCAGTTTGTTAATCTTTCTTTTAATAAACTCACCGGGACGATTCCGGTCGCCGTCGGGGATCTTTCGGAGCTGTTGTATCTGTGGTTGGACTGGAACATTTTGGAAGGTCCGCTTCCGGCGGTTCTTGCCAACTGCTCTTCGCTCATGCATTTGAGTTTGAGTGGAAACAGCTTCTCCGGCGTGTTTCCGCCGCCGATCGCGGCGGTGCCGGATCTCCAGGTGCTGTCTTTGTCGAATAATGAGCTTACCGGGGCCGTACCGTCGTCGGTGTTTTCGAATCCGAAGCTGAGGATCGTGCAGATGGGGTTTAACAGGTTCAGTGAGGTTGTTGAGCCTTCTTTGCCGCCGGCGAATGTTCTGCAGGTGCTGGAGTTGAACGATAATGAGATAAAAGGTGGGTTCCCCGGGTGGTTGACGAATGTGACTGTTTTGACGATCTTGGATGTTTCTGGGAATGGGTTGGTTGGGTCGGTTGGGAAGGAGATTGGGAGGTGGGCAGGGATGACGGAGTTGAGGGTTGGACGGAATAAGTTGGAAGGAAAGGTGCCGGTTGAGATCGGGAGGTGCAAGTCGTTGCAGGTTCTTGATTTGGAAAACAATCGGTTTTCCGGTGAGGTTCCGGAGGAGGTTGAGGGGTTGGTGCGGTTGAGGGAGCTTTGGCTTGGGAGCAACCGGTTTTCCGGGGAGATTCCGGCAGTGATCGGGAATCTTTCTGATTTGAGGGTTCTCTCAGTTCACGGAAACACGTTCGGTGGGGGTTTGTTGGAGGACTTGTTTCGGTTGAGGAATCTGACGGAGTTGGATGTGTCAGGGAATGTGCTCACCGGGAGGATTCCGGAGAGTGTTGGGGATTTGGTGAGGTTGCGGAGTTTGAATTTGAGCGGGAACGAGCTTGTTGGTGGCGTTCCAGCTTCTGTCGGGAATCTCTGGGGATTGAAGGTGTTGGACTTGAGCCGGCAGAAGAATCTCTCTGGTGATCTCCCGAATCAGTTGTTTGGTCTTCCGAATCTCCAGGTAATGTCTTTGGCTGGGAATCGGTTCGGTGGTCGTGTTCCGGAGGGTTTCAGCAGCTTGTCCCGGCTGCAGGTGCTCAATCTATCTTCCAATTCCTTCTCAGGTCAGATTCCAGCAACTTACGGTTATCTCCGTTCATTATCAGCACTGTCTTTGTCCCATAATGATATTTCCGGTGAAATTCCACCGAAGCTTGGTGATTCCTGGAACCTGACGGAGTTGGAGTTGCGCTCCAATCGACTCTCTGGTCGTATTCCAGTGGAGCTTCTGAAGCTGCCCAACTTGGAGAAGCTCGACCTGGGGGAGAATGACCTCTCAGGTCCAATTCCCTCTGAGATTTCTAGTTCGAAGTCCTTAAACACCCTTCTTTTGGATGGAAACAGATTCTCGGGAAGCATACCAAGTGCATTGTCTTCCTTGCCGAAGTTGCAGGTGCTCAACCTCTCGTCAAACAACTTGACTGGTTCCATTCCAGCAGAACTTGGACGTAATTCCCAGCTGAAGTACCTCAATGTCTCGAATAACAACCTCGAGGGTGATATTCCCGCTCCCTTGAGCTTCCGTTTCAACGACCAATCACTCTTTGCAGGTAATGCTGGCCTCTGTGGGTACCCGCTGGATGGTAAATGTGGAAAGAGCAGAGAAAAGGAAAGGAAGAGGGAAAGGCTCATTCTTGTGGTCAGCATTGTGGTTGGAACTCTAGCCATTTTAGCAGTGCTGTGTTGCTTCTGCCTCTTGAACTTCTTGAAGTGGCGGCGAAGGTTCGCGGGTGGTCCTGGGACGCTGAAAAAGAGAAGCCCAGGACGTCGGAGTGGGAGCACTGAGAGTGGAACGGCTGAGAACGGCGGGCCAAAGCTGGTGATGTTCAGCAGCAAGCTCACTTTCGCGGAGACATTGGAAGCCACTAGGCAATTTGACGAGGAGAACGTGCTAAGCCGGGGCTGCCATGGGCTAGTGTTCAAAGCATGCTACAATGATGGTACTGTCCTCTCCATCCTACGCCTTCCATCCACGTCCACTGACGGAGCGATAGTCATTGAGGAGGCCTCTTTCCGGAAAGAGGCTGAATCGCTTGGGAAGATCAAGCACAGGAACCTGACCGTGCTGCGTGGTTACTATGCTGGCCCACCTCCAGATGTGCGCTTGCTTGTTTATGACTACATGCCCAATGGCAACCTTGCCACACTTCTCCAGGAGGCGTCCCACCAGGACGGGCACGTGCTCAACTGGCCAATGCGGCACCTGATTGCTCTTGGAGTGGCTCGCGGGCTGTCTTTCCTCCACGGTTCCAATGTCATCCACGGGGACATCAAGCCGCAGAGCATCCTGTTTGATGCTGACTTTGAGGCTCATCTCTCTAACTTTGGCCTTGACCAGATGGCTGTCACGGCTGTTGCATCGGCACAAGCGTCAACTTCTACCCCACCTGTAGGTTCCCTTGGGTATGTTGCCCCTGATGTGACTGTAGCAGGACAGGCATCAAAAGAGGGAGATGTGTACAGCTTTGGGATAGTGCTGCTGGAGCTGTTGACGGGGAAGAGGCCGGTGATGTTTGCAGGGGAGGACGAGGACATAGTGAAGTGGGTGAAGAAGCAGCTACAAAGGGGTCAGATGTCTGAGCTGCTTGAGCCGGGGCTGCTGGAACTCGATCCGGAGTCGTCAGAGTGGGAGGAATTTCTTCTTGGGGTCAAGGTGGGACTCCTATGCACGGCATTGGACCCGGCAGATCGGCCACCAATGTCCGACATTGTGTTTATGCTGGAAGGGTGTAGGGTGGGCCCCGATGTCCCGTCGTCGGCCGATCCCACGTCTCAGCCGTCACCAGCGTGACTGACTTCTAGTAGTAGTGATTGATTCAAACATGTGGTTCCCGCCATATTTTTTTTTACTTTATGTTACTGTCTTCCTTTATTTGGTTGACCCTTTTATTCTTGCGTGAATTCGTTAATGCCACTGATTTCCCAATTCTATTTTCATGGTGCTTTGTGCTTTTGCTTGTTTCCCGGAAAGGATATGGCATCAATTACCTAAATGTGCATAGGTTTTCTTCTGATTACCGGTTAACTTTACCTCTTATTGGAGCTCTGATTATCTGATCTCTATTCTTTATTCAGTTCTTAGTTCAGGGCTCTCTTTTCCAAAGGTTTTGTGAACTTTATTACTTCTTTCATGGATCTTTCTCTTCCCAATTTTTGCCTGTAAATAGATGTAGCAGTTGTTTTTTCTTTAGATCTGTTAGCATAAATCTCGATAGAGAAAGGTAGTTTTATTCTTGGTTATATATGGTTTTGTTTTTCTTTACAGTGGTAAATATATGTATAGTTTTCATGCCATGTAAATATGTATTGTTCATAACTTATATGATAACGGAGGGAACGGTTAAAAGGCAGAAGGAATCTTCCGAATAAATGATGAAAATGGTAAATTGCTTCATGTAATTCGGTAATATAAAATGATTGTCCTACGACAACTTGATTCACTTTGTTTAGCTGGTTTGACAAAGGTACAATTTGAGCATCTATAATTAAATTATTCTTCTGATGTTCCCCATAGCCTGCTGGGTGCTGGCTATAGCTAGATTATTTATTTCAAATCTCTTTCTATTTAATTTGTATCAGCATCTCTATCTATATATAGGTAAAGATTTGGCTAAATCCCATGTTTCTGAAATTGCTATCTTTACAAAGCAGTGACTGTGATATTTTGATCATTGAAAAAGTACAAATTAGTTGGGCCTACATCTCTTTTATATATGAGCCTCCACGGATGATGGTGGATCCTTGTTTGATGTTGTTTTGATCATTAAAAAAGTACAAATACATAGCCTAAACGTAGTTTTGTATGTGACGAAGTTTTTGTTCAGTTGTGCCGTCGAGGTGCTTTGAAGGCAACTTACGAATTTATGATGGATGTCACGTTGAAGAGGACCACAATATACGTTCCCTGAACCATGATGACAGCAATGAAACAACGACAGAACTTGCATGAGTTTGTAAATTCATTTACGGAATAAAAAAATCGCAGTATCATCTGGTAAACCTGTAACAAGATCAAAAGAAACATTGAAGTTATTGGTAGCATCATCCTAGCATTGGATGCTTTAACATTTATCCACTTTTTTTATAATTAACATTTATCGACCTGTTATGAAAGAAAATCGAAGTTACGAAGGTGGATCACAGATTTTACTTATAATATTTTTCTTATTTATCTTTTAGCGAAAGCACAGAGCCACAGACAAAAGTTGTTCTGAACTCCCCACAGGACACTGTCCTACTCGTGGGGCTAGACTTTTGGAAAAACTAGCCGTTGACGCGCTATCCTAATCAGCCTTTCCAGTAGAAAAATCCAAATCAGTGGAGCAACAGCATTTGTCTTTAGCCTTCTGTGGTCTCAGGATCCGGCTTAACATAATTAACTTTGTTAAGACCATAAACTGTAGTCTGGTCTGGTGTGGTTTGGTCGACGAAGAAAGGACCGTTATTATGGCAAATAAAATAGTAGACTCCACGTGCTTGAGTGGCGGGTTTGGCTCTTGTCGTCTTTCACTGCTCTCTTCTTTTTGAAAGTTGCTCTCCCTGTTTTGCCATTACACTCACTGCTTTCCATGTGTTTGGGGTGCTGTGAAATATGTAGTTTGCCATTTGTGTGAGAGGTTAGCTACAGGTGACCGTTGCCCAATAAAATATCATTTAATTAACCCAACAAAAATATGTATGCGCTCTGCCCAAACTTGCTTATCTCCCCTTGTTTCTTTGTTAATATACTTTTTATCTTTTAACTGAACGTAGTATCTGACTATTCGAAAGGGTCCTTATACACGGCCGCGCGCGTCCCGGACGCGACTGACGTTGTCAGTTGAGTCAACAATCCAGTCAGCAGATAAATTCATTTAATAACATGTTGGTGTCACATGCAACCTTTAGTTTCCCAATGCAACATTACTTTCTCACTGCAACGTTTGGTTTCCCCATGCAACTTTTACTTTCTCATTGTAACATTTGGTTTCCCCATGCAACTTTTACTTTTCCCAACGCAACTTTTGGTTTCCCCAAACAACAACTTAAACAGGCAAAACATGTTCCTTTTTAACAACTACGTCTATCATTTTTAAGTTTGCGGTTCACATTTTTAACTGTGAGTTGTACATTTTTAAGTGATGTCTGTTCCTTTTTAAGAATTGTTTGTTCCTTTTTATGTTTGAAGTCTTTTTTTTAACTGTGAGTTGTACTTTTTTAAGTGTAGTCTGTTCCTTTTTAAGTGAGTGTACATTTTTAAGTGTGAAGTTTTCCTTTTTAGTGTTTTTTGTTCCTTTTTAAGTTTGCGGTTCTCCTTTTCAACTATGAGTTGTACCTTTTTAAGTGATGTATGTTCATTTTTAAAAATTTCTTGTTCCTTTTTATGTTTGAGGTTCACATTTTTAACTGTGAGTTGTACCTGTTTAACCTTTAGTTTCCCAATGTAACATTACTTTCTCACTGCAACGTTTGGTTTCCCCATACAACTTTTACTTTTCCCAACGTAACTTTTGGTTTCCCCAAACAACAACTTAAAAAGGCAAAACATGTTCATTTTTAACATCTACGTCTATCCTTTTTAAGTTTGCGGTTCACCTTTTTAACTGTGAGTTGTTCATTTTTAAGTGATGTCTGTTCCTTTTTAAGAATTGTTAATTCCTTTTTATGTTTAAGGTTCTCCTTTTTAACTGTGAGTTGTACCTTTTTAAGTGTAGTCTGTTCCTTTTTAAGTGAGTGTACATTTTTAAGTGTGAAGTTTTCATTTTTAGTGTTTTTTGTTCCTTTTTAAGTTTGTTGTTCTCCTTTTTAACTGTAAGTTGTACCTTTTTAAGTGGTGTTTGTTCCTTTTTAAGAATTGTTTGTTCCTTTTTATGTTTGAGGTTCACCTTTTTAATTGTGACTTGTACCTTTTTAAGTGTAGTCTGTTCCTTTTTAAGTGAGGCTTGTTCATTTTTATGTTTGAGGTTCTCATTTTTAACTGTGAGTTGTACCTTTTTAAGTGTAGTATGTTCATTTTTAAGTGAGTGTACCTTTTTAAGTGTGAAGTTTTCTTTTTTAATTTTTATTTCGTCATTTTTAAGATATGTTGTTCCTTTTTAGGTACTATTTCATCCTTTTTAAGTTCATGTTTTTCTTTCTTAAGTATTGCTTCGTCCTTTTTACTTTTCTGTTGTTTTTTTGAAGTTGATGTTTTTCCTTTTTAATTTTCTGTTTTTATTTTTTATTTTTCTGTTGTTCCTTTTTAAGTTATGTTTGTTCCTTTCTAAGTTGTTGTTTTTCTTTTTTAACAAAACCAAAAACTTTAAATCAACCACAAAGAAACAAACTTTTCCTCAAAAACTCAACACAAAAAAACCCAAATCAGCTACAAAGAACCACACTTCCAAAAAAAATAAAGATCAATCAATAATAGAATAAAACCAAAAACTTCAAATCAGCCACGAAAACCAAACTTTCCCCAAAAACCACCACACAAAAAACTCAAATCAGTTACAAAAAACCATATTCCTCCTCATCCGCAAAAACTCAACTTAAAAAAACTCAAATCAGTTACAAAAAACCATGTTTCCGAAAAACCCACGATCAATCCATCACATAACTTTAACAAAACCCTAAAACTTCAAATCAGCCACGAAAATCAAACTTTCCCCCAAAAACATCATATAAAAAACTAAAATCAGTTACAAAAAATCACATTCCTCCTCCTCCTTGCCTCGAGAAAGACTCCAACGCCGACCATTTCCTCCTCTTCCTCGCCGACAAACTACATCGTGACATCCTAACCAACGACGTCGGCGTCCCAACCTCCTTAAGACTCACTCCCGCGTCATCTCCTCGGCATCTCTCTTACCGATCTCGTCTTCCATCGGGAGAAAATGATGGAGAATGAAAGGTTTGGGGGGATAATGGACGATTTTGAGAATATATGTATGTTGGAAACCAAAGGTCACATAGTTCCGCGTACGTGTGATGTGACACAAAATAAATAAATAATATGTGATTTAATTAATCTTTGGTTTTTGATGACTGGATTGTCCACGTCAGACGGCGTCCCAAACGCACCGCGGCCATAAAACATTTCCCTATTCGAAACTACAAGAAATGTCAATTGAACTATCCTTGGGTGATATGCATTTAATTTGTAATATTATAATGTCATTTCTTAACCAGGTTTGAGTGCTATTTACTAATGTCTACAACGTATCCCGTTTGGTCCCTCGTTTCCAATTTTCGGTCACTCTTTCTCTTCTGTAGTCATACTTAACAACAACAAAGCCCATAAGTAAGCATTAAGAATATATGATAAAATAGATTTGAGAAATAATGCAGATTTTATTATGGACAGATCATCATCACTCTCCTCCGCATTTGTTTTGTATTATGATGTATTATGATGATAATACATATTTCAATCTACATCGTTAACCTACTCTGTCAGTCACTTTAGAGTAGACCTCTAAATTCGGGACACGACACGATTACACGACACGAACACAACACGATATGGAGACACGACTTAGACACGACTTTACACGAAATTTTTTGTTTGATTGAAATGATTTATTATGATGTTTTGTGAACATACAAATATAAAATAATTGATACACGATTTGACACGAACACGACACGATAAATTATTTTTGTACACGAAACTGACACGAACTGCATCTTTTGTTAGATAATCAATTGTTTTTACTTGATAATAGTCAATTAAGATGTTATTTAGAATGAAAAATATCAATATAACATGTCACTTAACTATTTTCAATCTAAACATGACGGAATTTTTTTAATTGTACTATACACGATAACACGAAATCCTGACACGAATGCAAAATTGTCAGACACGATAGTACACGAACACGATCCAATTGACAGGTCTACTTTAGAGTGAATACTAAAGATTCGTGCAATTCACTAGAAACACTAATTGCGGAAAGCTATATAGACTTGAAAACTTTGTAAAATAAACTGATTTCGAACAAAGTTTTTTCAAAGTAACTCAAAAATTATTTAAGCATATATTATATGTTTTGAATATAATATTTTCAATGTCTTTGAATCAGTCTATCTTCTTTAATGTTTTTAAATTAATTGTGTTGGTTAAACTCCGACATCTTATTCGCACCGAATGCCAAACTAGGTAGTTTTGGTGAATGTATATTAGGAATAGACCGTCCCTAATCCTTTTGCGCGTGGAGTAGATTATGTTCTGACGACAACGATTCCATCGTGCCTTCATCTAAGGGCCTAAGGCTCTCACTTTTCTTAAAACTTATTTACTTATTATTTTATTTCTTAAAATATAAGTCAACACATGATTAATTTCCAACATATAGGATGTTTTTATGTAATATAGATGGAATGAATAGATTTCAACTGATAGGAATCCATGTGATTAATATCGTTGCTTTAGGGTCAAGTTGTTACTTCCCTAATCCTTCTTAGGGTCACTGTTGGAGGAGGTGGGTTGCACGGGGATGGAGGGAGGCATGATGGGTGTAGGGGAGTGGTGTAGGGTGACGGGTTGGGTTGGTTTTGGGGTGAAGAGAAAAGCCAACGTTCTTCTCTCCTTCCTCTTCTCTTCTTCCATTTCCATCTCACTTCCACTCTTCACCTCATCTCTCTCACTTTCTCTCTTCCTTTTCCGGCGATCCAAAGATGGTGGCGACGGATCTGGTGTGTGGGGCGAGCTTGGGGCTGCGGAGACGCAAGTGTGAGGCGTGTTGGATCGAGCGTTCAGAGATTGCGGTAGGGTGGCGACATCAAGTGAACTCTAGCGTGCTCCGTCTTACGTTAGAGGTATGCCAGTTCATTAATGTTGTTTGTTTTGCTCACACTCGTGGGTGTGTTTTTGATCGTCGTCGGGTGGTCGGCAACCTCGCCGATTATGATTGCAGTAAGAGATACCCGACAGGTCGGATGGCTATCGTGTTTCGATCGACCGGTGCTTAGTTGCGGTCGACCGGTCTAGTGTATTTTTGCCCGACATTAACCAACACCGGTCGAACGATTCCATGTAGCGGTCGATGGTTGTGCTTGTGCTGGTGGGTTAGAGGTTTGTCTTGTAGATTTCAGTCTACCGCTATGGTCTTTGATCTGACCGGAACTTAAGTGAACTTGATGTGTTCGACCGTTTATTATACATGTTCGACCATTAGATGACTAGAACTACTAGGATGCCCCTGGTAGTTTTCGGTCGATCGGGACCCCTTAGTCGGTCGACCGTTGGACTTGTATGATTTTGAACAGACTTCGGAATTTGACCACGTGCCGGTCGACCGGTTTTAGACTCTTATTCGATCGTTAGGACTTAAGTGACGCGTAGAGAGTTCGACCGTTGCGGACTTTCGGTCAACCCAACCCCATGGAAACGGTCGACTAGATTGCCTATTTCGGCCGACCGTTTGTGCCCAGAACTGAATTCCTGGTCCTAGTGAAGTGCTAACTTTGTTCACGGAAACCCGTGTCCTCACCTAGTGCGTGAGCCAGAAGGTGACGGTGGGTGCGTTGATCGTGCCTGCCTAGGAACTACCGAGTGGAGGAGTGTGGGTTCTTGGGACGAGCCACCTCTGTTGATTGACTGTCGCGTGATGTTTTATTTGTCTTGACTAGTAGTAGAGTAGTAGACCTGAGGGATCGCGGACCCCAATGCATGATTATGCATGGCTCGTGGAGCATGATGACCTTGCAGACGATTGTCTGGAACTGTCCGATGTTGTGTCGGACGTATGTTGTACTGCCAATGTTGTGTCGGCGATGCCGCCGAGGCTGTGCCACCGATGTTCCGTCTTGATGCCACCGATGTTGTTCCAGCGATGATTACTTGATTGGGCACCTATCGAGGGATTGCTGGACTGACCGGGCTACGACTCCGTTGGTGTGGTGTAGACCACGTTGTTTCGCTTGGCGTGAAAGTGTGGACGTTCCTCCTTGATCCCTTGGCTCGAGTAGTCGAGTGTGGGGGTGCGTCGCGTACTGTCCGTAAGACCGTATGTGCCTACGGTAGGTCTCCGAGGGAGACCCAATATTGTTTGCTGGACAGATGTCCTTGTTGACGATTAGATGGTGTTTGTTGCTGTTGTAGGACTGAGGTCCTGTTTTACCCTTGGATGGACCAGTTTTCATTACAGTTGATGACATGACATGCTACTAGTATGATAGGTTGATTGATCATTTTATATTAACCGCAAGTGCACGACCGCGTTGAAGCGGTGGCAAATACGGGTCGTCCACTGGGAGGTGTGTCGACACTTGGTTTGTGCGAAGGCGAGAGGTAAAGAAAGGGAAGAAAGATGTATTATACTACACTACACTACACTAAGCTAAACTAGTAAACAAACAAGCTGAAATGAACTAAACAACTAAGCTAATCAACTAATGCAAAAGATAAAATCACAGGAATGAAAACCCCTCAGGGGTGGAGTGTGTGTGTGTGCACATGAAATAAGTGTGATATGAAATGCATACAAGAAACTCAAGTAGTTAGTGTTGTTAATGCATAAGAAGTACCTAACTATGGCAAGACCTATCATTACAACACTAACTTATGTGCATAATATGAGCAATGCAAGGTTGTTATTAAGACACTTAGACAAGCATGGAATGTACCTAAGCTATGGTAGAAACCATCAAGTAAGGTTCTTAATAATTCAAGCAAGCATACTAATATCAACACAAAACATTCATATTAAGCATTCAAACCATCTACATAACATGTACACACACCTACTCCACCCCCGAAGGGGATGAAACTACTCACTACTCATTACACTAACTATATTAACAAAAGAAAGCATAATACTGAAATGAAAGTTAACTAAGAAGGCAAGAAGTATTAAAGAAACATAAAAGGAAAGGAAAGACTAAACAAACATGCACAAATTAAAAGACAAGATTAAAAGAAACTAGAAGAATTATTTTATTAACAAATGACTCACATTGAAGATAGCATTCTTCTCCACCTTGAGTTTTTGCTTCAAGGCTCACTCCTTGGTAGAGAGAATGCCACAAAGCAATGGGTAATTACAATGGAAGGTGAAGAGTCCTATTTATAAGCATGGAAAAAGCTAATCGGGGACAATCCCCCGATGTGGGACTAAACCAATACCAAAAATAGCCTAAACGAACATTAATACAAGTCCAGGAGAAATTTGGGCGGATCCTGAGTAATATGGACCGCCAATTGGTGGTCCAAAAACTTCGGATCGCGTTGGAATTTGTTGTGGGCTTTTCTTTCTGGTATTGTTGGTCTTTGATGCGGTCACTTGACTTATTGGAGCCCCGACCCGAATGGAATTGGTAAAATACTCCCCATGATGGTGTGGAGTATTCTGTTTTGCTCTTAGGTCCTTCTGTCTTACATTCAGGTCATTCTCCCTTGCATCTTAGTCCCCAGATCTCACAATTCAGTCCTTTTTCCCAGCTTTTGGGTCTTTTATGATTCATCTCTTCAAACCTATTTATTCCTGAAAACTAAACATAAAACTCGTAACATAGCATTGTTTAGGTGAAAGATAATGGATATAAGATACAAATATAAACATGAAATGATGCCAATCATAGGTTCGTTACCGTACTGTTGCATTCATATAGGTGAGCTTGGCATACGGGGTTTCCTAAAGGGAAACTCAGTCATTGTTGTTTAATTCATGTTTCATGGCCGCAGTAGGTTCCGTGGGATGGTGACAGTAGGTACGCATATTTTGGGGTCAGGATCCTCTTCGGACTTTTCGAGGTCATCATGATTACTTGTATCTGTCTTTCGTTGTATTGATGTAATCATGTATTTTGACAGATTAGTCAGATTAGAATCGAAAACTGACCTTCTCTGGTTTTGTTTGGTTTAGTTATTCTGGACTTGTTAGTGGATTCATCTAACTTGTTAAGCCTTAAAGACAATTATTTTAATTTAAACTTCTTACATATTCAATTTAAAATATTTTGCTACTGTGAACACACTTTTTGTTATTTAAGTTTTATGTTTAAATTTTATTCTACATCGATGTTTGTATTTGTGGTAATTTTTGTTTGTTCTTATTGAATAACTGAATGCTACAACTTAGAGATGATGATGTTACTTAATTGTTACAAAGTACTTAGATGTGTAGTATTTTTTGGTACAACTGCAAAATGTTTGCTTCACATGACTCTTCACTGCTAGTATTACAATAGAACCATAGTTCATCTTCGATTCATGAAAATGTAAGTGTTTTAATTTGCAAATTAAAAATTATGTGTATTGTCTTTTACTAGACCTTAACTAATTAATTTTTTTATCAGGAGCAATTGTCTGATATTAGGCGTATCGAGCACGGTATTCAGTTTAACACGCGGTATGTGCAGGATGATAGGGTATGGGGATTGCTACTGGTTGTTGGATTTGATATAGTTTCCCGTTTTGCCCCGATTGCAAATTGATTGGAATTTGATATGAGCTGTGGTTGAGAGGTAGAGGCCGGAGACTCACACTTTCCATTTCAGACATGGGGAGATGACGATCACACTGCAAGACGTTATTATTTTATTAGTCTTCGAATTGATGGCCTATCTGTGCACGAGCTTAGATCATGATTGGTTTGAGGTTTGCATGCACTTGTTGGGTGTTGATGAAGAGGAGACGACGACTGCAATGAATGGGGGATACGTGACATTGCAGTGGTTGCAACAAAATTACCGTGTCGTGGCGCTAGATGAAACATATGAGGAAGTGTTGCAGCACACTAGAACCTCATTTCAAGTCAGTCAAGTCACAAGAGGTGATGCCGGTGGATTGATGAAGATAAAGAAAGTGGGATTACTCAAGAACAAATGCATTGTTGGCCTTCGAAGGCTCTAGGACGGGGTGGGCGGACCAAAAGACCAACCAAAGTATCTTCTCCACCTTGGTTTAATGAAATTCTAATGTTTAGAACAAGTTTGGTTTTCATATTAAACGTGGATTCAATTAATGTTAAATACCTATTTTGGAACAAATTATAATGTCGATAGTTGGTTTGCATGCTTGTTGATATTGTATGATAGAATGGTATGAGGTTTTTCCCCATAGGTGTAGAAGACTTGGGTTTAAAATCCAAGAGACTGGGAGGAAAGCAGATCCAATTGGAATTGTCTTCTGCTAAAATGACATCACCAATGTTGTTTTGCATTGAACAAAAACGACACTTGTGTTGCCATTTTAGCAGAAGGCTGACTCAATTGAAGTCTTTTTTGCATGTATCCTTCCAATTTTCTTTCAACTTCAAGAACTCATCAAATGACACACATGATTAATTAATTGACCGTTTGCAACTCTACGATTCGCTTAGTAAAATGAGTACTTGTTCAAATACATTACATACTACACACCTAACAAAATAATTAGTCATTTGTAAAATTATAAGTACGAGTTAAACAATATCAAATGAACATACTACATGACCTCTTTACTTATCTTCCTATTGTGGCCTAACATACGACATCACCCATATTGTATTGTTCGACCACTTTGTTCGTTCATGTTGTTTCTTATTCTTTTTGTTCTAGGACGTCCACTCCGACTTACGACATGGAATTCGTGTCGGTTCCTATGGCAACCAAAAGAGTACCCTGAAATTTGCCAAACAAATGAATCTCATCAATTCTCAACACAAGTCTACAATACTTGAAACCTTCAATGGATGCCGCAAAACACCAGAAATTTGTTTGAAACTGCTCAATGTTTGGGTTTATACAATTCGCCTGAATCTCGACTACTATGCCCGGGTTGGTGGTGCAAATATTACACATAAAACGTCTTAAATTATGATAAGATGTCTCATCCACTACGTAATTTTTTCCAGTGCTTTCTTCAGGGCGTACCAAGCTTTATCACACTTGATATCTATGAAGTAGTGGGTTTTCACTAGTGCTTGAATTTATGCAGGAGTGATAGTGATGTTTGTTTGAATGGTGGCAAGAATCATGTTGAATATTAAACCGACATCACATTGCACATGGTCCTGCAAAAGACTCGTACTATAGTTGTGTTCAGACCTATACCTTTTCACTTAAAAACATTCTTTTCTTTCATTGTAGGAGGCATGTATCCTCCAATCGCAATCTTTCTTCAAACAACAATTTCTAAATAACATTTTCCCATACACTAACACTTTGATGGGTTGTTTTTTTTGCAAATGTCATTCCTTCAACTGATGCAACAAATCTTCCTTTGTGGCAAAAGTTCTAATTAACTAATAACTACGTCCATCTTCAAAGTTCTCATGATTAGTGTGTACAGCAATTCGGCGATCGACATTTCCAATGACTGAATCTTCAGTCCATTCTTTTTGGAATCTATGTCCGACAAGTGCCTCAAATCTGCGAGTACTGGCAATGACGACAATTCATTACTAATGATGACTTCATGTATGCTCATCTCTGGTTCTCGATTGACTGCGACCTCCATACAACGAAATATGTTCTGCATCTCTGGAAACAATGTTGAATCTACACAACCATGCTAATATCCTGATCGTTCATCTGACATTCTGTTTCACCACCACCTGTCTCATCACTGTCTTCATCTTCAACCCGTCTTTTTTGAAAATGTAATTGAACTATGTATGTTTCATAATTACTAATATACATTAGTGTGTGATGAGATGACTCAAACATAGAGTGACGAACTGCGGAAGATGGACATGATTCATATTGGCTACATGTGTAATATCCTGAATTTTTTAGTTGAGGTAATAATCAAATATCTTAATGGACTAATTAAGATTATTGGATGATTGTGTGGTTTTAGGAGAAGATGGACTTTTGAGAAGAATATAAAGAAGAAAAAGATGGAGATTTTGAGGCAAGTACTGATTCGTTATTCTTCAGTTTCATATCATGTTTGTCTCTCTTGATATTCGTAGTTGCATGCATGCTGAATATCGATGTTGATTTCATTGATATGCATATTATTACATGGTGGTGTTTCGGTTGACATGTCCTGTGACTGTATGTATATTTCTGGCCGAGCCACTTAGGAAAGAGCTGCCTAACGGACAGCGTGGAGCCACCCGAGAGAGGAAAGGGCTGCCTGTCGTTAGTGTGGAGCTACCAGGTGTGCGTCTGACTGATTGATAGATTTCAGAAGCACAGGATGTGCTCGAATCCGAATGGGGGTTCCAGATTGTTATGCATGTATTTTATTTGTGATGCATGTCTCTTGATTGTGCTTATTGACTGAATGTCATATTCCGTATTATTTTCAACATGATTATGATTCTGATTGATTGACGGTTGGAACTTGCGGGTTGTCGAGCTCACAATTTGTTGATTATATTTTTCAGATTAATTATGGGCCTATCAGATGGATTTAAATATCAGAATGCGCAGCGGTCAGGATCGTGGATCGTATCTTAACGCACCGGGTTCGGGCGGGTGGGCTGTTGTCCGGGCTCGGGGCGTTACAACATGTTAGTGACATCTCTTCATAATCTTCAGTCAACTGACTTGGGTGCACGGTAGTATAATGTTTGAGTTGATTCTGAACCAACAATAAAATGGTCTTCGTGATATTAAATAAAGATAACATTGTTTCCGTGCTCTGATCATCAAACACATCAGCATAGTTATATTTTCCATACGGTGGTCACTTGCATGTTAACATCAAATGAAACTCTTCTTTTGGAAAACCACAAACTCAACAAACTTTTTCACAAAAATATTCATATCACATTTCACTACTAACATTCACCATCCGTCTGTAACCACCTTCATATTCTGGAATGTCATCTACAAATTTAACAATTCCATCAAAAAACTACAACCAATCAAAATCTACATTTAATTCATCAAAATAAAAATCATATAATAATTATACAAGCATTACATTTCATATCGAAATAAAAAAATCAAACAACAAATGGAAAACCAACCTGAAGTTTGATTTTTGTCAGAGAGAGGGAGGAACAAGGAGTGATTTGGAGCTGGGAGGAGGGGTGGTTGGTAATTAGTAGCATATCATGCATCGCATTCATGCTATATATCCTTTATTTTACCCCAATTGTGTGCTACTCGAGTGTTTGTTTGTAGTGTTTCAGGAATTAGGTAAAAAGAAGAAAAATGAAGAGAAAATGACTGAATTGTAAGAAGAAAGAACTCAAATGAAGCAAAGTGAACCTGTTTGTCATGCACAATGACCCATCTACAAATCAGAAAGGACCCAGATGTAATCCTGAGGGACCTGAACGCATGAAAAAACATTTCGGAAGAAAATCTTTCAATACCATGATTTTCAGGAGTATTTGGGAAACTAAAGACAAATGAGCTCGAACCAGCGGACCAGGAGTGCACCCCATGTGTAAAATACAACATTTAAGTTTCTGGAAAAAACATGACGGATCATAAGCAAATGATCAACCAGTGGCGGATCTAATTGCTTCAAATACGTCCCAACTTCTCCCATGGTTTCATCTCGATTATTTGGGTAGACCAGACTATAGAGAAAGTGATTACAGCCGTCGGATTGCTTTCAGATCCATCCAACTTATTTCTTCTATAAATAGCAATGTTTTTTCAACTTTTCTTCTTCTTCACAGCCTCCACCATTATGATACCTTAGGTTTGTTGGCTTTTTGGTCTTAATCTATGTTTTGATGATTTAATCAACCTAATCTTAATTGTGATCATGTAGAGTAGCACACATATTGCATTGCATATATATTGTTTTGTGCTAACCTCTACAGGTGATCAAGACTAAAGGAAGAAAGGAAATCAAGTCAAGACATGTAATCAAGCTCATTTGAAGACATGTATTTTTTATTTCTTTGAGTCTTTAGGAACCTTGTGTAATTGAGCATACTTGAGCTAAAAACTACTCAACCACACACTAGGTTCCCTATAGAAGTCACACACAAAATTTCACATAATTTGGACTTCAATAGATCATCCAAACTAAAACCGAAAAACACCTAAACAAAAATTGAACTGCCTGGACCAAAACGGTCGACCGTTTAAACCTTTTTGTTCGACCGATCACACGTGTCACATGACCATTTTTTTGTTGTATTATACCCAATGGTCGTGAGAGGAGGATTATGCACAACTCGACCTCCTTTGCTAAATGGGTCAAATTATGATTATTGGAAGAATATGATGAAAATATTCCTAATTTCAAATGACCTTAAGTATTGTATGTTTCTCCGAAATCCATACACCCCCCAAATGAAGATGAATTAGATTCACTTACAAGACCCAAAATGAAAGAAATCGAAATGAATTCCAAAATCATGAACATCTTGTACTGTGGCCTTAATGAGGGTGAATATAATAGGATTAGAGGTTGTGTTAGTGCATATGAAATTTGGCATAGACTACAAATGCATCATGAGGGGGACAACAAAACTAAGGAAACCCGCATTAGTCTCCTCATGCATAAATATGAGATTTTTCTATGCAAATCGGTGAAAACATAAGCGAAATGAACACTCGCTTCACCGATATCACTAACTCTCTTTTGGTTCTTGGAAGAAGATTAAATTAAGGAGAGATGACAAGGAAATTCCTCCAGTCATTAAGCCACGATTGGGAAGATAAGGTGGTTGCAATTGAAGAAACACACGATCTTTCCCAACTCAAGATGGAGGAATTAATTGGAAACTTGATGGCATATGAACTCCAAATCAACCATCAAAAGGAGAAGGAATCTTCAAGGAACAAACCCCTTTTGTCATTACATGCAAATATGGAGCAACCAAGGAGGAGTGTAGAAGATGAGGACATTGAAGTCCTAGCAAAAGACTTCTTCAAATACCTCAAGAAGGATAAGGGAGAAAAGAATGAAAGAAGAGGTAGAAGAAGTGAGAAAAGAGAAAAAGAAAAGGAGAAGGAGGAGAGCGAAAATGAGAGAAGAGAAGGGGAAAAGAAAAATGAGAGAAGGGAGAGAAGGAGAAAAAAGGAGAGGAGTAAGAGAAAAGAGAAGAGGTTGGAAGCTAGTTTAGTTTAAACTTGGAATTTTGTTAATTTAAACTAATTACCAACTTGTAATGTCAAAGATATGTGCAGTGGAAATTAAACTTAATTCGTATAAATTTTTGATGAATCTTAAAGGGGGAGAGATAATTAAGGGGGTAACTTGGAATTTTGACTTAAATTGAACAAAACCTATGCATATCCATAGGGGGAGCATTAATATGCATAGTTTACATCTAAAAATTCCATATATTAAGATATAGGTTGCCATCATCAAAAAAAGGGAGATTGTTGGCTTTTTGGCCTTAATCTATGTTTTGATGATTTAATCAACCTAATCTTAATTGTGATCATGTAGAGTAGCACACATGCTTCATTGCATATATATTGCTTTGTGCTAACCTCTACAGGTGATCAAGACTAAAGGAAGAAAGGAAATCAAGTCAAGCCATGTAATCAAGCTCATTTGAAGACATGTATTTTTTATTTCTTTGAGTCTTTAGGAACCTTATGTAATTGAGCATACTTGAGCTAAAAACTACTCAACCACACACTAGGTTCCCTATAGAAGTCACACACAAAATTTCACATAATTTGGACTTCAATAGATCATCCAAACTAGAACCGGAAAACACCTAAACAAAACTTGAACTGCCTCGACCAAAACGGTCGACCGTTTAAACCTTTTTGTTCGACCGATCACACGTGTCACATGACCGTTTGTTTTGTCGTATTATACCCAACGGTCGTATTCGTATTATTCTCAAATACCCCAAAATTACCAAACATCTGGTCGACCGAAACTTTCCTGGCGGTCGACCGAACCAACACAATTTGGTCTCCCAGAAGTGTCTGGACTTATTCGGTCGAACTATTCCCTGAGTCCGTTCTACCGATCACTTATGTGAACCTTAGTCAAAGCCTTATTTGACCAAACGGTCGAACGACATACCCATTTCGGTCGACCGTTCTTTGGCAGAATTGGGTCCTGCAAGTTTCTATTTTGTGCATCTTACACCAACTCATACCCAATCAATCCCAACGGCTTTATTCTCTCTAATGCTTTTAAATAGAGTTGTAAAACACATTTTAACACAACTCTCCCACTACTACTTGTCCTATACATTAGAGAGAAACTCCCAAGCTCAAATTTCCCCAATCCAACACTCGAAGCTTACACTTCCACACATTAGCATCAATTCCATATTATAAGCTAAGTGTGCTCAAGTTAGAGAGTGTATTCCACTAAATTTTGTTGCTGTCAAAAAAGAGTAAAGGTTTCGGTGAAAGCCCGAAGCATCCCTCTCGGATTGTGAGAGGAGGAGCCAAGCTCGGCGAGGGTTGTTCGCGAGTTTGAGGATTGTAAAGGCGTTCTCTCCCGGCGGAACGGGGAGTGGTTAGTGAAGTCGTGAGTGGAGCTCGGTGATCCGAGAGGAGCTTGCAAGAGAGGACTAGGACCCGGGGTGGGGTGCCGAACCTCTATAAAAAACCCCCGTCTCATTGTGGTTTGCTTATTCCCTCCCTACTTGTTTAGTTTAATTTCCGCTGCACATATCTGTGATTGTTAAACGAGTTGGCAATTAGTTTAAAAGTGATTAGAATTGTAGACCCTCATGTTCCAACAAGGTTTACCCAATTTGGGCAGTAGGGAAGGTGGGCTTTGAAGCTTGTAATGTTACTTCTTTGATAATCTAAAGATATATTTTGATTCCTCTTGTCATCTACTTTCTTTCTATCCAATTTGTTTTTGATTTTGTTGGGTAGTGATTGACATTTTATAATGCATATCTTTGTGTCTTATATCCATTATCTTTCACCCAAACAATGGTATGTAACGAGTTTAATGTTTAAGTTTCAGGAATAAGTAGGTTTGAGAAGGAGAGACTCTAAAGGGACTTCAAAGCCAGAAAAAGGACTAAGTTAGAAGACTTATGGACTAAGATGCAAGAGAGAGAGACCCGAATGCAAAACCAAAGGACCAATGAGCAAATGAAGAAACTCCACACCATCGTGGGGAGTATTTTGGCAATTCTATTTGGGTCGGAGCTCCAGCAACCGAATTAGACGCATCAAACATAAACAAAGCCATCCAGAAAAGTCCACACAAAATCCCGACGTGATCCAAACCCTGTAGACCGCCAATTGGCGGTCCGGGTTGCTCCGGATCCGATGCGGTTTAGTCGGGTCGTGTATTAGAGTGTATTTAGTCTATTTCTGGTATATGTTTAGACCCATACCGGGGGATTGTCCCAGATTACGTTTTTCTTTGGCTATAAATAGAACTCTTCCTCCTCCTTTGTATTCATCACTCTCTTGGTGGTCATCCTCTATACTAGGAGTAAAAGCATTGAAGCAAAAACCTTGGTAGAGAGAGGCTACTTGTACTGTGAGTTTGAAATTAATAAAGTGTTCCTTTAGTTATGTTGTTTCTTTCTTAGTTTAATTTCTTTTCATATGTCTTGCATGCTTCTTTAGTTTTATGTCCTTTTAGCTTCTTTAATATTTCTTGCTTGCTTAGTTTAATTTCCTTTCAGTAGAATGTTTCATTTTGCTAATATAGGTTGTAGTGTAATGATTAGTGAGTAGTTCCATCCATATTTGGGGGGTGGCGAAATATGTAATATGATTATGTGATGTATTAGGTGTGTGTTATCTTAATCCTTTGAACCTTACATGATTTCCATAACCATCTAATGAGATTTCACTCTTGTCTTTGATATGCTAATGCTCTTGAATGAAGCTTAACATATGCTTAGATTAGTGGACCTATTTTATGGGGAATGATGAGGTGAGGATATGGATGGAATTGATAAAGGAAACATGACTTGTAGTTGCATGTACTCTTGTTTCATTTACCTTGGTTAATGTCTTTGTATGGTTTAATGATTGTCTAAATCTTATTTCATGTGGAGGCATAGTGAGGTTTGGTCTTTATACATGAGTTCATTTAGCTTCATTCCAATTATTGTCTTGTATGTTTTAATAATATTGTGTTATCTTATTTCATGTTGAGGCAAAGTTGGATTTAGTTTTATGATTTTCATGCACTACATGTTGTGATGATCATAATTGAACACACACATACACATATCGTTATATTCATATTCTTTCTCTACCCCCTATGAGGTTTAGTTTTATGGGTATTTCCAATTCCTTTCGCATTGTAGTGTAGTTTAGATCATAACTCTTTTCTATCCTTTCTTTCCCACTCGCATTCGAACAAACTAAAGTCGACAAACCTCCCAGTGGATCAACCCGGATTTGCAACCACTTCAACGCGGCCGTGCACTTGCAGTTAATTAAAATGTTCAATCAGTTAGATTTCTAGTTAGAGTTTTATTCCATGTTTAGTCTTAATCTCTTGCTTTCCATGCTAGTTACTATGACTAGTGAGTAGATCCATCCCATTTTGGGTGGAGGTGATGTAGTTGATGGTGAAGTGTATGATGGGTTTCTAAGTTTGTGTCATTTCCATGTGTTTAATGTTAGATCTAAAACTTGTAGCTTGTTAATCTTGTTTTAGATGAGATAATACTCACACTAGGTACTTGTTTCATGTTAGATCTAGTTTTGACATGTTGCTTGTGATGAGTTTTCTTTGATGATGGAATTGACTTGAAATGAATGGTTGCTTGAATAAATTAAGGTTATGCTTAGGATTGATTGATGTTTTAATGGACACACTAGGTGCTTATTGCATACTTGAGAATCCATAAATTGATCTTAACTTCATGTTAACCTATCATTGTCTTGTATACCATGTAATTGTATGTGTTTCACACTTAGATTCCACTCTAGCTTCTACTTGTAAACACACACACACACACTCTCTCTCTCTCTTAAACATATTCTTAATGGTTGGGCACCCTCATGCTCACACACCTCACTATTGCACCTCCACTGCAAATGGTTTAGTTAGATTGTTTTCTTCTATCTTAGTTTAGTTTAGTTTACTTAGCTTAACCTAAATCTCTCCATCTATTTCTCTTCCTACTCCAGTATGGTGATAACAACAACACTCACAACTCCTTGTGGTATGACCCGTACTTGCCACCGCTTCAACGTGACCTTGCACTAATGGTTTTGAACTTTATTTTCCTAATCAGCTGGTGACCCTTTTCCGCCTTAGTTCGGATGTCGTTTTCTGTTCTAAAAACGACATCCGTGGTGTCGTTTTCATTGAATGATGAAAAAGGCATTTGTGATGCCTTTTTTTGTTAATGAAAAAGTCGTTTGTTTGCCTCATATTTTGCTTAATAAGTTTCATAGGCATATATTCTTCCAATTTCTTTTTTATAATTATTTAGATTTTGTTTTCATATATATATATATATGATGACAGATCCACTATCCTTAAGTTTTGTTTATACACAGTTGCGCTTGATGATAAAATCAAATCTAACATTCAAATTAATAATCCAAATCGTAGATTAAGGGTGTCAGTGGATGTCCGAAATCCGAGAATCCGTCCGCGTTTGTATTCATTTTTTCCGAGAATCTGTCATCCATATAACTGTATTTGTATCCGAAACTTGATATCCGGGAACTCGCAGAGCAAATATGGATATTGATACATCCGATCCGAATAATATCCGATCCGAGATTGAATATCTGTATTATAAGATATGTACCTGTATTTGTATACGTTTAATATCATACATAACATATATATATATATTTATTAAAACTTTGCAATTTGTATGTAGTTGCTAATTAATTCCAACTTAATGAGTTAATATGTTAATCTTATCAATTTATCTTTCATATGTAATATGAAAAATTGGGTTCTTTGTTTTAAAATTTACCCAACATATAAATAGAAGTATCAACTATTCAAAGCAAACCCTAACCTAAACACCTCCGTCTCCTCCGGTGCCGCTTCCGCCTCTTCTGGTTCCTCCTCCACCTCCTCTGGTGCCACCTCTGCCTCTCGCCTCCTCCTGTCACCTCCTTCTGTGTCGTAACATCGTTTGTTTCTCGATCCCAACTTGTGCATTTCGCCCTCAAGTTACGATCTTGATATGTTTTATTTGCTCTTGCAGGTGGATTCTCGTCATGGAAGGTATGAAACCCTAGTAAAGATTTGTTTTTTCATTGCTATTTTCATTGTTTATGTTGGGATTGTGTTTCATGATGTTTACTAGTGCATTTGTTGTGATTTTGATGGATCACATCTGATCACATTTGTTGTGTTTGGTTACTTATTTTGGTGAAAAGATTCAGATTTTGGTAGGTATATTTCTGTAATGGGGCAAAAAGATTTAGACTTTGATGATTTCTATTTTATGCTTTTATTTTGGTATTTTAGGAAGTAAATTGTTCACTTTATGGTTCATGCTGTTGTTTTCTTGATATTTTGATGGTTTATTTGTTTCTTTTTTTATTTGGTTATTTGGCATGGGCTTCACGTTTAGAAATTAGGGTTTATATAGAGAAGAGAAAGCATTTTGGTTACAATTTTGTCGCTGATCTCAATTTTTTGAGGTTTCTACTTAGGCTTATTTATCAGGGTGAATAGGTCATGATTCCAGCTTAGGCCATAACATACTTCATCCAGTTTTTATGTTGATATCATCATATCAATATATTCTAAAGATGTGGGGTTTGGTTCCATATATATTTGATCTGGAAAAAAGACATGTCTTTGCCCTCTTAGATATTATAGTTCATTATGTTTAAGCTTAACCTATTTCCTGATAGATGTCTCAATCAACCAGTAAGCTACTCGAATTCTAATGTTTTTCCAGTGTTTGTGTTTGTAGAATAATACTTGATTCCCACCTTAAACAAAATGCCATTTCACGTATATGTTGCCAATTTTGCTTTAGATTTTAATATTTTGCCTTGTGTCATTTTTTGCAGCATGGAAGAAGAATTTCCTGTTGGAAGTGCAATGTCTTTGTTGATGACGCAGGAGCATCTAATAAGGATGCAATTTAACCAAGAAAGCTTCTAGAGTTTGGATACATTACACAAGAGAAGTGTTGAGTGATGATTATGTCAAGGCTACATGCAAATAATGTAAGAAGGTATTCGATGATACAAGTTGTAAAGATACTACCCATCTCAAAAACCATCAAAATTGTTGCATATAATAAATTGTTATTTTTCTTACTTTTTCTTATAATATGTGACTTTGTATGCTTCTAGGAGATGATGCTTCTTTTTGGAATAATCATTTTGTTAGTTAGTTTGTTGTTATGTGGTTCTTATGCAGTTATGTGTTATGCGATGTTTAAGTTACTTAGTTCTAATTTTTATAATTTATGTTTGTATTACTTTGTAACTTGTATCAATGTATGTATTGTTGGTAGAGTTATTAGACTTTCAAATTATGGAATTGAATATTCAAATTCATGAATTTCATTATTATTACCTTAAAACAAAAATTCAGATCGGATTTTCGGATCCGGATGTTTTATACGGGTATTTTCGTCCAGATGTTACATTCGGATGTTATTGTTCGGATCTGGATAATATCCATGTTCGATCCGGATCTATTGGATATTGATTCAGATATAGTTAAAAAGATCTGGTCGGATACGGGAAAAAAAATTCTCGAATTCGGATACAATGTTAGCAGATTCAATCCGTATTCGATCCGTTGACACCCATATCATAGATCTTGTTCTACGACATAAGTAAACTAAGGATGTTGAAAATTATAAAATTTAGTAATCATTTCATATAGGATCTAGAAATTGTTTTTTTTAATGAATGTAGTACGTTCATTTTTACATCTCTAAATATTACGTAAAATGTGTTTGGAATTTCATGATTTTCGACATCCTTAATCTACATATGTTGTAGATCAAGATCTATGGGTTGAATTATAAATTTGGAGGGTAGAATTAATTTTATTGTCAAGCACAATCGTGTGTCAATAAAATTTAAGGGTAGTAGATCCCTCATCCTCTCTCTCTCTCTATATATATATATGTATATGTATATGTATATATATATGTATATATATATATGTATATATATATATATGTATATATATATATATATATGTATATATGTATATATGGGTATTAGAATGAGACCAGGTCTTAATTTAATATAATGAGACCACAAACATATACCATCAACATCAAATCTAACGGTGAAAGATGAAAAAGGGTAATTTCATAATCATCTTGTTCCCCTTTTACCTCCCCTCCTTCTTACCCATACACACACACCCCATCCTTTTTCCTCTACCTTCGTTCCTTCCCAATCTCACTCATCCCATTCAGGAGGTTTATTTAAGGCCGAAAATGAGGTTTTGAGGTGGGAGGTGGGTTTTGTGGGGATCTTCGTCTGAGGTGAGAAAGATGTGTCGTTTTGGGTTTCTCGAATTGGGTTTTCCAAATTTGTTGGTTTGGGATTGGGGATTGTTGGGGTTTGGAGTGTTTTTGGTGTTTTGTTGTGAAACAATGCGTTTGCTGGTTGATTATTTAGGATTCGTTTTCCGAATTTTAGAAATTAGGGTTTGGGTTTGTTGGATGGTTTGGGTGTGTTGTGTTTTTTGTTCAATCTTTTGTAAAAATGACTTTTTGGCTTTTTGAGGGTTTTTGGTTCAATTTTTGTTTCTTTTGAGTTTTTGGGGATTAGAGTTTTGTGTTCGGTGTGTGTGTGTTTCTTTATTTTGTAAAAAAGCAACTTTTTCTATTTTTGGATTTTATTGCCAATTTATTTTGTTTGAGTTTTGGGAATTATTAAAGTTTTGGTCGGTGGAGTTGGTTGGAAAATGGGGGAGTGGTGTTGAAGGTGTTTCCTGAAGTGGCATCTGGAAAACAAAACAATAGTTGATTGGTTTGTTTAGTCGTGATTCGGAGTTGTATTTTGTTGTAGGAAAGAAGAGTTTTCTTTCTTATTCTTTGGTATTTTCAGGTTTGAATTGTTGTTTTTATTTATTGAGAAGTAGCGTTTGGGTTTGGTTGAATTGGTTTTGCTGGTTGTGTAGTGCTTTTTTTCTTGGTGTTTTCTATTTTTTGTGAAGGGATTTGGCTTGATCACATCCTTTGAGGAATTTTTTTTCTTCTTCCATTCTTTATGCTTGTTGAGTCCAATCATTCTGCTTCGATTTCCACACATTGCTCAATTTTGTGTTCTTTTGCTTATTAAGATGTGGAGTTTTGTTCTAGTTCATTGGGGTTCTGATTGTGTTGTGAATGTGGTGGTGCTTAAGGTTAAAGGATCAGTCACTTTCAAAACTATGCGTGATTGATCATTTCCCAGTGCTTGTCGGGCCTCTTGCCTCATGATAAGACTAATACGGAAAACAAAGAGTTGATATTAAAGACGTTATACAAGTTTAAAGTCTACAAATAATTAAGTTCCAATTCAGGAAACTTGAAACTTATACATTGATGTATCAACTAAATATTCCATATGATATCTTCTTTACTTAGAAATTTCTTATATGTGTAGACTTGTATGATTTGATAACGACAAATTACTTGACAGATTTTTAGAAATATTTTTGTTGCTTGACAGATTTTGTGAATGAGTTTTATGAATGAGTTGTTGAACTTATGTAATAAAATGATATCATTGTGTATTGAAATGATATATTGGTCTATTAAACATATACTATTGTGTATTGAACGCATATAGATGTGTATTCACTGGAAATTTTATTTAAGAAAGTGATGCAGTTTTGTAGAGTGCTCCATGCCATTTCTATCTCCAACATCTCTCTTTCCTCTCTCTCTCTCTCTCTCTCTCTCCTATAGAAAAATATGTTATACTATAGTAATTTAGTCTTATGTGAGCCTTTTACCATCTATGGTATGCTTCAGTGGGGACGTCCACAAGCTCCCTAAGTTGACTTCAATTAATCATTTATATGTCTAATCACAAAATATACAAAATCAAATATTTCCCCTCTCCCCAACACCAATAAATGCCTTAACTCTCATACCATGTACAACAACATGAACCCTCCATCTACATCCTTTCCTCCACAAGGATCAACAATTCATGTTTATGTACGTATCTCTTTTAGAATCATATGTTTCTCACTTCTTCCTCTTTGGCCACAACCAACTGTATTTGTGTATTAAACGCATTCTGTTATGTATGGAACGCATTAGATGTGTATTCACTGGAAGCTTTATTTACGAAAGTGATGCGGTTATGTATTTTAATGATGTAATTGTATATTAAACTTTTAGAGTTGTGTATATTAAATTTATAATGCAGTTGTGTATTTAAAAATTATTTTTCCAAAATATTCTCTAACCAAAATATCCAATAGACAGACTAAACCATACTAAACAACATTATATTCAACTTATAATGCAATTGTGTATTTTAATAATTTTTATGAATTAAATAGTTTTTGAACTTGTGTAATAAAAGGATACAGTTGTGTATTGAAATGATAGAGTGATGCTTTCACTATGCTTTCACGGAGGTTAATATTTTGAATTGAAAAGCAGTCGGTTAAACAACAGTGGCCTCTTAAACATACAGTAACACAAGCTTAAAAGTAGGTGGGAATAAAAGTAAGAGCTTGGATATCATACAATAACAAACTAAGCACAAAGTATTTAAGTTCAAATTCTAAAATAAAATACGTACCAGATATGTTTTGGCCAAAGTTCGAATACTCCATGAACTGGATGTTGTTTGAGTTAAGAAGCTTCCAAAACTCACTATAAAGAGTTCTCTCGATCAAAATTTGTTCCTTTCAGCTTTCCATGTAACTTAAGTAAAGTCTTGCTCCAAGATGAAGAAGCCATTATAAGTTGCATCTCCAGTTGCAAATGTGATTTGTGTTCCAATTTTTCTAGTTTATCTATACGTTCTCTTTCAACATTATTCAATTTCTACAAAACAAATATGAAAGGATAAATCAACTTAAGCAGGGAGCAAAACATACAAGTACACGAAGCACAACAACACATGTTCAAGTAAAATAATGTCATACTAAAATTCAATAAAAATTAAGATATTATAGGTAAATAAAGATCAAGGTGTGTACATAGTTAAAGTATGAGGGGGTACAACCCCCTAATATGGTCAGAAGTTTCCACAAGTATGCAAGCAAAATTTTGTGTCTAAATAAAATCAATATTTAGCAACCTGAAATCAAACTTAAGTGAGAAGTGAGACTTGCATTGTTTTGCTTGATAAGCTTCAGAAATCACACTTAAGTGTCGTTCAATCGTGTGAATTTATAATATATCTTGCTCTTGCAGAACCAAGGCAGGGATCAAAGCAAATAAGATCCGATAATGAGAGCTACCTGGTTTTAGATAACCTATCAAATTGGAGATCTGCGGGTTAGAACTCATATTGAAACAACCTCAAGTAGTTCAATTCTTGAACCTAGTGAAAACCAATCCAACCCCAAAAAACCAAACAACAAATAAGTACATTTTTACACTTTGCAGACAAAATGAAAATCCATTTCCCCCACTTGAGTTTTGCAAACTAAGAATAATATCAATATACAAGAACATTTCCTAAGGACCTAACCAAACCCGAAAAGCTCAAACCCTCACACCAAAAGCATGCAACTTAACTTCAGAGGCCACAAAACCAACAAAAAGATAAGCACATTCCTCTACTTCCGCCAAACAATGATGACCACACCAACCAACCAAATCCGAAAAGATCAAACTTTCAGAACAAGAACACTAATCCGACAACTCCACAGACAAAAGACCAAATGTAATGATTAGCCCCGAAACAACAAATTCCTGACTTCAGCCACGCAACCAAACCAACCGAACCGACAAGGACAATATTTTCGTTTGTTGAAAAGAAGATGTCTGAGGCAACGGAGGACCGACGAGCTGAGGAGGAGATCATCAGAGCGGTAGGAGACGGATGCAAGCGATAGGGGAGTCGAAGACTGGAGTGAGCGGAGACGTAGCACCGGGAGTGGACAACTGGAGTAGGCGGCGACGGAGAGGGTGATAGAGGAAATGTGAAGAAGACGAGGTGTGGTGTGTGGTGTGATCGGAAGAAGACCGTGGTGTGGTGTGCTTGATTACCATATTACATTTTGGTTGTATAAATTGAATGTTGGATAAACTAGCAGTTGGATGTAGATCTAAGGGAGGAAATTTAGGGTCTCATTTTTTTTACAATGAGACCTGGTCTCATTGTAATTTTTTATATATATATATTGTATTGGATCTTTCCCAATAAATTATTGTAGTTCAAGTTTGGAGTTCCACCCTCCAAACAAAGGGAGGAAGCTATGAGACCCATTGATAGCACAACGTGACAAAAATACAAAAAATAGTAATGACATGTTCGCAATATCACGACTACCACAACATTTTTTTTTAAAATAATCGGTTCTACCCGTAACCTTTTTGAATTTCAAACATCCCAAACATGAATGAGACTAATGAAATATGATTTTTAATCTTAACTATCTCATGTCAAGATATCTGACAACTGAGGACACCTTTAATGGTGCCTTTTTTGGCCAGGCTCCCGACCACCCCCTCCCCCTAAATCGGGGGCGGCTTCTGGCTACTATTAATTTAGTTTTTTGTTTTACATTAAATGTACTATTAAATTAAATATCATTATTTTTTGTATAGTTAGTTAGTTTAATTTGTTAATTGAGTTTTTTAATTTAGTTATTGTTTGTAATTAATTGGTTAAATATTTATGTAATTTGTAAGTTTTTTTAAAATTAATGTTGAAATTTGGTTATGTAATTAAGAAATTTGTAGTTATTTATGCCAAAAATTTTAAATTTTAATCAAAATCCATCAACATTTAATTAAAGAAATACTAAACATTAATGATACATTGCCTTACAAAATACAATATACATATAAAATACATATAAATATTTAGTGCAAATACATAAAAATACAATATACAATAATACACTACATAAACTTATTTGATTCAGCCCAATCTGTGACTTTGTCAACATTTTTTCATTAGTATTTGTTCGATTTTCTTTCTTGAACAAAGTGTGCAGCATGTCAAACTTGGTTTTATGAACATGCATTTGGAACTTTTGTTCTGCTCTTTTTGCCCGCTTATCCTCCCTCTTGAAGTCTTCTTATCTAACTTTGACACTGTATTCAATTTGAGCACCAAGTTCGGAGACACGGTTGTCTGTACTCATTTGAATAATCTTTTTCCATTTTTTTGGCTTTTTTAACACCTTCGGGGCGACTAAATGGGTGTGATGTCATTTTCTCCTGTGTTGGTATCACTTCTGTTGAGGGTGTTGAGGGATTCAAAGATTCAACTGTGCTATTCTTTTCCACTTTGAGGACTCTCTTCCACTCCCATTTCCTCACACACATTATGTTGTTCGCGTGCAACACCCACCAGAGTAAATGAAAGAAATGACTCCCATTTCGGATACCTGTGTAACATGACGCAAGCATGAAACTAAAGAAATTTAGATTTATGAGTTCGGTCGTAAATACAATGACTTTCACGGACGACATCTTCGTTGTTGAAATCGCTAATTTTCCGCTACATAGCTTCGTTGTAGCAACCAACCCACTTCATGACAGTTGGTGAAATCCTCCTCTAACGACCCTTTAATGATTCCTCATTCTGCACAGGTAGGCTCGTGTTGCTTTTGACTGACTCGTCGTACGCTCATTTGACTTTCCATAACACTCTGGATCTTTGGTTGGTCCCAACAACTACATCGCAATTGCCATGCATATTCTCCGAGATTAGTCTCTCGTCCTCCTTTGTAGACCATGTTTTGGCTTGTTCGCCTTGGCGGGTTGCTGTGGGAGATGACTGACGTATTGTCACCATGGTTTACACTACTTTCCCCACTTAGGAACCGTGAATACATTTGATATTGGTTTTGTGGGTCATAGGGTTGGTATTGCTGGTATGATGGGAATTGTTGGTATTGGTCGTGAGGTTGGTATTGTTGGTATAGTGAGAATTGTTGGTATTCGTCGTAAGGTTGGTACTGGGGAAAATGGTTTTGAGTGGTGGGTAATGTGGATATCGTTCTTCACGATTGTGATCTGGAGAAGACATTGCAAGGTGGGAGGAGTAAGAGTGGAATGTTGGTGATAGAAGTATGATGTTGGTGAGATGAGTAAGAGTGGATTGTTGTTGAGAGGATAAATAAGAGAGGTGAAAGTGTCACATTTTCACTATGCAGTCACACGATAACTGTGTCACCATGGGTTTACTGTAGAGTCACGCCATTGCTTTGGTCAGAGATTCGTTGGTGTCACGTTTTCACTGTGTAGTCACGCGATAACTATGTCACCATGGTTTACCGTGGAGTCACGAAATTGCTTTGGTTGGAGATTTGTTGGGATAACGTTTTCACTGTGCAGTCACGCGATTATATAAGAGTGCTCATCTTTTACTTGACCAACATCGCATCATCTACAATTCATACACTCATAAATTCCTTCTTCTCCCATTGGATTCTCTAGGTGGAGGCAGTAATTTGAATTTGCTTGCACTTCAACTTCAAGGTCTTCATTGTCTAATGACGCGAACTCTCGTTCCACATACGTCACACTGGACCATGTAATGAAAATGGTTTTGTCAGATGAGACCTCAATTTACTGGACCATGTAAGAGGCGTTGAAGGTGAACTCATAACCCGGACAAAGATCGTGAGGTCAGTTACAACTGTTTTATTTCTGATTATTTTCCTGACAACCCTGTGTATTTTGCTACTATTTTCAGAAGATGGTTTAGGATGCGGAAGCATATCTTTCTTCGGATTGCTAATGTCGTTGAGGCATCTGATTTTTTCTTCCAACAACTGCTGGATGCCGCTGGTACGCTTGGCATATCGAGCTTACAAAAAAGTAGAACACTACGGATGCTACCATATGGCATAACGGCTGATGAGGTTGATGAATACTTGCGTCTTAGCAAAACAACAACAAGAAAACCCTCCAAAAATTCTATGAAGGTGTGATTACAAACTTCGGCGGTTAGTATCTACGCATGCCTACTGCAAATGACCTAGCAAGACTACTTCACGTAGGTAAGCAACGTAGGTTCCCAAGAATGATGAAGAGTATTGATTGTATGCATTGGGAGTGGAAAAATGGTTGTCATATGAGAAAAATTGCAGTATTCCACCGATCGTATCGTGGATATTAAGATAATAGAGATCGAGTTCAAGATAAACAAAAACATTTGAGTCTGAAATCCGATTTGGTCGAGAATGTATGACAACACTATGGAGGAAATGCAAATTGACAATGTTTTCTTGTAATGTAAATTTTAATTTTTGCAATTTCAATTTGTGTAATATGGTAGTGTGATTTATTAATTATTAATAATATTTTCGTGGTTGAATAATAAAACGTGTTAATTAATTACATTAATGTAATTTCAATAATAATTAGTTAGGTAATATGTTGATTGTTGTGATTTTTAAAAAAAAAGAGAAAATGACGTGGAGGACAAAGTGTTGAATTCCTATGTGAATTTAAACATTGTTAAGAGTGAATTTTGAGTAGTTGGGGGAGGTTTTGGACAGATATGACGTGACAGAGAGAGAATCTGATGTGACCGGTGAGTACCTACACGTGCTCTTAGCGCTCATTGGTTGCTACCGTATCAATCTTAAACCCCAAGGGCTACAGTAGCAATATTCACTCAGAACATGTGGTACATTAATCGGAAGCAATACATATTGAGAATTGAAGGGAATAAAATGATCTTGGCATGTCATTAAAAGAAATGAACGTGTGGCGCTAAAAAAATTGGTGTCATTCAGATCTTTGTACCGTGGCCAACTACTAAAACCTATCTTGATTACACAAGGTACCCACAGTTTCTGAAGCTAGCTGAACAACAAAAAAGCTAAAAAGTCCAACATTTTAACTGCTGCAGCAAGTTGTTTGGTTTTCTTTGGGGAGTTACGAAAGACTATGATCCTCTTTCAAAGCCACCAATCTGCATATGTAGCCATTGCGGTGGTGATTCTTGACCATATTCCCTAACTGGGGCTTGGACAAATCCCACCCCAGAAGGGCTATCAAATGCCTGAATGCCAAACTAAGAGAACAATTCAATAAATTAGAGCTGCTTCAATTGGCACAGTCGCATAAGGAATAACAGTATATCCAAACATCAAAACTCCATTTAAAAACATGGGTTAATTACAGTTTGCCCCTGAACTATGTCTTGGTATCACTTTGCCCCCCTAAAATTTCAAAGTTAACCGTTACCTCCCCTGAGCTTTAATTTTGTAACACTTTACCCCATTAAACTTCAAAAACTCATTATTTAACACACTCGACGTTTTTTTTCCTAATTTTTTTATTGTATCCCTAATACACTCCTAAACCTATATTTACGTAAAAGTTTGGATCGAAATAGAGGTCGGATATGGTTGGAATTTAGGTCGGATTGAGTGTCAATCTGACCAAAATTCCAACCATATCCGACCTCCGTTTCGATCCAAACTTTCACGTAAATATAGGTTTAGGAGTGTATTAGGGATACAATAAAACAATTAGGAAAAAAAACGTAGAGTGTGTTAAATAATGAGTTTTTGAAGTTCAATGGGCTAAAATGTTACAAAATTAAAGCTCAGGGGAGGTAACTGTTAACTTTGAAACTTCAGGGGGGCAAAGTAATACCAATGCATAATTCAGGAGGGCAAACTGTAACTAACCCTAAAAACATTGAAGAAAAGATTTTTGGAAGAGAAAATGTCCCTCATATATGAGTGCCAAAAACACAGCTAAAATATGCAATGTTTTAAAGTTGCATATGCAACCCCGTGTGGCTGGGTGCCCCTGGGTCACATATGCGAATGTGCGGTCGCATAAGTGGCTGCACAACTGTTTTTTGCAAAATATATCAAAAATAAAAAAAGATTGAAAAATCATAAAAAAATTGTACCCTATCACCCTTCTTTTTCCTCATCTTCCTTCTTCAACCTACCCCCTCGCCCCCTCCACCATGCCCTGTGTGGCCGCACAGTAAGTCGCACCCTGTTGGGTGCGTCTGTGCGGGAGTCGCATATGCAACCCCAACCCTCTAGACCGCATTGTGCGGCCGCATACCGAGTATGCGGCCGCACATTAAAACAATGAAAATACGATTGATGAACTTAAATAGTTAAATATCAGAATTAAAATCTTTTAAGAAATAAAGGTATTTGAAGATCTTAAAAAATTTCAAACAGGGCTACTACTGAAAAGGCAAATGAGTTGGACAACTATGCCCATAATATTCGTTCAAAACAACAGAATTTATGATATCGAAACCATGTAATTAATTTTTTCTAAGGTTGTACTCTTGGGATTCAAAAGAAGTAAATGTTTGACATGTCTTACAGATTTCGACTCGTCTGGAATCCCTGGAATGGGATATATTCCCACAGCTTTTAATTTTTAAGGCCAAATTTACAGCTTCGAATGAAATGACTGCAGGACAAGATTTGATTAAACATTCCTAGAAATTAGTGTCATAATTTTTTAGGTCCAAAAAAACCTTTCCCAGATTCTACAATCTGGCTGCTAAATACATTTCAACCCTTCAAGCTACTTCGCAATAAAATCTGATCTTTGGCTGAACGTGTCCACACAAAAACGGTAGAACGCAGCACAAAAAATCAGTATCTTATGGTAACTGTAAATACTCTTTCACAGTAATAAACTAAGAAATAGAAAACAAATGACTTACACAAAACAAAAGCCAAGGAAGATATAAATAAACAGTCTAACAGTAGTTTTATAAACATGCTTCCAGAAAGGTAAACAATTGTTCGGGTCAACCATACGTCAAATGTAAAAGCAAAAGAGAGGGACTCAATCGGGGGAAAATAGCAATCGTTTATGCGGGAAAATTTTGTCAAAGCAAGAATTTCTTACATCTTTAGAAGCTAATGAATCAATGTCAGGGGTCACTCTGGAATTTACGGCTTCTAGTTTCATTGACAGGAACTGCACACCAGGTAATGAAGATGCACATCAGAAGAAAAAATAGGAGAGATCAATGTTAAAGCACACAAGGAGAAAAATACACACCTCAACCTGGCATTGAAGTGACTGAATATAATTTATTATCTCGTCAAGGACCAATGCTTTTCCAATTATCTAGAAATCCATTCCATTGGTATGCCATATTATTTGCAAATGTATTTTTAAAATTAAAGGAGCCAAGTCGACAAAAAAAGATTTCTGGAGGAGAACTCACCTTGTTACATCCTGGAACCAGATCTTGGAGAATTTTCATTCTTTCACTGATTTTTTCTCTCCTAGCCTTCTCAAATAAATATATTGATAGAATGCATTAGTTATTACACTTGATTCATAGTTTCAATTGCATATAGATATAAAGATGTAAAGACAACCTTGTTGTCCCTTTTCATTACATGTCTAATTTTTTTTTGAATGCTTACACTTATCTAAAATTACAAAGAATGAAGTTAAAGGATACCAGTCAGAAACATATTCCTATGGCATATGAGTGCACTGATACAATTATTGCAGAATAGAGCTTAACTATACTTCAAAAAGAATGCATGAGAGGGGTTTTTTCATTGTTGCGTGAGTGACTGTGTGTCCAGATAGAAAAACAGCACCCAAAAGACACATGTTCCTTGGTGCAGAGTGGAATACCAGTAAGATTAGTTTACTAAATAGATGTTCGGAATGGTTTAGTTATCTAACATAGGAACAGTTTTCTACCATTTTTGGCAAGACCATATTCCTCATAATCACACATCAAAAGTCAATGTTGCATTTATTGATAAAGGTAATAAATACAGTTGATGCAGGTCAATGGCTCAAACTGGGATAAATTTTACCATTTTGAGACTCTAAGACCACATTTATTCACACTCACATAAAGAAAGTCAATGTTATATTCAATGGTATTCATCATAAATCGGTTGGTGTAGGCAGAAACACTAAATAATCTCATAAGGACTGGGCCAAAGCTGTTTTCCTTGAGAAGTAGATTCAATTCATTTATACGATACCCGTTCTGCAAGACTGTGACTGTCAGTTGCCTGACCCCTCTTAACTCTGACATGGATATAATCTTGCTTAGTTGCTGCAGACGGTTGGCTGCTTTTTTCTGTTGCCTTAGAATAATTGCCTGAGTTATCTTCCATTTCAGGTTTTAAATCTCCATTTTCATCTCTTGATTTCTTCTGTTGATGAGGTTTGACATCATAGTCAGTCTGCAAAATAAATAAAAGAATTAACTTAGTTGCCTGAATTAACACCAAGAATCATGTGGTGATGTAGCCTCTAAGAAACAGCAACTTAAGGTATAACCAGTTTGAAAAATATTCTGCAACTTATACACGTCACGTCACAAACAAAAAAAAAACAGCCATTTCAATTTTTTTAAACAATGGATCCAATGATGAAATAAGTGTTCTTATCAAGAGACCTGAGGAAAATGATTTACCTAGGCATATTTGCCTAAGGTAATAATTGTACCCAGACGTATTTACCTATGGAAATAACTTCACCTAGGCACATCTCTGAGTGTCTTTAAAATGACCACTTTTCAATAAACCTAAGGAAATAAACTGGCCTATGTGTATTTCTTGATCAGAATGACATGACCAGGATATTTAGAAAGGCATATCTCCGGTATGTAATATTGCATGGTACTCATTACCTAAGAGGTTTCACATCCAATCGTCAAGAAACCAAAGTTCAAGTTGTTTCCTTCTCAACATTACGTTCTCAAAATGTTCAGCTGTTATTTGCTACAGTATTTTCAGTTCAAAGAATTTTAGTGACAGGGGACAGGAATTGTATTTCAGAACCAACACATTTTTATTCAACTCTTTCTCATGTCAAGTAAATATTAAAAGTTCACTGCAGACCATTACAGACTAGAGAAATAAAATTACAAAAATACTAGAGAGAACTTATTCCACTGTTCAGCTGTTGTCTGTCTCTTATTATCCAAGTTAAAATAAATTTCCTAAACTACTATACTACTAGATCAATGACCAATTTGAGTGTTTATATGGGTTTCTGGCTTTCTGCATATGATGATAAAATCAAGAAAGTAATATTTGTTTCTAGCCGACCACAAACTTTCTCAGATAATCATTTTTTATCAATAAATAAGATTCAGGTAGGCATGACATAACTGAGAAACAGAAAACCTTTTCATATTTGTAGCATAGACATAGTGTCTCTACAATAAACACGACTTCCATACTAAATATGCACCACGATCCAAAAATGATATGTAATCCATTACAAAAGTTTTCAGCATGTTGCAAAACCCAACGTACTATAGAGAAAATGCAAGACACTTTTATCATGTGCAGTAGAAAAACTTTCAAAAGACTTCATTGGATCAAATGCACAAACTTAAGGCAAGGATGTGTCTGATTTTAAAATTTAGGAATGATAATTTCTTCTCTCCCTTTGGACATGGACGTATATTTTTTCACAAGTCCCTTTGCAGGTGAAACTATTTCTTAAAATGGTTTGCAAGCAATGTTCAGACAATAGCACAACAGAGACACAGGCACACCATGCGACTGTGAGTCGCACAGGTCGCATTGCGCTATCGTGCGTGAAAGCACAATTGTCGTTACAAAGGTGCTCCCAACGGCTAGGAAACTAGTCGTTGGGCGCCTATGCGACAAATATGCGACGACTGTGCAACACAGTTCCAACTATGACACCTTGTGCCAACTATTAGACAAATGTGTAACGCCCATGCAGCTCACGGGGCACATAGGCGATATCCCGCACTGTCTGGGGTCGCATATGCGACTAAGCCTCCTTGTGCCACCTATGCAACATTGTGCGACGCATAGGCGATGCACACCTCAACATTGTCTGCATTTGTGGAACTAGAGTCCCTAGGCTATTGTGTGTATATATATATAGATTGGATAATATATTATGCAATATTGTGCTATATATATATATATATATATTGATTGGACTTTGTGTGTATATATATATAGATTGGATAATATATTATGCAATATTGTGCTATATATATATATATATATGCAATAATGACTGAACTTTAGTTTGGACTTTGAAATTATAGATTGGATAACTTCATCTACTAGGCCAACTCATGGAAAATAATGGAAATCAGTAATAAAACTAAATGACATTCCTCACTCACAAATAAGCTTTGTAAACAGCCACCTAAACTCCAATCCACTTCTTGGAGCAAGGCTTACTAAAACTAGAATTTTCCCTCCAAACAAATAATGACTGAACTGAGTAGCTTATAGGAAATTTTCTAGTTCAAGCAAAAGTAGATCCACAACCACAAGGCAGATTCTTCAGTAATTTGTCTGAATGTAGCTATAAGTAGATACTAAATTAAGTCTCATCTAGTTTTGTGTTAATCCTGTTGTACAAATCTTTTTATTCGGTTTTGTGGTACAAATGTTTTAGTTACAAAATACAATTCTTCAACTTCCAGGCATTCCAGCTAACCAATAACATACAATTTTGTAAGGTTGAACTCTAATTCCCTTACCGCAAAGTGGAGTAAATTTGTTTTCCTCGCTACTACATTTACAACCTCCACATCACAACATCCATACTAGAATAAGCATCGGCGTATATTGTGGGATCCATTAGTACAATACAAACATAAAGTATATGGTACATAATTTTCATGTATAGAAAAAGATACTTTGAACAAACATTATTGGGATACTTGCACAACTTTAAGGTGAGGCTAAGCCTCATTTTGTGTTTGCTGAATTCTGATTTCTTCTCTCCCTCTGCAGTTACACTCCTAGAATGTAAGAACTTTCCTCCAAACGAATCATGCCTAAACTGGAGTCATGGGATTTTTTCCAATATTAGGAAAGTGATTTGTCAAAGTAGATGCATATGTTGGTAATTGTTCTAGTTTTAGCCATAAATAATAAATAAGTGAAATCTCAGCTAGTTCTAGTTGTACAAAATTTTAAGGTATGAAACTCTAGTTCTACAACTTCCAGCTAACCAATCACACAGAAATTATTTCTAGAGTTCAAAACTACGTCCCTTAAAACAAAGGGGCCTAAATACCAATAGCAAAAAGTAGGGTAAATTTCCTCTCCTCACGACTACATTTACAATTTACAATTTCCACTTGACAATGTCTATTGAAAAAAAAATTGGTGTTCCGAAAGGTGACGTGTACGATACAGACATTATGTTAATGGTACAAAGTCAACCGACTTCTTTCCTCTAGACTTGCTAAAATTGCAAAACTTCCTGAAAATCAGTCATCCTCGAAGTAAGTGATTCTGCGGAAGTTTTCTAATTCTAGAAAAATTAAATCAACAATGCTGACACATGTTGGTAATTTGTCCTAAAGCTAGCTACAAGTAGAAATTACACAAAGTCTTCTAGTTTTGTATTACTTTGCACTAGCAATTCTAAAGAAGGAACTTCCTCACTCTCAACTACAAACTTGACAACCAGCAAATTACCCAAATTTCAACCAACTTGAAGGAGCTGGACGTCCTGAAAACTAAACTGAGGGTGGCTCATAGGAAGTGTTTTAGTTGTGTTTTGGTCCCATTGTTCAAAATTTTAAGCATCTAAACTAGACTCCTACAACTTCCTGCTAACTAATAGACTAAAACCCACTTCCAAACGTCACCAGCAAGTTCTCTAAACAAAACTAAGCTGAAATTTCTTTCCTCACCACTACATTCCCATCTCTCACCACAACCAACCCAAAGCAAGAGCAGAGAGATCTGATTGGAGAATCTACCAAATCGTTAGCGCCGCTGGTGGACGCGAGCTTGGATGACTCGTCCTCGGAGGCCGGCGCGTTTCTCCGGCGCCTCCGGCTCCTGGCCCCGCTTGTCTTCCCCGTGACGCCGGACTCCTCGGCGGACCCGTCCCGGCTCCCGATCTGCGAGGGCCAGTCGCGGCGCTTGGACTGCCGATCCATGGGAAAGGGAAGGGACGAAGCCCAAGCCGAACCAAACCCTAGGGGTTCCAAGGTGGAAGAGGGTTGAGTCTGGGTTTGAGTCTAAAGAGTAGAGAATGAGGGAGAGGGAGAGGGAGAGGGAGAGATATTGTTTTGGAGCGTTGAGGATTTATTACGGAGCGGAAGAGCCGCTGTCTTGTCTCCTGGCGAGACTTGTTGGATTAAGGTCTTTTTTTTGGACAAATTTTGCCAAAATAAATCTCAACCAAGTTCGAGAATAGTAGCGTGAAGAAATGCAAGTTTCGAGAATCCATTTATGGATTGAAGCAAGCATCGGGGAGTTGGAACAAGCGCTTTGACGAAGAGGTGAAGAAGATTCACTTCATTCAAAGTAAAGGAGTACCTTGTATATACAAGGAGATTAGTGGGAGTCATGTAGTACTTCTGATCTTATATGTCGATGACATATTGCTCATGAGCAATCATATACCTTTGCATTAGCAAACGAGAAATTTCGTTGAAATCAGTGTATTCAATGAAAAGAAAAGGATGAGGCTCAACACATCTTGAGAATCAAGATACATTGAGATACATCACGTAGACTCATTGGCTTCAGTCAACGTGCATACATTGACAAGGTATTTGGAAATGTTCAGGGTGAACAATTCCGATATGGACAATATGCCAATAAGTATGAGTATAGGTGTGCAACTCAAGAAGTCTCAATGTGCTCAATCACACAAAGACTTGGGGTACATGAAGGTATCCCTTATGCTTCGGCAAAAGGAAGGACCATGTACACGATGGCTTGCACAAGACTCAATATCTCGTATGCTTTAAATGTGACAAGAGGTCACCAATCCAACGCGAATCCTAATCATAGGATTGCGGTCAAGAATATTCTGAAGTACCTTAACCAGACTAAAGATAAGGTTCGTGTTTATGGAAGACAAAGGAGAAAATAGCCGAGGGCTGTTTTGATGCAATTCTTATAGGAATTCTAGACAATAAGAGGTTGGAGTGATGATGCGTCATCATTATCGAAGGTGGAGGTATGAGCTAGTGTAGTTAGGAGTAATATCACTACAGCTAACTCAACCACCAACGAAAGACAAAATAAATAAATAGGTGGACACAACAGTGACACAACTGATCCATTCAACAAACCTTCATACCAAGCTAAGAGACGAAATATATTTCGAGTCCATGGATCCGAGGGTCCATGTGGATTGGCTTGATAGGTGATTTGGGAAGGTTACCCTAGTTATTGATGTTTTATGCATTGAGAATGTATGTGAAAGAAAACTTTGATAACAAGTGGGAGATTGAAGGGAATGTGTTCTAAAAGTTTTACTTTTAAATGCCAATTATTATGAATTGAATGAGAAATCATTTTGTTCCTTGTTTATGTTATTCGTCTTTTAGAAGTGTTAAGGAAGAGGCTCTTGGTCCTTAACCGTAGAGCTCTGAAAGATATTGGTTTGCATAAAACAAAAGATATTCGCAATCATGGTAATTAACATGGGACATTAATTACCGAGTTAAGATTGTCGTGTTGGTCATAGATCATTGTAGCTCTACAAGTGAGTGACGACACGGTTATGCAAAAGAGGAAAATATTACTTTTGTATACTGAATAGACCTAATAAGTAAAATATTATAGAAATGTGTTTCTGTGTCATTAATATTTTACTGTGTCTTTGGTCCTTTGATATGAGACTTATATCTAATCACTTAAGGAATACTTAATTAGATCAGTGTCTTGAACTATCGATCAGTGTAGTGTAAAGGCATTGGTTGGTTAAGTACAACTTTTGTTGGAGAAGATAGTTAGTCAAAAGACTATCATTGCCCCTCTTAATTGAGTGATGATATTAGTGGGCCCCTTGATAAAGCAAAGTTATAATGTGCACAATGTGATTTGAGTAGTGTCACATATTTATAACTAGCTTAAAGAGATCAAGAAATGAATACTAATACAAAGATGACACAATACTACTTTGTGTGTATTCATAATATCATGAGGCAAGGGACGGACACAAGTGGTGCACTCCATCACTAAGTGGATCGGGTTTTGGTTCGAGTGGAATTAAGACATCTAACTAATTGGGAGCTATAATGTGTAGCTCGATACCGCTTATAGCTTGTGATATTAAGCTCTTAATATCACTGCCAACTTAGTTTAGATCCTCCCATAGGTCACACCACAAAACTGGGAAACAAGAAATGGGGATTTTGAGTTCATAGGATGTGTCGGGTTTCATGTAGAAAATATGACACATGGGGTGAACAAGCAAAATCAAGATTATGTTGTGATTAATAAGATAATTAGAATCTAAATTAAATTCATATGAGATGTAAATATTATGGGGTGTAAAGATTGATCATTACATAGGATAATATGTTACATAAGTTGTGAATTTACTACTAATCCCGAAATGTCAAATTTTGTAGGGGTTAAACCGAAATTTGACAAGTCTGCAAAATAGTGCACAAACGGTCGACCGGTTGGAAGTAAACGGTCGACCGATCGGTGCACGGTCGACCGGTGGTGTCCGGTCGACAGAACGTGTCTCAACCGATAACAGGTGAATTTCGTCTGTTCGAACGGTCCACCGAACATTGCGATGAAATATTCTACTGTTGAAAACGGTCGACCGAGTCTCGGACGGTCGACCGAAATCGGGTTTGAGCGGTCGACCGGACCTCGCAAACGGTCGACCGATCAGACGGTTTTATGCAGAATTAATTTAAGAATTAATTAGATCATGCATGGAATTGGTCCATAATTGATTTAATTCGTGGCTAATATTATTTATTAATAAATAATGGATGGTTAGATGGAATTTTGCATGGAATCATGGGCAAGAGGTTGCACATAAATAGGTAATTTGGAGAGAACCTATAAATACAAGGTTATCTCATTACCTCCTTTAATTAATTCATTATTTTTCTTATGCAAAATCTCTCTCCATAATTCTCCACGAAAATTCCTTAATTCTTAAGTTTAGTTTTAGTTCTTCAGAGGTCATCTTCTAAAGGGAACTAAAGAGGGGTTAGTAATTAGATTCTAAACCCAATCGGAGATTGAGAGACTAGCTTCCCTCTCTCCGATCTTGTTTAGAGTTTGGTGAATACTCGGAGGCATCCGACGCAGCGAGGAGCATCCCAACCGTCTCCGAATCTTCGAGAAGTTTTAGAGAACTTCTAGGTATGAATTTCGGAGCTCCTTCATGTTTGTTTTAATAGAGTTTTTGAAACTAGTTTGTTAAAACAAACTGATGCATGCAATAAATTCTAGAAAATTGAAAATTGATCCTTATTATACATGAAAATTCGAAAAATATATATGTATAATTAAACATGAAATCCTACAAACTCTCCAACTCCAATTGTCCCAATACATTAGAGAGAAACCTCAATCCTCAAAGCTCCCAATTCTACACTCTATAAGCCTAAACATCACACACTTGATCAATTACTCATCCTACTCAAAGTGTGCTCAATTAGAGAGTGAATCCCACTCAGTTACATGTGTTGTCAAAAGAAGCAAGGACTTCGGTGAAAGCCCGAAGTATCCCTCTCGGATTGTGAGAGGAAGAATCCAAGCAAGCGAGGGTTGTTCGCGTTGCTTGTGGTGTAAAAGGCGTTCTCTCCCGGACCGGAACGGGGAGTGGTTAGTGAAGACGTAGGCGGAGCTCGCGGAGTCGAGCAGAGCTTACAAGAGAGGACTAGGACCCGGGTGGGGTGCCGAACCTCTATAAAAACGCCGAGTCTCTTTGTGGTTTGCATGTTATTTCACTACTAGTCTTTAAATTTGTTTCCGCTGCGTTTATTGTTTGATTAATTAGGGATTAGCTTAATAGTGATTAGTGGACCCATAACCCACACGATCCTACATTTGGTATCAGAGCCTCGTTCGTTAATTTTGTTCTTAACCGATATATTAACATGGCTCTTAATGCATCCACACCTTTAGAATCATGTAAACCACCTTACTTTGATGGTAATAACTTTAGTTTATGGAAATCTAAAATGTCATCATTTATTAAATCCATGAACATTAACATGTGGTTTATGATTCAAACTCCATATGAATCACCTAGATGTCATATTAGTAAATGGAGTTTAGAAGATGAGAAAAATGCATCCCTAAATGCTAAAGCTATGAATGTCATATTTTGTGCATTAGGAGATGAACTTTTTAATCTTGTTTGCTCATGTGATAGTGCTCATTCTATATGGCAAACCTTAGAAAGGAATTTCGGTGATGGAAAATCACCAACCGGGGAGAAAGGAGCAACCACTCCGAAGGATGTAGCTGGAGTAAAGAAAATGGAGATTAACTCAACATCTTCATCATTATCAAGCTCATCCGATGGAGAAAGTGAAGATGAGGTATCTTCTAGTCATTCTTCAAGTTGTAGTTCAAGTGAAAAATCATCACATTCATTTAAACTACAAAATGCATTTCTAAAACTTTTATAAAAATCTAAAGAACTTCATGAGTCTAATAAGTTAGCAAATAAGCAAATAGATGAGCTTAAATGTCATAATGCATTTATCTTAGATGATAAAATTGTTTTGCTTGCTAAAATTGAAGTTCTAACTTCTGAAAATGCATGCTTGAGGAATGACAATTTAAATGTTAAAACTACCTCATCAAATGCAATTGAAAGTCATATGCTTGAAAATGACAAAATTGACTTGCTAAAGAAACTAGATGAATCATATCTTGAAAGTAAGAAATTTTAAATGACTTGAATTGCATGAATGAAAAATTTGCAAATTTAGAGATTCACATGCTTAACATGAATGAAAAGCATAATTCTATGATTAAAAATCTAAATTGCTTAAATGAATCTCTAGCAACTAAAAACAGTGAACTTAATGCCTTAAATGAAAATTTGTCAAATAAATTGCATAAGTTCACACATGGCAACACAAGTAATTATTATGTAAAGAACTTTCCTGTTCAAAACAATTATTATCATCATAATACCATGAAGAGAAAAACTAGTGTAGAGGTACCAAAATCAACTTGGATTTGGGTACCAAAAGCTAAACTTAATGGACCCAAGCAAAAATGGGTACCAAAGTCTACACTTGTAGGAGCTTGAGGAGGAGATTGGTGGTGACCGGGTGAGCTCAAAAGTCAAATTCAAATCCGGTTGCATCACCAAATGAGATTTGAGCTATTCAAGATTCAAGTTTGGTATAAATTTCTATCTTTGAAATTTCTGAAAATATTAGCTCTAATCTATTTTATATGCTTAATTGTCATATCCTTAGTATTCAATTCATTGAAAATCATTAACCCTATTCATTGCAAATCATATATCACATCTATTGATTTTAAATGTCATATTGTAAATGGATGTTAGAATCAGGCTTAAATTGAAACTAAATTGAACTTAACTAGAATCATACTCATAGTTTCCATCTAGCCTTATTGATAGGGGGAGCTTAAATGTTATATCTATTATTAGAGTAATGAAGTGCAAAATTTAGGGGGAGCAACTTCATTACAAGACATCCAAATTCTTTGCTTAAAGTCATAATTATTTTTGTTTTTGATGGATGTCAAAGGGGGAGAGATAATTAAAGGGGAGTTACTTGAAAATTGGATACAATTGAACAAAAACTATGCACATCCATAGGGGGAGCATTTATATGCATAGTTTACATTTAAACTTTTCAAGAATTAAGATATAGGTTGCCATCATCAAAAAGGGGGAGATTGTTGGCTTTTTAGCCTTAATCCTTGTTTTGATGATTTAATCAACCTAATCTTAATCATAAGTAATGTAGAGTAGCACACATATTGCATTGCATATATATTGCATGTGCTAACCTCTACAGGTGATCAAGACTCATGGAAGGAAGGAAATCAAGTCAAGATTTGTAATAAAGCTATATGAAGACTTGTAATCTTGATATTATTTTGAGTCTTAGGAACATGTGTAAATTGAGCATACAAGAGCTAAAAACTTATCACATACACACTAGGTTCCTTAGAGAAGTCACACACAAAATTTTACCTTATTTGGACTTCATTAGATCACCCAAACCTTAGTCGGAAATCACTTAAAACTTAAACCCAGATTTCCTGTGTGAACCGGTCGACCGAACCAGTTCTCAGTTCGACCGGTTTATAACAGACTCTCCACAGTGATTTTACCGAACTCTACCGGTCGACCGGTTCTTCCTTTTCGGTCGACCGATCCCGGATTTTAATATGGCCGTTTTCCTTGTCGTATTCTTATAACGGTCGTATTCGTATAAAACAAACTTAACCCCAAAATACATTCGGTAACCGGTCGAACGACGACCTTGTTTCGGTCGACCGGTTGAACATTTCTTCAAGAAACAAAATTCCCTGCTATCGGTCGACTCATTCTTCGTTCGACCGTTGCACCTTTATCTCAACCGAATCCCCTGAACGGTCGACCGCCCCTTACTTTGGTTCGACCGATTCACTTAAGTAGAGTTAAGTTCTAGCTCGTTTGTCCGACCGAATATTCTTTTGTTCTACCGTTCTCCTTGAAATCAAGTGAACGGTCGACCGGTTTAGTAGTTTTGGTCGACCGGTTCTGGACAGATTTGCAGCCCGATTTTCTGCTTTGTGTATCTTATACAAAACCCAACCAAATCTATCCCCAACGGCTAGAACACCTTAGGAGCTTATAAATAGAGGATCAAGACTTGTTGTTAACACAACTCTCCAATTCCAATTGTCCCAATACATTAGAGAGAAACCTCAATCCTCAAAGCTCCCAATTCTACACTCTATAAGCCTAAACTTCACACACTTGATCAATTACTCATCCTACTCAAAGTGTGCTCAATTAGAGAGTGAATCCCACTCAGTTACAAGTGTTGTCAAAAGAAGCAAGGACTTCGGTGAAAGCCCGAAGTGTCCCTCTCGGATTGTGAGAGGAAGAATCCAAGCAAGCGAGGGTTGTCCGCGTTGCTTGTGGTGTAAAAGGCTTCTCTCCCAGCCCGGAACGGGGAGTGGTTAGTGAAGACGTAGGCGGAGCTCGCGGAGTCGAGCGGAGCTTACAAGAGAGGACTAGGACCCGGGTGGGGTGCCGAACCTCTATAAAAACGCCAAGTCTCTTTGTGGTTTGCATGTTATTTCACTACTAGTCTTTAAATTTGTTTCCGCTGCGTTTATTGTTTGATTAATTAGGGATTAGCTTAATAGTGATTAGTGGACCCATAACCCACACGATCCTACATTTGGTATCAGAGCCTCGTTCGTTAATTTTGTTCTTAACCGATATATTAACATGACTCTTAATGCATCCACACCTTTAGAATCATGTAAACCACCTTACTTGATGGTAATAACTTTAGTTCATGGAAATCTAAAATGTCATCATTTATTAAATCCATGAACATTAACATGTGGTTTATGATTCAAACTCCATATGAATCACCTAGATGTCATATTAGTAAATGGAGTTTAGAAGATGAGAAAAATGCATCCCTAAATGCTAAAGCTATGAATGTCATATTTTGTGCATTAGGAGATGAACTTTTTAATCTTGTTTGCTCATGTAATAGTGCTCATTCTATATGGCAAATCTTAGAAAGGAATTTCGGTGATGGAAAATCACCAACCGGGGAGAAAGGAGCAACCACTCCGAATGAATTCCAAGAGGAAAGCTTTATTTGAATTATACATTTTAAATAACTCTCACTTTTGGAAAGTTTTCTTCGTGCATGCAAACTTGGATTCGAGATTCAAGCAATCGGCTTTCACAAGTTGATTATGATTCAAGTCCTAACATGGATCTTGACTTTTCCAGTGCACGTTTTCAGTCAGACCTTATGGTTGAGAATCCTGAAATGAATGAGGATGTCGGAAATAACGAGACAGTTACTCTCCGGAACCAATGTTGTCCAAAAGAAGTGCTCAAAACTCGCGCATCGAATTATCGATTGTCGAGGCAACCCAATTTGAACTCAAAACTCAGTACTTCGAGAATTTGAGAAATGCTGCCAAAAATCTCCTTGAAGGAACACGCATACTTTGAGAATTTGAGAAATGCATAGGGCTGATGAAGTATCTTAGAGTAAGTGAGGATGTAATTCGTCTAAAATTTTATGGGTGATTTGCTTGGGTAGACCTCAAAAAGTGCACAATTGCCGACCGTTTATACGCCACACTCCGTTAAATTTTCTGTTGGTTGATTTACAAAACACACCCTTTAAAATTCAAATGTCTTTAATATGAAATATAAAAACACAAAACAAATATTTTCTTTACAAACACACCCTTCTTCTCCCTCTCTCTCTTGTTCTCTCTCTCTCCTCTCTCTCTATAAACTCTCATTTGTTCTCTCTCTACTCTCATCTTCTCTCTTCTCCATCTCTCTCATATTCTCTCTCTCATGTTCTCTCTTCTCCCTCTCTCCTCTCTCTCTTGTTCTGTCTTCTCCCCTCCTCCTCTCTCTCTCTCTCATATTCTCTCTCCTCTCTCTCTCTCTCCGGTTCTATCTTGTCCTTCTCTCTCTCTCTCTCTCTCCTATTTTCTCTTCGCCCTCTCTCTCTTTCTCTCTCTTCTCTCTCTCATGTTCTCTTTCTCTCTCTCCTCTCTTTCTCATGTCCTCTCTCTCTCTCTCTCTCAAATTCTCTCTCTTCTCCCTCTTGAATTCTCTCTCCTCTCTCTGTCTTCTCCCTCTCTCGTTCTCTCTTCTCTCTCTCTCTCTGGTTCTCTCTTCTCCCTCTCTCTTTCTTATCTTTCTCCGATTCTCTCTTCTCCCTCTCTTTCTGTCCCTTTCTCCAATTCAAGAGAGAGAAGAGAGAGAATTGGAGAGGAGAGAGAATTCGAGAGGGAGAAGAGAGATAATTCGAGAGGGGAAGAGAGAGGAGTGAGAATTCGAAAGGAAGAAGAGAATTCAAAAGGAAGAAGAGAGAAGAGGGAAAAGAGAAAGAGAAAGGAAGAAGAGAGAAAAGGGAAAAGAGAGAATAGGAGGGGAGAGAGAATTCGAGAGGGGGAAGAGAGAAAGAGAGAGAGGAGAGAGATAATTTGAGAGGGAGAATAGAGAAAGAGAGAGAGGAGAGAGATAATTTGAGAGGGAGAATAGACAAAGAGAGAGAGGAGAGAGATAATTCGAGAGGGAGAAGAGAGAAAGAGAGAGGAGAGAGATAATTTGTGAGGGAGAAGAGAGAAAGAGAGAGAAATTGAAAGGAAGAATAGAGAAAGAGAGAGAAAAGTGAATAGAAGAGAGAAGAGAGAATTCAAAAGGAAGAAGAGAGAAAGAGGGAGAAAAGAGATAGGAGAGAGTGTGTAGGATTTCGTGTCCCTATGTATGTATATATTTAAAAAAAAATTAATACTACAAGATCGATTTCATATTTTCATTGATTTTACGTACATGTATTTGTTTATTCTAATATCATGCATTCCTAGACATATTACAATAAAAAAAGAATAGAGGATCATACCTAAAGGTTCTCTAAAACCTTTCAGAAGATTCAGAGTTCCGTTGCTCGTCAAATCACCCACCGATTCGCATCCAAGTGTTCACCAAACTCTAAACAAGATTATAGAGAAAGTAGCTAGCCAATCAATCTCGGATTAGGCTTAGAATCTAGCTAATAACCCCTCTTTAAGGTCCTGAGATTTCTATCTCCAAAACGTAAAACTATTATGAGTTTTTCGTGGTGATTAAGGGAGAGATTAATGAGAGAAAGAATTTTTTATTATTAACATAAACAAGTAGTATGAGGGGTCCTTTTATAGGCTCCCAAAATATCCTTATCAAGTAATATTCTTTAGTCATGATCTCTTGCTTATTCTCTCCTAAAATTAATCTCAAATTGCCACATAAGCATCCTAAAAAACGTTTAATTAAATTTGGAATTAATCCAACCCATGATCTAATTATTGTCTTAATAATTCAGGCAAAAATCGTGCTTTTCAGTTGAGCGAGAATTCTTCTCGTTTAACTGAACCATTCGGTTTTAACACATGTTCGGTGGACAGTGAGCTAGACGGTCGACCGAATATGCATGAGAAAAATTCTATGGAAAAATTTGGACGATCCGCGTCTTACTCCGGTCGACCGTTGACCCACCAAAAATTCTCCCGGCGAACATTCATCGGACGACCGTGTCACCTTTGGTCTACCGAAAATATCCCAAGATATTTTCTCTCGGTTGACCGTTCACGCTCAGTTGACCGAATTCAATTGTCCAGGCATTCCAGACAATTTCGGTCGACCAATTGTGTTTACCCGTTCCCCGTTCGGTTGACCATTCCGAAGACACCTCGGTGGACCGAACCCTAAACGGTTTACCGTGTTTGACCCCGATTTTGCCTTTGTCAAATTTTGGATTTATTTCCAATAAAATTTGATCTTTTGGGGGGTTTTAGCAAATTCATATCTTATGTAATATATTATCCTATGTAATATTAGATTATTACACCCCATAATATACACACCTCATATGAATTTATTATGATTCTAATTATGTCAATTCTCATGACATATTGATTTTATTCGTTCACCACGTGTGTCCCTTTTTCACATGAAACCCGACACATCATATGAAGTCAAAATCAAGCTTCTTGTTTCCCAGTTTTGTGGTGTGACTTATAGGAGGATCTAGGCTAACTCGGCAATGATATTAAACACTTAATATCTCAAACTATAAGCAGTATCTAGCTACATATTATAGTTACCCAATTAGCATAGATGTCTTTGTTCCACTCGAACTAAACACGATCCATTTAGTGATGTAAGTGCACCACTTGTGTCCGTCCCTTGCCACATAATATTAAGAATACATACAAAGTAGAAATGTGTCACCTTTGTATTATATTTATTTCTTGATCTCTCTAAGTTAATTATAACTATGTAACTTAACTCAAGTTACATTGTGCACATTATAATTTTGCTTTATCAAGGGCCCACTAATATCATCAGTCATTTAAGAAGGGCAACGATAATTGTTTGACTAGTTATTTTTTCTAGCACAAGTCATGTTCAACCAACTATTGCCTTTATCGCTATACTCATCGACATCTTTTGACAATAATCAAATTAAGCACTTCTTGAGTGAAAAGATAGAAGTCTCGTAACTTAGGATCCAAGACACAGTAAAACATTAAGAACATCATTAACAGCGCCCGGGCAGTTCCCGGGCGCCCTGGTTTCTCTCTCGGCCACGTCATCTTCTCTCTCCGCTACGTCAGCTCAAACCAACCCCCTAAATTTTTCTTAACCACACCCAAAAACACCCCAAGTGCCCTACATTCTCTCCCCTACACGTCATTTCGGGATCAATTCTAGGCAAAACACGAACAATTATCAAAAAATTCCAGAAAATATAAACAAATAAAAAACTTATTTTCATAAAATAAAATTTGAAAAAACGATTTTAAATTAATTTTAAAACATTTTTTAAAACAAACACACAAAACAAAAATTCCACCAGTGGGAGGGGGCCACGTGGCCCCCCGCCCGGGCGCCCAGGGCGCATTCCTGGGCGGCCTGTCGCCTGGAAATGCACCCTCGGCGCCCTGCCCAGGGTGCACCCTCCCATTAAGGGAGGGCCGCCCGGGCGCCCGGGCAAGAGCACCCGTTAAGGGTGCTCTAATGACACGAAACCCAATTCCATAATGTTTTATTTGTTAGGTCTATTCAATATATAAAAAGTAATATTTTTCCTCTTTTATATACTCGTGTCGTCAATTATTTGTAGAGCTACAACAATCGATGACCAACACGACAATCTTATCTCGGTGATTAATGTTCCATGTTAATTACCATGATTGTGAATAACTTTTGATTTATGTAAACCATTATCTTTTAGAGCTCTACGGTTAAGGACCAAGCGCCTCTTCCTTAACACTTCCAAAAGACGAATACCATAATCAAGGAACAAAATGTTTGCACATCCAACTCATATTAATTGACATATAAAAGTAAAACTTTTAGAACATATCCTTTCAGAGAGAGGAGAGAGAAGAGAGAACATGAGAGAGAGAGGGGAGAGAAAGAGAGGGAGAAGACAGAACCACAGAGAGAGAGGAGAGAGTACATGAGAGAGAGGGGAGAGAAAGAGAAAGAGAGAGGGAGAAGAGAGAACCAGAGAGAGAGAGGGAGAAGAGAGAACAAGAGAGAGAGAGAAAGGAGAGAGGAAGATGGACAAGAGAGAACATGAGAGAGAGAATATATAGGAGAGAGAGGGAGAAGAGAGAAGAAAGAGAGAGGAGAGAGAACAAGCGAGAGTATATAGAGAGAGGAGAGAGAGGGAGAAGAGAGAAAGAGAGGAGAGAGAGAACAAGAGAGAGAGAGAGGGAGAAGAGAGAAAGAGAGGAGAGAGAAAACAAGAGAGAGTAGAGAGAGAACAAGAGAGAGGAGTAGCGAGAGAGAGGAGAGAGAGTAGAGAGAGAACAAGAGAGAGAGGGAGAAGAAGGGTGTGTTTGTAAGGAAAATATTTGTTTTGTGTTTTATATTTAATATTAAGGACATTTGAATTTGAAAGGGTGTGTTTTGTAAATGAACCAACATTTTATTTAATGGAGTGGGGCCATAAACGGCCCGAGGGTATGCAAGCAATAAGGTTTGAAATGAGGTGCACCCAAGTGAATGGTAAAAACGCGGTGGTATTTCGGCAATTGTGCGCCTTTTGAGGTCTACCCAAGCAAATCACCCAAATTTTATTCTATTTGCTTTAAAAGATGATGCAAAGAAATGGTTTACAGTTTAGAAGAAAACTCCTTCCAAACTTGGAATCAATTTGAAACGGTTTTCCTAAATATTTTTTTCCAAATCATAAAATGTTGGGAGTGATTCAAGGAACTTGTCAATAAATGTTGGGAGTGATTCAAGGAACTTCTCAATAAATGTCCTTATCACGGAGTACTGAGATGGTAGCTATGTCAAATTATGTATGATGAGTTAAACTACCAGTCATGTACACTGCTAGAGTCAGTATGCCAAGGAAGTTTCATGGACAAAGAAGAAGAAGATGCTTGGCAATACTTAGGAGAGTTTACCGACAACTGTATGCGATGGGAGACCGCACAAGAAATGATGAGCATTGGAGCAAAAACTGTAAGTAATGCATAAACCGGTGTTATGGCTGTAGACTCGTCCTTTGCAACTGAAGCTAAGATCGCAACATTCGTTCGTAGGTTAGAAAATCTTGAGTTGCAAGGTCGTTGATTAGTAACATATCATACATTACATTAATGCTATATATCCTTTATTTTACCCTAGTTTTGTGCTACTCGAGTGTTTATTTGATGTGTTTAAGGTTTTAGGTAATAAAGAGGAGAAAGTAACAAAAAATGACCTAAATGCAAGAAGAAATGACATTATCGAAGCATGTTGGACATGTTTTTCATGATCAAGGACTCATCTGCAATTCAGGAAGGACCCAAAGGAAACTCGGAGGGACCTAAATGTAAGGAAAATATTTATGGTGCAAAATCCCTGAATACCATGATCTTGAAGAGTATTTGGTCAATTAAGGCTAAACGGGCTCGAACCAGCGGACCAGTAGTGCACCCGACTTGCAAAATAGAAAACTTAAGCTTTTGGGAGAATTCAGGGCAGATCAGAGCCAAAAGATCCGCCACTGGGGGATCCCAATATGCCAGTTTGTCCAAATCTACTTAAATTTCTCTCGTAGCTCGAACATGTTTATTTGGGTGCCCCAGACCACAAACAAATCGATTACACTTGTTGGATTGGTTCCAGATTCATCTACACCACTCTTTCTTCTATAAATAGCAATGTTTCTCCTACCTTTCTTCTTCTATTCAGCCTCCACCATTAGAATAACTTAGGTTTTACCCAATTTGGGCAGTAGAGAAAGGTGGACTTTGAAGCTTGTAAGGCTACTCTTTTGTTAATCTAAAGGTATATTTGGATTCCACTCTCCTCTAGCTTTGTTTCTATCCAAGTATTTTTGTGTTTTGTTTGTAGATTTAGTACTTTGCTTTTCTTACCATGTTTCATGTATGTTTCTTGCTTTCCATAGTTGTTACCATGAGTAGTGAGTAGATCCACCCCATTTAGGGTGGAGGTGATGTAGATATGTGTTGCGTTAGTGATGGGTTCCATTTATCTTGTCCATTTAATATGCTTAACGTAGATCTATGCATGTAACTTGCTTAAACTTGTATTAGATAGGTGTTGAACTTTTTTAATTTAAAACCGCAAGTGCACGGCCGCGATGAAGCGGTGGCAAGTACGGGTCGTCCTCAGGGAGGTGAGCAGCCTCTTGTTTATCAGAAATCAAGTGGCAAAAATTGGGGGAGAAAGATTGATTATGCTACTCTACACTAAACTACGCTAAGAAGTATGAAATGCGAACGAAAGAAACAAACAATGAAATGACAACTAAGCTAAGGACAAAACAAGAATGCTGGAATACAGAAATGGGAAAACCCCTAAGGGGTGGAGTGAGTGCACACAAGCAAAGAGGTGGGTGTTGAACACATTCTTTAAGCACAAATAAATGTGGTGTTATAATGCATACGAAGTGTCTAAATGTTGTGGCAAAACCTATCAATCTATTCACCAACTTAGTTGATTAACATTTACATATGCAAGATGTTTATTTCAGAATCTAAACAAGCATGCGAGGTGTCTAATCATTTTGGCAAAACTCATCAAGTTACAAATTCTATCCTAAACAAGCAAGCATACATTCATGTTTTATCAACACATTGGAAATAAATCATTCAATTCATTCTCATTTGCATGTATGAACATCTACTCCACCCCCAAAGGGGATGGAACTACTCACTAAACATTACACTAATTATTAAACTAAACAAAAAAGCATTAACTAAGCTAATAAAACTAATGAAATGAGATTAAGCAAAGCAAAACAAGAAACATAAAACAAACAACATAATAAAGAAAACTTGTATTAAAATGACTCACATTAAAAGTAGCATCCTCCTACTTTAGTGTGTGCTTCAAGGCCTCACTTCTAGTAGGAAGAATAGTCACTTAAAATATGGAGTGATTACAATGGAAGGTGAAGAGTTCTATTTATAGCCATGGAAAAAGGCAAACCGTGACAATCCCCCGATGTGGGACTAAACAGATTCCAAAAATAGCCTAAACAACTTCTAATACATGTGCTGGAGAAAGTGTAGCGGATTTGGGCCAAAATGGACCGCCAATTAGCGGTCTTGGACCGCCAATTAGACCGCTAATTGGCGGTCTATATGGTTCAGATCGTGCTCATTTTTGTTGTGGGCTTTTCGTGGTATATTTGCTGGTATTGGATGCATTCACTTGGTTTTTTGGAGCTCCCACCCAAATCGAATTGCTAAAATACTCCCCATGATGGTGTGGAGTATTCTGTTTTGCTATTAGGTCCTTCTGTCTTACATTCAGGTCCTTCTCCCTTGCATCTTAGTCCCCAGATCTCACAATTCAGTCATTTTTCCCAGCTTTTGGGTTCTTTTATGCTTCATCTCTTCAAACCTATTTATTCCTGAAAACTAAACATAAAACTCGTAACGTAGCATTGTTTAGGTGAAAGATAATGGATATAAGATACAAATATAAGCATGAAATGATGTCAATCAAATACCCCCACACCTAACTTTTGCTAGTCCCGAGCAAAACGAAGAAAGGAAAAAGCATACGAAAAACAAGAAATCCTAACTCACTTTCGTAGGAATCACGGTTGCACTTAGCACGTGCAACAAGCCGTTAAACCTCCTTGTCGCCAAGGAGGAGGAGTGTTGTCTCCTGAGGGTTTTCAACGGATATACCCACAAAATCCGAACAAGATGCATTAATCAATCTAGTTACATGACTCGTTGGACTTATTTTGTCGATCATGGGACGCGGTAATACTACGGGTCGACTCTATATATGTAATCGGTCCACACACCTAGCCTAATTAGTTATTCATGAGAGTTAGTTAAGGACTTAAGTGAAAGACATAGGCAACCTTAACTTCTGAATGTGATACAATGTGTAAAGTCCATTTTGGTTCTTATTTGACTTTTTTTTCTTTAGAGCATTTTATTGGTTGGTGTTTGATTCTCCCAAGGTCAGGTTTCGTGCATCATTGCCTATGAGGACTTACACTATCACGTACACTTTCCCCCAAATCTCCACATAGGGCGATCCCTACCACCTGTGTAACGGGAGTTCGGTCGGTGTATCCCAAGTCAGATGACTCGAAAGCACCAGGCACAAAGGCCCCTCAGACCTACATTCCCGAGTGATATGAGCCGTGCGAGAAGAGAGAACACCACTTATTTATTTATCTACATGGGAACCAAAACCCCTACACTTAAGTTTCACAAAAAGAGATTAAGGACCCTTGACTACGACAAACCTCCTTATACTAACATACACGAATTATTTGACTCACAAGGTTTAGGGTGGACTTCTTTAAATGTTTGAGTACTGAAACCCTATGATTACACACCCCCCAGGGGAAAACCGGGGTGCATCCTAACGACTCTATAAGTCCTAAAGTCAGTAAACTAGATATCCTAATGCATCAAGTTTAAGACAATTTTGGGAGCTTTCTTTTTACTTTGCCTCTCAACGGTTTTGCACATGCTAAACACTCGCAAAACCTACAAAAACATTTTCTTTTGCAAGCACATCAAGATTTTGAAAGAAATGTGAAAATTTTAAAGCACTAGGCAAGGAAAAGAAGACAAGTCACCCAAGGATCATGGCAAGCAGATATATCGATATTAAATGCGGCACACTAACAAGACCCTAACAATGCACACAAAAGAAAACAAAAAATCAAAAGAAAAGACTAGACTATGTACACACGTAAAACCCCCCCACACCTACTTCATGCATTGTCCTCAATGAATGTGAACAAGATACTACATAGATATATGCATGAAAAAGGAAAGATCTCACCAACATGAAGTACAAAGGGACGTTCAGGGTCATGTTGATGGACACAAACCCAAATTCCCTCAAAACCTTTGAGAAGCTGAAGAAGGGAGATAAATACGTGAAGAGATTGGGCCCAAGTACACAAGGGTTGGGGCCAACAACAATCAATGCTCGCTCATGGAGTCTTTTATTACACACTTTTTTCTCTTTTTTTTCCTTTTTTCAATTTTTTTACATGATATGTACAGCAACAACGATATTCTCATAATCATTTGGTCAAGGAACATCAAATGAGAACATCAAGTCATGAGGACCAGAGACTTGCCGAGATGGGCAAACTCCACTGGTACTCTGAGGTGTCATGAGGGGTGAAAGGTCAAAGCTGAAAGGCTCGAACCCCTCATGATATTGGTTGGGTGTGGGCAACAAAGAATGAAGTTGTGTTGCCTCACTAGGGTTTAATTGCTCATCAAAGAAAACCCTCCAACCAATAGGCGGGTGCGTCAGAATGAGTTCCTCAGGCTCATTCGATGGATGCAGCAGACTTGCATCACTAAGAATGGGGCTTCTCCCCAAGTCATCCAACAAGGACGTCCCACCATCATTTAGATCGTCAAGCATAAGCTCGGTCATAGGCGAGTCCTTGTTGGAGTCAATATGAAGCTCAAATGACTCAATGGCCATAAGACATGAGGTAGAGACACCTTCTGGTATAGGCATATGATGAGGTGTCTCACTCTCACTAGTACTCTCAACTGAATCATGCAACGAACACTCCCTTTGGACATTCATGTTCGAGGCCCGCTCACTCTGTTGCATTGCGAAGACAGGAAATGAGTTTTTGCTGGGCCCACGAACATTCTCAACGGGTTACATTGGGGTTAGGGGTGTTCGTTGATTTTGTGGTGCTTTCTCCAATTGGCGGATGAGATTTAGATTTAAAGGTTCATCCATGGGTTCCTGTTGCCTACCAGAGTTGAACACATGAAACTCGGCACTCATGTTACCAAATGAGAGCTTCATGAGACTATTTCTACAATTAATCAAGGCATTGGAGGTGGCCAGAAATGGTCTACCCAAAATCAAAGGTATTTGAGAGTGGGTGTTCACAACAGGATTGGTATCGAGGACAACAAAATCGACTGGAAATATAAAATCTCCAACTTTGATAAACACGTCCTCGATAATCCCCATGGGAATACGAATGGATCTATCCTCCAATTGGAGGGTGATCTTAGTTGGTTTCAATTCTCCCAAGTTCAACTGTTGATAAACAAAGAATGGGAGGAGGTTGACCGCTGATCCTAAATCAAGCAAAACATTGCTCATTCTAGTGTCCCCTATCGTACACTGAATAGTAGGACACCCAGGGTCCTTGTATTTTGTGTAGGTGGGATTGGACAAAAGTGAGCTTATATTTGCAGCCAAGAATGCTTTCTTAGGAACATTGGTCTTCCTCTTTGTTGTGCAGAGATCCTTCAACACTTTGGCATATTGAGGTATTGTTGGATGACATCCAACAAAACAAGGGGATGTTAAACGTTACTTGCTTAAATACCTCTAATATCTTATCCATGGTGTCACTCTGCTTTTTGGTTAACCTACTTGGATAGGGAGCTTTTGGCAGGTAGGTTTTATGCGGTGCCTGAGAAGAAGGAAGCGTTGGTGTATTACCCTCACCCTCAGCCTCTTCTTCACCACCATTCCCACTGAGGGGCTGCATAGATGGTGGTGGGTGTGGCAAGGAAATGTGATTGTCAACCTGTTTTCCATTCGTTAAGGTAACAATGGCATTGACATGGTGAACAAGTTCCTCCACATGGTGCACTTGCCTCCCCCGAGGTACCACATTCTCATTTTGTATGTGTTGTTGCTGGTACATACGGGGGTTAGCCTCGGGCTGGCTAGGCAAAGACCCTCTCTCTCTCTCATGTACAGACTGAGCCAATTGGCCAATCTGAAGCTCTAGAGATTTGATGGTCTGCTGATTTGAAGTGAGAACTTGACTCGTGGTGGACATAAAATTTTCATTGACTTTTCAAGTCCACGAGTCAAGGTCTCAAGCGAATTGAATCGGGTTTCCATATTGTTGGAATTCGGGAAACCCGATTGATTAGTGGTTTGCGCTTGGGGTTGCTGATAAGATTGTGCATGCATGGGAGGTTGGTGTGATTGGTAAGGTGGTCTAGAGGAGTTTGAAGGACCACCCGCAGCATTAGTTTGGTTCCATGAAAAATTGGGGTGGTTCCTCCATCCAGGATTATAAGATCATGAGTATGGGTCATTCCTAGCTCTGTTATAGATGGCGTTGACACGTTCCATCTCAGGAGGAATAGACACACACTCGCTTTCTACATGACCTACCCTACCACATGAATGACAGGGAACTGGACCAGATGTGGACATGTGAGGTGCACCTTGTTGGTTTTGGAGCTCAATCGAATCCATACGGCGCATTAAGGCCGCCATGCGTGCCTCGGTGGCCGTAGTGGTATCGATAGCAAATGCGGCACCCGATCTAGTCGAGTTTGCATTCGCGATCCTCGCTCCTATACTAGATGATGAAGGTGGTTCCCTCACACTCTCCCATTGCATGGTTTTCTCAGCAAGGTCTTCTAGGAAAGCCCATGCCTCCCTTTCATCCTTTCCTAAGAACTCTCCTTGACACATGGACTCAAGGAGCGTTCTTAACGGGATGTGAAGACCTTCGTAAACAATCTGACAAAGGCGCCACAACTCGATGGCATGGTGAGGGCATGAGGATAGTAGCTCGTTGAACCTCTCTAAGTATGGATGGAATGGTTCGGTCTCATGTTGATAGAACGAATTGATTTCGTTCCTCAATTTTTGAGTACGATTTTTTGGGAAGTACTTCTTGAGGAATGCATATTGAAACTCATCCCAAGTCCTAAAGGCATTCGCTTGGTTGTTGTACAACCACTTCTTTGTGTCATCCTTCAGCGCAAAGGGGACAAGCCTAAGATGGATGGAGTCTGTGCTAAGTTGTTGCAACTTGAACATAGCACAAACCTCTTCAAATTCCCTGAGAAAGAACGTTTTAATTTAAAACTGCAAGTGCACGGCCGCGATGAAGCGGTGGCAAGTACGGGTCGTCCTCAGGGAGGTGAGCAGACTCTTGTTTATCAGAAATCAAGTGGCAAAAATTGGGGGAGAAAGATTGATTATGCTACTCTACACTAAACTACGCTAAGAAGTATGAAATGCGAACGAAAGAAACAAACAATGAAATGACAACTAAGCTAAGGACAAAACAAGAATGCTGGAATACAGAAATGGGAAAACCCCTAAGGGGTGGAGTGAGTGCACACAAGCAAAGAGGTGGGTGTTGAACACATTCTTTAAGCACAAATAAATGTGGTGTTATCATGCATAGGAAGTGTCTAAATGTTGTGGCAAAACCTATCAATCTATTCACCAACTTAGTTGATTAACATTTACATATGCAAGATGTTTATTTCAGAATCTAAACAAGCATGCGAGGTGTCTAATCATTTTGGCAAAACTCATCAAGTTACAAATTCTATCCTAAACAAGCAAGCATACATTCATGTTTTATCAACACATTGGAAATAAAGCTTTCAATCCATTCTCATTTGCATGTATGAACATCTACTCCACCCCCAAAGGGGATGGAACTACTCACTAAACATTACACTAATTATTAAACTAAACAAAGAAAGCATTAACTAAGCTAATAAAACTAATGAAATGAGATTAAGCAAAGCAAAACAAGAAACATAAAACAAACAACATAATAAAGAAAACTTGTATTAAAATGACTCACATTAAAAGTAGCATCCTCCTACTTTAGTGTGTGCTTCAAGGCCTCACTTCTAGTAGGAAGAATAGTCACTTAAAATATGGAGTGATTACAATGGAAGGTGAAGAGTTCTATTTATAGCCATGGAAAAAGGCAAACCGGGACAATCCCCCGATGTGGGACTAAACAGATTCCAAAAATAGCCTAAAAACCTCTAATACATGTGCTGGAGAAATTTTAGCGGATTTGGGCCAAAATGGACCGCCAATTAGCGGTCTTAGACCGCCAATTGGCGGTCTATATGGTTCAGATCCTACTCATTTTTGTTGTGGGCTTTTCGTGGTATATTTGCTGGTCTTGGATGCATTCACTTGGTTTGTTGGAGTTCCGACCCGAATCGAATTGCTAAAATACTCCCCATGATGGTGTGGAGTATTCTGTTTTGCTATTAGGTCCTTCTGTCTTACATTCAGGCCCTTCTCCCTTGCATCTTAGTCCCCATATCTCACAATTCAGTCATTTTTCCCAGCTTTTGGGTTCTTTTATGCTTCATCTCTTCAAACCTATTTATTCCTGAAAACTAAACATAAAACTCGTAACATAACATTGTTTAGGTGAAAGATAATGGATATAAGATACAAATATAAGCATGAAATGATGTCAATCAATAGGAAAATGGCCACACTAGGTACTTCTCTCATGCTAGATCTAGAGTTGATCTTGTTGCTTGTCATGGATCATCTTGTTATGGTAAATGACTTGTTATGTAAGGATGCTTGATTAGTAGAGAATGTTTGAATGTATTAAGTTGTATGGATGGTTAATTGATGTCCTAATGTCCATACTAGGTACTTAGTTCATTCTTGAGAACCCAAAGTGCATCTTAATTTCATTTCTAACTATATTAGTCATGTATTCATGTAAATTTAGTTGATGTTAATTACTCTACACTAGTTTCTAGTTGACTTCACCTACTTTACACACTTGTGCCTCATATAATCAAGAACCACTCTCACACACATACATCTATGCACCTCCACTCCATGGGGGTTTAGTTTCATTGTTGATTCATTCCTTGTTAGTGTAGTTAGTTTAGCATAATCCCCTCATTCTCCTCTCCTTTCCCACTCGAGTATGATAGTCACAACAACATTCACAACTCCTTGAGGTTCGACCCGTATTTGTCACGTCTTCACCGATGCTGTGCACTTGTAGTTATTAAAACTATCAACCAGTCACACTCCATCTTCTCAAATTGTGTCTTGTAACACATGTGGCTTATGTGGGCATGTTTCGGAGGAATGTACCTATATTCTTTCTGAGGTTGAACAAGTTAATGCCATGTTCAATTGTCCTAAAAATGATACGTACTCTTTCGCCTATAATCCGAGTTGGCGTAACCACCCGAACTTTCCCTGGAGTCAAGGTAATTCCAATCCTGGTCCCTCAAATTATCATGCACACCCAAGAATCTCCAACATCGTGCTCATAGTCAGTCATCTACTCTAAGTCATTCGCACCAACCAAATCCAGCACTAGGGCTTATCCAAAATGTACAAGATGCTAGGATATCCACCATAGAAAAACAACTTGAAGTCATGAATAAAAATTTGAATGCATTTATGCAAACCACAACTCAAACTAGTAAATGTTTAGAGGTTCAAGCGAGCCAATTATCTCAAAACATGAATGATTAGTAGCATATCATACATTGCATTCATGCTATATATCCTTTATTTTACCCCAAATTTGTGCTATTGAGTGTTTCTTTGTGGTGTTTTAGGTGTCAGGTAATAAATAAGAGAAAGGAAGAGAAAGGGACTGAAATGCAAGAAGAAAGACTAAAATGAAGCAATGTGGACCTATTTGTCATGCACAAAGACCCATCTGTAAATCAGGAAGGACCCAGATGAAATCCAGAGGGACGAAAAACATTTTAGGAGCAAAAATCCCTCAAAACCATGATCCTAAGGAGTATTTCGGCAATTGAAGAGAAACAGGCTAGAAACAATGGACTAGGAGTGCACCCCACGTGTAAAATAGGATGTTGAGTTACTGAAGAAAATTGGGGCCGATCGGACCCAATTGATCCACCAGTGACGGATCATTGTCGTCCAATCGGTCCCCAATTTCTCTTGTGGCTTCGTCTTGATTATGTGGGTGCACTAGACTATAGAGAAAGTTATTACAACAATCAGATTACTTCAAGATCCATCAAAACCCTTATTTCTTCTTTATATAGACATGTAATGCCTCCTTTCTTCTTCTTCCTCCCTCTCCCCCTTAGGTTAGTTTCCTTTCTTGTTTATTAGAGTAGGTTTTAGATTCTTAATTAGTAGTGTTGTTTAAACGTTTTATTAATTACCACAAGTGCACGACCGCTATTAAACGATTGCAAGTACGGGTCGATCCGCAGGGAGGTGAGTAGCCTCTGGTTTGTCAGAAATCAAGTGGCGAAGAAAGGGAGAAAATGTGTGATTATGCTAAAGCTAACTACACTAAACTAGTAAGTAAGAAATACGAAAGAAAGCAACGAAAGATTGAGAATGAAGAAGAGAAACCCCTAAGGGGTGGAGTGTATGCACATATGAAGTGAAATAAGTGATGAATGATGCATGTAAACATGTATGTGTGCGTCGTGTGTGTCTTCATGCATAGGAAGTGTCTAAAGATGTGGCAAAACCTATCAATCCATTCATACAATGTATCAACAATTACTACTTGATTAACATAAGATTAGGCTCAACATGAGAAGTGTCTAAAGATATGGCAAGACTCATAAAAAACCATAAACTCATCTGAAGAACAAAGGTAAGCATGTGAGGTGTCTAAATGTTATGGCAAAACCCATCAAAACAAAGTTTCTTCAATCAAGCAAGCAAACACAAATACAAACACATAACTAACATGTAGCATATTCAATAGGAAATTTCAGTCAATAAACATGAGAAAACTAAGCATGGGAAGTGTCTAAATCTAATGGCAAAACTCATCAAAATTCCCCAACATGTAGATGATTAAAATAACCCCAATGAACATACAAAACATGGAAGTATACACAATCAAAAAGTCATCAAACATCCAAACTACACAATATATATGAACATCATCTCCACTCCCCAAAGGGGATGGATCTACTCGCTACACATTCTGCTAGAAATTAAACTAAAGAAGAAATGAGACATTCTAACTAATTTAGCCCAAGATCAAAGAAACAAGACTAAGCTAAGCATGCATAAAAAAGAGACAACATGAGAACAAAACAATGAAAAATTATTTTATTAAATGACTCACATTACTAGTAGCATTCTTCTCCACCTTGAGTTTTTGCTCCAAGGTTTACTCCAAGTAGAGAGAATTCCACCAAGCAATGGGTGAATACAAATAAGGAGGAAGAATTCTATTTATAGGCATAAAAAAGGTAACCGGGGACAATCCCCGGTATGGAACTAAACACATACTATAAATGGACATAAAACAACATAATACACGACCCGACTCAACGATGTTGCATTTGAACACATTTGGACCCCTGATTGGTGGTCTATATGTGTCTAATCGAGTCTAGATTTTGGTGGCTCGGTTCTGGCTCAATTTCTTGGTGTTTGATGAATCCAATTTGGTTGTTGATGGTTGGGCCCGGATTAATTGCCAAAATACTCCTCATTAAGGTGTGGAGCTTCTTGATTTGCGCATTGATCCTTTTGGTTTTACATCCAGGTCCTTCTCTCTTTCATCTCAGTCCATAAGTCTTGCAACTTAGTCTTTTTCCTTGCTTTTGAGTCCTTTTTGAATCTCTTCTTCTCAAACCTATTTATTCCTGAAACTTAAACATAAACTCGTTACATAGCATTGCTTAGGCTAACAATAGAGGATATAAGACACAAATATATGCATGATATGATGTCAATCAAGTGTAGAGGAGGAGAATATGAGTAACCTTGTAATCTTTTATTTTGATCTAGTTTCTGAATTTTCCGTTATGGTTTTGGGTTGTTTATTGTGTTTTCTTTAGTTTAGAGATAAGTAGGGAGTAGTCCATACCCATTGGGGGTGGATAATAAGGTTATGTGATCATGTGATGTATTAGGTGTGTTTGTTAATCTTAATACTTTGAACCTTACATGATTTCTATAACCATCTAATGAGATTTTCACTCTTATCTTTGATGTGCTAATGCTCTTGAGTGATGCTTAGCACATGCTTAGATTAGTGAGCCTATTTTATAGGGAATGATGAGGTGAGGATAAAGATGGAGTGAAAGAAGGAAACATGACATGTGGGAGCATGCGCTCTTGTTGGCCTCATCTTAATTAATGTCTTGTATGTTTCGATGATTGTGTAAATTTTATTTCATGTGGAGATATAATGGGGTTTGGTGTTTATGCATGAGCCCATTTAGCCTCATTTCAATTATTGTCTTGTATGTTTTAATGATAATATTTTATCTTATTTCATGTGGAGGCAAAGTTGAATTTTGGTTTATGGATTTCATGTATTACATGTTGTGATGAGCACAATTCAACACAGACGTACGCATATCTTCATTTCTGGATTCTTTCTCTACCCCCTACGGGGTTTAGTTTTGTGGTTTGTTTTCTGATTTGATACGCATTGTAATGTAATTCGAACCTCATTTCTCTCTTCTTTTCCCACCCGAGTATGGTGGATTTCGATTCACACGTGCTCATTGTGGACTCGACCTTTACTTGTCATCGCTTCATTGCAGTCGTGCACTTGCGGTATTATAATTGAATCAATCAAGTTTTTGGCACCATTGTCATGAAACATCGACATCGTGCGCCAAAAAATGGTATTATAACTAAAATTATCATGCGCCACCCAACAATCTCCAACATCGTGCTCATAGTCAGTCATCTACTTTAAGTCATTCGCACCAACCAAATCCAGCACTAGGGCTTATCCAAAATGTACAAGACGTTAGGATAACCTCTATAGAAAAACAACTTGAAGTCATGAATAATTTTTTTGAATGCATTCATGCAAACCACATCTCAAACTAGTAAATGTTTAGAGGTTCAAGCGAGCCAATTAGCTCAAAACATGAACCAACGTGAAAGAGGATCATTTCCCAGTCAACTGGAACCTAACCCACGCAATCTTGGTTCAATCCATTCAAATAATCCAAGAACAATGAACCAAGTCCCAACATTTGAACCAATCAACCACATAAATGTCATCACCACACTTAAGTCTGGTGGGTAATAGACAACCAGGTTAGACTTCCAACTGAGCAGGTTGGACTGACCCAACCGGATCCTAAACCTCAAACTGAACCCATGATGCAACAGGTTGGATTGACCCAATCTGCATCTAAGTATCTATTGGAAAACCAAAATCAACCTGAACGTAACAAGCATCAAGTCTACATTCCCAAAGCACCCTACCCAAATAGTCTAAAAAACACTACGCATTTAGATAACATTTTATAGGTCTTCAAACAAGTTAAGGTGACGATTCCATTACTGGAAGCAATCCAACAAATTCTACCCTATGCTAAATGTCTGAAAGACTTATGTACCTAAGAAAGCCTTCTTAGCAGCCAACCTAAACGTGAGGTGCAACGAAGACTGAATCCAGTTCTAAAGGAAGAGGTCCACAAGGAAATTTTGAAATGGTTGGACAATGCCATCATCTATCCCATTTCTGATAGTAGGTGGGTAAGTCCTGTACAAGTGGTACCTAAGAAGTAAGGAGTTACGGTAGTTGCAAACAAGTTCAACGAGTTGGTGCCGACCAACATTCAAACTGGTTGGCGTGTTTGTATTGACTACCAGAAACTAAATTCCACAATAGAAGGACTACTTTCCCCTCCCATTCATTGATCAAATGCTTGAAAGACTAGACGGTCATGAGTATTATTGCTTTCTTGATGGTTATTCCAGTTATAATCAAATTCCCATCACTCCTGAAGATCAGTAGAAGACCACTTTCACTTTTCCTTTCGGCCCCTTTGCCTTCGCGTCCATGCCATTTGGTATGTACAACGCTCTTGCCACCTTTCAGAGATGTATGGTCAGTATATTCTCTAATATGGTGGAAATTCTTCTATAAATTCTCATGGACAATTTCTCAATTTTTGGCTCTACCCTCTCTCTATGTTTGACTCACTTGGAATTGGTCCTCTTGTGATGCAAAGAGAAGATCACTCTTAACTGGGAGAAATGTCATTTCATGGTCAAACAAGGCATTGACATGTAGTGTCAAAAATGGCAATGAAGTCGATAAAGCCTAGGTAGACCTCATTTGAAATTTACCACCTCCAACTACTGTCAAAGAAATTCGTTAATTCTTAGGACATGCAGGATTCTATCGGCGATTCAAGGATTTTAGCAAACTTGCTAGGCTCTTTAATGACTCACCATTTAATTTCACAACTTTATGGAAAAAGTCTTTTTGACCAATTGAAGTTAGAATTGACTTCAACCCCTATCATTCACTCACCTGATTGGACCTGGCCATTTGAAATTATGTGCGATGCTTCTGATTATGCTATTGGTGTTGTGCTGGGTCAAAGAATTTTTAAACGACCTCATGTGATATATTATGCTAGTCGAGCTCTAAATGATGCCCAATTAAACTATACAGTCACTGAGAAGGAATTTTTGGCTGTAATAGTTGCTTTGGAAAAAATTCACCAAAATTTGATTGGTAGTACGATCATTATCTTTACTGATCATGCCACGATTAGACACCTTTTGGCAAAAAATGATGCTAAATTGTGATTGTTAAGGTGGGTCTTGCTACTGCAAGTATTTGACATTGAAATCCATGACAAGAAATGATTAGAAAATGTTGTTGCAAACCATCTTTACGAATCAGTATCCCACCAAGTTCTGAACCACCAGTGAATGAATCATTTCCCGATAAACAAGTGCTGGAAACCGTGGTTGACCCATGGTATGCCGACATTGTCAAATTCCTAGTCCTTGATAGCACTCCAGGTCATTGGGACGAGCCATATTTGTTCAAATATTGTCTAGACTAAATCATCTGACGTTACGTGCCCAATGAAGAATTCTGGAGTGTCTTGTGATTTTGTCATGACCAAGTGTGTGGGGGTCTATTTAGTGCCAAGAAAACCGTCACAAATTTTTTGTAGTGTGGATTCTACTGCGAAGTCTGTTTAAGGATGTGTTTGATTTCTATAAAACTTGTCATAGGTGTCAAATGACAGGTAAAATTACACCATGTGATATGATGTCGTTAAGCCCGATTCTCGAAGTTGAAGTCTTCGATGTTTGGGGCATTGATTTCATGGGGCCCTTTCCAAAGTCCTTTGGGAAAGAATACATTTTGGTTGTTGTGGACTATGTGTCCAAATGGGTTGAGGCCATAGCAACATGTTCTAACGACAATAAAGTTGTTAAATTCCTCAAAGGAAATATTTGCTCCTACTTTGGTATGCCTCGAACAATAATACGCGATAGAGGCACACTTCTGTAATCATTCATTCGAAAGTTTAATGCGTAACTATTCTATTACTCATTGATTGATAAATTTTAAAGTTCAAAACCACAACTGCACGACGTCGATGGAGACGCCACAAGTATGGGTCGTACCACAAGGAGTTGCGTGTCATTGTTCCCATTATACTCGAATGGGAAGAAAAGGAGATTGATGGTTTTTAAACTAGTTGACAAACGGGATACCAAACAATAACTAATTAAAAACTAGTCCCGTAGGAGGTGGAGATTGAATGAAAAAGTGTAGATATGTGATACATGTGTATGTACAATTAAGCGTTAATGACATGTATAACATGAAAATCTTATAATGCCACAATCCTAAGTGTGTCTCTACATGGATTAAGATTTACCACCATCATTAAAACATACAAAACACTACTCAAGATGGGGACGAAGACAACCACATGATTACATGTTTAATGACATAAAGAACATAGAATGCAAAACATACAACCCCAACTATGTCTCCACATGAATTAAGATTTAACATTATCATTAAGTAGGTAAGACATTAATTAAGATGAGGCCAACAAGAGAACATGCTCCCACATGCCATCCTTATCTCTTTACCCACTCCAACCTTATCCTCTCCTCATCATTCCCCATAAAGTGGGCCCACTAGCCAAAGAAAACGCTAAGCATCAATTAAAACCCTTAACACATCAAAGGCAAGAGCGAGAAACCCAACAAAATGGTTATGGAAATCATGTGAAGTTCTAAGATTAACATTAGAATACACACCAATCTCACAACATTCACACTTCACATCATTCTCCACCCCCAATAGGGATGGATTACTCACTAATCATCATGTAAACAAAGAAAATAAAAAAATAAAAACAATACATGAACAACTAAAGGAAACTAGATCTAACCAAAGCAATGAAATAAAAATTACATCAAATGAAAGACAAGAACATAAAGAACAAGAAACTAAAATTTGATTAAGAAAGAAAGATTACAAAATGTGTTTATCTTCTCCTACACTAAACTACTAAACAAGAAGTAAAACCTACTCTACTAAACAAGAAATAAAACCTACGATAATGGGGGCGGTAGGAAAAAGAAGGGGAGGATTACAAGCGTATTTATAGAAGATTGAAGGGTCTAGATGAATCTGGGTGCAATCGAATGATTGTAAATCATATTGGATGTTGCATATTACTCTGACCCGATAACCCGACCCACCGGCAAAATTAGGGCTTAGATGGAGCAAAACCATCCACCAATGGCGGATTTGGAAGATCAAAATCCACCACTGGAGGATTCGGTTGCTCCAACCCACCTAAAACTTTGCCATCCGGTTAAGTTGGCTTTCTTGCACGTGGGGTTGAGCGTTGGTCCATTGTCTTGAGCCAATTTGATTTTAATTGTTGATTACTCCTCAGGTTATGCACTTTTGTGACACAATATATATTTTTAAACTTTGTACACTCTGGGTTTTCACTTGGGTCCCTTCTGACTGATAGGTCAGTCCATGGGCATTATAAACATATCCATAAACCTTCCAAATCAGTTTGTTTTCTTACGTTTAGGTCATTTTCTCCTGCTTTTCTCTTCTTTATTGCCTAAACCCTGAAACACACCAAACACTCAAATATCACAAATATGGGTAAAATAAAGGATATAGTATGAATGCACACTATGATATGCTACCAATCAAATACCGCCACACTTATATTTTGCTAGTCCCGAGCAAACCAAAGGAAGAGAAAATACTTAAAGGGAAATCCTAATTTTTGTAGGGATCACGATTGCACTTTGGAACGTGCAACAAATCGTTAAACCTCCTTGTTGCAAAATAGGAGGAGTGGTGTGTCCTGAGAGATTTCAGCGGATATACCCTCAAAATCTGAACATTGATGCATTATTCAACCTAGCAACATGACTCCATGGATGTACTTTTGTCGATCATTAGATACAGTAAACTATGAGCCGACTCTATATATGTATCTTGTCCACACACTTATCCTAGGGAACCATTCGTGCAAGTTATATTTGATTAGTAGCATATCATATATTGCATTCATGCTATATATATTTTATTTTAACCAATATTTATGCTACTCGAGTGTTTGTTTGATGTGTTTTAGGGTTTATACTATAGAGAAGAGAAAGGAAGAGAAAAGGACATAAATGGACAGATTCGGAAGGGTTTTGGACCAATTTGTAATCCTCAAGGAGTGGACTGCAAATGCAGAGGGACACAAGTGAAAACCTAGAGGGACCAAAGTGTAAATAAATATATTATGTCACAAAAGTCCATACTTGAGAAGTAAATCAACGATTAAAATCAAACCGGCTCGAGACAATGGACCAGGGCTCAACCCCACGTGCAAAACACCGAACTTAACCTACTGGAGAAAGTAGAGGCTGATCGAGGCCATTTGATCCGCCCTTCGCGGATCATTTTGCTCCATTTCAGCCACAATTTTTCATGTGGGTCGGGTTGTTGGGTCAGAGAAATATGAAACATCCACTTCTCATTTACAGTACTCCGATTATGCTTATATTCATCTAAACCATCTAATCTTCTATAAATAGACGTGTAATTCCTCATTTCCTATTCTTTCTCTTTCTCCCATTAGAGTAGGTTTTAGTTTGCTGTTTTAGTAGTGTAAATATGGGGGTTGGAGAGGAGTAAACTTTGTATTTTTATTTCTTAATCTAGTTTAGTCTTGTCCTTTATCTTGATGTATTTCCATTGATGATGTCATTTCCTTTGTGCTTGTTTTCGTTTATCTAGTTTCCTGAATTTTGCATTAGGGTTTTGGGTTGTTTTTATACTTTCTTTAGTTTAGAGATGAGTAGAGAGTAGTCCATCCCCATTGGGGGGTAGAGGAGAAGGTGTTGTGATTATGTGATATATTAGTGTGTGTGTGTAATCCTACATTTGAACCTTACATGAGTTCCATAACTATCTAATGAGATTTTCAATCTTATGTTTGATGTGCTAATGTTCTTGAGTGAAGCTTAGCACATGCTTAGATTAGTGGGTCTATTTTATAGCCTCATCTTAAATAATGTATTGTATGTTTTAATGATTGTGGTAAATCTTATTTCATGTGGAGACATAATGGGGTTTCTTCATTATGCATGAGTTCATTTAGCCTCATTTTTTATTGTCTTGTATGTTTTAATGATAATATTTTATCTTATTTCATGTGGAGGTAAAGTTGGATTTCGTTTTATGGATATCATGTATTACATGTTGTGATGAGCACAATTGAACACACACATTACACATAACTTCATTTTCGCATTCTTTCTGTACCCCCTAAGGGGTTTAGTTTTATTGTATGTTTTCCGATTTCATACGCATCGTAATGCAGTTCTTATCGCATCTCTCTCTTCTTTTCCCACTCGAGTATGGTGGATTCCGACTCGCACGCCCTCCCTGTGGACTCAACCCGTGCTTGCCACCACTTCAACGTGGTCTTACACTTGCAATATTATAACTGAATCAATCACACGTGCAACAAACCGTTAAACCTCCTTATTGCCAAGTAGGAGGAGTGGTGTCTCATGAGGGATTTCAGCGGATATACCCCAAAAATTAGAAAATTGATGCATTATCCAACCTAGCAATACGACTCCATGGATGTACTGTCGATCATTATACACAGTAATACTACAGGCCGAGTCCATATATGTATCTCATCCACACACTTATCCTAGGGAACTGATTGACATCATTTCATGCTTATATTTGTACCTTATATCCATTTTCTTACACCTAAGCAATGCTACGTGACGAGTTTTATGTTTGATTTACAGAAATAAAGAGGTTTGAAGAGAAGAGCCATGAAAGGACCCAAAAGCAGGAAAAATGACTTAATTGACCTGGGGACCAAGATGCAAGGGAGAAGGACCTGAACGTAAGACAGGAGGACCTAAGAGCAAAACAGGAAGCTCCACACCGTCATGGGGAGTATTTTGTCAATTCGATTCGGGTCGGAGCTCTACTAAACCAAGTAGATGCATCCAAGACCAAGAAACACTCCAAGCAAAGCCCACAACAAAAACCAACGCGATCTGAAGTTTATAGACTGCCAATTGGCGGTCTCGGACCGCTAATTGGCGGTCCATATGGCCCCAGATCCGCTAAGCTTTCTTCTGGACTTGTATTATTATGCGTTTAGGCTATTTTTGGTATTGGTTTAGTCCCACATTGGGGGATTGTCCCCGATTAGCTTTTTCCATGCTTATAAATAGAACTCTTCAGCTTTCATTGTAATTACGCATTGCTTGGTGGCATTCTCTCTACTAAGGAGTGAGCCTTGAAGCAAAAACTCAAGGTGGAGAAGAATGCTACCTTCAATGTGAGTCATTTGTTAATAAAATAATTCTTCTAGTTTCTTTTAATTTTGTCTTTTAATTTGTGCATGTTTGTTTAGTCTTTCCTTTCCATTTATGTTTCTTTAATACTTCTTGCCTTCTTAGTTAACTTTCATTTCAGTATTATGCTTTCTTTTGTTAATATAGTTAGTGTAATGAGTAGTGAGTAGTTCCATCCCCATTTGGAGGGTGGAGAAATATGTGATATAATCATGTACTGTATTAAGTGTGTGTTATCTTTGTCCCTTGAGCTTTATATGATTTCCATAACCATCTAATAGGTTTTCACTCTTATCATTGATATGCTAATGCTCTTGAATGAAGCTTAGCTTATGCTTTGATTAGTGGACCTATTTTATGGGGAATGATAAGGTTAGGATATGGATGAAGTTAATATTGGAAACACAATTTGTAGTGTATGTGCTCTTGTTGCCTTTAACTTAGCTAATGTGTTGTATGTTTTAATGATGTAGTCTTATCTTAATTCATGTGGAGGCATAGTAGGGTCTGGTCTTTATACTTGAGTTCATTTATCTTCATTCCAATTATTGTCTTGTATGTTTTAATGATGTAGTCTTATCTTAATTCATGTGGAGGCAAAGTTGGATGTAGTTTTATGATTTCATGCACTACATGTTGTGAAGAGCTTAATCGAACACACACACACACACATCTTCATATTCACATTATTTCTCTACCCCCTATGGGGCTTAGTTTTATTGCTTATCTTCATTTCCTTTTTGCATCTTAGTGTAGTTTAGTGTAACCAACCTTTCTCTCCTTCTTTTTACCTCTCGCCTTCGAACAAACCAATCGTCGACACACCTCCCAGTGGACGACCCGTATTTGCCACCGCTTCAACGCGGCCGTGCACTTGCGGTTAATATAAAACGATCAATCAGGAACCATTCATGCAAGTTAATTAAGGACTTAAGTGAAAGACATATGCGACCTTAACATCCTCAAGTGATACATTGTGTAAAGTCCATTAAGGTTCTTATTTGTATTTTTTATTCTTTTACTGTTTCTTCTCATTTTTTTCTTTTTGGAGAATAAGGAGTTTAATTCTCTTACGGTTCAATTTCGTACATCATTGCCTGTCATGACTTACACTATCATGTACACCTTCCCCCAAATCTCCACATAGGACGATCCCTACCACTCGTGTAATGGAAGTTCGGTCGGTGCATCTCAAGTCCGATAAGTTGAAAGCACCAGGTACTAAGTCCCCCCAGACCTAATTTCCCGAGTGATAGGAGATGTGCGAGAAGAGAGAACACCCTACTAAATTATTTCTTATCTACACATAAACCAAAACCCCTACACTTTAGATTTCACAACAGGAGTTTAAGGGTCCCTGACTACAACAAACTTCCTTATACTAATAGACACAAATTATTCGACTCACTAGGTTTAGGGTGGACTTCTTTATTTGTTTGAGTACTGAAACCCTATGATTACTCTACCCCCGAGGGAAAACCAGGGTGCATCCTTACATTTATATAAGACCTAAAGTCAGTGTACTAGATATCTTAATGCATCATGTTCAAGTCGATTCTGGGAGCTTCCTTTTTACTTTGCCCCTCAATGGGTTTTCAAATGCTAAACACACGTAAAAGCCATAAAATATTTTCCTTCGCAAAACAAATGAAGATTTTGAAAGAAATGTGAAAATTTAAAGCATTTGGAAAGCAAAAGAAGGCAAGTCACCCAAAGATCATAGTAAGCAAGATATATCAATGTAAGTTGCAGCACACAATCGTGCCCCTAAAAATACAAACAAAAGAATAGAAAAGAAAAGGAAAAAGAAACGACTATGTACACACGTAAAAGCACCCCCTATACTTACTTCATGAACTGTCCTCAATAACTTTGAGTGTTACATGGATTTATCCATGAACAAGATAAGATCTCACCAACTTGAAGCGGAAAATGAAGGTCATGGTTATGTTGATGGACATAAGTCTGAATTTTCCAAAACCTGTGAGATACTAAAGAATTAAATACAAGTACATTAACAAATGAAGCCCACTTCCTCAAGGAGTGGGACCAAGACAACCTTTTTTTTCTCTTTTTAATAAATCTATATACAAAAGGAAGTGTTGTTATACACGGATGCTGGCGTTAGTGATGCTGCTTACGGGTCATCCAGTCAGCACCCAGTCAGTAGTCCAGGTCATTCCCCAAGAGCGTGCCTTTTTTCGAAAAATAAAAAAATGTTGATTTCTTGCGTGCGACGATTTCTCTTTTGCCACAGAGATAAGACCGCGAAAAGACACCAAACCGATGACTGTTCAGAAACCAAGGAGCAAAAGTAATCGAATGCCAAAAAAACCAGACCTTTCTCCCTGGGTTTTCTCCTTCTTTATTTAGAATCCGCCGCCCGTTCAGGACTCCTTTTTCTTCCACCTTTCCCCATCGACAAAATGGATTATCTGCATCTCGCTTCCTCTAGAAATGTTGTGGTGCATCAGGTTTGTCCTTTTAACAAATACTACTGAGTTTGATATTACGAATAAGTTGAAGTTGGGTTTTGTGTCTTCTTAGGCGTCTAACCCCTACTTCCAGCCCTCCAAATGTGCCTGGACACCAATAGAGAAGGTGTTGGGAAAGATGGATGCTGAGAAGGATGCTTTTTGGGGGGACCCCCTTCGGTCACTTCCTTGACCTCACTAACGTCCCAATCGATAATGACATTGTCGACTGGTTCGTGGAACAATATGACACGAAGGAGGTTGGGTTGAGGATCGGCTCTGGGGTAGTACACTTTACAGCTAAAGATGTTGCCCTAATTTAGGGCCTAAGACCCCATGTCAAGATAGTACGAATGTAGCCAAAAGACGTCACAACCCAAGCGGGGGAGAACCTTAACAAGGCCCAACTGTGAGCTCAGATGTTGGCTACCAGTTATATGGGGGATGAGGAGGAGTACGTTTGGCTCCTCATTTGTTATATCATCAACCATTTTTAACAAAAATCCTTAATTAACTTGCACAAATGACTCCCTAGGCTAGGTGTGTGGAGAAGATATATATATATAGAGAGAGAGTCAGTCCATAAGATTATTGTATCCAATGATCGACAAAAGTAGGTCCATCGAGTCGCGTTGCTAGGTTGAATAATGCATCAATGTTCGAATTTTAAGGGTATATCCGCTGAAAACCCTCATGAGACAAAACTCATCCTCCATGACAACATATGGGTTTAACGGCTTGGTGCACATGCTATGTGCAATTGTAATTCATACGAAAGTGAGTTAGGATTTCGTGTTTGTTTGTATCTTCTATTTTTCTTATTTTTGTTTTGCTCGCGACTAGCAAAAGATAGGTGTGGGGTATTTTGTGAGTATCATCATTTATCAATTTTACCTTCACTATTATATAACTGTTGTATTTGAATAATTCTATGTCGAGTGTTTCATTTTCATTTTATAGGTTACAAGAAAATAGTTACAATTGCTGAAAATATTGAAAAGTGGAAGGGACTTCAACGCAAAATCCGATATATAAAGTGAAAGTTGAAGGGCATGATACAAAAAATACACTCCACATGTTTATGTTCTCTATTTTGATAAAAAGTGATGGGAAAATACTCAAATTATATGTGTAAATTCGGATTATGCAATCAACATCAAATAGGAAAGTTCGGATAAGGAAAGTCTGGACTGTCAGCACATGCCACTTGTTTAATTCATATCTTCCACATCCAAATATCAAATTTGATTCTTCAAGATCCGTTGGAAATAAAATTTAAAGAAGAAAATATTCGTCTCTCTTGTGACTTGCCATATTCCGATGATATGAGAGTGCAAAACGTGTGTCAGGACAGACTGTATTTCGAAATGGGATAATTGACAGATTATCAGTAATTTGTGCATAACTCTTTGCTCCTGTATCAAAATAAGGAGAATCAAGATGCGTTACAAAGAAGACTTCCATATGCACAACGTTTGTATTTCACATATTTCCAAATTTGGAACCTCCAAGGCTCGTAAAAGGAGTGGAAGATTGATGATGTGAGAGAATAGAAAACCATCCTTGTATGCCATATAAAGGGGTGGAAAAGAGAGTGTCTCCTCCCCCCACAGCCTTGTCTTTCTTATTTCATGTTTCGTTTCTTTTCTTCTTAATCTTGTTTTCTCCTATGATTCTCCTCATGTTACTCACCACAATGAGTGGATAAGCCTTCCGTGGGGTGAGGTAGACAGATCATGTTGATAGGAATGAAAAGATTGAGAAAGGTAGGCATCAAAGTATAGTTGTTCTTATTGTTGTTAATCTTTTGTTTGTTTTGTTTTAGTGACTTTAACTATATGAGTTTTATCATTGAAATGTTAAATAATACGGATATAATTTCATAATAATATACTATTTAATATTGTAAGATCTAAGGTTGTAGTAAATTTTGATCACTTAAGAACACATTATTTTGTGTGGTGCTTAATTTCTATAATCTATATCTTTTTTTCTCAAGGTTGAATACTTATCAACTCTAAATCCATATACCTCATCTCCAATTTTAATATCTGAATTCTCAAAACATAAAGACTAACACTAAACATGCATCAAAACACAAACTAGAGATCCAATAATTAGATGAAACTAAAACATGAATAGGAAAAAAGCTTTCAACGTGGAGAACAAGAATCTAATATTGGATTGAGAAAAACCTAAGCTACAAGCTTTATCCACCTCCTTATTCTTGCAGCCTAAATGGGTAAAAAGTAAATCCAATTCACTCCTTCATTCCAATTCACACTCCTAGCCTAGTGAACTATTCATGTAAGGTAGTTAAGACTTAAGTGAAATCATGGGCGACCTTAACTTTCCAAAGTGAGAATAAGTGTGTCTATCCCCTTTCTTCCTCTCCTTCTACCCTTAATTCAACTTATGAAGCTTTTGCCTCCCATTAAGGACATTTGAAGGACCTTTTTGGGCCATTTGGTTTCATTTGTGGGCTTATGCCCTTCGGGATTTGATTGGGTTTTTTCCCATTAGATTTACTTTGAGGTTTTTGCCTCCCTTTACGATCATTTGACCATAGTAACTTGAATTACCCTCAAATTCTCTCTTTGATTTTGGTTTCTCAAAGGTTCAGATGTCGTGCATCGCTGCCTATGAGGACTTACACTATCACGACATCTTCCTCTACATCTCCACGTAGGGTGATCCCCACCACCTGTGTAATGGGAGTTTGGTCAACGCATCCCAAGTCAGATGACTCGAAGGTACCAAGTGTAAAGCCGCCCTCAGACTTACTTCCCCATGTGATAGAAGCCATGCAAGAAGAGAAAAACCCCTTACTACATCTATTCCTAGCCCACATTAACAAAAGAAATCCAAATCCCCACACTACTAATCTCACTAAAGGAGTTTAAGAGTCCCGGAAATATGATTATTCCATTTGCACAAACACAAACTTCCTTATACTACCGTACACGAATCCCCTAAAAAGGAGACTCACTAGGTTTTGAAAGAAATGTGTGTTCTAAAAGTATTCTTTTACGTCTTTTATTATGAATTGAATGTACAAACATTTTGTTCATTGATTATTGTATGTCTTTTGGAAGTGTTAAGGAAGATCGTTTTGGTCCTTCACCGTAGAGCTCTAAAAGATAATGGTTTGCATAAATCAAAAGAAATTCACAGTCATGGTTATTAACATTGAACATTAATTACCGAGATAAAATTGTCATGTTGGTTAAAGGATATTGTAGCTCTACAAATATTTTAACATGAGTATATGAAATGGAGAATATTTTCTTTCATATTTTGAATAGACCTAATAAATGGAACATTATGGAATTGTGTTTGTGTCATTAATATTTTCGTTGTCTTTGGATCCTAAGATACGAGACCTATATCTTTTCACATGAGAAGTGTGTAATTTGATTATTATCAAAAGCTATCATTACACATAAGGATAAAGATATTAGTTGATTATACAAATAAAGATGTAACTTATGTATAATTACATATTTATAATTAGCTTATGAGAGCAAGAAAAAGAATATATAATACAAAGATGACACATTCCTACTTTGTATAATATTCATAATATCATGAGGCAAGAAATAGAGACAAGTAATATATTACATATCACTAAATGGATCGTGTTCTGTTCGAGTGAACGAAATATCTTTGTTATTTGGGTAACTATAATGTGTAGCTAGATACCGCTTATATTTTATGATATTAAATATTTAATATCATTGCCAACATAACTTATATCGTCCTATATGTCACACCACAAAACTTGGAAAACAAGAGATTTGATTTTATATTTTATATGATGTATTAAGTTTCATGTGTTATGGAATAATATACATGTGGTAAAATAATAAAATCAATATGTCGTAATAACAACATGGTTAGAATAACAAATTAATTCGTAGGAGATGTATATATTATGGGGTATAATATTTTGATATTTGATGCATTGCATACATTGCATCATATGTCTTTCATTTAGATTACTTTTACATCAATAAATGCTACTAAGGTATGTGTTTAGTCTTATTTACAGAATACAGGGACCTGAATGCAATTTACCCACATCCCGAGCATAAACGCGTGCAAAAGACTCATTTCTATCATAAAGACCAAGCTCAAGATTATCGGGTTACGAATGGAAATGTATCCAAGCATAAAAGCATTCAAGTCCTAATTGCAAAAAGAACAAAGACTTAAGCACAAAAGTAGCCGGGGACTTAACTGCAAAAAGTCAAGGACCTAATTGCAATTAAAGCACCAAAATATTATCTTGGAGAAAATCTAAAGAAAAATCAATGTAAATCTCCAAACATATAAAGGAATTAATCCGGAGCTCAAAAGAATGGAAAGAAATCATCCAGACGCGCAAAGGAGGATCAAATCATACCATAAACTACCAGCAAAAATCCGGATTAAATCAGAGAAGATTGTGCGGCGAAATCGCCGCATATCACATACATTGTGCGGCGGAAACGCCGCCCCCTCAGCGATCTGTGTGCTCCAATTTCGTCCAGTCGTGTCTGGACACGTGTACTTTCCAATATTATACCTAGATCCCTTGTAGCAACTATAAATAGACCCGAGAACGATGTTAGAAGGGTCCTTAGTCTTTGGTGGTAGTTTTTATTTTTAATCTTAGTTTTGTATTCTTCTTTTCATTAATAAAATTCTGCCTTTTATTTCTTACTTTTAGTTTTCTTTTGTAATGTCTCAAGGACCCCTTCTTCCTCCCTCTATGAATTTCTAACTCCTTCCAAAGGGTGGAGGTGACGGATTTAGGGTGAAGAGAAGATGAATGAATGTTATTATTTTAATTTCGTGTTAGTATATTTTGATTACTTGAGTTTCTGTTAAATTATTTATCATGTAATGCTTTATAACTAATATGATTTATTATAAGTTTCTGAATTCTCTAATCTAAACCTTAAATCTAAACCTCCATCCGACGGAATTCACCTCTTTGTTCTTGTTTTAGTTTTAATTGTTCTTGTTTCTTGCTTTACATAATTAAAACGCAAAAATCTCAAAACCAAATTTATTTCTTCTCTCCTTCTTCTCCTTAATCGAAAATCACGAAAATAACAAATCTCTCCCTCCTTGTGTTCGACCCGTATTTGCCACGTCTTCATTGACGTCGTGCACTTGCGGTATAAATTTAATTCTCATCAATATTATATATGATAATATATTACATGGTATAATGTGATCCGCATCATTATAACATATTAATTTGCTAGAACCCCAAAGTCCAAATTTTGCTGGATATTAATCCAGAATTTGGTAAAGTAAAAAAATGTGAAAATTGGTCTAACTGTTTGCCCACGTTTTTGCATATAGAAATAAGAGATTTTTGTTGATTAATGATTGGATTTCATCCACCTTGGTCAAAGGTAGTTATGGGATGATGATATGAGAAATAAACAAGAGATCATATGCAAAGTGGTTTGCACATGATGTGAATTGGTGGAGAGATTAACAATAGATCATCTGTAAGTGGTTTACCCATGATGTGGGTTTGAGGATGCCCTATAAATAGGTCTCTCCTCCCTTCCTTTGTTTAATTAATGCAAAAACTTCTATTTATATCATCACCATCATTCCATCCAAAATTCTTCTTATTAATTGAGTGCTTGAGAGATTAAATTCTTTGGAACATAGAAGTGGTTATTAGCTAGATTATAACATTGAATTCGAGATTGATTGACTAGCTTCGATCTCTGTAGTCTTGTTTAGAGCTTGGTGAATACTTGGAGGTGATTCCAAGGAAATCCGACGTGCAACCCGACTTCCAGTTGGTAAAATGGATTTGATAATCCCCTAGGTATGATCCAATCTATGTATTTAAATATTAATTAGTATACAATATATTGAAATACAATTAGGAAGTTTTGTATATGAAATTATTGAAAAATATGAAAACTGATCGTAAATTGCAGTAAAATTTTAAAAACATGAAAAGCGATCTTGCTTGTATGTATAAATTAAACAAAAACTATACATAAGCATGTGACGAACACCTGCAGTAGTATCAGAGTTTTTTGTTCATATTTTCAATAATTAGGCTATTTAATATATTTTATTTACCATCTCATGATCAAATAATTCATTGATTTGTCTTTTTGAGTCCATTTTTATTTTTGATGAATGCATAAAATGAATTTTTGGATTTTTGTGTTTCTTATTTTTCTACATTAGTTTGTAATGTTAGAAAATATGTTAACCACTAAGATCAACCGATTACTTCTGATCATTAAGGTGAAACAAAGAAAATCATAAAAGCAAGATTGTTTTGTCGATTCCGATTCTAATAATTCATTTGAGAGTTTTAAATGTTTTAAAACTTGTCATATGATTGTTAGAATCAAGTTTTAGACTTGTGTCTGATTTTGTAATTTTTTCGTTTATTTTAAATAACTATTTTACTTGGAATTGGCAAAACAAAAGGAGCAAATAAGTTTATTTTCCTTAAAGTTTTTTTTGGGAATTTGGATAAACTTCGGTTCAAATGTCTTTGTATTTTGAACTAAGGATTCTTGAATCATTTTAAAGGATTTCAAATTATTTTTGAATTATTTAGTTGAGACATGAACGATCAACTGAATAATGTAAAATAGCATATATACAAATTGTTGCACTTGTTCTATTTTGTTGGAATAAATGAGTTTATATGTTCCATAGAAGACATATGTGAATGTATGATATGTATTTCATTATCGGTAATCACAGGGGCTTATGTATATCTAAAAGCCGTTTATTTTGTATGCATACATATGAGAGGACTTTACATAGGACTTGCACTAGCCAATTTAATTTTGATAAAGTTCAAATTGTGAGATGCATGTTTAAATATTGTGCAATATTTACATCCATGGTGCAAGAAGAAAAGGTGAAGATCGAGCGCATGGGAATATATAAACTCACACCAATGTGTGAATAGATTTATTTTATGTTTATGTGTTTGATTGTATATGATTGAATGGTGAACATAAGTCTCAATGAATACATACATGACTACCTGAATTCTAAAATCACATGTGAATTGCTTAATTGTCCAAACTAAAAATTAAGAAGACCTTTCTTTCATATTTCATCTACTAGAAGTCATTGATCGAGAGATATTCTGCTCGCCCTTAGCGGGAGATAATTTCCTCAATCTTTGGAAATAGTGTGAGGTATTAGAATATACATTGTTGTGCGATCAATAGATACACAAGGTGAGTATATATACAAATAGTGTGTTTGTTCGTGGATACATTGTACAATCGTATCTCGTATCAAATGGTATAAGTTTTCTTAATAAAACTAGGCGCACCTGCTCGGTTTTCAGAAAGAGAATTTTTCTTAAGAGGATGGACACATTTTCGCTTAATTAAAACTACGAGAATCATAAGAGTTTGAAAATCGCAAAAATTTACAAAATATGAAAATGGCATGATTAGAAAAAAAGTGTTACCATGAGTATATGACATATTTGATAGCCCTTAGCTAGTCTATGTTATAAATGATAGGATCTTGTATTACTGCAATTATGGACATATTTATTTATTTATTACTGCAATGATAGGCTAGGGTTTGGTTGCGTTTTTGTCTGGAATGAATGATAAAAATGTAACTATTCGATTTCTTTAATACCTATAGATCTCAGATGTTATACGTCGGATGTACAGGGGTATATACGTCGCATATAAGCATTCCCAGATCTGATGTCTATGTGTATGTCGTCTATACAAAACGTCGATCGCTGAACATCCGATGTCTATACCTAAAGAATAGACGTCGGATTTATGTATCACCCGACGTCTATACATAAAGAATAGACGTCGGCTCTTAGACAGGACCGATGTCTATTCCTTAGGTATAGACGTCGATTAAATAACAACCGACATCTAGTTTTTTGAATTGCTCGGATGGCCTAAAACCAAATTTATTAGATTGTCATTTAAAACAATAACTTAATAAATTCATATTCTAAATTAAACTCAGTTACCTGAAACTTTATATATCATCCACGTTTTCTTCAACTTGTCAGTGGATTGGAACTCAAAAGATTCCTACAAGACGTCAACTTTATATATCTCAAAAGTTCGGCTAAAACTATAGAAATCTATAATGGAATCATTACATCCACGTTATCCCATATTGTGTCCTTCAACTTCTCATCTACATTGGCCCAACTCGACAAACAAATGTAAACTTTGGCCCTCGCTAAGCTACCTAGATAACTTTTCCAATTATGAGACAGCTGCCTATCGGTTCAAGACGGTCATCAAACTGGATTGGAACTCTACCATCTCTATTTCTTCTCCCCACTAATTCTTTCATGAGACAAGGACCTTGTGAACTGTATGTCTTCGAGCCTTCAGACTTTGATGGGGTGGAATTCTTTTTCGGAGCCTAACTTCGAGGTCCCACCGAGGACCACTAGTCTGTAGGAAATCAAGAACCCAAAGGTCCCTAAAATCTTAGGGAGACTAGATGGGCAACGATGTTCAGGCTGAAACGGTCTTAAACATCGAGGATCACTAGTCTGTAGGAAACCAAGAACCCGGAGGTTCCTAAAATCTCAGGGAGACTAGATGGGCAACGACGTTCAGGCCATAACGGTCTTAAACGGTTTCCTCTCCTTAACGCGTCCGGAAATCATATGGGCCAACGTCTAATTGATTTTATTAAGGCTCTTTTATTAAGTGGTTTTTGGGCCAAGGAAAGGGTGATGAAATCCCCCACCTCATCTCCTATAGGTGACTGCCCCCTAAGTGTTTTTCATACCTTAATCTAAAAAACAACACACCAAACAAACACTCACCTCACTCTTATTCCAATGCAAGTCTTACTAACTAATGCATGCTTTCTAATGAATGATGAGTGAAAGAGATTACGTACCTTACGTCAGCAATTTACGACATAAATTGTAAAATAAATAATAAATACGATGAATGAAAATCCTATATGATGAACGACTTATGCAAATATTGTCTAAGCTTTTGCTTTAGGTTATTAAAGGGCAAGTTGCTTAAGGGTGGTAATGAGTTATTATCATAATATTGAAATTCAAAAAAACAAGACAATAAACATTTAAAATATTAAAAGAATGTATTAAAAATAATTACTTTGATTGACAGAAAAACATTTTAAACACAAAATATCACGTTATTCATAACAATTGGGAATAAAAGTGTATTAAAAAATTTGGCAGAACCTCCCCTTAAAATTTTATATGTAAAATTCTTCATATCCTGGAATTAACAAAAAAATGTATATCTACTCACATTCACATCATGTATTTCTCCACTACATCACATTCACATTACAAATCTACTCATGTTGAAATACACATGTATGAAGAACGTTAGTTTATTTGCATTCAAATTTACTCAATAATGAATCCCAAACAACATAACATCATTACTTAAATCATTCAACCTAAACTCAAAACTCTAAACTCAATACCAAGCCCAAGTAAGGGTGTTCAAACAATCGGTTTGGTCGATTTGGACGGAATTGGGTCCGGTTTTAAACCGTTTTTTTAAATTTATATTTAGTGTGTTTCAATAATTGTTTGATGCATTCTTATATTTTTAATACTGAACTAACTTCAAAATAACTCTTGTCTTGTATGATAAAATATTAATCACACATCAAAATTTTAAAATTGGTTAACAATAAACTACTACTGAATAATATTTTTTCACAAAAAATAATATCACGGTTCTGATGGTGGTTAAGCACAAACCAGAGGAGAAGGGGAAAGCTGCGATGCCGGAGAACGTCGTGGAGGAGGTATGGTGACAGCTTTGGTAGCGGAGGACGTCGCGGTTGTGGTAGCGAAGGACGACGCAACGATGGTGGAGGAGATCTTTGTGGTGGTGGAGGACGCTGCAGATGTCGCGGAGGCTTGGTTAGTGATCGGTGGCGGAGGAGGTTAGGTTTGCGGCTAGGGTTTGGTTGCGTTTTTGTCTGGAATGAATGATAAAAAAGGTAACAGTTCAATTTCTTTAATACCTATAGACGTCAGATGTTATTTATAGCCGACGTCTATACCCCAACGTCTATAGGCATGGAAGAATAGACATCGACTGTACATAACATACGACGTCTATAGGTCGACGTCTATATGGTATAGACGTCGGTTTCAATGGGTATTCCCACAACCGACGTCTATATTACACCATAGACGTCGGCCGTTAGAATGACCGACGTCTATTCTATCTTCGCCCATATAGACGTCGACTGTTAGAACAACCGACGTCTATTTGGCGACGAGTAAAGACTATTCGGCAATAGTGCAAGTACTTTGTCACACGTGACTTCATCGACGAAGGCAAAATAAATTTGTTATGGGTGGACACAAACAACAACACAACTGATCCATTCACCAAACCCTTATCCCAAGCCAAAGGGAAATGCATTTCAAGTCCATGGGTCAGAGGAACCATGAGGATTGGCTTGATGAGTGATTAGAGAGGGTTAACCTAGTTATTATTGTTTTATACATTGAGAATTTATGTGAAAGAAAACTTTGATAACAAGTGGGAGATTGAAAGGAATGTGTTCTAAAAGTTTTACTTTTATATGTTAATTATTATGAATTGGATGTGCAAACATTTTGTTCCTTGATTATTGTATTCGTCTTTTGGATGTGTTAAGGGAGAGGCGTTTGGTCCTTAACCGTAGAGCTCTAAACGATAATGGTTTACATAAATCAAAAGTTATCCACAATCATGGTAATTAACATGGAACATTAATCGCCGAGATAAGATTGTCGTGTTGGTCATCGATTGTTGTGACTCTACAAATAATTGACGACACGAGTATATAAAAGAGGAAAAGATTACTTTTATATATTGAATAGACCTAACAAGTAAAACATTCTGGAATTGTGTTTGGTGTCATTAATATTTTACTGTGTCTTGGTTCCTTTGATATGAGACTTATATCTGTTCACTCAAGAAGTGCTTGATTTGATTACTGTCAAAACCTATCAATTAGTATAGTGATAAAGGCAATAGTTGGTTGAATATGACTTCTGCTGGAAAAGATAGTTAGTCAAAAGATTATCATTACCCCTCTTAATTGAGTGATAATATTAGTGGGACCCTTGATAAAGCAAAATTATAATGTGCACAATGTAACTTGAGTTAAGTTATATAGTTATAATTAGCTTCAAGAGATCAAGAAATGAATATAATAACAAAGGTGATACATTTCTACTTTGTATATATTCTTAATATCATGAGGCAAGGGACAAACACAAGTGGTGCACTAACATTACTAAATGGATCGTGTTTAGTTCAAGTGGAATAAGACATCTATGCTAATTGGGTAACTATAATGTGTAGCTAGATACCGTTTATAGTTTGAGATATTAAGTGTTTAATATCGCTGCAAATTTGGCTTAGATCCTCCTATAGGTCACACCACAAAACTGGGAAACACGAAGCTTGATTTTTGAGTTCATATGATGTGTCGGGTTTCATGTGAAAATGGACACATGCGGTGAATCAATACAATCAATATGTCACGAAAAATGACTTAATTAGAATCATGAATAAATTCTCGGTTCGGTCATCCAAACTTGCGTAAAACAGAATGGTTCGGTCGACCGAGTGAAAATCTTGTTAACCGAACATCACGATTTTTGCTTGAATTATTAAGAGAATAATTACATCATGGGTTGGATTAAATCCAGATCTGATCAAATGTTTTTGAGGATGCTTATGTGGCAAATTGGGATTAATTTGAGAAGAGAAAACGCAAGAGATCATGCCTAGAGAATAGTTCTTGATGTGGGTGATTTGGGAGGCTATAAATAGGTCTTCTCACCCTACTTGTTTCATAAGAATTAATGCGAAATTCTCTCTCCTTTAATCACCACAAAAATTCTCTTAATAGTTTTAAGTTTTGCAAATTAAAATCTCAGGAGCTTTTAGAGGGGTTATTAACTAGATTCTAAGCTTAATTAGAGATTGATTGGCTAGCTCATTTCTCGCTTATCTTGTTTAGAGTTTGGTGAACACTTGGAGGCGAATTGGCGGGTGATTCGACGAGCAACGGAACACTAGATCTTTTAAAAGGTGTTAGAGAACCTTCGGGTATGATCCTCTCTGTTTGTTTATTTTAATATGTGTATGGTATGAGAATAAACATATACATGTACATAAAATCAATGAAAATATGAAATCGATAATGTATGTTTGTATTAAAAAAATTAAAATATACACATATATAGGGATACGAAATCCTACAGATCTGATTCTTGACTATCTAGCCCCATCCTACATGGACTTTATCAGGCACTACAATGTGTGTGAGAATGGGGTGAGTCTTGAGGAGCTTCATAACGCTCTCAAAAGACTTAAATTTATATGGGCAAAGGTAGGGACAAGAATGTTCTAGCCATTCATGGTGGAAGTAGAAAGATCGCCAAAGGTAAAGGGAAAGGCAAATTAACCAAAAAGGTACCAATCAATGGCAAGGGAGTAGGAGGTGCTCATGAGAGTGCCTCACGGGAAAATTTTCGAAATCTCCAACTCCCAACACGGAGTGCTTTCACTGCGGTGAAAAGGGACACTTCCAACCTAATTGCCCCAAGTACAAGGAAGACCTTGACAATGGAGTGACTGAGTGTAAGTGTCCCAAAAAGGCCAAAGGTATATTTGTTATTGAAATAAATTTAACCTCCTCTATCCATGATTGTGTACTTCATACTAGATATTGTGCTCACATAATTTCCAATGTGTAGCAACTAAAGGATATGAAGGACCTCGCAAGAGGAGAGATGATTCTGAAGGTCAGAAAAGGTGCAAGTGTCGCTGCATTGCACAAGGCTCCGTGGATCTTCATTTATCTAGTGGTTTAATTTTATGTCTATAGTATGTCTATTTTGTACCTTCAATTAGCAAGAATAATATATATGCATCTTGTTTAGATATGGATAACTTGATAATAAATATTTCAAATTTTCCATGTCATTATCGAAGAATGAAATTTTCTATGCAATTGCTTTCATAAGAAATGGACTCTATTTTCTTGAATTGAATAATAGACAAGTCTTAAACATCAATAACGGAAGACTTAAGACAACTCACATGAATGATACAATCTTACGACACTATTGCCTCGGTCACATCAATGAAAAATGCATCAAGAAATTGCAGGAAGCTAACCTTCTTGGTTCCATTGATCTTAAATCATTAGAGACATGAGAACCTTGCCTTATGGGCAAAATGACCAACAGACCTTTCAGGAAGAAAGGCCCAAGAGCAAGTGACTTGCTGGATTTGATACATTCTGATGTATGTGGTCCAACGAGTACAAGTGCTAGAGATGGTTATAGGTACTTCATTACGTTCACAGATGATTATAGCCGTTATAGTTATTTATTTATCTAATGAAAAACAAGAGTGAATCCTTTGACAAATTCAAAGAATTAAAGAATGAAGTAGAGAATCAACTCAATAAGAAGATCAAGCCTTTATGAAGCGATTGTGGAGGTGAGTACTTAAGTGCCGAATTCGACTCATTCCTAAAGGAGTGTGGTATTATACCACAACTCACTCCACACGGTACACCTCAGTGGAATGGTGTGTCCGAACGGATAAATAGGACATTGCTCGACATGGTTAGATCAATGATGTGTCAAGCTGAATTGTCACTTTACTTTTGGAGTTATGCACTGCAAGCTACAACTTACAAACTGAATAATGTTCCATCCAAATCTGTAGAGACAACGCCATATGAGTTGTGGAGTGATAAAATACCCAAGCTCAAGTTTCTCAAGATTTTGTTGAGGCCTACGTCAAAATATTGATGTCGATCAAACTTCAACCAAAAGAGGATAAATACTTCTTTATAGGTTATCCTCGTGAGACAAGAGGATATTATTTTTGGCATAAAACCTCAAATAGAGTGATTCTCAAGAGGGATGTCGTATTCTTAGAGAATGAATTTCTCGAAAGAATAAGTAGTGCGAGTAGAGTTGTGCTTGAGGAAACTCAAGATACACTACAAGATCATGATATGAATGATAACACTTTGACGAAGAAGTCAAAAAGAATAATTTCGTCCAAAGCAAGGAGGAACCTTGTATATTCAAGAAGGTCAGTGGGAGTCACGTGGTGTTTTTGATCTTGTATGTCTTTGGCATACTCCTCATGAGAAATCATATCCCTTTGTTAGAATAAATTAGAAATTCATTGAAATCTACATTTTCAATAAAAGACATGGGTGAGGCTCAATACATCTTGGGGATCAAGATATATAGAGATCCACCCCGTAGACTAATTGGCCAAAGTCAATGTACATACATTGACAAGGTCTTGGAAATGTTCAATATGGACAACTCCAAAAAGGGCAATGTTCCAATGATTATAGCCGTTATAGTTATATTTATCTAATGAGAAATAAGAGTGAATCCTTTGACAAATTCAAAGAATTCAAGAATGCAGTAGAGAATCAACTCAATAAGAAGATCAAGCCTTTATGAAGTGATCGTGGAGGTGAGTACTTAAGTGCCGAATTCGACTCATTCCTAAAGGAGTGTGGTATTATACCACAACTCAATCCACCCGGTACACCTCAGTGGAATGGTGTGTCCGAATGGATAAATAGGATGTTGCTCGACATGGTTTGATCAATGATGAGTCAAGCTGAATTGTCACTTTACTTTTGGAGGTATGCACTGCAAGCTACAACTTACAAAATTAATAATGTTTCATCCAAATCCGTAAAGACAACGCCATATGAGTTGTGGAGTGATAAAATACCAAAGCTCAAGTTTCTCAAGATTTTGTTGAGGCCTACGTCAAAATATTGATGTCGATCAAACTTCAACCAAAAGAGGATAAATACTTCTTTATAGGTTATCCTCGTGAGACAAGAGGATATTATTTTTGGCATAAAACCTCAAATAGAGTGATTCTCAAGAGGGATGTCGTATTCTTAGAGAATGAATTTCTCGAAAGAATAAGTAGTGCGAGTAGAGTTGTGCTTGAGGAAACTCAAGATACACTACAAGATCATGATATGAATGATAACATTTTGACAAAGAAGTCAAAAAGATTAACTTTGTCCAAAGAAAGGAGGAAACTTGTATATTCAAGAAGGTCAGTGGGAGTCACGTGGTGTTTCTGATCTTGTATGTCGATGACATACTCCTCATTGGAAATCATATCCCTTTGTTAGAGTAAATTAGAAATTAATTGAAATATGGATTTTTAATAAAAGACATGGGTGAAGCTCAATACATCTTGGGGATCAAAATATATAGAGATACACCCCGTAGACTAATTGGCCAAAGTCAACGTACATACATTGACATGGTCTTGGGAATGATCAATATGAACAACTCCAAAAAGGGCAATGTGTCAATGAGTATGGGTGTGCAACTCAAGATGTCTCAACGTGCAATATCACGTAATTCGGATCGGTTTTCATATTTTTCAACAATTTTATGTACAAAATTTCCTAATTGTATTTCAATATATATATTATATACTCAATTGTATCTCAATATATATTAGTCTAAGAAAGGAAGGAGGAGGGACCTACTTATAGGGCACCTTAAATCCAAATCATGTGTTTATACATGATCCCTTGTAAATTTCTCATCTAAACCAATCATATTTAGACACATAATCATCCCATAACCTCCTTTGACAAAGTTGGAACAAATCCAGCCTTTGATCAGAAAAAATCTCTTATCATTGTACGCAAAATCGTGGGCAAATAGTCGAACGAATCGACAAACCGGTCGACCGTTTGGTTTTCTAGAAAAGTTCCTGATAATTTCGATCGAACGGAATGCCACACCAGTTAACCATTTCTGAACAGGAAAAGTTCGTGTTATTTTTGGTCGAACCGCACATCCACTCAGTCAACCATTGTCAATACCCAGAAATTACAGTTCAAATAGGTCAACCGTTTTTGGAGAAACGTTGAACCGTTTTTCACTGGTTTTTGCCTTTGCTAAATTTTGGATCAATATCCAAAAAAATTTGACGTTTGGGATTTAATGGAATGAGAACATGATCCTCTTGTAAATATGCTTACATGTCAAAACAAAAAAATACAAAAAATAAAAAAAATGATAGCTTCTTGAACATTGTTTTGTTGCCCGCCCAACAACTAAGAACTTGGGCAGTGATGGGTTCCCACATTTTGGGACCAATCCATTCTAATGTTGGTATTTATTTCTCTCTTTTAATTTCACAAGTGCCGATGCATGTAGCTTTCCTTATGTGCTTAAACCTTAGTGAGATCTGTATCTACTTATGCATGTCATACTTGTCATATTTACAGTACATTGTGTACAAGGCATGACAAGTGTGGGGGAGTGTTTTACCATCATGTGTATGTAGTGGAGTCGAGTCTTTTTATTTGTTTGTGTAGTGATTGACATCATTTCATGCTTATATTTGTATCTTATATCCATTATCTTACACCTAAAGAATGTTATGTGACGAGTTTTATGTTTGAATTTCAGAAATAAATAGGTTTGAAGAGATGAAGCATGAAAGGACCCAAAAGCAGGGAAAAAGGTCTTAATTGTGAGACTTGAGGACTAAGATGCAAGGGAGAAGGACCTGAACGTAAGACCGAAGGACCAAAGAGGAAAATAGAAAACTCCACACCATCATGGGGAGTATTTTGGCAATTCTATTCGGGTCGGAGCTCCAACAAGTGAAGCAGATGCATCAAAGACCAACAAAGACGTCCAAGACCGCTAATTGGCGGTCTGTTTTGGCCCAAATCCGCTAAGATTTTGGTGGGTCACGTATTAGTGTGTATTTAGTCCATATCTGGTATTTTTTGAGTCCCACATCGGGGGATTGTCCCGAATTACCTTTTTCTTTGGCTATAAATAGAACTCTTCACCTTCTATTGTAAACTACCCATTGCTTGGTGGCATTCTCTCTACTAAGGAGTAAGCCTTGAAGCAAAACTCAAGGTGGAGAAGAATGCTAACTTCAATGTGAGTCATTGTTAATAAAATAATTGTTGTAGTTTCTTTTAATCTTGTCTTTTAATTTGTTCATGCTTGTTTAGTCTTTTCTTTCCTTTTAAGCTTCTTCAATGCTCCTTTCTTGGTTAGTCTAATTTCATTTCAGTAGAATGTTTCATGTTAATGTAGGTTGTAGTGTAATGATTAGTGAGTAGTTCCATCCTCATTTGGGGGGTGAAGAAATATGTGATATGATCATGTAGTGTATTACGTGTGTGTTATCGTAATCCTTTGAGCCTTATATGATTTCCATAACCATCTAATGGGATTTCACTCTTATCTTTGATATGCTAATGCTCTTGAATGAAGCTTAGCTTATGCTTAGATTAGTGGACCTATTTTATGGGGAATTTCAAGGTGAGGATATGGATGGAATTAATATTGGAAACACAATTTGTAGTGTATGTACTCTTGATGACTTTACCTTGATTATTGTCTTGTATGTTTTAACGATATAGTCTTATCTTATTTCATGTGGAGGCATAGTAGGGTGTAGTCGTTATACATGAGTTCATTTAGCTTCATTCCAATTATTGTCTTGTATGTTTTAACGATATAATCTTATCTTATTTCATGTGGAGGCAAAGTTGGATTTAGTTTTATGATTTCATGCACTACATGTTGTGAGGAGCATAATTGAACACACACACACACACACATCTTTATATTCACATCATTTCTCTACCCCCTATGGGGTTTAGTTTTGTTGCTTATGTTCATTTCCTTTTGCATCTTAGTGTAGTTTAGTGTAACCAACCTTTCTCTCCTTTCTTTACCACTCGCATTCGAACAAACCAAAAGTCGACACACCTCCCTGTGGATCGACCCGTATTTGCTACCGCTTCAACGTAGCCGTGCACTTGCGGTTTAATATAAAACGAATCAATCAAGTTTTTGGCGCCGTTGTCGGGGAGGTGCTCTGTGCAGACATTGGTTTGGACGATTCGAGTGGTTTTTAATTTTTTGTTTTCAGTTTTTCTTAGTTTCAGGGATCCTAGAGCTCACGGGGAGGCTACTGGACGAGTTGGAGCACCAAAGCTTTAACAAGGACCGCCAATTGGCGGCCTGGTGAGCGTTTCTTGCTCTCAATTTTGTTCTGGTAGTTGGTTCTTTCATTTTAGTTATCTGGGAGCACTATTTTGCATGATGTGACTTGTTGTTTGGTCCCAGATCATTAAATCAATCCCCATTATTCAACTTGGACTTAAAATCCAAAGCAAAAGATTAGACATTCTTACTTGTTTAGGTCACACATCATGTACTTGACTTAGGCATGTAGTTGTCTTTTATTTTAGCTTTATTTTCAGTTGTTGAGTGCTGGCGTGAGGTACGCATTTCCTACACTCATTCATGCATCTTGTATGACCATGCATTAGTTAGTAGGAATTGCATCAGGACAAGAGTGAGTTGAGCGTTTGATTGGAGCGTTGACTGCTAGATTTAGGATCAAAACACTACTAAGGAGGGGTTGTCCCATAAAAGATAAGGTGGGGGATTTCATCACCCTTTCCTTGGCCCCAAAAATCACTCTTAATAAAAGCCTTAATTCTAAAAGCAAGTAGACATTGGCCCTTGATGAGAATTTAATTTATACCGCAAGTGCACGGCGTCAATGAAGACGTGGCAAGTACGGGTCGAACACACGGAGAGAGAGATATTGTTATTTGTGTGATTTTCGAGTTAAGGGAAGAAATAGAGAGAAAACATAATTTTGGTTTGAGATTTTTGGTTTTTGATTTCTAAGGCAAGAACAACAAAAACAAATTAAGAATAAAGCAAAGAAGGGTGAGAGTCCAGCGGGTGGAGGTTTAGATGTCGGGTTTTGTTTAGAGAAATCAGAAACTTATAATAAATCATATTAGTTATAAAGCATTACATGATAAATGATTTAACACAAACTCAAGTAATCAAAATATCCTAGCACGAAATTAGAATAATAACCTCATTCTTCTTCTCATCACCCTAAATCCGTCACCCCCACCCTTTGGAGAGAGTTAGAAACTCATGGATGGAGGGAAGGAGAAGGGGTCCTAGAGAAATTACAAAAGAAGCTAAAAACACAAGATAAAACAACAAAACTTTATTACTAAATTATGGAATAAAAATAAGAACATCCTCTACAACATCGTTTCGAGGCTATTTATAGCCGATATAAGGGACCTAGGTATAAAATAGGAAAGTACACGTGGCGAGACACGACTGGGAAAAATCCGAAGCCACGGATCCACAAGGGGGCGGCATTTCCGCCACACATTACATGTGATGTACGGCGGATTCGCCTCAAGAATGTGTTTGATTCGAACCGGATTTTTCCTGCGTATTTATGGTATGATTTAAATGTCCTTTGCGCATCCAGATGATTTCTTTCCTTTCTTTTGAGCTCCGAATTAATTCTTTGTAAATTTGGAGATCCAAATTGATTTTTTAGAACTTCTCCCAAATAATATTTTGGTCCTTGCAGTCGGGTCCTTGGCTTTTTGCAATTAAGTCCCTGGCTACTTTTGTGCTTAAGTCCTTGGCCTTTTTGTAATTAGGTATTGGAATGCATTTATGCTTGGATCGACTTCCATTTGAATCCCGATAATCTTGAACTTGGTCTTTATGACATGAATGAGTCTCTTGCACGCATTTATGCTCGGGATATGGGTAATTTGCATTTAGGTCCCTGTATTCTGTAAATAAGAGTAAACACATACCTTAGTAGCATTTATTGATATAAAATTAATCTAAATGAAAGACATATGATGCAATGTATGCAATGCATCAGCCCTAAGGATTGCGGACGCACTAGGAGAGTAATCTAGTTGAGACCGTCATGGCCTGATCGGCGTTGCCTACCTTTTCGATGGTAGGAGGTACTGGATCTCCGGATCTGGTATCACTTGCTGGACATTGTGGTCTTTGTTGTATGGAGGTGAGGCGTATCAAGGCTAGTGACCTCGAAGTTAGGCGTCGTCTAGCCTAAGGACCCATTACCTTACATTGTTTGAGTCGTGCTTCCCTTCTCCTCTGAGTCATCTTCTTCTCACCTTCTTCTACGTTATAGTCTCCTCCCCTTTACACTCTCTGTTAGCTCTTTAGGGTCGAGTCGAGCACTTTTTGCGAGCTTAGCCTCGTGGTGGTGAGAGTGGTCGACTCGAGAGTTGTTTGTTGAGATGGATGGTTACATGGGCGACCATCCATATCATTGTTAGGACGAGGACAATTCTTCATGGTATTCCGGACCCATGCAACCTGGGGTGGCTCAGACGAACACACTGTATGGTTGGGATAAACTTCATTGTGTGACTGAGCAATCTTCAGATATGGGTGATATGAGAGAGGCACCGACTGCTAGATCTCCATCTAGTTACGTCGGATCATATGTTGGTCATCAAACTGAGACATGGCAAGAAACTTTGGCCTCTTTCATGCGTGCGGTAGACGACATGAGTGCACCGGTGGCTCCAGTAGCCGTACCGTGTGACTGTTGTGGGTTGAATGGTCATGTTATCGGGGAATGTCCTTATGTTCCCCCAGAACCTGAGTATGAGCATAAATTTTCCCAAAATGCTCAATATGACCATTACGCATCCGCGTACAACCCGAGAGGGATGGATTCATGGGGAGACAATTCATATCCAAATTCTTATACTTCATTTTCACTCCAGTATCCTCCTCCCGAATACCCAAAGTTCTACTAACACCCCACTTCAAATCATTGGACTCATTCTCAACCCATCAACACCCAACCCCAAAATTTCCCAAGCTCTGACTTGGACCTCATAGTTGACCGCATACCTAATTCCTTGAAACAAACTTTCCTTACGTTCATGGAAACCACTCAACAGTCCATACAAAATATGGCACTGCAAGTGACTCAAATGTCGCAGCAATTACGTGAACGTGAGGAGAGTAACTTTTCTTGTCAAAATGAGGATTCATCTTTTGATATCGAACCACCACCACATCCACAAATTTAAAGCACAATCTTTCAAAGTCAAACTCCTAGTCAGTCTGAGGGATTTGGGGTTTCAATTCACGATCACTTAGTGGAGGATTCAATTCAAATTGAGAAAAACAAGGACCAAATTCATTATGAGTCAACACAGGATTGTGCCTCATCCTTTTGTCCCGTAGCCCTTCAGACACATGATCTTCATGTTGTGCCTCTTAAGGACTCACCTATTGTGCAGCAAGAGCTCCCTAGTACCCTCAATTTCAAACAACCTGATGAGGTTCCTGATCATCTTGGAAATGATGGAACATCAAACAACTACATTTCTCATGAGGGTATTAGGAGTTCCTTGGAGGATACCTTGGGTATGAGACCCACTTTTTGTTCGCCTGGTGTGTCGGACATGCCTAAGGAGGTTCTTGACCTCGTTCCGACGCACCAGCCTGTTGGTTGGAGAGTTTGGATTGACGATCATAACTTCGGCAGCGCAACGGGAGAAACTCTTCTTCCGTTGCCCCTTATTTCCCAAACTCTTGAGTGGTTCAAGCTCTTTCAGTTTGATCCTTTGAATGAGACGCCTTTGCATCCAATTCATGAACCTCTTATTTCATCTTGTGCTCTTTGTGATGGGGGCCCACACATGAGTATTCTTGCCCCGCGTGGTGTCATGTTCCCTTTCCGAGTGCATTGACCCACGTTTGAGGTTCCCATTTGATGTCTTTTGACAAATCAAGATGGGAACTTATGTTGTTCATAGTTATATTCAGTGAGCATCGATTGTTGTGGGCTCCAACCCTTGTTTATTTGGGCCCCTTTTTCTTTCACGTATTTTGTCTCCCTTTTTAAGTATCTCACAGGTTTTGAGGGGAATTTGGGTTGTGTTCATCAACATTACCACGAACTTCCTTTTGCGCTTCATGTTGGTGAGTTCTTTCCTCTTTCATGCATAAATCCATGTAGTTTCATGCTCACATTCATTGAGGACAATGCATGAAGTAGGTGTGGGGGTGTTTTTACGTGTGTACATAGTCGAGTCTTTTCCTTTGATTTTTGTTTTCTTTTGTGTGCATTGTTGGGGTCATGTTAGTGTGCTGCATTTAATATCGATATATCTACTTGCCATGATCCTTGGGTGACTTGTCTTCTTTTGCTTGCCTAGTGCTTCAAAAATTTCACATTTCTTTCAAAATCTTCATGTGTTTGCGAAAGAAAATGTTTTGTGTGTTTAGCATGTGCAAAACTGTTGAGAGACAAAGTAAAAAAGAAAGCTCCCAAAATTGTCTTCAACTTGATGCATTAGGATATCTAGTACAGTGGCTTTAGGATTTATCTAGTCGTCACCCCAGTTTTCCCTCGGGGGTGAGTAATCATAGGGTTTCAGTGCTCAAACATTTAAAGAAGTCCACCCTGAACCTAGTGAGTCAATAATTCGTGTCTGTTAATTTAAGGGAGTATGTTGTAGTCAAGGACCCTTTAAATCTTGTTATGAGACATTAAGTGTAGGGGTTTTGGTTCATGTGTAGATAACAAATAAGTCAGTAGGTGTTCTCTCTTCTCCAACGACTCCTATCACTCGGGAAAGTAGGTCTGAGTGGACTTTGTGACTGGTACTTTCGAGTCATCTGACTTTGGATGCGCCGACCGAACTCTCGTTACACGGGTGGTAGGGATTGCCCTATGTGGAGATTTGGGGAAAGGTGTACGTGATAGTGTAAGTCCTCATGGGCAATGATGCACGAAACCTGACCTTGGGAGAATGAAGCTCCAACTAACAAAAAGAAAAGAAAAAAAATGAGAAAAGAAACAAAAAGAAAAAAAATGGTAATGCAAATAAGAACCTTAATGGACCTTACACTTTGTATCACTTGAGGATGTTGAGATTGTCCATGTCTTTCACTTAATTCCTTATTTAACTAGCACCAATGATTCATTAGGCTAGGTGTGTGGACTAATTACCTATATAGAGTCGGCCCGTAGGATTACCGCGTCCAATGATTGACAAAATTTGTCCAACGAGTCGAGTGTCTAGATTGAATAATGCATCTTGTTCGGATTTTGTGGGTATATCCACTGAAAACCCTCAGGAGACAACACTCCTCCTTGGAAACAAGGAGGTTTAACGGCTTGTTGCACGTGCTAAGTGCAACCGTGATTCCTATGAAAGTGAGTTAGGATTTCTTATTTCTCGTTTGTTTTTCTCTTTCTTTGTTTTGCTCGGGACTAACAAAAACTTAGGTGTGGGGGTATTTGATTGACATCATTTCATGCTTATATTTGTATCTTATATCCATTACTTACACCTAAGCAATGCTACGTGATGAGTTTTATGTTTTAATTTCAGAAATAAATAGGTTTGAAGAGATGAAGCATGAAAGGACCCAAAAGCAGGGAAAAATGACTTAATTGTGAGACTTGGGGACTAAGATGCAAGGGAGAAGGACCTGAAGGTAAGACCGAATGACCAAAGAGCAAAACAAAAAACTCCACACCATTTGGGGAATATTTTGGCAATTCTATTCGGGTCGGAGCTCCAACAAGTGAAGCAGATGCATCAAAGACCAACAAAAGCATCCAGAAAAGCCCAGAATAAAATCCAGCTTGATCCGGACCATATAGACCGCCAATTGGCGGTCCAAGACCGCTAATTGGCAGTCTATTTTGGCCAAAATCCGCTATGAATTTGGTGGGTGGCGTATTAGTGTGTATTTAGTCCATTTCTGGTATTTGTTTAGTCCCACATCAGAGAATTGTCCCGGATCGCCTTTTTCTTTGGCTATAAATAGAACTCTTCACCTTCTATCGTAAACTACCCATTGCTTGGTGGCATTCTCTCTACTAAGGAGTAAGCCTTGAAGCAAAACTAAAGGTGGAGAAGAATGCTACCTTTAATGTGAGTCATTGTTAATAAAATAATTGTTCTAGTTTCTTTTAATCTTGTCTTTTAATTTGTGCATGATTGTTTAGTCTTTCTTTCCTTTTAAGCTTCTTTAATGCTCCTTTCTTGCTTAGTCTAATTTCATTTCAGTAGAATATTTCATGTTAATGTAGGTTGTAGTGTAATGATTAGTGAGTAGTTTCATCCCCATTTGGGGGGTGAAGAAATATGTGATATGATCATGTAGTGTATTAGGTGTGTGTTATCTTAATCCCTTGAGCCTTATATGATTTCCATTACCATCTAATGGGATTTCACTCTTATCTTTGATATGCTAATGCTCTTGAATGAAGCTTAGCTTATGCTTAGATTAGTGGACCTATTTTATGGGGAATGATAATGTGAGGATATGGATGGAATTAATATTGGAAACACAATTTGTAGTGTATGTACTCTTGTTGCCTTTACCTTGATTATTGTCTTGTATGTTTTAGCAATATAGTCTTATCTTATTTCATGTGGAGGCATAGTAGGGTCTAGTCTTTATACATGAGTTCATTTAGCTTTATTCCAATTATTGTCTTGTATGTTTTAACGATATAGTCTTATCTTATTTCATGTGGAGGCAAAGTTGGATTTAGTTTTATGATTTCATGCACTACATGTTGTGATGAGCATAATTGAACACATACACATCTTTATATTCACATCATTTCTCTACCCCCTATGGGATTTAGTTTTATTGCTTATGTTCATTTCCTTTTGCATCTTAGTGTAGTTTAGTGTAACCAACCTTTCTCTCCTTTCTTTACCACTCGCCTTCGAACAAACCAAAAGTCGACACACCTCCCTGTGGATCGACCCATATTTGCCACCGCTTCAACGCGGCCGTGCACTTGCGGTTTAATATAAAACAAAACAATCATGTAGTTAGGGTCATGTTAGTGTGTTGCATCTAATATTGATATATCTACTATATCATGATACTTGGTGACTTGTCTTCTTTTGCTTACTGTAGTGCTATGATTTTTCCATTTCTTTCAAACTCTTCATTTGTTTGCAAAAGAAAAATATTTGGTGGCCAGGGGTTTTGCGCTTGTTAAGCATGTGCAATATCGTTTTGAGGAAATGTAAAAAGAGTAGCTCCTAGAATCGACTTGAATATTATGCATTAATATATCTAGTATACCTGTTGTAGGTCATGTCTTGAATCGTGAGGATTCACCTTGGGAGCTGAGGAATCATAGGGTATTAGTGCTCAACACAGAAGAAAAAGTCCACCCTAAACCTGTAGGATTTCGTGTCCCATAATTGTATATATATTTTTTAAATTTTACAAGCAATTAAGATCGATTTTCATATTTTTCAATAATTTTGTATACAAAAGACTATGCAAAGTATTTTAATATCGATGCACTACATACAATATTAAAGTGCAAAAGAAGAATCGTACTCAAAAGGATTTTCAAACCCTTTTTATGATCCGAAGTTGTTGCATGTCGGATGACCTCGGAATTACCTTCATGTGTTCACCAAACTCTAAACACAATTAGAGAAATCGAAGCTAGCCAATCAATCTCTAATACAAGGTTAGAATCTAGCTAATAACACCGTTTATACTCTAAAGAATTTAATCTCTAAAGCACTCAATTAGTACAAAGAATGATGAATGAAATGATGTAGAAATATGAAGAAGAGAATTTTGCATTGGCTTAAACAATGGAAGGGAGGAGAGACCTATTTATAGGTCATCCTCAAACCGACATCATGTACAAACCACTTACACATGATCGCTTGTTAAGTGCTCCTCTAAACCAATCATATTTGGACACATAATCATTCCATAACCTCCTTTGACCAAGTTGAATCAAATACAACCCATGATCAGGAAAACAAATCTTATTAATGCAGGCAAAACCGTGGGCAAACAGTTGAACGAAATAACCAATCGTTCAACCGATCAGTTAAAAATTGACAATTTTGGTTGGACTATGAGCCCAGACAGTCGACCGTTTAGCTACAAGAAAAGTGCATGTTATTTTCGATCGAACTGTGTTCCAAGTCGGTTGATCGATCCCTTACCAAGAACGCTCCGGATAATTTTGGTTGAACCACGACCCACACCGGTCGACCGTTTCACAACAGAAAAAGCTCCTAATAGTTTTGTTCAAACCATGAGTCCACCCAGTCGATCGCTTCTGAACATAAAAAGTTATTGTTAAATTCGATCACCGGTTGTCGAAAAACATTCGACTATTTTTCATTTTTTGCCTTTATCAAATTTTAGATCAATATCTGACAAAATTTGAACTTTCGGGTTTTCGCAAATTCATATGTTATATTGTTGCGGATCACATTATGTTTATGTAACATATTATCATATACAATGTCAAAACATTATATCTCATAATATATACATTTTATATAAATTTATTCTAACCATGTCGTAATCACGACATATTGATTTTATTATTTTACTACATGTATTTCAATACATCATATAAAATGTAAAATCATATTTGTTGTTTCTCAGTTTTATGATGTGACCTATAGGAGGATCTAAGTTATATTGACAATGATATAAAGTACTTTATATCATAAACTATAAGTGGTATCTTACTACACATTATAATTACATAAATAACAAATATGTCTTGCTCACTTGAACAGAACACGGTCCATTTGGTGATATGTGAAATATCACTTGTGTCTATCCCTTGCCTCATGATATTAAGAATATTATACAAAGTAGGAATGTGTCATCTTTGTATTGTATATTCTTTTTATTGATCTCTTAAGCTAATTATAAATATGTAATTATACATAAGTTACATTGTGCACATTGTAATTTTACTTTATCAAGGGACCCAATAATATCATCACTCAAGTGAAGGTGGGCAACAATACTCTTTTGACATATCATCTTTTCCAGCACAAGTTATGTATAATCAACTAATATCTTAATCCATATTCGTAAAGATAGCTTTTGATAATAATCAAATTACACACTTCTCATGTGAAAAGATATAGGTGTCATATCTTAGGATCCAAAGACACAATAAAAACATTAATGACACAAAAACACAATTTCATAATGTTTCATTTATTAGGTCTATTCAAAATATGAAAGAAAATATTCTCCATTTCAAATACTTGTGGAGCTACAATATCCTTTGACCAACATCACAATCTTATCTCGGTAATTAATGTTCCATGTTAATAATCATGACTTTGAATTTCTTTTGATTTATGCAAACCATTATCTTTTAGAGCTCTACAGTTAATGACCAAGAGCATCTTCCTTAACACTTCTAAAGACGAATACATTAATCAAGGAACAAAATGTTTGTACATTCAATTCATAATGAAAGACATGTAAAAGAATACTTTTAGAACACATATTCCTTTTAATCTCCCACTTGTTATCAAAGTCTTCTTTCACTTACATTCGCAATGTATAAAACTTAAATAACTAGGGTAACCCCTTTATGTTACTCATCAAGCCACTCCACATGATTCTTCAAACCCATGGACTCGAAATGCATTTCGCCTTTGACTTGAGTTAAGAGTTCGGTAAATGGATTAGTTGTGCTGTTATTTGTGTCCACCCATAATAAATTAATTTTGCCTTGAAAGGAATGTGCTCTAAAAAATTACTTTTATTTGTTTACTTTTATATGTTTACTTTTAATGGTAAAGAGATTGAAAGGAATGTCTTCTAAAAGTTTACTTTATATGTTTTTTATTATGAATTGAATGTATAAATATTTTGTTCCTTGATTAATGTATTCGTCTTTTAGAAGTGTTAAGGAAGATGCTCTTTGTCCTTAACTGTAGAGCACTAAAAGATAATGGTTTGCATAAATAAAAAGAAATTCACAGTCATGGTAATTAATATGGAATATTAATTACCAAGTTAAGATTGTCACGTTGGTTAAAAGAGTATTGTAGCTCTGCAAAAATTTTAACAACATGAGTATATGAAATGGAAAATATTTTATTTCATATATTGAATAGACGTAATAAATGAAAAATTATGGAATTGTGTTTGTATCATTAGTGTTTCATTATCTCTTTGAATCTTACGATATGAGACATATATCCTTTCACATGAGAAGTGTATCATTTGATTATTATCAAAAGCTATCATTAAGTATCGTGATAAGGAACATAAGTGGTTGTACATGACTTGTGCCGGAAAAGATGATATGTCAAAAGATTATCATTGCCCCTCTTGACTCGAGTGATGATATTGTTGGGCCCCATGATAAAGCAAAGTTATAATGTGCACAATGTAACTTATGTATAGTTACATATTTATAATTTTCTTAAGAGATCAAGAAATGAATATATAATACAAAGATGACACATTTATACTTTGTATAATATTCTTAATATCATGAGGCAAGGGATAGACACAAGTGAAATTACCTATATCACTAAGTGGATTGTGTTTTGTTCAAGTTAGCAAAATATCTTTGTAATTTGGATTACAATAATGTGTAGCTAGATACCTCTTATAGTTTATGACATAAAATGTTTTATATCATTGCTAACATAACTTAGATTTTCCTATAGCTCACACCACCAAATTGGGAAACAAGAAATGTAATTTTTTGTTTTATGTCATGTATTGAATTTCATATGATATGATGCATGTGGTAAAACAATAAAATTAATATCTCGAGATAACAACATGGTTAGAATATCTAATAAATTTGCACGATATATATATATTATGTGGTATAATGTTTTACATTATATATGATAATATACTACATAATTTAATGTGATCTACAACAAATAACATGTGAATTTGCTAAAATCCCAAAGGTCAAATTTTGATGGATATTGATCCAAAATTTGGCAAAAAGGTAAAAAAACTAGTGAAAAACGGTCCAATGTTTTTCCGAAAACGGTCGACCTATTTGAACTGTAATTTCTGGGTTTCGATAACGGTTGACTGAGTGGACATGCGGTTCGACCAAAAATAACATGAACTTTTCCTGTTCAGAAACGGTCACCGGTTCGCCGATTCGATCGACTATTTTCCCACGATTGTGCCTACAATAATAAGAGATTTTTTCTGATGAAAGGCTGGATTTGTTCCAACTTTGTCAAAGGAGGTTATGGGATGATTATGTGTCCAAATATGATTCGTTTAGATGAGAAAATAACAAGGGATCATGTGTAAACACATGATGTGGATTTGAGGTGCCCTATAAGTAGGTTCCTCCTCCTTCCTTTGTTAGACTAATATATATTGAAATACAATTGTGTATATAATATATATATTGAAATACAATTAGGAAATTTTGTACATAAAATTGTTGAAAAGTATGAAAACCGATCCTAATTACGTGATATTGCACGTTGAGACTTCTTGAGTTGCATACCCATACTCATTGGAACATTGCCCTTTTTGAAGTTGTTCATATTGAACATTTCCAAGACCTTGTCAATGTATGTACATTGACTTTGGCCAATTAGTCTACAGGGTGTATCTCTATATATCTTGATCCCCAAGATGTATTGAGCCTCACCCATGTCTTTTATTGAAAATGTAGATTTCAATGAATTTCTAATTTACTCTAACAAAGGGATATGATTTCTCATGAGGAGTATGTCATCGACATACAAGATCAAAAACATCACGTGACTCCCACTGACCTTCTTGAATATACAAGGTTCCTCCTTGCTTTGGACGAAGTTAATCTTTTTGACTTCTTCGTCAAAGTGTTATCATTCATATCATGATCTTGTAGTGTATCTTGAGTTTCCTCAAGCACAACTCTACTCCCACTACTTATTTTTTTGAGAAATTCAATCCCTAAGAATACGACATCCCTCTTGAGAATCACTCTATTTGAGGTTTTATGCCAAAAATAGTATCCTCTTGTCTCACGAGGATAACCTATAAAGAAGTATTTATCCGCTTTTGGTTGAAGTTTGATCGACATCAATATTTTGACGTAGGCCTCAACAAAATCTTGAGAAACTTGAGCTTGGGTATTTTATCACTCCACAACTCATATGGCGTTGTCTCTACAGATTTGGATGGAACATTATTCAGTTTGTAAGTTGTAGCTTGCAGTGCATAACTCCAAAAGTAAAGTGACAATTCAGCTTGACTCATCATTGATCAAACCATGTCGAGCAATGTCCTATTTATCCGTTCGGACACACCATTCCACTGAGGTGTACCGGGTGGAGTGAGTTGTGGTATAATACCACACTCCTTTAGGAATGAGTCAAATTCAGCACTTAAGTACTCACCTCCACGATCGCTTCATAAAGGCTTGATCTTCTTATTGAGTTGATTCTCTACTTCATTCTTTAATTCTTTGAATTTTTCAAAGGATTCACTCTTGTTTTTCATTAGATAAATAAATAACTATAACGGCTATAATCATCTGTGAACGTAATGAAGTACCTATAACCATCTCTAGCACTTGTACTCGTTGGACCACATACATCAGAATGTATCAAATCCAGCAAGTCACTTGCTCTTGGGCCTTTCTTCTTGAAAGGTATGTTGGTCATTTTGCCCATAAGGCAAGGTTCGCATGTCTCTAATGATTTAAGATCAATGGGACCAAGAAGGTTAGCTTCCTGCAATTTCTTGATGCGATTTTCATTGATGTGACCGAGGCGATAGTGCCGTAAGATTGTATCATTCATGTGAGTTGTCTTAAGTCTTCCGTTATTGATGTTTAAAACTTGTCTATTATTCAATTCAAGAAAATAGAGTCCATTTCTTATGAAAGCAAATGCATAGAAAATTTCATTCTTCGATAATGACATGGAAGAATTTGAAATATTTATTATCAAGTTATCCATATTTAAACAAGATATATATTATTCTTGCTAATCGAAGTTACAAAATAGACATACTATAGACATAAAATTAAACCACTAGATAAATGAAGATCCACGGAGCCTTGTGCAATGCAGCGACACTTGCACCTTTTCTGACCTTCAGAATCATCTCTCCTCTTGCGAGGTTCTTCATATCCTTTAGTTGCTACACATTGGAAATTATGTGACCACAATATCTAGTATGAAGTACACAATCATGGATAGAGGTGGCTAAATTTATTTCAATAACAAATATACCTTTGGCCTTTTTGGGACACTTACACTCAATCACTACAAAATGTGGGAACCCATCACTGCCCAAGTTCTTAGTTGTTGGGCGGGCAACAAAACAATGTTCAAGATGCTATCTTTTTTTAATTATTTGTATTTTGTCTTTGTTTTTACATGTAAGCATATTTACAAGAAGATCATGTTCTCATTCCATAAGATCAATGCACATGGAATGAGAACATAAGACCACGTAGGACCAAGATACTCATATGGGTCCCCACGTGGATCTTAATATAACATGTGTGGAAAGGTTCGTGAACCCGACATAGAGACATGTAGGTCAAAAAGTCAAACTTAAAGTCTTAATATCATGAGGCAAGGGATAGACACAAGTGATATTACTTATATCACTAAGTGGATCGTGTTTAGTTCAAGTGAGCAAAACATCTTTGTTATTTGGGTAACTATAATGTCTATCTACATACCACTTATAGTTTATGATATAAAATATTTTATATCATTGCTAACTGTTGAACGTTTTATATTTCTACCGCAAGTGCACGGCCGCGATGAAGCGGTGGCAAGTACGGGTCGTCCTCAGGGAGGTGAGCAGCCTCTTGTTTATCAGAAATCAAGTGGCAAAACGAGAGGGGAAGAAAGTTGGTTACGCTACTCTACCCTAAACTACTCTAAGAAGTATGAAATGTGAAAGAAGCAAACAAACGATGAAATAAGAACTAAACTAAGAACAAAACAAGAATGCTGGAATTTCAGGAATGGAAAACCCCTAAGGGGTGGAGTGAGTGCACACAAGCAAAGAGGTGGGTGTAAAATACATTCTTTAAGCACATGAAGGTGGTGTTTATCAAGCATAGGAAGTGTCTAAATGTTAAACCTATCAATCTATTCACCAACTTAGTTGATTAACATTTACATATGCAAGGTGTTTATTTCAGAACCTAAACAAGCATGAGAGGTGTCTAATCATTTTGGCAAAACTCATCAAGTTGTAAATTCTATCCTAAACAAGCAAGCATACATTCATGTTTAATCAACACATTGAAATTAAAGCATTCATCCCATTCTCTAATGCATGTATGTACATCTACTCCACCCCCCAAAGGGGATGGAACTACTCACTAAATATTACACTAATTATTAAACTATGGAAAGAAAGCATATTAAAACTAAGCTAGAATTAAAAGACGATTAAACTAAAACATGCACAAACAATAAAAGAAGCATAAAACAAACAATGAAAGAAACATAAAACTTTATTGATAAAATGACTCACATTAAAAGTAGCATCCTCCTACTTTAGTGTGTGCTTCAAGGCCTCACTTCTAGTAGGAAGAATAGCCACTTAAAATATGGAGTGATTACAATAGGAGGTGAAGAGTTCTATTTATAGCCATGGAAAAAGCTAATCCGGGACAATCCCCCGATTTGGGACTAAACAGATACCACAAATAGCCTAAACATCCTCTAAGACATGTGCTGGAGAAATTTGAGCGCATTTGGGCCAAAAGTGACCGCCAATTAGCGGTCTTGGACCGCTAATTAGCGGTCTACAGTGTCCGGATCGCTCTGGAATTTCTTGTGGGCTTTTCTGGAAGGCTTTGTTGGTATTTGATGCATCTATTTTGCATGTTGGAGCTCCGATCCGAATAGAATTGCCAAAATACTCCCCATGATGGTGAGGAGTATTCTGTTTTGCTCTTAGGTCCTTCGGTCTTGCATTCAGGTCCTTCTTCCTTGCATCTTGGTCCACAGATCTCACAATTCAGTCCTTTTTCCCAGCTTTTGGGTCCTTTTATGCTTCATCTCTTCAAACCTATTTATTCCTGAAAACTAAACATAAAACTCGTAACATAGCATTATTTAGGTGAAAGATAATGGATATCAGATACAAATATGAGCATGAAATGATGTCAATCAAATACCCCCACACCTAACTTTTGCTAGTCCCGAGCAAAACAAAGAAAGAGAAAAGCATGCGAAAAAAAACAAGAAATCCTAACTCATTTTCGTAGGAATCACGGTTGCACTTAGCACGTGCAACAAGCCGTTAAACCTCTTTGTTGCCAAGGAGGAGGAGTGTTGTCTCCTGAGGGTTTTCAGTGGATATACCCACAAAATCCGAACAAGATGCATTATTCAATCTAGACCTCGACTCGTTGGAAATATTTTGTCGATCAATGGACGCGGTAATCCTACGGGCCGACTCTATATAGGTAATCAGTCCACACCTAGCCTAATAAACCATTCGTGCAAGTTAAATAAGGAATTAAGTAAAAGACATGGACAACCTCAAGATCCTCAAGTGATACAAAGTGTAAGGTCCATTAAGGTTCTTATTTGCATTACCATTTTTTTTTCTTTTTGTTTCTTTTCACACAATTTTTTTTTCTTTTTATTAGTTGGAGCTTCATTCTCCCAGGTTCAGGTTTCGTGCATCATTGCCCATGAGGACTTACACTATCACGTACACCTTTCCCCAAATCTCCACATAGGGCAATCCCTACCACCCGTGTAACGGGAGTTCGATCGGCGCATCCCAAGTCAGATGACTCGAAAGCACCAAGCACAAAGTCCCCTCAGACCTACTTTCCTGAGTGATAGGAGCCGTGCGAGAAGAGAGAACATCTACTCACTTATTTCTTATCTACACATGAACCAAAACCCCTACACTAATGTCTCACAACAAGATTAAGAGGGTCCTTGACTACAACAAACTCCCTAAATTAACAAACACGAATTATTGACTCACTAGGTTCAGGGTGGACTTCTTTGAATGCTTGAGCACTGAAACCCTATGATTACTCACCCCCAAAGGAAAACTGGGGTGCATCCTAACGACTCGATAAATCCTAAAGCCGCGTACTAGATATCCTAATGCATCAAGTTCAAGACAATTTTGGGAGCTTTCTTTTTACTTTGCCTCTCAACGGTTTTGCACATGCTAAACACACGCAAAACCCACAAAACATTTTCTTTCGAAAACACATGAAGATTTTGAAAGAAATGTGAAAATTTTGAAGCACTAGGCAAGCAAAAGAAGACAAGTCACCCAAGGATCATGGCAAGCAGATATATCGATATTAAATGCAGCACACTATCATGACCCTAACAATGCAAACAAAAGAAAACAAAATCAAAGGAAAAGACTCAACTATGTACACACGTAAAACACCCCCCACACCTACTTCATGCATTGTCCTCAATGAATGCAAGCAAGATACTACATGGATTTATGCATGAAAAAGGAGAGATCTCACCAACGTGAAGTACAAAGGGAAGTGTATGGCTATGTTGATGGACACAACCCAAATTCCCTCAAAACCTGTGAGATGCTAAAGAAAGGGTACAAATACATGAAAGAAATGGAGCCCAAATACACAAGGGTTGGGGCTCACAACAATCGATGCTCACTGAAGGAGTCTTTTATTGAACTTTATATATATATATATATAACTATGTACAAACATAAGTTCCCATCTTCATTTGTCAAAAGACATCAAATGGGAATCTCAAGAGTGGTCAATGCACTTGGAAAGGGAACATGACACCACGCGGGGCCAGAATACTCATGCGTGGGCCCCCTTCACAAAGAGCACCAGATGAAATGAGAGGTTCGTGAATTGGACGCAAAGGCGTCTCATTCAAAGGATCAAACTGAAAGAGCTTGAACCTCTCGAGAGTTTGGGAAGTAAGGGGCAACGGAAGAAGAATCTCTTCTGTTGCGCTGCTGAAGTTATGATCGTCAATCCAAACTCTCCAACCAACTGGCTGGTGAGCCGGAACGAGGTCAAGAACCTCATTAAGCATGTCCGACTCACCAGGCGAACAAAAAGTGGGTCTCATACCCAAGGTATCCTCTAAGGAACTCCTAATACCCTCATTAGCAATGTAGTTGTTTGATGTTCCATCATTTCCAAGATGATCAGGAACAATAGTGAGAGGCAAACTCTCATCAGGTGGTTTGAAATTGAGGGTACTAGGGAGCTCTTGCTCCACCAGAGGTGAGTCCTTAAGGGGCACAACATGAAGATCATGTGGCTCAAGGGCCATGGGACAAAAAGATAGGGCACAATCCTGTGCCGACTCATAATGAAATTGGTCCATGTTATTCTCAATTCGGATCGAATCCCCCACAATGTGATCGTGAATTGAAACCCCAAGTCCCTCAGACTGACTAGGAGTTTGACTCTGAAAGATTGTGCTTCGAATTTGTGAATGTGGTGGTGGTTCGATATCAAACGATGAATCCACATGTTGACAAGAAATGTCACCCTCCTCATGTTTACTTAATTGTTGTGTAATTTGACCCACATACATTTCCATAGTTTGCAGGGAATCGTGATTGGACTTCAACACATTTTGAGTGGTTTCCATGAACGTTTGGAGGGCTTGTTCCAAAGAATCAAGTTTGGGGTCAACTGTGAGGTTCATGTCAGAATTTGGGAAATGGATGGGTTGGGTGGTGATGGGCTGAGAATGAGTCCAATGATTGGTCGTGGGGTGTTGGTAGAATTCAGGATATTCAGAAGGAGGGTACTGGGGTGGGAGTGATGTATAAGAATTTGAATAAGAATTGTCTCCCCATGAATCCATCCTTCTCAGGTTGTACGCGGATGCGTAATGGTCATACTGAGCATTTTGGGAAAAGGTATGCTCATACTCAGGCTCTGAGGGAACATAAGGACATTCCCCGCAAACATGACCACTCAACTCACAACAGCGACACGGTACGGCTACTGGAGCCACCGGTGCACTCATGTCTTCTACCACATGCATGAAAGAGGCCAAAAGGTTCTTGCAATGTCTCAGTTTGATGACCAACATATGATCCGACGTAACTAGATGGAGATCTAGCAGTCGGTGCCTCTCTCATATCACTCCTATATGAAGATTGCTCAGTCACACAATGAAGATTATCCCAACCATACGGGGTGTTTGTCTGAGCCACCCCAGGTTGCATGGGTCCGGAGTACCAGGGAGAATTGTCCTGGTCCCAACAATGATATGGATGGTCGCCCATGTAACCATCCATCTCGACAAAGAACTCTCGAGTCGATCACTCTCACCACCACGAGGCCAACCTCGCAAAAAGTGCTCGACTCGACCCTAAAACGCTAACAGAGAGTGTAAAGGGGAGGAGACTAAAACGTAGAAGTAGGTGAGAAGAAGATGACTCAGAGGAGAAGGGACGAATCCCTAAAAACTAGCGTGGGTAAAGGGTGAGGTTAGAAGCCTAGTCTAGCAAACACGGCTCAAACAAGCTTAGGCTAGCTATGGGTCCTTACAGCTAGACGACGCCTAACTGCGAGGTCACACGGCCTCAACACGCCTCACCTCCCTACGACGAAGACCACAATGACCAGCAAGTGAGCCAAGATCCGGAGATCTCGTCTCTCCTACTATCGACAAAGTGGGCGACGCCGATCAGGCTATGACGGTCGTGACCGGTTCACTCTCCTAATGCGCCCAAGTCCTAATGGCCAATGTCTACTTGCTTTTAGATTAAGGCTTTACTTGAGTGTGCTTTTTGGGGCTAAGGAAGGGGTGATGATATCCCCCACCTTATCTTTGAAGACTATAGGTGGTGCCCCTTAAGATGTTTTGATCCTTAAGCTAGCAAGCAACTCACCAAGCAAACACTCACCTCACTCTTGTTTCGATGCAAACCTTACTCACTAATGAATGTCCTAATGCGTGAATGAGTGTTAAGGAATGCGTACCTCGCTCCAGCAATCAACGACAAAGATTAAAACTAAGAGAAGACAATTAACATGCTCAAGTCATTACTAGATGATGCATGACCTAAACATAGCAAATGCCTAATCTTTTGCTTTGGGTTTTAGTGTCCAAGTTGATTAAAGGAGGGTTGATTGGTTATTTATTGATCTGGGAGCAAACTATAGGTTCACACATGCCAAATTTGGCTCCGAGATAACTAAACTGTAAATAGAAACAAACAGAAGAAAACTGGGGGTGAAAAGGTCTCACCAGGCCGCCAAACAGCGGTCCCAGACCGCTATTTGGCGGTCTTGAGGGCTTGAAGTGTTCCCAAATTTTTCCTGCTGCTTTATCCTTGAATCCCAAATGTCCTGAGACAACACAAAACTAAAAAAAAAGATCAAATCCACTCGAATCGTCTAAACAAGAGTCTGGACTGGCACCTCCCCGGCAACGGCGCCAAAAACTTGTTGAACGTTTTATATTTCTACCGCAAGTGCACGGCCGCGATGAAGCGGTGGCAAGTACGGGTCGTCCTCAGGGAGGTGAGCAGCCTCTTGTTTATCAGAAATCAAATGGCAAAAAGAGAGGGGAAGAAAGTTGGTTACGCTACTCTACCCTAAACTACTCTAAGAAGTATGAAATGTGAAAGAAGCAAACAAACGATGAAATAAGAACTAAACTAAGAACAAAACAAGAATGCTGGAATTTCAGGAATGGAAAACCCCTAAGGGGTGGAGTGAGTGCACACAAGCAAAGAGGTGGGTGTAAAATACATTCTTTAAGCACATGAAGGTGGTGTTTATCAAGCATAGGAAGTGTCTAAATGTTAAACCTATCAATCTATTCACCAACTTAGTTGATTAACATTTACATATGCAAGGTGTTTATTTCAGAACCTAAACAAGCATGAGAGGTGTCTAATCATTTTGGCAAAACTCATCAAGTTGTAAATTCTATCCTAAACAAGCAAGCATACATTCATGTTTAATCAACACATTGAAATTAAAGCATTCATCCCATTCTCTAATGCATGTATGTACATCTACTCCACCCCCCCAAAGGGGATGGAACTACTCACTAAACATTACACTAATTATTAAACTATGGAAAGAAAGCATATTAAAACTAAGCTAGAATTAAAAGACGATTAAACTAAAACATGCACAAACAATAAAAGAAGCATAAAACAAACAATGAAAGAAACATAAAACTTTATTGATAAAATGACTCACATTAAAAGTAGCATCCTCCTACTTTAGTGTGTGCTTCAAGGCCTCACTTCTAGTAGGAAGAATAGCCACTTAAAATATGGAGTGATTACAATAGGAGGTGAAGAGTTCTATTTATAGCCATGGAAAAAGCTAATCCGGGACAATCCCCCGATGTGGGACTAAACAGATACCACAAATAGCCTAAACATCCTCTAAGACATGTGCTGGAGAAATTTGAGCTCATTTGGGCCAAAAGTGACCGCCAATTAGCGGTCTTGGACCGCTAATTAGCGGTCTACAGTGTCCGGATCGCTCTGGAATTTCTTGTGGGCTTTTCTGGAAGGCTTTGTTGGTATTTGATGCATCTATTTTGCATGTTGGAGCTCCGACCCGAATAGAATTGCCAAAATACTCCCCATGATGGTGAGGAGTATTCTGTTTTGCTCTTAGGTCCTTCGGTCTTGCATTCAGGTCCTTCTTCCTTGCATCTTGGTCCACAGATCTCACAATTCAGTCCTTTTTCCCAGCTTTTGGGTCCTTTTATGCTTCATCTCTTCAAACCTATTTATTCCTGAAAACTAAACATAAAACTCGTAACATAGCATTATTTAGGTGAAAGATAATGGATATCAGATACAAATATGAGCATGAAATGATGTCAATCAAATACCCCCACACCTAACTTTTGCTAGTCCCGAGCAAAACAAAGAAAGAGAAAAGCATGCGAAAAAAAAACAAGAAATCCTAACTCATTTTCGTAGGAATCACGGTTGCACTTAGCACGTGCAACAAGCCGTTAAACCTCTTTGTTGCCAAGGAGGAGGAGTGTTGTCTCCTGAGGGTTTTCAGTGGATATACCCACAAAATCCGAACAAGATGCATTATTCAATCTAGACCTCGACTCGTTGGAAATATTTTGTCGATCAATGGACGCGGTAATCCTACGGGCCGACTCTATATAGGTAATCAGTCCACACCTAGCCTAATAAACCATTCATGCAAGTTAAATAAGGAATTAAGTAAAAGACATGGACAACCTCAAGATCCTCAAGTGATACAAAGTGTAAGGTCCATTAAGGTTCTTATTTGCATTACCATTTTTTTTTCTTTTTGTTTCTTTTCACACAATTTTTTTTTCTTTTTATTAGTTGGAGCTTCATTCTCCCAGGTTCAGGTTTCGTGCATCATTGCCCATGAGGACTTACACTATCACGTACACCTTTCCCCAAATCTCCACATAGGGCAATCCCTACCACCCGTGTAACGGGAGTTCGATCGGCGCATCCCAAGTCAGATGACTCGAAAGCACCAAGCACAAAGTCCCCTCAGACCTACTTTCCTGAGTGATAGGAGCCGTGCGAGAAGAGAGAACATCTACTCACTTATTTCTTATCTACACATGAACCAAAACCCCTACACTAATGTCTCACAACAAGATTAAGAGGGTCCTTGACTACAACAAACTTCCTAAATTAACAAACACGAATTATTGACTCACTAGGTTCAGGGTGGACTTCTTTGAATGCTTGAGCACTGAAACCCTATGATTACTCACCCCCAAAGGAAAACTGGGGTGCATCCTAACGACTCGATAAATCCTAAAGCCGCGTACTAGATATCCTAATGCATCAAGTTCAAGACAATTTTGGGAGCTTTCTTTTTACTTTGCCTCTCAACGGTTTTGCACATGCTAAACACACGCAAAACCCACAAAACATTTTCTTTCGAAAACACATGAAGATTTTGAAAGAAATGTGAAAATTTTGAAGCACTAGGCAAGCAAAAGAAGACAAGTCACCCAAGGATCATGGCAAGCAGATATATCGATATTAAATGCAGCACACTATCATGACCCTAACAATGCAAACAAAAGAAAACAAAATCAAAGGAAAAGACTCAACTATGTACACACGTAAAACACCCCCCCACACCTACTTCATGCATTGTCCTCAATGAATGCAAGCAAGATACTACATGGATTTATGCATGAAAAAGGAGAGATCTCACCAACGTGAAGTACAAAGGGAAGTGTATGGCTATGTTGATGGACACAACCCAAATTCCCTCAAAACCTGTGAGATGCTAAAGAAAGGGTACAAATACATGAAAGAAATGGAGCCCAAATACACAAGGGTTGGGGCTCACAACAATCGATGCTCACTGAAGGAGTCTTTTATTGAACTTTTTATATATATATATATAACTATGTACAAACATAAGTTCCCATCTTCATTTGTCAAAAGACATCAAATGGGAACCTCAAGAGTGGGTCAATGCACTTGGAAAGGGAACATGACACCACGCGGGGCCAGAATACTCATGCGTGGGCCCCCTTCACAAAGAGCACCAGATGAAATGAGAGGTTCGTGAATTGGACGCAAAGGCGTCTCATTCAAAGGATCAAACTGAAAGAGCTTGAACCTCTCGAGAGTTTGGGAAGTAAGGGGCAACGGAAGAAGAATCTCTTCTGTTGCGCTGCTGAAGTTATGATCGTCAATCCAAACTCTCCAACCAACTGGCTGGTGAGCCGGAACGAGGTCAAGAACCTCATTAAGCATGTCCGACTCACCAGGCGAACAAAAAGTGGGTCTCATACCCAAGGTATCCTCTAAGGAACTCCTAATACCCTCATTAGCAATGTAGTTGTTTGATGTTCCATCATTTCCAAGATGATCAGGAACAATAGTGAGAGGCAAACTCTCATCAGGTGGTTTGAAATTGAGGGTACTAGGGAGCTCTTGCTCCACCAGAGGTGAGTCCTTAAGGGGCACAACATGAAGATCATGTGGCTCAAGGGCCATGGGACAAAAAGATAGGGCACAATCCTGTGCCGACTCATAATGAAATTGGTCCATGTTATTCTCAATTCGGATCGAATCCCCCACAATGTGATCGTGAATTGAAACCCCAAGTCCCTCAGACTGACTAGGAGTTTGACTCTGAAAGATTGTGCTTCGAATTTGTGAATGTGGTGGTGGTTCGATATCAAACGATGAATCCACATGTTGACAAGAAATGTCACCCTCCTCATGTTTACTTAATTGTTGTGTAATTTGACCCACATACATTTCCATAGTTTGCAGGGAATCGTGATTGGACTTCAACACATTTTGAGTGGTTTCCATGAACGTTTGGAGGGCTTGTTCCAAAGAATCAAGTTTGGGGTCAACTGTGAGATTCATGTCAGAATTTGGGAAATGGATGGGTTGGGTGGTGATGGGCTGAGAATGAGTCCAATGATTGGTCGTGGGGTGTTGGTAGAATTCAGGATATTCAGAAGGAGGGTACTGGGGTGGGAGTGATGTATAAGAATTTGAATAAGAATTGTCTCCCCATGAATCCATCCTTCTCAGGTTGTACGCGGATGCGTAATGGTCATACTGAGCATTTTGGGAAAAGGTATGCTCATACTCAGGCTCTGAGGGAACATAAGGACATTCCCCGCAAACATGACCACTCAACCCACAACAGCGACACGGTACGGCTACTGGAGCCACCGGTGCACTCATGTCTTCTACCACATGCATGAAAGAGGCCAAAGGTTCTTGCAATGTCTCAGTTTGATGACCAACATATGATCCGACGTAACTAGATGGAGATCTAGCAGTCGGTGCCTCTCTCATATCACTCCTATATGAAGATTGCTCAGTCACACAATGAAGATTATCCCAACCATACGGGGTGTTTGTCTGAGCCACCCCAGGTTGCATGGGTCCGGAGTACCAGGGAGAATTGTCCTGGTCCCAACAATGATATGGATGGTCGCCCATGTAACCATCCATCTCGACAAAGAACTCTCGAGTCGATCACTCTCACCACCACGAGGCCAACCTCGCAAAAAGTGCTCGACTCGACCCTAAAACGCTAACAGAGAGTGTAAAGGGGAGGAGACTAAAACGTAGAAGTAGGTGAGAAGAAGATGACTCAGAGGAGAAGGGACGAATCCCTAAAAACTAGCGTGGGTAAAGGGTGAGGTTAGAAGCCTAGTCTAGCAAACACGGCTCAAACAAGCTTAGGCTAGCTATGTGTCCTTACAGCTAGACGACGCCTAACTGCGAGGTCACACGGCCTCAACACGCCTCACCTCCCTACGACGAAGACCACAATGACCAGCAAGTGAGCCAAGATCCGGAGATCTCGTCTCTCCTACTATCGACAAAGTGGGCGACGCCGATCAGGCTATGACGGTCGTGACCGGTTCACTCTCCTAATGCGCCCAAGTCCTAATGGCCAATGTCTACTTGCTTTTAGATTAAGGCTTTACTTGAGTGTGCTTTTTGGGGCTAAGGAAGGGGTGATGAAATCCCCCACCTTATCTTTGAAGACTATAGGTGGTGCCCCTTAAGATGTTTTGATCCTTAAGCTAGCAAGCAACTCACCAAGCAAACACTCACCTCACTCTTGTTTCGATGCAAACCTTACTCACTAATGAATGTCCTAATGCGTGAATGAGTGTTAAGGAATGCGTACCTCGCTCCAGCAATCAACGACAAAGATTAAAACTAAGAGAAGACAATTAACATGCTCAAGTCATTACTAGATGATGCATGACCTAAACATAGCAAATGCCTAATCTTTTGCTTTGGGTTTTAGTGTCCAAGTTGATTAAAGGAGGGTTGATTGGTTATTTATTGATCTGGGAGCAAACTATAGGTTCACACATGACAAATTGGGCTCCGAGATAACTAAACTGTAAATAGAAACAAACAGAAGAAAACTGGGGGTGAAAAGGTCTCACCAGGCCGCCAAACAGCGGTCCCAGACCGCTATTTGGCGGTCTTGAGGGCTTGAAGTGTTCCCAAATTTTTCCTGCTGCTTTATCCTTGAATCCCAAATGTCCTGAGACAACACAAAACTAAAAAAAAAGATCAAATCCACTCGAATCGTCTAAACAAGAGTCTGGACTAGCACCTCCCCGGCAACGGCGCCAAAAACTTGTTGAACGTTTTATATTTCTACCGCAAGTGCACGGCCGCGATGAAGCGGTGGCAAGTACGGGTCGTCCTCAGGGAGGTGAGCAGCCTCTTGTTTATCAGAAATCAAATGGCAAAAAGAGAGGGGAAGAAAGTTGGTTACGCTACTCTACCCTAAACTACTCTAAGAAGTATGAAATGTGAAAGAAGCAAACAAACGATGAAATAAGAACTAAACTAAGAACAAAACAAGAATGCTGGAATTTCAGGAATGGAAAACCCCTAAGGGGTGGAGTGAGTGCACACAAGCAAAGAGGTGGGTGTAAAATACATTCTTTAAGCACATGAAGGTGGTGTTTATCAAGCATAGGAAGTGTCTAAATGTTAAACCTATCAATCTATTCACCAACTTAGTTGATTAACATTTACATATGCAAGGTGTTTATTTCAGAACCTAAACAAGCATGAGAGGTGTCTAATCATTTTGGCAAAACTCATCAAGTTGTAAATTCTATCCTAAACAAGCAAGCATACATTCATGTTTAATCAACACATTGAAATTAAAGCATTCATCCCATTCTCTAATGCATGTATGTACATCTACTCCACCCCCCCAAAGGGGATGGAACTACTCACTAAACATTACACTAATTATTAAACTATGGAAAGAAAGCATATTAAAACTAAGCTAGAATTAAAAGACGATTAAACTAAAACATGCACAAACAATAAAAGAAGCATAAAACAAACAATGAAAGAAACATAAAACTTTATTGATAAAATGACTCACATTAAAAGTAGCATCCTCCTACTTTAGTGTGTGCTTCAAGGCCTCACTTCTAGTAGGAAGAATAGCCACTTAAAATATGGAGTGATTACAATAGGAGGTGAAGAGTTCTATTTATAGCCATGGAAAAAGCTAATCCGGGACAATCCCCCGATGTGGGACTAAACAGATACCACAAATAGCCTAAACATCCTCTAAGACATGTGCTGGAGAAATTTGAGCGCATTTGGGCCAAAAGTGACCGCCAATTAGCGGTCTTGGACCGCTAATTAGCGGTCTACAGTGTCCGGATCGCTCTGGAATTTCTTGTGGGCTTTTCTGGAAGGCTTTGTTGGTATTTGATGCATCTATTTTGCATGTTGGAGCTCCGACCCGAATAGAATTGCCAAAATACTCCCCATGATGGTGAGGAGTATTCTGTTTTGCTCTTAGGTCCTTCGGTCTTGCATTCAGGTCCTTCTTCCTTGCATCTTGGTCCACAGATCTCACAATTCAGTCCTTTTTCCCAGCTTTTGGGTCCTTTTATGCTTCATCTCTTCAAACCTATTTATTCCTGAAAACTAAACATAAAACTCATAACATAGCATTATTTAGGTGAAAGATAATGGATATCAGATACAAATATGAGCATGAAATGATGTCAATCACTAACATAACATAAATTATCCTATAGCTCACACCACAAAACTGAGAAACAAGAAATATAATTTTATGTTTTATGCGATGCATTGAATTTCATATGATATGATGCATATGGTAAAACAATAAAATTAATATCTCGAGATAACGACATGGTTAGAATATCAAATAAATTTGCATGAGATGTATATATATTATGTGGTATAATGTTTTACATTATATATATTAATATACTACATAATATAATGTGATCCGCAACATATAACATGTGAAATTGCTAAAATCTCAAAGGTCAATTTTTGTTGGATATTGATCACAAATTTGGCAAAGGCAAAAACCAGTGAAAAACGGTGCAACGTTTTTCCAAAAACGGTCAACCTATTTGAACTGTAATTTCTGGGTTTTGATAACGGTTGAGTGAGTGGACGTGCGGTTCGACCAAAAATAACATGAACTTTTCCTGTTGCGAAACGATCGACCGGTGTGGTATTCCGTTCACCGAAATTATCAAGAACTTTTCTAGATAAACAAACGGTCGACGGGTTGGCCGATTCGTTCGACTGTTTGCCCACGATTTTGCCTACATTATTGGGCTTGATTTTTTGATCATCGGCTTGATTTATTCCAACTTGATCAAAGGAGGCTATGAGATGATTATGTGTCCAAATATGATTGGTTTAGAGGAGTAATTAACAAGAGATCATGTGTAAGAGAGTTACACATGATGTGGATTTGAGGATGACCTATAAATAGGTCTCTCCTCCTTCATTTGTTAGACTAATGTAATATTCTCCTCACTCCATAATTTCTCCACCTAATCCATCCGAAAATTCTTTTATTAATTGAGTGCTTGAGAGATTAAATTCTTTGGAGCATAGAAGGAGTTATTAGCTAGATTCTAACCTTGTATTAAAGATTGATTGACTAGCTTCGATCTCTCTAATATTGTTTAGAGTTTGGTGAACACTTGGAGGTGATTCCGAGTCAATCCGACGTGTAAGACGACTTCCAATTGGTAAAAAAGATTTGATAATCCTCTAGGTATGATCCAATCTATGCATTTCAATATTTATTAGTATATAATACATATTGAACTATAATCAAGAATTTTTGTACATAAAATTGTTGAAAAATATGAAAACCGATCCTAATTGCTTGTAAAATTTTAAAAATATACATACAAGTATAGGGCACGGAAACCTACACTTCTTTGTTCTTCATCTTCGCACAAAAGACTAAACGAACACCAATATGGGGGAAGGCTGAAGGAGGTGGACAAGAAGGTGGAGGAGAAGTAGTGATCCTGAGATGTTAAGAGAGTGGGGGTTGGAGGGTTTTTGGCGGCAGGACTTGAGGGAAAGGATTGGAGGGAAGATGAGTGAGTTAGGATAAGAGAGTGTTAATTAAAGTTAATTATGTCTAGCTAACGGGAACAAGACGTGCAGACTAACAGAGTGGCAAAAAATTTCATAATGACAATTCGAAGGTGAAGAACTTATTGTAGTTGTTCCTAGGAAAATAATCTTAACTAGATGACATTTTAGTAAATCAAGGGCTTCTGAGTGGTAGAATAGCAAAAAAAAACTCATTTCTATAACATTTGTTTAGCAAAAGTAACGAGACCACTTTACTAATACATAGAAAATGAGTTTACACAACGTGTTGAAAAATAAATTCTTCAGAAATAGAGACGTAAAACTACATTGTTACCAATGTCAATTCAACATACATTGTGTTATGAATACCCACCACATCACACATCTTGTTATAATAGTCCGATACGTAAGTTTAGTTAACCAGCTTCACCACGGACGACTGCATAAAATAACCGAGAACTCGTTACTTTAGGGGTCCAACACCTATTTATCCATAAATCTTGCCAAGCACGACCACATTATTCGAAAAATCAGAATATGATGACGAACTGAACAGATGGCAAGTTGGACAGCAATAAAATTATTCCTAGACAATTGTTGACCTTTTCTTGCAATCGTTCAATAAAGAGAACAAAGCTGTCTTGACAGAGACAAATAAAACGTTAGGACCGTTCCGATTAACATTCTATGAAAAGTAATCATTAATTATGTCATTACATGCAAAGAAACCATTAACATATCATTACATTAACATTATATGCAAAGAAACCATTCATAATGAAAATAGTAATCAAATGAAACTGAAGATGATTCATTTTGATGCTCTAATTGTTTTGCATGTTTAAAACTTTTATTCGCCATTATGCGTACAGAATGAAAAGATAAAATTTGTAATATGAAATTACTCTTATGGATTGTTATGATGACCCTGCTAAAACCCAATTTATTTCAATTGAATGGAGATAGCTCCTCTAGATCTGCAGCTCCTTGAGTTGTTTCCTATTCCAACGTAATGATTTGCAGCCCATCTAAAATACTAAAAGTAAAGATGAGTACGTAGAAGAAGATTTTTTTACATTAGTTCCATTTTGCTGTCTTAATTTCTTACATTAAGTCAATTGAATTTGAGTTGGTAAAACTAAAACAGCAAGAAGAGATAATATTTTTAGACTCGCTTTGCTTCTATCTCACCTGTATTAATCCAATTTGCCGTATTGTCACAATTAAAACTGATGTCGAAGACTATGCCATGTCGATTTGAATAGTTGTGGGTATTCTGACCGATACTGCAACTTCATTTTCATCACACCAACTATCATTGTTTGGCACGTGGATTTTTGAAGACTTACGAACTGTGTAGACTCACGAATATATTTTTGTTCACAGTATATGGAGAAACTAACTCAGGGATGATACAAATACGTGAAACCCAAATGCATGGCAAATAGCTAGAGGATGGATGAAAATGATCGGTTGACGAAAAAAGAGCCTCACAGTCAATGTATTGTGACAACTGTGCTTATCATGACTTGAAAATTAGCTACCTGGCATTGTATGTTCAACTCCTACATTTAATTATTTAGTTTATTTTCCATGACTTCGTATGTACTTCTCCAACATTTAATTATTTAATTAATCATTGTGCAACTTTCATACATTGCTTTGTTGCCCATTTTGCATTAAACTCTTCGTTATAAAGTGCTAATTGTAATATCGATTTCAGCCTATCCGCGCAAAGTTCAGGGTTTTTGCTAGTAGGACTATATGACGAATAACGTGGCAAAAAGATGAGCATAATAATTATTTTATAAACATATTAACAGTACCAACAGATTAAGTTGACAATTGATTAGAAAGTTCACATGGCAATACTTAAAAGTAGTCCTTTTAAAAATGCAAACTGTTTTATAAACATGCGTTGGGCTAACACTTATGTCTCTGCAACTTCAAATTTCAAATTTCTTACCGGTGTGTGTTTCACTGGTCACCACCTCTGAAGTGAAATAAATGTTTGCTACTTAGTAGGGCAAGCTGATTATCTCCACCCGCCTTAGTCAGATGCATTTAAAGAAACAATAGAACTGTGAAAATCATTGCCGATTTTTCTTTAGAATGTATAAAAACTATGTTGCAAAGTACATCCTAATGCAAACTATTTGTTGCCTGCAAATTAACATGACGATGGCAGAAGGTTGAGACGGAATCGAATTCTCAATTAAATATTCAAGAAGTTACTGTTTGGGACTTAGAATATGAAAGATGTAATATACTTTGTCAATCGAAAAAGCTGCTTTCGACGGTCTCGCCCAGTAGAGCAGAGGAGACGGTTAGGATAACGAACTTGAAACGCGGAGCCCGAGCGGCCGGCGAGCAAGTGGTTAGTGGGGCCGAATCGGGCCACTACGTCGGGATGGGAATGACTCCTATAAGATCAGCTCTTTACACAACTTGCTGCGGAAATCAATATGCTCGGAGAGCCTCTGTTGGGTTTAGCTAATAGAGAAATTGACTCTTCCAGGATTCTTTCCCTCTTCGGCCTCGGTATCTATTGGATTAATCTAGGATTAATATGATATTTTCCCAAAGCACTGACACATGGCACGTCCCCATTGGACTACACATTTAGGGTTTAGGGTGGGGCCATCTATATAAGGAGGGAAGCCTCCCATTGGATGGATGTTGATGTGTGCAAACCCTAGCCCCACCAAACCCTAGCCGCCACCTCTCCCTCTCTCTCTCCCATTCGTCCCTCCACCTCCACCAAGCCAATCCGTGGACTCTTGGGTTGTAGACTCGTACTTCTTCTTCAAGAGAGTAGAAGACCGACCGGTACTCCAGAGGATTCCGTGAGGTGATCGCCGATCCATTACGCTACCACAGGTTCTCTCCAAGAAGGTAAATCCAAACCTGTAGATTCAATCGTAGATTGCTAACATTGGTACCAGAGCCATCTTGGTCACCTCCGAATTTTTTGAGCACTTTCTTATTTCATATATGTTGAAATAATTTTGGTTGTTTTTGAGAGAAATCGCATACATATGTAGTTTTTTCTCTTCTTCATGCGCCTAGGGTTTGATGGCATTTTTCCTAACCCTTGCGCATGTTTTCTTGATTCATTTCATTACATGCGAATTGCATTACAAGTTTCATCATTATTTTACTCTTGCGCATAGCTTAGATTTCATTTTATGCATGTACCTAGGGTTACATGTTAATCTATGTTTGTTGCGCATTTTTTCATCCTTGAAGCTTGCGGCTAGAGTATGTTTGTTCTTGATAATATGCGCATATATGTTGTTTGAAATATGATGATATTTTTACAAGAGTTAATTATTGCATAATCATATAATGTGATCATACATTTCGGATGGTATGATTTGATTGTGCATTTTTTTTCTAAACTCTTGTACATACATCTAAGGTTAGATGTTTGTTGCCTTATTCATGTATATGTAATTTTTAATCACATGTGCATGCATCTAGGATTAGATGTTGATTGCAAAATCATGCACATACATGAATATTGAGTTACCATATTGTATAATTTCGTTTTTTTTGGAATGAGAGCATTCATTTCATTTGAAATATTTCCTTTATGATTAAATGCACATATATGTTGATCTCATTAAGGATTTTCGGATTTTTTTGGAATGATAGCATGCATTTCATTTGAAATATTTCCTTTCCATCAAATGTGCATATATGTGATGCCCTCCACCAAAGAATTTCGAATTTTTCTTTCCAATACAAGTAGCATAATTATTGTTGATTGCATGCTTATATTGATTAAGGAAAGATTGGCTAATTCTGAAAATTTTGGGAAGATATTATGGGCTGGAATTTTATTACCTTAAAAATATGTTTGAATGCTTTCCTTTGATGCAAAAATATGTGTTGCTCTCCACCATAGAATTTCGGATTTTTTCTTTCCTAATCAAAGTAGGATAACTTTTGTGCTATCATCATTATATTGATTAGGGAAAGTAGAAAAACAAATTCTGTTTTGAGAATGATTATTGTGGAGATTGGTTGTCATTACCCAAACACGTTTCTTTGCCTATTTTCGTGCCCCATTCATGCATTGTTTCCTTATGCATTACTTCCTTATTGTTTGAATGAGGTGCACACTTTATGGTATTTTTTTCATACGTCGGATTGTGCTAACGTATGGAAAGATTGTGCTTGTATGGAATGAATGATTACTGATTTTATTTACTGCCTTATTGAGAGATGAGCGTAATTTCATTCATTTATTTCCATTTGCAATAGTTATCGCAATGGGCTGTAATATTTATGGACTGTAATAATTATGGACTGTGGGCTGTTTATTGCCCTAAGGAGACGAGGGGCTCCTTTATTTTTATTATTGCGATATTATTGCTATAAGACTCATGCAGGTTCCCGTCGACGAGGCTAAATCCGTAATGGGGATCATTAGCTCGATATGGAAGTAATGTAGTAATCATATCTGTGTGATGTTGAGTGGATTTGTTTTGAAAAACCATTTTTTGGGAACTCGCATGCCTAGTGGGAGTTGCAAGGTAGAAGTGTTTTGTGTAAACCACCTTGCAACCGGCGGCAAATATCTTTTTTATTTGCTGATTTACCATGATTTAAAACGTTTTTTGGGTCATTAAATCATGATGGAGCTCAATATCTAGATTAGTAAAATGACTTTATTAACTATTGCATGAGGATTTGATCGAATGCTTTATGTTTTCTTTTGTTCTGAATGTTATAGCTATTAAGTCAGTTTATTTTTTATGACTATTGTAGCTCGTTATATTTTATGCTAGAACGCATGTATCGCTATGTATTTTGATTGTCCTAGATTCTTTATGGCTTGCTTCCAAAAGCATTATCACTGATCTGACTCGAGGAGATAAACTCAATGAAAGAAATTACGATTTGTGGCATCGTAAAATTGAGAATATGTTAGAGGATCAGGACATGTTAGAAAACATAAACCAATCTATGTCCCCCCCTGAGGAGGGGAATACTGCGCAACATCGCAGAAACTTGGATGTTCATAATGCATGGAAAAAGAAAGACCGAATTGCTCGAATCACAATTCTAAGTTCAATGAGGGACGATCTGTTACTGCGGTCCGAAAAGTTTCGAACTGCAAAGGCCTTGTGGGAAGCTGTGAAGTTTCAGTATGGAGTGACTTCCGTCACAAGGGCCCGCCAACTTGGGCTCATGTTTGATGGGTATAAAATGCGCCAAGGTCACACAATGAGGTAGCATATTACCCCAATGTCAAACATGATTAGCGAGTTGAGCGCTGCCGGTAGTGCTAAGACCGATGAGGAGCAAGTGTCTGCTCTCATCAGATCGTTGCCTTCGAAGAATTGGGAGCATATGAAGGTCCATCTGACTCATGCCGATGACATCAGGACATTTGACCAGGCCGCGAAACACCTAGAGCTGGAGGAGGACCGCATGCTTGCGGAAGCCCCTCTAACTGAAGTATTTGCTGCTGAGGCTGGCGCTCCTCGGAGGAGTGCAGGTTTTAAGCGCAAAAGAGATAGAGCTCAGGGTTTTAAAGGCAAGAAGGGTGCAAATGCAAACAAAACAGAAAACAAAGCTGAAAAGAAACGACCTCGAGGATCCAGAGGTGGGAAAGATAAGTCTAATGTGACTTGTTTTAACTTCCGAAAGACTGGACATTTTGCTCGTGAGTGCACTGAGCAAAAGGTAATTACTGTGTGTAATCCCTCGAATTGTAACGTGACTAGTTCTGTGATGCTCACCGATCATTCTCCTGTGTGGATTGTGGATTCAGGTGCCACGGACCACGTAACAAAGGATCGTTCTGCCTTCGTGGAATATCGTCGTGTTCCAAGTGGGAGGCGAATAAACATGGCAAACAACACTAGCATTGAAGTTCTTGGAGTTGGCACATGCAAAGTGGCTTTGCGAAATGGCCGGATCCTATTACTTCACGACGTGTTGTATGCACCAGCTATACGGCGAAATATTATTTCTGTTGTTGTTTTGATGAGACATGGTTTTAAAGTTGTTTTTGAGAACAATGATATGAGTTTATACCTTGCTAACATTTATTATGGACGTGCCTATCTTTCAGACGATTTTATTGTGTTGGACGCAATTTATGATTTCAATCATAACACTAGTGTCTTTATGAGCCAAAGTTCCATGAATAATGATTCAGTTATGTGGCATGCTAGACTAGGTCACATTGGTGTTGACCGGATGAACAAGTTGGCAAAGGAGGGGGTATTAGGAGAATGCTCCAAATTTGAATTGCCGACCTGTGAATCTTGTCTAGCTGAAAAGGCAACTAGAAAACCGTTCGGAAAAGTCATTAGGGCTACTTCTCCTTTAGAACTAATTCACTCAGATATTTGTGAACCTTTGAATGTGTGTACTAGACATGGATAGAGTTACTTCATCACATTCATTGATGACTTCACTAGATATGGTCATATTTATCTTATTTCTCAGAAGTCAGAAGCTCTAGAATGTTTTAAGAAATTCATGAGCTTAGTTGAGAATCAGTTGGATAATAAGATAAAAACTCGTAGAACGGATAGAGGTGGTGAGTATCTCTCCATAATGTTCAAAGAGTTATGTGATGAAAAGGGGATATCTAGACAACTCACTATGCCTTATACTCCTCAGCAAAATGGTGTTTCCGAGAGAAGGAATAGAACGTTGCTAGACATGGTTAGATCCATGATGGCGCATGCGAGCTTGCCAATTTCGTTTTGGGGAGATGCTCTAATGACTGCTGCCTATATCCTCAATAGAGTTCCAACAAAATCGGTTCCCTCAACTCCATATGAGTTATGGACAGGACGAAAGCCCGATTTTAGTCTGCTGCGTCCTTGGGGATGCGCGGCATACTTTCATTCTACTAGTCACCGATATGGAAAACTAGGACCTAGAGGGAAAAAGTGTATCTTTGTAAAATACAGTGATCTCTCCAAAGGTTATGTTTTTATCGGGTTAGACGAGAATGAAAGAAGGACGGAACTGGAGTCTAGGGATGCCACATTCTTGGAAAATGATTTGCCAACTCTTGCTGGAGCTATCAAAGAGTCGGTGGACTTCTTTGAACAACAAGATGAGGACATTGCCACTCCACGGGATCAGGATCTGGAAGTTGAACATGAGGTTCCACCAGTCAATCCTAGTGGGAGCAGCAATGCTGAGAATCCAATAGCTCTCACGGAGGATGAGCCATCAGATACCCATCTGCGTCGAAGTAAACGCGGGCTCATTCCTCGTAGGCGATTTCGCTTAGAGGAAGAAACCCTCATGATAGGTCAAGAAGAAATTGATTATGAATCATCCGGGATGACAGTAATCGATGAGCAAGAACCGGAGACCTTGAAAGAGGCTTTGGAAAGTCCAAATGCTAATGAGTGGTTAGAAGCTATAAATGAAGAGTTGGAGTCAATGAAAGTTAATCGAGTCTGGGACTTGGTCGACTTACCACCGAACCAAAAGGCCATTGTGGCCAAGTGGATCCTCAAGATTAAGAGGAAGGCGGATGGATCTATTAATAGATTCAAGGCTATACTGGTAGCTAAAGGCTACACCCAAAGAGAAGGCGTGGATTTTGAGGAAACCTTTTCACCTGTGGTTAGGTTTAACTCCATTCGCCTTCTACTAGCTATTGTAGCTCAGATGGACTTAGAACTTTACCAAATGGATGTAAAGACTGCTTTTCTCAATGGAGAACTTGAGGAGGAGATCTATATGGATCAACCTCAAGGTTTTGAAGTCAAAGGACAAGAGCGCAAAGTGTGCAAGCTCAACAAGTCCTTGTATGGCTTAAAACAAGCATCTAGACAGTAGAACATTCGCTTCCATCAAGCTATATCAGAGAATGTGTTCTCTATGCTCGAGGAAGATCACTGTGTGTACGTTAAGAGATCCAATGGTAAATTTGTCATTCTGACCTTGTATGTTGATGACATACTCATGGCTGGCAATAGCAAAGAGTTGCTGAAATCAACTAAAGAGTGGTTGTCCTCCACGTTTGATATGAAGGACATGGGTGAAGCTAGCTACGTCCTTGGTGTCAAGATAGTTACAAATAGGTCCAAGAGACTTCTGGGATTGTCTCAAGAGACTTATATTAACAACATCTTGAAGAAATACCATATGGACAAATGCAAACCAATCGACATTCCTGTTGAGAAGGGTTTGCACTTGAGCCTTGATAAGCATCCTGAGACTCCTGAAGAGAAGGCCAAAATGAGCAAGGTTCCATACTCCAATGCTGTGGGAAGCCTCATGTACGCTATGATATGTTCTAGGCCAGACATTTGTTATGCTGTGGGCATGGTGAGTCGATACCAGTCCAACCCAAGCATGGAGCACTGGAAGGCAGTCAAGAGAATCATGAGATACCTCATAGGAACGAGTAACTACATGCTGTGTTATCAAGCATCAGATCTCCGCCTGATTGGCTATAGTGATGCCGATTGGGCTGGAGACATTGATGAAAGGAAGTCTACCTCTGGTTATGCTTTCTTGCTGGCTAATGGGGTCATCTCATGGTCCAGCAAGAAGCAAACCTGTATAGCCCTGTCGACTATGGAAGCGGAGTATGTTGCATGCTCTGCGGCAGTACAGTTGGCAGTTTGGTTGAGGAGGTTCTTACAACATACTGGGCTAGTAGAGACATCTGATGAGCCTGTTGTTATCTATTGTGACAGCATGGCTGTCCTTTGTTATGTGAAAGACCCCAAGTATCATGGAAAGACCAAACATATACAAGTTAGGTATGATTTTGTGTAGGACATCATAGAGAGAAAGGAAGTTGTGTTAAGACATGTGTCTACTAGTCTTATGGTAGCTGACCCTCTTACTAAGGCTATAGCTAAGGACTCGTTTGTGTCTCATGTGAAGTCCTTAGGCTTACGCAGACTTTGATGTATTGGCATGTCTAACTTCCTTTTATGAGTGATTGTGTTTTTCTTTTGACTATATATGTTTGGTTGATATAGTTGTTCTAGCATAAAATATTATTCTGTCAATAGGCTGAAGAATGCTCACTCACACGAGCATTCGCCTCTGGCGCTTTTGATAGCGAGCAGAGATGACACTGATCATAAAGAGATCTTGCATGATAGATCCGGAGAAGTTCATGATCGGATAGTCGCCTTGATTAGGAATCAAGATGAGATCCTCTATGTTGGTGAGGATTGACATGAATGTTCCCACGATTCATGTGACCTATAGAAGCCAAGTGCGAGCATAACATGTGGCGCCAGGTGGCACCTGTATGGTGTTAAGGCGACAATGGTGAAGCTTGGGTCAGGCGCAGAGGGGGTGCGACTGGACTAAGACTTGTATGGTGTTGAGAGACAGACATACTGTTGTGTGCAGTATGATCCACCATAACATGTTTATCATACAACATGTGCTGAGCGACCATTGGGAAGTGAAAGGATGGATCCCTGCTCCTTCACTGTGTGAGTCCAAGACTTGATTGTCATTAGTTACCCTCAGTGACCTTCGACAACACCATGAAGCAAAGAGTTGATGTGGCTACTTTGGGATGTTATCTATGACCATGAGAGATTCGGTCTAAAGAAGCATCTTCGGGAAAGGAGTCAACTCTGAGTGTAATGGTGGTCTGGGGAGAAGGGAAAGGTTTGACTCGACTGCACTAAAAGTATTTGCTGGGCCCAACTGTATTGGATACAGTAGCAAGTACCTTGAGGACAAGAAGGTATTCTCTCCGAGGGATCGAGATACCGTTCATGTCAAGTGAGTTTCTGAGTAAACCTGGGGAACAGTGATGTGCATTTGACTGCTTAATTCTTATTTTTGTGAGGATGTTGTCATTCTGGCCTTCTAGTAAGGTTTCTAGTTTGAGACTCCTAATTGCAGGTGCATCACCGGTCGCACGACCCATTTGTCCGTATGATCGGAAGAGTGCATGTGTCGGGGACACAGATGATCTTGTATCGGGGATACATGATCAGAGACTTGCGTGTTGTGGATGCGTTCTTGGAGAGAGGAATAGTTGTATATATCAGGGATGTATACTTGTGTGTCGCGGACACATAGAGAGGTTATATATTGCCATTGTGTGATTGTATGTATCAGGGATATATGCATATGTGTCAGGGACACAAAAGCAGATGACATGTTGTTATCGTGCTATTGTGCAAGTGGGAGATATTGGATTAATCTAGGATTAATATGATATTTGCCCAAAGCACTGACACATGGCACGTCCCCATTGGACTACATATTTAGGGTTTAGGGTGGGGCCATCTATATAAGGAGGGGAGTCTCCCATTGGATGGATGTTGATGTGTGCAAACCCTAGCCCCATAAAACCCTAGCCGCCACCTCCCCTCTCTCTCCCATTCGTCCCTCCACCTCCACCAAGCTAATTCGTGGACTCTTGAGTTGTGGACTCGTGCTTCTTCTCCAAGAGAGTAGAAGACCGACCGGTGCTCCAGAGGATTCCGTGAGGTGATCGCCGATCCATTCCGTTGCCACAGGTTCTCTCCAAGAAGGTAAATCCGAACCTGTAGATTCAATCGTAGATTACTAACAATATCACCTTCTCTTTTTGTAACCTCCTCGACACAGTGGAAAAATCTAAAATTTTCTAAACAACAATGAACAAAGGATAATACTCAAAACACAAGCAAGAAGGTACACCAACATATATAATATATATATATATCCGAATATCTCAAAAGTGTGATTACATTTCAAAAGGCTAAACAATAAATACAAGTAATCACTCCGACCTCAAAATTAGAGAAAGCAGGATCAAGTAGCAGCGCACCTCTCCTCGGTCACCACCCCTATCGCCGATCATGGCCTCAAAAACAAACATGCAACAATGCCTGAGTTTCCAGAAGGAAACCCCGTATGCCAAACTCTACAATGCATGAACTGAAAAGCACCCTAGCATGCAATTCTACCAACAAGAAAATCACCACAACCAGGCTGCGCTCCAGGGCTCTTTCACCCAACCACAGCAACAAACTCGTCGCCAAGCTGGGCCCCACGGTTTTGTTTCACCCAACCGCAGATACCACGACACGACCAAGGGATCCAGGGCTTTTTCACCCAACCCAAACGTCCAAGAGCTCCAGGGCTTTTTTCACCCAACCCTTAACACGCGGTCCATGCTCAGGCTCGAGGGCTCTTTCACCCAACCTGAACGCACTACGGAGCTCCAGGGCTCATTCACCCAACCGCAGCTCTCACACAGTTACGGGGCTCAATGGCTCTTTCACCCAACCGCTGCTCTCACACAGTTACGAGGCTCCAGGGCTCTTTCACCCAACCGTAGCTCTCACACAGTTACGGGGCTCCAGGGCTGTTTCACCCAACCACCGCAACACACACATTTCCAAGTTGGACTCCAGGGCTCTTTCACTCAACCACAACTCTCACACAGTGACGGGGCTCCGGGGTTTTTTCACCCAACTTCCGCAACACTCGGGCCCACTAGCACACCTGCCGGAAGAACATCGGAACCACAACTCGCCCCACACGGACGACCACAACAACCGCACCTCCAATGTGCAAAAGTTGACACAAACGACCGACCAAACCAAAAGTCCCGGTCGACCGAATCTCAAAAATACAGGGCAATTGCCTAGACCGACACTCCATCGGTTGACCAATTCCCACCAACCACACTCGTTCGGTTGAACCAAAGTCAAGGATCGGTCGACCGTTTTGAAGTCGCCTCCCCGGTTCAATGAACAAAATAACCAATCGGTGAAACGGCAAAGGGGCTCCGTTCGACCGAAAGTCACCAGGGAATAATCCCTCACGCACAACAACGAAGCCGGTCGAATCCCCGAGCACTCTCGGTCGACCGAATTCCACCAGGGAAATCCCCCAACTCACACCAACGAATCCGTTCGAACCCCCAAGCACTCTCGGTCGACCGAAATCCACCAGGGAATTCTCCCACACTCTACATCAAGTCCGGTCGACCAACCAACTTTGGTCGAACCGACTACCAATCCAACTTAAGTCACTGGTCGGACAAAGTCACACGGGTGGTCAATCGTTTAGATGGTCAACGCCCCAAACGACCTATGACAGTGCACGCGGTCGAACGGCAAAGGGGACCCGTTTGATCGAAACCAACCAGGCTTGCCTCCAATGCACAACCGGTCGACCTCCTCAAGGGCATCGTTCGACCGATGTGAGGCAGAATCCGAAATCTAATTAAGAACGCTCCATCGTTTGCACCAACCGGTCGACCGATCAGACAGTAAAATCTGCTGCACGTTTACTTGCGACGAGCCGGAAGGCCTACCGTCGACTTCCAAATACTCACACTACAAAAGTGAGCTACAACTACAAGTTTGACATACCGTGAAGGTTTGAAGAAACCTTCGAAGAACCACGACGGAGCTTCCACGAGCACTTCTCCCAGAAATCACGCTCGATCAACGATCAACACTTCCTCGACAAACCACAGACACGAATCCACATCGTCAACCTCCACTAACCAACCATGATCACATAAATGAGTTAGGTCTAGGGAGGGAGAGAACCAAAATGAGCGGGAAGGGTTGAGAATCCAACAACTCACCTCCACCGTCCACCCTCGCCGAGCCTCCCCTTTACCTGAGCACAACACCTCACGCCGGAGCTCAACTAGGAGAGATTGAGAGAAAAACATGAGAGAGAGTAGAGTGTGTGAGAGAGAGGAACCACAACAAATATCTCCCCCTACCTCAATCCTCACAATCCATCCAATTCCAATCCATCTCAACCCCTCATCCACCAACACTCCATCTCAGCCCTTCATCCACCAACACTCCATCTCAGCCCTCCAAACTCATCTCCTCCTAATCACCACCTAAACATCATTAAAATTCAATTAGGATTAGGATCCCACAATCAACCCTCCTAAAAGAATTTCGTCTTCGAAATTAAGACCGAAGCTCACAAAAACTCTGGGAACTCCTTCCAGACCTCCTCCTCTAATGATGCTCCATCCGATCCACAATCTCAACCGGTCTCTCCTCAAGAGACAAATCCTGACATATCTCTGGAACCTCCAACTGAATCACATGAGAAGGATCTGCTACGTACTTTCTCAACATCGAGACATAGAAGACGTTGTGCAGACCCGAAAACTGCGGCGGTAGCGCAACCCTGTAGGCGACCTCTCAAACCCGTTCGAGAATCTCAAACGGTCCGACATACCTCGGACTGCGCTTCCCTTTCTTCCCGAACCTCATCACTCCTCGAGATGGTGAAATCTTCAGGAAGACGTGATTGCCTACCTCAAACCTCAGCTCTCGCCTACGACTATCAGCATAGCTCTTCTGCCTACTCTGAGTTGTCGCTAGTCGCTGTCTGATCACATCCACCTTCTCAGCATAATCTGTACAATCTCAGGACCAACTAGTTGTCTCTCGCCTACATCACTCCAGCATACCGGTGATCTACACGGTCTCCCGTGCATGGCCTCGTATGGTGTCATCCCAATGCTTGAATGTTAGCTGTTGTTGTAGGCAAACTCTATCAACGGCAAATGCTCATCCCAATGTGCTGCCCAATCCAGAGTAGAAGCTCGTAGCATATCCTCTAACGTCTGGATGGTCCTCTCAGACTGACCATCTGTCTGCGGATGGAATGCCGTACTGAACTTCAACCGAGTCCCCAGGGCCTGCTGCAAACTGCCCCAGGATCTGGAATTGAATCTCGGATCTCGATCTGAAATAATACTCACAGGCACTACATGAAGTCTGACGATCTCCTCAATGTACAACTTAGCTAGACCCTCCGGAGGTAAAGTGGTCCGGATAGCTAAGAAGTGTGCCGACTTGGTCAGTCGATCGACTATAACCAAAATCACATCATGAAATCCCGTCGTCCTCGACAGCCCAGTGAAAAAATCCATCGTCACGTGCTCCGACTTCTACTCTGGAAGCTCGATCCTCTACATCGGTCCTGTAGATCTCTGGTGCTCAATCTTCACGTGCTTACAAATCAGACATCTGTCAATGAACTCTGCAATCTCCACCTTCATCCTCTTCCACAAAAAATTCCTCTGAAGATCTTTATACATCTTCGTGCTACCCGGGTGGATCGAATAACGCGATCTTTGCGCCTTCTCCAGAATGTCCTTCCTCATATCTCCTCCCTTCGGCACCCAGACACGACCTCTGAACCTCAGCCCACAATCAACTCCAATACTGAAGTCTGATCCATCTCTGCCAGCTAACGGTAACAACCCTGCTAACTCATCATCAGAACTCTGAGCCTGAACAATACTCGAGACCATCTGAGGATCCACTCTCAGCCCGACAGTCACAACACCTCGTGACTCATCAGTAAACGATCTCCATTCGGCCAGCGCCTCAAGCAACTTCCACTCCTAGATACAAAGGCCTGCTGCGGTAACCTCCACCTTCCTGCTCAACGCATCTGCAACCGAATTCGCCTTTCCCGGATGATACGAGATGGTGAAATCATAATCCTTTATCAGCTCAAGCCATCTACACTGCCTCGTATTCAGCTCCTTCTATGAAAACAAGTACTTCACGCTCTGATGATCTGTAAAAACCTCGAACTGCTCGCCATACAAGTAATGCCTCCAAATCTTCAAAGCGTGCACCACTGCTGCCAACTCCAAATCATGAGTGGGGTAGTTCCTCTCGTGCATCTTCAGCTGTCTCGAGGCGTACGCAACCACCTGCCTGCGCTGCATGAGTACGCATCCTAGTCCAACGCCTGACGCGTCACTATAAATCACAAACCCACCGCTACCAGTGGGAAGTGTCAGAACTGGAGCAGTCGTCAGCCGACTTTTCAGTTCCTGGAAACTGTGCTTGCACTTCTGGGACCACACGAACTTGACGCCCTTCCGCGTCAAAGTCGTCAACGGCGAAGCCAACCTGGAGAAATCCTGAAAAAAACGGCGATAGTACCCCGCCAGTCCCACAAAACTCCTGATCTCTGCCACACTAGTCGGGGCTCTCCACTGCATCACGACCTCAACCTTTGCTGGATCTACTGAAATCCCAACTCTCGATACAATGTGTCCCAGAAAGGCGACACTGCTCAGCCAGAACTCACACTTCGAAAACGTGGCATACAACTGATGATCTCTCAAAATACCAAGTACAACTCTCAAGTGCTCTCGATGCTGCTCCACATCTGGCGAGTATACCAAAATGTCATTGATTGATCTCGTTTTAGATTTAACCGCAAATGCATGGCCGCGTTGGAGCGGTGGCAAATACGGGTCGTCCACTGGGAGGTGTGTCGACACTTTGTTTGTTCAAAGGCGAGAGGTAAAAGAAGGAGAGAAAGGATGTATTGATTACACTAAACTACACTAAGATGCAAATGGAAATGGAAAAGAAGCAAGAAAAACTAAACCCCAAAGGGGGTAGAGAAATGATGTGAATATAAAGATGTGTGTGTGTGTGTGTAATTAAGCTCCTCACAACATGTAGTGCATGAAATCATAAAACTACATCCAACTTTGCCTCCACATAAATTAAGATTTCACTACATCATTAAAACATACAAGACAATAATTTGAATGAAGCTAAATGAACTCAAGTATAAAGACTAGACCCTACTATGCCTCCACATGAATTAAGATAAGACTACATCGTTAAAACATACAAGACATTAACCAAGGTAAAGGTAACAAGAGTTCATACACTACAACTTGTGTTTCCAATATTAATTCCTATCCATATCCTAACCTTATCATTCCCCATAAAATAGATCCACTAATCAAAGCATAAGCTAAGCTTCATTCAAGAGCATTAGCATATCCAAGATAATAGTGGAGACCCATTAGATGGTTATGGAAATCATTTAAAGCTCAAGGGATTAAGATAACACACACTTAATACAATACATGATTATATTACATATTTCTCCACCCCCCAAATGGGGATGGAACTACTCACTACTAATTACACAAACTATATTAACAAAAGCAAGCATAATATTGAAATGAAACTATACTAATCAAGCAAGAAACATTAAAGAAGCATAAAACAAAACAAGCACCAAAGCAAACACATTGAAGAAAATTAACTAAGCAAGAATTTACAAGCTAATGAAAAACTTCTATTATGAACTCACTCAGATTACAAGCAGCCCTTCCTCCACTACAGTTTTGCTTCAAGGCTTCACTCTTAGTAGGGAAGATGCCACCAAAGAGAGAGATGGATACAATGGGAGGTGAAGAGTTCTATTTATAAGCATGGAAAAAGCTATTCCGGGACAATCCCCCGATGTGGGACTACACCAATACCAAAAATAGCCTAAACACATAATACTACAAGTCTAGGAGAAAGCTTAGCGGATCTGGGGCCATATGGACCGCCAATTAGCGGTCCAAACCGCCAATTGGCGGTCTATAAACTTCAGATCGCGTTGGTTTTTGTTGTGGGCTTTGCTTGGAGTGTTTCGTGGTCTTGGATGCAGCTACTTGGTTTAGTGGAGCTCCGACCCGAATCGAATTGACAAAATACTCCCCATGATGGTGTGGAGTTTCCTGTTTTGCTCTTAGGTCCTCCTGTCTTACGTTCAGGTCCTTCTCCCTTGCATCTTGGTCCCCCCAGGTCTCACAATTAAGTCCTTTTTCCTGCTTTTGGGTCCTTTCATGGCTCTTCTCTTCAAACCTCTTTATTTCTGAAAATCAAACATAAAACTCGTCACGTAGCATTGCTTAGGTGTAAGATAATGGATATAAGGTACAAATATAAGCATGAAATGATGTCAATCAGTCATCCATGAAGACAATCACAAACCGGTCAAGGTACTGACTTAACGTCCTATTCATCAAATCCATAAACGTTGCAGGCGCGTTCGTCAACCCGAACGGCATCACGAAAAACTCGTAATGCCCGTACCTCGTCTTGAAAGCAGTCTTCTGCACATCTGCCTCTCTGATCCTCAACTGATGATAACCGGATCGCAGATCAATCTTCGAGAACACCTTCACTGACTGCAACTGGTCAAACAGGACTTCGATCCTGGGCAAGGGATACCGATTCCTTACGGTAACCTTGTTCAGCATCCTGTAGTCAATACACATCCGCAGCGATCCATCCTTCTTCTTCACGAAGAGTACCAGCGCTCCCCAAGGTGAGACACTGGGGCGGATAAACCTTATATCCATCAGATCCTGCAACTTCTTCTTCAGCTCTACCAGCTCATTAGGTGCCATCCTATATGGCGCCTTCGACTGCGGTGTAGTCCCAGCTACCAAATCAATACCAAACTCAATCTCTCTGAGGCGGCAACCCGGAGACATCATCGGAAAATACCTCTGGAAACTCCTGAACTATCTCAATGTCCTCCAATCTCCTCTCCTCTCCATTTGGAACTACAAGAGTGGCCACGAAAGCTCTGCCACCCTGCTGCAACAACTTCTGTGCCCTCACTGCTGATACGACTACTCTGTCTCCTCTGTCCTTCGTCCCCCTGATCAACACATCAGGTAGACCCTTCCTCGGGCAGAATCTTCTTCTCCCGGCACAAAACTCGCACATCGTACTGGGATAGACAATCCATCCCCAGTATGACATCAAGGTCCTCCATCGGCAACAAGATCAGGTTAGCCGGAAACTCCTGATTTCTCGAAACAATCGTGGCGTTGGGGAGAAAGCTCCCCACAATGCCCACCAGACCCAATGATGTGTTGACTTCCAATGTGACTGTCAACATCGCAGGGGTACGACCCAACATGCTCGCAAATCAATCCGAAATGAATGAGTGTGTGACCCCACATTCAAACATCACTCTAGCACTCAACCCAGCAACGAAGAATATACCTTCCACCACCGTGCTGACGTCTCTCGCCTCATCCGCCTGGATGGTAAAGACTCGTCCAGTCCTCTGACCCTGCTGCGGTGGCACAAAAGGACGGCGACCTCCGCTTCTGCCTGCTGCTGGCGGCCCTGGATGTCTGCTGGACCCACTCGGCGCACTCGGACAATCCCGCACAAAATGGCCTGGCTTGCCACACCCGTGACAAACCCCAGAACGACCCCAACACTCTCCGGAGTGCACTTGACCACAACCTCTGCACACCTCAGGCTGGCGTGATCCACCTCCACCGATCCGGGGCCTTTTGCCCGGATTCCTTGCTAGCGGAGCACGTGGACGTCCACTGACCTCCCCAGTGGCCTCAACATAATTCTGCTGTAATCCTGATCAATGATCGTGGCAAATCTCATGGCATCGGCCAACGTCTGTGGCATATTGTACGTCACCTGAGTACGGAGGTGCTTCATGAGCCCCCGTACAAACTTCCCTGCCCTCTGCAGCGGCGTCACACAGATCTCCGGACAGTAACGCTCCAACGCGTTGAACCTCCAGGTATACTCATTCAGGGTCACATCTCCCTGGTCGAGGGTCATGAACTCCTCTATCCTCCCATCCCTGACATGCTCTGGGAAATACTGCTCATTGAACTCCCGCAGGATGTCCTCCCAGCTGATATCAGTCCTGCCCTCAAACACCACCGCAGAAGTGGTCCTCCACCAGTTGGACGCGTCTCCGCCCAACACATATGCTGCCATGCCTGCCTGTCTATCCTGAGGGCACTCAATTGCCTGAAGGATCTCTTGGATCTTCAGGACCCAGTCCTCCGCAGCCTCGGACTCTCCTCTACCATCGAAGGTAGGCGGGTGTTGTCTCATAAAGCGGTCTAACATCGCTCCTGCCGCTGTTGGCTCTCCTCTACCTGACTGGCGATCCAACATCGCACCCAGTCGCCCCACCGTGTCATAGAGTATTTGTCGCTCCTCTGCCCAGTATGTGCCCCCAGTCTCAGCGCTGGTGCTACGGTCCCGTGGGGGAGGTCTCACGCGTCTCGGAGGCATCTACACACAAAGAAGACAACTCACATAAAAACCATGAATGCATGAACTAATGCAGACTCTAAAACTCTAAGGGTTGTTTCTTTGGATAAGGACACTGGAACCGACCGCTCTGATACCAAGTTGTAACATCCTCGACATAGCGGAAAAATTTAAAATTTTCTAAACAACAATCAAGAGAGGATAATACTCAAAACACAAGGAAGAAGGTGCACCAACATAATATATATATATATATATATATATATATATATATATATATATATATATATATCCGAATATCTCAAAAATGTGATTACATTTCAAAAGGCTAAACAATAAATACAAGTAATCACTCCGACCTCAAAATGAGAGAAAGTAGGATCAGGTAGCAGCGCTCCTCTCCTCGGTCACCACCCCTATCGCCGATCACGGCCTGAAAAGCAAACATGCAATAATGTCTGAGTTTCCAGAAGGAACATCCGTATGCCAAACTCTACATTGCATGAACGGAAAAGCACCCTAGCATGCAATTCTACCAACAAGAAAAGCACCACAACCAGGATAGGCTCCAGGGCTCTTTCACCCAACCACAACAACACACTCGTCGCCAAACTGGGCTCCAAGGCTTTTTCACCCAACCGCAGCTACCACGACACGACCAAGGGATCCAGGGCTTTTTCACCCAACCCTTAACACGCGGTCCATGCTCAGGCTCCATGGCTCTTTCACCCAACCTGAACGCACTACAGAGCTCCAGGACTTTTTCACCCAACCTCACACAGACTAGCTGGGCTCCAGGGCTCTTTCACCCAACCGCAGCTCTCACACAGTTACGGGGTTCAAGGGCTCTTTCACTTAACCACCGCAACACAAACATTTCCAAGCTGGGCTCTAGGGCTCTTTCACCCAACCCCGACTCTCACACTGTTACGGGGCTCCAGGGCTTTTTCACCCAACCGCCAGAACACTCGTGCCCACTAGCACACCTGCCGGAAGAACATCGGCACCACAACTCACCCACACAGACGACCACAACAACCGCACCTCCAATGTACAAAACTGGACACAAACATGCGACCGAACCAAAAGTCCCGGTCGACCGAATCTCACAACTACAGGGCAATTGCCTCGACCGACACTCCATCGGTCGACCAATTCCCACCAACCACACTCGTTCGGTCGAACCAAAGTCAAGGACCGGTCGACTGTTTAGAAGTCGCCTCTCAGGTTCAACGAACAAAACGACCAATCGGTCGAACGGCAAAGGGGCCCCGTTCGACCGAAAGTCACCAGGGAATAATCCCTCACGCACAACAACAAACCCGGTCGAACCCCCGAGCACTCTCGGTCGACCGAATTCCACTAGGGAAATCCCCCAACTCTAACCAACGAATCCGGTCGAACCCCCTAGCACTCTCGGTCGACCGAATTCCACCAGGGAATTCTCTGACGCTCTACATCAAGTCTGGTCGACCAAACCACATTCTGTCAGACCGACTACCAATCCAACTTAAGTCACAGGTCGGACAAAGTCACACGGGCGGTCGACCATTTAGATGGGCAACGCCCCAACCGACCTATGACAGTGCACACGGTCGAACAGCAAAGGGGACCCGTTCGACCAAAACCAAGCAGGTTTGCCTCCAATGCACAACCGGTCGATCGCCCCAAGGGCATCGTTCGACCGATATGAGGCAGAACCCGAAATCTCATTAAGAACGGTCGACCGTTTGTACCAACCGGTCGACCGATCAGACAGTAAAATATGTTACACGTTTACTTGCGACGAGCCGGAAGGCCTACCGTCGACTTCCAAATACCCACACTACAAAAGTGAGATACAACTACAAGTTTGACATACCGTGAAGGTTTGAAGAAACCTTCGATGAACCACGACGGTGCTTCCACGAGCACTTCTCCTAGAAATCACGATCCGTTGACGAACCTCACGCTCGATCAATGATCAACACTTCCTCGACAAACCACAAACACGAATCCACATTGTCAACCTCCACTAACCAACCATGATCACATAAATGAGTTAGATCTAGGGAGGGAGAGAACCAAAATGAGCGGGAAGGGTTTAGAATACAACAACTCACCTCCACCGTCCACCCTCGCCGAGCCTCCCCTTCACCGGAGCACAACACCTCACGCCAGAGCTCAACTCAGAGAGAGAGAGGGAGAGAAAAAAGTGAGAGAGAGTAGAGTGTGAGAGGAACCACAACAAATATCTCCCCCTACCTCAATCCTCACCATCCATCCAATTCCAATCCATCTCAACCCCTCATCCACCAACACTCCATCTCAACCCTCCAAACTCATCTCCTCCTAATCACCACCTGAACATCATTAAAATTCAATTAGGATTAGGATCCCACACTTTGAGATCACATTAGGATCATCCAGCTAGTCCATCATCTTACAGTGAATTTTGTCAATATATGTTACTACGAACTAAAATATGTTAAAGTGATGGAGTTGGATGTCTTGGTTGAGTATTGTTGTGTGATAGATCATCTCAGTTCTTTCAATTAGGGAGCAAAATTGTATTATTTTCACTTAGTTCTGAGACGAACCGTTATTGTATTAATTGTCACATTTGTAATACTTTATGTTTCATATTGTCACAGAGCTTGTAATCTGTAGATGGTTAGTTTTGTTTTGCTCTCCTGTTTAATATGCCTACAAAGATCACAGGTAAGTGTTTATCTATTTATTTCTTAAAAAAACTTTTACTAAATTGGTTTGATGATAGTGGTTTTGTATTTTAATCCATTCAAAAGTATAATGACAACAACTTAGTACAAATAAACACAATTTATACGAATGGCTGAAGGGCAATATTATGGTGTGAAGTGGTACAAAGTGGTGGAAAAGCAGAAGGTTCTGTGCAAGAATGTCAGAAAATACGCTTTGATTACGAACAAATTTAGTGGACCATCATATAGTGTTAGCAAACAACGATTCTACAGGTTCAGGAGTACCTTTCTTGGAGAGAACCTGTGGCAGTGGATGAAAGATCGGAGGTCACCTTACGGAATCCTTTTCACCGGTCGGTCTCCTACTCTCTTGGAGAAGGAGCGCGAGTCCACAACCCAAGAGTCCACGGAATGAGCTTTGTGGAGGTGGAGGGACGAAATGGGAGAGAGAGGGTGGCGGCTAGGGTTTGCACACTTGTTTTTCTATCCAATGGGAGGCTCCCCTCCTTATATAGATGGTCCACCCTAAACCCTTAAATGTGTAGTCCAATAGGGACGCGCCATGTGTCAGTGTTTTGGGCAAATATCTTATTAATCCTAGATTAATCCAATATATAGCAAGTTCAAGAGACAAGGCCTGAACTTAGGTCATAAATTTCGGCAAGAAGCATGCAAAGTCATCATGTGAGTGTCCGCAGACGTTGCGTTGGGTGGGAGAAGAGAAAAACTTGAGTCGCCGGTATTTCTAACTCTGGACGCACCTCATGGCTCATGGCAAGTGAGACCTACATTAAATACAATAAAAGCCACAACTTATGTGTGTTCTGAGGAGAGAGAAACTGAACGAAATGAAAGATAAAAAATGAAATGGAGAGAAAAAAATGTTTAATAAACATGCATTGTGGTAACAGTTATGTTCAGTATTCTGTAAGTTCATATTTAAAAGTTCCTACCGGTGTGTATTTGACTGGCCACCACTTCTGGAGTCGAGTAAATATTTGGTATTTAACAGGGCAAACTGAAGATCGTCAACCGCCTTAGTCAGCTGCATTTAAAGAAACAGTAGAACTGAGAAAGTTGTTGCTGATTTTTTATTAAAAAGTATACAATAAGTTGTTGCAAAGCACTTTCTAATGTCATCGTATTTTTTGGTTTTCGGCCATTATATATTGACAATTTGACAATGAATTATGTTGTTGCCACTATTAGTTCTGGTTTTTCCGTAAGTGAAATGAAAGGATTTAACTTAAGCTTCTACGGTAGGTCATATCTATGATCGGAAGTACAAACTGAGAATGGTGCAGGATATTTTTATTGGTGTATCTGTTCATTTTAATTGCTTTTGTTCTGAAATTAATTTATTTTATGGAAAGAATTTTCAGTTCGATTACGCTCACTAGATGGAAACCATAGCCACAATTAAGCTGACGAGCAAAAGAAATTAGAAACACACGATGAAGCAGAAGGTTGTGTGCAAGAATTTCAAGACAACATGCTTTGCTTACCAGCAAAGTCTGTTGACAAATGATTATAAAGTTAATGTGACAATTGATTTTATAAACATGCATTGTGGTAACACATGTCAGTATTCTGCAACTTCAAATTTCAAAGTTCATACCGGTGTGTATTTCGCTGGTCACCACCTCTGAAGTGAAGTAAATGTTTGCTACTTAGTAGGGCAAGCTGATTATCTCCAACCACCTTAGTCAGCTGCATTTAAAGAAACAATAGAACTGTGAAAATCATTGCTGATTTTTGTTTAGAATGTATAAAAACTCTGTTGCAAAGTACTTCCTAATGCAAACTTTTATTAGATGTTGAAAAACCACCAATTCATGGCTACCAAAACACACTTGTAAACCTAACAGTGTAAAACGAATTGGACATTGTAGACTAAGTAAGTTGGTGGCGAGGTTGAGTGATCTCCGGTGTGCTCCGTCGAAGTCGAAGGTATGCCGGTTCAATAGTCTGTTTTGTCTTGCTAACACTTGTGGGTGTGATTTTGATCATCGTTGGGTGGTCGGAGACCTCGCCGGCGACGAGTGCAGCAAGAGATACCCGACAGGTCGGGTGGCTGCTAGATTTCGGTTGACCGGTGCTTTGTTTTTGGCTTGCGGTCGACTGGTTGGGCTTATGCTGGTAACTCGGAGGAATGCCTGGAAGTTTTGGTTGACCGCTCGTGTTTTTCGTTTAATAGGTAGTTTATGTAACTAATGACTTGTTCGACCATTGGATTGATTTGTTCAACCATTAGATGACTAGAACTGCTAAGTTTCCCCTGGTAGTTTCCGGTCAACCGGGACTCCTGAGTCGGTCGACCGTTGGACTTGTATGATTTTGACCAGACTCTGGATTTTGACCACGTATCGGTCGACCGGTTTTAGACTTTCGTTCGACCATTGGGACTTAGGTTATGCGCAGAGAGTTCGACCATTGCAGACTTTCGGTCGATCGGACCCCATGGGAACGGTCGACCAGAATGCCAATTTCAGTCGACCGTTTGTTCGCAGAACTGAATTTCCGGTCCTAGTAACTCCGTATACAAAAACCTGTGTCCCCGCCTAGTGTGTGAGTCATGAGGTGACGATGGGTGCGTTGATCGTGCCTGCCCAGGGACCGCCGCGTGGAAGAGTGTGGGTACTTGGGACGAGCCACCTCTGTTGATAGACTGTGGCGTGATGTATTGTTGTCTTGACTCGCAGTAGATTAGCAAACCTGAAGGATCGTGGATCCCAATGCATGATGATGTGTGGTTCACGAAGCATGATGACCTTACGGACTACGATCAGAAATCGTCTGATGTTGTGTCGGACGTATGTTGTACCACCAATGTTGTGTCGGTGATGTCGTCGAGGCTGTGCTGGCGATGATGTTGCTGACGATGTTCCAGCTTGATGTCGCCGATGTTGTTCTGGTGATGATGTTGTGCCGAACGTATGTTGTACCGGCGATGTCGCCGAAGCTGTTTCGGGGATGGTAGCTCAATTGGGCACTTACTGAGTGATTGTTGGACTGACTGGACGATTGCTCCGTTGGTGTGGTGTAGACCACGATGTTTCAGATCTGATTCATTTGGCGTGGAAGTGTCGACTCTCCTCACCGATCCCTTGGCTAGAGTAGTTGCGTATGGGGTGTGTTGCGTACTGTCTGTAAGACCATATGTGCCTACGGTAGGTCTCCGAGGGAGACCCAATGTTGTTGCTGGACAAATGTTGTTGTTGACCCTTAGAGGTTGTTCGATGTTGTTGTAGGACTGAGGTCTTGTTTTACCCTTGGAGGGGTTCTGTTTTCATTGTCGTTGATGACATGACATGCTATTAGTATGATAGATTCATTACCGTACTGTTGCATTCATATAGGTGAGCTTGGCATACAAGGTTTCCTAAATGGAAACTCAAGCATTGTTGTTTAATTCATGTTTCAGGACTGTAGTAGGTTTTGTGGGGTGGTGACAACGAGCGCACACATTTTGGGGCCAGGATCCTCTTAGGACTATTTGTGGTTGTCTTGATTATCGGTACTTGTCTTTCGTTGTATTGATGTAATCAGGTATTTTGACAAAACTTTGATGTATTATGGTGTACCGACTGGTTTTTATATTTAAGTAACATTTCCGTTTTATTATTGATATCTTGAGATCTTTGATTGTTAACATTTCAAATTTTTCTGCTATTCCGGGATGTTACAATTTTGTATCAGAGTGGTCGGTTCCTATGTGGCTCCCAAAGAAATCACCCTTGTAGTAGTAGAGATATGTTTCACTTTAAATTTTGCATGCATTAATGATTGAATCATGTGTTGTTTTCATCTGCCAGATGCCTCCAAGACGTGTGAGGAATGCCGCGAATGAGTGCAGTGCCAGTGATGTCACTTAGTGCGCTACCTGGGACAGGTTGGGCGAGTTCCTCGAGCGTCAAGCAGCGAGGGCAGAGCAGACAGGGACATGCGTAGAGCATGATCACTTTATGAGGCAGCACCTGCGTAGTTTTGATGGCAAGAGTGACCCTGAGGCTGTAGAGGACTGCGTCTTTAAGATCCAAAGGATTTTCTGGGTTATTATTTATGTACCAGAGCGGATGGTGGATTTGGCCACCTATGTGCTGGATGGTGAGGCGGCGAACTGGTGGAGGACCACATCCATAGTGGTGTTTTTTCGTCCATGATGACGTGATCTTGGAGGAATTCCTTGAGGAGTTCAACCAGTAGTTCTTTCTGCAGGACGTCAGAGAGGGGAAGAATGAGGAGTTCTTGGCCCTTGAGCAGAAGGAGATGTCTCTGGATAGCTACATCAGCAGGTTGAACGCCCTAAAACATTAATCTTCTGAGACCTATGTGACACCCAAGCAGAGGGATAGGAAGTTCATCATGGGGCTGAGGAAGCAGCTCAGGTCGCGAGTGATTACCAGAATGCCGCAGACCCTGGCAGATGATGTGACGTTTGCGACTATCATTGATAAAGACTACCAGGAGAACTACCAAGAGGTTCGGAAGCCGCTGGTGAGCACAGGTGGACGTGCAGTTGGTCGTTCAACAAGGAACCTGGGTAAGAGGCCATGGGTTGATGGGAGAGGAGCACTCCAGTCTGGAGTGTGCAATGCATGCGGGAGATTTCACCTAGGTAAAGAGCATGCTTGGGATGCGGTCAGATGGGTCACTATATTCGAGAGTGCCCAGGAAGGCAGGGCGAGCATAGCAATAGGTTGGGACCACCAGTGGCGGGGAAGAGTGGAGACAGCAGATCTGTCGTTCCACAGGAACAGAGGAGGAGAGCAGGGTGTGTATTCACCGTGTCAAAGGGCTCCAACACTATTGTGGAAGGTACCATTGTCGTTTCTTGTTTAGTTGCTCGTGTTTTATTTGATTGCGGTGTCACATACTCCTTCATTTTGGAGGAGTTTGCTAACGAGTTGGAGCGGACCCCTGTGCTGCTGACTGATTTGTTGGAAGTCAGTACGCCCATGGGTGAGGTGGGCTCTGTAGGGAGCTTTCTCCCCAGCACCACAGTTGTCTCGGGAGACCAAGATTTTCTGGTAGATCTGGTCTATTTACCGATGGAGGACTTCAACGTCATACTAGGAATGGACTGACTGTCACAGTATGATTTGCGCGTCTTTTGCCATAAGAAGAAGATTCTTATTCTGAGGCTGTGTTGTTTGTGGAAGAAGGACGGGTCATTGCGGCTGTGCATCGACTAAAGGATGTTGAATAAGGTTACCATCAGAAATCGGTACCCTTTGCCCAGGATCGATGATCTGTTTGACCAGCTGCAGATAGTGAGAGTTTTCTCGAAGATAGATATGCATTCCGGTTATCACAAGTTAAGGATTAGAGAGGCAGATGTCCAGAAGAGAGCTTTCAAGACGCGATAAGGGCACTGAGAGTTCTTGGTGATGCCGTTTGGACTGACGAATGCACCTGCAACATTCATGGACCTTATAAATTGGACCTTTCAGCCATACCTCGACGGTTTTGTTATTGTCTTCGTGGATGACATCTTGGTGTCCTCGCTAGACAGAGAGCAACATCGGGAGCACCTGAGGATTGTGCTTGGCATCTTGAGGGATCAACAACTCTATGCTAAGAACACGAAGTGTGAGTTTTGGTTGGATCAGGTGGCTTTTCTGGGGCACATTGTGTCAATGGATGGGATATCAATGGATCCGGCGAAGGTTGAGGTTGTGACTCAGTGGAGGCCCCCGTCGACCGTCGAGATCAGAAGCTTCGTGGGACTCACTGGGTATTACAGATGGTTCATTTAGGATTTCTTCAGGCTTGCTTCACCACTGAGGGCGTTGACATAAAAGGGCATCAAGTTTGTTTGGTCCCATAAGTGCAAGGACAACTTTGAGGAGCTGAAGAGGCGATTGACAATAGCACCTATTCTGACGCTATCGAGTGGCAACAGAGGTTATGTGAAGGTTGTCGCGTATGCTTCCAGGCAACTAAATGTGCACGAGAAGAACTACCCTACTCATGACTTGGAGTTAGCAGTGGTCGTTCACGCGTTGAAGACCTAGACACATTATCTTTACGACAAGTAGTTCGTGGTTTTCACCGATCATCAGAGCTTCAAGTACTTGTTTTCACAGAAGGAGCTGAATATGAGGCAGCGCAGATGGCTCAAGTTCATTAAGGATTACGACTTCACCATCTTTTATCATCCTGGGAAGGCGAATTCAGTTGCGGATGCCCGAGTAGGAAGGTGGCGGTGTCATTTGCTGCCTTGTGCATTCAGGAGTGGAGGCTACTAGAGACATTTTCAGAGTGGAAGCCATTCGCACAGGACTCTGGGGTCATTGATTGTTGGGCTTCAGGTAGAGCCACAAACCGTCAGGCCTATTGCAGTTAGCTCTTAGGGATGGATCAGACTTCAGTGTATGGGTTATGGAGGTCTGAGGTTCAGGAGTTAGATTGGGTGCCGAAGGTGGATGAGCTGAGAGATGACATCATGAAGGAGATACACCGTGCGAGATAAACCATTCACCCAGGGAGCACGAAGATGTATAAGGACCTGTAACAGAATTTCTGGTGGAAGGGCATGAAGAGGGATATTGCAGAGTTTGTTGAACGGTGCTTAGTCTGTCAGCAGGTGAAGATTGAGCATCAGCCACTAGCAGGACCGATGTAGTGTATTGAGATGCCAGAGTGGAAGTGGGAGCACGTGATGATTGATTTTGTCACAGGTCTGCCAAAGACGAGGAGATTCCACAACGCGATTTGAGTGATAGTCGATCGACTGACCAAGTCGGCACACTTCTTAGCTATTAGGACCATGTTGCCTCTTGAGGGTCTAGCTAGGTTGTACATGGAGGATATTGTCATGTTGTACGGAGTACCAGTGAGCATCATCTCTGATCGAGATCCCCGATTCACATTTAGATTTTGGGGGAGTATGTAGCAGGCATTGGGGACACGTCTGAGGTTCAGCACAACGTTTCACCCACAGACATACGGTCAGTCGAAGAGGATGATCCAGATCTTGGAGAATATGCTGAGAGCATGCACACTGAATTGGGCAAAGCACTGGGATGAGCACTTGCCATTGATAGAGTTTGCCTACAATAATAGCTACCACTCTAGGATGGCACCATACGAGTTGTTTTATGGGAGGCCTTGCAGATCTCCGATATGCTGGAGTGATGTAGGCGAGAGGCAGTTAGTGGGGCTAGAGCTCATGCAAATGTATGTAGAGAAGGTCAATGTGATCAGGAAGAGACTGCCCATGGCACAAAGCAGACAGAAGAGTTATGTTAATAGACGCAAACGGGTGTTGAGATTTGAGGTTGGAGACCATGTGTTTCTGAAGATCTCCCTAGCTCAGGGAGTAATGAGGTTTGGGAAGAAGGGGAAGCTCAGTCCGAGGTATATTGGGTTGTTTGAGATCCTAGACCGAGTCAGAAAGGTTGCCTACCGGATTTTGTTGCCACCACAGTTTTTAGGACTTCACAACGTCTTCCACGTGTCGATGCAGGGGAAGTATGTTGCAGATCCATCTCATGTGATTGAGATAGAAGTGACAGATATCCAGCAGGACTTGTTCGTTGAGGAGAGACCCGTCAAGATCGTCGATCGCATGGATCATCAACTCTAGAGGAGGACCATTCCGATGGTGAAGGTCCGATGGCAGCATCACAGGGAACGCGAGGCCACCTCGAAGATTGAGGAGGAAGTTCGGTAGCAATACCCGTAGCTTTTCGGTGAGTTGCTTGTTTTGATTTCAGGACGAAATCATTTTAAGGTGAGTGGATAGTTATGTCCCTAACCTTAATTAAGGCTAAATCCTGTGATTAGAGGAGGTTTTGCATGGGGAAGGAGGGTGGTGAATAGTGGAGGCGTGGTGGTGTGATGGGTGTTGGGCGTATGGTGATGGGTTGGGTTGGGTTTTGTGTTGTTAGAGAAGAAAACCAACACACCTTCTCTCTCTCACTCATTCAGTCCCTCTTCCTAAGTGCTCATGTTCTCTGGCGAGCGGAACTCCGGCCTTCAGCAGCGTCAAGGTGGTGGAGGAGAAACACAATGTGGCGAGGTGCTCGAGAACGGTTTCGAAGTGCGAAGACGTTGAGTGATCTCCGGCGTGCTCTGTCGAACTCGAAGGTATGCCAGTTCAATAGTGTGATTTGTCTTGCTCACACTTGTGGGTGTGATTTTGATCATCGTCGGGTGGTCGGAGACCTCGCCGGTGACGAGGGAAGCAAGACATAGCCGATAGGTCCGGTGGCTGCCAGATTTCGGTCGACCGTTGCTTTGTTGCGGTCGATCGGTTTAGCGTATTTTGCCTGACTTTAACCAACACCGGTCGAACGATGTCATGTGGCGGTCAACCGGTTGTGCTTATGCTAGTGGGTCGGAGGAATGCCTGGAAGTTTTTGGTCGACCGCTCGTGTTTTCCGTTCGACCGGTAGTTTATGTAACAAATGACATGTTCGACTGTTGGATTGATTCGTTCGACCGTTAGATGACTAAAAGTGCTAGGTGGCTGTCATCATGCATATATTCATGTCTTATATCCTCTATTTTGAACATTAAGCAATGCTACGTAACGAGTTTTATGTTTAAGTGTCAGGAATAAACAAGAAAGAAGAAGAGACACAAAAAGATCTCAACGGGAGAAAAAGGATTGAATTGTGAGACTTATGGATTGATATGCAAGAGGGAAGGACCCAAATGTAAAAAAGGACTAATGAGTAAATCAAGAAGCTCCACACCATCATGAGGAGTATTTTGGCAAATAGATCTGGGCCTAAACATCAACAACCAAATCGGTTTCATCAAATATTAGTATGTACTTAGTCCATTTATGGTATGTGTTTAGTTCCATACCGGGGGATTGTCCTCGGTTACCTTTTCTCATGGCTATAATTAAAGAACCGTGATAGACGGACACGCGCGTCACGGACGTGCCTTACGTGGATCTGTACAGCTCAGATATTTTTCTATGAGTCAGCGTCCAGTCAGCGAAATTTCTGTTCGCGCGTTTTGGTCTTTTTAAAAAATGCCGGTTCTTTAAGTTGAACGATTCATTTCCCAATACACAGATAAGACAGTGTGCAGACCCTAGGACATCGTGCAGTCTCATTATTCGTGCAGAGCCCACACTTATCATAATAAAATATTTGTTTTTAAGTTTTACGTTGGATCAACTTAATTTGTCTAGCTTACTTTATGTGTATGTGCAGTTTACATTTTGTGTTTGTCCTGTTTACGTTATGTGTCTGTCCGGAATAAGTGTATTTGCAGTCCGGAATAAGTGTATTTGTTGTCCGGAATAAGTGTATTTGTTGTCCGGTTTAAGAATAAAGTGTGTCCAGAAACAGAACATAAAGTTTGTCCGGAATAAGTTGATTTGTTGTCCGGAATAAGTGTATTTGCTGTCCGGAATAAGTGTATTTGCAGTCCGGAATAAGTGTAGTCGTCCAGAATAACAATAAAGTGTGTCCAGAAACGGAACAGAAAGTTTGTACGGAATAAGTGTATTTGCTGTCCGGAATAAATGTATTTGTTGTCCGGAATAAGTGTATTTGTTGTCCGGTTTAAGAATAAAGTGTGTCCAGAAACAGAACATAAAGTTTGTCCGGAATAAGTTGATTTGTTGTCCGGAATAAGTGTATTTGCTGTCCGAAATAAGTGTATTTGCAGTCCGGAATAAGTGTAGTCGTCCAGAATAACAATAAAGTGTGTCCAGAAACGGAACAGAAAGTTTGTACGGAATAAGTGTATTTGTTGTCCGGAATAAGTGTATTTGTTGTCCGGACTAAGTGTATTTGTTGTCCGGTTTAAGAATAAAGTGTGTCCAGAAACGGAACATAAAGTTTGTCCGGAATAAGTTGATTTGTTGTCCGGAATAAGTGTATTTGCTCTCCGGAATAAGTGTATTTGCAGTCCGGAATAAGTGTAGTTGTCCAGAATAGAAGAAAGTGTGTCCAGAAACGGAACAGAAAGCTTGTCCGGAATAAGTGTATTTGCTGTCCGGAATAAGTGTATTTGTTGTCCGGAATAAGTGTATTTGTTGTCCGGTTTAAGAATAAAGTGTGTCCAGAAACGGAACATAAAGTTTGTCCGGAATAAGTTGATTTGTTGTCCGGAATAAGTGTATTGGCTGTCCGGAATAAGTGTATTTGCAGTCCGGAATAAGTGTAGTTGTCCAGAATAAGAAGAAAGTGTGTCTAGAAACAGAACAGAAAGTTTGTCCGGAATAAGTGTATTTGCTGTCCGGAATAAGTGTATTTGCTGTCCGGAATAAGTGTATTTGTTGTCCGGTTTAAGAATAAAGTTTGTCCAGAAACGGAACATAAAGTTTTTCCGGAATAAGTGTATTTGTTGTCCGGAATAAATGTATTTGTTGTCCGGAATAAGTGTATTTGTTGTCTGGTTTAAGAATAAAGTGTGTCTAGAAACGGAACATAAAGTTTGTCCGGAATAAGTTGATTTGCTGTCCGGAATAAGTGTATTTGCTGTCCGGAATCAGAATAAGTGTATTTACAGTCCGGAATAAGTGTATTTGCAGTCCGGAATAATATATGACTTCATTATTGTCGGAATAAACGAATCAATATATGGAATGCAATAATATGATGTCAAAACAAAAAAACGTCTGCAAAGCGCGCTCCCTCACGTCCCCCGCAGGGGCTGCCGCCCCCTGCCACCCCCGCACAAACTCAACAAACCTCCCACTGTATATTTTACCCCAACAATGCAGCAAAGATGTTGTGGTGCGAAGTCTTCACCACCGGATCGTCACATTCACGATGCTAACGCTGACAAGAACATCGGGAAGTCTTCGCACCGTCCCATTCACGCTGCTTACGCTGTGAAGAATCCTGGGAGTCGGCATCAGACGCTTCTTCGACCTAATATCTTGCTCGAAATGGTGATTTATTCTGGAGAGAAAGAATGAAGAAGAAAGAAAGAGTGTCATCATATTTGTATTTGGGTGGAGAGAGAGAACGTGCTGAGTTGAAACGTATTTAATGTGATTTGAGTGGACATCAGGAAGAAAAAACAAAAAAAACATTCATGCCTTGGCCACGTAAGGGCTGACATGGATGTCCACGTAGAGCGCGTTCGTGACGCGCTGCGTTCATACCATAATTAAAACTCTTCCTCCTTTGTAATACACATTGGTTGGTGGTATTCTCTCTACTTAGAGTAAGCCTTGGAGAAAAACTCAAGTGGAGAAGAATGTTACTTGTAATGTGAGTCATGTAAATAAAATATTTTTCTTAGTTTGTTTTAATGTTGTCTTCTCTTTTAATTGTTGCATTCTTAGCTTAATTTTGTTTTGTCTTAGTAGACGTAATTAGAATGTTCCCTTTCTTAATGTAGTTTGTAGATTAATGAGTAGTGAGTAAGTCCATCCCCATTTTGGGGTGGAGAAGAAGGTGATGTGATTATGTGATGTATTAGGTGTGTGTGTTAATCTTAATCCTTTGAGCCTTACATGATTTCCATAACCATCTAATAAGATTTCACTCTTATCTTTGATGTGTTAGTGCTCTTGAGTGAGGCTTAGCACATGCTTAGATTAGTGGACCTATTTTATGGGGAATGATGAGGTGAGGATAAGGATGTAGTGGATGAAGGAAACATGACATGTGGTAGCATGTGCTCTTGTTGGCCTCACCTTAATTAATGTATTGTATGTTTTAATGATTGTGTATATCTTATTTCATGTGGAGACATAGTGGGGTTTGGTCTTTATGCATGAGTTCATTTAGCTTCATTCCAATTATTGTCTTGTATGTTTTAATGATAATGTTTTATCTTATTTCACGTGGAGTCAAAGTTAGATTTGGTTTTATGGTTTTCATGTACTACTTATTGTGATGAGCATAAATGAACACACGTATACACATATTTTCGTATTCGCATTCTTTCTCTACCCCCTATGCGGTTTAGTTTTTTTGTTTGTTCATTCGTATTTTAGGTTAGTGTGATTGTTTAATCGTTTTAAATACCACAAGTGCACGACCACGTTGAAGCGGTGGCAAGTACGGGTCGATCCTCAGGGAGGTGAGTAGCCTCTGGTTTTTCAGAAATCAAGTGGCAATAAAAAGGGAGAAGAGTTTATGTTAATCTACAATACACTAAACTAGTAAGAAGAAAAATGCAAAGTAAAGAAACTAACGATTACTTCGAATCAAAACTAAAAGAATGTGAAACTAAGCTAGAATCAAGAAGAGAACGACCCCTAGGGGTGGAGTGTGTGCATACATGTAAAAAGATGGTGAAGAATGTATTCTATAGGCACAAATGTAGGTAGTGTTTTCATGCATAGGAAGCGTCTAAAGGTTATGGCAAAACCTATCAATCCATTCACTAACCTAGTTGATTAACATTCATATACACAAGCTGGTTATTTCAGAGCCTAAACAAGCATGGGAGGTGTCTAAGATGTGACAAAACCCATCAAGTGTAGTATTCCACTCTAACAGGCAAGCATACATTCATATTTATCAACACAATCAAAATATAAAGCATTCATATCCATTCTTTAATGCATGTATGAACATCATCTCCACCCCAAAGGGGGATGGATCTACTCACTACACATTACTCTAACAATTAAACTAAAGAAGAAAAGAAACATTCTAACAACTTTCCCATGCAATCAAAGAAATAAAACTAAGCTAAGCATGCATAAAGAAACAACATAAGAACAAAACAATGGAAAAATTATTTTATTAGATGACTCACATTGAAGGTAGCATTTTTCTCCACCTTGAGATTTTGCTCCAAGGCTTACTCCAAGTAGAGAGAATGCCACCAAGCAATGGGTAATTACAATAGAAGGTGAAGAGTTCTATTTATAGCCATAGAAAAAGGTAATCCGCGACAATCCGTCGGTATGGGACTAAACAAATACCATAAATAGATTAAATATACATTAATACACACTCCACATAAATCTTAGTGGATCAGGACCAAAAGTTACCGCGAACTAGCGGTGTACAGTGTTCGGATCGCTCTGGATTTTCTTGTGGGCTTTTCTGGATGGCTTTGTTTGTCTTTGATGCATCTACTTTGCTTGTTGGAGCTCCGACCCGAATAGAATTGCCAAAATACTCCCATGATGGTGTGAAGTATTCTTGTTTGCTCATTGGTCCTTTGATCTTACATTCAGGTCCTTCGATCTTGCGTCTTAGTACTTGAGTCTCTCAACTCAGTCCTTTTTCATGCTTTTAGGTCCTTTTATGACTCTTCTCTTCAAACCTATTTATTTCTGAAATGTAAACATAAAACTCGTTACGTAGCATTGTTTAGGTGAGAGATAATGGATATAAGATACAAATATAAGCATGAAATGATGTCAATCAAATACCCCCACACCTAACTTTTGCTAGTCCCGAACAAAACAAAGAAAGAGAAAAGCATAAGAAAAAAAGAAATCTAAACTCACTTTCGTAGGAATCACGGTTGCACTTAGCACGTGCAACAAGCCGTTAAACCTCCTTGTCGCTAAGGAGGAGGAGTGTTGTCTCCTGAGGATTTTCAGCGGATACACCCACAAAATCTAAACAAAGATGCATTATTCAACCTTGCTGCACGACTCGATGGCTCATTTTGTCGATCATTGGACGCGGTAATGTTACGAGCCAACTCTATACATGTAATCAGTCCACACACCTAGCCTAATGAATCATTTGTGAAGGTTAATTAAGTTCTTAAGTGAACGACATGGGCAACCTTAATTTCTGAAAGTGATACATTGTGTAAAGCCCATTGAGGTTCTTATTTGACTTTTTTTTCATTTTTTTTCTTGTTCTTTGGAGCATTATATTGGTTGGTGTTTGATTATCCCAGGGTCGGGCTTCGTGCATCATTGCCTATGAGGGCTTACACTATCACGTACACCTTCCCCCAAATCTCCATGATTGACATCATTTCATGCTTATATTTGTACCTTATATCCATTATCTTACACCTAAGCAATGCTATGTGACGAGTTTTATGTTTAGTTTTCAGAAATAACGAGGTTTGAAGAGAAGAGCCATGAAAGGACCCAAAAGCAGGAAAAAAGGATCTAATTGTGAGACCTGGGGACCAAGATGCAAGGGGGAAGGACCTGATCGTAAGACAGAAGGACCTAAGAGCAAAACAGGAAACTCCACACCATCATGAGGAGTATTTTGTCAATTCGATTCGGGTCGGAGCTCCAATAAACCAACCAGATGCATCTAAGACCAAGAAACACTTCAAGAAAAGCCCACCAAGAAAACCAGACGGATCTAAACTTTATAGACCGCCAATTGGCGGTCTGGAACCGCTAATTGGCGGTCCATTTAGCCCAGAATCCATCTAGTTTTCTGTAGCACGTGTATTAGTGTATTCTTAGTGTATTTTTGGTATTGGTTTAGTCCCACATCGGGGGATTGTCCCGGATTAGCTTTTTCCATGCTTATAAATAGAACTCTTCACCTCCCATTGTATCCAGCTCCCTCTTGGTGGCCATCTTCCCTACTAAGAGTGAAGCCTTGAAGCAAAACTCTAGTGGAGGAAGAGCTACTTGTAATTGAGTGAGTTAATAATATAAGTTTTCTCTTAATGATGTTGTTTCTCTCTTAGTTTAATTTCCTTTCATTTGCATGCTTGTTTGTTTGTTTAGTTTTATGCTTCTTTAATATTTCTTGCTTAAGTAGTATAAATTTCATTTCAGTATTATGTTTTCCTTTGCTAAATTAGTTAGTGTAATGAGTAGTGAGTAGTTCCATCCCCATTTGGGGGGTGGAGAAATATGTGATATAATAATGTAGTGTATTAAGTGTGTGTTATTTTTATCCCTTGAGCTTTATATGATTTCCATAACCATCTAATGGGTCTCCACTCTTATCTTTGATATGCTAATGCTCTTGAATGAAGCTTAGCTTATGCTTTGATTAGTGGACCTATTTTATGGGGAATGATAAAGTTAGGATATGGATGAAGCTAATATTGGAAACACAATTTGTAGTGTATGTACTCTTGTTGCCTTTTCCTTAGCTAATGTCTTGTATGTTTTAATGATGTAGTCATCTTAATTCATGTAGAGGCATAGTAGGGTCTAGTCTTTATACTTGAGTTCATGTAGCTTCATTCCAATCATTGTCTTGTATGTTTTAATGATGTAGTCTTATCTTAATTCATGTAGAGGCAAGATTGGATGTAGTTTTATGATTTCATGCACCACATGTTGTGAGGAGCTTAATTGAACACACACACACACACACATCTTTATTTTCACATCAGTTCTCTACCCCCTTTGGGGTTTAGTTTTATTGCTTATCTTCATTTCCTTTGCATTTCATTTCAGCTTTGTAGTTTAGATTAGTGTAATACATCTTTCTCCCTTCTTTTTACCTCTCGCCTTCGAATAAACCAAGTGTCGACACACCTCCCAGTGGACGACCCGTATTTGCCACCGCTTCAACGCGGCCGTGCACTTGCGGTTAAATTTAAAACGAGATCAATCAAGTTTTTGGCGCCGTTGCCGGGGAGGTGCTCTGTCCAGACCTTGGTTTGGACGATTCGAGGGGTTTTTAATTTTTCTTTTTCAGTTTTTCTTAGTTTCAGGGAACACTCTGATCACGGGGAGGCCACTGGAGAAGTTTGAGGAAGCAAATCCAAGAACAGACCGCCAATCAGCGGTTTGGAACCGCCAATTGGCGGCCTGGTGAGGGATTCTGTCTTCCAATTTTTTTGTGGTCATTTGTGTTGCAATTTGTGTTATCTGGGAGCCCAATTTTGCATGCTGTGACTTCTTATTTGCTCCCAGATCATTAATCACTCCCCCTTTAATCAACTTGGACCATAAAACTCAAAGCAAAAGATTAGACTTCTTGCCATCTAGGTCATGCACCATTGGTAGACCTTGCATGCATTTGTCTTTTCTTTGTTTTACATTTTGTCGTTGATTGCTGGCGTGAGGTACGTGCACCCACATCCCTCATTCATGCATGTTTCTTTCATGCATTAGTTAGTAAGGTGCATCGGGACAAGAGTGAGAGAGCGTTTGATTGGAGCGATTGATTGCTAGATCTAGGATCAAATCGCTACTAAGGAGGGGCTGTCCCATAAAAGATAAGGTGGGGGATTTCATCACCCTTTCCTTGGCCCCAAAAATCACTCTTAATAAAGCCTTAACTAAAAGCAAGTAGACATTGGCCCTAAGGAATTCGGACGCACTAGGAGAGTAATCTAGTCGAGACCGTCATGACCTGATCGGCGTTGCCTACCTTGTCGATAGTAGGAGGTACTGGATCTCCGGATCTGGTATCACTTGCTGGGCATTGTGGTCCTCGTCGTAGGGAGGTGAGGCGTGTCGAGGCTAGTGACCTCGAAGTTAGGCGTCGTCTAGCTTAAGGACCTATTGCCTTACATTGTTTGAGCCGTGCTTGTTAGTTAGGCTTCTTCCTGATCCCACTACCCACGCTAGCTCTAGGGATTCTTCCCTCCTCATCTGAGTCATCTCCTCATCTATTCTCTACGTTTAGTCTCCTCCTCTAGTACACCTTCTGTTGTGTGTTTGGTAGAGTCGAGTCGAGCATTTTTATGCGAGGTTGGGCTCGTTCTGGTGAGAGCGCTCGACTCGAGAGAGTGCTTATTTCTGAGATGGAAGATCTTGGTGATCGACCATCTCCGCCTCGTGCTCCTTTGGAGCAAGAAGGCGAGTCGTCTCGTGGTGGCGAGGGAGACCGGGTTCCATACATGGACTACCTCGGTCCATTCCCACCACCACGTAGACCTCCTTCTCCTCCTCCTCTGACTCGAGAGGAAGGGAGATTCGGTCAGGATCGAGTTCTAGGTGCACCACCACCTTTAGCTCGACAGGATAGGCCGATGACGTTGTGGGAGCGGACCCATCCTGTTCGGGCCGCGCAACCTTCTTGCATAGTTGTTCCCCCTGCTCGCGGGAACAACTATGAGCTGAAACCTCAGTATGTGAGCATGCTTCCAACCTTTACTGCCAATAAGGAGGATCCGTATATTTTTATACGTGAATTCGAGGAAGTATGCTCCATGTTCAAGCTTCAACAGCTTGACGAGGATTCTGTCCGGTTGAGGATGATTTCGTTCGCATTGAAGGATAATGCGAAGAAATGGATGTATAGCCTCCCGGCGAGCTCGATTCGGTCTTGGGATGACTTTGTGACCGTCTTTCTGAAGAGATTTTTCCCTCAAAGGAAAACTCAACAGATACGGCACCAGATACATCAGATGTATCAAACCGAGACCGAATCGTTTCATGGTTTCTTTGAGAGGTTCAAGGACCTTCTCCAGCAATGCCCTCATCATGGACTTGAGCTATGGCAGCTGTGCCAGATTGTTTATGAGGGCATCAACTACAACACCCGCACATTGTTGGAGTCAATGTGTCAGGGTGACTTCCAAATGAAACCCATCGAGGAGGCATGGGACACTTTTGAGTCCATGGCTGAGCGTACCTTCGAGTGGGACACCATGAGAGAGCCACCAGCCGCCAGGTCTTCTGGTCGAGCTGGATCTTATCAAGTTGAGTCAACTATCGCGTCTGAGGCGAAAGTGGCTGCTCTCATGCGTAGGATTGAGTGTTTGGAGATGGACCGAGCTCCTGTAGCTCAGGTCGCTACTCCCGAGTGTAGTAGGTGTGGACTGTCGGGACATGATGACTTGGAATGCGCTTACGCTCCAAGGGATACTGAGCATGCAAATGCGATGTATCAACAAAGGCCCCGAAACGACCCGTACAGTCACTCTTACAACCCGGGATGGCGTAACCATCCTAACTTCTCTTGGGGGCCTAGTGGGGGTAACGGTCAGAGCTCGCACGCTCAACCTCAACCTCCACCTTATCAACCTCCACGCCCATCGGCGACCTACCAACCTCCACATCAAAGGTCTCAGAACCACAATTACCAACCTCTTCAGACCTCTTCGTCGGGTTATTCTAACCAAACTCCACAACCCCAACGGGTTGACCCTAAGGACTCCACTCTTGAGCAAACCCTTCATGCGTTCATTCAGAGCACGCAAGCCATGTTTTCGGCCAACAACAATACGGTCAAAGCATTGGAAATGCAAGTGAGCCAGTTGGCTAATCAGCTCCATGAACGCGAGAAGGGTCAATTACCGAGTCAACCCGAGGTAAATCCTCGGGGTACCCATTCGCAAGGAAGGACACCTTTACCTCATGCTGCCTCTGAACCGACCCATCATATTAATGTGATTCATACTTTGAGGTCTGGTAAGGAGGTGGACAACCACATTGGGGTGCCTTCCTTGTCATCACCATCTTTGAGGGAGCCGGATCCTGAGGCTCCCTCCACAAATACTTCCAGGAAGGAGCCAGATCCTGAGGTTCCTTCTACATTTCCTTCGACAAAGGGGCCGAACCTTGAGGTTCCCTTGTCTCCTCTTGTGTCGAAGGAACCAGATTCTGCGGTCCCCACTCATGTTTCTTTGGACCTGAATTCTGGGGTGCCTTCGCATCCTTATGCCCCAAAGGCGCCATTCCCTGAGCGCCTTAAAAAGAAAACCTCTGATCAGCATGACAAGATGCTTGAGATGTTTCGGCAGGTTAAGGTGAATATCCCTCTTCTAGAGGTGATTCAGCAAATGCCACCTTATGCCAAGGTTCTCAAGGACTTATGCACCAAGAAGAGAAAAACTCATGTTCCCAAGAAAGCTTTTCTTGCGGCTAACGTGAGTTCCTTGTTGGCACAACCCATGCAAGTCAAGTACAAGGACCCTGGCTGTCCTACTATCTCTTGTGTGATTGGTGATGTGTCCATACATCGGGCCTTGCTGGACCTTGGTGCATCTGTTAATCTTCTGCCATATTCTGTCTACATCCACCTCGGTCTTGGAGACCTCAAACAAACAAAGACCACTCTTCAATTGGCTGATAGGTCTATGAAGAAACTGAGGGGTGTGGTGGAAGATGTGCTGATCAAAGTGGGAGAGTTCATTTATCCAGTCGACTTCTTTGTCTTGGATACTGAACCTGTGCCAAACCCACTTGGACAAATTCCTGTCATTCTGGGGCGACCATTTCTTGCGACTTCCAATGCCTTGATCAATTGTCGCAATGGTCTGATGCGCTTGACTTATGGTAGTCAATGCGCTGATTTCAACATCTTCACCATTGGCAAGAAGCCAGATGCCTTCAATGACCCTGTTGGGGTTAACCTTATCCAGGGCATGGATGAGAGTGAAGTTGAGGGCACCTTCAAGTACTTCAGAGAATTGTTCGATGAAGATCCTGAAGGTGGTGAAGATGTTTCACCTGGGCTGGCACAGGAAGGTGCCTTATGTTTTGATCACGTGGCTTTTGAGCCACATTCTTCGGATCATGTGGCCCTTGAGCCACTTCTTTTTGACCACGTGGCCCTTGAGCCACATCCTTTTGAGCACGTGGCTTTTGAGCCACAAGATACTATTTTTATGGCCTCTCGGCCACATGCTCTTCATTCTGTATCTGCTGAGGACCCCATGTGGGTTAAGATTCAACCACCTGATACCCTTATACCAGATAGAGGTTCACCTCTCGTTCATGCCTCCTCTTTTGCTAATTCTAAAGAGGCATCAACCGACCACAATGCTTATAAGGGTGTCAGGTGGTCGAGCAATTCTGTTTTATATGTTGCGAGCCCATACAGGTGCATTTCTGGCTCGAGAGATGGCGGGTTCCCATTTGATGTCCCTTGATATATGAAGATGGGAGCCCATTGTTGTACATAGTTAAAAAAAAAAAAGTACAATAAAAAACTCCTTCAGTGAGCATCGATTGTTGTGGGCCCCAACCCTTGAGTATTTGGGCCCCATTTCTTTCACGTATTTGTCTCCCTTCTCAGCTTCTCACAGATTTTGAGGGAATTTGGGTTTGTGTCCATCAACATGACCCCGAACGTCCCTTTGTACTTCATGTTGGTGAGATCGTTCCTTTTTCATGCATGTATCCATATAGTATTTTGCTCACATTCATTGAGGACAATGCATGAAGTAGGTGTGGGGGGGTGTTTTACGTGTGTACATAGTCGAGTCTTTTCTTTTGATTTTGTTTTCTTTTGTTTGCATTTTTAGGGTCATGATAGTGTGCTGCATTTAATATCGATATATCTGCTTGCCATGATCCTTGGGTGACTTGTCTTCTTTTGCTTGCCTAGTGCTTCAAAATTTTCACATTTCTTTCAAAATCTTCATGTGTTTTCGAAAGAAAATGTTTTGTGGGTTTCGCGTGTGTTTAGCATGTGCAAAACCGTTGAGAGGCAATGTAAAAAGAAAGCTCCCAAAATTGTCTTGAACTTGATGCATTAGGATATCTAGTACGTGGCTTTAGGATTTATCGAATCGTTAGGATGCACCCCAGTTTTCCCTTGGGGGTGAGTAATCATAGGGTTTCAGTGCTCAAACATTTAATGAAGTCCACCCTGAACCTAGTGAGTCAATAATTCGTGTCTGTTAACTTAAGGAAGTTTGTTGTAGTCAAGGGCCCTTAATATCTTTTTGTGAAACTTAAGTGTAGGGGTTTTGGTTCCCATGTAGATAAATGAATAAATAAGTGGTGTTCTCTCTTCTCGCACGGCTCCTATCACTCGGGAAAGTAGGTCTGAGGGGACTTTGTGCCTGGTGCTTTCGAGTCATCTGACTTGGGATGCACCGACCGAACTCCCGTTACACGGGTGGTAGGGATCGCCCTATGTGGAGATTTGGGGGAAGGTGTACGTGATAGTGTAAGTCCTCATAGGCAATGATGCACGAAACCTGACCCTGGGAGAATCAAACACCAACCAATAAATGCTCCAAAGAAAAAAAAAAAAGAAGAACAGAAAAAGAAAAAAAGAAAAGAAAAGAAGAGTCAAATAAGAACCAAAATGGACTTTACACTTTGTTTCACATTCAGAAGTTAAGGTTGCCCATGTCTTTCACTTAATTCCTTAGTTAACTCTCACGAATAACTCATTAGGCTAGGTGTGTGGACTGATTACATATATAGAGTCGACCCGTAGTATTACCGCATTCCATGATCGACAAAATGAGTCCAACGAGTCGTGTAGCTAGATTGATTAATGCATCTTGTTCGGATTTTGTGGGTATATCCGCTGAAAACCCTCAGGAGACAGCACTCCTCCTCCTTGGCAACAAGGAAGTTTAACGGCTTGTTGCACATGCTAAGTGCAACCGTGATTCCTACGAAAGTGAGTTAGGATTTCTTGTTTTTTTTCGTATGCTTTTTCCTTTCTTTGTTTTGCTCGAGACTAGCAAAAACTTAGGTGTGGGGGTATTTGATTGACATCATTTCATGCTTATATTTGTACCTTATATCCATTATCTTACACCTAAGCAATGCTATGTGACGAGTTTTATGTTTAGTTTTCAGAAATAACGAGGTTTGAAGAGAAGAGCCATGAAAGGACCCAAAAGCAGGAAAAAAGGATCTAATTGTGAGACCTGGGGACCAAGATGCAAGGGGGAAGGACCTGATCGTAAGACAGAAGGACCTAAGAGCAAAACAGGAAACTCCACACCATCATGAGGAGTATTTTGTCAATTCGATTCGGGTCGGAGCTCCAATAAACCAACCAGATGCATCTAAGACCAAGAAACACTTCAAGAAAAGCCCACCAAGAAAACCAGACGGATCTAAACTTTATAGACCGCCAATTGGCGGTCTGGAACCGCTAATTGGCGGTCCATTTAGCCCAGAATCCATCTAGTTTTCTGTAGCACGTGTATTAGTGTATTCTTAGTGTATTTTTGGTATTGGTTTAGTCCCACATCGGGGGATTGTCCCGGATTAGCTTTTTCCATGCTTATAAATAGAACTCTTCACCTCCCATTGTATCCAGCTCCCTCTTGGTGGCCATCTTCCCTACTAAGAGTGAAGCCTTGAAGCAAAACTCTAGTGGAGGAAGAGCTACTTGTAATTGAGTGAGTTAATAATATAAGTTTTCTCTTAATGATGTTGTTTCTCTCTTAGTTTAATTTCCTTTCATTTGCATGCTTGTTTGTTTGTTTAGTTTTATGCTTCTTTAATATTTCTTGCTTAAGTAGTATAAATTTCATTTCAGTATTATGTTTTCCTTTGCTAAATTAGTTAGTGTAATGAGTAGTGAGTAGTTCCATCCCCATTTGGGGGGTGGAGAAATATGTGATATAATAATGTAGTGTATTAAGTGTGTGTTATTTTTATCCCTTGAGCTTTATATGATTTCCATAACCATCTAATGGGTCTCCACTCTTATCTTTGATATGCTAATGCTCTTGAATGAAGCTTAGCTTATGCTTTGATTAGTGGACCTATTTTATGGGGAATGATAAAGTTAGGATATGGATGAAGCTAATATTGGAAACACAATTTGTAGTGTATGTACTCTTGTTGCCTTTTCCTTAGCTAATGTCTTGTATGTTTTAATGATGTAGTCATCTTAATTCATGTAGAGGCATAGTAGGGTCTAGTCTTTATACTTGAGTTCATGTAGCTTCATTCCAATCATTGTCTTGTATGTTTTAATGATGTAGTCTTATCTTAATTCATGTAGAGGCAAGATTGGATGTAGTTTTATGATTTCATGCACCACATGTTGTGAGGAGCTTAATTGAACACACACACACACACATCTTTATTTTCACATCAGTTCTCTACCCCCTTTGGGGTTTAGTTTTATTGCTTATCTTCATTTCCTTTGCATTTCATTTCAGCTTTGTAGTTTAGATTAGTATAATACATCTTTCTCCCTTCTTTTTACCTCTCGCCTTCGAATAAACCAAGTGTCGACACACCTCCCAGTGGACGACCCGTATTTGCCACCGCTTCAACGCGGCCGTGCACTTGCGGTTAAATTTAAAACGATCAATCACTCCACATAGGGCTATCCCTACCACCCGTGTAACGGGAGTTCGGTCGGTGCATCCTAAGTAAGATGACTCGAGAGCACCATGCACAAAGTCCCCTCAGACCTACTTTCCCGAGTGATAGGAGCCGTGCGAGAAGAGAGAACACCACTTATTCACTTATCTACATGGGAACCAAAACCCCTACACTTACAGTTTCACAAAAAGAGTTTAAGGACCCTTGACTACGACAAATTTTCTTATACTAACACACATGAATTATTGACTCACTAGGTTCAGGGTGGACTTCTTTAAATGTTTGAGTACTGAAACCCTATGATTACATTCCCCCCGAGAGAAAATCGGGGTGCATCCTAACGACTCGATAAGACCTAATGCTAGTAAACTAGATATCCTAATACATCAAGTTCAAGACAATTTTGGGAGCTTTCTTTTTACTTTGCCTCTCAACGGTTTAGCGCATGCTAAACACACACAAAATATTTTCTTTCGCAAACACATGAAGATTTTTGTAAGAAATGTGAAAATTTTAAAGCACTAGGCAAGCAAAAGAAGACAAGACACCCAAGGATCATGACAAGATATATCGATATTAAATGCAACACACTAACATGACCTTATCAATGCACACAAAAGAAAACAAAATCAAAGGAAAAGACTTAACTATGTACACACGTAACCCCCCCCACACACACCTACTTCATGCATTGTCCTCAATGAATGTGAGCATGATACTACATGGATTTATGCATGAAAAAGGGAAGATCTCACCAACATGAAGCGCAACAGGAAGTTCATGGTTATTGTGATGGACACAAACCCGAATTCCCTCAAAATCTGTGAGATACTGAAGAAGGGAGATAAATACGTGAAGAAATGGGGCCCAAGTACACAAGGGTTGGGGACCACAACAATCAATGCTCGCTCATGGAGTATTTTATTACACGTTTTTTAGTTTTGTTTTGTTTTTTTCTTTCTTGCTTTTTTTCTTCTTTTTATTGATTTTGTACAAGATATATACATCAACAAAGATATTCTCATAATCATTTGGTCAAGGAACGTCAAATGAGAACATCAAGTTATGAGGACTAGAGACTTGCCAAGATGGGCAAACTTCACTGGTACTTTGAGGTGTCATGTGGGGTGAAAGGTCAAAGCTGAAAGGCTCGAACCCCTCATGATATTGGTTGGATGTAGGCAACATGAAAGAGTTAAGTTGTGTTGCCTCACTAGGGTTTAGTTTCTTGATTTATTCGTTTTATATTAAACCGCAAGTGCACGGCCGCGTTGAAGCAGTGGCAAATACGGGTCGATCCACAGGGAGGTGTGTCGACTTTTGGTTTGTGTGAAGGAGAGTGGGAAAGAAAGGAGAGAAAGGTTGGTTACACTAAATTACACTAAAATGCAAAAGGAAATGGAAGATAAGAAATAAAACTAAACCCCAAAGGGGGTAGAGAAATAATGTGAATATAAAAATGTGTGTGTGTTCAATTATGCTCCTCACAACATGTAGTGCATGAAATCATAAAACTAAATCCAACTTTGCCTCCACATGAAATAAGATAAGATCATATCATTAAAGCATACAAGACAATAATTGGAATGAAGCTAAATGAACTAATGTATAAAGACTAGACCCTACTATGCCTCCACATGAAATAAGATAACCCAATATCATTAAAACATACAAGGTATGAACCAAGGTAAAGGCAACAAGAGTACATACACTACGAATTGTGTTTCCAATATTAATTCCATCCATATCCTCACCTTATCATTCCCCATCAAATAGGTCCACTAATCTAAGCATAAGCTAAGCTTCATTCAAGAGCATTAGCATATCAAAGATAAGAGTGAAATCTCATTAGATGGTTATGGAAATCATATAAGGCTCAAAAGATTAAGATAACACACATCTAATACAATACATGATCATATCACATATTTCTCCACCCCCAAATGGGGATGGAACTACTCACTACTCATTACACTAACTACATTAACAAAATGAAACATTATACTGAAAGGAAATTCAACTAAGCAAGAAAGGAATTGAAAGAAACTAATTGAAATGAACATAAAACTAAAGAAACATGCAAGACATAAAATACAAGATTAAAAGAAACTAAGAACAATTATTTTATTAACAATGACTCATATTTTAAAGGAAGCATTCTTCTCCACCTTGAGTTTTGCTTCAAGACTTACTCCAAGTAGAGAGAATGCCACCAAGCAATGGGTAGTTTACAATAGAAGGTGAAGAGTTCTATTTATAGACATAGAAAAAGGTAATCTGGGACAATCCCCCGGTATGGGACTAAACAAATACCAGAAATACAATAAACACACTCTAATACATATGCCCACGAAAGCTTAGTGGATTCGGAGCCAAACAGACTGCCAACTAGCGGTCTATCGGTTCTGGATCCATCTCGAATTTGTTGTGGCCTTTTCTGGATGTCTTTGTTGGTCTTTGATCCATATACTTCGTTTATTGGAGCTCCGACCCGAAATGAATTGCCAAAATACTCCCCATGATGGTGTGGAGTTTTCTGTTTTGCTCTTTGGTCATTTGGTCTTACGTTCACGTCCTTCTCCCTTGCATCTTAGTTCCCAGGTCTCACAACTCAGTCATTTTTCCATGCTCTTGGGTCCTTTTATGCTTCATCTCTTCAAACCTATTTATTTCTGAAATTTAAACATAAAACTCGTCACGTAGCATTGCTTAGGTGTAAGATAATGGATATAAGATACAAATATAAGCATGAAATAATGTCAATCAAATACCCCCACACCTAAGTTTTTGCTAGTCCCGAGCAAAACAAAGAAAGAGAAAAGCAAACGAGAAATAAGAAATCCTAACTCACTTTCGTAGGAATCACGGTTGCACTTAGCACGTGCAACAAGCCGTTAAATCTCCTTGTCGCCAAAGAGGAGTGTTGTCTCTTGAGGGTTTTCAGCGGATATATCCACAAAATCCGAACAAGATGCATTATTTAATCTAGACACTCGACTCGATGGACTCATTTTTATTGATCATTGGATAAGATAATCCTACGGGCCGACTCTATATAGGTAATCAGTCCACACATCTAGCCTAATGAACCATTCGTGCAAGTTAAATAGGGGATTAAGTGAAAGACATGGACAACCTCAACATCCTCAAGTCATACAAAGTGTAAAGTCCATTAAGGTTCTTATTTGCTTTTTTTTTCTTTTTGTTTTTTTCTTATTTTTTTCTTTTTATTAGTTGGAGCTTCATTCTCCCAGGGTCAGGTTTCGTGCATCCCCATGAAGTCTTACACTATCACGTACACCTTTCCCCAAAACTCCACATAGGGAAATCCCTACCACCTGTGTAACGGGAGTTCGGTCGGTGCATCCCAAGTCAGATCACTCGAACGCACCAGGCACAAAGTCCCCTCAGACCTACTTTCCCGAGTGATATGAGTCGTGTGAGAAGAGAAAACACCTACTCACTTATTTCTTAGCTACACATGAACCAAACCCCTACACTTAATGTCTCACAACAAGATTTAAAGGGTCCTTGACTACAACAAACTCCCTTAAATTAACTGACACGAATTATTGACTCACTAGGTTCAAGGTGGACTTCTTTAATTATTTGAGTACTGAAACCCTATGATTACTCGCCCCCGAGGGAAAACTGGGGTACATCCTAACGACTAGATAAGTCCTAAAGCCACTGTACTAGATATCCTAATGCATCAAGTTCAAGACAATTTTGGGAGCTTTCTTTTTACTTTGTCTCTCAACGGTTTTGCACATGCTAAACACACGCAAAACCCACAAAACATTTTCTTTCGCAACACATGAAGATTTTGAAAGAAATGTGAAAATTTTAAAGCACTAGGCATGCAAAAGAAGACAAGTCACCCTAGGATCATGGCAAGCAGGTATATCGATATTAAATGCAGCACACTAACATGACCCAATCAATGCACACAAAAGAAAAAAATCAAAGGAAAAGACTCGACTATGTACACACGTAAAACACCCTCTCACACCTACTTCATGCATTGTCCTCAATGAATGTGAGCAAGATACTACGTGAATTTATGCATGAAAAAGGAAAAATCTCACCAATATGAAGCGCAAAAAGAAGTTCAAGGTCATGTTGATGGACAAAAACACGAATTCGCTCAAAACCTGCGAGATGCTAAAGAAGGGATACAAATACGTGAAAGAAATGTGGCCCAAATACAGAAGTATTGGGGCCCACAACAATCAATGCTCGCTCATGGAGTCTTTTATTGTACTTTTTTGTTTTTTTTTGTTTTTTTGTTTTTTTATAATATAACTATGTACAAACATAAGTTTGAAAAGAATGTGTTCTAAAAGTTTTACTTTTATATGTCAATTATTATGAATTGAATGTACAAACATTTTGTTCCTTGATTATAGTAATCGTCTTTTGGAAGTGTTAAGGATGAAGCGCTTGGTCCTTAACGGTAGAGCTCTACAAGATAATGGTTTACATAAATCAAAAGTTATTCACAATCATGGTAGTTAACATGGAACATTAATTACCGAGATAAGATTGTCGTGTTGGTCATCGATTGTTCTAGCTCTACAAATAATTGACGACACGAGTATATAAAAGAGGAAAAGATTACTTTTATATATTGAATAGACCTAACAAGTAAAACATTATGGAATTGTGTTTCCTGTCATTAAAGTTTTTACTGTGTCTTGGATCCTAAGATATGAGACTTATATCTTTTCACTCAAGAAGTGTTTAATTTAATTATTGTCAGAAGCTACCAATGAGTGTAGTGATAACGGCAATAGTTCGTTGAACATGACTTGTGCTGGAAAAGATAGCTAGTCAAACGATTATCATTGCCCCTCTTAATTGAGTGATGATATTAGTGGGCCCCTTGATAAAGCAAAATTATAATGTGCACAATGTAACTTGAGTTAAGTTACATAGTTATAATTAGCTTAAAGAGATCAAGAAATGAATATAATAAAAAGATGACACATTTCTAATTTGTATATATTCTTAATATCATGAGGCAATGGACGGACACAAGTGGTGCACTTACATCACTAAATGGATCGTGTTTTGGTTTGGGTGGAACAACGACATCTATGTTAATTGGGTAACTATAATGTGTAGCTAGATACCGCTTATAGTTTGAGATATTAAGTGTTTAATATCGCTGCCAATTTGGCTTAGATCCTCCAATATGTCACACTACAAAACTGGGAAACAAGAGGTTGATTTTAAGTTCATATGATGTGTCGGGTTTCATGTGAAAATAGGACACATGTGGTCAATTAATTAAAATCAATATGTTATGAAAATTAACATAATTAGAATCATAATAAATTCATATGAGGTGTATATATTATGGGGTGTAATAATTAAATATTACATAAGATATGAATTTGCTAAAAACCCCAAAAGATCAAATTTTGTTGGAAATAAATCCAAAATTTGACAAAGGTAAAATCGGGGTCAAACACGATGAAACGTTCATGGTTCGGTCGACCGGGGCATCTTCGGATCGGTTAACCGAATAGGGAACGGGTAAGCGCAATTGGTTGACCGAGATTGCCCAGAGTGCCTGGACAATCGGGTTTGGTTAACCGATTTGAAACGGTCAACCGAGAAGTAGTATTTTCGGTAGACCGAAGGTGACCCGGTCATCCAATGACTATGTTCCAGGAGCGATTTTGGTGGGTCAAAGGTAGACCGATTACCAGACATGGTTCGTCCGAATTCTTCTAGGGAATTTTTGTCATACGGATTCGGTCGACCGTCTAGCTCATGGTGCACCAAACACGTGTTATAACCGAATGGTTCGGTTGACCGAATAATACTCGGTCTACCGAACAAGAACGATTCTGCCTGAATTATTAAGAGATTAATTAAATCATTGGTGGAATAATTCCAGATTTAATTAAAACGTTTTTTGTGGGTGATTAAGTGGAATTTAGAGATCAACTTTAGGAGAGAAAAACAAGGGATCATTGCTAAATAATAGCTCTTGATAAGGATGTTTTGGGAGCCTATAAAAGGGCACCTATTCCTACTTGTTTTAAGAGTAATGCAAAATTCTTTCTCTCATTAATCTCTCCCTAATCACCACGAAATTTCTCTTAGTAAAATTAAGTTTGGAGATTAGAATCTCAGGATCTTAAAGAGGGGTAATTATTTTGATTCTAAACCTTGTTAGAGATTGATTGACTAGCTCCTTTCTCTCTAACCTTGTTTATAGTTTGGTGAACACTCAGAGGCCATTCCGTGGACGATTCAGCGGGCAACGCGACTCCGGATCATACAAAAGGTTTTAGAGAACCTTTAGGTATGATTCTATCTTTGTGGATTATTTTAATAAATGTAGGTTGCATGTTATTAGAATCAAACACAAATAGATGTACATAAACTTGCTGAAAATATGAAAACGATCTTGTATGATGTATTAAATTTTTTAAAATATATACATACGTGGGGACACGAAATCCTACAGCGGTATCAGAGCTTTTAGTTCATATTTTCAACAATTAGACTATATAATTAATTTTAGTTTACCATCTACAATCAAAACAATTCAAGTTTTATGTCTTTTTCGAGTTTTCGATAGTTTTGTTGATTTAATTCTAAATTGATTCTTCTGATAGTTTTAAATGTTTTAAAACACATCATATGAATGTTAGAATTAAGATTTAGACTTATGTCTGATTTATAGAATTTTCGTTTTAATTAAATGATTATTTTATAAGGAATCAACAAAACGAAAAAGGCATATGTTTATCTTTCTTTAAATGTTTTATTTTAGAAATTGGATAAACAGCGGTTCAAATATTTTATGAATTGAACTATGGATGCATAAAATCATTTTTAATGGATTTCAAATGATTTTATAATTGTTTAATTTAGAGATGCATGATAAACTAACTCGAGTAATATATAGTATATGTACATGCGTTGCTCGAGTTCTCTAATGCAGGGATATGTGAGTTTATATGTTCCATCGAAGCCATGTGTGAATGAATGAATGAATGTATATGTTATTATTATTCAATCACAGGGGCTTATGTATGTAAAAGCCAAATTTTATTTCTATGTATATGCCTGCATATGAGAGGATTTTTACGTAGGACTTGCACTAGACAATTTTCAAAATTGAGAGATGCATGTTTATATTTTTGCAATATCAACGTCCATGGTGCAAGAGGAAGACGCTGAAGAAGCGCAAGGATCAAGGATCAAAGATCAGGGATCAAAGATCAAGGACGCGGGAACATATAAACTCACTTAATGTTTGCGTGAATGGATTTATTTATGTTTGTGTGCTTGATATATATGTGATTGTATGGATGAATGTTAGGTTGTTTATAGATGATAAATATGCATGATCACCTAAATTCCAAAATCACATATAAATGTTTAAATTGTCCAACCAAAAAATTAAGAGTATCTTTCTTTCTTATTTCATCCACTAGCAGCCATCGATCGAGGGATATTCTGCTCGCCCTTAGCGGGAGATAGCTTCCTCCATCTTTGGGAATAGTGGGAGATATATGGTTGTCTATTGTTGTGCCACGAATAGATGTACGAGGTGCGATTCACCCTTAGCGGACACCGAGTATATTTGTTTGTGAATACAATGGATAAACGTATGTCGTATCAAATGAAATAAGTTTTCTTAACAAGACCTGGAGCCCTAGCTCAGTTTTGGGAAAGAGAGTTTTTCTTACGAGGATTGGTCATATTCCCTCCTAATTAAAACGACAAGAGTCATAAGAGTTTGAAAATGCAAATGTTGCGATATTTCGAAATGGTTATGATTAGAAAAATGTTTTCTTACCTTGATTTTATAATATATCCGATAGCCCTTAGCTAGTTTATGTTATAATTGATAGGATCTTGGATTACTGCATTTATGGACAAATTTTTATTTGCGGTATTGATTTTTAAAACATAAAATTGACATTAAATCCCATATAATTTATTTTGTAGAAATGTCGAATATTCAACCTATTGTGCGATCTATGATTGAAAAACATCCTTTGGCAAATGATGGGTCAAACTTCAACTCAAGCTGAATATCGTGTTAAAGTTTGAGAAACTGTCTCATATTTTGGATGGTGAAATCCCAAAATTAAATGAGAGGGCAACCGATAGCGAGAGAGAGGCAAAAACCAAGTGGGAAGACCAAGTGAACCAGGTTCACGGTATATTGTTAGCATCCATGGGTGACTCGCTTCAGGCAAAATACTTGGATTCAAAACCCAAGAAGACCATGGAAGCTTTAACAAACATGTTCATGGATAGTTCTAGAAAAGAGCGTTATAAGACCACCATTGCACTCACAAGGTGCCACATGGCGGAGGGAACATCGGTATCCATGCATTTTCTCACGATGTAAGGATACCTTGAGAAGTTGTTGAAGCTCTCTTCCCCGGTGCCCGATGACATTGCGGAAGATTTGATTCTTGGCTCTCTAGCCCCATCCTACAAGGACTTCATTATGCACTATCATGTGCGTGAGAAAGGGGTGAGTCTTGAGGAACTTCACAAAGCTCTCAAAACGGCTGAAACTGACATGGGCAAGGGTCGGGACAAGCACGTCCTAGCCGTCCATGGAGGGAGCAAGAAGATCACCAAAGGTAAAGGCAAATTCACCAAGAATACGTCAATCAAGAGCAAGGGAGTAGGAGGTGGTCGTGCAAGTGCCTCAAGGGGAAAATCTTTGAAATCTCCGACTCCCAATACGGAGTGCTTTCACTGTGGTGAAAGGGGACACATCCGGCCAAATTGCCCCAAGTACAAGGAAGACCTTGACAATGGAATGATTGAACGTAAGCGCCCCAAAAAGGCTAAGGGTATATTTGTTATTGAGATAAATTTAGCCACCTCTGTCCATGATTGGGTAATTGATACCGGATCTTGTGCTCACATAATCTCTAATGTGTAGCTACTAAAGGATAGGAAGGAACTCGTGAAAAATGAGATGATTTTGAAGGTCGGAAATGGTGCAAGCGTTGCTGCAATTGCACAAGGTTCTGTGGAGCTTCAATTATCTAGTGGTTTAAATTTATGTTTAAAGAATGTTTATTATGTGCCTTCGATTAGCAAGAACATTATTTATGTATCATGTTTGGATATGGATAATTTTAATATAAATATTTCAAATTCTTGCTTGTCTATATCGAAGAATGGTATTTTCTATGCAAATGCATTCGTAAGGAATGGTCTCTATTTGCTTGAATTGAATAACAAACAAATCTTAAACATCAATAACAAAAGGCTTAAAACTACTCACGTGAATGATACACTCTTGTGGCACTATCGTCTTGGTCACATAAATGAAAAATGCATCAAGAAATTGCAAGAAGCTAATCTGCTTGGTCAACTTGATTTTAAATCATTGGAGACGTGCGAACCTTGCCTAATGGGAAAAATGACCAAGAGGCCTTTCAAGAAGAAAGGACCGAGAGTGAATGACTTGTTGGATTTGATACATTCCGATGTATGTTGTCCGATGAGTACTAGTGCAAGAGACGGTTTAGGTACTTCATTACGTTCACGGATGACTATAGTCGTTATGGCTATATTCATCTAATGAGAAACAAAAGTGAATCCTTTGACAAGTTCAAGGAATTCAAGAATGAAGTAGAGAACCAACTCAACAAGAAAATCAAGTCTCTACGAACGGATCGTGGAGGTCAGTACTTAAGTACCGAATTTGACTCATGCATAAAGGAGTGTGGTATTGTACCACAGCTCACCCCTCCCGGTACACCCCAGTGGAATGGGGTATCCGAAAGGAGGAATAGGACATTAGTCGACATTGTTCGATCAATGATGAGTCAAGCTGAATTGCCACTTTACTTTTGGAGTTATGCACTAGAAGCTGCGGCTTACACACTAAATAATGTTCCATCCAAATCCGTAGACAAAACGCCTTATGAGCTATGGAGTGGTAAAACACCTAAGCTCAATTTTTCTCAATTTTTGGGGTTGTGAGGCCTACGTCAAGAGATTGATGTCGATTAAACTTCAACCAAAAGCGGATAAGTGCTTCTTTATAGGTTATCCTCGTGAGACAAGAGGATACTACTTTTGGCATATAACCTCCATTCACGTGATTGTAGAGAGGGATGTCGTATTTCTAGAAAAAGAATTTCTGGAAAGAATAAAAGTAGTGGGAGTAGAGTTGTGCTTGAGGAGACTCAAGATACTCTACAAGATCATGATATAAATGATGATATTCAAGATCATGAAGGCCCAACCGAGATTCCTTTGGTTAGTGGGAGCGTGAGTGAGAGACCTTCGTAAGAAATTGTGAGAGAAACTCAGTCCTCCCCACCTAGTGTACGTTCGAGAATCGAACACGAACCAATTCCATAAGAAATTGTGGAAGAAGTTCGAGAAGTACACATAGAACCAAAAGAACTTAGAAGGTCAACGAGGGAAAGGAAGAAACCCGATATGTATTTGGGACTTCATGAAATCATGGTACTAGATACCTATGATCCATCGACCTTTCAAGAAGCAATGGAAAGAAAGGACTCCAAACTATGACTCAAGGCCATGGAATCCGAAATAGAATCCATGTATGATAATCAAGTGTGGAACTTGGTTGACCTTCCTCAAGGGAAAAAGAGCATTCAAAATAAATGGGTTTTCAAGAGGAAGATGGTCATGGATGGGAACTTGACAACCTACAAGGCGAGGCTTATAGCAAAAGGTTTCACTCAAGTTCAAGGAATTGACTATGATGAAACTTGTTCACCGGTTGCCATGTTCAAGTCTATTCGGATTATGCTCGTTATTGCCGCATTTCATGATTATGAGATATGACAAATGGATGTCAAAACGGCGTTCCTTAATGGGAACTTGGAGGAGGATGTGTACATGGTACAACCTCAAGGTTTGGAAGATCCAAAGAATAGCGAGAAAGTATGCAAGCTTCAAAGATCCATTTATGGATTGAAGCAAGCATCAAGGAGTTGGAACAAACGCTTTCACGAAGAAGTCAAAAAGATTCACTTCGTCCAAAGTAAGGAAGAACCTTGTATATACAAGAAGGTTATTGGGAGCCACATAGTGTTCTTGATCTTATATGTCGATGACATACTCCTCATGGGAAATCATATACCTTTGCTTGAGCAAACGAGAAGTTTATTGAAATCTGCATTTTCGATGAAAGATATGGGTAAGGCTCAATACATCTTGGGAATCAAGATATATAGACATAGATCTCGTAGACTCATTGGCCTAAGTCAACTACATACATTGACAAGGTCTTGGAAAGGTTCAGCATGAACAACTCCAAAAAAGGCAGTGTGCCAATGAGTATGGGTGTGCAACTCAAGAAGTCTCAACGTGCTGAATCACGTAAAGACTTGGAGTACATGAAAGATATCCCTTATGCTTCGGCAATAGAATCGATCATGTACACGATGACTTGCACAAGACCCGATGTCTCGTCTGCTCTAAGCGTGACAAGTCGTCACCAATCCAACGCAGGTCATGAGCATTGGACTGCGGTCAAGAATATTCTGAGGTACCTTAACCGGACCAAAGATAAGTTTCTTGTTTATGGAGGACAAAGGGAATTAATATCCGAGGGCTATTCGGATGTGAGTTTCATGAGTGATCCCGACGATAGAAGGTCACAATCAGGATATGTCTACCTTCTAAATGGTGGAGCTGTGAGTTGGCATAGTTGGAAGCAAAGCACTACGGCCGACTCAACCACCGCTTCCGAAGTAATGGGTGTCGCTGAAGCGAGCAAGGAAGGAGTGTGGATTAAGAAGTTCCTTGAAGAGCTTGGAGTAGTTCCCTCGAACGAGGGACCAGTAGAGCTATTTTGCGATAATAGTGCATCTATCTCGCAAATCAAGGATCCCAAATCACACCACAAAGTGAAGTACATGGGTCACACATGACTTGATCGACGAGGGCAAAATAAATCTGTTATGGGTGGACACAAACAACAACACATCTGATCCATTCACCAAACCCTTATCCCAAGCCAAGGGCGAAATGCATTTCGAGTCCATGGGTTTGAGGAACCATGTGGATTGGCTTGATGAGTGATTAGAGAGGGTTACCCTAGTTATTATTGTTTTATACATTGAGAATGTATGTGAGAGAAAACTTTGATAACAAGTGGGAGATTGAAAGGAATGTGTTCTAAAAGTTTTACTTTTATATGTCAATTATTATGAATTGAATGTACAAACATTTTGTTCATTGATTATAATATTCATCTTTTGGAAGTGTTAAGGAAGAGGCGATTGGTCCTTAACCGTAGAGCTCTAAAAGATAATGGTTTACATAAATCAAAAGTTATTCACAATCATGGTAGTTAACATGGAACATTAATTACCGAGATAAGATTGTCGTGTTGGTCATCGATTGTTGTAGCTCTACAAATAATTGACGACACGAGTATATAAAAGAGGAAAAAATTACTTTTATATATTGAATAGACCTAACAAGTAAAACATTATGGAATTGTGTTTCCTGTCATTAAAGTTTTTACTGTGTCTTGGATCCTAAGATATGAGACTTATATCTTTTCAGTCAAGAAGTGTTTAATTTGATTATTGTCAAAAGCTACCAATGAGTGTAGTGATAACGACAATAGTTGGTTGAACATGACTTGTGCTGGAAAAGATAGCTAGTCAAACGATTATCATTGACCCTCTTAATTGAGTGATGATATTAGTGGGCCCCTTGATAAAGTAAAATTATAATGTGCACAATGTAACTTGAGTTAAGTTACATAGTTATAATAAGCTTAAAGAGATCAAGAAATGAATATAATACAAAGATGACACATTTCTACTTTGTATATATTCTTAATATCATGAGGCAATGGACGGACACAAGTGGTGCACTTGCATCACTAAATGGATCGTGTTTTGGTTTTGGTGGAACAAAGACATCTATGCTAATTGGGTAACTATAATGTGTAGCTAGATACCGCTTATAGTTTGTGATATTAGGTATTTAATATCGCTGCTAATTTGGCTTAGATCCTCGTATAGGTCACACTACAAAACTGGGAAACAAGAGGTTGATTTTAAGTTCATATGATGTGTCGGGTTTCATGTAAAATAGGACACATGTGGTCAATTAATTAAAATCAATATGTTATGAAAATTAACATAATTAGAATTATAATAAATTCATATGAGGTGTATATATTATGGGGTGTAATAATTAAATATTACATAGGATAATATTACATAAGATATGAATTTGCTAAAACCCCCAAAATATCAAATTTTATTGGAAATAAATCCAAAATTTTACAAAGGTAAAATCAGGGTTAAACATGGTGAACCGTTCATGGTTCGGTCGACCGGGGCATCTTCGGATCGGTTAACCGAGTAGGGAACGGGTAAGCGCAATTGGTTGACCGAGATTACCCAGAGTGCCTGGACAATCGGGTTCGGTTAACCGATTTGAAACGGTCAACCGAGAAGTAGTATTTTCGGTAGACCGAAGGTGACCTGGTCATCCGATGACTATGTTCCAGGAGCGATTTTGGTGGGTCAAAGGTAGACCGATTACAAGACGTGGTTCGTCCGAATTCTTCTAGGGAATTTTTCTCATACGGATTCGGTCGACCGTCTAGCTCACGGTACACCGAACACGTGTTATAACCGAATGGTTCGGTTGACCGAATAATACTCGGTCTACCGAACAAGAATGATTCTGCCTGAATTATTAAGAGATTAATTATATCGTTGGTGGAATAATTCCAGATTTAATTAAAATGTTTTTGTGGGTGATTAAGTGGAATTTAGAGATTAATTTTAGGAGAGAAAAACAAGGGATCATGGCTAAATAATAGCTCTTGATAAGGATGTTTTGGGAGCCTATAAAAGGGCACCTATTCCTACTTGTTTTAAGACTAATGCAAAATTCTTTCTCTCATTAATCTCTCCCTAATCACCATGAAATTTCTCTTAGTAAAATTATGTTTGGAGATTAGAATCTCAGGAGCTTAAATAGGGGTAATTAGCTTGATTCTAAACCTTGTTAGAGATTGATTGGCTAGCTCCTTTCTCTCTAACCTTGTTTAGAGTTTGGTGAACACTCGGAGGCTATTCCGTGGACGATGCAGTGGGCAATGCGACTCCGGATCATCAAAAAGGTTTTAGAGAACCTTTAGGTATGATTCTATCTTTGTGGATTATTTTAATAAATGTAGGTTGCATGTTATTAGAATAAAACACAAATAGATGTACATAAAATTGCTGAAAATATGAAAACGATCTTGTATGATGTATTAAAAATTTAAAAAATATATACATACATGGGGACACAAAATCCTACAAAGTTCCCATCTTCATTTGTCAAAAGACATCAAATGGGAACCTCAAAAGTGGGTCAATGCACTTGGAAAGGGAACATGACACCACGCGGGACCAGAATACTCATGTTTGGGCCCCCCTCATAAAGAGCACAAGATGAAAGGAGAGGTTCATGAATTGTACGCAAAGGTGTCTCATGCAAAGGATAAAATTGAAAGAGCTTGAACCTCTCAAGAGTTTGGGAAACATGGGGCAACGGAAGAAGAGTTTCTCCCATTGCGGTGCTGAAGTTATGATCGTCAATCCAAACTCTCCAACCAACAGGCTGGTGGGTCGGAACGAGGTCATGAACCTCGTTAGGCATGTCCGACTCACCAGGCGAACAAAAAGTGGGTCTCTTACCCAAGGTATCCTCCAAGGAACTCCTAATACCCTCATTAGCAATGTAGTTGTTTGATGTTCCATCATTTCCAAGATGATCGGGAACAATAGTTAGAGGCAAACTCTCATCAAGTTGTTTGAAATTGAGGGTACTAGGGAGCTCTTGCTCCACCAGAGGTGAGTCCTTAAGAGGCACAAGATGAAGATCATGTGGCTCAAGGGCTACGGGGCAAAAGATACGACACAATTCTGTGCCGACTCATAATGAAATTGGTCCATGTTTTTATCAATAGGCCACAAATTGGCGGTCCCAGACCACTGAGTGACCAAAAAATTAAGAGTATCTTTCTTTCTTATTTCATCCACTAGCAGCCATCGATCGAGGGATATTCTGCTCGCCCTTAGCGGGAGATAGCTTCCTCCATCTTTGGGAAAGTTTGTTTCAAGGAATCAAGTATGCGGTCAACTATGAGGTCCAAGTCAGAGCTTGGGAAATTTTGGGGTTGGGTGTTGATGGGCTGAAAAAGAGTCCAATGATTTGAAGTGTAGTGTTGGTAGAATTATGGGTATTCGGGAGGAGGATACTAGGGTGAAAATGAAGTATAAGAATTTAAATAAGAATTGTCACCCCACGAATCCATCCCTCTCTGGTTGTACGCGGATGCGTAATGGTCATATTGAGCATTTTGGGAAAATATATGCTCATACTCAGGCCCTGGGGGAACATAAGGACATTCCCTGATAACATGACCACTCAACCCACAAGAGTCGCCCGATACGGCTACTGGAGCAACTGGTGCACTCATGTCATCTATCGCACACATGGAAGAGGCCAAAGTTTGTTGTCATGTCTCAGTTTGTTGACCAACATATGATCCGACATAACTAGATTGTGGTCTAGCAGTCGGTGCCTCTCTCATGTTACCCCAATATGAAGATTGCTCAGTACCACAATTAGGATTGTCCCAACCATACATGGTGTTAGTCTGAGCCACCCTAGGTTGCATGGGTCGGGAATAGTGACACGGTACAACTACTGGAGCCCCTGGTGCACTCATGTCTTCTACAACATGCATGAATAGGCTAAAGGTTCTTGCAATATCTCAGTTTGATGACCCACATATGATCCGACGTAACTAGATGGAGATCTAGTAGTCGGTGCCTCTCTCATACTACCCCAATATGCAGATTGCTCAGTCACACAATTAAGATTGTCCCAATCATACGGGGTGTTAGTCTGAGCCACCCCAGGTTGCATGGGTCTAGAATACCAGGAAGAATTGTCCTGGTCCCAACAATGATATGGATGGTCGCCCATGTAACTATCCATCTCAACAAAAAACTCTCGAGTCAACCACTCTCACCACCACGAGGCTAAACTCGCAAAAAGTGGTCGACACGACCCTAAAATGCTAACAGAGAGTGTAAAGGGGAGGAGACTAGAATGTAGAAGTAGGTGAGAAGAAGATGACTCAGAGGAGAAGGGAAGAATCCCTAAATCTAGTGTGGGTAATGGGATCAGGTAGAAGTCTAATCTAGCAAGCACGACTCAAACAATGTAAAGCAATGGGTCCTTAGGCTAGACGACGCCTAACTTCGAGGTCACTAGACTCGACACGCCTCACCTACCTACAACGAAGAGTAAAATGCCTAGCAAGTGATACCAGATCCGTAGATCCAGTATCTCCTACTATCGACAAGGTAGGCAACGCCGATCAGGCCTTGACGGTCTCAACTATATTACTCTCCTAGTGTGTCTGCAATCCTTAGGGTCAATGTAAACTTTCTTTTAGAATTAAGGCTTTGATTAAGAGTGATTTTTGGGGCCAAGGAAAGGGTGATGAAATCCCCCACCTTATCTTGTATGGGACAACCCTTCCTTAATAGTGTTTTGATCCTAAATCTAGCAATCAACGCTCCAATCAAAGGCTCAACTCACTCTTGTCCCGATGCACCTTACTAACTAATGCATGATCAAAACATGCGTGAATGAGAGATTTGGGTGCACGTACCTCACGCCAGCAATCAACAACAAAATGTAAAGCAAAGAAAAGACAAATGGATGCAAGGTCTACAAATGATGCATGACCTAGATGGCAAGAGGTCTAATCTTTTGCTTTGAGTTTTATGGTCCAAGTTGATTAAAGGGGATTGATTTTTAATTTGGAAGCAAACTAGAAGTCACAGCATGCAAAATAGTGCTCCCAGATAACTACAACGAACAAAACAACAACCAGAACAAAATTAAGAGAGATGGAGACTTACTAGGCCACAAATTGGCGGTCCCAGACCACTGAGTGGCGATCAGTTTTGTGTCTTTTGCTCTCAAATTACTTCAGTCGCTCCCCCTTGATCTGTAGAATGCCTGAAACACACAAAAACTAAAAATAAGAAAAACTAAAACCACTCGAATCGTCCAAACCAAAGTCTGGACAGAGCACCTCCCTGGCAACGGTGCCAAAAACTTGATTGATTCGTTTTATATTAAACCGCAAGTGCACGGCCGCATTGAAGCGGTGGAAAATTTGGGTCGATCCACAGGGAGGTGTGTCGACTTTTGGTTTGTGCGAAGGTGAGTGCGAAAGAAAGGAGAGAAAGGTTGGTTACACTAAATTACACTAAAATGCAAAAGGAAATGAAAGATAAGCAATAAAAGTAAACCCCAAAGGGGGTAGAGAAATAATGTGAATATAAAGATGTGTGTGTGTTCAATTATACTCCTCACAACATGTAGTGCATGAAATCATAAAACTAAATCCAACTTTGCATCCAGATGAAATAAGATAAGATCATATCATTAAAACATACAAGACAATAATTGGAACGAGCTAAATGAACTCATGTATAACGACTAGACTCTACTATGCCTCCACATGAAATAAGACAACCCAATATCATTAAAACATACAAGGCATTAACCAAGGTAAAGGCAACAAGAGTACATACACTACGAACTGTGTTTCCAATATTAATTCCATCCATATCCTCACCTTATCATTCCCCATAAAATAGGTCCACTAATCTAAGCATAAGCTAAGCTTCATTCAAGAGCATTAGCATATCAAAGATAAGAGTGAAATCCCATTAGATGGTTATGGAAATCATATAAGGCTCAAGGGATTAAGATAACACACACCTAATACACTACATGATCATATCACATATTTCTCCACACCCAAATAGGAATGAAACTACTCACTACTCATTACACTAACTACATTAACAAAATGAAAAATTATACTGAAAGGAAATTCAACTAAGCAAGAAAGGAATTTAAAGAAACTAATTGAAATGAACATAAAACTAAAGAAACATTCAAAAATTAAAATACAAGATTAAAACAAACTAAGAACAATTATTTTATTAACAATGACTCACATTGAAGGTAGCATTATTCTCCACCTTGAGTTTTGCTTCAAGGCTTACTCCAAGTATAGATAATGCCACCAAGCAATGGGTAGTTTACAATAGAAGGTGAAGAGTTCTATTTATAGCCATAGAAAAAGGTAATCCAGGACAATCCCCCGGTATGGGACTAAAAAATACCAGAAATACAATAAACACACTCTAATACACATGCCCACCAAAACTTAGTGGATTCAGAGCCAAACAGACCTCTAATTAGCGGTCTATCGGTTCTGGATCCATCTCGAATTTGTTGTGGGCTTTTCTGGATGTATTTGTTGGTCCTTGATGCATATACTTCGTTTATTGGAGCTCCGACCTGAATTGAATTGCCAAAATACTCCCCATGATGGTGTGGAGTTTTCTGGTTTGCTCTTTGGTCCTTCGGTCTTACGTTCAGGTCCTTCTCCCTTGCATCTTAGTCCCCAGGTCTCACAACTCAGTCCTGTTTCCCTGCTCTTGGGTCCTTTTATGCTTCATCTCTTCAAACCTATTTATTTCTGAAATTCAAACATAAAACTTGTCACGTAGCATTGCTTAGGTGTAAGATAATGGATATAAGATACAAATATAAGCATGAAATGATATAAATCATTGCTCATCGGACAAAACCCTCCAACCAATAGGTGGGTGCATGATTGACATCATTTCATGCTCATATTTGTATCTTATATCCATTATCTTACAACTAAGCAATGCTACGTGACGAGTTTTATGTTTAGTTTTCAGGAATAAAGAGGTTTGAAGAAAAGAGCCATGAAAGGACCCAAAAGTAGGAAAAAAGACTTAATTGTGAGACCTAGGGACTGAGATGCAATGGAGAACGACCTGATCGTAAGACCGAAGGACCTAAGAGCAAAACAGGAAACTCCACACCATCATGGGGAGTATTTTGGCAATTCAATTCGGGTCGGAGCTCCAACAGACCAAGTAGATGCATCCAAGACCAAGAAACACTTCCAGCAAAGCCCAACAGAAAACCCAGACGGATCTGGGCTTTATAGGCCGCCAATTGGCGGTCTGGATCATGCCAGATCCGCCCAAACGTCTCCTGGACTTGTATTAATGTTCATTTAGGCTATTTTTGGTATTGGTTTAGTCCCACATCGGGGGATTGTCCCGGATTAGCTTTTTCCATGCTTATAAATAGAACTCTTCACCTCCCATTGTATCGATCTCTCTCTTTGGTGGCATCTTCCCTACTAAGAGTGAAGCCTTGAAGCAAAACTCTGGTGGAGGAAGAGCTTCTTGTAATTAGAGTGAGTTAATAATAGATGTTTTCTTTAGCTTGTTAATTCTTGCTTAGTTGATTTCCTTTTATGTGTTTGCTTTGTTGCTTGTTTTGTTTTATGCTTCTTTAATATTTCTTGCTTGATTAGTATAGTTTCATTTCAGTATAATGCTTCATTTTATTAGAGTAGTTAGTTTAAATTTGTGTGAGTAGTTCCATCCCCATTGGGGGGGGGGGGGTGGAGAAATATGTGATATAATCATGTAGTGTATTAAGTGTGTGTTATCTTTATCCCTTGAGCTTTATATGATTTCCATAACCATCTAATGGGTTTTCACCCTTATCTTTGATATGCTAATGCTCTTGAATGAAGCCTAGCTTATGCTTTGATTAGTGGACCTATTCTATGGGAAATGATAAGGTTAGGATATGGATAAAGTTAATATTGGAAACACAATTTGTAGTGTATGTGCTCTTGTTGCCTTTACCTTAGCTAATGTCTTGTATGTTTTAATGATGTAGTCTTATCTTAATTCATGTTGAGGCAAAATTTGATGTAGTTTTTATGATTTCATGCACTACATGTTGTGAGATGCTTAATGAACACACACACACACACACACTTCTTTATGTTCACATTATTTCTCTACCCCTTTGGGGTTTAGTTTTCTTGCTTTTCTTCCATTTCCATTTGCACCTTAGTGTAGTTTAGTGTAACCAACCTTTCTCTCCTTCTTTTTACCTCTCGCCTTCGAACAAACCAATCGTCGACACACCTCCCAGTGGACGACCCGTATTTGCCACCGCTTCAACGCTGTCGTGCACTTGCGGTTAATATAAAAGGATCAATAAAGTTTTTGGCGCCGTTGCCGGGGAGGTGCTCTGTCCAGACGTTGGTTTGGACGATTCGAGGGGTTTTTAATTTTTTGTTTCCAGTTTTCTTAGTTTCAGGGAACCATCAGATCAAGGGGAGTCTACTGGACAAATTTGAGGAATAGAGGACCTAAACGGACCGCCAATTGGCGGCCTGGTGAGGGTGTTTGGCTCTTAAATTTTTTCTGGTAGTTCATTCTGTAATTTGTGTTATCTGGGAGCCCTATTTTGCATGCTATGACTTCTCGTTTGCTCCCAGATCATTAATCACTCCCCCATTAATCAACTTGGCCCTAAAATCCAAAGCAAAAGACTAGACATTCTTACTTGTTTAGGTCACGCATCATGTATTGACTTAGGCATATAGTTGTCTTTTCTTTTAGCTTTATTTTCAGTTGTTGAGTGCTGGCGTGAGGTACGCAATTTCCTACACTCATTCATTCATCTCGTATGCTCATGCATTAGTTAGTAGGAATTGCATCAGGACAAGAGTGAGCGAGCGTTTGATTGGAGCGATTGATTGCTAGACTTAGGATCAAAACGCTACTAAGGAGGGGTTGTCCCATAAAAGAAAAGGTGGGGGATTTCATCACCCTTTCCTTGGCCCCTAAAATCACTCTTAATAAAGCCTTAACGAAAAGCAAGTAGACATTGGCCCTTGGATTGCGGGCGCACTAGGAGAGTAATCTAGTTGAGACCGTCATGACCTGATTGGCGTTGCCTACCTTGTCGATAGTAGGAGATACTGGATCTCCGGATCTGGTATCACTTGCTGGGCATTGTGGTCCTCATTGTAGGGAGGTGAGACGTGTCGAGGCTAGTGACCTCGAAGTTAGGCGTCGTCTAGCCTAAGGACCCATTGCCTTACATTGTTTGAGTCGTGCTTGCTAGTTAGGCTTCTTCCTGATCCCTCTACCCACGCTAGCTCTAGGGATTCTTCCCTCCTCACCTGAGTCCTCTCCTCATCTATTCTCTACGTATAGTCCCCTCCTCTAGTACACCTTCTGTTGAGTGTTTGTTAGAGTCGAGTCGAGCATTTTATGCGAGGCTGGGCTCATTTTGGTGAGAGCGCTCGACTTGAGAGAGTGCATTCTTCTGAGATGGACGGTCTTGGTGATCGACCATCTCCGCCTCGTGCTCCTTTGGAGCAAGAGGCCGAGTCGTCTCATGGTGGCGAGGGAGACCGGGTTCCATACATGGAGTACCACGGTCCGCTCCCACCACCACATAGACCTCCTTCTCCTCCTCCTCTGTCTCGAGAGGAAGGGAGATTCGGTCAGGATTGAGTTCTTGGTGCACCACCACCTTTAGCTCGACATGATAAACCGATGACTTTGTGGGAACGGACCCATCCTGTTCGGGCCGCGCAACCTTCTTGCATAGTTGTTCCCCCTGCTCGCGGGAACAACTATGAGTTGAAACCTCAATATGTGAGCATGCTTCCAACCTTTACTGCCAATAAGGAGGATCCATATATCTTTATACGCAAATTCGAGGAAGTATGCTTCATGTTCAAGCTTCAACAGTTTGACGAGGATTCAGTCCGGTTGAGGATGATTTCTTTCGCATTGAAGGATAATGCGAAGAAATGGATGTATAGCCTCCCGACAAGCTTGATTCGGTCTTGGAATGACTTTGTGGCCGTCTTTCTGAAGAGATTTTTCCCTCAAAGGAAAACTCAACAGATACGGCACCAGATATATCAAATGTATCAGACCGAGATCGAATCTTTTCATGGTTTCTTTGAGAGGTTCAATGACCTTCTCCAGCAATGCCCTCATCATGGACTTGAGCTATGGCAGCTATGCCAGATTGGTTATGAGGACATCAACTACAACACCCGCACATTGTTGGAGTTGATGTGTCAGGGTGACTTCCAAATGAAACCCATCGAGGAGGCATGGGACACTTTTGAGTCTATGGCTGAGCGTACCCTCGAGTGGGACACCATGAGAGAGCCACCAGCCGCCAGGTCTTCTGGTCGAGCTAAATCATATCATGTTGAGTCGACTATCGCGTCTGAGGCGAAAATGGTTGCTCTCATGCGTAGGATAGAGAGTTTGGAGATGGACCGAGCTCCTGTAGCTCAGGTCGCTACTCCCGGGTGTACTAGGTGTGGACTGTCGGGACATGATGACTTGGAGTGCGCTTACGCTCCAAGGGATACTGAGCATGCAAATGCGATGTATCAACAAAGACCCCAAAACGACCCGTACAATCATTCCTACAACCCGGGATGGCGTAACCATCCTAACTTCTCTTGGGGGTCTAGTGGAGGCCACGGTCAGAGCTCGCACGCTCAATGATTGACATCATTTCATGCTCATATTTGTATCTTATATCCATTATCTTTCACCTAAATAATGCTATGTTACGAGTTTTATGTTTAGTTTTCAGGAATAAATAGGTTTGAAGAGATGAAGCATAAAAGGACCCAAAAGCTGGGAAAAAGGACTGAATTGTGAGACCTGTGGACCAAGATGCAAGGAAGAAGGACCTGAATGCAAGACCGAAGGACCTAAGAGCAAAACAGAATACTCCTCACCATCATGGGGAGTATTTTGGCAATTCTATTCGGGTCGGAGCTCCAACATGCAAAATAGATGCATCAAATACCAACAAAGCCTTCCAGAAAAGCCCACAAGAAATTCCAGAGCGATCCGGACACTGTAGACCGCTAATTAGCGGTCCAAGACCGCTAATTGGCGGTCACTTTTGGCCCAAATGCGCTCAAATTTCTCCTGGACTTGTATTAATGTTCGTTTAGGCTATTTTTGGTGTTTGTTTAGTCCCACATCGGGGGATTGTCCCGGTTTGCCTTTTTCCATGGCTATAAATAGAACTCTTCACCTTCCATTGTAATCACTCCATATTTTAAGTGGCTATTCTTCCTACTAGAAGTGAGGCCTTGAAGCACACACTAAAGTAGGAGGATGCTACTTTTAATGTGAGTCATTTTATCAATAAAGTTTTATGTTTCTTTCATTGTTTGTTTTATGCTTCTTTTATTGTTTGTGCATGTTTTAGTTTAATCGTCTTTTAATTCTAGCTTAGTTTTAATATGCTTTCTTTCCATAGTTTAATAAGTAGTGTAATGTTTAGTGAGTAGTTCCATCCCCTTTGTGGGGTGGAGTAGATGTACATACATGTATTAGAGAATGGGATGAATGCTTTAATTTCAATGTGTTGATTAAACATGAATGTATGCTTGCTTGTTTAGGATAGAATTTACAACTTGATGAGTTTTGCCAAAATGATTAGACACCTCTCATGCTTGTTTAGGTTCTGAAATAAACACCTTGCATATGTAAATGTTAATCAACTAAGTTGGTGAATAGATTGATAGGTTTTGCCATAACATTTAGACACTTCCTATGCTTGATAAACACCACCTTCATGTGCTTAAAGAATGTATTTTACACCCACCTCTTTGCTTGTGTGCACTCACTCCACCCCTTAGGGGTTTTCCATTCCTGAAATTCCAGCACTTCTATTTTGTTCTTAGCTTAGTTTTTATTTGATCGTTTATTTCTTTGTTTCGCATTTCGTACTTCTTAGAGTAGTTTAGTGTAGGTTAGCATAAACATCTTTCTCCCCCTATTTTTTGCCACTTGATTTCTGATAAACAAGAGCCTGCTCACCTCCCTGAGGACGACCCGTACTTGCCACCGCTTCATCGCGGCCGTGCACTTGCGGTAGAAATATAAAACGTTCAACAAGTTTTTGGCGCCGTTGCCGGGGAGGTGCCAGTCCAGACTCTTGTTTGGACGATTAGAGTGGATTTAATTTGTGTGTTGTAGTTTTTCTTTGTTTCAGGAGACTGGGAATAGCAAGTGGAGGCTACTGAAGAAATTTCCAGACGACCTGAGCACTTCAGACCGCCAATCAGCGGTCTTAGACCGCTAATCAGCGGTCTGGTGAGCTCTGTTCATCTTTTAATTTCTTGCTGTTGTTGCTCTAAATGATCTAGTTATCTGGGACTCAATTTGGCATGTTTTGACTTATAGTTCGTTCCCAGATCAATAATCAAACCTCCTTTAAGCAACTTGGACCCTAAAACTCAAAGCAAAAGATTAGGCATTCATTTTTGTTTAGGTCATGCATCATGTATGTGACTTAGGCATTTAGATTGTTTTTTTATCTTAGCTTTATTTTCTGTTGCTGAGAGCTGGCGTGAGGTACGCACCTTCTACTCTCATTCATGCATTTCATATGAACATGCATTAGTTAGTAGGAAGTGCATTGCAACAAGTGTGAGTTGAGCGTTGTTTGGAGAGTTGATTGCTAGATTTAGGACTCCAAAACGCTACTAAGGAGGGGTTGTCCCGTAAAAGATAAGGTGGGGGATTTCATCACCCTTTCCTTCGCCCCAAAAACCACACTAATCAAGAGCCTAATTTTAAAATCAAGTAGACATTGGCCCTAAGGATCTTGGACGCATTAGGAGAGTGATTCGGTCCCGACCGTCATGACCTGATCGGCGTTGCCCACTTTGTCGATAGTAGGAGAGACGAGATCCCCGGATCTTGGCTCACTTGCTGGGCTTTGTGGTCCTCGTTGTAGGGAGGTGAGGCGTGTTGAGGCCGTGTGACCTCGCAGTTAGGCGTCGTCTAGCTGTAAGGACCTATAACGACCTTAGGATTGTTTGAGCCTTGTTTGCTTGTGTGCTTCTACCTGTACCCATCCGCCGTAGCCTAAGGACTTCTTCCCTTCTCTCCTGAGTCATTCTTTCTCTCCTGTGTTCCCTCGTCTTCTCTTCTACGTACATTCTTCATTTGAAAAAAAAAGAAAAAAAAAGAAAAGAAAAAAAAAAAGAGTTGTGGTTTGTGTGTGCACCTTTGTGCATGCTTTCGTGGACACGAGACGAGAGTGGTCGTTTGACGAGGAGCGTTGTCAATCCGGCTTGGGTCATCGATTTCTCGACACCTTCCTCCTCTCGTGTCGCACGTAGTTCGGGTCCAATGGCTGCTAATTTCCGTGAGGAGGAGCAGTTGCTGGACCCACCTATTCGACCAGTGCTTCCAGTTGTCGTTCCCATACCTCTACGTGATCGATGCTACCCGAGCCGTACAGCTCTACCCTCATGCATCGTATTGCCAGAGGCTAATGGGAACCATTTTGAGGTTAAGCCTCAGTTTATCTCCATGCTCCCTCATTTCACTGGGAAAGGTGACCCCTATATCTTTCTCAGGGAATTTGAGGAGGTCTGTGCTATGTTCAAGCTGCAACAACTTAGCACAGACTCCATCCATCTTAGGCTCGTTCCTTTTGCACTAAAGGATGACGCCAAGAAGTGGTTGTACAGCAACCAGGCGAATTCGTTTAGGACTTGGGATGAGTTTCAATCTGCATTCCTCAAGAAGTACTTTCCTAATCATCGGACTCAAAAATTGAGGAACGAAATCAATTCGTTCTATCAACATGAGACCGAACCATTTCATGCATATCTTGAGAGGTTCAAAGAGCTACTATCCTCGTGCCCTCACCATGGCATTGAGTTGTGGCGTCTTTGTCAGATTGTGTATGAGGGTCTTCACATCCCGTCCAGAACGCTCCTTGAGTCCATGTGTCAAGGAGAGTTCTTGGGAAAGGATGAAAGGGAGGCATGGGCCTTCCTAGAAGACGTCGCTGAGAAAACCATGCAGTGGGAGAGTGTGAGGGAACCACCTGCATCATCTAGTATAGGAGTGAGGATCGCGAATGCAAACTCAACTAGATCGGGTTCCGCATTTGCTATCGATACCACTACGGCCACCGAGGCACCGCATGACGGTCTTAATGCGCCGTATGGATTCGATTGAGCTCCAAAACCAACAAAGTGCACCTCACATGTCCACATCTGGTCCAGTTCCTTGTCATTCATGTGGTAGGATAGGTCATGTAGAAAGCGAGTGTGAGTCCATTCCTCCTGAGATGGAGCGTGTCAACGCCGTCTATGATAGAGCCAGGAATGACCCATACTCATCATCTTATAATCCTGGATGGAGGAACCACCCCAATTTTTCATGGAACCAAACTAATGCCCCGGGTGGTCCTTCAAACTCCTCTAGACCACCTTACCAATCACACCAACCTCCCATGCAGGCGCATTCCTATCAGCCACCCCAAGCACAAACGATCAATCAATCGGGTTTCCCAAATTCCAATAATATGGAAACCCGATTCAATTCGCTTGAGACCTTGACTCGTGGACTTGAAAACTCAATGAAAAATTTTATGTCTACCACAAGTCAAGTTCTCACTTCAAATCAGCAGACCATAAAATCTTTAGAGCTTCAGATGGGCCAATTGACTCAGTCTGTCCATGAAAGAGAGAGATGGTCTTTTCCTAGCCAGCCTGAGGGTAACCCCCGTGTGTACCAGCAACAACACATGCAAAATGAGAATGTGGTTCCTCGGGGGAGGCAAGTGAACCATGTGGAGGAACCTGTTCACCATGTCAATTCCATTGTGACCTTAAGGAATGGAAAACAGGTTGACAATCACGTTTCCTTGCCACACCCACCACCATCTATGCAGCCCCTCAGTGGGAATGGTGGTGAAGAAGAAGCTGAGGGTGAGGGTAATACACCAAAGCTTTCTTCTCAGGCACAGCAGAAAACCTACCTGCCAAAAGCTCCTTATCCAAGTAGGTTAAACAAAAAGCAGAGTGACAACATGGACAAGATATTAGAGGTATTTAAGCAAGTGAAGGTTAACATCCCCTTGTTGGATGTCATCCAACAAATACCTCAATATGCCAAAGTGTTGAGGGATCTCTGCACAACCAAGAGGAAGACCAATGTTCCTAAGAAAGCATTCTTGGCTGCAAATATCAGCTCACTTTTGTCCAATCCTACCTACACAAAATACAAGGACCCGGGGTGTCCTACTATTCAGTGTACGATAGGGGACACTAGATTGAGCAATGTTTTGCTTGATTTAGGATCAGCGGTCAACCTCCTCCCATTCTCTGTTTATCAACAGTTGAACTTGGGAGAATTGAAACCAACTAAGATCACCCTCCAACTGGCGGATAGATCCATTCGTATTCCCATGGGGATTATCGAGGACGTGCTTATCAAAGTTGGAGATTTTATATTTCCAGTCGATTTTGTTGTCCTCGATACCAATCCTGTTGCGAACACCCACTCTCAAATACCTTTGATTTTGGGTAGACCATTTCTGGCAACCTCCAATGCCTTGATTAATTGTAGAAATGGTCTCATGAAGCTCTCATTCGGTAACATGAGTGCCGAGTTTCATGTGTTCAACTCTGGTAGGCAACAGGAACCCATGGATGAACCTTTAAATCTCAATCTCATCCGCCAATTGGAGAAAGCACCACAAAATCAACGAACACCTCTAACACCAATGCAACCCGTTGAGAATGTTTGTAGGCTCAGCGAAGACTCATTGCCTGTCTTTGCAATGCAACAGAGTGAGCTGGCCTCAAACATGAATGTCCAAAGGGAGTGTTCGTTGCATGATTCAGTTGAGAGTACTAGTGAGAGTGAGACACCTCACCATATGCCTATACCAGAAGGTGTCTCTACCTCATGTCCCATGGCCATTGAGCCATTGGAGCTTCATATTGACTCCAACAAGGACCCACCTATGACCGAGCTGATGCTTGATGATCTAAATGATGGTGGGAGGTCCTTGTTGGATGACTTGGGGAGAAGCCCCATTCTTAGTGATGCAAGCATGTTGCATCCATCGAATGAGCCTGAGGAACTCATTCCGATGCACCCGCCTATTGGTTGGAGGGTTTTCTTCGATGAGCAATTAAACCCTAGTGAGGCAACACAACTTCATTCTTTGTTGCCCACACCCAACCAATATCATGAGGGGTTCGAGCCTTTCAGTTTTGACCTTTCACCCCTCATGATGCATTGCATACATTGCATCATATGTCTTTCATTTAGATTACTTTTATATCAATAAATGCTACTAAGGTATGTGTTTAGTCTTATTTACATAATACAGGGACCTGAATGCAAATTACCCACATCCCGAGCATAAACGCGTACAAAAGACTCGTTTCTATCATAAAGACCAAGTTCAAGTTTATCGGGTTTCAAATGGAAATGTATCCAAGCATAAAAGCATTCAAGACCTAATTACGAAAAGAACAAGGACTTAAGCACAAAAGTAGCCGGGGACTTAATTGCAAAAAGTCAATGACCTAATTGCAAATCACGAGTAGCTTTTATTATTATGGAGAAAATATAAAGAAAAATCAATGTGGATCTCCAAATATATGAAGAAATTAATTCGGATCTCCAAAGATATGCAAGAATCAATCCAGACGCGCAAATGACATTGAAATCATACCATAAACACACAGGAAAAATCCGGGTCGATTCGGAGCCAAAAAGGTGGCGATTCCGCCGCACCTCAAGAGCAAATTGCGGCGAATCCGCCGCACCAAATTAGATTAATGCTCTAAAAATTTTACCGGTTGCGTGTTGACGCGTGTACTTTCTTATTTCATGCTTAGGTCCCTTGTATCGGCTATAAATAGCCCCGAGAACGATGTTGTGAGGAGTTCTTCCTTTTGTTCCATAATTTAGCAATAAAATTCTGTTTCTTTTATTTTGTCTTTTTAGTTTTCTTTTGTAATCCCTCTAGGACCCCTTCTTCCTCCCTCTATGAGTTTCTAACTCTTTCCAAAGGGTGGGGGTGACGGATTTAGGGTGATGAGAAGAGAAAAAAGTTATTATTTTAATTTCGTATTAGTATGTTTTGATTACTTGAGTTTATGTTAAATCATTTATCATGTAATGCTTTATAACTAATGTGATTTATTATAAGTTTCAGAATTCTCTAATCTAAACCTTAAATTTAAACCTCCACCCAACGGAATTCACCATCTTTGTTCTTGTTTTAGTTTTAATTGTTCTTCCTTCTTGCTTTAGATAATTAAAATCCAAAAATCTCAAAACCCAATTATTTCTTCTCTCCTTCTTCTCCTTAATCGAAAATCACGAAAATAACAAATCTCTCCCTCCTTGTGTTCGACCCGTATTTGCCACGTCTTCATTGACACCGTGCACTTGCGGTAATAAATTTAATTCTCATCAAGTTTTTGGCGCCGTTGCCGGGGAGGCGACGCAGATTTTGTTGTTTTTGTATTTCGATTTTATCCTGTTTATCTTGTGCGCGATCTAAGTATTTGGATTTGTGTTTCAGGAGACAACAGAGTGCACGGCGAAATCCGAGCACCATTTGAGCTAAACGAGCGGCGAAATCGCCGCACCTGAAGAACAACTTGCGGCGAATCCGCCGCACACTTGGAGCTTCTGGGCTTCAACTTTTTCTGGGACACGACTCATCTCTGGGTGGACGCGTAAAGCTACTGAAATTTCGAGAGCGGGCGGCGAACCCGACTGAGCATTGCGTAGGTAACCTTCGTTGCCTTTTTCCTCGTAATTTCTAGTTTCAGAAAATTTCCTTTTATTAGAATTGCACGTGTTAAGCTTAAATTCCATAATTGGCAATATTTCAACTCTGACCTAAAATTCGCAAAATTAGAAAGACCTTAGTGCATGCATCATATAATGTTTTGTTTGCATTATTCTTGCTAAATTCTTGCAAATCAATTTCTGTTGAAGAGTGCTGGAGGCAAGGTACGTATCGCGGTTTTTAACGATTGCATTTAAGCATATAATTTAATTTGCATACAACCTTGCAATTGCCCCATTAAAAAGACCATTGTTTGACTATCTTTGTTAGATCTAAGTTAAACTATCTTAAGGGCAACTCCGTAGGAAAAGATACGGTGGGGATTTCATCACCCTTCCGTGGCCCACAAATCACAATCCTAAAGTGTCACCCAAGCCTTAAAATTTAAAATCAATTAGACATTGGCCCCTAAGGACTCGGACTCAATTAAGGAGAAGAATTGGTTTGACTTGCTATGACCTGAAGCTGATCGAATTCAATTTGGTGTCTAGGAAGTGTTTTTGTGTTGACGAAAGTCTTCCAAGCGAAGTGGTTGTCTAATTGGCACCGACTCTGTCGGAAGCGCCCCCACTAGCTATACACTACCTGGCCAATTTGGTTTGATTAGTGAGGGAGGTGAATCAAGCGAATCAATTCGACTCAACCAGTTAGGAGTCGTCTAGATTTAAGTGACACTAGGTCTAGGATTGTTTGAACCGTGCTTTCTTAGGAAATTTCTGACCAACCCTCTTTTCTATCTTTAGAGTTAAGTTTCCTTTCTCATCTGAGTCTTCTTTCTCTTCTCACCTAAATTCTCTAGATTAGGATTCCTTTCTCATCTTGCCCCATTCTATTGTTTGTTTCCCTTTTGAAAAAAAAACATAAAAAAAACGAAAATTAAAAAAAAAATTGTAATTAATTCTTGAAATTAAATTTGGAATTTAAATTTCGAATTTGAATTCAAAAATTGATTCAACCCGGTGCACTCAGATTTGGATTCGGGACTTGAGTAATCGACTCTCACGAGTTCATCTAGATTCCAGTCTGGAACTTAACCCCAATCCACCTGTTGCACCACCTCACCCGGATCCAATGGGTGAGAACGTAGTGGACCCGCCTGTTGCACAACCTATAACTCTGAGGGATCGATGCTATCCAGCGATGGCTGCTCAGCCATCGTGCATCGTTATGCCCACCATACTGGGTCGCGACTTCGAACTTAAGGCACAATACATGAGTATGTTGCCTAAGTTCACCTCTAGGGAAGATCCATATCTCTTCCTTAGAGAATTTGAGGAAATCTGCTCTCTTATGCAATACCAGCATATCCCTGAAGAGGCAGTGCGTCTGAAATTTGTGCCTCTGGCACTAAAAGACGACGCTAAGAAATGGCTATATAGTCTAGCCGAAAGATCTATTAGGAGTTGGGCTGAGTTTGTTCAAGTATTCCTGAAAAAATATTTTCCCAACCATAAGACTATGAGGATTAGGAATGAAATTGTTGCATTCGTTCAGTCTGAGAGCGAGCCGTTCTATTCCTATCTAGAAAGATTTAAGAGTGTACTGACCCAATGCCCTCATCATGGAATTCCAAGATGGCAATTATGCCAAATTATTTATGAGGGATTGACACCCACATCTAGAGTTATGGTAGAATCCGTAAGCCAAGGGAATTTTATGTCAAAAATGAAAATGATGCCTGGACTTTTCTCGAGGAATTAGCTGAAAATAGTATGCAATGGGACAATGCTAGAACACCGCTTAACCCGAGTATTGGATCTAGAATAGCAAGTCAACCCAAACCATGTGTCTTAGCTGTTGATGCCAACATAGCGGCTGAAGCAAAACTAGCTACCCTTATGCGCAGAATGGAAAGTTTAGAGCTGCAAGCCCAAAATCGAGTGAATCAAGCCTCAACTATCCCGTGCTCTAGATGTGGTCAGACTGGTCATGTAATGGAGGATTGTGCGGAATGGGACCAAGTTAATGCCATGTATAACCATGCTAGAAATGACCCATACGCATCAACCTATAACTCGGGATGGCGTAATAATTCCAATTTCTCATCAAACCTACAAGGTCAACCTCCTAGACAACAACCAAACCCGTATAACCAAAATAATACATCATCTGGGTTTAGTAACAATAACGATCATGAGGTTAGGTTGACAAGCTTGGAAAATTTGATGGAAACTTTTATACAAACAACCAACCAGACCTTCCAAAGGCTAGAGACACAAGTCAGTCAACTAGCACAAATAGTAGGTGAAAGAGAAAAGGGTCGATTTCCAAGTCAACCTGAGGTGAACCCTAGATCTAATAATTCATATCAATCATATCAAGCACCTTCAGGAAATAACAACCCTAGACCGGTTCAAATGGTTAATGAAGAAGGACCGTTCCAACAAATAAATGTTGTAGTATCATTACGGTCTGGAAGACAGATTGATAATAATGTGGTAAATCCTAGAACGTCTAATCAATCTAGCCATCAAACTGCCACATATGACCTAACCATTGAACCCGACGTCCAATCTGAAACGCCCACCCCACCTACTCAATCTGAACCAGTAGCTCAACCTGAACCTGAGCGAGTCTATGTCCCTAAAGCCCCATTTCCCAATAGACTCAAAAAGAACTCAAGTGCACAAATAGAGAAAATCTTGGAAGTATTTAAGCAAGTTAAGGTGAACATTCCACTCTTAGACATGATTCAACAAATACCTGCTTATGCTAAATTCTTAAAAGATTTGTGCACTAAAAAGAGAAAAACAAATGTACCAAAGAAGGCATTCTTAACTGCAAACATAAGTTCTATTTTGTCCAACACATCTCCCATAAAATATAAGGATCCTGGATGTCCCACAATTTCATGTGCAATAGGAGATACTTTTATCAACAAAGCCCTTCTAGACCTTGGTGCTAGTGTTAACCTACTCCCATTCTCTGTCTACGAACAACTCAACCTTGGTCCATTAAAACCCTCTAAGACAACCCTTCAATTTGCTGATTGCTCTACTAAGAAACCAAGAGGTATAGTCGAGGACGTTTTGATCAAGGTGGGTGACTTCATTTACCCAGTGGATTTTGTCGTACTAGATACCGCACCTGTTGTAGATCCTAAGAGACAAATCCCTATAATACTAGGCAGACCCTTTTTAGCCACTTCTGAAGCTTTGATAAATTGCCGAAATGGGCTCATGCAACTATCTTTTGGAAACTTAAAAGCTGAATTTAATATCTTTCATGTGGATAATGAACCAGAAATAGTATGCAATCAAAGTGATGTTGTGATGAGATCACGTATCTATAAGATTTCTGAATCAAATAAATCATCACAAAATCAAAAATCAAATGAGAAAAGGGGGAGTAATTCATCTACACACCCACCGTCACTCGAGCAAATAAGAGAACCAATTTATGTGAGGGGTGTGGAACCTGTAACTCGGGATGCTCATTGCAACATGAGGAACAATTCAACTGGATACATGCACCAATATGGTGTCATTCAATCCAGTTCTGACTATGGTTGACTTTGAGCAAATTCCATCCTTCCACCGCAATTCACCAAGGTAATAAGTGCATTTGCTTTATATTTGCATACATTGAGGACAATGCATGATTTAGGTGTGGGGGGGGGGGGGGTGTTTATGTATATATTTATCTATATATTCTGTCTTTTATTTTAAAAAAAAAGAAAAAAATTAATGTTTCATGACATAGCTTAAGATTGAACTGCTAAAACCCGTGTACAAATTGCATTGAGTTTTTGTTCCTTATTATATAGTTCTGCTTGTAGAAATTGTGACATAAATCTAAGTTCCAAAGAAATAACCCATTGCCATTTAAGACATGTATGCACTTAAATTGAATGAATCAAATCTTTGAAGTGGTTGATAAAAAGCAGAGGTTGAGGAAAATATACCGGGAAGTGTGGACTTCTAATAGCAATTAAGCCTTGAGGAAAATAAAAATAAAAATAAAGGAATAAAGTGAAGAAAACACATTTTGCAAAATGATTACAAAAGCTCAAGCCTTTGAGTCACTGGTCCGTAGGGGTATCTTGAAACCCGGTAACTTGAGTTTACCAGCTTGGGATTATCGACCAAACTCGCTACACGAATGCAAAAGGGTAAAAGTGTCAAAAAGCAAATGTGTTGAATCACGGAAGAAAAGAAAAGAAAAAAAAAATAATACTCAAGGCCCAAAGCTAAAAGAATGATCCATGCCATGGTTGATCCGAATGATACTTCACCACCAAAGGAGGCGTGCAAAATAATTCAAGTGATAAACATGTGTAGAAGGGTTAGTGGTGTGAATGTTGGAGGAACAAAGACCAAGTCATATTTTTAATGAGTTAGATTTATATAATGAGCATGCAAGAATTCTCAGTGAGATGTATAAGGTTGAGGTAGGGATATTGAGAATTATTAATGAAATGTTGATTCAGGATTTTGTGGGTATATCCGCTGAAAACCCTCAGGAGACAACACTCCTCCCCCTTGGCAACAAGGAGGTTTAACGGCTTGTTGCACATGCTAAGTGCAACCGTGATTCCTACGAAAGTGAGTTAGGATTTCCCTGTTTTTATTTTTCTTATATTCTGTTTTGCTAGGGACTAGCAAAATCTAGGTGTGGGGGTATTTGATGCATTGCATACATTGCATCATATGTCTTTCATTTAGATTACTTTTATATCAATAAATGCTACTAAGGTATGTGTTTAGTCTTATTTACATAATACAGGGACCTGAATGCAAATTACCCACATCCCGAGCATAAACGCGTACAAAAGACTCGTTTCTATCATAAAGACCAAGTTCAAGTTTATCGGGTTTCAAATGGAAATGTATCCAAGCATAAAAGCATTCAAGACCTAATTACGAAAAGAACAAGGACTTAAGCACAAAAGTAGCCGGGGACTTAATTGCAAAAAGTCAAGGACCTAATTGCAAATCACGAGTAGCTTTTATTATTATGGAGAAAATATAAAGAAAAATCAATGTGGATCTCCAAATATATGAAGAAATTAATTCGGATCTCCAAAGATATGCAAGAATCAATCCAGACGCGCAAATGACATTGAAATCATACCATAAACACACAGGAAAAATCCGGGTCGATTCGGAGCCAAAAAGGTGGCGATTCCGCCGCACCTCAAGAGCAAATTGCGGCGAATCCGCCGCACCAAATTAGATTAATGCTCTAAAAATTTTACCGGTTGCGTGTTGACGCGTGTACTTTCTTATTTCATGCTTAGGTCCCTTGTATCGGCTATAAATAGCCCCGAGAACGATGTTGTGAGGAGTTCTTCCTTTTGTTCCATAATTTAGCAATAAAATTCTGTTTCTTTTATTTTGTCTTTTTAGTTTTCTTTTGTAATGCCTCTAGGACCCCTTCTTCCTCCCTCTATGAGTTTCTAACTCTTTCCAAAGGGTGGGGGTGACGGATTTAGGGTGATGAGAAGAGAATAAAGTTATTATTTTAATTTCGTATTAGTATGTTTTGATTACTTGAGTTTATGTTAAATCATTTATCATGTAATGCTTTATAACTAATGTGATTTATTATAAGTTTCAGAATTCTCTAATCTAAACCTTAAATTTAAACCTCCACCCAACGGAATTCACCATCTTTGTTCTTGTTTTAGTTTTAATTGTTCTTCCTTCTTGCTTTAGATAATTAAAATCCAAAAATCTCAAAACCCAATTATTTCTTCTCTCCTTCTTCTCCTTAATCGAAAATCACGAAAATAACAAATCTCTCCCTCCTTGTGTTCGACCCGTATTTGCCACGTCTTCATTGACACCGTGCACTTGCGGTAATAAATTTAATTCTCATCACCTCATGACACCTCAGAGTACCAGTGGAGTTTGCCCATCTCGGCAAGTCTCTGGTCCTCCTGACTTGATGTTCTCATTTGATGTTCCTTGACCAAATGATTATGAGAATATCTTGGTTGATGTATATATCTTTAAAAAAAAGAAAAAAAAACAACAAAAAAAAACAACAAAAAAACAAAAAAAAGAAGAAGTGTGTAATAAAAGACTCCTTCAGTGAGCATCGATTGTTGTGGGCGCCAACCCTTGTGTACTTGGGCCCAATCTCTTCACGTATTTATCTCCCTTCTTCAGCTTCTCACAGGCTTTGAGGGAATTTGGGTTTGTGTCCATCAAGATGACCCTGAACGTCCCTTTGTACTTCATGTTGGTGAGATCTTTCCTTTTTCATGCATGTATCCATGTAGTATCTTGTTCACATTCATTGAGGACAATGCATGAAGTAGGTGTGGGGGGTGTTTTACGTGTGTACATAGTCGAGTCTTTTTCCTGTGGTTTTATTTTCGTTTGTTTGTACTGCTAGGGTCATGTTAGTGTGCCGCATTTAACATTGATATATCTGCTTGCCATGATCCTTGGGTGACGTGTCTCCTTTTGCTTGCCGAGTGCTTTAAAATTTTCACATTTCTTTCAAAATCTTCATGTGTTTGCGAAAGAAAATGTTTTTGTGGGTTTTGCGTGTGTTTAGCATGTGCAAAACCGTTGAGAGGCAAAGTAAAAAGAAAGCTCCCAAAATTGTCTTGAACTTGATGCATTAGGATTTCTAGTTTACTGGCTTTAGGTCTTATCGAGTCGTTAGGGTGCACCCCGGTTTTCCCTCGGGGGGCGTGTAATCATAGGGTTTCAGTACTCAAACATTTAAAGAAGTCCACCCTGAACCTAGTGAGTCAAATAATTCGTGTCTGTTAGTATAAGGAAGTTTGTCGTAGGCAAGGGCCCTTAATCTCTTTTTGTGAAACTTAAGTGTAGGGGTTTTGGTTCCCATATAGATAAATAAGTGGTGTTCTCTCTTCTCGCACGGCTCCTATCACTCGGGAAAGTAGGTCTGAGGGGACTTTGTGCCTGGTGCTTTCGAGTCATCTGACTTGGGATGCGCCGACCGAACTCCCGTTACACGGGTGGTAGGGATCGCCCTATGTGGAGATTTGGGGGAAGGTGTACGTGATAGTGTAAGTCCTCATAGGCAATGATGCACGAAACCTGACCCTGGGGAGAATCAAACACCAACCAATAAAATGCTCCAAAGAAAAAGAAAAAAAAAAGAAAAAAAAGGAAAAAAAGAAAAAAAAGAGTCAAATAAGAACCAAAATGGACTTTACACATTGTATCACATTCAGAAGTTAAGGTTGCCCATGTCTTTCACTTAAGTCCTTGACTAAGTCTCACGAATAACTCATTAGGCTAGGTGTGTGGACCGATTACATATATAGAGTCGACCCATAGTATTACCGCGTCCCATGATCGACAAAATAAGTCCAACGAGTCGTGTAGCTAGATTGATTAATGCATCTTGTTCGGATTTTGTGGGTATATCCGCTGAAAACCCTCAGGAGACAACACTCCTCCTCCTTGGCGACAAGGAGGTTTAACGGCTTGTTGCACGTGCTAAGTGCAACCGTGATTCCTACGAAAGTGAGTTAGGATTTCTTGTTTTTTTTTTGCATGCTTTTCTCTTTCTTTGTTTTGCTCGGGACTAGCAAAAGTTAGGTGTGGGGGTATTTGATTGACATCATTTCATGCTCATATTTGTATCTTATATCCATTATCTTTCACCTAAATAATGCTACGTTACGAGTTTTATGTTTAGTTTTCAGGAATAAATAGGTTTGAAGAGATGAAGCATAAAAGGACCCAAAAGCTGGGAAAAAGGACTGAATTGTGAGATCTGTGGACCAAGATGCAAGGAAGAAGGACCTGAATGCAAGACCGAAGGACCTAAGAGCAAAACAGAATACTCCTCACCATCATGGGGAGTATTTTGGCAATTCTATTCGGGTCGGAGCTCCAACATGCAAAATAGATGCATCAAATACCAACAAAGCCTTCCAGAAAAGCCCACAAGAAATTCCAGAGCGATCCGGACACTGTAGACCGCTAATTAGCGGTCCAAGATCGCTAATTGGCGGTCACTTTTGGCCCAAATGCGTTCAAATTTCTCCTGGACTTGTATTAATGTTCGTTTAGGCTATTTTTGGTGTTTGTTTAGTCCCACATCGGGGGATTGTCCCAGTTTGCCTTTTTCCATGGCTATAAATAGAACTCTTCACCTTCCATTGTAATCACTCCATATTTTAAGTGACTATTCTACCTACTAGAAGTGAGGCCTTGAAGCACACACTAAAGTAGGAGGATGCTACTTTTAATGTGAGTCATTTTATCAATAAAGTTTTATGTTTCTTTCATTGTTTGTTTTATGCTTCTTTTATTGTTTGTGCATGTTTTAGTTTAATCGTCTTTTAATTCTAGCTTAGTTTTAATATGCTTTCTTTCCATAGTTTAATAATTAGTGTAATGTTTAGTGAGTAGTTCCATCCCCTTTGGGGGGTGGAGTAGATGTACATACATGCATTAGAGAATGGGATGAATGCTTTAATTTCAATGTGTTGATTAAACATGAATGTATGCTTGCTTGTTTAGGATAGAATTTACAACTTGATGAGTTTTGCCAAAATGATTAGACACCTCTCATGCTTGTTTAGGTTCTGAAATAAACACCTTGCATATGTAAATGTTAATCAACTAAGTTGGTGAATAGATTGATAGGTTTTGCCATAACATTTAGACACTTCCTATGCTTGATAAACACCACCTTCATGTGCTTAAAGAATGTATTTTACACCCACCTCTTTGCTTGTGTGCACTCACTCCACCCCTTAGGGGTTTTCCATTCCTGAAATTCCAGCACTTCTATTTTGTTCTTAGCTTAGTTTTTATTTGATCGTTTATTTCTTTGTTTCGCATTTCGTACTTCTTAGCGTAGTTTAGTGTAGGTTAGCATAAACATCTTTCTCCCCCTATTTTTTGCCACTTGATTTCTGATAAACAAGAGCCTGCTCACCTCCCTGAGGACGACCCGTACTTGCCACCGCTTCATCGCGGCCGTGCACTTGCGGTAGAAATATAAAACGTTCAACACTCAACCTCAACCTCCACACCTTATCAACCTCCACGCCCATCGGCGACCTACCAACCCCCACACCGAAGGTCTCAGCACCATAATTACCAACCTGGTCAGGCCTCTTCGTCGGGTTATTCTAACCAGACTCCACCACCCCAGCGGGTTGACCCTAAGGACTCTACCCTTGAACAAACACTTCAAACGTTCATTCAGAGCACTCAATCCATGTTTGCGGCCAGCAATAATTCGGTCAAAGCATTGGAAATACAAGTTAGCCAGTTGGCTCATCAGCTCCATGAACGTGAGAAGGGTCAGTTACCGAGTCAACATGTGGTTAATCCCAGGGGTCAGCCTGCTCATACCAGGCAAAATGTACACAATGTTGAAAGTGACCCTTCCCAACATGCCAATGTTGTTCATACCTTGAGATCGGGAAGGGTCGTTGACAACAATGTGGAAATGCCTGAAGCCAACCCTGTTGGCGAGACTTCCGAGGAGAGTCTTGACCCTATTAAGGAACCTAATTCTGAGACTCCTCCTCGTGATTCTTATGTCCCCAAGGCACCATTCCCTCACCGGTTGACGAAAAAACGTGATGAGCATTGGGACAAGATCGTTGAGGTACTCAGGCAAGTAAAGGTGAACATCCCGTTGTTGGACGTTGTTCAACAAATGCCACCGTATGCCAAGTTCCTCAAGGACCTTTGCACCACCAAGAGAAAAACAAATGTGACCAAAAAGGCCTTTTTGGCTGCCAATGTGAGCTCCATATTGACACAACCCATGCAAGTCAAATACAAGGACCCAGGTTGTCCAACTGTCTCTTGCATGATTGGGAATGTGACAATCTCTCAAGCTTTATTGGATTTGGGGGCATCTGTGAATCTCCTGCCTTACTCAGTCTATGTCAACCTTGGAATAGGCGATCTTAAACCAACGAGGACAACCCTCCAGTTGGCTGATAGATTTGTCAAAATTCCACGAGGGAGTGTGGAGGATGTCCTTATCAAAGTGGGTGAGTTCATATTTCCAGTTGATTTCATCATCTTGGATACTTAACCCGTGTCCAACCCACAAGGACAAATTCCTGTGATCCTTGGGAGGCCATTTCTCGCGACATCTAATGCTTTGATCAATTGTCGCAATGACTTGATGAGGTTGTCTTTTGGAAACCTCACGACGGATTTCAACATCTTCACTCTTAGTAAGCAACCCGGGCTCTTCGACGACACTGTCGGAGCCAATTTCATCCAGGACACGGATGAGCCCGAGTCATTAGGCATGTTCGACTCACATCGACATATATTTGAGGTGCCTAATGACCAGGTTGCGAGTGAAGAGAATCTTGAGGAATCCGCCAGCATTTCTTGGGACGAGGAGGCACATCTGGGTGCTTGCTCCTCTTACCCCGTGGCCCTTGAGCCACTTGAAAGTAACTTTGAATCCGACAAGGACCCACCTCTTGTCGAGCTTAAACTGCTCCCCGATAACCTAAAGTACATCTTTTTAGGGGATAATGAGACCTTGCCACTCATTATTGCTTCTGATCTTGCACAAGATCAAGAGGTTGCCCTCAAAAGAGTACTCTTTGAAAACAAAGAGGCAATCGGGTGGTCCTTGAAGGATATCAAGGGAATTAGCCCTGGTATTGTTCAGCATCGGATCCACATGGAAGAGGATTCTAGGCCCCGCAGGGACCCACAATGGAGATTGAATCCTATACTGAAAGAAGCCGTCTGAAAGGAGGTTCTTAAGTGCTTGGATCATGGCATAATCTATCCTATCTCTGATAGTTCGTGGGTGAGTCCTTCCATGTGGTTCCCAAGAAGTCAGGCGTGACGGTTGTGGAGAATGAGCATAATGAGCTTCTCCTGACACGCCTGCAAACTGGCTTGCGAGTTTGCGTTGATTATCTCAAGCTCAATGCGGCAACGTGGAAAGATCATTTCCCGTTGCCATTCATTGATCAGATGTTGGAAAGGTTGGCTGGACATGACTATTATTGTTTTCTTGATGGATACTCCGGTAACAACCAAATTCCCATCGCCCCCGAGGATCAAGAAAAAACCACATTTACTTGTCCCTTTGGCACGTTTGCCTACCGTCGCATGCCCTTTGGGTTATGTAATGCGCCGGCAATGTTTCAAAGGTGTAAGATCAACATCTTCTCCGATATGGTTGAGCGTTTCCTTGAGATCTTCATGGACGACTTTTCCTTATTTGGTGCTTCCTTTGATGAGTGCCTTCATCACTTGAGCCTTGTCCTCAAGCGATGTCGTGAGAAGATCCTCGCTCTCAATTGGGAGAAATGTCACTTCATGGTGAAGCGAGGGATTGTACTTGGACATGTGGTCTCAAGTAGGGGAATTGAGGTCGATCCCGCAAAAGTGGTATCATTGGTAATCTCCCACCGCCACGTAATGTGAAGGATATCCGCACCTTTTTGGGGCATACTGGATTCTATCGGCGGTTCATTCGGGATTTTAGCAAAATTTCTCGACCTCTCACCGCCTTGTTGGCTAAGGATGCAATTTTTGAGTTCACACTGGATTGCCACCATGCCTTTTTGACCTTGAAGAAAGAGTTGACTTCAGCTCCCATTATTAAGCCACCGGTGTGGACTGAACCCTTTGAGTTAATGTGTGATGCATCTGACTTCGCTGTGGGAGCAGTGCTTGGGCAACGATTGGACAAATTGCCTCATGTGATCTACTATGCCAGTAGAACACTCAATGATGCCCAATTGAACTACACTGTGACCGAGAAGGAATTCTTAGCAATCATATTTGCTTTGGAGAAATTCCGGTCGTACCTGATTGGCTCCCACGTGATTATCTATTTTGATCACACAGCCATCAAGCACCTCATGGCGAAGAAAGATGCAAAATCCTGACTCTTGAGATGGATCTTGTTGTTACAAGAATTCGATCTCGAGATTCGAGACAAAAAAGGGTGTGAAAATGTTGTAGCTGACCACTTGTCTCGTCTAGAGACGACCAACCCACAGGACCAAATCATTGATGACAAATTTCATGATGAGCAGTTGTTCACGATCGAAGATAACCCTTGGTTTGCCGACATCGTGAACTATCTTGTGACCGAGCAACTTCCTGTGGGTTGGTCAAAATCTGACCAATCCAAATTTAGATCTTATGTCAGATTCTTCCACTGGGACAACCTCTACCTATTCAAATACTGTTCTGACCAAATTTTCAGGCGGTGCGTCCCTGATACCGAGTTCCAAAGTGTACTCCACTTCTGCGATTCCAAGGCATGTGGAGGACACTTTGGTGCAAAGAAAACTGCTGCCAAGGTGCTCCAATCTGGATTCTACTGGCCCTCTCTTTTCAAGGATGCTTACGACTTTTGTAAGCAATGTGATAGGTGCCAGCACCTTGGCAGGATTGGTCGACGTGACATGATGCCTTTGCAAAATGTCCTTGTTGTCAACATCTTCGATGTGTGGGGCATCGATTTCATGGGTCCCTTCCCGAACTTGTTCGGGAATGTTTACATTCTGGTGGCCGTTGACTATGTGTCTAAGTTGGTTGAGGCTATACCCACAAAGAGCAATGACAACAAGGCGGTCACCAAATTCTTGAGGGACATCTTTGCGCGATTTGGTACTCCTCGTACCATAATCAGCGATAGGGGTACCCACTTCTGTAATCGCTCCTTTGAAGCGCTTATGAGGAAATATTCGATCACCCACAAGCTTGCGACCCCATACCATCCGCAAACTAGTAGGCAGGTCGAAATCTCTAACCGTCAATTAAAGAAAATTCTTGAGAAGACGGTTAGTTCCTCGAGGAAGGATTGGTCTACCAAGTTGAATGACGCGTTGTGGGCTTTCCGCACCGCATATAAGACCAATTTGGGTATGTCCCCATATCGGCTAGTGTACGGCAAGGCTTGCCACTTACCCGTCGAGCTTGAGCATCGTGCTTTCTGGGCGATCAAGAACCTGAATATGGATCTTGATCAAGCGGGAGTACAAAGTATGCTCGACATTGTGGAATTGGAAGAGCTACGCAATGATGCGTACGAGAATGCCAAAATTCATAAGTCCCGAGCCAAGATGGTCCATGATCGCATGATTATGCGAAAGGTGTTTACGGCCGGGCAGAAGGTGTTGCTCTACATTCCCGGCTTCATCTCTTTGCGGGTAAGCTCCGCAGTCGCTGGTCTGGCCCGTTTATTGTCCAAACCGTCTATCCTCATGGAGCGGTTGAGATCTTGAACGCAGGGAATGGGGACGTGTTCAAAGTTAATGGACAACGCCTCAAACCCTACATGGAGGGGGCACCAGCCGAAGTCGAGGAGGTCATGTTCCTTCATGAACCTCCCTCGCAAACAACCATTCATGCTCCTACATGAGTGGTTGAGCGTTCATTTGTATATATGATAAAAAAAACTCATTCAGTGAGCATCGATTGTTGTGGGCCCCAACCCTTGAGTATTTGGGCCCCATTTCTTTCACGTATTTGTATCCCTTCCTTAGTATCTCACAGGTTTTGAGGGAATTTGGGTTGTGTCGATCAACATAGCCATAATCTTCCCTGTGTCCTTCACATTGGTGAGATCTAATCTTTTTCATGCATAAATCCATGTAGTATCTTGCTTACATTCATTGAGGACAATGCATGAAGTAGGTGTGGGGGGGTGTTTTACGTGTGTACATAGTTGAGTCTTGTCTTTTGATTTTTTTTCTTTTGTTTGCATTTTTAGAGTCATGTTAGTGTGCTGCATTTAATATCGATATATCTGCTTGCCATGATCCTTGGGTGACTTGTCTTCTTTTGCTTGCCTAGTGCTTTAAAATTTCCACATTTCTTTCAAAATCCTCATGTGTTTGCGAAAGAAAATGTTTTGTGGGTTTTGTGTGTGTTTAGCATGTGCAAAACCGTTGAGAGGCAAAGTAAAAAGAAAGCTCCCAAAATTGTCTTGAACTTGATGCATTAGGATATCTAGTACAGTGACTTTAGGATTTATCGAGTCGTTAGGATGCACCCCAGTTTTCCTTTGGGGGTGAGTAATCATAGGGTTTCAGTGCTCAAACATTTAAAGAAGTCCACCCTGAACCTAGTGAGTCAATAATTCGTGTCTGTTAACTTAAGGAAGTTTGTTGTAGTCAAGGACCCTTTAAATCTTGTTGTGAGACATTAAGTGTAGGGGTTTTGGTTCATGTGTAGATAAGAAATAAGTGAGTAGGTGTTCTCTCTTCTCGCACGGCTCCTACCACTCGGGAAAGTAGGTCTGAAGTGACTTTGTGCCTGGTGCTTTCGAGTCATCTGACTTGGGATGCGCCGACCGAACTCCCGTTACACGGGTGGTAGGGATTGCCCTATGTGGATATTTGGGGAAAGGTGTACGTGATAGTGTAAGTCCTCATGGGCAATGATGCACGAAACCTGACCCTGGGAGAATGAAGCTCAAACTAATAAAAAGAAAAGAAAAAAAATGCAAATGATTCAATAGATTAGGTGTGTGGACTGATTACCTATATAAAGTCGGGCCCGTAGGATTACCGCGCCCAATGATCGACAAAATTTGTCCAACGAGTCGAGTGTCTAGATTGAATAATGCATCTTGCTCGGATTTTGTGGGTATATCCGCTAGAAACCCTCAGGAGAAAACACTCCTCCTCCTTGGCAACAAGGAGGTTTAACGGCTTGTTGCACGTGCTAAGTGCAACCATGATTCCTACGAAAGTGAGTTAGGATTTCTTGTTTCTCGTTTGCTTTTCTCTTTCTTTGTTTTGCTCGGGACTAGCAAAAACTTAGGTGTGGGGGTATTTGATTGATATCATTTCATGCTCATATTTATATCTTATATCCATTATCTTACACCTAAGCAATGCTACGTGACGAGTTTTATGTTTAGTTTTCAGGAATAAAGAGGTTTGAAGAGAAAAACCATGAAAGGACCCATAAGCAGGAAAAAATGACTTAATTGTGAGACCTAGGGACTGAGATGCAATGGAGAACGACCTGATCGTAAGACCGAAGGACCTAAGAGCAAAATAGGAAACTCCACACCATCATGGGGAGTATTTTGGCAATTCTATTTGGGTCGGAGCTCCAACAGACCAAGTAGATGCATCCAAGACCAAGAAACACTTCCAGCAAAGCCCAACAGAAAACCCAGACGGATCTGGGCTTTATAGGCCGCCAATTGGCGGTCTGGATCATGCCAGATCCGCCCAAACTTCTCCTGGACTTGTATTAATGTTCGTTTAGGCTATTTTTGGTATTGGTTTAGTCCCACATCGGGGGATTGTCCCGGATTAGCTTTTTCCATGCTTATAAATAGAACTCTTCACCTCCCATTGTATCGATCTCTCTCTTTGGTGGCATCTTCCCTACTAAGAGTGAAGCCTTGAAGCAAAACTCTGGTGGAGGAAGAGCTGCTTGTAATTTGAGTGAGTTAATAATAGATGTTTTCTTTAGCTTGTTAATTCTTGCTTAGTTGATTTCCTTTTATGTGTTTTCTTTGTTGCTTGTTTTGTTTTATGCTTCTTTAATATTTCTTGCTTGATTAGTATAGTTTCATTTCAGTATAATGCTTCATTTTATTAGAGTAGTTAGTTTAAATTTGTGTGAGTAGTTCCATCCCCATTTGGGGGGTGGAGAAATATGTGATATAATCATGTAGTGTATTAAGTGTGTGTTATCTTTATCCCTTGAGCTTTATATGATTTCCATAACCATCTAATGGGTTTTCACCCTTATCTTTGATATGCTAATGCTCTTGAATGAAGCTTAGCTTTTGCTTTGATTAGTGGACCAATTCTATGGGGAATGATAAGGTTAGGATATGGATGAAGTTAATATTGGAAACACATTTTGTAGTGTATGTGCTCTTGTTATCTTTACCTTAGCAAATGTCTTGTATGTTTTAATGATGTAGTCTTATCTTAATTCATGTGGAGGCATAGTAGGGTCTAGTCTTTATACTTGAGTTCATGTAGCTTCATTCCAATTATTGTCTTGTATGTTTTAATGATGTAGTTTTATCTTAATTCATGTTGAGGCAAAGTTGGATGTAGTTTTATGATTTCAAGCACTACATGTTGTGAGATGCTTAATGAATACACACACACACACACACACTTCTTTATGTTCACATTATTTCTCTACCCCCTTTGGGGTTTAGTTTTCTTGCTTTTCTTCCATTTCCATTTGCACCTTAGTGTAGTTTAGTGTAACCAACCTTTCTCTCCTTCTTTTTACCTCTCGCCTTCGAACAAACCAATCGTCGACACACCTCCCAGTGGACGACCCGTATTTGCCACCACTTCAACGTGGCCGTGCACTTGCGGTTAATATAAACCGATCAATTAGTGCATCGGAATGAGTTCCTCAAGCTCATTCGATGGATGCAGCAGACCTGCATCACTAAGAATGGGGCTTCTCCCGAAGTCATCCAACAAGGACCTCCGACCATCGTTTATATCATTGATTGACATCATTTCATGCTCATATTTGTATCTTATATCCATTATCTTACACCTAAGCAATGCTACGTGACGAGTTTTATGTTCAGTTTTCAGGAATAAAGTGGTTTGAAGAGAAGAGCCATGAAAGGACCCAAAAGCAGGAAAATGGACTTAATTGTGAGACCTAGGGACTGAGATGCAAGGGAGAAGGACCTGATCGTAAGACCGAATGACCTAAGAAAAAAACATGAAACTCCACACCATCATGGGGAGTATTTTGGCAATTTGATTCGGGTCGGAGCTCCAATAAACAAAGTAGATGCATCCAAGAACAACAAAGACCACCAACAAAGCCCACAACAAATCCCAGATGAATCCAGATCCAATAGACCGCTAATTGGCGGTCTTGTACCGCTAATTGGTGCTCCAAATCATTCTGGATCCTCTCAGATTTGTGGGGTACGTGTATTAGTGTATTCCTAGTCGATTTTTGGTATTGGTTTAGTCCCACATCGGGGGATTGTCCCGGATTAGCTTTTTCCATGCCTATAAATAGAACTCTTCACCTTCCATTGTAATTACTCATTGCTTGGTGGCATTTTCTCTACTAAGGAGTGAGCCTTGAAGCAAAAACTCAAGGTGGAAAAACTATGCTACCTTCAATGTGAGTCATTTGTTAATAAAATAATTCTTCTATTTTCTTTTAATCTTGTCTTTTAACTTGTGCATGCTTGTTTAGTCTTTCCTTTCCCTTTAAAGTTTATTTAGTGTTTCTTGCTTGCTTAGTGTAGTTTCATTTCAGTATTATGCTTCATTTTGTTAATATAGTTAGTTTAAATATGTGTGAGTGGTTCCATCCTCATTTGGGGGGTGGAGAAATATGTGATATAATCATGTAGTGTATTAAGTGTGTGTTATCTTAATCCCTTGAGCTTTATATGATTTCCATAACCATCTCATGGGTTTTCAATCTTATCTTTGATATGCTAATGCTCTTGAATGAAGCTTAGCTTATGCTTTGATTAGTGGACTTATTTTATAGGGAATGATAAGGTTAGGATATGGATGGAATTAATATTGGAAACACAATTTGCAGTGTATGTACTCTTGTTGCCTTTACCTTAGTTAATGTCTTGTAGGTTTTAATGATATAGTCTTATCTTAATTCATGTGGAGGCATAGTAGGGTCTAGTCTTTATACATGAGTTCATTTAGCTTCATTCCAATTATTGTCTTGTATGTTTTAATGATGTAGTCTTATCTTAATTCATGTGGAGGCAAAGTTGGATGTAGTTTTATGATTTCATGCACTACATGTTTTGAGGAGCTTAATTGAACACACATAGACACACATCTTTATATTCACATTATTTCTCTACCCCCTATGGGGTTTAGTTTTATTGCTTATCTTCCATTTCCTTTTTGCATCTTAGTGTAGTTTAGTGTAACCAACCTTTCTCTCCTTTCTTTACCACTCGCCTTCGAAAACCAAACGTCGACACACCTCCCAGCAGACGACCCGTATTTGCCACCACTTCAACACTGCCGTGCACTTGCAGTTTAAATAAAACGATCAATCAATCATCAAGCATAAGCTCGGTCATAGGTGGGTCCTTGTTGGAGTCAATCTAAAGCTCAAAGGGCTCAATAACCCTAGGATACGGGGTGACAACACCTTCTGGAATGGGCATATGTTGAGGTGTGTCCCCCTCACTAATGGTGTCAACAGAATCATGCAACGAACACTCCCTTTGTACATTCATGTTTGATGTCAGCTCACTCTGTTGCATTGGAAAGACAGGCAATGAGTTTTCGCTGGGCCCACAAACATTCTCAATGGGTTGCATTGGTGTTAGGGGTGTTCGTTGATTTTACGGTGCTTTCTCTAATTGGCAGATGCGATTGAGATTTAAAGGTTGGTCCATGAGTTCTTGTTGTCTATCAGAGTTTAACACATGAAACTTGGCACTCATGTACCGAAGGAGAGCTTCATGAGACCATATCTACAATTAATTAAGGCACTGGAGGTTGCCAAAAATGGTCTACCCAAAATCAAAGGTTTTTGAGAGTGGGTGTGCGCAACAAGATTGGTATCAAGGACAACAAAATCAACTGGAAATATAAAATCTCCAACTTTGATAGACACGTCCTCGATAATCCCCTTTGGAATATGAATGGATCTATCCGCCAATTAGAGGGTGATCTTAGTTCGTTTCAATTCTCCCAAGTTCAACTGTTTATAAACAGAAAATGGGAGGAGGTTGACCGCTGATCCTAAATCAAGCAATACATTACTCATGCTAGTGTCCCCTATCGTACATCGAATAGTAGGACACCCAGGGTCCTTGTACTTTGTGTAGGTGGGATTGGACAAAAGTGAGCTTACATTTGCAGCCAAGAATGCTTTCTTAGGAACATTGGTCTTCCTCTTGGTGGTGCAGAGATCCTTCAACACTTTGGCATATTGAGGTATTTGTTGGATGACATCGAACAAGGGGATGTTAACCTTCACTTGCTTAAACACCTCTAACATCTTATCCATTGTGTCACTCTGCTTTTTAGTTAACCTACTGGGATAGGGAGCTTTTGGCAGGTAAGTTTTCTACGGTGCCTGAGAAGGAGGTGTTGGTGTATTACCCTCACTCTCAGCCTCTTCTTCACCACCATTCCCATTGAGGGGCTGCATAGATGGTGGTGGGTGTGGCAAGGAAATGTGATTGTCAACCTGCTTTCATTCCTTAAGGTTACAATGGCATTGACATGGTGAACAGGTTCCTCCACATGGTTCACTTTCCGCCCCCGAGGTACCACATTCTCATTTTGCATGTGTTGTTGCTGGTACATGCGGTGGTTAGCCTTAGGCTGGCTAGGTAGAGACCCTCTCTCTCTTTCATGTACAGACTGAGCCAATTGGCTGATCTGAAGCTCAAGAGATTTGATGGTATGCTGATTTTAAGTGAGAACTTGACTTGTGGTTGTCATTAAAAAATTCATTGAGTTTTCAAGTCCACGAGTCAAGGTCTCAAGCGAATTGAATCGGGTTTCCATATTGTTGGAATTTGGGAAACCCGATTGATTGGTAGTTTGCGTTTGGGGTGGCTGATAAGATTGTGCATGCATGGGAGGTTGGTGTGGTTGGTTAGGTGATCCATAGGAGTTTGAAGGACCACCCGGGGCATTATTTTGGTTCCATGAAAAATTGGGGTGATTCCTCCATCCGGGATTATAAGATGACGAGTATGGGTCAATTCTAGCTCTATCATAGATGGCGTTGACATGTTCCATCACAGGAGGAATGGACGCACACTCTCTTTCTACATGACCTATCGTACCACATGAATCACAGGGAATTGGACCAGAGGTGGACATGTGAGGTGCACCTTGTTGGTTTTGGATCTCAATCGAATCCATACGGCGCATTACGGCCGCCATGCGCGCCTCGGTTGCCGTAGTGGTATCGACAGCAAATGCGGCACCCGATCTAGTCGAGTTTGCATTCGCGATCCTTGCTCCTATGCTAGATGATGCAGGTGGTTCCCTAACACTCTCCTATTGCATGGTTTTCTCAGCAGTGTCTTCTAGGAAAGCCCTTGCCTCCCTTTCATCATTTCTTAAGAATTCTCCTTCACACATGGACTCAAGGTGCGTTCGGGACGGGATGTGAAGACCCTCGTAGACAATCTGACAAAGGCGCCACAACTCGATGCCATGGTGAGGGCATGAGGATAGTAGCTCCTTGAATCTCTCTAAATATGCATGCAATGTTTTGGTCTCAAGTTCATAGAACGAATTGATTTCGTTCCATAATTTTTGAGTCTGATGATTTGGAAAGTACTTCTTGAGGAATGCATATTGAAATTCATCCCAAGTCCTAAAGGCATTCGCTTGGTTGTCGTACAACCACTTCTTGGCATCATCCTTTAGTGCAAAGGGCAGAAGCCTAAGATGGATGGAGTCTGTGCTAAGTTGTTGCAGCTTGAACACAACACATACCTCCTCAAATTCCCTGAGAAAGATATAGGGGTCACCTTTCCCAGTGAAGTGAGGGAGCATGGAAATAAACTGGGCCTTAACCTTAAAGTGGTTCCCATTTTCCTCTGGCAATACGATGCATGAGGGTAGAGCAGTACGGCTCGGGTAGCATCGATCACGTAGAGGTATGAGAGCCACAACAGGAAGAACAGGTGGTACTGGTGGGTCCAGGAACTGCTCCTCCTTGCGGAAATGAGCAGCCATTGAACCCAGACTATGTGCAACACGAGAGGAGGGAGGTGTCGAGAAATCGACTACCGAAGAAGGGTTGACGACACGCCTCGTCAAACGGCCACTCTCGTCTGGTGCCCACAAAAACATGCACAAAGGTGTACACACACAAACCAAAACTTTTTTTTTTTCAAAATAAAGAATGTGCGTAGCGGAGAAGACGGAGGGACACAGAAGAGAAGGAATGACTCAGGAGAGAAGGGAAGAAGTCCTTATGCTACGGCGGGTAGGTACAGGTAGATGCAGACAACTAAACAAAGCCCAAACAGTCCTAAGGTCGCTATAGGTCCTTACAGCTAGACGACGCCTAACTGCGAGGTAACACGACCTCAACACGCCTCAACTCCCTACGATAAGGACCACAAAGCCCAGCAAGTGAGTTAAGATCCGGAGATCTCGTCTCTCCTACTATCGACAGAGTGGGCAACGCCGATCAGGCCATGACGGTCGGGACCGGATCACTCTCCTAATGCGTCCGAAATCCTTAGGGCCAATGTCTACTTGATTTTAAAATTAGGCTCTTGATTAGTGTAGCTTTTGGGGCGAAGGAAAGGGTGATGAAATCCCCCACCTTATCTTATATGGGACAACCCATCCTAAGTAGCGTTTTGGAGTCCTAAATCTAGCAATCAACTATCCAAACAAACGCTCAACTCACACTTGTTGCAATGCACTTCCTACTCACTAATGCATGTTCATACGAAATGCATGAATGAGAGAAGGAAATGCATACCTCACGCCAGCACTCAGCAACTGAAAGTAAAGCTAAAAGAAAAGACAATCTACGTGTCTAAGTCGAGCACATGATGCATGACCTAAACAAGAAATAATGCCTAATCTTATGCTTTGGGTTTTAAGGTCCAAGTTGCTTAAAGGGAGATTGGTTATTGATCTGGGAACCAACTATAAGTTAAAACATGCCAAATCGAGTCCCAGATCACTATATCAGATAACACAACAAGCCAAAGAAAAAACAAAACAGAGCTCACAAGACCGCCAGTTTGCGGTCCTAGGCCGCTGATTGGCGGTCCAAGCTACTTTGTTCCGCTCCAAATTTCTCCTGGTTCTTTGCCTTTAGCCTCAGAGTCTCCTGAAACAAAGAAAACTATAAAACTCAAATTAATTCCACTCGAATCGTCCATACCAGAGTCTGGACTGGCACCTGAAAGGAATGTGTTCTAAAAGTTTTACTTTTATATGTCAATTATTATGAATTGTATGTGCAAACATTTTGTTCCTTGATTATGGTATTCGTCTTTTGGAAGTGTTAAGGAAGAGGCACTTGGTCCTTAACCGTAGAGCTCTAAAAGATAATGGCTTACATAAATCAAAAGTTATTCACAATCATGGTAATTAACAAGTAACACTAATTACTGAGATAAGATTGTCGTGTTGGTCATCGATTGTTGTAGCTCTACAAATAATTGACGACACAGGTATATAAAAGAGGAAAAGATTACTTTTATATATTGAATAGACCTAACAAATGAAACATTATGGAATTCTGTTTCGTGTCATTAATGTTTTTACTGTGTCTTGGATCCTAAGATATGAGACTTATATCTTTTCACTCAAGAAGTGTTTAATTTGATTATTGTCAAAAGCTACCAATGAGTGTAGTGACAACGGCAATAGTTGGTTGAACATGACTTGTGCTGGAAAAGATAGCTAGTCAAACAATTATCATTGCCCCTCTTAATTGAGTGATGATATTAGTGGGCCCCTTTAGGTATGATTCTATCTTTGTGGATTATTTTAATAAATGTAGGTTGCATGTTAGTAGAATAAAACACAAATAGATGTACATAAAATTGCTGAAAATATGAAAACGATCTTGTATGATGTATTGAAATTTTAAAAATATATACATACTGTAGAATTTCATGTTTAATTGCACATATATATTTTCGAAATTTTTATGTACAATAAGGATCAATTACAATTTTCTATGATTTGTTTCATGCATGCATCAGTTTGTTTTAATAACTAGTTTCAAAAACACTATTAAAAATTCTTCTTAACCGTTCGGACGAATTCGCGTCTTTGACGGAGTGCCATTCGGTTAACCGAAAATATCGGAACAGGACATTGTTCGGTCGACCGTTTCTGGTTCGGTACACCGATCCAGAGTTCCAGGCACCTTGGTCAAGTTCTGTCAATCAACTTGACCATCCGTTCCACGTTCGGTTGACCGATCCACAGATCCTTTGGTCGACCGAACCATAACGGATTACCGAACTTATACCTGATTTTGCCTTTTCAAATTTTGGATTTATTTCCAACAAAATTTGAACTTTTGGGGTTCTTAGCTAATTCACAACTTATGCAATATATTATCCTATGCAATAATAAATTATTGCATCCCGTAATATATGCATCTCATATGAATTTATCATGATTCTAATTATGTTATGTACAACATAATAGATTTTACTTGTTCACCACATGTGTCATATTTTCTATAAGAAACCTGACACATCATATGAACCAAAAATCAAGCTTCTTGTTTCCCGGTTTTTGCGGTGTGACCTATGGGAGGATCTAGACTAAGTTGGCAGTGATATTAAGAGCTTAATATAACAAGTTATAAGTGGTATCTAGCTACACATTATAGCTCCCAATTAGTTAGATGTCTTAATTCCACTCGAACCAAAACCCGATCCATTTAGTGATGGAGTGCACCACTTGTGTCCGTCCCATGCCTCATGATATTAAGAATACACACAAAGTAGTATTGTGTCATCTTTGTATTAGTATTCGTTTCTTGATCTCTTTAAGCTAGTTATAAATATGTGACTTAACTCAAACCACATTGTGCACATTATAACTTGGCTTTATCAAGGGGCCCACTAATATCATCACTCAATTAAGAGGGGCAATTATAATCTTTTGACTAACTATCTTCTCCAACAAAAGTCATACTTAACCAACCAATGCCTTTACACTACACTCATCGATAGCTCAAGACACTAGTCTAATTAAGCAATTCTTAAGTGATCGGATATAAGTCTCATATCAAAGGACCAAAGACACAGTAAAACATTAATGACATAGAAAACACAATTCTATAATGTTTTACTTATTACGTCTATTCAGTATACAAAAGTAATATTTTCCTCTTTTGTGTACCCGTGTTGTCGCTCACTTGTAGAGCTACAATGATCTATGACTAACACGACAATCTTAACTCGGTAATTGATGTCCCATGTTAATTACCATGATTGTGAATATCTTTTGTGTTATGTAAACCAATATCTTTTAGAGCTCTACGGTTAAGGACCAAGAGCCTCTTCCTTAACACTTCTAAAAGACGAATAACATAAACAAGGAACAAAATGATTTCTCATTCAATTCGTAATAATTGACATTTAAAAGTAAAACTTTTAGAACACATTCCTTTCAATCTCCCACTTGTTATCAAAGTTTTCTTCCACATACATTCTCAATGTATAAAACATTAATAACTAGGGTAACCTTCTCAAATCACCTATGAAGCCAATCCACATGGATCCTTGGATCCATGGACTCGAAATATATTTCGTCTCTTAGCTTGGTATGAAGGTTTGTTGAATGGATCAGTTGTGTCACTGTTGTGTCCACCCATTTATTTATTTTGTTTTTCGTTGGTGGTTGAGTTAGCCGTAGTGATATTACTCCTAACTACACTAGCTCATACCTCCACCTTCGATAATGATGACGCATCATCATTCTAACATCCTATTGTCAAGAATCCCTATGAGAATTGCATCAAAATAGCCCTCGACTATTTTCTCCTTTGTCTTCCATAAACAAGAACCTTATCTTTAGTCCAGTTAAGGTACTTCAGAATATTCTTGACTGCAATCCTATGCTTAGGACTTGCGTCAGATTGGTGACTACCTGTCACGCTTAGAGCATACGAGATATCGAGTCTTGTGCAAGTCACCGTGTACATGGTCCTTCCTTTTGCCGAAGCATAAGGGATACCTTCATGTACTCCAAGTCTTTGCGTGATTGAGCACGTTAAGACTTCTTGAGTTTCACACCTATACTCATACTTATTGGCACATTGTCCATATTGGAATTGTTCACCCTGAACCTTTCCAAGACCTTGTCAATGTATGCACATTGACTGGGGCTAATGAGTCTACGAGATGTATCTCAACGTATCTTGATTCTCAAGATGTGTTGAGCCTCATCCATTTCTTTTCATTGAAAATGCTGATTTCAATGAAATTTTTCGTTTGCTAATGCAAAGGTATATGATTGCTCATGAGCAATATGTCACCGACATATAAGATCAGAAGTACTACATGACTCCCACTAATCTCCTTGTATCAACAAGGTTTTCCTTTACTTTGAATGAAGTGAATCTTCTTCACCTCTTTGTCAAAGCGTTTGTTCCAACTCCTCGATGCTTGCTTCAATCCATAAATGGATCTTTGAAACTTGCATATCCTCTCGCTATTCTTTGGATCATCAAAACCTTGAGGTTGTACCATGTACATATCCTCCTCTAAGTTCCCATTAAGGAACGTCATTTTGATCTTCATGTTCCATCTTTCACAATTGTGAAATGTGGCAATAGTGAGCATAATCTGAATAGATTTTAACATGGCAACCTCTCAAAAATTTCATCAAAGTCAATTTCTTGAATTTGAGTATAACTTTTGCTACAAGCCTTGCTTTGTAGGTTGTCAAGTTATTACCCATGTCTATCTTCCTCCTAAAAGCTTATTTATACTAAAAGACATTTTCTCTTGAGGAAGGCAAATCAAGTTCCATACTTGATTGTCATACATGGATTCTATTTCGGATTCCATGGCCTTAAGCCATAGTCTTGGAGTCTTCCCTTTCCATTGCTTCTTGGAAGGTCGAGGGATCTTTGGTATCTAGTACCACGATCTCATGAAGTCCCACATACTCATTGGGTTTCTTTCTTTCCCTTGTCGACCTTATCTATTCTTTTGGTTCTTCTCGTGTCTCTCAAACTTCTTCCACAATTTCTTGAGAAATAGGTTCACGTTCGACTCTCGAACGTACACTGGGTGGGGATGATTGAGATTCTCTCACAATTTCTTGTAAGGATCTCTCACTCATGCTCCCACTAACTAAATGAATCTTGGTTGGGCATTCATGATTTTGAATGCAATATTCACATCATGATCTCGTAGAGTATCTTGAGTTTCCGAAAGCTTAACTCTACTCCCACTACTTTTCTCTCTTTTCCAGAAATTCTAGAAAAACATCTCTCTCTACAATCTGTCGATTGGAGGTGATACACCTAAAGTAGTATCCTCTTGTCAGTCGAGGACAACCTATAAAGAAGCACTTATCCGATTTTGGTTGAAGCTTGGTCGACATCAATTCCTTGACGTAGACCTCACAACCCCAAATCTTGAGAAAGTTGAGCTTAGGTGTCTTTCGACTCCATAGCTCACAAGCTATTTTCTCCACGGATTTGGATGGAACATTATTCAGTGAGTTGGTCATTACTTGTAGTGCATAATTCCAAAAGTAAACAGGCAATTTAGATTGACTTATCATTGATCAAACCATATCGAGCAATATCCTATTCGTACTTTAGGAATGAGTCAAATTAGGTATCCTAAGCACTCACCCCTACGAGCCTTTCGTAGAGACTCGATATTCTTGTTGAGTCGGTTCACTACTTCATCCTTGAATTCTTTGATCTTGTCAAAGAATTCACTTTTGTTTCCCAATAGACAAATACAGCCATAATGACTATAGTTGTCTGTGAACAAAATGAAGTACCTTAAACCGTCTCTTGCACTTGTACTCATTGGACCTCATACATTGGAATGCATCAAATCCAATTAGGCACTCGTTTTTGTTCCTTTCTTCTTGAAAGGTCTCTTGGTCATTTACATGACCAATCCGATAGTGTTACAAGAGTGAATCATTCATGTGAGTTATCTTAGTTTCCTTTTGTTATTGTTTGTTTGAGTTTGTTTATTATTCATTTCAAGCAAATAGCAGTCATTCCAAACGAATGTATTTGCATAGAGAATTCCATTCTTCGATATAGACAAGCAAGAATTAGAAATATATATTAAGTTATCCATATCCAAAACATGATACAGAATAGTTCTTGCTAATCGAAGGCACATAATAAACATTCTTCAAAACATAAATTTAAATCATTAGACTATTGAAATTCCATAGAACCTTGTACAATCACTGCTATGCTTGTACTATTTCCGATCTTCAATATCATCTCGTTCTCCACGAGTTCCCTCCTATCCTTCAATAGCTACGACGTTTCTCGGGCGCCTACGTTCAATCATCCCATTTTCAAGGTCTTCCTTGTACTCGGGGCAATTAGGTCGGATGTGTCCATTTTCACCGCAGTGAAAGCACTCCGTATTGGGAGTTGGAGATTTGATAGATTTCCCCTTGAGGTACTACTATGAGCACCTCCTACTCCCTTGCTTTTGATTGACATATCTTTGGTAAATTTGCCTTTATCTTTGTTGATCATTTTGCTCATCTCATGGACGGCTAGGACCTGGTTGTCCCGACCCTTGCCCATGTCAACTTCTGCCATTTTGAGAGCGTTGTGAAGCTCCTCAAGACTCACCCCTTTTTCACGCACATGATAGTGCATCACAAAGTCCTTAAAGGACGGGACTAGAGAGCCAAGAATCAGATCTTCGGAAATGTCCTCGGGCATTGGAGAAGAGAGCTTCGACAATTTCTCAAGGTATCCTTGCATCGTGAGAAAATGCATGGATACCGATTTTCCCTCCGCCATGTGGCACCTTGTGAGTGTGATGATGGTCTTATAGCGCTCCTTTCGGACACTATCCATGAACATCTTTGTTAAAGCTTCCATGGTCTTCTTGGGTTTTGAATCCAAGTATTTCGATTGAAGCGAGTCAGCCATGGATGCCAACATTAGACCATGAACTTGGTTCTCTTGGTCTTCCCACTTGGCTATCGCCTCTTTCTCATTACCGGTTGCCTTCTCATTCAATTTTGGGATTTCTCCATCCAAAATATGAGATAGTTTTTCAAACCTCAACACGATATTAAGATTGAGTTGCCATCTCATGAAGTTTGAGCCATCATTTTGCAAAGGGTTCTTTTCGATCAAAGATCGCACAATTGGTTGGATATTAGACATTTCTAAAAATAAATTATACAGAATTTTAATGCCAATTTTATGTTTTAAAACACATAGATATATATCGAATATAAATGTAAATACTGCAAATAGAATTTTTCCCGTAAATGCAGTAATCCAAGATCCTATCAATTGTAATATAGACTAGCTAAGGGCTATCGAACACATCACAATATCAAGGTAAGAAAAATTCTTTCTATTCACAACCTTTTTGAATTTTAGCAATATTTGCATCTTCAAACTCTTGTGATTCTTGTCATTTTAATTATGAGGGAATATGACCTAACCTCGTAAGAAATGTTTTTTCCCAAAACCGAGCGAGGGCTCTAGGTAATGTTAAGAAAACTTATTTTCATTTGATACGAGATACGTTTATCCATTGTATTCACAAATAAACATACTTGGGGTTCACTAGGGTGAAACACACCTCCTATATTTAATTGTGGCACAACAATAGACAACCATTATATCTCCCATTATTCCCAAAGATGGAGGGAGCTATCTCCCGCTAAGGGCGAGCAGAGTATCCCTCGATCAATGGCTGCTAGTGGATGAAATAAGAAGGAAAATTACTCTTAATTTTGTTGGACAATTTAATATATTAACATGCGATTTGGAATTTTAGGTTATCATGCATATTATCATTCATACACATCCTAACATTCAATCACATTCATCACATGCATAGCAGAAATTAAAACAGAAATTAAACCATTCACACAATCCACATTGTGTGAGTTTATATGTTCCCTTTGATCCTTGATCCTCGATCCTTGATCTTTGATCCTCGATCAACGCGCTACAACGGCAACTTCCTCTTGCACCGGAGATGTAGATTTTTACAGAAAATAAACATGCTCCTCACATTCAATAAAAACCGACTAGTGCAAGTCCTATGTAAAAACCTCTCATATGCAAATGCAATTATCTAAAAGACAGAAAGAGGGAATTTTGGCTTTTACATATAAATAAGCCTCTGTATAATAATAATCACATACATTCATAGTTGCTGATTTGGAACATATAAACTCACAATTCCTGCAAAACAACTCGAGCATCCATGCATGCAATATCGCTATAAACTATGCAATCTAGTTTATCAATCATCCAGAATCCTAAACAATTCTTTGAAAAACATTTTGAAATCTATTAAAAACGTTTTTCATCCATCCATAGTTCAAAAATAATTTTGAACCGCTGTCCATCCAATTTCCAATGGAAAGATTAACCGCAGTTTTTCGGTTTTGTTGATTCTCTTACAAAATAATCATTTCTTTATAAAACGAAATTATTGTAAGTTAGACTAATGTCTAAATCCTAATTCTAATAATTACATGGCATCTTTTAAAACACTTAAAACATTTAAGATGAATTATTATAGAGAATTATATTAACAAAACATTCATAGACCGAAAAACCGGTAAACCGAATTGTTTAAATCCTATATGGTAAACTAAATTCGTTTACAGCCTTAAATCATAAGAAAATTGAACCCTAAGCTCTGATACCATTGTAGAATTTCATGTTTAATTGCACATATATATTTTCGAAATTTTTATGTACAATAAGGATCAATTACAATTTTCTATGATTTGTTTCATGCATGCATCGCTTTGTTTTAATAACTAGTTTCAAAAACACTATTAAAACAAACACAAGGGACTCCAAAATTCATACCTAGAAGTTCTCTAAAACTTCTTGATGATCCGGAGATGCTGAGGGAGACGATCGTCGCTTCTCGTTGCGCCGGATGCCTCCGAGTGTTCACCAAACCCTAAACAAGGTTGGAGAGAAAGGAGCTAGCCAATAAATCTCCAAACTAGCTTAGAATCTAGCTACAAACCTCTTCCTTAATCTCTAAGATTTCTCCTTCCAGAGACTTAGAAAAATAAGAGAATTTTTGTGGTGAAAATTAGGAGAGAAAATAATTAGAAAACATCTAACATAATTAAGGAGAATAAGGACCTATTTATAGGCTCCAATCTTACTCTCAATCATGGCTATTCTTAAGCCATGTTCTCTTGACATTTTCTCTCATAAACTAATTCCAAAATGTATTATATGCACCCACAAAACGTTTGACCAAGTTTGGAGCTAATCCAACCATTGATCAAATTAATCTCTTAATTATCAAAGGCAGAAAATCGATCGGGACTCGGTCTACCGTGACATACTCGGTTAACCGAATATGTCACGTTCGGATTTCCGTGCACTTGATGGATGACAGATTCTTAAGTAGAAAAATTCTTCTTAACCGTTCGGACGAATTCACGTCTTTGACCGAGTGCCATTCGGTTAACCGAAAATATCGGAACTGGACATTGTTCAGTCAACAGTTTCTGGTTCGGTACACCGATCCAGAGTTCCAGGCACCTTGGTCAAGTTCGGTTAATCAACTTGACCATCCGTTCCACGTTCGGTTGACCGATCCACAGATCCTTCGGTCGACCGAACCATAACGGATTACCGAACTTCTACCCGATTTTGCCTTTTCAAATTTTGGATTTATTTCCAACAAAAATTGAACTTTTGGGGTTCTTAGCTAATTCACAACTTATGCAATATATTATCCTATGCAATAATAAATTATTGCATCCCATAATATATGCATCTCATATGAATTTATCATGATTCTAATTATGTTATATACAACATAATTGATTTTACTTGTTCACCACATGTGTCATATTTTCTATAAGAAACCCGACACATCATATGAACCAAAAATCAAGCTTCTTGTTTCCCGGTTTTTGCAGTGTGACGTATCGGAGGATCTAGACTAAGTTGGCAGTGATATTAAGAGCTTAATATAACAAGCTATAAGCGGTATCTAGCTAGACATTATAGCTCCCAATTAGTTAGTTGTCTTAATTCCACTCGAACCAAAACCCGATTAATTTAGTGATGGAGTGCACCACTTGTGTCCGTCCCTTGCCTCATGATATTAAGAATACACGCAAAGTATTATTGTGTCATCTTTGTATTAGTATTCGTTTCTTGATCTCTTTAAGCTAGTTATAAATATTTGACTTAACTCAAACCACATTGTGCACATTATAACTTGGCTTTATCAAGGGTCCACTAATATCATCACTCAATTAAGAGGGGCAATGATAATCTTTTGACTAACTATCTTCTCCAACAAAAGTCATACTTAACCAACCAATGCTTTTACACTACACTCATCGATAGCTCAAGACACTAGTCTAATTAAGCAATTCTTAAGTGATAGGATATAAGTCTCATATCAAAGGACCAAAGACACAGTAAAACATTAATGACACAGAAAACACAATTCTATAATGTTTTACTTATTAGGTCTATTCAGTATACAAAAGTAATATTTTTCTCTTTTGTGTACCCGTGTTGTCACTCACATGTAGAGCTACAATGATCTATGACTAACACGACAATCTTAACTCGGTAATTCATGTCCCATGTTAATTACCACGATTGTGAATATCTTTTGTTTTATGTAAACCAATATCGTTTAGAGCTCTACGGATAAGGACCAAGAACCTCTTCCTTAACACTTCTAAAAGACGAATAACATAAACAAGGAACAAAATGATTTCTCATTCAATTCATAATAATTGACATTTAAAAGTAAAACTTTTAGAACACATTCCTTTCACATACATGGGGACACGAAATCGTACAAAGTTCCCATCTTCATTTGTCAAAAGACATCAAATGGGAACCTCAAAAGTGGGTCAATGCACTTGTAAAGGGAACATGACACCACGCGGGGCCAGAATACTCATGTTTGGTGCCCCCTCATAAAGAGCACAAGATGAAAGGAGAGGTTCATGAATTGGACGCAAAGGCGTCTCATTCAAAGGATCAAATTGAAAGAGCTTGAACCTCTCAAGAGTTTGGGAAACATAGGGCAACGGAAGAAGAGTTTCTCCCATTGCGGTGCTGAAGTTATGATCGTCAATCCAAACTCTCCAACCAACAGGCTGGTGGGTCGGAACGAGGTCATGAACCTTGTTAGGCATGTCCGACTCACCAGGCGAACAAAAAGTGCGTCACTTACCCAAGGTATCCTCCAAGGAACTCCTAATACCCTCATTAGCAATGTAGTTGTTTGATGTTCCATCATTTCCAAGATGATCAGGAACAATAGTTAGAGGCAAACTCTCATCAAGTTGTTTGAAATTGAGGGTACAAGGGAGCTCTTGCTCCACCAGAGGTGAATCCTTAAGAGGCACAAGATGAAAATCATGTGGCTCAAGGGCTACGGGACAAAAGATACGGCACAATTCTATGCCGACTCATAATGAAATTGGTCCATGTTTTTATCAATTGGAATCGAATCCTCCACCAAGTGTTCGTGAATTGAAACCCCAAGTCCCTCAGACTGACTAGGAGTTTGACTTTAAAGATTGTTCTTTGAATTTGTAGATGTGGTGGTGGTTCGATATCAAAAGATGAATCCTCATGTTGACAAGAAAAGTTACTCTCCTCACGTTCACGTAATTGCTGCGTCATTTGACTCACTTGCAGTGCCATATTTAGTATGGACTGTTGAGTGGTTTCCATGAACGTAAGGAAAGTTTGTTTCAAGGAATCAAGTATGCGGTCAACTATGAGGTCCAAGTCAGAGTTTGGGAAATTTTGGGGTTGGGTGTTGATGGGCTGAGAATGAGTCCAATGATTTGAAGTGGAGTGTTGGTAGAATTATGGGTATTCGGGAGGAGGATACTAGGGTGAAAATGAAGTATAAGAATTTAAATATGAATTGTCACCCCATGAATCCATCCCTCTCTGGTTGTACGCGGATGTGTAATGGTCATATTGAGCATTTTGGGAAAATGTATGCTCATACTCAGGCCCTGGGGGAACATAAGGACATTCCCTGATAACATGACCACTCAACCCACAAGAGTCGCACGACACGGCTACTGGAGCAACTGGTGCACTCATGCGTCTACCGCACACATGGAAGAGGCCAAAGTTTGTTGTAATGTCTCAGTTTGTTCACCAACATATGATCCGACATAACTAGATTGTGGTCTAGCAGTTGGTACCTCTCTCATGTTACCCAAATATGAAGATTGCTCAGTACCACAATTAGGATTGTCCAAACCATACAGGGTGTTAGTCTGAGCCACCCTAGGTTGCATGGGTCAGGAATAGTGACACGGTACGACTACTGGAGCCACTGGTGCACTCATGTCTTCTACCACATGCATGAATAGGCCAAAGGTTCTTGCAATGTCTCAGTTTGATGACCCACATATGATCCAACGTAACTAGATGGAGATCTAGTAGTCGGTGCCTCTCTCATACTACCCCAATATGCAGATTGCTCAGTCACACAATTAAGATTGTCCCAATCATACAGGGTGTTAGTCTGAGCCACCCCAGGTTGCATGGGTCCAGAATACCAGGAAGAATTGTCCTGGTCCCAACAATGATATGGATGGTCTCCCATGTAACTATCCATCTCAACAAAAAATGCTCGAGTCAACCACTCTCACCACCACGAGGCTAAGCTCGCAAAAAGTGGTTGACACGACCCTAAAATGCTAACAGAGAGTGTAAAGGGGAGGAGACTAGAACGTAGAAGTAGGTGAGAAGAAGATGACTCAGAGGAGAAGGGAAGAATCCCTAAATCTAGTGTGGGTAATGGGATCAGGTAGAAGTCTAATCTAGCAAGCACAACTCAAACAATGCAAAGCAATGGGTCCTTAGGCTAGACGACGCCTAACTTCGAGGTCACTAGCCTCGACACGCCTCACCTCCCTACAACGAAGACTACAATGCCCAGCAAGTGATACCAGATCCGGAGATCCAGTATCTCCTACTATCGACAAGGTAGGCAACGCCGATCAGGCCATGACGGTCTCAACTAGATTACTCTCCTAGTGTGTCCGCAATCCTTAGGGTCAATGTCAACTTGCTTTTAGAATTAAGGCTTTGATTAAGAGTGATTTTTGGGGCCAAGGAAAGGGTGATGAAATCCCCCACCTTATCTTGTATGGGACAACCTTTCCTTAATAGTGTTTTGATCCTAAATCTAGCAATCAACGCTCCAATCAAACGCTCAACTCACTCTTGTCCCGATGCACATTACTAACTAATGAATGATCAAAACATGCGTTAATGAGAGATTTGGGTGCACGTACCTCACGCCAGCAATCAACAACAAAATGTAAAGCAAAGAAAAGACAAATGGATGCAAGGTCTACAAATGATGCATGACCTAGATGGCAAGAAGTCTAATCTTTTGCTTTGAGTTTTATTGTCCAAGTTGATTAAAGGGGATTGATTTTTAATTTGGGAGCAAACTAGAAGTCACAGCAAGCAAAATAGTGCTCCCAGATAACTACAACGAACAAAACAACAACAAGAACAAAATTAAGTGAGATGGAGACTCACTAGGCCACCAATTGGCGGTCCCAGACCACTGAGTGGCGATCAGTTTTGTGTCTTTTCCTCTCAAATTCCTTCAGTCGCTCCCCCTTGATCCGCAGAATGCCTGAAACACACAAAAACTAAAAATAAAAAAACTAAAACCACTCTAATCGTCCAAACCAAAGTTTGGACAGAGCACCTCCCCGGCAACGGTGCCAAAAACTTGAATGATTCGTTTTATATTAAACCGCAAGTGCACGGCCGCGTTGAAGCGGTGGCAAATACGGGTCGATCCACAGGGAGGTGTGTCGAATTTTGGTTTGTGCGAAGGCGAGTGCGAAAGAAAGGAGAGAAAGGTTGGTTACACTAAATTACACTAAAATGCAAAAGGAAATGGAAGATAAGCAATAAAAGTAAACCCCAAAGGGGGTAGAGAAATAATGTGAATATAAAGATGTGTGTGTGTGTTCAATTATGATCCTCGCAACATCTAGTTCATGAAATCATAAAACTAAATCCAACTTTGCATCCACATGAAATAAGGTAAGATCATATCATTAAAACATACAAGACAATAATTGGAATGAAACTAAATGAACTCATGTATAAAGACTAGACTCTACTATTCCTCCACATGAAATAAGACAACCCAATATCATTAAAACATACAAGGAATTAACCAAGGTAAAGGCAACAAGAGTACATACACTACGAACTGCGTTTCCAATATTAATTTCATCCATATCCTCACCTTATTATTCCCCATAAAATAGGTCCACTAATCTAAGCATAAGCTAAGCTTCATTCAAAAGCATTAGCATATCAAAGATAAGAGTGAAATCTCATTAGATGGTTATGGAAATCATATAAGGCTCAAGGGATTAAGATAACACACACCTAATACACTACATGATCATATCACATATTTCTCCACACCCAAATAGGGATGGAACTACTCACTACTCATTACACTAACTACATTAACAAAATGAAACATTATACTGAAAGGAAATTCAACTAAGCAAGAAAGGAATTTAAAGAAACTAATTGAAATGAACATAAAACTAAAGAAACATGCAAAAATTAAAATACAAGATTAAAAGAAACTAAGAACAATTATTTTATTAACAATGACTCAAATTGAAGGTAGCATTCTTCTCCACCTTGAGTTTTGCTTCGAGGCTTACTCCAAGTATAGATAATGCCACCAAGCAATGGGTAGTTTACAATAGAAGGTGAAGAGTTCTATTTATAGCCATAGAAAAAGGTAATCCGGGACAATCCCCCGGTATGGGACTAAACAAATACCAGAAATACAATAAACACACTCTAATACACATGCCCACCAAAGCTTAGCGGATTAAGAGCCAAACAGACCGGCAATTAGCGGTCTATCAGTTCTGGATCCATCTCGAATTTGTTGTGGGCTTTTCTGGATGTCTTTGTTGGTCCTTGATGCATATACTTCGTTTATTGGAGCTCCGACCTGAATTGAATTGTCAAAATACTCCCCATGATGGTGTGGAGTTTTCTGTTTTGTTCTTTGTTCCTTCGGTCTTACGTTCAGGTCCTTCTCCCTTGCATCTTAGTCCCCAGGTCTCACAACTCGGTCTTTTTTCCCTGCTCTTGGGCCCTTTTATGCTTCATCTCTTCAAACCTATTTATTTCTGAAATTCAAACATAAAACTCGTCACGTAGCATTGCTTAGGTGTAAGATAATGGATATAAGATACAAATATAAGCATGAAATGATGTAAATCATTGCTCATCGAACAAAACCCTCCAACCAATAGGTGGGTGCATCGGAATGAGTTCCTGAAGCTCATTCGATGGATGCAGCAGACCTGCATCACTAAGAATGGGGCTTCTCTCGAAGTCGTCCTACAAGGACCTCCCACCATCATTTATATCATTGATTGACATCATTTCATGCTCATATTTGTATCTTATATCCATTATCTTACACCTAAGCAATGCTACGTGACGAGTTTTATGTTTAGTTTTCAGGAATAAAGAGGTTTGAAGAGAAGAGTCATGAAAGGACCCAAAAGCAGGAAATGGGACTTAATTGTGAGACCTAGGGACTGAGATGCAAGGGAGAAGGACCTGATCGTAAGACCGAAGGACCTAAGAGCAAAACAGGAAACTCCACACCATCATGGGGAGTATTTTGGCAATTCGATTTGGGTCGGAGCTCCAATAAACAAAGTAGATGCATCCAGGACCAACAAAGACCACCAGCAAAGCCCACAACAAATCCCAGATGAATCCAGATCCAATAGACCGCTAATTGGCGGTCCAAATCATTCTGGATCCTCTCAGATTTGTGGGGTACGTGTATTAGTGTATTCCTAGTCGATGTTTGGTATTGGTTTAGTCCAACATCGGGGGATTGTCCCGGATTAGCTTTTTCCATGCCTATAAATAGAACTCTTCGCCTTCCATTGTAATTACCCATTGCTTGGTGGCATTCTCTCTACTAAGGAGTGAGCCTTGAAGCAAAAACTCAAGGTCGAAAAGAATGCTACCTTCAATGTGAGTTATTTGTTAATAAAATAATTCTTCTAGTTTCTTTTAATCTTGTCTTTTAATTTGTGCATGCTTATTTAGTCTTTCCTTTCCCTTTAAAGTTTATTTAGTATTTCTTGCTTAGTGTAGTTTCATTTTAGTATTATGCTTCATTTTGTTAATATAGTTAGTTTAAATATGTGTGAGTGGTTCCATCCCCATTTGGGGGGTGGAGAAATATGTTATATAATCATGTAGTGTATTAAGTGTGTGTTATCTTAATCCTTTGAGCTTTATATGATTTCCATAACCATCTCATGGGTTTTCACTCTTATCTTTGATATGCTAATGCTCTTGAATGAAGCTTAGTTTATGCTTTGATTAGTGGACCTATTTTATAGGGCATGATAAGGTAATTCATGTTGAGGCATAGTAGGGTCTAGTCTTTATACATGAGTTCATTTAGCTTCATTCCAATTATTGTGTTGTATGTTTTAATGATGTAGTCTTATCTTAATTCATGTGGAGGCAAAGTTGGATGTAGTTTTATGATTTCATGCACTACATGTTGTGAGGAGCTTAATTGAACACACACAGACACACATCTTTATATTCACATTATTTCTCTACCCCCTATGGGGTTTAGTTTTATTGCTTATCTTCCATTTCCTTTTTGCATCTTAGTGTAGTTTAGTGTAACCAACCTTTCTCTCCTTTCTTTACCACTCGCCTTCGAAAACCAAACGTCGACACACCTCCCAGCGGATGACCCGTATTGCCACCGCTTCAACGCGGTCGTGCACTTGCGGTTTATATAAAACGATCAATCAATCATCAAGCAGAAGCTCGGTCATAGGTGGGTCCTTGTTGGAGTCAATCTGAAGCTCAAAGGGCTCAATAACCCTAGGATACGGGGTGACAACACCTTCTGGAATGGGCATATGTTGAGGTGTGTCCCCCTCACTAATGGTCTCAACAGAATCATGCAACGAACACTCCCTTTGTACATTCATGTTTGATGCTAGCTCACTCTGTTGCATTGCAAAGACAGGCAATGAGTTTTCGCTGGGCCCACAAATATTCTCAATGGGTTGCATTGGTGTTAGGGGTGTTCGTTGATTTTACGGTCCGTTCTCTAATTGGCGGATGCGATTGAGATTTAAAGGTTGGTCCATGGGTTCCTGTTGCCTACCAGAGTTTAACACATGAAACTCGGCACTCATGTACCGAAGGAGAGCTTCATGAGACCATATCTACAATTAATTAAGGCACTGGAGGTTGCCAAAAATGGTCTACCCAAAATCAAAGGTTTTTGAGAGTGGGTGTGCGCAACAAGATTGGTATCAAGGACAACAATATCAACAGGAAATATAAAATCTCCAACTTTGATAGGCATGTCCTCGATAATCCCCTTTGGAATATGAATGGATCTATCCGCCAATTAGAGGGTGATCTTAGTTCGTTTCAATTCTCCCAAGTTCAACTATTGATAAACAGAAAATGGGAGGAGGTTGACCACTGATCCTAAATCAAGCAATACATTACTCATGCTAGTGTCCCCTATCGTACATTGAATAGTAGGACACCCAGGGTCCTTGTACTTTGTGTAGGTGTGATTGGACAAAAGTGAGCTTACATTTGCAGCCAAGAATGCTTTCTTAGGAACATTGGTCTTCCTCTTGGTGGTGCAGAGATCCTTCAACACTTTGGCATATTGAGGTATTTGTTGGATGACATCGAACAAGGGGATGTTAACCTTCACTTGCTTAAACACCTCTAACATCTTATCCATTGTGTCACTCTGCTTTTTAGTTAACCTACTGGGATAGGGAGCTCTTGGCAGGTAAGTTTTCTGCGGTGCCTGAGAAGGAGGCATTGATGTATTACCCTCACTCTCAGCCTCTTCTTCACCACCATTCCCACTGAGGGGCGGCATAGATGGTGGTGGGTGTGGCAAGGAAATGTGATTGTCAACCTGCTTTCCATTCCTTAAGGTTACAATGGCATTGACATGGTGAACAGGTTCCTCCACATGGTTCACTTGCCGCCCCCGAGGTACCACATTCTCATTTTGCATGTGTTGTTGCTGGTACATGCGGGGGTTAGCCTTAGGCTGGCTAGGTAGAGACCCTCTCTCTCTTTCGTGTACAGACTGAGCCAATTGGCTGATCTGAAGCTCAAGAGATTTGATGGTATGCTGATTTGAAGTGAGAACTTGACTTGTGGTTGTCATAAAAAATTCATTGAGTTTTCAAGTCCACGAGTCAAGGTCTCAAGCGAATTGAATCAGGTTTCCATATTGTTGGAATTTGGGAAACACGATTGATTGGTAGTTTGCGCTTGGGGTGGTTGATAAGATTGTGCATGCATGGGAGGTTGGTGTGGTTGGTTAGGTGATCCATAGGAGTTTGAAGGACCACCCGGGGCATTATTTTGGTTCCATGAAAAATTGGGGTGATTCCTCCATCCGGGATTATAAGATGACGAGTATGGGTCAATTCTAGCTCTATCATAGATGGCGTTGACATGTTCCATCACAGGAGGAATGGACGCACACTCTCTTTCTACATGACCTATCGTACCACATGAATCACAGGGAACTGGACCAGATGTGGACATGTGAGGTGCACCTTGTTGGTTTTGGAGCTCAATCGAATCCATACGGCGCATTACGGCCGCCATGCGCGCCTCGGTTGCCGTAGTGGTATCGACAGCAAATGCGGCACCCGATCTAGTCGAGTTTGCATTCGTGATCCTTGCTCCTTTGCTAGATGATGCAGCTGGTTCCCTAACACTCTCCTATTGCATGGTTTTGTCAGCGGGGTCTTCTAGGAAAGCCCATGCCTCCCTTTGATCATTTCGTAAGAACTCTCCTTGACACATGGACTCATGGTGCGTTCGGGACGGGATGTGAAGACCCTCGTAGACAATCTGACAAAGGTGCCTGATTGACATCATTTCATGCTTATATTTGTACCTTATATCCATTACCTTACACCTAAGCAATGCTATGTGATGAGTTTTATGTTTAGTTTTCAGAAATAAAGAGTTTTGAAGAGAAGAGCCATGAAAGGACCCAAAAGCAGGAAAAAAGGACCTAATTGTGAGACCTGGGGACCAAGATGCAAGGGGGAAGGACCTGATCGTAAGACAGAAGGACCTAAGAGCAAAACAGGGAACTCCACACCATCATGAGGAGTATTTTGTCAATTCAATTCGGGTCGGAGCTCCACTAAACCAACCAGATGCATCTAAGACCAAGAAACACTTCAAGAAAAGCCCACAAAGAAAACCAGACGGATCTAAACCTTATAGACCGCCAATTGGCGGTCTGGAACCGCTAATTGGCGGTCCATTTAGCCCAGAATCCATCTAGTTTTCTGTAGCACGTGTATTAGTGTATTCTTAGTGTATTTTTGGTATTGGTTTAGTCCCACATCGGGGGATTGTCCCCGATTAGCTTTTTCCATGCTTATAAATAGAACTCTTCACCTTCCATTGTAATTACCCATTGTTTGGTGGCATTCTCTCTACTAAGGAGTGAGCCTTGAAGCAATAACTCAAGGTGGAGAAGGATGCTACCTTCAATGTGAGTCATTGTTAATAAAAGTTTATTTGTTTCTTTTAATCTTGTTTTGTTATGTTGTTTGTTTTGTGTGGGTTGCTTTACTTTGTTTAATTTCTTGTTTAGTAATTTTAGTATCTTAGTTAAATGTTTTCTTTACTTAGTCTAATCAGTAGTGTAATGAGTAGTGAGTAGTTCCATCCCCATTTGGGGGGTGGAGAAATATGTGATATAATTATGTAGTGTATTAAGTGTGTGTTATTTTTATCCATTGAGCTTTATATGATTTCCATAACCATCTAATGGGTCTCCACTCTTATCTTTGATATGCTAATGCTCTTGAATGAAGCTTAGCTTATGCTTTGATTAGTGGACCTATTTTATGGGGAATGATAAGATTAGGATATGGATGAAGTTAATATTGGAAACACAATTTGTAATGTATGTGCTCTTGTTGCCTTTACCTTAGCTAATGTCTTGTATGTTTTAATGATGTAGTGAAATCTTAATTCATGTGGAGGCATAGTAGGGTATAGTCTTTATACTTGAGTTCATGTAGCTTCATTCCAATTATTGTCTTGTATGTTTTAATGATGTAGTCTTATCTTAATTCATGTAGAGGCAAAGTTGGATGTAGTTTTATGATTTCATGCACTACATGTTGTGAGGAGCTTAATGAACACACACACACTTCTTTATGTTCACATTATTTCTCTACCCCCTATGGGGCTTAGTTTTATTGGTTATCTTCATTTCCTTTGCATTTCATTTCAGCTTTGTAGTTTAGATTAGTGTAATACATCTTTCTCCCTTCTTTTTACCTCTCGCCTTCGAATAAACCAAGTGTCGACACACCTCCCAGTGGACGACCCGTACTTGCCACCGCTTCAACGCGGCCGTGCACTTGCGGTTAAATATAAAACGAGATCAATCAGTGCCACAACTCGATGCCATGGTGAGGGCATGAGGATAGTAGCTCCTTGAATCTCTCTAAATATGCATGAAATGTTTTGGTCTCAAGTTGATAGAACGAATTGATTTCATTCCATAATTTTTGAGTCCGATGATTTGGAAAGTACTTCTTGAGGAATGCAGATTGAAATTCATCCCAAGTCGTAAAGGCATTCGCTTGGTTGCTGTATAACCACTTCTTGGCATCATCCTTTAGTGCAAAGAGCACAAGCCTAAGATGGATGGAGTCTGTGCTAAGTTGTTGCAGCTTGAACATAGGACATACCTCCTGAAATTCCCTGAGAAAGATATAGGGGTCACCTTTCCCAGTGAAGTGAGGGAGCATGGAAATGAACTGAGGCTTAACGTCAAAGTGGTTCCCATTTTCCTCTGGCAATACGATGCATGAGGGTAGAGCAGTACGGCTCGGGTAGCATCGATCACGTAGAGGTATGAGAGCCACAACAGGAAGAACAGGTGGTACAGGTGGGTCCAGGAACTGCTCCTCCTCGCGGAAATGAGCAGCCATTGAACCCAGACTATGTGCAACACGAGAGGAGGGAGGCATCGAGAAATCGACTACCGAAGAAGGGTTGACGACACGCCTCGTCAAACGGCCACTCTCGTCTCGTGCCCACAAAAACATGCACAAAGGTGTACACACACAAACCAAAACTTTTTTTTCAAAATAAAGAATGTGCGTAGAGGAGAAGAAGGGGGGACACAGAAGAGAAGGAATGACTCAGGAGAGAAGGGAAGAAGTCCTTATGCTACGGCGGGTAGGTACGGGTAGATGCAGACAACTAAACAAGGCTCAAACAGTCCTAAGGTTGTTATAGGTCCTTACAGCTAGACGACGCCTAACTGCGAGGTCACACAGCCTCAACACGCCTCACCTCCCTACAACAAGGACCACAAAGCCCAGTAAGTGAATTAAGATCTGGAGATCTCGTCTCTCCTACTATCGACAGAGTGGGCAACGCCGATCAGGCCATGACGGTCGGGACCGCATCACTCTCCTAATGCGCCTGAAATCCTTAGGGCCAATGTCTACTTGATTTTAAAATTAGTCTCTTGATTAGTGTGGCTTTTGGGGCGAAGGAAAGGGTGATGAAATCCCCCACCTTATCTTATATGGGACAACCCATCCTTAGTAGTGTTTTGGAGTCCTAAATCTAGCAATCAACTCTCCAAACAAACGCTCAACTCACACTTGTTGCAATGCACTTCCTACTCACTAATGCATGTTCATACGAAATGCATGAATGAGAGAAGGAAATGCATACGTCACGCCAGCACTCATAAACTGAAAGTAAAGCTAAAAGAAAAGACAATCTACGTGCCGAAGTCGAGCACATGATGCATGACCTAAACAAGAAATAATGCCTAATCTTATGCTTTGGGTTTTAAGGTCCAAGTTGCTTAAAGGGAGATTGATTATTGATCTGGGAACCAACTATAAGTCAAAACATGCCAAATCGAGTCCCAGATCACTATATCAGATAATACAACAAGCCAAAGAAAAAACAAAGGAAGCAGAGCTCACCAGACCGCCAGTTTGCGGTCTTAGGCCGCTGATTGGCGGTCCAAGCTGCTTTGTTCCGCTCCAATTTTCTCCTGGTTCTTTGCCTTTAGCCTCAGAGTCTCCAGAAACAAAGAAAACTACAAAACACAAATTAAATCCACTCGAATCGTCCATACCAGAGTCTGGACTGGCACCTGAAAGGAATGTGTTCTAAAAGTTTTACTTTTATATGCAATTATTATGAATTGAATGTGCAAACATTTTGTTCCTTGATTATGGTATTCGTCTTTTGGAAGTGTTAAGGAAGAGGTGCTTGGTCCTTAACCGTAGAGCTCTAAAAGATAATGGTTTACATATATCAAAAGCTATTCACAATCATGGTAATTAAAAAGTAACATTAATTACCGAGATAAGATTGTCGTGTTGGTCATCGATTGTTGTAGCTCTACAAATAATTGACGACACGAGTATATAAAAGAGGAAAAGATTACTTTTATATATTGAATAGACCTAACAAGTAAAACATTATGGAATTGTGTTTCGTGTCATTAATGTTTTTACTATGTCTTGGATCCTAAGATATGAGACTTATATCTTTTCACTCAAGAAGTGCTTAATTTGATTATTGTCAAAAGCTATCAATGAGTGTAGTGATAAAGGCAATAGTTGGTTGAGCATGACTTCTGCTGGAAAAAGATAACTAGTCAAACGATTATCATTGCCCCTCTTAATTGAGTGATGATATTAGTGGGTCCCTTGATAATGCAAAATTATAATGTGCACAATGTAACTTGAGTTAAGTTACATAGTTAAAATTAGCTTAGAGAGATCAATAAATGAATATAATACAAAGTTGACACATTTCTACTTTGTATAAATTCTTAATATCATGAGGCAAGGGACGGACACAAGTGATGCACTTACATCACTAAATGGATTGTGTTTTGGTTCGGGTGGAACAAAGACATCTATGCTAATTGGGTAACTATAATGTGTAGCTAGATACCACTTATAGTTTGAGATATTAAGTGTTTAATATTACTGCCAATTTGGCTTAGATCCTCCTATAGGTCACACCACAAAACTTGGAAACAAGAGGTTTGATTTTAAGTTCATATGATGTGTCGGGTTTCATGCGAAAATAGGACACATGTGGTGAATGAATAAAATCAATATGTCATGAGAATTGACATAATTAGAATCATAATAAATTCATATGAGGTGTATATATTATGGGGTGTAATAATTTAATATTACATAGGATAATATGTTATATAAGATGTGAATTTGCTAAAAACCCCAAAAGATCAAATTTTGTTGGAAATAAATTCAAAATTTGACAAAGGCAAAATCGGGGTCAAACACGGTGAACCGTTCATGGTTCAGTCGACCGGGGTATCTTCGGATCGGTTAACCGAATAGGGAACGGATAAGCGCAATTGGTTGACCGAAATTGTCTGGAGTGCCTGGACAATCGGGTTCGGTTAACCGAGTGTGCACGGTCAACCGAGAAGTAGTATTTTCGGTAGACCTAAGGTGACACGGTCATCCAATGACTATGTCCCAGGAGCGATTCTGGTGGGTCAACGGTAGACCGAGTAAAAGACGTGGTTTGTCCGAATTCTTCCAGGGAATTTTTCTCATACGGATTCGGTCGACCATGTAGCTCACGGTGCACCGAACACGTGTTCTAACCGAACGGTTCGGTTGACCAAGTTATACTCAGTCCACCGAATAAGAACGATTTTGCCTGAATTATTAAGGGGATTAATTAAATCATGGGTGGATTAATTCCATATTTAATTAAAACATTTTTGTGGGTGCTTATGTGGAAATTAGAGATTAATTTTAGGAGAGAATAAGCAAGAGATCTTGGCTAAAGAATAGCTCTTGATAAGGATGTTTTGGGAGACTATAAGAGGACCCCTACTCCTACTTGTTTAATACTAATGCAAAATTCTTTCTCTCATTAATCTCTCCCTAATCGCCACGAAAATCTCTTAGTAATTTAAGTTTTAGATATATGAATCTCAGGACCTTAAAGAGAGGTTATTAGCTAGATTCTAAACCTTGTTAGAGATTGATTGGCTAGCTCATTTCTCTCTAATCTTGTTTAGAGTTTGGTGAACACTCGGAGGCAAATCCGTGGACGACTCAATGGGCAATGCGACTCCAGATCTTCAAAAAGGTTTTAGAGAACCTTTTGGTATGATTCTACCTTTGTGATTTATTTTAAAAAATGAAGGGTTGCATGTTATTAGAATAAACACAACGCAATGTACATAGAAATTGTTGAAAATATGAAAATCGATCTTGTATGTTGTATTAAAATTTTAAAAATATATACATACATTGTTTTGTGTTTATAATTCGGGACACAAAATCCTATAGCACCTCCCCGGCAACGGCACCAAAAACCTGTTTAATCGTTTTAAATACCGCAAGTGCACGACCGCGTTGAAGCGATGGCAAGTACGGGTCAATCCTCAGGGAGGTGAGTAGCCTATGGTTTTTCAGAAATCAAGTGGCAACAAAAAGGGAGAAGAGTTTGTCTATGCTAATCTATAGTACACTAAACTACTAAGAAGAAAAATGCAAAGTAAAGAAACTAACGATTGCTTCGAATCAAAACTAAAAGAATGTGAAACTAAGATGGAATCAAGAAGAGAACGACCCTAGGGGTGGAGTATGTGCACACATGTAAAAAGATGGTGAAGAATGCATGCAGAAAGAGACAACATAAGAACAAAACAATGGTGAAGATGTAAAACTCACTACATATTATTCTAACAATTAAACTAAAGAATAAAGGAAACATTCTAACTACTTTAGCCTACAATCAAAGAAATAAAACTAAGCTAAGCATGCAAAAAGAGACAACATAAAAACAAAAAATGGAAAAATTATTTTATTAAATGACTCACATCACTAGCAACATTCTTCTCCACCTTGAGATTTTGCTCCAAAGCTTACTCCAAGTAGAGAGAATGCCACCAAGCAATGGGTGATTACAATAGAAGGTGAAGAGTTCTATTTATAGCCATAGAAAAAGGAAATCCGGGACAATCCCCCGGTATGGGACTAAACAAATACCAAAAATAGATTAAATACACTCTAATACACGACCCACATAAATCTTAGCGGATCCGGACCAAAAGAGACCGCCAATTCGCGGTCTACAGTGTTCGGATCGCTCTGCAGTTTCTTCTGGGCTTTTCTAAATGGCTTGGCTTGTCTTTGATGCATCTACTTCGCTTTTTGGAGCTCCGACCCGAATAGAATTGCCAAAATACTCCCCATGATGGTGTGAAGTATTCTTGTTTGTTCATTGGTCCTTTGATCTTAGTTTCAGGTCCTTCGATCTTGCATCTTAGTCCTTGAGTCTCTCAACTCAGTCATTTTTCATGCTTTTAGGTCCTTTTTTGCCTCTTCTCTTCAAACCTATTTATTTCTGAAATTCAAACATAAAACTCGTCACGTAGCATTGTTTAGGTGATATATAATGAATATAAGATACAAATGTAAGCATGAAATGATGTCAATCACTGGGCATGCATGATCAACGCACCCACTGTCACCTCTTGGCTCATGCACTAGGCGAGGACACAGGTTTCCGTGAACAGAGTTGGCTTCGCTAGGACCAGAAATTCAGTTATGCGCACAAACGGTCGACAAAACTAAGCAATCCGGTCGACCGTTCCCATGGGGTCTGGTTTACCAAAAGTCTGCAACGGTCAAACTCTCTACACATAACTTAAGTTCCAACGGTCAAACAAAAGTCTAAAGCCGATCGACCAATACGTGGTCAAAATTCGGAGTCTGGTCAAAATCATACAAGTCCAATGGTCGACCGACTCAGGGGTCTCGGTGGACCGGAAACTTCCAGGGGCAACTTAGTAGTTCTAGTCATCTAACGATCTAACGAATCAATCCAACAGTCAAACAAGTCATTAGTTACATAAATACCACAAGTGCACGACCGTCGGTGAAGACGTGAAAAATATGGGTCGATCCAAAGGGAGGTGTGTCGACTCTAGTTCTTTCGAAGGCAATGGGAAAAAGATGGGAGAAAGTGTGTGATGACGCTAAACTAAACTACGAATGAACAAACAATAAAACTAAACCCCATAGAGGTAGAGAAAGAATGCGAATACGAAAAATATGTGTATGTTTGTGTTCATTTGTGCTCGTCACAACATGTAGTACATGAAAACCATAAAACCAAATTCAACTTTTCCTCCACATTAAATAAGATAAAATTATCATTAAAACATACAAGATAATAATTGGAATAAAGCTAAATGAACTCATTCATAAAAACCAAATCCAACTATGTCTCCACATCAAGTAAGATTTACACAATCATTAAAACATACAAGACATTAATTAAGGTGGTGCCAACAAGAGCACATGCTACCACATTTCATGTTTCCTTCATCAACTTCTTCCTTATCCTCACCTTATCATTCCCCATAAAATATGCCTACTAATTTAAGCATGTGCTAAGCATCACTCAAGATCATTAACACATCAAATATAAAAGTGAAATCCCATTAGATGGTTATGAAAATCATGTAAGGGTCAAAGGATTAAGATTAACACACACACATACCTAATACATCACAAAATCACATGACCTTCTTCTCCACCCCCAAATAGGGATGGACTTAATCACTACTCATTAAACTACAAAGTACATTAAGAAAGGAAAACATTCTAATTATTTGTACAAGACAAAACAAAATTAAGCTAAGAATGTAATAATTAATAGAGAAGACAACATTAAAACAAACTAAGAAAAATATTTTATTTACATGACTCACATTACAAGTGGCATTCTTCTCCACTTGAGTTTTTCTCCAAGACTTACTCTAAGTAGAGAGAATGTCACCAAGCAATGTGGTATTACAAAGGAGTAGGAATAGTTCCATTTATAGCCATGAAAAAGGTAACCGGGGACAATCCCCTCGTATGAGACTAAACACCTAACTAAGTATTATCAGGTTTGGATCTAAATGGAAAGCTAATTGGTGGTCTGGGATAGCCAATTGGCGGTTTGGGTTGGGTTGATCGGGTCTGCTTTTGGGTGACTTGGTTCTGGCTTGATTTCTTCATGTTTGGTGAACCCGATTTGGTTGTTGATGTTTAGGCCCAGATCTAATTGCCAAAATACTCCTCATTATGGTGTGGAACTTCTTGATTTTCTCATTGGTCCTTTTGGTTTACATCTGGGTCCTTCCCTCTTGCATATCAGTCCATAAGTCTTACAATTCAATCTTTTTTTCTCGCGTTCAAGTCATTTTTGTCTCTTCTTCTTTCGTGTTTATTCCTGAAACTTAAACATAAAACTTGTTATGTAGAATTTCTTAAGTTAAGAATAAAGGATATAAGACACAAATATATGCATGATATGATGTCAATCAAATACCCCTACACACATGTTGCTAGTCCCGAGCAAAACAAAGAAAGGAAATACATACGAAAAATAGGGAAATCCTAACATACTTTCGTAGGAATCACGGTTGCACTTAGTACGTATAACAAGCCGTTAAACCCCTTTGTCACCAAGGAGGAGTGTTTTCTCCTTAGGGTTTTCAGCGGATATACCCACAAAATCCGAACATAGTTACATTATTCAACCTAGCAACACGACTCGATGAGGTTATCTTTGTCGATCATAGGATGCGGTAATACTACGGTCCGACTCTATATATGTATTCAGTCCACACACCTAGCCTAATGAATCATTCGTGCAACTTAGTTAAGGACTTAAGTGACAGACTTGGGCAACCTTTACATCCTTAACTGATACAAAGTGTAAAGTCCATTAAAGTTCTCATTTGTCTTCTTCTTCTTCTTTCTTTTCTTTTCCTTTTTTTTCATTTTTTTCCTTTTTTGGAGTATTATGAATTACACTAGTTGGTGTTTGATTCTCCCAGGGTTATGTTTCGTACATCATTGCCTGTGAGGACTTACACTATCACGTACACCTTTCCCCAAATCCTCACATATGGCGATCCCTACCACCTGTGTAATGAGACTTCGGTCGGTACATCCCAAGTCAGATTACTCGAAAGCATTAGGGAATATGTCCCCTCGGACCTAATTTCTCGAGTGATAGGAGTTGTGCGAGAAGAAAGAACACAACTTATTTATTTCTTATCTACTAGGGAACCAATACCCCTACACTACTAAGTTCGATCCGCGGAGAGGTGAGTAGCCTCTGGTTTGTCAGAAATCAAGTGGCAAAAAAAGGGAAAGAGATTTGGTTATGTTAATCTAAACTATACTAAACTAGTAAGTAAGAAATGCAAAAGAAAGCAACGAAAGATTGGAAATCAAGAAGAGAAACCCCTAAGGGGTGGAGTGTGCACAAATATGAAGTGAAATAAGTGATGAATGATGCATGTAGGCATGTATGTGTGTGAGTGTCGTATGTAAGTTTTTATGCATAGGAAATGTATAAAGATGTGGCAAAACCTATCAATCCATTCACACAACGTATTGGCAATTACTACTTGATTATCATAAGATTAGGCTCAACATGAGAAGCATCTGAAGATATGGAAAGACTCATCAAAAACCATGAACTCATGTGAAGAACAAAGCTAAGCATGGGAGGTGACTAAAACTTATCGCAAAACCCATCAAAACAAAGTTTCTTCAATCAATCAAGACACTCACACACATACATGCTTACATGCGTATTGGCAATTACACACGACGTATTGGCAATTACACACGACACTCACACACATACATGCTTACATGCGTCATTCATCACTTATTTCACTTCATATGTGCGCACACTCCACCCCTTAGGGGTTTCTCTTCTTGATTTCCAATCTTTCGCATTTCTTAGTCAATAGTTTAAGGTAGTTTAGCTTAACGAAACCAAATCTCTTTCCGTTTTTTGTCACTTGATTTCTGACAAACCAGAGGCTACTCACCTCTCCGTGGATCGACCCGTACTTTCCATCGCTTCATCCCGGCGATGCTCTTGCGGTAATTGTTAAAACATTTAAACACCAACTAAATCAAAGGGTATTATTGTGGATGTACTCATCAAAGTTGGAGCTTTTATATTCCTGGTAGATTTTTTCGTCCATGATACCAACCCTGTTGCGAACACTCACTCTCAAATACCTTTGATTTTGGGTAGACCATTTCTGGCAACCACTAACGCCTTAATAAATTGTAGAAATGGTCTCATGAAGCTCTCATTAGGTAACATGAGTGCCGAGTTTCATGTGTTCAACTCTAGTAGGCAACAAGAACCCTTGGACCAACCTTTAAATCTCAACCTCATCCGCCAATTAGAAAAAGCACTACAAAATTAACAAACACCCCCAACACCAATGCAACTAGTTGAGAATGTTTGTACACCCAGTGAAAACTCATTGTCTGTCTTTGCAATGCAACAGAGTGAGTTGGCAGCAAACATGAATATACAAAGGGAGTGTTTGTTGGACGATTCAGTCGAGACTATTAGTGAGGGGGAAATACCTCATCATATGCCTATACCAGAAGGTGTCTCTACCCCATGTCCCATGGCTATTGAGCCCTTTAACCTTTATCTTGACTCCAATGAGGACTCACCTACGACCGAGCTTTTGATTGATAATATAAAGGAGGTTGGGTGGTCCTTGTTAAAGGACTTGGGGAGAAACCCCATTCTAATTGAAGCTGGTGTGTCACATCTTTCGAATGAGCCTACGGAACTCATTATGATGCACCCGCCTATTGGTTGGAGGGTTTTGTTGGATGAGCAACTAAACCCTAGTGAGGCAACACAACTTCAGTCTTTCATGTTGCCTACGCCCAACCAATATCATGAGGGTTCGAGCCTTTTAGTTTTGACTTTTCACCCCTCATGATACCTCAGAGTACCAGTGAAGCGGTCCCATCTTGGTAAATCTTTGGTCTGCCTGACTCGATGTTCTCATTTGATGTCCCTTGCCCAAATGATATTGAGAATATCTTCGTTGATGTATATATCTTGTTTATAACCAAACGAAATGAATGAAAAAAGAGAGAAAAAACAAAAGACTCCACCAGTGAGCTTTGATTGTTGTGGGCCCCAACCCTTGAGTATTTGGGCACCATTTATTTCACGTATTTGTATCCCGTCTTTGGTATTTCACTGGTTTTTAGGAGAATTTAGATTTGTGTCCATGAACAAAATTATGAACTTCCCTTTGTGCTTCACGTTGGTGAGATTTTTCTTTTTCATGCCAAAATCCATGTAGTATCGTGCTCACATTCATTGAGGACAATGCATGAAGTCTGTGTGAGTGGGGGTGCTTTACATTTGTATATATGTGGAGTCGAGTCTTTTATTTTGATTTTTTTGTGTGTGCATTGTTAGGGTCATGTTAGTGTGCTGCATTTAATATCGTTATATCTGATTGCCATGATCCTTGGGTGACTTGTCTTCTTTTGCTTGCCTTGTGCTTTAATTTTTTTGCATTTCTTTCAAAATCTTCATGTGTTTGCGAAAGAAAATGTTTTGTGGGTTTTGCGTGTGTTTAGCATGTGCAAAACCAGTGAGAGGCAAAGTAAAAAGAAAGCTCCCAAAATTGTCTTGAACATGATGTATTATGATATCTAGTATACCGGCTTTAGGTCTTATTGAGTCGTAAGGATGCACCCCGATATTCCTTCGGGGGGTGAGAAATCATAGGGTTTCTGTACTTAAACAATTAAAGAAGTCCACCCTGAACCTAGTGAGTCAAATAATTTGTGTCTATAAATATAAGAAAGTTTGTTGTAGTCAAGGACCCTTTAACTCCTATTGTGAGACAGTAAGTGTAGGGGTTTTGGTTCATGTGTAGATGAGAAATAAATAAGTAGGTGTTCTCTCTTCTCTCACGGCTCCTATCACTTGGGAAATTAGGTGTGAGGGGACTTTGTGCCTGGTGCTTTCGAGTCATTTGACTTGGGATGCACCGACCGAACTCCCGTTACACGGGTAGTAGGGATTACCCTATGTGGAGATGTGGGTAAAGGTGTACGTGATAGTGTAAGTCTTCATAGGCAATGATGCACGAAACTTGGCCTTGGGAGAATTACACACCAACGAGTAAAAAAGGAAAAAAAGAGAAAGAAAAGAAACAAAAAAGAAGAAAAAAGGGTAACGAAAATAAGAACATTAATGGACTTTACCCTTTGTATGACTTGAGGATGTTAAGGTTGTCAATGTCTTTCACTTAAGTCTTTAATTAACTTGCACAAATAATTTATTAGGCTAGGTGTGTGGACTGGATGCATATATAGAGTCGGCCCATATGATCGACAAAAATGAATCCATCGACTCGTGTTGCTAGGTTGAATAATGCATCTATGCTCAGATTTTGTGAGTATATCCGCTGAAAACCCTCAGGAGACAACACTCATCCTCTTTGGAGACAAGGAGGTTTAACGACTTCTTGCACGTGCTAAGTGCAACTGTGATTCCTACGAAAGTGAGTTCGAATTTTGCTGTTCTACGTATGTTTTTTCGTTTATTTCATTTTTCTCATTCTTTGTTTTGCTCGGGACTAGCAAAAGTTAAGTGTAGGGATATTTGATTGAAATCATATCATTCATATATTTGTGTCGTATATCCTTTATTGTAAGCCTAAGCAATGCTATGTAACGAGTTTTAGGTTTAAGTTTAAGAAATAAACAAATTTGAGAAGAAGAGACTCAAAAATGACTTAAAAGCAAGGAAAATGACTGAATTGCAGGACTTATAGACTAAGATGCAAGATAGAAGGACCCGGATGTAAACCAAAAGGATTAATGAGCAAATCAAGAATCTCTTCACCCTCATGAGGAGTATTTTGGAAGTTATATTTGGGCCCAAACATCTTCAACCAAATCGGGTTCATTAAACATCAAGAAATCAAGTTAGAAACGAGCCACCGAAATCCAGACGCTATCCAACCATTCCAGACCGCCAATTGGAGGTCCAAATTGGTCCAAACAATTCATGGTTTAGTCGGGTCATGCATTATGTTGTTTTATGTCCATTTATAGTATGTATTTAGTTCCATACCGGGGGATTGTCCCTGATTGCCATTTTCTATGACAATAAATAGAACTCTTCCTGCTACTTTGTATTCACTCATTGCTTGGTGGCATTACCTCTACTTAGTGTAAACTTTGGAGCAAAACTCAAGTGGAGAAGAATGCTACTTGTAATGTCAGTCATGTCAATAAAATAATTTTCTTAGTTTTATATTGTCTTCAAATTCTTGCATGCTTAGTTTAATTTCGTTTTGTCTTCTTTTCTTAATAAGTAGTGAGTAGTTCCATCCCCCTTTAGTGGTGGAGATGATGTACATATATGTTTTAAAGTTTGGATGTTTGATGAATTTTTAATTGTGTGGACTTGCAAGCTTCTATGTTCATCGGTAGTATTTTTATCATCTACATGTTGGGGGGTTTTTGATGGCTTTTGCAAGATTTTAATACATGCCATGCTTAGTTTCCTCATGTTATTGACTGAAACTTCCTGTTGAATATGCTACATGTTAGTTAAGTGTTTGTATATGTGATTACTAGGCTAGGTGTGTGGACTAGATACATATATAGAGTTGGCCCGTATGATGGACAAAAATGAGAACATTGAGTCGTGTTGCTAGGTTGAATAATACATCTATGTTCAGATTTTGAGAGTTTATCCGCTAAAACCCATCAGGAGACAACACTCCTCTTTGACGACAAGGAGGTTTAATGGCTTGTTGTACGTGCTAAGTGCAATCGTGATTCCTACAAAGTGGAGTTCGGATTTTCCTATTCTACGTATTCTTTTTCCTTTCTTTCATTTTTTCAATTCATTGTTTTGCTCGGGACTAGTAAAAGCTAGTAGTGGGGATATTTGATTTAAATCATATCATGCATATATTTGTGTATTATATCCTTTATTTTATAGCCTAAGCAATGCTATGTAACGAGTTTTATGTTTAAGTTTCAGAATAAATAGGTTTGGGAAGTAGAGACTCAAAACGGAATTAAAAGCACGGAAAATGACTGAATTGCATGACCTATGGACTGAGATGCAAGAGAGAAGGACCCGGATGTAAACCTAAAGGATTAATAAACAAATCAAGAATTTTCACGCCATCATGAGGAGTATTTTGGCAATTAGATCTGGGCGCAAACATCAAAAACCAAATGAGGTTCATCAAACATCAAAAAATCAAACCAGAAATGAGCCACCAAAATCCAGACGCTATACAACCATTCCAGACCGCCAATTGGCTGTCCAAATTGGTCCAAACATATCATGGTTTACTCGGGTCGTGCATTATGCTATTTTATGTCCATTTATAGTATGTGTTTAGTCCCATACCGGGAGATTGTTCCCGATTGCCTTTTTCTATGACTATAAACAGAATTCTTCCTTATCTTTTGTATTCACCCCATTGCTTGGTGGCATTCCCTCTACTTAGAGTAAGCCTTGGAGCAAAACTCAATTGGAGTTACTTGTAATGTGAGTCATGTCAAAAAAATAATTTTCTTAGTTAGTTTTATATTGTCTCTTTCAATTATTGCATGCTTAGTTTAATTTCGTTTTGTCTTCTTTTCTTAATGGGTAGTGAGTAGTTTCATCCCCCTTTGTGTGTGGAGATGATGTACATATATGTTGTAAAGTTTGGATGTTTGATGAATTTTTGATTGTGTACACTTGCATGTTTCTATGTTCATCGGGGGTATTTTAATCATCTAAATGTTGGGGGATTTTTATGGGTTTTGCAAGATTTAAACGCAACCCATGCTTAGTTTCCTCAAGTTTATTGACTGAAACTTCCTATTGAATATGCTACATGTTAGTTAAGTATTTGTATTTGTGGTTGCAAGGCTAGTGTGTGGACTAGATACATATATAGAGTCGGCTCGTATGATCGACAAAAATGAGTCCATCGAGTCGTGTTGCTAGGTTGAATAATGCATCTTTGTTAATATTTTGTGAGTTTATCCGCTGAAACCCTCAGAAGACAACACTCCTCCTCCTTGGCGACAATGAGGTTTAATGGTCCATTGCACGTGCTAAGTGCAACCGTGATTCCTACGAAAGTGAGTTAGGATTTACCTGTTCTACGTATGTTCTATCCTTTCTTTCATTTTTCTCTTTCTTTGTTTTGCTTGGGAGTAGCAAAAGTTAGGTGTGGGGTTATTTTATTGACATCACATCATGCATATATTTGTGTCTTATATCCTTTGGTTAGCCTAAGCAATGCTATGTAACTAGTTTTATGCTTAAGTTTTAGGAATAAACATGTTTGGGAAGAAGAGACTCAAAAAGACCGAAAAGCAAGGAAAAGGACTGAATAACATGACTTATGGAATGAGATGCAAGAGAGAAAGACCCAGATGTAAACCAAAAGGATCAATGAGCAAATCAAGAAGCTCCACATCATCATGAGGAGTATTTTGACAATTAGATCCGGGCCCAAACATCAACAACCAAATAAGGTTCATCAAACATCAAGAAATCAAGCTAGAAACGAGCCACCAAAATCAAGACATCATCCAACCATTCTAGACCAACAATTGGCAGTCCAAATTGGTCCAAACATTTCATGGTTTAGTCGGGTCGTGGATTATGTTATTTTATGTCCATTTATAGTGTGTTTAGTTCCACACTAGGGGATTGTCCCTGATTGCCTTTTCTATGACAATAAATAGAACTCTTCCTTCTCTTTTGTATTCACCCCATTGCTTGGTGGCATTCCCTCTACTTAGAGTAAACTTTAGAGCAAAACTCAAGTGGAGAAGAATGCTACTTGTAATGTGAGTCATGTCAATAAAATAATTTTCTTAGTTAGATTTGTATTGTCTCTTTCAATTCTTGCATGCTTAGTTTAATTTCGTTTTGTCTTCTTTTCTTAATGAGTAGTGAGTAGTTTCATCCCCTTTGGGGGTGGAGATGATGTACATATATGTTGTAAAGTTTGGATGTTTGATGAATTTTTTATTGTGTCGACTTGCATGTTTCTATGTTCATCGGGGGTATTTTAATCATCTACATGTTGGGGGATTTTTGATTGGTTTTGCCAGATTTAGACACATCTCATGCATAGTTTCCTCATGTTTATTGACTAAAATTTCTTGTTGAATATGCTACATGTTAGTTAAGTGTTTGTATTTTTGGTTGCTTGTTTGATTGATTGAAGAAACTTTTTTGATAGGTTTTTCCATAAGATTTAGACACCTCCATGCTTAGCTTTGTTCTTCACATGAGTTTTTGGTTTTTGATGAGTCTTGCCATATCTTTAGACACTTCTCATGCTGAACCTAATATTATGATAATCAAGTAGTAATTGCCAATACATTGTGTGAATGGATTGATAGATTTTGCCACATCTTTAGACACTTGCTATGCATGAAAACACACACACAACACTCACACACATACCTGTCTACATGCATCATTCATCACTTATTTCACTTCATATGTGTGCACACTCCACCGCTTAGGGGTTTCTATTCCTGATTTCCAATCTTTTGTTGCTTTCTTTCACATTTCTTATTTACTAGTTTAGTTTAGTTAGGTTAGCATAATCAAATCTCTTTCTCCTTTTTTGCCCTTTGATTTTGGACAAACCAGAGGCTACTCACCTCCCCGTGGATCGACCCGTACTTGCCATCGCTTCATCGCGGCCGTGCACTTGCAGTTATTAAAATGTTTAAACATCTCCCCATGAATCCATCCCTCTCGGGTTGTACGCGGATGCGTAAATGTCACATTGAGCATTTTGGGAAAATGTGTGCTCTTACTCAGGCTCTGGAGGAACATAAGGACATTCTTCGAAAACATGACCACTCAACCCGCTATAGACAAATGGTACAACTACTGGAGCTACCAGTGCACTCATGTCATCTACCACATGCATGAAAGAGTCCAAAGGTTCTTGTAATGTCTCAATTAGTTGACCAACATATGATTCGACATAACTAGATGGTGGTCTAGCTGTCGGTGCCTCTCTCATATTACCCAAATATGAAGATTTCTCAGCCACATAATTAAGATTGTCCCAACCATTCAGGGTGTTTGTCTGAGCCACCCCAAGTTGCATGGATCCGGAATACCAAGGAGAATTGTCCTGGTCCCAGTAATGATATGGATGGTCACCCATCTAACCATTCATCTCGCCACAGAACCCTTGAGTCGACCACTCTCACCACCACGAGATCAAGCTCGCAAAAGGTGCTCGACTCGACCCTAAAACGCTAACAGAGAGTGTAAAGGGGAGGAGACTAGAACGTAGAAGTAGGTGAGAAGAATATGACTTAGAGGAGAATGGAAGAATCATTAAATCTAGCATGGGTAGTGGGAGAAGGTAGAAGCTTATCTAGCAAACACGACTCAAACAAGCTTAGATTGGCTATGGGTCCTTACAGCTAGACGACACCTAACTGTGAGGTCACACGGCATCAACACGCCTCACCTCCCTACGACAAAGACCACAAAGCCCAGCAAGTGAGCCAAGATCTGGATATCTCGTCTCTCCTACTATTGGAAAAGTGGGCAACACCGATCATGCTATGACGGTCATGACTGGATTACTCTCCTAATGTGCCCGAGTCCTAGTGGCCAATGTCCACATGATTTTAGATTAACATTTTTCTTGAGTGTCATTTGTGGGGCTAAGGGAGGGGTGATGAAATCCTCCACCTTATCTTGAAGACTATAGGCGGTTCCCCTTATGATGTTTTGAATCCTGAATCTATCAAGCAACTCACTAATCAATCACTCGCCTCACTCTTGTTCTGATGCACCTTACTAACTAATGCATGCTTTAACCATACATGAATGAGAGAACGGGTGCACGTACTTCACCCCAACAATGCTTATATTTGTATCTTATATCCATTATCTTTCACCTAAACAATGCTAGGTGACGAGTTTTATGTTTAAATTTCAGAAATAAATAGCTTTGAAGAGAACAGTCATAAAAGGACCTAAAAGCATGAAAAAGGACTGAGTTGAGAGACTCAAGGACTAAGATGTAAGATCGAAGGACCTGAACGTAAGATCGAAGGACCAATGAGCAAACAAGAATACTTCACACCATCATGGGGAGTATTTTTGCAATTCTATTCGGGTCGGAGCTCCAACAAGCAAAGTAGATGCATCAAAGACAAACAAAGTCTTCCAGAAAAACCCACAAGAAAATCCAGAGCGATCAGAACACTGTAGACTGCTAGTTCGCGGGCACTTTTGGTCCTGGTCCATTAAGATTTATGTGGAGTGTGTATTAGTGTATATTTAGTCTATTTTTGTTATTTGTTTAGTCCCATACCGAGGGATTGTCCTGGATTACCTTTTTCTATGACTATAAATAGAACTCTTCACCTTCTATTGTAATTACCCATTGCTTGGTGGCATTCTCTCTACTTGGAGTAAGCCTTGGAGCAAAATCTCAAGGTGGAGAAGAATGCTACCTTCAATGTGAGTCATCTAATAAAATAATTTTTCCATTGTTTTGTTCTTATATTGTTTCTTTATGCATGCTTAGCTTAGTTTTATTTCTTTGATTGTAGGCTAAAGTTGTTAGAATGTTTCTTTTCTTCTTTAATTTAATTGTTAGAGTAATGTATAGTGAGTAGATCCATCCCCCTTTGGAGGTGGAGATGATGTTCATACATGTATTAAAGAATGGATATGAATGCTTTATATTTCGATGTGTTGATAAATGTGAATGTATGCTTGCTTGTTAGAGTAGAATACTACACTTGATGGGTTTTGCCACATCTTAGACACCTCCCATGCTTGTTTAGGTTCTGAAATAACCAGTTTGTGTATATGAATGTTAATCAACTAGGTTAGTGAATGGATTGATAGGTTTTGCCATAACCTTTAGACACTTCCTATGCATGAAAACACTACCTACATTTGTGCCTATAGAATGCATTCTTCACCATCTTTTCACATGTGTGCACACACTCCACCCCTAGGGTCGTTCTCTTCTTGATTCCAGCTTAGTTTCACATTCTTTTAGTTTTGATTCGAAGTAATCGTTAGTTTCTTTACTTTGCATTTTTCTTCTTAGTAGTTTAGTGTACTATAGATTAGCATAGACAAACTCTTCTCCCTTTTTGTTGCCACTTGATATCTGAAAAACCAGAGGCTACTCACCTCCCTGAGGATTGACCCGTACTTGCCACCGCTTCAACGCGGTCGTGCACTTGCGGTATTTAAAACGATTAAACAAGTTTTTGGCACCGTTGCAGGGGAGGTGCTGTAGGATTTCGTGTCCCGAATTATAAACACAAAACAATGTATGTATATATTTTTAAAATTTTAATACAACATACAAGATCGATTTTCATATTTTCAACAATTTCTATGTACATTGCGTTGTGTTTATTCTAATAACATGCAACCCTACATTTATTAAAATAAATCACAAAGGTAGAATCATACCTAAAGGTTCTCTAAAACCTTTTTGAAGATCCGGAGTCGCGTTGCCCGTTGAATCGTCCACGGATTTGCCTCCGAGTGTTCACCAAACTCTGAACAAGATTAGAGAGAAAGGAGCTAGCCAATCAATCTCTAACACGGTTTAGAATCTAGCTAATAACCTCTCTTTAAGCTCCTGAGATTCTTATCTCTAAAATTACTAAGAGATTTTCGTGGTGATTCGGGAGAGATTAATGAGAGAAAGAATTTTGCATTAGTATTAAACAAGTAGGAGTAGGGGTCCTCTTATAGTCTCCCAAAACATCCTTATCAAGAGCTACTTTTTAGCCATGATCTCTTGCTTATTCTCTCCTAAAATTAATCTCTAATTTCCACATAAGCACCAACAAAAAACGTTCTAATTAAATCTGGAATTAATCCACCCATGATTTAATTAATCCCCTTAATAATTCAGGCAAAATCATTCTTGTTCGGTGGACCGAGTATAACTCGGTCAACCGAACCGTTCGATTATAACACGTGTTCGGTGCACCGTGAGCTAGACGGTCGACCGAATCCGTATGAGAAAAATTCCCTGGAAGAATTCGGACGAACCACGTCTTTTACTCGGTCTACCGTTCACCCACCAGAATCGCTCGTGGGACATAGTCATTGGATGACCGTGTCACCTTCGGTCTACCGAAAATACTACTTCTCGGTTGACCGTGCACACTCGGTTAACCGAACCAGATTGTCCAGGCACTCCAGACAATTTCGGTCAACCAATTGCGCTTACCCGTTCCCTATTCGGTTAACCAATCCGAAGATACCCCGGTCGACCGAACCATGAACGGTTCACCATGTTTGACCTCGATTTTGCCTTTATCAAATTTTGAATTTATTTCCAACAAAATTTGATCTTTTGGGGTTTCACTTTTATGTTTGATGTGTTAATGATCTTGAGTGATGCTTAACACATGCTTAAATTAGTAGGCATATTTTATGGGGAATGATAAGGTGAGGATAAGGTGAGGATTAGGATGAAGTTGATGAAGGAAACATGACATGTGGTAGCATGTGCTCTTGTTGGCATCACCTTAATTAATGTCTCGTATGTTTTAATGATTGTGTAAATCTTACTTGATGTGGAGACATAGTGGGATTTGGTTTTTATGAATGAGTTCATTTAGCTTTATTCCAATTATTGTCTTGTATGTTTTAATGATAATTTTATCTTATTTCATGTGGAGGCAAAGTTGAATTTGGTTTTATGGTTTTCATGTACTACATGTTGTGACGAGCACAAATGAACACAAACATACACATATTTTTCGTATTCGCATTCTTTCTCTACCCCTATGGGGTTTAGTTTTATTGTTTGTTCATTCGTAGTTTAGTTTAGTATAATCACATATTTTCTCCCATCTTTTTCCCATTGCTTTCGAAAGAAGTAGAGTCAACACACCTCCCTTTGGATCGACCCGTATTTGTCACGTCTTCAACGATGGCATGCACTTGCGGTATTTATGTAACTAATGACTTGTTCGACTATTGGATTGACTCGTTAGACCGTTAAATGACTAGAACTACTAAGTTGCCCCTGGAAGTTTCCGGTCCACCGAGACCCCTGAGTCGGTCGACCATTGGACTTGTATGATTTTGACCAGACTCCGAATTTTGACCACGTATTGGTCGATCGGTTTTAGACTTTTGTTTGACCGTTGGAACTTAAATTATGTGCATAGAGTTTGACCATTGCAGACTTTCGGTAAACCAGACCCCATGGGAACGGTCGACCGGATTGCTTATTTTGGTCGACCGTTTATGCGCAGAACTGAATTTCTGGTCCTAGCGAAGTGTCCTCTCTGTTCACGGAAACCAGTGTCCTCGCCTAGTGCGTGAGCCCAGAGGTGACAGTGGGTGCGTTGATCATGCATGCCCAGTGATTGACATCATTTTATGCTTACATTTGTATCTTATATTCATTATATTTCACCTAAACAATGCTACGTGACGAATTTTATATTTGAATTTCAGAAATAAATAGGTTTGAAGAGAAGAGGCATAAAAGGACCTGAAAGCATGAAAAATGACTGAGTTGAGAGATGATTGACATCATTTCATTCTTATATTTGTATCTTATATCCATTATCTTACACCTAAGCAATGCTACATGACGAGTTTTATGTTTAGTTTTCCGGAATAAAGAGGTTTGAAGAGAAGAGCCATGAAAGGGCCCCAAAGCAGGAAAAAAGACTTAATTGTGAGACATGGGCACTAAGATGCAAGGGAGAAGGACCTGATCGTAAGACCGAAAGACCTAAGAGCAAAACAGGAAACTCCACACCATCATGGGGAGTATTTTGGCAATTCTATTCGGGTCGGAGCTCCAACAAACCAAGTAGATGCATCCAAGACCAAGAAATACTTCAAGCCAAGCCCAACACAAAAAGCAGACGGATCTGGGGCTTATATACCGCCAATTGGCGGTCTGGCTCCTCGCGGATCCGCTAATTTTTCTCCTGGAGTTGTATTAATGTTTGTTTAGGCTATTTTTGGTATTGGTTTAGTCCCACATCGGGAGATTGTCCCGGATTAGCTTTTTCCATGCTTATAAATAGAACTCTTCACCTTCCATTGTATCCATCTCTCTCTTTGGTGGCCATCTTCCCTACTAAGAGTGAAGCCTTGAACCAAAACTCTGGTGGAGGAATGGCTGCTTGTAATTTGAGTGAGTTAATAATGGATGTTTTCATTATCTTGTTAATTCTTGCTTAGTTAATTTCATTTAATGTGTTTGCTTTGGTGCTTGTTTTGTTTTATGCTTCTTTAATATTTCTTGCTTGATTAGTGTAGTTTTATTTCAGTATAATGCTTCATTTTGTTAGAGTAGTTAGTTTAAATATGTGTGAGTAGTTCCATCCCCTTTTGGGGGTGGAGTAGATGTGTGTACATGTTATGTAGATGGTATGAATGCTTGATATAAATGTTTGTGAGAAATATTAGTATGCTTACTTGAATTAATAAGGACTTTACTTGATGGTTTCTTCCATAGTTAGGTACACTCCATGCTTGTTATGTTCTTAATAACAACATTGCATTGCTCATATTAATCACATTAGTTTTAGTGTTGTAAATGATTGGTTTTGCCATTAGGTACCTCTTATGCATGAACAAACACTAACTAACTTGAGCTTATTGTATGCATTCAACACCACACTTATTTCATGTGCACACACACACTCCACCCCTTAGAGGGGTTTCATTCCTGTGTTTTTATCTTCTTCATTAGTTGTTTAGTGATTTCATTTCAGCTTGCTTGTTTACTAGTTTAGATTAGTGTAGTGTAGTGTAATACATCTTTCTTCCCTTTCTTTCCACTTGCCTTCGCACAAACCAAGCGTCGACACACCTCCCAGTGGACGACCCGTATTTGCCACCGCTTCAACGCGACCGTGCACTTGCGGTTAATATAAAATGATCAATCAAGTTTTTGGCGCCGTTTCCGGGGAGGTTGTGTGTCCAGACCTTGGTTTGGATGATTTGAGTGGTTTTTAATTTTTTGTTTCCAGTTTTTCTTAGTTTTAGGGAACCAACGGATCAAGGGGAGGCTACTGGACAAGTTTGAGGAACAGAAGCTCCAAACTGACCGCCAATTGGCGGTCTGGAACCCTTAACTGGCGGCCTGGTGAGCTGGTTTGCCTCTCAATTTTGTTCTGGTAGTTATTTCTGTAATTTTCATTATTTGGGAGCCCCATTTTGCATGCTGTGACTTCTAGTTCGCTCCCAGATCATTAATCATTCCCCCATTAATCAACTTGGCCTTAAAATCGAAAGCAAAAGACTAGACATTCTTATTTGTTTAGGTCACGCATCATGTATTGACTTAGGCACGTAGTTGTCTTTTCTTTTAGCTTATTTTCAGTTGTTGAGTGCTGGCATGAGGTACGCAACTTCCTACACTCATTCATTCATCTCGTATGCCCATGCATTAGTTAGTAGGAATTGCATTAGGACAAGAGTGAGCGAGCGTTTGATTGGAGTGATTGATTGCTAGATTAGGATCAAAATGCTATTAAGGAGGGGTTGTCCCATAAAAGATAAGGTGGGGGATTGCGGGCGCACTTGGGGATTGCGGGCTGTCCTAGGATTTCATCACCCTTTCCTTGGCCCCAAAAATCACTCTTAATCAAGCCTTACTAAAAGCAAGTAGACATTGGCCCTAGGATTGCAGGCGCACTAGGAGAGTAATCTAATTGAGACTGTCATGGCCTGATCGGCGTTGCCTACTTTGTCGATAGTAGGAGGTACTGGATCTCCAGATCTAGTATCACTTGCTGGGCATTGTGGTCTTCGTTGTAGGGAGGTGAGACGTGTCGAGGCTAGTGACCTCGAAGTTAGGCGTCGTCTAGCCTAAGGACCCATTGTCTTACATTGTTTGAGTTGTGCTTGCTAGTTAGGCTTCTACCTAATTCCACTACCCACGCTAGCTCTAGGGATTCTTCCCTCCTCACCTGAGTCCTCTCCTCATCTATTCTCTACGTATAGTCTCCTCCTCTAGTACACCTTCTGTTGTGTGTTATTTTAGAGTCGAGTCGAGCATTTTATGCGAGGTTGGGCTTGTTATGGTGAGAGCGCTCGACTCGAGAGACTGCACTCTTCTGAGATGGACGGTCTTGGTGATCGACCATCTCCGCCTCGTGATCCTTTGGAGCATGAAGCCCAGTCGTCTCGCGGTGACGGGGTGACCGGGTTCCATACATGGAATACCTCGGTCCGCTTCCGCCACGACGTAGACCTCCTTCTCCTCCTCCTCTGACTCGAGAGGAAGGGAGATTCGGTCAGGATCGAGTTCGTGGTGCACCACCACCTTTAGCTCGACAGGATAGACCGATGACTTTGTGGGAGCGGACCCATCCTGTTTGGGCCGCGCAACCTTCTTGCATAGTTGTTCCCCCTGCTCGCGGGAACAACTATGAGCTGAAACCTCAATATGTGAGCGTGCTTCCAACCTCTACTGCCAATAAGGAGGATCTGTATATCTTTATACGCGAATTCGAGGAAGTATGCTCCATGTTCAAGCTTCAACAGCTTGACGAGGAATCAGTCCGGTTGAGGATGATTTCTTTCGCATTGAAGGATAATGTGAAGAAATGGATGTATAGCCTCCCGGCGAGCTCGATTCGGTCATGGGATGACTTTGTAACCGTCTTTCTGAAGAGATTTTTCCCTCAAAGGAAAACTCAACAGATACGGCACCAGATACATCAAATGTATCAGACCAAGACCGAATCGTTTCATGGTTTCTTTGAGAGATTCAAGGACCTTCTCCAGCAGTGCCCTCATCATGGATTTGAGTTATGGCAGTTGTGCCAAATTGTTTATGAGGGCATCAACTACAACACCTGCACATTGTTGGAGTCGATGTGTCAGGGTGACTTCCAAATGAAACCCATCGAGGAGGCATGGGATACTTTTGCGTCAATGGCTGAACGTACCTTCGAGTGGGACACCATGAGAGAGCCACCAACCGCCAGGTCTTCTGGTCGAGCTGGATCATATCATGTTGAGTCAACTATCGCGTCTGAGGCGAAAATGGCTGCTCTCATGCGTAGGATTGAGAGTTTGGAGTTGGACCGAGCTCTTGTAGCTCAGGTCGCTACTCCTGCGTGTAGTAGGTGTGGACTTACGGGCCATGATGACTTGGAGTGCGCCTACGCTCCAAGGGATACTGAGCATGCGAATGGGATGTATCAACAGAGACCACGTAACGACCCGTACAGTCACTCCTACAACACGGGATGGCGTAACCATCCTAACTTCTCTTGGGGGCCTAGTGGGGGTCACGGTCAGAGCTCGCACGCTCAACCTCAACCTCCACCTTATCAACCTCCACGCCCATCGGCGACCTACCAACCCCCACATCAAAGGTCTCAGCACCATAATTACCAACCTACTCATGCCTCATCGTCGGGTTATTCCAACTAGACTCCATGTTGAACGTTTTAATTAAACCGCAAGTGCACGGACGCGATGAAGCGGTGGCAAATACGGGTCGTCATCAAGGAGGTGAGCAACCTCTTGTTTATCAGAAATCAAGTGGCAAAAATTGGGGGAGAAAGATTGATTATGCTACTCTACACTAAACTACGCTAAGAAGTATGAAATGCGAACGAAAGAAACAAACAATAAAAAGACAACTAAGCTAAGAACAAAAGAAGAATGCTGGAATACAGATATGGGAAAACCCCTAAGGGGTGGAGTGAGTGCACACAAGCAAAGAGGTGGGTGTTGAACACATTCTTTAAGCACAAATAAAGGTGGTGTTATCATGCATAGGAAGTGTCTAAATGTTGTGGCAAAACCTATCAATCTATTCACCAACTTAGTTGATTAACATTTACATATGCAAGATGTTTATTTTAGAATCCTAAACAAGCATGAGAGGTGTCTAATCATTTTCGCAAAACTCATCAAGTTATAAATTCTATCCTAAACAAGCAAGCATACATTCATATCAAGCAACACATTGGAATTAAAGCATTCAATCCATTCTCATTTGCATGTATGTACATCTACTCCACCCCCCAAAGGGGATGGAACTACTCACTAAACATTACACTAATTATTAAACTAAACAAAGAACGCATATTAACTAAGCTAATAAAACTAATGAAATGAGATTAAGCAAAGCAAAACAAGAAACATAAAACAAACAACATAATAAAGAAAACTTGTATTAAAATGACTCACATTAAAAGTAGCATCCTCCTACTTTAGTGTGTGCTTCAAGGCCTCACTTCTAGTAGGAAGAATAACCACTTAAAATATGGAGTGATTAAAATGGAAGGTGAAGATTTCTATTTATAGCTAGAGAAAAAGCTAATCTGGGACAATCCCCCGATGTGGGACTAAACCAATACCAAAAATACGCTAAACAAACATTAATACAAGTCCAGGAGAAATCTTGACAGATCTGGGCTGATCCAGACCGCCAATTGGCGGTCTAAAAAGTCCGGATCCAGTTGAATCTTGTTATGGGCTTTGCTTGGTGTATTTGGTGATCTTGGATGCATCTACTTCGTTTATTGGAGCTCCGACCCGAATCGAATTGGTAAAATACTCCCCATGATGGTGTGGAGTATTCTGTTTTGCTCTTAGGTCCTTCTGTCTTACATTCAGGTCCTTCTCCCTTGCATCTTGGTCCCTAGATCTCACAATTCAGTCCTTTTCCCAGCTTTTGGGTTCTTTTATGCTTCATCTCTTCAAACCTATTTATTCCTGAAAACTAAACATAAAACATGTAACATAGCATTGTTTAGGTGAAAGATAATGGATATAAGATACAAATATAAGCATTCAATGATTTCAATCACTCCACCACCCCAGCGGGTTGACCCCAAGGACCCTTCTTGTGATCCGACCCTTCAAGCGTTGCAAAGTACAGTCAAGGCTTTGGAAATGCAAGTTAGCCAGTTGGCTCATCAATTCCATGAACGCGAGAAGGGTCAGTTCCCGAGTCAACCTGTGGTAAATCCTAGGGGTCAACCTGCTCATGCTAGGCAGAATGTACACAATGTTGAAAGTGACCCTTCCCAACATGCCAATGTTGTCCATACATTGAGATCGGGAAGGGTCGTTGACAACAATGTGGAAATGCCTGAAGCCAACCCTATTGGTGAGACTTCCGAGGAGAGTCTTGAGCCTGTTAAGGAACCTAATTCTGAGACTCCTCCTCGTGATACTTATGTCCCCAAGGCACCATTCCCTAGTCGGTTGACGAAAAGACGTGATGAGCATTGGGACAAGATCGTTGAGGTACTTAAGCAAGTAAAGGTGAACATCCCGTTGTTGGACGTTGTTCAACAAATGTCACCGTATGCCAAGTTTTTCAAAGACCCTTGCACCACCAAGAGAAAAACAAATGTGCCCAAAAATGCCTTTTTGGTCACCAATGTGAGCTCAATATTGACACAACCCACGAATGTCAAGTACAAGGACGTAGGTTGTCCAACTGTCTCTTGCATGATTGGGAATGTGATAATCTCTCAAGCTCTATTGGATTTGGGGGCATCTGTGAATCTCCTGCCTTACTCTGTCTAGGTCAACCTTGGAATAGGCAATCTTAAACCAACGAGGACAACCCTCCAGTTGGCTGACAGATCCGTCAAGATTCCACGAGGGAGTGTGGAGGATGTCCTTATCAAAGTGGGTGAGTTCGTATTTCCAGTAGATTTCATCATCTTTCATACTGAACCCGTGTCCAACCCACGAGAACAAATTCCTGTGATCCTTGGGAGGCCATTTCTTGCGACGTCTAATGCTTTGATCAATTGCCGCAATGGCTTGATAAGGTTGTCTTTTGGAAACCTCATGGCTGATTTCAACATCTTCACTCTTGGTAACCAACCCGGGCTCTTCGACGACATTGTCGGAGCGAATTTCATCCAGGACACGGATGAGCCCGAGTCATTAGGCATGTTCGACTCACATCGACATATTATTGAGGTGTCTAATGACCATGTTGCGAGTGAAGAGGATCTTGAGAAATCCGCCAGCATTTCTCGGGACGAGGAGGCACATCTGGGTGCTTGCTCCTCTTACCCTGTGGCCCTTTAGCCACTTGAAAGTAACTCTGAATCCAACAAGGACCCACCTCTGGTCGAGCTTAAACCGCTCCCCGATAACCTAAAGTACATCTTTTTAGGGGATAATGAGACCTTGCCACTCATTATTGCTTCTGATCTTGCACAAGATCAAGAGGTTGTCCTCAAAAGAGTACTCTTTGAAAACAAAGAGGCGATCAGGTGGTCCTTGAAGGATATCTAGGGAATTAGCCCTGGTATTGTTCAGCATCGGATCCACATGGAAGAGAATTCTAGGCCCCGCAGGGACCCACAACGGAGATTGAATCCTGCACTGAAAGAAGTCGTCCGAAAGGAGGTTCTTAAGTGTTTGGATCATGGCATAATCTATCCTATCTCTGATAGTTCGTGGGTGAGTCCTGTTCATGTGGTTCCCAAGAAGTCAGGTGTGACGGTTGTGGAGAATGAGCATAATGAGCTTATCCCGACACGCCTGCAAACTAGCTGGCGAGTTTGCATTGATTATCGCAAGTTCAATGCGGCAACGTGGAAAGATCATTTCCCATTGCCATTTATTGATCAGATGTTGGAAAGGTTGGCCGGACATTAGTATTATTGTTTTCTTGATGGATACTCCGGTTACAACCAAATTCCTATCGCCCCCGAGGATCAAGAGAAAACCACATTTACTTGTCCCTTTGGCACGTTTGCCTACCGTCGCATCCCCTTTGGGTTATGTAATGCGCCGGCAACGTTTCAAAAGTGTATGATCAGCATCTTCTCCGATATGGTTGAGTGTTTCCTTGAGATCTTCATGGACGACTTTTCCATATTTGGCGCTTCCTTTGATGAGTGCCTTCATCACTGGAGCCTTGTCCTCAAGCGATGTCGTGAGAAGATCCTCCCTCTCAATTGGGAGAAATGTCACTTCATGGTGAAGTGAGGGATTGTACTTGGACATGTGGTCTCAAGTAGGGGAATTGAGGTCGATCCCGCCAAAGTGGGTCTTATTGCTAATCTCCCACCGCCACATAATGTGAAGGATATCTGTGCCTTTTTGGGACATGCTGGATTCTATCGGCGGTTCATTCGGGATTTTAGCTAAATTGCTCGACCTCTCACCGCCTTGTTGGCTAAGGATGCCATTTTTGAGTTCACACCGGATTGCCACCATGCCTTTTTGACCTTGAAGAAAGAGTTGACTTCAGCTCCCATTATTAAGGCACCGGTGTGGACTCAACCCTTTGAGTTAATGTGTGATGCATCTGACTTCGCTGTGGGAGCAGTGCTTGGGTAACGATTGGAAAAATTGCCTCATGTGATCTACTATTCCAGTAGAACACTCAATGATGCCCAATTGAACTACACTGTGACCGAGAAGGAATTCTTAGCGATTATATTTGCTTTGGAGAAATTCCGGTCGTACTTGATTGGCTCCCACGTGATTATCTATTCTGATCACACACCCATCAAGCACCTCATTGCGAAGAAAGATGCAAAATCCCGACTCTTGAGATGGATCTTGTTGTTACAAGAATTCGATCTCGAGATTCGGGACAAAAAAGGGTGTGAAAATATTGTAGCTGACCACCTGTCTCGTCTAGAGACGACCAACCCACAGGACCAAATTATTGATGACAAATTTCCTGACGAGCAGTTGTTCACGATCGAAGATAACCCTTGGTTTGCCGACATCGTGAACTATCTCGTGACCGAGCAACTTCCTGTGGGTTGGTCAAAATCTGACCAAACCAAATTTAGATCTTATGTCAGATTCTTCTACTAGGACGACCCCTACCTATTCAAATACTGCTCTTACCAAATTTTCAGGCGGTGCGTCCCAGATATTGAGTTCCAAAGTGTACTCCACTTCTGAGATTCCAAGGCATGTGGAGGACACTTTGGTGACCTATGGGAGGATCTAGACTAAGTTGGCAGTGATATTAAGAGCTTAATATCACGTGCTATAAGCGGTTTCTACCTACACCTTATAGCTCCCAATTAGTTAGATGTCTTAATTCTACTCGAACCAAAACCCGATCCATTTAGTGATGGAGTGCACCACTTGTGTCCGTCCCTTGCCTCATCATATTAAGAATACACACAAAGTAGTATTGTGTCATCTTTGTATTAGTATTCATTTGTTGATCTCTTTAAGCTAGTTATAAATATGTGACTTAACTCAAATCACATTGTGCACATTATAACTTTGCTTTACCGAGGGGCCCACTAATATCATCACTCAATTAAGAGGGGCAATGATAATCTTTTGACTAACTATCTTCTTCAACAAAAGTCATACTTAACCAACCAATGACTTTACACTACTCTCATCGATAGCTCATGACACTAGTCTAATTAAGCAATTCTTAAGTGATCAGATATAAGTCTCATATCAAAGGACCAAAGACACAGTAAAACATTAATGACACAGAAAACACAATTCTATAATGTTTTACTTATTAGGTCTATTCAGTATACAAAAGTAATATTTTCCTCTTTTGTGTACCCGTGTTGTCACTCACTTGTAGAGCTACGATGATCTATGACCAACACGATAATCTTAACTCGGTAATTAATGTCCCATGTTAATTACCATGATTGTGAATATCTTTTGTTTTATGTAAACCAATATCTTTTAGAGCTCTACGGTTAAGGACCAAGAGCCTCTTCCTTAACACTTCTAAAAGACAAATAACATAAACAAGGAACAAAATGATTTCTCATTCTATTCATAATAATTGGCATTTAAAAGTAAAACTTGTAGAACACATTCTCTTCAATCTCCCACTTGTTATTAAAGTTTTCTTTCACATACATACTCAATGTATAAAACAATAAGTACTAGGGTAAACCCCATTACATATCAATCATCAAGCCAATCTACATGGTTCCTCAATCCCATGGACTCGAAATGCATTTCGCCCTTGGCTTGGGATAAGGGTTTTGTGAATGGATCAGCTGTGTTGTTGTTGGTGTCCATCCATAATAGATTTATTTTTCCTTCGTCGATGAGGTCACGCGTCACGAAGTACTTACGATCCATGTACTTTACTTTATGGTGTGATCTAGGATCCTTGATTTTCGAGATAGATGCACTATTATCGGAAAATAGCTCAATGGGTCCCTCGCTAGTGGGAACTACTCCAAGCTCTTCAAGGAACTTCTTGATCCACACTCCTTCCTTGCTCGCTTCAGCGACAACCATTACTTCGGAAGCGGTGGTTGAATCGGTCGTAGTGGTTTGCTTCCAGCTACGCCAACTCACAGCTCCACCATTAAGAAGAAAGATGTATCCTGATTGTGACCTTCTATCGTCTGGATCACTCATGAAACTCGCATCCGAATGCAAATAAGAACCTTAATGGACCTTACACTTTGTATCACTTGAGGATGTTGAGGTTGTCCATGTCTTCCACTTAATTCCTTATTTAACTTGCACGAATGGTTCATTAGGCTAGGTGTGGACTGATTACCTATATAGAGTCGGCCCGTAGGATTACCGCGTCCAACGATTTTTCAAAATATTTCCAACGAGTCGAGTGTCTAGATTGAATAATGCATCTTGTTCGGATTTTGTGGGTATATCCGCTGAAAACCCTCAGGAGACAACACTCCTCCTCCTTGGCAACAAAGAGGTTTAACGACTTGTTGCACGTGCTAAGTGCAACCGTGATTCCTACGAAAGTGAGTTAGGATTTCGTGTTTCTCATTTTCTTTTCTCTTTCTTTGTTTTGCTCGGGACTAGCAAAAACTTAGGTGTGGGGGTATTTGATTGACATCATTTCATGCTAATATTTGTATCTTATATCTATTATCTTACACCTAAGCAATGCTATGTGACGAGTTGTATGTTTAGTTTTTAGGGAATAAAGAGGTTGAAGAGAAGAGCCATGAAAGGACCCAAAAGCAGGAAAAAGGACTTAATTGTGAGACCTGGGGACTAAGATGCAAGGGAGAAGGACCTGATCGTAAGACCGAAGGACCTAAGAGGAAAACAGGAAACTCCACACCATCATGGGAAGTATTTTGGCAATTCGATTCGGGTCGGAGCTCCAACAAACCAAGTAGATGCATCCAAGACCAAGAAATACTTCAAGCAAAACCCAACACAAAAAGCAGACAGATCTGGGCCTTATAGACCGCCAATTGGTGGTCTGGATCATCCCAGATCCGCTAATATTTCTCCTTGACTTGTCTTAATGTTTGTTTAGGCTATTTTTGGTATTGATTTAGTCCCACATCGGGGGATTGTCCCGTATTAGCCTTTTCCATGCTTATAAATAGAACTATTCACCTTCCGTTGTATCCATCTCTTTCTTTGGTGGCCATCTTCCCTACTAAGAGTGAAGCCTTGAAGCAAAACTCTGGTGGAGGAATGACTGCTTGTAATTTGAGTGAGTAAATAATAGATGTTTTCATTAGCTTGTTAATTCTTGCTTAGTTAATTTCCTTTAATGTGTTTGCTTTGGTGCTTGTTTTGTTTTATGCTTCTTTAATATTTCTTGCTTGATTAGTGTAGTTTTATTTCAGTATAATACTTCATTTTGTTAGAGTAGTTAGTTTAAATATGTGTGAGTAGTTCCATCCCCTTTGGGGGTGGAGTAGATGTGTGTACAAGTTACGTAGATGGTATGAATGCTTGATATAAATGTTTGTGAGAAATATTAGTATGCTTGCTTGAATTAATAAGGACTTTACTTGATAGTTTCTGCCATAGTTAGGTACACTCCATGCTTGTTATGCTCTTAATAACAACCTTGCATTGCTCTTATTAATCACATTAGTTTTAGTGTTGTAAATGATAGGTTTTGTCATTAGGTACCTCTTATGCATCAACAAACACTAACTAACTTGAGCTTATTGTATGCATTCAACACCACACTTATTTCATGTGCACACACACACTCCACCCCTTAGGGGTTTTCATTCATGTGTTTTTATCTTCTTCATTAGTTCTTTAGCTTAGTTGTTTAGTGATTTCATTTCAGCTTGCTTGTTTACTAGTTTAGATTAGTGTAGTGTAGTGTAATACATATTTCTTCCCTTTCTTTCCACTCGCCTTCACACAAACCAAGCGTCGACACACCTCCCAGTGGGCGATCCGTATTTGCCACCGCTTCAACGTGGCCGTGCACTTGCGGTTAATATAAAACGATCAATCAGAGACTAAAGGACTAAGATGCAAGATCGAAGGACCTTAACGTAACATCGAAGGACCAATAAACAAACAAGAATACTTCACACCATCATGGGGAGTATTTTGGCAATTCTATTCGGGTCGGAGCTCCAAAAGGCGAAGTAGATGCATCGAAGACAAGTCAAGCCATTTAGAAAAGCATAGAAGAAACTCTAGAGCGATCCGAACATTGTAGACCGCCAATTGGTGGTCCAAGACCGGGAATTGGCGGTCTCTTTTGGTCCGGATCCGCTAAGATTTATGTGGGTCGTGTATTAGAGCGTATTTAATCTATTTTTGGTATTTGTTTAGTCCCACACCGGGGAATTGTCCCAGATTACCTTTTTCTATGGCTATAAATAGAACTCTTCACCTTGTATTGTAATCACCCATTGCTTGGTGGCATTCTCTCTACTTGGAGTAAGCCTTAGAGCAAAATCTCAAGGTGGAGAAGAATGCTGCTAGTGATGTGAGTCATTTTATAAAATAATTTTTCCATTGTTTTGTTCTTATGTTGTCTTTTTCTGCATGCTTAGCTTAGTTTTATTTCTTTGATTGTAGCCTAAAGTAGTTAGAATGTTTCCTTTATTCTTTAGTTTAATTGTTAGAATAATATGTAGTGAGTAGATCCATCCCCCTTTGGGAGTGGAGATAATGTTCATACATGCATTAAAGAATGGATATGAATGCTTTATATTTCGATTGTGTTGATAAATGTGAATGTATGCTTGCTTGCTAGAGTAGAATGCTACACTTGATGGGTTTTGCTACACATCTTAGACACCTCCCATGCTTGTTTAGGTTCTGAAATAACCAGCTTGTCTATATGAATGTTAATTGATTGACTTCATTTCATGCTTATATTTGTATCTTATATCCATTATCTTACACCTAAGCAATGCTACGTGACGAGTTTTATGTTTAGTTTTCAGAAATAAAGAGGTTGGAAGAGAAGAGCCGTGAAAGGACCCAAAAGCAGGAAAAAGGACGTAATTGTGAGACCTGGGGACCAAGATGCAAGGGAGAAGGACATGATCGTAAGACAGAAGGACCTAAGAGCAAAACAGGAAACTCCACACCATCATGGGGAGTATTTTGTCAATTCGATTCGGGTCGGAGCTCCACTAAACAAGTTAGATGCATCCAAGACCAAGAAACACACCAAGGAAAGCCCACCAGAAGATCCAATGGGATCTGAAGCTTATAGGCCGCCAATTGGCGGTCTGGTTAAGCCCAGATCCACTAAGGTTTCTCCTGAACTTGTATTAATGTGTGTTTAGGCTATATTTGGTATTGGTTTAGTCCCACATCGGGGGATTGTCCCCGATTAGCTTTTTCCATGCTTATAAATAGAACTCTTCACCTTCCATTGTAATTACCCATTGCTTGGTGGCATTCTCTCTACTAAGGAGTGAGCCTTGAAGCAAAAACTCAAGGTGGAGAAGAATACTACCTTCAATGTGAGTCATTTGTTAATAAAATAATTCTTCTAGTTTCTTTAAATCTTGTCTTTTAATTTGTGCATGTTTGTTTAGTCTTTCCTTTCCTTTTATGTTTCTTTAATGCTTCTTGCCTTCTTAGTTAACTTTCATTTCAGTATTATGCTTTCTTTTGCTAATATAGTTAGTGTAATGAGTAGTGAGTAGTTCCATCCCCATTTGGGGGGTGGAGAAATATGTGATAGAGTCATGTAGTGTATTAAGTGTGTGATATCTTTATCCCTTGAGCTTTATATGATTTCCATAACCATCTAATGGGTTTTCACTCTTATCTTTGATATGCTAATGCTCTTGAATGAAGCTTAGCTTATGCTTTGATTAGTGGACCTATTTTATGGGGAATGATAAGGTTAGGATATGGATGAAGTTAATATTGGAAACACAATTTGTAGTGTATGTGCTCTTGTTGCCTTTACCTTAGCTAATGTCTTGTATGTTTTAATGATGTAGTGAAATCTTAATTCATGTGGAGGCATAGTAGGGTATAGTCTTTATACTTGAGTTCATGTAGCTTCATTCCAATTATTGGCTTGTATGTTTTAATGATGTAGTCTTATCTTAATTCATGTGGAGGCAAAGTTGGATGTAGTTTTATGATTTCATGCACTACATGTTGTGAGGAGCTTAATGAACACACACACACTTCTTTATGTTCACATTATTTCTCTACCCCCTATGGGGCTTAGTTTTATTGCTTATCTTCATTTCCTTTTTGCATCTTAGTGTAGTTTAGTGTAACCAACCTTTCTCTCCTTCTTTTTACCTCTCGCCTTCGAACAAACCAATCGTCGACACACCTCCCAGTGGATGACCCGTATTTGCCACCGCTTCAACGCGGCCGTGCACTTGCGGTAGAAATATAAAACGATCAATCATTAATCAACTAGGTTAGTGAATGGATTGATAGGTTTTGTCATAACCTTTAGACACTTCCTATGCATGAAAACACTACCTACATTTGTGCCTATACAATGCATTCTTCACCATCTTTTTACATGTGTGCACACACTCCACCCCTAGGGGTCTTTCTCTTCTTGATTCCAGCTTAGTTTTACATTCTTTTAGTTTTGAATCGATGTAATCGTTAGTTGTTTTACTTTGCATTTTTCTTCTTAGTAGTTTAGTGTAGCGCAGATTAGCATAGACAAACTCTTAGCCCTTTTTGTTGCCACTTGATTTCTAAAAAACCAGAGGCTACTCACCTCCCTGAGGATCGACCCGTACTTGCCACCGCTTCAACGCGGTCGTGCACTCGTGGTATTTAAAATGATTAAACAAGTTTTTGGCACCGTTGCCGAGTAGGTGTCAGTCCAGACTCTGGTTTCGACGATTCGAGTGGATTTAATTTCTATTTTGTAGTTTGCTTTGTTTCAGGAGACTCATATTGGGAAGTAGAAGCATTTGGTGAAGTTTGGAGGCGATCTGAGACTCCATGAACGCCAATCAGCGGCCGGAGACCGCCAATTGGCGGTCTGGTAATCTCTTTTCACCTTTGTATTTCTTTGGTGAAGTAGAAATATGGGGATCAATTTGGCATGTTCTGACTTTTAGTTTGCCCCCATATCGATAATCAATCTCCCTTTAAGCAACTTGCACCTTAAAACCCAAAGCAAAAGATTAGACATTCTTTCTTGTTTAGGTCATGCAACATGTACTCGGCTTAGGCACGTAGATTGTCTTTTCTTTTAGCTTTACTTTCAGTTGCTGAGTGCTGGCGTGAGGTACGCGTTTCCTACTCTCATTCATGCATTTCGTATGAACATGCATTAGTTAGTAGGAAGTGCATTACAACAAGTGTGAGTTGAGTGTTTGTTTGGAGAGTTGATTGCTAGATTTAGGACTCCAAAACGCTACTAAGAAGGGGTTGTCCCATATAAGATAAGGTGTGGGATTTCATAACCCTTTCCTACGCCCCAAAAACCACACTAATCAAGAGCCTAATTTTAAAATCAGGTAGACATTGGCCGTAAGGATTTCGGGCGCATTAGGAGAGTGATACGGTCCCGACCGTCAAGGCCTGATCAGCGTCGCCAACTCTGTTGATAGTAGGAGAGGGGAGATCTCCGGATCTTGACTCACTTGCTGGGCTTTGTGGTTCTCGTCGTAAGGAGGTGAGACGTGTTGAAGTCGTGTGACCTCGCAGTTTGGCGTCGCCTAGCTGTAAGTACCTATAGCGACTGTAGGACTGTTTGAGCCTTGTTTGCTTGTATGCTTCTACTTGTACCCACCTGCAGTAGCATAAGAACTTCTTCCCTTCTCTCCTGGGTCTTCTCTCTCTTCTGTGTCCCTCCGTCTTCTCCTCTACGCACACTCTTTATTTTGAAAAAAAATTGGTTTTTGTGTGTGCACCTTTGTGCATGCATATGTGGGCACGAGACGAGAGTGGCCGTTTGACGAGGCGTGTAATTAACCCTACTTCGGTAGTCGATTTCTTGATGCCTCCCTCATCTCGTGTCGCACATAGTTCGAGTTCAATGACTGCTAATTTCCGTGAGGAGGGGCAGTTGTTGAACCCACCTGTTCCACTAGTGTTTCTTGTTCTTCCTGTTGTGCCTCCCATACCTCTACGTGTTCGATGCTACCCGAGTCGTACTGCTCTACCCTCATGCATCATATTGGCAGAGGAAAATGGGAACCACTTTGAGGTTAAGCCTCAGTTTATTTCCATGCTCCCTCACATCACTGGGAAAGGTGACCCCTATATATTTCTCAGGGAATTTGAGGAGGTTTGTGCTATGTTCAAGCTGCAACAACTTAGCACAGACTCCATCCATCTTAGGCTTGTCCCTTTTGCACTAAAGGATGAAGCCAAGAAGTGGTTGCACAGCAACCAGGTGAATTTCAATCATGCATATTTAGAGAGATTCAAGGAGCTAGTATCCTCATGCCCTCGCCATGGCATCGAGTTGTGGCGTCTTTGTCAGATTGTCTACAAGAGTCTTCACATCCCGTCCCGAACGCTCCTTGAGTCCATGTGTCAAGGAGAGTTCTTAGGAAAGGATGAAAGGGAGGCATGGATTTTCCTAGAAGACCTCGCTGAGAAAACCATGCAATGGGAGAGTGTAAGGGAACCACCTGCATCATCTAGCATAGGAGCGAGGATCGCGAATGCAAACTCGACTAGATTGGGTGCCGCATTTGCTGTCGATACCACTACGGTCACCGAGAAGTGCATGACGGCCTTAATACGCCATATGGATTCGATTGTGCTCCAAAACCAACAAGGTTCACCTCACATGTCCACATCTGGTCCAGTTCCCTGTCATTCATGTGGTAGGATAGGTCATGTAGAAAGAGAGTGTGCGTCCAGTCCTCCTGAGATGGAACGTGTCAACACCATCTATGATAGAGCTAGGAATGACCCATACTCATCATCTTATAATCCCAGATGGAGGAACCACCCCAATTTTTCATGGAACCAAAATAATGCCCTGGGTGGTCCTTCAAACTCCTCTCGACCACCTAACCAACGACACCAACCTCCCATGCATGCACAATCTTATTAGTCACCCCAAGCTCAAATCACCAATCAATCGGGTTTCCCAAATTCCAACAATATGGAAACCCGATTCAATTCACTTGAGACCTTGACTCGTGGACTTGAAAACTCAATGAAAAATTTTATGTCAACCACAAGTCAAGTTCTCACTTCAAATCAGCAGACCATCAAATTTCTAGAGCTTCGGATGGGCAAATTGGCTCAGTCTGTACATGAAAGAGAGAGGGTCTCTGCCTAGCCAGCCTGAGGCTAACTCCCGCATGTACCAGCAACAACACATGCAAAATGATAATATGGTACCTCAAGGGTGGCACGTGAACCATGTGGAGGAACGCGTTCACCATGTCAATGCCATTGTAACCTTAAGGAATGGGAAGAAGGTTGACAATCACATTTCCTTGCCACCAGCACCATCTATGCAGCCCCTCAGTCGGAATGGTGGTGAAGAATAAGTTGAGGGTGAGGGTAATACACCAACGCCTCCTTCTCAGGCACCGCAGAAAACCTACCTGCCAAAAGCTCCCTATCCTAGTCGGTTAACCAAAAAGCAGAGTGACGCAATGGACAAGATATTAGAGGTGTTTAAGCAAGTGAAGGTTAACATCCCCTTGTTGGATGTTGATTGATCGTTTTATATTTCTACCGCAAGTGCACGGCCGCGTTGAAGCGGTGGCAAATACGGGTCGTCCACTGGGAGGTGTGTCGACACTTGGTTCGTGCGAAGGCAAGGGGTAAAGAAAGGAGAAAAGGATTGGTTACACTAAACTACACTACAATGCTAAACTAGAATGCAAAAGGAAATGAAGATAAGCAATAAAACTAAACCCCAAAGGGGGTAGAGAACTGATGTGAACATAAAGATGTGTGTGTGTGTGTGTGTTCAATTAAGCTCCTCACAACATGTAGTGCATGAAATCATAAAACAACATCCAATCTTGCCTCTACATGAATTAAGATAAGACTACATCATTAAAACATACAAGACAATGATTGGAATGAAGCTACATGAACTCAAGTATAAAGACTAGACCCTACTATGCCTCCACATGAATTAAGATGACTACATCATTAAAACATACAAGACATTAGCTAAGGAAAAGGCAACAAGAGTACATACACTACAAATTGTGTTTCCAACATTAACTTCATCCATATCCTAACCTTATCATTCCCCATAAAATAGGTCACTAATCAAAGCATAAGCTAAGCTTCATTCAAGAGCATTAGCATATCAAAGATAAGAGTGGAGACCCATTAGATGGTTATGGAAATCATATAAAGCTCAAGGGATAAAAATAACACACACTTAATACACTACATTATTATATCACATATTTCTCCACCCCCCAAATGGGGATGGAACTACTCACTACTCATTACACTAACTAAATTAGCAAAGGAAAGCATAATACTGAAATGAAATTTATACTACTCAAGCAAGAAACATTAAAGAAGCATAAAACTAAACAAACAAACAAGCATGCATATGAAAGGAAATTAAACTAAGAGAGAAACAACATCATTAAAAGAAAACTTCTATTATTAACTCACTCAATTACAAGTAGCTCTTCCTCCACTAGAGTTTTGCTTCAAGGCTTCACTCTTAGTAGGGAAGATGGCCACCAAGAGAGAGATGGATACAATGGGAGGTGAAGAGTTCTATTTATAAGCATGGAAAAAGCTAATCAGGGACAATCCCCCGATGTGGGACTAAACCAATACCAAAAATAGCCTAAACGAACACTAATACAAGTCCAGGAGAAGTTGGGGCGGATCTTGCATGATCCAGACCGCCAATTGGCGGCCTATAAAGCCCAGATCCGTCTGGGTCTTCTGGTGGGCTTTCCTTGGTGTGTTTCTTGGTCTTGGATGCATCTAACTTGTTTAGTGGAGCTCCGACCCGAATCGAATTGACAAAATACTCCTCATGATGGTGTGGAGTTTCCTGTTTTGCTCTTAGGTCCTTCTGTCTTACGATCAAGTCCTTCTCCCTTGCATCTTGGTCCCCAGTTCTCACAATTAGGTCCTTTTTCCTGCTTTTGGGTCCTTTCATGGCTCTTCTCTTCAAACCTCTTTATTTCTGAAAACTAAACAGAAAACTCGTCACGTAGCATTGCTTAGGTGTAAGATAATGGATATAAGGTACAAATATAAGCATGAAATGATGTCAATCAAATACCCCCACAGCTAAGTTTTTGCTAGTCTCGAGCAAAACAAAGAAAGGAAAAAGCATACGAAAAACAAGAAATCCTAACTCACTTTCGTAGGAATCACGGTTGCACTTAGCACGTGCAACAAGCCGTTAAACCTCCTTGTTGCCAAGGAGGAGGAGTATTGTCTCCTGAGGGTTTTCAGCGGATATACCCACAAAATCCGAACAAGATGCATTAATCAATCTAGCTACACGACTCGTTGGACTTATTTTGTCGATCATGGAATGCGGTAATCCTACGGGCCGACTCTATATAGGTAATCAGTCCACACACCTAACTTAATGAACCATTCGTGTTAGTTAAATAAGGAATTAAGTGAAAGACATGGACAACCTCAAGATCCTCAAGTGATACAAAGTGTAAGGTCCACTAAGGTTCTTATTTGCATTACCATTTTTTTTTCTTTTTGTTTCTTTTCACACATTTTTTTTCTTTTTTTTTCTTTTTATTAGTTGGAGCTTCATTCTCCCAGGGTTAGGTTTCGTGCCTCATTGCCCATGAGGACTTACACTATCACGTACACCTTTCCCCAAATCTCCACATAGGGCAATCCCTACCACCCGTGTAACGGGAGTTCGGTCGGCGCATCCCAAGTCAGATGACTCGAAAGCACCAGGCACAAAGTCCCCTCAGACCTACTTTCCCGAGTGATAGGAGCCGTGCGAGAAGAGAGAACATCTACTCACTTATTTCTTATCTACACATGAACCAAAACCCCTACACTAATGTCTCACAACAAGATTAAGAGGGTCCTTGACTACAACAAACTTCCTAAATTAACAAACACGAATTATTGACTCACTAGGTTCAGGGTGGACTTCTTTGAATGTTTGAGCACTGAAACCCTATGATTACTCACCCCCAAAGGAAAACTGGGGTGCATCCTAACGACTCGATAAATCCTAAAGCCACGTACTAGATATCCTAATGCATCAAGTTCAAGACAATTTTGGGAGCTTTCTTTTTACTTTGCCTCTCAACGGTTTTGCACATGCTAAACACACGCAGAACCCACAAAACATTTTCTTTCGAAAACACATGAAGATTTTGAAAGAAATGTGAAAATTTTGAAACACTAGGCAAGCAAAAGAAGACAAGTCACCCAAGGATCATGGCAAGCAAATATATCGATATTAAATGCAGCACACTAACATGACCCTAAATGCAAACAAAAGAAAACAAAATCGAAAGAAAAAAACTCGACTATGTACACACGTAAAACACCCCCCCACACCTACTTCATGCATTGTCCTCAATGAATGTGAGCAAAATACTACATGGATGTATGCATGAAACAGAAGAGATCTCACCAACGTGAAGTACACAAGGAAGTTCATGGCTATGTTGATGGACACAACCCAACTTCCCTCAAAACCTGTGAGATGCTAAAGAAGGGATACAAATACGTGAAAGAAATGGGGCCCAAATACTCAAGGGTTGGGGCCCACAAAGATTTTTTTTTTAACATATATACACAAGAAAGCTCAACCACTCAGGTAGGAGCATGAATGGTTGAGTGCGAGGGGGGTTCATGAAGGAACATGACCTCCTCGACTTCGGCTGGTGCCCCCTCCAAGTAGGGTTTGAGGCGTTGTCCATTAACTTTGAACACGTCCCCATTCCCTGGGTTCAAGATCTCAACCGCTCCATGAGGATAAACGGTTTGGACAATAAACGGGCCAGACCAGCGACTGCGGAGCTTACCCGCAAACAGATGAAGCCGGGAATTGTAGAGCAACACCTTCTGCCCGGCCGTAAACACCTTTCGCATAATCATGCGATCGTGAAACATCTTGGCTCGGGACTTATGAATTTTGGCATTCTCGTACGCATCATTGCGTAGCTCTTCTAATTCCACAATGTCGAACTTACGTTGTACTCCTGCTTGATCAAGATCCATATTCAGGTTCTTGATCGCCCAGAAAGCACGATGCTCAAGCTCGACGGGTAGGTGGCAAGCCTTGCCGTACACTACCCGATAAGGGGACATACCCAAATTGGTCTTGTACGCGGTGCGGAAAGCCCACAACGCGTCATTCAACTTGGTAGACCAATCCTTCCTCGAGGAACTAACCGTCTTCTCAAGAATTTGCTTTAATTGACGGTTAGAGATTTCGACCTGCCCACTAGTTTGCGGATGGTATGGGGTCGCAAGCTTGTGGGTGATCGAATATTTCCTCATAAGCGCTTCAAAGGAGCGATTACAAAAGTGGGTACCCCTATCGCTGATTATGGTACGAGGAGTACCAAATCGCGCAAAAATGTCCCTCAAGAATTTGGTGACCACCTTGTTGTCATTGGTCTTTGTGGGTATAGCCTCAACCCACTTAGACACATAGTCAACGGCCACCAGAATGTAAACATTCCCGAAAGAGTTCGGGAAGGGACCCATGAAATCGATGCCCCACACATCGAAGATGTCGACAACAAGGACATTTTGCAAAGGCATCATGTCACGTCGACCAATCCTGCCAAGGCGCTGGCACCTATCACATTGCTTACAAAAGTCGTAAGCATCCTTGAAAAGAGAGGGCCAGTAGAATCCAGATTGGAGCACCTTGGCAGCAGTTTTCTTTGCTCCAAATTGTCCTCCACATGCCTTGGAATGGCAGAAATGGAGCACACTTTGGAACTCGGTATCTGGGACGCACCGCCTGAAAATTTGGTCAGAGCAGTATTTGAATAGGTAGGGGTCGTCCCAGTGAAAGAATCTGACATACGATCTAAATTTGGATTGGTCAGATTTTGACCAACCCACAGGAAGTTGCTCGGTCACGAGGTAGTTCACGATGTCGGCAAACCAAGGGTTATCTTCGATCATGAACAACTGCTCGTCAGGAAATTTATCGTCAATGATTTGGTCCTGTGGGTTGGTCGTCTCTAGACGAGACAAGTGGTCAGCTACAACGTTTTCACACCCTTTTTTGTTCCGAATCTCGAGATCGAATTCTTGTAGCAACAAGATCCATCTCAAGAGTCGGGATTTTGCATCTTTCTTCGCCATGAGGTGCTTGATGGCTGTGTGATCAGAATAGATAATCACGTGGGAGCCAATCAAGTACGACCGGAATTTCTCCAAAGCAAATATGATCGCTAAGAATTCCTTCTCGGTCACAGTGTAGTTCAATTGGGCATCATTGAGTGTTCTACTGGCATAGTAGATCACATGAGGCAATTTGTCCAATCGTTGCCCAAGCACTGCTCCCACAGCGAAGTCAGATGCATCACACATTAACTCAAAGGGTTCAGTCCACACCGGTGCCTTAATAATGGGAGCTGAAGTCAACTCTTTCTTCAAGGTCAAAAAAGCATGGTGGCAATCCGGTGTGAACTCAAAAATGGCATCCTTAGCCAACAAGGCGGTGAGAGGTCGAGCGGTTTTGCTAAAATCCCGAATGAACCGCCGATAGAATCCAGCATGCCGATTGATCGTTTTATATTTCTACCGCAAGTGCACGGCCGCGTTGAAGCGGTGGCAAATACGGGTCGTCCACTGGGAGGTGTGTCGACACTTGGTTCGTGCGAAGGCAAGGGGTAAAGGAAGGAGAAAAGGATTGGTTACACTAAACTACACTACAATGCTAAACTAGAATGCAAAAGGAAATGAAGATAAGCAATAAAACTAAACCCCAAAGGGGGTAGAGAACTGATGTGAACATAAAGATGTGTGTGTGTGTGTGTGTGTTCAATTAAGCTCCTCACAACATGTAGTGCATGAAATCATAAAACTACATCCAATCTTGCCTCTACATGAATTAAGATAAGACTACATCATTAAAACATACAAGACAATGATTGGAATGAAGCTACATGAACTCAAGTATAAAGACTAGACCCTACTATGCCTCCACATGAATTAAGATGACTACATCATTAAAACATACAAGACATTAGCTAAGGAAAAGGCAACAAGAGTACATACACTACAAATTGTGTTTCCAACATTAACTTCATCCATATCCTAACCTTATCATTCCCCATAAAATAGGTCACTAATCAAAGCATAAGCTAAGCTTCATTCAAGAGCATTAGCATATCAAAGATAAGAGTGGAGACCCATTAGATGGTTATGGAAATCATATAAAGCTCAAGGGATAAAAATAACACACACTTAATACACTACATTATTATATCACATATTTCTCCACCCCCCAAATGGGGATGGAACTACTCACTACTCATTACACTAACTAAATTAGCAAAGGAAAGCATAATACTGAAATGAAATTTATACTACTCAAGCAAGAAACATTAAAGAAGCATAAAACTAAACAAACAAACAAGCATGCATATGAAAGGAAATTAAACTAAGAGAGAAACAACATCATTAAAAGAAAACTTCTATTATTAACTCACTCAATTACAAGTAGCTCTTCCTCCACTAGAGTTTTGCTTCAAGGCTTCACTCTTAGTAGGGAAGATGGCCACCAAGAGAGAGATGGATACAATGGGAGGTGAAGAGTTCTATTTATAAGCATGGAAAAAGCTAATCAGGGACAATCCCCCGATGTGGGACTAAACCAATACCAAAAATAGCCTAAACGAACACTAATACAAGTCCAGGAGAAGTTGGGGCGGATCTTGCATGATCCAGACCGCCAATTGGCGGCCTATAAAGCCCAGATCCGTCTGGGTCTTCTGGTGGGCTTTCCTTGGTGTGTTTCTTGGTCTTGGATGCATCTAACTTGTTTAGTGGAGCTCCGACCCGAATCGAATTGACAAAATACTCCTCATGATGGTGTGGAGTTTCCTGTTTTGCTCTTAGGTCCTTCTGTCTTACGATCAGGTCCTTCTCCCTTGCATCTTGGTCCCCAGTTCTCACAATTAGGTCCTTTTTCCTGCTTTTGGGTCCTTTCATGGCTCTTCTCTTCAAACCTCTTTATTTCTGAAAACTAAACAGAAAACTCGTCACGTAGCATTGCTTAGGTGTAAGATAATGGATATAAGGTACAAATATAAGCATGAAATGATGTCAATCAGATGTCATCCAACAAATACCTCAATATGCCAAAGTGTTAAAAGATCTCTGCACAACCAAGAGGAAGACCAATGTTCCTAAGAAAGCATTCTTGGCTGCAAATGTAAGCTCACTTTTGTCCAATCTCACCTACACAAAATACAAGGACCCTGGGTGTCCTACTATTTAGTGTACGATAGGGAACACTAGCATGAGTAATGTATTGCTTGATTTAGGATCGGCGGTCAACCTCCTCCCATTTTCTGTTTATCAACAGTTGAAGTTGGGAGAGTTGAAACCAACTAAGATCACCCAACAATTGGCTGATAAATTCATTCGTATTTCAAAGGGGATTATTGAGGATGTGCTTATCAAAGTTGGAGATTTTATATTTCCAGTAGAATTTGTTGTCCTCGATACCAATCCTGTTGTGCACACCCACTCTCAAATACCTTTGATTTTGGGCAGACCATTTCTGGGAACCTCCAACGCTTTAATTAATTGTAGAAATGGTCCCATGAAGCTCTCATTCGGTAACATGAGTGTCGAGTTTCATGTGTTCAACTCTGGTAGGCAGTAGGATCCCATGGACCAACCTTTAAATCTCAATCTCATCGGCCAATTAGAGAAAGCACCGCAAAATCAACGAACACCCCTAACACCAATGCAACCCATTAAGAATGTTTGTGGGCCCAGCAAAAACTCATGACCTGTCTTTACAATGCAACAGAGTGAGTTGGATCAAACATGAATGTCCAAAGGGAGTGTTCGTTGCATGATTCAGTTGAGACCATTAGTGAGGGGGACACACCTCAGCATATGCCCATTCCAGAAGTTGTTGTCACCCCGTGTGTTAGGGCTATTGAGCCCTTTGAGCTTCATATTGACTCCAACAAGGACTCACCTACGACCGAGCTTATGCTTGATGATATAAATAATGGTGGGAGGTCCTTGTTGGATGACTTGGGGAGAAGCCCCATTCTTAGTGATGCAAGTCTGCTGCATCCATCGAATGAGCTTGGGGAACTCATTCCGATGCACCCACCTATTGGTTGGAGGGTTTTGTTCGATGAGCAACTAAACCCTAGTGAGGCAACACAACTTCACTCATTCATGTTGCCTACACCCAACCAATATCATGAGGGGTTCGAGCCTTTCAGCTTTGACCTTTCACCCCTCATGACACCTCAGAGTACTAGTGAAGTTTGCCCATCTCGGGAAGTCTCTGGTCCTCATAACTCGAAGTTCTCCTTTGATGTTCCTTGAACAAATGATTATGAAAATATCTTTGTTGATGTATATATCTTGTAAAAAACAAAAAAACGAGTAATAAAAGACTCCATGAGCGAGCATTGATTGTTGTGGGCCCCAACCCTTGTGTACTTGGGCCCCATTTCTTCACGTATTTGTCTCCCTTCTTCAGTATCTCACAGTTTTTTGGAATTTGGTGTTATGTACATCAACATGACCATGAACTTCCTGTTGCGCTTCATGATTGGTGAGATCTTCCTTTTTTCATGCATAAATCCATGTAGTATCATGCTCACATTCATTGAGGACAATTCATGAAGTAGGTGTGGGGGGTGTTTTATGTGTGTACATAGTTGAGTCGTTTTCCTTTGATTTCGTCTTCTTTTGTTTGTACTTCTAGGGTCATGTTAGTGTGCTGCATTTAATATTGATATATCTGCTTGCCATGATCCTTGGGTGACTTGTCTTCTTCTGCTAGCCTAGTGCTTTAAAATTTTCACATTTCTTTCAAAATCTTCATGTGTTTGCGAAAGAAAATGTTTTGTGGGTTTTGCGTGTGTTTAGCATGTGCAAAACCGTTGAGAGGCAAAGTAAAAAGAAAGCTCTGAAAATTGTCTTGAACTTGATGCATTAGGATATCTTGTTTACCGGCTTTAGGTCTTATCGAGTGTGCACCCCAGTTTTCCCTCAGGGGGCGAGTAAGCAGAGGGTTTCAGTACTCAAACATTTAAAGAAGTTCACCCTGAACCTAGTGAGTCAATAATTCGTGTCGGTTAATATAAGGAAATTTGTTGTAGTCAAGGATCTTTTAAATCTTGTTGTGAGACATTAAGTGTAGGGGTTTTGGTTCATGTGTAGATAAGAAATAAGTGTGTAGGTGTTCTCTCTACTCGCACGACTCCTATCACTCGGGAAAGTAGGTCTGAGGGGACTTTGTGCCTAGTGCTTTCGAGTCATCTGACTTGGGATGCACCGACCGAACTCCTGTTACACGGGTAGTAGGGATTGCCCTATGTGGAGATTTCGGGAAAGGTGTACGTGATAGTAAGTCCTCATAGGCAATGACGCACGAAACCTGACCCTGGGAGAATGAAGCTCCAACTAATAAAAAGAAAAGAAGAAAACAAATTAAGAAAAAAAACAAAAAGAAAAAAAATGGTAATGCAAATAAGAACCTTAATGGACTTTACACTTTGTATCACTTGAGGATGTTGAGGTTGTCCATGTCTTGCACTTAAGTCCTTAATTAACTTTCACGAATGATTCATTAGGCTAGGTGTGTGGACTTATTACATATATAGAGTCGGCTCATAACATTACCGCGTCCAATGATCGACAAAATAAGTCCAATGAGTCGTGTAGCCAGGTTGAATAATGCATCTTTGTTTGGATTTTGTGGGTGTATCCGCTAAAAACCCTCAGGAGACAACACTCCTCCTCCTTGGCGACAAGGAGGTTTAACGGCTTGTTGCATGTGCTAAGTGCAACCGTGATTCCTACGAAAGTGAGTTAGGATTTCTTGTTTTTCGTATGCTTTTCTCTTTCTTTGTTTTGCTCGGGATAGCAAAAATTAGGTGTGGGGGTATTTGATTGACATCATTTCATGCTTATATTTGTATCTTATATCCATTATATTTCACCTAAACAATGCTACGTGACGAGTTTTTTGTTTGAATTTCAGAAATAAATTGGTTTGAACAGAAGAGGCAAAAAGGACCTAAAAGCATGAAAATGACCGAGTTAAGAGACTCAAGGACTAAGATGTAAGATCGAAGGACTTGAACGTAAGATCGAATGACCAATGATCAAACAAGAATACTTCACACCATCATGGGTAGTATTTTGGCAATTCTATTCGGGTCGGATCTCTAACAAGCGAAGTAGATGCATCAAAGACAAGCCAAGCCATTTAGAAAAGCCCAGAAGAAAATCCAGAGCGATCTGAACACTGTAGACCGCCAATTGGCGGTCCAAAACTGCTAATGGGCGGTCTCCTTTGGTCCTGATCCGCTACGATTTATGTGGGTCGTGTATTAGAGTGTATTTAGACTATTTTTGGTATTTTTTTATTCCCATACCGGGGGATTGTCCCGGATTACCTTTTTCTATGGCTATAAATAGAACTCTTCACTTTCTATTATAATCACCCATTGCTTGGTCGAATTCTCTCTTCTTGGAGTAAGCCTTGGAGCAAAATCTCAAGGTGGAGAAGAATACTGCTAGTGATGTGAGTCATTTAATAAAATAATTTTTCATTGTTTTGTTCTTATGTTGTCTCTTTATGCATGCTTAGCTTAGTTTTATTTCTTTGATTGTAGGCTAAAGTAGTTAGAATGTTTCCTTTCTTCTTTAGTTTAATTGTTAGAATAATGTGTAGTGAGTAGATCCATCCCCCTTTGGGGGTGGAGATAATGTTCATACATGCATTAAAGAACAGATATGAATGCTTTATATTTTGATTGTGTTGATAAATGTGAATGTATGCTTGCTTGTTAGAGTGGAATACTGCACTTGATGGGTTTTGCCACACATCTTGGACACCTCCCATGCTTGTTTAGGTTCTCAAATAACCAACTTGTGTATATGAATGTTAATCAACTAGGTTAGTGAATGGATTGATATGTTTTGTCATAACCTTTAGACATTTCCTATGCATGAAAACACTACCTACATTTGTGCCTATAGAATACATTCTTCACCATCTTTTTACATGTGTGCACACATTCCACCCCTAGGGGTCATTCTCTTCTTGATTCCAGCTTAGTTTTACATTCTTTTAGTTTTGATTCGAAGTAATCGTTAGTTTCTTTAATTTGCATTTTTCTTCTTAGTAGTTTAGTGTAGCGTAGATTAGCATAGACAAACTCTTCTCCATTTTTGTTGCCACTTGATTTCTGAAAAACCAGAGGCTACTCACCTCTCTAAGGATTGACCTGTACTTGCCACCGCTTCAACGCGGTCGTGCACTTGCGGTATTTAAAATGATTAAACACCCAGGGACCCCCGTGTGGAAGAGTGTGGGTACTTGGGACTAGCCACCTCTGTTGATACACTGTGGTGTGATGTATTGTTGTCTTAACTCGTTGTAGAGTAGCAGACCTGAATCTCAATGCATGATGATGCATGGCTCGTGGAGCATGATGACTTTGCGGACTACGGTAAGTAATCGTCCGATGTTGTGTCGGACGTATGTTGTACCGTGATTGACATCATTTCATGCTTATATTTGTATCTTATATCCATTATCTTACACCTAAGCAATGCTACGTGACAAGTTTTATTTTTAGTTTTCAGGAATAAAGAGGTTTGAAGAGAAAAGCCATGAAAGGACCCAAAAGAAGGAAAAAAGGACTTAATTGTGAGACCTAGGGACTGAGATGGAATGGAGAAGGACCTGATCGTAAGACCGAAGGACCTAAGAGAAAAACAGGAAACCCCACACCATCATGGGGAGTGTTTTGGCAATTCGATTCGGGTCGGATCTCCAACAAACCAAGTAGATGCATCAAAGACCAAGAAATGCTTCCGGAGAAGCCCAACACAAAACCCAGACAGATCTAGGCCTTATAGGCCGCCAATTGGCGGTCTGGATGAGCCCAACTCTGCTAAGCTCGCTCCTGGACTTGTATTATCATGTGTTTAGGCTATTTTTGGTATTGGTTTAGTCCCACATCGGAGGATTGTCCCGGATTAGCTTTTTCCATGCTTATAAATAGAACTCTTCACCTCCCATTGTACCCATCTCTCTCTTTGGTGGCATCTTCCCTACTAAGAGTGAAGCCTTGAAGCAAAACTCTGGTGGAGGAAGAGCTGCTTGTAATTTGAGTGAGTTAATAATAGATGTTTTCTTTAGCTTGTTAATTCTTGCTTAGTTGATTTCCTTTTATGTGTTGCTTTGTTGCTTGTTTTGTTTTATGCTTCTTTAATATTTCTTGCTTGATTAGTATAGTTTCATTTCAGTATTATGCTTGCTTTTGTTAATATAGTTAGTGTAATGAGTAGTGAGTAGTTCCATCCCCATTTGGGGGGTGGAGAAATATGTGATATAATCATGTAGTGGATTAAGTGTGTGTTATCTTAATCCCTTGAGCTTTAAATGATTTCCATAACCATCTAATGGGTCTCCACTCTTATCTTTGATATGCTAATGCTCTTGAATGAAGCTTAGCTTATGCTTTGATTAGTGGATCTATTTTATGGGGAATGATAAGGTTAGGATATGGATAGGAATTAATATTGGAAACACAAGTTGTAGTGTATGAACTCTTGTTGCCTTTACCTTAGCTAATGTCTTGTATGTTTTAATGATGTAGTCTTATCTTAATTCATGTGGAGGCATAGTAGGGTCTAGTCTTTATACTTGAGTTCATTTAGCTTCATTCCAATTATTGTCTTGTATGTTTTAATGATGTAGTGAAATCTTAATTCATGTGGAGGCAAACTTGGATGTACTTTTATGATTTCATGCACTATATGTTGTGTGGAGCTTAATTACACACACACACCACACACACATCTTTATATTCACATCATTTCTCTACCCCCTTTGGGGTTTAGTTTTTCTTGCTTCTTTTCCATTTCCATTTGCATCTTAGTGTAGTTTAGTGTAACCAACCTTTCTTCCCTTTCTTCACCTCTCGCCTTTGCACAAACCAAGTGTCGACACACCTCCCAGTGGACGACCCGTATTTGCCACCGCTTCAACGCGGCCGTGCACTTGCGGTAAAATATAAAATGATCAATCAAGTTTTTGGCGCCGTTGCCCGGGAGGTGCTCTATCTAGACGTTGGTTTGGACGATTCGAGGGGTTTTTAATTTTTTGTTTCCAGTTTTTCTTAGTCTCAGGGATCCTAGAGCGCACGGGGAGGCTACTGGAAGAGTTGGAGCACCAACACTTCAAAAAGGATCGCCAATCAGCGGTTGGAGACCGCCAATTGGCGGCCTGGTGAGGGATTCGTGCTCTCAAATTTTTGCTGGTAGTGAGTTCTGTAATTTGTGTTATCTGGGAGCCCTATTTTGCATGCTTTGACTTCTGGTTTGCTCCCAGATCATTAATCACTCCCCCATTAATCAACTTGGCCCTAAAATCCAAAGCAAAAGACTGGACGTTCTTATTTGTTTAGGTCACGCATCATGTATTGACTTAGGCATATAGTTGTCTTTTCTTTTAGCTTTATTTTCAGTTGTTGACTGTTGGCGTGAGGTACGCATTTCCTACACTCATTCATGCATCTCGTATGCCCATGCATTAGTTAGTAGGAATTGCATCAGAACAAGAGTGAGAGAGCGTTTGATTGGAGCGATTGATTGCTAGATCTAGGATCAAATCGCTACTAAGGAGGGGTTGTCCCATAAAAGATAAGGTGGGGGATTTCATCACCCTTTCCTTGGCCCCAAAAATCACTCTTAATAAAGCCTTAACTAAAAGCAAGTAGACATTGGCCCTAGGATTGCGGGCACACTAGGAGAGTAATCTAGTTGAGACCGTCATGACGTGATCGGCGTTGCCTACCTTGTCGATAGTAGGAGGTACTGGATCTCCGGATCTGGTATCATTTGCTGGACATCGTGGTCCTCGTTGTAGGGAGGTGAGGCGTGTTGAGGCTAGTGACCTCGAAGTTAGGCGTCGTCTAGCCTAAGGACCCATTGCCTTACATTGTTTGAGCCGTGCTTGCTAGTTAGGTTTCTTCCTGATCCCTCTACCCACGCTAGCTCTAGGGATTCTTCCCTCCTCACCTGAGTCCTCTCCTCATTTATTCTCTACGTATAGTCTCCTCCTCTAGTACACCTTCTGTTGAGTGTTTGTTAGAGTCGAGTCGAGTATTTTATGCGAGGTTGGGCTCGTTCATTGTGAGAGCGCTCGACTAGAGAGAGTGCATTCTTCTGAGATGGACGGTCTTGGTGATCGACCATCTCCGCCTCGTGCTCCTTTGGAGCATGAAGCCGAGTCGCCTGGTGGTGGCGAAGGAGACCAGGTTCCATACATGGAATACCTCGGTCCGCTTCCGCCACCACGTAGACCTCCTTCTCCTCCTCCTCTGTCTCGAGAGGAAGGGAGATTCGGTCAGGATCGAGTTCTTGGTGCACCACCACCTTTAGCTCGACATGATAGACCGATGACTTTGTGGGAGCGGACCCATCCTGTTCGGGCCGCGCAGCCTTCTTGCATAGTTGTCCCCCCTGCTCGCGGGAACAACTATGAGCTGAAACCTCAATATGTGAGCATGCTTACAACCTATACTGCCAATAAGGAGGATCCGTATATCTTTATACGCGAATTCGAGGAAGTATGCTTCATGTTCAAGCTTCAACAGCTTGACGAGGATTCAATCCGGTTGAGGATGATTTCTTTCGCATTGAAGGATAATGCGAAGAAATGGTTGTATAGCCTCCCGGCGAGCTCGATTCGGTCATGGGATGACTTTGTGACCGTCTTTCTGAAGAGATTTTTCCCTCAAAGGAAAACTCAACTGATAAGGCACCAGATACATCAAATGTATCAGACCGAGACCGAATCGTTTCATGGTTTCTTTGAGAGGTTCAAGGACCTTCTCCAGCAATGCCCTCATCATGGACTTGAGCTATGGAAGCTGTGCCAGATTGTTTATGAGGGCATCAACTATAACACCCGCAGATTGTTGGAGTCAATGTGTCAGGGTGACTTCCAAATGAAACCCATCGAGGAGGCATGGGACACTTTTGAGTCTATGGCTGAGCGTACCTTCGAGTGGGACACCATGAGAGAGCCACCAGCCGCCAGGTCTTCTGGTCGAGCTGGATCATATCATGTTGAGTCGACTATCGCGTCTGAGGCGAAAATGGCTGCTCTCATGCGTAGGATAGAGAGTTTGGAGATGGACCGAGCTCCTGTAGCTCAGGTTGCTACTCCCGGGTGTACTAGGTGTGGACTGTCGGGACATGATGACTTGGAGTGCGCTTACGCTCCAAGGGATACTGAGCATGCAAATGCGATGTATCAACAAAGGCCCCGGAACGACCCGTACAGTCATTCCTACAACCTGGGATGGCGTAACCATCCTAACTTCTCTTGGGGGTCTAGTGGAGGCCACGGTCAGAGCTCGCACGCTCAACCTCAATCTCCACCTTATCAACCTCCATGCCCATCGGCGACCTACCAACCCCCACATCAATGGTCTCAGCACCAAAATTACCAACCTGGTCAGGCCTCTTCGTCGGGTTATTCTAACCAGACTCCACCACCTCAACGGGTTGACCCCAAGGACCCTTCTAGTGATCCGACCCTTCAAGCGTTCATGCAAAGCATGCAAAGTACAGTCAAGGCTTTGGAAATGCAAGTTAGCCAGTTGGCTCATCAATTCCATGAACGCGAGAAGGGTCAGTTCCCAAGTCAACATGTGGTTAATCCCAGGGGTCAGCCTGCTCATACCAGGCAAAATGTACACAATGTTGAAAGTGACCCTTCCCAACATGCCAATGTTGTTCATACCTTGAGATCGGGAAGGGTCGTTGACAACAATGTGAAAATGCCAGAAGCCAACCCTGTTGGCGAGACTTTCGAGGAGAGTCTTGAGCCCGTCAAGGAACCTAATTCTGAGACTCCTCCTCGTGATTCTTATGTCCCCAAGGCACCATTCCCTCATCGGTTGACTAAAAAACGTGATGAGCATTGGGATAAGATCGTTGAGGTACTTAGGCAAGTAAAGGTGAACATTCCGTTGTTGGACGTTGTTCAACAAATGCCACCGTATGCCAAGTTCCTCAAGGACCTTTGCACCACTAAGAGAAAAACAAATGTGCCCAAAAAGGCCTTTTTGACCGCCAATGTAAGCTCCATATTGACACAGCCCATGCACGTCAAGTACAAGGACCCAGGTTGTCCAACTGTCTCTTGCATGATTGGGAATGTGACAATCTCTCAACCTTTATTGGATTTGGGGGCATCTGTGAATCTCCTTCCTTACTCAGTCTATGTCAACCTTAGAATAGGCGATCTTAAACCAACGAGGACAACCCTCCAGTTGGTTGATAGATCCGTCAAAATTCCACGAGGGAGTGTGGAGGATGTCCTTATTAAAGTGGGTGAGTTTGTATTTCCAGCTGATTTCATCATCTTGGATACTGAACCCGTGTCCAACCCACAAGGACAAATTCCTGTGATCCTTGGGAGGCCATTTCTTGCGACATCTAATGCTTTGATCAATTGTCGCAATGGCTTGATGAGGTTGTCTTTTGGAAACCTCACGGTGGATTTCAACATCTTCACTCTTGGTAAGCAACCTGGGCTCTTCGACGACACTGTCGGAGCAAATTTCATCCAGGACACGGATGAGCCTGATTCATTAGGCATGTTCGACTCACATCGACATATTATTGAGGTGCCTAATGATCAGGTTGCGAGTGAAGAGGATCTTGAGGAATCCGCCTGCATATCTCTGGACGAGGAGGCACATCTGGGTGCTTGCTCCTCTTACCCCGTGGCCCTTGAGCCACTTGAAAGTAACTCTAAATCCGACAAGGACCCACCTCTGGTCGAGCTTAAACCGCTCCCCGATAACCTAAAGTACATCTTTTTAGGGGATAATGAGACCTTGCCACTCATTATTGCTTCTGATCTTGCACAAGATCAAGAGGTTGTCCTCAAAAGAGTACTCTTTGAAAACAAAGAGGCGATCAGGTGGTCCTTGAAGGATATCTAGGGAATTAGCCCTGGTATTGTTCAGCATCGGATCCACATGGAAGAGAATTCTAGGCCCCGCAGGGACCCACAACGGAGATTGAATCCTGCACTGAAAGAAGTCGTCCGAAAGGAGGTTCTTAAGTGTTTGGATCATGGCATAATCTATCCTATCTCTGATAGTTCGTGGGTGAGTCGTGTCCATGTGGTTCCCAAGAAGTCAGGCGTGACGGTTGTGGAGAATGAGTATAATGAGCTTATCCCGACACGCCTGCAGACTGGCTGGCGAGTTTGCGTTGATTATCGCTAGCTCAATGCGGCAACGCGGAAAGATCATTTCCCATTGCCATTCATTGATCAGATGTTGGAAAGGTTGGCCGGACATGAGTATTATTGTTTTCTTGATGGATACTCCGGTTACAACCAAATTCCCATCGCCCCTGAGGATCAAGAGAAAACCACATTTACTTGTCCCTTTGGCACGTTTGCCTACCGTCGCATGCCCTTTGGGTTATGTAATGCGCCGGCAATGTTTCAAAGGTGTATGATCAGCATCTTCTCCGATATGGTTGAGCGTTTCCTTGAGATCTTCATGGACGACTTTTCCATATTTGACGCTTCCTTTGATGAGTGCCTTTATCACTTGAGCTTTGTCCTCAAGCGATGTCGTGAGAAGAACCTCGCTCTCAATTGGGAGAAATGTCACTTCATGGTGAAGCGAGGGATTGTACTTGGACATGTGGTCTCAAGTAGGGGAATTGAGGTCGATCCCGCCAAAGTGGGTATCATTGGTAATCTCCCACCGCCACGTAATGTGAAGGATATCCGCGCCTTTTTGGGGCATGCTGGATTCTATCGGCGGTTCATTCGGGATTTTAGCAAAATTGCTCGACCTCTCACCGCCTTGTTGGCTAAGGATGTCATTTTTGAGTTCACACCGGATTGCCACCATGCCTTTTTGACCTTGAAGAAAGAGTTGACTTCAGCTCCCATTATTAAGGCACCGGTGTGGACTGAACCCTTTGAGTTAATGTGTGATGCATCTGACTTCGTTGTGGGAGCAGTGCTGGGGCAACGATTGGACAAATTGCCTCATGTGATCTACTATGCCAGTAGAACACTCAATGATGCCCAATTGAACTACACTGTGACCGAGAAGGAATTCTTAGCAATCATATTTGCTTTGGAGAAATTCCGGTCGTACTTGATTGGCTCCCACGTGATTATCTATTCTGATCACACAGCCATCAAGCACCTCATGGCGAAGAAAGATGCAAAATCCCGACTCTTGAGATGGATCTTGTTGTTACAAGAATTCAATCTCGAGATTCGGGACAAAAAAGGGTGTGAAATGGTTGTAGCTGACCATTTGTCTCGTCTAGAGACGACCAACCCACAAGACCAAATCATTGATGACAAATTTCCTGACGAGCAGTTGTTCACGATTGAAGATAACCCTTGGTTTGCCGACATCGTGAACTATCTCGTGACCGAGCAACTTCCTGTGGGTTGGTCAAAATCTGACCAATCCAAATTTAGATCTTATGTCAGATTCTTCCACTGGGACGACCCCTACCTATTCAAATACTGCTCTGACCAAATTTTCAGGCGGTGCATCCCAGATACCGAGTTCCAAATTGTACTCCACTTCTGCCATTCGAAGGCATGTGGAGGACACTTTGGAGAAAAGAAAACTGCTGCCAAGGTGCTCCAATCTGGATTCTACTAGCCCTCTCTTTTCAAGGATGCTTACGACTTTTGTAAGCAATGTGATAGGTGCCAGCGCCTTGGCAGGATTGGTCGACGTGACATGATGCCTTTGCAAAATGTCCTTGTTGTCGACATCTTCGATGTGTGGGGCATCAATTTCATGGGTCCCTTCCCGAACTCGTTCGGGAATGTTTACATTCTGGTGGCTGTTGACTATGTGTCTAAGTGGGTTGAGCCTATACCCACAAAGACCAATGACAACAAGGTGGTCACCAAATTCTTGAGGGACATTTTTGCGCGACTTGGTACTCCTCGTACCATAATCAGCGATAGGGGCACCCATTTCTGTAATCGCTCCTTTGAAGCTCTTATGAGGAAATATTCGATCACCCACAAGCTTGCGACCCCATACCATCCGCAAACTAGTGGGCAGGTCGAAATCTCTAACCGTCAATTAAAGCAAATACTTGAGAAGACGGTTAGTTCCTCGAGGAAGGATTGGTCTACCAAGTTGAATGACTCGTTGTGGGCTTTCCTCACGGCGTACAAGACCAATTTGGGTATGTCCCCATATCGGGTAGTGTACGGCAAGGCTTGCCACCTACCCGTCGAGCTTGAGCATCGTGTTTTCTGGGCGATCAAGAACCTGAATATGGATCTTGATCAAGCAGGAGTACAACGTAAGCTCGACATTGTGGAATTGGAAGAGCTACGCAATGATGCGTACGAGAATGCCAAAATTCATAAGTTCCGAGCCAAGATGTTCCATGATCGTATGATTATGCAAAAGGTGTTTACGGCCAGGCAGAAGGTGTTGCTCTACAATTCCCGACTTCATCTGTTTGCGGGTAAGCTCCGCAGTCGCTGGTCTGGCCCGTTTATTGTCCGAACCGTCTATCCTCATGGAGCGGTTGAGATCTTGAACACAGGGAATGGGGACGTGTTCAAAGTTAATGGACAACGCCTCAAACCCTACTTGGAGGGGGCACCAGCCGAAGTTGAGGAGGTCATGTTCCTTCATGAACCTCCCTCGCACTCAACCATTCATTCTCCTACATGAGCGGTTGAGCGTTCATGTGTTCAAAAAAAAAATCTCCTTCAGTGGGCATCGATTGTAGTGGGCCCCAACCCTTGAGTATTTGGGCCCCATTTCTTTCACGTATTTGTATCCCTTCTTTAGCATCTCACAGGTTTTGAGGGAAGTTGGGTTGTGTCCATCAACGTAGACATGAACTTCCTTGTGTACTTCACGTTGGTGAGATCTATTCTGTTTCATGCATACATCCATGTAGTATTTTGCTCACATTCATTGAGGACAATGCATGAAGTAGGTGTGGGGGGTGTTTTACGTGTGTACATAGTCGAGTCTTTTCCTTTGATTTTTTTTTCTTTTGTTTGCATTTTTAGGGTCATGTTAGTGTGCTGCATTTAATATCGATATATCTGCTTGCCATGATCCTTGGGTGACTTGTCTTCTTTTGCTTGCCTAGTGCTTTAAAATTTTCACATTTCTTTCAAAATCTTCATGTGTTTGCGAAAGAAAATGTTTTGTGGGTTTTGCGTGTGCTTAGCATGTGCCAAACCGTTGAGAGGCAAAGTAAAAAGAAAGCTCCCAAAATTGTCTTGAACTTGATGCATTAGGATATCTAGTACAGTGACTTTAGGATTTATCGAGTCGTTAGGATGCACCCCAGTTTTCCTTTGGGGTGAGTAATCATAGGGTTTCAGTACTCAAACATGTAATGAAGTCCACCCTGAACCTAGTGAGTCAATAATTCGTGTCTGTTAACTTAAGGAAGTTTGTTGTAGTCAAGGACCCTCTAAATCCTGTTGTGAGACAATAAGTGTAGGGGTTTTGGTTCATGTGTAGATAAGAAATAAGTGTGTAGGTGTTCTCTCTTCTCGCACGGCTCCTATCACTCGGGAAAGTAGGTCTGAAGGGACTTTGTGCCTGGTGCTTTCGAGTCATCTGACTTGGGATGCGCCAACCGAACTCTCGTTACACGGGTGGTAGGGATTGCCCTATGTGGAGATTTGGGGAAAGGTGGACGTGATAGTGTAAGTCCTCATGGGAAATGATGCGCGAAACCTGACCCTGGGAGAATGAAGCTCCAACTAATAAAAAGAAAAAAAAATCTGAAAAGAAACAAAAAGAAAAAAAATTTTGGTAAGGCAAATAAGAACCTTAATGGACTTTATACTTTGTAGCACTTTAGGATGTTGAGGTTGTCCATGTCTTTCACTTAATTCCTTATTTAACTTACACGAATGGTTCATTAGGTTAGGTGTGTGGATTGATTACCTATATAGAGTCGGCCCGTAGGATTACCGCGTCCCATGATCGACAAAATATTTCCAACGAGTCGAGGTCTAGATTGAATAATGCATCTTGTTCGGATTTTGTGGCTATATCCGCTGAAACCCTCAGGAGACAACACTCCTCCTCCTTGGCAACAAAGAGGTTTAACGGCTTGTTGCACGTGCTAAGTGCAACCGTGATTCCTACGAAAGTGAGTTAGGATTTCGTGTTTCTCGTTTGCTTTTCTCTTTCTTTGTTTTGCTCGGGACTAGCAAAAACTTAGGTGTGGGGGTATTTGATTGACATCATTTCATGCTTATATATGTATCTTATATCCATTATCTTACACCTAAGCAATGCTACGTGACCAGTTTTATGTTTAGTTTTCAGGAATAAAGAGGTTTGAAGAGAAGAGCCATGAAAGGACCCAAAAGCAGGAAAAAAGGACTTAATTGTGAGACCTAGGGACTGAGATGCAATGGAGAAGGACCTGATCGTAAGACCGAAGGACCTAAGAGCAAAACAGGAAACTCCACACCATCATGGGGAGTGTTTTGGCAATTCGATTCGGGTCGGAGCTCCAACAAACCAAGTAGATGCATTAAAGACCAAGAAATGCTTCCCGAGAAGCCCAGCAACAACCCAGACATATCTGGGCCTTATAGGCCGTCAATTGGCGGTCTGGATGAGCCCAACTCTGCTAAGCTCGCTCCTGGACTTGTATTATCATGTGTTTAGGCTATTTTGGGTATTGGTTTAGTCCCACATCGGGGGATTGTCCCGGATTAGCTTTTTCCATGCTTATAAATAGAACTTTTCACCTCCCATTGTACTCATCTCTCTCTTTGGTGGCATCTTCCCTACTAAGAGTGAAGCCTTGAAGCAAAACTCTGGTGGAGGAAGAGCTGCTTGTAATTTGAGTGAGTTAATAATAGATGTTTTCTTTAACTTGTTAATTCTTGCTTAGTTGATTTCCTTTAATGTGTTGCTTTGTTGCTTGTTTTGTTTTATGCTTCTCTTTAATATTTCTTGCTTGATTAGTATAGTTTCATTTCAGTATTATGCTTGCTTTTGTTAATATAGTTAGTGTAATGAGTAGTGAGTAGTTCCATCCGCATTTGGGGGGTGGAGAAATATGTGATATAATCATGTAGTGTATTAAGTGTGTGTTATCTTAATCCCTTGAGCTTTAAATGATTTCCATAACCATCTAATGGGTCTCCACTCTTATCTTTGATATGCTAATGCTCTTGAATGAAGCTTAGCTTATGCTTTGATTAGTGGATCTATTTTATGGGGAATGATAAGGTTAGGATATGGATAGGAATTAATATTGGAAACACAAGTTGTAGTGTATGAACTCTTGTTGCCTTTACCTTAGCTAATGTCTTGTATGTTTTAATGATGTAGTCTTATCTTAATTCATGTGGAGGCATAGTGGGGTCTAGTCTTTATACTTGAGTTCATTTAGCTTCATTCCAATTATTGTCTTGTATGTTTTAATGATGTAGTGAAATCTTAATTCATGTGGAGGCAAAGTTGGATGTAGTTATATGATTTCATGCACTACATGTTGTGAGGAGCTTAATTACACACACACACCACACACACATCTTTATATTCACATCATTTCTCTACCCCCTTTAGGGTTTAGTTTTTCTTGCTTCTTTTCCATTTCCATTTGCATCTTAGTGTAGTTTAGTGTAACCAACCTTTCTTCACCTCTCGCCTTCGCACAAACCAAGTGTCGACACACCTCCTAGTGGACGACCTGTATTTGCCACCGCTTCAACGCGGCCGTGCACTTGCGGATAAATATAAAACGATCAATCATACCGCCACGCCAATGTTGTGTCGGCGATGCCGTCGAGGCTATGTCGGCGATGATGTTACCGGCGATGTTTTGGCTTGATGCCGCCAATGTTGTTCCAGCGATTATGTTGTACTGGATGTATATTGTACTAGCGATGTTGTGTCGGCAATGATATTCCGGCGATGATAGATCAGTTGGGTACCTCCTGAGTGATTGTTGGACTGACCGGGTGACGACTCTGTGGGTGTGGTGTAGACCACGATGTTTCATATTTGATTAATTTGGTATGGAAGTGTGGACGTTCCTCGCCGATCCCTTGGCTAGAGTAGTCGCGAGTGGGGGTGCGTTGCGTACTGTCCGTAAGACCGTAAGTGCATACAGTAGGTCTCCGAGGGAAACTCGATGTTGTTGTTGGACAAATGTCCCTGTTGACCCTTAGAGGGTGTTCAATGTTCTTGTAGCACTGAAGTCCTGTTTTAGCCTTGGAGGGGATCTATTTTCATTGTCATTGATGACATGACATGCTACTAGTATGATAGGTTCATTACCGTACATTGCATTCATATAGGTGAGCTTGGCATATAGGGTTTCCTAATGAGAAACTCAGTCATTGTTGTTTAATTCATGTTTCAGAACCGGAGTAGGTTCGTTGGGGTGGTAACAGCGGACGCACACATTTTGAGGTGAGGATCCTCTTCGGACTATTCGAGGTTGTCATGATTATTTGTTCTTGTCTTTCGTTATATTGATGTAATCATGTATTTTGACAAAACTCTGTTGTATTATGGTGCACTGACTAGTTATTATATTTGAGTAATATTCTTATTTGATTATTGATATCTTTAGATCTTTTATTGTTAAAATTTCAATTTTTTCCGATGTTCGGGGATATTAAATAAGGGTTTAGGACTTCGAATATGAAAGATCAAAGATGTAATATACTTACATATTTGAGTGCAAAACCTGTAATCTGAAGCTTAGTTTGGATGGGGAGCTATGTCTTCCTATCCTTATTAATATGGTTATAGAAATCCAAGATAAGTGCTTGATTTGTAATCTCCATGCATGGTTTTTGGCGTAGTGTGGTCTATTTTAGATGTCTACTCTATCAAAAAGATATCTAAGATCATAATTAACAGCGTCCAGGCTACCCCACCCACCCATAAAAACACTCTTTTTCCTCCACGTTATTTCTTAATTAAACAATTTAAATTCTTACACAACATTTAACAAATTACAGTTTACATAATTCTAATTGTAATTACTACTTCTAATTACTTTAACTCAAAAATATTTAATTTTTACTATTAAATTATGAAATTATTATTAAATATTACGAAACCACATTACATATTACATAAACTGAAATCCGAAATATTACATTCAAAGTTAACAAACGACAATACATATTACGTAAACTGGAATTCGAAATAGTACATTACAAATTGTGTTAAACCCATTTTCAAACCACTCCTCGTCTGTAGCGGTGCCACATATGCTCGACTAAATCGCCTTTGAGATCCAAATGTTGATTCTTGTCACGCACCCGATCTTGATTGGCAAAACTCGTGAATATCCGTTATACGATCGGTCGAATATGGTATTTCCTCAGCAGAAGTTCCAGGTCGATCTTCCATAAATTCGCGAATATCTACAAAATTGGCGTAAGAGTCACGTTCGTCCTCCACAATCATGTTATTCATGATGATGCAAGTTGTCATTATTTTGGAAAGTACGTCCTTATTCCATGCGAGAGCTGAATTTCTAATGGTCGCCCACCTCACTTGCAACACTCTGAATACGCGTTCTACAACTTTACACGTTGCCTCCTCACTTCAGCAAACAACTGTGCTTCGGAGTTTGAGGGTGAAGGATGGATTGAATGAAGGCGGTCCACTGTGGATAAATACCATCAGTAAGATAGTATTCCATATAATATTGAACATCATTTACGTCATAATTTACAGGTGGAGCTCGGCCTTCCAGTATGTCGTCGAAAACCGGAGATTGTTGCAATACGTTCAAGTCATTGCCCAACCCGGAATTCCGAAGAAGGAATGTCAGATCCATAAGTAGTACGATGTCACCGCTTCAAAGATTAGGGTTGCTCTCCCTGAACGCCATTGATGTTGTCCCTTCCAAGTAGCCAGGCAGGTTTTCCAAACTCATGCATACATTTGATACTCCCCATCATACATGGGAACTCACGTTGCTTACCAACGTGGAGTAGTTGTGTGATTGACATCATTTCATGCTCATATTTGTATCTTATATCCATTATATTTCACCTAAACAATGCTATGTCACGAGTTTTATGTTTAGTTTTCAGGAATAAATAGGTTTGAAGAGATGAAACATAAAAGGACCCAAAAGCTGGGAAAAAGGACTGGATTGTGAGATCTGGGGACCAAGATGCAAGGGAGAAGGACCTGATTGCAAGACAGAAGGACCTAAGAGCAAAACAGAATACTCCACACCATCATGGGGAGTATTTTACCAATTCGATTCGGGTCGGAGCTCCAACAAGTCAAGTAACCGCATCAAAGACCAACAATACCAGAAAGAAAAGCCCAAAACAAAAATGAGCAGGATCTGAACCATATAGACCGCTAATTGGCGGTCCAAGACCGCTAATTGGCGGTCCATTTTGGCCCAAATCCGCTCAAATTTCTCCAACACATGTATTATAGGATGTTTAGGCTATGTTTGGTATCTGTTTAGTCCCACATCGGGGGATTGTCCCGGATTAGCTTTTTTCATGCCTATAAATAGAACTCTTCACCGTCCATTGTAATCACTCCATATTTTAAGTGGCTATTCTTCCTACTAGAAGTGAGGCCTTGAAGCACACACTAAAGTAGGAGGATGCTACTTTTAATGTGAGTCATTTTATCAATAAAGTTTTGTGTTTCTTTCATTGTTTGTTTTATGCTTCTTTTATTGTTTGTGCATGTTTTAGTTTAATCGTCTTTTAATTCTAGCTTAGTTTTAATATGCTTTCTTTCCATAGTTTAATAATTAGTGTAATGTTTAGTGAGTAGTTCCATCCCCTTTGGGGGGTGGAGTAGATGTACATACATGCATTAGAGAATGGGATGAATGCTTTAATTTCAATGTGTTGATTAAACATGAATGTATGCTTGCTTGTTTAGGATAGAATTTACAACTTGATGAGTTTTGCCAAAATGATTAGACACCTCTCATGCTTGTTTAGGTTCTGAAATAAACACCTTGCATATGTAAATGTTAATCAACTAAGTTGGTGAATAGATTGATAGGTTTTGCCATAACATTTAGACACTTCCTATGCCTTATAAACACCACCTTCATGTGCTTAAAGAATGTATTCTACACCAACCTCTTTGCATGTGTGCACTCACTCCACCCCTTAGGGGTTTTCCATTTCTGTATTCCAGCATTCCTCTCTTGTTCTTAGCTTAGTTCTTATTTCATCGTTTGTTTGCTTCTTTCACATTTCATACTTCTTAGCGTAGTGTAGCGTAGGTTAGCATAATCAATCTTTCTCTTCCCTATTTTGCCACTTGATTTCTGATAAACAAGAGGCTGCTCACCTCCCTGAGGACGACCCGTACTTGCCACCGCTTCATCGCGGTCGTGCACTTGCGGTAGAAATATAAAACGTTCAACATTGTGCCAAGTCATTTGCAGTTGGTTGGCGTAAATACTCAGGGCAGAAGATGTTAACAACACCTTCGCAGAATTTGAGGAGGGCATTTTTGGATGTTGTTGCACTCATTCGTAAGTACTCATCGATCATATCAATTGTCACGCCATAGGCTAGCATTCATATTGTTGTCGTTATTTTTGTAATTCGGAAATGCTCATTCTACCAGTTGCATCCAGTATTCGTTGGTAGAAGACATCAGATGCTTCAACGGCATTGTCAATGCGCAGAAAGACATGTTTTCGCATCCAAAATCTTGTCCTGAAAAGAGAATCAGAATACACAGGATTGTCAGAAAAATAATCGTCCCTAAGGCGTCTGTAACCAAGTTCACGATCTCTATCTGGATTCGTCATTCTCTTTCGACGAAGCCTAGGACGTGTACTCCATTCGTACACAGTCCGGGCGGCCAAATCAATAGCACGGTCCATCAGATCGAATGTCGCACCGCAGTTGTCATCGTCGGATTGAGAGGGGTTTGAACTACTATCTGACATTGAGAAGAAGTTAATAAAGTAGTGAAGAATTGAAGAAGATGTCAGGAGTTAAATGAGATAGATATATGTATTTATAGTTGGGAGTAGATAGAGGTATCCATTGCACAATACAAGCGTGACTGCATAGTGTGCTTAGGGGTGAATCCTAACCCATTTTTAATGTGTTAATTGCGTTTAGGGGTGGTTTAGAGAAGTATTGAGATGGACGACTGATATGTTTGGGGAGAGTATATTAGGTTTGAGTTCTCTCTCTCTCCCTCTCTTCTCACTCGTTCTCCCTCTCTCCCGCTCAACGCTCGGTTTCTCTCTCTTCCAGCCTTGGTGCGCGGAGGAGTTATGTTCGTCGAGGTGAAGAGGTGCGGTGAAGTGTACAAGGATTTGTCGGTCGATTGAGTCGGGTTCCGTCGGAGAAGAAGAGGAGTTGCGTGGAGACGCTTGTCGTTGGATCTTCAAAGGCTTTTTCAAGTACTGTCACCTAAGTTTGTGTGGGTTTTGGAGCGGTCGACGGTAGGCCGAATGGCTCGTCGAACCTGTGCAGCAGTTTTTATACACTATAACGGTCGACCTGTGATTTGGTTTGGTCGAGCAGTTGTAGTGTATTTCGAGCAATTTCCCTCGCACTGGTCGAACGATACCTTTGAGTGGTCGACCGATTGTGCACTTTGAGCAAGAGATGGAGGGTCTGGGTGCTTTCGGTCGAACAGGACTCCTTTGCCGGTCGGCTGAAAGTACTGTCGTAAGTTGGTTGGGGCGTTGACCATTGATTGATCGTTTTATATTAAACCGCAAGTGCACGGCCGCGTTGAAGCGGTGGCAAATACGGGTCATCCACTGGGAGGTGTGTCGACGTTTGGTTTGTTCGAAGGCGAGAGGTAAAAAGAAGGAGAGAAAGGTTGGTTACACTAAACTACACTAAGGTGCAAAAAGGAAATGAAGATAAGCAATAAAACTAAGCCCCATAGGGGGTAGAGAAATAATGTGAATATAAAGATGTGTGTGTGTGTGTTCAATTAAGCTCCTCACAACATGTAGTGCATGAAATCATAAAACTACATCCAACTTTGCCTCCACATGAATTAAGATAAGACTACATCATTAAAACATACAAGATAATAATTGGAATGAAGCTAAATGAACTCAAGTATAAAGACTAGACCCTACTATGCCTCCACATGAATTAAGATAAGACTACATCATTAAAACATACAAGACATTAGCTAAGGTAAAGGCAACAAGAGCACATACACTATAAATTGTGTTTCCAATATTAACTTCATCCATATCCTAACCTTATCATTCCCCATAAAATAGGTCCACTAATCAAAGCATAAGTTAAGCTTCATTCAAGAGCATTAGCATATCAAAGATAAAAGTAAAAACTCATTAGATGGTTATGGAATTCATATAAAGCTCAAGGGATAAAGATAACACACACTTAATACACTACATGATTATATCACATATTTCTCCACCCCCCAAATGGGGACGGAACTACTCACTACTCATTACACTAACTATATTAATAAAAGAAAGCATAATACTGAAATGAAAGTTAACTAAGAAAGAAAGAAGTATTAAAGAAGCTTAAAAGGAAAGGAAAGACTAAAAACATGCACAAATTAAAAGACAAGATTAAAAGAAACTAGAAGAATTATTTTATTAACAAATGACTCACATTGAAGGTGGCATTCTTCTCCACCTTGAGTTTTTGCTTCAAGGCTCACTCCTTAGTAGAGAGAATGTCACCAAGCAATGGGTAATTACAATGGAAGGTAAAGAGTTCTATTTATAAGCATGGAAAAAGCTAATCGGGGACAATCCCCCGATGTGGGACTAAACCAAAATCAAAAATAGCCTAAGCATACACTAATACACGTGCTACAGAAAACTAAACGGATCCTGGGCTATATGGACCGCCAATTGGCGGTCTATAAGCTTTAGATCCGTCTGGTTTTCTTTGTGGACTTTGCTTGAAGTATTTCTGGGTCTTGGATGCATCTACTTGGTCTGTTGGAGCTCCGACCCGAATCAAATTGCCAAAATACTCCCAATGATGGTGTGGAGTTTCCTGTTTTGCTCTTAGGTCCTTTGGTCTTACGATCAGGTCCTTCTCCCTTGCATCTTAGTCCCCAGGTCTCACGATGAAGTCATTTTTCTTGCTTTTGGGTCCTTTCATGGCTCTTCTCTTCAAACCTCTTTATTTCTGAAATTCAAACATAAAACTCGTCACATAGCATTGCTTTGATGTAAGATAATGGATATAAGATACGAATATGAGCATGAAATGATGTCAATCAAATACCCCCACACATAAGTTTTTGCTAGTCCCGAGCAAAACAAAGAAAGAGAAAAGCAAACGAGAAACAAGAAATCCTAACTCACTTTCGTAGGAATCACGGCTGCACTTAGCACGTGCAACAAGCCGTTAAACCTCCTTGTTGCCAAGGAGGAGTGTTGTCTCCTAAGGGTTTTCAGCGGATATACCCACAAAATCCGAACAAGATGCATTATTCAATCTAGACCTCGACTTGTTGAAAATATTTTGTCGATCAATGGACGCGGTAATCCTACGGGCCGACTCTATATAGGTAATCAGTCCACACCTCTAACCTAATGAACCATTCGTGCAAGTTAAATAAGGAATTAAGTGAAAGACATGGACAACCTCAACATCCTCAAGTGCTACAAAGTGTAAAGTCCATTAAGGTTCTTATTTGCATTACCTTTTTTCTCTTTTTGTTTCTGGTATCACATTTTTTTTCTTTTTCTTTTTATTAGTTAAAGCTTCAATCTCCCAGGGTCAGGTTTCGTGCATCATTGCCCATGAGGACTTACACTATCACGTACACCTTTCCCAAAATCTCCACATAGGGCAATCCCTACCACCCGTGTAACGGGAGTTCGGTCGGCGCATCCCAAGTCAGATGACTCGAAAGCACCAGGCACAAAGTCCCCTCAGACCTACTTTCCCGAGTGATAGGAGCCGTGCGAGAAGAGAGAACACCTACTCACTTATTTCTTATCTACACATGAACCAAAACCCCTACACTAATGTCTCACAACAGGATTTAGAGGGTCCTTGACTACAACAAACTTCCTTAAGTTAACAGACACGAATTATTGACTCACTAGGTTCAGGGTGGACTTCATTAAATGTTTGAGCACTGAAACTCTATGATTACTCACCCCAAGGCAAAACTGGGGTGCATCCTAACGACTCGATAAATCCTTAAGTCACTGCACTAGATATCCTAATGCATCAAGTTCAAGACAATTTTGGGAGCTTTCTTTTTACTTTGCCTCTCAACGGTTTTGCACATGCTAAACACACGCAAAACCCACAAAACATTTTCTTTCGCAAACACATGAAAATTTTGAAAGAAATGTGGAAATTTTAAAGCACTAGGCAAGCAAAAGAAGACAAGTCACCCAAGGATCATGGCAAGCAGATATATCGATATTAAATGCAGCACACTAACATGACCATAATAATGCAAACAAAAGAAAACAAAATCAAAAGAAAAGACTCGACTATGTACACACGTAAAACACCCCCCCACACCTACTTCATGCATTGTCCTCAATGAATGTGAGCAAAATACTACATGGATTTATGCATGAAAAAGGAGAGATCTCACCAACATGAAGTACAAAGGGAGGTTCAAGGTCATGTTGATGGACACAAACCCGAATTCCCTCAAAACCTGTGAGATGCTAAAGAAAGGATACAAATACGTGAAAGAAATGGAGCCCAAATACACAAGGGTTGGGGCTCACAACAATCGATGCTCACTGAAGGAGTCTTTTATTGTACTTTTTTTCTTTTTTTTTCTTTTTTTTATATAACTATGTACAAACATAAGTTCCCATCTTCATTTGTCAAAAGACATCAAATGGGAACCTCAAGAGTGGGCCAATGCACTTGGGAAGGGAACATGACACCACGCAGGGCCAGAATACGCATGTGTGGGCCCCCTTCACAAAGAGCACCAGATGAAATGAGAGGTTCATGAATTGGACGCAAAGGCGTCTCATTCAAAGGATCAAACTGAAAGAGCTTGAGCCTCTCAAGAGTTTGGGAAATGAGGGGCAACGGAAGAAGAGTTTCTCCCGTTGTGCTGCTGAAGTTATGATCGTCAATCCAAACTCTCCAACCAACAGGCTGGTGCGTCGGAACGAGGTCAAGAACCTCGTTAGGCATGTCCGACACACCAGGCGAACAAAAAGTGGGTCTCATACCGAAAGTATCCTCAAAGGAACTCCTAATACCCTCATGAGCAATGTAGTTGTTTGATGTTCCATCATTTCCAAGATGATCAGGAACAATAGTGAGAGGCAAACTCTCATCAGGTTGTTTGAAATTGAGGGTACTAGGGAGCTCTTGCTCCACCAGAGGTGAGTCCTTAAGAGGCACAATATGAAGATCATGTGGCTCAAGGGCCACGGGACAAAAAGATAAGGCACAATCTTGTGCCGACTCATAACGAAGCTGGTCCAAGTTTTTCTCAATTTGAATCGAATCCTCCACTAAGTGATCATGAATTGAAACCTCAAGTCCCTCAGACTGACTAGGAGTTTGACTTTGAAAGGTTGTGCTTTGAATTTGTGGATGTGGTGGTGGTTCGATATCAAAAGATGAATCCTCATGTTGACAAGAAAGGTTACCCTCCTCACGTTCATGGAATTGTTGTGTCATTTGACTCACTTGCATTTCAACATTTTGCAAGGAATTCAAGTTGGACTTCAATAAAGTTTGAGTGGTTTCCATGAACGTTTGGAGGGTTTGTTTTAAGGAATCAAATTTGGGGTCAACAGTGAGGTCCAAGTCAGAGCTTGGGAAATTTTGGGGTTGGGTGTTGATGGGCTGAGTATGAGTCCAATGGTTTGAAGTGGGGTGTTGGTAGAATTCTGGGTATTCGGGAGGAGGATACGGGGGTGAAAATGAGGTATAAGAATTTGGATAAGAATTGTCTCCCCACGAATCCATCACTCTCGGGTTATACGCGGATGCGTAATGGTCACATTGAGCGTTTTGGGAAAAGGTATGCTCATACTCAGGCTCAGGGGGAACATAAGAACATTCCCCGATAACATGACCACTCAATCCACAACAGTCGCACAGTACGGCTACTGGAGCCACCGGTGCACTCATGTCGTCTGCCATACGCATGTAAGAGGCCAAATTTTGTTGTAATGTCTCAGTTTGTTGACCAGTATATGATCCGACATAACTAGATTGTGGTCTAGCAGTCGGTGCCTCTCTCATGTTACCCCTATATGAAGATTGCTCAGTCACACAATGAAGATTATCCCAACCATACGGGGTGTTCGTCTGAGCCACCCCCGGTTGCATGGGTTCAAAATACCAGGACGAATTGTCCTGGTCCCAACAATCATATGGATGGTCGCCCATGTAACAATCCATCTCAACAAACAACTCTCGGGTCGACCACTCTCACCACCATGAGACTAAGCTCGCAAAAAGTGCTCGACTCGACCCTAAAACGCTACCCGAGAGTGTAAAGGGGAGGAGACTAAAACATAGAAGTAGGTGAGAAGAAGATGAATCAGAGGAGAAGGGAAGAATCCCTAAAGCTAGCGTGGGTGAAGGGATCAGGAACAGTCTAACTAGCAAGCACAGCTCAAACAATGTAAGGCAATGGGTCCTTAGGCTAGATGACGCCTAACTTCGAGTTCACTAGCCTCGACATGCCTCACCTCCCTACAACGAGGACCACAATGCCCAGCAAGTGATACCAGATCCGGAGATCTAGTACCTCCTACTATCGACAAGGTAGGCAACGCCAATCAGGTCATGGCGGTCTCAACTAGATTACTCTCCCAGTGCGTCTGAAATCCTAGGGCCAATGTCTACTTGATTTTAGTTAAGGCTTGATTAAGAGTGATTTTTGGGGCCAAGGAAAGGGTGATGAAATCCCCCACCTTATCTTTTATGGGACAACCCCTCCTTAGTATCGTTTTGATCCTAGATCTAGCAATCATTCGCTCCAATCAAACGCTCACTCACTCTTGTCCTGATGCAATTCCTACTAACTAATGCATGGGCATACGAGATGCATGAATGAGTGTAGGAATTTGCGTACCTCACGCCAGCGCTCAACAACTGAAAATAAAGCTAAAAGAAAAGACAACTATATGCCTAAGTCAATACATGATGCGTGACCTAAACAAGTAAGAACGTCTAGTCTTTTGCTTTGGATTTTAGGGCCAAGTTGATTAATGGGAGAGTAATTAATGATCTGGGAGCAAACTAGAGGTCATAGCATGCAAAATAGTGCTCCAAGATTTTTGCTTGAAGTATTTCTGGGTCTTGGATGCATCTACTTGGTCTGTTGGAGCTCCGACCCGAATCGAATTGCCAAAATACTCGCCATGATGGTGTGGAGTTTCCTGTTTTGCTCTTAGGTCCTTTGGTCTTACGATCAGGTCCTTATCCCTTGCATCTTAGTCCCCAGGTCTCACGATTAAGTCTTTTTTCTTGCTTTTGGGTCCTTTCATGGCTCTTCTCTTCAAACCTCTTTATTTATGAAATTCAAACATAAAACTCATCACATAGCATTGCTTAGATGTAAGATAATGGATATAAGATACGAATATGAGCATGAAATGATGTCAATCAACCATCTAAACGGTCGACCGCCTGTTTGACTCGTCAGACCGACGACTAAGTTAACTTAAAGGTTGTTCGACCAAAAGTGTTGTTTCGGTCGACCGTGTAACGAGGATTGATGGTGGGTTTTACTAGCGGTGTTCGGTCGACCGGAGGTCTTGGATCGTTCGACCGTTTGTTTCTTTTGAGAAAGAGGATTTCTTTTACTAATGTTTTTCGGTCGAACGGGTCCCCTTTGTCGTTCGACCGATTGGCGGGTTTTTTGGTTGGGCCAGTCCTCTGGGGGATTCGGTCGACCGGTGAGGTGTTATCGTTCGACCATTTTTACATAGTTTTGGTGTTTTCTTTGTTGTTGTTGATCGGCTAGAAGGCAACGGGTTCATCGGCCCTTTTGGGGCAACGGACGGACAAGCCAGCCTAATAGCGATCAGTGGTGGCTCTTCTGAGCGGGTTGTGGTTGTTAATGTCATGGGTCCGGCGAATGAGGCATGTATACGTCGTCGTCATGGCTCTAGCAATTGTTGCAAAATTGTGGCTCCGGTAACATTGAGGCAAAACCGTGGCTCTAGTGAATGAGGGAATGGGTTTGGTGGTTTGCAGTTAGGCTTGTGTCCTTTTTATGGTTTTCGTATTCATTGTTTCATTCATGTGTTAGGGTTTGGCATACGGGGTTTCCTTATGGAAACTCAGACATAGTTCATGTTTGCATTTCAGGGCGAGAGTGGCGTTAGAAGGGTGGTGACCGCGGAGGAGAGTGCTCGGGACCCGATCCTACTTTCCTTCTTTTGAGGTGGTTGTAATTACATGTGTATATTTCTTGTTTATGAGCTTTTGATGTAATCACATTTTTTTGTAAACTCAGTCACATATATATATATATATATATGTATGTTATATGTTGGTGCACCTGTGTGCGTATGCCTTTGCAGTAAGGTCCCCAAGTTGATTGTTTTTTTAATTTTTCTGTTGTTCTGAGAACGTTACAGTTGTGATTGTAGATTTAAGTGGCAGTGGTGTATTTGACTTTTTAGTACTATGTTGATGTTTAGAATAACAATGACAATTGGAAGACTAAGACCATCCTTAACCCTAACCTTATTTTCTCCCCCAACCTAGTTTCTCTCTCAGCCACGTCAGTAAAAAAAATTATGCAACCTACAACCCAACCCAACTCATTTTTCACTTCTTAACCCCAACCTCATTTCCAACACTCTCTCTCATCCACATCATTTCTTTTTACCTCATTTTCTATTCCATCACAAAAATACACAAACTATTAAATAAAATATTTTTATAATGACTTAATCTAATTAAATTACGATAATTACGCAATTGCATCTCATATTCTCTCCTCCACTTGCAAAGTTGCTGGATTGGGCCGAGAAAAATGGACATCTTTAATTTTCTTTGAATGTCTAAAATTTAGTTTACTTATCTATTTCGTTTTTCTTCGGGTTTAAGTTAATTTACAATTATGTACTTTGCTTAAGTAAATTTCCTTCGTATTTTCAATTAAAAGTAGTAGTTGTGTTATGTACTTGGTTATTAATTGGATTAAGATAATTTATTTTTCTTTATTTGGGTTACAATTGACTCATACTTATGATTTTCACTTCGACGGGTCAGTCGGGGGTCTCGCTCCAGACGCAATGTATTTTGGACTTGATGATTTTCCATTAATTTTGTATTAGTATACTTAATTTAATCAATTTTTTTACTAATTTTCATTACTTATTTTTATATTCAGAAATAAAATCTAATTATATAAAAACATATACATATCATTTAACAAATATAAAAAACATATTTTAAATCATTTATCAAAACAAAACAAAAATCAACCAACCCGGGTTGGCCACGTGGCCAACCCGGGGGCGAATTTTGGATAGGGTCACTGACCTGGCTTTTCCCCTCGTTAAGGGGGACTGGGGTCGGGTTGAATCCCGACCCGACCCCAAAGAGCACCCGTTAAGTGTGCTCTAACAATTTAAGATGGAAAGCATAATGACAATTGCAAGATTAACAATTTATTATAAACATATGGATATGTAGACTGGAAATCCCAATTGTATATTTGTATTGAATAAGAATGACGCATCTGGTCTATTTAATGTCTAAACAAATTCTTGTTCTTGGTATCTATATGTATAATGGTAAAAAAATCCTGGACTTGGTATCTATATCTATATTGAAATGGTTTAGATTTGGTGTAACGTTGATGTCTTTTGGCATAGGTGAGCTTCCCTCTTCTTGAGATAAATATGTCTCCATACTACCTACAAACTGCAGGGCTAAATTGAAGAATTTGAATATGATTAGGACATGGTACAATGATCATACGTTCATAACTTCAACTTAAGAATGATGGAATCTAAAAAATAAGAGAACAAAAGATGTGTGCCAATGTCTTGGCATGGGTACCAGATTATCGAACCAAGTCAGTTATCATTTTCAGCACTATGGCCATTAACACACCCAACACAACCTAAAAACTTTTTACTGGTTTCGTTGTGGTTCTGCAATGAAGTTGCCCACACCTTTAGGGCAACTGTGAGGGGAAACTGGTTTTCAAATCGTTCAATATCAAGTCTTTTAGTTAATTTATCAAACACGTGGTGGGCAGACTAACAGTAACAGGACCACATACATTGCATGATTATAACATTAACAGCCATTTGGATTTAGAAATTATAAGAACTGTTACAAGTAGATTACATGTTACAAAACTATTGAGCAGATTGAAACATCATAAAATTGGAAGGAAAAAATCATAAAACGGTATCAAGATTCTTCACAATCTACAATTGGAATATCTATGTTGCAGGGGGAAAACCGAAAAAGATTGGAAACAAAACTGGGGAAGTACCTATTCTGACCTATGTTAACTGGCATAGAATGTACCACTAAATACGTTGAGGGCTACAACGGCGAGGACTCTAACGAGGAAGTCGATGAGGAGGTTGAAGACCATGGGTATTACGTTTTGGGAGATCAAGGTTTGGTGGGATTCGATTCTCCTGAAGCCTTAGGTGAGATTGTTGTTGATTGTGATTTTGTTGTGGGCATTTAGGATTTTCGTATTGTTGAAGATTTTAGGAGGAAGCTTGCCAAAGTTGACATAGTTAGAAGGTGTAATGGCGTACAGGGGTTGGCCGGCGGTTATGGCAGGGAAGGGTAGTTTGATAGTGGTGGTGAATGGATTCGTTGGCTACGCGGACTCGGGGAGGGATGCATGGAGTGTTTTAGAACTGTTATTTGGGAGGAATGGTTTACGTAAGCACCTGTAGTGTAAGAGTATGAGAAATAACCGTTTAGATGGACGGTGGACATTAATGTGTTATTTTGGACAGCCACGATTGTCCGTATTTCTAAATGTATCATGAGTTCATGACTCCATAATTATTCCTTTAGTTGCCACTCAGCTCACATAAGATCCACGGTCAAACTTTCAAAACTGTGACGTGAACACTGTAGGATCGTGTGGGTTATGGGTCCACTAATCACTTTTACGCTGCGCACCTACTTGTTTAAGCAATCAAGATGCGCAGCGGAATTTTAAACAAAACAAGCAAGTAACGAAAGCGAAAATGCAAACCACAAACACGCGTCGGTTTTTATAGAGGTTCGGCACCCCACCCGGGTCCTAGTCCTCTCTTGCAAGCTCCGCTCGACTCCGCGAGCTCCGCCTACGTCTTCACTAACCACTTCCCGTTTCGGGCCGGGAGAGAACGCCTTTACAAGTCTTCAAACTCGCGAACAACCCTCGCCGAGCTTGGCTTCACCTCTCACAATCCGAGAGGATCACTTCGGACTTTCACCGAAGTCTATACTCGTTGCTTCTTCTTCGGAATTTCACCGAAGCCTTTGCTTTGACAACTCAATGAGTGGGACACATTCTTCTCTAACTGAGCACAACAATTGCTAAATGTGTGAGTGATGAATAATGTGGAGATTTGAGCTTAAGATCACTAAACGAGAGCTTTGAGGATTTGGGATTTCTCTCTATGAATTTGACTATGAGGAATTGGAGAGTTGTGTGTAAAACAGAGTTTGATCCTCTATTTATAAGCTCCAAGAGATTCCTAGCCGTTGGGGAAAGATTTGATTGATTTGTGTAAGAGATACACAAAACAGAATTCAAATTCAGCAAAAACTATCTCCAACCGGTCGACCTAAAGTGGAACCGGTCGAACAGAACCTTACAAAAACTAATGGATCAGTTGAACAAATGGATGGTTCGGTCGAACGTTGGGAATAGTGTTATGCGTATATGACCGTTGTATGAATACGACAAAATAAAACGGTCACATGAAAACCCGGAACGGTCGAACAAAATGGCAACACCGGTCGACCGGTTTAGTCTGGGCAAAACACTACTGAAATCGGTTGAACTATGAGGCAAATCGGTTGAACAAAAATGGTCATGTAAAAACTCTAAATCTACTGAAACCGGTCGAACAAAAGGTCCAATCGATCGAACGTTTTCGGACAGGATTTAAGGTTTAGTTTTAGTGATTTTCCGACTATGTTTTGGATGACCTATCGAAGTCCGATTGATCTGAAATTTTGTGTGTGACTTCTCTACGGAACCTAGTGTGTGAATGCATGGATATTATCTTAAGTTATGCTCAATTCACATATGTTCCTAAGACTCAAAGAAAAGTAAAATACATGTCTTCAATCCAGCTTGATTACATGTCTTGACTTGATTTTTCTTCTTTCTTGAGTCTTGATCACCTGTAGATGTTAGCAAAATACAACATATATACCATTATACTACATGTGCTAATCTACATGTCCTAATTAAGATTAGGTTGAATTATATCATCAAAATATGGATTAAGGCCAAAAAGCCAACAAACACGAGTTACTATTCCGTAAATGTTGTTTACAAAATTAATATTTAATTGTAAATATTGCAAGTTATTCCCTAAATAATCTAACAAATCTTTATCTTTTCTTTTTTTGCCTTTACTCTCCCCCCACTCTCTCTCTCACTCTTTCTCCTCTTTTTCTCACCAAACACGATTGGACAATTTTTTTCTATTATGAAATAGAGCCAGAGATTTTGACATATGTGAGACACAATTTGTCATTTTTCAAACAGGTCTTAGGAGCGAACGACTCTCCTCTACCAGCTAGGTAGTACACGCCCCTGAAGCGAAAACCCATATCTTAAAGTGCTGACAAGTCTGTCCGGTGGAGAGTGACCGAGGAGATGCTTGTACGGTTCAGGGGGTGGGAGTATGAGAATGTCAGGTAGCTGACGTTCATAACTATTGACCATGGCGCTCATATTTTCATTTACTATACTTCGATAATCTCATTCACTCCCCAGGTATATGATTCAACAAGATTCATACAATGGTAGATTAATAGAATCTATGGTAAAATGCCCACATGTAACCCAGCAGATAAAGTAAATTACATAGTTTGTTTAAGGGATTGACGACTTACCTATTCAGTGACTTTGGCATGTAACTCCAACAACTGGTGATATTCAAGCTACTGGTTCAGATTAAATGGGATTGAATTTGCAATTTTTTCTTCGATAGTACCTCGACATGGCATGAGCGTGAAAGAGGGATAACAGGCAGGTTGGACATTCCACTGTGCCAAGATGTGAGGTGCAGGTGATGATGAAAATTGTCTCCCTTGCAGTTTGTGACGACTTTGCGCAAACGAACATCAGTAAGCAAGCAAGCCAAGGTTTCCCTACGTCTCCGAGGATGAAGAACCAAAGAGGAACAAGTCGTCACACAATATCTTGAGTACCTATGATGGTGACTACATCTGCTTGCATGTGAGACGTTCCATTGTGCTGAATGTGAGGTGTAGGTGGTACCTATGATGTTTCTTTCCCCAACCAACGACAGGGTGGTTTCTGATCGCTTCACTACTCATTCTGGGTTCTCTCTTATGGAGAGGTCCCTTAACCATCGTAATGGAATGGTTACTATTTGGCAAAACCATGGGTTTTTAGATCTTTTTTGCGAATGACTATTGGATCTACACAAATTTCCTGAGGAAGCTTTTGACTTGGAGTCTCGCTTGACATCAAGTAACAAATGATCAAGTCAAGTTGATGCTCCCACACCCATAGCATGAGAAGTTGAAGCAAGTGAATGATTTGAAATTTGAATTATTCTAGTGAAAGCCCTGGGGATGTCAGCCAACCTAACAACCCTATTTGAATTATTTCAGTGAAAGTCCGGGGGATGTCAGCCAACCTAACAACCCTACCCTATCAATGTGATTGACCTATCAACCAATGCAGTTTAAAAGCGAGTCCTCACCTGCCCTCTCCAAACCAAGCTAGATAGTCTCCCATCACTAGGCCACCAACCAACCTGCAATTTGATTCTTATTATTCCTACTGAATAAGTCATGAGTTCCCATATGACATCAACGCTCTTTGAGGCCATAATTTGTCTGTTGTATTGAGACCTCGAATTCTGAAGGAAATGTGTTCTAAAAGTTTTACTTTTAAATGTCAATTTTTATAAATTGAATGAGAAATCATTTTGTTCCTTGTTTATGTTATTCGTCTTTTAGAAGTGTTAAGGAATATGCTTTTGGTCCTTAACCGTAGAGCTCTAAAAGATATTGGTTTGCATAAAACAAAAGATATTCGCAATCATGGTAATAAACATGGGACATTTATTACAGAGTTAAGATTGTCGTGTTGGTCATAGATCATTGTAGCTCTACAAGTGAATGACAACACGGGTACGCAAAAGAGGGAAATATTACTTTTGTATACTTAATAGACCTAATAAGTAAAATATTATAGAAATGTGTTTCTGTGTCATTAATATTTTACTGTGTCCTTGGTCCTTTGATATGAGACTTATATCCGATCACTTAAGAAATACTTGATTAGGCTAGTGTCTTGAGCTATCGATAAGTGTAGTGTAAAGGCATTGGTTGGTTAAGTATGACTTTTATTGGAGAAGATAATTAGTCAAAAGATTATCATTGCCCCTCTTAATTGAGTAATGATATTAATGGGCCCCTTGATAAAGCAAAGTTATAATGTGCACAATGTGATTTGAGTTAAGTCACATATTTATAACTAGCTTAAAGAGATCAAGAAATGAATACTAATACAAAGATGACACAATACTACTTTGTATGTATTCTTAATATCATGAGGCAAGGGACGAACACAAGTGGTGCACTCCATCACTAATTGGATCGGGTTTTGGTTCGAGCTGAATTAAGACATCTAGCTAATTGGGAACTATAACGTGTAGCTAGATACGGCTTATAGTTTGTGATGTTACGCTATTAATATCACTGCCAATTTAGCTTAGATCCTCCCATAGGTCACACCATAAAACTGGGAAACAAGAAGGTGAATTTATGTTCATATGATGTATCGAGTTTCGTATACATGTGGTAAATCGATAAAATCATTATGTCATGAAAATGACATATTTAGAATCATGAATTTATATATGAGATGTAAATATATCATGGGGTGTGATTGTTTGATATTACATATGATGATATATTGCATAAGATATATAAATTAGCTATAACCCCAAAGATCGAATTTTGTTGGGAATTAATCCAAAATTCGATAAGGCAAATTAATTAATTAAATTTCATAAAACAAAAAAAAACGAATTTTGTTGGGAATTAATCCAAAATTCGATAAAGGCAAATTAATTAAGGAATTATTGATCATGGTTTTGACTTAGTCAATTATGATTAAATTTGGATGTAGATTGATAAATTTAAAATTAGGAATTGGTCTTAAGAGAGAAAAACATGGAAGAATTGGTCAATGCATAGCCCATGATGTGGAAATTAAAGGAGCCTAAAAATAGGCCTAATTTCCTTCATTAAAAAAATATATGCAAAATTCTCTCTCTCTCTAACCACCCCAATTAATCCATCCGAAATTCCTTAGTTAATTTGAGTTTTTGGAGAGTAAAATCTCAGGAAAGAAAAGGGGGTTATTAGCTAGATTCTAAACCCGTTTGGAGATTGATTGGTTAGCTCTTTTCTCTCCAACCTTGTTTAGAGTTTGGTGAACACTCGGAGGCAATCCACCGGGCTATTCAACCTGCAACGCGAGTCCGGATCTTCAAGAGGTTTTAGAGAACCTCTAGGTATGATCCTCTTTGCAATTATTTGTTTGTTCTAATGCATGTTAAATAATTAGGACAAACAAATGCACGTCTAGATGAAAATCGAAGAAAATATGAATGTTTCGATCCTATATGTTTATAAAATTTCGAAAAATATATACATATAATAGGGCACGAAATCCAACAGTGGTATCAGAGCTTTCGATTCATATTATCTTTGATTTAGACTATAAAATCAATCTAGGCTACCATCTAGAATCAAAACAATTCGGTTTTGTGTCTTTTTCGAGTTTTTAAATGTTTTGTTGATAAAATTCTAATAAATTCATTTTGATGGTTTTATATATTTTAAAACATCACACATGATTGTGAGAATTGAAATTTAGACATTTGTCTAATTTATAGAATTTTCGTTTTATTTTAAATGATAACTTTATAAAGGAATCAACAAAGCCGAAAAGGTCTAATGTTCATCTTTCCTTTTGGAAATTGGATGAACGGCCGTTCAAAATAATTAATTTTGAACTATGGATGCATGAAAATCATTTTAATGGATTTCAAATGATTTTTCTAGAATTGTTTGATTTTAGATGCTTGATAATCTAGATTAAATAGTTTAGATTGGACATGCGTGTATGCGTTGCTCGAGTTGATTTTGCAGGAATTGTGAGTTTATATGTTCCAAATCAGCAACTATGAATGTATGGAATTATTATTATATAGGGGCTTATTTATATGTAAAAGTCAAAATCTCTCTTTCTATCTTTAGATAATTGCATTGCATATGAGAGGTTTTTCATAGGACTTGCACTAGTCGGTTTTTATCGAATGTGAGGAGCATGTTTATTTTCTGTAAAATCTACATCTCCGGTGCAAGAGGAAGTCGCCGCTGTAGCGCATCGATCGAGGATCGAAGATCAAGGATCAAAGGGAACATATAAACTCACACGATGTGGATTGTGTGAATGTTTAATTTCTGTTTTTTTTATTTCTGTTATGCATGTGATGAATGTGATTGAATGTTAGAATGTGTATGAATGGTAATATGCATGATAACCTAAAATTCTGAATCACATGTTAATATATGAAATTTTCCAACAAAATTAAGAGTAATTTTCCTTCTTATTTCATCCACTAGCAGCCATCGATCGAGGGATACTATGCTCGCCCTTAGCGGGAGATAGCTCCCTCCATCTTTGGGAATAGTGGGAGATATAATGGTTGTCTATTGTTGTGCCACGATTAAATATATGAGGTGTGTTTCACCCTAGTGAACCCCAAGTATGTTTAATTGTGAATACAATGGATAAACGTATCTCGTATCAAATGAAAATAAGTTTTCTTAACATTACCTAGAGCCCTCGCTCGGTTTTGGGAAAAAGTTTTTCTTACGAGGCTAGGTCGCATTCCCTCATAATTAAAACGACAAGAATCACAAAAGTTTGAAGATGCTAGTATTGCTAAAATTCAAAAAGGTTGTGATTAAAAAGAGTTTTTCTTACCTTGATATTGTGATATATTCGATAGCCCTTAGCTAGTCTATATTACAATTGATAGGATCTTGGATTACTGCATTTACGGGCAAAATTTTATTTGCAGTATTTACATTTATATTCGATATATATGTATGTATTTTTAAACATAAAATTGACATAAAATCCTATATAATTTATTTTGTAGAAATGTCTAATATCCAACCAATTGTAAGATCTATGATCGAAAAGAATCCTTTGCAAAATGATGGCTCAAACATAATGAGATGGCAACTCAATCTTAATATCGTGTTGAGGTTTGAAAAAACTATCTCATATTTTGGATGGTGAAATCCCAAAATTGAATGAGAGGGCAACCGGTAATGAGAAAGAGGCGATAGCCAAGTGGGAAGACCAAGAGAACCAAGTTCATGATCTAATGTTGGCATCCATGGGTGACTCGCTTCAAGCGAAATACTTGGATTCAAAACCCAAGAAGATCATGGAAGCTTTAACAAAGATGTTCATGGATAGTGCCCGAAAGGAGCGCTATAAGACCACCATCGCACTCACAAAGTGCCTATGGCGGAGGGAACATCGGTATCCTTGCATTTTCTCACGATGCAAGGATACCTTGAGAAGTTGTCGAAGCTCTCTTCTCCAATGCCCGAGGACATTGCCGAAGATTTGATTCTTGGCTCTTCAGCCCTGTCATTTAAGGACTTTGTGATGCACTATCATGTGCGTGAAAAAGGTGTGAGTCTTGAGGAGCTTCACAACGATCTCAAAACGGCAGAAGTTGACATGGGCAAGGGTCGGCACTATCAAGTCCTAGCCGTCCATGAGAGGAGCAAAAAGATCAACAAAGGTAAAGGCAAATTTACCAAAGATACGTCAATCAAGAGCAAGGGAGTAGGAGGTGCTCATGAGAGTGCCTCAAGGGGAAAATCTTTCAAATCTCCAACTCCCAACACGGAGTGCTTTCACTGCGGTGAAAAGGGACACATCCGACCTAATTGCCCCAAATACAAGGAAGACCTTGAAAATTGGATGATTGAAGATAGGAAAGGAACTCGTGATTGTTTAGAATCATGAAAATGACATATTTAGAATCATGAATTTATATATGAGATGTAAATATATCATGGGGTGTGATTGTTTGATATTACATATGATGATATATTGCATAAGATATATAAATTAGCTATAACCCCAAAGATCGAATTTTGTTGGGAATTAATCCAAAATTCGATAAGGCAAATTAATTAATTAAATTTCCTAAAACAAAAAAACAAATTTTGTTGGGAATTAATCCAAAATTCGATAAAGGCAAATTAATTAAGGAATTATTGATCATGGTTTTGACTTGGTCAATTATGATTAAATTTGGATGTAGATTGATAAATTTAATATTGGGAATTGGTCTTAATAGAGAAAAACATGGAAGAATTGGTCAATGCATAGCCCATGATGTGGAAATTAAAGGAGCCTATAAATAGGCCTAATTTCCTTCATTAAAAAAATATATGCAAAATTCTCTCTCTCTCTAACCACCCCAATTAATCCATCCGAAATTCCTTAGTTAATTTGAGTTTTTGGAGAGTAAAATCTCAGGAAAGAAAATGGGGTTATTAGCTAGATTCTAAACCTGTTTGGAGATTGATTGGCTAGCTTTTTTCTCTCCAACTTTGTTTAGAGTTTGGTGAACACTCGGAGGCAATCCACCGGGCGATTCGACCGGCAACGCGACTCCGGATCTTCAAGAGGTTTTAGAGAAGCTCTAGGTATGATCCTCTTTGCAATTATTTGTTTGTTCTAATGCATGTTAAATAATTAGGACAAACAAATGCACGTCTATATGAAAATCGAAGAAAATATGAATGTTTCGATCCTATATGTTTATAAAATTTCGAAAACTATATACATATAATAGGGCACGAAATCCAACAAATTCCCCTCCAACAGGGATCTATTAGTGCCAATTAGCTTTGCACTGTTCTTGATGTGTGTGTAGGTGGTTTTGATGCAACTCTCGCCCAACAAGCTTCTTCTGAGCTACTATGGGTCTCTATGATCTCCAATTCATGCTCGATACCTCGCAGAGAAAATCCCGAATTGGATAAAAAACTACTGGTTTGGTGTAAGCTTATATGTGCGGTTATGCACTCTTCAAATAGGAATCCATAGAAAAGAACGGAATGAACATTAATTTGATCTTGGTCCTAACTTAGCACCACTGGAGTAGTTCAGACTCTCGCAGCCTAACGAAGTGGGAAAGACAAACGACAAAAGATAGTCGGAGGGTTACCCACTTGTAAATCGGATAAACTTCCTTAAATCCTTGTCACATGTTGGGGTTGAGAATACATTCACTCCCAACCCATATGTCACCTAGGCTTTAGCCACCTTACAATCAAACAATGACTCAACAAGTCGTCTCTGAAACTCTAATGGAAACTTGGTTGAGTGTACTGCCCCACCAAGGGGCTTTATCTGGTTGTCGAATGAGGGTGATTTGTTGATGTCATACCGAAAGAGAGAAAGAGCACACGAACCAACAAATTTCTCTCACTAAAAATTGTATTGTCTAGTAAATCTGCAACTTGAATTTGCAACTCTAAAAGCTTAGTTCAGACACAGACGATAGGCACAAACGATAAGAATATATTTTCTGTCATCCGCAAACAGACACAAACAATAGAATTTGGTCAAAGACATTTTAGTTTCCACTGGATTCTGTTTTGATCTGCTTTCCGTATGACTCTTAAAATCATTTTCTATTGCTTTTCACGCCACTAACCCCTAAGATAGAAAAGAGAATGAGAAAGAGTAAAACAAAAAAGAGAGAGTAGAGCAAGGAGCAAAAGATAAGAGAGAGTAGAGAGAGGAGCAAAAAAGAAGAGTGGCAGAGAAAGGGAGTAGAGAGAGGAGAAAAAGAGAAGAAAGAGAGAGTAGAGAGGAGGAAAGAAGAAATGAAGATTTGTTAGATTATTTGACTAAAATTTGCAATATTTAGAATGAAATATTATTTTTGTAAATGTCATATAAATTTCGTGACATTTTTAAAAGTTTAATGGTACTATGAATGTTATCTTGGTTTTGGAGTGGCAAATAAGGAAATAGGTATGACATAATACACTTTTGGAAGTGCATTGTTTCTTTGTGGCATCCAAATAAAATGATCATCGCTAAAACCAACATACACTAGATCAACATTAAAACCATATAAAGGTGACTACATATAAAGATTTTCTTAAGTGAAAAAAAAAATGTGATGAGGTTCGTCATTGTGTTTACGAACACAGATATTATCTGTATCCGTTCCAAATCCGTCAAATATTTGTGTGGATATAGACTTTTCGTATCTTGTATCCATTCCCGTAACCACTTGGAATCGGGAAAGCTAGTCTCCTTAGCAGGATCAGCCATCAAACACTGCACCAGGCCATCAATCTTCACTTAAGTGCATAGATCCTAACGGTTAGATCACAACGAACCCAGATTCCAATCATCAGTCATCAAATAGCTTCTCTTTATACGTTGATGTTAATATTTTTTGTAAACTCAAATCCTATAGTTATATATTGGAAACTGATATGGTATAAGTCATATTACATACAATTTTTAAAATCTTATGAGATAACTTAGAAGTTAAAGGTCCTTCAAAAGCAATTTTTTAATTATAGAAAAATGATGGACAATTAGTGACATTCTTATAATGCACTACTTAATCTGATTTGAACACGCTTACTGCACGGATTCAAAAAAAATTAGAAAGGAATAACCTAAAAAAAATTGGGTATTGCTCGATTTCTTTTAACCACTAAAGCAGAACATAAATCTAAAACCCTTTAACAAAATCCTTAATAACTTTGCATCACTTTTTCATAATAAAATACAAAAAGGTTTAGTAAAGCATTCTATTTTTTTTATTAAATTCCAACATATAACTCACATTAATCAAATACTAGGATTTTACTAATTAAAGTAGCCTTAGTTGTCAAAAATAGGAATAGTTATTAATCATTTCTTTTAAATTTGTTTTACATTCCTTCTTGGGGTCCAATTCCAATAAAGCTCACAAGAACATAACTCATCCCCCGTTGAATGGTACAACTTAGATGTTGTACCTTCTTATCCAAACCCTACGGAAGACGTTATTTGTGATTCTAATTCTGATAAATCTTATGTGGCCCGGGGGAGTACACTCGAAGTGGGAAAAGATATGATAGCTAGTCCAACTAAAGCAAAACAAAGAACCAAACTCCAACTATAAAGCACGTAAAACCACAACAATACCACCAAACAAGGCTCCAAAAGCAGAGATTGCTGGTCTCCATCACTGTCCCTCTTCATGCCTTTTCCCTACACTCATATAACCCCCAAACCTCATTTGCACTTCCACAGCAAAGAGGTGAGAGAGAGAATTGGTGACATGGCTAGGTGGTGGTCTATGAAATCTTCCTCTACAAACATTGCTTTCTTCCTCTTGACTCTTTTCTTTCTAGTGGTTATTATGTCGCAAGCTTGTCACTCGTCTGATGTGCCGATAAGAGGAAGAGCTTTATCTCGTCAGTCGACTGTGGAAAGAGCACATTCGCACTTGGTCTACGTTAGCAAGAGAAGAGTTCCTAATGGAGCAGATCCAATTCATAACAGGTATTTTCTTGCTGCTTACTAAACTTTCCTCCGTTACCACATTGGAAGCATCTAATATGTTGAATGTTACACAAACATGCATCAGTTTTTGTATTATTCTATCTTTCTCCTTCTATTTTCCTTTTGGTTCCTTGGTAGACAACAAATTTTAAATGGCTCACTGCTTCTTTTTTCATATAAAGAGTGGCTCATTGATTGGTTAATTGTCACAAAGTTTTAAATTTAGAAGGAAAAAAAGGTTTATTAAACATTAAATTTATGTGTGAGTATATTGAAAACTCTACTATATAAAGTAAGAAAATAGACATAATACAACACATCTACTTTTTTTCAATATTAAGCTCACTATGTATAAGTTCATTTTTTGTTGATATATAAAGATATTACATCACGTTTCTGTGACAGCTTACGTCTGATATTCATTTTGCTACACCTTCTTATTTTGGATAGTTCTTAATATATATCCTCTCAATATTTCAAAATACCACCAATAATTTTTTTTCTGAAATTCACAATATCTCTGATGGACACAATTGAAAGAGAAATCTTGATTGTCCCCTTCTGTCAACCATTTTTTAGCAGAACGAAATCTATCCTACTGAATATGAAGTTGAGTATAAAAACATCAATTCAACTTTTAATCATCCTGCTAAGTACGAAAGAACTGTAAGTACGAAGAACTTCTAACCTCTTGGTAGAGTCTAGACATGGTGTAAGATAAGGGCATATTTCACTTCGAAACGAATATTAGGAAATATTAGAAGATATTAGCTACCAATTTTAGTATTATTATTTAGAAGGTATTTATATCATCTCTTTAATTTTATCAATGTTTGTGAAGACAAATAAATAGATAAACAATATAATATAAAACCTGGTATTTCTGGTGTGCTCGTTCCAAGGGAGGAACATGGAAGCAGATGAAAGATCTTTGTCATGGTAGATGTCAGAATCATGGTAGGAGGCTTCATGGGCTCAGAATCTTAAGTTTCAGTTACTCCAGCTTTGTCTTTTCCTGTTCAAAACCAAATCAAAAGTTAAAGAGAGAAAAAAGAAAAGTTGGCCTCCCTCTTCACTTTAGTTCCCTCTTCTCAAGATGTTCTCTGGTTTCACCCCCCCCCCCCCCCCCCATGTTTCCTTTTCTAATTAAGATAATATTAACAACAACCTCATGTCAGTAACTCACATCATTTTAACAATTATAGTAGGTACAAATCACATGCATAGTTACTATATATGAAGACCAATTAAAGCTCAACTAGACAACAATTTATATCATTGAGCCACTAAATCTAAACTATTATAAAATTGTTTTTAAGAGAAATTTGAGATTTGAAACATAACTTGTTTCCTCGTGATCATGTCCGAGTAATTTTCGCATTGGACTTCATGAAATAATTTACCTGAACAATTCATCATCTCTTCTCACATCTACGCTTCAACTTGATGTTTAATTTTCAATAGGAGGACCGGAAAGACTGGTTGGCTACCGGGAAGAGCATAGAGTGGCATGGGCAATGGAGGGGGAGTTGGAAGAAGCTTCAAAACATCCAAGGAAGGAGTTGGTTTGATTTTTGATTCTAGATTTGAATTAGGACAAGCATATATAAACCACATCCTCACAAATCCTTACTTTGACAAAGTGCTTACTAGCTTCATACAGGATCATGCATGATTCTGCAAAGCAAAAGCAAAGAACATTAAGCTTCTCTAACACTAGTTGCATGCTGACATTGGAATGCCTGACAAAGATGTGAAGATGTACTCTTTTTGGAACATAGTTAGGTGTTTAATTTTGTTAGTTTTGGTGTTATGTTGTTGTCTGAGTGGCAAAGAGAAAGATGTTGAGTGAGGAAGAAGGGTGTCGTTGCTTTTGTACCTCTTGTTTATTTTCCTTTATTTTGATGGGGAGAGGGAAAGAGACGGAGTTTCTTTTGCATGTAACCACTCAATATAACAATTCTTACTGGAAAAAGAAGAAGGGAATATGTTTTATTACGAAAAAGGAAAACACATGTAGAAGTAGAACAGTGGTCAATAAAGACAAAATAGATTACAAGTGTTCGGATATTTTTTTTCAAATCAATTTTAACAATTTGTTATCTTTTGGAAGAATATTTCCTAATTTGGGACAGTAGACCATATCTCACAGTAATTTTTCAAGCTCCACAGTTTTAAATAGAGCATAGATATTAGATAGTATGTGCAACACTTTTCAAGTTTTATTGCTCCAAATTTGAAAAGAATTTAAACTACGAGTTACTTCTCCCAAACAAGTAAGCGTTAGTTTTATTTTTCACTAATCCAATTAACACTTACATCAATAACAACCTATTATTTTTGGATACCACCTACGGACAAATAATATTGACCATTGTTTGTGAAATTCGATCGGTGGAAGTTGATATTTCATGTTAATTAATTATGAAAATTATACATGTCTATGTCTGTGTTTGTGAGTTCTACACGCAATATATGATATGATTCCCAAATGAATCATGAAAAAATGCTAACGTTTTTTGTATTTTCTACTGTTTTCATGCACATATATCTCAAACGATAATGCTCGCTAGGCTCAATTTCGGGCTCCAAATCGTTGAGCTTCACAACAACATCACGTGGGCTTAAAAACAAACACCATGAATTGGATATCGCCACCTTAACCCACTCGAACATTTTTCATGTCCATCTCTTCTTTTCTTAAATATCACCCCAAAACCAGCACCCGTGTGTAGATATTTTATATTTAATTCAAAACTCATCGTTCCTTATCTGTAGGGTGTATAATCTTGTGGAAAGCATGTTTGCATTTAATGAGCATTAATGGAGCTACTAGGTGATATAGTCGTTTGGAATGATGCATTTTGGATGGGAAACGTTCAATGCAGTACAAATCAAGACCACCATTTTTCTCCCAGACTACTACTTTCACTCAACCTGCCAAAACCCTAAAATTTATTGAATGTTCATCAACCTCTTCACCAACACATATTAATGGAGTCCGGAGGTAAACTATTGTTTCTTCTCTAGAGCCTGGATCGGGCACTCTTTACTGAGTTGGTTGTAATGGGATACATCCCCTCATCTATGCTTTCTTTGTCCATGTTTATGTAGACATTAATTAGGTCTTTGGTTGTGAGGTTCCTTGAGCCCTGCGAAATCCTCCTCCCAAAAGTTGTACACTTCCCTACTCCATGCAATGACATGCAACAACTCCCCATCCTCCACAGTTGCAGCAAGTAGCTAGTCGATTTTGCGATTTGATCGGGGCGAACAAAAACTGAGCAAAGAAGAAGATCAACAACTTGATGAAGTCCTTTCAGTTACTCCAATTTATGCCTTTTTTTTCCAATGAGACCACCTGGTTCTTGAAATACTTCGACTTTAGGTACCGAGACTTCATTTTCCAATCCAGGTCTGCACCCTCTAAAGGTAGGCCCATAATTAGCTTAAACTCATGCTTGTTCACGGGAAGCTTCTCCCCGCCAACCGAAAGTCTGTCTTACTGTCAAACACATTGACCAACTTAGTAAAGAGTGCTCGATCCGGTGATGGTCCGTTCATATCAAACAGGAAATCAAACAATGTCTCCCTAAAAAGTTTTTTTTTGCTCGGGGTCATCTTTTCTAGAAATGCCAACGTCTTTGCTATGGTGCATCTTGTCCTCGAATGCTTTGGATCACTTGTAACAAAGACGTCAAATTTAGAAGACATGTCCATTATAAGGTTGCAAACAAAATCTAGACAGAGCATTTAGCACAATTCAAAATAGCAATAAAATTTAGGCATTGACCATCACATTTTCCAATCTATAGTGTTAATATATGTATAGACATGTCTGCATAAATACATGTTGTGGTAGTCAAACTAATATTCATTTAAACATATCCACACAGTCCTAGCTACCACCCAAACAATTTCAGATATCCATATATTTAAACATTGTAAACACGGACATGTCCCACCCTGATTTAAAACAAACTTGTCCAACACGGACATGTCCCACCCCGATTTATAACAAACTTGTTCTCAGTAAGGTCATTAAACCAAGAATACTAGAGGCACCCAACAGTAACAACCACACAACTTTTAATCCAGACGTGTACCACACCATAGAAAGCAAACTTATCCAAACACAACAACTTCTCATGCGCATATGAACAGAATAGACCCCAACATTATCACCGGCCCAAATTTTATCTTAGTATTCAGACAGTCCTACCACCCAAACCATTTCACATATCCAGATATTGAACCAACACATCACAATGAAAAACTTAGGAGATCTTATCGCCCAAGTTTTCTCAATAAACAAGCAAAAAAATGAAGCATGTCACAATGAACTTCCAGATAACATGTGGTCTCCAACCAGAGGACACCAACAACTAATATACAAAAAATGCAGATCGCCTCTTCTCGCAAACCCTAAGTCAAAATTTTCGTTTAGGTGGGATGACGATTTCAAACCGTCAAAAATTGATTTGATAGTTGTCATCACCCGTCTCATAACTGTGCGACAATTACTATTATCCCATTTACTAACAGGTACTCCAAAAACCCAAATATCATCTTCCTAGGTTACATACAAAAGGAAAAATTGAATTCTACCCATGACCCCACACACATGCTGACCTAGACTATCACACAAGCTCACGTGGGTTGCTCAGCAAGCCTAGTACAACAAATAACTACCAACGATATAAAAAAAACCTAGTATCAAGTCTACAACAAACATTTAATCACCAATCAACTTCATCATTCATTTGTGCAGCAAACATTTAATGACCAACCAATAACATCAAATCTGCAGCAAAACACTCAATTCTTCACCATCTCTCTCTTTCTTACCAACATCTGCTTCATCATACTCCATTACCAATGAATAACACATTTGTCTGTTAGGCAATTAATCTTCTTGTATGAAGCAATCAGAACTTTGTACCAAATTATATCTTGTTTCATTATTTGTTGGGGGTGAATTTAGGTTCTTTATGGGATAAATTTAGTTTCTATATGGGATAACTTGAGACAAACATCTATGTTTGCCTTTTCTTATTGCAATGACATACAATCTTCTCATTCTCTCTCTGTCAGAAACTCTAAAAATCAAATGAATAACGTCTTCTCCTACACAGAATAAATCACAAATCTTTTGGGCAATAACTCTAATACTCAAAACCAATTAATTTTCCTATCGTCTGGTGTGGTCGATTGAGTTTGTTGTTGTGATGTATGCGTCTATGAATAATGTGCGATTGGTACTAAGTTCGTTATATAAGTTTGTGTTTTGAAGGTCTTGTATGTTGTAATGCTTTGCATATGTTGAATTAACATCGATTTTGGTACTTTCGTCCTTGTAAATCTTTTTCTGATTGCTTTGACGCGGTATATGATCACTAGGTTAGTAGTTGATAAGAAACTAGACATCGATCGTAACTCGCAAGTAGAGTTGGTTGTGGTGGTATAGGAAACTAGGAGGTAACCTCGTAGTTAATATAGATGTGATAGAGGATAATTTGATTCAACGGGACATATAAGTTGAAGTAAATAAGATGAATCAATCGTGAGGGCCTAAGGGGTAATCCTAACTGATGGACTGGGTAAATTAACTTTAACAGTAGTGTAAAATCTAGTTGAATGTAGCAGGGTAATCCTAATTGCTTGATGGGGTAAGATAAATTTAAAAACGGGGTACCCAAAAATAATATACGAGGTAAGCTAATTGCAATAGAGGGGTAACCCTAAGTAAATGACAGAGTAAGCTGAATTCAATAGCATCTTAACCATAGTTTAGTGGAATTTAGTCTGGTAAATTCGCCCTTGGTAATTCTAATTGATTGGCTGAGGACGTTGAATTTTGAATATCAATTTAGACGTAAATACTAGACGGGATAAGTTGAACCAATAGCCAGGTAACCTAAATAATAGACGGGATAGGTTGAAGTCAACAACAGGGTAACCCTAAAATGATAAATCCGAATGGTAGAATGGATGGTCAATTGGGGTAAATCTAGTGTCACGAGTGGGTAGTTTGATTCAATAGGACGGGTCCATTGACTTTATTTTCCTCTACTGTAGACTTTATCCTACTATTACCTGGGCGACCTTTTTTCCCCCACCGGATTAGGATCCAAACCCTTGTGCGGTGCCCTTATATGGTAATTCATTTAGTGCGGTGCCGAAAACTCATAGCGGGATGATGAGGAGGACAACCGATTTGGTCATCAAGCTCGACCAAGTCCCCATACTGGATCGACGTCGAGGACCCCTCGTTCCCCCTCTCTTGTTTTACTAGTTTGGCTAGGCGTATTTAATGACGTCGAGGTTGTGTCGAATACAGAGATTGGCGATAACAATATCAACTCCAATATATACCTCCGGAAGGGGGAATCCCTGGTTGCTTGAGGGAGAAGTTGTGACAACTTCCAACAATGGGGTAATTCAGATGAGTATTGGTGGTTTTGTGTTAGGGTATTCCAAACATGTGGATAAGGTTGTGTTTATGTTTGTGGATAACGTGGTTATGTTGCTTTATGTTTGTAGATAATATGACATGATGTATTTGTATGGTTCTTATTATGTTGTTTTTATGTTTGTGGATAATGTGGCATGAAGTATTTGTATGGTTATTGTGTTTATCATGTCCTATCAAAATTGACTACAAAATTTAAGTATGGACTGGTCAGGTAACCTTAATTAAATCCAATTGGTAGAAGGAATAGTGGTAAATCTAGTTGCGAAAAGAGGTAATTTGGTTTAATAGGACGGGTAACTTGAAGTAAATAAAATGTATTAAATGATGGTTCATGGGGGTAACCCTAATTGATGGACAAGGTAAGTTGAATCTAATGGCAGAGTAAAACTAGTTGAATCGAGCAGGGTAATCTAGCAGGGTAACCCTAATTGATTGTCGGGCTAAGCTGAATTCAATAGCAGGGTAACCCGAAACAATAGTCGGGGTAAGTTGAGTTCAATAGCAGAGAACTCGAAACAATAGTCGGGGTAACTTGAGTTCAATAGCAGGGTAACCTAATTGATAAATCCAATTGGTAGGTTGGGGTAATTCTCCAACGCCTTACAATTTTCATAAAATGAGAAACATCTGTCGATCGTGCTATTTAATATAATCGATAGATTGTATAAGTTGAATTCAATAGCCAGGTAACCCTAATTAATAAAGCCAATTTGTAGAAGGGATTGTGGTAATTTGGTTTAATAGGATGGTAACTTGGAGTAAATAAAATGTATTAAATGATGGTTCGTGTGAGTAACCCTAATTGATGGACGGGGTAAGTTGAATCCAATAGTAGCGTAAATCTAATTGAATCGAGCATAGTAACCATAATTGATTATTGGAGTAAGTTGAATTCAATAGCAAAGTAACCCGAAATAATAATCGGGATAAGTTGAATTTAATAGCAAGGTAACCCTACTGTGGACATGAATGTACTCTACTACGTACATGAATTTACCATCAATTTTGTATCATCAACAACCATAATTGTACTAGTAAATTACTTTATCAAGAAATAAGTTAATCATGCATAACTTAATCAAGAAATAACAAAGAATAAAAAATGAGAGAAAATGCGGTGAACAAATATAATAGTGTTGTGGGAAAAAGTATAAATTTTAGATGAAGTTCAAATAAATTCAAACTTATGATATCAAATATACAATACAATGTGCTTAAAAAATTACCCTATGCTACAAAAGTAGATGACAAAAAATTACTGCAAAAGTAGATGACAAAATATCTAACTCTCTTACCATCAACCGGTTGCCAACAAAAACTTCCATCTAATTTAAATAGAATTTCATCCCATCAACCATGTGCTCCCATAATCACATCTCATCACTCTACTTGCTCAAGTATTCTGCAAGTTACAGACCCATGTTGGTACTATATTACAAAAAATATCCTACCGAAATAATTGGAAAACACTTTGGCATTGCAGAGTTGGATGTCCACGTGACTCCGCGTGAGAAATCAAGTTGAATTTCGGGTGAGCATCCCGGGATCCTATACAAAAACCACTAGTTACTCTATCTCAAAGCACAAAGTTGGGACCTGGTGGAGTTTGGTAGGGGCTCAAGTTCCTAGAACAATTCAAAATTTACATGCTCCGTATAAGATATTTTCTAAATATTTTGCCAATTCGTCCTCAATGCATCCGTTGTTTGTAGAGATTGGAGGACATTTTTTGGTATTTTGAAAATACATCTTTGCAGTTTTAAAAAATGATAACTTTTTGAGTATTTTATAACTAAATTCTTTGAGTAATTGTTGTGATGATTTGTTTTGATAGTGTTTACGATGGAGATTTTATGATTATAATCCATTGGAATTTTAATATTTTAAGTAAAACTACTTTAAGTCGATACTAAATATTGTATTGCATAATTCTCTGAGATGCATTAAATGTATTGTCATTGATTGAGAATCTTCAAGGATAAAGGTTAAAGAATCATATATGTTAAAAACCACACCCTGCAATGTACAAATTTTAGTCTAGTAACCTATGTCAAGGCACTTGATAACCGTCTTAATGACCCTTGTAGATTTAAACCTTCGGTCAAAAACCCCATAATGTGTTATGACACACTATTTCTGACATACTAACTTAATTCTTGGGGTGCAAAGATATGCATTAAATTATACATATTCCCTTAAAATGTCTGGACCGCCTTGTCTTTCAGTTTGGGCACATTACCGTATTTTTATTACTTTTCTTCATTTCCCATATGATCATTCTATTTTGCAGTAATGGGTGGAAGTACCACAAATTTTGATGCTCATGATTTTACGGATCACACTTGGTAGTAGGACTCACTAGAAGAAGAATCATCTAAATAGCTTTGATCTTTATCTTTATTACATGTGTGTCTACAATCCTACCAGCAGCAAACCAACTTTAAAGTGATTTGCACCTACAGAAAAGCAAAAGCACAGCAAATTAAAGGAGCTTTTCTTTTTTCCTTGAGTTTGAGTCCTTTCATCTTAGTGGCGCAGATATAGATCCTACGGGTAATTGGGAGTCGTAACTTTGGCCTTTGGTCCTTCCATTCAAACTTCAAACACCTGCATGGATTTGATCCTGATGCCAATTCCAATGAAACCGCAGCAAAATCTTTTTTTTTCTTTTTTATTGACCAAAAATTACTTAAATCGTTTCTATAAATTACCATTTTACCATTTTATACTTTCTATTTATATAACTCTTCATTTCACTTTTCTAACATCACTCTCTCTTCATATTACTCCCATATTCACTAGAAATAATGTCTCGGAGGTCGGGAAAATACCAGCGGCCGCCCCAGATTACTCAAATCTGGTAAAATATCTTGTTTATTTTATTTTATTTTTATAAAAAAAAATTTGGTCGTTCGCGGGAGACGCCCGACGTCTCCCGTAGACGCCCCAAATTTTTTTAATTATTTAAATTGATAATTTGTGATAATTGCTAAATAAATTGATTATTAAGTTAATAATTAGTTTAGTAAATAAATTATTGATTATAAATTGTGATAATTGCTAAATAAAATGACTATTAAGTTAATAATTAGTTTAATTATTTTAGTAAAGGATTATTGATTATAAATTGTGATAATTGATAAATAAATTGATTATTAAGTTAATAATTAATTTAATTATTTTAGTAAAGGATTATTGATTATAATTTGTGATAATTGCTAAATAAATTAATTATTAAGTTAATAATTAGTTTAATTATTTTAGTAAATCCATTAACAAAATTTTATTTTTAAAATTGAATTAATAGTCATCGGGTTACCGTGGAGGAAAAGGGAAATCAATTCCCTTACGCGCGGTACTTAGTTTAGCAGATGAGTCAGGTCCTCGTCATCCACGTAGATGGGATATTTCTGCTTCAATTAGGAGGGAGAGAGATCTTTTACGTCGTCGTCAGACACCTGTGGGTTCTTTCGACGACGAGGATGATTCAGATGAGTCACGACGAGAGTGACGATGGGGGCCGGTATGACTTGGAGCCACATGAGGAGGCGATACAATAGTATGGTCGAGGACAATGGCGACATTGTAGTACTTCGGCTGAGTGGGTCGTTAGGAAGGGTCGGGTGGCCAGCTTGTGACCGGTGATTCGAATTCGTGTATTGTAGACGCCCGAACTCAGAAGAAGAAGATGGGTGAGGACGAGTCTTGGATCGTGACGGATATGATGCCCGGTGGTCCTCTAGATGGCTGCGTCATTCCGAGTTTCGGAGGCCACATCGCCAGACGCATCTGGGATGGCAAGGATCGAAAGGTTCTGAAGTGCCATAATCGACACAGAGTTTGTATTACATTGCAGACTTGGCGTTCAGTGATGACTGATGATATGACGGCGACCTTCAGTGATAGTGGATTGGGTCACTTGCCGTACAACATGTTTTCCTGCCTTGACATGCCGTTGATTTCGGTTTTCGTGGAGCGGTGACAGCCTGATACCAACACTTTCCACTTGCCGTTCGGAGAGATGACTATCATGTTGCATGACTTCTTCCAGATTCTGCACATTCCTGTTGAGGGTCGTATGGTCAGTGCGCAAGAGCCGACATCTGAGCTGAAGTTTTTTGTATCAGAGTTGCTGGGTGTCAGCCTCAAGTGTCTTGGGCGGGATAGCTCATTTTGGAGTGGCGGTGGTGTTAGTATCGATGTTGTGGACGACTGTTGCAGACGGGGGCGACCACCACGGGCTGAGGATACGCAGATGACTGCCTACCTCTTCTTACTGCTACGCTGCGTCTTGTTTGTTCACAAGAGCGGTTGCAGAGTCAGACCATGCGACCTATTGGAGGTGAGGGATCCAGATACCATTGATCAGTACTCATAGGGGTCGGCGACGTTGGCATATCTGTATCGCCAGCTGGGTATATCGAGTCGTGCTGATTGTTCTGGCATTACGGGTTGTCTTACACTGCTGCAAACTTGGATCCTTGAGCGTATTTTCTTGCATTCCGCCCGTATCGGGAGCGGAAGATCATTGAGCGTGGTCATCCTCGTTCACATATGTGGGTTGTCCGAGCCGAGGATAAGAGCGAGGGACGACTCCTTTCTATTCGTAGACGGCTATATTAGATGACTGCATCGCAAGTATATAATGTATATATCATTCACGTTTATTTAAATTTCAAGTTTATTATTATTAACGTATAAACGTTTAGGTGGAGTGGTTGCCGTATGGTCCTGAGCCTGCTATAGTTGTGCCGAGGACTACATTTATGGGCGTTATTCGTTATAGGGATATCACAGAGCCTTATTTACCTTATCGCGTGTTGCGTCAGTTAGGTTACGTTAAGGTGATCATGGTTGACATCCCGACGCTCGAGCATGCAGTACGGTCTGAGATTTTGACGACGTACGACGTCAGACATAGCGTTTCGTTCGCGGAATCGATTTGGAGGACATTTCCGAGAGTAGGATGACTTCACTTGGACGATCTGAGGCGTAGTCGCGACCCCTCCACTTGTGATGCAGATTATTTGCAGTGGTTCGGTTGGTGCTCACATCCACTTTTCACGCATGGTACCATTCCGAGACCGGAGAGACCAATGGATAGGACATGTGCTGATGCGGTAAGTTTATGTAATTTAATTTTTAATTGTAATGTATATTTTGTTTTTTTGTTAATGTACGCTAATTTTTATGTTGCATACAATGGATGAGTAGGGCGATACGGTATACGCAGCCGTTCTTGCGACAGAGAGACAGGATGTCGACTGAGGATACAAGACTTATATGTACAAATTGGGATCTCATTGAGGATTGGAACAACCAGTTGGGTATTTCGGATCATGATTCAGATGTTGAGTTCTAGTTGACTTGTTCTTACTTTCGTTTTATTATATGTTGAACTGTTACTACATTTGTTGGTATTTGCTTATGCTTATCTGTGTACTCTTATTATTTATTTCTGACGAACATATATTTTACTTATTTCTTTACCTATCGTATTTTTAATACTTATTTCTCACGAGCATATCATAGTAATTAAAATTAAATTCAAAATCTGGTAAAAGAACAACACGATATAAGTACAAATACACGATATATTATACATTACAAATGCATTACAAATTACAATCAAAATGTACTACGTATCCGGTTCCAATACGCTATCCTACTTTCGTACTGATCCTCCCATCCAACAACACTCTCATCTCGCATTTGATACCACAAGGTCGCTATAGGAGGTACTGGGAAATCATCAACTAATTCCAAACGAATAAAATGTTTGTAACACCCTAAATGAGCAATGACCAAATCTCTGACTGGCCTCGTCATGGCAGACAGACTCTCCCAAGGTAGCAGAGTAAGACACGGGAACAACGAACTATCCATTCCCATTAAGAAATACATGACCGCACACTTGTAAAAATTAGCAATCGGGAACAAGTCGGGCCAAACCTCCATATAATGATCATCGTCACAAGTTCCCCCGCCCCAATCAATTCGTTGACGAGCCTAAGAGAGAGGAAGAAGAGAAGGTGTTGGACTCCGTATGTGTCAGGTTCGGTATCGTTCTCATCTCGTTTCCGTACCCAATCTATATTGTTTATCTCTGCTGATGGTGGAGATTATTTGAAGGTGAAACACCTAGAGTTTGTAAACCGTAGAGGTAACTTTGTATGTCTTCATAATTCATTTCTACATATTGTCATACCTTGGATTTTGGGCAAATTTCAAGAAGAAAATCTATTGTACCCGTTGATTGATTAGTGGATAGTTTGTCAGCTTGTCCCTTTTCCCTTTCCTACACAAAGATTGAGTTTTTCCACGTAAAATAGTGTTTGTCTTGTGTTTTGTGTGTGCTCGATTTGTGTATCGACATTTATTTTCGTTGTGCATTTTCGTGCTCTACTTGATTTGCTTAGATTGCAATTGGCATTGATTTCTTATTAAGTGGTACCAGAGTTGTGGTTATTTGTGGATTATTTTCTGAAATCATGGAAGTCAATACAAGTATAATGATTTGTTCGAATGATTCGATTAATCACACATGGAAAGAAAAAATGAAAGAAATTTTACATGTTAAAAATTATTATTTACCTGTGTTTGCTAAGAAAAAACCTAATAATCATTACTGGAAAATAAGGGTATTACATCTCCCTAACTACGTAGGAATTCAAGAATCCGATGTCATATTAGGTGAACCACGTTGGTAGCTTAAAATCCGATGTGGTGTTAGACTTATCACGTCGACCATAATATGTTCGTCGTGCACCAACGTGGTTTTAGGCTGATCACATAGAATAGTTTACGACCGACGTGAATGTTTGCGTTGCCACGTCGACCGCAATATGTTCGACGTGCACCGACGTGGTTTTAGGCTTATCACGTCGGATAGTTTACGATCGACATGACTGTTCGCGTTACCACGTCTGTCATATTATGTTCACCGAAAACCGACGTGGTGTATTTCGACCATCGTAGCACAATATTTCCCAAGCATTTGTCTTATATTGACCCAATGCATTTCGGTTGTCAAAACTGGTGATTCTAGTTAGCGGTTTTGGTTGACCGAATTGTGTTCGGTCGTCCGGTTAATACGTTACATCCATATAGGAATTAACCACATCATTGCTTAGGTTAACCAATGTGGTAAACTCTAATTTTTTTAGTAAATTCTAATGCATTGTGATATTTAATATTCAACCCAAAATCACACACAAAAACTGACAAACATAAGCACGAGCTAGGCAAATCCACATTTTCTTTCCCCATGCCCCTTATTAGCTCCACCGACATATAGACATGTTCAGATCGACTAGCCCCGACCGATCACCCCTGCCGACCAGGTCCGCCTGACCAACCTCGACCATCTTTTAAATCCATCACTTGCTCACGAAGGTTCGATCAATGCTTCCATTTGCAAGGAAATTTAATTACTCTAATTAAAATGACTCATTTTAATTAGTTTCCAGGGAGCATATATCGAAACATATGACGTAATAACCCCATTCTGCAGCAGTTAATAAATCTGATACAGATTGGGCTTTATTTCATCGTCAGGTTTGTGGTTATATCTGACAATGGGTAGATGATAAATGTGAGGAACCACATGGAAGACGAGAGACACACACACATATTGTGGACAACTCGAGCAGTTTACGCTCGAAAAACCAGAAATAATAAGTTGTCACTGATAAAGCAAATGATAGCATTGAGGTATATTGATGGTACTCCTATAAGTGATCATTTGAATAATTTTCAAGGAATTATTAATCAGTTGGCAGGAATGGTAATCAAGTTTGATGATGAGATACAAGGTTTATGGCTGCTTGGTACTTTATTTGACTCTTGGGAGATATTCATGTTGTTATTGTCCAATTCAACACATGATGGTAAGATTACCATGGATATGGCGAAAAGCAACATTCTGAATGAAGAGATGAGAAGACAGATGCATGGATCCTCTTCACATTCTGATGTTTTGGTTGTTGAAAATGGTGGCAAGTATGAGCCTCAAGGTTTGAGAAAAAGGGACAAGAGTCAAGATAAGAGCATAGGCAAATCTAATAAATTTGCTAATGTGGAGTGTCACTATTGACATGCCAAGGGACATATTAAGAAGTGTTGTCGTTAGTTGAAGAGAGACTATCAGAAGGACCAAACCACAAACAATAAAAGTGATGGAAGCAACACTGACCATGTTGCTATACTTTCAGAGGACTACTTGATTGTTTTAGATGACGATGCAATGAATCTTGCTTGTGATGAGACGAGTTGGGTGATCGACGATGGTGCAACTATTTATGCTAAACCTCAGAGAGATTTATTCATTTCTTATAGGTCAGGTGATTTGGCACTGTAAAGATGGGAAATTATGGTTTGGCAACAATTTCAGGCATTGGTGATGTGTGTTTAGAGACTTCTAATGGCACACGATTGATGTTGTATAATGTCAGGTATATTCCCACTCTTCGGATGAATTTAATTTCTCTAGGTGTTCTTGCTAGTGAGGGTTACCACAACACTTTAGATAGTGGCTGGTGGAAACTCACTAAAGGCTATATGGTGATTGCCAGAATTAAGAAAATCCTTCGTTGTATATCTTGCAGGCTAAGTTGTATGGAGGCAAGATCAATGCAGTTCATGACAAATAACAACTGAGTTATGACACAACAGGCTTGGTCACATGAGCGAGAAGGGCTTGGCAGTGTTTTCCTAGAAAAAATGTTCTTTTAGGGATGAAAAATAAAGATTTAAAGAAGTGTCCCTCCGACTAGGGGTCAACGAATCAAATATGGATCAGATGTGCCAACACATGTATCTAAATCTGGGATATTTTTTAACATCCAGACCCGTATCCGACCGAATCTTTTTAATTATATCTGAATCAATATCCGACGGATCTGGAATTCCGGATCGAATACAAATATTATCCGTATCCGAACAATAACATCTGGACATACGGATGTTAACATCCGGATGAAAACATCTGGATTTAAAATATCTGAAATATACTCATTAAATTTATAAGAGACCCATTCAATTATTACCAAAGAAAGAAGTACAAAATCATAAACATCCATGCAATCTATCTCACTCACTAACCGCCCCTAAAATAGCATCACACAATCTCTAATAATCCCCAGCTATACTAAATCCCCAACCAAGAACCAAGAATAACAACACAACCTTCTTCCTTCTCCTCCTATTCCTTGTCGCCACCTCCACCAGCGACACCTCCTTCATGGCCCAATCCTTCTCAAATAGCCAATACAGAGAACTTTGCTTCAAAATGCTTCTGAACGATTCCAATAGCCTCAACTTGCTTCAACAAAAATTGAAATGAACAAGGTTATAAACATGTTAGGGAAACATATGGGCACATAAATATATGAAATATACTCATTAATGTAATGAGTATTTGCTCGTCCATCTGTTTGTAGTCACATAATATGAACATGTAATGAAGCAACAAATACACATATACAACCCAAATGAAGACATGTTTGAGGCATTAATCAAGGCAGAGTAGCAGGGGATGTTACCGTCAAGAAGGGGGCAAAGATGAGAATGCACGACGGGAGGAGGACGTAACAAGAGGAGGTGGCACGGGAGGAGGAGGATGAGGCGGCAGGGTTAGGGTTGGGGACTTAGGGTTTTGTTTAGGGTAACCCTCTTATCTTAATCATCAAGCCACTCTACATGGTTCTTCAAACCCATGGACTCAAAATGCATTTCGCCATTGGCTTGATATAAAGGTTTGGTGAATGGATCAACTATGTTGGTGTTTGTGTCCACCCATAATAAATTTATTTTTCCTTTGTCGATGAAATCATGGGTGACAAAGTATTTCCGATCTATGTACTTCACCTTGTGATGGGATTTAGGATCCTTGATTTGCGAGATAGATGCACTATTATTGCAAAACAGTTGTGCGGGTCCCTCACTCGAGGGAACTACTCCAAGCTCTTCAAGAAACTTCTTAATCCACACTCCTTCCTTACTTGCCTTAGCGACAACCATCACTTCTGAAGCGGTGGTTGAGTCGGTCATAGTGGTCTATTTTCAGCTACGCCAACTCACAACTCCACCATTCAGAATAAAAACATATCCTAATTGAGACCTCCTATCGTCTAGATCACTCATGAAACTAGCATCCGAGTAGCCCTTGGCTACCAGCTCCCTTTGTCCTCCATAAACAAGAAACTTATCTTTGGTCCCGTTAATGCACCTCAGAATATTCTTGACCACGATCCAATGCTAAGGATCTGCGTTGGATTGGTGAGGACTTGTCACACTTAGAGAATACGAGACATTGGGTCTCATCGTGTACATGATCGTTCCTATTACGGAAGCATAAAGAATGCCTTTCATGTACTCTAAGTCTTTATTTGATATTGCACATTGAGACTTCTTGAGTTGCTCACTCATACTCATTGGCACATTACATTTTTGGAGTTGTTCATATTGCACCTTTTCAAGACCTTGTCAATGTATGTACGTTGACTTAGGCCAATGAGTCTACGAGGTCTATCTCTATATATCTTGATTCCCAAGATTTATTGAGCCTCGCTCATGTCTTTCTTTGAAAATGCAGATTTCAATGAACTTCCCATTTGCTCCAACAAAGGGATATGATTTCCAATGAGGAGTATGTCATCTACATACAAGATCAGAAATACTACGTGACTACCACTGATCTTTTTGTATATACAAGGTTCTTCCTTGCTTTGGACGAACTTAATCTTCTTAACTTGTTCGTCAAAGAGTTTGTTCCAACTCCTCGATGCTTGCGCCAAAACCTTGAGGTTGTATCATGTATACATCCTCCTCCAAGTTCCCGTTAAGGAACACTGTTTTGACATCCATTTTTCATATTTCATAATCATGAAATGTGACAATAGCAAGCATAATCCGAATAGATTTGAACATGGCAACGGTGAAAAAGTTTCATCATAGTTAATTCCCTGAATTCAAGTGAAACCTTTCGCTACAGGCTTGCTTGTAGGTTGTCAAGTTCCCATCCATGTCCATCTTCCTCATAGAAACCCATTTGTTTTGAAAGACTTTCTTTCCTTGAGGAAGGTCAACCAAGTCCCATACTTGATTGTCATATGATTGACATCATATCATGCATATATTTGTGTTTTATACCCTTTATTATTAGCCTAATTAATGTTACGTAATGAGTTTTATGTTTAAATTTCAGGAATAAACAAGTTTGACAAAAAAAGACTCAAAAAGGAATTAAAAGCAAGGAAAATGACTAAGTTGCAAGACTTATGGACTGAGATGTAAGAGCGAAAGACCCAGATGTAAACAAAAAAGACCAATGAGTAAATCAAGAAGCTCCACACCATCATGAGGAGTATATTGGCAAACAGATTCGGGCCTAAACATCAACAACCAAATCGAGTTCACCAAACATCAAGAAATCAAGCCATAAACAAGTCATTCAAATCCAGACTCGATCCAACCAATCCAGACCGCTAATTGGTGGTCCAACTCACTCCAAATGGTTCATGGTTTAGTCGGGTGTTCGATTATGTTGTTTTATGTCCATCTATAGTATGCGTTTAGTCTCATACCGGGGGATTATCCCCGGTTACATTTTTGCATGACTATAAATAAAACTCTTCCTCCTCCTTTGTAAACATCTCCTCTCTTGGTGGTCATTCTCTCTACTAGGAGTAAAGCCTTGGAGCAAAACTCTGGTGGAGAGAAGCTACTTGTAATATGAGTGAGCAATAAGAAATGTTTTGTTAGTTAGTTTGTGTTTATTTTAAGTATTGCATGTTTAGTTAAATTCGTTTGTTTAATCTTCGTAGAAATAATTAGCATGTGTTTCTTTCCTTATTATGAATGTTAGCATAATAATGTGTGAGTAGTTCCATCCCCCTTTGGGGGAGTGGAGATGATGTACATATATGTTGTGAAGTTTGGATGTTTGATGAATTTTTATTGTGTAGACTTACATGTTTATATGTTCATCGGAGGTTTTAATCATCTACATGTTGGGGGATTTTTGATGGATTTTTCCATAAGAATTAGACACTTCCCATGCTTAGTTTCCTCATATTTATTGACCGAAATTTCCTGTTGAATATGCTACATGTTAGTTATGTGTTTGTATTTGTGTTTGCTTGATTGATTGATTGAAGAAACTTTGTTTTGATGGGTTTTGCCATAATATTTAGACACTTCCCATGCTTAGGTTTGTTCTTCACATGAGTTCTTGGTTTTTGATGAGTCTTGCCATAACATTTAGACACCTCTCATGCTGAGCCTAGTCTTATGCTAATCAAGTAGTAATTGCCGATACGTTGTGTGAATCGATTGATAGGTTTTTCCACATCTTTAGACACTTCCTATGCATGAAGACACGCACATGACACACACACATACATGATTACGTGAGTCATTCATCACTTATTTCACTTCATATGTGCACACACTCCACCCCTTAGGGGTTTCCATTCCTGATTTCTAGCTTACTTTTATTAGTCACTTAGTTTAGTTTTATTTCGTCTTGAGCTTTCATCTTCTTTGTTTGTTTCGTGGTAGTTTAGCATAGTTTAGTTTATTGTAATCAATCTCTTCTCCCCTCTTTTCCCACTTGCCTTCGAACGAACCAGAGTCGACATACCTCCCTGAGGATCAACCCGTATTTGCCATGTCTTCACCGACGTCGTGCACTTGTGGTATTTAAAACGAACACATCTTCATACATGGATTGTATTTCGGACTCCATGGCTATAAACCATAGTTTGGAGTCTTTTCATTCCATTGCTTCTTGAAAGATCGAGGGATCACCGGTATCAAGTATCATGATCTCGTGAAGTCTCAAATACATATCAAGCTTCTTTCTCTTCCTCGTTGGCCTTCTACGTTCTATTGGTTCTATATTTGCATTTTGAACTTCCTGAACTTCTTCAACAATTTCTTGTGGAATTTGTTCATGCTCAATTCTTGAACAAAAGTGCGGATGATTGAGTTTCACCCATAGTCCCACTAACCAAAGGAAGCTTGGTTAGTGAGGGTTGCTCTCTCATAGTCCCACTAACCAAAGGAAGCTTGGTTGGGCCTTCATGATCTTGAATATCATCATTCATATCATGATCCTGTAGAGTATCTTGAGTTTCCTCAAGCACAACTCTACTCTCACTACTTCTTATTCTTTCGAGAAATTCATTCTCTAAGAATACGACATCCCTCTCGATAACACTTGAATGAAGGTTTTGTGCCAAAAGTAGTACCCTCTTGTCTGATGAGGATAACCTATAAAGAAGTATTTATCCGGTTTTGGCTAAAGTTTGGTCGACATGAATCTTTTGACGTAGGCCTCCCAACCCCAAATCTTGAGAAACTTGAGCTTGGGTATTTTACCACTCCAAAGCTCATATAGCGTTTTCTCTATGGATTTGGATGGAACATTATTCAGTATGTAAGCCGCAGCTTGTAGTGCATAACTCCAAAAGTAAAGTGGCAATTCAGCTTCACACATCAATAATCGAACCATGTCGAGCAACGTCCTATTTCTCCGTTCGGACGGACCATTCCACTGAGGTGTACCGGATAGAGTGAGTTGTGGTATAATACCACACTCCTTTAGTAAGGAGTCAAATTAGGCACTCAAGTACTCACCTCCATGATTGGCTGGTAAAGATTTGATCTTCTAATTGAGTTGGTTATATACTTCATTCTTGAATTCTTTGAACTTGTCAAAGGATTTACTCTTGTTCCTCATTAGATAAATGTAACAGATATAATTATCTGTGAACATTATGAAGTACCTATAACCATCTCTTGCACTTGTACTAATTGGACCGCATACATCAGAATGTATCCAATCTAACAAGTCACTTGCTCTCGGACCTTTCTTCTTGAAAGGTTGCTTGGTAATTTTCCCCATAAGGCAATGTTCGCATGTCTCCAATGATTTAAAATCAATTAGACCAAGAAGGTGAACTTCCTGCAATTTTCTTGATGCATTTTTCATTTATGTGACCAAGGCGATAGTTCCATAAAATTGTATCATTCATGTGAGTTGTCTTAAGTATTTTGTTATTGATGTTTAAGACCTGTCTATTATTCATTTCAAGCAAAAAGAGTGCATTTCTTATGAAAGCATTTGCATAATAGACATTCTTCAAACTTAAAATTAAACCACTAGATAAATGAAGATTCACGAAGCCATTCTTATGTGATATACCACGTGAACACATCTGCTTTCAAGTGGGAGATGGCAGGAATATCCGGATCTCCTTGATCCTTGGTGTGGTAAGCCATTCTTATGTGAGGATTGGGGGGGGGGGGGGGGGGGAGATTGCACTACGATATTGGTATGCCAAAGGATACGATGGTCTCTCATTTTATTAGGAATGGAACATGGAACCTTCCTAGCCCACACTCGATGCAGATGATGGAGCTATGGGAAGGATCATGGGGACGCACATCCATGGTGGTCGAGACAAACCAACTAGTCTAGACGCAAGAAATGAAACTTTCACCCTAAAGGAGTCATGGACATGGGTAGTGCATAAGAAAGCAACTGTGGGGTGGAGCAAGATCATATGGTACAAGCATCACGTCCCAAAGCATGCCTTTATAGCATGGTGGGCGTTGCGGGGATGCTTATTGACAAAGAAATTGATGGCGACAAGGGGTGCACACCATGAGCTGGAATGCTCATTATGTGTTGCAGCCGAGGAGGATATGAGACACCTATTTTGGGCATGCCCCTTCACAAAGGAAGTCTGGACAAGTGTGCTTCTAACGCTTGGGCTGAGTACTAACATAAGGAACACGATTGAGGAGGAAGCGAGATGCATGCAACAAGTTACGGGGAGCCAGGTAATGGTGACAGTGGTGAGGTTGACCTTTATTGCGGTTGTCTATGAGTTTTGGCAAGAACGGAACAAACGAATATTCGACCATGAGCGGAAGTGAACGACTGACATTGTCAAATTGGTCAAAGACACGGTTTGGGTGATGGGATCGAAGCTGAAAGACCTCATCGAAGACCCGACGACTATGCGAGCTTTTGAAGAAAACTGGAAATAGAAGTAGCGAACATAATTGTTGTAGTAGAGGATTAGTGTAATGAGACATGGTCTCATGAGTCATAGTGTGGCTGGGCATGTAGTTTAGCATGTCCCGCGTTCTTTTGTAGACCCAAATTTTGGTAGGTTGTAAATCATAGTTTCATACTTAATCAAATTTCGAGGCTATGCCTCCATTTTGCTTTGCAAAAAAGAAGAAGATCCACAGAGCCTTGTGCAATCGCAGCAAAGCTTGCATCATTTCCGACCTTCAGAATCATCTCTCCTCTTGATATGTCCTTCCTATACTTTAGTTGCTTGCTGCACATTAGAAATTATGTGAGCACAAGATGCGGTATCAAGTACCCAATCATGGATAGAGGTGGCAAAATTTATTTTAATAACAAATACACCTTTGGCCTTTTTGGGACACTTACGCTCAATAACTCCATTGTTAAGGTCTTCATTATACTTAGGACAATTAGGCTAGATGTGTCCATTTTGACCGCAGTGAAAGCACTCCGTGTTGGGAGTTGGAGATTTCGAAGAATTCCCCCTTGAGGAACTCCCACGAGCACTCCTTCTCCCTTGCCCTTGATTGACGTTCTTTTGGTTAATTTGCCTTTGCCTTTACTCTTCGCGATCTTTCTACTTCCACTATGGATGCTAGGAATTCTTGTCCCTGCCTTGTTTTGAGAGCATTATGAATCTTCTCTAGACACACCCATTCTCACGTACATGGCAGTAAATGATAAAGTCCTTGTAGGACGGGGCTAGAGAGCCATGAATCAAATTTTCCACATTGTCCTTGGGCATCGGGGAAGAGAGGTTTTCTAACTTCTTAAGGTATCCTTGCATTGTGAGAAAATGGATGGACCCAAATGTTCCCTCCGCCATATGACACCTTGTGAGTGCTATGGTGGTCTTATAATGCTCTTTCCTAGCGTTATCCATAAACATCTTTGTGAGAGCTTCCATGGTCTTCTTGGGTTTTGAATCCAAGTATTTCGCTTGAAGAGAGTCACCCATGGAAGCAAGCATGAGACCGTGAACTCGGTTTCTTGGTCTTCCCACTTGGCTACAACCTCTCGCTCAGCATCGGTTGCCTTCTCACTTAATTTTGGACTTTCACCATCCAAAATGTTAGATAGTTTTTCAAACTTCAACACAATTCTGACCTTGATTTGCCAACTATTGAAGTTGGAGTCATCGTTTGGTAGTGGATGTTTTTCAATCATAGATCGGACAAAATGTTGAATGTTCGACATTTCCACAAAATAATTTATAAGGATTTTCATGTCAATTTTATGTTTATAAAAGCTAAACTACAAATGAATAAATAAATATTTTCATAATTGCAGTAATACAAGATCCCATCATTTATAACATAGACTAGCTAAGGACTATCGAATATGAGACAAACTCAAGGTAAGAAACATTTTCTAATCATAACTATTTAGAGATTTTGCAAACTTTTGCGTATTCCAAACTTATGATTCTTGTCGTTTTAATTAAGAGGGAATTTGTCCATTCTCCGAAGAACATTCCTCGATCGAAGGCTTCTAGTGGAGAAATAAGAAAGAAATGTCTTCTTAAATTTAGTTTGGACAGTTAAACAATTTACATATGATACTTGAATTTATATAGTCACATATGCATTCATCCATACCTATCCTAAACATTCAACAATTCAATGACATACAAGCCAAGCACATAAACATAGAATAAATCCATTCACACATTGGTGTGAGTTTAAATGTCCCTGCGCACTCGATCTTTGTTTCTTCTTCTTGCACCATGGATGTAAATATTGCATAATATTTAAACATGCATCTCATAATTTGAATTTTATCAAAATTAAATTGGCTAGTGCAAGTCCTAATAAAGTCCTCTCATATGCATGCATACAAAATAAATGGATTTACATATACATAAGCCCGTGTGATTAAAAATAATGATATACATTCACATATGGCTTTGATGGAACAGATAAACTCACTTATTCTTGCAAAACAGAACAGATGCAATAATTTTGTAGATATGCTATTTTACACTATTTAGTTGATCCTTTATCTCTCAATTAAATAATTCCAGAATCATTTTAAATCCTTTAAAATGATTCAAGATTTAAAGTGATTCAAGCATCCTTAGTTCAAAATAATAATAATATTTGAACCGCAGTTTATCCAAATTCACAAAAGAAAACTTTAAGGAAAATAAACTTATTTGCTCCTTTTGTTTTGTCAATTCCAAGTAAAATAATTGTTTAAAATAAACGAAAATTTTACAAAATTAGATACAAGTCTAAAAATTGATTCTAACAATCATATGACATGTGTTAAAACATTTAAACTCTCAAAAGAATAATTAGAATTGGAATCGACAAAATAGTCATGTTTTTACGATTTTCTTTGTTTCACCTTAAAGATCAGAATTAATCCATTGATCTTAGTGGTTAACATATTTTCGAACATTACAAACTAATGTAGAAAATAAGAAACATAAAAAATCCGAAAATTCATTTTATGCATCCATAAAAAAGAAAACAAGTACTCAAAAAGGCAAATCAATGAATTATTTGATCATGAGATGATAAACTAAATATATTAAATAACCTAATTATTGAAAATATGAACAAAAAGTTCTAATACCATTGTTGGATTTTGTGCCCCATACTTGTTTATATCTTTTTAAAATTTCCAAGCAATTAGAATCAGTTTTCATATTTTTCATTTAATATCTTAAACTATAAACTTGTTTCCGAGTTTTGTGGTGTATGTTATGTTGGCATTGATATTAAACATTTAATATCATAAACTATAAGTGGTATCTAGCTACACATTATAGTTACCCAAATAACAAAGATGTTTTGTTCACTCGAACAAACACACAATCCATTTAGTGATATGTAATATATCACTTGTGTCTATCCATTGCCTCATGATATTACGAATATTATACAAAGTAGGAATGTGTCATCTTTATATTATATATTCTTTTTCTGGATATCATAAGCTAATTATAAATATGTAACTATACATAAGTTACATTACGCACATTATATTTTGCACTATCAAATTCCCAATTAATATCATCACTCAAGTCAAGATGTGCAATGATAATTGATTGACATCATATCATGCATACATTTGTGTCTTATATCTGTTATCTTTCACCTACACAATGCTACGTAACGAGTTTAATGTTTAAGTTTCAGGAATATGCAGGTTTGAGGAGAACAGGCACAAAAAGGACTCAAAAGCAAAGACTAAGTTTCAAGACCTCTGGACAAAGATGAAAGAGAGAATGACCCGGACGTAAAGCCAAAAGGACCAACGAGCATACTAACATTTCTCACATACTAAGGCGATTCTGAGGCTGCTGAGGATTGGGTCCTGAAGATCCAGGAGATCTTTCAGGCGATCGAGTGCCCTCCCGAGAGGAAGGCAGGCATGACAACTTATGTGTTGGGCGGAGACGCGTCCAACTGATGGAGGACCACATCTGCGGTTGTGTTTGAGGGCAGGACTGACATCAGCTGGGAGAAATGACATCAGTTGGGAGGACTTCTTGCGGGAGTTCAATGAAAAGTATTTCCTAGAGCATGTCAGAGATGGGAGGAGAGAGGAGTTCATGACCCTTGAGCAGGAGGAGACGACCGTGGCAGAGTATACCCGGAGCTTCAACGCGCTGGAGCGTTACTGTCCGGAGATTTGTGTGACGCCTATGCAGAGGGCGAGGAAGTTCGTACGGGGGCTCAGGAAGCACCTCCGTACTCAGGTGACATACAATATGCCACAGACGCTGACCGATGCCGTGAGATTTGCCACGATCATCGATCAACACTATCAGCAGAATTATGCTCAGGCCAGGAGAGCACAGAGGAAGGTCAGTGGATGTCCAGGTACTCCGCTAGCAGGGAATCCGGGCAAGAGGCCCGAGATTGGAGGAGGTGGATCACGCCAGCCTGAGGTGTGCAGAGGTTGTGGCCGAGTTCACTCTGGAGAGTGTTGGGGCCATTCTGGAGTTTGCCACGGGTATGGCAAGCCAGGCCATTTCGTGCGGGATCGGTTGAGTGGGTCCAGCAGACATCCGGGGCCGCCAGCAGCAGGCAGAGGCGGAGGTCATAGGACTAGATGAGTCTTTACCATCCAGGCGGATGAGGCGAGAGACGCCATCACGGTGGTAGAAGGTACGCTCTTTGTTCATGGGTTGAGTGCTAGAGTGTTGTTTGATTGTGGGGCTACACATTCGTTCATTTCGGAGAGATTTGCGAGTGTGCTGGGCCATACCTCTATGATGTTGACTGCCACGTTGGAAGTCAGCACACCCTTGGGTCTGGTGGGCATTGTGGGGAGCTTCCTCCCCGACGCCACGATTGTTTCGGAAAATTAGGATTTACCTCACACTTGTCCCTATGCACCTTACTAACTAATGCATGCGTTAACTATGAATGTAGAAGGGAAGAATGCACCTTAATGTCTGATTGACATCAGATCATGCATACATTTGTGTCTTATATCCGTTATCTTTCACCTAAACAATACTATGTAACGAGTTTATGTTTAAGTTTCAGGAATAAATAGGTTTGAGAAGGAGAGACTCTAAAGGACTTACATGCAAGAAAATGACTAAGCTGCAAGACTTGGGGACTGAGATGCAAGAGGGAAGGACCCAGATGTAAACCCAAAGGACCAAAGAGCAAATCAAGAACTCCACCCCATCATGGGGAGTATTTTGGCAATTCGATTCGGATCGGAGCTCCAGAAACCAACTTGGATACATCACAAATGAAGAAAGGTGATTGACATCATTTCATGCTCATATTTGTATCTTACATCCATTATCTTACACCTAAGCAATGCTACGTGATGACTTTTATGTTTAGTTTTCAGGAATAAAGAGGTTTGCAGAGAAGACCCATGAAAGGACCCAAAAGCAGGAAAAAGGACTTAATTGTGAGACCTAGGGACTGAGAAGCAAGGGAGAAGGACCTGATCGTAAGACCGAAGGACCTAAGAGCAAAACAGGAAACTCCACACCATCATGGGGAGTATTTTGGCAATTCGATTCGGGTCGGAGCTCCAACAAGCAAAGTAGATGCATCCAAGACCAACATATCCATCAAGAAAAGCCCACAACCAAAACCAACGAGATCTGGATCATATAGACCGCCAATTGGCGGTCTTGGACCGCTAATTGGCGGTCCATATTACTCAGGATCCGCCCAAATTTCTCCTGGACTTGTATTAATGTTCGTTTAGGCTATTTTTGGTATTGGTTTAGTCCCACATCGGGGGATTGTCCCCGATTAGCTTTTTCCATGCTTATAAATAGAACTCTTCACCTTCCATTGTAATTACCCATTGCTTGGTGGCATTCTCTCTACTAAGGAGTGAGCCTTGAAGCAAAAACTCAAGGTGGAGAAGAATGCTACCTTCAATGTGAGTCATTGTTAATAAAATAATTCTTCTAGTTTCTTTTAATCTTGTCTTTTAATTTGTGCATGTTTGTTTTGTCTTTCCTTTCCTTTTATGCTTCTTTATTTCTTGCTTGATTAGTGTAGTTTTATTTCAGTAGAATGCTTTATTTTGTTAGAGTAGTTAGTTTAAATATGTGTGCGTAGTTTCATCCCCATTTGGGGGTGGAGAAATATGTGATATAATTAGGTAGTGTATTAAGTGTGTGTTATCTTTATCCCTTGAGCTTTATATGATTTCCATAACCAGCTAATGGGTTTTCACTCTTATCTTTGATATGCTAATGCTCTTGAATGAAGCTTAGCTTATGCTTTGATTAGTGGACCTATTTTATGGCGAATGATAAGGTTAGGATATAGATGAAGTTAATGTTGGAAACACAATTGGTAGTGTATGTGCTCTTGTTGCCGTTACCTTAGCTAATATCTTGTATGTTTTAATGATGTAGTCTTATCTTAATTCATGTGGAGGCACAGTAGGGTCTAGTCTTTATACTTGAGTTCATTAGCTTCATTCCAATTATTGTCTTGTATGTTTTAATGATGGTCTTATCTTTATTCATGTAGAGGTAAAGTTGGATGTAGTTTTATGATTTCATGCACTACATATTGTGAGGAGCTTAATGAACACACACACACTCTTTTATGTTCACATTATTTCTCTACCCCCTTTGGGGTTTAGTTTTATCGCTTCTTCTCCATTTCATTTCGCATTGTAGTATAGTTTAGTGTAACCAATCTTTCTCTCCTTCTTCTACCTCTTGCCTTCGAACAAACCAATTGTCGACACACCTCCCAGTGGACGACCCGTATTTGCCACCGCTTCAACGCGGCCGTGCACTTGCGGTTAATATAAAACGATCAATCATGTTTTTGGCGCCGTTGCCGGGGAGGTGCTCTATCCAGACGTTGGTTTGGACGATTCGAGGGGTTTTTAATTTTTTGTTTTTAGTTTTTGTATGTTTCAGGGAACCTGAGGATCAAGAAGAAGCGATTGGAGGAATGGGAGAGCAAAAGACCCCAAAGTGACCGCCAATCAGCGGTCTGGGACAGCCAATTGGCGGCCTGGTGAGCCTAAATTGCTCTCAAATTTGTTCCAGTTGTTATGTTGTTCATTTGAGTTATCTGGGAGCACAATTGTGCATGCTGGGACTTCTAGTTTGCTCCCAGATTTAATTTCAATCCTCTTTAATCAACTTGGACCATAAAACTCAAAGCAAAAGATTAGACTCCTTGCCATCTAGGTCATGCATCATGTGTAGACCTTGCATGCATTTGTCTTTTCTTTTCTTTACATTTTGTTGTTGATTGCTGGCGTGAGGTACGTGCACCCAAATCTCTCATTCATGCATGTTTCGATCATGCATTAGTTAGTAAGGTGCATCGGGACAAGAGTGAGAGAGCGTTTGATTGGAGCGATTGATTGCTAGATCTAGGATTAAATCGCTACTAAGGAGGGGTTGTCCCATAAAAGATAAGGTGGGGGATTTCATCACCCTTTCCTTGGCCCCAAAAACCACTCTTAATAAAGCCTTAACTAAAAGCAAGTAGACATTGGCCCTAGGATTGCGGGAGCACTAGGAGAGTAATCTAGTTGAGACCGTCATGACCTGATCGGCGTTGCCTACCTTGTCGATAGTAGGAGGTACTGGATCTCCGGATCTGGTATCACTTGCTGGGCATTGTGGTCCTCGTTGTAGGGAGGTGAGACGTGTCGAGGCTAGTGACCTTGAAGTTAGGCGTCGTCTAGCATAAGGACCCATTGCCTTACATTGTTTGAGTCGTGCTTGCTAGTTAGGCTTCTTCCTGATCCCTTCACCCACGCTAGCTTTAGGGAGTCTTCCCTTCTCCTCTGAGTCATCTTCTTCTCACCTACTTCTACATTTTAGTCTCCTCCCCTTTACACTCTCTAGTAGCGTTTTAGGGTCGAGTCGAGCACTTTTTGCGAGCTTAGCCTCGTGGTGGTGAGAGTGGTCGACTCGAGAGTTTTTCTTGAGATGGATGGTTACATGGGCGATCCATATCATTGTTGGGACCAGGACGATTCTCCCTGGTACTCCGGACCCATGCAACCTGGGGTGGCTCAGACTAACTCCCCGTATGGTTGGGATGATCGCAATTGTGTGACTGAGCAATCTTCATATTGGGGTAACATGAGAGAGGCACCGACTGCTAGACCACAATCTAGTTTCGTCGGATCATATATGGGTCATCAAACGGAGACATTACAAGACCCTTTGGCCTCTTTCATGCACGTGGTAGATGACATGAGTGCACCGGTGGCTCCAGTAGCCATACCGTGTGACTGTTGTGGGTTGAGTGGTCATGTTTTCGGGGAATGTCCTTATGTTCCCCCAGAGCCTGAGTATGAGCATACCTTTTCCCAAAATGCTCAATATGACCATTACGCATCCGCGTACAACCCGAGAGGGATGGATTCATGGGGAAACAATTCATATCCAAATTCTTATACTTCATTTTCACCCCAATATCCTCCTCCCGAATACCCAGAATTCTACCAACACCCCACTTCAAATCATTGGACTCATTCTCAGCCCATCAACACCCAACCCCAAAATTTCCCAAGATCTGACTTGGACCTCCTCGTTGACCGCATACAAAATCTGACACTTCAAGTGAGTCAACTGACGCAACAATTAAGTGAGGAGAGTAACTTTTCGTGTCAACATGAGGATTCATCTTTTGATATCGAACCACCACCACATACACAAATTCAAAGTACAATCTTTCAAAGTCAAACTGCTAGTCAGTCTGAGGGACTTGGGGTTTCAATTCACGATCACTTGGTGGAGGATTCGATTCCAATTGAGAATACTATGGACCAACTTCTTTACGAGTCAGCACAGGATTGTGCCTTATCTTCTTGTCCCGTGGCCCTTGAGCCACATGATATTATTGTTGTACCTCCTAAGGACTCACCTCTGGTGGAGCAAGAGCTCCCTAGTCCTCTCAATTTCAAACAACCTGATGAGAGTTTGCCTCTCACTATTGTTCCTGATCATCTTGGAAATGATGGAACATCAAACAACTACATTGCTCATGAGGGTATTAGGATTTCCTTGGAGGATACTTTGGGTATGAGACCCACTTCCTGTTCTCCTGGTGAGTTGGACATGCATAACGAGGTGCTTGACCTCGTTTCGACCCACCAGCCTGTTGGTTGGAGAGTTTGGATTGATGATCATAACTTCAGTTCCGCAACGGGAGAGATTCTTCTTCCGTTGCACCTTATTTCCCAAACTCTCGAGAGGTTCAAGCTCTTTCAGTTTGACCCTTTGAATGAGACGCCTTTGCGTCCAATTCATGAACCTCTCATTTCATCTGGTGCTCTTTGTGAAGGGGGCCCACGCATGTGTATTCTGGCCCCGCGTGGTGTCATGTTCCCTTTCCAAGTGCATTGACCCACTCTTGAGGTTCCCATTTGATGTCTTTTGACAAATGAAGATGGGAACTTATTTTTGTACATAGTTATATAAAAAAAACAAAAAAAAGTACAATAAAAGACTCCTTCAGTGAGCATCGATTGTTGAGAGCCCCAACCCTTGTGTTTTTGGGCTCCATTTCTTTCACGTATTTGTATCCTTTCTTTAGCATCTCACAGATTTTGAGGGAATTTGGGTTGTGTCCATCAACATAGCCATCCACTTCCCTTTGTACTTCACGTTGGTGAGATCTTTCCTGTTTCATTGCATAATTCCATGCAGTATCTTGCTCGCATTCATTGAGGACAATGCATGAAGTAGGTGGGGGGGGGGTGTTTTACGTGTGTACATAGTCGAGTCTTTTCGTTCGATTTTGTTTTCTTTTGTTTGCATTGTTAGGGTCATGTTAGTGTGCTGCATTTAATATCGATATATCTGCTTGCCATGATCCTTGGGTGACTTGTCTTCTTTTGCTTGCCTAGTGCCTTAAAATTTTCACATTTCTTTCAAAATCTTCATGTGTTTGCGAAAGAAAATGTTTTGTGGGTTTTGCGTGTGTTTAGCATGTGAAAAACCGTTGAGAGGCAAAGTAAAAAGAAAGCTCCCAAAATTGTCTTGAACTTGATGCATTAGGATATCTAGTACCGTGGCTTTAGGATTTATCGAGTCGTTAGGATGCACCCCAGTTTTCCTTTGGGGGTGAGTAATCATAGGGTTTCAGTGCTCAAACATTCAAAGAAGTTCACCCTAAACCTACTGAGTCAATAATTCGTGTTCGTTAACTTAAGGAAGTTTGTTGTAGTCAAGGACCCTTTAAATCTTGTTGTGAGACATTAAGTGTAGGGGTTTTGGTTCATGTGTAGATAAGAAATAAGTGAGTAGGTGTTATCTCTTCTCGCACGGCTCCTATCACTCGGGAAAGTAGGTCTGAAGGGACTTTGTGCCTGGTGCTTTCGAGTCATTTGACTTGGGATGCGTCGACCGAACTCTCGTTACACGGGTGGTTGGGATTGCCCTATGTGGAGATTTGGGGAAAGGTGTACGTGATAGTGTAAGTCCTCATGGGCAATGATGCACGAAACCTGACCCTGGGAGAATGAAGCTCCAACTAATAAAAAGAAAAAAAAGAAAACAATGTGAAAAGAAACAAAAAGAAGAATTTTTTTTTGCAAATAAGAACCTTAATGGACCTTATGCTTTGTATCACTTGAGGATCTTGAGGTTGTCCATGTCTTTACACTTAATTCCTTATTTAACTTGCACGAATGGTTCATTAGGCTAGGTGTGGACTGATTACCTATATAGAGTCGGCCCGTAGGATTACCACGTCCATTGATCGACCAAATTTGTCCAACGAGTCGAGTGTCTAGATTGAATAATGCATCTTGTTCGGATTTTGTGGGTATATCCGCTGAAAACCCTCAGGAGACAACACTCCTCCTCCTTGGCAACAAGGAGGTTTAACGGCTTGTTGCACGTGCTAAGTGCAACCGTGATTCCTACGAAAGTGAGTTAGGATTTCTTGTTTTTCATATGCTTTTTCTCTTTCTTTGTTTTGCTCGGGACTAGCAAAAACTTAGCTGTGGGGGTATTTGATTGACATCATTTCATGCTCATATTTGTATCTTATATCCATTATCTTATACCTAAGTAATGCTACGTGACGAGTTTTATGTTTAGTTTTCAGGAATAAAGAGGTTTGAAGAGAAGAGCCATGAAAGGACCCAAAAGCAGGAAAAAAGACTTAATTGTGAGACCTAGGGACTGAGAAGCAAGGGAGAAGGACCTGATCGTAAGACCAAAGGACCTAAGAGAAAAACAGGAAACTCCACACCATCATGGGGAGTATTTTGGCAATTCGATTCGGGTCGGAGCTCCAACAAACCAAGTAGATGCATCCAAGACCAACAAATCCATGATTTCCATAACCATGTAATGGGTCTCCACTCTTATCTTTGATATGCTAATGCTCTTGAATGAAGCTTAGCTTATGCTTTGATTAGTGGACCTATTTTATGGGGAATGATAAGGTTAGGATATGGATGAAGTTAATATTGGAATCACAATTTGTAGTGTATGTGCTCTTGTTGCCTTTACCTTAGCTAATGTCTTGTATGTTTTTATGATGTAGTCTTATCTTAATTCATGTGGAGGCATAGTAGGGTCTAGTCTTTATACTTGAGTTCATTTAGCTTCATTCCAATTATTGTCTTGTATGTTTTAATGATGTAGTCTTATCTTAATTCATGTAGAGGCAAAGTTGGATGTAGTTTTATGATTTCATGCACTACATATTGTGAGTAGCTTAATGAACACACACACACACACTCTTTTATGTTCACATTATTTCTCTAGCCCCTTTGGGGTTTAGTTTTATCGCTTCTTCTCCATTTCATTTCGCATTGTAGTATAGTTTAGTGTAACCAATCTTTCTCTCCTTCTTCTACCTCTCGCCTTCGAACAAACCAATTGTCGACACACCTCCCAGTGGACGACCCGTATTTGCCACCGCTTCAACGCGGCCGTGCACTTGCGGTTAATATAAAACGATCAATCAAAAGGCATCCATAAAAGCCCACAAAAAATCCAGACCGGATCCAAACCCTGTAGACCACTGATTGGCGGTCCGGGTTGCTCCGGATCTGATGTGGTTTAGTTGGGTCTTGTATAATTGTGTGTTATGTCTATTTTTGGTATTGTATTAGTCTCATACCGGGGGATTGTCCCGGATTACCTTTTTTTATGGCTATAAATAGAACTCTTCTTCCTCTTTTGTATCCCATCTCTCTTTTGGTGGCCATCCTCTCTACTAGGAGTAAAAGCCTTGAAGCAAAAACCCTGGTGCAGAGAGGCTACTTGTAATTGAGTGAGTAATAATAGATGTTTTGTTAAGTTTTCTTAATATTGCCTCTTTTGAATTCTTGCATACTTAGTTAACTTGTTTGTTTTAGTCTTCTTATAATTAGTTTAAGCATGTTTCCTTTCTTTAGTATGAATGTTTGTTTAAATATGTGTGAGTAGTTCCATCCCCCTTTGGTGGTGGAGTAGATGTCTATACATGTTATGTAGATGGTATGAATGCTAAACATTATTATATGTGAGAAATGTCAGTATGCTTGTTTGAATTAATAAGAACTCTTACTTTATGGTTTCTATCATAGTGTTTAGGTACATACCATGCTTGTTTATGTTCTTAATAACAAACTTGCCATGCTCATTAATCACCTAGGTTAGTGCTTTGAATGATAGGTCTTGCCATTAGGTACTTCTTATGCATTAACAAGCACTAACTACACTTGAGCTTATTGTATGCATTCACCACACTTATGTAATGTGTACACACACTCCACCCCTTAGGGGTTTTCCATTCCTGATTTCTATCTTCTGTTATTAGTCGCTTAGTTTTAGTTCTTTTTGTGCTTTCATTTCCTTCCTTCTTGCTACTAGTTTAGTGTAGTTTAGTTTAATCAATCTTTCTCTCCTTTCTTTCCCACTCACCTTCAAACAAACCAAAGTCGACACACCTCCCTGTGGATCGACCCGTACTTGTCACCGCTTCAACGCGGTCGTGCACTTGCGGTTCATTAAAACGTTCAATCAATGCCAACAATCGACAATAGAAAAGTAAAAAAGCAAAGAGGAATGCGTGCAAGGTTTACAAATGATGCATAACCTAGATGACAATCAATCTAGTCTTTTGCTTTGGGTTTTATAGGCCAAGTTGTCTTAAAGTGGGTTCATGCACATTTTATAGGTTATGATAATAGTCGGAAGAATGTACTGAGTGAGTAAAGACACAATAACATACTAAAGTAAAGTCGGAAGCGTGTACTAAAAATTCACAGTTAAATTAAGTACCTGATCTGTCAATAGGGGATGAAAATATACTACTGGCAGATTGAGTTAGGTTTCCGGCTGTGCGGTTTCTGGTCAATGCTCTCCTGGTGTTGTGTCTTCTCCCACCACCCTAAGCCCCTGCATATTGATCACACAGAAAGAAAAAAACAAAAAATGAAAGAAAATCCCACTGAAATATTTGGCACAAGAACCGAAACTTACTCCCGACAACGACACCAAAAACTTGTTTGGGATTTTAAGTTCAAAACTGCAAGTGCACGACCATGTTAAAGCGGTGGCAAGTGGGTTGTGTCTACGAGTAGTGAGTGTGGGTTGTCATTGACCATACTCGAGTGGGGGAAGAAAATGAAGGTTGGAGTATCTAAACTAACTAACAAATGCAACGCAAATCAACTAAAAACACGTAATATAACTAGTCCTGTAGGAGGTGGAGAATGCATGCAAATGTGTACATGTGGTGAATTTTGTGTGTACAATTAAGTGTGCATGACATGAATAATATGGAAATCTATCATAGCCACAGTTCTAAGTGTGTGTCTACATGGATTAAGATTTAACATCATCATTAAAACCTATAAAACACTAATCAAGATTAGGCGAATGAAAACCACCATATTACATGTCAATCTTATCTCTTTATCCACTCCAATTTTATCCTCACCTCATCATTCCCCATCAAGTAGGTTCACAAACAAAAGCATGTGCTAAGCATCCATTAAGACCATTAACACATCAAAGGTGAGTGAGAAACCCATCAAAATAGTTATGGAAATCATTTGAAGCTCCAAGATTAAGATTGAAACACACACAAATCTAACAACATTCACACTTCAGATCATTCTCCACCCCCAATAGGGATGGATTACTCATCAACCATCATGTTAATAAAGAAAACAACAAAGAAAAACACATGAATACATAGAGAAGACTAAATCTAACCAATACAAGAATGTAAGTAACAACAAACTTTTGGTTGATGAAAGGTGATTACAAATGGTGCTCTTCTCCTCTCCTCCACTACTCTGCTAAGCAAGAAAATAAATACCTAACTTAATGAGGAGAAGAAGGAAATGTTACTAGTGTATTTATAGAAGATTAGAATGTATGGATTAATTTGTGCGCAATTGAATGGCTGAAAATCAGTTCTAGATGCTCCGACCTACTTCAACTCGAATACCCGACATGCCGGAGAAATTTGGTCGTATCGTCCAAAATCAGTTTTGGGTCTAATCAGCCCTAAATTTCACCAGCAGATTTAGTTAACCAATGTAGCACGTGAGGTGTGCTTGGAGTCGTTGCTTCGAGCCCGTTTGTTCTTAATTATTGACTTACTCCTCAGTTTCATGAGATTATGGACTTTTGCGACCAACATATTTTCTTTACTATAAGTCCCTTCAAGTTTTCACCTACGTCCTTCCTGTCTTGGAATCCAATCCTTAAGCCTTACAAACATTCCCAGAAGGCTTCTAAATCAGTCCTTTTTCTTGCATTTAGGTCTTGTTTGCTTCATTTTTCTTCTTTATTACCTAAACCCAGAAATGTAAGAAACAAATATTGGGTAAAATAAATGATATATAACTTGAATGGATTGTATGATATGCTAATAATTAGTCGTCAACCAGTTCTCAGTAGAAGCTACCATACTCACCACTGGTAAGTGCCATGCTTTGTTGATATAGGCATTATATGACTCAATGCAATTATTGGTGATCAAAGGACACTTGACATTTGTACCGAACTGGCTTAAGATGATAATCTAGATATTAAAATTGGAGATGAGGTATATGTAGGATTTCATGCCCTATACTTGTGTATAATTTTAAAAAAATTAACAAGCATTTAGGATTGTTTTTCATATTTTCAATAATTTTAATGAACAAAATATATACTATACATTTTAATATATGTATCCTACATGAATATTAAATTGTATAGAAGAAAATCATACCCAAAAGGTTCTCTAAAACCTTTTCAAAGATCCAGAGTTGTGTTGTACTTGAATCGCCTCGGAATTCCTCCAAGTGTTCACGAAACTCTAAACAAGATTTAGAGAGAAAGGAACTCGTCAATCAATCTATAATTTATGGCTAGAATCTAGCTAATTACCCATTTTTGCTCCTGAGAATTTAATCTCCAAAACAATCAACTAATAATGGAATTTTCGGATAGATTTGGTGGAGAAATATGGAGAGGAGAATTTTGCGTTCACATATATTGACAATGAGGAGAGGAGGGTTCTATTTATAGGACTTCCTCAAAACCTATTCATGTGCAACCCACTTGCACATGATCTCTTGTTAATAGCTCCTCTAATTCAATCATATTTTGACACATAATCATCTCGTAACCTCCTCTGACTGAATTGGAACAATTCCACTGATGATCAAAGAATTCACTTATTAATTAAAGCAAAACAATGTAGAAATGATTGACCAAAATTTCCAATCGGTTGAACCGATCGATAAAAAATCAACACTTTTGGTCGGACTATGCTTCTAGTCGGTCGACCGAATCCCTACCAAGAAAGCTCCTGATAATTTTGATCGAACCATGACCCGCACCGGTCGACCATTAAACAACAGAAGAAGTTCCTATTATTTTTTGTACCCACACGTCCAACCGGTCGACCGTTTCCAAATTTAAAGTCACTGTTAAATTCGATCAACCGATCCAAGCAAAACGTTCGACCGTTTTGCACTATTTTTGCCTTTATCAAATTTTGGATTAGTTTCCAACAAAATCTAATCTTTGGGGTTTTAGCAAATTTATATTTTATAATGTTTAGGATTACATTATACTATGTAACATATTATCATATATAATGTAAAAACATTATACCCCATAATATATTTACATCTCATATAAATTTATTAATAATCCTAACCATGTCGTAATCACGGCATATTTGATTTTAATATTTTACCACATGCATCATAATACATCATATAAAATGTAAAATCAAATTCCTTGTTTCCCAGTTCTGTGGTGTGACCTATAGGAGGATCTAAGTTATATTGGCAATGATATAAAACATATTCACAAACTATAAGCGGTATCTAGCCACACATTATAGTTACCCAATTAACAAAGATGTTTTGCCCACTCGAACTAAACACGATCCATCTAGTGATGTTAATATCACTTGTGTCTATCCCTTGACCTTTGATAATGAGAATATTATACAAGTAGAATTGTGTCATCTTTGTAATTTATATTCGTTTCTTGATCTCTCAAGCTAATTATAAATATGTAACTATACACAAGCTACATTGTGCACATTATAATTTCACTTATCAAGGGACCCAACAATATCATCAGTCAAGTCAAGATGGGCAATAATAATCTTTTGACTTATCAACTTTTCCATCACAAGTTATGTAAAACTAATGTCTTTATCACTATACTCATTGATAACTTTTGATAATAATCAAATCATACACTCCTTATGTGAAAAGATATAAGTCTTAAATCTTAGCATTCAAAGACACAATAAAACATTAATCACACAAACACAATTCCATAATGTTTCATTTGTTTGGTCAATTCAATATATAAAAGAATTATTTTCTATTTCATATACTCATGTTGTTAAATATTTGTAGAGTTGCAATATTTCTCGTAACCAACATGACAATCTTAACTCGGTAATTAATGTTCCATGTTAATTACCATAATTGTGAATTACTTTCGATTTATCTAAGTAATTATCTTTTCGAGCACTACGATTAATGAGCAGGAGCCTCTTCCTTAATACTTCCAAAAGATGAATACATTAATCAAGGAACAAAATGTTCAATAAATTCAATTCATAATAAAAGACATTTAAAAGTAAAACTTTAGAACACATTCCTTTTAGTATATGGATTTAGGATTGATAATAATTCAAGGTTGGAAAAGAAGAGATTTAGATAATAGAAACTAAGCATCAATTTACTACAACCTTGGATCTATCAAGATTAAATAGTGTATTCTTATGAAATTATATCTTTGCTCTTAAGATTTCAGTGATAAAACACATATAGTTAAATTCACTAAAACAAAATAAACAAAATATTAACAATAATAAGAACAACTACACTTTGAAGCTCAGTTTTCTGAATCATTTCATTCTTATCAACCTGATCCGTCTACATCATCCCACGGAGGTTTAGTCACTCATTGCGTTGAGTGACATGGGGAGAATCAATGGAGAAAATAAGATTAAGAAAATGAAATACTACAAAGAAACCAATGATAAAAAATACGTTAACATCAAACTACTGATACTAGACCAAAAGAAACAACAATAAAAGAATTTATTACTTCAATAACTCTGGATTTTTTGTCATTACACTTCTGAAAATTAAAATAAACAAGAAAGATAGGGTTGTGGAGGAGTAGATACTCTCTTCTTTCCACCCCCATTTCATAGCCAATAGAAGTAGGGTTTTCTGTTCTCTCACTTCAGCAGTCTTCCAAGCCATTAAAGAGGTCATTAGCTTCATAATTTGAAAATATTTGAAATACAAACATTGTGCGTCTAGAAATCATCTTCGTAATGAGTCTTTGATTGCCTTATTTACATATCGAAGAGCATAGTTATGCACAAATTACTGAGGATCTATCGATCTTCCGATTTCCAAATATAGTCTATCTTGACACATTTTTCACCCTAGTATCATCAAAATTTGGCAAGTCAAAAGAGTTACGAATATTTTCTCCTTTAAAGTGTCTTTCTAACTGATTGATTAAGTTATAATAACCGCAAGTGCACGACGTCATTGAAGACACGACAAGTACAGGTCGAGTTCACAGGGAGGTGTGTCAACTTTGGTTCTTCAGAAGTCAAGTGGAAAATAAGGGGAGAAGAAGTTTGATTATACTAAACTATGAATGAATTAACAATTAAACTAAACCCCCATGGAGTGGAGGTGTGTAGGTATGTGTGTGTGAGAGTGGGTCTTCATTTGAATTAGGCACAAGTGTACGTTGTGTGACATACAAGTAGAAGCTAGTGTAGAATTTAAGTATAGGATACACAACACTACATCGCAAACCATGAACGTGCATATCTCACAAAAAGTTAAGGTTGATTTTAGATTGTCAAGCATGCAATAAGTACCTAGTGTGGCCATTAGAGCATCAATTAATCCTACATACATTAGGGGATCCATACATAACAAGTCATTTTCATCAAACCATTACAAGCAACAAGATAAATTCTAAAGCTAGCATGAGATAAGTACCTAGTATGGACATTATCTCATCTAATACAAGTTTAAGCATGCTACGAGTATAGATCTACATTAAGCACGTGAAATGACACAAATAAAAGAACACATCACTATCACATAATCTACATCACCTCTACCCCAAATGGGGTGGATCTACTCTCTATACATTAAGATACAAACTATATTAAGAAAGAAAGACATTAAAAGAAATTATACTAAGATTAAGAAAACAAACTAAGCTAAACATGCAAGCATTAACAAAGACAACATTAAAACAAAACTATGAAGAATTATTTTATTTACATGACTCACATTACAAGTAGCATTCTACTCCACTTGAGTTTTGCTCCAAGGCTTACTCTAAGTAGAGAGAATGACCACCAAGCAATGAGTAGATTACAAAGGAGGAAGAAGAGTTCTATTAATAGGCATAAAAAAAGAAAACAGTGGACAATCCCCTAATGTGGGACTAATGAAACATTCCCAAATTAAACATAAACACGTAACCCATATCCACGCGAAACCAACTCGGATTCTAAGAAAAAAGGTACCGCTAATTGGCGGTCTTGGGCTGCCAATTGGCGGTCACTTTTTCTCGGATCGGACCCATTTGCGGATATCTTCTTTAGTGCTTCAATTAGTCATGTGGAGTGCACTCGGATCGGTAAGTGGAGTCTGGGCCCAAATCTAATTGTCAAATACTCCTCACGATGGTGCGGAGTTTCTCGATTTGCTATTTGGTCTCTTCGGCCTTATGTTCATGTAATTCCCTCTTGCAGATGGGTCATCGTGTATGACCGAGAGGTCCGTTTTGCTTCATTTAAGTCATTTCTTCTTACGTTTCAGTCCTTTTTCTCTTCCCTTCTCTTCTTTATTACCTAATATCTGAAATATAACAAACACTCGGGTAGCACAATGTGTGGGTAAAATTAAGGATATATAACATGAATATGATGCGTGATATGCTACTAATCACTACGGATTTGGAATTATCAAATTTTGTATTTTGATGTGAATTTTATGGATAAAACAACTGACATGTGCTGGCAGTCTAAACTTTCCATATCCAAACTTTCCGATTTTATATTGTTTGCATAATTTGAATTTTCGCTTATGAGTATTTTCCAAAAAATTGCAGCACAATAGAGATAATAAACATGTGGAGTGGATTTTTTGTATCATGCCCTTCAACTTTCACGTTGTATATCATGTTTTGAATTTAAGTTCTTCCACTTTTCAATATTTTAAGCAATTATCTCTATTTTCTTTTAACCTACAAAATGAAAACAAAACACTCGTCATACCATTATGCAGATACAAAAAGTAAGATATAATGAATATAAAAATAATAAATTATGATACTTATCAGCTACCATACTCATCATTGGTAAGTGTTTTGCTACATTGACGAAGACATTATATGACTCACTTCAGTTGTTGGTGACAAAATAAACACTTATTTGTACTGGCTTCTTGTTCACACTTTACCCTTATACTTTTTGTATCCAATCGTATGCTTGTTGGCTGACTTCCTCCATCTCAGATGTAAACCTGTCGTAGTCTTCCACTGAGATGCCTGTCAAAGAAGTTATTGTAGGTAAAAGTTTAGGGAATTTCTTTTGAAATTCGTGTAGAGGTGCCTCGTACAGCTTCTATTGGACACAACTTCCTCTAATCATTTGCACCTCTCAGATATGATCGCTAACCCATTTGGTTGCCCCACAACCTCTCTCCACTTATGCAATACCAAATGCAAACACAGGAAGATACCATTGTTTCCATCGACACCTATACAAGTCAATAGAACTCATCTGTACCTGTGCTTCAAATGGCAGACACAATAATATTTGCTCTTTTTGGAGATGCCACTGGATTCATCTACTAATTATCACCGAAAGTGGCCTTTACCATGCTCTTTCACAATGGCCTTAATTGTTTCAGAGCAACAATTAATGAGCACTTTCTGAACTGTAGGGACGATAAAATGATTGTTTCCGCGTGCATTATTTAGATGACATTTCCAACTTCATATTTTATTCTAAAAAGTCATTTAAGAGTTGAAGAAAATTTCCTCTATTAGAAGATTTTTAAATCTCTTCACATGACCGTGAATAGCTAAACGGTGAAGTAAAAAAAAACTCAAACAATCAAGTAGAGCAATCAAGCAAATACGATATTCGATTTTAACTTTTTTAGTTTGCTAAGGATTGAACTTAGGATGGATGATTATGGTTTAGTTGTAGCCTCAAACTTCCCCATACATACAAAGATCACAAAAGTACTCCCCACTGTATTTACTTCATCCTTGAATAAGTAATATATGAAACAATATGCAATCTTCGTTGTTATGTACTTGTATTTACCAAACCATTCCGGAATGAATCCTCTCTCTCTCTCGCTATAAAATAAGGTAGATTACCCACTTCTTAGTCTATAAATTTTATAATACCATGTGGACATTGTTATTCTTACTAGTGCAGAATAGACTTTACTCGTCGCCCAATACACGTCGGTTGTTATAACAGCCGACGTCTAGTAGGGAGAAGATAACATAGACGTCGGTCGTTACCATGGTCGACGTCTATGTGGTACTATAGATGTCGGCTATTGGAATACTGAGTTTATCCGACGTCTATAGGGTATTTTATCAGAAACATGTTGCTGAACTAAGAGGTTCTCCTGTCACTAGTATTTTTTTTTGTAATTTAGTTAACAAGTTCAGTTGTATTACAAATCTACAATTTAATCCTTAATATAATCGCCTCAATTTTAGAATGAATGTCAATTGTTTATGTATGAATTAATTGCAAGTGTGTTGAATGATTGTGTATGGTTGTATGTTTGTGTTTGTGCATGTATGGTTGTATGTTTGTGTTTGTGCATGTATGCTTGTGTGTTTGTGCTTGTATGTACATGTGGATGAAAGTGTGAGTATTTGTGAACGAATTTGGTGCAGGTTGTATGTACACGAATACGATGACTAAATACAAGTTTGCAGGATGCTATTTTTTTGTCCATGTTTAAGAATAGACGTCGGATGTCTGTATTAGCCGACGTTTATTCCTCTGAAGAAAGGAATAGACGTCAGCTGTATGTATCATCCGACGTCTATTATTTAGGACTATACGTCGTTTGTTATTTCACCGATGTCTATACCTAAAGAATAGACGCCGGTCCTACAAAACAGCCGACGTCTATTCGTTAAGTATAGACGTTGCCTGTTACATACAATCGACGTCTATTCCTAATCGACTTCTATTCTTTAGGAATAGACGTCGGATTTTGCACGTCCGATGTCTATGTATAGACGACGTACACATAGACGTCGGATCTGGGAATGCTTATATCTGACGTATATACCCCCGTACATCCGACGTATATTCCATTTTCTGTAGTGGTGTCTAATGAAATTTGGACTAACTAAACCTTAGAGGAATGAACGAGACAATTATGGGGTGGGTAGAGCCTTACCCATATGCGTGTTTGTCTCACTTAAAAACAACAACAAGCTAATATGTACCTATTTATTAATGTTTCCACACATACCTATACTTGTCCTATTTACTTGACGGTTACCATGGTAAAATGATAAAAATGAGTGTTACGCTGATGTAGGTGACAAGTTATAATATACCATATATTATAACATTGTTGTATATGTGGACATTACAAAATAAATGGACCTTAATATGGGAGTTCTTATTTGGCTAGAAATGGATGTAATAGACGTAATGACGAAACTGATGTAACTATTGTAACGACATAACGGTTGTAATAGCTGTAACAACATAACAGTTGTAACAGTTGGACGTTGTAACTGTTAAACCTTATTGTAAATGTTACATATTTCCCTGCATTACGGAGAGAGCGAGAAGCTCAAAGAATACCAAGAAATTTGCTAGAAGGAAAATCAAATGAATTATCTGATACTCGTACTAGTGTGACTGAACTTGAAGTTTAGAAGATTATGAATTTGCAGAATTCAGCAAGTAAACTCCCCATCCGCGTACAACCCGAGAGGGATGGATTCATGGGGAAACAATTCATATCCAAATTCTTATACTTCATTTTCACCCCAATATCCTCCTCCCGAATACCCAGAATTCTACCAACACCCCACTTCAAATCATTGAACTCATTCTCAGCCCATCAACACCCAACCCCAAAATTTCCCAAGATCTGACTTGGACCTCCTCGTTGACCGCATACAAAATCTGACACTTCAAGTGAGTCAACTGACGCAACAATTAAGTGAGGAGAGTAACTTTTCGTGTCAACATGAGGATTCATCTTTTGATATCGAACCACCACCACATACACAAATTCAAAGCACAATCTTTCAAAGTCAAACTGCTAGTCAGTCTGAGGGACTTGGGGTTTCAATTCACGATCACTTGGTGGAGGATTCGATTCCAATTGAGAATACTATGGACCAACTTCTTTATGAGTCAGCACAGGATTGTGCCTTATCTTCTTGTCCCGTGGCCCTTGAGCCACATGATATTATTGTTGTACCTCCTAAGGACTCACCTCTGGTGGAGCAAGAGCTCCCTAGTCCTCTCAATTTCAAACAACCTGATGAGAGTTTGCCTCTCACTATTGTTCCTGATCATCTTGGAAATGATGGAACATCAAACAACTACATTGCTCATGAGGGTATTAGGATTTCCTTGGAGGATACTTTGGGTATGAGACCCACTTCCTGTTCTCCTGGTGAGTTGGACATGCATAACGAGGTGCTTGACCTCGTTCCGACCCACCAGTCTGTTGGTTGGAGTGTTTGGATTGATGATCATAACTTCAGTTCCGCAACGGGAGAGATTCTTCTTCCGTTGCACCTTATTTCCCAAACTCTCGAGAGGTTCAAGCTCTTTCAGTTTGACCCTTTGAATGAGACGCCTTTGCGTCCAATTCATGAACCTCTCATTTCATCTGGTGCTCTTTGTGAAGGGGGCCCACGCATGTGTATTCTGGCCCCGCGTGGTGTCATGTTCCCTTTCCAAGTGCATTGACCCACTCTTGAGGTTCCCATTTGATGTCTTTTGACAAATGAAGATGGGAACTTATTTTTGTACATAGTTATATAAAAAAAACAAAAAAAAGTACAATAAAAGACTCCTTCAGTGAGCATCGATTGTTGAGAGCCCCAACCCTTGTGTTTTTGGGCTCCATTTCTTTCACGTATTTGTATCCTTTCTTTAGCATCTCACAGGTTTTGAGGGAATTTGGGTTGTGTCCATCAACATAGCCATCCACTTCCCTTTGTACTTCACGTTGGTGAGATCTTTCCTGTTTCATTGCATAATTCCATGCATTATCTTGCTCGCATTCATTGAGGACAATGCATGAAGTAGGTGTGTGGGGGGGTGTTTTACGTGTGTACATAGTCGAGTCTTTTCGTTCGATTTTGTTTTCTTTTGTTTGCATTGTTAGGGTCATGTTAGTGTGCTGCATTTAATATCGATATATCTGCTTGCCATGATCCTTGGGTGACTTGTCTTCTTTTGCTTGCCTAGTGCCTTAAAATTTTCACATTTCTTTCAAAATCTTCATGTGTTTGCGAAAGAAAATGTTTTGTGGGTTTTGCGTGTGTTTAGCATGTGCAAAACCGTTGAGAGGCAAAGTAAAAAGAAAGCTCCCAAAATTGTCTTGAACTTGATGCATTAGGATATCTAGTACCGTGGCTTTAGGATTTATCGAGTCGTTAGGATGCACCCCAGTTTTCCTTTGGGGGTGAGTAATCATAGGGTTTCAGTGCTCAAACATTCAAAGAAGTTCACCCTAAACCTACTGAGTCAATAATTCGTGTTCGTTAACTTAAGGAAGTTTGTTGTAGTCAAGGACCCTTTAAATCTTGTTGTGAGACATTAAGTGTAGGGGTTTTGGTTCATGTGTAGATAAGAAATAAGTGAGTAGGTGTTCTATCTTCTCGCACGGCTCCTATCACTCGGGAAAGTAGGTCTAAAGGGACTTTGTGCCTGGTGCTTTTGAGTCATTTGACTTGGGATGCGTCGACCGAACTCTCGTTACACGGGTGGTTGGGATTGCCCTATGTGGAGATTTGGGGAAAGGTGTACGTGATAGTGTAAGTCCTCATGGGCAATGATGCACGAAACCTGACCCTGGGAGAATGAAGCTCCAACTAATAAAAAGAAAAAAAAGAAAACAATGTGAAAAGAAACAAAAAGAAGATTTTTTTTTTGCAAATAAGAACCTTAATGGACCTTATGCTTTGTATCACTTGAGGATCTTGAGGTTGTCCATGTCTTTACACTTAATTCCTTATTTAACTTGCACGAATGGTTCATTAGGCTAGGTGTGGACTGATTACCTATATAGAGTCGGCCCGTAGGATTACCACGTCCATTGATCGACCAAATTTGTCCAACGAGTCGAGTGTCTAGATTGAATAATGCATCTTGTTCGGATTTTGTGGGTATATCCGCTGAAAACCCTCAGGAGACAACACTCCTCCGCCTTGGCAACAAGGAGGTTTAACGGCTTGTTGCACGTGCTAAGTGCAACCGTGATTCCTACGAAAGTGAGTTAGGATTTCTTGTTTTTCGTATGCTTTTTCTCTTTCTTTGTTTTGCTCGGGACTAGCAAAAACTTAGCTGTGGGGGTATTTGATTGACATCATTTCATGCTCATATTTGTATCTTATATCCATTATCTTACACCTAAGCAATGCTACGTGACGAGTTTTATGTTTAGTTTTCAGGAATAAAGAGGTTTGAAGAGAAGAGCCATGAAAGGACCCAAAAGCAGGAAAAAAGACTTAATTGTGAGACCTAGGGACTGAGAAGCAAGGGAGAAGGACCTGATCGTAAGACCAAAGGACCTAAGAGCAAAACAGGAAACTCCACACCATCATGGGGAGTATTTTGGCAATTCGATTCGGGTCGGAGCTCCAACAAACCAAGTAGATGCATCCAAGACCAACAAATCCATGATTTCCATAACCATGTAATGGGTCTCCACTCTTATCTTTGATATGCTAATGCTCTTGAATGAAGCTTAGCTTATGCTTTGATTAGTGGACCTATTTTATGGGGAATGATAAGGTTAGGATATGGATGAAGTTAATATTGGAATCACAATTTGTAGTGTATGTGCTCTTGGTGCCTTTACCTTAGCTAATGTCTTGTATGTTTTTATGATGTAGTCTTATCTTAATTCATGTGGAGGCATAGTAGGGTCTAGTCTTTATACTTGAGTTCATTTAGCTTCATTCCAATTATTGTCTTGTATGTTTTAATGATGTAGTCTTATCTTAATTCATGTAGAGGCAAAGTTGGATGTAGTTTTATGATTTCATGCACTACATATTGTGAGTAGCTTAATGAACACACACACACACTCTTTTATGTTCACATTATTTCTCTACCCCCTTTGGGGTTTAGTTTTATCGCTTCTTCTCCATTTCATTTCGCATTGTAGTATAGTTTAGTGTAACCAATCTTTCTCTCCTTCTTCTACCTCTCGCATTCGAACAAACCAATTGTCGACACACCTCCCAGTGGACGACCCGTATTTGCCACCGCTTCAACGCGGCCGTGCACTTGCGGTTAATATAAAACGATCAATCAAAAGGCATCCATAAAAGCCCACAAAAAATCCAGACCGGATCCAAACCCTGTAGACCACTGATTGGCGGTCCGGGTTGCTCCGGATCCGATGTGGTTTAGTTGGGTCTTGTATAATTGTGTGTTATGTCTATTTTTGGTATTGTATTAGTCTCATACCGGGGGATTGTCCCGGATTACCTTTTTTTATGGCTATAAATAGAACTCTTGCTCCTCTTTTGTATCCCATCTCTCTTTTGGTGGCCATCCTCTCTACTAGGAGTAAAAGCCTTGAAGCAAAAACCCTGGTGCAGAGAGGCTACTTGTAATTGAGTGAGTAATAATAGATGTTTTGTTAAGTTTTCTTAATATTGCCTCTTTTGAATTCTTGCATACTTAGTTAACTTGTTTGTTTTAGTCTTCTTATAATTAGTTTAAGCATGTTTCCTTTCTTTAGTATGAATGTTTGTTTAAATATGTGTGAGTAGTTCCATCCCCCTTTGGTGGTGGAGTAGATGTCTATACATGTTATGTAGATGGTATGAATGCTAAACATTATTATATGTGAGAAATGTCAGTATGCTTGTTTGAATTAATAAGAACTCTTACTTTATGGTTTCTATCATAGTGTTTAGGTACACACCATGCTTGTTTATGTTCTTAATAACAAACTTGCCATGCTCATTAATCACCTAGGTTAGTGCTTTGAATGATAGGTCTTGCCATTAGGTACTTCTTATGCATTAACAAGCACTAACTACACTTGAGCTTATTGTATGCATTCACCACACTTATGTAATGTGTACACACACTCCACCCCTTAGGGGTTTTCCATTCCTGATTTCTATCTTCTGTTATTAGTCGCTTAGTTTTAGTTCTTTTTGTGCTTTCATTTCCTTCCTTCTTGCTACTAGTTTAGTGTAGTTTAGTTTAATCAATCTTTCTCTCCTTTCTTTCCCACTCACCTTCAAACAAACCAAAGTCGACACACCTCCCTGTGGATCGACCCGTACTTGTCACCGCTTCAACGCGTTCGTGCACTTGCGGTTCATTAAAACGTTCAATCAATGCCAACAATCGACAATAGAAAAGTAAAAAAGCAAAGAGAAATGCGTGCAAGGTTTACAAATGATGCATAACCTAGATGACAATCAATCTAGTCTTTTGCTTTGGGTTTATAGGCCAAGTTGTCTTAAAGTGGGTTCATGCACATTTTATAGGTTATGATAATAGTCGGAAGAATGTACTGAGTGAGTAAAGACACAATAACATACTAAAGTAAAGTCGGAAGCGTGTACTAAAAATTCACAGTTAAATTAAGTACCTGATCTGTCAATAGGGGATGAAAATATACTACTGGCAGATTGAGTTAGGTTTCCGGCTGTGCGGTTTCTGGTCAATGCTCTCCTGGTGTTGTGTCTTCTCCCACCACCCTAAGCCCCTGCATATTGATCACACAGAAAGAAAAAAACAAAAAATGAAAGAAAATCCCACTGAAATATTTGGCACAAGAACCGAAACTTACTCCCGACAACGACACCAAAAACTTGTTTGGGATTTTAAGTTCAAAACTGCAAGTGCACGACCATGTTAAAGCGGTGGCAAGTGGGTTGTGTCTACGAGTAGTGAGTGTGGGTTGTCATTGACCATACTCGAGTGGGGGAAGAAAATGAAGGTTGGAGTATCTAAACTAACTAACAAATGCAACGCAAATCAACTAAAAACACGTAATATAACTAGTCCTGTAGGAGGTGGAGAATGCATGCAAATGTGTACATGTGGTGAATTTTGTGTGTACAATTAAGTGTGCATGACATGAATAATATGGAAATCTATCATAGCCACAGTTCTAAGTGTGTGTCTACATGGATTAAGATTTAACATCATCATTAAAACCTATAAAACACTAATCAAGATTAGGCGAATGAAAACCACCATATTACATGTCAATCTTATCTCTTTATCCACTCCAATTTTATCCTCACCTCATCATTCCCCATCAAGTAGGTTCACTAACAAAAGCATGTGCTAAGCATCCATTAAGACCATTAACACATCAAAGGTGAGTGAGAAACCCATCAAAATAGTTATGGAAATCATTTGAAGCTCCAAGATTAAGATTGAAACACACACAAATCTAACAACATTCACACTTCAGATCATTCTCCACCCCCAATAGGGATGGATTACTCATCAACCATCATGTTAATAAAGAAAACAACAAAGAAAAACACATGAATACATAGAGAAGACTAAATCTAACCAATACAAGAATGTAAGTAACAACAAACTTTTGGTTGATGAAAGGTGATTACAAATGGTGCTCTTCTCCTCTCCTCCACTACTCTGCTAAGCAAGAAAATAAATACCTAACTTAATGAGGAGAAGAAGGAAATGTTACAAGTGTATTTATAGAAGATTAGAATGTATGGATTAATTTGTGCGCAATTGAATGGCTGAAAATCAGTTCTAGATGCTCCGACCTACTTCAACTCGAATACCCGACATGCCGGAGAAATTTGGTCGTATCGTCCAAAATCAGTTTTGGGTCTAATCAGCCCTAAATTTCACCAGCAAATTTAGTTAACCAATGTAGCACGTGAGGTGTGCTTGGAGTCGTTGCTTCGAGCCCGTTTGTTCTTAATTATTGACTTACTCCTCAGTTTCATGAGATTATGGACTTTTGCGACCAACATATTTTCTTTACTATAAGTCCCTTCAAGTTTTCACCTACGTCCTTCCTGTCTTGGAATCCAATCCTTAAGCCTTACAAACATTCCCAGAAGGCTTCTAAATCAGTCCTTTTTCTTGCATTTAGGTCTTGTTTGCTTCATTTTTCTTCTTTATTACCTAAACCCAGAAATGTAAGAAACAAATATTGGGTAAAATAAATGATATATAACTTGAATGGATTGTATGATATGCTAATAATTAGTCGTCAACCAGTTCTCAGTAGAAGCTACCATACTCACCACTGGTAAGTGCCATGCTTTGTTGATGTAGGCATTATATGACTCAATGCAATTATTTGTGATCAAAGGACACTTGACATTTGTACCGAACTGGCTTAAGATGATAATCTAGATATTAAAATTGGAGATGAGGTATATGTAGGATTTCATGCCCTATACTTGTCTATAATTTTAAAAAATTTAACAAGCATTTAGGATTGTTTTTCATATTTTCAATAATTTTAATGAACAAAATATATACTATACATTTTAATATATGTATCCTACATGAATATTAAATTGTATAGAAGAAAATCATACCCAAAAGGTTCTCTAAAACCTTTTCAAAGATCCAGAGTTGTGTTGTACTTGAATCGCCTCGGAATTCCTCCAAGTGTTCACGAAACTCTAAACAAGATTTAGAGAGAAAGGAACTCGTCAATCAATCTATAATTTATGGCTAGAATCTAGCTAATTACCCATTTTTGCTCCTGAGAATTTAATCTCCAAAACAATCAACTAATAATGGAATTTTCGGATGGATTTGGTGGAGAAATATGGAGAGGAGAATTTTGCGTTCACATATATTGACAATGAGGAGAGGAGGGTTCTATTTATAGGACTTCCTCAAAACCTATTCATGTGCAACCCACTTGCACATGATCTCTTGTTAATAGCTCCTCTAATTCAATCATATTTTGACACATAATCATCTCGTAACCTCCTCTGACTGAATTGGAACAATTCCACCGATGATCAAAGAATTCACTTATTAATTAAAGCAAAACAATGTAGAAATGATTGACCAAAATTTCCAATCGGTTGACCGATCGATAAAAAATCAACACTTTCGGTCGGACTATGCTTCTAGTCGGTCGACCGAATCCCTACCAAGAAAGCTCCTGATAATTTTGATCGAACCATGACCCGCACCGGTCAACCATTAAACAACAGAAGAAGTTCCTGTTATTTTTTGTACCCACACGTCCAACCGGTCGACCGTTTCCAAATTTAAAGTCACTATTAAATTCGATCAACCGATCCAAGCAAAACGTTCGACCGTTTTGCACTATTTTTGCCTTTATCAAATTTTGGATTAGTTTCCAACAAAATCTAATCTTTGGGGTTTTAGCAAATTTATATTTTATAATGTTTAGGATTACATTATACTATGTAACATATTATCATATATAATGTAAAAACATTATACCCCATAATATTTACATCTCATATAAATTTATTAATAATCCTAACCATGTCGTAATCACGGCATATTTGATTTTAATATTTTACCACATGCATCATAATACATCATATAAAATGTAAAATCAAATTCCTTGTTTTCCAGTTCTGTGGTGTGACCTATAGGAGGATCTAAGTTATATTGGCAATGATATAAAACATATTCACAAACTATAAGCGGTATCTAGCCACACATTATAGTTACCCAATTAACAAAGATGTTTTGCCCACTCGAACTAAACACGATCCATCTAGTGATGTTAATATCACTTGTGTCTATCCCTTGACCTTTGATAATGAGAATATTATACAAGTAGAATTGTGTCATCTTTGTAATTTATATTCGTTTCTTGATCTCTCAAGCTAATTATAAATATGTAACTATACACAAGCTACATTGTGCACATTATAATTTCACTTATCAAGGGACCCAACAATATCATCAGTCAAGTCAAGATGGGCAATAATAATCTTTTGACTTATCAACTTTTCCATCACAAGTTATGTAAAACTAATGTCTTTATCACTATACTCATTGATAACTTTTGATAATAATCAAATCATACACTCCTTATGTGAAAAGATATAAGTCTTAAATCTTAGCATTCAAAGACACAATAAAACATTAATCACACAAACACAATTCCATAATGTTTCATTTGTTTGGTCAATTCAATATATAAAAGAATTATTTTCTATTTCATATACTCATGTTGTTAAATATTTGTAGAGTTGCAATATTTCTCGTAACCAACATGACAATCTTAACTCGGTAATTAATGTTCCATGTTAATTACCATAATTGTGAATTACTTTCGATTTATCTAAGTAATTATCTTTTCGAGCACTACGATTAATGAGCAGGAGCCTCTTCCTTAATACTTCCAAAAGATGAATACATTAATCAAGGAACAAAATGTTCAATAAATTCAATTCATAATAAAAGACATTTAAAAGTAAAACTTTAGAACACATTCCTTTTAGTATATGGATTTAGGATTGATAATAATTCAAGGTTGGAAAAGAAGAGATTTAGATAATAGAAACTAAGCATCAATTTACTACAACCTTGGATCTATCAAGATTAAATAGTGTATTCTTATGAAATTATATCTTTGCTCTTAAGATTTCAGTGATAAAACACATATAGTTAAATTCACTAAAACAAAATAAACAAAATATTAACAATAATAAGAACAACTACACTTTGAAGCTCAGTTTTCTGAATCATTTCATTCTTATCAACCTGATCCGTCTACATCATCCCACGGAGGTTTAGTCACTCATTGCGTTGAGTGACATGGGGAGAATCAATGGAGAAAATAAGATTAAGAAAATGAAATACTACAAAGAAACCAATGATAAAAAATACGTTAACATCAAACTACTGATACTAGACCAAAAGAAACAACAATAAAAGAATTTATTACTTCAATAACTCTGGATTTTTTGTCATTACACTTCTGAAAATTAAAATAAACAAGAAAGATAGGGTTGTGGAGGAGTAGATACTCTCTTCTTTCCACCCCCATTTCATAGCCAATAGAAGTAGGGTTTTCTGTTCTCTCACTTCAGCAGTCTTCCAAGCCATTAAAGAGGTCATTAGCTTCATAATTTGGAAATATTTGAAATACAAACATTGTGCGTCTAGAAATCATCTTCGTAATGAGTCTTTGATTGCCTTATTTACATATCGAAGAGCATAGTTATGCACAAATTACTGATGATCTATCGATCTTCCGATTTCCAAATATAGTCTATCTTGACACATTTTTCACCCTAGTATCATCAAAATTTGGCAAGTCAAAAGAGTTACGAATATTTTCTCCCTTAAAGTGTCTTTCTAACTGATTGATTAAGTTATAATAACCGCAAGTGCACGACGTCATTGAAGACACGACAAGTACAGGTCGAGTTCACAGGGAGGTGTGTCAACTTTGGTTCTTCAGAAGTCAAGTGGAAAATAAGGGGAGAAGAAGTTTGATTATACTAAACTATGAATGAATTAACAATTAAACTAAACCCCCATGGAGTGGAGGTGTGTAGGTATGTGTGTGTGAGAGTGGGTCTTCATTTGAATTAGGCACAAGTGTACGTTGTGTGACATACAAGTAGAAGCTAGTGTAGAATCTAAGTATAGGATACACAACACTACATCGCAAACCATGAACGTGCATATCTCACATAAAGTTAAGGTTGATTTTAGATTGTCAAGCATGCAATAAGTACCTAGTGTGGCCATTAGAGCATCAATTAATCCTACATACATTAGGGGATCCATACATAACAAGTCATTTTCATCAAACCATTACAAGCAACAAGATAAATTCTAAAGCTAGCATGAGATAAGTACCTAGTATGGACATTATCTCATCTAATACAAGTTTAAGCATGCTACGAGTATAGATCTACATTAAGCACGTGAAATGACACAAATAAAAGAACACATCACTATCACATAATCTACATCACCTCTACCCCAAATGGGGTGGATCTACTCTCTATACATTAAGATACAAACTATATTAAGAAAGAAAGACATTAAAAGAAATTATACTAAGATTAAGAAAACAAACTAAGCTAAACATGCAAGCATTAACAAAGACAACATTAAAACAAAACTATGAAGAATTATTTTATTTACATGACTCACATTACAAGTAGCATTCTACTCCACTTGAGTTTTGCTCCAAGGCTTACTCTAAGTAGAGAGAATGACCACCAAGCAATGAGTAGATTACAAAGGAGGAAGAAGAGTTCTATTAATAGGCATAAAAAAAGAAAACAGTGGACAATCCCCTAATGTGGGACTAATGAAACATTCCCAAATTAAACATAAACACGTAACCCATATCCACGCGAAACCAACTCGGATTCTAAGAAAAAAGGTACCGCTAATTGGCGGTCTTGGGCTGCCAATTGGCGGTCACTTTTTCTCGGATCGGACCCATTTGCGGATATCTTCTTTAGTGCTTCAATTAGTCATGTGGAGTGCACTCGGATCGGTAAGTGGAGTCTGGGCCCAAATCTAATTGTCAAATACTCCTCACGATGGTGCGGAGTTTCTCGATTTGCTATTTGGTCTCTTCGGCCTTATGTTCATGTAATTCCCTCTTGCAGATGGGTCATCGTGTATGACCGAGAGGTCCGTTTTGCTTCATTTAAGTCATTTCTTCTTACGTTTCAGTCCTTTTTCTCTTCCCTTCTCTTCTTTATTACCTAATATCTGAAATATAACAAACACTCGGGTAGCACAATGTGTGGGTAAAATTAAGGATATATAACATGAATATGATGCGTGATATGCTACTAATCACTACGGATTTGGAATTATCAAATTTTGTATTTTGATGTGAATTTTATGGATAAAACAACTGACATGTGCTGGCAGTCTAAACTTTCCATATCCAAACTTTCCGATTTTATATTGTTTGCATAATTTGAATTTTCGCTTATGAGTATTTTCCAAAAAATTGCAGCACAATAGAGATAATAAACATGTGGAGTGGATTTTTTGTATCATGCCCTTCAACTTTCACGTTGTATATCATGTTTTGAATTTAAGTTCTTCCACTTTTCAATATTTTAAGCAATTATCTCTATTTTCTTTTAACCTACAAAATGAAAACAAAACACTCGTCATACCATTATGCATATGCAGATACAAAAAGTAAGATATAATGAATATAAAAATAATAAATTATGATACTTATCAGCTACCATACTCATCATTGGTAAGTGTTTTGCTACATTGACGAAGACATTATATGACTCACTTCAGTTGTTGGTGACAAAATAAACACTTATTTGTACTGGCTTCTTGTTCACACTTTACCCTTATACTTTTTGTATCCAATCGTATGCTTGTTGGCTGACTTCCTCCATCTCAGATGTAAACCTGTCGTAGTCTTCCAGTGAGATGCCTGTCAAAGAAGTTATTGTTGGTAAAAGTTTAGGGAATTTCTTTTGAAATTCGTGAAGAGGTGCCTCGTACAGCTTCTATTGGACACAACTTCCTCTAATCATTTGCACCTCTCAGATATGATCGCTAACCCATTTGGTTGCCCCACAACCTCTCTCCACTTATGCAATACCAAATGCAAACACAGGAAGATACCATTGTTTCCATCGACACCTATACAAGTCAATAGAACTCATCTGTACCTGTGCTTCAAATGGCAGACACAATAATATTTGCTCTTTTTGGAGATGCCACTGGATTCATCTACTAATTATCACCGAAAGTGGCCTTTACCATGCTCTTTCACAATGGCCTTAATTGTTTCAGAGCAACAATTAATGAGCACTTTCTGAACTGTAGGGACGATAAAATGATTGTTTCCGCGTGCATTATTTAGATGACATTTCCAACTTCATATTTTATTCTAAAAAGTCATTTAAGAGTTGAAGAAAATTTCCTCTATTAGAAGATTTTTAAATCTCTTCACATGACCGTGAATAGCTAAACGGTGAAGTAAAAAAATCTCAAACAATCAAGTAGAGCAATCAAGCAAATACGATATTCGATTTTAACTTTTTTAGTTTGCTAAGGATTGAACTTAGGATGGATGATTATGGTTTAGTTGTAGCCTCAAACTTCCCCATACATACAAAGATCACAAAAGTACTCCCCACTGTATTTACTTCATCCTTGAATAAGTAATATATGAAACAATATGCAATCTTCGTTGTTATGTACTTGTATTTACCAAACCATTCGGGAATGAATCCTCTCTCTCTCTCGCTATAAAATAAGGTAGATTACCCACTTCTTAGTCTATAAATTTTATAATACCATGTGGACATTGTTATTCTTACTAGTGCAGAATAGACTTTACTCGTCGCCCAATACACGTCGGTTGTTATAACAGCCGACGTCTAGTAGGGAGAAGATAACATAGACGTCGGTCGTTACCATGGTCGACGTCTACGTGGTACTATAGATGTCGGCTATTGGAATACTGAGTTTATCCGACGTCTATAGGGTATTTTATCAGAAACATGTTGCTGAACTAAGAGGTTCTCCTGTCACTAGTATTTTTTTTTGTAATTTAGTTAACAAGTTCACTTGTATTACAAATCTACAATTTAATCCTTAATATAATCGCCTCAATTTTAGAATGAATGTCAATTGTTTATGTATGAATTAATTGCAAGTGTGTTGAATGATTATGTATGGTTGTATGTTTGTGTTTGTGCATGTGTGGTTGTATGTTTGTGTTTGTGCATGTATGCTTGTGTGTTTGTGCTTGTATGTACATGTGGATGAAAGTGTGAGTATTTGTGAACGAATTTGGTGCAGGTTGTATTTACACGAATACGATGACTAAATACAAGTTTGCAGGATGCTATTTTTTGTCCATGTTTAAGAATAGACGTCGGATGTCTGTATTAGCCGACGTTTATTCCTCTGAAGAAAGGAATAGACGTCGGCTGTATGTATCATCCGACGTCTATTATTTAGGACTATACGTCGTTTGTTATTTCACCGATGTCTATACCTAAAGAATAGACGCCGGTCCTACAAAACGGCCGACGTCTATTCGTTAAGTATAGACGTTGCCTGTTACATACAGTCGACGTCTATTCCTAATCGACTTCTATTCTTTAGGAATAGACGTCGGATTTTGCACGTCCGATGTCTATGTATAGACGACGTACACATAGACGTCGGATCTGGGAATGCTTATATCTGACGTATATACCCCCGTACATCCGACGTATATTCCATTTTCTGTAGTGGTGTCTAATGAAATTTGGACTAACTAAACCTTAGAGGAATGAACGAGACAATTATGGGGTGGGTAGAGCCTTACCCATATGCGTGTTTGTCTCACTTAAAAACAACAACAAGCTATTATGTACCTATTTATTAATGTTTCCACACATACCTATACTTGTCCTATTTACTTGACGGTTACCATGGTAAAATGATAAAAATGAGTGTTACGCTGACGTAGGTGACAAGTTATAATATACCATATATTATAACATTGTTGTATATGTGGACATTACAAAATAAATGGACCTTAATATGGGAGTTCTTATTTGGCTAGAAATGGATGTAATAGACGTAATGACGAAACTGATGTAACTATTGTAACGACATAACGGTTGTAATAGCTGTAACAACATAACAGTTGTAACAGTTGGACGTTGTAACTGTTAAACCTTATTGTAAATGTTACATATTTCCCTGCATTACGGAGAGAGCGAGAAGCTCAAAGAATACCAAGAAATTTGCTAGAAGGAAAATCAAATGAATTATCTGATACTCGTACTAGTGTGACTGAACTTGAAGTTTAGAAGATTATGAATTTGCAGAATTCAGCAAGTAAACTCCCCATCCGCGTACAACCCGAGAGGGATGGATTCATGGGGAAACAATTCATATCCAAATTCTTATACTTCATTTTCACCCCAATATCCTCCTCCCGAATACCCAGAATTCTACCAACACCCCACTTCAAATCATTGAACTCATTCTCAGCCCATCAACACCCAACCCCAAAATTTCCCAAGATCTGACTTGGACCTCCTCGTTGACCGCATACAAAATCTGACACTTCAAGTGAGTCAACTGACGCAACAATTAAGTGAGGAGAGTAACTTTTCGTGTCAACATGAGGATTCATCTTTTGATATCGAACCACCACCACATACACAAATTCAAAGCACAATCTTTCAAAGTCAAACTGCTAGTCAGTCTGAGGGACTTGGGGTTTCAATTCACGATCACTTGGTGGAGGATTCGATTCCAATTGAGAATACTATGGACCAACTTCTTTATGAGTCAGCACAGGATTGTGCCTTATCTTCTTGTCCCGTGGCCCTTGAGCCACATGATATTATTGTTGTACCTCCTAAGGACTCACCTCTGGTGGAGCAAGAGCTCCCTAGTCCTCTCAATTTCAAACAACCTGATGAGAGTTTGCCTCTCACTATTGTTCCTAATCATCTTGGAAATGATGGAACATCAAACAACTACATTGCTCATGAGGGTATTAGGATTTCCTTGGAGGATAGTTTGGGTATGAGACCCACTTCCTGTTCTCCTGGTGAGTTGGACATGCATAACGAGGTGCTTGACCTCGTTCCGACCCACCAGCCTGTTGGTTGGAGAGTTTGGATTGATGATCATAACTTCAGTTCCGCAACGGGAGAGATTCTTCTTCCGTTGCACCTTATTTCCCAAACTCTCGAGAGGTTCAAGCTCTTTCAGTTTGACCCTTTGAATGAGACGCCTTTGCGTCCAATTCATGAACCTCTCATTTCATCTGGTGCTCTTTGTGAAGGGGGCCCACGCATGTGTATTCTGGCCCCGCGTGGTGTCATGTTCCCTTTCCAAGTGCATTGACCCACTCTTGAGGTTCCCATTTGATGTCTTTTGACAAATGAAGATGGGAACTTATTTTTGTACATAGTTATATAAAAAAAACAAAAAAAAAGTACAATAAAAGACTCCTTCAGTGAGCATCGATTGTTGAGAGCCCCAACCCTTGTGTTTTTGGGCTCCATTTCTTTCACGTATTTGTATCCTTTCTTTAGCATCTCACAGGTTTTGAGGGAATTTGGGTTGTGTCCATCAACATAGCCATCCACTTCCCTTTGTACTTCACGTTGGTGAGATCTTTCCTGTTTCATTGCATAATTCCATGCAGTATCTTGCTCGCATTCATTGAGGACAATGCATGAAGTAGGTGTGTGTGTGGGGGGGGGTGTTTTACGTGTGTACATAGTCGAGTCTTTTCGTTCGATTTTGTTTTCTTTTGTTTGCATTGTTAGGGTCATGTTAGTGTGTTGCATTTAATATCGATATATCTGCTTGCCATGATCCTTGGGTGACTTGTCTTCTTTTGCTTGCCTAGTGCCTTAAAATTTTCACATTTCTTTCAAAATCTTCATGTGTTTGCGAAAGAAAATGTTTTGTGGGTTTTGCGTGTGTTTAGCATGTGCAAAACCGTTGAGAGGCAAAGTAAAAAGAAAGCTCCCAAAATTGTCTTGAACTTGATGCATTAGGATATCTAGTATCGTGGCTTTAGGATTTATCGAGTCGTTAGGATGCACCCCAGTTTTCCTTTGGGGGTGAGTAATCATAGGGTTTCAATGCTCAAACATTCAAAGAAGTTCACCCTAAACCTACTGAGTCAATAATTCGTGTTCGTTAACTTAAGGAAGTTTGTTGTAGTCAAGGACCCTTTAAATCTTGTTGTGAGACATTAAGTGTAGGGGTTTTGGTTCATGTGTAGATAAGAAATAAGTGAGTAGGTGTTCTCTCTTCTCGCACGGCTCCTATCACTCGGGAAAGTAGGTCTGAAGGGACTTTGTGCCTGGTGCTTTCGAGTCATTTGACTTGGGATGCGTCGACCGAACTCTCGTTACACGGGTGGTTGGGATTGCCCTATGTGGAGATTTGGGGAAAGGTGTACGTGATAGTGTAAGTCCTCATGGGCAATGATGCACGAAACCTGACCCTGGGAGAATGAAGCTCCAACTAATAAAAAGAAAAAAAAGAAAACAATGTGAAAAGAAACAAAAAGAAGATTTTTTTTTTTTGCAAATAAGAACCTTAATGGACCTTATGCTTTGTATCACTTGAGGATCTTGAGGTTGTCCATGTCTTTACACTTAATTCCTTATTTAACTTGCACGAATGGTTCATTAGGCTAGGTGTGGACTGATTACCTATATAGAGTCGGCCCGTAGGATTACCACGTCCATTGATCGACCAAATTTGTCCAACGAGTCGAGTGTCTAGATTGAATAATGCATCTTGTTCGGATTTTGTGGGTATATCCGCTGAAAACCCTCAGGAGACAACACTCCTCCTCCTTGGCAACAAGGAGGTTTAACGGCTTGTTGCACGTGCTAAGTGCAATCGTGATTCCTACGAAAGTGAGTTAGGATTTCTTGTTTTTCGTATGCTTTTTCTCTTTCTTTGTTTTGCTCGGGACTAGCAAAAACTTAGCTGTGGGGGTATTTGATTGACATCATTTCATGCTCATATTTGTATCTTATATCCATTATCTTACACCTAAGCAATGCTACGTGACGAGTTTTATGTTTAGTTTTCAGGAATAAAGAGGTTTGAAGAGAAGAGCCATGAAAGGACCCAAAAGCAGGAAAAAAGACTTAATTGTGAGACCTAGGGACTGAGAAGCAAGGGAGAAGGACCTGATCGTAAGACCAAAGGACCTAAGAGCAAAACAGGAAACTCCACACCATCATGGGGAGTATTTTGGCAATTCGATTCGGGTCGGAGCTCCAACAAACCAAGTAGATGCATCCAAGACCAACAAATCCATGATTTCCATAACCATGTAATGGGTCTCCACTCTTATCTTTGATATGCTAATGCTCTTGAATGAAGCTTAGCTTATGCTTTGATTAGTGGACCTATTTTATGGGGAATGATAAGGTTAGGATATGGATGAAGTTAATATTGGAATCACAATTTGTAGTGTATGTGCTCTTGGTGCCTTTACCTTAGCTAATGTCTTGTATGTTTTTATGATGTAGTCTTATCTTAATTCATGTGGAGGCATAGTAGGGTCTAGTCTTTATACTTGAGTTCATTTAGCTTCATTCCAATTATTGTCTTGTATGTTTTAATGATGTAGTCTTATCTTAATTCATGTAGAGGCAAAGTTGGATGTAGTTTTATGATTTCATGCACTACATATTGTGAGTAGCTTAATGAACACACACACACACTCTTTTATGTTCACATTATTTCTCTACCCCCTTTGGGGTTTAGTTTTATCGCTTCTTCTCCATTTCATTTCGCATTGTAGTATAGTTTAGTGTAACCAATCTTTCTCTCCTTCTTCTACCTCTCGCATTCGAACAAACCAATTGTCGACACACCTCCCAGTGGACGACCCGTATTTGCCACCGCTTCAACGCGGCCGTGCACTTGCGGTTAATATAAAACGATCAATCAAAAGGCATCCATAAAAGCCCACAAAAAATCCAGACCGGATCCAAACCCTGTAGACCACTGATTGGCGGTCCGGGTTGCTCCGGATCCGATGTGGTTTAGTTGGGTCTTGTATAATTGTGTGTTATGTCTATTTTTGGTATTGTATTAGTCTCATACCGGGGGATTGTCCCGGATTACCTTTTTTTATGGCTATAAATAGAACTCTTGCTCCTCTTTTGTATCCCATCTTTCTTTTGGTGGCCATCCTCTCTACTAGGAGTAAAAGCCTTGAAGCAAAAACCCTGGTGCAGAGAGGCTACTTGTAATTGAGTGAGTAATAATAGATGTTTTGTTAAGTTTTCTTAATATTGCCTCTTTTGAATTCTTGCATACTTAGTTAACTTGTTTGTTTTAGTCTTCTTATAATTAGTTTAAGCATGTTTCCTTTCTTTAGTATGAATGTTTGTTTAAATATGTGTGAGTAGTTCCATCCCCCTTTGGTGGTGGAGTAGATGTCTATACATGTTATGTAGATGGTATGAATGCTAAACATTATTATATGTGAGAAATGTCAGTATGCTTGTTTGAATTAATAAGAACTCTTACTTTATGGTTTCTATCATAGTGTTTAGGTACACACCATGCTTGTTTATGTTCTTAATAACAAACTTGCCATGCTCATTAATCACCTAGGTTAGTGCTTTGAATGATAGGTCTTGCCATTAGGTACTTCTTATGCATTAACAAGCACTAACTACACTTGAGCTTATTGTATGCATTCACCACACTTATGTAATGTGTACACACACTCCACCCCTTAGGGGTTTTCCATTCCTGATTTCTATCTTCTGTTATTAGTCGCTTAGTTTTAGTTCTTTTTGTGCTTTCATTTCCTTCCTTCTTGCTACTAGTTTAGTGTAGTTTAGTTTAATCAATCTTTCTCTCCTTTCTTTCCCACTCACCTTCAAACAAACCAAAGTCGACACACCTCCCTGTGGATCGACCCGTACTTGTCACCGCTTCAACGCGTTCGTGCACTTGCGGTTCATTAAAACGTTCAATCAATGCCAACAATCGACAATAGAAAAGTAAAAAAGCAAAGAGAAATGCGTGCAAGGTTTACAAATGATGCATAACCTAGATGACAATCAATCTAGTCTTTTGCTTTGGGTTTATAGGCCAAGTTGTCTTAAAGTGGGTTCATGCACATTTTATAGGTTATGATAATAGTCGGAAGAATGTACTGAGTGAGTAAAGACACAATAACATACTAAAGTAAAGTCGGAAGCGTGTACTAAAAATTCACAGTTAAATTAAGTACCTGATCTGTCAATAGGGGATGAAAATATACTACTGGCAGATTGAGTTAGGTTTCCGGCTGTGCGGTTTCTGGTCAATGCTCTCCTGGTGTTGTGTCTTCTCCCACCACCCTAAGCCCCTGCATATTGATCACACAGAAAGAAAAAAACAAAAAATGAAAGAAAATCCCACTGAAATATTTGGCACAAGAACCGAAACTTACTCCCGACAACGACACCAAAAACTTGTTTGGGATTTTAAGTTCAAAACTGCAAGTGCACGACCATGTTAAAGCGGTGGCAAGTGGGTTGTGTCTACGAGTAGTGAGTGTGGGTTGTCATTGACCATACTCGAGTGGGGGAAGAAAATGAAGGTTGGAGTATCTAAACTAACTAACAAATGCAACGCAAATCAACTAAAAACACGTAATATAACTAGTCCTGTAGGAGGTGGAGAATGCATGCAAATGTGTACATGTGGTGAATTTTGTGTGTACAATTAAGTGTGCATGACATGAATAATATGGAAATCTATCATAGCCACAGTTCTAAGTGTGTGTCTACATGGATTAAGATTTAACATCATCATTAAAACCTATAAAACACTAATCAAGATTAGGCGAATGAAAACCACCATATTACATGTCAATCTTATCTCTTTATCCACTCCAATTTTATCCTCACCTCATCATTCCCCATCAAGTAGGTTCACTAACAAAAGCATGTGCTAAGCATCCATTAAGACCATTAACACATCAAAGGTGAGTGAGAAACCCATCAAAATAGTTATGGAAATCATTTGAAGCTCCAAGATTAAGATTGAAACACACACAAATCTAACAACATTCACACTTCAGATCATTCTCCACCCCCAATAGGGATGGATTACTCATCAACCATCATGTTAATAAAGAAAACAACAAAGAAAAACACATGAATACATAGAGAAGACTAAATCTAACCAATACAAGAATGTAAGTAACAACAAACTTTTGGTTGATGAAAGGTGATTACAAATGGTGCTCTTCTCCTCTCCTCCACTACTCTGCTAAGCAAGAAAATAAATACCTAACTTAATGAGGAGAAGAAGGAAATGTTACAAGTGTATTTATAGAAGATTAGAATGTATGGATTAATTTGTGCGCAATTGAATGGCTGAAAATCAGTTCTAGATGCTCCGACCTACTTCAACTCGAATACCCGACATGCCGGAGAAATTTGGTCGTATCGTCCAAAATCAGTTTTGGGTCTAATCAGCCCTAAATTTCACCAGCAGATTTAGTTAACCAATGTAGCACGTGAGGTGTGCTTGGAGTCGTTGCTTCGAGCCCGTTTGTTCTTAATTATTGACTTACTCCTCAGTTTCATGAGATTATGGACTTTTGCGACCAACATATTTTCTTTACTATAAGTCCCTTCAAGTTTTCACCTACGTCCTTCCTGTCTTGGAATCCAATCCTTAAGCCTTACAAACATTCCCAGAAGGCTTCTAAATCAGTCCTTTTTCTTGCATTTAGGTCTTGTTTGCTTCATTTTTCTTCTTTATTACCTAAACCCAGAAATGTAAGAAACAAATATTGGGTAAAATAAATGATATATAACTTGAATGGATTGTATGATATGCTAATAATTAGTCGTCAACCAGTTCTCAGTAGAAGCTACCATACTCACCACTGGTAAGTGCCATGCTTTGTTGATGTAGGCATTATATGACTCAATGCAATTATTTGTGATCAAAGGACACTTGACATTTGTACCGAACTGGCTTAAGATGGTAATCTAGATATTAAAATTGGAGATGAGGTATATGTAGGATTTCATGCCCTATACTTGTCTATAATTTTAAAAAATTTAACAAGCATTTAGGATTGTTTTTCATATTTTCAATAATTTTAATGAACAAAATATATACTATACATTTTAATATATGTATCCTACATGAATATTAAATTGTATAGAAGAAAATCATACCCAAAAGGTTCTCTAAAACCTTTTCAAAGATCCAGAGTTGTGTTGTACTTGAATCGCCTCGGAATTCCTCCAAGTGTTCACGAAACTCTAAACAAGATTTAGAGAGAAAGGAACTCGTCAATCAATCTATAATTTATGGCTAGAATCTAGCTAATTACCCATTTTTGCTCCTGAGAATTTAATCTCCAAAACAATCAACTAATAATGGAATTTTCGGATGGATTTGGTGGAGAAATATGGAGAGGAGAATTTTGCGTTCACATATATTGACAATGAGGAGAGGAGGGTTCTATTTATAGGACTTCCTCAAAACCTATTCATGTGCAACCCACTTGCACATGATCTCTTGTTAATAGCTCCTCTAATTCAATCATATTTTGACACATAATCATCTCGTAACCTCCTCTGACTGAATTGGAACAATTCCACCGATGATCAAAGAATTCACTTATTAATTAAAGCAAAACAATGTAGAAATGATTGACCAAAATTTCCAATCGGTTGACCGATCGATAAAAAATCAACACTTTCGGTCGGACTATGCTTCTAGTCGGTCGACCGAATCCCTACCAAGAAAGCTCCTGATAATTTTGATCGAACCATGACCCGCACCGGTCAACCATTAAACAACAGAAGAAGTTCCTGTTATTTTTTGTACCCACACGTCCAACCGGTCGACCGTTTCCAAATTTAAAGTCACTATTAAATTCGATCAACCGATCCAAGCAAAACGTTCGACCGTTTTGCACTATTTTTGCCTTTATCAAATTTTGGATTAGTTTCCAACAAAATCTAATCTTTGGGGTTTTAGCAAATTTATATTTTATAATGTTTAGGATTACATTATACTATGTAACATATTATCATATATAATGTAAAAACATTATACCCCATAATATTTACATCTCATATAAATTTATTAATAATCCTAACCATGTCGTAATCACGGCATATTTGATTTTAATATTTTACCACATGCATCATAATACATCATATAAAATGTAAAATCAAATTCCTTGTTTTCCAGTTCTGTGGTGTGACCTATAGGAGGATCTAAGTTATATTGGCAATGATATAAAACATATTCACAAACTATAAGCGGTATCTAGCCACACATTATAGTTACCCAATTAACAAAGATGTTTTGCCCACTCGAACTAAACACGATCCATCTAGTGATGTTAATATCACTTGTGTCTATCCCTTGACCTTTGATAATGAGAATATTATACAAGTAGAATTGTGTCATCTTTGTAATTTATATTCGTTTCTTGATCTCTCAAGCTAATTATAAATATGTAACTATACACAAGCTACATTGTGCACATTATAATTTCACTTATCAAGGGACCCAACAATATCATCAGTCAAGTCAAGATGGGCAATAATAATCTTTTGACTTATCAACTTTTCCATCACAAGTTATGTAAAACTAATGTCTTTATCACTATACTCATTGATAACTTTTGATAATAATCAAATCATACACTCCTTATGTGAAAAGATATAAGTCTTAAATCTTAGCATTCAAAGACACAATAAAACATTAATCACACAAACACAATTCCATAATGTTTCATTTGTTTGGTCAATTCAATATATAAAAGAATTATTTTCTATTTCATATACTCATGTTGTTAAATATTTGTAGAGTTGCAATATTTCTCGTAACCAACATGACAATCTTAACTCGGTAATTAATGTTCCATGTTAATTACCATAATTGTGAATTACTTTCGATTTATCTAAGTAATTATCTTTTCGAGCACTACGATTAATGAGCAGGAGCCTCTTCCTTAATACTTCCAAAAGATGAATACATTAATCAAGGAACAAAATGTTCAATAAATTCAATTCATAATAAAAGACATTTAAAAGTAAAACTTTAGAACACATTCCTTTTAGTATATGGATTTAGGATTGATAATAATTCAAGGTTGGAAAAGAAGAGATTTAGATAATAGAAACTAAGCATCAATTTACTACAACCTTGGATCTATCAAGATTAAATAGTGTATTCTTATGAAATTATATCTTTGCTCTTAAGATTTCAGTGATAAAACACATATAGTTAAATTCACTAAAACAAAATAAACAAAATATTAACAATAATAAGAACAACTACACTTTGAAGCTCAGTTTTCTGAATCATTTCATTCTTATCAACCTGATCCGTCTACATCATCCCACGGAGGTTTAGTCACTCATTGCGTTGAGTGACATGGGGAGAATCAATGGAGAAAATAAGATTAAGAAAATGAAATACTACAAAGAAACCAATGATAAAAAATACGTTAACATCAAACTACTGATACTAGACCAAAAGAAACAACAATAAAAGAATTTATTACTTCAATAACTCTGGATTTTTTGTCATTACACTTCTGAAAATTAAAATAAACAAGAAAGATAGGGTTGTGGAGGAGTAGATACTCTCTTCTTTCCACCCCCATTTCATAGCCAATAGAAGTAGGGTTTTCTGTTCTCTCACTTCAGCAGTCTTCCAAGCCATTAAAGAGGTCATTAGCTTCATAATTTGGAAATATTTGAAATACAAACATTGTGCGTCTAGAAATCATCTTCGTAATGAGTCTTTGATTGCCTTATTTACATATCGAAGAGCATAGTTATGCACAAATTACTGATGATCTATCGATCTTCCGATTTCCAAATATAGTCTATCTTGACACATTTTTCACCCTAGTATCATCAAAATTTGGCAAGTCAAAAGAGTTACGAATATTTTCTCCCTTAAAGTGTCTTTCTAACTGATTGATTAAGTTATAATAACCGCAAGTGCACGACGTCATTGAAGACACGACAAGTACAGGTCGAGTTCACAGGGAGGTGTGTCAACTTTGGTTCTTCAGAAGTCAAGTGGAAAATAAGGGGAGAAGAAGTTTGATTATACTAAACTATGAATGAATTAACAATTAAACTAAACCCCCATGGAGTGGAGGTGTGTAGGTATGTGTGTGTGAGAGTGGGTCTTCATTTGAATTAGGCACAAGTGTACGTTGTGTGACATACAAGTAGAAGCTAGTGTAGAATCTAAGTATAGGATACACAACACTACATCGCAAACCATGAACGTGCATATCTCACATAAAGTTAAGGTTGATTTTAGATTGTCAAGCATGCAATAAGTACCTAGTGTGGCCATTAGAGCATCAATTAATCCTACATACATTAGGGGATCCATACATAACAAGTCATTTTCATCAAACCATTACAAGCAACAAGATAAATTCTAAAGCTAGCATGAGATAAGTACCTAGTATGGACATTATCTCATCTAATACAAGTTTAAGCATGCTACGAGTATAGATCTACATTAAGCACGTGAAATGACACAAATAAAAGAACACATCACTATCACATAATCTACATCACCTCTACCCCAAATGGGGTGGATCTACTCTCTATACATTAAGATACAAACTATATTAAGAAAGAAAGACATTAAAAGAAATTATACTAAGATTAAGAAAACAAACTAAGCTAAACATGCAAGCATTAACAAAGACAACATTAAAACAAAACTATGAAGAATTATTTTATTTACATGACTCACATTACAAGTAGCATTCTACTCCACTTGAGTTTTGCTCCAAGGCTTACTCTAAGTAGAGAGAATGACCACCAAGCAATGAGTAGATTACAAAGGAGGAAGAAGAGTTCTATTAATAGGCATAAAAAAAGAAAACAGTGGACAATCCCCTAATGTGGGACTAATGAAACATTCCCAAATTAAACATAAACACGTAACCCATATCCACGCGAAACCAACTCGGATTCTAAGAAAAAAGGTACCGCTAATTGGCGGTCTTGGGCTGCCAATTGGCGGTCACTTTTTCTCGGATCGGACCCATTTGCGGATATCTTCTTTAGTGCTTCAATTAGTCATGTGGAGTGCACTCGGATCGGTAAGTGGAGTCTGGGCCCAAATCTAATTGTCAAATACTCCTCACGATGGTGCGGAGTTTCTCGATTTGCTATTTGGTCTCTTCGGCCTTATGTTCATGTAATTCCCTCTTGCAGATGGGTCATCGTGTATGACCGAGAGGTCCGTTTTGCTTCATTTAAGTCATTTCTTCTTACGTTTCAGTCCTTTTTCTCTTCCCTTCTCTTCTTTATTACCTAATATCTGAAATATAACAAACACTCGGGTAGCACAATGTGTGGGTAAAATTAAGGATATATAACATGAATATGATGCGTGATATGCTACTAATCACTACGGATTTGGAATTATCAAATTTTGTATTTTGATGTGAATTTTATGGATAAAACAACTGACATGTGCTGGCAGTCTAAACTTTCCATATCCAAACTTTCCGATTTTATATTGTTTGCATAATTTGAATTTTCGCTTATGAGTATTTTCCAAAAATTTGCAGCACAATAGAGATAATAAACATGTGGAGTGGATTTTTTGTATCATGCCCTTCAACTTTCACGTTGTATATCATGTTTTGAATTTAAGTTCTTCCACTTTTCAATATGTTAAGCAATTATCTCTATTTTCTTTTAACCTACAAAATGAAAACAAAACACTCGTCGTACCATTATGCATATGCAGATACAAAAAGTAAGATATAATGAATATAAAAATAATAAATTATGATACTTATCGGCTACCATACTCATCATTGGTAAGTGTTTTGCTACATTGACGAAGACATTATATGACTCACTTCAGTTGTTGGTGACAAAATAAACACTTATTTGTACTGGCTTCTTGTTCACACTTTACCCTTATACTTTTTGTATCCAATCGTATGCTTGTTGGCTGACTTCCTCCATCTCAGATGTAAACCTGTCGTAGTCTTCCACTAAGATGCCTGTCAAAGAAGTTATTGTAGGTAAAAGTTTAGGGAATTTCTTTTGAAATTCGTGTAGAGGTGCCTCGTACAGCTTCTATTGGACACAACTTCCTCTAATCATTTGCACCTCTCAGATATGATCGCTAACCCATTTGGTTGCCCCACAACCTCTCTCCACTTATGCAATACCAAATGCAAACACAGGAAGATACCATTGTTTCCATCGACACCTATACAAGTCAATAGAACTCATCTGTACCTGTGCTTCAAATGGCAGACACAATAATATTTGCTCTTTTTGGAGATGCCACTGGATTCATCTACTAATTATCACCGAAAGTGGCCTTTACCATGCTCTTTCACAATGGCCTTAATTGTTTCAGAGCAACAATTAATGAGCACTTTCTGAACTGTAGGGACGATAAAATGATTGTTTCCGCGTGCATTATTTAGATGACATTTCCAACTTCATATTTTATTCTAAAAAGTCATTTAAGAGTTGAAGAAAATTTCCTCTATTAGAAGATTTTTAAATCTCTTCACATGACCGTGAATAGCTAAACGGTGAAGTAAAAAAATCTCAAACAATCAAGTAGAGCAATCAAGCAAATACGATATTCGATTTTAACTTTTTTAGTTTGCTAAGGATTGAACTTAGGATGGATGATTATGGTTTAGTTGTAGCCTCAAACTTCCCCATACATACAAAGATCACAAAAGTACTCCCCACTGTATTTACTTCATCCTTGAATAAGTAATATATGAAACAATATGCAATCTTCGTTGTTATGTACTTGTATTTACCAAACCATTCGGGAATGAATCCTCTCTCTCTCTCGCTATAAAATAAGGTAGATTACCCACTTCTTAGTCTATAAATTTTATAATACCATGTGGACATTGTTATTCTTACTAGTGCAGAATAGACTTTACTCGTCGCCCAATACACGTCGGTTGTTATAACAGCCGACGTCTAGTAGGGAGAAGATAACATAGACGTCGGTCGTTACCATGGTCGACGTCTACGTGGTACTATAGATGTCGGCTATTGGAATACTGAGTTTATCCGACGTCTATAGGGTATTTTATCAGAAACATGTTGCTGAACTAAGAGGTTCTCCTGTCACTAGTATTTTTTTTTGTAATTTAGTTAACAAGTTCACTTGTATTACAAATCTACAATTTAATCCTTAATATAATCGCCTCAATTTTAGAATGAATGTCAATTGTTTATGTATGAATTAATTGCAAGTGTGTTGAATGATTGTGTATGGTTGTATGTTTGTGTTTGTGCATGTATGGTTGTATGTTTGTGTTTGTGCATGTATGCTTGTGTGTTTGTACTTGTATGTACATGTGGATGAAAGTGTGAGTATTTGTGAACGAATTTGGTGCAGGTTGTATGTACACGAATACGATGACTAAATACAAGTTTGCAGGATGCTATTTTTTTGTCCATGTTTAAGAATAGACGTCGGATGTCTGTATTAGCCGACGTTTATTCCTCTGAAGAAAGGAATAGACGTCGGCTGTATGTATCATCCGACGTCTATTATTTAGGACTATACGTCGTTTGTTATTTCACCGATGTCTATACCTAAAGAATAGACGTCGGTCCTACAAAACGGCCGACGTCTATTCGTTAAGTATAGACGTTGCCTGTTACATACAGTCGACGTCTATTCCTAATTGACTTCTATTCTTTAGGAATAGACGTCGGATTTTGCACGTCCGATGTCTATGTATAGACGACGTACACATAGACGTCGGATCTGGGAATGCTTATATCTGACGTATATACCCCCGTACATCCGACGTATATTCCATTTTCTGTAGTGGTGTCTAATGAAATTTGGACTAACTAAACCTTAGAGGAATGAACGAGACAATTATGGGGTGGGTAGAGCCTTACCCATATGCGTGTTTGTCTCACTTAAAAACAACAACAAGCTAATATGTACCTATTTATTAATGTTTCCACACATATCTATACTTGTCCTATTTACTTGACAGTTACCATGGTAAAATGATAAAAATGAGTGTTACGCTGACGTAGGTGACAAGTTATAATATACCATATATTATAACATTGTTGTATATGTGGACATTACAAAATAAATGGACCTTAATATGGGAGTTCTTATTTGGCTAGAAATGGATGTAATAGACGTAATGACGAAACTGATGTAACTATTGTAACGACATAACGGTTGTAATAGCTGTAACAACATAACAGTTGTAACAGTTGGACGTTGTAACTGTTAAACCTTATTGTAAATGTTACATATTTCCCTGCATTACGGAGAGAGCGAGAAGCTCAAAGAATACCAAGAAATTTGCTAGAAGGAAAATCAAATGAATTATCTGATACTCGTACTAGTGTGACTGAACTTGAAGTTTAGAAGATTATGAATTTGCAGAATTCAGCAAGTAAACTCCACATGGGACAAAATATGTGAGAGCCTCAACGCATGAAGCGTGGACGACCCACAGAGTCTAATGACATTAATCTGTGGAAAAGAAGAAATCAGACATTCATTGCGCCTCCCGAAGAGGTTAATCCTGAAGAAAGCAAACCCAGTGATGCGAGTGCAACTTCTCGACACCAAAATCCTGTAAATATGGAACGAGCAAATACTCTTGTCTTGAGAAACGACAAGGATCTAGTTGATGTTGACCTAGAAGTCGCAATCAACTATGCTGATATGGGAGAAAAATATAATAGTATTACAACTGTCATCGACAAATCATTTACCTTCTCAGTAGCTCTTGTTGTCTCTATAGATAACATGGATCCTGAACCTAAGACCATTCACGAATGCCAGAAGCATTCTGATTGGAACGAATGGAAGGAGGCAGTAAAGGGTGAACTAAAATCTCTTAACAAACGTAGTGTTTTTGGACCTATAGTCCAAATACCTAAAGATGTGATCCCTGTAGGATACAAATGGGTGTTTGTAAACGCAATGAGCTTAATGAAGTGGTACATTATAAAGCGAGATTAGTTGACAAGGATTTTCGCAAGGACCTGACATCGATTATGATGCTACTTATTCTCCCGTAATGGATAGTATTACGTTCAATTACTTAATTGGTATAGTAGTAAATATGAATCTAGATATGCATTTGATGGATGTCATGACTGATATTTGTATGGGTCACTTGACACTAATATCTATATGAAAGTCCTTGAAGGATTTCCAATTCCCAAATAGGAGAGAATGAAAATGGCAACACATTTAGTGTTAAACTTCAAAGATCAATGCAATATGCTCTTAAGCAATCTGGTAGTATGTGGTACAACCAATTGAGTGAATACCTCTTGAAGCAAGGGTGTGTGAACAATAATGTTTTTCCTTGTGTGTTCATTAGCAAGTTGTTGAATGGCTTAGTGATTATATATATTTATCTTGATGACCTGAATATAATCGGAAGAAAAGGAGCTTAAAGAAGCTCTTTCCTGCCTGAAGAAGGAATTTCAAATTATAGACTTAGGACAAACCAAGTATTGTCTCGACCTACAATGGATTTTGAGGAAATTTTATACGAATAAATCCCATCCGCTTAATACACCAATGATGGTCCATTCGCTAGAAGTGGTGAGCTAAAGAGATTGACGAGGAAGTATTAGGACCTAAAGTCCAATACCTTAGTTTCATAAGAGCACTATTATATCTTGCAAACTGCACCAGGCCTTTTGCATTTGGAGTAAATGTTCTAGCTACACATAGTACTTATCCAACCCGAAGACATTGAATGATGTTAAGCATATTCTTCATTACCTTGAAGGATCTATTGATCTTGGTCTATTTTACCCTCGAGGTAAAGATTTCACATTAGTGGGATACTCTGATGCTGGCTATATGTCTGATCCATATAATGCCAAGTTGTAGACTGGTTACGAGTTCCTCTTTGCAGGTCTGTAAAGCAAACTTTAGTTGCTACCTCCTCAAATCACTCTGAGATTATTGCATTATATGAGACCGCTCGAGAATGTGTGTCGTTAAGGTCTGTGAAACAACACATTCGTGTTTCGTGTGGTTTAACCTCAATTAGTGATACTCTCACTACATTATTTAAGGACAATGCATCTTGCATTGCAAATATGAATGATGGATATATTAAAAGTGACATGACAAAACATATTTCTTCTAAGTTCCTTTATCCACATGAACTCCAAGAGAAAGGAGAAATAAATATCCATCAAGTTAGCTCGAGTGACAATCTTTCATATTTTTTCACTAAATGTCTATTGACTTCCACATTTGAGAACCTTGTATAAAAATTGGTATGGGTAGACTTGATCAACTACATTCATCAGGGGAAGTGAAGTAGTTAGCTTCCCGAATGGATGATTATCCTATAAGGATAAAACTAAAAAAGATTATCATTCTACTCTTTTTCTCTTTGTCAATTTTTTTTTATCTCACTGGATTTTTTTTGGTCAAAGTTTTTTAACGAGACAACTTGTGCAATGCTTGATAGCGTTTGTCATGTACTGTCTTTTCCTTAGCCGGTTTTGCCATTAGGTTTTCTAGCAAGATTTTCAACGAGACATGGACATATATAGCGCAGTAATATCCAAGAGGGAGTTGTAAATGTTAACATTACTAAATAAATGAACCTTAATATTGGGAGTTTTTATTTGGCTATAAATGGATGTAACAAACATAACGACGAAACTGATGTGACTGTTGTAACGATAACAATTGTAACAACAGAACAGTTGTAACATTCGAACACTGTAACTGTTAAACCTTATTGTAACCGTTATATTTTTGCCTATACAAGGAGAAGATTGTGTATGGTATTGTATCAAGTGAAAATAAGAATCTCTAGTATATTTTTCTCCCTACATACTTGTTCATATTGTAATTGTGGTTTGGTTGAGTTGATTCCAAAGATCACCATTCATTTTACAATAAACATAACTTAATTATAAACATTATAACTTAACTTAATCATAAACATTATAACTTAGTTTAATTATAAACACTTATATTATTATATTAACAAAATATAAGCAAATAAACAGTTAAACGGGGTAAATCGAGAAAACTCTTTATCAACTTGTAAATCAATATAAGAACCTATGTTATTATGTAAGGTTGCCTCACAATACAATCGTAGAAAATCAAAGCAATATTTTCCATCTCCATACTCATTTCCAAACCATGCCTTATAGGAAAGGAGTTCAGCGCCATATGACAAACTTTGTATAACGATCAGGTGTGCAATGTGGCCTGCAAAATACTCACCACCAATTTCCAGGAGGCTCAAGACGACTTAGTCATTGCACCTAACAGTAGGAATGAGTTCTCTCAAATGTCTTAATTCTTATAAAATAATAGAATAAAGAACAAAGAAGACGAAGATTTGGGGGAGAATAATTGTTGTATTTCATCATCTCCAAAGTATTACAATAGTCTCCTGTTTATAGGCTAAAGGAAGGAAAATGAAGGGTGTATGTTACAAGAGTTACAAATAAGAAGATGAGAGGTTGATGGGGGTTATGGGAGGAGAAGGTGAAACATCCATTATATAATATTTCACAACACTCCCCCTTGGATCTTCACCTATATGCATTTCAGTCTGCCTTGTTAAAAACCTTACTAAGAAAAACTCATTGGGATAAAAACCTAGTGAAGGTAAAAAGAGTGCAGAACGTAAAATCCCCCCCTCATTTCAACATACATTTTTCAAACATTGAACACAAATCTTGAAAACAAGTTGTTCAAAATATCTAGTAGGCAACGACTTGGTGAATAGATCTGCAAAGTTGTCACTTGATCGGTCTACCTCATTAAAAACCTTGCCAAGTAAAACCATGTAGGACAAAAACCTGGTGAAGGAAAAAAAGTACAACGTATAATTCTCCGCCTCAATTCAACATACATTTATAACACTCCCTTAGACAATATGCGTTATGTTTATGTCTCGTTAAAAACCTTGCTACAAAATGCTGTGGGAAAAGGTAGCTAAGGAAAAGAATGCATAACATACGCTAACAAAATTGCAGAAGTTGCCTCATTATAAACCTTTAACCAATAAAATCTTTTAGGACAAAAATTGGAAGATAGGAAAAAAAAGAGTGCAACTATAAGCCTTCCGGGCTTTATCCTTCAGGGATATCCGTCCTTCAGGGACGATAAATACAAATCCGCTCACCCTTATTCATATTTTACCAAACTTACGAATATATTTACAAAGTTCTTAAACCCAAAAGTGCAGGGGGATTCAATAAACAATTACAACATAGTTTAACGGATTTAATGGATATTTACTATATTTCACTTAGATAATAAGATTGTGAAATATGTTTGTGCAATTTTTATCAAATGATATACTGGGAGTAACACAAACTGTGGTAACTTTTGCAAAATATGAATATGTTACTTCAAAAGATATTACTTATGAACATTTTAAAGATGTCTCATATTTATATTGACGTCACAACGATATGAGAATGTAAGAATCAATAATTGATTCACCAACTTGCACAAAGTTGTAATAACTCCACATAATGACACTAAATAGTTTGTGATAATAATTGATGTGGATCAGACATGTAGGAAACATCACTAATGTAATTTTTTATCGCATGACTAGAAATTCGTAGATCCTTGAACATTATCTAAATATTTTCAAAGGAACATTAGCCTTAGATAAAACATTCACTTGAACCTTATTAGGTTTCAAGTTATAATAAATATTTAATGACATTCTGATAAGGAACTTCAGGTCCTATTACAATTGGATCTTTGTCGATATACAATAGATACCCTTTGTTAATGTGCTTTCAAGGTGAGCATTTAGTAGAATATTTTTCTTCAATATTATTTTTCTATAATTGAATCATCATACCAATTCTCTTCTGGAGAATATTCGAACTTCAGGTCGAAAAACAATTGGTTTTGTCTAGTCATTTATTTCAAAAATTCGTCCTTTAAATATTTCACAAGTTTTCAAAAACACTGTTGGAGATCCTATGACATCAAGTCATAAGCATGTAATAGATATAATAAATAATAGTAAATTTTGTTATTGGGTGAAATATATTGATGACTAAGATCAACTTTGTATCATTCTTCGGAATGACTTCGATTGAAGAGGTTATATGCACACTATTACTTGTTTCTTCATATAGTGATCTTTTCAAAATTTGTGTAGTGCATCTTTTGATTCTTGTCATTATATAATATAATTTGTCATATTTGTCCTTTAGGGACTCTCATATAAGTACCAATATTAAGTGACTTATAAAATTTTAAAGTCACAACATATCTTATATGCATATCATACTAATCATGTAATAGAACATATTATCAATATTACGAGAGAATGAGTAACATCACGATGGATGTTAGGTCCTGCGAATACTCTTATATTATTTCTTGCTTTATAATGTATCACATTGTTATTGTGATTTCTAATCGTATCCTTCAGGGATGTAGTTTCAGAAATCAGGACTACAGGTTCAAATCATATATTTTTTCAGCGAGTTTATTATATATTGTTCGCTTCTTTTATTTATATCAAATATGAATGTTTCTAGCATTCTTATAATATCCTAGGTTTTGGATCCAATTTTTCTCTTGAGATAGCATGCTATTAAGAAGGCGAATGAATTGTCGAAAATATTTTTAATAATTATTTAATATATGTCGTATCAACATATATAGTTGATTGCAAGTTTTATGTCAATAATAAGCAAATCGTCATTGTTTCCCAAAACTTTAGGATTTGACGATTCTGTATCCCCGAAATTTCTTTTGTTTAGCAGTTGTATTGATTTTACCAGGTTTATATTCTTCAGGAATAACATGTTAAGGAGGTGCAATGAGTGACTAACTTTTATTTCATTTCCACAAATAATATATTTTCTGGTCCACGCTTCTCGAATGGGATCCACTCAAATATATTTTATCATGTGGAGATCTCTAGTACTTTATGTTATGTATATTATGTCAGGTAATACACAAGTTAGTCACTCTTTTGTGATCAATAAACATGTATGACAATTACTTGCTAGGTATTACAATTTAATGGTTTTATAAACTTCAGGTTCAATCATACTTGTATGTATATTCTCTTATGAACTTCATGTTCAATATAGTGCATTTTCTTGGCATTCTTTAAGCTTCTGACTTTCTCCTCCTAAAGCCAAAAAAAGTGCCTCTATGAATATTGTTGTTGGACTGAACAATAAAGTACATCGCTCTTCAGGTGCTTCAATTTTTTTAATATTATCAGGAATATGAATCATGTTGAAATGTCCAAGTCAATTTGAGTCCATAAAATTGTGGAGGTGGTAATGTAAAAGAAATCGCAGATGAGAAACATTTCTTTTATTATTGTACAAGTAAAGTAAACGAGTATTTATAATATGATATTGGTCTAATATAAAAAATATCGGCAAATATGCATGTTGATAAACTGTGTATAAATTATATCAAACATATAAATATAAGCAATAAGAAGTATTCAATAATTTTACCATTTTTGAGATCCCAAGGTGATCTATATTTGAGAGACTCTAGCAACAGAGGGACTCTCATATATTGTGCAAATCGGTCAACAAACTTGACCTCATTTTTGGTCGACTGATAGAAGTCAACAAAGTCATTTAAAGTTTCACAAAAAACAATACCAATGCTGACCTCCATAATAAATATAATTGATTATTTTATTTGGGCACTTCTGGGCCTATTTTGTTTAATTGACCTTTGAGAGTCATTTTTTTAAAAATTGCTTCTTATTTGCACAATCCCTTACTCACTAGTTATGCTCTTATTTACATGGTGCTTTGTAGTGTGTGCTTCAGGCACACCAATAAATATACGAGGAAAAATGACCTTCAAGCACATGTAATGCGTAATCCAAAAATTGTGGTTTTTGACTCTGTATTACTATTGGAGTATCGGGTCATTAATTTGTAAAGTGATCATCAAAAATATTTCTTTTTTACTACTAAACTCTATTTATCTATGGTCTGGCCATAGGGTTTGATTTATAGATCGACATGTATTTTACTCAATTAGCTATTTGCACGTCATTTTAATGGTCATATGAATTCTTCAGGGATTATCATAAAATTTCATAACCCACTTTAAATGAATAATATATAAATCTTTGTATAGTAGCATTGAATGAATATTAAGATATTCACCTTCTAGGCCAATGCTTATCATTTTCAATAACAATGATCACTTGTAACATGGTAATTCAAATTCCAATACTATAATGTAGCACATTGTATTATATATATATACATCTATCAAAATAGATATTATGTGCTCACGAGATGAATGCTCGTAATAGTTGTGAATGATCATGTGACGCATCAAAATTAATAAGTAATAATCACATGCTTGAACCACTTTACAAATACTCTTTTAATCAACATGACAGAATTCATATAACTTATACTAAACAAGTGAATCAATACAAAGTTGCATGAGATATATATCATTTAATTTTAGAAGCACTACTCAATATGTAACTATTTCTTTTCATGCTTCCTTGGATCGAGAAATCATGAAATTTTGATCAATAACTCAATGTTTTGTCCAACCACATATGTTTTAAATTCATAATACTTTTAAATTCATTTTAACAAATAGGGTAGCAAAAGAAAATCACAACCTCCACTTTATTTTGATTTGATGCGTCTTTCTCTAGTCATTGATATTTTAAAAGGAAATAGATTGGCTTCAACATCCATAATCCATGATAAGTCATTCTTATCCCTGACTTCAAGTATAGAGTTAAAAGTCATATCGTGCAAGCATTAAAACATAATTGGTACATGCAACTTATTACCATATACATGTATTGCTTATCGGTGCATACTAAAACATCTCAAAAGGAATATATTATAATGTACTTGAACCATATGATAAACAAAAGTGCATATTAACAATTCCAAAAGCAACATATATTGATTCTATATATGTAGTCTCATCTATTATATATATCAAGGTAGGATATATTACAAATAATGCTAAAAATCAATATTTCAATTTGTATAATGAATATCAAGCAAGTGAATCTATAAAATACCATGTGAGATAGAAATCATTTCCTCCTTCCTTTTTTAGCAGATTATAAAATGCCACATGATATTAAATTCCAAACGAAGGTTTGCACTTCTATTTCAACAAATCAATACAGAATGAAATAATCGTGGAAGGATATTCAACATTCACGTGTCTAACACTATAATCATGAATCTATAGTGCAAGGATTTCAAGACAGATGGATGACATGAAATCAATACATGTATGAGCAGTTATAAGACTAAACTACGGATTGGTGGTATAAATACATAGTTGGTAGCCAGTGCAAAATTCTTTCAACATGGATAATGAGATCGTAAAATAACGCATACAAGATCTAAAAGAAATTTGTACATTCATGATTGATATCAAGGTCTAAAGCTACTGCGGTAAGAAAACAAATCAAATAACATCGGGATAAAAACTTGATTTCGATTGCCATAACCAGTCATCAAAACAACCACTCATAACCTATGTGTATTACAAACATTTTTCTCGATCATATTATTGACATTTTATTTTATGATATTAAATATTTTTTCTTCTTCAAATCAACAGAAATGGTTTGAAGGATGCATGATACATACACCATATTAAATTGCATACCTCTGTTTCGCGCTCCACTAAGTCGATCCGCAAATCAACCGATCTACCAAGTCGATCCACGAGTTGAGAAGATTTTCCCATGACCATCATCTTCAATTGGTTAGGCTAGAGACGTGATTGTGCTGATAACGTGTTATGAAATAATAGAATAAAAAACAAAGAAGATGAAGATTTGGGGAAGAATAATTGTTGTATTTCATTATCACCAAAGTATTGCAATAGTCTCATGTTTATAGGCTAAAGGAAGGAAATGAAATGATGTATGTTACAAGAGTTACAAATAAGAAGATGAGAGGTTGATGGGGGTTGTGGGAGGAGAAGGTGAAACATCCATTATATAATATTTTACAACATTAATTACAAATATCCTAATATTTGAATTTTTAATGGCGTGAACTAGCCAACCATAACATTCTTTACCACATAGGGTATGACCACTTAATTATTATTCGTCTTCAACTTTTAGTTGTATCCACAACAAACCGCAAATTTACATAAAGCATTGAAAACTCATGAAGTCATTATTCTCTATATACTTGCAAATTTCAAATATTACACGACACTGACTACTTACTACTAGGACCACAATGGTTATCAATATTGATTGCTTTATCACTTACTACTATTTTCAAACTAGTTAATGAATGCTGAGGACCCAAGTCAAACTTTTAATGAACAGGATCGTTAGATAAGGCACATTAACATAACATTTGAAACGCATACACACCAAGATTTTTTTTGGAGCATACAAGATTAGATAAGCTTGTCTTTGTCCATTATAGTCTTCAATTAAGGTACATTTTTATTTTCAAAACAATAGTACGTGATTTTCTTTTGCAGCAACCTAATAATGTCTTCCTTTGAGTTGTAGAGGAAAAAAGGCTGAGAAAAATTTAGATCCAATATCCTTTGAAGTAATGAATTTATTTGCAATTGTAATTGGTTGCTAAAGCATTGATCATTAATCACGATTTATCGATTTGTTTGTCTAATATTTTTCTACGGCGAATTTTTGAAATAGATTTTTTTTTAAATTTAGCACAATAGGTCTCCTTCCAAAATATTTCTGAAACTAGTCATGCCTCCACCATATGATGATGATTGACATCATTTCATGCTCATATTTGCATCTTATATCCATTATCTTTCACCAAAATAATGTTATGTAACGAGTTTTATGTTTAGTTTTCAGGAATAAATAAGTTTGAAGAGATGAAGCAGAAAAGGACCCAAAAGCTGGGAAAAAGGACTGAATCGTGAGATCTAGCGACTGGGATGCAAGGGAGAAGGACCTGAACATAAGACCGAAGGACCTAAGAGCAAAACAGAATACTCCACACCATCATGGGGAGTATTTTAGCAATTCGATTCGGGTCAGAGCTCCAACAAGTCAAGTAACCGCATCAAAGACAAACAATACCAGCAAGAAAAGTCCACAACAAATTCCAACCCGATCCAAAGTTTATGGACCGCTAATTGGCGGTCAAGATCACTCTAGATCCACCCCAATTTCTCCAGCACATGTATTAGAGAATGTTTAGGCTATTTTTGGTATATGTTTAGTCCCACATTGGGGAATTGTCCCGGAGTACATTTTTCTATAGCTATAAATAGAACTCTTCACCTTCTAATGTAATCACTTCATATTTTAAGTGACTATTCTTCCTACTAGAAGTGAGGCCTTGAAGCACACACTAAAGTAGGAGGATGCTACTTGAAATGTGAGTCACTTTAATAAAAGTTTCTTTATTATGTTGTTTGTTTTATGTTTCTTGTTTTACTTTGTTTAATTTCATTTCATTAGTTTTAGTAGCTTAGTTAATATGCTTTCCTTGCTTAGTGTAATAGTTAGTTTAACGTTTAGTGAGTAGTTCCATCCCCTTTGGGGGGTGGAGTAGAAGTTCATACATGCAAATGGGAATGGAATGAATGATTTATTTACAATGTGTTGAGAAAACATGAATGTATGCTTGCTTGTTTAGGATAGAATTTATAACTTGATGAGTTTTGCCAAAATGATTAGACACCTCTCATGCTTGTTTAGGTTCTAAAATAAACAACTTGTATATGTAAATGTTAATCAACTAGGATGGTGAATGGATTGATAGGTTTTGCCATAACATTTAGACACTTCCTATGCATGATAATGCCACCTTTATTTGTGCTTAAAGAATGTGTTCAACACCCACCTCTTTGCATGTGCGCACCCACTCCACCCCTTAGGGGTTTTCCATTTCTGAATTCCAGCACTCTTATTTCGTTCTTAGTTAGGTTTTAGTTAATCGTTTGTTGCTTTCTTTCGCATTTTATACTTCGTAGTGTAGTGTAGCGTAACGTAGCATAATCCACTCTCTTCTCCATTTTTCGCCACTTGATTTCATGCAAACGAGAGGCTTCTCACCTCCCTGAGGATGACCCGTATTTGTCACCGCTTCAACGCGGTCGTGTACTTGCGGTTTAAATTAAAACGTTCAACAAGTTTTTGGCGCCGTTGCCGGGGAGGTGTCATTCTAGACTCTTGTTTGGACGATTCGAGTGGATTTAATTTGTGTTTTGTAGTTTGTCTTTGTTTCAGGAGACTCGGAGTCGCCAGAAGGAACACCTGGAGAAATTTTGAGGCGAGCTGGGCACTGTAGACCACCAATCAGCGGCCTGAGACCGCCAATTGGCGGTCTGGTAACGTCTGTTTGCTCTCTCATTTCTTTGTCTGTTTGCATAATTGATGTAGTGATCTGGGACTTGATTTGGCATGTTTTAATTTATAGTTTGTTCCCAGATCAATAATCAAACCTCCTTTAAGCAACTTGGACCCTAAAACCCAAAGCAAAAGATTAGACATTCTTTTTGTTTAGGTCGTGCATCATGTATGTGACTTAGGCATATAGATTGTCTTTCATTTTAGCTTTATTTTCAGTTGTTGAGTGTTGGCGTGAGGTACGCACCTTCTACTCTCATTCATGCATTTCGTATGAGCATGCATTAGTTAGTAGGAAGTGCATTGAAACAAGTGTGAGTTGAGCGTTTGTTTGGAGAGTTGATTGCTAGATTAGGACTCCAAAACGCTACTAAGGAGGGGCTGTCCCATAAAAGATAAGGTGGGGGATTTCATCACCCTTTCCTTCGCCCCAAAAACCACACTAATCAATAGACTAATTTTAAAATCAAGTAGACATTGGCCCTAAGGATTTCAGGCGCATTAGGAGAGTGATCCGGTCCCGACCGTCATGACCTGATCGGCGTTGCCCACTTTGTCGATAGTAGGAGAGACGAGATCTCTGGATCTTGGCTCACTTGCTGGGCTTTGTGGTCATCGTTGTAGGGAGGTGAGGCGTGTCGAGGCCGTGTGACCTCGCAGTTAGGCGTCGTCTAGCTGTAAGGACCTATAGCGACCCTAGGATTGCTTGAGCCTTGTTTGATTGTGTGCTTCTACCTGTACCCATCCGTCGTAGCATAAGGACTTCTTCCCTTCTCTCCTGAGTCATTCTTTCTCTCTTGTGTTCCCCCGTCTTCTCCTCTACACACATTCTTTGTTAAAAAAAAGTTTTGGTTTGTGTGTGTGCACCTTTGTGCATGTTTTCGTGGACACGAGACGAGAGGGGTCGTTTGACGAGGAGCGTTGTCAATCTGGCTTCGGTAATCGATTTCTCGATGCCTTCCTCCTCTCGTGTCGCACACAGTCTGGGTTCAATGGATGCTAATTTCCGTGAGGAGGAGCAGTTGTTGGACCCACCTGTTCCACCTGTGCTTCCAGTTGTCGCTCCCATACCTCTACGTGATCCATGCTACCCGAGCCGTACTGCTCTGCCCTCATGCATCGTATTGCCAGAGGCAAATGGGAACCATTTTGAGGTTAAGCCTCAGTTTATTTCCATGCTCCCTCACTTCACTGGGAAAGGTGACCCCTATATCTTTCTCATGGAATTCGAGGAGGTCTGTGCTATGTTCAAGCTGCAACAACTTAGGACAGACTCCATCCATCTTAGGCTTGTCCCCTTTGCGCTGAAGGATGACGCCAAGAAGTGGTTGTACAGCAACCAGGCGAATGCCTTTAGGATTTGGGATGAGTTTCAATCTGCATTCCTCAAGAAATACTTTCAACTTGAGACCGAGACATTTCATGCATATCTAGAGAGGTTCAAGGAGCTACTATCCGTATGCCCTCACCATGGCATTGAGTTGTGGTGTCTTTGTCAGATTGTTTACGAGGGTCTTCACATCCCGTCCTGAATGCTCCTTGAGTCCATGTGTCAAGGAGAGTTCTTGGGAAAGGATGAAAGGGAGGCATGGGCTTTCCTAGAAGACCTTACTGAGAAAACAATGTGTTGAACGTTTTATTTAAACCGCAAGTGCACGGCCGCAATGAAGCGATGGCAAGTACGGGTCGTCCTCAGGGAGGTGAGCAGCCTCTTGTTTATCAGAAATCAAGTGGCAAAATAGGGAAGAGAAAGATTGATTACGCTAACCTACACTACACTACGCTAAGAAGTACGAAATGTGAAAGAAGCAAACAAGCGATGAAATAAGAACTAAGCTAAGAACAAAACAAGAATGCTGGAATTTCAGGAATGGAAAACCCCTAAGGGGTGGAGTGAGTGCACACAAGCAAAGAGGTGGGTGTAGAATACATTCTTTAAGCACATGAAGGTGGTGTTTATCAAGCATAGGAAGTGTCTAAATGTTATGGCAAAACCTATCAATCTATTCACCAACTTGGTTGATTAACATTTACATATGCAAGGTGTTTATTTCAGAACCTAAACAAGCATGAGAGGTGTCTAATCATTTTAGGAAAACTCATCAAGTTGTAAATTCTATCCTAAACAAGCAAGCATACATTCATGTTTAATCAACACATTGAAATTAAAGCATTCATCCCATTCTCTAATGCATGTATGTACATCTACTCCACCCCCCAAAGGGGATGGAACTACTCACTAAACATTACACTAATTATTAAACTATGGAAAGAAAGCATATTAAAACTAAGCTGGAATTAAAAGACGATTAAACTAAAACATGCACAAACAATAAAAGAAGCATAAAACAAACAATGAAATAAACACAAAACTTTATTGATAAAATGACTCACATTAAAAGTAGCATCCTCCTACTTTAGTGTGTGCTTCAAGTCCTCACTTCTAGTAGGAAGAATAGCCACTTAAAATATGGAGTCATTACAATAGGAGGTGAAGAGTTCTATTTATAGCCATGGAAAAAGCTAATCCGGGACAATCCCCCGATGTGGGACTAAACATATATCACAAATAGCCTAAACATCCTCTAATACATGTGCTGGAGAAATTTGAGCGCATTTGGGCCAAAAGTGACCTCCAATTAGCGGTCTTGGACCGCTAATTAGCGGTCTACAATGTCCGGATCGCTCTGGAATTTCTTGTGGGCTTTTCTGGAAGGCTTTGTTGGTATTGGATGCATCTATTTTGCATGTTGGAGCTCCGACCCGAATAGAATTGCCAAAATACTCCCCATGATGGTGAGGAGTATTCTGTTTTGCTCTTAGGTCCTTCGGTCTTACATTCAGGTCCTTCTTCCTTGCATCTTGGTCCACAAATCTCACAATTCAGTCCTTTTTCCCAGCTTTTGGGTCCTTTTATGCTTCATCTCTTCAAACCTATTTATTCCTGAAAACTAAACATAAAACTCGTAACATAGCATTATTTAGGTGAAAGATAATGGATATAAGATACAAATATGAGCATGAAATGATGTCAATCAAATACCCCCACACCTAACTTTTGCTAGTCCCGAGCAAAACAAAGAAAGAGAACAGCATGCGAAAAAAACAAGAAATCCTAACTCACTTTCGTAGGAATCACGGTTGCACTTAGCACGTGCAACAAGCCGTTAAACCTCCTTGTCGCCAAGGAGGAGGAGTGTTGTCTCCTGAGGGTTTTCAGCGGATATACCCACAAAATCCAAACAAGATGCATTAATCAATCTAGCTACACGACTCGTTGGACTCATTTTGTCGATCATGGGACGCGGTAATACTACGGGTCGACTCTATAAATGTAATTGGTCCACACACCTAGCCTAATGAGTTATTCGTGAAAGTTAGTTAAGGACTTGAGTGAAAGACATGGGCAATCTTAACTTCTGAATGTGATACAATGTGTAAAGTCCATTTTGGTTCTTATTTGATTCTTTTTTTTCTTTTCTTCTTTTTTTTCATTTTTTTTCATTGGAGCATTTTATTGGTTGGTGTTTGATTCTCCCAGGGTCAGGTTTCGTGCATCATTGCCTATCAGGACTTACACTATCACGTACACCATCCCCCAAATCTCCACATAGGGCGATCCCTACCACCCGTGTAACGGGAGTTCGGTCGGTGCATCCCAAGTCAGATGACTCGAAAGCACCAGGCACAAAGTCCCCTCAGACCTACTTTCCCGAGTGATAGGAGCCGTGCGAGAAGAGAGAACACCACTTATTTATCTACATGGGAACCAAAACCCCTACACTTAAGTTTCACAAAAAGAGATTAAGGGCCCTTGACTATGACAAACTTCCTTATACTAACAGACACGAATTATTTGACTCACTAGGTTCAGGGTGGACTTCTTTAAATGTTTGAGTACTGAAACCCTATGATTACACGCCCCCTGAGGGAAAACCAGGGTGCATCCTAACTGAAGGGAATGTGTTCTAAAAGTTTTACTTTTAAAATGTCAATTATTATGAATTGAATGAGAAATCATTTTGTTCCTTGTTTATGTTATTCGTCTTTTAGAAGTGTTAAGGAAGAGGCTCTTGGTCCTTAACCGTAGAGCTCTAAAAGATATTGGTTTACATAAAACAAAAGATATTCGCAATCATGGTAATTAACATGGAACATTAATTACCGAGTTAAGATTGTCGTGTTGGTCATAGATCATTGTAGCTCTACAAGTGAGTGACAACACGGGTATGCAAAAGAGGAAAATATTACTTTTGTATACTGAATAGACCTAATAAGTAAAATATTATAGAAATGTGTTTCTGTGTCATTAATATTTTACTGTGTCTTTGGTCCTTTGATATGAGACTTATATCTGATCACTTAAGGAATACTTAATTAGATCAGTGTCTTGAACTATCGATCAGTGTAGTGTAAAGGCATTGGTTGGTTAAGTATAACTTTCGTTGGAGAAGATAGTTAGTCGAAAGATTATCATTGCCCCTCTTAATTGAGTGATGATATTAGTGGGCCCCTTGATAAAGCGAAGTTATAATGTGCACAATGTGATTTGAGTTAAGTCACATATTTATAACTAGCTTAAAGAGATCAAGAAATGAATACTAAGACAAAGATGACACAATACTACTTTGTGTGTATTCTTAATATCATGAGGCAAGGGACGGACACAAGTGGTGCACACCATCACTAAATGGATCGGGTTTTGGTTCGAGTGGAATTAAGACATCTAACTAATTGGGAGCTATAATGTGTAGCTAGATACCGCTTATAGCTTGTGATATTAAGCCTTTAATATCACTGCCAACTTAGTTTAGATCCTCCCATAGGTCACACCACAAAACTGGGAAACAAGAAATGGGGATTTTGAGTTCATAAGATGTGTCGGGTTTCATGTAGAAAATATGACACATGGGGTGAACAAGCAAAATCAAAATTATGTTGTGATTAATAACATAATTAGAATCTAAATTAAATTCATATGTGATGTAAATATTATGGGGTGTAATGATTGATCATTACATAGGATAATATGTTACATAAGTTGTGAATTTACTACTAATCCCGAAATGTCAAATTTTGTAGGGGTTAAACCGAAATTTGACAAGTCTGCAAGACTGTGCAAACGGTCGACCGGTTAATGGATAACGGTCGACCGAAGGTGCACGGTCGACCGGACGTGTCTCGACCGATAACAGGGAATTTTCGTCTATTCGGAACGGTCGACCGAATATATCGGTCGGTCGACCGAACATTGCGATGAAATATTCTACGTTAAGAACGGTCGACCGAATCTTGCACGGTCGACCGAAATTGGGTTCGAGCGGTCGACCGGACCTTCGTAACGGTCGACCGGTCCAGACGGTTTTATGCAGAATTAATTTAAGAATTAATTAGATCATGCATGGAATTGGTCCATAATTGATTTAATTCGTGGCTAATATTATTTATTAATAAATAATGGATGGTTAGATGGAATTTTGCATGAAATCATGGGCAAGAGGTTGCACATGAATAGGTAATTTGGAAAGAACCTATAAATAGAGGTTATCTCATTGCCTTCCTACATCTTAATTAATATTGCTTTTCATGCAAAATCTCTCTCCTTAATTCTCCACGAAAATTCCACAAATTCTTAAGTTTAGTTTAGTTCTTAAGAGATCATCTTCTCAAGGGAATTAAAGAGGGGTTAGTAATTGGATTCTAAACCCTATCGGAGATTGAGAGACTAGCTTCCCTCTCCCCGATCTTGTTTAGAGTTTGGTGAATACTCGGAGGCATCCGGCGCAGCGAGGAGCATCCCCAACGTCTCCGAATCTTCAAGAAGTTTTAGAGAACTTCTAGGTATGAATTTCGGAGCCCTTGTTTGTTTTAATAGACTTTTGAAACTAGATGTTAAAACAAACCGATGCATGCATGAAATAAATCAAAGAAAATTGTAATTGATCCTTATTATACATAAAAATTTCGAAAATATATATGTATAATTAAACATGAAATCCTACAGTGGTATCAGAGCATAGGGTTCAATTTTCTTATGATTTATGGTTGTAAACAAATTTAGTTTACCATCTAGGATTTAAACAATTCGTTTTACCGGTTTTTTCGGTCTTTAAATGTTTGTTGAAATAATTCTTTATAATAATTCGTTTTAAATGTTTTGAATATTTAAAACATGACATGTAATTATTAGAATTATGATTTAGACATAAGTATAACTTGCAATAATTTCGTTTTAAGTATAAACGATTATTTTGTAAGAGAATCAACAAAACCGAAAAACTGCGATTCATCTTTCCATTGGAAATTGGATGGACAGCGGTTCATAATTAATTTGTGAACTATGGATGCATGAAAAATGTTTTTAATGGATTTCAAAACGTTTTTCAAAGAATTGTTTGACATTCTAGATGCTTGATAAACTAGGATTGATAGTTTATAGCAATTGCGTGCATGGATGCTTGAGTTGCTTTGCAGGATTGTGAGTTTATATGTTCCAAATCAGACACTACAAATGTATGTAATTATTATTATATAGGGGCTTATGTATGTAAAAGCCAAATTCTCTCTATTTCCGTCTTTTAGATAGTTGCATTCGCATATGAGAGGTTTTTACATAGGAGTTGCACTAGTCGGTTTTATCGAATGTGATGAGCATGTTTATTTTCTGTAAAATCTACATCTCCGGTGCAAGAGGAAGTCGCCGCTGTAGCGCATCGATCGAGGATCGAAGATCAGGGATCGAGGATCGAGGATCGAAGGGAACATATAAACTCACATGATGTGGATTGTGTGAATGTTTAATTTCTGTTTTTTAATTTCTGCTATGCATGTGATGAATGTGGTGAATGTTAGGATGTGTATGAATATTAATATGCATGATAACCTAAAAATCACATGTTAAAATTGTCCAACAAAAAATTAAGAATAGTTTTCCTTCTTATTTCATCCACTAGCAGCCATTGATCGAGGGATACTTTGCTCGCCCTTAGCGGGAGATAGCTCCCTCTATCTTTGGGAATAGTGGGAGATATAAAGGTTGTCTGTTGTTGTGCCACAATTAAATATATGAGGTGTGTTTCACCCTAGTGAACCCCAAGTATGTTTAGTTGTGAATACAATAGATAAACGTATCTCGTATCAAATGAAAATAAGTTTTCTTAACATTACCTAGAGCCCTCGCTCGGTTTTGGGAAAAAGTTTTTCTTACGAGGATATGTCGTATTCCCTCATAATTAAAACGACAAGAGTCACAAGAGTTTGAAGATGCTAAAATTCAAAAATGTTGTGATTAGAAAAAGATTTCTTACCTTGATATTGTAATGTATTCGATAGCCCTTAGCTAGTCTATATTACAATTAATAGGATCTTGGATTGTTGCATTTATGGGCAAGATTTTAATTTGCAACATTTATATTTATATATTCGATATATGTATGCATGTGTATTAAAACATAAAATTGACATTAAAACCTATATGATTTATTTTGTAGAAAAATGTCGAACATCCAACCTATCGTACGATCCATGATAGAAAAACACCCTTTAGCGAATGATGGCTCAAACTTCATTAGTTGGCAACTCAAACTCAACATCGTGTTAAAGTTTGAGAAACTATCTCACATTTTGGAAGGTCCAATCCCAAAGTGGAATGAGAGATTAACCGATGAAGAGAAAGAGGCTAAAGCCAAGTGGGAAGACCAAGAGAACCAAGTTCACGGTCTTATGCTAGCATCCATGGGTGACTCGCTTCAAGCGAAATACTTGGATTCAAAACCCAAGAAGACCATGGAGGCTTTATCAAAGATGTTCATGGATAGTGCCCGAAAGGAGCGCTATAAGACCACCATCGCACTCACAAGGTGCCATATGGCGGAGGGAACATCGGTATCTATGCATTTTCTCACGATGCAAGGATACCTTGAGAAGTTGGCAAAGCTCTCTTCACCAATGCCCGAGGACATTGCTGAAGATATGATTCTTGGCTCTCTAGCCCCGTCCTTTAAGGACTTTGTGATGCACTATCACGTGCGTGAAAAAGGGGTGAGTCTTGAGGAGCTTCACAACGCTCTCAAAACTGCTGAAGTTGACATGGGCAAGGGTAGGGACAAGCAAGTCCTTGCCGTCCATGGGAGGGGTCATAAGATTGGTAAAGGAAAGGGCAAATCTACCAAAAGTGGTTCAATCAAGAGCAAGGGAGTAGGAGGTGCTCGTGCGAGTACCTCAAGGGGGAAATCTCAGAAATCTCCAACTCCCAATACGGAGTGCTTTCACTGCGGTGAAAAATGACACATCCGGCCAAATTGCCCCAAGTACAAGGAAGACCTTGACAACGGAGTGATTGAACGTCGGCGCCCCAAAAAGGCCAAAGGTATATTTGTTATTGAAATAAATTTAGCCACCTCTGTCCAGGATTGGGTAATCGATACCGGATCTTGTGCTCACATAGTTTCTAATGTGCAGCTACTCATGGATAGGAAGGAACTCGTAAGGAACGAGGTAGAATTGAAGGTCGGAAATGGTGCGAACGTGTCTGCGGTTGCACAAGGTTCTGTGGTGCTTCAATTGTGTAGTGGTTTAAATTTATGTCTAAAGAATGTTTATTATGTACCTTCGATTAGCAAGAATATTATTTCTGTATCATGTCTGGATATGGATAATTTTAATATAAATATTTCAAATTCTTGTTTGTCTATATCGAAGAATGGTGTGTTCTATGCAAATGCGTTCATAAGGAATGGTCTCTATTTGCTTGAATTGGATAATAAACAAATCTTTAATATCAATAACAAAAGACTTAAGACCACTCACGAGAATGATACTCTCTTGTGGCACTATCGTCTTGGTCATATAAATGAAAAGCGCATCAAGAAATTGCAAGAAGCTAACCTTCTTGGCGTACTTGATTTTAAATCATTGGAGACGTGCCAACCATGTCTAATGGGAAAAATGACCAAAAAGCCTTTCAAGAAGAAAGGCCCAAGGGCGAGTGGCTTGTTGGATTTGATACATTCCGATGTATGTGGTCCAATGAGTACTAGAGCACGAGATGGTTTCAAGTACTTCATTACGTTCACGGATGATTATAGTCGTTATGGCTATGTTTATCTAATGAGAAACAAAAGTGAATCTTTTGACAAGTTCAAAGAATTCAAGAATGAAGTAGAAAACCAACTCGACAAGAAAATCAAGTCTCTACGAACGGATCGTGGAGGTGAGTACTTAAGTGCCGAATTTGACTCATACCTAAAGGAGTTTGGTATTGTACCTCAACTCACACCTCCCGGTACACCTCAGTGGAATGGGGTATCCGAAAGGAGGAATAGGACATTGCTCGATATGGTTCGGTCAATGATGAGTCATGCGGAATTACCTCTTTACTTTTGGAGTTATGCACTACAAACTGCGGCTTACACACTAAATAATGTTCCATCCAAATCCGTGGAGAAAACTCCTTATGAGCTATGGAGTGGTAAAACACCTAAGCTCAGTTTTCTCAAGATTTGGGGTTGTGAGGCTTACGTCAAGAGATTGATGTCGACCAAACTTCAACCAAAAGTGGATAAGTGCTTCTTTATTGGTTATCCTCGTGAGACAAGAGGATACTACTTTTGGCATATCACCTCCAATCGAGTGATTGTAGAGAGGGATGCCACATTTCTGGAAAAGGAATTTCTAGAAAGAGTAAAAAGTAGTGGGAGTAGGGTTGTGCTTGAGGAAACTCAAGATACTCTACAAGATCATGAAATGAATGATGACATTCAAGATCATGAAGGCCCAACCGAGATTCCTTTGGTTAGTGGGAGCGTGAGTGAGAGACCCTCGCAAGAAATTGTGAGAGAATCTCAATCATCCCCACCAAGTGTACGTTCAAGAGTTGAACGTGAACCCACTCCTCAAGAAATTGTGGAAGAAGTTCGAGAGACACGAGAAGAACCAAAAGAACTTAGAAGGTCAACAAGGGAAAGGAAGAAACCCGATTTATATCTGGGACTTCATGAAATCATGGTATTAGATACCAATGATCCCTTAACCTTCCAAGAGGCAATGGAAAGGGAAGACTCCAAACTATGGCTTAAGGCCATGGAATCCGAAATAGAATCCATGTATGATAATCAAGTATGGGACTTGGTTGACCTTCCTCAAGGGAAAAAGGCCATTCATAATAAATGGGTTTTTAAGAGGAAGATGGACATGGATGGGAACTTGACAACCTACAAAGCAAGGCTTGTAGCAAAGGGTTTCACTCAAGTTCAAGGAATTGACTATGATGAAACTTTTTCACCGGTTGCCATGTTCAAGTCTATTCGGATCATGCTCGCTATTGCCGCATTTCACGATTATGAAATATGGCAAATGGATGTCAAATCGGCGTTCCTGAATGGGAACTTGGAGGAGGATGTGTACATGGTACAACCTCAAGGTTTTGAAGATCCAAAGAATAGTGAGAAGGTATGCAAGCTTCAAAGATCTATTTATGGATTGAAGCAAGCATCAAGGAGTTGGAACAAACGCTTTGACGAGGAAGTGAAAAAGCTTCACTTCATTCAAAGTAAGGAAGAACCTTCTGTATACAAGAAGGTTAGTGGGAGCCATGTAGTATTCCTAATCCTATATGTCGATGACATATTGCTTATGGGCAATCATATTCCTTTGCTTGAGCAAACGAGAAGTTCATTGAAATCTGCATTTTCGATGAAAGACATGGGTGAGGCTCAATACATCTTGGGAATCAAGATATATCGAGATAGATATCGCAGACTCATTGGCCTCAGTCAACGTGCATACATTGACAAGGTCTTGGAAAGGTTCAAGATGAACAACTCCAAAAAGGGCAGTGTGCCAATGAGTATGGGTGTGCAACTCAAGAAGTCTCAACGTGCGCAATCATGTAAGGACTTAGAGTACATGAAAGATATCCCTTATGCTTCGGCAATTGGGTCGATCATGTACGCGATGACTTGCACAAGACCCGATGTCTCGTATGCTCTAAGTGTGACAAGTCGTCACCAATCTAACGCAGGTCCTGAGCATTGGACTGCGGTCAAGAATATCCTGAAGTACCTTAACCGGACTAAGGATAAGATTCTTGTTTATGGAGGACAAAGGGAATTGATAGCTGAAGGTTACTCGGATGCAAGTTTCATGAGTGATCCAGACGATAGAAGGTCGCAATCAGGATACGTCTTCCTTCTGAATGGTGGAGCTATGAGCTGGCGTAGTTGGAAGCAAAGCACTACTGCCGACTCAACCACTGCTTCCGAAGTGATGGTTGTCGCTGAAGCGAGCAAGGAAGGAGTGTGGATTAAGAAGTTCCTTGAAGAGCTTGGAGTAGTTCCCTCGAGCGAGGGACCAATAGATCTATTTTGCGACAATAGTGCATCTCTCTCGCAAATCAAGGATCCCAAATCACACCACAAAGTGAAGTACATGGATCGTAAGTACTTCGTGACGCGTGACCTCATCGACGAAGGCAAAATAAATCTGTTATGGGTGGACACCAACAGCAACACAGCTGATCCATTCACAAAACCCTTATCCCAAGCCAAGGGCGAAATGTATTTCGAGTCCATGGGATTGAGGAACCATGTAGATTGGCTTGATGATTGATATGTAATGGGGTTTACCCTAGCTATTATTGTTTTATGCATTGAGTATGTATGAGAAAGAAAACTTTAATAACAAGTGGGAGATTGAAGGGAATGTGTTCTAAAAGTTTTACTTTTAAAATGTCAATTATTATGAATTGAATGAGAAATCATTTTGTTCCTTGTTTATGTTATTCGTCTTTTAGAAGTGTTAAGGAAGAGGTTCTTGGTCCTTAACCATAGAGCTCTAAAAGATATTGGTTTACATAAAACAAAAGATATTCGCAATCATGGTAATTAACATGGAACATTAATTACCGAGTTAAGATTGTCGTGTTGGTCATAGATCATTGTAGCTCTACAAGTGAGTGACAACACGGGTATGCAAAAGAGGAAAATATTACTTTTGTATACTGAATAGACCTAATAAGTAAAATATTATAGAAATGTGTTTCTGTGTCATTAATATTTTACTGTGTCTTTGGTCCTTTGATATGAGACTTATATCTGATCACTTAAGGAATACTTAATTAGATCAGTGTCTTGAACTATCGATCAGTGTAGTGTAAAGGCATTGGTTGGTTAAGTATAACTTTCGTTGGAGAAGATAGTTAGTCGAAAGATTATCATTGCCCCTCTTAATTGAGTGATGATATTAGTGGGCCCCTTGATAAAGCGAAGTTATAATGTGCACAATGTGATTTGAGTTAAGTCACATATTTATAACTAGCTTAAAGAGATCAAGAAATGAATACTAAGACAAAGATGACACAATACTACTTTGTGTGTATTCTTAATATCATGAGGCAAGGGACGGACACAAGTGGTGCACACCATCACTAAATGGATCGGGTTTTGGTTCGAGTGGAATTAAGACATCTAACTAATTGGGAGCTATAATGTGTAGCTAGATACCGCTTATAGCTTGTGATATTAAGCCTTTAATATCACTGCCAACTTAGTTTAGATCCTCCCATAGGTCACACCACAAAACTGGGAAACAAGAAATGGGGATTTTGAGTTCATAAGATGTGTCGGGTTTCATGTAGAAAATATGACACATGGGGTGAACAAGCAAAATCAAAATTATGTTGTGATTAATAACATAATTAGAATCTAAATTAAATTCATATGTGATGTAAATATTATGGGGTGTAATGATTGATCATTACATAGGATAATATGTTACATAAGTTGTGAATTTACTACTAATCCCGAAATGTCAAATTTTGTAGGGGTTAAACCAAAATTTGACAAGTCTGCAAGACTGTGCAAACGGTCGACCGGTTAATGGATAACGGTCGACCGAAGGTGCACGGTCGACCGGACGTGTCTCGACCGATAACAGGGAATTTTCGTCTATTCGGAACGGTCGACCGAATATATCGGTCGGTCGACCGAACATTGCGATGAAATATTCTACGTTAAGAACGGTCGACCGAATCTTGCACGGTCGACCGAAATTGGGTTCGAGCGGTCGACCGGACCTTCGTAACGGTCGACCGGTCCAGACGGTTTTATGCAGAATTAATTTAAGAATTAATTAGATCATGCATGGAATTGGTCCATAATTGATTTAATTCGTGGCTAATATTATTTATTAATAAATAATGGATGGTTAGATGGAATTTTGCATGAAATCATGGGCAAGAGGTTGCACATGAATAGGTAATTTGGAGAGAACCTATAAATAGAGGTTATCTCATTGCTTTCCTACATCTTAATTAATATTGCTTTTCATGCAAAATCTCTCTCCTTAATTCTCCACGAAAATTCCACAAATTCTTAAGTTTAGTTTAGTTCTTAAGAGATCATCTTCTCAAGGGAATTAAAGAGGGGTTAGTAATTGGATTCTAAACCCTATCGGAGATTGAGAGACTAGCTTCCCTCTCTCCGATCTTGTTTAGAGTTTGGTGAATACTCGGAGGGATCCGGCGCAGCGAGGAGCATCCCCAACGTCTCCGAATCTTCAAGAAGTTTTAGAGAACTTCTAGGTATGAATTTCGGAGCCCTTGTTTGTTTTAATAGAGTTTTGAAACTAGATGTTAAAACAAACCGATGCATGCATGAAATAAATCAAAGAAAATTGTAATTGATCCTTATTATACATAAAAATTTCGAAAATATATATGTATAATTAAACATGAAATCCTACACTAACGACTCGATAAGACCTAAAGCCAGTAAACTAGAAATCCTAATGCATCAAGTTCAAGACAATTTTGGGAGCTTTCTTTTTACTTTGCCTCTCAACGGTTTTGCACATGTTAAACACACGCAAAACCCACAAAAACATTTTCTTTCGCAAACACATGAAGATTTTGAAAGAAATGTGAAAATTTTAAAGCGCTCGGCAAGCAAAAGAAGACAAGTCACCCAAGGATCATGGCAAGCAGATATATCGATATTAAATGCGGCACACTAACATGACCCTAACAATGCAAACAAAAGAAAATAAAACCAAAGGAAAAAGACTCGACTATGTACACACCTAAAACACCCCCCACACCTATTTCATGCATTGTCCTCAATGAATGTGAACAAGATACTACATGGATACATGCATGAAAAAGGAAAGATCTCACCAACATGAAGTACAAAGTGACGTTCAGGGTCATGTTGATGGACACAAACCCAAATTCCCTCAAAACCTGTGAGAAGCTGAAGAAGGGAGATAAATACGTGAAGAGATTGGGCCCAAGTACACAAGGGTTGGGGCCCACAACAATCGATGCTCACTGAAGGAGTCTTTTATTACACACTTCTTCTTTTTTTGTTTTTTCCTTTTTTTTCTTTTTTTTAAAGATATATACATCAACCAAGATATTCTCAGAATCATTTGGTCAAGAAACATCAAATGAGAACATCAAGTCAGGAGGACCAGAGACTTGCCGAGATGGGCAAACTCCACTAGTACTCTGAGGTGTCATGAGGGGTGAAAGGTCAAAGCTGAAAGGCTCGAACCCCTCATGATATTGGTCAGGTGTGGGCAACAAAGAATGAAGTTGTGTTGCCTCACTAGGGTTTAATTGCTCATCGAAGAAAACCCTCCAACCAATAGGCGGGTGCATCGGAATGAGTTCCCCAAGCTCATTTGATGGATGCAGCAGACCTGCATCACTAAGAATGGGGCTTCTCCCCAAGTCATCCAACAAGGACCTCCCACCATCATTTAGATCATCAAGCATAAGCTCGGTCATAGGTGGGTCCTTGTTGGAGTCAATATGAAGCTCAAATGGCTCAATGGCCATGGGACATGAGGTAGAGACACCTTCTGGTATAGGCATATGATGAGGTGTCTCACTCTCACTTGTACTCTCAACTGAATCATGCAATGAACACTCCCTTTGGACATTCATGTTCGAGGCCAGCTCACTCTGTTGCATTGCGAAGACAGGCAATGAGTTTTCGCTGGGCCCACGAACATTCTCAATGGGTTGCATTGGGGTTAGGGGTGTTCGTTGGTTTTGTGGTGCTTTCTCCAATTGGCGGATGAGATTGAGATTTAAAGGTTCATCCATGGGTTCCTGTTGCCTACCAGAGTTGAACACATGAAACTCGGCACTCATGTTACCGAATGAGAGCTTCATGAGACCATTTCTACAATTAATCAAGGCATTGGAGGTTGCCAGAAATGGTCTACCCAAAATCAAAGGTATTTGAGAGTGGGTGTTCGCAACAGGATTGGTATCAAGGACAACAAAATCGACTGGAAATATAAAATCTCCAACTTTGATAAGCACGTCCTCGATAATCCCCATGGGAATACGAATGGATCTATCCGCCAGTTGTAGGGTGATCTTAGTTGGTTTCAATTCTCCCAAGTTCAACTGTTGATAAACAGAGAATGGGAGGAGGTTAACCGCTGATCCTAAATCAAGCAAAACATTGCTCAATCTAGTGTCCCCTATCGTACACTGAATAGTAAGACACCCCGGGTCCTTGTATTTTGTGTAGGTAGGATTGGACAAAAGTGAGCTGATATTTGCAGCCAAGAATGCTTTCTTAGGAACATTGGTCTTCCTCTTGGTTGTGCAGAGATCCTTCAACACTTTGGCATATTGAGGTATTTGTTGGATGACATCCAACAAAGGGATGTTAACCTTCACTTGCTTAAACACCTCTAATATCTTGTCCATCTTGTCACTCTGCTTTTTGTTTAACCTACTTGGATATGGAGCTTTTGGCAGGTAGGTTTTCTGCTGTGCCTGAGAAGAAAGCTTTGGTGTATTACCCTCACCCTCAGCTTCTTCTTCACCACCATTCCCACGGAGGGGCTGCATAGATGGTGGTGGGTGTGGCAAGGAAATGTGATTGTCAACCTGTTTTCCATTCCTTAAGGTCACAATGGAATTGACATGGTGAACAGGTTCCTCCACATGGTTCACTTGCCTCCCCCGAGGTACCACATTCTCATTTTGCATTTGTTGTTGTTGGTACATGCGGGGGTTAGCCTCAGGCTGGCTAGGAAAAGACCCTCTCTTTCTCTCATGTACAGACTGAGCCAATTGGCCCATCTGAAGTTCTAAAGATTTCATGGTCTGCTGATTTGAAGTGAGAACTTGACTTGTGGTAGACATAAAAATTTTCATTGAGTTTTCAAGTCCACGAGTCAAGGTCTCAAGCGAATTGAATCGGGTTTCCATATTATTGGAATTTAGGAAACTCGATTGATTGGTGGTTTGTGCTTGGGATGGCTGATAGGAATGTGCATGCATGGGAGGTTGGTGTGATTGGTAAGGTGGTCTAGAGGAGTTTGAAGTACCACCCGGGGCATTATTTTGGTTCCATGAAAAATTGGGGTGGTTCCTCCATCCAGTGTTATAAGATGATGAGTATGGGTCATTCCTAGCTCTGTCATAGATGGCGTTGACACGCTCCATCTCAGGAGGAATGGACTCACACTCGCTCTCTACATGACCTATCCTACCACATGAATGACAGGGAACTGGACCAGATGTGGACATGTGAGGTGCACTTTGTTGGTTTTGGAGCTCAATCGAATCCATACGGCGCATTAAGGCCGCCATGCGTGCCTCGGTGGTCGTAGTGGTATCGATAGCAAATGCGGAACCCGATCTAGTTGAGTTTGCATTCGCGATCCTCGCTCCTAGACTAGATGATGCAGGTGGTTCCCTCACACTCTCCCACTGCATGGTTTTCTCAGCGAGATCTTCTAGGAAGACCCATGCCTCCCTTTCATCCTTTCCCAAGAACTCTCCTTGACACATGGACTCAAGGAGCGTTCTGGACGGGATGTGAAGACCCTCATACACAATCTGACAAAGACGCCACAACTCAATGCCATGGTGAGGGCACGAGGATAGTAGCTCTTTGAACCTCTCAAGATATGCATGAAATGGTTCGGTCTCATGTTGATAGAACGAATTGATTTCGTTCCTCAATTTTTTAGTCCGATGATTAGGAAAGTACTTCTTGAGGAATGCAGATTGAAACTCATCCCAAGTCCTAAAGAAATTCGCCTGGTTGCTGTACAACCACTTCTTGGCGTCATCACTTAGTGCAAAAGGAACGAGCCTAAGATGGATGGAGTCTGTGCTAAGTTGTTGCAGCTTGAACATAGCACAGACCTCCTCAAATTCCCTGAGAAAGATATAGTGGTCACCTTTCCCAGTGAAATGAGGGAGCATGGAAATGAATTGAGGCTTAACCTCAAAATGGTTCCCATTAGCCTCTGGTAATACGATGCATGAGGGTAGAGCTGTACAGCTCGGGTAGCATCGATCACGAAGAGGTATGGGAACGACAACTGGAAGCACTGGTGGAGCAGGTGGGTCCAGCAACTGCTCCTCCTCACGGAAATTAGCAGCCATTGGACCCGAACTACGTACGACACGAGAGGAGGGAGGTGTCGAGAAATCGATGACCGAAGCCGGATTGACAACGCTCCTCGTCAAACGACCACTCTCGTCTCGTGTCCACGAAAGCATGCACAAAGGTGCACACACACAAAACAAAAACTTTTTTTTCTCTTTTTTTTTAACAAAGAATGTGCGTAGAGGAGAAGACGGGGGAACATAGTAGAGAAAGAATGACTCAGGAGAGAAGGGAAGAAGTCCTTATGCTACGGCGGATGGGTACAGGTAGAAGCACACAAGCAAACAAGGCTCAAGCAATCCTAAGGTCACTATAGGTCCTTACAGCTAGACGACGCCTAACTGCGAGGTCACACGGCCTCAACACGCCTCACCTCCCTACAACGAGGACCACAAAGCCCAGCAAGTGAGCCAAGATCCGGGGATCTCGTCTCTCCTACTATCGACAAAGTGGGCAACGCCGATCAGGTCATGACGGTCGGGACCGGATCACTCTCCTAATGCGCCCGAAATCCTTAGGGCCAATGTCTACTTGATTTTAAAATTAGGCTCTTGATTAGTGTGGTTTTTGGGGCGAAGGAAAGGGTGATGAAATCCCCCACCTTATCTTTTATGGGAAGCCCCTCCTTAGTAGCGTTTTGGAGTCCTAATCTAGCAATCAACTCTCCAAACAAAACGCTCAACTCACACTTGTTTCAATGCACTTCCTACTAACTAATGCATGTTCATATGAAATGCATGAATGAGAGTAGAAGGTGCGTACCTCACGCCAGCTCTCGGCAACAGAAAATAAAGCTAAGATAAAAGACAATCTAAATGCCTAAGTCACATACATGATGCATGACCTAAACAACAAGAATGCCTAATCTTTTGCTTTGAGTTTTAGGGTCCAAGTTGCTTAGAAAAGGTTGATTATGGTTCTGGGAACAAACTATAAGTCAAAATATGCCAAATTAAATCCCAGATCACTACATCAATTATGAAAACCAACCAAAGAAATACGAGACAAAACCGAGCTTACCAGACCGCCAATTGGCGGTCCCAGGCCGCTGATTGGCGGTCTGAAATGCTCAGATTCACTCAAAACTTCTCCAGACGTTCCTCCTGATGACTCCAAGTCTCCTGAAACAAGGAAAAACTACACAACACAAATTAAATCCACTTGAATCGTCCAAACAAGAGTCTGGACTGGCACCTCCCCGGCAACGGCGCCAAAAACTTGTTGAACGTTTTATTTAAACCGCAAGTGCACGGCCGCGATGAAGCGGTGGCAAGTACGGGTCGTCCTCAGGGAGGTGAGCAGCCTCTTGTTTATCAGAAATCAAGTGGCAAAATAGGGAAGAGAAAGATTGATTACGCTAACCTACACTACACTACGCTAAGAAGTACGAAATGTGAAAGAAGCAAACAAGCGATGAAATAATAACTAAGCTAAGAACAAAACAAGAATGCTGGAATTTCAGGAATGGAAAACCCCTAAGGGGTGGAGTGAGTGCACACAATCAAAGAGGTGGGTGTAGAATACATTCTTTAAGCACATGAAGGTGGTGTTTATCAAGCATAGGAAGTGTCTAAATGTTATGGCAAAACCTATCAATCTATTCACCAACTTGGTTGATTAACATTTACATATGCAAGGTGTTTATTTCAGAACCTAAACAAGCATGAGAGGTGTCTAATCATTTTAGCAAAACTCATCAAGTTGTAAATTCTATCCTAAACAAGCAAGCATACATTCATGTTTAATCAACACATTGAAATTAAAGCATTCATCCCATTCTCTAATGCATGTATGTACATCTACTCCACCCCCCAAAGGGGATGGAACTACTCACTAAACATTACACTAATTATTAAACTATGGAAAGAAAGCATATTAAAACTAAGCTGGAATTAAAAGAGGATTAAACTAAAACATGCACAAACAATAAAAGAAGCATAAAACAAACAATGAAATAAACACAAAACTTTATTGATAAAATGACTCACATTAAAAGTAGCATCCTCCTACTTTAGTGTGTGCTTCAAGGCCTCACTTCTAGTAGGAAGAATAGCCACTTAAAATATGGAGTCATTACAATAGGAGGTGAAGAGTTCTATTTATAGCCATGGAAAAAGCTAATCCGGGACAATCCCCCGATGTGGGACTAAACAGATATCACAAATAGCCTAAACATCCTCTAATACATGTGCTGGAGAAATTTGAGCGCATTTGGACCAAAAGTGACCGCCAATTAGCGGTCTTGGACCGCTAATTAGCGGTCTACAATGTCCGGATCGCTCTGGAATTTCTTGTGGGCTTTTCTGGAAGGCTTTGTTGGTATTGGATGCATCTATTTTGCATGTTGGAGCTCCGACCCGAATAGAATTGCCAAAATACACCCCATGATGGTGAGGAGTATTCTGTTTTGCTCTTAGGTCCTTCGGTCTTGCATTCAGGTCCTTCTTCCTTGCATCTTGGTCCACAGATCTCACAATTCAGTCCTTTTTCCCAGCTTTTGGGTCCTTTTATGCTTCATCTCTTCAAACCTATTTATTCCTGAAAACTAAACATAAAACTCGTAACATAGCATTATTTAGGTGAAAGATAATGGATATAAGATACAAATATGAGCATGAAATGATGTCAATCACAATGCAATTGGAGAGTGTAAGGGAACCACCTGCATCATCTAGTATAGAAGCAAGGATCGCGAATGCAAACTCGACTAGATCGGGTGCCGCATTTGCTATCGATACCACTACGGCCACCGAGGCACGCATCGCGGTTTTAATGTGCCGTATAGATTCGATTGAGATCCAAAACCAACAAAGTGCACCTCACATTTCCACATCTGGTCGAGTTCCCTGTCATTCATGTGGTAGGATAGGTCATATAGAAAGCGAGTGTGCGTCCATTCCTTCTGAGATGGAATGTGTCAACGCCATCTATGACAGAGCTAGGAATGACCCATACTCATCATCTTATAATCGTGGATGGAGGAACCACCCCAATTTTTCATGGAACCAAAATAATGCCACGGGTGGTCCTTCAACCTCCTCTCGACCACCTAATCAACCACACCAACCTCCCATGCATGCTCATTCATATCAGCAACCCCAAGTTCCAAGCACCAACCAACCAGGTTTCCCAAATTCTAACAACTTTGAAACCCGGTTTAATTCGCTTGAGAACTTGACTCATGGACTTGAGAACTCTGTGAAATTTTTATGTCATCCACAAGTCAAGTTCTCACTTCAAATCAGCAGACCATCAAATCTCTAGAGCTTCAGATGGGCCAATTGGCTCAGTCTGTACATGAAAGAGAGAGAGGGTCTCTACCTAGCCAGCCTAAGGCTAACCCCCGCATGTACCAGCAACAACAAATGCAAAATGAGAATGTGGTACCTCGGGGGAGGCAAGTGAACCATGTGGAGGAACCTGTTCACCATGTCAATTCCATTGTGACCTTAAGGAATGGAAAACAGGTTGACAATCACATTTCCTTGCCACACCCACCACCACCATCTATGCAGCTCCTTAGTGGGAATGGTGGTGAAGAAGAGGCTGAGGGTGAGGGTAATACACCAACACCTCCTTCTCAGGCACTGCAGAAAACCTACATGCCAAAAGCTCCCTATCCAAGTAGGTTAACCAAAAAGCAGAGTGACACAATGGACAAGATCTTAGAGGTGTTTAAGCAAGTTAAGGTTAACATCCCCTTGTTGGATGTCATCCAACAAATACCTCAATATGCCAAAGTGTTGAAGGATCTCTGCACAACCAAGAGGAAGACCAATGTTCCTAAGAACGCATTCTTGTCTGCAAATGTAAGCTCACTTTTGTCAAATCCCGCCTACACAAAATACAAGGACCCTGGGTGTCCTATTATTCAGTGTACGATAGGGGACACTAGCATGAGTAATGTTTTGCTTGATTTAGGATCAACGGTCAACCTCCTCCCATTTTTTGTTTATCAATAGTTAAATTTGGGAGAATTGAAACCAACTAAGATCACCCTCCAATTGGCGGATAGATCCATTCGTATTCCAAAGGGGATTATCGAGGACGTTCTTATCAAACTTGGAGATTTTATATTTCCAATCGATTTTGTTGTCCTCGATACCAATCCTGTTGCGAACACCCACTCTCAAATACCTTTGAATTTGGGTAGACCATTTCTGGCAACCTCCAATGCCTTGATTAATTGTAGAAATGGTTTCATGAAGCTCTCATTCGGTAACATGAGTGCCGAGTTTCATGTGTTCAACTCTGGAAGGCAACAGGAGCCCATGGATGAACCTTTAACAGAGCGGGCGGCGAACCCGTCTGAGCATTGCGGAGGTAACTTTTCTGCTGCATCCATCGAATGAGCTTGAGGAACTCATTCTGATGCACCCACCTATTGGTTGGAGGGTTTTGTTCGATGAGCAACTAAACCCTAGTGAGGAAACACAACTTCATTCATTTATGTTGCTCACACCCACCCAATATCATGAGGGGTTCGAGCCTTTCAGCTTTGACCTTTCACCCCTCATGACACCTTAGAGTACCGGTGAAGTTTGCCCATCTCGGCAAGTCTCTGGTCCTCATGACTTGATGTTCTCATTTGATATTCCTTGACAAAATGATTATGAGAATATCGTTGTTGTATATATCATTTTAAAAAAAAGAAAAAAAAAGAAAAAAGAAAAAAAAGAACGAGTAATAAAAGACTCCATGAGTGAGCATTGATTGTTGTGGGCCCCAACCCTTGTGTACTTGGGCCCGATTTCTTCACGTATTTGTCTCCCCTCTTCAGTATCTCAGAGGTTTTGAGGCTATTTGGGTTTGTGTCCATCACTATAACCATGAACTTCCTGTTGCGCTTAATGTTGGTGAGATCTTTCATTTTTCATGCATAAATCCATGTAGTATCTTGCTCACATTCATTTAGGACAATGCATGAAGTAGGTGTGGGGAGGTGTTTTACGTGTGTACATAGTCAAGTCTTTTTCCTTTGATTTTGTTTTCTTTTGTGTGCATTGTTAGGGTCATGTTAGTGTGTTGCATTTAATATCGATATATATGCTTGCCATGATCCTTGGATGACTTGTCTTCTTTTTCTTGCCTAGTGCTTTAAATTTTCCACATTTCTTTCAATATCTTCATGTATTTGCGAAAGAAAATGTTTTTGTGGGTTTTGCGTGTGTTTAGCATATGCAAAAACCGTTGAGAGGCAAAGTAAAAAGAAAGCTCCCAAAATTGTCTTGAACTTGATGCATTAGGATATCTAGTTTACTGACTTTAGGTCTTATCGAGTCGTTAGGATGCACCCCGGTTTTCCCTCGGGGGGGGGGGGGGGTGTAATCATAGGGTTTCAGCACTCAAACATTTAAAGAAGTCCATCCTTAACCTAGTGAGTCAAATAATTCGTGTCTGTTAGTATAAGGAAGTTTGTCGTAGTCAAGGGCCCTTAATCTCTTTTTGTGAAACTTAAGTGTAGGGGTTTTGGTTCCCATGTAGATAAATAAGTGGTGTTCTCTCTTCTCGCACGACTCATATCACTCGGGAAAGTAGGTCTGAGGGGACTTTGTGCCTGGTGCTTTCGAGTCATCTGACTTGGGATGCACCGACCGAACTCCCGTTACACTGGTGGTAGGGATCACCCTATGTGGAGATTTGGGGGAAGGTGTGCGTGATAGTGTAAGTCCTCACAGGCAATGATGCACGAAACCTGACCCTGGGAGAATCAAACTCCAACCAATAAACTGCTCCAAAGAAAAAGAAAAAAAGAAGAAAAAGAAAAAAAGAAAAGAAAAAAAGAGTCAAATAAGACCCAAAATGGAGTTTACACATTGTATCACATTCAGAAGTTAAGGTTGCCCATGTCTTTCACTTAAGTCCTTAACTAACTTTCACGAATGGTTCATTAGGCTAGGTGTATGGACTGATTACCTATATAGAGTCGACCCGTAGTATTACCGCGTCCCATGATCGACAAAATAAGTCCAACGAGTCGTGTAGCTAGATTGATTAATGCATCTTGTTCGGATTTTGTGGGTATATCCGCTGAAACCCTCAGGAGACAACACTCCTCCTCCTTGGCGACAAGGAGGTTTAACGGCTTGTTGCACGTGCTAAGTGCAACCGTGATTCCTACGAAAGTGAGTTAGGATTTCTTAATTTTCTCGTATGCCTTTTCCTTTCTTTGTTTTGCTCGGGACTAACAAAAGATAGGTGTGGAGGTATTTGATTGACATCATTTCATGCTCATATTTGCATCTTATATCCATTCTCTTTCACCCAAATAATGCTATGTAACGAGTTTTATGTTTAGTTTTCAGGAATAAATACGTTTGAAGGGATGAAGCATAAAAGGACCCAAAAGTTGGGAAAAAGGACTGAATTGTGAGATCTAGGGACTGAGATGCAAGGGAGAAGGACCTGAACGTAAGACCGAAGGACCTAAGAGCAAAACAGAATACTCCACAGCAACATGGGGAGTATTTTAGCAATTCGATTCAGGTCGGAGCTCCAACAAGTCGAGTAACTGCATCGAAGACAAACAATACCAGCAAGAAAAGCCCACAACAAATTCCAACCCGATCCAAAGTTTATGGACCACCAATTGGCGGTCTGGGACCGCGAATTGGCAGTCCAGATCACTCTGGATCCACCCCAATTTCTCCAGCACGTGTATTAGAGGATGTTTAGGCTATTTTTGGTATATGTTTAGTCCCACATCGGGGAATTGTCCCGGAGTGCCTTTTTCTATGGCTATAAATAGAACTCCTAACCTTCTAATGTGACTGGCTATTCTTCCTACTAGAAGTGAGGCCTTGAAGCACACACTAAAGTAGGAGGATGCTACTTGAAATGTGAGTCACTTTAATAAAAGTTTCTTTATTATGTTTTTTGTTTTATGTTTCTTGTTTTACTTTGTTTAATTTCATTTCATTAGTTTTAGTAGCTTAGTTAATATGCTTTTCCTTGCTTAGTGTAATAGTTAGTTTAATGTTTAGTGAGTAGTTTCATCCCCTTTGGGGGGGTGGAGTAGAAGTTCATACATGCAAATGAGAATGGAATGAATGCTTTATTTACAATGTGTTGATAAAACATGAATGTATGCTTGCTTGTTTAGGATAGAATTTATAACTTGATAAGTTTTGCCAAAATGATTAGACACCTCTCATGCTTGTTTAGGTTCTGAAATAAACAACTTGTATATGTAAATGCTAATCAACTAGGATGGTGAATGGATTGATAGGTTTTGCCATAACATTTAGACACTTCCTATGCATGATAACGCCACCTTTATTTGTGCTTAAAGAATGTGTTCAACACCCACCTCTTTGCATGTGTGAACTCACTCCACCCCTTAGGGGTTTTCCATTTCTGAATTCCAACACTCTTATTTCGTTCTTAGTTAGGTTTTAGTTAATCGTTTGTTGGTTTCTTTCGCATTTCATACTTCGTAGTGTAGTGTAGCGTAGCATAATCAAACTCTCTTCCATATTTTTGCCACTTGATTTCATGCAAAAATATTTTCCATCTTTTTTTTGGAGCATACAAGATTAGATAAGCTTGTCTTTGTCCATTATAGTCTTCAATTAAGGTACTTCTTTTCAAAACAATAGTACGTGATTTTCTTTTGCAGCAACCTAATAATGTCTTCCTTTGAGTTGTAGAGGAAAAAAGGCCAAGAAAAATTTAGATCCAATATCCTTTGAAGTAATGAATTTATTTGCCATTGTAATTGGTTGATAAAGCATTGATCATTAATCACGATTTATCGAATTTCTTGGAAGGAAAAGGTGTTATGGATTATCATTAAAAAAGTGAATTAAGGTAAATATTTTTTGTTTGCCTAATATTTTTCTATGGGGAATTTTTGAAATAGATTTTTTTTTTAAATTTAGCACAATAGGTCTCCTTCCAAAATATTTCTGAAACTAGTCATGCCTCCACCATATGATGACATGTGGCAAATGTGGGTTTTAGTTGTTTTTCTAGGTGCAACATCAATGCCAAGAAGTTCTTTAAGAACACGGCAACACCAACACCGAGTTCATTAGGAACTCGATGTCGAGTTCCCTCTTTTGGTTTTTTAGGGTTAAACTTACATTGTTTCTGAACTTGACATTCAGAACTCGGCCCTACAGGATTGTAATAACCCTAAACCCATTAGAGTGCTAATGGGTGGTTAAGGAGGTGGTTTGCATGGGGAAGGGGTGGTGCACAGTGGAGTGCATGGGAATTGAGGAGTGTGCAGTGAAGGTGATAGATGAGGGTGTAGGAGGATGGTAGTAGGGGATGGTGGTGATGGTGGTGATGGGTTGGTTGTAGGAGGATAGTAGTAGGGGTTGGTCGTTCTCTCTCTCACTCTCTCCCTTTCCCTTGTCCGGCGAGCAGCGACGGAGGAGACGCCTCCGGTGGAGTAGGCGTGCGGTTCCGGCGTAAGGCGTGCAGAGGTGGACGCGCAAGGAGGTCCCGGAGGCGACGTTGCGCGAGCGAGGCTCCGGCAGTTTTCGTCGCTTTCGAGAGGTATCCAGCTTCTTAGTTTGGTTTGTTGTTCACCCTCATTGAGGGAAGTGTTGGTCGGTCGGGGGAGATCGGAGACCTCTCCGGCGACGTGAACGACGTAAATCCTTGGCTAGTGCAAGGTTGCAGACGACCAACGGTCGACCGGGTCCCTTCGGGCAGTCGACCGATGTAGTGTATTTTGCCCAACATTAACCAACACCGGTCGGACGATGCCTAGGGACGGTCGACCGGTAGTGCATTGTGCTGGTGGGTCGGGGTTGCCTGTTGTGTTTCGGTCGACCGATTTCTTGTGTTCGTTCGACCGGAACTTAAGTGTACTGGATTAGATTGCATGCTTGTTCGGCCGTTTCTTTATGTGTGTTCGACCGTTATATGACTTAGAACTGCTAGGATGCCCTGGTAGTTTTCGGTCGACCGGGACCCCTGAGTCGTTTGACCGGTAGTATTGAACTGATGTTGACCAGACTCTGGATTTTGACCACATTTCGGTCGACCGGTTTTAGACCCTTGTTCGACTGTAGAGAGTTCGACCGTTGCAGACCTTCGGTCGACCAAACCTTTTTGGGAACGGTCGACTGGATCGCCTCTTTCGGTCGACCGTTTGTGCACATAACCAAATTCCTGGTCCTTTTAGGATGCCAACTCTATCCATGGAAACCCGTGTCCTCGCCTTGTGCGTGAGCTGGGAGGTCACGGTGGGCGCGTTATGCGTACCTGCCCAGGGACCGCCGTGTGGAAGAGTGTGGGTGTTCGGGACGTGTCACCTCCGTCTATGGATCGTGACTTGATGTGGTGGATTGATGGACTCTTTGTAGTGTAGCAGGCCTGAGGGATCACGGATCCCAATGTATGATGTTCTGCGGATACGCAACTGTCGTTGGGTGAGGTGACTAACGACCTAGATGGCTACGGAGGTCGCTGCCCTACTTTTATAGCGGCAGAGTTGGTATTTGCGGCTCGTGGAGCTTGATGACCCGGTGGACTTCGGTCTGGACCCGTCCGATGTCGTGTCATACGTATTGTTGGACCACCGATGCTGTGCTGGTGATGCCGCCGCCGTTGGTATTCTGGCGATGATGATTGATGGGCCGATGTTGTTCCGACTATGTTTTCCTCAGCTGGGCACCTACTGAGATGATGATTGATGGACCGACCGAACGACGGCTCCGTTGGGGTGGTTTCGACTACGAAGTTACAGATCTGTTTCTTATGGCGCGGACTTGGCGGATGCTCCTTGCTAAACCTCATGTTTAGTGTAGTCGCGTGTGGGGAGCATCACGTCTTATTCTGCTAGACCGTATGTGCCTACAGTAGGTCTCCTTGGGAGAGCCGATGATGATTGTCGGACAGATGTCCTGTGTTACCATTCGGGGGAACTGTTTTCCTTACTGTTGATGACATGACATGCTACTAGTATGATAGGTCCAATTGTATTACTGCATGCATATAGGTGAGCTTGGCATATGAGGTTTCCTTATGGAAACTCGGGCATTATTGTTGCGTGTTTCATTTCAGGACCGTAGTAGGTCCAGTTGGGTGGTGATCAGCGGGCACGTGCATCTTGGGATCATATCCTCTCATTCAGACCACTGAGGTCAACATGATTACTTGTATATCTTTTTGTTGTTTCTGATGTAATCATGTAGCTTTTTGACAAAACTATGATGTAATATGGTGCACCGCTTAAATGTTTTATGAGAAGTAACAATCTCGTCTTTGATTATTGGTCTCTGATGTCTTGATAATAATTTTTAAATTTCTGCTGTTTCGGGATGGTACAGTTGAGTTCTTTGATCGGAACTTAGCATGCCGAGTGTATTGCACTGAACTCAGCGTCCTTGGACGATTTCAGTGAAGAGAACTCGGCATTGTGCATTCAGTACCCCTCTACTCCGTGTTTTCTCAACATTTCATAAAATACTTAATCCTTTACTGACAAGAAATCTTTAACATCAAACAAACATATATTCTAACTTCATATATACCACTATATACCATCAACTTAAGATCATAGTAAACCAATTCAAACCAACAAATTAACACACAAAAAAGTCAATTATATTGTAGTAAACAATTAAAATTCATCAAAACCCACAATCTCGCCTACACTACCCAAAACATGGTGCTATCAACCTTTTTTTTCTTTCTCGGCAGTCCTTTTATGTCCATCTCCACGTCTTGGAGGTTTTTCTACGTTTTTTGCAGGTGCATCGTGAGCTTGTGTCTTCGTTTGTAGCTTCCTCCTACATAGTCACTTATGTTGGCTTTTTTTTACTTAATCTATGTTTTGATAATTCAACTAACCTAATCTTAATCACACTAACCTAATCTTAATCACAATCAAATTGAGTGTAGAACACATTATAAATGGTATATATATTGTATTGTGTTAATATCTATATGTGATCGAGACTCAAGGATGAATGGAATGAAGTCAAGACATGTAATCAAGTTATTTGAAGATGTGTAATTTTGTCTTTATTTGAGTCTTAGGAATCCATGTAAACTTGAGCTTACAAAAGGTGTAACCCATTCACATATACACTTGATTTCTTGTAGAAGTCACACACCAAATTTCACATCATTTGGACTTCAATAGATCACCCAAACCTAGGTCGGAAAATCACTCAAACTAGACCATAACCTGTCTGTGCAGAACGGTCGACCGAAACGAGTTTTCCATTCGACCGTTTATACCAGTCAATAGATTCTCTATAGTGATTTTACCCAGTTCCACTGGTTGACCTATTTTGACCTTTTGGTCGACCATTTACCCGTATTTTCATATGGTTGTTATTCTTGTCGTATTATACAACAGTCATATTCGTATATTTTCAACTAACCCCTAAATTGTTTTTGGCAACCGGTCGAATGATGCCTTGATGGAGGTCGACTGGATGTAGACAAACTTGTGCGCCAAAAGTCCTTGATATATTCGGTCGGACAAACTTCCTTTTTGAGTTGGACTTATAAACCTATACTCTTGCCAAAACCCTCCAAATGGTCGACCATCCCTAGTTTTAGTTCGACCGTTAACTTAAGTTGTAGCCGTATGGTTAGACCGTAGTTTAAGTTGGTTCGAATGTTTCCTTTTTTTATGTAAATGGTAGACCATCTATCCTGTGTCGGTCGACTGGTATTAGACAAATTTGCGGAACCTTAGTTTCTATTTTGTGTATCCTTACACAAATCATTATCAAATCTTCCCTAACGGCTATATCTATGTAGGAGCTTATAAATAGATGTTCCCACACCTTATTTAAGAGCCTCTCCAACTTCTATTTGCCTCATACATTAGAGAGAACTCTCCCACTCTAAAATCTCAATTCCTACACTCCAAGCTTAAACTTCACCACTTGACCAAATTCTAATCATACTCAAGTGTGCTCAAGTTAGAGTGTTTGTCACTCATTTCCTTTTGCTGTCAAAAGTTGTAAAGATTTCGGTGGAAGCATCCCTCTCGGGTTGTGACAGGAGGATCCGAGCACGACAAGGATTGTTCTCGAGTTCGTGGTGTAAAGGTGTTATCTCCCAGCCTGGAAAGGGGAGGGGATAGTGAAGACGTACGCGGAGCTCGTGGAATGGAGCGAAGCTTGCATGAGAGGACTAGGACCCGAGTGTAAGTGTCGAACCTCTATAAAAATCGTCGTCTTCTTTGTGGTTTGCTTGTTTCTTTCTCTACTTGTTTTAATTGTTATGTCCGTTGCATCGTAAGTAGAGATTAAGAAATTGATTAGATTAATTAGGCCATACACAATCCTACCGTCGATTAATTAGGACATACACAATCTATTAACCGTAGTTTAGCATGGCATATCTATCTAATCATGTAGAGGGCTTAGGCACTACTAGACCACATTTACTTAATGGGTCAAATTATGATTATTGGAAGAATAGAATGAAAATTTTCTTAATATGTAGTGACCCAAAACTCCTACACCTCTTAAACAAGAAGATTTAGCCACCTTAACTAGGGCTAAAATGAAGGAATATGAAATGAACCCTAGCATTATGAATATCCTTTATTGTGGCTTAAATGAGGGAGAATTTAATTGGGTTAAAGGTTGTGAAAGTATATGTGAGATTTGACATAGATTACAAATACATCATGAGGGAGATAGTAGAACTAAAGATACTAGAATTAGTCTCCTCATGCATAAATATGAAATTTTCACTATGCACCACAGTGAGAACATAAGCGAGATAAACACTCACTTCACCGATATAACTAACTCTCACAAAGTTCTTGGAAGAAATTTTAGTGAGGGTGACATGGCAAGAAAGTTCCTCCGGTCACTCAACAATCAATAGAAAGAGACGGTTGTTGCAATTGAAGAAACACATGACATTTCCCAACTAAAAATGGAGGACTTGATTGGAAATCTCATGGATTATGAACTCCAAATGAGTCATCGAAAGGAGAAGGAAGCCTCTAAAAAGAACCAATCCTTGACATCACACGCAAAATCCGATGAACCAAGGAGGAGAGAGGAGAATGAAGACATTGAAGTCCTTGCCAAACACTTCTTCAAGTTCCTTAAGAAAGAAAAGTGAGAGAAGAAAGAAAGAAGAGGAAGAAGAAGTGAGAAGATGGAAGGAGAAAAGGAGAAGAAAAATGAGAGAAAGGAGAGAAGGAGAGAAAAGGAAAAGAAAAAGAGAATACCCGACCTCTACCCTACATTACATAATATATCAGATCAGCATTGTAGGCTCTTGTGACTTAGCAACGAAGACCAATTACAGCAGCTATGCTATGTCCACGTGAGCTGGAATATATGTTCTTCCTCTTCACTTTTTGCAAGCTTCTTGACTTTGTCCCAAAGGCAGCGAACCATGTCCTTGATGACAGCCACGTTATGTGCTGGTTGTTGCTTCAGCTTCTAAGGAGTGTGCCACACTGTGGCTGAGCTTCAAGAGATTCAAGATTGCTACCCAAACCTCCTTTATGTATTCGTACCCCCAAAACAAGTGCTCTATGTCTTCCTCTCCCCCCTCGCATTGGCTGCACCACTGGTGTAGCATTGCTCCTCGTTTGTTCATCAAGCTCTTTGTCAGTAGACGTCCTCTTAGTGCTCTCCAAGTCGTGATGGCATGCTTGTGCCAAACCATTCCAGCCCAAGCTACCTTTCGCCCTGGCGTCTTTACCCATCTCCACACTTCTTTGATGCCAAGTGCATCGCCCATTCCGTCCACTCGCTTGGGCTGGTCCATGCCTCCATTGATTTGGGTATTCAATATTCTCTGGTGGACTTCCTTCATAAAGGTGCAGCGTGGTGGGGGGAGGTTCCACTTCCCGTCTCGAATGAAATACGACACTTTCGTGTCCCACAAAACTCCCAATTCATAGTGTAGCCGCTCCCCCCAACTTTCGTTTTGAAACGGTTCTCCACACCAAGGGTATTGGAAAAATCGGATGTCTTCTGATGAGAATTTTATTTATACTGCAAGTGCACGACGTCAATGAAGACGTGGCAAATACGGGTCGAACACAAGGAGGGAAAGATTTGTTATTAGTGTGATTTCGATTGGGGGAAAGAAGGAGAGAAGAAATAAATTGGGTTTTGAGATTTTTGGTTTTTAATTATCTAAAGCAAGAAACAAGAACAAATAAACTAAGACAAGAACAAAGAGGTGAATTCCGTCGGGTGGAGGTTTAGATTTAAGGTTTAGATTAGAGAATTCAGAAACTTATAATAAATCATATTAGTTATGAAGCATTACATGATAAATGATTTAACATAAACTCAAGTAATCAAAATAGACTAATACGAACTTAAAATAATAACATTCATTCGTCTTCTCTTCACCCTAAATCCGTCACCTCCACCCTTTGGAAAGAGTTAGAAACTCATGGAGGGAGGAAGAAGGGATCCTAGAGGAATTACAAAAGAAAACATAAAAACACAAGAAATAAAAGACAGAATTTTATTAAACTAAGGAATAAAAACAACAACTAAAAACTAGGTCTAAGGCCAAGGACCTTTCTAACATCGTTCTCGGGGCTATTTATAATTTTTACAAGAGACCTAAGTATAGAATTGGAGAGTACACGTGTCCAGACACGACTGGACAAAAATTGAGCACACGGATCCTCTCTGGTGCGGCGGAAATGCCGCATGGTATATGTGATATGCGGCGGAATCGCCGCACATCATGCTCTGATTTGGTCCAGATTTTGGTTGAATGTTTATGGTATGATTTGATCCTCATTTACGCGTCTGGATTGATTCTTTCCATTCTTTTGAGCTCCGGATTAATTCTTTTTATATATTTGAAGATCCACATTGATTTTTCTTTAGATTTTCTCCAAGATAATAAAAGTTACTCGTGATTTGCAATTAGCTCCTTGTCTTTTTGCAATTGAGTCCCCGGCTACTTTTGTGCTCAAGTCCTTGTTCTTTTTGTGATTAGGTCTTGAATGCTTTTATGCTTGGATACATTTCCATTTAAAACCCGATAAGCTTGAACTTGGTCTTTATGATAGAAATGAGTCTTTTGCACGCGTTTATGCTCGGAATGTGGGAAATTTGCATTCAGGTCCCTGTATTCTGTAAATAAGACTAAACACATACCTTAGTAGCATTTATTGATATAAAAGTAATCTAAATGAAAGACATATGATGCAATGTATGCAATGCATCATCTTCACCATTTCCCACCTCATATTGGATGTGCCTTCTAGCAATGTCTTGGACTTGGAGTAGCCCTTTCCATGTCCATGAAGAGGTGGATGGTGGTCTTGCGAGCCAGATGGATCTATTCCTCAAGTACTTGCGGCGCACACATTTCACCCAAATGGCATTTCCTTCCCCCACCACAAGCCAAAATAGACGGAGGAGGCCCACATCATTCCAATCCGATACACACTTCAAACCAAGGCCCCCTTCCTCCTTTGGTGTACATACGTCTTTCCAGGCTACTGCTACCCACTTCTTTGGGCCTCCCCAGATGAAGTGACACATAAGGCTCTCGATCTCCTTCAATACTTTCCGAGGAAGTAGGAAAGCGGACGTCCAATATATGCTAAGAGAGACGAGCACACTTCTCACGAGCTCTACCCGTCCAGCAAGTGTCAAGAAGTTTTGTTGCCAAGTACTAAGCTGTGCTTTCACCTTATTGATCAATGCAACACAATGGTTTCTCCCCATCCTCCCGGAGAACAACAGTAGCCCAACGTAGGTCACTGGGAACTCCTTTCTCTCCATGCCAAGATGTGCTGCAATCCACGACCCATGTGGCACTCCGTCCCCCATGAAAATTTGGCTCTTCGATTCACAAAAGCTCAACCCCGAGCAAGCTGTAAACTCCTCAAGTACACCTCGGATAGCTTTTGCATTTCCTTTGTTGCCTTTGCAAATAAAAAGACGTCATCAGCAAAGAGGAGGTGCGAAACAGGAACATCTCCACAAGATAGTGGATGGATACGTCCGTCCATTACCTCCTTCTTCACCATCTCGCTCAATGCCTCCATACATAGCACAAACTAATAGGGGGCCAAAGGGTCACCTTGTCTCAAGTTGTTGCTGGACACAAAGGATGCTGAATTTGCACCATTTACCGTCACCACGAAAGAGGCTTTAACACAACTCATGATAAGCCTCCTCCACTTGTTGGGGAAGCCAAATATGGTCAGCACTTCATGTAAGAAGACCCATGAGATGGAATCGTAGGCTTTCCGGATGTCAAGTTTAATGCACATTTGTCCCTTCCCTTTGTCAAGATGGAGGTTATGGCATAGTTCATGGACAAGGAGGATGTTGTCCCCAATTCTCCTTCCTTTGACGAAGGCACTTTGACTCTCCCCAATGAGGCGTGGTAGCAGCCCCTTCAAGCGGTTCGCAAGAACTTTTGATGTGAACCTATATGTCAAGTTGCACAACGCAATGGATCGGTAAGCCTCTATCAAAAGTGGTGCTTTCTTCTTAGGGATAATCATGATGGATGTGGCATTCCATTTGGCTAGCACCTTCCCGCTTCCTAGACAAGAGCTCATGGCGTTGAACATGTCTCGCTTGATTATTTCCCATGCGGCTTTGAAGAACTTTGCATTGAAGCCATCCGGTCCCGACACTTTATCAACATCCGCGTTCAGCACCACCATTTCCAGCTCCTTCATCTCAAGTGTCCGTGTTAACTCCGTCCCCTCCGCCGGTAGAATTTGTGGTAGGATGACAAAAGGGGGAGGGGTTTCACCTGCAAGTCATTAGAAAACAAATTAGCATAAAAACGCCGGAAAGCGTCCCAGATCTCTCCCTCCTTTTTCATGAAGGTGGCACCCTCACCCATTCGTCTCACTTGGTTGGTGACTCTCCTCACTTTAAGATGCGCATGAAAAAATCTAGTGTTTCGGTCCCCCTCTTTCAACCACTTGACTCTTGATTTTTGCCGAATAATTGACTCCTCCCAAGAAAGAATCCGAGCAAGGCAATCCTTTGCTACTCCCTCAGAAAGAAGAAGCTCAACATCATGTGGGTTATCCACCCTATTCTTCCGAGCTTCCTCAAGTGCAACCCGCGCCTTTCCCACCTTTTGGTTAACGTTCCCAAACGTAAATGCGCTCCACCGGATAAGCCTCTTCTTTAGTCCATCCAGTTTCCCACCATCCTAAACATAGGAGTGCCTCTCACATACTTGGTCCAAGCTTGTCCCACAATACTCCGAAACTCCTCATGCTCAACCCAATGGTTTTCGAACCGGAACATCTTCCTCTTTTGTCTTTCATTTCCTTCCGTCTTCATGATGAGCATGGTGTGGTCACTGAGGTCCTTTTCACCAGCAAGGTAGTAGGATTTTGGGAACAACTTGAGCCATGCATTGTTGATTAGAATCCGGTCAATCCGCGTCTCAATGCAAGCACTTCAATCCGCGTCTCAATGCAAGCACTTCCATCAGAAGAGTTTGACCATGTGAACTCGTGAAGGCATCTCAAGGAGCTGAAGTGCATCAATACACTCGTTAAATTCTGACATGGCAACCTCATTTACAGTAGTACCTCCCCATTTTTCGCTCACCTTTCGGATGCAATTGAAGTCACCCCTCACTATCCACGGCCTTGAAACATTTGGAGCCACTTGTAGGAGATCATTCCACAATGCTCTCTTGTCCACATGCCCGTTCTCCCCATAGACCGCTGTGATATCATACTCGGTTCCATCTTCTTTCAAGCTGGCTTGAAAGTGTAGCAATTGTGATGTTTCAAAGGTGACCCTCATGTCCATTGTTTGGTCATTCCAAAACACTAGAATCCGCCCGGAGTATACAATCAAGCTATTTGACATCCATGCATGGGGCCAAATGGCTCTTTTGAATCGTTCAATCTTCTTGTACTTGACCTTATGCTCCATAATACACACCACATCCGGATTTACCTTCTTTATTCGACCCCTTATCATTAGTGCACGGCCGGGTCCATTTGTTCTGCGCACATTCCAAAAGAGGATATTCATGGATTCAAAGGTGCAGGGTGACCCCCTTTACCTCCACATGAGATCGTTTTGGTACTTATTTTCCTCCTGGATCGCCTAAGTTGTGATGATTCTTCATCTTCATAACCATCCTCCACACAAAGTAGAAGAGAAATTGCACACATGTGCTTCATGGCCATAGAAGATGAACAAAGTGAGGTATCTTCTAACTCTTGTTCTACTAGATCTTCTTCTAGTCAAAGCTCTAGCTATAATCATGATTCATACACATTTGATGAGCTTCAAAATGCATTTTATAAATTAGTTACACAATATGAGATCATTTGTAAATAAGAACAAGAATGTTAGCAAACTTATAAATGATCTCCAATACCAAATTGAACTATCATTAATGAGAAAAATGAGGTGATTGCTAGACATGAAAAACATGCATTAGAACTTGCAAATTTTAAAGCAAGACCCATTGATGTTGAACAACTACATCATAAGACATGTAATGTTCAATAAGAAAAGTATAGAAAAGTTCACAAATGGAATTAAAATGCTTGACATACATCTAGGTAGTCAAAGACAATCATTAGACAAACATCGTTTAGGATATAATGCCAGATGTAAAAACTATGTTATTCATACTACTTTAAATGACAAGCATGTATTTATGAAGCATAATTCCTTAAGTGTGTGGGCTCCCAAAACCAAAATGGTTTGGGTTCCCCAAGCTAACATTCAAGGACCCAAAGTTGTTTGAGTACCTAAATCTTCACTTGTAGGTACTTAGAAGATGGGAGATCAGTAGTGACCGACCCGAGCATGCAAAGTTCAATACGAAGGCAGTTACACTATCGAAAGGAGATAGGAACCAAATCGAAGATCAAAAGTTGGGCAAATTTATCAATCCTCGTCATTCATAGTAGATAGGTTCAAATAGGACATGAATGCTTCATTGAAATATATTAAAAAGTCATATATCGATCAATTAGGAAGAGCTTAATGTACATCATTAATGGGGAGAAAATTGACATTATGCATAATGATAGGGGAGCTTATTAAAAATTATTATCTAGAGGTACTAATGAATTGCAAAATTAAGGGGAAACAAATTTACTGCATTAGAAATTCCATAATCACACGATTTAAAATTTGATTGATGTCAAAGGGGGAGAAGAATCATGAAATTGAAATAATAGTTCAAAAACTATGCACATTCATAGGGGGAGCATTATATATGCATAGTTTACAATATAAATTTCAAGTATTAATATTATGGTTGTCATCATCAAAAAGGGAGAGATTGTTGCCTTTTTTGCCTTAATCTATGTTTTGATGATTTAACTAACATAATCTTAGTCACAATCAAATTGAGAATAACACACATTATGCATGATATATATATATATATATATATATATATATATATTGTATTGTGCTAACATCTACAGGTGATCAAGACTCAAGGAAGAATGTAATGAAGTCAAGACATGCAATCAAACTATTTGAAGACATGTAATTTTACCTCTATTTGAGTCTTAGGAATCTATGTAAACTTGAGTATACAAGAGGCGTAACCCATTCACATATACACTAGATTCCTTGTAAAAGTCACACACTAAATTTCACATCATTTGGACTTCAATAGATTACTCAAACCTAGGTCGGAAAAACACTCAAACTAGACCTTAACCTGTCTGTGCAGAACAGTCGAATGAAACAAATTTTTTGTTCGACCATTCAATTATAATACTGCAAGTGCACGACATCGGTGAAGACGGGACAAGTACGGGTCATGTCCACGAGGAGTGTGTGCGAGTCGAAGTCCACAATACTCGAGTGGGGGAAAGGAAAAGAGAGGTATCTGATTGGAATTACACTACAATGTGTATTAAATAAGAAAACAAACGATAAAAATAAACCCCTTAGGGAGTAGAGAAAGAATATGTGTTACATGTTGTGATGAGCACCAATGAGAATATGTGTACGTGTGTGTTCATTGGTGCTCATCACAACATGTAATACATGAAATTCATAAAACCAAATCCAACTTTGCCTCCACATGAAATAAGATAAAACATTATCATTAAAACATACAAGACAATAATTGAAATGAGGCTAATATGAGCTCATGCATAATTACCAAACCCCACTATTTGTCCACATGAAATAAGATTTAACACAAACATTAAAACATACAAGACATTAATTACAATGAGACCAACAAGAGCACATGCCCCTACATGTCATGTTTCCTTCTTCCACTCCGTCCTTATCCTCACCTCATCATTCCCCATAAAATAGGTCCACTAATCTAAGCATGTGCTAAGCATCACTCAAAAGCATTAACACATCAAAGATAAGAGTAAAAAATCCATTAGTTGGTTATGGAATTCATGTGAGGTTCAAAAGGTTAGGATTAACACACACTTAATACATCACATAGTCACATCACCTTTTTCTCCACCCCACCCCCACACCCCCAATGAGGATGGACTACTCTCTACTCATCTCTAAACTCAAGAAAACATTAAAACAACCCAAAACCATGAAGGAAATGCAGAAAACTAGATTAAGCAAGCATCAAACACAAAGGAAATTGCATAAAATGGAAAACATCAATGTAAAGAACAAGAACAAGAACTAAACTAAATTGAAAACAAAGATCACTAGGTTTCCGCTATCTCCTCCTTTTACACTAATAAGCAGTAAAAATAAAATGGAGGAAGCAAGAAGAAGGGGAAAGGAATGATTACAATGGTATTTATAGAATAATACATGGTTAGGATTAATCTGGATGTAATCAGACGTCTCTAAATCAAATCTGATAGCTCTGGAATGCTTTGACACGTTAACCCAACCCGCTACAAAAATCCAGAGTCCATTGGATCAAAGGGATCTGCCAGTGGCAGATCCGGATGCTCTGATCCGGCTCCAATTTGTCGAGCAGTTAAATTTCTTCATTTGGCACATAGGGTGAAGCCTTGGTCCATGGTCTCAAACTGATTTGGTTTTAATTGGTGAAATACTGATCTGGTTCATCGAGTCCCTCTGTGTTTTCACTTGGGTCCTTCGTGATTTGCGATCCAGTCCTTGTGCATTATAAATAGGTCCAAAAGTCTTCAATTCAGTCCATTCTTGTTGCATTCAGGTCCTTTTGCTCCATTTTCTCTTCTTTATTACCTAACACCTGAAACACTACAAACAAACACTCGAGTAGCACAATTTTAGGTGAAACAAAGGATATATAGCATAAATACGATGGATGATATGCTACTGATCATCTACTAAATATGCAGCGGAAGACAATTTAAAACAAGTTGGTAAAGGATATGCAAACCACAAGTGGACAAGGCAATTTTATAGAGGTTCGCAGCTCCGCCTACTTCTTCACTATCTCCTCGTTCTGAGTCGGGAGAGAACTCTTTTACAAAGCAAGCCCTGCGAACACCTTCGTAAGCTTGGTTTCTTCTTCTCACAATCCGAGAAGGATGCTTCAGGCTTTCACCGAAACCTTTACAGTTTTGTTGACAATAAGTAACCAGAGTATTTGGACACTCTAACTTTGAGCACACTTGAGTAGGATGTGGAATTTGATCAAGTGGTGAAGTTTTATCTTGGAGTGTATAAGATTTGGGATTTGAAGATTGGGAGAAGTGTCTCTAGTGTATGGAGCAAATGGAAGTATGTGAGATGTGTAAATAAGGTGTATGGACCTCTATTTATAAGCTCCTAGAGAGATATAACCATTGGGGAAGAATTGGAGAAGTGTGTAAGATACACAAATCATAAACTGAAGTTCAGCAATTCTGTCCTAAACTGATCGACCGACTCACGATCAACAGTCGGTTGTTTCCATGAAATTAAAGAAATGTTCGAGCCAACATAAACTACGGTCACACCTAATGGCTATAACTTAAGTGAACAGTCAAACTAAATCTAGGGACAGTTGACCGTTCTGAAGGTTTTAACCAGATCAAGGTGAATTGGTCGAACACAAGAGGCAGGTTCGTTCGATCGAAAATAACAGGCACTTTTGGTGCACAAAATTGTCTTCTTCCGGTCGACGCCAATAATATATAGTTGGACCGGTGGACAAATGTATTTAGGGGTATTTGAGAAAATATGAATATGACCATTGTATAATATGAGATGGTTAACGGTCATCCGGAAAATACTGGTCAATCGGTCGACCGGAAACTCAAAATATGTCGACTGGTAGGGTTAGGTAAAATCACTATTTGTAAAACTGTTAACTATTAGAAACAGTCGAACGGAAAACTCGATTCGATCGACCGTTTGGCACATGAAGTTTGGGTTAAGTGATTTTCCTACTTAAGTTTGGGTTACCTATGCAATTCCAAATGATCTGAAATTTTGTGTGTGTCTTTTACAAGAAACCTAGTGTGTATGTGAATAGATTTTAACTCTTGCATGCTGAAGTTCACATAAGTTCCTAAAACTCAAATAAAAGGTAAAATAATATGTCTTCAAGTAGCTTGATAACATGTCTTGACTTCATTCATTCTTCCTTGAGTCTTGATCACATGCAGATGTTAACGCAATACAATATATGTTCTATGCTACATTTGATTGTGATTGAGATTAGGTTAGTTAAATCATCAAAACACGGATTAAGGCAAAAAAGGCAACAACTTTCACACCTTATTTAAGAGCTTCTCCAACTTCTATTTGCCTCATACATTAGAGAGAAACTATCCCACTCTAAAATTTCAATTCCTATACTCCAAGGTTAAACTTCACCACTTAACCAAATTCCTAATCATACTCAAGTGTGCTCAAGTTAGAGTGTTTGTCATCATTTCCTTTTGCTGTAAAAACTTGTAAAGGCTTTGGTGGAAGCATCCTTCTCGGGTTGTGACAGGAGGATCCGAGCTTGGCTAGGGTTGTTCGCGAGTTTGTGGTGTAAAGGTGTTATCTCCTGGCCCGGATCGGGGAGAGGATAATGACGATGTAGGCGAAGCTTGTGTAACCTAGCAGAGCTTGCAAGCGAGGACTAGGACCAAGGGTGGGTGCCGAACCTCTATAAAATCGTCATCTTCTTTGTGGTTCGCTCGTTTCTTTCTCTACTTGTTTTAATTGTTAATTTCGCTGCATCGTAAGTAGAGATTAAGAAATTGATTAGATTAATTAGCCATACACAATCCTACAACTTCTTCCTCCCCTACTTGTGCGTCTTCCTGCATAGCTTCTTCCTGGTGTGGTGGATCTTCAATATCAGCATGTCTTCATTGAGAGTAATTGAAGGATCATGCTATGTGAAGCAAGGCAGGAATGCCTTGATCTTTTCCTTTAGTTTTTTGGTCATCTAATATACTTCAACATCTTTATCTTTGACTCTTAGACTGATACCGTGAACTTCCTTCTGTATGTCAGCCATACTGAGTACCTGTGACAAATTATTCATATTAGTAATTATCAAACACAATTATCATAACATATTATCAAATCATAATATCACATTCACCATATTTCTTTCTCTACCACCAATTTGCTTAGACTCTACAGGTCTGGAAGAAGGAGAGTGAGGCAAAATTCAATAAACAGTGATATTGCAGTCCTACTCTATATAGAGTCTTTGATTGTTAGCTGGTGAAGCACCTAACAATGGTCGTTCTTCTTGGATGTCATCCCTCTGATGCGACCAGTGGTCGATGTATCTAGCATTCTCTTCCATCTAGTTGATGACTGCCCTCTCTCGAGCAGATCACGCTCTAAATCTCTCCAGTCTCCATTGACTCTGGAATATGTTTTGCAAGCCAAACTGGCACATAACTCGATCAGGTACATGCATTGCAACCTCGCCAAAATAAATTAGCCATGTTCTGCTCATCCACACTTGGGCTCCTTCGGTGCATATGGGTGGGAGTTCTCGTAAATCCAATCCGGCATAAGGACCCCAAAACCCTTATTGTGCTCTTGCTTATCTAACTCATACCTATAGAAGTCGATTATGCAGGTCTTCATGCTCCTTTTGTACGACCTTCACGTTCCCCATCTGGCACCCAATAGTGCTTTTGTAACTCCGGGTAATCCAACTTGAGGGGTCTTGGTTGGCCTGCCCTAGTGTAGGTGCTCCCAATACCATATTTTAAGCATCATCAAAAACCTACGTAGTTGTTTCCCCTAAATAAGACAAGCCTCGTCCAACTAGTGATAAAAATGAGCACGAACTGCACCAACCCAACTATATTACCCATCAGCACATAAATCCTCCAACAAACTCAAGTACTTCAAATGTAGCATCGTTTTGGTCTTGTTAGAGAATAAGCTACTACCGAACTGGAAGAAAATATAAGCTTTCATGTAGCGTGTAACTTTCATATCATCTGCATTCGCTAGAAGCACAAAAATTTTATCCTTCAACCATTTCAATTTCACATTTCCTGTGTTACCAACGTCCTCCAGGTATACACCACCGTAAACCCTCACAAACTTGTGCCCAAATCAAATTGTACAACAAACTGGAAACCATCCACCTTCAACCCCGTGAGAATAGACACATCTCTCAATGTGATAGTCATCTCACCATGACGTATGTGTGTCCAGTCTACAATATTTAACCACTCGAGGCAGCCTGCAAACAATACTAAAATTGGCATTCTCTACCAAGTATATCACCCTTTCATCCATAACTGCCCAATTGTTCACAACTTACTTGTGCTCGACGCACTTAACCCCATTCGGATCCTTTTGCAAACATTAAAAACAAAAAATTAGCAAATCATTAACTTCAACCACCAAATATAAAGTTTATTACTTACGAAATCGGCAAACAATGATGACTTATGCCTCTCCTGCAATACCATAACGCAAGGTTCAACCGATCCATAACTAACGCTCGTGCCAATGTGCATCACTGTAGGAATTGGTGCAGAACTGCTACTCCCAACTGCCATCTAAACAAAAATTTGAAAACATTAAAACATGAATCAAAACTAGTACAAAGCAAAACATACTTAATTGATAAACACAATAGAAATAGCTTCAATTACACCTCCAACGATAACATCAAATATAAGTTCATAAGTAACATATCGTGACATATGTGGTATCTAAATGACTTTAAGAAGGTCTAGATGGCAAATGCGGAATTAAAAATGCAAAGGAAAAGATATTTTAAACAACAAGATAATTTGCTATTTAAATGTCTCACCATTCCGTATGTGGTTCGTTCATTTGTTATTGGAGCATAGGTCCTCTTATTATTCACACGTAATCTAACATTCAGTTTCATATCAAACATACTTTCAGAAAACCCCGCGACTTTTCTAACAATGGATACCAAGTCAACATACTTTAAATTTAACGGAAACTAATTCATAGGAACCACCAATATGCTCTACCGACCGACTACTACTATCAAACTGCCCACCCCAAAGTCTTAACAAGTCTACTTCCTTATTATAGTCCATAACCAACCTAAATTAATAAAAATTCAACTCATGTCGAAAATTAGTCGATAATATTTCAAGGACTTCGCTATAAGCCCTATTTGTTCAAACAAAATACTAACAAAAGTATGTTTAATTGGATGGGTTTACCTTTGACGAAGGAGTCTCACATCCAGCCAACTCAGCTAGTCTCGCAAACAATCGACGGAACTACAATAAAACAACAATAATAATCAGTAGCAAAGAACATGTACATTATCAAACCTGAGAGTCACAACTTCACATACCCAATCTCAAGTTCAAACCACATACTCAAACTCAAACATTTACTCAATCTAAGAACCCAACCCTAGTTCCAATCTCAAATCCAAACCACAAACCAAATCTCAAATCTCATACTCACACTCTAACCCAATCTCAAATCCCAAATACAAACCCAATTCGCTTAATCTCAAACTTGATTCACAAACTCAATTTCAATGTAAAATCCAAAACACAATTCACAAATCCAAAACTCAAACATATACTCAATCTAAATATCCAAACACAATTGCAATCTCAAATCCAAACCACAAAGCCAAATCCTAAATCTCAAATCCAAACCCAATCCAAATCCAAAACAAAAACCAACTACCAATTCTCAAAAACAAACATATTTCTCAAACCCAATCTCAATTTCATATACAACCCTAAACAACAAATATTTCATCCTAAAGACCACCATAATCATACATCAATCATCCAAATGTATCGAAAACAACTAATAATTAAAAATTTACCAAAAGGTCTGTTCGTGGGTTATAAATGCCACGAAACTCGACAACCACAATGCTGAACTTGTTGCCATGAATGCTGAATACTGACTTCTCTTAAGAGAACTTGGCACTCTAGATGTCAAGTTCTCAATTTCACCCTCCCCTTGTTTTTTTACCAAGAGAGGGAACTCAACGTTGGTGTTGTCGAGTTTGACCAACCAAAAAAATAAAACCTGCCTCTACCACGTGTCATCACATGGTAGAAGTAGGCCTAGATTCATAAATATTTTGGAGGGAGGACTATTATGCTATTTTTTAAAATAAATCTATTTCTAAAAGTCTGCCTTTTTCTATTATGTGTATAACTAACTAATTTTTTTATATAGTCCAATCTTTCTTATATGGTAAATTATTGATTTTTCTTAGCACTCAATCAGCTTATTTTGTTTATAAAGAGGTAATCATTTATTATGTTATTTGGTTTAAGATGTTTCTGGCTAATGCAAAGATGATTTGCATGTACGAGTGTTGCATGGGGTGAATGTAAGTATAGTTTAAGGGTGTAAACGATCTGTGATCGAGCAAGCTGAGCATGCTTGAGCTCGGCTCGATAACAATTTCGGTGTGCTCGTTGTTCGTTCGATAGAGGAGTCGAGCTGAAAATTCTGCTCACGCTCAGTTCGCCCCTTGCTCGTGAGCGGCTTGGCTCGATAACTACAGACCAAAACATGAAACCACAAACTTTTTGACTTCAAATAAGCAATCTTTCTTATTTAGAAGTAATCACTTAATTTACTTTTTTTAGTTAAAAAACTACTCTCAACGAATAGATGCAGCCACAGACAAAATGAGTAAAAGAACCGAGGATCCTTTATATAGGGTAAAGGAGAAGGCAAACCTCACATTCCTCCCATGTTGGAATAAATCAAACGGTAATATTGAATGTGGTAAAACTTAAACATCATTGCCAACTATGACATGCTCACAGCAATGACCCATTGGTATTAATTTTTTGTTAGGAGACGAGATGATTCGATTCTACATCTCTAACATCTCTAAGAGCAGCACTTACCATTACGCTACGAAATAGAAATGTTATGTTTTGAAATCTATTCGATATAATAAATATGCTAGAGTAATCAAGTATTGTACTGGACTTGTTTAGTTCGTCGAGTGAATTTCTTTGTTAGTACTGGAGTCGTTCCAAGCAAAAATAACAAACATCGAAGAAACCAAGCAGAAGATGACAGTACCACTCGGAAACAAAGTTTATTTCATTAAAATCCCGGGATTGTCTAGAATGACACGAAACTCCCCGTGGACTTTTTCCCTCACCATCACTCTCCCTCTCGGTCTCCCATTCCACGGCAATGGCAACCCTCCGATCCCTTCTCCTCGCTCTTATCTCCTTCTTCCCTCTCCTCACGGCCGCCAACTTCGAGATCTTCAACGGGTAACCCCTTAAACCCCTCCAAAATCCTTTTTTTCCTCCAGTAGGGCCTAAAATTGTTTTTCTCTCGCGGTTTCAGGGATGATTTCGGCGACGTTTTCGACCCTACCCGCGTCAAGCAGCTGTCCTGGCGCCCTAGGTTCGTGCCTCCCTTTGAAGGGTTTTTTATTTTTATTTTTTTGAGGTTTGATGGGTTGGTGTTGGTTTTTAGGGCGTTCCTGTACGAGGGGTTTCTTTCCCGTGAGGAGTGCGATCACCTCATCACGTTGGTGAGAAAAAACCCACCTCTTTGGATCTCCCTTTAAGTTTTTGTTTTTTGTGCGTTTGGTGTGGAATCGCAATAAGGAACTTCTGCGAATCCTTTATTTTTAGCGCATGTCGTGCTCTTGAAATTGGTAATGTAGTTATAAATCGTCAACATTACCGCAATGCTTCTAAAGAAACTCCGGCATGAGCTAGGTAAGAAGAGTCGAACGTACACAGTCATACCCTTGATAATCAAAGAGGCCCTTTCGAATTGATCCATGGATTTAATGCACAATAAATCATCTGCAGTTTCGCTTTCACAATGAATAAGAATTGTAGATGGTTTGCAGAGTCATTTTTATTTAGTCGTTTTAATCCAAAATGCCAAAAAATAGTTTGCTTTTTTTACTCATTGGAATTGGACTACACTAATTTAGTTATAAATCGTGAATTATGGTTCTATACAAGCACTGTGAGTTTTTTATTTTTACTTATTTTGGTTTTAGTGAAGTTGGTCGGTTACCGCCTCAAGTTATGATGTGATCCCATGTCATTCAACGTAGATTAAGTTTGTAGGTGACTAAATGTTTTTTTATTTATATACTGCTTCCATATTGCGTGGTTTTGTGATCAGATCTGGGTTGGTTGTGGTAGTTTTAGTTAAGGTGTTGGAGGAAATTGTCTTGTGGAAGCATGTGTTTTTACATTTTTTTCCTTCTTGTCTACAAAAAATTGTTCATGGAATAATCTTAGAGAGTGGCTTTCATGTCTTGTGGTCAGGCAAAGGATAAATTAGAGAAGTCAATGGTAGCAGACAATGAATCGGGCAAGAGTGTTGAGAGCACAGTACGTACCAGCTCGGGTATGTTCCTTCAAAAGAAGCAGGTACTTTATCAGGCCTTCCACATCACAATCAGACTATTTTCGCAAAAACATTGGCTGCTTTCTTAAGAGTACATATTTAGGATTGCATGTACAAAAATCTGTGAACATTTAGTGTCTACCATTTGTAACCTTTACCTTTTGCTTTGTATACAAATGCTGTATGCCTGTATGTCAAGAGTATATTATTAAACAATATTTTTTTCTTCAGATTTACTCATTCTTGTTACATTTTGATCGAAGACCATGATGATGTGGCTTGGTGGCTCCAACATAGTTTACCAGTTAGATGAGGTGTTTCGTTGAGAGATAGAATCACTATGTTACTCGAGGATCACAAGATTGGTCAATCAAACATATATTCTTAAACAATTATTATCTGTTTTACATCGCATTGTAGTACTACAAAATTTTGAAGTGAAAAACTTTTACTTTAATTGTAAATAAACTGATGCCACATTAGTAGTGTTTGTTTTTAGTTTTTTACTATTTATGACATATCTGCTTTCCACTGTCCCTTCATTCGGAGACTGCATTCTTGAGAATAATATCTGATTAGAAATGTTCAGATACTTCATTTCCCAACAACGTTCAGGTGGGCAGTCGCCTGGGCGAATAGGCGACCGCCCCTTCGGGTGGTCGCATATGTGACCACTCGCACACCGCACATGGTCACCTAGGCGACCATGTGCTGTGCACTGCTGGTTGCTACTTGATACTGTTTGTGGCTGGTTGCTACTGTAGCAACGTGAGAAGATAGTGGGAGAGAAGATCAGAAGAAGATTAGGGTGACTGGGTTAGGGTTTGGGAGAGGGAGGGTGGCTGGGTTTGGGGAAGAGAGGGTTATATAGTGAGTTGTTTTGGTGAGATGCAATCTTGGCCGTTCATTTTCTTTTTGTTTTTGTTTTACCCCCTTCCCTACTCTTCCATTCCTTTAAATCTCTAGTAAGTTAGTGATTTAAGTTTTTTTTATGCCCAAACATGTAAGGTTTTTTTTAATGTTTTTTTGTATTTTTCCTATTTTTTTAATTAAAAAAATAAAAAAGGGTCGCCCAATCGCCTAGGCGTTACCTGAACTTTGTTTCCCAATAATATTTTATCCCTGAAGTTCAAATATCTGATGAGTATTCCCTAACGTCAAGTCATATTGGTGACCGGTATGGTAAATAATATACTGTGGTTTTGTTCTATTTTATCCATGGATTTTTACTTTAAGAATGGCATTCCTATAAAAAAATACTTTAAGAAAGACATTGTGTGAGAAGTTCTTTGATCTTGTAGTAAATTATTGAAGCTTCAGAAACTATTTAAATTATTAAGTTATTACTGAAACTGACATAAGACTGGATTAGCAGATGCACGTTATCCTTGTGTTTGAGCCAACTTAAATTTGGCTCAACATTTGGATTTCCATTTTATACACATCTAGAAATAAATATGATAGGATAAATATAGACATCTGTTCTCTTTATTTCTTGTCCTAGGTATGTTGTGTGATAGAAATAAATATTGACATATGTACTCTTTGCTCTTCCACAAATTGCATGATTCCCAAGAAACATCCCAAGTTCATGAACATCAAACACATCATATCCTACTACAGTGTGGGTAGCTTTCCTATGACCACCTAGTGCATGCTAAAGGGATACAACCACATGCCATGAAATTCATGTTTGTATGAGTTTTTCTACTTTAATCTTTTGAGGTAAATCATTTCCAGGCATGTGTCGTTGCAAACATCATATCAGGAATATGTTCGTAATAGTTCTTCACCATTTATCTCATTTATTTCAAGGATGATGTTGTTGCAAGGATCGAGAAGAGGATTGCTGCTTGGACCTTTCTTCCAGATGGTAATACTGACATTATCTGCCTCATAAATTATTCTGTTTTTTGTCGACTCACAAGTCTTTCCCTGTTCAGAAAATGGTGAATCAATGCAAATCCTTCACTATGAAAATGGGCAGAAGTACGAGCCACATTTTGATTACTTTCATGATAAGACCAACCAACAACTTGGTGGTCACCGGATTGCCACAGTTTTAATGTACCTTTCTGATGTTAAGAAGGGTGGTGAAACTATTTTTCCGAATGCTGAGGTAATTACATTTTTGTGCGTTTACTATAAATATATCCTTCCTAGGAATTGCCTGGCAAGCACTTAGTTGTAATTCAGCTAATTTCAAGGTGTCTATGTAGGTTTATGAGTTCAATCTTTCAAATGTCTGGCACATTTACAAATTGATTAATTTTTCTGCCAAAGTGCATGTAAACTAGACATCAACATAATATTATTTATTAAATTATTATTGAATTTGTGTGCCTTTTTGAAACTGACTGAGTCAATCATTGACTTGGAGTGTGGATTTCCCCTGAACAGTCCCATCTTAATTGTTATCCATGTTTTACTTATACAAACAAAACCCACTATTTGCAGGGTAAACTTTCCCGGGAGAAAGATGATACCTTCTCTGAATGTGCTCAAAAAGGTTATGCAGGTACATAGAACTATAGAACTACAATCACCAGCTGGGTTATTGTAACTTCTTCACCTACTTTGACCTGTTGGTCTTCTCTTCATTAAATACTTGCTATATAAAACTATTGATAATCAAGAATAAGACCAGCTTATCACGACATTTACATAGTAATAATAGATATCTATTCATAATAACGTTAGAGGTGGTGCTCATTCTCGTAGCTGTGCTTGTGGCATGTATCTGTTTTGTATCTTTCGTTGCATTGAATACACCGTCTCCTTTACATTCGTCTTTATTTGCAGTGAAACCTCGGAAAGGTGATGCACTCCTTTTCTTTAGCCTTCACCCTGATGCAACAACAGACACATTTAGTCTGCATGGAAGCTGCCCTGTCATCGAAGGTGAGAAATGGTCCGCAACTAAATGGATTCATGTTAAATCCTTCGAGCGCCCCGAAAAAGCATCAAGCAGTGTCTGTGTGGACGACAGTGAACTTTGTTCACAATGGGCTGCCGCAGGAGAGTGCACAAAGAATCCCGTGTACATGGTAGGTGATAAGGATTCTACCGGGTATTGCCGTAAAAGTTGTGGGGTCTGCTCATCGTAGACTTCTACAGGTAAGGGCAGATGTTGGCTCATTTGTATACTCTGTTAACTGTTCATGCATAATTGCATACTGAGCTTGTTACCTACCTGTTACCTGACAACTGAGCTTGTTACCTACCTGTTACCTGACAACTGAGCTTGTTCCGAACTACTTGCTAATGCGTGCTGCAGACTGCATAATGCGAGTTTTATGTGGGATGATTAAGTGAACTAAATTTCACTGACACTTAGAAATTAGAATGCTATTGCTCTTTTTCATACTGACCATGTAATTTTGTGATCCTTTTTATTGTTTTTTAGAATAGCCCTATGGTATCGACAATAAGTAGCTAAACCTACTATCTCAAATGCTCAATTACGAATGGGTATGATTGGCTCGCGTTACCGACAATTGGAATGGGTAGAAAGTTATGCGGTGCTAACACAGGCTATGATTGGCTCGCGGTTATCAATGTGGTAATTTAATATGATTACACATTTGGTTAGGATCTTTGTTTTTGGTTGAAAGATTGAAGATTGTAGTCACTCGGTAATTCAGTTACAGTGGTAACTCAATTACACCCTTTGAAGGTAGTTGAATTACCTCATTATCCAATTACATTGTAATGTTTCAACTCATTCCAAATTAATCAAGCATTGTCACATCTTCAAAATCCATTTCAACATTTTCAGATATTTATCGAATTTATTAAGTTATAAAAAAACCCATTATGATTCATGTACTGAACTCTAAAGTTATAAAACAATGTAATTTGAGTTATGGGGTTTGATTCATGAGAATGTAATCCAATTACACAATTAAAATGGCTAAAGTGAATCACGCTTAGAGTTCGGTTCACGTGGTAAGTTGTCTCAGTGATGCGAACCCACTATGTTCGAGCTGGTTAAGGGCTTAGCTGCTCCCCTAACCTTGGATTGATTTGAATGTAAGATCTTCAAGTCTTGAAATAATTGCAAAGTAAGTTAACAATAGAAGTCAGAGTTTATTAGTTGACTTGCAGATCGTTCAATTTCCTGTCATTGGTGGTTTATAAAAGTTTTTATAATGATTTCTACAATTGGGATGTACAAACTTCTACAATGATTTCTGTACAATTAAAAAACAATTCAGGTTTTAATTATGATGTAATTGATGACTTAGCTGCACATAAGATGGCGTGATTTGAATTTTTGAGTTAAACTGAAGTACTGTGCTCCTTCCCGCTTGCAAATTTAAAAGATACTCTAAGATAGCATTACCTATAGGCCTAGCAATTTGACACGATACACGAAAATACGACTTGAAAATGACACAAAAAATGTGTTTGAGTTTAACGATTTCGTGTTTCGTGTCGACGGTACACGAACAAAAAATCATGTCGTTTTCGTGTCTTACCTATTAGGTACCCAAAAGTACCTGAAATTACACGATACCAGTCTTATACCACAAATAATATACAACACAAGATGTTCGAGTGTCAAGGTAAGCATCGTCTCTCACCTTAGACATAGGTTCGAATCCCACCATTCCTCGATTTTTTTTAATCCACCAAAAATGTTCCTCACAGGATTCGAACCTGCGTTGGATGCCGCAACTGGGGGTGCACATAGGTCGGGTTGGGGCCAACACCCAACTCAACCCGAAAAATCCGGGTTTGTGGAAAACCCGAACCGATTCAGGTTCAACCCAACCCAACCCGAAATTATCGAGTTTGGTTGGGTCGGTTCGGGTTGGACCCGAATCAAAAAAGCTGTCAAATTTCACCTAGAAAACCAACATCCATGTCTTCTGTTTACTAAAATAAAAACCAAGTTTAATAAAACTAAAGAATTTCTACAACATTGAATAATCACATTTTTTTAAATCGAGCTTACTAACAACAACCTACAAGAATTTCTACAACATTCAATTTGGTAATCACCACCGTGTTCCATTTGGTAATCTTCCTTTTGATATAATAATACATTTCGTAATCAAGTTATGCAACGACAACAAAAAAATCACGATTGTTGATACATCTAAACATTGCATTTTTAGCTGAGGATTTGAGATGGAACGTGACAACCGAATCCAATCCATCCACCAAACTTGAAATTAGCAAGAATGTTTGTTCCTACTTTCTCAATCTTCAGAACAATTAAAACCAGAACAAGCATTTCAAAAAAAGCAAATCCTCATAGTTTGATTGCAATTAAGAAAGAGAACAACCTACATATGAACAAACAAAAATCCAAAGCACAACTCCAAACCTAAAATCAACTGAAATAAAAAATTCTCCAAAAAAAATACAACCTTCCCTTTCAGATCTAAAACTCCTGAGAAGTAGATCCAATGTCGCCCTTCCCCTTCCCTTGCTTCTTCGGTAAAAGGTTCTGATGGATGTTTGGAAGAACGCCTCCGTTGGCGATCGTCACGGTTCCCAGCAACTTGCTCAGCTCCTCATCGTTCCTCACTGCCAGCTGGATGTGCTGAGGCACGATCTGGTTCTTCTTGTTGTCTCTTGCCGCGTTCCTCGGATGAGAGGGAGGAGAGGGCTGAGGGAGAGCAGGAGAGAAGAGGGGCGAGTTGCGAGGAGTGTGCTGAGGAGCGAGCTTGCGAGGAGAGGGGCGAGCCAGAGAGGAGAGGGTTGAGGGCTGCTTGAGGTGAGGGGGAGGAGGGGGCGAAGGGAAATGTGATTTTTGTTATGGTTAGGTGTATAGGGAAAGAGGGGACGGACGATCACGATGTATTCGGAAAAAACATTAAAAAAAACTTTGGGTTTGGGTTGGGTTGTGTCAACCCGACCCCTCAACCTGAACCCGACCCGAAAATTTGGTTTTAAGATTTTTCCAACCCAACCTAACTTGAATCCCTTTCCAACCCAACCCACCCCAACCCGACCAATCAGGTTCGGGTCGGTTTTCGGGTTCAACCCGACCTGTTTGCCCTCCTAATTGGATGCACCACACAATAAATCCACCGCTGTAGATAAGTCTTCTATTAACACATAATGATTTATCAACGGGAATCAAGTGTGGGACTTTTAGTCCCACATCGGATAGACAAAACTTTTACATCCCATTCCAGCCTATATAAGCTGACCATTGGCAGTGGAGGGGAAGCATTCTTTGGCACTAGTGTTTCTTAGTTTGAAGTTGGGCCATGTGTAATAGTAATCAAGTGAATTTGTGTTAACACGAATTCAATACTTAATTATTGTAACTAAATAAAAAATTTGCGTCCATTGTGTCGTGTCTTGTCATGTTTACACGAAACTGGATGGGTTGTGTTCGTGTATCAAGTATTGGTACACGAATTCATTTCGGGTCGCGTTCGTGTATGGTTATAGTGACTAATACATACGAAAAAACACGACACGATTGCTAGGCCTAATTTCCTATAACAAATCACGTATCTCCTTTTTTCTGACAAATTACTATTTTTATATTTTCTTTGATTCTTATGTTAAGAAGTTGTATTGTAGATGTCAGAGTTTATCTCTGTTTTTCCACCAGGTATTGTAGATGCACATGTAAAATTACTAAAAAATCAAAAAAAGATATAGGTCAATTTAAAGACAAGGCTATAAAAAATGATTTTTTTTGCAAAAACAAAATTTACTCGCAAAACCATCATTTTATTGGTGTAAACAATGACACATGGAAGACTGAGACAAGAAAGAGGCTTTAACTTATACATAAGTATTTTTAAAAACTAAGGTAGTTGATGTGTTTGTTTTAAATACCGCAAGTGCACGCCATCAGTGAAGACGTGGTAAATATTGGTCAATCTACATGGAGGTGTGTCGACTTTGGTTCATTCGAAGGCAAGTAGGAAACAAAGAGGAGAAGAAGTTGATTACATTAAACTAGACTAAACTATGCTACACTAGTAAACAACAAACAAAGGCGACGAAAGCAAGCAACAATGAAACTAAACTAACTAATAAAGCAAGCTGGAATTCAGGAAAAGAAAGCCCTAACGGGTGGAGTATGTGTACACATGAAATAAGTGGTGATGAATGCATTCAATAAAGCACAAATGTAGGTAGTGTTGCTATGCATAGGAAGTACTTAATGACAAGACCTATCATTCAAATCACTAACCTAGTTGATTAATATGAGAATAAACAAGTTTGTTATTAAGAACCTAAACAAGCATGTGATGTACCTAATGAATATGACAGAAACCATCAAGTTAAGTATTCTCTTTAATTCAAACAAGCATACTCACATTCATCACATAAAACAACATACAATATTTATTTCATTCTACATGACATGTATAAACATCAACTCCACCCCAAAGGGGGATGAAACTACTCACACATTATTAAGCCAACATCATATTAAGAAAAGACAACACGCTATTAATTCTACGAAGATTAAAACAAACGAAATCAACTAAGCATACAAGAACAAAGAAACAACAAGGAACTAACAAAACATTCTTTATTGCCCACTCTCATTATAAGTAGCATCTCTCCACTAGAGTTTTGCTTCAAGATTTACTCCAAGTAGAGAGAATGACCACCAAGAGAGGAGATGTCTTTACTGAAGGGAATGTATTCTAAAAGTTTTACTTTTAAATGTCAATTACTATGAATTGAATGAGAAATCATTTTGTTCCTTGTTTATGTTATTCGTCTTTTAGAAGTGTTAAGGAAGAGACTCTTGGTCCTTAACCATAGAGCTCTAAAAGATAATGGTTTACATAAAACAAAAGATATTCGCAATCATGGTAATTAACATGGGACATTAATTACCGAGTTAAAATTGTCGTGTTGGTAATAGATCATTGTAGCTCTACAAGTGAGTGACAACACAGGTACACAAAAGAGGAAAATATTACTTTTGTATACTGAATAGACTTAATAAGTAAAACAATATGGAATTGTGTTTTCTGTGTCATTAATGTTTTACTGTGTCCTTGGTCCTTTGATATGAGACTTATATCCGATCACTTAAGAAATGCTTGATTAGACTAGTGTCTTGAGCTATCGATAAGTGTAGTGTAAAGGCATTGGTTGGTTAAGTATGACTTTTGTTGGAGAAGAAAGTTAGTCAAAAGATTGTCATTACCCCTCTTAATTGAGTAATGATATTAGTGGGCCCATTGATAAAGCAAAGTTACAATGTGCACAATGTGATTTGAGTTAAGTCACATATTTATAACTAGCTTAAAGAGATCAAGAAATGAATACTAATACAAAGATGACACAATACTACTTTGTGTGTATTCTTAATATTATGAGGCAAGAGACAGACACAAGTGGTGCACTCCATCACTAAATGGATCGGGTTTGGTTCGAGTGGAATTAAGACATCTAACTAATTGGGAGCTATAATGTGTAGCTAGATACCGCTTATAGCTTGTGATATTAAGCTCTTAATATCACTGCCAACTTAGTTTAGTTCCTCCAATAGGTCACACCACAAAACTAGGAAACAAAAAATTGAGATTTTGTGTTCATAAGGTGTGTCGGGTTTCAAATAGAAAATATGACACATGTGGTGAACAAGCAAAATCAAAATTATGTTCTGATTAATAACATAATCAGAATCTAAATTAAATTCATATGTGATGTAAATATTATGGGGTGTAATGATTTATCATTACATAGGATAATATGTTACATAGGTTGTGAACTTACTACTAATCCCGAAATTTGACAAGTCTGCAGCACTGTGCAAAAATGGTCGACCGCTAAACGGTCAACGGTCGAACGAATATTGCACGGTCGACCGGATGTGTCTCGATCGTAACAGGGAGTTTCGTCTGTTCGTTTTCGGTCGACCGAAGTATATCGGTCGGTCGACCGAACATTGCGATGAAATAATTTTTGTTACGAACGGTCGACCGAGTTATGAACGGTCGACCGAACCTCCAAACGGTCGACCGGTCCAGACGGTTTTCTTCATAATTAATTTAAGAATTAATTAGATCATGCGTGAAATTGGTCCATAACTGATTTAATTCATGGCTGAGATTATTTGTTAGCAAATAATGGATGGTTAGATGGAAGTTTGCATGAAATCATGGGCAAGAGGTTGCACATGAATAGGTAATTTGGAGAGAACTTATAAATACAAGTTTATCTCATTACCTTGTTAATTAATTCATTATATTCTTGTGCAAACATCTCTCTCCATAATTCTCCACGAATTTTCCTTAATTCTTGAGTTTAGTTTTTAGTTTTCAGAGATCTTCTTCTCAAGAGAACTAAAGAGGGGTTAGTAGTTAGATTCTAAACCCTATTGGAGATCGAGAGGCTAGCTCTTCTCTCTCCGATCTTGTTTAGAGTTTGGTGAATACTCAGAGGCATCCGGCGCAGCGACAAGCATCCTCAACATCTCCGGATCATCAAGAAGTTTTAGACAACTTCTAGGTATGAAATTTGGAGCCCATGTTTGTTTTAATAAAGTTTTGAAGCTAGTTATTAAAACAAACCGATGCATGCATGAAACAAATCATAGAAAATTGTAATTGTTCCTTATTGTGCATAAAAATTTCGAAAATATATATGTGCCATTAAACTAGAAATCCTACAGTCGTATCAGAGCTTAGGGTTCAATTTTCTAATGATTTGAAACTATAAACAAATTTAGTTTACCATATAGGGTTCGAACAATTCGATTTTCCGGTTTTTCGTTCTTTAAATGTTTTGTTGGAATAATTCTTTGTAATAATTCGTTTTGAATGTTGTAAGTGGTTTAAAACATGCCATGTAATTATTAGAATTATGATTTAGACATAAGTCTAACTTGCAATAATTTCGTTTTAAGCATAAACGATTGTTTTGTAAGAGAATAAACAAAACCGAAAAATTGCGGTTCGTCTTTCCTTTTAGCAAATTGGATGGACAACGGTTCAAAATTGTTTTTGAACTTGTGGATGGATGAAAAAACGTTCTTAATGGATTTCAGAATGTTTTTCAAAGATTTTTTTGGGATTCTAGATGTTTGATAAACTAGGTTGTATAGTTTATAGCAATATTGCGTGCATGGATGCTCGAGTTGTCTTTGCAGGAATTGTGAGTTTATATGTTCCAAATCAGCGCCTATGAATGTTTGTAATTATTAATATATAGGGGCTTGTTTGTATGTAAAAGCCAAATTCTCTCTTTCTATCTCTAGATAATTGCATTGCATTTGAGAGGTTTTACATAGGACTTGCACTAGTCGGTTTTTTATCGAATGTGAGGAGCATGTTTATTTTCTGTAAAATCTACATCTCCGGTGCAAGAGGAAGTCTCCGCTGTAGCGCATCGATCGAGGATCGAGGAGCAGGGATCGAGGATCAAGTATCAAAGGGAACATATAAACTCACACGATGTGGATTGTGTGAATGGTTTAATTTCTGCTATGCATGTGAAGAATGTGATTGAATGTTAGGATGTGTATGAATGATAATATGCATGATAACCTAAAATTCCAAATCACATGTTAATATATGAAATTGTCCAACAAAATTAAGAGTAATTTTTCTTCTTATTTCATCCACTAGCAGCCATCGATCGAGGGATACTCTGCTCGTCCTTAGCGGGAGATAACTCCCTCCATCTTTGAGAATAGTGGGAGATATAATGGTTGTCTATTGTTGTGCCACGATTAGATATATGAGGTGCGTTTCACCCTAGTGAACCCCAAGTATGCTTAGTTGTGAATACAATGGATAAACGTATCTCGTATCAAATGAAAATAAGTTTTCTTAACATTACCTAGAGCCCTCACTCGGTTTTGGGAAAAAGTTTTTCTTAACGAGGATAGGTCGCATTCCCTCATAATTAAAATGACAAGAATCACAAGAGTTTGAAGATGCTAATGTTGGTAAAACTTAAAAAAGTTGTGATTAGAAAATGCTTTTCTTACCTTGATATTGTAATGTATTCGATATCCATTAGCTAGTCTATATTACAATTGATGGGATCTTGGATTGTTGCATTTATGGGCAAGATTTTTATTTGCAGCATTTACATTTGTATGTATGTATGATAAACATAAAATTGGCATTAAAATCCTGTATGATTTATTTTGTAGAAAAATGTCGAACATCCAACCTATCGTACGATCCGTGATAGAAAAACACCCTTTAGCAAATGATGGCTCAAACTTCATAAGTTGGCAACTCAAACTCAACATCGTGTTAAAGTTTGAGAATCTGTCTCATATTTTGGAAGGTCCAATCCCAAAATGGAATGAGAGATTAACAGATGAAGAGAAAGAGGCTAAAGCCAAGTGGGAAGACCAAGCGAAATACTTGGATTCAAAACCCAAGAAGACCATGAAGGCTTCTAAGATGTTCATGGATAGTGCCCGAAAGGAACTCTATAAGACCACCATCGCACTCACAAGGTGCCATATGGCGGAGGGAACATCGGTATCCATGGTCTGATGTGCAAGACGGACCTTGACAATGGAGTGATTGAACGTCGGCGCCCCAAAAAGGCCAAAGGTATATTTGTTATTGAAATAAATTTAGCCACCTCTGTCCAGGATTAGGTAATTGATACCGGATCTTGTACTCACATAGTTTCTAATGTGCAGCTACTCACGGATAGGAAGGAACTCATAAGGAACGAGGTAGAATTGAAGGTCGGAAATGGTGCGAACGTTTCTGCGGTTGCACAAGGTTCTGTGGTGCCTCAATTATGTAGTGGTTTAAATTTATGTCTAAAGAATGTTTATTATGTGCCTTCGATTAGCAAGAACATTATTTCTGTATCATCTTTAGATATGGATAATTTTAATATAAATATTTCAAATTCTTGCTTGTCTATATCGAAGAATGGTGTTTTCTATGCAAATACATTCATAAGGAATGGTCTCTATTTGCTTGAATTGAATAATAAACAAATCTTTAATATCAATAATAAAAGACTTAAGACCACTCACGAGAATGATACTCTCTTGTGGCACTATCGACTTGGTCACATAAATGAAAAACACATCAAGAAATTGCAAGAAGCTAACCTTCTTGGTCTACTTGATTTTAAATCATTGGAGACGTGTCAACCATGTTTAATGGGAAAAATGACCAAATGGCCTTTCAAGAAGAAAGGTCCAAGGGCGAGTGGCTTGTTGGATTTGATACATTCCGATGTATGTGGTCCAATGAGTACTAGTGCACGAGATGGTTTCAGGTACTTCATTACGTTCACAGATGATTATAGTAGTTATGGCTATGTTTATCTAATGAGAAACAAAAGTGATTCCTTTGACAAGTTCAAAGAATTCAAGAATGAAGTAGAGAACCAACTCGACAAGAAAATCAAGTCTCTACGAACGGATCGTGGAGGTGAGTACTTAAGTGCCGATTTTGACTCATACCTAAAGGAGTTTGGTATTGTACCTCAACTCACCCCTCCCGGTACACCTCAGTGGAATGTGGTATCCGAAAGGAGGAATAGGACATTGCTCGACATGGTTTCAGTTAATGATGAGTCATGTGGAATTACCTCTTTACTTTTGGAGTTATGTACTACAAACTGCGGCTTACACACTAAAAAATGTTCCATGCAAATCCGTGGAGAAAACGTTTTATGAGCTATGTAGTGGTAAAACACCCAAGCTCAATTTTCTCAAGATTTGGGGTTGTGAGGCTTACGTCAAGAAATTGATGTCGACCAAACTTCAACCAAAAGTGGATAAGTGCTTCTTTATAGGTTATCCTCGTGAGACAAGAGGATACTACTTTTGGCATATCACCTCCAATCGAGTGATTGTAGAGAGGGATGCCACATTTATGGAAAAAGAATTTCTGGAAAGAGTAAAAAGTAGTGGGAGTAGGGTTGTGCTTGAGGAAACTCAAGATACCCTACAAGATCATGACATGAATGATGACATTCAAGATCATGAAGGCCCAACCGAGGTTCCTTTGGTCAGTGGGAGCATGAGTGAGAGATCCTCGCAAGAAATTGTGAAAGAAACTCAATCTTGCCCACCAAGTGTACGTTCGAGAATCGAACACGAACCAATTCCACAAGAAATTGTGGAAGAAGTTCGAGAAGTACACGTAGAACCAAAAGAACTTAGAAGGTCAACGAGGGAAAGGAAGAAACCTGATATTTATCTGGGACTTCATGAAATCATGGTACTTGATACCAATGATCCCTTGACCTTCCAAGAAGAAATGGAAAGAAAAGACTCCAAACTATGGTTTAAAGCCATGGAATCCGAAATAGAATCCATGTATGATAACCAAGTGTGGAACTTGGTTGACCTTCCTCAAGGGAAAAATGCCATTCAAAATAAATGAGTTTTCAAGAGGAAGATGGACATGGATGGGAACATGACAACCTACAAAGCAAGGCTTGTAGCGAAGGGTTTCACTCAAGTTCAAGGAATTGACTATGATGAAACTTTTTCACCAGTTGCCTTGTTCAAGTCTATTCGGATAATGCTCGCTATTGCTGCATTTCATGATTATGAAATATGGCAAATGGATGTCAAAACGGCGTTCCTTAATGGGAACTTGGAAGAGAATGTGTACATGGTACAACCTCAAGGTTTTGAAGATCCAAAGAATAGCGAGAAGGTATGCAAGCTTCAAAGATCCATTTATGGATTAAAGCAAGCATCAAGGAGTTGGAACAAACGCTTTGACAAGGAAGTGAAGAAGCTTCACTTCATTCAAAGTAAGGAAGAACCTTCTATATACAAGAAGGTTAGTGGGAGCCATGTAGTATTCCTAATCTTATATGTCGATGACATATTGCTCATGGGAAATCATATTCCTTTGCTTGCGCAAACGAGAAGTTTCATTGAAATCTACATTTTCAATGAAAGATATGGGTGAAGCTCAATACATCTTGGGAATCAAGATATATCGAGATAGATCCCGTAGACTCATTGGCTTCAGTCAACGTGCATACATTGACAAGGTCTTGGAAAGGTTCAAGATGAACAACTCCAAAAAGGGCAGTGTGCCAATGAGTATGGGTGTGCAACTCAAGAAGTCTCAACGTGCGCAATCACGTAAGGACATAGAGTACATGAAGGATGTCCCTTATGCTTCGGCAATTGGGTCGATCATGTACGCGATGACTTGCACAAGACCCGATGTCTCGTATGCTCTAAGCGTGACAAGTCGTCACCAATCCAACGCAGGTCCTGAGCATTGGACTGCAGTCAAGAATATCCTGAAGTGCCTTAATCGGACTAAGGATAAGATTCTTGTTTATGGAGGACAAAGGAAGTTGATAGCCGAAGGGTACTCGGATGCGAGTTTCATAAGTGATCCAGACGATAGAAGGTCGCAATCAGGATATGTCTTTCTTCTGAATGGTGGAGCTGTGAGTTGGTGTAGCTGGAAGCAAACCACTACGGCCGATTCAACCACCGCATCAGAAGTAATGGTTGTCGCTGAAGCGAGCAAGGAAGGAGTGTGGATCAAGAAGTTCCTTGAAGAGCTTGGAGTAGTTCCCACGAGCGAGGGACCCATTGAGCTATTTTGCGATAGTAGTGCATCTATCTCGCAAATCAAGGATCCTAGATCACACCACAAAGTGAAGTACATGGATCGAAAGTATTTTGTCACACGTGACTTCATTGACGAAGATAAAATAAATCTATTATGGGTGGACACCAACAACAACACAGCTGATCCATTCACAAAACCCTTATCCCAAGCCAAGGGCGAAATGCATTTCGAGTCCATGGGATTGAGGAACCATGTAGATTGGATTGATGATTGATATGTAATGGGGTATGGGGTTTACCCTGGTTATTATTGTTTTATACATTGAGTATGTATGTGAAAGAAAACTTTAATAACAAGTGGGTAATTGAAGGGAATGTGTTCTAAAAGTTTTACTTTTAAATGTCAATTATTATGAATTGAATGAGAAATCATTTTGTTCCTTGTTTATGTTATTCGTCTTTTAGAAGTGTTAAGGAAGAGACTCTTGGTCCTTAACCGTAGAGCCCTAAAAGATAATGGTTTACATAAAACAAAAGATATTCGCAATCATGGTAATTAACATGGGACATTAATTATCGAGTTAAGATTGTCGTGTTGGTCATAGATCATTGTAGCTCTACAAGTGAGTGACAACACGGGTACACAAAAGAGGAAAATATTACTTTTGTATACTGAATAGATCTAATAAGTAAAACAATATAGAATTGTGTTTTCTGTGTCATTAATGTTTTACTGTGTCCTTGGTCCTTTGATATGAGACTTATATCCGATCACATAAGAAATTCTTGATTAGACTAGTGTCTTGAGCTATCGATAAGTGTAGTGTAAAGGCATTGGTTGGTTAAGTATGACTTTTGTTGGAGAAGATAGTCAAAAGATTGTCATTGCCACTCTTAATTGAGTAATGATATTAGTGGACCCCTTGATAAAGCAAAGTTACAATGTGCACAATGTGATTTGAGTTAAGTCACATATTTATAACTAGCTTAAAGAGATCAAGAAATGAATACTAATACAAAGATGACACAATACTACTTTGTGTGTATTTTTAATATCATGAGGCAAGGGACAGACACAAGTGGTGCACTCCATCACTAAATGGATCAGGTTTTGGTTCGAGGGGAAATAAGACATCTAACTAATTGGGAGCTATAATGTGTAGCTAGATACCGCTTATAGCTTGTGATATTAAGCTCTTAATATCACTGCCAACTTAGTTTAGTTCCTCCAATAGGTCACACCACAAAACTAGGAAACAAAAAATTGAGATTTTGTGTTCATAAGGTGTGTCGGGTTTCAAATAGAAAATATGACACATGTGGTGAACAAGCAAAATCAAAATTATGTTCTGATTAATAACATAATCAGAATCTAAATTAAATTCATATGTGATGTAAATATTATGGGGTGTAATGATTTATCATTACATAGGATAATATGTTACATAGGTTGTGAACTTACTACTAATCCCGAAATTTGACAAGTCTGCAGCACTGTGCAAAAATGGTCGACCGCTAAACGGTCAACGGTCGAACGAATATTGCACGGTCGACCGGATGTGTCTCGATCGTAACAGGGAGTTTCGTCTGTTCGTTTTCGGTCGACCGAAGTATATCGGTCGGTCGACCGAACATTGCGATGAAATAATTTTTGTTACGAACGGTCGACCGAGTTATGAACGGTCGACCGAACCTCCAAACGGTCGACCGGTCCAGACGGTTTTCTGCATAATTAATTTAAGAATTAATTAGATCATGCGTGGAATTGGTCCATAACTGATTTAATTCGTGGCTGAGATTATTTGTTAGCAAATAATGGATGGTTAGATGAAAGTTTGCAAGAAATCATGGGCAAGAGGTTGCACATGAATAGGTAATTTGGAGAGAACTTATAAATACAAGTTTATCTCATTACCTTGTTAATTAATTCATTATATTCTTGTGCAAACATCTCTCTCCATAATTCTCCACGAATTTTCCTTAATTCTTGAGTTTAGTTTTTAGTTTTCAGAGATCTTCTTCTCAAGAGAACTAAAGAGGGGTTAGTAGTTAGATTCTAAACCCCATTGGAGATCGAGAGGCTAGCTCTTCTCTCTCCGATCTTGTTTAGAGTTTGGTGAATACTCGGAGGCATCCGGCGCAGCGACAAGCATCCTCAACGTCTCCGGATCATCAAGAAGTTTTAGAGAACTTCTAGGTATGAAATTCGGAGCCCATGTTTGTTTTAATAAAGTTTTGGAACTAGTTATTGAAACAAACTGATATATGCATGAAACAAATCATAGAAAATTGTAATTGATCCTTATTGTGCATAAAAATTTCGAAAATATATATGTGCAATTAAACTAGAAATCCTACATTTACAAAGGAGGAGGAAAAGTTCTATTTATAGCCATGAAAAAAGGTAACCAGAGACAATCCCCCGGTTTCAGACTAAACAAATACCATAAATGGACATACAACACATTAATCTAACACCCGGCTAAACCTAATCGCGTTTGGAGCCAAATGGAGCGCCAATTGGCGGTTTGGGACAACCAAATAGCGGGTTGGAATGGGTAGATCGGGTTGTGCTTTGGTAGAGCCTTTTGTGGAAGGATCTCTTCATGTTTGGTGCACCTGAATTGGTTGTTGGAGCATAGGCCCGGATCTAATTGTCAAAATACTTCTCATGATGGTGTGGAGTTTCTCGATTTGCTTATTGGTTCTTTTGGTTTACATCCAGGTCCGTCTTGCACATCAGACCATAAGTCTCACAATTCAATCATTTTTCTTGCATTCAGGTCCTTTTTGTGTCTCTTCTTCTCAAACGTGTTTATTTCTGAAACTTTAAACATAAAACTCGTTACGTAGCATTGCTTAGGTTCAAAATAAATGATATAAGGCACGAGTATATGTATGATATGATGTCAATCAATAGTCCTGCTGTTAGACCCTAACCTCGTTTTGGGCTGATCCCGTGATTAGTGGAGGGATTATCATGGGGAAGAGGAGGTGTATAGTGGGATGGTGATGGGTGATGGAGTAGGGGGCCGGTTACTGTAGTGGAGGGATTATCTATGCTGAGGAAGTACGTTGCAGATCCAGCTCACGTGATCGAGATTGCACTGCCAGAGATCCAGCATGACTTGTCGCTCGAGAAGAGACCGGTCGAGATCGTTGATCGTATGGATCACCAGCTCAGGAGGAGGACCATTCCAATGGTGAAGGTCCGGTGGCAGCATCACAGTGAGCGTGAGACCACTTAAGAGATCGAGGAGGAAGTTCGGAAGCAGTACCCGGAGCTTTTCGGTGAGTTCCTGTCTGATTTCAGGACGAAATCCTTTTAAGGTGGGTGGGTTGTTAGACCCTAACCTCGTTTTGGGCTAATCCCGTGATTAATGGAGGGATTATAATGGGGAAGAGGAGGTGTATAGTGGGTTGGTGATGGGTGATGGAGTAGGGGGCCGGTTACTGTTGGGTTTTGTTGGGTTTGAGGAGAAAACCATCACCTCTCTCCATTTCCTCTCTTATTCTTCACTCAACCATTTCTCTCTTCTTGTCCGGCGATCCAGAGGGCGTGGCGGCGACTCCGGCGTGTGGAGGCGAGCGTGGAGTCGAGGAGGCGAGCGTGAGGCGTGCGTGATTAGGGTTGCTGTCGAGCGTCGACGTTGAGCTGATCTCCGGCGCGCTCCGTCTTCTTCTCGAGGTATGCCGGCTTCTGGTGTGTTTTATTGTTGCTCACCCTCGTGGGTGGGTTTTGTTGGTCGGTCGGAGGAGGTTGGAGACCTCCCCGGCGACGAGATTTGCGTAAATCCTTAGATGGCGCAAGGTTGAAGACGACCAACGGTCGACCGGGTCCCTTCGGGCGGTCGACCGAATGTAGTGTTTTTGCCGATTTTAACCATCACCGGTCGAACGCTGCCTTGGGGCGGTCGACCGGTCGTGCATTTTGCTGGTTGATCAGATGCCTGTTTGTTTTCGGTCGACCTGTTCCTTGTGGTCGTTCGACCGGAACTTAAGTGTACTTGATAATATTGCATGTTGTTCGACCGTTTTCGATATATCGTTCGACCGTTATATGACTTAGACTATTAGGATGACCCTGGTAGTTTTCGGTCGACTGGGACCCCTTAGTCGGTCGACCGAATAGTCTTGTCGATTTTGACAAACTCCGGATTTTGACCTCGTGTTCGGTCGACCGGTTTTAGACTGTCGTTTGACTATTTGGACTTTAGTGATGCGCAGAATAGTTCGATCGTTGTAGACTTTCGGTCGACCGAACCTATTGGGGACGGTCGACCGGTTAGGCTCTTTCGGTCGACCGTTTGTGTGCAGAACTGGATTCCTGGTCTGGTGTTTGTGTCAACTCTGTCCACGGAAACCTGTGTCCTCGCTTAGAGGGTGAGCCAGGAGGTGACGAAGGGCACGTGCTCGTGCCGCCTAGGGACCGCCGTGTGGAAGAGTGTGGACACTTGGGTCGCACCACCTCCGTGTTGGAAGTGGTGTGACGTGTTGTCGCCTTACTCTCTGATGAGTAGCAGAACTGAGGGATCGCAATGCGTGTGACGCATGGCTCGTGGAGCATGATGACCCTGCAGACTACGGTCTGGACCCGTCCGATGTTGTGTCGAACGTATGCTGTACCGCCGAGGTTGTGTCGACAATGCCGCCGAGGTTTTTGCCGACGATGATGGTGCCGACGATGTTCCGGCTTGTGGTTGTGCCGTCCGATCTTGTGTCGGACGTCTGTTGTACTACCAATGTTGTGCCCGTGATGCCGCTAATGTTGTGCCAGCGATGATCCCCGATTGGGCACCTATCCTGGGATGACCGACCGGGCTACGACTCCGTCGAAGGTGATGTAGATGACGTGGTTCCTTGCGCGGAAGTGCGGACGCTCCTCACCGATCCCTTTGGCTCGAGTAGTCGCACGTGGGGCGTGCGTCGCGTACTGTCCGTAAGATCGTATGTGTCTACGGTAGGTTTCCGAGGGAGACATGTTGTTGTTGTCGGACTGATGTCCTTGTGGACCCTGTCGAGGGTCGTTGTTGTGGTTGGGCTGAGGTCCCGTTTACCCTTGGAGGGATTCGATGCATTGCAGATGTGATATGACATGTCACTAGTATGATAGGTTCATTTATCGTACTATTGCATGCATATAAGTGAGCTTGGCATACAGGATTTCCTAATGGGAAACTCAGGCATAGTTGTTTGATTCATGTTTCAGGACCGCAGTAGGTTCTGTCGGGTGGTGACAGCGGGCGCCCACATTTTGGGGTCAGGATCCTTGATTGGCATCATTTCATGTTTATATTTGTATCTTATATCCATTATCTTTCACCTAAACAACGATATGTTACGAGTTTTATGTTTAGTTTTCAGGAATAAATAGGTTTGAAGAGAAGAGCCACGAAAGGACCCAAAAGAAGGAAAAAAAGACTTAATTGTGAGACCTAGGGACTGAGATGCAATGGAGAAGGACCTGATCGTAAGACCGAAGGACCTAAGAGCAAAACAGGAAACTCCACACCATCATGGGGAGTATTTTGGCATTTCGATTCGGGTCGGAGCTCCAACAAACCAAGTAGATGCATCCAAGACCAACAAATCCATCAAGCAAAGCCCACAACCAAAAGCAACTCGATCTGAAGTTTATAGACCGCCAATTGGCGGTCTTGGACCGCTAATTGGCGGTCCATATAGCCCCAGATCCGCTAAGCTTTCTCCTGGACTTGTATTATTATGTGTTTAGGTTATTTTTGGTATTGGTTTAGTCCCACATCGGGGGATTGTCCCCGATTAGCTTTTTCCATGCTTATAAATAGAACTCTTCACCTTCCATTGTAATTACCCATTGCTTGGTGGCATTCTCTCTAGTAAGGAGTGATCCTTGAAGCAAAAACTCAAGGTGGAGAAGAATGCTACCTTCAATGTGAGTCATTTGTTAATAAAATAATTCTTCTAGTTTCTTTTAATCTTGTCTTTTAATTTGTGCATGATTGTTTAGTCTTTCCTTTCTTTTTAAGCTTCTTTAATACTTCTTGCTTTCTTAGTTAACTTTCATTTCAGTATTATGCTTTCTTTTGTTTAAATAGTTAGTGTAATGAGTAGTGAGTAGTTCCATCCCCATTTGGGGGTGGAGAAATATGTGATATGATCATGTAGTGTATTAAGTGTGTGTTATCTTTATCCCTTGAGCTTTATATGATTTCCATAACCATCTAATGGGTTTTCACTCTTATCTTTGATATGCTAATGCTCTTGAATGAAGCTTAGCTTATGCTTTGATTAGTGGACCTATTTCATTGGGAATGATAATGTTAGGATATGGATGAAGTTAATATTGGAAACACAATTTGTAGTGTATGTGCTCTTGTTGCCTTTACCTTAGCTAATGTCTTGTATGTTTTAATGATGTAGTCTTATCTTAATTCATGTAGAGGCATAGTAGGGTATAGTCTTTATACTTGAGTTCATGTAGCTTCATTCCAATTATTGTCTTGTATGTTTTAATGATGTAGTCTTATCTTAATTCATGTGGACGCAAAGTTTGATGTAGTTTTATGATTTCATGCACTACATGTTGTGAGGAGCTTAATGAACACACACACTTCTTTATGTTCACATTATTTCTCTACCCCCTTTGGGGTTTAGTTTTCTTGTTTTTCTTCCATTTCCATTTGCACCTTAGTGTAGTTTAGTGTAACCAACATTTCTTCCCTTTCTTTACCTCTCGCCTTCGCACAAACCAAGTGTCGACCACACCTCCCAGTGGACGACCCGTATTTGCCACCGCTTCAACGCGGCCGTGCACTTGCGGTTAAATATAAAACGATCAATCAATCCTCATCGGACTCTTCGAGGTCGTCGTGATTGTTTTACCGGTCTTCTCATTGTATTGTTGTAATCACGTCTTTTGACAAACTCTGTTGTATTATTGGTGCACCGACTGTTGATTTATATGAGTAACGTTCCTGTGGATGATTTTATCTGAGTAATCTCTTGATTGTTTAAATTTTTAAATTTCCGTTGTTTCGGGATGTTACATTTGCGGTTGGATGGATGTTAAGCTGGATGTCTTCTCCACATTTGGAATTGAAGTCCATATCATTGCCTTCAAACAATTTTGTTTCCTTTTATATCTTTATCTATATAAACTACTCTGGAAAGGGATCATTGTCCCTCCAACCAAGTTTCATAAGCCTCACGCTGAGTGAATACGTGGTTCTATAGAATGTGTATGGAGGTCATTTTTAAAGATATTTATTGCGTGAACATCCCTTATAAATCCCATGAATGTTTTGCTTTTTACATTATAAGATCCCAAATAGTTAAAATTTCATTTAAAATTTTCATATACTTAACAGTATGATACATGTTTCAACATATGATTTGCTATCCAGACACAAAAATTATTTTTGATTTTATTTTTCAAAAAACATGAAGAGTAATTGTTTGATATAGTAATTTGTAATAGCTTAGAATCACAAATTTGTAATTGTTTATATTTATTGTTGTATTTGTACGTACTTTGAATGTCTTTCCGTGCAAAGCACGAGGGTATTCGCTAGTTAGATACAAAAGCCGGCCGAACTGGACGTCTCTACACAAAATAACTCAACGTTTGTCCTCGTGGGAACAAATAATCGTCACAAGTGAGAACAAACATATTGGACTGAGGCTTATGTCAACTTTCAATCGAATCAGAGTATCATATCCTATGTTTATTATGCTCAAAAGAACATCACATGTACACTTGGAATAAAACATCATATAATAATTAAATTTAGAATACCATGTCTGTGGAAATTTACTTTCAGCTGTTCACCAAAAAGTCATGCCAGAGAGAACAGTGTTTATTCGTTCTTACCTGTATTTGTGTAATCAAATCAAAAGTCATATACTTTCAAAATTCCGAGGTTGTGAGCTGTCAGTTAACACACAAGCCAATAAATGTGTTGGATCCTTTTTTTCCTATGCATTTTATATTGGCAAATATCTGGAACAAAATGCAACATCGCCCACAAGAGTACAAGACTGCCCACTTTTCAATGGTTAAGAGACGGTATGTTAGTACATAATATTTACAGGACAGAGAGATTATTTACGCAGCGCAAGCTAGAGGAAACAGTGATCATTCTTGTTAGGACCTAATTCTTGATTAGTGGCTTAATATGTTTAGGTGGCTAATGGGTTGATTGGATGGTTTGGGGTGAGGTGTGGTGTTGTGATTGGTTGGGGGATGGTTTAAAGGTGAGGACTCTCTTCTTCTTCTTCACTTCACTCATGTCTCTCTCTCTCTCTCTCTCAGCCGTCTCTCCCTCTGAGGTGCCAACGACGTGTGGTGATCGGCCAGCAAAAGAGCCCGAGAAATCGTGCCCGGAGGTGTGGTGATCGTAGCTCACGTGAGAAGTTCGCCGGAGAAGCAAGCGAGACGTGGGGGTGATCGTCGTCGACGTTCAGAAGCTTCGACGTGCAAATAGGTATGCCAAGTTCCGTTTAGTTACTCACCCAAGTTGTGTGAGAAGTTTGGGTTGTCGTCGGAGGTCGGAGGCCTCATCGATGATCAAGTGCAGCAAGGTTGCTGCAATGGAACGATTGACCGCCGAGTGTTTCAGTCGACCGCTCAGAGTGTAATGGGAGTCTGCCTAGTGTTGGATTTTTAGCCTTAATCCATATTTTGATGATTTAATCAACATAATCTTAATGACAGCCAAATGTAGAGTAGCACACATAATGAATAGAAAATATATTATTTTGTGCTAACATCAACATGTGATCAAGACTTAAGGAAGAATGAAATCAAGCTTATTGAAGACATGTAATTTTACCTTTTATTTGAGTCTTAGAAATCTATGTAATCTTGAGCATACAAGAGTTAAAATCCATTCACATAGACTCTAGGGAACCTATAAAAGTCACATACAAATTTCAATATTAATCCGACTTGAATAGGTTGTAGGAACGTATATGACCCTAATTATCTAATCAATTTTATGCTAATCTCTACTTAAACAAACAAGATTTGCAGCGGAAACAATAAACACAAGTAGAGACTAGAAATACGCAAACCACACAATGCACATGGGATTTTACAGAGGTTCGGCCACCCGCCTACGTCCTCTCTTGCAAGCTCCGTTCAACACTTTGAGCTCCGCTAACGTCTTCACTATCCGCTCTCCGTTCCGGGCCCGGAGCCAATGCCTTCACAATCTTCAAGCTCGTGAACAACCCTCGTCGAGCTTGGCTCCACTTCTCACAACCCGAGAAGGATCACTTTGTGCTTTCACCGAAGTCTTTACAAGTTGCCTCGGGCTTTCACCGAGACCTCTGCTTCTTTGACAATAAGGTTGAGTGGATCACACATTCTATAACTTGAGCACACTTAGAGTATGATTGGAATTTGATCTAATGTGTGGAAAATTTGGCTTGGAGAGTAGGATTTGGGGAATCAAGGTTTGGGAGCTTTCTCTTAGATGTGAATGATAATTTGGAGTGTAAGAGTTTTTGAATTAAGTCTTGGTAACATATATTTATAAGTTCCTAATGTGTTATAGCCATTGTTATTAAAGTGGTAAATGTTTGTGTAAGAGACACAAAACAGAAAAGCTCAGGACACTGTTCGGGACAAATTCGGTCGATCGAATCGGGTTCACCGGTCTACCGTTTCCATAACGGTGTGGAAACGTTCGAACCGAATCAAGTATAGGATCTACTAGGCCCTAATATTAGTCTAAAGTCGGGGGGGGGGGGTGAATAGACTAATTGATTCTTTAAAAAACTATTGCAAATTAAAAGCTAGAACAATTAAAAGAGAGATAGAAATGTGCAAACCACAACACGGATGTATAGAGGTTTGGATCAAACCACCGGATCCTAGTCATCTCTTACGAATTGCTCTTCCTCAAGAAACTTCAAGTCCTTCACTAATCCGATCTCCATTGCGGGCCGAGATCAAGCCTTTACACCACAAGCTTTGCGAACAACCTCCCCTAGATTGGACCACTTTCTCACAATCCGAGAAGAGCTTTACTCTGGAAGCTAGTACAACTCTTGTAGAAAAACTTTAGCAACCTAAGCATGGGCACTTGAAATGAATGATGAAAGAAATGAGCTTGTTTCAAGTGGGAAGGTGTGAGCACAATGATGTTTAGAGCAAATTTGAGAGTAGTAAGAAGATTTGAGCTTGGAGAAAGATTGGTAATAATAGAAAGGTGTTTTAAGCTCTATTTATATGCTCTAAACTTAATCTAGCCGTTGGGATTAAATTGGTAATGAGTTGTGTAAGAATACACAAAACAGTGAAGGACAGGACACAAATTTGGAGACCAGCAGTCGACTGGATGAGGTCAATCGGTTGACTGATTAGCTAAAAATAAGTAATCGTTCAAACAAAGGTGCTGACGGTCGAACCAACTGGGCTATAACTTAAGTTACAGTATAGCCTAAGAGCAAGAAATGTAAACCTATCTACTCTTCATTCTTGATTTCTTGTCTTGATCTATACTTGTTTCCTAAAAAGTTAGAAATACAATATATGCATGCGATGATATTAATGGATTACATATGTTTATTGATATATTAGTTAATCCTCAAAATGAATTAGAGATTATTAGCCAAAAAACCAACAATGTTCCCCTATTTGATGATGACAACCTATCAATCTAAATACATGTTATTATCAAGTTTTATCATCACTAAGCTCCCTATATCTTATAGCTCCCCTATCTATGATGCATGTATTTATTTCTCCTCTTTTGACATGATCTAAAAGAAAATACTCATGAATAGATAGTAGTAGATATGAAAGCTTGTCATGAGATGATATAATGGAAGTGCAAATATAATATACCAAAAAGAAACAATAGGAATGAAGCATGTCAGTAATCTCCGAAAACACTTAGTCATTCAAAACATCCAATTATCCAAAGTAAACAACCAAGAACTAGTCAAAGCAACATAGACACCCAAAGGTGTAAAGTAAAGACATTTGCACAAAGGTTCAAAGCAACAAACAAACACAAATAAACAATAGAAAATCACCAAATCAGTTAAGACACTGATTACGAAAAAGTGCAGAAAGAGAATCGATCCCACTCAACATCGAGTCAAAACGAGCATCAATGTGGGCTTCAATGTGAGTGAAATGAGCAGTGTTGGGGGCTTCAAGTTGATCAAAATGAGCCGAAGTGGAGGCCTTGAATGCATCAACTCGGTCAGAAAGTTGCTGATAAGCATAAGCGTCGAACGAGCTAGAAGCGGACCAATTTCCACCACAACTCCATGCATCTTTATCTCCCTCACCCCACGAGTCACTCGTCTCCAGCAGAGCTTGACGTGGCACCAAACGCGGGTCAGTGGAAACCGCATCTTCTTCTTCTTCTTCATTGTCTTCTTCTTTGTCAGAATCTTCATCAGAGGAAGGTTGTGGAGAAGAAGAGGTGATCATCTTCATCTTGGCCAAAGTAGTCTTATCAATGGGGTACTTGTAGATCGCCGAAGGGAATACAGAGACATTGATCTTCAAATGCGAAAGGAGAGTCTATAGCCACATAGGATATGGAAGAAACCTCCCTTTCCGATGCCACATATGCAAGAAAATAAAGAGAGGCCAATCTACCACAATGTTCTTATAGAGACAGTAAATGCAAATAAGCTCGGTATTGTAGGATCGATGTAATGTGCATAGTTGCTTAATCAAAGATGTAGCGGAAATTAAAACAAACAAGCAAGTATGGAAAGAAATATGCAAACCACAAGATGAAGATAAAGTGATTTTTATAGAGGTTTCGTCCTCCCGCCTACTTTCTCTCTTGCAAGCTCCGCTCGATCTCCCTTGAGCTCCGCCTACGTCTTAACTATCAATCTCGCTCCGGGCCGAGATTAAGCCTTTACAACACAAGCTCCGCAAACAACCCTCGCTAGCTTGATTTCTTCCTCTCACAACCCGAGAGGGAACACTTCGGGCTTTCACCGAATTCCGTGCTTCTTAAACAACAAATGAGTGGGACAACACACTCTAAATCTTGAGCACACTTTGAGTATGATTTGACTAAGATCAAAGTGTGGAATTTAGGCTTAGAGTGTAAGAATAGTGATTCAAAGCTTGGGAGTTTCTCTCTTGTGTATAAAAAAATAGTAGTACGAGAGTTGTCTGTTTAATCGTTTTAAATACCACAAGTGCACGACCGCGTTGAAGCGGTGGCAAATACGGGTCGATCAGGGAGGTTAGTAGCCTTTGGTTTTTCAGAAATCAAGTGACAACAAAAGGGGAGAAGAGTTTGTCTATGCTAATCTACACTACACTAATCTAATAAAAAGAAAAATGCAAAGTAAAGCAACTAAAGATTACTTCGAATCAAAACTAAAAGAATGTAAAACTAAGCTGGAATCAAAAAGAGAGAGACCCCTAGGGGTGGAGTGTGTGCACACATGTAAAACGATGGTGAAGAATGCATTCTATAGGCACAAATGTAGGTAGTGTTTTCATGCATAAGAAGTGTCTAAAGGTTATGGCAAAACCTATCAATCCATTCACTAACCTAGTTGATTAACATTCATATACACAAGCTGGTTATTTCAGAACCTAAACAAGCATGGGAGGTGTCTAAGATGTGTGGCAAAACCCATCAAGTGTAGTATTCTACTCTAACAAGAAAGCATACATTCACATTTATCAACACAATCAAAATATAAAGCATTCATATCCATTCTTTAATGCATGTATGAACATCATCTCCACCCCCAAAGGGGGATGGATCTACTCACTACACATTACTCTAACAATTAAACTAAAGAAGAAAAGAAACATCCTAACTACTTTAGCCTACAATCAAAGAAATAAAACTAAGGGCATGCATAAAGAAACAACATAAGAACAAAACAATGGAAAAATTATTTTATTAGATGACTCACATTGAAGGTAGCATTTTTCTCCACCTTGAGATTTTGCTCCAAGGCTTACCCCAAGTAGTGAGAATGCAACCAAGCAATGGGTAATTACAATAGAAGGTGAAGAGTTCTATTTATAGTCATAGAAAAAGGTAATCCGGGACAATCCCCCGGTATGAGACTAAACAAATACCAGAAATAGACTAAATGTACACTAATACACGCTCCTCATAAATCTTAGCAGTTCCGGACCAAAAGTGACCTCCAATTAGCGGTCTTGGACAGCTAATTAGCGGTCTACAGTGTTCTGCTCGCTCTGGATTTTCTTGTGGGCTTTTATGGAAGGCTTTGTTTGTCTTTGATGCATCTACTTTGCTTGTTGGAGCTCCGACCCGAATAGAATTGCCAAAATAGTCCTCATGATGGTGTGCAGTATTCTTGTTTTCTCATTGGTCCTTCGATCTTACGTTCAGGTCCTTCGATCTTTCATCTTAGTCCTTGAGTCTCTCAACTCAGTCATTTTTCATGCTTTTAGGTACTTTTATGCCTCTTATCTTCAAACCTATTTATTTCTGAAATTCAAACATAAAGCTCGTCACGTAGCATTGTTTAAGTGAAAGATAATGGATATAAGATACAAATATAAGCAAGAAATGATGTCAATCAAATACCCCCACACCTAACTTTTGCTAGTCCCGAGCAAAACAAAGAAAGAGAAAAGCATACGAAAAACCAGAAATCCTAACTCACTTTCGTAGGAATCACGGTTGCACTTAGCACATGCAACAAACCGTTAAACCTCCTTGTCGCCAAGGAGGAGGAGAGTTGTCTCCTGAGGGTTTTCAGCGGATACACCCACAAAATCCGAACAAAGATGCATTATTCAATCTAGCTACACGACTTGTTGGACTTATTTTGTCGATCATGGGACACAGTAATGCTACGGGCCGACTCTATATATGTAATCAGTCCACACACCTAGCGTAATGAATCATTCGTGAAAGTTAATTAAGGACTTAGGTGAAAGGCATGGGCAACCTTAACTTATACATTGTGTAAAGTCCATTCGGGTTCTTATTTGTCTTTTTTTTTCTTTTTCGTTGGAGCATTATATTGGTTGGTGTTTGATTCTCCTAGGGTCAGATTTCGTGCATCATTGCATATGAGGACTTACACTATCATGTACATCTTCTCCCAAATCTCCACATAGGGCGATCCCAAGTGATCGTTTTATATTTAACTGCAAGTGAACGGCCGCGTTGAAGCGGTGGCAAATACGGGTCGTCCACTGGGAGGTGTGTCGACACTTGGTTTGTGCGAAGTCGAGAGGTGAAGAAAGGGAAGAAAGGTTGATTACACTAAACTACACTAAGGTGCAAATGGAAATGGAAGAAAAGCAAGAAAACTAAACCCCAAAGGGGGTAAAGAAATAATGTGAACATAAAGAAGTGTGTGTGTGTGTTCATTAAGCTCCTCACAACATGTAGTGCATGAAATCATAAAACTACATCCAACTTTGCCTCCACATGAATTAAGATAAGACTACATCATTAAAACATACAAGAAAATAATTGGAATGAAGCTACATGAACTCAAGTATAAAGACTATACCCTACTATGCCTCCACATGAATTAAGATAAGACTACATCATTAAAACATACAGGACATTAGCTGAGGTAAAGGCAACAAGAGCACATACACTACAAATTGTGTTTCGAATATTAACTTCATCCATATCCTAACCTTATCATTCCCCATAAAATAGGTCCACTAATCAAAGCATAAGCTAAGCTTCATTCAAGAGCATTAGCATATCAAAGATAAGAGTGAAAACCCATTAGATGGTTATGGAAATCATATAAAGCTCAAGGGATAAAGATAACACACACTTAATACACTACATGATTATATCACATATTTCTCCACCCCCCAAATGGGGATGGAACTACTCACTACTCAGTACACTAACTATATTAGCAAAAGAAAGCATAATACTGAAATGACAGTTAACTAAGAAGGCAAGAAGCATTAAAGAAACATAAAAGGAAAGGAAAGACTAAACAAACATGCACAAATTAAAAGATAAGATTAAAAGAAACTAGAATAATTATTTTATTAACAAATGACTCACATTGAAGGTAGCATTCTTCTCCACCTTGAGTTTTTGCTTCAAGGCTCACTCCTTAGTAGAGAGAATGCCACCAAGCAATGGGTAATTACAATGGAAGTTGAAGAGTTGTATTTATAAGCATGGAAAAGCGAATCGGGGACAATCCCCCGATGTGGGACTAAACCAATAGCAAAAATAGCCTAAACACATAATAATACAAGTCCAGGAGAAAGCTTAGCGGATTTGGGGCTATATGGACCGCCAATTAGCGGTCTATAAACTTCAGATTGAGTTGCTTTTGGTTGTGGGCTTTGCTTGATGGATTTATTGGTCTTGGATGCATCTACTTGGTTTGTTGGAGCTCCGACCCGAGTCGAATTGCCAAAATACTCCCCATGATGGTGTGGAGTTTCCTGTTTTGCTCTTAGGTCCTTCGGTCTTACAATCAGGTCCTTCTCCATTGCATCTCAGTCCCTAGGTCTCACAATTTAGTCCTGTTTTCCTGCTTTTGGGTCCTTTCATGTCTCTTCTCTTCAAACCTATTTATTCCTGAAAACTAAACGTAAAACTCGTAACATAGCATTGTTTAGGTGAAAGATAATGGATATAAGATACAAATATAAATAAGAAATGATGCCAATCAAATACCCCCACACCTAAGTTTTTGTAGGTCCCGAGCAAAACAAAGAAAGAGAAAAGCAAACGAGAAACAAGAAATCCTAACTCACTTTCGTAGGAATCACGGTTGCACTTAGCACGTGAAACAAGCCGTTAAACCTCCTTGTTGCCAAGGAGGAGGAGTGTTGTCTCCTGAGGGTTTTCAGCGGATATACCCACAAAATCCGAACAAGATGCATTATTCAATCTAGACACTCGACTCGTTGGAAATATTTTGTCGATCAACGGACGCGGTAATGCTACGAGCCGACTCTATATTGGTGATCAGTCCACACCTCTAACCTAATGAACCATTCGTGAAAGTTAAATAAGGAATTAAGTGAAAGACATGGACAACCTTAACATCCTCAAGTGCTACAAAGTGTAAAGTCCATTAAGGTTCTTATTTGCATTACCATTTTTTTCCTTTTTGTTTCTTTTCACTTTTGTTTTTCTTCTTTTTCTGTTTATTAGTTGGAGCTTCATTCTTTGAGGGTCAGGTTTCGTGCATCATTGCCCATGAGGACTTACACTATCACGTACACCTTTCCCCAAATCTCCACATAGGGCAATCCCTACCACCCGTGTAACGGGAGTTGGTCGGCGCATCCCAAGTCAGATGACTCGAAAGTACCAGGCACAAAGTCCCCTCAGACCTACTTTCCCAAGTGATAGGAGCCGTGCGAGAAGAGAGAACACCTACTCACTTATTTCTTATCTACACATGAACCAAAACCCCTACTCTAATGTCTCACAACAGGATTTAGAGGGTCCTTGACTACAACAAACTTCCTTAAGTTAACAGACACGAATTATTGACTCACTAGGTTCAGGGTGGACTTCATTAAATGTTTGAGCACTGAAACCCTATGATTACTCACCCCCAAGGGAAAACTGGGGTGCATCCTAACGACTCGATAAATCCTAAAGTCACTGTACTAGATATCTTAATGCATCAAGTTCAAGATAATTTTGGGAGCTTTCTTTTTACTTTGCCTCTCAACGGTTTTGCACATGCTAAACACACGCAAAACCTACAAAACATTTTCTTTCGCAAACACATGAAGATTTTGAAAGAAATGTGGAAATTTTAAAGCACTAGGCAAGCAAAAGAAGACAAGTCACCCAAGGATCATGGCAAGCAGATATATCGATATTAAATGTAGCACACTAACATGACCCTAAAAATGCAAACAAAAGAAAACAAAATCAAAAGAAAAGACTCGACTATGTACACACGTAAAACACCCCCCCACACCTACTTCATGCATTGTCCTCAATGAATGTGAGCAAGATACTACATGGATTTATGCATGAAAAAGGAGAGATCTCACCAACATGAAGTACAAAGAGAAGTTCAAGGTCATGTTGATGGACACAAACCCTAATTCCCTTAAAACCTGTGAGATGCTAAATAAAGGATACAAATACGTGAAAGAAATGGAGCCCAAATACACAAGGGTTGGGGCTCACGACAATCGATGCTCACTGAAGGAGTCTTTTATTGTACTTTTTTTTCTTTTTTTATATATAACTATGTACAAACATAAGTTCCCATCTTCATTTGTCAAAAGACATCAAATGGGAACCTCAAGAGTGGGTCAATGCACTTGGAAAGGGAACATGACATCACGCGGGGCCAGAATACGCATGTGTGGGCCCCCTTCACAAAGAGCACCAGATGAAATGAGAGGTTCATAAATTGGACGCAAAGGCGTCTCATTCAAATGATCAAACAGAAAGAGCTTGAACCTCTCAAGAGTTTGGGAAATGAGGGGCAACGGAAGAAGAGTTTCTCATGTTGCGCTGCTGAAGTTATGATCGTCAATCCAAACTCTCCAACCAACAAGCTGGTGCGTCGGAACGAGGTCAAGAACCTCGTTAGGCATGTCCGACATACCAGGCGAACAAACAGTGGGTCTCATACCCAAGGTATCCTCCAAGGAACTCCTAATACCCTCATGAGCAATGTAGTTGTTTGATGTTCCATCATTTCCAAGATGATCAGGAACAATAGTGAGAGGCAAACTCTCATCAGGTTGTTTGAAATTGAGGGGACTCGGGAGCTCTTGCTCCACCAGAGGTGAGTCCTTAGGAGGCACAATATGAAGATCATGTGGCTCAAGGGTCACGGAACAAAAAGATAAGGCACAATCCTGTGCCGACTCATAACGAAGCTGGTCCAAGTTGTTCTCAATTTGAATCGAATCCTCCACTAAGTGATCGTGAATTGAAACCCCAAGTCCCTCAGACTGACTAGGAGTTTGACTTTGAAAGATTGTGCTTTGAATTTGTGGATGCGGTGGTGGTTCGATATCAAAAGATGAATCCTCATGTTGGCAAGAAAGGTTACCCTCCTCACGTTCATGGAATTGTTGTGTCATTTGACTCACTTGCATTTCCATATTTTGCAAGGAATTCAAGTTGGACTTCAATAAAGTTTGAGTGGTTTCCATGAACGTTTGGAGGGTTTGTTTTAAGGAATCAAATTTGGGGTCAACAGTGAGGTCCAAGTCAGAGCTTGGGAAATTTTGGCGTTGGGTGTTGATGGGCTGAGAATGAGTCCAATGATTTGAAGTGGGGTGTTGGTAGAATTCTGGGTATTCGGGAGGAGGATGCATGGGTGAAAATGAAGTATAAGAATTTGGATAAGAATTGTCTCCCCACAAATCCATCACTCGGTAATGGTCACATTGAGCATTTTGGGAAAAGGTATGCTCATACTCAGGCTCAGGGGGAACATAAGGACATTCCCCGATAACATGACCACTCAACCCACAACAGTCGCACGGTACGACTACTGGAGCCACCGGTGCACTCATGTCGTCTGCCATACGCATGAAAGAGGCCAAAGTTTGTTGTAATGTCTCAGTTTGTTGACCAGCATATGATCCGACATAACTAGATTGTGGTCTAGCAGTCGGTGCCTCTCTCATACTACCCCAATATGAAGATTGCTCAGTCACACCATTAAGATTGTCCCAACCATACGGGGTGTTAGTCTGAGCCACCCCAGGTTGCATGGGTCCGGAATACCAGGACAAATTGTCCTGGTCCCAACAATCATATGGATGGTCGCCCATGTAACCATCCATCTCAACAAACAACTCTCGAGTCGACCACTCTCACCACCACGAGACTAAGCTCGCAAAAAGTGCTCGACTCGACCCTAAAACGCTACCAGAGTGTGTAAAGGGGAGGAGACTAAAACGTAGAAGTAGGTGAGAAGAAGATGACTCAGAGGAGAAGGGAAGAATCCCTAAAGCTAGCGTGGGTGAAGGGATCAGGTAGAAGCCTAACTAGCAAGCATGACTCAAACAATGTAAGGCAATGGGTCCTTAGGCTAGACGACGCCTAACTTCGAGTTCACTAGCCTCGACACGCCTCACCTTCCTACAACGAGGACCACAATGCCCAGGAAGTGATACCAGATCCGGAGATCTAGTACCTCCTACTATCGACAAGGTAGGCAACGCCGATCAGGCCATGGCGGTCTCAACTAGATTACTCTCCTAGTGCGTCCGAAATCCTAGGGCCAATGTCTACTTGCTTTTAGTTAAGGCTTGATTAAGAGTGTTTTTTTTGGGGCCAAGGAAAGGGTGATGAAATCCCCCACCTTATCTTTTATGGGACAACCCCTCCTTAATAGCGTTTTGATCCTAAGTCTAGCAATCAATCGCTCCAATCAAACGCTCGCTCACTCTTGTCCCGATGCACCTTACTAACTAATGCATGATCGAAACATGCATGAATGAGAGATTTGGGTGCACGTACCTCACGCCAGCAATCAATAACAAAATGTAAAGCAAAGAAAAGACAAATGCATGCAAGGTCTACACATGATGCATGACCTAGATGGCAAGAAGTCTAGTCTTTTGCTTTGAGTTTTATGGTCCAAGTTGATTAAAGGGGATTGAAATTAAATCTGGGAGAAAACTAGATGTCCCAGCACGCAAAATTGTGGTCCCAGATAACTAACATGAACAACATAACAACTGGAACAAATTTGAGAGCAATTGAGGCTCACCAAGCCGCCAATTGGCGGTCCCAGACCGCTGATTGGCGGTCACTTTGGGGTCTTTTGCTCTCCCATTCCTCCAGTCGCTTCCCCTTGATCCTCAGGTTCCATGAAACATACAAAAACTAAAAATAAAAAATAAAAACCCCTCGAATCGTCCAAACCAACGTCTGGACAGAGCACCTCCCCGGCAACGGCGCCAAAAACTTGATTGATCGTTTTATATTTAACCGCAAGTGCACGGCCGCGTTGAAGCAGTGGAAAATACGGGTCGTCTACTGGGAGGTGTGTCGACACTTGGTTTGTGAGAAGGCGAGAGGTGAAGAAAGGGAAGAAAGGTTGGTTACACTAAACTACACTAAGGTGCAAATGGAAATGGAAGAAAATCAAGAAAACTAAACCCCAAAGGGGGTAGAGAAATAATGTGAACATAAAGAAGTGTGTGTGTGTTCATTAAGCTCCTCACAACATGTAGTGCATGAAATCATAAAACTACATCCATATCCTAGAAAATAATTGGAATGAAGCTACATGAACTCAAGTATAAAGACTATACCCTACTATGCCTCCACATGAATTAAGATAAGACTACATCATTAAAACATACAAGACATTAGCTGAGGTAAAGGCAACAAGAGCACATACACTACAAATTGTGTTTCCAATATTAACTTCATCCATATCCTAACCTTATCATTCCCCATAAAATAGGTCCACTAATCAAAGCATAAGCTAAGCTTCATTCAAGAGCATTAGATAAGAGTGAAAACTCATTGGATGGTTATGGAAATCATATAAAGCTCAAGGGATAAAGATAACACACACTTAATACACTACATGATTATATCACATATTTCTCCACCCCCCAAATGGGGATGGAACTACTCACTACTCATTACACTAACTATATTAGCAAAAGAAAGCATAATACTGAAATGACAGTTAACTAAGAAGGGAAGAAGCATTAAAGAAACATAAAAGGAAAGGAAAGACTAAACAAACATGCACAAATTAAAAGAAACTAGAAGAATTATTTTATTAACAAATGACTCACATTGAAGGTAGCATTCTTCTCCACCTTGAGTTTTTGCTTCAAGGCTCACTCCTTAGTAGAGAGAATGCCACCAAGCAATGGGTAATTACAATGGAAGGTGAAGAGTTCTATTGATAAGCATGGAAAAAGCTAATCGGGGACAATCCCCCGATGTGGGACTAAACCAATACCAAAAATAACCTAAACACATAATAATACAAGTCCAGGAGAAAGCTTAGCGGATCTGGGGCTATATGGACCGCCAATTAGCGGTCGAAGACCGCCAATTGGCGGTCTATAAACTTCAGATCGAGTTGCTTTTGGTTGTGGGCTTTGCTTGATGGATTTGTTGGTCTTGGATGAATCTACTTGGTTTGTTGGAGCTCCGACCCGAATCGAATTGCCAAAATACTCCCCATGATGGTGTGGAGTTTCCTGTTTTGATCTTAGGTCCTTCGGACTTACGATCAAGTCCTTCTCCATTGCATCTCAGTCCCTAGGTCTCACAATTAAGTTCTTTTTTTCTGCTTTTGGGTCCTTTCATGACTCTTCTCTTCAAACCTATTTATTCCTGAAAACTAAACATAAAACTCGTAACATAGCATTGTTTAGGTGAATGATAATGGATATAAGATACAAATATAAACATGAAATGATGCCAATCATATATCGATTTTAAATGCAGTACACTAACATGACCCTAGCGGTACAAACAAAAGAAAATGAAATCAAAGGAAAACGACTCGACTGTGTACACACGTAAAACACGTCCCACACCTACTTTATGCAATGTCCTCAATGAATGTGAGCATCAAACTACATGGATTTATGCATGAAAAAGAAAAGATCTCACCAACATGAAGTACAAAGGGAAGTTCATGGTAATGTTGATGGACACAAACCCGAATTCCTTCAAAACCCGTGAGAGCTAATGAAGGGATACAAATACGTGAAAGAAATGGGGTCCAAGTACACAAGGGTTGGGGCCCACAACAATCAATGCTCTCTCATGGAGTCTTTTATTGTACTCTTTTTTTTCTTTTTTTTTCTTTTTGAATAAAACTATGTACAAAAATAAGTTCCCCTCTTCATTTGCCAAAGGACATCAAATGGGAATCTCGAAAGGGGGTCAATGCACTTGGAAAGGAAACATGACACCACGCGGGGCCAGAATACTCATGTTTGAGCCCCCTCACAAAGAGCACACGATGAAAGAAGAGGTTCATGAATTGGACGCAAAAGCATCTCATTCAAAGGATCAAAGTGAAAGAGCTTGAACCTCTCAAGAGTTTGGGAATAATTGCGCAATGGAAGAAGAGTTTCTGCCGTTGCGGTACTGAAGTTATGATCGTCAATCCAAACTCTCCAACCAATAGGCTGGTGGGTCGGAACGAGGTCAAGAACCTTGTTATGCATGTCCAACTCACAAGGCGAATAGAAAGTGGGTCTCTTACCCAAGGTATCTCCCAAGGAACTCCTAATACCCTCATTAGCAATGTAGTTGTTTGATGTTCCATCATTTCCAAGATAATCAGGAACAATAGTGAGAGGCAAACTCTCATCAGGTCGTTTGAAATTAAGGGTACTAGGGAGCTCTTGCTCCACCAGAGGTGAGTCCTTAAGAGGCACAACATGAAGATCATGTGGCTCAGGGGCCACGGGACAAAAAGATACGACACAATCTTGTGCCGACTCATAATGAAGTTGGTCCATGTTATTTTCAATTTGGACCGAATCCCCCACAGTGTGATCGTGAATTGAAACCCCAAGTCCCTCAGACTGACTAAGATTTTGACTCTGAAAGATTGTGCTTTGAATTTGTGAATGTGGTGGTGGTTCGATATCAAAAGATGAATCCTCATGTTGACAAGAAATGTCACCCCCCTCACGTTTACTTAATTGTTGTGTAATTTGACTCACATACATTTCCATAGTTTGCAGGGAATCGTGATTGGACTTCAACACATTTTGAGTGGTTCCCATGAACATTTGGAGGGTTTGTTCTAAAGAATCAAGTTTGGAGTCAACTGTGAGGTTCATGTCAGAATTTGGGAAATGGATGGGTTGGGTGGTGATGGGCTGAGAATGAGTCCAATGATTGGTCGTGGGGTGTTGGTAGAATTCAAGATATTCAGAACGAGGATACTGGGGTGGGAATGATGTATAAGAATTTGAATAAGAATTGTCTCACCACGAATCCATCCCTCTCGGGTTGTACGCGGATGCGTAATGGTCATATTGAGCATTTTGGGAAAATGTATGCTCATACTCATGCTCTGGGGGAACATAAGATCATTCCCCGATAACATGATCACTCAACCCACACCAGTCACACGGTACGACTACTGGAGTCACCTGTGCACTCATGTCATCTACCACATGCATGAAAGAGGCCAAAGGTTCTTGCAACGTCTCAGTTGGAGAACCAATGATTGACATCATTTCATGCTTATATTTGTATCTTATATCCATTATCTTACACCTAAGCAATGCTACGTGACGAGTTTTATGTTTGAATTTCAGAAATAAAGAGGCTTGAAGAGAAGAGCTATGAAAGGACTCAAAAGCAGGAAAAAGGACTTAATTGTGAGACTTGTGGACTAAGATGCAAGGGAGAAGGACCTGATCGTAAGACCGAAGGACCTAAGAGCAAAATAGGAAACTCCACACCATCATGGGGAGTATTTTGGCAATTCGATTCGGGTTGGAGCTCCTACAAGCGAAGTAGATGCATCCAAGACCAACAAATATATCAATGAAAGCCCAAAACAAAATTCAGCGCGATCCAGATCCTGTAGACCACCAATTGTCGGTCTGGAACCGCCAATTGGCGGTCCGGATCTTCCCAGATCCGCTGAAACTTCTGGAGCACGTGTATTAGAGGATGTTTGGCTATTTTTGGTATTTGTTTAGTCCCACATCGGGGGATTGTCCCGGATTACCTTTTTCTTTGGATATAAATAGAACTCTCCCTCCTCTCATGTATCCTATCTCTCTCTCTTTGGTGGCCATTTTCCCTACTAAGAGTGAAGCCTTGAAGCAAAACTCTGGTCGAGGAAGGGCTACTTGTAATTGAGTGAGTTCATAATAGATGTTTTCCTTTAATTGTGTTGTTTCTCTCTTAGGTTAATTTCCTTTAATGTGCTTGCTTTGAGGCTTGTTTTGTTTTATGTCATTTCAGCTTCTTTAATATTTCGTGCTTGATTAGTGTAGTTTCATTTCAGTATAATGCTTCATTTTGTTAATGTAGTTAGTGTAATGAGTAGTGAGTAGTTTCATCCCCATTTGGGGGGTGGAGAAATATGTGATATGATAATGTAGTGTATTAGGTGTGTGTTATCTTAATCCCTTGAGCCTTATATGATTTCCATAACCATCTAATGGGATTTCACTCTTATCTTTGATAGGCTAATGCTCTTGAATGAAGCTTAGCTTATGCTTAGATTAGTAAACTTATTTTATGGGGAATGATAAGGTGAGGATATGGATGGAATTAATATTGGAAACACAATTGGTAGTGTATGTACTCTTGTTGCCTTTACCTTTGTTAATGTCTTGTATGTTTTAAAGATATGTGTTATCTTAATTCATGTGGAGGCATAGTAGGGTCGAGTCTTTATACATGAGTTCATTTAGCTTCATTCCAATTATTGTCTTGTATGCTTTAATGATATGATCTTATCTTAATTCATGTAGAGGCAAAGTTGGATTTAGTTGTATGATTTCATGCACTACATGTTGTGAGGAGCTTAATTAAACACACACACACATTGATTGATCTCGTTTTATATTTAACCGCAAGTGCACGGCCGCGTTGAAGCGGTGGCAAATACGGGTCGTCCACTGGGAGGTGTGTCGACACTTGGTTTGTTCGAAGGCGAGAGGTAAAGAAAGGGAAGAAAGGTTGGTTCCACTAAACTACACTAAGATGCAAATGGAAATGGAGATAAGCAATAAACTAAGCCCCAAAGGGGGTAGAGAAATAATGTGAACATAAAGAAGTGTGTGTGTGTTCATTAAGCTCCTCACAACATGTAGTGCATGAAATCATAAAACTACATCCAACTTTGCCTCTACATGAATTAAGATTTCACTACATCATTAAAACATACAAGACATTAATTGGAATGAAGCTACATGAACTCAAGTATAAAGACTATACCCTACTATGCCTCTACATGAATTAAGATTTCACTACATCATTAAAACATACAAGACATTAGCTAAGGTAAAGGCAACAAGAGCACATACACTACAAATTGTGTTTCCAACATTAACTTCATCCATATCCTAACCTTATCATTCCCCATAAAATAGGTCCACTAATCAAAGCATAAGCTAAGCTTCATTCAAGAGCATTAGTCTATCAAAGATAAGAGTGGAGACCCATTAGATGGTTATGGAAATCATATAAAGCTCAAGGGATAAAAATAACACACACTTAATACACTACATGATTATATCACATATTTCTCCACCCCCCAAATGGGGATGGAACTACTCACTACTCATTACACTACTGATTAGACTAAGCAAAGAAAGCATAATACTGAAATGAAAGTTAACTAAGAAGGCAAGAAGCATTAAAGAAACATAAAAGGAAAGGAAAGACTAAACAAACATGCACAAATTAAAAGACAAGATTTAAAGAAACTAGAAGAATTATTTTATTAACAAAGTGACTCACATTGAAGGTAGCATTCTTCTCCACCTTGAGTTTTTGCTTCAAGGCTCACTCCTTAGTAGAGAGAATGCCACCAAGCAATGGGTAATTACAATGGAAGGTGAAGAGTTCTATTTATAAGCATGGAAAAAGCTAATCGGGGACAATCCCCCGATGTGGGACTAAACCAATACCAAAAATAGCCTAAACGAACATTAATACAAGTCCAGGAGAAATTTCGACGGATCCTGAGCAATATGAACCGCCAATTAGCGGTCCAAGACCGCCAATTGGCGGTCCAAAATTGTCGGATCGTGTTGGAATTTGTTGTGGGCTTTGCTTTCTGGTATTGTTGGTCTTTGATGCGGTTACTCGACTTGTTGGAGCTCCGACCCGAATAGAATTGGTAAAATACTCCCCATGATGGTGTGGAGTATTCTGTTTTGCTCTTAGGTCCTTCTCTCTTACATTCAGGTCCTTCTCCCTTGCATCTTGGTCCCTATATCTCACCATTCAGTCCTTTTTCCCAGCTTTTGGGTCCTTTCATGGCTTTTCTCTTCAAACCTCTTTATTCCTGAAAACTAAACATAAAACTCGTCATGTAGCATTGCTTAGGTGTAAGATAATGGATATAAGATACAAATATGAGCATGAAATGATGTCAATCAAATACCCCCACACCTAAGTTTTTGCTAGTCTCGAGCAAAACAAAGAAAGAGAAAAACAAACGAGAAACAAGAAATCCTAACTCACTTTCGTAGGAATCACGGTTGCACTTAGCACGTGCAACAAGCCGTTAAACCTCTTTGTTGCCAAGGAGGAGGAGTGTTGTCTCCTGAGGGTTTTCAGCGGATATACCCACAAAATCCGAACAAGATGCATTATTCAATCTAGACCTCGACTCGTTGGAAATATTTTGTCGATCAATGGACGCGGTAATGCTACGGGCTGACTCTATATAGGTGATCAGTCCACACCTCTACCCTAATGAACCATTCGTGTTAGTTAAATAAGGAATTAAGTGAAAGACATGGACAACCTCAAGATCCTCAAGTGATACAAAGTGTAAGGTCCATTAAGGTTCTTATTTGCATTACCATTTTTTTTTTCTTTTTGTTTCTTTTCACACATTTTTTTTTCTTCTTTTTTTTTTATTAGTTGGAGCTTCATTCTCCCAGGGTCAGGTTTCGTGCATCATTGCCCATGAGGACTTACACTATCACGTACACCTTTCCCCAAATCTCCACATAGGGCAATCCCTACCACCCGTGTAACGGGAGTTCGGTCGGCGCATCCCAAGTCAGATGACTCGAAAGCACCAGGCACAAAGTCCCCTCAGACCTACTTTCCCGAGTGATAGGAGCCATGCGAGAAGAGAGAACATCTACTCACTTATTTCTTATCTACACATGAACCAAAACCCCTACACTAATGTCTCACAACAAGATTAAGAGGGTCCTTGACTACAACAAACTTCCTAAATTAACAAACACGAATTATTGACTCACTAGGTTCAGGGTGGACTTCCTTGAATGTTTGAGCACTGAAACCCTATGATTACTCACCCCCAAAGGAAAACTGGGGTGCATCCTAACGACTCGATAAATCCTAAAGCCACGTACTAGATATCCTAATGCATCAAGTTCAAGACAATTTTGGGAGCTTTCTTTTTACTTTGCCTCTCAACGGTTTTGCACATGCTAAACACACGCAAAACCCACAAAACATTTTCTTTCGAAAACACATGAAGATTTTGAAAGAAATGTGAAAATTTTGAAGCACTAGGCAAGCAAAAGAAGACAAGTCACCCAAGGATCATGGCAAGCAGATATATCGATATTAAATGCAGCACACTATCATGACCCTAACAATGCAAACAAAAGAAAACAAAATCAATGGAAAAAGGCTCAACTATGTACACACGTAAAACACCCCCCCACACCTACTTCATGCATTGTCCTCAATGAATGTGAGCAAGATACTACATGGATTTATGCATGAAAAAGGAGAGATCTCACCAACATTAAGTACAAAGGGAAGTGCAAGGTCATGTTGATGGACATAACCCGAATTCCCTCAAAACCTGTGAGATGCTAAAGAAGGGATACAAATACGTGAAAGAAATGGAGCCCAAATACACAAGGGTTGGGGCTCACAACAATCAATGCTCACTGAAGGAGTCTTTTATTGTACTTCTTTTTTTTCTTTTTCTTTTTCTTTTTTTTTTTTTTTTTTTTATAACTATGTACAAACATAAGTTCCCATCTTCATTTGTCAAAAGACATCAAATGGGAACCTCAAGAGTGGGTCAATGCACTTGGAAAGGGAACATGACACCACGCGGGGCCAGAATACTCATGTGTGGGCCCCCTTCACAAAGAGCACCAGATGAAATGAGAGGTTCGTGAATTGGACGCAAAGGCGTCTCATTCAAAGGATCAAACTGAAAGAGCTTGAACCTCTCAAGAGTTTGGGAAATAAGGGGCAACGGAAGAAGAGTTTCTTCCGTTGCGCAACTGAAGTTATGATCATCAATCCAAACTCTCCAACCAACAGGCTGGTGGGTCGGAACGAGGTCAAGCACCTCGTTATGCATGTCCAACTCACCAGGAGAACAGGAAATGGGTCTCATACCCAAAGTATCCTCCAAGGAACTCCTAATACCCTCATGAGCAATGTAGTTGTTTGATGTTCCATCATTTCCAAGATGATCAGGAACAATAGTGAGAGGCAAACTCTCATCAGGTTGTTTGAAATTGAGGGTACTAGGGAGCTCTTGCAACACCAGAGGTGAGTCCTTAAGAGGCACAACATGAAGATCATGTGGCTCAAGGGCCACGGGACAAAAAGATAAGGCACAATCATGTGCCGACTCATAGTGAAACTGGTCCAAGTTATTCTCAATTTGAATCGAATCCTCCACTAAGTGATCGTGAATTGAAACCCCAAGTCCCTCAGACTGACTAGGAGTTTGACTTTGAAAGGTCGTGCTTTGAATTTGTGGATGTGGTGGTGGTTCGATATCAAAAGATGAATCCTCATGTTGACAAGAAAGGTGACCCTCCTCGCGTTCATGGAATTGTTGTGTCATTTGACTCACTTGCAATTCCATATTTTGCAAGGAATTCAAGTTGGACTTCAATAAAGTTTGAGTGGTTTCCATGAATGTTTGGAGGGTTTGTTTTAAGGAATCAAATTTGGGGTCAACAGTGAGGTCCAAGTCAGAGCTTGGGAAATTTTGGGGTTGGGTGTTGATGGGCTGAGAATGAGTCCAATGATTTGAAGTGGGGTGTTGGTAGAATTCTGGGTATTCGGGAGGAGGGTACGGGGGTGAAAATGAGGTATAAGAATTTGGATAAGATTTGTCTCCCCATGAATCCATCACTCTCGGGTTGTACGCGGATGCGTAATGGTCATAATGAGCATTTTGGGAAAATGTGTGCTCATACTCAGGCTCAGGGGGAACATAAGGACATTCCCCGATAACATGACCACTCAACCCACAACAGTCGCACGGTACGGCTACTGGAGCCACCGGGGCACTCATGTCGTCTGCCATACGCATGAAAGAGGCCAAAGTTTGTTGTAATGTCTCAGTTTGTTGACCAGCATATGATCCGGCATAACTAGATTGTGGTCTAGCAGTCGGTGCCTCTCTCATGTTACCCCAATATGAAGACTGCTCAGTCACAAAATTGCGATCATCCCAACCATACGGGGTGTTAGTCTGAGCCACCCCAGGTTGCATGGGTCCGGAGTACCAGGGAGAATCGTCCTGGTCCCAACAATGATATGGATGGTCGCCCATGTAACCATCCATCTCAAGAAAAACTCTCGAGTCGATCACTCTCACCACCACGAGGCTAAGCTCGCAAAAAGTGCTCGACTCGACCCTAAAACGCTAACAGAGAGTGTAAAGGGGAGGAGACTATAACGTAGAAGAAGGTGAGAAGAAGATGACTCAGAGGAGAAGGGAAGAATCCCTAGAGCTAGCGAGGGTACAGGGTGAAGGTAGAAGCCTAACTAGCAAGCATGGCTCAAACAATGTAAGGCAATGGGTCCTTAGGCTAGACGACGCCTAACTTCGAGGTCACTAGCCTCGACACGCCTCACCTCCCTACAACGAGGACCACAATGCCCAGCAAGTGATACCAGATCCGGAGATCCAGTACCTCCTACTATCGACAAGGTAGGCAACGCCGATCAGGTCATGGCGGTCTCAACTAGATTACTCTCCTAGTGCGTCCGAATTCCTAGGGCCAATGTCTACTTGCTTTTAGTTAAGGCTTTACTTGAGTGTGCTTTTTGGGGCTAAGGGAGGGGTGATGAAATCCCCCACCTTATCTTTGAAGTCTATAGGTGATGCCCCTTAAAGATGTTTTGAAATCTTAGGCTAGCAAGCAACTCACCAAACAAGCACTCACCTCACTCTTGTTTCGATGCAAACCTTACTCACTAATGAATGTCCTAATGCGTGAATGAGTGATAAGGAATGCGTACCTCGCTCCAGCAATCAACGACAAAATGTAAAGCAAAGAAAAGAAAGATGCATGCAAGGTCTACATATGATGCATGACCTAGATGGCAAGAAGTCTAATCTTTTGCTTTGAGTTTTATGGTCCAAGTTGATTAAAGGGGATTGAAATTAAATCTGGGAGCAAACTAAAGATCACAACATGCAAAATTCGGCTCCCAGATAACTAAAGTGAACAACATAACAACTGGAACAAATTTGAGAGCAATTGAGGCTCACCAGGCCGCCAATTGGCGGTCCCAGACCGCTGATTGGCGGTCACTTTGGGGTCTTTTGCTCTCCAATTACTCCAGTCGCTTCCCCTTGATCTTCAAGTTCCCTGCCACTAAGAAAAACTGAAAACAAAAAATTAAAAACCCCTCGAATCGTCCAAACCAACGTCTGGACAAAGCACCTCCCCGGCAACGGCGCCAAAAACTTGGTTGATCTCGTTTTATATTTAACCGCAAGTGCACGGCCGCGTTGAAGCGGTGGCAAATACGGGTCGTCCACTGGGAGGTGTGTCGACACTTGGTTTGTTCGAAGGCGAGAGGTAAAGAAAGGGAAGAAAGGTTGGTTACACTAAACTACACTAAGATGCAAATGGAAATGGAGATAAGCAATAAACTAAGCCCCAAAGGGGGTAGAGAAATAATGTGAACATAAAGAAGTGTGTGTGTGTTCATTAAGCTCCTCACAACATGTAGTGCATGAAATCATAAAACTACATCCAACTTTGCCTCTACATGAATTAAGATTTCACTACATCATTAAAACATACAAGACATTAATTGGAATGAAGCTACATGAACTCAAGTATAAAGACTATACCCTACTATGCCTCTACATGAATTAAGATTTCACTACATCATTAAAACATACAAGACATTAGCTAAGGTAAAGGCAACAAGAGCACATACACTACAAATTGTGTTTCCAACATTAACTTCATCCATATCCTAACCTTATCATTCCCCATAAAATAGGTCCACTAATCAAAGCATAAGCTAAGCTTCATTCAAGAGCATTAGTCTATCAAAGATAAGAGTGGAGACCCATTAGATGGTTATGGAAATCATATAAAGCTCAAGGGATAAAAATAACACACACTTAATACACTACATGATTATATCACATATTTCTCCACCCCCCAAATGGGGACGGAACTACTCACTACTCATTACACTACTGATTAGACTAAGCAAAGAAAGCATAATACTGAAATGAAAGTTAACTAAGAAGGCAAGAAGCATTAAAGAAACATAAAAGGAAAGGAAAGACTAAACAAACATGCACAAATTAAAAGACAAGATTTAAAGAAACTAGAAGAATTATTTTATTAACAAAGTGACTCACATTGAAGGTAGCATTCTTCTCCACCTTGAGTTTTTGCTTCAAGGCTCACTCCTTAGTAGAGAGAATGCCACCAAGCAATGGGTAATTACAATGGAAGGTGAAGAGTTCTATTTATAAGCATGGAAAAAGCTAATCGGGGACAATCCCCCGATGTGGGACTAAACCAATACCAAAAATAGCCTAAACGAACATTAATACAAGTCCAGGAGAAATTTCGACGGATCCTGAGCAATATGGACCGCCAATTAGCGGTCCAAGACCGCCAATTGGCGGTCCAAAATTGTCGGATCGTGTTGGAATTTGTTGTGGGCTTTGCTTTCTGGTATTGTTGGTCTTTGATGCGGTTACTCGACTTGTTGGAGCTCCGACCCGAATAGAATTGGTAAAATACTCCCCATGATGGTGTGGAGTATTCTGTTTTGCTCTTAGGTCCTTCTCTCTTACATTCAGGTCCTTCTCCCTTGCATCTTGGTCCCTATATCTCACCATTCAGTCCTTTTTCCCAGCTCTTGGGTCCTTTCATGGCTCTTCTCTTCAAACCTCTTTATTCCTGAAAACTAAACATAAAACTCGTCATGTAGCATTGCTTAGGTGTAAGATAATGGATATAAGATACAAATATGAGCATGAAATGATGTCAATCACACATCTTTTATATTCACATCATTTCCCTACCCCCTTTGGGGTTTAGTTTTATTGCTTATCTTTCATTTCCTTTTGCATTCTAGTATAGTTTAGTGTAATCAATCTTTCTCTCCTTTCTTTACCACTCGCCTTCGCACAAACCAAACGTCGACACACCTCCCAGTGGACGACCCGTATTTGCCACCGCTTCAACGCGTTCGTGCACTTGCGGTTAATATAAAACGATCAATCAAGTTTTTGGCACCGTTGTCGGGGAGGTGCTCTGTCCAGACCTTAGTTTGGACGATTCGAGTGGTTTTTAATTTTTTTTGTTTTCAGTTTTTCTTAGTTTCAGGGATCCTAGAGCTCACGGGGAGGCTACTGGAGGAGTTTGAGCACCTAAGCATCAACAGGGACCGCCAATCAGTGGTCCGTGACCGCCAATTGGCGGCCTGGTGAGGTTTTCTTGCTTTCATTTTTCTTCTGGTAGTTGTTTGCTTCATTTTCGTTATCTGGGAGCCCTATTTTGCATGTTGTGACTTCTAGTTTGCTCCCAGATCATTAATCACTCCCTATTAATCAACTTGGCCTTAAAATCCAAAGCAAAAGACTAGACATTCTTATTTGTTTAGGTCACGCATCATGAACTTGACTTAGGCATATAGTCGTCTTTTCTTTTAGCTTTATCTTCAGTTGTTGAGCGCTGGCGTGAGGTACGCATTTCCTACACTCATTCATGCATCTTGTATGCCCATGCATTAGTTAGTAGGAATTTCATCAGGACAAGAGTGAGTTGAGTGTTTTGATTGGAGCGATTGGTTGCTAGATTTAGGATCAAAACGCTACTAAGGAGGGGTTGTCCCATAAAAGATAAGGTGGGGGATTTCATCCCCATTTCCTTGGCCCCAAAAATCACTCTTAATCAAGCCTTAACTAAAAGCAAGTAGACATTGGCCCTAGGGTTGCAGACACACTAGGAGAGTAATCTAGTTGAGACCGCCATGGCCTGATCGGCGTTGCCTAGCTTGTCGATAGTAGGAGGTACTGGATCTCCGGATCTGGTATCACTTGCTGGGCATTGTGGTCCTCATTGTAGGGAGGTGAGGCGTGTCGAGGCTAGTGACCTCGAAGTTAGGCGTCGTCTAGCCTAAGGACCCATAGCCTTAAGTTGTTTGAGTCGTGCTTGCTAGTTAGGCTTCTACCTAACCCCATTACCCACGTTAGATCTAAGGATTCTTCCCTCCTCATCTGAGTCCTCTTCTCATCTATTCTCTACGAGTAGTCTCCTCCTCTGAGTACACCTTCTGGTGTCTGTTTTTTAGAGTCAAGTCGAGCATTTTATGTGCGGTTGGGCTCGTTCTGGTGAGAGCGCTCGACTAGAGAGAGTGCATTCTTCTGAGATGGACGGTCTTGGTGATCGACCATCTCCGCCTCGTGCTCCTTTGGAGCATGAGGGCGAGTCGTCTCGTGGTGACGGGGGAGACCGGGTTCCATACATGGATTACCTCGGTCCTCTCCCACCACCACGTAGACCTCCTTCTCCTCCTCCTCTGACTCGAGAGGAAGGGAGATTCGGTCAGGATTGAGTTCTTGCTGCACCACCACCTTTAGCTCGACAGGATAAACCGATGACTTTGTAGGAGCGGACCCATCCTGTTCGGGCCGCGCAACCTTCTTGCATAGTTCTTCCCCCTAATCGCGGGAACAACTATGAGCTGAAACCTCAATATGTGAGCATGCTTCCAACCTTTACTGCCAATAAGGAGGATCCGTATATTTTTATATGCGAATTCGAGGAAGTATGCTCAAAGTTCAAGCTTCAACAACTTGACGAGGATTCAGTCCGGTTGAGGATGATTTCTTTCGCGTTGAAGGATAACGCGAAGAAATGGATGTACAGCCTCCCGACAATCTCTATTCGGTCTTGGGATGACTTTGTGACCATATTTCTGAAGAGATTTTTCCCTCAAAGGAAAACCCAACAGATAAGACACCAGATACATCAAATGTATCAGACTGAGACTGAATCTTTTCATGGTTTCTTTGAGAGGTTCAAGGACCTTCTCTAGTAGTGCCCTCATCATGGACTTGAGCTATGGCAGCTATGCCAGATTGTTTATGAGGGCCTCAACTACAACACCCGCACATTGTTGGAGTAGATGTGTCAGGGTGACTTCCAAATGAAACCCATCGATGAGGCACGGGACACTTTTGAGTTAATGGCTGAACGCAGCTTTGAGTGGGACACCATGAGAGAGCCACCAACCGCCAGGTCTTCTGGTCGAGCTGGATCATATCAAGTTGAGTCATCTATCGCGTCTGAGGCGAAAATGGTTGCTCTCATGCGTAGGATTGAGAGTTTAGAGTTGGACCGAGCCCCTGTAGCTCAGGTTGCTACTCCCGGATGTGGTAGGTGTGGACTTACGGGCCATGATGACTTGGAATGCGCTTACGCTCCAAGGGATACTGAGCATGCAAATGCGATGTATAAACAGAGGCCCAGTAACGACCCGTACAATCACTCCTACAACCAGGCATGGCGTAACCATCCTAACTTCTCTTGGGGGACTAGTGGGGGTAACGGTCAGAGCTCGCATGCTCAACTCAACCTCCACCTTATCCACCTCCACGCCCATCGGCGACCTACCAACCTCCACATCAAAGGTCTCAGAACCATAATTACAAACCTCCTCAGACCTCTTCGTCGGGTTATTCTAACCAAACTCCACCACCCCAACGGGTTGACTCGAAGGACCCCACTCTTGAACAAACCCTTCGAGCGTTCGTTCAGAGCACACAATGCATGTTTGCGGCCAGCAACAATTCGGTCAAAGGATTGGAAATGCAAGTTAGCCAGTTGGCTAATCAGCTCCATGAACGCGAGAAGGGCCAATTACCGAGTTAACCTGAGGTGAATCCTCGGGGTACCCATTCTCAAGGAAGGCCACCTGTACCTCATGCTACCTCTAAACTGACCCATCATATTAATGTGATTCATACTTTGAGGTCTGGTAAGGAGGTGGATAACCACATTGGGGTGTCTTCCTTGTCATCACCATCTCTTGGTGTCACCAGACCTGCGGTGATACCTGCATCTCTGAGGGAGCCGGATCCTGAGGTTCCCTCCACCAATACTACCAGGAAGGAGTCTGATCCTGAGGTTCCTTCTACATTTCCTTCGACAATGGGGCCGAACCCTGAGGTCCCCTTGTCTCCTTTTGTGTCAAAGGAATCAGATTCTGATGTCCCCACCCATTGCTTGGCGGCATTCTCTCTACTAAGGAGTAAGCCTTGAAGCAAAACTCAAGGTGGAGAAGAATGCTACCTTCAATGTGAGTCATTGTTAATAAAATAATTGTTCTAGTTCTTTTAATCTTGTCTTTTAATTTGTGCATGCTTGTTTAATCTTTCCTTTCCTTTTAAGCTTCTTTAATGCTCCCTTCTTGCGTAGTTAAATTTGCTTTCAGTATAATGTTTCATTTTGTTAATATAGGTAGTGTAATGATTAGTGAGTAGTTCCATCCCCTTTGAGGGTGGAGTAGATGTATGTACATGTTATATAGGTGGTATGAATGCTAGATATTATTGTTTGTGAGAGATATTAGTATGCTTGCTTGAATTAATAAGAACTTTACTTGATGGTTTCTGCCATAGTTAGGTACACTTCATGGTCGTTATGTTCTTAATAACAACCTTGCATTGCTCATATTAATCACCTAGGTTAGTGTTGTAAATGATAGGTCTTGCCATGAGGTACTTCTTATGCATTAACAAACACTAACCACACTTGAGCTTATTGTATGCATTCACCACACTTATTTCATGTGCACACACACACTCCACCCCTTAGGGGTTTTCCATTCCTGAGTTTTATCTTCCTTTAGTAGTTGCTTAGTTTAGTTTGTTTTGTCATTTCATTTCATGCTTTCTAGTTTCCTAGTTTAGATTAGTGTAGTTTAGTGTAATCAATCTCTTCTTCTCTCTCTTTACCACTCACCTTCGCACAAACCAATAATCGACACACCACCCTGTGGATCGACCCATATTTGCCACCGCTTCAACGCGGTCGTGCACTTGCGGTTTAATATAAAAAGAAGCAATCAAGTTTTTGGCGCCAGACTTCTGATGTTCCTTCGCACCCTTATGCCCCGAAGGCGCCATTCCCTGAGCGCCTTAAAAAGAAAACCTCTGATCAGCATGACAAGATGCTTGAGATGTTTCGGCAAGTTAAGGTGAACATCCCTCTATTGGAGGTGATTCAGCAAATGCCACATTATGCCAAGGTTCTCAAGGACTTATGCACCATGAAGAGAAAAAATCATGTTCCCAAGAAAGCTTTTCTTGTCGCTAACGGGAGTTCTTTGTTGGCACAACCCATGCAAGTCAAGTACAAGGACGTTGGCTGTCCTACTATCTCTTGTGTGATTGGTGATGTGTCCATACATCGAGCCTTATTGGACCTTGGTGCATCTGTTAATCTTCTGCCATATTCTGTCTACGTCCACCTCGGTCTTGGAGACCTCAAACAAACAAAGACAACTCTTCAATTGGCTGATAGGTCTATAAAGAAACTGAGGGGTGTGGTGGAAGATGTGTTGATCAAAGTGGGAGAGTTCATTTATCCAGTCGACTTCTTTGTCTTGGATACTGAACCTGTGCCAAACCCACTTGGACAAATTCATGTCATTCTGGGGTGACAATTCCTTGCGACTTCCAATGTATTGATCAATTGTCGCAATGGTCTGATGCGCTTGACTTATGGTAGTCAATGCACTGATTTCAACATCTTCACCATCGGCAAGAAACCAGGTGCCTTCAATGACCCTGTTGGGGTCAACCTTACCCAGGGTTTGGATGAAATTGAAGTTGAGGGCACCTTCAAGTACTTCAGAGAATTGTTCGATGGAAATCCTGAAGGTGGTGAAGATGTTTCACCTGGGTTGGCACAAGAGGGTGCCTTATGTTTTGATCACGTGGCCTCAGTGCCACCTCCTTCTGATCTTGTGGCCCTTGAGCCACATTCTTTTGATATCATGGCCCTTGAGCCACATTCTTCTGATCTTGTGGCCCTTGAGCCACATTCTTCTGATCATGTGGCCCATGATCCACTTCTTTTTTATCACGTTGCCCTTGAGCCACATCCTTTGGATCACGTGGCTTTTGAGCCACAAGATTCTATTTTTATGGCCTCTGGGCCACATTCTCTTCATTCTGTATCTGCTGAGGACCCCATGTGGGTTAACAATCAATCACCTGATACCCTTCAACCTGATAGAGGTTCACCTCTCATTCATGCCTCCCCTAATGCTAACTCTCAAGAGGCATCAAACGACCACAATGTATGTAAGAGTGTCAGGTGGTCAAGCAATTCTGTTTTGTATGTTGCGAGCCCATGCATGTGCATTTCTGGCTCGAGAGATGGTGGGTTCCCATTTGATGTCCCTTGACATATGAAGATGGAAGCCTATTGTTGTACAGAGTTTAAAAAAAGAAAAAAGAAGAAGAAGAAGACTCTTTCAGTGAGCATCGATTGTTGTGGGATCCAACCCTTGAGTATTTGGGCCCTATTTCTTTCACGTATTTGTATCCCTTCTTTAGCATCTCTCAGGTTTTGAGGGAATTCGGGTTTGTGTCCATCAACATAACCATGAACTTCCCTTTGCGCTTCATATTGGTGAGATCTTTCCTTTTTCATGCATAAATTCATATAGTATTTTGCTCACATTCATTGAGGATAATGCATGAAGTAGGTGTCGGGGGGTGTTTTACGTGTGTACATATTTGAGTCTTTTTCCTTTGTTTTACGTGTGTACATATTTTCTTTTGTGTGCATTGTTAGGGTCATGTTAGTGTGCTGCATTTAATATCGATATATCTGCTTGCCAAGATCATTGGGTGACTTGTCTTCTTTTGCTTGCCTAGTGCTTTAAAATTTCCACATTTCTTTCAAAATCTTCATGTGTTACGAAAGAAAATGTTTTGTGAGTTTTGCGTGTGTTTAGCATGTGCAAAACCGTTGAGAGGCAAAGTAAAAAGAAAGCTCCCAAAATTGTCTTGAACTTGATGCATTAGGATATCTAGTACTGTGGTTTTAGGACTTATCGAGTCACTAGGATGCACCCCAGTTTTCCCTTGGGGGTGAGTAATCATAAGGTTTCATTGCTCAAACATTTAAAGAAGTCCACCTTGAACCTAGTGAGTCAATAATTCGTGTCTGTTAATTTAAGAAAGTTTGTTGTAGTCAAGGACCCTTTAAATCTTGTTGTGAGACATTAAGTGTAGGGGTTTTGGTTCATGTGTTGATAAGAAATAAGTGAGTAGGTGTTCTCTCTTCTCGTACGGCTCCTATCACTCGGGAAAGTAGGTCTGATGGGACTGTATGCCTGGTGCTTTCGAGTCATCTGACTTGGGATGCGTCGACCGAACTCCCGTTACATGGGTGGTAGGGATTGCCCTATGTGGAGATTTGGGGAAAGGTCTACGTGATAGTGTAAGTCCTCATGGGCAATGATGCACGAAACCTGACCCTGGGAGAATGAAGCTCCAACTAATAAAAAGAAAAGAAAAAAAAGAAAAAAAATAAGAAAAGAAAAAAATGCAAATAAGAAGCTTAATGGACTTTACACTTTGTATCACGTGAGGATGTTGAGGTTGTCCATGTCTTTCGCTTAATTCCTTATTTAACTTGCACGAATGGTTCATTAGGCTAGGTGTGTGGATTGATTACCTTTATAGAGTCGGCCCGTAGGATTACCACGTCCAATGATCGAAAAAAATATGTCCAACGAGTCGAGTGTCTAGATTGAATAATGCATCTTGTTCGAATTTTGTGGGTATATCCGTTGAAAACCCTCAGTAGACAACACTCCTCCTCCTTGGCAACAAGGAGGTTTAACGGCTTGTTGCACGTGCTAAGTGCAACCGTGATTCTTACGAAAGTGAGTTAGGATTTCTTGTTTCTCGTTTGTTTTTCTCTTTCTTTGTTTTGCTCGGGACTAGCAAAATCTTAGGTGTGGGGGTATTTGATTGACATCATTTCATGCTTATATTTGTATCTTATATCTATTATCTTTCACCTAAACAATGCTACGTGACGAGCTTTATGTTTGAATTTCAGAAATAAATAGGTTTGGTGCTTGCTTCCCAACCTCACGTTGCTGAAAAATGGGTGGTGGTTACTCGTGGTAAGGGGGGAGACATGAAGGTTATGAGGAGAGAATGGAGGGAGAGGCGAGTGGGAGTGGGTGTGGGAATGGGGATAGGATAGATGGTTTGGTGAGGGGGAGTGAGGCTCACGAAGAGAGGGAGGGGGCTGGGGGTGAGGGAGGAAAGGGAGGAAAGGGTGGAAGGGATGATGAGGTGGAGTTTGGTGCAGCTGAGGTGGAGATAGACATGAGTAGTGAGATGCCATGTGGAAAGGCGGGTGAGGTGGCACAAGATGCTTTAGGAGGCAATCCACTAAGCAAGGAACAAATCCGTTTGGAAGGTGCACAAGAGGAGAGGTTTAGTGGTATAAGACATTTCATGTGTCAAGACAAGTTGGATCTCTCTCCAAGGAGTCCAACGGTTTGTAGCTTGGGATTACAAGGGGAGACCTCATTGGTGGACAAATAGGGCAAAGAGAAGTGGGTGGGAAAAGTGCTAGGTCTATTTCTGGACCAACCAATGAGGAGGGAAGTGAGTGCTCTACAAAACGCTGGGCCAATAAGGAGAGGAGCAGCCCTCTTGCAAAGAATGAAGGGGGGACCAGGTGGAAATGATTGGGGTCTCATTAGTGGAGGAGGTCCTAGCTGAAGATAGTGGGAAAAATTCAAAATGTGTTAGTGGGGCTGCTTTGGAAGCACTTGCCTCACGTGAAGATGGAGTGGGTTTGAGTGGGGGACACTTAGTGAGGGCCTTTCAAGGTGAAGTGAGTGAGTATAGAGAAGTTGTTTGCATGCATGGGCTGGAGACAATTAGAAGAACACGTGATGGGAGTGCGAGCCATGCACACAATACAAATGATATAGATACAAATGATATGGGAAAGGAAGAAATCACGCACAATAATAGTGGGCAGGAGGAATGTGGGGGACAAACCAAGGAGGAGGAACATGAACCAAGTGGACTAGCCTCGTTGATGCATAAGGAGAAGGGCTGGACATCTCCCTCGAGGGTTGCTCGAGGGAAGGAAGTCCCAAAGACTATCAACTTGCAAAATGGGGGAAAAATTTACCTCCTTAGGAGTGAAGCGAGTTCGATGATGGAATTTACCTCCTTATTCTGTGAAAGCCCATGCCTCCCTTTCATCCTTTCCTAAGTACTCTCCTTGACACATGGACTCAAGGAGCATTCAAGACGGGATGTGAAGACCCTCGTAGACAATCTCACAAATGTGGCACAACTCGATGTCATGGTGAGGGCATGAGGATAGTAGCTCCTTAAACCTCTCTAAGTATGTATGGAATGATTCGGTCTCATGTTGATAGAATGAATTGATTTTGTTCCTCAATTTTTGAATCCGATGATTTGAGAAGTACTTCTTGAGGAATGCCAATTGGAATTTATCCCAAGTTCTAAAGGCAATCACCTGGTTGCTGTACAACCACTTCTTGGCATCATCCTTTAGTGCAAAAGGGACAAGCCTAAGGTGAATGGATTTCATGCCCCCCTTTCATCCTTTCCTAAGAACTCTCCTTGACACATGGACTCAAGGAGCGTTCGGGATGGGATGAAGTGAAATAAGTGATGAATGACGCATGTAAGCATGTATGTGTGTGTGTCATGTGTGTGTCTTCATGCAAAGGAAGTGTCTAAAGATGTAGCAAAATCGATCAATCCATTCACAAAACATATCGACAATTACTACTAGATTAGCATAAGATTAGGTTCAGCATGAGAGGTGTCTAAATGTTATTGCAAGACTCATCAAAACCAAGAACTCATGTGAAGAACAAAGCTATACATGGGAAGTGACTAAATGTTATGGTAAAACCCATCAAAGCAAAGTTTCTTCAATCAATCAAGGAAGCAAACACAAATACAACCACATAACTAATATGTAGCATATTCAATAAGAAATTTTAATCAATAAACATGAGGAAACTATGCATGGGAAGTGTCTAAATCTTATGGTAAAACCAATCAAAAATCCCCCAACATGTAGATAATTAAAATACCCCCAATGAACATACAAACATGCAAGTCTACACAATCAAAAATTCATCAAACATACAAACTTCACAACATATATGTACATTATCTCCACCCCCCAAAGGGGATGAAACTACTCATTACTCATTAAGAAAAGAAAACAAAATGAAATTAAACCAAGCATGCAAGAATTAGAAGAGGAGACAACATTAAAACAATCTAAGAAAAAATATTTTATTTACATGACTCACATTACAAGTAGCATTCTTCTACACTTGAGTTTTGCTCCAAGGCTTACTCCAAGTAGAGAGAATGTTGCCAAGCAATGAGTAAATACAAAGGAGGAGAAAGAGTTCTATTTATAGTCATAGAAAAAGGTAATCATGGGCAATCCCTTGATGTGGGACTAATGAAACATTCCCAAAATAGACATAAACACATAACCCATATCCAGGCGAAATCGGGTCAGATTCTGAGAAAAACGGACCACTAATTGGTGGTCTTGGACCGCCAATTGGCGGTCACTTTTTCCCAGATCCGACCTATTTTCAGATATCTTCTTTAGTTCTTCAATTCTTCACATAGGTTGCACTCGGATCGGTTATTGGAGTTTAGGTCCGGATCTAATTGCCAAAATACTTCTCGTGATAGTGTGGAGTTTCTCGATTTGCTTATTGGTCATTTTGGTTTATATTCGGGTACTTCCTTCTTGCATATCAGTCCATAAGTCTCACAATTCAGTCATTTTTCTTGCTTTCATGTCCTTTTTGTGTCTTTTCTTCTCGCTCATTTTATTCTTGAAACTTAAACATATAATTCGTTACCTAGCATTGCTTAGGTGAAAATAGAGGATATAAGACACAAATATATGCATGATATAATGTCAATCAACATGATTGTGCCTTATCTTTTTGTCCCATGGACCTTGAGCCACATGATCTTAATGTTGTGCCTCTTAAGGACTCACGTTTGGTAGAGCAAGAGCTCCCTAGTATCCTTAATTTCATATGACTGGGTGAGAGTTTGCCTCTCACTATTGTTCATAATCATCTTGAAAATGAAGGGACACCAAACAACTACATTGCCAATAAGTGTATTGGGAGTTACTTAGAGGATACCTTGGGTAAGAGACCCACATTATGTTTGTCTGGTGAGTCGGGCAAGCATAATGAGGTTCTTGGCCTTGTTCCGGCGCATCAGCCTGTCAATTGGAGAGTTTGAATTGACGATCATAACTTCAGTGCCCTAACAGGGCAAACTCTTCTTCTGTTGCGCAATGTTTCCCAAACTCTTGAGAGGTTCAAGCTATTTGATCCTTTGAATCATATGTCTTTGTGTCTAATTCATGAATCTCTCCAGTTATTTTGTGCACTTTGTGATGGAGGCCACACATGAGCATTTTGGCCACACGTGGTGTCCTGTTCCCATTCCAAGTGAATTGACCCACTTTTAAGGTTCTCATTTGATGTCCTTTGACAAATGAAGATGGGACATTATTTTTGTACACAGTTATATTTCATAAAGAAGAAAAAACGAAGAAGACTCCAAGAGTGAGTACAGCTTTTTGTGGGCTCCAACCCCTATTTATTTGGGCTCATTTGTTTCACGTATTTGTCTCCCTTCTTTAGTATTTCACAGGTTTTAAGGGGAATTCGGGTTTGTGTCTACCAACATAACCATGAACTTCCTTTTGAGCTTCACGTTGGTGAGATTTTTTCTTTTTTTCATGCATAAATCCATGTAGTATCATGCTCACATTCATTGAGGACAATGCATTAAGTAAGTATGGGGGTGTCTTACGTGTGTACATAGTCGAGTCTTTCTACTTTTATTTTGTTTGTATTGTTAGGGTCATGTTAGTATGCTGCATTTAGATTAGTGTGTGTTTAATCTTAATCTTGAAGCTTCAAATGATTTCCATAGTCATTTTGATGGGTGTTCTCACTCTTGCCTTTGATGTGTTAATGGTCTTAACGGATGATTAGCACTTGCTTTGGTTAGTGAACCCACTTAATGGGAATGATGATGTAAGGATAATATTAAAGTGGATAAAGAGATAAGGATGACTTGTAGAAGCATATGACCTTGTTGGCCTTTGAATCAGACACTTTTGCGTCTAATTCATGAACTTCTCCCGTTATTTTGTGCACTTTATGAGGCGGCACACATGAGTATTTTGGTCCCGCGTTGTGTCATGTTCTCATTCCAAGTGGATTGACCCACTTTTGAGGTTTCCATTTGATGCTCTTTGACAAATGAAGATGGGAAATTATTTTTGTACGTAGTTATATTTCAAAAAAAGAAAAAAAGAAGAAAAAAAGAAGAAGACTCCAAGAGTGAGCATAGCTTGTTGTGGGCTCCAACCCCTATATATTTGGGTCTCATTTGTTTCACGTATTTGTCTCCCTTCTTTAGTATTTCATAGGTTTTGAGGGGAATTCGGGTTTGTGTCCATCAACATAACCATGAACTTCCCTTTGAGCTTCACGTTGGTGAGATCTTTTCTTTTTTCATGCATAAATTCATGTAGTATCAGTATCACATTCATTGAGGGCAATGCATGAAGTAAGTGTGGGGGTCGTTTTACATCTGTACATAGTCGAGTCTTTCACTTTTTATTTATTTTCTTTTGTTTGCATTATTAGGGTCATGTTAGTGTGATGCATTTAATATCGATATTTTTGATTGCCATGATCCTTGGGTGACTTTCCTATTTTGCTAGCCTAGTGCTTTAAATTTTTCCATTTCTTGCAAAATCTTCATGTATTTGCGAAAGAAAATGTTCTGTCGGTTTTACGTGTTTTTAGCATGTGCAAAACCATTGAGAGGCAAAGTAAAAATGAAGCTCCCAAAATTAACTTGAACATGATGCATTAAGATATCTAGTACACCGGCTTTATGTCTTATCTAGTCATAGGATACATCCCAATTTTCCCTCGGAGGAGAGTAATCATAGGGTTTCAGAACTCAAATAAACAAAAAACTCCACCCTGGACCTAGTGAGTCAAATGATTCGTGTCTGTTAGTATATGGAAGTTTGTCGTAGTCAGGGACCCTTCAACTCTTGTTGTGAAACCTTAAGTGTAGGGGTTTTGGTTCCTGTGTAAATAAGTGAGTAACTCCACACTAGCATGAGGAGTATTTTGGCAATTAGATTCAGGCCCAGACTCCAATAACCAACTCGAGTGCACTCCACATGAATAATTGAAGCACTAAAGAAGATATCCGAAAATGGGTCTGATCTGGCAAAAAATGACCATCAATTGGTGGCCCAAGACGGCCAATTAGCGGTCTCTTTTTCTCAAAATCTGACCTGGTTTCGCATGGATATGGGTTATGTGTTTATGTCTATTCTGAGAATGCTTCATTAGTCCCACATCGGGGTATTGTCCCTAGTTTCTTTGTCATGCCTATAAACAGAACTCTTCTTCCTCCTTTATAATGTACGCATTGCTTGGTAGCCATTCTCTCTACTTGGAGAAAAACTCAAGTGGAGAAGAATTCTGCTGGTAATGTGAGATATCAATAAAATATTTTTTCTTAGTTTGTTCTAATGTTGTCTCTTTTAATGTTTGCATGTTTAGCTTAGTTTTGTTTTATTAGTCTTAGTAGAATTAGTTAGAATGTTTTCTCTTCTTAATATACATGTTAGCCTAATGAGTAGACACCCCATTTGCGGTCAAGGTGATGTAGATTATGTGATAGTGATGGGTTCTTTTATTTGTGCCATTTCATGTGCTTAATGTAGATCTATACTCGTAGCATGCTTAAACTTGTATTAGATAGGATAATGTCCACACTAGGTACTTATCCCATGCTAGCTTTAGATTTTATCTTGTCGCTTGTAATGGTTTGGGGAAATGGCTTATTATGTATAGATCCATGTTTGGTGCACATTTACATGAATGATTTAGGTTAAATGTAGGATTAATTGATGCTCTAATGGCCACAATAGGTACTTATTGCATGCTTGACAATCTAAAATCAATCTAAACTTTATGTGAGATATGCACGTTCATGGTTTGACATGTAGTATTGTGTATCCTACACTTAGATTCTACACTAGCTTCTACTTGTATGACACACAAACTACACTTGTGCCTAATTGAAATGAAGACACACTCACACACACATACCTACACACCTCCACTCATTGGGGGTTTAGTTTAATTGTTAATTCATTCATAGTTTAGTATAGTTAGTAAGCATAATCAACAACTTCTCCTCTCCTTTCCCACTCCATTTCTAAAGAACTAGAGTTGACACACCTCCCAGTGGACTCGACCTGTACTTGTCGCGTCTTCACCGACACCGTGCACTTGCGGTATTTAAAAATGATTCAATCACTCTGCATTACAGTATTAGGCATATGAGGTCGTTCAGTAGGTTTTCACCCATTATGTTGTGAATCATGGATACCAGTTCCTAGGATGCTCAACTGGACGAGCCATGAGAAAAACGTCCCACAGAAGGCTGATGTTGCATGATTATTTTCTCTAAACAGAGGCGTAAGTTCGTCTTCATTGTTGTTAATTCATTTCATCCATTTATTTATTGATGTTGCTTTACTTATATTGTAACCTAACATTGTTTTATATTCATCGTAGTTAACCATGTACTCTTATTTGGGGCACCATACATCATCGGCTGATTGTTAAGACAGACTTACAGAGGGTGATAACCTCCTACCTCTCGAGCATGAGGAGGTTGTTGATGTGGGTGATGATGACACTGGAACATCCCCTGAATTGGAGAAGGTGGCTGAGAGATTGGCTAAGAATGCCAAAGAGGTGAACCTTTTTGTAGTTGATGTCAGAGCATATAATTCAACTATCCCTTCCTCTACCCCAACCAGAGTCTCATCCTGAGCAGCAGCCCCAACTCCTGCTTTAGCCCCATCTCATGATTACCAGTTTTTTGTAGAAAAGTTGGAAAAGGTGGAAACAACACAGCTTTCAATGAAAGGTCAACAGTATAACATCCTTAAGAATCAGTTGTGCATGATGGACCAGATGGCTAAGGTCTTGTCTTTGGTAGAAGAACCTTCGAGACCACCATCTCATGATGAAGACGATCTACATGACGGTTACAAAGTTGAAGTAGATTCATCCACCTCGTTGGCTACGGTTGTATATCAAAGGAAGAGGCGTGCCCCCAAAACATCTTCAAGATGTCCCCAAAATAACTATCGAGCATAAACATCAAGACACACTATTGCGTACCAATGAGTCCAGTCGAACTCGATCGAACTCTAAAATAATTTTAACTATCGAGCATACCCATCGAACCTCACGAGTATCATCGAGTACCGTCTGGCATCGTCTTCAACCATAAGAAATGGTCATTCATCGAGCTCCATCCAGCACAAAAAAAACCCAGACAATGCAGATTCAAACTTAGATTCAAACAAAATACATCAACACATTGATAGATCTATTCAAAAATGGAAAGAAAATACAACAAAGTAACACTTACATTAATTTTTTACAAGTTCACTTACCCATTCTCTTTGGTGATAGGTTTCTCATCCAAGAACACTAAAACAACTTGTGCATTCCGGTGGGGGTCTGACACGATTTGAAGGGGATGATCAGAAAGAGGGAGTAAGGGATGGTTTATGCAATGGGTATTTTGGGTAGCACATGAAACAAAAGCATATTTTTACGATGATGTCAATATGGACTCTTTTTAAAAATTAGTGAGCCACTTTAAGCATAAAAAATCAAAATTCCCTATGCAAATCATCTTTAAGATTTGTTTAAGGGAAAATAAAAAATTACTTGGATGTCAATGAAACTTCTGTCCATGCCACTTTGTACATCCCTCTCCATTTCTCATTCTTTTATTATTGCTTTTTCCTCAATCTCCTAACCTAAATGGCATCTAGTTCCACAAGTACTTCCTCTATGACGAAGAATGCTCTAGAGTGTGATTGTCATCTATCGGCCTTGGTTACACTTCACGCAAAGCTCATAGTTGTGGCAAGAAATTTTATAGGTGTCCATACTTCAAGTTTAGTTTTCCCTTACTACATTTGTGCATACAAAGTGTTTGTTACAATGACAAAGGATATGAATTCATCATGTGGGTAAGGGTGTAAAAAGGTCGGGCCATCGGGGTAAACCCACACTCGACTTGCCAGAAATTGGTTGGTTATGGTCGGGTTATACCATATGGCCAGCCTGAGCAGTGGGATCATGGTGGGAAGAGTGGATCATGGTGTTGAAGAGGGGGCATGACGGGGAGGGAGGTAGGATAAGAGGAGGGTGGTGAAGTCATGGAGATTCCTAACAACAACAACCCTCAAAGCGCACCACATTCACAAGAATCCAAGAAACAAGAATCAAGATTCCAATCACAACTTGCGGGCGTGGAGATTTCTGACGAAGGAGAGGTGGCAACAATTTGAAATTATGGCGACGGTCGGGGTAGAGGAGGCCCAGTGATAGACCTCTAAGGTTGGTTTATGGTGGAGATCAAGGTTGAGGGTAAGGGAGTCGAATGTAGGTCCAGGGTTGGGATTTGGTAGCACCGACGATGGCATACGATGTGGGGGTGGGGTGAGGGGTGGTTGGGGACGAAAAGTGGGTGCAAAAGAAAGGTGAGGGTAGGGGGTTGGGGTTTTTGTTCTATAGGATTAGATTAGTAGGGTGGGATTAGATTAGGTTCATTAAGAATTAACTTCTAATTAAGTCAGGTGTCTGGGATTACAGAAATTTTAAGAAATAACCAGTAGGAACGTAACGCGTGTCTAACAATAATGGAGGGGTGATGACGGAATGACAAGGCAAAAGGTAATGACGTTTGGGCAGGTTTCTTGGTTTTTCTATGGTATATCCATGTAGTTGAGTGCCCTCACAGCCCAGGCACAATGACATAATTATCAGGGGTGTGCTCTTCCACTGAGCTAAAAGCTAGAGAAACCGTACCCCTCTCTTTCCTTTTTGCACCCCCATGTCTCTACACGGAAGACCAAATATTTTCTTTCATGTGGCTAAAAACAATTTGGCACGCAAGCAATTCACCCATCCATTTTTCATACCAAAACGTATACCGAAAAGATCCTTCCACTGAGTTTGTTTTAGACTAGAACCCATAGTACATTAAAATTGAATAAATGTGATGAATCTTAGAAACATAAAGTTATTTCTTGGACATCTATCATACTTTTACATGAGGTTATTGGATATGTATGTGAATCCAAATACTACATAGGAACACATGGGAAGACCCATCCAAACCAAGTGATACAATGGTATTTCATTTCCTGAACTCTTTTCATTTTTTTCATAAGTTGAATTCTTTTATGTATTATCAATTGCAAAATAAAGTGCTATTCAGATTTGGTCATGCACTACCCACTGGTATGTGGTCCATTTAGTTCATTTTAGTCCATACTTAAGCTTGCTAGGTAGTGTCAGAAATTTAGGCTATGAGGTTCAAAACTTGTATAAATGATGTAAAAATAATTGGCAATTAGTTGGTTTGTTTGATTTTATATTTGATTAAGTACACCCGTAAGTGAATAAACAGATAATTTTACATTAGACTGTTAGCTTCCCACCGTTTCTCCACACCAACCACCACCACAGCCAGCATCACGGTGCATTTTTACCTTCCCTTGGAAAATTTTGTGGTGGTAAGCTTTGGGAAGAGAAAATGTATCTCGTGCTAATGCTTCAACAAACCTTGCATGCCATTTTTTGTCTTCTATCATCTTAGATTGATAGTAATTTGTAGTTGCCTCTAAATAATCATTGGTTATTGTTCATGTTTTAGTTTTGTGTTAGTGGTTATTATGCATACCATGTATTCGTTGGAATGTCAAACGGTCCCGGAACTATTTTTTGCATTAATATGATCCTTGGAAGTTAGAATGATCAACCATAATCTATGGAGTTCAAATTTTACAGACATGTAATCTATTTACTGCCATTGCTATATTGTTTCAAGATAATGTGGATATTTTAAAATACTTGTTAGATAATTGGTGAGATTGTAGTTACATTAAGGACAAGAAATCAGGGATGCAAAATACTCTTACATGTGACACCATCTGTTTGTGTTCCTGACCTTTGCATACTAAGGTGAAAAGGAGGTATTGATAGTTTGATTCATCTGAACAATGATTTGAGTTCAGAAACTTGAAATTCTTTGAATGTTCTAAATAAATGTAGTTGTAAATTTTGCTTTCATGTCGATAGTTTTTGCTTGGAATGAAATATCGAAGATTTATTTATTTACTTATTTTAAGAGAAGTCTCAAAAGGTTGAATCTCTTATTTTAGTGAAATTAGTTCAAAATTAGGTACGTTTTGAATCTTAGAAATTCACTTATAACTATAATCTTTCATAGTCCAAATTCTTCGATGTCACAACTTACAAATAGAAAGAAAGCTCTCACTTTTGGTTCTTTTCAGGTATCATTACGTTTCAAAATCCATTACTAATCGGCTAATACATATGCATTTTATCCGTTCTTATTTAGTATTAGGATTTTGCTCCACATTCTAGTTCCTTCTCAAACTAGCATAGTTCTTAGTGCACCATTTTGCACGTATTGGTTGCTTGTTAACAATTTTTAATCTGAAGTTCAAATATTCTAATTGTTTATAGTAGTTACTTGTTAATTTTACTATCAACATGTGTTGCATTCTGTTGTATGGATTAGTTCTTGCTTTGCATCTGTTGTGAGCTTATGTTTCACATGTTATTTCAGTAGTTTGATAATCACTTTTCTTAAGTTTATAAACTATATTGTGCTTAGCTTCAATTTCTTTTAGTAGTGTTTGGGGTAAAAATTGTCATATCATATTTTCATAAACAAAAATGAGTAGTAGTGGAAGCTATTTGATATTTTGATTATGATTGTGGTGATTTTAAATAGGTATGCATTTGGAATGTTGAGAAGATGGCTTGCATTGGCATCATGACTGGTTAGACGGCTTCCAAGAGCCATTACATCAGTTCTCTGCTTCAAGGATGAAGTTTCAATTGACAGTGCAGGAGCAGTTGATAGGTGTGGCCTGTGATTAGGAGTTTTGTAGGATGTATAATGATGTTGTAGTTGTTTAGTTGTGTTTCATTATGTTTGTTTGCACTTCTACATCTACTTTTGTATTATTTATGGCTAATGCAAATTCATTCTTTTAAACCTTTTGGGTTCTCAAATGGAAATTTCATTCTTTTCACGATTATGTTATGTGCATTTATTGGTTGTGTAAATACAAGAATTGATATAAGATATATATAAAATATAAGGGATATATTAAAAAATGTTTTAGTAGGACTTTCTACGTCGGTTTTTTCGGAAAACGACGTGATAAAGTAGACATACCACGTTGGTTTTCAAAAAACCTCATATAACGTTGGTTTTCTTAAAACCCGACGTAGAAAGTCCTCATATCACGTCGGTTTTTTGGAAACCGACGTGATATACCAGATATATTCAATACCCAATATTCATTATATGGGATATTTCACGTTGATTATTGAAAAACCGATGTGATATGCCCATGTATCACGTCGGTTATACAACCGACGTGATATCACCTTCCCTATTACGTCTCCCAATTACGACGTCGGTATATTGGAACAGTAAAACCGACGTGATATGACCAACAAATTCGACGTGAAAACCCATTTTTGCAGCAGTGTTAGCCGGAAAACCACTTAAACTCAACTTAGCCAATCTGTGCAAACCGGTAAACTTAGCTTCTGTTTGACCATTTGTTTACAACGATTCTTTAGTTGGACGGTCGACCATTTTGGCAATTTGGTCCGACCCTTGATTTTCAAATTTCATTTTCGAGTCGTTTTCTTGTCGTTATTCCCCAACGACTATTTTGAAGATTGCACCTTTACCCAATTTGGACTTCAGACAATAGGTCGACCGCATCACACCTAGCGGTAGACCGAATCATACCCAAGACTGGATGGTAACTTTTCTTGTTTTTTGTTTGACTGTTTTGACCTATCGATTGATTGTTTCCTCAGTGTCCAATACACAAACTCCCAGTTTACACTTTGTTCGTTCCACCATTTGTTGCATCCATTCAACCGAGCTTAAAAACTTAAGTGAACGGTTGGATAGATCTCTGGAACGGTCGACCGTTTCTAGCTTCGACATAAGTTTTGTTTTACATCTTTTGATCGGTTGCCTTTAACTTATTTTATCCTTAGCCCCAACGACTATATGAATTTTAAGGAAATCATAGTTTTAAAGACCTCTTACACTCCCTATTTCTCTATTGATCAAAGAAAAACCTCTCCCAGTCCAAACATCAAATCCTACGCATTCAAAGCCTAAATGTTCCACTTGTATTCTTAAAGTCTACCATACTCAAATGTGCTCGAGTGTTTAGAGTGTTTTGTGACACCACCTCTATTTGTTTGAGAGTTGTATTGCTTCGAAGGAAGCCAACTATCTCAGATTGTGAGAGGAAGAATCGAGATCGGCGAAGTTGTTCGTGAGCTCGGATTGTACAAGGCTTAATCTCAGCCCAAAATGGAGATTGGATTAGTGAAGTCGTGAGCAGAGCTCGTGGGGATCGAGCGGGACTTTCAAGAGAGGACTACGACTCGATTGGGGTGTCGAACCTCTATAAAATCTCTGATCTACTCGGGGTTTGATTGTCTCTACTTGTTTGTTTTATTTCTGCTGCATTTACCTTGCTTTAGATATTAGATTAGGATCATCTAGATCCAACACAAAGGACTGCTAGGCTGTGATTCCGGCTCCCTTCCTTTTGATTAACTGGGGATGCCTCTATCCCACTCCATCGGTAATAAAGCCAGATGGACAACCATAATTTCCAAGATCAAAGACAAAATAGGAAGTTGGAGGACCCGGGATTTGTCAATGATAAACATTATGGAGGGTTCGGGGTTCTTAATACCCAAGATCATAGTCTTTGCCTTACTTAAGATTCTATGGAATATTGTTAAAGCAAAATATCAAAGCAATCCGAGAAAATTAGGGATTTTTCCTTTTTCCAATAATAACTCGGCTATCTCGTCTTTCTTTTGAGATCTCATCCCCTGAATTCATGTACTTCGCAATTTCAGTTGTATTACTTCAGGGGATGGGAAACTAAGTAACTAACCATGTTCTGGCATGACAGGCGGTTTCTAAATTCTCCACTAGCGGAGACTTGGGAGGGACTTTTCGAAGTTGTCAAACATAAATGGATCACGGTTGCGGATTTTATTTTTTTTCTTTTCAAATTGTCGGTTCTCAACCGTGGTTTAACTACCATTTTACAAGTGACTTGAGCACCATTGACCAACACAACCTGTATCAACGGATTTTAAGTTCGGGAGGACTGTAATATTTAAATGATTGGGGTTTGGTTTGAGGGCAGTGGATACACAGCCCTCATTTATTTATTTAATGCAAAACCGACGTACCTCGAAAAAAATTACAATCATGTTATAGAAATACAGAAATTATCCAGTGATCCCAGGACTCAAATAGTCAAATGCTTATTTTAAGCATTTTTCCGAGCCATCATTTTAGCGCAGGTCCAACGGTAGTTTGTGATAATGGTATTTTTTTCACTAGGAGGTTGGTTTTGGAATTCAATTTTTATTTTTAAAAAGTAGTTACGTATGCAATTCTACATAACCACTTATCTATGGGTAGTTACCACTTTGTTATATCATTTTACATTATTCATGTCTACTTTTAATGTGGGATATGAGTTTTTGAGTATTTTAATCAAATATTTGATTCTATCACTTTTTTCACTTTCATTTTAAGTATCATGTCTATATTTTTTGGTAGAATTTCGAACCAATAACAAAACCTTGAGGAGCATTTTACATAACAATGTAAAAAAGTATTACAAAATGTAATATTAATTTGTCCACATGGGCTTTTGCAGTTTGAATCTTTTGTTTTAAATATGCAAGTACTAAACTGAAAAATCACAACCCTATTTTAAGGGTTCAAACTTCAGTCGTAGACCTGGGTACCCGGCCATGCCGGCCCGGCCCGACACTGTTCCAACGACTTTTAGAGCAGTTAGTATTTTATAAATACCCCCTCTACCATATATAAAGCCCACAACCATTCTTATTTTCTTCACACAAATCTCTCCAAATGTTCCAAATATTCTCTACTCTTTTGCATAGTATAATGTGCTTCGTAACATTATAAAATATAATTTTGGTAAAACCTCAAAGATCAAATTTTGTTGGATGTTGATCCAAAAATTGATGAAGGCAAAATTGGTCAAATTGGTCGACCGTTTGGCAAACGTGGTTCGATTAAAATCATGGATTTTCCTGATTGAGAGACGGTCGACCGTTTGGACGTGTCGCTCGACCGAATCAGGGTCTTTTGGTTGTGGTGAATCGGTTGACCGGTTGGACGTGTAGTCCGACCGAAAGTGACGATTTATAACCAATCTATCGAACAGTTGACTATTTCGATCAACCGTTTGCATACGGTTTTGCCTGAATTAATGATTGATTCGTTTTATATTAACCGCAAGTGCACGGCCGCGTTGAAGCGGTGACAAATACGGGTCGATCCATAGGGAGGTGTGTCGACTTTTGGTTTGTGCGAAAGCGAGTGGGAAAGAAAGGAGATAAAGATTGATTACACTAAACTACACTAATCTAAACTAGTAAACTAGAAAGGATGAAATGAAACCACAAAACAAACTAAACTAAGCAACTACTAAAGGAAGATGAAACTCAGGAATGGAAAACCCCTAAGGGGTGGAGTGTGTGTGTGCACATGAAATAAGTGTGGTGAATGCATACAATAAGCTCAAATGTAGTTAGTGTTTGTTAATGCATACGAAGTACCTAATGGCAAGACCTATCATTTAAAACACTAACATACGTGATTAATATGAGCATGTCAAGGTTGTTATTAAGAACATAACGAGCATGGAATGTACCTAATTATGGAAGAAATCATCAAGTAAAGTTCTTATTAATTCAAGCAAGCATACTAATATCTCTCACAAATAATAATATCTAGCATTCATACCATCTACATAACATATACACACCTCTACTCCACCCCCAAAGGGGATGGAATTACTCACACATATTCAAACTAACAATTATACTAAGGAAAGAAGACATGCTTAAACTAATTATAGAAAGACTAAACAGCAAGTTAACTAAAAGACATAAAATAAAACAAGCATGCAAGCATATTAAAGGAAATTAAACTAAGAAAGAAACAACATACTAATGGAAAACATATATTTATTACTCACTCAATTACAGGTAGTCTCTTTCTCCACCAGAGTTTTGCTTCAAGGCTTCACTCTTAGTAGAGAAGATGGTCACCAAGAGAGGAGATGGGGTACAAGATAGGAGGGAGAGTTCTATTTATAGTCATAGAAAAAGGTAATCCGGGACAATCCCCCGGTATGGGCCTAAACAAATACCAAAAATAGACTAAACCTACTCTAATACACGCATCCCAGAAATCTTAGCGGACCCGGACCAACCAGGACGGCCAATTAGCGGTCTACAGGATCCGGGTCCATCTGGTTTTCATTCTGGGCTTTTCTTGATGTATTTGTTGGTTTTGGTGTAGGATTTCTTGTTTAATTGCACATATATATTTTCGAAATTTTTATGCACCATAAGGATCAATTACAATTTTCTATGATTTATTTCATGCATGCATCGGTTTATTTCAAAAACTAGTTTCAAAAACTTTATTAAAACAAACACAAGGGACTCCGAAATTCATACCTAGAAGTTCTCTAAAACTTCTTGATGATCCGGAGACGTTGAGGATGACGATCGTCGCTTCTTGTTGCGCCGGATGCCTCCGAGTGTTCACCAAAACCCTAAACAAGGTTGGAGAGAAAGGAGCTAGCCAATCAATCTCCAAACTAGCTTAGAATCTAGCTACAAACCCCTTCCTTAATATCTGAGATTTCTCCTTCCAAAGACTTAGAAAACTAAGAGATTTTTCGTGGCTTTTTGTGGTGAATTAGGAGAGAAAATAATTAGAAAACATCTAACATAATTAAGGAGAATAATGACCTATTTATAGGCTCCAATCTTACTCTCAATCATGGTTATTCTTAAGCCATGTTTTCTTGACATTTTCTCTCATAAACTAATTCCATAATGCATCCAAAAAACGTTTGACCAAGTTTGGAGCTAATACAACCATCGATCAAATTAATCTCTTAATTATCAAAGGCAGAAAATCGATCCGGGTTCGGTTTACCGAGTCACACTCGGTTAACCGAATATGTCACGTTTGGTTTACCGTGCATTAGACGGACGACCGATTCTTAAGGAGAAAAATTCTCCTTAACCGATCGGACGAACCCACGTCTAAAACCGAGTGCCATTCGGTTAACCAAAAATATCGGAATTGGACATTGTTCGGTCGACCGTTTCTGGTTCGGTATACCGTACCAGAACTCCAGGCACTTTGGTCAAGTTCGGTCAATCAATTTTGACCATCCGTTCCACGTTCGGTTACCGATCCACAGAAACTTCGGTCGACCGAACCATAAACGGATTACCGAACTTTTACCCGATTTTGCCTTTTCAAATTTTGGATTTATTTTCAACAAAATTTGAACTTTAGGGGGTTTTAGCAAATTCACAACTTATGCAATATATTATCCTATGCAACAATAATTTATTGCACCCCATAATATATGCATCGCATATGAATTTATCATGATTCTAATTATGTTATATATCACAACATAATTGATTTTACTTGTTCACCACATGTGTCATATTTTCTATAAGAAACCTGACACATCATATGAACCAAAAATAAAGCTTCTTGTTTCCCGGTTTTTTGCGGTGTGACCTATAGGAGGATCTAGACTAAGTTGACAGTGATGTTAAGAGCTTAATATCACAAGCTATAAGCGGTATCTAGTTACACATTATAGCTCCCAATTAGTTAGATGTCTTAATTCCACTCGAACCAAAACCCGATCCATTTAGTGATGGAGTGCATCACTTGTGTCCGTCCCTTGCCTCATGATATTAAGAATACACACAAAGTGGTATTGTGTCATCTTTGTATTAGTTTCCATTTCTTGATCTCTTTAAGCTAGTTACAAATATGTGACTTAACTCAAATCACATTGTGTACATTATAACTTGGCTTTATCAAGGGGCTCACTAATATCATCACTCAATTAAGAGGGGCAATGATAATCTTTTGACTAACTATCTTCTCCAATAAAAGTCATACTTAACCAACTAATGCCTTTGCACTACACTCATTGATAGCTTAAGACACTAGTCTAATTAAGCACTCCTTAAGCGATCGGATATAAGTCTCATATCAAAGGACCTAGGACACAGTAAAATATTAATGACACAGAAACACATTCCTATAATATTTTACTTATTAGTTCAATTCGGTATACAAAAGTAGTATTTTCCTCTTTTGTGTACCCGTGTTGTCACTCACTTGTAGAGCTACAATGATCTATGACCAACACGACAATCTTAACTCGGTAATCAATGTCCCATGTTAATTACCATGATTGCGAATATCTTTTGTTTTATGTAAACCAATATCTTTTAGAGCTCTACGGTTAAGGACCAAGAGCCTCTTCCTTAACACTTCTAAAAGACGAATAACATAAACAAGGAACAAAATGATTTCTCATTCAATTCATAATAATTGACATTTAAAAGTAAAACCTTTAGAACACATTCCTTTAACTTGGATGCATCTACTTCGTTTGTTGGAGCTCCGAGCCGAATAGAATTGCCAAAATACTCCCCATAATGGTGTGGAGTATTCTTGTTTGCTCATTGGTCCTTCTATCTTGCATTCAGGTTCTTTGATCTTGCATCTTAGTCCTTGAGTCTTTCAACTCAGTCTTTTTTCCTACTTTTGGGTCATTTTATGTTTCTTCTCTTCAAACCTCTTTATTTCTAAAATTCAAACGTAAAACTCATCACGTAGCATTGCTTAGGTGTAAGATAATGGATATAAGATACAAATATAAGCATGAAATGATATCAATCAATTAACAAGAGAATTTCTTTGATCATAGGTTGGATTTTTTCCAATTTAGTTAGAGGAGGTTAATGGATGATTACGTGTCGAAATATGATTGGTTTTGAGGAGCTAAAAATAATGGATCATGTGTAAGCGGGTTACACATGATGTGGGATGGAGGAAACCCTATGAATATGTCCTCTCTCATTGTTTACATGAATGTAAAAATTCTCCTCTCCATATTTCTCCACCAAATACATCCGAAAATTCTCTTGTTAGTTGAGTGTTTGAGAGATTACATTCTCAGGAGCATCAAATGGGTAATTAGATAGATTCTAGTCTTGATTTACAGATTGATTGACTAGCTCCGACCTCTCTAATCTTATTTAGAGTTTGGTGAACACTTAAGAAATTCTAATGTGATCCGAAGTGCAACAAATCTTCTTATTGGTAAAAGAGATTCGATAATCCCTGATGTATGATTCAATTTATGTATTTCAATATTAAATAGTTTATTATGTATATTGAAATACAATTAGAAATTTTGTACATAAAATTATTGGAAAATATGAAAATTGATCATGAATGTTTGTTGATTTTTTAAAAATATACACAAGAGCTGAATATGCAACAGCAATCCAAGGACGCATACCCAAACGGAAACTAAGTTCCCATAGGACACAAAATCCTCCAAATTGGTTGTGTCATTTTAGTGTTTTTGTAAATTGTTGATACCAGAGACAATTTCATTTTCACCGTGAAAGAAATGGATAAATAAGATGTGTAGGAAGAAGAGTGTGCATCGACTTCTACGTCCATGGTTTCTCTATGACTATAAATTGCAGGAAGAACTATGATTCGTTTCCACGGTGACTATGACCCACATTTTCATCAACAACCGTTGTTCCAACATTTTAATATAGGACGGTAAACGCAGGAAGAGTAAATCAACCTCTTTCTTTTTATCTATATATTCTTTCCGTAATACTTGGTTCCAATTTAGCAGTTAAGCAATTATTATATTGAATGAAGAATTGATCGAGGTCATGTTCTGATGTATATAAAGTATTCTTCTTGCAATAAGAACTTATATATGTGATGTCATAACTTGGTTTTGCTCTTGAAATATCTTAACAACATAGTCTTTCACTATGCCCTTAGCTAATATATACGTGAGATTCTAGACTTTGTATTAAATTTGTGACATATTCATGCATTAGACATGCCATATATTGATGAAATTTATGGCGGGAAAATGAATATGGAATAAAAAACTTTTATCTATAAGATAATAATTGTACTTATTTGCTATTTTATTATAACAATCATGCAAAGGATGGGTCGAACGCCAGTTTAACGTATATAGTGTAACATCCCGAAACAACAAAAATTTAAAAAAATTAAACAATCAATGGATTATCGGAATAAACTCATCAACGGGAATGTTACTCATAAAATCAAAAGACGTGATTACAACAATATAACGAAAGACATGTACAAGCAATCACGACGACCTCGAAGAGTTCGAAAAGAATCCTGGCCCAAAATGTGTGTGCCCGTTGTCACTACCTGACAGAACCTACTGCGGTCCTGAAACATGAATCAAACAACGATGCCTGAGTTTCCCATTAGGAAATCCCGTATGCCAAGCTCGCCTATATGAATGCAACAGTACGGTAAATGAACTTATCATAATAGTAGCATGTCATATCACATCTGCAATTCATGAAATCCCTCCAAGGGTAAACGGGACATCGGTCCAACAACAATAACGACCCTCAATAGGGTTCACAAGGACATCAGTCCAGCAACAACATGGGTTCTCCCTCGGAAACCTACCGTAGGCACATACGATCTTACGGACAGTACGCGACGCACCCCCACACGCGACTACTTGACCCAAAGCGATCGGTGAGGAGCGTCCGTACTTCCGCGCAAGGAACCACGTGGTCTACACCACCTCAACGGAGTCGTAGCCCGGTTGGTCAACATCCCAAGACATGTGCCCAATCGGGGATCATCACCGGAACAACCTCGATGGCATCGCCGGCACAACATCGGCGGTACAACATACGTCCGGCACAACATCAGACAACACAACCACAAGCCGGAACATCGTCAACACCATTATCGCCGGTAAAAACCTCGGCGGCATCGCCGACACAACATCGGCGGTACAACATACGTCCGGCACAACATCGGACTGGTCCAGACCGTAGTCTGCAGGGTCATCATGCTCCACGAGCCAAGCGTCAACACGCATTTGGATCCGCGATCCCTCAGGTCTGCTACTCAACAAGAGTACGGCAACAACACGTCACACCATGGTCCAACACGGAGGTGGCGCAACCCAAGTGTCAACACTCTTCCACACAGCGGTCCCTGGGCGGCACGAGCACGTACCCGCCGTCACCTCCCAGCTCACGCTCTAAGCGAGGACACGTGTTTCCGTGGACAGAGTTGACACAACACAAGACCAGGAATTCAGTTCTGCACACAAACGGTCGACCGTCCCCAATAGGTTCGGTCGACCAAAAGTCTACAACAGTTGAACTATTCTGCGCGTCACTTAAGTCCAAACGGTCAAACAACAGTATAAAACTGGTTGATCGAACACGAGGTCAAAATCTGAAGTTGGTCAAAATCAACAAGTCTATTCGATCGACCGACTCAGGGGTCCCGGTCGATCGAAAACTACCAGGGTCATCCTAATAGTCTACGTCATATAACGGTCGAACAATATAGCAAAATCGGTCGAACAACATGCATAATCATCAAGTACACTTAAGTTCCGGTCGACCCAAAACAAAGGGACGGTCGACCGAAATCCGACAATAAGCCTCCAACTCACCAACACACATGCAACCGGTCGACTGCCACATTGGCATTGTTCTACCGGTGTTGATTAAAGTCGGGCAAAAATGTAAAACCGGTCGACCGCCCGAAGGCACCGGTCGACAGTTTGTCGACAGCAACCTTGCGCCAGCCAAGGATTTTACGTCGCTTCTCGTCGCCGGCGAGTGAAGAAGAAGAGAGGAAATGAAGAGATGATGGTTTTTTCCTCCTCAAACCACACCACCACAGTAACCGGCCCCCTACCCCCATCACCATCACTGTTCTCTCTCCCATTTCCCATGTTAATCCCCCACTAAACCTAGGATTAGCCTAAGCAAGGGTTAGGGTCTAACAACCTACCCTCCTTAAAAGGATTTCGTCCCGAAATCAAACAAGCAACTCACCAAAAAGCTCTGGGTATTGCTTCTGAACTTCCTCCTCAATCTCCCAGGTGGCCTCACGCTCACTGTGATGCTGCCACCGGACCTTCGCCATCGGAATGGTCATCCTCCTAAGCTGATGATCCATAAGATCCACGATCTCGACTGGTCTCTCCTCAAGCGACAAGTCCTGCTGGATCTCTAGCACTGCAATCTCAATCACGTGAGCTGGATCTGCAACGTACTTCCTCAACATCGATACATGGAAGACGTTGTGAAGACCCGAAAACTACGGTGGCAATGCAATCTTGTAGGCAACCTCTCTAACTCGGTCTAGGATCTCAAACGGCCCGACATACCTCGGACTGAGCTAACCCTTCTTCCCAAACCTCATCACTCCCCGAGCTGGAGAGATCTTCAGAAACACATGGTCACCAACCTCAAAGCTCAACGCCCGTCTGCGTCTGTCGGCATAACTCTTCTGTATGCTCTGTACGGTGGTCAATCTCCTCCTGATTACATCCACCTTCTCTACATACATATGCACGACCTCTGGCCCCACTAACTGCCTCTCGTCCACATCACTCCAGCATACCAGTGATCTGCAAGGCCTCCTGTACAATGCCTCGTACGGTGTCATCCCAATACTCGAATGGTAGTTGTTGTTGTAGGCGAACTCTATCAACGACAAGTGCTCATCCCAATGTCCTGACCACTCCAGCGTGCATGCTCTCAGCGTATCTTCCAGGGTCTAGATCGTCCTCTTTGACTGACCATCTGTCTGTGGGTGAAACGATGTACTGAACCTCAGTCGTGTCCCCAAAGCCTGCTGCAGACTCCCCCAAAACCTGGATGTAAATCTCGGATCTCGATCAGAGATGATGCTCACTGTCACTCCGTGCAATCTGACTATCTCCTCCACGTACAACATAGCTAGACCCTCCAGAGGCAACGTGGTCCTCATCATTAAGAAGTGCGCCGACTTGGTCAATCGATCGACTATCACCAAAATCGCGTCGTGGAATCTCTACGTCTTCGGCAGCCCCGTGACAAAATCCATCGTCACGTGCTCCCACTTCCACTCAGGAAGCTCAATACACTGCATCGGTCTTGCTGGTCGCTGATGCTCAATCTTCACCTGCTAACAGACTAAGCACCAGCCCACGAACTCTATAATATCTCTCTTCATGCCCTTCCACCAGAAGTTCCGCTGCAGGTCCTTATACATCTTCGTACTCCCAGGGTGGATGGTATATCTCGCTCGGTGTGCCTCCTCCATAATGTAGTCTCTCAGCCCATCAACCTTTGGCACCCAGATCCGACTCCTGAATGATTGACATCATTTCATGCTTATATTTGTATCTTATATCCCTTATCTTACACCTAAGCAATGCTACGTGACGAGTTTTATGTTTGAATTTCAGAAATAAAGAGGTTTGAAGAGAGGAGCCATGAAAGGACCCAAAAGCAGGAAAAATGACTTAATTGTGAGACCTGGGGACTGAGATGCAAGGGATAAGGACCTGAACGTAAGACCGAAGGAGCTAAGAGCAAAATAGAAAACTCCACACCATCATGGGGAGTATTTTGACAATTCGATTCGGGTCGGAGCTCCAATAAACAAAGTAGATGCATCCAAGACCAACAAATACATCAACACAAGCCCACAACAAAACTGAGCCCGATCCAGAACTAATAGACCGCCAATTGGCGGTCTGTTTGGCTCCGGATCCGCTCATCTTTGGCGAGTACGTGTATTAGTGTATTCTTAGTCTATTTTTGGTTTTTTTTAGTCTCACATCGGGGGATTGTCCCGGATTAGCTTTTTCCATGCTTATAAATAGAACTCTTCACCTTCCATTGTACATATCTCCTTCTTTGGTGGTCATCTTCCCTACTAAGAGTGAAGCCTGGAAGCAAAACTCTGGTGGAGGAAGGGCTGCTTGTATTGAGTGAGTTAATAATAGATGTTTTTACCTTTAATTGTGTTGTTTCTCTCTTAGTTTAATTTCCTTTCATATGCATGCTTGTTTGTTTGTTTTGTTTTATGCTTCTTTAATATTTCTTGCTTGATTAGTGTAGTTTCATTTCAGTATAATGCTTCATTTTGTTAGAGTAGTTAGTTTAAATATGTGTGAGTAGTTTCATCCCCATTTGGGGGTGGAGTGATATGTGATATGATCATGTAGTGTATTAAGTGTGTGTTATCTTTATCCCTTGAGCTTTATATGATTTCCATAATCATCTAATGGGGTTTCACTCTTATCTTTGATATGCTAATGCTCTTGAATGAAGTTTAGCTTATGCTTTGATTAGTGGACCTATTTTATGGGGAATGATAAGGTTAGGATATGCATGAAGTTAATATTGGAAACACAATTTGTAGTGTATGTACTCTTGTTGCCTTTACCTTAGTTAATGTCTTGTATGTTTTAATGATATTGGGTTATCTTAATTCATGTGGAGCCATAGTAGGGTCTCGTCTTTATACATGAGTTCATTTAGCTTCATTCTAATTATTATCTTGTATGTTTTAATGACGTAGTCTTATCTTAATTCATGTGGAAGCAAAAGTTAGATGTAGTTTTATTATTTCATGCACTACATGTTGTGAGGAGCTTAATTGAACATACACACACACACACACACATCTTTATATTCACATTATTTCTCTACCCCCGATGGGGTTTAGTTTTTTTGCTTATCTTTCATTTCCTTTTGCATTCTAGTGTAGTTAGTGTAATCAATCTCTTTCTCCATTTTTTTACCACTCGCCTTCGTACAAACCAAACGTCGACACCTCCCAATGGATGACCCGTATTTGTCACCGCTTCAACGCGGTCATGCACTTGCGGTTTAAATAAAACGATCAATCACTGGGTTTCACCTGGGTTGGCACAAGAAGGTGCCTTATGTGCTGATCACGTGGCCTCAGTGCCACCTCCTTTTGATCTTGTAGCCCTTGAGCCACATTCTTCTGATCTCGTGGCCCTTGAGCCACATTCTTTTGATCTTGTGGCCCTTGAGCCACATCCTTTTGATCATGTGGCTTTTGTGCCACAAGATACTATTTTATGGCCTCTGGGCCACATGATCTTCATTCTGTGTCTGCTGAGGACCCCATGTGGGTTAAGAATCAACCACCTGATACCCTTCAACCTGATAGAGGTTCACCTCTCATTCATGCCTCCTATCTTGCTCACTCTCAAGAGGCATCAAACGACCACAACGCTTATAAGGGTATCAGGTGGTCAAGCAATTCTGATTTGTATGTCGCGATCCCCTGCATGTGCATTTTTGGCTCGAGAGATGGCAGGTTCCCATTTTCTGTCCCTTGACATATGAAGATGAGAGCCTATTTTTGTACATAGTTATAAAAAAAATACAATAAAATACTCCTTCAGTTAGCATCGATTGTTGTGGGCTCCAACTCTTGAGTATTTGGGCCCCCTTTCTTTAACGTATTTGGTCTCCCTTTTTAAGTATCTCACAGGTTTCGAGGGGAATTTGGGTTGTGTCCATCAACATGACCTTGAACTTCCCTTTGTACTTCATGTTGGTGAGATCTCTCCTTTTTCATGCATAAATCCATGTAGTATCTTGCTCACATTCATTGAAGACAATGCATGAAGTATGTGTGGGGGGTGTTTTACGTGTGTACATAGTTGAGTCTTTTTCTTTGATTTTATTTTCTTTTGTGTGCATTATTAGGGTCATGTTAGTGTGCTGCATTTAATATCGATGTATCTGATTGTCATGATCCTTGGGTGACTTGTCTTCTCTTGCTTGCCTAGTGCTTCAAAATTTTCACATTTCTTTCAAAATCTTCATGTGTTTGCGAAAGAAAATATTTTGTGGGTTTTGTGTGTGTTTAGCATGTGCAAAACCATTGAGAGACAAAGTAAAAAAGAAAGCTCCCTAAATTGTCTTGAACTTGATGCATTAGGATATCTAGTACTGTGGCTTTAAGATTTATCGAGTCGTTAGGATGCACCCCAGTTTTCCCTTTGGGGTGAGTAATCATAGGGTTTCAGTGCTCAAACATTCAAAGAAGTTCACCTTGAACCTAATGAGTCAATAATTCATGTCTGTTAACTTAAGGAAGTTTGTTGTTGTCAAGGACCCTTTTAAATCTTGTTGTGAGACATTAAGTGTAGGGGTTTTGGTTCATGTGTAGATAAAAAATAAGTGAGTAGGTGTTCTCTCTTCTCGCACGGCTCCTATCACTCGGGAAAGTAGGTCTGAGGGGACTTTGTGCCTGGTGCTTTCGAGTCATCTGACTTGGGATGCGCCGACCGAACTCTCGTTACACGGGTGGTAGGGATTGCCCTATGTGGAGATTTAGGGAAAGGTGTACGTGATAGTGTAAGTCCTCTTGGGCAATGATGCATGAAACATGACCCTGGGAGAATGAAGCTCAAACTAATAAAAAGAAAAAAAAAGAAAAAAACCGAAAAAAACCGAAAAAAAAATTGCAAATAAGAACCTTAATGGACTTTACACTTTGTATCACTTGAGGATGTTGAGGTTGTCCATGTCTTACATTTAATTCCTTATTTAACTTGCACGAATGGTTCATTAGATTAGGTGTGTGGACTGATTACTTATATAGAGTCGGCTCATAGGATTACCGCGTCCAATGATCGACAACATATGTCAAACGAGTCGAGTGTCTAGATTGAATAATGCATCTTGTTCGGATTTTGTGGGTATATCCACTGAAAACCCTCAGGATACAACACTCCTCCTCCTTGGCAACAAGGAGGTTTAACGGTTTGTTGCACGTGCTAAGTGCAACCGTGATTCCTACGAAAGTGAGTTAGGATTTCTTGTTTCTCGTTTGCTTTTCTCTTTCTTTGTTTTGCTCGGGACTAGCAAAAACTTAGGTGTGGGGGTATTAGATTGACATCATTTCATGCTTATATTTGTATCTTATATCCATTATCATACGCCTAAGCAATGCTACGTGTCGAGTTTTATGTTTGAATTTCAGAAATAAAGAGATTTGAAGAGAAGAGCCACGAAAGGACCCAAAAGCAGGAAAATGACTTAATTGTGAGACCTGGGGACTGAGATGCAAGAGAGAAGGACCTGAACGTAAGACTGAAGGACCTAAGAGCAAAACAGAAAACTCTACACCATCATGGGGAGTATTTTGACAATTCGATTCGGGTCGGAGCTCCAATAAACAAAGTAGATGCATCTAAGACCAACAAATACATCAACACAAGCCCACAACAAAACTGAGCCTGATCCAGAACTAATAGACCGCCAATTGGCGGTCTGTTTCGCTCCAGATCCGCTCATCTTTGGCGGGCACGTGTATTAGTGTATTCTTAGTCTATTTTTGGTATTTGTTTAGTCCCACATCGGGGGATTGTCCCGGATTAGCTTTTTCCATGCTTATAAATAGAACTCTTCACCTTCCATTGTACATATCTCCTTCTTTGGTGGTCATCTTCCCTACTAAGAGTGAAGCCTGGAAGCAAAACTCTGGTGGACGAATGGCTGCTTGTATTGAGTGAGTTAATAATAGATGTTTTTTCCTTTAATTGTGTTGTTTCTCTCTTAGTTTAATTTCCTTTCATATGCATGCTTGCTTGTTTGTTTTGTTTTATGCTTCTTTAATATTTCTTGCTTGATTAGTGTAGTTTCATTTCAGTATAATGCTTCATTTTGTTAGAGTAGTTAGTTAAAATTTGTGTGAGTAGTTTCATCCCCATTTGGGGGTGGAGTAATATGTGATATGATCATGTAGTGTATTAAGTGTGTGTTATCTTTATCCCTTGAGCTTTATATGATTTTCATAACCATCTAATGGGTTTTCACTCTTATCTTGTATATGCTAATGCTCTTGAATGAAGCTTAGCTTATGCTTTGAATAGTGGACCTATTTTATGGGGAATGATAAGGTTAGGATATGCATGAAGTTAATTTTGGAAACACAATTTGTAGTGTATGTACTCTTGTTGCCTTTACCTTAGTTAATGTCTTGTATGCTTTAATGATATTGGGTTATCTTAATTCATGTGGAGGCATAGTAAGGTCTAGTCTTTATACATGAGTTCATTTAGCTTCATTCCAATTATTATCTTGTATGTTTTAATGATGTAGTCTTATCTTAATTCATGTTGAGGCAAAAGTTGGATGTAGTTTTATGATTTCATGCACTACATGTTATGAGGAGCTTAATTGAACACACACACACATATTTATATTCACATTATTTCTCTACCCCCGATGGGGTTTAGTTTTTGTTGCTTATTGATTGATCATTTTATATTTCTACCGCAAGTGCACGGCCGCGTTGAAGCGGTGGCAAATACGGGTCGTCCACTGGGAGGTGTGTCGACACTTGGTTTGTGCGAAGGCAAGGGGTAAAGAAAGGAGAAAAGGATTGGTTACACTAAACTACACTACAATGCTAAACTAGAATGCAAAAGGAAATGAAGATAAGCAATAAAACTAAACCCCAAAGGGGGTAGAGAACTGATGTGAACATTAAGATGTGTGTGTGTGTGTGTGTTCAATTAAGCTCCTCACAACATGTAGTGCATGAAATCATAAAACTACCTCCAATCTTGCCTCTACATGAATTAAGATAAGACTACATCACTAAAACATACAAGACAATGATTGGTATGAAGCTACATGAACTCAAGTATAAAGACTAGACCCTACTATGCCTCCACATGAATTAAGATGACTACATCATTAAAACATACAAGACATTAGCTAAGGAAAAGGCAACAAGAGTACATACACTACAAATTGTGTTTCCAACATTAACTTCATCCATATCCTAACCTTATCATTCCCCATAAAATAGGTCCACTAATCAAAGCATAAGCTAAGCTTCATTCAAGAGCATTAGCATATCAAAGATAAGAGTGGAGACCCATTAGATGGTTATGGAAATCATATAAAGCTCAAGGGATAAAAATAACACACACTTAATACACTACATGATTATATCACATATTTCTCCACCCCCCAAATGGGGATGGAACTACTCACTACTCATTACACTAACTCTATTAACAGAAGCAAGCATAATACTGAAATGAAACTATACTAATCAAGCAAGAAACATTAAAGAAGCATAAAACAAAACAAGCATCAAAGCAAAAACATTAAAGGAATTAAACTAAGCAAGAATTAACAAACTAATGAAAACTTTTATTATGAACTCACTCAGATTACAAGCAGCCCTTCCTCCACTAGAGTTTTGCTTCAAGGCTTCACTCTTAGTAGGGAAGGAGGCCACCAAGAGAGAGATGGATACAATGGGAGGTGAAGAGTTCTATTTATAAGCATGGAAAAAGCTAATCAGGGACAATCCCCCGATGTGGGACTAAACCAATACCAAAAATAGCCTAAACGAACACTAATACAAGTCCAGGAGAAGTTGGGGCGGATCTTGCATGATCCAGACCGCCAATTGGCGGCCTATAAAGCCCAGATCCGTCTGGGTCTTCTGGTGGGCTTTCCTTGGTGTGTTTCTTGGTCTTGGATGCATCTAACTTGTTTAGTGGAGCTCCGACCCGAATCGAATTGACAAAATACTCCTCATAATGGTGTGGAGTTTCCTGTTTTGCTCTTAGGTCCTTCTGTCTTACGATCAGGTCCTTCTCCCTTGCATCTTGGTCCCCAGGTCTCACAATTAGGTCCTTTTTTCCTGCTTTTGGGTCCTTTCATGGCTCTTCTCTTCAAACCTCTTTATTTCTGAAAACTAAACATAAAACTCGTCACGTAGCATTGCTTAGGTGTAAGATAATGGATATAAGGTACAAATATAAGCATGAAATGATGTCAATCAAATACCCCCACACCTAAGTTTTTGCTAGTCTCGAGCAAAACAAAGAAAGGAAAAAGCATACGAAAAACAAGAAATCCTAACTCACTTTCGTAGGAATCACGGTTGCACTTAGCACGTGCAACAAGCCGTTAAACCTCCTTGTTGCCAAGGAGGAGGAGTGTTGTCTCCTGAGGGTTTTCAGCGGATATACCCACAAAATCCGAACAAGATGCATTAATCAATCTAGCTACACGACTCGTTGGACTTATTTTGTCGATTATGGAATGCGGTAATCCTACGGGCCGACTCTATATAGGTAATCAGTCCACACACCTAACTTAATGAACCATTCGTGTTAGTTAAATAAGGAATTAAGTGAAAGACATGGACAACCTCAAGATCCTCAAGTGATACAAAGTGTAAGGTCCATTAAGGTTCTTATTTGCATTACCATTTTTATTTTATTTTTCTTTTTGTTTCTTTTCACACATTTTTTTTCTCTTTTTTTTTTTCTTTTTAATAGTTGGAGCTTCATTCTTCCAGGGTCAGGTTTCGTGCATCATTGCCCATGAGGACTTACACTATCACGTACACCTTTCCCCAAATCTCCAAAAGGGCAATCCCTACCACCCGTGTAACGGGAGTTCGGTCGGCGCATCCCAAGTCAGATGACTCGAAAGCACCAGGCACAAAGTCCCCTCAGACCTACTTTCCCGAGTGATAGGAGCCGTGCGAGAAGAGAGAACATCTACTCACTTATTTCTTATCTACACATGAACCAAAACCCCTACACTAATGTCTCACAACAAGATTAAGAGGGTCCTTGACTACAACAAACTTCCTAAATTAACAAACACGAATTATTGACTCACTAGGTTCAGGGTGGACTTCTTTGAATGTTTGAGCACTGAAACCCTATGATTACTCACCCCCAAAGGAAAACTGGGGTGCATCCTAACGACTCGATAAATCCTAAAGCCACAGTACTAGATATCCTAATGCATCAAGTTCAAGACAATTTTGGGAGCTTTCTTTTTACTTTGCCTCTCAACGGTTTTGCACATGCTAAACACACGCAAAACCCACAAAACATTTTCTTTCGAAAACACATGAAGATTTTGAAAGAAATGTGAAAATTTTGAAGCACTAGGCAAGCAAAAGAAGACAAGTCACCCAAGGATCATGGCAAGCAGATATATCGATATTAAATGCAGCACACTAACATGACCCTAAAAATGCAAACAAAAGAAAACAAAATCAAAAGACAAGACTCGACTATGTACACACGTAAAACACCCCCCACACCTACTTCATGCATTGTCCTCAATGAATGTGAGCAAGATACTATATGGATTTATGCATGAGAAAGGAGAGATCTCACCAACATGAAGTACAAAGGGAAGTTCAAGGTCATGTTGATGGACACAAACCCGAATTCCCTCAAAACCTGTGAGATGCTAAAGAAAGGATACAAATACGTGAAAGAAATGGAGCCCAAATACACAAGGGTTGGGGCTCACAACAATCGATGCTCACTGAAGGAGTCTTTTATTTCTATTTTTTCTATTTTTTCTTTTTTTTTCTTTTTTTTTTAACTATGTACAACAATAGGCTTCCATCTTCATATGTCAAGGGACATCAAATGGGAACCCACCATCTCTCGAGCCAGAAATGTGCATGCATGGGCTCGCAACATACACAACAGAATTGCTCGACCACCTGACACCCTTATAAGCATTGTGGTCGGTTGATGCCTCTTTAGAGTTAGCAAAAGAGGAGGCATGAACGAGAGGTGAACCTCTATCTAGTATAAGGGTATCAGGTGGTTGAATCTTAACCCACATTGGGTCCTCAGCAGATACAGAATGAAGAGCATGTGGCCGAGAGGCCATAAAAATAGTATCTTGTGGCTCAAAAGCCACGTGCTCAAAAGGATGTGGCTCAAGGGCCACGTGGTCAAAAAGAAGTGGCTCAAGGGCCACATGATCAGAAGAATGTGGCTCAAGGGCCACAAGATCAGAAGAATGTGGCTCAAAAGCCACAAGATCAAAACATAAGGCACCTTCTTGTGCCAGCCCAGGTGAAACATCTTCACCACCTTCAGGATCTTCATCGAACAATTCTCTGAAGTACTTGAAGGTGCCCTCAACTTCAATCTCATCCAAACCCTGGATAAGGTTGACCTCAACAGGGTCATTGAAGGCACCTGGCTTCTTGCCAATGGTGAAGATGTTGAAATCAGCGCATTGACTACCATAAGTCAAGCGCATCAGACCATTGCGACAATTGATCAAGGCATTGGAAGTCGCAAGAAATGGTCGCCCCAGAATGACAGGAATTTGTCCAAGTGGGTTTAGCACAGGTTCAGTATCCAAGACAAAGAAGTCGACTGGATAAATGAACTCTCCCACTTTGATCAGCACATCTTCCACCACACCCCTCGGTTTCTTCATAGACCTATCAGCCAATTGAAGAGTGGTCTTTGTTTGTTTGAGGTCTCCAAGACCGAGGTGGACGTAGACAGAATATGGTAGAAGATTAACAGATGCACCAAGGTCCAATAAGGCTCGGTGTATGGGCACATCACCAATCACACAAGAGATAGTAGGACAGCCAGGGTCCTTGTACTTGACTTGCATAGGTTGTGCCAACAAGGAACTCACGTTAGCCGCAAGAAAAGCTTTCTTGGGAACATGAGTTTTTCTCTTCTTAGTGCATAAGTCCTTGAGAACCTTGGCATAAGGTGGCATTTGCTGAATCACCTCCAAAAGAGGGATATTCACCTTAACCTGCCGAAACATCTCAAGCATCTTGTCATGCTGATCAGAGGTTTTCTTTTTAAGGCGCTCAGGGAATGGCGCCTTAGGGGCATAAGGATGCGAAGGCACCCCAGAATTTAGGTCCAAAGAAACATGAGTGGGGACCTCAGAATCTGGTTCCTTCGACACAAGAGGAGACAAGGGGACCTCAGGGTTCGGCCCCTTTGTCGAAGGAAATGTAGAAAGAACCTCAGGATCTGGCTCCTTCCTGGAAGTATTTGTGGAGGGAGCCTCAGGATCCGGCTCCCTCAAAGATGGTGATGACAAAGAAGGTACCCCAATGTGGTTATCCACCTACTTACCAGACCTCAAAGTGTGAATCACATTAATATGATGGGTCGGTTCAGAGGTGGCATGAGGTAAAGGTGTCCTTCCTTGAGAATGGGTACCCCGAGGATTCACCTCAGGTTGACTCGGGAACTAACCTTTCTCGCGTTCATAGAGTTGATGAGCCAACTGGCTAACCTGCATTTCCAAAGCCTTGACTGTACTTTGCAACGCTTGAAAGGTCGGATCACAAGAAGGGTCCTTAGGGTCAACCCGCTGGGGTGGTGGAGTCTGGTTGGAATAACCCGACGATGAGGCATGAGCATGTTGGTAATTTTGGTGCTGCGACCTTTGATGTGGGGATTGGTAGGTCGTCGATGGGCGTGGAGGTTGATAAGGTGGAGGTTGAGGTTGAGCGTGCGAGCTCTGACCGTGGCCTCCACTAGACCCCCAAGAGAAGTTAGGATGGTTACGCCATCCCGGGTTATAGGAATGACTGTACGGGTCGTTTCGGGGCCTTTGTTGATACATCGCATTTGCATGCTCAGTATCCCTTGGAGAGTAAGCGCACTCCAAGTCATCATGTCCCGACAGTCCACACCTAGTACACCCGGGAGTAGCGACCTGAGCTACAGGAGCTCGGTCCATCTCCAAACTCTCTATCCTACGCATGAGAGCAGCCATTTTCGCTTCAGACGCGATCGATAAGTCAACTTGATAAGATCCAGCTCGACCAGAAGACCTGGCGCCTGGTGGCTCTCTCATGGTATCCCACTCGAAGGTACGTTCAGCCATGGATTCAAAAGTATCCCATGCCTCCTCGATGGGTTTCATTTGGAAGTCACCCTGACACATCGACTCCAAATATGTGCGGGTGTTGTAGTTTATGCCCTCGTAAACAATTTGGCACAGCTGCCATAACTCAAATCCATGATGAGGGCACTGCTGGAGAAGGTCCTTGAACCTCTCAAAGAAACCATGAAACGATTCGGTCTCGGTCTGATACATTTGATGTATCTGGTGCCGTATCTGTTGAGTTTTCCTTTGAGGGAAAAATCTCTTCAGAAAGACGGTCACAAAGTCATCCCAAGACCGAATCGAGCTCGCCGGGAGGCTATACATCCATTTCTTCGCATTATCCTTCAATGCGAACGAAATCATCCTCAACCGGACAGAATCCTCGTCAAGCTGTTGAAGTTTGAACATGGAGCATACTTCCTCGAATTCGCGTATAAAAATATATGGATCCTTGATGAGAATTTTATTTATACCGCAAGTGCACGGTGTCAATGAAGACGTGGCAAATACGGGTCGAACACAAGGAGGGAGAGATATTGTTATTAGTGTGATTTCGATTGGGGGAAAGAAGGAGAGAAGAAATAAATGGGTTTTGAGATTTTTGGGTTTTAATTATCTAAAGCAAGAAACATGAACAAATAAAACTAAAACAAGAACAAAGATGGTGAATTCCGTTGGGTGGAGGTTTAGATATCGGGTTTAGATTAGAGAATTCTGAAACTTATAATAAATCATATTAGTTATAAAGCATTACATGATAAATGATTTAACATAAACTCAAGTAATCAAAACATACTAATACGAAATTAAAATAATAACATCTTCTCTTCTCATCACCCTAAATCCGTCACCCCCACCCATTGGAAAGAGTTAGAAACTCATAGATGGAGGGAGGGAGAAGGGGTCCTAGAGAAACTAAGAAAAGAAAATTAAAAACATAAAATAAAAGAACCAGAATTTTATTGCTAAATTATGGAACAAAAGGAAGAACTCCTCACAACATCGTTCTCGGGGCTATTTATAGCCGATACAAGGGACCTAAGCATGAAATAAGAAAGTACACGCGTCAACACGCAACCGGTAAAATTTTTAGAGCATTCATCTAATTTGGTGCGGCGGAATTGCCGCAATTTGCTCTTGAGGTGCGGCGGAATCGCCACCTTTTTGGCTCCGAATCGACCCGGATTTTTCCTGTGTGTTTATGGTATGATTTCAATGTCATTTGTGCGTCTGGATTGATTCTTGCATATCTTTGGAGATCCGAATTAATTTCTTCATATATTTGGAGATCCACATTGATTTTTCTTTATATTTTCTCCATAATAATAAAAGCTACTCGTGATTTGCAATTAGGTCCTTGACTTTTTGCAATTAAGTTCCCGGCTACTTTTGTGCTTAAGTCCTTGTTCTTTTCGTAATTAGGTCTTGAATGCTTTTATGCTTGGATACATTTCCATTTGAAACCCGATAAACTTGAACTTGGTCTTTATGATAGAAACGAGTCTTTTGTACGCGTTTATGATCGGGATGTGGGTAATTTGCATTCAGGTCCCTGTATTCTGTAAATAAGACTAAACACATACCTTAGTAGCATTTATTGATATAAAAGTAATCTAAATGAAAGACATATGATGCAATGTATGCAATGCATCAAATACCCCCACACCTAGATTTTGCTAGTCCCTAGCAAAACAGAATATAAGAAAAATAAAAACAGGGAAATCCTAACTCACTTTCGTAGGAATCACGGTTGCACTTAGCATGTGCAACAAGCCGTTAAACCTCCTTGTTGCCAAGGGGGAGGAGTGTTGTCTCCTGAGGGTTTTCAGCGGATATACTCACAAAATCCTGAATCAACATTTCATTAATAGTTCTCAATATCCCTACCTCAACCTTATACATCTCACTGAGAATTCTTGCATGCTCATTATATAAATCTAACTCATTAAAAATATGACTTGGTCTTTGTTCCTCCAACATTCACACCACTAACCCTTCTACACATGTTTATCACTTGAATTATTTTGCACGCCTCCTTTGGTGGTGAAGTATCATTCGGATCAACCATGGCATGGATCATTCTTTTAGCTTTGGGCCTTGAGTATTTTTTTTTTTCTTTTCTTTTCTTCCGTGATTCAACACATTTGCTTTTTGACACTTTTACCCTTTCGTGTAGCGAGTTTGGTCGATAATCCCAAGCTGGTAGACTCAAGTTACCGGGTTTCAAGATACCCCTACGGACCAGTGACTCAAAGGCTTGGGCTTTTGTAATCATTTTGCAAAATGTGTTTTCTTCACTTTATTCCTTTATTTTTATTTTTATTTTCCTCAAGGCTTAATTGCTATTAGAAGTCCACACTTCCCGGTATATTTTCCTCAACCTCTGCTTTTTATCAACCACTTCAAAGATTTGATTCATTCAATTTAAGTGCATACATGTCTTAAAGGGTAATGGGTTATTTCTTTGGAACTTAGATTTATGTCACAATTTCTACAAGCAGAACTATATAATAAGGAACAAAAACTCAATGCAATTTGTACACGGGTTTTAGCAGTTCAATCTTAAGCTATGTCATGAAACATTTTTTTTTTAAATAAAAGACAGAATATATAGATAAATATATACATAAACACCCCCCACACCTAAATCATGCATTGTCCTCAATGTATGCAAATATAAAGCAAATGCACTTATTACCTTGGTGAATTGCGGTGGAAGGATGGAATTTGCTCAAAGTCAACCATAGTCAGAACTGGATTGAATGACACCATATTGGTGCATGTATCCAGTTGAATTGTTCCCCATGTTGCAATGAGCGTCCTGAGTTACAGGTTCCACACCCCTCACATAAATTGGTTCTCTTATTTGCTCGAGTGACGGTGGGTGTGTAGATGAATTCCTCCCCTTTTTCTTACTTCCTTTTTGATTTTGTGACGATTCAGAAATATTATAGATACGCGATTTCATCACAACATCACTTTGATTGCATGTTATTTCTGGCTCACTATCAATATGAAAGATATTAAATTCAGCTTTTAAGTTCCCAAAAGATAATTGCATGAGCCCATTTCGACAGTTTATCAATGCTTCGGAAGTGGCCAAAAAGGGTCTGCCTAGAATTACAGGGATTTGTCGATTAGGATTTACAACAGGTGCGGTATCTAATACGACAAAATCCACTGGGTAAATGAAGTCACCAACCTTGATCAAAACATCCTCTACTACACCTCTTGGTTTCTTAATAGAGCAATCAGCAAATTGAAGGGTTGTCCTAGAGGGTTTTAATGGACCAAGGTTCATTTGCTCATAGACAGAGTATGGGAGTAGGTTAACACTAGCACCAAGGTCTAGAAGGGCTTTGTTGATAAAAGTATCTCCTATTGCACATGAAATTGTGGGACATCCAGGATCCTTATATTTTATAGGAGATGTGTTGGACAAAATAGAACTTATGTTTGCAGTTAAGAATGCCTTCTTTAATACGTTTGTTTTTCTCTTTTTAGTGCACAAATCTTTTAAGAATTTAGCATAAGCATGTATTTGTTGAATCATGTCTAAGAGTGGAATGTTCACCTTAACTTGCTTAAATACTTCCAAGATTTTCTCTATTTGTGCACTTGAGTTCTTTTTGAGTCTATTGGGAAATGGGGCTTTAGGGACATAGACTCGCTCAGGTTCAGGTTGAGCTATGGGTTCAGGTTGACTAGGTGGGTTGGGCGTTTCAGATTGGACGTCAGGTTCAATGGTCAGGTCATATGTGGGTGCTTGATGGCTAGATTGATTGGACACTCTAGGATTTACCACATTGTTATCAACTTGTCTTCCGGACCGTAATGATACTATTGCATTTATTTGTTGGAACGGTCCTTCCTCATTAACCATTTGAACCGGTCTAGGGTTGTTATTTCCTGAAGGTGCTTGATATGATTGATATGAATTATTATTAGATCTAGGGTTCACCTCAGGTTGACTTGGAAACCGACCCTTCTCTCTTTCACCTACTATTTGTGCTAGTTGACTGACTTGTGTCTCTAGCCTTTGGAAGGTCTGGTTGGTTGTTTGTATAGAGGTTTTCATCAAATTTTCCAAGCTTGTCAACCTAACCTCATGATCGTTATTGTTACTAAACCCAGAAGATGTATTATTTTGGACATACGGGTTTGGTTGTTGTCTAGGAGGTTGACCTTGTTGGTTTGATGAGAAATTGGAATTATTACGCCAACCAGAGTTATAGGTTGATGCGTAGGGGTCATTTCTAGCATGGTTATACATGGCATTAACTTGTTCCCAGTCCGCACAATCCTCCATTACATGACCAGTCTGACCACATCTAGAGCAGGGGATAGACGATGCTTGATTCACTCGGGTTTGGGCTTGTAGCTCTAGACTTTCCATTCTGCGCATAAGGGTAGCTAGTTTTGCTTCAGCCGCTATATTGGCATCTACAGCTAAGACACCTGGTTTGGGTTGGCTTGCTATTCTAGATCCAATACTTGGGTTAAGCGGTGTTCTAGCATTGTCCCATTGCATATTGTTTTCGGCTAAATCCTCAAGGAAAGTCCAGGCATCATTTTCATTTTTCGACATAAAGTTCCCTTGGCTTACGGATTCTACCATAACTCTAGATGTGGGTGTCAATCCCTCATAAATAATTTGGCATAATTGCCATCTTGGAATTCCATGATGAGGGCATTGGGTCAGTACACTCTTAAATCTTTCTAGATAGGAATAGAACGGCTCGCTCTCAGACTGAACGAATGCAACAATTTCATTCCTAATCCTCATAGTCTTATGGTTGGGAAAATATTTTTTCAGGAATACTTGAACAAACTCAGCGCAACTCCTAATAGATCTTTCGGCTAGTCTATATAGCCATTTCTTAGCGTCGTCGTTTAGTGCCAGAGGCACAAATTTCAGACGCACTGCCTCTTCAGGGATATGCTGGTATTGCATAAGAGAGCAGATTTCCTCAAATTCTCTAAGGAAGAGATATGGATCTTCCCTAGAGGTGAACTTAGGCAACATACTCATGTATTGTGCCTTAAGTTCGAAGTATGGTGGGCATAACGATGCACGATGGCTGAGCAGCCATCGCTGGATAGCATCGATCCCTCAGAGTTATAGGTTGTGCAACAGGCGGGTCCACTACGTTCTCACCCATTGGATCCGGGTGAGGTGGTGCAACAGGTGGATTGGGGTTAAGTTCCAGACTGGAATCTAGATGAACTCGTGAGAGTCGATTACTCAAGTCCCGAATCCAAATCTGAGTGCACCGGGTTGAATCAATTTTTGAATTCAAATTCGAAATTTAAATTCCAAATTTAATTTCAAGAATTAATTACAATTTTTTTTTTAATTTTCGTTTTTTTTTTGTTTTTTTTTCAAAAGGGAAACAAACAATAGAATGGGGCAAGATGAGAAAGGAATCCTAATCTAGAGAATTTAGGTGAGACGAGAAAGAATACTCAGATGAGAAAGGAAACTTAACTCTAAAGATAGGAAAGAGGGTTGGTCAGAAATTTCCTAAGAAAGCACGGTTCAAACAATCATAGACCTAGTGTCACTTAAATCTAGACGACTCCTAACTGGTTGAGTCGAGTTGATTCGCTTGATTCACCTCCCTCACTAATCAAACCAAATTGGCCAGGTAGTGTATAGCTAGTGGGGGCGCTTCCGACAGAGTCGGTGCCAATTAGACAACCACTTCGCTTGGAAGACTTTCGTCAACACAAAAACACTTTCTAGACACCAAATTGAATTCGATCGGCTTCAGGTCATAGCAAGTCAAACCAATTCTTCTCCTTAATTGAGTCCGAGTCCTTAGGGGCCAATGTCTAATTGATTTTAAATTTTAAGGCTTGGGTGACACTTTAGGATTGTGATTTGTGGGCCACGGAAGGGTGATGAAATCCCCACCGTATCTTTTCCTACGGAGTTGCCCTTAAGATAGTTTCACTTAAATCTAACAAGGATAGTCAAACAATGGTCTTTTTAATGGGGGCAATTGCAAGGTTGTATGCAAATTAAATTATATGCTTAAATGCAATCGTTAAAAACCGCGATACGTACCTTGCCTCCAGCACTCTTCAACAGAAATTGATTTGCAAGAATTTAGCAAGAATAATGCAAACAAAACATTATATGATGCATGCACTAAGGTCTTTCTAATTTTGCGAATTTTAGGTCAGAGTTGAAATATTGCCAATTATGGAATTTAAGCTTAACACGTGCAATTCTAATAAAAGGAAATTTTAACACGTGCAATTCTAATAAAAGGAAATTTTCTGAAACTAGAAATTACGAGGAAAAAGGCAACGAAGGTTACCTACGCAATGCTCAGTCGGGTTCGCCGCCCGCTCTCGAAATTTCAGTAGCTTTACGCGTCCACCCAGAGATGAGTCGCGTCCCAGAAAAAGTTGAAGCCCAGACGCTCCAAGTGTGCGGCGGATTCGCCGCAAGTTGTTCTTCAGGTGCGGCGATTTTGCCGCTCGTTTAGCTCAAATGGTGCTCGGATTTCGCCGCGCACTCTGCTGTCTCCTGAAACACAAATCCAAATACTTAGATCGCGCACAAGATAAACAGGATAAAATCGAAATCAACAAAAGAAAACAAAATCTGCGTCGCCTCCCCGGCAACGGCGCCAAAAACTTGATGAGAATTTTATTTATACCGCAAGTGCACGGTGTCAATGAAGACGTGGCAAATACGGGTCGAACACAAGGAGGGAGAGATATTGTTATTAGTGTGATTTCGATTGGGGGAAAGAAGGAGAGAAGAAATAAATGGGTTTTGAGATTTTTGGGTTTTAATTATCTAAAGCAAGAAACATGAACAAATAAAACTAAAACAAGAACAAAGATGGTGAATTCCGTTGGGTGGAGGTTTAGATATCGGGTTTAGATTAGAGAATTCTGAAACTTATAATAAATCATATTAGTTATAAAGCATTACATGATAAATGATTTAACATAAACTCAAGTAATCAAAACATACTAATACGAAATTAAAATAATAACATCTTCTCTTCTCATCACCCTAAATCCGTCACCCCCACCCTTTGGAAAGAGTTAGAAACTCATAGATGGAGGGAGGGAGAATGGGTCCTAGAGAAACTAAGAAAAGAAAATTAAAAACATAAAATAAAAGAACCAGAATTTTATTGCTAAATTATGGAACAAAAGGAAGAACTCCTCACAACATCGTTCTCGGGGCTATTTATAGCCGATACAAGGGACCTAAGCATGAAATAAGAAAGTACACGCGTCAACACGCAACCGGTAAAATTTTTAGAGCATTAATCTGATTTGGTGCGGCGGAATCGCCGCAATTTGCTCTTGAGGTGCGGCGGAATCGCCGCCTTTTTGGCTCCGAATCGACCCGGATTTTTCCTGTGTGTTTATGGTATGATTTCAATGTCATTTGCGCGTCTGGATTGATTCTTGCATATCTTTGGAGATCCGAATTAATTTCTTCATATATTTGGAGATCCACATTGATTTTTCTTTATATTTTCTCCATAATAATAAAAGCTACTCGTGATTTGCAATTAGGTCCTTGACTTTTTGCAATTAAGTCCCCGGCTACTTTTGTGCTTAAGTCCTTGTTCTTTTCGTAATTAGGTCTTGAATGCTTTTATGCTTGGATACATTTCCATTTGAAACCCGATAAACTTGAACTTGGTCTTTATGATAGAAACGAGTCTTTTGTACGCGTTTATGCTCGGGATGTGGGTAATTTGCATTCAGGTCCCTGTATTCTGTAAATAAGACTAAACACATACCTTAGTAGCATTTATTGATATAAAAGTAATCTAAATGAAAGACATATGATGCAATGTATGCAATGCATCAATCCTCCTTATTGGCAGTAAAGGTTGGAAGCATGCTCACATACTGAGGTTTCAGCTCATAGTTGTTCCCGCGAGCAGGGGGAACAACTATGCAAGAAGGTTGCGCGGCCCGAACAGGATGGGTCCGCTCCCACAACGTCATCGGCCTATCCTGTCGAGCTAAAGGTGGTGGTGCACCAAGAACTCGATCCTGACCGAATCTCCCTTCCTCTCGAGTCAGAGGAGGAGGAGAAGGAGGTCTGCGTGGTGGTGGGAATGGACCGAGGTAGTCCATGAATGGAACCCGGTCTCCCTCGCCACCACGAGACGACTCGGCCTCTTGCTCCAAAGGAGCACGAGGCGGAGATGGTAGATCACCAAGATCTTCCATCTCAGAAATAAGCACTCTCTCGAGTCGAGCGCTCTCACCAGAACGAGCCCAACCTCGCATGAAATGCTCGACTCGACTCTAAACGACACACAACAGAAGGTGTACAAGAGGAGGAGACTAAACGTAGAGAATAGATGAGGAGAGGACTCAGATGAGGAGGGAAGAATCCCTAGAGCTAGCGAGGGTAGTGGGATCAGGAAGAAGCCTAACTAGCAAGCACGGCTCAAACAATGTAAGGCAATGGGTCCTTAAGCTAGACGACGCCTAACTTCGAGGTCACTAGCCTCGACACGCCTCACCTCCCTACAACGAGGACCACAATGCCCAGCAAGTGATACCAGATCCGGAGATCCAGTACCTCCTACTATCGACAAGGTAGGCAATGCCGATCAGGTCATGACGGTCTCGACTAGATTACTCTCCTAGTGCGTCCGAATTCCTTAGGGCCAACGTCTACTTGCTTTTAGTTAAGGCTTTATTAAGAGTGGTTTTTGGGGCTAAGGAAAGGGTGATGAAATCCCCCACCTTATCTTTTATGGGACAGCCCCTCCTTAGTAGCGATTTGATCCTAGATCTAGCAATCAATCGCTCCAGTCAAACGCTCTCTCACTCTTGTCCTGATGCAAATCCTACTAACTAATGCATGGGCATACGAGATGCGTGAATGAGTGTAGGAAATGCGTACCTTACGCCAGCACTCAACAACTGAAATTAAAGCTAAAAGAAAAGACAACTATATGCTCAAGTCAATACATGATGCGTGACCTAAACAAATAAGAACGTCTAGTCTTTTGCTTTGGATTTTAGGGCCAAGTTGATTAATGGGGGAGTTATTAATGATCTGGGAGCAAACCAGAAGTCAAAGCATGCAAAATAGAGCTCCCAGATAACCAAATAGAAGAAAACAACTACCAGAAAAAATTTCAAGGCAAGATGACCTCACCAGGCCGCCAGTTGGCGGTTCCAAACCGCCAATTGGCGGTCAAGTTGAAGCTTCTCTCCTTCAAACTTGTCCAGTAGGCTCCCCTTGATCTGCTGGTTCCCTGAAACTAAGACAAACTGGAAACAAAAAATTAAAAACCCCTCGAATCGTCCAAACCAAGGTCTGGACAGAGCACCTCCCCGGCAACGGCGCCAAAAACTTGATTGATCGTTTTATATTTCTACCGCAAGTGCACGGCCGCGTTGAAGCGGTGGCAAATACGGGTCGTCCACTGGGAGGTGTGTCGACACTTGGTTTGTGCGAAGGCAAGGGGTAAAGAAAGGAGAAAAGGATTGGTTACACTAAACTACACTACAATGCTAAACTAGAATGCAAAAGGAAATGAAGATAAGCAATAAAACTAAACCCCAAAGGGGGTAGAGAACTGATGTGAACATTAAGATGTGTGTGTGTGTGTGTTCAATTAAGCTCCTCACAACATGTAGTGCATGAAATCATAAAACTACATCCAATCTTGCCTCTACATGAATTAAGATAAGACTACATCATTAAAACATACAAGACAATGATTGGTATGAAGCTACATGAACTCAAGTATAAAGACTAGACCCTACTATGCCTCCACATGAATTAAGATGACTACATCATTAAAACATACAAGACATTAGCTAAGGAAAAGGCAACAAGAGTACATACACTACAAATTGTGTTTCCAACATTAACTTCATCCATATCCTAACCTTATCATTCCCCATAAAATAGGTCAACTAATCAAAGCATAAGCTAAGCTTCATTCAAGAGCATTAGCATATCAAAGATAAGAGTGGAGACCCATTAGATGGTTATGGAAATCATATAAAGCTCAAGGGATAAAAATAACACACACTTAATACACTACATGATTATATCACATATTTCTCCACCCCCCAAATGGGGATGGAACTACTCACTACTCATTACACTAACTCTATTAACAGAAGCAAGCATAATACTGAAATGAAACTATACTAATCAAGCAAGAAACATTAAAGAAGCATAAAACAAAACAAGCATCAAAGCAAAAACATTAAAGGAATTAAACTAAGCAAGAATTAACAAACTAATGAAAACTTTTATTATGAACTCACTCAGATTACAAGCAGCCCTTCCTCCACTAGAGTTTTGCTTCAAGGCTTCACTCTTAGTAGGGAAGGAGGCCACCAAGAGAGAGATGGATACAATGGGAGGTGAAGAGTTCTATTTATAAGCATGGAAAAAGCTAATCAGGGACAATCCCCCGATGTGGGACTAAACCAATACCAAAAATAGCCTAAACGAACACTAATACAAGTCCAGGAGAAGTTGGGGTGGATCTTGCATGATCCAGACCGCCAATTGGCGGTTCCAGACCGCCAATTGGCGGCCTATAAAGCCCAGATCCGTCTGGGTCTTCTGGTGGGCTTTCCTTGGTGTGTTTCTTGGTCTTGGATGCATCTAACTTGTTTAGTGGAGCTCCGACCCAAATCGAATTGACAAAATACTCCTCATAATGGTGTGGAGTTTCCTGTTTTGCTCTTAGGTCCTTCTGTCTTACGATCAGGTCCTTCTCCCTTGCATCTTGGTCCCCAGGTCTCACAATTAGGTCCTTTTTTCCTGCTTTTGGGTCTTTTCATGGCTCTTCTCTTCAAACCTCTTTATTTCTGAAAACTAAACATAAAACTCGTCACGTAGCATTGCTTAGGTGTAAGATAATGGATATAAGGTACAAATATAAGCATGAAATGATGTCAATCACTTATCTTTCATTTCCTTTTGCATTCTAGTGTAGTTAGTGTAATCAATCTCTCTCTCCATTTTTTTACCACTCGCCTTCGCACAAACCAAACGTCGACACCTCCCAGTGGATGACCCATATTTGTCACCGCTTCGACGCGGTCGTGCACTTGCGGTTTAAATAAAACGATCAATCACTGAACCTCAGACCACTATCAACCCCCATACTGAAGTCTGATCCATCTCTGGCAGCCAACTGTAGCAGACCAGCTAACTCCTCATCATCATGATGAGCCTGCACCACCTGCGAGACGGCCGGCGGCTCCACCTGAAGCCCAGCTAGCACTGCCCTCTCAGAGCCCTCTGTGGACGGCCTCCACTCTGACAACGTCTCGAGTAGCCTCCACTCCTGAATGCACAAACTAGCAACTGACACCTCAACCTTCCTGCTCAGTGCATCCGCAACCGAATTCGCCTTCCCCGGATGATAGGAGATGGTGAAGTCATAATCCTTAATGAACTCGAGCCATCTGCGCTGCCTCATATTCGGCTCGTTCTGCGAGAATAGATACTTCAGGCTCTGATGATCTGTGCAGACCTCAAACTGCTCTCCATAAAGATAATGTCGCCAGGTCTTCAACGCGTGAACTACCGCTGCTAACTCCGGATCATGAGTATGGTAGTTCTTCTCGTGCACCTTCAGCTGCCTCGAAGCGTACGCCATCACCTTCCCGTGTTGCATCTAAACACAGCCCAAGCCAACCCCTGGCGCATCACCGTAAATCACGTAGCCTCCGCTGTCACTCGGTAGCGTCAGAATCGGCGCTGTCGTCAGTCGCCTCTTCAGCTCCTGGACATTGTCCTCGCACTTCTAGGACCAAACGAACTTGACGCCTTTCTGCATCAACGCTGTCAGCGGTGAAGCAAGTCTGGAGAAGTCCTGAATGAAACGTCTGTAATACCCAGCTAGTCCCACTGAGTCACAACCTCAACCTTCACCGGATCCACTAAAATCCCATCTGCTTACACAATATGCCCCAGAAATGCCACCTGATCCAACCAAAACTCGTACTTCGTGTACCATAGAGTTGCTGATCTCTCAAGATGCCAAGCACAATCCTCACGTGCTCCCGGTGCTGCTCCCGGTCAGGCGAGTACACCAAGATGTTATCCACGAAGACGACAACAAAACTGTCGAGGTACGGCTGAAAGGTCCTATTCATCAGGTCCATGAATGTTGCAGGAGCATCCGTCAGTCCAAACGGCATCACCAAGAACTCATAGTGCCCGTACCGTGTCTTGAAGGCTGTCTTCTGAACATCTGCCTCTCTGATCCGCAGCTAGTGATAACCGGAACGCAGATCAATCTTCGAGAACACTCTCGCCGTCTGCAACTGATCAAACAGATCATCGATCCTGGGCAAAGGGTGTTAGTTCCCTACGGTAACCTTATTCAGCATCCTGTAGTCGATGCACATCCGCAACGACCCATCCTTCTTCTTCACGAACAACACAGGCGCTCCCCATGGCAAGACACTCGGTCGAATAAACCCGGAGTCCATCAACTCCTGCAACTGCTTCTTCAGCTCTGTCAACTCAGTAGGTGTCGTCCGATACAGAGCCTTCGACTGGGGTGTCGTGTCAGCCACTAACTCAATGCCGAACTCGATCTCACGATGGGGCGGTAACCGAGGAATCTCTGCAGGAAACACCTCTGGGAACTCGTCCACAACCTCTATGTCCTCCAGCCTCCTTGTCTCAGGATCAGGAACAACCAAAGTCACCACAAACGCTCTGCAACCATGATGCATCAGCTTCTGTGCCTTAACCGAAGACACAATCAGACGACCTCCTCTACTCCTCGTCCCTCTGATCAACACATCAGGCACGTCCTTCCTCGGAATAAGGATCTTCTTCTCACGGCAAAAGACTCGCACATCATACTGTGATAGCCAGTCCATCCCCAGTATGACGTCGAAGTCCTCCATCGGTAACAAGACCAGATCTGCCGGAAAATCATGGTCTCCCGAAACAAGTGTGGTGTTGGGGAGGAAGTTCCTCACAGTGCCCACCTCACCCATGGGCGAACTGACTTCCAACAAATCAGTCAGTAGCTCAGGGGTCTGATCCAACTCGCCAGCAAACTTCTCCGAAATGAAGGAGTGTGTGGCACCGCAATCAAATAAAACATGAGCAACCAAATCTAAAATGACAAGGGTACCTTCTACGACAGTGTTGGAGTCCTTCACCTCCTTAGCCCGAACGGTGAAGACTCGACCTACACTCCTGGTCTGGCTCTGCGGAACAACGGACATGCTGCCTCCGCTCCTCCCTGAGACCGGTGGTCCTGGCCTCCTGCTCGTCTTACCCTGCCTGCTCGGGCAGTCCCAGATAAAATGTCCCATCTGACCGCATCCCAAGCATGCACCCGTACGTCGGGGGCACTCCTGACCCGGATGAGATCGACCATAAGTACCGCACGCACCAGACTGGCGTCATCCTCCTCCATCAACCCGGGGCCTCTTGCTTGGGTTCCTAGTGGAACGTCCAACTGCACGTCCTCCCGCGCTCACTGGCGGCTTCCGTGCCTCCTGGTAATTCTCCTAGTAGTCCTGATCGATGATAGTCACATACTTCACCGCATCCGCCAGGGTCTGTGGCATGCTGGTGATCACACGCGACCTAAGATGCTTCCTCCGCCCCTTGATGAACTTTCGTGCACGCTGCTCGGGCGTCACATAAGTCTCAGAACAATAACGCTCCAGGGCATTAAACCTGCTGATGTAGCTAGCCAAGGACATCTCCTTCTACTCGAGGGCCAAGAACTCCTCCTTCTTCCTGTCTCTGACGTGCTACGGAAAGAACTGCTGGTTGAACTCCTCAAGGAATTCCTCCCAGCGTCATCTTGGTCAGCAAAAACCACTGCAGATGTGGTCCTCCACTAGTTCGCTGCCTCTCCATCCAGCACATAGGTGGTCAGACCAACCATCCGCTCTGGTACACAGCCAATCGCCCGGAAAATCCTCTGGATCTTAAAGACCCAGTTCTCAGCAGTCTCAGGGTCACTCCTGCCGTCAAAACTCGGCAGGTGCTGCCTTATGAAGTGATCATGCTCTACACCTGTCCTTGTCTACTCTGCCATCGCCGCCTGACGCTCGAGGAACTCGCCCAACCTATCCCAGGTAGCGCCCTTAGTGGCATCACTGGCACTGCGCTCATTCACGGCGTTCCTCACACGTCTCGGAGGCATCTGGCAGAAGAAACAACTCAAGATCAGTCTTGAATGCATGCTAAATGTAAAGTGCAACCTACACTACTACACGGGGGTGGTTTCTTTGGGAGCCACACATAGGGACTGACCGCTCTGATACCAAGTTGTAACATCCCGAAATAGCGGAAATTTAAAAAAATTAAACAATCAAGGGATTATCAGAATAAACTCATCAACGGGAATGTTACTCATAAAATCAACAATCGGTGCACCAAATAATATAACAGAGTTTGTCAAAAGACTTGATTACAACAATATAATGAAAGACGGGTACAAGGAATCCCGACGACCTCGAAGAGTCCGAAGAGGATCCTAACCCCAATATGTGTGCGCCCGTTGTCACCACCCGACAGAACCTACTGCGGTCCTGAAACATGAATCAAACAACGATGCTTGAGTTTCCCATTATGAAACTCCGTATGTCAAGCTCGCCTATATGAATGCAACAGTACGGTAAATGAACTTATCCTACTAGTAGCATGTCATATCACATCTGCACTGCATCAAATCCCTCGAAGGGTAAACGGGACCTCAGTCCAACAACAATAATGACCCTCAACAGGGTTCACAAGGACATCAGTCCAGCAACAACACGGGTCTCCCTCGGAAACCTACCATAGGCACATAAGATCTTACGGACAGTACACGACGCACCCCCACGCGCGACTACTCACCAAAGCGATCAGTGAGGAGCGTCCGCACTTCCACGCAAGGAACCACGTGGTCTACACCACCTCAACGGAGTCGTATCTCGGTCGGTCAACATCCCAAGATAGGTGCCCAATCGGGGATCATCACCGGAACAACCTCGGTGGCATCGCCGACACAACATCGGCGGTACAACATACGTCCGGCACAACATCAGACGACACAACCACAAGCCGGAACAACGTCGACGCCATTATCGCCGGCAAAAACCTCGACGGGATCGCCGACACAACATCGTCGGTACAACATACGTCCGGCACAACATCAGACGGGTCCAGACCGTAGTCTGCAGGGTCATCATGCTCTACGAGCCAAGCGTCAACACGCATTGGGATCCGTGATCCCTCAGGTCTGCTACTCAACAAGAGTACCGAACAAGAGGTCAAAATCTGAAGTTGGTCAAAATCAACAAGTCTATTCGGTCGATCGACTCGGGGGTCCCAGTCGATCGAAAACTACCATGGTCATCCTAATAGTCTACGTCATATAACGGTCGAACAACATGCATAATCATCAAGTACACTTAAGTTCCGGTCAACCCAAAACAAAGGAACAGTCGACCGAAATCCGACAGTAAGCCTCCAACTCACCAGCACACATGCAACCGGTCGACCACCACATTGGCATCGTTCGACCGATGTTGGTTAAAGTCGGGGAAAAAGGTAAAACCGGTCGACCGCCCGAAGGCACCAGTCGACCGTTTGTCGACAGCAACCTTGCGCCAGCCAAGGATTTTACGCTGCTTCTCGTCGCCGACGAGGTCTCCGACCTCAACTTCCCACCAACGTGGGGAACAATAAAACAACACTAGAAGTCGGCATACCTCAAGGAGAAGAAGGAGCACACTGGAGTTCCGCTCAACGTCGACGCGTGATAGCACCCTCGCTCCAACGCACCTCACGTCCGCGTCTCCTAAACTCCAAGCTCGCCTCCACGCTCCGGAGTCGCCTCCACAAACTCTGGTCGTCGGAAGAGAGGAAGAAAGTGAGATAAATCGTGAGAGAAAGAGGTTGAGTGAAGAAGAAGAAGAAGAAGAAGAAGAAGAAGAAGAGAGGAAATGAAGAGATGACGGTTTTTTCCTCCTCAAACCACACCACCACAGTAACCGCCCCCTACCCCCATCACCATCACTGTTCTCTCACCCATCTCCCATGCTAAGCCCCCACAAACCCGGGATTAGCCTAAGCAAGGGTCATGGTCTTACATATAGTGTGCGTAAAGGATGTCTCATCGATGTTAATATGTATAATTAATACTTTGTGAAGACAAAAACTATGATTTTAAGTGAAAAGGTTTATTAAGTTTTCATATTTGTTGGGTTCAACGATGGGCTCTCTCCGATTTTATACACTCTCGTGTATCTTGGTCATAGACATAGTCAAACATATATATATATATTATACAATTGTAACATATTGGATGAGATCCGGATCTCCCGATCAAATCCAAATTCTTTTTTTTTCGAAGCATTCAAACCAAATTCTTGGAAAACCATTAAAAACTGATCCTAGCAGCTTTCCGTGAATCTGAGCTACAGGAGATGCCGAGATGGACCGGAAATGAGAGACGCATTAGAAAATTCCCACTTTTTCAAGAAACACATCAAACTTCTTGGAAGTATTGATCTTTTGGGACTTTCATTTTGTTGCTGAGATTATTTTTTTGGTTTTTTTTGGATATCTAGATTAGTTGCCAATAAGGGCCCGTATGGGAAAAACTTTAATTCAAACAAAGCTTTGATTCCTAAGCTTTATTGATGATAACTAATCCAAATTGTTTTCAATCATAGTTTTCTCTCCGTTTAGGTTTTGGGAAAATATATCTATGAACAGAAACATTAAGGTCCCGCTTTGAAAATAATTTATTTGAAAACTTTGTTTCCGTTCCATATATAGCTGTCAAGACCATATCCAATTCAACACCATATTTTTTTAAAAAAATCGGATTATTTAATCAATTCAACTATTTGGAATCTTGGATAACATTTTTTTCATAATAATGTTTTCTGAGTTATTAGATCTCAAAGAGTTTAAATGCAAATGTCACTCTTCGAAATTAATCAAGACCTTTGCTTCCTCCAAATTCTAGGGTTATTCTTTCACCCAACTCCAACCACATCATATTTCTCCGCCCAAAAAAAAAACCAGTTCATATTCTTGATGCCACAACCTCTTGACATTTTCGCCGGAGTTCCTAATTAGAATTAGAGAATCCACCACAAAGTGTGAAGTGAAAGAGTGGAAGGACAATAGGGTTTGTCAGATGAAGACGATGTGCAAGAAGAAGCCCGAAAAAATTGTGTTAAGTTAAAAAGAGGTCAATTTTGGAAGTTTCACATTGCAACATTGTATATGAGCATGACATAATACATGATTTCCATGAGGTCTCGTGCGAGCAGGATGTTGGAAACGACTCAGTCTGGTTCAAAATTGGGAGCTTTCTAAATCTAAATGAACTATTTTAGTAAATAAAACCTCAAACCAAAATAAACTCAAATTATTTTGTTTTGAATTGGTTTAATTTTGTGTTGCATACTTGCATTTGATATCAATGTATGTTTATCAAGCAAAAAAATCTTAAAGTTAAAGGTAATAAATAATAAATATAACTATATTCTAAAACAAATTATTGTTACGTTTGATATAAATAAAACTTATAATGTCAAATAAATAATTACTCATTTTAATATTTATGACGGATTAAATGTTGCATTAATTGTAGTATAGATAATGTGGAAATTATATGTAAAAATAAATCGGTTTGGCTCGGCACAAACGTAGGCTCACTCAAACCTAAACTAAAATTTTAATCAGCTTTAATCTTTTGACAAAAACTTGAAATATAAGTTTGGGACCTTTGGGTTGAATAAAGTTTGAGATTATTCGATCTAAATTCCCATCCTTGCACGTGATGAACAAATGAGTGGTGTTTGGAAAATTAGAGAGCATTAGGGAGATAGTATAGAACTCGAGCGTTTCATAAATATTGAACGGTATAATATATTAATATGATCATTTATCTTTCTTTTCAACCTTTGATTGTTCCAAAGATTTAACGCAAACTTATATTTTAAGACAGACAAGAAATGACATTTAGATAACCAACATGTATTTATTTCATTAAAAACATATGTTTCAAAAGCAAATCTAAGATTAAACTAGTAGGTGCTTGACTTTGTTTTGAAACGGTTAATTTCTCCAAACACATGTAATACATGGCTACAGGTAGACTTGGAGTCGAGCCGGCACGGGCCGCCGATGGGCCGGGCCGGCACGACACGGTAGTTGGGCCACTCGGCCCGGCCCGGCACGACACCATGCTGGCACGGTTGGCCTGCCTGAATTCGATCGGGCCGGTACGGTCCATCTCCCAGGTCTAGCCACAGGCCCACAACAACACAAACGATTATTACTAAAATAACAAAAAATAGATTAGGTTGAAGTGTTGAAAACGACAAAAATGGCAATATGAACACTTCAAAGGCGGATGCCTTGGAATTTGGGATTTTGTCTACTAAGTAAAGACTCGTGGATTTTGACATTTTGGATCTTTGATTTATTTGGATTCGACCCTCTTAGATTTTGGTCACTTTGTATTTAGACATGGAAGAATTTTTACGGTCCTAGTAATAAAACAGGTTGATGAAAGTCTAACCTATTTTAATCTTCCTAAAATTTCCAATCCCCTTAACCTATAATTAGAGCATCCTTAGCGGGTCGGGCGCCCCTGTTAATGGGGCTGGCGGCCGCCTGGGAAGCCCACCCGGGCGCTGGAGCTACAAGGCAGACACCTGGGCGTCTTGTTTTTCTAGATTTGTTTCCTGAAAATATGTGTGTTTATTTGTTTAATTTTTTGTGATTTTTTTATTTTACGTAAGATTGATCTACAATTGTCGTGGATGTGAGAGAATGTATGGTGAATGAGGGTAGCCCGGGTGTGGTTAATGGGTTTTTTTGGGTGAGTTGGGTGAGCTGACGTGACAGAGAGATAAGCTGACGTGGCAGAGAGAGAGCAGGGCAGGTGAGGGTAGTCCGGGCTTGATTATTTATGGTCTTATGACATGCCCTTCAACATTGTCATGGTTGAACGAAGGGAGTTTGAATTGGCACAAAAACAAAAGATATATGCATTTTTTACCAATGAAAACCCCACATCACCAAAACATAAACCAATATATAAGTACATATCCAACACAATATTCATTATATATTGCATCACATATGCTTACCATTGCATATTTATTGTGTTTTAATTGTTTCAACTTTATGCAACACAAAATCACGACTAAAACTAAATGCGACAAAAAGTAAAAACATGCCTTCGGTAGCCTTTGATCTCTTAAAATAAGGTTGGAGTTTTGCATATTAGTACTTACATATTTAGAACAGAAGATTTTAAGCGGAAAAATCCACGTCATTCGTGTTAAACTATAATTTTTGTGTTTACTTACATTTGCATGATATTATGTCATTTATTGCCTCATTACATTTCCACAATGTATATTAGACAATATATCACCAGACACAGTGGCAGATCCATGATTGACATCATTTCATGCTTATATTTGTATCTTATATCCATTATCTTACACGTAAGCAATGCTACGTGACGCGTTTTATGTTTAGTTTTCAGGAATAAAGAGGTTTGAAGAGAAGAGCCATGAAAGGACCCAAAAGCTGGGAAAAAGGACTGAATTGTGAAATCTGGGGACTAAGATGCAAGGGAGAAGGACCAAAGAGCAAAACAGAATACTTCACACCATCATGGGGAGTATTTTACCAATTCAATTCGGGTCGGAGCTCCAACAAGTCAAGTAACTGCATCAAAGACCAACAATACCAGAAAGAAAAGCCCACAACAAATTCCAACGCGATCCGAAGTTTTTGGACCGCCAATTGGCGGTCCATATTACTCAGGATCCGCCCAAATTTCTACTGGACTTGTATTAATGTTCGTTTAGGCTATTTTTGGTATTGGTTTAGTCCCACATCGGGGGATTGTCCCCGATTAGCTTTTTCTATGCTTATAAATAGAACTTTTCACCTTCCATTGTAATTACCCATTGCTTGGTGGCATTCTCTCTATTAAGGAGTAAGCCTTGAAGCAAAAACTCAAGGTGGAGAAGAATGCTACCTTCAATGTGAGTCATTTGTTAATAAAATAATTCTTCTAGTTTCTTTTAATCTTGTCTTTTAATTTGTGCATGTTGGTTTAGTCTTTCCTTTCCTTTTATGTTTCTTTAATGCTTCTTGCCTTCTTAGTTAACTTTCATTTCAGTATTATGCTTTCTTTTTCTAATATAGTTAGTGTAATGAGTAGTTCCATCCTTATTTGGGGGGTGGAGAAATATGTGATATAATCATGTAGTGTATTAAGTGTGTGTTATCTTTATCCCTTGAGTTTTATATGATTTCCATAACCATCTAATAGGTTTTCACTATTATCTTTGATATGCTAATGCTCTTGAATGAAGCTTAGCTTATGCTTTGATTAGTGAACCTATTTTATGGGGAATGATAAGGTTAGGATATGGATGAAGTTAATATTGGAAACACAATTTGTAGTGTATGTGCTCTTGTTGCCTTTACCTTAGCTAATGTCTTGTATGTTTTAATGATGTAGTCTTATCTTAATTCATGTGGAGGCATAGTAGGGTATAGTCTTTATACTTGAGTTCATGTAGCTTCATTCCAATTATTGTCTTGTATGTTTTAATGATGTAGTCTTATCTTAATTCATGTGGAGGCAAAGTTGGATGTAGTTTTATGATTTCATGCACTACATGTTGTGAGGAGCTTAATGAACACACACACTTCTTTATGTTCACATTATTTCTCTACCCGCTTTGGGGTTTAGTTTTCTTGCTTCTCTTCCATTTCCATTTGCACCTTAGTGTAGTTTAGTGTAACCAACATTTCTCTCCTTCTTTTTACCTCTCGCCTTCGAACAAACCAATCGTCGACACACCTCCCAGTGGACGACCCGTATTTGCCACCGCTTCAACGCGGCCGTGCACTTGCGGTTAATATAAAACGATCAATCAAGTTTTTGGCGTCGTTGCCGGGGAGGTGCTCTGTCCAGACGTTGGTTTGGACGATTCGAGGGGGTTTTAATTTTTTTTGTTTTCAGTTTTTCTTAGTTTCAGGGATCCTAGAGCTCACGGGGAGGCTACTGGAGGAGTTGGAGCACCTAAGCTTCAAAAAGGACCGTCAATCAGCGGTCTCAGACTGCCAATTGGCGGCCTGGTGAGGGTTTCTGACTCTCAGTTTTCTTCTGGTAGTTGATTGGTTCATTATTGTTATCTGGGAGCCCTATTTTGCATGCTATGACCTCTAGTTTGCTCCCAGATCATTAAACCAATCCCCTTTAATAAACTTGGACCATAAAACTCAAAGCAAAAGATTAGACTTCTTGCCATCTAGGTCATGCATCATGTGTAGACCTTACATGCATTTGTCTTTTCTTTGCTTTACATTTTGTTGTTGATTGCTGGTGTGAGGTACGTGCACCCAAATCTCTCATTCATGCATGTTTCGATCATGCATTAGTTAGTAAGGTGCATCGGGACAAGAGTGAGTTGAGCGTTTGATTGGAGTGATTGATTGCTAGATTTAAGCTCAAAACGCTACTAAAGAGGGGATGTCCCATAAAAGTTAAGGTGGGGGATTTCATCACCCTTTCCTTGGCCCCAAAAATCACTCTTAATCAAGCCTTAACTAAAAGCAAGTAGACATTGGCCCTAAGGATTGCGGACGGACTAGGAGAGTAATCTAGTTGAGACCGTCATGACCTGATCGACGTTGCCTACCTTGTCGATAGTAGGAGGTACTGGATCTCCGGATATGGTATCACTTGCTGGGCATTGTGGTCCTCGTTGTAGGGAGGTGAGGCGTGTCGAGGCTAGTGACCTCGAAGTTAGGTGTCGTCTAGCCTAAGGACCCATTGTCTTACATTGTTTGAGTCGTGCTTGCTAATTAGGCTTCTTCCTGATCCCACTACCCACGCTAGCTCTAGGGATTCTTCCCTCCTCACCTGAGTCCTCTCCTCATCTATTCTCTACGTTTAGTCACCTCCTCTAGTACACCTTCTGTTGTGTGTTATTTTAGAGTCGAGTCGAGCATTTTATGCGAGGTTGGGCTCGTTCTGGTGAGAGCGCTCGACTCGAGAGAGTGCATTCTTCTGAGATGGACGGTCTTGGTGATCGACCATCTCCGCCTCGTGCTCCTTTGGAGCATGAAGCTGAGTCGTCTCGAGGTGACGGGGGAGACCGGGTTCCATACATGGAATACCTCGGTCCGCTTCCGCCACCACGTAGACCTCCTTCTCCTCCTCCTCTGACTCGAGAGGAAAGGAGATTCGGTCAGGATCGAGTTCTTTGTGCACCACCACCTTTAGCTCGACATGATAGACCGATGACTTTGTGGGAGCGGACCCATCCTGTTCGGGTCGTGCAGCCTTCTTGCATAGTTGTTCCCCCTGCTCGCGGGAACAACTATGAGCTGAAACCTCAATATGTGAGCATGCTTCCAACCTTTACTGCCAATAAGGAGGATCCGTATATCTTTATACGCGAATTCGAGGAAGTATGCTCCATGTTCAAGCTTCAACAGCTTGACGAGGATTTAGTCTAGTTGAGGATGATTTCTTTCGCATTGAAGGATAATGCGAAGAAATGAATGTATAGCCTCCCGGCGAGCTCGATTTGGTCATGGGATGACTTTGTAACCGTCTTTCTGAAGAGATTTTTCCCTCAAAGGAAAACTCAACAGATACGGCACCAGATACATCAAATGTATCAGACCGAGACCGAATCGTTTCGTGGTTTCTTTGAGAGGTTCAAGGACCTTCTCCAGCAATGCCCTCATCATAGATTTGAGTTATGGCAGCTGTGCCAAATTGTTTATGAGGGCATCAACTACAACACCCGCACATTGTTGGAGTCTATGTGTCAGGGTGACTTCCAAATGAAAGCCATCGAGGAGGCATGGGATACTTTTGAGTCCATGGCGGAACGTACCTTCGAGTGGGATACCATGAGAGAGCAACCAGCCGCCAGGTCTTCTGGTCGAGCTGGATCTTATCAAGTTGACTCATCTATCGCGTCTGAGGCGAAAATGGCTGCTCTCATGCATAGGATTGAGAGTTTAGAGTTGGACCGAGCTCCTGTAGCTCAGGTCGCTACTCCCGACTGTGGTAGGTGTGGACTTACGGGCCATGATGAGTTGGAATGCGCTTACGCTCCAAGGGATACTGAGCATGCGAATGCAATGTATCAACAGAGGCCCTGTAACGACCCGTACAGTCACTCCTACAACCCGGGATGGCGTAACCATCCTAACTTCTCTTGGGGGCTTAGTGGGGGTCACGGTCAGAGCTCGCACGCTCAACCTCAACCTCCACTCTATCAACCTCCACGCCCATCGGCGACCTACCAACCCCCACATCAAAGGTCTCAGCACCAAAATTACCAACCTGCTCATGCCTCATCGTCGGGTTATTCCAACCAGACTCCACCACCTCAGAGGGTTGACCCTAAGGACCCTTCTTGTGATCCGACCTTTCAAGCGTTGCAAAGTACAGCCAAGGCTTTGGAAATGCAGGTTAGCCAGTTGGCTCATCAACTCCATGAACGCGAGAAGGGTCATTTCCCGAGTCAACCTGAGGTGAATCCTCGGGGTACCCATTCTCAAGGAAGGACACTTTTACCTCATGCCACCTCTGAACCGACCCATCATATTAATGTGATTCATACTTTGAGGTCTGGTAAGGAGGTGGATAACCACATTGGGGTACCTTCTTTGTCATCACCATCTTTGAGGGAGCCGGATCCTGAGGCTCCCTCCACAAATACTTCCAGGAAGGAGCCAGATCCTGAGGTTCTTTCTACATTTCCTTCGACAAAGGGGTCGAACCCTGAGGTCCCCTTGTCTCCTCTTGTGTCGAAGGAACCAGATTCTGAGGTCCCCACTCATGTTTCTTTGGACCTGAATTCTGGGGTGCCTTCGCATCCTTATGCCCTAAAGGCGTCATTCCCTGAGCGCCTTAAAAAGAAAACCTCTGATCAGCATGACAAGATGCTTGAGATGTCTAGGCAAGTTAAGGTGAACATCCCTCTGTTGGAGGTGATTCAGCAAATGCCACCTTATGCCAAGGTTCTCAAGGACTTATGCACCAAGAAGAGAAAAACTCATGTTCCCAAGAAAGCTTTTCTTACGGCTAACGTGAGTTCCTTGTTGGCACAACCCATGCAAGTCAAGTACAAGGACCCTGGCTGTCCTACTATCTCTTGTGTGATTGGTGATGTGCCCATACACCGAGCCTTATTGGACCTTGGTGCATTTGTTAATCTTCTGCCATATTCTGTCTACGTCCACCTCGGTCTTGGAGACCTCAAACAAACAAAGACCACTCTTCAATTGGCTGATAGGTTTATGAAGAAACCGAGGGGTGTGGTGGAAGATGTGCTGATCAAAGTGGGAGAGTTCATTTATCCAGTCGACTTCTTTGTCTTGGATACTGAACCTGTGCCAAACCCACTTGGACACATTCCTGTCATTCTGGGGCGACCATTCCTTGCGACTTCCAATGCATTGATCAATTGTCGCAATGGTCTGATGCGCTTGACTTATGGTAGTCAATGCGCTGATTTTAACATCTTCACCATCGGCAAGAAGCCAGGTGCCTTCAATGACCCTGTTGGGGTCAACCTTATCCAGGGTTTGGATGAGATTGAAGTTGAGGGCACCTTCAGGTACTTCAGAGAATTGTTCGATGAAGCTCCTGAAGGTGGTGAAGATGTTTCACCTGGGATGGCACAAGAAGGTGCCTTATGTTCTGATCATGTGGCCTCAGTGCCACCTCCTTTTGATCTTGTGGCCCTTGAGCCACATCCTTCTGATCTTGTGGCCCTTGAGCCACATTCTTCTGATCTTGTGGCCCTTGAGCCACATCCTTTTGATCATGTGGCTTTTGAGCCACAAGATACCATTTTTATGGCCTCTGGGCCATATGATCTTCATTTTGTATCTGCTGAGGACCCCATGTGGGTTAAGAATCAACCACCTGATACCCTTCAACCTGATAGAGTTTCACCTCTCATTCATGCCTCCGATCTTTCTCACTCTCAAGAGGCATCAAACGACCACAACGCTTATAAGGGTATCAGGTGGTCAAGCAATTCTGATTTGTATGTCGCGAGCCCATGCATGTGCATTTTTGGCTCGAGTGATGGCGGGTTCCCATTTGATGTCCCTTGACATATGAAGATGGGAGCCCATTTGTTGTACATAAAGAGAGAAAAAAAAGAAAAAAAGAAGAAGTACAATAAAAGACTCCTTCAGTGAGCATCGATTGTTGTGAGCCCCAACCCTTGAGTATTTGGGCCCCAATTCTTTCACGTATTTGTATCACTTCCTTAGCATCTCACAGGTTTTGAGGGAAGTTGGGTTTTGTCCATCAACATAGCCCGAAACTTCCCTGTGTACTTCACGTTGGTGAGATCTCTCCTTTTTCATGCATAAATCCATGTAGTATTTTGCTCGCATTCATTGAGGACAATGCATGAAGTAGGTGTGGGAAGTGTTTTACGTATGTACATAGTTTAGTCTTTTCTTTTGATTTTGTTTTCTTTTGTTTGCATTTTTAGGGTCATGTTAGTGTGCTGCATTTAATATCGATATATCTGCTTGCCATGATCCTCGGGTGACTTGTCTTCTTTTGCTTGCCTAGTGCTTCAAAATTTTCACATTTCTTTCAAAATCTTCACGTGTTTTCGAAAGAAAATGTTTTGTGGGTTTTGCGTGTGTTTAGCATGTGCAAAACCGTTGAGAGGCAAAGTAAAAAGAAAGCACCCAAAATTGTCTTGAACTTGATGCATTAGGATATATAGTACAATGACTTTAGGATTTATCGAGTCGTTAGGATGCACCTCAGTTTTCCCTTGGGGGTGAGTAATCATAGGGTTTCAGTGCTCAAACATTTAATGAAGTCCACCCTGAACCTAGTGAGTCAATAATTTGTGTCTGTTAACTTGATGAAGTTTGTTGTAGTCAAGGACCCTCTAAATCCTGTTGTGAGACATTAGTGTAGGGGTTTTGGTTCATGTGTAGATAAGAAATAAGTGAGTAGGTGTTCTCTCTTCTCGCACGGCTCCTATCACTCGGGAAAGTAGGTCTGAGGGGACTTTGTGCCTGGTGCTTTCGAGTCATCTGACTTGGGTTGCGCCGACCGAACTCCCGTTACACGGGTGGTAGGGATTGCCCTATGTGGAGATTTGGGGTAGGTGTACGTGATAGTGTAAGTCCTCATGGGCAATGATGCACGAAACCTGACCCTGGGAGAATGAAGCTCCAACTAATAAAAAGAAAAAAAAGAAAAAAATGTGAAAAGAAAAAAAAATGGTAATGCAAATAAGAACCTTAATGGACTTTACACTTTGTAGCACTAGAGGATGTTGAGGTTGTCTATGTCTTTCACTTAAATCCTTATTTAACTTGCACGAATGGTTCATTAGGTTAGGTGTGTGGATTGATTACCTATATAGAGTCGGCCCGTAGGATTACCGCGTCCAATGATCGACAAAATATTTCCAACGAGTCTAGTGTCTAGATTGAATAATGCATCTTGTTCGGATTTTGTGGGTATATCCGCTGAAAACCCTCAGGAGACAACGCTCCTCCTACTTGGCAACAAGGAGGTTTAACGGCTTGTTGCACGTGCTAAGTGCAACCGTGATTCCTACGAAAGTGTGTTAGAATTTCTTATTTCTCGTTTGCTTTTCTCTTTCTTTGTTTTGCTCGGGACTAGCAAAAACTTAGGTGTGGGGGTATTTGATTGACATCATTTCAGGCTTATATTTGTATCTTATATCCATTATCTTACACCTAAGCAATGCTACGTGACGAGTTTTTATGTTTAGTTTTCAGGAATAAAGAGGTTTGAAGAGAAGAGACATAAAAGGACCCAAAAGCTGGGAAAAAGGACTGAATTGTGAAATCTGGGGACTAAGATGCAAGGGAGAAGGACCTAAGAGCAAAACAGAATACTCCACACCATCATGGGAGTATTTTACCAATTCGATTCGGGTCGGAGCTCCAACAAGTCAAGTAACCGTATCAAAGACCAACAATACCAGAAAGAAAAGCCCACAACAAATTCCAACGCGATCCGAAGTTTTTGGACCGCCAATTGGCGGTCCATATTACTCAGGATCCGCCCAAATTTCTCCTGGACTTGTATTAATGTTCGTTTAGGCTATTTTTGGTATTGGTTTAGTCCCACATCGGGGGATTGTCCCCGATTAGCTTTTTCTATGCTTATAAATAGAACTTTTCACCTTCCATTGTAATTACCCATTGCTTGGTGGCATTCTCTCTATTAAGGAGTAAGCCTTGAAGCAAAAACTCAAGGTGGAGAAGAATGCTACCTTCAATGTGAGTCATTTGTTAATAAAATAATTCTTCTAGTTTCTTTTAATCTTGTCTTTTAATTTGTGCATGTTTGTTTAGTCTTTCCTTTCCTTTTATGTTTCTTTAATGCTTCTTGCTTTCTTAGTTAACTTTCATTTCAGTATTATGCTTTTTTTGCTAATATAGTTAGTGTAATGAGTAGTGAGTAGTTCCAACCCTATTTGGGGGGTGGAGAAATATGTGATATAATCATGTAGTGTATTAAGTGTGTGTTATCTTTATCCCTTGAGTTTTATATGATTTCCATAACCATCTAATGGGTTTTCACTCTTATATTTGATATGCTAATGCTCTTGAATGAAGCTTAGCTTATGCTTTGATTAGTGGACCTATTTTATAGGGAATGATAAGGTTAGGATATGGATGAAGTTAATATTGGAAACACAATTTGTAGTGTATGTGCTCTTGTTGCCTTTACCTTAGCTAATGTCTTGTATGTTTTAATGATGTAGTATTATCTTAATTCATGTGGAGGCATAGTAGGGTATAGTCTTTATACTTGAGTTCATGTAGCTTCATTCAAATTATTGTCTTTATGTTTTAATGATGTAGTCTTATCTTAATTCATGTGGAGGCAAATCTGGATGTAGTTTTATGATTTCATGCACAACATGTTGTGAGGAGCTTAATGAACACACACACACTTCTTTATGTTCACATTATTTCTCTATCCGCTTTGGGGTTTAGTTTTCTTGCTTCTCTTCCATTTCCATTTGCACCTTAGTGTAGTTTAGTGTAACCAACATTTCTCTCCTTCTTTTTACCTCTCACCTTCGAACCAACCAATCGTTGACACACCTCACAGTGGACGACCCGTATTTGCCACCGCTTCAACGCGGCCGTGCACTTGCGGTTAATATAAAACGATCAATCGATCCACGTTGGGGGCAAGTGGTGCCCCACCTAGATTTCCACAAAATTTATTTCCATTCAATCCATGCTTCTCCTCCCTAAATCGATCTCCTCCTGCTCCCAAACCCAATCCTCTATGTTGGCTTTTTCGCCTTAATCCTTGTTTTGATGATTTAATCAACCTAATCTTAATCATAAGTAATGTAGAGTAGCACACATATTGCATTGCATATATATTGCATGTGCTAACCTCTACAGGTGATCAAGACTCATGGAAGGAAGGAAATCAAGTCAAGATTTGTAATAAAGCTATATAAAGACTTGTAATCTTGATTTTATTTTGAGTCTTAGGAACATGTGTAAATTGAGCATACAAGAGCTAAAAACATATCACATACACACTAGGTTCCTTAGAGAAGTCACACACAAAATTTCACCTAATTTGGACTTCATTAGATCACCCAAACCTTAGTCGGAAATCACTTAAAACCTAAACCCAGATTTCCTGTGTGAACCGGTCGACCGAACCAGTTCTCAGTTCGACCGGTTTATAACAAACTCTCCACAGTGATTTTACCGAACTCTTCCGGTCGACCGGTTCTACCTTTTCGGTCGACCGATCTCGGATTTTAATATGGCCGTTTTCCTTGTTGTATTCCTATAACGGTCGTATTCGTATAAAACAAACTTAACCCCAAAATACATTCGGTAACCGGTCGAACGACGACCTTGTTTCGGTCGACCGGTTGAACATTTCTTCAAGAAACAAAATTCCCTGCTATCGGTCGACTCATTCTTCGTTCGACCGTTGCACCTTTATCTCAACTGAATCCCCTAAACGGTCGACCGCCCCTTACTTTGGTTCGACCGATTCACTTAGGTAGAGTTAAGTTCTAGCTCGTTTGTCTGACCGAATATTCTTTTGTTCGACCGTTCTCCTTGAAATCAAGTGAACGGTCAACCGGTTTAGTAGTTTCGGTCGACCGGTTCTGGACAGATTTGCAGCCCGATTTTCTGCTTTGTGTATCTTGCACAAAACCCAATCAAATCTATCCCCAACGGCTAGAATACCTTGGGAGCTTATAAATAAAGGATCAAGACATGTTGTTAACACAACTCTCCAACTCCAATTGTCCCAATACATTAGAGAGAAACCTCAATCCTCAAAGCTCCCATTTCTACACTCTATAAGCCTAAACTTCACACACTTGATCAATTACTCATCCTACTCAAAGTGTGATCAATTAGAGAGTGAATCCCACTCAGTTACAAGTGTTGTCAATAGAAGCAAGGACTTCGGTGAAAGCCCGAAGTGTCCCTCTCGGATTGTGAGAGGAAGAATTCAAGCAAGTGAGGGTTGTTCGCGTTGCTTGTGGTGTAAAGGCGTTCTCTCCCGGCCCGGAACGGGGAGTGGATAGTGAAGACGTAGGTGGAGCTCGCGAAGTCGAGCGGAGCTTGCAAGAGAGGACTAGGACCCGGGTGGGGTGCCGAACCTTTATAAAAACGCCGTGTCTATTTGTGGTTTGCATGTTCCTTTTCCCTACTAGTCTTTAAATTGTTTCTGCTACGTTTATTGTTTGATTAGTTAGGGATTAGCGTAATAGTAATTAGTGGACCCATAACCCACACGATCCTACATTTGGTATCAGAGCCTTGTGCGCTAAATTGCATACTTAATCGTATTTTTAGCATGGCTAGTACATCTAATCACGTAGAAGGATTATGCACCACTCGACCTCCTTTGCTTAATGGGTCAAATTATGATTATTGGAAGAATATGATGAAGATTTTCCTAATTTCTAATGACCTTAAGTATTGGATGTTTCTCCAAAATCCTTACACACCCCCAAATGAAGATGAATTAGATTCACTTACAAGACCCAAAATGAAAGAAATCGAAATGAATTCGAAAATCATGAACATCTTGTATTGTGGGCTAAATGAGGGTGAATACAATAGAATTAGGGGTTGTGTTAGTGCATATGAGATTTGGCATAGATTGCAAATGCATCATGAGGGGGATAGCAAAACTAAGGAAACTCGCATTAGTCTCCTCATGCATAAATATGAGATTTTTTCTATGCAAATCGGTGAAAACATAAGCGAAATGAACACTCGCTTCACCGATATCACTAACTCTCTTTTGGTTCTTGGAAGAAAAATCAATGAAGGAGAGATGACAAGGAAGTTCCTCCGGTCACTTAGTCGATTGGGAAGACAAGGTCGTCGCAATTGAAGAATCGCAAGATCTTTCAAAATTGAAGATGGAGGAACTCGTTGGAAATCTCATGGCCTATGAGCTCCAATTGAGTCATCGAAGAGAGAAGGAAGCTTCAAAGAAAAACTCCATGGTGGCATTGCATGCAAATTTTGATGAGCCAAGGAGGGTGGAAGAAGAGGACATTGAGGTCCTTGCCCAAGACTTCTTCAAATACCTCAAGAGGGATAAGGGAGAAAAGAATGAAAGAAGAGGTAGAAGAAGTGAGAAAAGAGAAAAAGGAAAAGAGAAGGAGGAGAGCGAAAATGAGAGAAAAGAGAGGGAGAAGAAAAATAAGAGAAGAGAGAGGAGAAGAGAAAAGGAGAAGAGTAAGAGGAAAGAAAGGAAGGAGGAAGCTTACAAAGCTACTTGGCATGACTCTTCATCTCCATCATCATCATCCTCTTCCTTGCAAAGTAGAAGAGAGGTTGCACATTCATGCTTCATGGCCATTGAAGATGAACAAAGTGAGGTAGCTTCTAACTCCTCTAGATCTTATTCCACTAGAAGTAATTCATGTTCAAGTAAATCATATTCTAGTGCTAGCTCTAACTCTAATGCTAATGATGAATCATATACACATGATGAGCTACAAAATGCATTTCATGATTTAGTTAAACAATATGAGATCATTTGTGAAAAGAACAAAAATGCTAGAAAAACTATAAATGATCTCAAATGCCAAATTGAATTAATCATGAATGAAAAGAATGAGGTGGTTGCTAGACTTGAATCAAATGAATCATCACTTGCTAGTCTAAGTAAAACACCGATTGTTGATGAATATTTAGATCTTAGAGCTTCAAATATGCAACTAAGGAAAGATCTAGAAATGTTCACAAAAGGAACAAAAATGCTTGATATGCTTTTAAGTAGTCAAAGACAATCCTTAGCTAAACATGGTTTAGGATACAATGTGCATTTGAAAAACCATGTATCTCATACTACCTTAAATGGCAAGCATTTATTTGTTAAGTCTAGTTCCTCAACTGTGTGGGCACCCAAAACCAAAATGGTTTGGATCCCAAAAGCTAATGTTCAAGGACCCAAAGTTGTTTGGGTACCTAAATCTACACTTGTAGGTGCTTGAAGAGGAAATTGGTGGTGACCGGGTGAGTTCAAGAGTCAAATTGAAATCCGGTTGCATCACCAAATGAGATTGGAGCTAATCAAGATTCAAGTTTGGTATAAATTTCTATCTTTGAAATTTCTGAAAATTTAGCTCTAATCTAGTTTATATGCTTAATTGTCATAGCTTTATAATTTCAATTCATTGAAAATCATTAACCCTATTCATTGCATATCATATACCACATCCATTGATTTTAATGTCATATTCTAAATGGATGTTAGAATAAGGCTTAAGTTGAAACGTAAATGAACTTAACTTGAACCATACTCATAGTTTCCATCTAGCCTTATTGATAGGGGGAGATTAAATGTTATATCTTTTAGTGTAATGAAGTGCAAAATTTAGGGGGAGCAGCTTCATTACAAGACATCCATATTCTATGCTTAAAGTCATAATTGTTTTTGTTTTTGATGGATGTCAAAGGGGGAGAGATAATTAATGGGGAGTTACTTGAAAATTGGCTACAATTGAACAAAAACTATGCACATCCATAGGGGGAGCATTTATATGCATAGTTTACATTTAAACTTTTCAAGTATTAAGATATAGCTTGCCATCATCAAAAAAGGGGAGATTGTTGGCTTTTTGGCCTTAATCCTTGTTTTGATGATTTAATCAACCTAATCTTAATCATAAGTAATGTAGAGTAGAACACATATTGCATTGCATATATATTGCATGTGCTAACCTCTACAGGTGATCAAGACTCATGGAAGGAAGGAAATCAAGTCAAGATTTGTAAGAAAGCTATATGAAGACTTGTAATCTTGATTTTATTTTGAGTCTTAGGAACATGTGTAAATTGATCATACAAGAGCTAAAAACTTATCACATACAGACTATGTTCCTTAGAGAAGTCACACACAAAATTTCACCTAATTTGGACTTCATTAGATCACCCAAACCTTAGTCGGAAATCACTTAAAACCTAAACCCAGATTTCCTGTGTGAACCGGTCGACCGAACCAGTTCTCAATTCGACCGGTTTATAACAGACTCTCCACAGTGATTTTACCGAACTCTTCCGGTGGACCGGTTCTACCTTTTCGGTCGATCGATCCCGGATTTTAATATGGCCGTTTTCCTTGTCGTATTCCTATAACGGTCGTATTCGTATAAAACAAACTTAACCCCAAAATACATTCGGTAACCGGTCGAACGACGACATTGTTTCGGTCGACCGGTTGAACATTTCTTCAAGAAACAAAATTCCCTGCTATCGGTCGACTCATTCTTCGTTCGACCGTTGCACCTTTATCTCAACCGAATCCCCTGAACGGTCGACCACCCCTTACTTTGGTTCGACCGATTCACTTAAGTAGAGTTAAGTTCTAGCTCGTTTGTCCGACCGAATATTCTTTTGTTCGACCATTCTCCTTGAAATCAAGTGAACGGTCGACCGGTTTAGTAGTTTCGGTCGACCGGTTATGGACAGATTTGCAGCCCCATTTTCTGCTTTGTGTATCTTGCACAAAACCCAATCAAATCTATCCCCAACGGCTAGAATACCTTAGGAGCTTATAAATAGAGGATCAAGACATGTTGTTAACACAACTCTCCAACTCCAATTGTCCCAATACATTAGAGAGAAACCTCAATCCTCAAAGCTCCCATTTCTACACTCTATAAGCCTAAACTTCACACACTTGATCAATTACTCATCCTACTCAAAGTGTGCTCAATTAGAGAGTGAATCCCACTCAGTTACAAGTGTTGTCAATAGAAGCAAGGACTTCGGTGAAAGCCCGAAGTGTCCCTCTCGGATTGTGAGAGGAAGAATTCAAGCAAGCGAGGGTTGTTCGCGTTGGTTGTGGTGTAAAGGCATTCTCTCCCGGCCCGGAACGGGGAGTGGATAGTGAAGACGTAGACGGAGCTCGCGGAGTCGAGCGGAGCTTGCAAGAGAGGACTAGGACCCGGGTGGGGTGCCGAACCTCTATAAAAATGTCGTGTCTATTTGTGGTTTGCAGGTTCCTTTTCCCTACTTGTCTTTAAATTGTTTCCGCTGCGTTTATTGTTTGATTAGTTAGGGATTAGCGTAATAGTGATTAGTGGACCCATAACCCACACGATCCTACATTTGGTATCAGAACCTTGAGCGCTAAATTGCATACTTAATCGTATTTTTAGCATGGCTAGTACATCTAATCACGTAGAAGGATTATGCACCACTCGACCTCCTTTGCTTAATGGGTCAAATTATGATTATTGGAAGAATATGATGAAGATTTTCCTAATTTCTAATGACCTTAAGTATTGGATGTTTCTCCAAAATCCTTACACACCCCCAAATGAAGATGAATTAGATTCACTTACAAGACCCAAAATGAAAGAAATCGAAATGAATTCGAAAATCATGAACATCTTGTATTGTGGGCTAAATGAGGGTGAATACAATAGAATTAGGGGTTGTGTTAATGCATATGAGATTTGGCATAGATTGCAAATGCATCATGAGGGGGATATCAAAACTAAGGAAACTCGCATTAGTCTCCTCATGCATAAATATGAGATTTTTTCTATGCAAATCGGTGAAAACATAAGCGAAATGAACACTCGCTTCACCGATATCACTAACTCTCTTTTGGTTCTTGGAAGAAAAATCAATGAATGAGAGATGACAAGGAAGTTCCTCCGGTCACTTAGCATCGATTGGGAAGACAAGGTCGTCGCAATTGAAGAATCGCACGATCTTTCAAAATTGAAGGTGGAGGAACTCGTTGGAAATCTCATGGCCTATGAGCTCCAATTGAGTCATCGAAGAGAGAAGGAAGCTTCAAAGAAAAACTCCATGGTGGCATTGCATGCAAATTTTGATGAGCCAAGGAGGGTGGAAGAAGAGGACATTGAGGTCCTTGCCCAAGACTTCTTCAAATACCTCAAGAGGGATAAGGGAGAAAAAGAATGAAAGAATAGGTAGAAGAAGTGAGAAAAGAGAAAAAGAAAAAGAGAGGGAGGAGAGCGAAAATGAGAGAAAAGAGAGGGAGAAGAAAAATGAGAGAAGAGAGAGGAGAAGAGAAAAGGAGAAGAGTAAGAGGAAGGAAAGGAAGGAGGAAGCTCACAAGGCTACTTGGGATGACTCTTCATCTCCATCATCATCAGCCTCTTCCTTACAAAGTAGAAGAGAGGTTGCACATTCATGCTTCATGGCCATTGAAGATGAACAAAGTGAGGTAGCTTCTAACTCCTCTAAATCTTATTCCACTAGAAGTAATTCATGTTTAAGTAAATCATATTCTAGTGCTAGTACTAACTCTAATGCTAATGATGAATCATATACACATGATGAGCTACAAAATGCATTTCATGATTTAGTTAAACAATATGAGATCATTTGTGAAAAGAACAAAAATGCTAGAAAAACTATAAATGATCTCAAATGCCAAATTGAATTAATCATGAATGAAAAGAATGAGGTGGTTGCTAGACTTGAATCAAATGAATCATCACTTGCTAGTCTAAGTAAAACACCGATTGTTGATGAATATTTAGATCTTAGAGCTTCAAATATGCAACTAAGGAAAGATCTAGAAATGTTCACAAAAGGAACAAAAATGCTTGATATGCTTTTAAGTAGTCAAAGACAATCCTTAGCTAAACATGGTTTAGGATACAATATGCATTTGAAAAACCATGTATCTCATACTACCTTAAATGGCAAGCATTTATTTATTAAGTCTAGTTCCTCAAGTGTGTGGGCACCCAAAACAAAAATGGTTTGGATCCCAAAAGCTAATGTTCAAGGACCCAAAGTTGTTTGGGTACCTAAATCTACACTTGTAGGTGTTTGAAGAGGAAATTGGTGGTGACCGGGTGAGTTCAAGAGTCAAATTGAAATCCGGTTGCATCACCAAATGAGATTGGAGCTAATCAAGATTCAAGTTTGGTATAAATTTCTATCTTTGAAATTTCTGAAAATTTAGCTCTAATCTAGTTTATATGCTTAATTGTCATATCTTTAGAATTTCAATTCATTGAAAATCATAAACCCTATTCATTGCAAATCATATACCACATCCATTGATTTTAATGTCATATTCTAAATGGATGTTAGAATAAGGCTTAAGTTGAAACTTAAATGAACTTAACTTGAATCATACTCATAGTTTCCATCTAGCCTTTTTGATAGGGGGAGCTTAAATGTTATATCTTTTAGTGTAATGAAGTGCAAAATTTAGGGGGAGCAACTTCATTACAAGACATCCATATTCTATGCTTAAAGTCATAATTGTTTTTGTTTTTGATGGATGTCAAAGGGGGAGAGATAATTAATGGGGAGTTACTTGAAAATTGGCTACAATTGAACAAAAACTATGCACATCCATAGGGGGAGCATTTATATGCATAGTTTACATTTAAACTTTTCAAGTATTAAGATATAGCTTGCCATCATAAAAAAGGGAGAGATTGTTGGCTTTTTGGCCTTAATCCTTGTTTTGATGATTTAATCAACCTAATCTTAATCATAAGTAATGTAGAGCAGCACACATATTGCATTGCATATATATTGCATGTGCTAACCTCTACAGGTGATCAAGACTCATGGAAGGAAGGAAATCAAGTCAAGATTTGTAATAAAGCTATATGAAGACTTGTAATCTTGATTTTATTTTGAGTCTTAGGAACATGTGTAAATTGAGCATACAAAGGCTAAAAACTTATCACATACACACTAGGTTCCTTAGAGAAGTCACACACAAAATTTCACCTAATTTGGACTTCATTAGATCACCCAAACCTTAGTCGGAAATAACTTAAAACCTAAACCCAGATTTCCTGTGTGAACCGGTCGACCGAACCAGTTCTCAGTTCGACCGGTTTATAACAAACTCTCCACAGTGATTTTACCGAACTCTTCCGGTCGACCGGTTCTACCTTTTCGGTCGACCGATCTCGGATTTTAATATGGCCGTTTTCCTTGTCATATTCCTATAACGGTCGTATTCGTATAAAACAAACTTAACCCCAAAATACATTCGGTAACCGGTCGAACGACGACATTGTCTCGGTCGACCGGTTGAACATTTCTTCAAGAAACAAAATTCCCTGCTATCGGTCGACTCATTCTTCGTTCGACCGTTGCACCTTTATCTCAACCGAATCCCCTGAACGGTCGACCGCCCCTTACTTTGGTTCGACCGATTCACTTAAGTAGAGTTAAGTTCTAGCTCGTTTGTCCGACCGAATATTCTTTTGTTCGACCGTTCTCCTTGAAATCAAGTGAACGGTCGACCAGTTTAGTAGTTTCGGTCGACCGGTTCTGGACAGATTTGCAGCCCGATTTTCTGCTTTGTGTATCTTGCACAAAACCCAATCAAATCTACCCCCAACGGCTAGAATACCTTAGGAGCTTATAAATAGAGGATCAAGACATGTTGTTAACACAACTCTCCAACTCCAATTGTCCCAATACATTAGAGAGAAACCTCAATCCTCAAAGCTCCCATTTCTACACTCTATAAGCCTAAACTTCACACACTTGATCAATTACTCATCCTACTCAAAGTGTGCTCAATTAGAGAGTGAATCCCACTCAGTTACAAGTGTTGTCAATAGAAGCAAGGACTTCGGTGAAAGCCCGAAGTGTCCCTCTCGGATTGTGAGAGGAAGAATTCAAGCAAGCGAGGGTTGTTCGCGTTGGTTGTGGTGTAAAGGCATTCTCTCCCGGCCCGGAACGGGGAGTGGATAGTGAAGACGTAGACGGAGCTCGCGGAGTCGAGCGGAGCTTGCAAGAGAGGACTAGGACCCGGGTGGGGTGCCGAACCTCTATAAAAATGTCGTGTCTATTTGTGGTTTGCAGGTTCCTTTTCCCTACTTGTCTTTAAATTGTTTCCGCTGCGTTTATTGTTTGATTAGTTAGGGATTAGCGTAATAGTGATTAGTGGACCCATAACCCACACGATCCTACATTTGGTATCAGAACCTTGAGCGCTAAATTGCATACTTAATCGTATTTTTAGCATGGCTAGTACATCTAATCACGTAGAAGGATTATGCACCACTCGACCTCCTTTGCTTAATGGGTCAAATTATGATTATTGGAAGAATATGATGAAGATTTTCCTAATTTCTAATGACCTTAAGTATTGGATGTTTCTCCAAAATCCTTACACACCCCCAAATGAAGATGAATTAGATTCACTTACAAGACCCAAAATGAAAGAAATCGAAATGAATTCGAAAATCATGAACATCTTGTATTGTGGGCTAAATGAGGGTGAATACAATAGAATTAGGGGTTGTGTTAATGCATATGAGATTTGGCATAGATTGCAAATGCATCATGAGGGGGATATCAAAACTAAGGAAACTCGCATTAGTCTCCTCATGCATAAATATGAGATTTTTTCTATGCAAATCGGTGAAAACATAAGCGAAATGAACACTCGCTTCACCGATATCACTAACTCTCTTTTGGTTCTTGGAAGAAAAATCAATGAATGAGAGATGACAAGGAAGTTCCTCCGGTCACTTAGCATCGATTGGGAAGACAAGGTCGTCGCAATTGAAGAATCGCACGATCTTTCAAAATTGAAGGTGGAGGAACTCGTTGGAAATCTCATGGCCTATGAGCTCCAATTGAGTCATCGAAGAGAGAAGGAAGCTTCAAAGAAAAACTCCATGGTGGCATTGCATGCAAATTTTGATGAGCCAAGGAGGGTGGAAGAAGAGGACATTGAGGTCCTTACCCAAGACTTCTTCAAATACCTCAAGAGGGATAAGGGAGAAAAAGAATGAAAGAATAGGTAGAAGAAGTGAGAAAAGAGAAAAAGAAAAAGAGAGGGAGGAGAGCGAAAATGAGAGAAAAGAGAGGGAGAAGAAAAATGAGAGAAGAGAGAGGAGAAGAGAAAAGGAGAAGAGTAAGAGGAAGGAAAGGAAGGAGGAAGCTCACAAGGCTACTTGGGATGACTCTTCATCTCCATCATCATCAGCCTCTTCCTTACAAAGTAGAAGAGAGGTTGCACATTCATGCTTCATGGCCATTGAAGATGAACAAAGTGAGGTAGCTTCTAACTCCTCTAAATCTTATTCCACTAGAAGTAATTCATGTTTAAGTAAATCATATTCTAGTGCTAGTTCTAACTCTAATGCTAATGATGAATCATATACACATGATGAGCTACAAAATGCATTTCATGATTTAGTTAAACAATATGAGATCATTTGTGAAAAGAACAAAAATGCTAGAAAAACTATAAATGATCTCAAATGCCAAATTGAATTAATCATGAATGAAAAGAATGAGGTGGTTGCTAGACTTGAATCAAATGAATCATCACTTGCTAGTCTAAGTAAAACACCGATTGTTGATGAATATTTAGATCTTAGAGCTTCAAATATGCAACTAAGGAAAGATCTAGAAATGTTCACAAAAGGAACAAAAATGCTTGATATGCTTTTAAGTAGTCAAAGACAATCCTTAGCTAAACATGGTTTAGGATACAATGTGCATTTGAAAAACCATGTATCTCATACTACCTTAAATGGCAAGCATTTATTTATTAAGTCTAGTTCCTCAAGTGTGTGGGCACCCAAAACAAAAATGGTTTGGATCCCAAAAGCTAATGTTCAAGGACCCAAAGTTGTTTGGGTACCTAAATCTACACTTGTAGGTGTTTGAAGAGGAAATTGGTGGTGACCGGGTGAGTTCAAGAGTCAAATTGAAATCTGGTTGCATCACCAAATGAGATTGGAGCTAATCAAGATTCAAGTTTGGTATAAATTTCTATCTTTGAAATTTCTGAAAATTTAGCTCTAATCTAGTTTATATGCTTAATTGTCATATCTTTAGAATTTCAATTCATTGAAAATCATAAACCCTATTCATTGCAAATCATATACCACATCCATTGATTTTAATGTCATATTCTAAATGGATGTTAGAATAAGGCTTAAGTTGAAACTTAAATGAACTTAACTTGAATCATACTCATAGTTTCCATCTAGCCTTATTGATAGGGGGAGCTTAAATGTTATATCTTTTAGTGTAATGAAGTGCAAAATTTAGGGGGAGCAACTTCATTACAAGACATCCATATTCTATGCTTAAAGTCATAATTGTTTTTGTTTTTGATGGATGTCAAAGGGGGAGAGATAATTAATGGGGAGTTACTTGAAAATTGGCTACAATTGAACAAAAACTATGCACATCCATAGGGGGAGCATTTATATGCATAGTTTACATTTAAACTTTTCAAGTATTAAGATATAGGTTGCCATCATAAAAAAGGGAGAGATTGTTGGCTTTTTGGCCTTAATCCTTGTTTTGATGATTTAATCAACCTAATCTTAATCATAAGTAATGTAGAGCAGCACACATATTGCATTGCATATATATTGCATGTGCTAACCTCTACAGGTGATCAAGACTCATGGAAGGAAGGAAATCAAGTCAAGATTTGTAATAAAGCTATATGAAGACTTGTAATCTTGATTTTATTTTGAGTCTTAGGAACATGTGTAAATTGAGCATACAAAGGCTAAAAACTTATCACATACACACTAGGTTCCTTAGAGAAGTCACACACAAAATTTCACCTAATTTGGACTTCATTAGATCACCCAAACCTTAGTCGGAAATAACTTAAAACCTAAACCCAGATTTCCTGTGTGAACCGGTCGACCGAACCAGTTCTCAGTTCGACCGGTTTATAACAAACTCTCCACAGTGATTTTACCGAACTCTTCCGGTCGACCGGTTCTACCTTTTCGGTCGACCGATCTCGGATTTTAATATGGCCGTTTTCCTTGTCATATTCCTATAACGGTCGTATTCGTATAAAACAAACTTAACCCCAAAATACATTCGGTAACCGGTCGAACGACGACATTGTTTCGGTCGACCGGTTGAACATTTCTTCAAGAAACAAAATTCCCTGCTATCGGTCGACTCATTCTTCGTTCGACCGTTGCACCTTTATCTCAACCGAATCCCCTGAACGGTCGACCGCCCCTTACTTTGGTTCGACCGATTCACTTAAGTAGAGTTAAGTTCTAGCTCGTTTGTCCGACCGAATATTCTTTTGTTCGACCGTTCTCCTTGAAATCAAGTGAACGGTCGACCAGTTTAGTAGTTTCGGTCGACCGGTTCTGGACAGATTTGCAGCCCGATTTTCTGCTTTGTGTATCTTGCACAAAACCCAATCAAATCTACCCCCAACGGCTAGAATACCTTAGGAGCTTATAAATAGAGGATCAAGACATGTTGTTAACACAACTCTCCAACTCCAATTGTCCCAATACATTAGAGAGAAACCTCAATCCTCAAAGCTCCCATTTCTACACTCTATAAGCCTAAACTTCACACACTTGATCAATTACTCATCCTACTCAAAGTGTGCTCAATTAGAGAGTGAATCCCACTCAGTTACAAGTGTTGTCAATAGAAGCAAGGACTTCGGTGAAAGCCCGAAGTGTCCCTCTCGGATTGTGAGAGGAAGAATTCAAGCAAGCGAGGGTTGTTCGCGTTGGTTGTGGTGTAAAGGCATTCTCTCCCGGCCCGGAACGGGGAGTGGATAGTGAAGACGTAGACGGAGCTCGCGGAGTCGAGCGGAGCTTGCAAGAGAGGACTAGGACCCGGGTGGGGTGCCGAACCTCTATAAAAATGTCGTGTCTATTTGTGGTTTGCAGGTTCCTTTTCCCTACTTGTCTTTAAATTGTTTCCGCTGCGTTTATTGTTTGATTAGTTAGGGATTAGCGTAATAGTGATTAGTGGACCCATAACCCACACGATCCTACATTTGGTATCAGAACCTTGAGCGCTAAATTGCATACTTAATCGTATTTTTAGCATGGCTAGTACATCTAATCACGTAGAAGGATTATGCACCACTCGACCTCCTTTGCTTAATGGGTCAAATTATGATTATTGGAAGAATATGATGAAGATTTTCCTAATTTCTAATGACCTTAAGTATTGGATGTTTCTCCAAAATCCTTACACACCCCCAAATGAAGATGAATTAGATTCACTTACAAGACCCAAAATGAAAGAAATCGAAATGAATTCGAAAATCATGAACATCTTGTATTGTGGGCTAAATGAGGGTGAATACAATAGAATTAGGGGTTGTGTTAATGCATATGAGATTTGGCATAGATTGCAAATGCATCATGAGGGGGATATCAAAACTAAGGAAACTCGCATTAGTCTCCTCATGCATAAATATGAGATTTTTTCTATGCAAATCGGTGAAAACATAAGCGAAATGAACACTCGCTTCACCGATATCACTAACTCTCTTTTGGTTCTTGGAAGAAAAATCAATGAATGAGAGATGACAAGGAAGTTCCTCCGGTCACTTAGCATCGATTGGGAAGACAAGGTCGTCGCAATTGAAGAATCGCACGATCTTTCAAAATTGAAGGTGGAGGAACTCGTTGGAAATCTCATGGCCTATGAGCTCCAATTGAGTCATCGAAGAGAGAAGGAAGCTTCAAAGAAAAACTCCATGGTGGCATTGCATGCAAATTTTGATGAGCCAAGGAGGGTGGAAGAAGAGGACATTGAGGTCCTTGCCCAAGACTTCTTCAAATACCTCAAGAGGGATAAGGGAGAAAAAGAATGAAAGAATAGGTAGAAGAAGTGAGAAAAGAGAAAAAGAAAAAGAGAGGGAGGAGAGCGAAAATGAGAGAAAAGAGAGGGAGAAGAAAAATGAGAGAAGAGAGAGGAGAAGAGAAAAGGAGAAGAGTAAGAGGAAGGAAAGGAAGGAGGAAGCTCACAAGGCTACTTGGGATGACTCTTCATCTCCATCATCATCAGCCTCTTCCTTACAAAGTAGAAGAGAGGTTGCACATTCATGCTTCATGGCCATTGAAGATGAACAAAGTGAGGTAGCTTCTAACTCCTCTAAATCTTATTCCACTAGAAGTAATTCATGTTTAAGTAAATCATATTCTAGTGCTAGTACTAACTCTAATGCTAATGATGAATCATATACACATGATGAGCTACAAAATGCATTTCATGATTTAGTTAAACAATATGAGATCATTTGTGAAAAGAACAAAAATGCTAGAAAAACTATAAATGATCTCAAATGCCAAATTGAATTAATCATGAATGAAAAGAATGAGGTGGTTGCTAGACTTGAATCAAATGAATCATCACTTGCTAGTCTAAGTAAAACACCGATTGTTGATGAATATTTAGATCTTAGAGCTTCAAATATGCAACTAAGGAAAGATCTAGAAATGTTCACAAAAGGAACAAAAATGCTTGATATGCTTTTAAGTAGTCAAAGACAATCCTTAGCTAAACATGGTTTAGGATACAATGTGCATTTGAAAAACCATGTATCTCATACTACCTTAAATGGCAAGCATTTATTTATTAAGTCTAGTTCCTCAAGTGTGTGGGCACCCAAAACAAAAATGGTTTGGATCCCAAAAGCTAATGTTCAAGGACCCAAAGTTGTTTGGGTACCTAAATCTACACTTGTAGGTGTTTGAAGAGGAAATTGGTGGTGACCGGGTGAGTTCAAGAGTCAAATTGAAATCCGGTTGCATCACCAAATGAGATTGGAGCTAATCAAGATTCAAGTTTGGTATAAATTTCTATCTTTGAAATTTCTGAAAATTTAGCTCTAATCTAGTTTATATGCTTAATTGTCATATCTTTAGAATTTCAATTCATTGAAAATCATAAACCCTATTCATTGCAAATCATATACCACATCCATTGATTTTAATGTCATATTCTAAATGGATGTTAGAATAAGGCTTAAGTTGAAACTTAAATGAACTTAACTTGAATCATACTCATAGTTTCCATCTAGCCTTATTGATAGGGGGAGCTTAAATGTTATATCTTTTAGTGTAATGAAGTGCAAAATTTAGGGGGAGCAACTTCATTACAAGACATCCATATTCTATGCTTAAAGTCATAATTGTTTTTGTTTTTGATGGATGTCAAAGGGGGAGAGATAATTAATGGGGAGTTACTTGAAAATTGGCTACAATTGAACAAAAACTATGCACATCCATAGGGGGAGCATTTATATGCATAGTTTACATTTAAACTTTTCAAGTATTAAGATATAGGTTGCCATCATAAAAAAGGGAGAGATTGTTGGCTTTTTGGCCTTAATCCTTGTTTTGATGATTTAATCAACCTAATCTTAATCATAAGTAATGTAGAGCAGCACACATATTGCATTGCATATATATTGCATGTGCTAACCTCTACAGGTGATCAAGACTCATGGAAGGAAGGAAATCAAGTCAAGATTTGTAATAAAGCTATATGAAGACTTGTAATCTTGATTTTATTTTGAGTCTTAGGAACATGTGTAAATTGAGCATACAAAGGCTAAAAACTTATCACATACACACTAGGTTCCTTAGAGAAGTCACACACAAAATTTCACCTAATTTGGACTTCATTAGATCACCCAAACCTTAGTCGGAAATAACTTAAAACCTAAACCCAGATTTCCTGTGTGAACCGGTCGACCGAACCAGTTCTCAGTTCGACCGGTTTATAACAAACTCTCCACAGTGATTTTACCGAACTCTTCCGGTCGACCGGTTCTACCTTTTCGGTCGACCGATCTCGGATTTTAATATGGCCGTTTTCCTTGTCATATTCCTATAACGGTCGTATTCGTATAAAACAAACTTAACCCCAAAATACATTCGGTAACCGGTCGAACGACGACATTGTCTCGGTCGACCGGTTGAACATTTCTTCAAGAAACAAAATTCCCTGCTATCGGTCGACTCATTCTTCGTTCGACCGTTGCACCTTTATCTCAACCGAATCCCCTGAACGGTCGACCGCCCCTTACTTTGGTTCGACCGATTCACTTAAGTAGAGTTAAGTTCTAGCTCGTTTGTCCGACCGAATATTCTTTTGTTCGACCGTTCTCCTTGAAATCAAGTGAACGGTCGACCAGTTTAGTAGTTTCGGTCGACCGGTTCTGGACAGATTTGCAGCCCGATTTTCTGCTTTGTGTATCTTGCACAAAACCCAATCAAATCTACCCCCAACGGCTAGAATACCTTAGGAGCTTATAAATAGAGGATCAAGACATGTTGTTAACACAACTCTCCAACTCCAATTGTCCCAATACATTAGAGAGAAACCTCAATCCTCAAAGCTCCCATTTCTACACTCTATAAGCCTAAACTTCACACACTTGATCAATTACTCATCCTACTCAAAGTGTGCTCAATTAGAGAGTGAATCCCACTCAGTTACAAGTGTTGTCAATAGAAGCAAGGACTTCGGTGAAAGCCCGAAGTGTCCCTCTCGGATTGTGAGAGGAAGAATTCAAGCAAGCGAGGGTTGTTCGCGTTGGTTGTGGTGTAAAGGCATTCTCTCCCGGCCCGGAACGGGGAGTGGATAGTGAAGACGTAGACGGAGCTCGCGGAGTCGAGCGGAGCTTGCAAGAGAGGACTAGGACCCGGGTGGGGTGCCGAACCTCTATAAAAATGTCGTGTCTATTTGTGGTTTGCAGGTTCCTTTTCCCTACTTGTCTTTAAATTGTTTCCGCTGCGTTTATTGTTTGATTAGTTAGGGATTAGCGTAATAGTGATTAGTGGACCCATAACCCACACGATCCTACATTTGGTATCAGAACCTTGAGCGCTAAATTGCATACTTAATCGTATTTTTAGCATGGCTAGTACATCTAATCACGTAGAAGGATTATGCACCACTCGACCTCCTTTGCTTAATGGGTCAAATTATGATTATTGGAAGAATATGATGAAGATTTTCCTAATTTCTAATGACCTTAAGTATTGGATGTTTCTCCAAAATCCTTACACACCCCCAAATGAAGATGAATTAGATTCACTTACAAGACCCAAAATGAAAGAAATCGAAATGAATTCGAAAATCATGAACATCTTGTATTGTGGGCTAAATGAGGGTGAATACAATAGAATTAGGGGTTGTGTTAGTGCATATGAGATTTGGCATAGATTGCAAATGCATTATGAGGGGGATAGCAAAACTAAGGAAACTCGCATTAGTCTCCTCATGCATAAATATGAGATTTTTTCAATGCAAATCGGTGAAAACATAAGCGAAATGAACACTCGCTTCACCGATATCACTAACTCTCTTTTGGTTCTTGGAAGAAAAATCAATGAAGGAGAGATGACAAGGAAGTTCCTCCGGTCACTTAGCATCGATTGGGAAGACAAGGTCGTCGCAATTGAAGAATCGCACGATCTTTCAAAATTGAAGATGGAGGAACTCGTTGGAAATCTCATGGCCTATGAGCTCCAATTGAGTCATCGAAGAGAGAAGGAAGCTTCAAAGAAAAACTCCATGGTGGCATTGCATGCAAATTTTGATGAGCCAAGGAGGGTGGAAGAAGAGGACATTGAGGTCCTTGCCCAAGACTTCTTCAAATACCTCAAGAGGGATAAGGGAGAAAAAGAATGAAAGAATAGGTAGAAGAAGTGAGAAAAGAGAAAAAGAAAAAGAGAGGGAGGAGAGCGAAAATGAGAGAAAAGAGAGGGAGAAGAAAAATGAGAGAAGAGAGAGGAGAAGAGAAAAGGAGAAGAGTAAGAAAAAAAGAAAGGAAGGAGGAAGCTCACAAGGCTACTTGGGATGACTCTTCATCTCCATCATCATCAGCCTCTTCCTTACAAAGTAGAAGAGAGGTTGCACATTCATGCTTCATGGCCATTGAAGATGAACAAAGTGAGGTAGCTTCTAACTCCTCTAAATCTTATTCCACTAGAAGTAATTCATGTTCAAGTAAATCATATTCTAGTGCTAGCTCTAACTCTAATGCTAATGATGAATCATATACACATGATGAGCTACAAAATGCATTTCATGATTTAGTTAAACAATATGAGATCATTTGTGAAAAGAACAAAAATGCTAGAAAAACTATAAATGATCTCAAATGCCAAATTGAATTAATCATGAATGAAAAGAATGAGGTGGTTGCTAGACTTGAATCAAATGAATCATCACTTGCTAGTCTAAGTAAAACACCGATTGTTGATGAATATTTAGATCTTAGAGCTTCAAATATGCAACTAAGGAAAGATCTAGAAATGTTCACAAAAGGAACAAAAATGCTTGATATGCTTTTAAGTAGTCAAAGACAATCCTTAGCTAAACATGGTTTAGGATACAATGTGCATTTGAAAAACCATGTATCTCATACTACCTTAAATGGCAAGCATTTATTTGTTAAGTCTAGTTCCTCAAGTGTGTGGGCGCCCAAAACCAAAATGGTTTGGATCCCAAAAGCTAATGTTCAAGGACCCAAAGTTGTTTGGGTACCTAAATCTACAATTGTAGGTGCTTGAAGAGGAAATTGGTGGTGACCGGGTGAGTTCAAGAGTCAAATTCAAATCCGGTTGCATCACCAAATGAGATTGGAGCTAATCAAGATTCAAGTTTGGTATAAATTTCTATCTTTGAAAATTCTGAAAATTTAGCTCTAATCTAGTTTATATGCTTAATTGTCATACCTTTAGAATTTCAATTCATTGAAAATCATTAACCCTATTCAATGCAAATCATATACCACATCCATTGATTTTAATGTCATATTCTAAATGGATGTTAGAATAAGGCTTAAGTTGAAAATTAAATGAACTTAACTTGAATCATACTCATAGTTTCCATCTAGCCTTATTGATAGGGGGAGCTTAAATGTTATATCTTTTAGTGTAATGAAGTGCAAAATTTAGGGGGAGCAACTTCATTACAAGACATCCATATTCTATGCTTAAAGTCATAATTGTTTTTGTTTTTGATGGATGTCAAAGGGGGAGAGATAATTAATGGGGAGTTACTTGAAAATTGGCTACAATTGAACAAAAACTATGCACATCCATAGGGGGAGCATTTATATGCATAGTTTACATTTAAACTTTTCAAGTATTAAGATATAGGTTGTCATCATAAAAAAGGGAGAGATTGTTGGCTTTTTGGCCTTAATCCTTGTTTTGATGATTTAATCAACCTAATCTTAATCATAAGTAATGTAGAGCAGCACACATATTGTATTGCATATATATTGCATGTGCTAACCTCTACAGGTGATCAAGACTCATGGAAGGAAGGAAATCAAGTCAAGATTTGTAATAAAGCTATATGAAGACTTGTAATCTTGATTTTATTTTGAGTCTTAGGAACATGTGTAAATTGAGCATACAAAGGCTAAAAACTTATCACATACACACTAGGTTCCTTAGAGAAGTCACACACAAAATTTCACCTAATTTGGACTTCATTAGATCACCCAAACCTTAGTCGGAAATAACTTAAAACCTAAACCCAGATTTCCTGTGTGAACCGGTCGACCGAACCAGTTCTCAGTTCGACCGGTTTATAACAGACTCTCCACAGTGATTTTACCGAACTCTTCCGGTCGACCGGTTCTACCTTTTCGGTCGACCGATCCCGGATTTTAATATGGTCGGTGGATAGTGAAGACGTAGGCGGAGCTCGCAGAGTCAAGTGGAGGTTGCAAGAGAGGACTAGGACCCGGGTGGGGTGCCGAACCTCTATAAAAACGCCGTGTCTATTTGTGGTTTGCATGTTCCTTTTCCCTACTAGTCTTTAAATTGTTTCCGCTGCGTTTATTGTTTGATTAGTTAGGGATTAGCGTAATAGTGATTAGTGGACCCATAACCCACACGATCCTACACTCTCCTCCTCCGCAGATCCTCGCCTCCTTGGTTCCTCCCCAAATCGATTGGCACAAGCCGCATAACTCCTTCCCCCACTCAGCCTCCTCAGCTCCTCGCCGGCGTCGCCGCTTGGACCCCTACTCCATGTGGTTCTTCCCACAAAACCCCCACTCACCCATCACTTCTTCTCCATAAAGATTGCATCTTTCCACTGAGGTTAATTCCATCTTTAACTCTTCCGATTGAGTTTTTTGTACTTCGAAAGATTGCATCTCTCTCAGATTTTTGGCAATGATAGTGATGAGGAGTTGCGGTGTCTCTGCTCTGAGAATGTCACTTTGCCATTCTACCATCTTAAAACTCCTCCAACTGCTTCCATCATTTTTGGCAATGATAGTGATCAGGAGGTTCGTTCGTTGCTTTTTTTTCTTTTTCTTTATTTAGTAATAATAACTTATGTATGTTGTGTTTATTGATATTTGATAGGCAATTTTGTTGTATTATAATGTTTCTTAAATCTACTTTGCTTAAACGACCGATGATTATTTTTTTGGTTTGTTTGTTAAGGAAGTTAAACAATTCAGTATTTTATTATTTCTGTTACATCTTTTCTATACGTTACATGGAAATTATATTAATTAGTATGGAAAATTTATTGGAACTTTCTTTACAAGTTAAAGCGGAAATAAAAATTATTTAGTTAATTAGTTGTTTAACTGATGTGTCGCATTTTATGGTTGTAAAATTTTCTTTTGAATGTTTGAATTTTAATGTATTCAGTTTTGGAAAAATGTAAAAAATAGGAAGAATTTTTCAATTTTTAATTAGTTTATTTATTTAAAGTAACATCTTAGGGTATTCCAAAAAAATTCGGCCAAAGTGAAGACAGTCTGCCCACCCAAAAAAGATTTCTGGATCCGCCCTTGACGAGACACCAAGCAATAAAGTACATCCTTTCGTTGAACGTGTTATTAATTTGGAGTTCTTGAACTATCAACATTGTACTTGAATAAAAAAGAAAAAAAGTGACGAATCTGGATATTCCAATCAAACAACCAAAAAAGCCTAACTATTGGCTAAAACTAGATTTACAAAATGACTTGGCAAGAGAGAAAATAATTTTAAACATCAGTATATGTGCTACCATAAGTAACAAAATTAAAATACCCAAATCACCCTTCTAATAAATAACTACAGATCACCTTAATTGACCATTATATTTTAAATTTACGATGGATTTGATAGAGGTTTAATTTGGAAATTTAAGTCCTGAGCCTGAGGTCATTGGGAATTCACTGAACTTGATGATGATGATGATAATTAGGGTTAATTATAGTTTGCTCTTCTGAATTATGTCTCGATTTCACTTTGCCCATGAACTTTTAAAGTCGACAATTATCCCGTTATACTTCCGTTTTGTAGCACTTTGTGTTATGTCCCTAAACCGGATTAGGATTGGATTAGGGTTAATTTGGGTTAGAAGAGGGGTTTGCATAGGGATGGAGGAAGGAGTGGTGGATGTGATGGGAAGTATGGGTTGGGGTGTAGGGTGATGGTGTAGGGTGAGGGAGAGGTGATGGGGTGTAGGGTTATTTAAGTGTTTCTCTCTCTCTCTCTCTCTCTCTTTTCCTTACTTGCACTCTCTCACTCCCTCTCCATTTTTCTATCCGGCGACCAGAGGAGGAAGAAGGCTCGGAGGTTCCGGCGTGAGGAGGTCGTCGCGGGGAGGAGGACGCGCGTGAGGAGGACGGAGGCGTGAGCTTGCTCCGGCGTTTCGTCGTCTTCATTTGAGGTATGTCAACTTATTAGTGTGGTTTGTTGCTCACCCAAGCGTGGGGGAGGCGTTGGTCGGGTCGGGAGAGGTTGGGAACCTCTCCGGCGACGCGTTCTTCGTAAAACCTCGGCTGGCGCGAGGTTGAAGACGACCAACGGTCGACCGGGTCCTTCGGGCGGTCGACCGTTTTAGCACTGTTTGCCCGACTTTAACCTTCACCGGTCGAACGATGCCTTGGGGCGGTCGACCGGTAGTGCATTATTGCTGGTGAGTTGGGATTTTCTACCTGTTATCGGTCGACCGGTCCTTGTTGTGTTCGACCGGAACTTAAGTGTACCTGTTAGTATTGCATGTTTGTTCGACCGATTTATATTGCGTTCGACCGATTGCATGTTTGTTCGACCGATTTATATTGCGTTCGACCGATTGCATGTTTGTTCGACCGGTAGTATGTTTACGTTCGACCGTTTGATGACGTAGAATACTAGGTTGACCCTGTCTGTTTTCGGTCGACCGAGACCCTGAGTCGGTCGACCGATAGAGTGGAATTTAATGTTGACCAGACTCCGGATTTTGACCTCGTTCGGTCGACCGGTTTTAGACCCTTGTTCGACCGTTGGGGGTTCTGTGTTGAGCGCAGCGGTAGACCGTTTTAGGAGTACGGTCGACCGATTCCTTCCTGGAACCGGTCGACCGAATCACCTCTTCCGGTCGACCGTTTGGGCCCAGGACAGAATTCCTGGTTCCCCTTTTGAACGCCAACTTTGTCCACGGAAACCCGTGTCCTCGCCTTGTGCGTGAGCCGGGAGGTGACGGTGGGCGCGTGATGCGTGCCTGCCCAGGGACCGCCGTTGGGAAGAGTGTGGGTGTTCGGGACGCGTCAGCTCCATGTATGGACCGTGACTTTTGAGATGATTGTTGGCACTTTGTAGTATAGCAGGCCTGAGGGATCGCGGATCCCAGTGTTGATGTTGTGCGGGCACGCAACTGGCGTTGGGTGAGGTGACTACCGGCCCTTGGGGCTACGGAGGTCGCTGCCCTGCTTTTATAGCGGCGCGGTTGGTGTTCGCGGCTCGAGGAGCCTGATGACCTGGCAGACTTCGGTCTGGATCTGTCCGATGCTGTGCCGGACTGTTGGACCACCGATGTTGTGCCGGTGATGCCGCCGAGGTTGTGCCGGCGATGATGATTGTTGGGCCGAGGCTGTGCCGGCTTGTTGTTTTCCTCGGCTGGGCACCTACCGAGATGATGTTGTTATACCTTCCGGGCGACGGCCCCGTTGGTCCCTGTGGCCCCGACCACTGAGATTTACAGATCTGTTTCTATCGGCGCGTAGACGTGACAGAGGCTCCCTGCCGAACCCTTGAGTAGTGTAGCTGCGTGTGGGGGGTGCGATGTCGCGGGCTACTAGACTGCATGTGCCTGCAGTAGGTCTCTTCGGGAGACCCGATGATTGATTGTCGGACTGATGTCCTGTTTTACCCTTCGGGGGAACTGTTTTCCATTTCTGTTGATGCCATGACATGCTACTAGTATGATAGGTTCATTATGTGATGCATGCATATAGGTGGGTTGGCATACGGGGTTTCCTTCTGGAAACTCAGGCATTGTTGTTGCATCTTTTTCAGGATCGCAGTAGGTCCGGGTGGGTGGTGACCGAGGACGGAGCGCTTTGGAGTCGGATCCTCTTCGGCAGTTGCTAGATCGTACGACTACTTGTATTCTCTTCCATTGTATCTGTATTGTAGTCGTATTTCTTTTGGAAAACTCCTTGTATTTTGGGTGCACCCGGATTTATATATTTATATATTAGTGACGTTCCCGCGTGAGTTGTCTGTTATGTTGGTTATTTTGAAATTTTAAATCTTCCGCTGTTTCGGGACGTTACACTTTGCATCCTCCCTTTGCTGAAACTTTAAGAAGTCATTATTTAAGCACACATTCCTCATTATCTTTTAATTTTTTTGTATTGTTTATTTAACTGACTACTAATCCTAAATTTTGAAGGGAATGTGTTCTAAAAGTTTTACTTTTAAATGTCAATTATTATGAATTGAATGAGAAATCATTTTGTTCCTTGTTTATGTTATTCGTCTTTTAGAAGTGTTAAGGAAGAGACTCTTGGTCCTTAACCGTAGAGCTCTAAAAGATATTGGTTTACATAAAACAAAAGATATTCGCAATCATGGTAATTAACATGGGACATTAATTACCGGGTTAAGATTGTCGTGTTGGTCATAGATCATTGTAGCTCTACAAGTGAGTGACAACACGGGTATGCAAAAGAGGAAAATATTACTTTTGTATACTGAATAGACCTAATAAGTAAAATATTATAGAAATGTGTTTCTGTGTCATTAATATTTTACTGTGTCTTTGGTCCTTTGATATGAGACTTATATCTAATCACTTAAGGAATACTTAATTAGATCAGTGTCTTGAACTATCGATAAGTGTAGTGTAAATGCATTGGTTGGTTAAGTACAACTTTTGTTGGAGAAGATAGTTAGTCAAAAGACTATCATTGCCCCTCTTAATTGAGTGATGATATTAGTGGGCCCCTTGATAAAGCAAAGTTATAATGTGCACAATGTGATTCGAGTTAAGTCACATATTTGTAACTAGCTTAAAGAGATCAAGAAATGAATACTAAGACAAAGATGACACAATACTACTTTGTGTGTATTCTTAATATCATGAGGCAAGGGACGGACACAAGTGGTGCACTCCATCACTAAATGGATCGGGTTTTGGTTCGAGTGGAATTAAGACATCTAACTAATTGGGAGCTATAATGTGTAGCTAGATACCGCTTATAGCTTGTGATATTAAGCTCTTAATATCACTGTCAACTTAGTTTAGATCCTCCCATAGGTCACACCGCAAAAACCGTGAAACAAGAAGCTTGATTTTTGGTTCATATGATGTGTCGGGTTTCTTATAGAAAATATGACACATGTGGTGAACAAGTAAAATCAATTATGTTGTATATAAACATAATTAGAATCATGATAAATTCATATGAGATGCATATATTATGGGGTGCAATAATTTATTGTTGCATAAGATAATATATTGCATAAGTTGTGAATTTTCTAAAACCCCCTTAAGTTCAAATTTTGTTGGAAATAAATCCAAAATTTGAAAAGGGCAAAATCGGGTAGAAGTTCGGTAATCCGTTATGGTTCGGTCGACCGAAGGATCTACGGATCGGTCAACCGAACGTGGAACGGATAATCGTAATTGATTGACCGAACTTAACCAAAGTGCCTGGATCTTTGGTACGGTGTACCGAACCAGAAACGGTCGACCGAACAATGTCAAGTTCCGATATTTTCGGTTAACCGAATAGCACTCGGTTTTAGACGTGAATGGGTCCGATCGGTTAAGGAGAATTTTTCTCCTTAAGATTCGGTCATCCGTCACGTACTCGGTTAAACGATCGTGACAAATTCGGTTAACTGAGTGGGACTCGGTAAACCGAACAACGGTCGATTTTCTGCCTTTGATTATTAAGAGATTAATTTGATCGATGGTTGGATTAGCTCCAAATTCGGTCAAACGTTTTGTGGGTGCATATAATGCATTATGGAATTAGTTTGTGAGAGAAATTGTCATAAAACCGTGGCTTAAAAATAGCCATGATTAAGAGTAAGATTGGAACCTATAAATAGGTCCTTATTCTCCCTAATTGGGTTACACAATTCAGAAATTATTTTCTCTACTAATTCACTACTAAAACCCACGAAAATTCTCTTAATTTCTAAGTCTTTGGAAGGAGAAATCTCAAAGGCTAAGGAAAGGGTTTGTAGCTAGATTCTAAGCTTGTTTGGAGATTGATTGGCTAGCTCCTTTCTTTCCAACCTTGTTTAGGGTTTCGGTGAACACTCGGAGTCATCCGGCGCAACGGGAAACGACGATCGTCTTCTTCAGCATCTCCGAATCTTCAAGAAGTTTTAGAGAACTTCTAGGTATGAATTTCGGAGCCCATATTTGTTTTAATAAAGTTATTGAAACAAATTGATGCATGCATGAAATAAATCATAGAAAATTTGTAAATTGATCCTTATTGTGCAAAAAATTTCGAAAATAAATATTTACAATTAAACGTGAAATCCAACAGTGGTATCAGAGCTTAGGGTTCAATTTTCTCATGATTTATGGTTGTAAACAAATTTAGTTTACCATCTAGGATTTAAACAATTCGTTTTACCGGTTTTTCGGTCTTTAAATGTTTGTTAAAATAATTCTTTATAATAATTCGTTTTAAATGTTTTGAATGTTTAAAACATGTCATGTAATTATTAGAATTATGATTTAGACATAAGTCTAACTTGCAATAATTTTGTTTTAAGTATAAACGATTATTTTGTAAGAGAATCAACAAAACCGAAAAACTGAGATTCATCTTTCCATTGGAAATTGGATGGACAGCGGTTCATAATAAATTTTTTAACTATGGATGCATGAAAAACGTTTTTAATGGATTTCAAAATGTTTTTCAAAGAATTGTTTGGGATTCTAGATGCTTGATAAACTAGGTTGGATAGTTTATAGCGATATTGCGTGCATGGATGCTCGAGTTGTTTTTGCAGGAATTGTGAGTTTGTATGTTCCATATCAGCGGCTATGAATGTTTATAATTGTTATAATACAGGGGCTTATGTATGTAAAAGCCAAATTCTCTATTTCCATCTTTTAGATAAATTGCATATGCATATGAGAGGTTTTTACATAGGACTTGCACTAGTCGGTTTTTATCGAATGTGAGGAGCATGTTTATTTTCTGTAAAATCTACATCTCCGGTGCAAGAGGAAGTCGCCGTTTTAGCGCATCGATCGAGGATCGAGGATCGAGGATCGGGGATCGAGGATCAAGGATCGGAGGGAACATATAAACTCACACGATGTGGATTGTGTGAATGTTTAATTTCTGTTTTTAATTTCTGCTATGCATGTGATGAATGTGGTGAATGTTAGGATGTGTATGAATATTAATATGCATGATAACCTAAAATTCCAAATCACATGTAAATATATGAAATGTCCAACAAAAATTAAGAATAATTTCCTTCTTATTTCATCCACTAGCAGCCATTGATCGAGGGATACTCTGTTCGCCCTTAGCGGGAGATAGCTCCCTCCATCTTTGGGAATAGTGGGAGATATAATGGTTGTCTGTTGTTGTGGCACAATTAAATGTATGAGGTGTGTTTCACCCTAGTGAACCCCGAGCATGTTTAGTTGTGAATACAATGGACAAACGTATCTCGCATCAAATGAAAATAAGTTTTCTTAACATTACCTAGAGCCCTCGCTCGGTTTTGGGAAAAAGTTTTTCTTACGAGGATAGGTCGCATTCCCTCATAATTAAAACGACAAGAGTCACAAGAGTTTGAAGATGCTAATATTGCTAAAATTCAATAAGGTTGTGATTAGAAAAATGTTTTTCTTACCTTGATGTTGTAATGTATTCGATAGCCCTTAGCTAGTCTATGTTACAATTAATGGGATCTTGTATTGTTGCATTTATGGGCAAGATTTTAATTTGCAACATTTACATTTATATATTCGATATATGTATGCATGTGTATTAAAACATAAAATTGGCATTAAAACCTATATGATTTATTTTGTAGAAAAATGTCGAACATCCAACCTATCGTACGATCCATGATAGAAAAACACCCTTTAGCAAATGATGGCTCAAACTTCATTAGTTGGCAACTCAAACTCAACATCGTGTTAAAGTTTGAGAAACTATCTCACATTTTGGAAGGTCCAATCCCAAAATGGAATGAGAGATTAACCAATGAAGAGAAAGAGGCTAAAGCCAAGTGGGAAGACCAAGAGAACCAGGTTCACGGTCTTATGCTAGCATCCATGGGTGACTCGCTCCAAGCGAAATACTTAGATTCAAAACCCAAGAAGACCATGGAGGCTTTATCTAACATGTTCATGGATAGTGCCCGAAAGGAGCGCTATAAGACCACCATCGCACTCACAAGGTGCCATATGGTGGAGGGAACATCGGTATCCATGCATTTTCTCACGATGCAAGGGTACCTTGAGAAGTTGGCAAAGCTCTCTTCACCAATGCCCGAGGACATTGCTGAAGATATGATTCTTGGCTCTCTAGCCCCGTGGTTTAAGGACTTTGTAATGCACTATCATGTGCGTGAAAAAGGGGTGAGTCTTGAGGAGCTGCACAACGCTCTCAAAACTGCTGATGTTGACATGGGCAAGGGTAGGGACAAGCAAGTCCTTGCCGTCCATGGGAGGAGCCAAAAGATTAGTAAATGAAAGGGCAAATCTACCAAAAGTGGTTCAATCAAGAGCTAGGGAATAGGAGGTGCTCGTGCGAGTGCCTCGAGGGGGAAATCTCAGAAATCTCCAACTCCCAATACGGAGTGCTTTCACTGCGGTGAAAAAGGACACATCCGGCCAAATTACCCCAAGTACAAGGAAGACCTTGACAACAGAGTGATTGAACGTCGGCGCCCCAAAAAGGCCAAAGGTATATTTGTTATTGAAATAAATTTAGCCACCTCTATCCAGGATTGGGTAATTGATACCGGATCTTGTGCTCATATAGTTTCTAATGTGCAGCTACTCATGGATAGGAAGGAACTCGTAAGGAACGAGGTAGAATTGAAGGTCGGAAATGGTGTGAACGTGTCTGCGGTTGCACAAGGTTCTGTGGTGCTTCAATTGTGTAGTGGTTTAAATTTATGTCTAAAGAATGTTTATTATGTACCTTCGATTAGCAAGAATATTATTTCTGTATCATGTCTGGATATGGATGATTTTAATATAAATATTTCAAATTCTTGTTTGTCTATATCGAAGAATGGTGTTTCTATACAAATGCGTTCATAAGGAATGGTCTCTATTTGCTTGAATTGGATAATAAACAAATCTTTAATATCAATAACAAAAGACTTAAGACCACTCACGAGAATGATACTCTCTTGTGGCACTATCGTCTTGGTCACATAAATGAAAAACGCATCAAGAAATTGCAAGAAGCTAACCTTCTTGGTCTACTTGATTTTAAATCATTGGAGACGTGCCAACCATGTCTAATGGGAAAAATGACCAAAAAGCCTTTCAAGAAGAAAGGCCCAAGGGCGAATGGCTTGTTGGATTTGATACATTCCGATGTATGTGGTCCAATGAGTACTAGTGCACGAGATGGTTTCAGGTACTTCATTACGTTTACGGATGATCATAGTCGTTATGGCTATGTTTATCTAATGAGAAACAAAAGTGAATCTTTTGACAAGTTCAAAGAATTCAAGAATGAAGTAGAGAACCAACTCGACAAGAAAATCAAGTCTCTAGGAACGGATCGTGGAGGTGAGTACTTAGTGCCGAATTTGACTCATACCTAAAGGAGTTTGGTATTGTACCTCAACTCACCCCTCCCGGTACACCTCAGTGGAATGGGGTATCCGAAAGGAGGAATAGGACATTGCTCGACATGGTTCGGTCAATGATGAGTCATACGGAATTATCTCTTTACTTTTGGAGTTATGCACTACAAACTGCGGCTTACACACTAAATAATGTTTCATCCAAATCCGTGGAGAAAACTCCTTATGAGCTATGGAGTGGTAAAACACCTAAGCTCAATTTTCTCAAGATTTGGGGTTGTGAGGCTTACGTCAAGAGATTGATGTCGACCAAACTTCAACCAAAAGTGGATAAGTGCTTCTTTATTGGTTATCCTCGTGAGACAAGAGGATACTACTTTTGGCATATCACCTCCAATCGAGTGATTGTAGAGAGGGATGCCACATTTCTGGAAAAGGAATTTCTTGAAAGAGTAAAAAGTAGTGGGAGTAGGTTTGTGCTTGAGGAAACTCAAAATACTCTACAAGATCATGACATGAATGATAACATTCAAGATCATGAAGGCCCAACCGAGATTCCTTTGGTTAGTGGGAGCGTGAGCGAGAGACCATCGCAAGAAATTGTGAGAGAATCTCAATCATCCCCACCAAGTGTACGTTCAAGAGTTGAACGTGAACCCACTCCTCAAGAAATTGTGGAAGAAGTTCGAGAGACACGAGAAGAACCAAAAGAACTTAGAAGATCAACAAGGGAAAGGAAGAAACCCGATTTGTATCTGGGACTTCATGAAATCATGGTACTAGATACCAATGATCCCTTGACCTTCCAAGAAGCAATGGAAACGGAAGACTCCAAACTATGGCTTAAGGTCATGGAATCCGAAATAGAATCCATGTATGATAATCAAGTATGGGACTTGGTTGACCTTCCGCAAGGGAAAAAGGTCATTCATAATAAATGGGTTTTTAAGAGGAAGATGGACATGGATGGGAACTTGACAACCTACAAAGCGAGGCTTGTAGCGAAGGGTTTCCATCAAGTTCAAGGAATTGACTATGATGAAACTTTTTCACCTGTTGCCATGTTCAAGTCTATTCGGATCATGCTCGCTATTGCCGCATTTCACGATTATGAAATATGGCAAATGGATGTCAAAACGGCGTTTCTTAATGGGAACTTGGAGGAGGATGTGTACATGGTACAACCTCAAGGTTTTGAAGATCCAAAGAATAGCGAGAAGGTATGCAAGCTTCAAAGATCCATCTATGGATTGAAGCAAGCATCAAGGAGTTGGAACAAACGCTTTGATGAGGAAGTGAAGAAGCTTCACTTCATTCAAAGTAAGGAAGAACCTTGTGTATACAAGAAGGTTAGTGGGAGCCATGTAGTATTCCTAATCTTAATGTCGATGACATATTGCTTATGGGCAATCATATTCCTTTGCTTGAGCAAACGAGAAGTTCATTGAAATCTGCATTTTCGATGAAAGACATGGGTGAGGCTCAATACATCTTGGGAATCAAGATATATCGAGATAGATCTCGCAGACTCATTGGCCTCAGTCAACGTATATACATTGACAAGGTCTTGGAAAGGTTCAAGATGAACAACCCCAAAAAGGGCAGTGTGCCAATGAGTATGGGTGTGCAACTCAAGAAGTCTCAACGTGCTCAATCACGTAAGGACTTAGAGTACATGAAGGATGTCCCTTATGCTTCGGCAATTGGGTCGATCATGTACGCGATGACTTGCACAAGACCCGATGTCTCGTATGCTCTAAGCGTGACAAGTCGTCACCAATCCAAAGCAGGTCCTGAGCATTGGACTGCGGTCAAGAATATCCTGAAGTACCTTAACCAGACTAAGGATAAGATTCTTGTTTATGGAGGACAAAGGGATTTGATAGCCGAAGGGTACTCAGATGCGAGTTTCATGAGTGATCCAGACGATAGAAGGTCGCAATCAGGATACGTCTTCCTTCTGAATGGTGGAGTTGTGAGTTGGCGTAGTCGGAAGCAAAGCACTACAACCGACTCAACCACTGCTTCCGAAGTAATGGCTGTCGCTGAAGCGAGCAAGGAAGGAGTGTGGATTAAGAAGTTCCTTAAAGAGCTTGGAGTAGTTCCCTCGAGCGAGGGACCAATAGAGCTATTTTGCGACAATAGTGCATCTATCTCACAAATCAAGGATCCCAAATCACACCACAAAGTGAAGTACATGGATCGTAAGTACTTCGTGACGCGTGACCTCATCGACGAAGGTAAAATAAATCTTTTATGGGTGGACACCAACAACAACACAGCTGATCCATTCACAAAACCCTTATCCCAAGCCAATGGCGAAATGCATTTCGAGTCCATGAGATTGAGGAACCATGTAGATTGGCTTGATGATTGATATGTAATGGGGTTTACCCTAGTTATTATTGTTTTATGCATTGAGTATGTATGAGAAAGAAAACATGTCTCGGAGGCCCAGAAAAAAGCCAACGGACGCCCCGGTCTACTCGAATATGGTAAAATGCATTGTTTAGTTTTTGTATTTTAAAAAAAAAATAATAATTTTGGGTCGGGCGTTCGCGGGAGACGCCCGACCCAACGGAAGGGCGCTCGCCGGAGTGGCCTCCAATAGAGGGGCGTTTTCTGGAGCCGCCGCCCTTGGGGGCGGCAGCTCCGTCAGACGCCTTCCCAAGGTACGGGCGTCTCCGACAGACACCCCTCCCTTTTCTCAGAATTTTTATTTATTTATTTAAATTGATTATAATTTGTGATAATTGCTAAAAAAATTGATTATTAAGTTAATAATTAGTTAAATTAGTTTAGTAATTAGTTAAATTGATTAATTATTATAATTAGTTTCATGATCAATTTGTAAATCCATTAATGAAATGTTATTTCTAAAATTGAATTAATAGTCATCGGGTTACCGTGGAGGAAAAAGGAAATCAATTCTCTTACGCGTTGTACATTGTTTAGCAGATGAGTCAGGTCCCCGTCATCCACGTAGACGAGGTATTTCTGCTTCAGTTTGGAGAGAGAGAGACATATTTTACGTCGTCGTCAGACACCTGAGGATTCTTTCGAAGACAATGATGATTCAGATGAGGTGGGGAGTCACAGCGAGAGTGACGATGGCGGTCGGTATGACTTGGAGCCGCAGGAGGAGGAGCGACAACAGTATGGTCGAGGACGGGGTCGACATTGTAGTCCTTCAGCTGAGTGAGTCATTCGGAAGGGTCGAGGTGGCTGGTTTGTGACCGGTGATTCGAGTTCGTGCACTGCAGACGCGTGAGCTCAGAAGAGAAGAAGATGGTTGAGGACGATTCTTGGATCGTAACGGGTATGATGTCCGGTGGCCCTCTAGATGACAACGTCATTCCGAGTTTCGGGGGCCACATCGCTAGACGCATTTGGGAGGGCGAGGATCTGAAGGTTTTGAAGTGCCATAATCGGCACAAAGCCTGTACGACATTGTAGGCTTGACGTTCAGTGATGGCTGATGATATGACAACGACCATTAGTGATAGTGGATTGAGTCACTTGCCGTATAACATGTTCTCCTACCTTGACATGCCGTTGATTTCGGCCTTCGAGGAACGGTGGCAATCTGACACCAACACTTTCCACTTGCCTTTCGGAGAGATGACGGTCATGTTGCATGACGTCTTCCAGATTCTGTGCATTCCCGTTGAGGGTCGTATGGTCAGTTTTCAAACATCGACATCTGAGCTGAAGATGTATGTATCAGAGTTGCTCAGGGTCAACCTCGATGGTCTTGGGCGGGATAGCTCATTGTGGAGTGGCGGTGGTGTTAACATCGACGCTGTGGACGACTGTTGCAGACGGGGACGACCACCACGGACTGAGGATACGTAGATGACTGCCTACCTCTTCTTACTGTTAAGCTACGTCTTGTTTGTCGACAAGAGCGGTTGCAGAGTCAGACCACACGACCTATTGGAGGTGAAGAACCCAGATACCATTGGTTAGTACTTATGGGGGTCGACGACATTGGCATATCTGTATCGCCAGTTGAGGATAACGAGTTGTGCTGATTGTTCTGGCATTACAGGTTGTCTTACGCTGCTACAGGCTTGGATATATTAGTATTTTCCTGCTTTCCGCCTGTATCGGGAGCGAAAGATCATTGAGGATGATCATCCTCATTCACATATGTGGGCTGTCCAGACCGAGGATAAGAGCGAGGGACGACTCCTTTCCATTCGTAGACGGCTAGATCAGATGACTGCATCGCAGGTATAAAATTTATATATCATTCACGTTTATTCAAATTTCAAGTTTATTATTATTATTAACGTATAAACGTTTAGGTGGAGTGGTTGCCATATGGTCCTCAACCTGTCGTAGTTGTGCCGAGGACTACATTTATGGGCATTATTCATTATCGGGGTATCACAGAGCGTTATTTACCTGATTGCGTCTTGCGTCAGTTAGGGTACGTTCAGGTGATTCCGGTTGACATTCCGACACCAGAGCATGCAATACGGTCTGGGATTGCGACGACGTACGACGTCAGGCACATCGCTTCGAGCGCAGAATCGGTTTGGAAGACATTTCCGAGAGTAGGACGACTTCACCTGGACGATCTGAGGCATAGTCGCGACCCCTCCACTTGTGATGCAAATTTTTTGCAGTGGTTCGGTAGGTGCTCACAACCAGTTATCGTTCGCGGTGCCATTCCGAGACCGGAGAGACCACTGGATAGGAGATGTGGCGATGTGATAAGTTTATCTAATTTAATTTTTGATTGTAATGTATATTTTATTTTTATTGTTAATGTATGCTAATTTTATGTTACATACAGTGGATGAGTAGGGCGATACGGTATACGTAGTCGTTCTTGCACCACGGGGACCAGCTGCCGAACGAGGAGACGAGAGATGCATGTACAGATATGGATGACCTCATTGAGGAGTAGAACAGTCAGTTGGGCATTTCAGACCAGGATTCAGATGATGAGTTGTAGTTGGCTTGCAAATTATTTATTTTATTATATGTTGAACTGTTACTACATTTGTTGGTATTTGCTTCTCTCTTATTATTTATTTCTGACGAACATATTTTCTTCTTATTTGTTTATATGTTGTACTTTTATTATTTATTTCTCACGAGCATATCGTAAACCTGTTTGGTATATGTAATGTAATTTAAATTTAAAATCTGATAAAAAATAACACGATATAAGTACAAATACACGATATATTATACATTACAAATTACAATCAAAATGTACTACGTAACCAATCCCAATATGTTATTCTACTTTCGTACTCTGCCTCCCATCCAGCAACACTCTCATCTCGCATTTGAAACCACAGGGTCGCTATAGGAGGTACTGTGAATCCCTCGGCTAATTCCAAACGAATAAAATGTCTGTAACTCCCTAAATAAGCAATGACCAACTCTTTGATTGACCTCGTCATGGCAGACAAACTCTCCCAAGGTAGCACAGTAAGACTGATACGACGAATCATCCGTTCCCATTGAGAAATACATAACTGCACACTTGTAAAAATTTGCAACCGGGAACAAGTCGGACCAAGCCTCCATATAATGATCCTCGTCACAAGGTCCACCGCCCCAATCAATTCGTTGACGAGCCTGTACCACATTGCTGTAATAGACGTTCTCATAAATCGGATGCACACCTATCTCATTAGAAATCGCACGACGGGCGTACAACCAATTGTCTTGACCACCATGGAAGACATCAGCAACACATCGAAATCCACAGTTGCCATCAGCACGTACGTCATTCCACCCTACAGTTCATAGTGTTGCCGAAATGAAAGACTTTATTCGTCCAATTCAACACAAGCTTTTCTTTATGCACTAACAACGTGTCTTCCAGATACTCCGTGAGCACTGACCAGGACTGGAAAGAATCTTTCAGATTACAGACTGCTCTATCATAATCCGTCTGTGAATCAGAAAAATTGACTCTCCTCCACTTTCTACGCCTAAAATCTGCAAACTGCTTGTCCTTGCCGAATAATCCGTCTGTCCCAGCCAGATGCCCCATCCTTGGGGGAGTCGGCTTATACAAACGCCCTAGACGAAAAACAATTCTGTCCCACATACCTCACAAGATCCAGTCACTTCGTCAGACATTTTCGTGGTGTTGGTACTGAGAATGTAAGGAAAACTGAGGTAAAAACCTTGTTTTAAGACACGTGACGAAAAGAGTATTAAATGAATTGTGAATGGCAAAATGGTAATTATTTGGACGATTTAAGTAGTTTTCCGGCGACGAATAGTAGTTCCTTGTAAAAGAAGCTACTTTCTATAAAAAACACCTAATTAAAAAGTTGTAGATGCATAAAGAACTTCCATAAACACATGGAAACTAAATATCCAAAATTAAGCATATTTATTATGCAAAAGAAGAACCAACACTTCTGATTCTCGGAATTTGTGGTGGAAGTAGGCAAAATCATTCAACGTATAATTTTATAAGGTCGTGTAATTGGACTTTAAGGTCACATTAAGTTTTTCTCAAAATCATCACTAACAATCATTCTGGAAGTTCAGTTTTCCACTTCTAGGATATTTTCTGACGAATTGATCACAATCACGAAAAAAGAAACTACTTTTTATAGATACACCTAATTAAAAGGTTGTAGATGCAAAACGACTTCCATGAAACATCAAAACCAAATATCCAAAATTACAGGAATTCTCTAGTGAGTCCAGAGTTTAATTTTTCTAAATTAAGCCTCCACAATTTCCTCCGCTCATTTCAAATTGTAAGGTAGATTAAGAAAAAAACGGTTATACTAATGAATGGTAAAATTAACTGTAAATAAGATCCAATGGTGAGATTATAGAAACTTAAATTAAATTAAATTAACATATAAATTTGTTCACGAGAGAGTTTGACCCTCCAAAGTTAAGCATATTTATTACGCAAAAAAAACCCAACACTTGCGAACCCAAAATAGTTGTTTTTGTTTTGTTATATGTTATGTTTTACATCTCGACGCCCACAAAACCCCAAATCCGGACATCTCTTCCTTCTCCCGTAGAAAACCCTAACCCTAATCCCGATCTCCCCCTCCAAAATACCCTCTCCCTCCCTCCAAATCCCCCAAGATCCCATCTTTCCTCCGCCCCACCCCCTTTCCGCTCTCTTCTTCCAGTATTTTCCAGAGTTTTTTTAGGGTTACACGCCGTGATTTGTTGTCGGGCAACGCTGGCGTACTCCGGCGCGGTGTGATGGCGGATCCGCCTGGTTCCGCCTTTGCTGATTCCTTTAGAAATATCGGGTTCGCGTTTGGGATTGGTTTCGGACGTGGGTTAGGGTTCTGGACGCGTTTCGGATGCCGGGAAGTATGTTGACGGTGTTGCGGGTGCACCTTCCGTCCGAGATACCGATCGTTGGGTGCGAGATCACACCGTACGTGCTCCTGCGGCGCCCGAACGGGAGTGTGACTACCGAAGATGTGCCGGAGTCGGCTCCAGCCGACGGGTTCTTTTTGCGGTACCAATGGTGAGTAATGATGCTGTGATTTGAAGGTTTTGAATTTTGTGCCGTGAGCTGTTTTATTTGGAAATTTTGATGTTTACTTGATGATGGAAGAGAATTGATTGGTGCTTTAGTTTTTTGTATCTTAGTTAGTTATTTTTCTTGTGTTGCTTATGTACTTGTAATTTTGTGGCAACCCGCAAGTGGACAGCACTTAAAATTTGAAGGTAAGCACTGAAAAGTGCACCAAAGGACTGTTGAAGTGTTATTTTGTATATTGGGTTTATTGATGATATTTTTACAGATGAGTAATGGTCTATTATTGTGAGTTCGTTTGGGTCTTGCCCAATCTTTTTCCCTCCGAAATTTTCATTCTTGTTGCAACACTGATATCTCATTTTGTTTTCTTTTTCTTTCAAATGTTGGTCTTCAGTCAGAGTGTCACTCCTCAGGCATCTTAGAAATAAGTTTGTCGTGTAGATGTTAATTATTGGACCTTCATAGTCCTGCTTCTTGGATGCTTGCTTTATGTTGGAATTATTGTCCTCTTTGGTTGTGTTTCTTCTAGTCAGTGATATTTGTGACATCCATGTTTTGTTAATTTTCCTTGTAATTTATAAGTGGATGGCATTAATTTTGATAAGGTACCATAAAGTATGCATCTACTGGAGTGAATAGATGTTTCTTGGTGGTAGCTCAAATGTTGTTAATGTTTTTGATAATTGGTTATGCAAGCAGTCTACTAGTCTAGCTAGGTTGTCCATTTTGGTTGTCTTTCATAATAATACCTTATAAGTGATCTTTGTCATAATTCTAATGTTCGGTGTTTTCTTCAGTTTGATGGTCTTCGGTTTGTCTGGTTGTTCACAATGCACCTGAAATTCTGGAAATAAGTTGCCTGCTTTTTTCCGTTCTTTTTGTCAGATCTAAATCAAACATTGCTTCTATATTTGTTTAGATGTGTTATTCAGTTATTATATTCTGAACTTAAATACCCGAAAATGTTGAAGAATCCTTCATTAATTTTTCCTGTATGTTCGAAATAAGTAATTATCTATAGATCTGAACTCATTTAATGCAATGATTTTATGAGCAAGTAACACTTTTGTATCTTGTGCGGGATAAGACAACTACATCAACAACAAAGCCTTTAATCCCAAACTAGTTGGGGTAGGCTAGAAATGAAACTCAATAAGAATCACCATTGTGCAGGATAAGACAGTCTGTTTGATTTGTTGTGAAAACTATTTTGTCTGCTTTTTAAGATATTAATTAATTAATCTGGGAACATTTCCGTTATGAAAGAAGGGGTTGATTAAGGTAAACTCTTTTTTGGGATAATATTCATAAAGAAACTTGAATATGAATCTATACTTTTGGCTACACGAGAAGGATATTTAAGCTTTCTGTTGGAATGCCTTTAATTTTCAAGGCATTCCCTACAATTCCTTACCTTCTTTATAAAATGCTTTTTAAACAACAAATAGTGACGTTCAGCTCATATGCAGATATTCTTTTGTGATTTTTCTACAGAAAAGTCACTTTTGTTTATTTAAGCTGTCAAATGAACACTTCATTCTAATTCAGTTCTATTATCCCAATAAATGCATTTTGTTGCGGATGAAATATGTTTTTATACAATGATAAGAAAAAAGAAACATGTTTTTGCAACTGTCATAAATACTGATAAATGATAATTGTATTTTGGAGCCCAGAAGTTTTTCTTCCTTTTTAAGTTCTAGATTTTGTTATCACTAATAAACCTTGTTTTGCGCATTTAAAATGGATATCATTGGTAGAAACCCGTATGAGCATTTATCTCAACCTCTGGCCATCGTATTTGTAGGTATCGTATACAAAGCGACAAGAAAGTTGCAGTCTGCAGCATACATCCAACTGAGCAAGCGACATTGCAATGCTTAGGCTGTGTTAAAGCAAAAATACCTGTTGCAAAGAGCTACCATTGCTCTCCAAAATGTTTCTCTGACTCTTGGCAACATCATCGTGCTTTGCATGACCGGGCAATTAGTGCTGTGAATGAAAATGGGGCTGAGGAGGAAGAGTTGTTTGGGCGTTTTGGTAGTGGTGGTTCTGGAGTCAATTCAACAACGACTAGCATTGGGCAAAGCCCGAGCTTGAGCAATGGTTCTGCACCTTTGTTTCCAGCTACCATAGCAGAAAGAAATGGAGATGAAACCTGGTATGAAGTTGGTCGTTCCAAAACATATACTCCCACTGCAGATGATATTGGTCATGTCTTGAAGCTTGAATGCATCGCGGTCGACGCAGAGACAAGAGTTGCAGTAGGAGCCAGCAATACAATTTTGACATCACGTGTAATTCCTGCTCCTTCACCTTGCCCAAGGCGTTTGATTTCAGTCAGCGGAAATGATGTCATGGGTCAGGCCCATTTGGACCCTGATGCTCGAACAACTTCTATTGGGACTTTCAATGTGCTCTCATACAATATTCTGTCAGATGCTTATGCCACAAGTGATTTATACAGTTACTGCCCATCTTGGGCTCTTTCGTGGCCCTACAGAAGACAAAATTTGTTACGTGAACTTATTGGCTATCATGCTGATATACTTTGTCTCCAAAGGGTATGTTTTTTTTTGCTTTGCGCTTTTAGTTTTACTTACGTGTTTCACCTTTTTGTTGGTGCTACTTTTTATGTCAAATCTTTTCTCTTCAACAACCTATAATTGGCATTGATATTTACATAGACAAGATAATATCTTCTATGCACTATGCTGTGTAGTTGGATATTTTGGTAGAAAGGGTCAATATTGCGAAGAAAATTTCAGGAATGCGGTTGATGCGGGCACCCCCCTGCTGCACTGCATCGAGGTGATGTGGGGCAGAAAATGGTGACCCGCATCGAGGGCGGCATCGGGCTGCAGAAACGGCCGCATGTGCATCACAGTCCTGAAGTAGAGTTTTTTTAATATAATTTACTCAGATTTAGATGATCCATATAAACTCCAGTAATCCATTTATTTAATTAAGTGAAACCCATAACTTCTCCTCAAACTCATATTTTTCCTAAATATAACCCAACAAAGCAATTTCCAACACCAAATCAAATTTCCAATTTTTTCCAGAGTGTGACATTATTCTATGCATGGTATATATTTAGCATTTATATTTTACATGCATAATATAAATATTGTTTTAGTTATTTAAATCTTAACCCGCATAATTCCCGCATACAGCATATGTGATGATATGGCTTGCCATCACATCTGCATTGTGGATTCTTGAACCTTGTTGCTAAGTAAGTTTCAATTTTTTGTAATAAAAAATATCCCCAAGACTGTGTTCATTTTGTGCAGAAGGTTCAAGTTGTTTTTGGGATGCTCTTTTCGATAATTTTTTGGGAACCTTTATTCTCCTAATATATGCAATTATGCATGCCTTATAAGTAGCAAATGAACTTCATATGAAATTGCCATGTCGTATGTTTGGAGGATGACTACAACTACAAGATTAGCAAATGCTTTGACAATCAAATTTAATGTGGTTTTGGCATATGTATTTGTTTTTCCATTTAACTTCAAAATGTACGTGTTTTTAGTATGGCTGTTGTAAGTATGGATGATTTGTTGATGAGTTTTGAGTCTCGCTAGGTACAAAGTGATCATTTTGAGGAGTTTTTTGCTCCTGAACTTGATAAGCATGGATATCAGGCACTTTACAAGAAAAGAACATCGGAGGTTGTATTTTAATGTTTTTCTTTTTCTTTCTTTTGTTCTTTAGGGTTTATTAGTTGTTTCACATATATTAATACTATTCTTGATTTGCAGGTTTATAGTGGAAATCCCAAATCAATTGATGGGTGTGCTACATTTTTTCGCAGGGATCGTTTTGCACACGTAAAGAAATATGAGGTATGGAGTACTTATGTAATATTTCTGGTCACAATCTTCTCAAAAATAAAATAAATATTACTTTTTTCATATTGGATTGGATGTAGGTCGAATTTAATAAAGCTGCACAGTCCCTGACTGATGCAGTAATTCCCATTACCCAGAAGAAAGCTGCTTTGGGCCGTCTAATAAAGGTTGGTAGCATTCTCCTTGTATGTAATTTCTTGTTATTGTTTTTTTTCCAGTTTGTATTCATGTTTTAACTATTTATCACCGTACACAGGATAATGTGGCCCTCATTGCTGTTCTTGAAGCCAAGTTTAGTAACAATGGCGCTGATGTTGCTGGCAAAAGGCAACTTCTTTGTGTGGTGTGAATTTCCCCCTTTTTGTGAATACAGTTTCGTTATTAATATTTTCAGGACTTGAAACTTATTTTTTATCCTGTATTCTTGTCCTTGCATTCATTACTTGGTTATGGATACCACGCCTTTTATAACATTCATGAACTGCCATTATGTACATCATTCTTTCATATGGTATCTGCTCTTTATTTGGGCATGTTATCACTTGTGACTTGTGACCACTATGAATTTTTTTATTTTGATATAATTTTCACATGTCAATGGATTTTACTGTCTTTCAGTTAAACTTTGCACATCTGTGAAAAGGCTCGTAAGTATTAAATATTTTGTGATCCTTTTAACCTTGTAAACATCTTATATTGTCTCAGGCAAATACACACGTTAATGTCCCTCAGGATCTCAAAGATGTCAAGCTTTGGCAGGTCATTGGTTTATTCTGCTTTTTTTAAACTAGTTTGTTTGTTTTACTTGTTGATCTGTGATTTTGTAGCCAACTATGTACGATCCACAATGTAGACTTCAAGACATCTGATTTTTTTGTAGGTACATACACTGTTGAAAGGGTTGGAGAAAATAGCTTCAAGTGCTGATATCCCAATGTTGGTCTGTGGGGATTTTAATTCAGTCCCAGGGAGGTACATGTCTTGTGAAAGAAAACATGAGCTCCTATAGGATGTGATATAACTACTAATTTTTGGGTTATTATTTGCGTGGTTGCAGTGCTCCTCACTCACTTCTTGCAATGGGCAAGGTTGATCCTATGCATCCTGATTTGATGGTTGATCCCCTTGGCATCTTGCGGCCCTCTACTAAGTTGAATCATCAGCTTCCATTGGTATGTTTTCTCTATTTCTTTTTTGTTCAGTTTTGAAATTGCTGAAGATATTCTATCTAATTAACAGTGTTGCTCCAAATTTTTTCAGGTGAGTGCCTATTCATCTTTTGCAAGAATGATGGGGTCTGGTGCAGTTCTTGAGCAACAGAGAAGGAGAATGGATCCCACAACAAATGAACCATTGTTTACTTACTGTACTAGGGACTTTATTGGTACACTTGATTATATTTTTTACACAGGTAATTTGCATAGTGCAGATATCTTCCCCGTTCCCCTTTTCTCTTGATAATCTCTTAATTATTTTCGGGTTTTCTTAGAATATTTTGTAAGTTAATCATTATGACTGCTTTTCAGCGGACTCTTTGATGGTCGAGTCCTTGTTGGAACTCTTGGATGAGGAAAGCTTACGCAAAGACACTGCACTTCCTTCTCCAGAGTGGTCATCAGACCATTTAGCACTTTTAGCAGAGTTTAGATGTACGACTAGACCTAGGCGTTAACAATCAAATGTAAGCTAGTTGTTTCCTTCAATGTTTTTTTTTTGGGTATCTTTTATTCTGGAGATGTTGATAAAACTCCTCTCTGTCTCTTGAGGCATTAAGATTACCACAGGTTCTTATATAAAATCGTTAATGTTTTTTTTCATATATATTCCTTTTGCTTCCCCGAATAACACGAATCTTGTATGAAGATGAGCCATACTAGTTAATCTGGATACCTCCTGGTTGTCAAACACTTGTCGTATCCTTTCAATCATTTTTTTTATTAATTTTGAGATAAATGTGATATTTGTTGTCAGGTAAATGTCAATCTGTATCAAGAGTTAACAGCTCCAATCTATTTTGTGCTTTCAATAGTTTTTCTTTTTCTAGCATTTCTTATTCTGAGCAACACTTAAGTTTTTATAAATACTTGTGCGGCGTGCAACATCCGTGGTCTCTGTGCATATGTGAAACGCATGTGCATGTTGCAGAATGCATTGGAGAAAATCTTGTTCAAGAAAAGAGAATTATGGCAAACTATGCGACCATGTGTATTTGTTAGATAAGGAGACACAATTTAGACACGATTTTACATGATATTTTTTGTATGATTAAAATGATTTATTATGATGTTTTGTGAACATACCACTATAAAATAACTAGTACACGATTTGACACGAACACGACACGATAACACGACAAGTTATTATGATGTTTCATTTTGTGCTTGAAACCTATGCTTAACTCTAGTTTCTGCAGCAAACTCTTCTGCCTGATGAGCTTATGGTATCAGAGCATATGTGCCAAATTTCATATACTTAACCGTATTTTAGCATGATTAGTATATCAAATCATGTAGAGGGTTTCTGTACTACTGGACCTCTTTTGCTTAATGTGTCAAATTATGACTATTGGAATAATAGAATGAAGATTTTCTTGATTTCAAATGATCGCTTTTGTTTATCACGTTTCAGATCACAATTATATGTTGTGTCATGGTGTGAGTCCGACACATTTTATAATCGTCAAACATTAGTCTGAGTTTCTAGTCCTTATGACAGATGTCACACTGTACTGAAGCTTAATAGCTTCCTACAAGGACTTGGCTGTGCAATGCTTCTCGAATTGGAGTAACATATCATCCCTCATCGAGCTTAGTATCGTGATACAAGCAACTCTGTTATTTTTTCGTCCAGGCATTGTAGGCCTCAAGGTCCATGTGATACTGTGCAATGTTACCTTCCTCAGGTGGAGTCTTGGTTTGGGAAATGATCCCCAGTGTGTCATGTTCCTCTAGGAGATACTGAACTTTATGATGCCACAGATCATAATTTCTCTCGTCCAGTTTATCTTCGCGAGTAAGATTAGCGACAATGCTCTTGGAAGCAAGCATCTTGAATCAAAGATATATAGCAAGGAATAAGTTCTAGCATAAAACCAATCATGTCAAAATTCTCATCAATATAAATAGTTGATAAGCATATGCACTCGCACCAAAAGAAGACATTATGTAATCGATCAAATTCTCATGCAAATGCTACATAATTTTTTATTATATTAATTAAATTCTGCGCTACAAACATGATTACGTATAAATTGACCTAATTATATATATATAGTAAAAATAAATCATGTTGCATAAGCGAGAAATAACACATATACCTCAAACTTATAACATATGTTATAAGGTGGTTCACACAAAACTCTTCCACACTTATAACCCCCACTAAAACAAATGCACATCCCCCCCCCAAAAGAAAGCATATCCACATAGGTCTAGTTTACACCAAACTATTTCTTTCCACAAGTTCAAAAACCAGCCAAAAATATTGAAGGATTTCATCATATATTGATACTAAAAGGTACACAACCAATTTAAATCACAAAATTTAAATTACAAAACATATGTCATGCTTGAAGAACAATTTTTATCACTCTACACAAGACTATTGTAATAGGAACATAAACATGGATTTTCAATCAATAAAGCCCTGCAACACAAATTTGCACAAGGATGCGGGTCCAACAAAAATTCTCGGGAGAACAAATCACTTAATCGTAGCACCGAAAATACGTCCAACCAATTTCCTCCTGCGACCACGTCCCTGACTAGTCCCTGTGTTAGTCACATTCCAAATGTGATAATTGCACACGTCTGCCCCTAGGGTCTAGACAATTACGACAGGTGAACAGGAACCCCAACCAAGTCGATCATTTCATCGAACCGTTATCAGTCATCAGACCGGTCGACCGCCAGACATGTTTGGCTATCCGGTACAATACCGGACGCCTTCTCCACATTGCAGCCACATGGTCATTCCATGGATTCCAGTCTCAATCAGTGCACGTTCGGGACGAAGAAAACACAAATAACTAATGGCTCATGATACCAATGTTGGAATTGTTAGGAACAATGATCCTCTAATCACAAGCTAAAAGCTTCACCAAATGTGGAATTAACACTAAGTAGGGATAAAGCAAGCAAACCACAAAATCGACACCAAAATTTTGTAGAGGTTTGATCACAACCACCATGATCTAATCTTCTCTTTCGGGCCCCGCTCGATCCTCCGAGCCTCACTTGAGTATCCATTATCCGATCTCCGTTCCTGGCTGAGATCTCCGTCCTTACACCACGAGCCTTGCGAACAACCTCACCTTGCTCGATTTTGCCTTGTTCAAAAAGAAATATTTTCCATTCAAAGTTGTATGGATAACATGAGTTTTGTTGTTATTAACATTGTAGCATAAACCATGCTTATCTAAGGATTGTCTTTGATTACCAATAAGCATATCAAACATTTTCTTTTCCTTAGTGAATGTTTCAATCTTCTTGTAATAAGTGTAAATTCGGATTATGCAATCAATATCAAATAGAAAAGTTCAGATATGGAAAGTCCGGACTGCTAGCACATTTCACTTGTTTTATTGATAACATCCACATCCAAATACCAAAGTGGATGATTCTATATCCGTTGGAAAGACAATTTAAAGGAGAAAATATTTGTTTTTCTTAAGGCTTGCCAAATTCTGATTATATGAGGTGAAAAATGCATGTCAAAACTGTATTTGGAAATTGGACAAACGACAAATCATCAGTAATTTGTGCATAACTTTCTACTTTGAAATCCAAATCAAGTGATTCAAGCAGAATTGGAAAGATATTTTGAAGGATGATGATGATTTCCTCAATCATGAGATATTCCAAATTCAGACGTTTAATGGGTCAAACGGCGCATGAAAGACAACTGACGTGGGAGTGACAAAATTCTAATCAAGGGGGCTCTTCCCCTTTAGCTTAATTTTTGTTTATTTCAATGGGGAGAGAGTCTCATGTTGCATGCACTTATTTTTTTCTTAGCTAAATACAATTTATCTTTTCTTCTCATGTCTCTCTTGTTTTCTTATATGTTTTCTTTCATCATGTGTAACTAAGACATGAGCTAGGATAAATTAAGAATTAGGGTTGCCATCATGTTAATATTTTGATTTGTTATTACTTTTGCTAATTCGCTTGAAAGAGGTAGATGATTTATAATTATTTGATAGGTTTATGTTACTTGTAAGTTTTATAATCTATGCTTCAAATTATATCGTTGTTGCTTCTTTGCTTGCAAGAATTTGTGAAGTTGTAATTAGATCTAGGTTAGTTGTTGTTTAATGATTTGATAGTCTAATCACTTCAAGTCATGCTTACAAAATCTAATATCGTTTGCGTAATGGAATGTGCAACAACTTTCTCAATTCATTCCCATGCAAATGTTTTCACCTTCTAAGTGTTTCATCTCAGCGTAATTTTTGATTGCATTCTTACTCTATAAAAACCCATAAAAATCCTTACATTATCTTTTAGTCTCTTTATAAAACAAACGACGAAAAATATCAACCGCCATTAGATCTACCATCATTATTACTCGTGCTTCATTGAAAAATAAAATCAACAAAAATTTGCAATCACTCATCGTGTTCGACCCGTTTGCTACACGTTCTGTACGCTTGCGGTTAAATTGTATACTCATCAAGTTTTTGGCACCGTTGCCGAAGAGTGCGCACAGTTGTTTACGATTTGTATTTGTTTTTTTGACATCTTTCTTCAAGGCATGCAATCAGAGTGCACGACACAAGATTTTCTGTGAGTTTGGTTGGTGACGAAAATTTGAGGAGTATCAACGATTTTCGATTCTTTATTAGTGACCCAAGTAAGCCAAATTGTTCCAAGTTTCAAAAGTTTCATTCTTTTGCTATATAGATCATATGGGACGCACACTTGATATGTTTTAATTGTAATAGTGATTTGAAATTCCAAAAAAAAACTTTATTTGCCTCCTCTTAAGCAACTTAGTCTCTAAAATTCTAATCAAAACATTAGATTTTTGTTCGTTCGTTTTATATTTAGACAACAAGTGCACAACCGTCGGTGAAGACGGGGCAAGTACGAGTCGTCCGCAGGTAGGTGAGCAGCCTCTGGCTTGACCAAAATCAAGTGACGAAAAAGAGGAGAAGATTTGTGGATATGCTAATCTAAGTTATGCTAAACTAGTAACAAGAAATGTAAAGAAGACAAACAACTAACAAAGCAAACTAAATCGAAAGAACCTAAAGTGGAAGTGCAAATTAGGAAGAGGGACACCTGAGGGGTGGAGTGAGTGTACACAAACAAAGAGATGGTGAAGAATGCAATCATTAAGCACAAATGTAGGTTGTATTTTCATGTACATGAAGTGTCTAATGTTTATGACAAAACCTATCAATCCCATTACTAACCTAGTTGATTAACATTCACATATACAAGTTGTTTATTTCAGAACCTAAACAAGCATGAGAGGTGTCTAATATTTGTGGCAAAACCCATCAAGTTACAAGTTCTATCCTAAACAAGCAAGTATACATTTATGTTTATCAACACATTTCATACAAAACATTCAATTCCATTCTCTTTTGCATGTATAAAACATCAACTCCACCCCCCAAAGGGGATGGAACTACTCACTACCCATTACACTAATTATTATTCTAAGAAAGGAGAACATATTAACTAAGTCTACTAAAATTATTGAAATGAAATTAAACTAAGCATGCAATCAACATAAAAGAAGCAACATAACAAAGAAACTTTTATTTATTTCAGTCTCACAATACAAGTAATAACTTCCTACTTCAGTATTTGCTCCAAGGCTCCACTTCAAGTAGGAAGAATAGCCACCAAGTATGTAGTGATTAGAATGGAAGGTGAAGAGTTCTATTTATAGCCATAGAAAAAGGTAATCGGGGACAATCCCCCGATATGGGACTAAGACAAACCAGAAATAGATCTAATTCTCCCTAATACATGATCTGCTCGAAGCGTGTCGGATCCGGAGCCAACCCGACCGCCAATTGGCGGTCTACAACGTCCGGATCCGCTATGGATTTCGGTTGGGCCTTGCTGGGTTGTTTGCTTCATGTTTGATGCACCAAAGGAAGTTGTTGGAGTTTAGGCCCAACCCAAATTGCGAAAATACTCCTCATGAGGGTGTGGAGTATTTTCATTTGCTCGTTGGTCCTTGATCTTACATTCAGGTCCTTCTCCCTTACATCTCAGTCCTCAAGTCTCTGAACTCAGTCATTTTTTCCTGGTTTTAGGTCCTTTTATGCTTCTTCTCCTCAAACCTATTTATTCCTGAAACTCAAACATAAAACTCGTTACGTAGCAATGTTTAGGTGAAAGATAATGGATATAAGACACAAATGAATGCATGAAATGATGTCAAACAAATACCCCCACAACTAACGTTTGCTAGTCCCGAGCAAAACAAAGGAAAAGAAAAAAAGAAAGAAAGGAAAAGCATACGTAAAACAGGGAAATCCTAAGTCACTTTCGTAGGAATCACGGTTGCACTCAGCACGTGCAACAAGCCGTTAAACCTCCTTGTCGCCAAGGAGGAGGAGTGTTGTCTCCTAAGGGTTTTCAGCGGATACACCCACAAAATCGAAACAAAGATGCATTATTCAACCTAGCTACACGACTCAATGACTCATTTTTGTCGATCATTGGACGCGGTAATGCTACGAGCCGACTATATATATGTAATCACTCCACACACCTAGCCTGGTGAATCATTCGTGAAAGTTAATTAAGGACATAAGTGAAAGAAATGGGCACCCTTAACTTCTTAACGTGATACATTGTGTAAAGTCCATTAAGGTTCTTATTTGACTCTTTTTTTCTTTTCTTCTTCTTTGGAGCATTACATTGGTTGGTGTTTGATTCAACCAGGGTCGGGTTTTGTGCATCATTTCCTGTGAGGACTTACACTATCACGTACACCTTCCCCCAAATCTCCACATAGGGCGATCCCTACCACCCGTGTAACGGGAGTTCGGTCGGTGCATCCCAAGTCAGATGACTCGAGAGCACCAGACACTAAGTCCTCTAGAACCTAATTTCCTGAGTGATAGGAGCCGTGCGAGAAGAGAGAACACCACTTATTCATTTATCTACATGGGAACCAAAACCCCTACACTTACAATTTCACAAAAAGAGTTTAAGGACCCTTGACTACGACAAACTTCCTTATACTAACAGACACGAATTATTTGACTCACTAGGTTTAGGGTGGACTTCTTTATTTGTTTGAGCACTGAAACCCTATGAATACACGCCCCCGATGGAAGACCGGGGTGCATCCTTACGACTCGATTAGAACTAAAGCCGGTATACTAGATTTCCTAATACATCATGTTCAAGACAATTTTGGGAGCTTTCTTTTTACTTTGCCTCTCAACAGTTTTGCACATGCCAAACACACGCAAAACCCACAAAACATTTCTTTCGCAAACACATAAAGATTTTGAAAGAAATGTGAAAATTTTAAAGCACTAGGCAAGCAAAAGAAGACAAGTCACCCAAGGATCATGACAAGTAGATATATCAATATTAAATGCAGCACACTAACATGACCCTAACAGTACAAACAAAAGAAAACGAAATAAAAACAAAAGGCACACAAACTATGTACAAACGTGAAAACACACCCCCCACACCTAATCCATGCATTGTCCTCAATGTATGGAAAAATGGCGCCAATGCATGGATAGGGTGTACGGGACTAATGACGGCGGTCAGAGGTGCCCGAAGAGGTACCTCGCTCAAGAGCCGACAATTTCCTATAAATTTTCCGGTTTTGTTTGGCTAAAATGATGTTTTGCTACTCCGCCTCCATCTCAGAAATGTCGGTGTTAAAGAGCATTCCCCTACTCACAGACGAGCTTGAGGAACTGGCTCTAACATCCTCCTCCATGTAATCAGGCACCCATGCCTCCGGAAGGCAATGGCGAAATTACGGGGTCATCTTCACTACCTCGAGGTCGGTGCCTTGGTGCCGTAGCATGCGCTCAAATCGTGGGATGTCCAACATGCCACACAATTTGGTAACCAGAGTAGGCAAACAATGTATTTCTTTAAGCTTAGCGTTCACCAAAACGTCGAACAATGTTCGACAAATGCAGTGAGGTGAACCATCCATAAGATTATACACTATTCGCAAACTAGGTGTGAAGAATGTGGAGGTCCGCTCTTGGCCCAACACATTCCTACACACCCACCTTGCTACAATGTGCACATTGGAGTAAATGTGCGCATTGGGTATTCCCCCATGTGATGAGATGGGTTGCCCACGCCCAAACATGGATCCATAAAAATTAATGTCACGGGTGGGCGCGAGATCATCGACTAAGGGGATCCCAGTCGCGTCAAAGATGAATTGGGGTGTCACGGTATGCTTCACCCCTATGAGAGTGACACTAAACTCGAGTGGTCCAGTCTGGTCACACTCGAGTTTAGTAAAGAAATCATGTACGAGAGGCTCTACATACATGGTTTCGTCACCCTCACACAACAAATGGTACCACCCTTTGACTACGATTCTATCGTAGAAGGGTTCTCCGAATTCGCGAATTAGGTAGGTAAAATTAAATTCTAGAATTAAAAGTGGGCTGGCCATACCTGCACCTACCTTGGCGAGCGTTGATGGCGGACCACATGACGGCGAAGACGAACACAGCGCGAGAGGGTTGGAGACCACAACACGTCGCCTCCAGCAGCAAACAAACACTCCACCAAACGGAACCAACAGAAGACCCAAACTCACACAACTAGACGAAGATAGAAGGCTTAGTCTCCACAACAGACAACTGGTTGGCGGTCTAGAACCGCCGATTAGCGGTCTGGTTGCGAGATCTGGAGCTAGGATTTCGGGGAGGGGGCGGAAAAGAGAATAAAAACGCGTTTTCGTTGGGTGGATGATGGGTAGGGCAACGAAAATGCGTTTTAATCAACGGAAAAGGGAAAAATATCCAAAAGGCACTTCTATTTTTTTCTTTTCTTCATTTTTCACTTTTTTTGTTTTAACAAAGATATGTACAACCAAATGAAGGGATGAAACACGTCGAGTGACCACATCTGCGGGGAGTTCGTGTAAAGACACGACTTCCTCCCCGACCTCTGTCGTGGTCCCTTCAAAGTACGGTTTGAGGCGTTGTTCATTAACTTTGAACATCTCCCCATTCCTTTGATTCTGAATCTCAACCGCCCCATGAGGGGAGACGATTAAAACAATGAAGGGCCCTGACCAACGACTCCGAAGTTTCCCCGGAAACAAGTGGAGACGAGAGTTATACAACAAGACCATTTTTCCCACCGTGAAGGTTTTGATTCGGACCAAGCGGTCGTGAATTTTTTTAGTGCGGGACTTGCAGATATTGGCATTCTCATACGCTTCATTTCTCAACTCCTCCAACTCATTGAGGTCTAGCTTGCGATTGACACCGGAAACATCATGACTCATGTTAAGATGTTTGATTGCCCATAATGCCCGGTGCTCAAGCTCTACCGGTAGATGACAAGCTTTGCCATAAACTAGCCGGTAAGGGGACATGCCAAGGTCGGTTTTAAATGCAGTGCGGGAAGCCCACAATTCATCATTAAGCTTGAGCGACCAATCTTTCCTTGAAGCATTAACCGTTTTCTCAAGAATTTGCTTGAGTTGACGGTTGAAAATTTCCACCTGGCCACTGGTTTGAAGATATTAAGGTGTGGCCAAGTTGAGCGTGATGGAATATTTCCTCAACACTGCCTCGAATGGATCGGTTCACAAAGTGTGTCCCCTGATCACTTATGATACAATGAGGTGACCCAAACTTCACAAAGATGTGTTCTTTAAGAAATTTGATCACAACCTTGCGATCGTTAGTGCGAGTGGGGATTGCTTCAACCCACTTCGACACATAATCAACCGCCACAAGAATGTAGGTGTGACCATGGGACACAGGGAAAAGGACCCATGAAGTCAATTTCCCAAACATCAAAGATGTTGACCACTAAGATAGGATTGAGTGACATCATATCATGTCTGCCAATACAGCCCACACGTTGACACCTATCACATGCTTTGCAAAATGCAAAAGCGTCTTTGAACAATGTGGGCCAGTAAAAACTGCATTGGAGCACTTTGGCAGCGATTTTCTTGTCACTAAAATGCCCACCACATGCCTCCTTATGGCAAAAGGACAAGACGCTCTGTATCTCGTTGATGAGAATTAAATTTATACCGCAAGTGCACGGCGTCAATGAAGACGTGGCAAGTACGGGTCAAACACAAGGAGGGAGAGATATTGTTATTTTTGTGATTTTCGAATTAAGGAAGAAAGAGAGAAATATGTTTGGTTTGAGATTTTTGGTTTTTTAATTTTCTAAAGCAAGAACAACAAAAACAAATTAAAAATAAAGCAAAGATGGATGAGAGTCCAGCGGGTGGGGGATTAGATATCGGGTTTTGTTTAAAGAAATCTGAAACTTATAATAAATCACATTAGTTATAAAGCATTACATGATAAATGATTCAACATAAACTCTAGTAATCAAAATATACTAACACGAAATTAAAATAATAACATCATTCTTGTTCTCATCACCCTAAATCCGTCACCCCCACCCTTTGGAGAGAGTTAGAAACTCATGGATGGAGGGAAGGAGAAAGGGTCCTAGAGAAACTACAAAAGAAAACAAAAAAAACACAAAATAAAAGAACAGAATTTTATTGCTAAAGAGAAGAGGAGAGGATCCCTTTCAATACATGATTCGGCCTTATTTATAGCCTCAACCGGGGATCGTAATACATAAAAGGCACGTACACACGTCAATACAGCATTGGTAAAATTTTGAGCGCACGGATCGACTTTTGTGCGGCAGAATCACCGCATTTTGTACATGACGTGCGGCGGAATCGCCACCTTTTTGGCTCGGAATCGATCCAGATTTTTCTTGTGTGTTTATGGTATGTTTTAGCTGTCCTTTGCGCGTCCGAATTAATTATTGCATATCTTTGGAGATCCGAGTTAATTTCTTCATATATTTGGAGATCCAAATTGATTTTTCTTTAGAACTTCTCCAAAATAATCTTTTGGTACTCGTAATTTGCAGTCGGGTCCTCGGCTTTTGCAATTAAGTCCCTGATGTTTTTGTAATTTGGTCTTTGAATGTTTTTATGCTTGGATGAACTTCAATTTGAATCCCGATAATCTTAAATTGGTGTTTATGATAGAAACGAGTCTTTTGCACGTGTTTATGCTCGGGATATGGGTAATTTGCATTCAGGTCCCTGTATTCTGTAAATAAGACTAAACACATACCTTAGTAGCATTTATTGATATAAAATTAATCTTAATGAAAGACATATGATGCAATGTGTGCAATGCATCAAATACCCCCACATATAGATTTTGCTAGTCTCTAGCAAAACATAATATAAGAAAAATGAAAAAACGGAAATCCGAACTCACTTTCGTAGGAATCACGGTTGCACTTAGCATGTGCAACAAACCTTTAAACCCCCAAGTTTCCTTAGAGGACGAGTTTTGTCTCGTGAGGGTTTTCAGTTGACACACCCACAAAGTCTTAATTCAACATTTCATTAATAACTCTCAATATCTCCACCTCAACCTTATACATCTCACTTAGAATTCTTGCATGCTCATTATATAAATCTAACTTATAAGAAATCTGACTTGGTCTTTGTTCCTCCAACATTCACACCACTAACCCTTCTACACATGTTATCACTTAAATTATTTTGCACGCCTCCTCTGGTGGTGAAGTATCATTCGGATCAACGGTGACATGGATCATTCTTTTAGCTTTGGGCTTTGAGTATCTTAAAGTATTTTTTCCCGTGATTCAACACATTTGCTTTTTTGACACTTTTACCCTTTTTGCATTCGTGTAGCGAGTTTGGTCGATAATCCCGAGCTGGTAGACTCAAGTTACCGGGTTTAAAGATACCCCTACAGACCAGTGACTCGAAGGCTTGGATTTTGTAATCATTTTGCAAAATGTGATTTCCTCACTTTATTCCTTTATTTATTTTTTTACTTTTATTTTTCTCAAGGCTTAATTGCTATAAGAAGTCCACACTTCCCGGTATATTTTCCTCAGCCTCTGCTTTTTATTAACCACTTCAAAGATTTGATTCATCCAATTTAAATGCATACATGTCTTAAAGGGTAATGAGTTATTTCTTTGGAACTTAGATTTATGTCATAATTTCTACAAGCAGAACTATATAATAAGGAACAAAAACTCAATGCATTTTGTACACGGGTTTTGGCAGTTCAATCTTAAGCTATGTCATGGAATATTGATTTTTTATTTTTTTTAACAAACAGAATATATAGATAGATATACACCCCCCACACCTAAATCATGCATTGTCCTCAATGAATGTGAGCAAGATACTACATGGATTTATGCATGAAAAAGGAAAGATATCACCAACGTGAAGTACAAAGGAAAGTTCATGGCTATGTTGATGGACAAAACCCGAATTCCCTCAAAACCTGTGAGACGCTAAAGAAGGGATTCAAATACGGGAAACAAATGAGGCCCAAATACTCAAGGGTTGGAGCCCACACAAACGATGCTTACTGAAGTAGTCTTTTATTGTACTTTTTTTATTTTTAATATAATTATGTACAAACATAAGTTCCCATCTTCATTTGTCAAAGGACATCAAATGGGAACCTCAAAAGTGGGTCAATGCACTTGGAAAGGGAACATAACACCACGCGGGGCCAGAATACGCATGCGTGAGCCCCCTTCACAAAGAGCATCTGATGAAATGAGAGGTTCATGAACTGGACGCAAAGGCGTCTTATTCAAAGGATCAAACTGAAAGAGCTTGAACCTCTCGAGAGTTTGCGAAATAAGGGGCAACGGAAGAAGAGTTTCTCCTGTTGCGGCGCTGAAGTTATGATCGTCAATCCAAACTCTCCAACCAACTGGCTGGTGTGTCGGAGCGAAGTCAAGAACCTCGTTAGACAAATCCGACTCACCAGGCGAACAAAAAATGGGTCTCATACCCAAGGTATCCTCCAAGGAACTCCTAATACCCTCATGAGCAATGTAGTTTTTGACGTTCCATCATTTCCAAGATGATCAGGAACAATAGTGAGAGGCAAACTATCATCAGGTTGTTTGAAATTGAGGGTGCTAGGGAGCTCTTGCTCCACCAGAGGTGAGTGCTTAAGAGGCAGAACATGAAGATCATGTGGCTCAAGGGCCACGGGACAAGAAGATAAGGCACAATCCTGTGCCGACTCATGATGAAATTGGTCCATGTTATTCTCAATGTGTATCAAATCCTCCACTAAGTGATCGTGAATTGAAACCCCAAGTCCTTCAGACTGACTAGGAGTTTGACTTTGAAAGATTGTGCTTTGAATTTGTGGATGTGGTGGTGGTTCGATATCAAAAGATGAATCCTCATGTTGACAAGAAAAGTTACTCTCCTTACGTTCACGTAATTGCTGCGACATTTGACTCAATTGCAGTACCATATTTTGTGTGGACTGTTGAGTGGTTTTCATGAACGTAAGGAAAGTTTGTTCCAAGGAATCATGTATGCGATCAACTATGAGGTTCAAGTCAGAGCTTGGGAAATTTTGAGGTTGGGTGTTGATGGGCTGAGAATGGGTCCAATGATTTGAAGTGGGTGTTGGTAGAATTCTGGGTATTCGGGAGGAGGATACTGAGGTGAAAATGAAGTATAAGAATTTGGATATGAATTGTCTCTCCACGAATCCATCACTCTCGGGTTGTACGCGGATACGTAATAGTCATATTGAGCATTTTGGGAAAAGGTATGATCATACTCAGGCTCTGGGGGAACATAAGGGCATTCCCTGATAACATGACCACTCAACCCACAACAGTCGCACGGTACGGCTACTGGAGCCACCGGTGCACTCATGTTTTCTGTCCAACGCATGAAGGAGGCCAAAGTTTGTTGTAATGTCTCTCAGTTTGTCGACCAACATATGATCCAACATAACTAGATTGTGGTCTAGCAGTCGGTGCCTCTCTCATGTTACCCCAATATGAAGATTGTTCAGTCACACAATGACGATTATCCCAACCATACGAGGTGTTCGTCTGAGCCACCCCAGGTTGCATGGGTCCAGAATACCAGGACGAATTGTCCTGGTCCCAACAATGATATGGATGGTCGCCCATGTAACCACCCATCTTCACAAAGAACTCTAAAGTCGACCACTCTCACCACCACGAGGCTAAACTCGTAAAAAAAATGCTCGACTCGACCCTAAAAACGCTACCAGAGAGTGTAAAGGGGAGGATACTCTAACGTAGAAGAAGGTGAGAAGAAGATGACTCAGAGGAGAAGGGAAACTTAACTCTAAAAGATAGATGAGAGGGTTGGTCAGAAGTTTCCTAAACAAGCACGGTTCAAAGAATCCTAGACCTAAGGGAGCCTAATTCTAGACGACTCCTAACTGGTTGAGTCGAATTGGCTCGCTTGATTCACCTCCCTCACTAATCAAACCAACTTGGCCAGACAGTGTATAGCTAGTGGGGGCGCCTCCGACAGAGTCGGTGCCAATTAGACAACCACTTCGCTTGGAAGACTTACGTCAACACAAAAACACTTTCTAGACACCAAATTAAATTCGATCAGCTTCAGGTCATAGCAAGTCAAACCAATCTTCTCCTTAATTGAGTCCGAATCCTTAGGGTCAATGTCTAATTGATTTTAATTTAAGGCTTGGGTGACACTTTAGGATTGTGATTTGTGGGCCACGGAAGGGTGATGAAATCCCCACCTTATCTTTTCCTACGGAGTTGCCCTTAAGATATTTTAACTTAAATCTAGCAAAGATAGTCAAACATTGGTCTTTTTAGTGGGGGGAAATTGCAAGGTTGTATGCAAACTAGATTATATGCTTAAATGCAATCGATAAAAAAAACCACGCACGTACCTTGCCTCCAGCACTCTTCAACAAGAATTAATTTGCAAGAATTTAGCAAGAATAATGCAAACAAAACACTATATGATGCATGCACTAAGTCCTTCTAATTTTGCCAATTTTTAGGTCAGAGTTGAATTATTGCCAATTATGGAATTTTGCCCAAACACGTGCAGTTCCACGAAAAGGAACTTTTCGAAAATTAAGATTTTACGAGAAAGGCAAGAAAAGTTACCTCCGCAATGCTTAGACGGGTTCGCCACCCGCTCTCGAAAATTTCCAGATGCTCTACACGTCCACCTAGAGATGGAGACGATCCCAGAAAAGTTTGAGGCCCAGATTCTCCAAATTTGCAGCGAATCCGCCGCAGGTTCTTCTTGGTGCGCGGCGATTCCGCCGCCCTTCGTGCTCTGAATGTGCCCGGATTTCGCCGTGCACTCTGTTGTCTCCTGAAACGCAAACCCAAATAGTTAGATCGCGCACACGATAAACAGGATAGAATCGAAACCACAAAAAATAAACAAAATCTTCGTCGCCTCCCCGGCAACGGCGCCAAAAACTTGATGAGAATTAAATTTATACCGCAAGTGCACGACGTCAATGAAGACGTGGCAAGTACGGGTCGAACACAAGGTGGGAGAGATATTGTTATTTTTGTGATTTTCGAATTAAGGAAGGAAGAGAGAGAAATATGTTTGCTTTGAGATTTTTGGTTTTTTAATTTTCTAAAGCAAGAACAACAAAAACAAATTGAAAATAAAGCAAAGATGGATGAGAGTCCAACGGGTGGGGGATTAGATATCGGGTTTTGTTTAGAGAAATCTGAAACTTATAATAAATCACGTTAGTTATAAAGCATTACATGATAAATGATTCAACATAAACTCAAGTAGTCAAAATATACTAACACGAAATTAAAATAATAACATCATTCTTGTTCTCATCACCCTAAATCCGTCACCCCCACCCTTTGGAGAGAGTTAGAAACTCATGGATGGAGGGAAGGAGAATGGGTCCTAGAGAAACTACAAAAGAAAACAAAAAAAACACAAAATAAAAGAACATAATTTTATTGCTAAAGAGAAGAGGAGAGGAGCCCCTTTCAATACATGATTCGGCCTTATTTATAGCCTCAACAGGGGATCCTAATACATAAAAGGCACGTACACGCGTCAATACAGCATTGGTAAAAATTTGAGCGCATGGATCGACTTTTGTGCGGCGGAATCACCACATTTTGTACATGAGGTGCGGCGGAATCGCCACCGTTTTGGCTCGGAATCGACCCGGATTTTTCCTGTGTGTTTATGGTATGTTTTAGCTGTCCTTTGCGCGTCCGAATTAATTATGGCATATCTTTGGAGATCCGAGTTAATTTCTTCATATATTTGGAGATCCAAATTGATTTTTCTTTAGAACTTCTCCAAAATAATCTTTTGGTACTCGTAATTTGCAGTCGGGTCCTCGACTTTTGCAATTAAGTCCCTGACCTTTTTGTAATTACGTCTTTGAATGCTTTTATGCTTGGATGAACTTCAATTTCAATCCCGATAATCTTGACTTGGTGTTTATGATAGAAACGAGTCTTTTGCACGTGTTTATGCTCGGGATATGGGGAATTTGCATTCAGGTCCCTGTATTATGTAAATAAGACTAAACACATACCTTAGTAGCATTTATAATATAAAATTAATCTAAATGAAAGACATATGATGCAATGTATGCAATGCATCTCTCGTCGTTAGGAATGCACATTCTTATGATTTGATCGGCACAATACTTAAATAAGTAGGGATCATCCCAATAGAAGTGCTTGACCAATGACTTGAACTTTGCTTTCTCACTGTGTGTCCAATGAGCCGGCACCTCCTCGATTGCTGAATCGTTCACAATGTCAGCGAACCAGGGGGTGAGGCTATTTCCATAAGGTTCTCATCAGGGAAGAACTCGTTCACCGGTGGGTCCGGTGAAAGATTAACTGGGATGCGAGAGAGGTGATCTGCAACGACATTCTCGCATCCCTTCTTGTCCCGTATTTCAGGGTCGAACTCTTGCAACAACAAGATCCAACGTAGGAGATGGGGTTTCGCATCCTTTTTAGACACAAGGTAGCGGAGAGCTGAGTGATCCGTGTAGATGACGACGTTCGACCCAATGAGTTAGTGGCGAAAATTTTCCAACACAAATATGATCGCGAGGAACTCTTTCTCAGCAACGGAGTAGTTGAGCTTGGCGTCATTGAGAGTACGACATAGTAGATAACATGAGTGAATTTGTTGACTTTTTGACCCAAAACTGCTCCTATCGCATAGTCAAATGCATCACACATCAGCTCGAAAGGTAGAGTCCACACCGGTGCCTTAATAATAGGAGCGGAGGTCAACTCACGCTTCAGAAACTCAAACGTAGTCATGCACTCGAGGGTGAACTCAAAAGAGGTACCTCTAGCAAGCAAGCTCATCAAGGGGAGAGCTATCTTGCTAAAATCCTTAATAAACCACCGGTAAAAACCGGCGTGTCCAAGGGATGAACATATTTCTTTTACCGAGGTGGGTGGCGGAAGCTTAGAAATAAGCTCAATCTTTGCCCTATCCACCTCGATACCATCATGAGATACCAGGTGACCCAAAATAATGCCTTTTGTAACCATGAAATGACACTTTTCCCAATTAAGGGCTAGGTTCATTTCCGAACACCTCTTGAGAACAAGGCTCAGGTGGTGCAAGCACTCATCAAAGGAGGTGCCATGAACCGAGAAATAATCCATGAAAATCTCAAGGAAGTTCTCGACCAAATCGGAAAAGATAATCAACATGCAACGTTGGAATATTGCCGATGCATTGCATAGTCCAAAAGACATCCGTCTATAAGCAAACGTCCCAAAAGGACAAGTAAACGTGGTTTTCTCCTGGTCTTTGGCGGCGACAGAGATTTGATTGTACCCCGAATAACCATCAAGGAAACAGTAGTAGGCGTGCCCAGCGAGTCTCTCCAACATCTACTCGATGAAAGGTAGAGGGAAGTGGTCCTTACGCGTGACCGCGTTCAACTTCCTATAGTCAATGCAAACTCACCACCTAGTTTGAAGTCGTGTGGGTACAAGCTCATTGCTGTCATTCTGGACAACAGTGATACCCGACTTCTTGGGCACAACATGGATAGGACTTACCCAATTACTGTCCGAGATGGGAAAAATGATGCCATGATCTAAACATTTGATGATCTCTTTCTTAACTACTTCTGTCATGGCTGGATTTAAATGCCTCTGTGGGTCGCGACGTGGTCGTGCCTCATCCTCCATAAAGATGTGGTGCTGCACGATGTCGGGACTTATCCCTTTAATGTCCTTCAAGGACCACCCAATGGCTGATTTGTGCTCCTTTAGGACTTGAATCAGACATTCTTCCTGATCACCAGTCAACATCGATGAAATAATTATTGAGAATTGAACTTAATCTTAGGTGGCATCCTAGTCACCAGCCACATCACCTATGGAGGGTGAGTCATCTAGGAGTTGAAGACTCAACAAGATGGAAGACAAAAGGTTGTAGGAAAGGAAGAGACAAAGGGAGTCTTCATTTTTCTATGATTTTCGTCCTATTTTAGGATGCAATTTAAGTAGAGGTTGTAATGATCTTGAATGATCATCTTTATATAGTTTATGTTATGTTTGTGTTATAGGGTAAGTTGAAGAGTCTTTGTAAGTGCCTATATAAGCACAAGAGTTCTCCATTTGTAAAACAAGTCATGTGAAGCCAAAACAAGTCAAGTCAAGTGAGAAAGAAGAAAGAAAAGATGAGTTTGATTCAAATCTCGTTTTTGCTTATGAGTGTTAAGTAGTGAGTTCTCTTCTTTCATTTGTGTCCACCAATTGAGTAGATCAAAGTATGGATCTAGTGATGGAAATAGAAGGCCCTCAGCATGGAGAACAAGGCGAGCCAAAGCAGCCCACCAGGCGCAACTTCTGAACCGCCAGTTGGCGGTTTGGGACCGCTGGTTGGCGGCCCATGTTCGTCTGGTGGAGGGTGGCTTTCTAGGGTGGCTCAGTCTGGTGCTCCCTGTCTTTCTCCCACATCTAAGAATAATCACCGGAAATGACCTGTCCGGACCAAGAAAAACGTGTTTCAATTCCTTAGGGAGTTCTTTAAGCTCAATTGTGGGTGGTTCCTTAAGGCGAGGCGTGATATCTAGCTCGAGATGTAAGATAGGAGGAACTTGCATGTACTGAATATCATGCACATCATTGCTCAACTCGCCCCCATCCTCTTCATGATCAGAATCGTCCATGATGTAATCACTTAGATTTTCATGAATCAGGGGGTACTCTTCTTCTATTTCTTCTTCCAAGTCTTGGATAAGATTAATTTCCTGGGGTCCTCGAAAGATGCCGACTACCTAGACATATTGAACACATGGAATGTCGCGGTCAAGTTCCCAAATGACTATTTCATGAGTCCAATACGACAATTGATCAAGACATTTGACGTCGCCAAAAAAGGTCTACCCAAAATCAATGGAATCTGAGAGTGGGTAGTCTTCATTGGTTCGGTCTCAAGGACGACGAACTCAATAGGAAATATGAAAGCACCAATTTGATTAGGACATCTTCAATGACCCTCATCGGGACTTTGATCGAACGATCAACCAACTGCAAAGTTGTTTTCGTAGGCTTGAGCTCGTCTAAGCTTAATCGTTGATACACAAAAGTTAGTAAGATGTTAACCACTGACTCTAAATCTTGCAAGACATTATTAATGCGAGAGTCCCCAATGATACATGAAATTATTGGATTACCTGGTTCCTTCAATTTTACGTATGTTGAGTTCAAAATAATCGAGCTCACATTAGCCGCCAAAAAGGCTTTGCTAGGGACGTTGTTTTTTTCTCTTAGTCGTACAGAGATCCTTCAGGAATTTTGCATAGGGAGGTATTTGTCGAATCATGTCTAGTAAAGGGATGTTGGCATTCACTTTCTTAAATATCTCCAGCATTTTATCCACACTGTCACTCTGTTTCTTAGACAACCTACTAGGATAAGGAGCTTTAGGTAGGTATGTCTTATGCGGTGCCGGAGAAGGAGGCATTGGTGTATTACTCTCACCCTCGGCCTTTTTCTCACCATCATTCTCACAAAGGGGCTACACAAATGGACTTAGCGGCAAGGAAACATGCTTGTTGACCTGCTTCCCATTTCTCAGGGTCACAATGGCATTGACATGGTCCTCGAGAGATTTGATGGTCTGCTGATTCGAAGTGAGGACTTGACTCATGGACGACATAAAGTTTTTTATAGAGTTCTCAAGTCCACGAGTTAAGTTCTTAAGCGAATTAAACTGGGTTTCCAAGTTAGAATTTGGGAAACCTGGTGTGTTGGTGTTTTGACTTTGGGGTGGCTGATAAGACTGTGAATGCATGGGATGCTGGTGTGGTTGGTTAGGTGGTCGAGAAACGTTTGAAGGACGACCTCAGGCATTGTTAGGGTTCCATAAAAAATTAGGGTGGTTCCTCCATCCAGGGTAATATGATGATGAATATGGGTCATTCCTGGATCTATCATAGATGGCATTGACATGTTCCATCTCAGGAGGAATGGATGCACACTCGCCTCATACATGACCTATCCTACCACATAGATGACATGGAACTGGACCAGATGCAAACATATGTGGCACACCTTGCTGATTTTGGAGCTTAATAAAATCCATGCGGCGCATTAAGGCTGTCGTGCGTGCCTCGGTAGCCAGAGTGGTATCGACGGCAAATGCAGCACCCGATCTAGTCGAGTTTGCCTTTGCGATCCTCGCTCCTATGCTAGATGATGGTGATGGTTCCCTCACACTTTCCTACTGCATGGTTTTCTCAGCGAGGTCTTCTAGGAAAGCCCATACCTCCCTTTCATCCTTTCCTAAGAACTCTCCTTGACACATGGACTCAAGGAGCGTTCAGGACGAGATGTGAAGACCCTCGTAAAAAATGTGACATAGACGCCACAACTCGATGCCATGGTGAGGGCATGAGGATAGTAGCTCCTTGAACCTCTCTAAGTATGCATGGAATGATTCAGTCTCATGCTAATAAAACGAATTGATTTCATTCCTCAGTTTTTGAGTCCGACGATTTGGAAAGTACTTCTTGAGGAATGCATATTGAAACTCATCCCAAGTCCTAAAGGAATTTGGCTGGTTGCTATAGAACCACTTCTTGGCATCATCCTTTAGTGCAAAGGGGACAAGCCTAAGATGGATGGAGTCTGTGCTAAGTTGTTGCAGCTTGAACATAGCACAGACCTCCTCAAATTCCCTGAGAAAGATATAAGGGTCACCCTTCCCAGTGAAGTGAGGGAGCATGGATATAAACTGAGGCTTAACCTCAAAGTGGTTCCCATTCGCCTCTGGCAATACGATGCATGATGGCAGAGCGGCCCGACTCGGGTAGTGATTGACATCATTTCATGCTCATATTTGTATCTTATATCCATTATCTTACACCTAAGCAATGCTACGTGACGAGTTTTATGTTTAGTTTTTAGGAATAAAGAGGTTTGAAGAGAAGAGCCATGAAAGGACCCAAAAACAGGAAAAAAGACTTAATTTTGAGACCTAGGGACTGAGATGCAAGGGAGAAGGACCTGATCATAAGACCGAAGGACCTAAGAGAAACAAAACAGGAAACTCCACACCATCATGGGGAGTATTTTGGCAATTCGATTCGGGTCGGAGCTCCAATAAACAAAGTAGATGCATCAAAGACCAACAAAGACCACTAGCAACGCCCACAACAAATGCCAGATGAATCCAGATCCAATAGACCGCCAATTGGCAGTCTTGGACCGCTAATTGGCGTTCCAAATCATTCTGGATCCTCTCAGATTTGTGGGGCACGTGTATTAATGTATTCTTAGTCCATTTTTGGTATTGGTTTATTCCCACATCGGGGGATTGTCCCGGATTAGCTTTTTCCATGCATATAAATAGAACTCTTCACCTTCCATTGTAATCACCCATTGCTTGGTGGCATTCTCTCTACTAAGGAGTGAGCCTTGAAGCAAAAACTCAAGGTGGAGAAGAATGCTACCTTCAATGTGAGTTATTTGTTAATAAAATAATTCTTCTAGTTTCTTTTATTCTTGTCTTTTAATTTGTGCATGTTTGTTTAGTCTTTCCTTTCCTTTTATGCTTCTTTAATATTTCTTGCTTGATTAGTGTAGTTGTATTTCAGTATAATGCTTCATTTTGTTAGAGTAGTTAGTTTAAATATGTGTGAGTAGTTCCATTCCCATTTGGGGCGTGGAGAAATATGTGATATAATCATGTAGTGTATTAAGTGTGTGTTATCTTAATCCCTTGAGCTTTATATGATTTCCATAACCATCTAATGGGTCTCCACTCTTATCTTTGATATGCTAATGCTCTTGAATGAAGCTTAGCCTATGCTTTGATTAGTAGACCTATTTTATGGGGAATGATAAGGTTAGGTTATGGATGAAATTAATATTGGAAACACAAGTTGTAGTGTATGTACTCTTGTTGCCTTTACCTTAGTTAATGTCTTGTATGTTTTAATGATGCAGTCTTATCTTAATTCATGTGGAGGCATAGTAGGGTCTAGTCTTTATACATGAGTTCATTTAGCTTCATTCCAATTATTGTCTTGTATTTTTAATGATGTAGTCTTATCTTAATTCATGTGGAGGCAAAGTTGGATGTAGTTTTATGATTTCATGCACTACATGTTGTGAGGAGCTTAATTGAACACACACAGATCTTTATATTCACATTATTTCTCTACCCCCTATGGGGTTTAGTTTTATTGGTTATCTTTCATTTCCTTTTGCATCTTAGTGTAGTTTAGTGTAATCAACCTCTCTCTTCTTTCTTTACCACTTGCCTTCGAACAAACCAAAATATCGACACACCTCCCAGTGGATGACCCGTATTTGCCACCGCTTCAACGTGGCCGTGCACTTGCGGTTAATATAAAACGATCAATCAAGTTTTTGGCGCCGTTGTCGGGGAGGTGCTCTGTCCAGACGTTGGTTTGGACGATTCGAGGGTTTTTATTTTTTGTTTCCAGTTTTTCTTAGTCTTAGGGATCCTAGAGCTCACGGGGAGGCTACTGGAAGAGTTGGAGCACCAACACTTCAAAAGGGACCGCCAATCAGCGGTCTGGGACCGCCAATTGGCGGCCTGGTGAGGTCTTCCTGCTTTCATTTTTCTTCTGGTGGTTTATTGCTTCACCTTCGTTATCTGGGAGCCCTATTTTGCATGCTGTGACTTCTAGTTTACTCCCAGATCATTAATCACTCCCCCATTAATCAACTTGGCCCTAAAATCCAAAGCAAAAGACTAGACGTTCTTACTTGTTTAGGTCACGCATCATGTATTGACTTAGGCATATAGTTGTCTTTTCTTTTAGCTTTTTTTCAGTTTTTGAGTGCTGGTGTGAGGTACGCAATTTCCTACACTCATTCATGCATCTTGTATGCCCATGAATTAGTTAGTAGGAATTGCATCAGGACAAGAGTGAGTGAGCGTTTTATTGGAGCGATTGATTGCTAGATTTAGGATCAAAACGCTACTAAGAAGGGGCTGTCCCATAAAAGATAAGGTGGGGGATTTCATCACCCTTTCCTTGGCCCCAAAAATCACTCGTAATCAAGCCTTAACTAAAAGCAAGTAGACATTGGCCCTAGGATTTTGGACGCACTAGGAGAGTAATCTAGTTGAGACCACCACGACCTGATCAGTGTTGCCTACCTTGTCGATAGTAGGAGGTACTGAATCTCCGGATCTGGTATCACTTGCTGGGCATTGTGGTCCTCGTTGTAGGGAGGTGAGGCGTGTCGAGGCTAGTGACCTCGAACTTAGGCGTCGTCTAGCCTAAGGACCCACTGCCTTACATTGTTTGAGCCGTGCTTGCTAGTTAAGCTTCTACCTGATCCCTTGACCCACGCTAGCTTTAGGTATTCTTCCCTTCTCCTCTGAGTCATATTCTTCTAACCTACTTCCACGTTTTAGTCTCCTCCCCTTTACACTCTCTGGTAGCGTTTTAGGGCCGAGTCGAGCACTTTTTGCGAGCTTAGTCTCGTGGTGGTGAGAGTGGTCGACTCGAGAGTTGTTTGTTGAGATGGATGGTAACATGGGCGACCATCCATATCATTGTTGCGACCAGGAAAATTCTTCCTGGTATTCCGGACCCATGCAACCGGGGGTGGCTCAGACGAACACCCCGTATGGTTGGGATAATCTTCATTGTGTGACTGAGCAATCTTCATATAGGGGTAACATGAGAGAGGCACCGACTGCTAGACCACAATCTAGTTATGTCGGATCATATGCTGGTCAACAAACTGAGACATTACAACAAACTTTGGCCTCTTTCATGCGTATGGCAGACGACATGAGTGCACCGGTGGCTCCAGTAGCTGTACCGTGCGACTGTTGTGGGTTGAGTGGTCATGTTATCGGGGAATGTCCTTATGTTCCCCCTGAGCCAGAGTATGAGCGTACTTTTTCCCAAAATGCTCAATGTGACCATTACGCATCCGCGTACAACCCGAGAGTGATGGATTCGTGGGGAGACAATTCTTATCCAAATTCTTATACTTCATTTTCACCCCCGTATCCTCCTCCCGAATACCCAGAATTCTACCAACACCCCACTTCAAATCATTGGACTCATTCTCAGTCCATCAACACCCAACCCTAAAATTTCCCAAGCTCTGACTTGGACCTCACTGTTGACCCCAAATTTGATTCCTTAAAACAAACCCTCCAAACGTTCATGGAAACCACTCAAACTTTATTGAAGTCCAACTTGAATTCCTTGCAAAATATGGAAATGCAAGAGAGTCAAACGACACAACAATTCCATGAATGTGAGGAGGGTAACCTTTCTTGTCAACATGAGGATTTATCTTCTGAAATCGAACCACCACCACATCCACAAATTCAAAGCACAATCTTTCAAAGTCAAACTCCTAGTCAGTCTGAGGGACTTGGGGTTTCAATTCACGATCACTTGGTGGAGGATTCGATTCCAATTGAGAATACTATGGACCAGCTTCTTTATGAGTCGGTAGAGGATTGTGCCTTATCTTCTTGTCCCGTGGCCCTAGAGCCACATGATCTTATTGTTCTACCTCCTAAGGACTCACCTCTGATGGAGCAAGAGCTCCCTAGTCACCTCAATTTCAAACAACCTGATGAGAGTTTGCCTCTCACTATTGTTCGTGATCATCTTGGAAATGATGGAACATCAAACAACTACATATCGCATGAGGGTATTTGAAGTTCCTTGGAGGATACCTTGGGTATGAGACCCACTTTTTGTCCGCCTGGTGTGTCGGACATGCCTAACGAGGTTCTTGACCTCGTTCCGACACACCAGCCTGTTGGTTGGAGAGTTTGGATTGACGATCATAACTTCAGCAGCGCAACGGGAGAAACTCTTCTTCCGTTGCCCCTCATTTCCCAAACTCTTGAGAGGTTCAAGCTCTTTCAGTTTGAATCCTTTGAATGAGACGCCTTTGCGTCCAATTCATGAACGTCTCATTTCATCTGGTGCTCTTTGTGAAGGGGGCCCACACATGCGTATTCTTGCCCCGCGTGGTGTCATGTTCCCTTTCTAAGTGCATTGACCCACTCTTGAGGTTCCATATTGATGTCTTTAGACAAATGAAGATGGGAACTTATGTTTGTACATAGTTATATAAAAAAAAGAACAAAAAAGAAAGTACAATAAAAGACTCCTTCAGTGAGCATCGATTGTTGTGAGCCCCAACCCTTGTGTATTTGGGCTCCATTTCTTTCACGTATTTGTATCATTTCTTTAGCATCTCATAGGTTTTGAGGGAATTCGGGTTTGTGTCCATCAACATGACCTTGAACTTCCCTTTGTACTTCATGTTGGTGAGATCTCTCCTTTTTCATGCATAAATCCATGTAGTATCTTGCTCACATTCATTGAGGACAATGCATGAAGTAGGTGTGGGGGTGTTTTACGTGTGTACATAGTTGAGTCTTTTTCCTTTGATTTTATTTTCTTTTGTGTGCATTGTTAGGGTCATGTTAGTGTGCTGCATTTAATATCGATATATCTGCTTGCCATGATCCTTGGGTGACTTGTCTTCTTTTGCTTGCCTAGTGCTTTAAAATTTCCACATTTCTTTCAAAATTTTCATGTGTTTGCAAAAGAAAATGTTTTGTGGGTTTTGCGTGTGTTTAGCATGTGCAAAACCATTGAGAGGCAAAGTAAAAAGAAAGCTCCCAAAATTGTCTTGAACTTGATGCATTAGGATATCTAGTACAATGACTTTAGGATTTATCGAGTCGTTAGGATGCACCCCAGTTTCCCTTGGGTGTGAGTAATCATTGGGTTTCAGGGCTCAAACATTTAATGAAGTCCACCCTGAACCTAGTGAGTCACTAATTCGTGTCTGTTAACTTAAGGAAGTTTGTTATAGTCAAGGACCCTTTAAATCTTGTTGTGAGACATTAAGTGTAGGGGTTTTGGTTCATCTGTAGATAAGAAATAAGTGAGTAGATGTTCTCTCTTCTCGCACGGCTCCTATCACTCGGGAAAGTAGGTCTGACGGGACTTTGTCCCTGGTGCTTTCGAGTCATTTGACTTGGGATGCGCCGACCGAACTCCCGTTACACGGGTGGTTGGGATTGCCCTATGTGGAGATTTGGGGAAAGGTGTACGTGATAGTGTAAGTCCTCATGGGCAATGATGCACGAAACCTGACCCTAGGAGAATGAAGCTCCAACTAATAACAAGTAAAAAGAGAGAAAAGAAACAAAAAGAAAAAAAAGATAATGCAAATAAGAACCTTAATGGACTTTACACTTTGTATCACTTGAGGATGTTAAGGTTGTCAATGTCTTTCACTTAATTCCTTATTTAACTTGCACGAATGGTTCATTAGGTTAGGTGTGTGGACTAATTACCTATATAGAGTCGGCCCGTAGGATTACCGCGTCCAATGATCGACAAAATATTTCCAACGAGTCGAGTGTCTAGATTAAATAATGCATCTTGTTCGGTTTTTGTGGGTATATCCGCTAAAAACCCTCAGGAGACAACACTCCTCCTCCTTGGCAACAAAGAGGTTTAACGGCTTGTTGCAGGTGCTAAGTGCAACCGTGAGTCCTACGAAAGTGAGTTAGGATTTCTTGTTTCTCGTTTGCTTTTCTCTTTCTTTGTTTTGCTCGGGACTAGCAAAAATTTAGGTGTGGGGGTATTTGATTGACATCATTTCAAGCTCATATTTGTATCTTATATCCATTATCTTACACCTAAGCAATGCTACGTGATGAGTTTTGTGTTTAGTTTTCAGGAATAAAGAGGTTTGAAGAGAAGAGCCATGAAAGGACCCAAAAGCAGGAAAAAAGACTTAATTGTGAGACCTAGGGACTGAGATGCAAGGGAGAAGTACCTGATCGTAAGACCGAAGGACCTAAGAGCAAAACAGGAAACTCCACACCATCATGGGGAGTATTTTGGCAATTCAATTCGGGTCGGAGCTCCAATAAACAAAGTAGATGCATCAAAGACCAACAAAGACCACTAGCAAAGCCCACAACAAATCCCAGATGAATCCAGATCCAATAAACCCCCAATTGGCAGTCTTGGACCGCTAATTGGCGTTCGAAATCATTCTGGATCCTCTCAGATTTGTGGGGGCACGTGTATTAGTGTATTCTTAGTCCATTTTTGGTATTGGTTTAGTCTCACATCGGGGGATTGTCCCGGATTAGCTTTTTCCATGCCTATAAATAGAACTCTTCACCTTCCATTGTAATCACCCATTGCTTGGTGGCATTCTCTCTACTAAGGAGTGAGCCTTGAAGCAAAAACTCAAGGTGGAGAAGAATTCTACCTTCAATGTGAGTCATTTGTTAATAAAATAATTCTTCTAGTTTCTTTTAATCTTGTCTTTTAATTTGTGCATGTTTGTTTAGTCTTTCCTTTCCTTTTATGCTTCTTTAATATTTCTTGCTTGATTAGTGTAGTTTTATTTCAGTGTAATGCTTCATTTTGTTAGAGTAGTTAGTTTAAATATGTGTGAGTAGTTCCATCCCCATTTGGGGGGTGGAGAAATATGTCATATGATCATGTAGTGTATTTAGTGTGTGTTATCTTAATCCCTTGAGCTTTATATGATTTCCATAACCATATAATGGGTTTTAACTCTTATCTTTGATATGCTAATGCTCTTGAATGAAGCTTAGCTTATGCTTTGATTAGTGGACCTATTTTATGGGGAATGATAAGGTTAGGATATGGATGAAATTAATATTGGAAACACAATTTGTAGTGTATGTACTCTTGTTGCCTTTACCTTAATTAATGTCTTGTATGTTTTAATGTTATTTGGTTATCTTAATTCATGTGGAGGCATAGTAGGGTCTAGTCTTTATACATGAGTTCATTTAACTTCATTCCAATTATTGTCTTGTATGTTTTAATGATGTAGTCTTATCTTAATTCATGTGGAGGCAAAGTTGGATGTAGTTTTATGATTTCATGTACTACATGTTGTGAGGAGCTTAATTTAACACACACACACACATCTTTATATTCACATTATTTCTCTACCCCCGATGGGGTTTAGTTTTATTGCTTATCTTTCATTTCCTTTTGCATCTTTGTGTAGTTTAGTGTAATCAACCTCTCTCTCATTTCTTTTCCACTCGCCTTCGAACAAACCAAAACGTCGACACACCTCCTAATAGACGACCCGTATTTGCCACCGCTTCAACGCGGCCGTGCACTTGCAGTTAATATAAAACGATCAATCAAGTAGCATCGATCACGAAGAGGTATGAGAGCAACAACAGGAAGAACATGTGGGACAGGTGGGTCCAGCAACTGCTCCTCGCGCTAATGAGCAACCATGGAAGCCGGACTGTGTGCAACACGAGAGGAGGAAGGCATCGAGAAATCGACTATCGAAGCAGGATTGACGACATGCCTCATCAAACGGCCACTCTCGTCTCATGCTTACACAAGCATGCACAAAGGTGCACACACAAACCAAAACTTTTTTACTATGACAAAGAATGTGCATAGAGGAGAAGACGGGAGGACATAGAAGAGAGAGAATGACTCAGGAGAGAAGGGAAGAAGTGCTTATGCTACGACGGGTGGGTACCGGTAGAAGCACAAAAGCAAACAAGGCTCAAACAATCCTAAGGTTGCTATAGGTCCTTACAGCTAGACGACGCCTAACTGCAAGGTCACACGGCCTCAACATGCCACACCTCCCTACGACGAGGACCACGAAGCCCAGCAAGTGAGTCAAGATCCGGAGATCTCGTCTCTCCTACTATCGACAGAGTGGGCAACGCTGATCAGGTCATGACGGTCGGGACCGAATCACTCTCCTAATGCGCCCGAAATTCTTTGGGCCAATGTCTACTTGATTTTAAAATTAGGCTCTTGATTAGTGTGGTTTTTGGGGCGAAGGAAAGGGTGATAAAATCCCCCACCTTATCTTATATGGGACAACCCCTCCTTAGTAGCGTTTTGGAGTCCTAATCTAACAATCAACTCTCCAAACAAACGCTCAACTCACACTTGTTTCAATGCACTTCCTACTAACTAATGCATGAATGAGAGTAGGAAATGCGTACATCACGCCAACACTCAGTAACTGAAAGTAAAGCTAAAATAATAGACAATTTACGTGCCTAAGTCGAGTACATGATGCATGACCTAAACAAGAAAGAATGCCTAATCTTTTGCTTTGGGTTATAGGGTCCAAGTTTCTTAAAGGGAGATTGATTATTAATATGGGAGCAAACTAAAGATCAGAACATGAAAAATTAAGTCCTAGATTTCTATATCTGTTATTCCAACACTCCAAAGACATTACAAGGTGAAAAGAGATTACCGGACCGCCAGTTGGCGGTCTTCGGCCGCTGATTAGCGGTCTGAGCTTCTCTGTTTGCCTCCAAACTTCACCAGGTGCCTTCCCTTAAGAGTCTGAGTCTCCTGCAAGAAACAAAACTACAACACAAAAATTAAATCCACCTGCATTGTCCAAACCAGAGTCTGAACTGATACCTCCCCGGCAACGACGCCAAAAACTTGTTCGATCATTATATATTTAGACCGCAAGTGCACAGTCATCGTTGAAGACGGGGCAAGTATGGGTCGTCCGCAGGGAGGTGAGCAGCCTCTGGCTTGACCGAAATCAAGTGGAAAAAAAGGGAGAAGATTTGTGGATATGCTAATCTAAGTTATGCTAAACTAGTAACAAGAAATGTAAAGAAGACAAACAACTAACAAAGCAAACTAAATTGAAAGAACGTAAAGTGGAAATGCAAATCAGGAAGAGGAACCCCTGAGGGGTGGAGTGAGTGTACACAAACAAAGAGATGGTGAAGAATGCAATGATTAAGCACAAATGTAGGTTGTATTTTCATGTACAGGAAGTGTCTAATGTTTATGGCAAAACCTATCAATCCCATTACTAACCTAGTTGATTAACATTCACATATACAAGTTGTTTATTTCAGAACCTAAACAAGCATGAGAGGTGTCTAAAATTTGTGGCAAAACCTATCAAGTTACAAGTTCTATCCTAAACAAGCAAGTATGCATTTATGTTTATCAACACATTTCATAATACAACACCAGAAATAGATCTAATTCTCCATAATACATGATCTGCCCAAAGCCTGTCGGATCCTGAACCAACCCGACCGCCAATTGGTGGTCTATAAAGTCTGGATCTGCTCTGGATTTTGGTTGGGCCTTGCTGGGGTGTTTGCTTCATGTTTGATGCGCCAAAGGAAGTTGTTGGAGTTTAGGCCCGACCCGAATTGCCAAAATACTCCTCATGAGGGTGTGGAGTATTTTCATTTGCTCGTTGGTCCTTTGATCTTACATTCAGGTCCTTCTCCCTTGCGTCTTAGTTCTCAAGTCTCTCAACTCAGTCATTTTTTCCTGCTTTTAGGTCCTTTTATGCTTCTTCTCCTCAAACCTATTTATTCCTGAAACTCAAATATAAAACTTATTACGTAGCAATGTTTTGGTGAAAGATAATGGATATAAGACACAAATGAATGCATGAAATGATGTCAATCAATTTTCATGCTTAAGTCATTCATCATTTAAGATTGATTGTGCATGCATGGTCTTTTCTTACTTTCAGTTTTTGTTGTTGATTTCTGGAGAAAGGTACGTACTTCTAAAATTCAAACACACATTATTTGCATCTCATATAGTTAGTAGTGTTTGCATCGGGACATGCTTAGATGAGTTTTTTTTTGAATAATTGATTGGTAGATCTAAGTTAAACAACTCTAAATGTACCACCTATAGAAAATCAAGATACGGCGGGGATTTCATCACCCTCCCATGGCCCACAAACCACCAATCTAAGTGTCACCCAATCCTTTTTTAAAATCAATTAGACATGACCCCTAAGGATACTCGGACTCAATTAAGGAGTTGGTTCTATCGTGACTTGTATGACCTGAACGTAATTGGATTGGATAATAAAAAAAGATCTCATTATGTAGAATTTTAACATGCTGAATAAAATTAAAGGCAATAAAAAGTCATGACAAATAAATACAGCAATGTTTGGTTATTGACCCTTAAATTGCATCAAAAAATCACTACTATCCTACATTCTACACCCTGGAACCCAAGTCGGAAGCATTCCCGTGAAACGAGGTTTCCATCCAATTGGGATCGACATTGTGGACATGATCAGGAATTCCAATAGAGTGGTCATTATCGAAACATTCCACGTTTAGGCAATGCAAGACCTACCACACTTTAAACAGCAATTTCTGCTTCTGCTTTCTTGTTTGAGAGTGACCCGCTTCCGCTTCCTTAGGGTCCGCAATGTCAGTGTTGACAACACAAAATTAAAACCAAACGGAAATATTTAGGGTCTAAAAAAGTGGTCATTCAACGAGCCAAATCACTGTTACACTCGAAAAATACCCTATTCAGCACCTCTACTACCTCCCTTCACAAGGTCTTGGTTGGAATGCCACAAAAGCAAAATAGAACGGGTGATGGACGGTCATCACGGTGTGAGGGTCCGGGAGCGTTTACCATAGCCTCTGATTTTAGGTTTGCTAAAGGGGGTTTGGAGTTGGATTTTGAGCAAGGACTCCTTATATAGTAGTTTAGGGGAAGACTGGTGTCCTTCGCAGGGAACTTGGGTTCTTTGAAGGATAACTATGTTCTTTGAAGGTGAAGAGTCTGACGGGTGTCCGTTGGCTTTCGTTAGTTATCTTAGCCCCACCACATGTCGTTTGAAGCACACATAACTGTCCTTTGAGGGACAGGTTTGTCCTTCGATGAACACGGTCCTTTGTAGCATGCATAGGTGTCCTTCGTGGGACAGGTACGTCCTTCAAAGGACACATTACTTTGGTGCATGCGTAGGTGTCCTTCGAAGTGCAAGTTTGTCCTCCGAAGGACACCATTACTAAGAAGGTGAGAATTGAGCACAAATGCAGAAAAAACGATCCTTTGTTACATATGCAGAGAAACTTTAAATCACAAAAACATAACAATGGCTCCAACTTGCCAACCAAGGCACACATAAGTATCCTTCGAGAGGCATGGGTGTTCTTCAAAGGACATAGCCCGTTGGTGACAAGGGTGTCCTAAAAGGCATGTTAATTGGAGTCCAAACATCATTTTCCTTTATCTGAATGTATTTCGGTTGTCTAAACTGGTGATTCTAGTTAGTGATTTTGGTGGACCGAAATGCGTTTGGTCTTCCATTTAGCACATGTTGGTGGACCAAAATGTTTTTGGTCGACCGCATATTGTGGGTTTTTGTTTTCTTTCTGACCTCAAATGTTGAGATAGGAAAAGTAAAATTAGGGAGTAAGTTCTATATCTGTAGCAGTGGCTCTTTGGACCCAACCCCTTATTGTCGAACTTCAACCAAAAATCCGACGCAGTATGTCCTATTATTAAAAAACAATTTTTGGCGGCTGTTCAGAGTCGTAATGAAAGGACACAACCTTTCATTACAGGGTATGGGAAAAGACTCAACCTTTCATTATAGGGTCTATAAAATCGTAGGCTGTAGTGTATTCCATTCGTAGTTCCAGTTGTGTATTCAATCCACCAAAAAATGGCCTTCCAACACAGTTCCAACAATGACTACTCAAGTGATGAAGATGAGTACATAACTGGTGGAAGAATATGGGAAGGCTATCCTCTTGTTGAAATACTAGGAGTGTCATGTCTACCCTATCGCACCTATAGGTGCGGTTTCAAGGCAACAAAGATGTGATTCAACACTCCGAACAATCGTAGCAAAAAGTTCACTTAGAAACTAAAGTCTGTCCTTGGACATCCGAATTCGGTCCACCAAATTCCCTAAATAGAATGACTAGTTCGAACAACCAAAATGCATTCGGTCACTAAAGTCTATCACTGGAAACTCAAGTATGTCATTTAAATTCGAAGGATTTTTGTCCTTTAAACTAGAAAAAAATCCTCAAATATCAAGTTCGTTCTTTTAAACCATATACTAAATTAAAATTTAATGTTAGAAATTTAATCTAACAATATCCAATCTTATGGTTAATCTTTATTATATAATTGTTTGGTATAATTTAAAACATATTGTCCTGGTTAGGATTATCATAACTCACATCTTTTTATCATGACACATCCCTCGTTGCACGAGAAGAACTATGAATGGAACACACCACAAATTATGTATTGAAATGTTGGATTGTGTCACGTCACAATGAAACCCAATAAGGATATGCTATAGTTTTTTGACACTGAGCATCCCACAATGTCTCTCTTTCATCTTCGCAACCATAATCTTTATTAAAATATCCTACTGTCAAATCAACTGTTCTTTTTCCTCGACCTCATTTCTTACATTTTACGATTAACTAAATAAATTTATATGTCATCATTTATATAATTGTATGTATGAATTATTACTAAAATTTGATACCGATTTTTTTCATTTTAAAAATTTTCAAAAATAATTGTGAAAATTGATTAAAATTTCATTTTATAAATTTAATCTAACAATATCTATTCTTATGAATAATCTATATTATATAATTTTATGGTATAATTTTGTAACATATTGTCATGGTTTTTTAAGACATCTATCTAGATTAATTTTTAAATTAGGATTGAGTACTTTTGTTATTTTTTTTGTAATTATGGATTGTAGAGGGAAATTGAGAGAAAGTATTTCTCCTGTTTCCATGGAAATTTCCGACGTAAGATGACCTTTTGTTTGGATTTTTTGCGACAATTTTTACTTGAATCACAGAAATTTCATAGGAGATTCTTGTGTGACTGGTTAATTCTATTTATTATGTTTCTCTTCATCCATGAAATAAAGATGCCAACATGTTAGTGCCACAAAAATTAAAGTTGTGTTGATAAGCATCTCAGAGTAGAAGAGAACTAACATACTAAAAGTACAATTTCAATTAATTTAAATCTTCATGTCACATACACCCGACAACAAAAAATAGAAATATGACAACAACTTCTACAAAACGAAACATTGTCAACAACAACTTGTGCAAAATAATAATACTGAATTCAATGTCCAGGAGCCCTTGTCTTTAAAAGGGGTTTTCTAGATTGGTTTGTAGGACAAAGTTCTCGAAGATGGTTTTGAACAAACTGTTCCACCAAACCAAACTAATTAACGCAGATTGGTTTTTTACCAAACCAATCGAACTTTATATGGATTTTCTAGCAAACCAATCTAATGCAAAATCCATTAGAAGTGAGTGCTCTAATAATATGTCGTCTGCAAGCGCACCACATAACACGATTGAACTCCATAGTCTGCCGGCTTCATGCCAGTGCAGGGTGGATTATGTCTCCCCATGGTCCTTCAATATGCATGTTGACGTTTTAATTTAAACCGCAAGTGCACGGCCGCGTTGAAGCGGTGGCAAATACGGGTCGTCCTCAGGGAGGTGAGCAGCCTCTCGTTTGCACGAAACAAGTGACAAAAATATGGAAGAGAGTGTATTATGCTACGCTACGCTACACTACACTACGAAGTATGAAATGCGAAAGAAAGCAACGAAGGATTAACTAAAAACTTAACTAAGAACGAAAGAAGAGTGCTGGAATTCAGAATTGGAGAACCCCTAAGGGGTGGAGTGAGTGCACACATGCAAAGAGGTGGGTGTTGAACACATTATTTAAGCACAAATAAAGGTAGTGTTATCATGCATAGGAAGTGTCTAAATGTTATGGCAAAACCTATCAATCCATTCACCATCCTACTTGATTAACATTTACATATACAAGTTGTTTATTTTAGAACCTAAACAAGCATGAGAGGTGTCTAATCATTTTGGCAAAACTCATCAAGTTATAAATTCAATCCTAAACAAGCAAGCATACATTCATGTTTTATCAACACATTGGAAACAAAACATTCATTCCATTCTCTAATGCATGTATGAACATCTACTCCACCCCCAAAGGGGATGGAACTACTCACTACACATTACACTAATTATTAAACTTAGCAAAGAAAGCATATTAACTAAGCTACTAAAACTAATGAAATCAAATTAAACAAAGTAAAACAAGAAACATAAAAAAACAACATAATAAAGAAACATTTATTAAAGTGACTCACATTTCAAGTAGCATCCTCCTACTTTAGTGTGTGCTTCAAGGCCTCACTTCTAGTAGAAAGAATAACCACTTAAAATATGGAGTGATTACAATAGAAGGTGAAGAGTTCTATTTATAGCCAAAGCAAAGGTAATTCGGAACAATCCCCCGATGTGGGACTAAACAAATACCAGAAATGGACTAAACACACACTAATACGCGACCCACCAAAATCGGAGAGGATTTGGGCCAAGAGGGACCGCCAATTGGCGGTTTATATAGTCTGGATCCGGCTGGAATTTATTCTGGGCTTTTTTGGATTTCTTTGTCGGTCTTTGATGCATCTATTTTGTTTATTGGAGCTCCAACCCGAATCTAATTGCCAAAATACTCCCCAAGATGGTGTGGAGTTTTCTGTTTTGCTCTTTGGTCCTTCGGTCTTACGTTCAGGTCCTTCTCCCTTGCATCTTAGTCCCCAGGTCTCACAATTCAGTCCTTTTTCCCTGCTTTTGGGTCCTTTTATGCTTCATCTCTTCAAACCTATTTATTCCTGAAAACTAAACATAAAACTCGTAACATAGCATTGTTTAGGTGAACGATAATGGATATAAGATACAAATATAAGCATGAAATGATGTCAATCAATGCACCTTATCATTGTTGTGATGGAAGGACAATTGTTGGTGATGGAAACGAACTGAAATGGTATTACAAAAGAAGGGAATGACAAAGTATGACCAGTCATGGGAGTAATTTATAGACCCCATACAATTGTACTGAAAGGTCATGTCAAATTACATTTACATGCCCTCAAATGATATGTCCGTTTTATTTGTCTTTGGTGCGACCTTCTATTTCTTGAATTTTTTTTGCGATGTTTTGTTTCATTGGATTTAAAGCACGTATTTGTCCTGTAAACTCAAGTTTGTCTTTAAAGGGCACGTATGTTATTTAAAGGGCATGTATGTTCTTTGAAGCATTGGTGTGTCCTTTAAAGCACAAGTCTATCATTGAAACTCGAAAGAGTTCTTAAACGACTAGCCTACCCTCAAAAGGACACCCGTGTCCTTTAAACCATGATACTGTCCTTTAAACCTCAAGTCTGCCCTTTAAAGCAAGAGTTTGTTGCTTAATGTGGGATTTCGGAGGTTGAGATGTGTTCAGTTGTCTGTGTAGCACGTTGATGGACCAAAATGGTTACCTGTAAGGTTTAAATTACTTTTAATTTCCCACCTCAAATGTTGAGAAGGAAAATGAAAATTGTGCATGGATTCCAAATTTCCAAGGAGTGCACTGAAATCCCGTTCTTGTAAAGGACACTTACATCCTTTAAAGGACACAAATGTCCTTTCTCAAGCAAAAGTGGACATGGATTCCAATTTCCCAGGATTGCACAAACCACCCCCACCTAATCCATATTCCTAAATTTCTTCATTCGTTAAGAAATCCATATTATTCTTTAACTTCGTGATGTATAAAGTTGTCTTGTCTTATATTGACAATCATAACACAATATTTCTCAAGTATTTGACACATTATAAGATGTCCTCACGTGATATGTCAGTTTTATTTGTCTTTGGTGCGAGATTTTTAATATGGCTACGTTTTGTTCCTTATAATGGCATATAATACGTCAGATTTTATGGTAACGACTGATGTTAGATGTCCTTTCTATGGTAAGATCTATGAATTGAACACACTACAACCTATGATATTGTAGATTGTCTAATGAAAGGTTGTGTCCTATCATAATGAAACCCAAAAAAACATGTTATTATTTTTTGACACCCAATAGGATATGTTAATTGACAACCCAAATCCATAAGATTTGCTATATTCTTTTTATCCTTTTCTTTTCTCAATGTTTGAGGTCGGAAATTAACAGAAACTTATAGGTATGGGGTCGACTGAACCCATTCGGTACACTAAAACCCTTAACTAGAATTACAAGTTTGGACAATCGAAATGCATTCAATCAATTTAAGACAAATGCTTGGGAAATATTGTGCTACGATGACCAATGTAAGACAAGGCATGATTATACAACAAGAAGTTAAAGAATAAATGGATTGAAAAAATTCTAAATGATTATGTTTTTAGTGTAAGGTTGTAACACAATTAATATATGAATGTTTGATGTAGATTTAATGGACAAACACGATTAACACTATAACGATACAATAGCATACCACCACTAATTGTACATTTGCGAACATGAACGTCGAATACAAGTATTAATGCACAATTGCTACTTGTAATTCACAAGAGTAAATATTAAGTGAGTAGTCAATTAAAATGCAACACAAAAAAGAAATACGATTACATCAATTTTACATGCAACAATCACATAGTTAATTTGGAAGTCAATAAATAATAATGGAACATTAGAGGGAGTAGTACGTTTGGCACGAGATTTCACTTTCTAGATTCGTGATCAGTATATTCATCTACCTATCTTGACATATAGATAGTTTTTTTAAGGATAACCTCTTGACTTATAGATTCGGTTGGACTCCATGGATGGGAGTTGTTTGTGCACTCATGGGAAACCATGCCTGATTAGTAACATATCATACTTTGCATTCATGCTATATATCCTTTATTTTACCCCATGTTTGTGTGACTCGAGTGCTTGTTTGATGTGTTTCAGGGTTTAGGCAATAAAAAAGAGAAATGAACGTAAATGCAAGAAGAATGGACTTATTTGGAAGGTTTCTGGACCTATGTGTAATTCCTAAGGATCGAATTGTAACTCAGGAAGGACCCAAGTAAAAACTCGGAGGGACCTATGTGTAAAGAAAAATATGTTGGTTGCAAAAGTCCAGAATCTCCCGAACTTGAGGAGTAATTCAACAATTAAAACCAAACAGGTTCGAACCACTGGCTCCAGCTACACCCCACGTGCTAAAATGGTACACTAAAGTTATTGGTGAAATTAGAGGTCAATCTGACCCAAATGATCCGCCAATGGCAGTTTAAAATCCACCACTACGGATCCAATTGCTCGGTTCGACCCTAAATTTCTCTGGTGGGTTGGGTTCTCGGGTCAAGGAACTATGCAACATCCAGATTTGAGTTACAACCGTCTGATTGTGCCCAGATCCATCCAAACCTTCTAATCTTCTATAAATAGACTTGTAACCTCCTTTCTTCTTCTTCTTCCTTCCTCTCCTCCTTAGGTTAGTTTCCTTACTTGTTTAGTAGAGTAGGTTTTATTTCTTGTTTATTAGAGTAGGTTTTAGTTTATTGATTAGTAGTGTAGTGGAGGAGAAGAGGAGCAACTTGTAATCTTCATGTTCTTAATCAAGTTAAGTTTTTCTGTTCTTTATGTTGTTATCTTTCATTTGATGCAAATTTTGTTCACTTGCTTTGGTTAACTTTAGTTTTCTTGGTTATGGAGATAAGTAGAGAGTAGTCTGATTGATTCGTTTTATATTAAACAGTAAGTGCACGACCGTGTTGAAGCGGTGGCGAATACGGGTCGATCCACAGGGAGGTGTGTTGACTTTTGGTTTGTTCAAAGGCGAGTGGTAAAGAAAGGAGAGAAAGTATTGATTACCCTAAACTACACTACAATGCAAAAGGAAATGAAAGATAAGCAATAAAACTAAACCCCAAAGGGGGTAGAGAAATAATGTGAATATAATGATGTGTGTGTGTGTGTGTTCAATTATGCTCCTCACAACATGTAGTGCATGAAATCATGAAATTAAATCCAACTTTGCCTCCACATGAAATAAGATAAGATCATATCATTAAAACATACAAGACAATAATTGGAATGAACTAAATGAACTCATGTATAAAGACTAGACCCTACTATGCCTCCACATGAATTAAGATAACACATTATCATTAAAACATACAAGACATTAACGAAGGTAAAGGCAACAAGAGTACATACACTACAAATTGTGTTTCCAATATTAATTCCATCCATATCCTCACCTTATCATTGCCCATAAAACAGGTCCACTAATCTAAGCATAAGCTAAGCTTCATTCAAGAGCATTAGCATATCAAAGATAAGAGTAAAATCCCATTAGATCGTTATGGATATCATATAAGGCTCAAGGGATTAAGATAACATACACCTAATACATCACATGATCATATCACATATTTCTCCACCCCCCAAATGGGGATGGAACTACTCACTAATCCTTACACTACAACCAACATCAAAATGAAACATTCTACTGAAATGAAATTAAACTAAGCAAGCAAGGAATATTAAAGAAACTAAAAGGACATAAAACAAAAGAAGCATGCAAGCATATGGAAGGAAATTAAGCTAAGAAAGAAACAACATACTAAAGGAAAACATCTAGTTGTAATTATATGCATTTTTTTTGTATATTTTCAATTGTAATTAGCTACTGATTGATATCATTTCATGCTTATATTTGTATCTTATATCCATTATCTTTCACCTAAACAATGCTACGTGACGAGTTTTATGTTTGAATTTCAGAAATAAATAGGTTTGAAGAGAAGAGGCATAAAAGGACCTAAAACCATGAAAAAGGACTGAGTTGAGAGACTCAAGGACTAAGATGCAAGATCGAAGGACCCGAACGTAAGATCGAAGGACTAATGAGCAAACAAGAATACTTCACACCATCATGGGGAGTATTTTGACAATTCTATTCGGGTCGGAGATCCAACAAGCAAAGTAGATGCATCAAAGACAAACCAAGCCTTCCATAAAAGCCCACAAGCAAATCCAGAGCTATCCGAACACTGTAGACAGCTAATTGGCGGTCACTTTTGGTCCGGATCCGCTAAGATTTATGTGGAGCGTGTATTAGTGTGTATTTAGTCTATTTCTGGTATCTGTTTAGTCCCATACCGGGGGATTGTCCCGGATTACCTTTTTCTATGGCTATAAATAGAACTCTTCACCTTCTATTGTATTCACCCATTGCTTGGTGGCATTCTCTCTACTTGGAGTAAGCCTTGGAGAAAAATCTCAAGGTGGAGAAGAATGATACCTTCAATGTGAGTCATCTAATAAAATAATTTTTCCATTGTTTTATTCTTATGTTGTTTCTTTATGCATGCTTAGCTTAGTTTTATTTCTTTGATTCTAGGCTAAAGTAGTTAGAATGTTTCTTTTCTTCTTTAGTTTAATTGTTAGAGTAATGTATAGTGAGTAGATCCATCCCCCTTTGGGGGTGGAGATGATGTTCATACATGCATTAAAGAATGGATATGAATGCTTTATATTTTGATTGTGTTGACAAATGTGAATGTATGCTTGCTTGTTAGAGTAGAATACTACACTTGATGGGTTTTGCCACACATCTTAGACACCTCCCATGCTTGTTTAGGTTCTGAAATAACCAACTTGTGTATATGAATGTTAATCAACTAGGTTCGTGAATGGATTGATAGGTTTTGCCATAACCTTTAGACACTTCCTATGCATGAAAACACTACCTACATTTGTGCCTATAGAATGCATTCTTCACCATCTTTTTACATGTGTGCACACACTCCACCCCTAGGGGTCTCTCTCTTCTTGATTCCAGCTTAGTTTTCCATTCTTTTAGTTATGATTCGAAGTAATCTTTAGTTGCTTTACTTTGCCTTTTTCCTCTTAGTAGTTTAGTGTAGTGTAGATTAGCATAGACAAACTCTTCTCCCCTTTTGTTGCCACTTGATTTCTGAAAAAACCCAGAGGCTGCTCACCTCCCTGAGGATCGACCTGTATTGGCCACCGCTTCAACGCGGCCGTGCACTTGCGGTTAATTAAAACGTTCAAAAAGTTTTTGGCGTCGTTGCCGGGGACCGAACCTGGGTCACCCGCGTGACAGGCGGGAATACTCACCACTATACTAGAACGACTCTGGTTTGGATGATTCGAGTGGATTTAATTTGTGTTTGGTAGTTTGCTTTCATTCAGGAAGCTTTGGAGCTCAAGGGAAGATATCTGGAGAATTTTTGAGGCGAACATGCAGCTTCAGTCCGCCAATCAGCGGCCTAAGACCGCCAACTGGCGGTCTGGTAAGCTTTGTTGCTCTTTTTATTTCTTTGGCTTGTTTTATTATTTGATATAGTGAACTGGGACTCGATTTGGCATGTTTTGACTTATAGTTTGCTCCCAGATCAATAATTAATCTCCCTTTAAGCAACGTGGACCTTAAAACCCAAAGCAAAAGATTAGGCATTCCTTCTTGTTTAGGTCATGCATCATGTATTCGACTTAGGCACGTACATTGTCTTTTCTTTTAGCTTTACTTTCAGTTGTTGAGTGTTGGCGTGAGGTACGCATTTACTTCTCTCATTCATGCATTTCGTATGAACATGCATTAGTTAGTAGGAAGTGCATTGCAACAAGTGTGAGTTGAGCGTTTGTTTGGAGAGTTGATTGTTAGATTAGGACTCCAAAACACTACTAAGGAGGGGCTGGCCCATATAAGATAAGGTGGGGGATTTCATCACCCTTTCCTTCCCCCCAAAAACCACACTAATGAAGAGCCTAATTTTAAAATCAAGTAGACATTGGCCTTAAGGATTTCGGGCGCACTAGGAGAGTGATCCGGTCCCGACCGTCATGACCTCATCGGCGTTGCCCACTCTGTCGATAATAGGAGAGACGAGATCTCTGGATCTTGACTCACTTGCTGGGCTTTGTGGTCCTCGTCATAGGGAGGTGAGGCGTGTTGAGGCCGTGTAACCTCGCAGTTAGATGTCGTCTAGCTGTAAGGACCTATAACGACCTTAGGACTGTTTGGGCCTTGTTTGCTTGTGTGCTTCAACTTGTACCCACCCGTCGTAGCATAACAACTTCTTACCTTCTCTCCTGAGTCATTCTTTCTCTCCTGTGTCGCCCCGTCTTCTCCTCTACGCACATTCTTTGTTAAAAAAAGGTTTTGGTTTGTGTATGCACACCTGTGTGCATGCTTTCGTGGGCACGAGACGAGAGTGGCCGTTTGGCAAGGCGCGTTGTCAACCCTGCTTCGGTAGTCGATTTTTCGACGCTTCCCCCCACTCGTGTTGCACATAGTCCGGGTTCAATGGCTGCTCATTTCCGTAAGGAGGAGCAGTTGCTTGACCCACCTGTTCCACCTGTGCTTCCTGTTGTGGCTCCCGTACCTCTATGTGATCGATGCTACCCGAGCCGTACCACTCTACCCTCATGCATCGTATTGCCAGAGGCAAATGGGAACCACTTTGAGGTTAAGCCTCAGTTTATTTCCATGCTCCCTCACTTCACTGGGAAGGGTGATCCCTATATCTTTCTCAGGGAATTTGAGGAGGTCTGTGCTATGTTCAAGCTGCAATAACTTAGCACAAACTCCATCCTTCTTAGGCTAGTCCCTTTTACACTAAATGATGATGCCAAGAAGTGTTTGTATAACAACCAGGCGAATGCCTTTAGGACTTGGGATGAATTTCAATCTGCATTTCTCAAAAAGTACTTTCCAAATCATCAAACTCAAAAATTGAGGAACGAAATCAATTCGTTCTATCAACTTGAGACCGAAACATTTTATGCATATTTAGAGATATTCAAGGAGCTACTATCCTTATGCCCTCACCATGGCATCGAGTTGTGGCACCTTTGTCAGATTGTCTACGAGGGTCTTCACATCCCATCCCGAACGCTCCTTGAGTCCATATGTCAAAGAGAGTTCTTAGGAAAGGATGAAAGGGAGGCATGAGCTTTCCTAGAAGACCTCGCTGAGAAAACCATACAATGGGAGAGTGTAAGGGAACCACCTGCATCATCCAGCATAGGAGCGAGGATCGCGAATGCAAACTCGACTAGATCGGGTGCCGCATTTGCTGTCGATACCACTACGGCCACCGAGGCCCGCATGACGGTCTTAATGCGCCGTATGGATTCGATTGAGCTCCAAACCCTACAAGGTGCACCTCACATGTCCACATCTGGTCCAGTTCCCTGTCATTCATGTGGTAGGATAGGTCATGTAGAAAGAGAGTGTGCGTCCATTCCTCCTGAGATGGAACATGTCAACACCATCTATGACAGAGCTAGGAATGACCCATACTCATCATCTTATAATCCTGGATGGAGGAACCACCCCAAATTTTCATGGAACCAAAATAATACCCCGAGTGGTCCTTCAAACTCCTCTTGACCACCTAACCAATCATACCAACCTCCCATGCATGTACAATCTTATCAGCCACCCCAAGCTCAAATCACCAATCAATCGGGTTTCCCAAATTCCAATAATATGGAAACCCGATTAATTCGCTTGAGACCTTGACTCGTGGACTTGAAAACTCAATGAATTTTTTTATGTCAACCACAAGTCAAGTTCTCACTTCAAATCAACAGACCATCAAATCTCTAGAGCTTCAGATGGGCCAATTGGCTAAGTCTGTACATGAAAGAGAGAGGGACTCTACCTAGCCAGCTTGAGGCTAGCCCCCGCATGTACCAGCAACAACACATGCAAAATGAGAATGTGGTACCTCGGGGGCGGCAAGTGAACCATGTGGAGGAACCTGTTCACCATGTCAATTCCATTGTAACCTTAAGGAATGGAAAGCAGGTTGACAATCACATTTCCTTGCCACCACCACCATCTATTCAGCCCCTCAGTGGGAATGGTGGTGAAGAAGAGGCTGAGGGTGAGGGTAATACACCAACGCCTCCTTCTCAGGCACAACAGAAAACCTACCTGCCAAAAGCTCCTTATCCTAGTCGGTTAACCAAAAAGTAGGACACAATGGATAAGATGTTAGAGGTGTTTAAGCAAGTGAAGGTTATGATCCCCTTGTTGGATGTCATCCAACAAATACCTCAATATGCCAAAGTGTTGAAGGATCTCTGCACAACTAAGAGGAAGACCAATATTCCTAAGAAAGCATTATTGGCTACAAATGTAAGCTCACTTCTGTCCAATCCCACCTACATAAAATACAAGGACCCTTGGTGTCCAACTATTCAGTGTACGATAGAGGACACTAGCATGAGTAATGTATTGCTTGATTTAGGATCGACGGTCAACCTCCTCCCATTTTCTGTTTATCAACATTTGAACTTGGGAGAATTGAAACCAACTAAGATCACCCACCAATTGGCGGATAGATCCATTCGTATCCCAAATGGGATTATCGATGACGTGCTTATTAAAGTTTGAGATTTTATATTTTCGGTCGATTTTGTCCTCCTCGATACCAATCCTGTTTCAAACACCCACTCTCAAATACCTTTGATTTTGGGTAGACCATTTCTGGAAACCTCCAATGCCTTAATAAATTATAGAAATGGTCTCATGAAGCTCTCATTCGGTAACATGAGTGCCGAGTTTCATGTGTTCAACTCTGGTAGGCAACATGAGCCCATGGATCAACCTTTAAATCTCAATCTCATCTGCCAATTAGAGAAAGCACCGCAAAATCAACGAACACCCCTAACACCAATGCAATCTATTGAGAATGTTTGTGGGCCCAGCGAAAACTCATTGCCTGTCTTTGCAATGCAACAGAGTGAGCTGTCATCAAACATGAATGTCCAACGGGAGTGTTCGTTGCATGATTCAGTTGAGACCATTAGTGACGGGGACACACCTCATCATATGCCCATTCCAGAAGGTGTTGTGACCCCGTGTCCTAGGTCTACTGAGCCCTTTGAGCGTCAGATTGACTCCAACAAGGACCCACCTATAACCAAGCTTATGCTTGATGATCTAAAGGATGGTGGGAGGTCCTTGTTGGATGACTTGGGGAGAAGCCTCATTCTTAGTGATGCAGGTCTGCTGCATGCATCAAATGAGCTTGAGGAACTCATTCCGATGCACCCACCTATTGGTTGGAGGGTTTTGTTCGATACGCAACTAAACCCTAGTGAGGTAACACAACTTCACTCATTCATGTTGCCTACACCCAACCAATATCATGAGGGGTTCAAACCTTTCAGCTTTGACCTTTCACCCCTCATGACACCTCAGAGTACCAGTGAAATTTGCCAATCTTGACAAGTCTCTGGTCCTCATAACTCGATGTTCTCATTTGATGTTCCTTGACCAAATGATTATGATAATATCTTTGGTGATGTATATATCTTGTAAAATAAAAAAGGCGAGTAATAAAAGACTCCATGAGCAAGCATTGATTGTTGTGGGCCCCAACCCTTGTGTACTTGGGCCCCATTTCTTCACGTATTTGTCTCCCTTCTTCAGTATCTCACAGGTTTTAAGGGAATTCGGGTTTGTGTCCATCACTATAACCATGAACTTCCTGTTGCGCTTCATATTGGTGAGATCTTCCCTTTTTCATGCATAAATCCATGTAGTATCATGCTCACATTCATTGAGGACAATGCATGAAGTAGGTGTGTGTGGGGGGGGGGGTGTTTTACGTGTGTACATAGTCGAGTCTTTTTCCTTTGATATTGTTTTCTTTTGTGTGTATTATAGTGTCATGTTAGTGTGCTGCATTTAATATTGATATATCTGCTTGCAATGATCCTTGGCTGACTTGTCTTCTTTTGCTTGCCTAGTGCTTTAAAATTTTCACATTTCTTTCAAAATCTTCATGTGTTCGCTAAAGAAAATGTTTTTGGAGGTTTTGCGTGTGTTTAGCATGTGCAAAACCGTTGAGAGGCAAAGTAAAAAGAAAGCTTCCAAAATTGCCTTGAACTTGATGCATTAGGATATCTAGTTTACTGGCTTTAGGTCTTATCGAGTCGTTAGGATGCACCCCCATTTTCCCTCCGGGGGGGGGGGGGGGGGTGTAATCATATGGTTTCAGTACTCAAACATTTAAAGAAGTCCACCCTGAACGTAGTGAGTCAATAATTCGTATGTGTTAGTATAAGGAAGTTTGTCGTAGTCAAGGGCCCTCAAACTCTTTTTGTGAAACTATAAGTGTAGGGGTTTTGATTCCCATGTACGTAAGTGAATAAGTGGTATTCTCTCTTCCCGCACGACTCCTATAACTCGGGAAAGTAGGTCTGATGGGACTTTGTGCCCGGTGCTCTTGAGTCATCTGACTTAGGATGCACCGACCGAACTCCCATTATACGGGTGGTAGGGATCGCCCTATGTGGAGATTTGGGGGAAGGTGTACGTGATAGTATAAGTCCTCATAGGCAATGATGCACGAAACCCGACCCTGGGAGAATCAAACACCAACCAATATAATGCTCCAAAGAAAAAGAAAAAAAGAGAAAAAAACGAAAAAAGAGTCAAATAAGAACCTTAATGGACTTTACACAATGTATCACTTTCAGAAGTTAAGGTTGCCCATGTCTTTTACTTAAGTCCTTAATTAACTTTCACGAATGATTCATTAGGCTAGGTGTCTAGACTGATTACATATATAGAGTTGGCCCGTAGCATTACCGCGTCCAATGATCGACAAAATGAGCCATCGAGTGGTGTAGCTAGATTGAATAATCAATCTTTGTTCAGATTTTGTGGGTATATCCGTTGAAAACCCTCAGAAGACAACACTCCTCCTCCTTGGTGACAAGGAGGTTTAACGGCTTGTTGCACGTGCTAAGTGCAACCGTGATTCCTACGAAAGTGAGTTAGGATTTCTTGTTTTCCGTATGCTGTTCTCTTTCTTTGTTTTGCTCGGGACTAGCAAAAGTTAGGTTTGGGGGTATTTGATTGACATCATTTCATGCTTATATTTGTATATTATATCCATTATCTTTCACCTAAACAATGCTATGTGACGAGTTTTATGTTTGAATTTCAGAAATAAATAGGTTTGAAGAGAAGAGGCATAAAATGACCTAAAACCATGAAAAAGGACTGAGTTGAGAGACTCAAGGACTAAGATGCAAGATCGAAGGACCTGAACGTAAGATCGAAGGACCAATGAGCAAACAAGAATACTTCACACCATCATGGGGAGTATTTTGACAATTCTATTCGGGTCGGAGATCCAACAAGCAAAGTAGATGCATCAAAGACAAACCAAGCCTTCCAGAAAAGCCCACAAGCAAATCCAGAGCTATCCGAACACTGTAGACAGCTAATTGGCGGTCACTTTTGGTCCGGATCCGCTAAGATTTATGTGGAGCGTGTATTAGTGTGTATTTAGTCTATTTCTGGTATCTGTTTAGTCCCATACCGGGGGATTGTCCCGGATTACCTTTTTCTATGGCTATAAATAGAACTCTTCACCTTCTATTGTATTCACCCATTGCTTGGTGGCATTCTCTCTACTTGGAGTAAGCCTTGGGGCAAAATCTCAAGGTGGAGAAGAATGCCACCTTCAATGTGAGTCATCTAATAAAATAAATTTTCCATTGTTTTATTCTTATGTTGTTTCTTTATGCATGCTTAGCTTAGTTTTATTTCTTTGATTCTAGGCTAAAGTAGTTAGAATGTTTCTTTTCTTCTTTAGTTTAATTGTTAGAGTAATGTATAGTGAGTAGATCCATCCCCCTTTGGGGGTGGAGATGATGTTCATACATGCATTAAAGAATGGATATGAATGCTTTATATTTTGATTGTGTTGACAAATGTGAATGTATGCTTGCTTGTTAGATTAGAATACTACACTTGATGGGTTTTGCCACACATCTTAGACACCTCCCATGCTTGTTTAGGTTTTGAAATAACCAACTTGTGTATATGAATGTTAATCAACTAGGTTCGTGAATGGATTGATAGGTTTTGCCATAACCTTTAGACACTTCCTATGCATGAAAACACTACCTACATTTGTGCCTATAGAATGCTTTCTTCACCATCTTTTTACATGTGTGCACACACTCCACCCCTAGGGGTCTCTCTCTTCTTGATTCCAGCTTAGTTTTCCATTCTTTTAGTTATGATTCGAAGTAATCTTTAGTTGCTTTACTTTGCCTTTTTCCTCTTAGTAGTTTAGTGTAGTGTAGATTAGCATAGACAAACTCTTCTCCCCTTTTGTTGCCACTTGATTTCTGAAAAAACCCAGAGGCTGCTCACCTCCCTGAGGATCGACCTGTATTTGCCACCACTTCAACGCGGCCGTGCACTTGCGGTTAATTAAAACGTTCAAAAAGTTTTTGGCGTCGTTGCCGGGGACCGAACCTGGGTCACCCGCGTGACAGGCGGGAATACTCACCACTATACTAGAACGACTCTGGTTTGGATGATTCGAGTGGATTTAATTTGTGTTTGGTAGTTTGCTTTCATTCAGGAAGCTTCGGAGCTCAAGGGAAGATATCTGGAGAATTTTTGAGGCGAACATGCAGCTTCAGACCGCCAATCAGCGGCCTAAGACCGCCAACTGGCGGTCTGGTAAGCTTTGTTGCTCTTTTTATTTCTTTGGCTTGTTTTATTATTTGATATAATGATCTGGGACTCGATTTGGCATGTTTTGACTTATAGTTTGCTCCCAGATCAATAATCAATCTCCCTTTAAGCAATGTGGACCTTAAAACCCAAAGCAAAAGATTAGGCATTCCTTCTTGTTTAGGTCAGGCATCATGTATTCTACTTAGGCACGTAGATTGTCTTTTCTTTTAGCTTTACTGTAACGCCCCCAATCTCGCGGGTACGCACACTGGGAAAGACTACAAGTGTCGCGATCAGAGACCTCCGCGACGACCAAAGGAGTTACAAAAGACAGACCAACAACAACTCAACATATGCGTGAGTTTTCTATAAAGAAAACCCAGTATGCTCCTGGCCCAATTAGAGTTATATGGAAGAATGCATGCAATCTATCTAAGACAAAAGCATCCGAAACAGAAACAGAAAAGCACATAATGCAACAGAAGGCTACGACTCCATAAGCCGTGCCGATCGGGCGTACCCGAATCATTCCTCAATAGGAACCAAAACACCAGCCTCGCTGGTCAAAGGCGGTCACTCGACAGTGACCCACCGCTCGGCACAAAGCGGTGCGCCGGATAAGTGTCCCAATTCACGGCAAGTGACCTACATGGTGCCATCGCGAACTTGGGAATACCTACAATGAGACAGAATGGCAGCGCGCCTGCCCATGACTTATCTTACACCTGGCCTCCCAACGTGAAGGTCTTATGCGAATGGCCTCTCTAGCTAGAGGACCCACTCGTGGCCCGTCGGCCCAAAAACAGAATGTGCCCAGAATTATTAATCAGATTAAATGCGATGCAAGCTACTTAAGCATCTAACATCTAATGCATCTATAGTGGATGGAGTGAGCTCAAGGAAAGGTATCCGGATACCCTCCTAACAGCCCTAAACAAAACAAAATCAGAACATCCCAACAATAACCAAACACAAATCAGCAAGCAGACAACCCCGGTGGCAATTCAAGGTAAACAACACATTGAGTTATCTACGGTTCATGATAAAGATGTCATAAGGCCTGATATCCTAAGGGTCAACTAAAATCACCACACAACACCTCATATCAGTCATATATTGGTACTAAACGAATAACAAAAAACATGTATAACAACAGAATACATGATGATCAACCACTACAGGTAATCGATAGCATAAACCATAAATTTGAGAAGACGCATGCATTAGAACTTGTGATCCGAACATGGTCCGAGAATAGGTGGATGGGACTTAATTCATACATGTATCAGTAGTCCTATATATATAAACATGCCTCTGAAATCAGGAGTCTTTGTTCCTTCATAGTCGAAACATATATATATATATATATATATATATATATATATATATATATATATTGACATGCATGTGGTTGATTTGCACAATACTAGATGTCATAGTATGAATAGCATAGATCATAGATGAGTCCTGGTTTAGTCTCATGTGAGAGCATAATGAGATATGTCAGATATATCATACACAAATCTGATTGTACATCTGATCTAGACATGGTTCGAATAAAATCAGATTCGATGAACTCAACGCAATGTTCGAGTCGAGACAACAACTATACTTGTTACATTATAATCTTGATGAAAGTATTCGATTTATTCACTGATGGAATGTCATGAATATATCATAAGGGATCAACAAATCAGAGTGTGTATGGGTGTTAATGATTTCTGGACTAAAATCAGAGCGATTCATGCAATATTATTTATACTTACTAGTTAGATCATGCATGAACGTAAGAGCAGAATTCAGTAACGAGTCCTACATATGATGTCTGACCCTACTCATGAAATAACACATAAATACGTGACTCTAATATCTGAAAATATCTCATGCAAACACATCTGGACATGATCACAATATCACACACAAGTATAATATTCGAAGCTCACAAAACAACATCACAAGATGAATAGCAAGAAGCACAACATGCACGCAAAAAAAACCCTCTCCTCTAGATCTCCACGACCCAGCCTCACCACATCTGGTTTTTCCAACAACCACCAAGGAATGATGAGTCAAAATTCGTGGTAGAGAGAGAGGTGCTCAGCCAACCTCTGAAAATTTGAAGAGTGCACCACAGTCCACCCTACCGGGTAGATCTCCATTTGTGCAACTCCAAACCTCAGACCGACCACTCTATTTGTGCTGGACTAATCTCCATCCAACACTCCATGCTTCCTACTACACTAAGGGTCCAGGAGCATACCTGATTGGCAAGAAGATTGCCCAAGTTTTTCCGGAGATTCTGCCCACAATCTCTTCTTCTAGCCGCACCAGGCTGCACTTGACGTAGCTCCCAACTCTACGGAGATCAGCCCACCAATCAGCTGGAGAGGAGGGATGAGTGGTCTGAAATGGTGTGTGTGAAGATGGAAAGGGGAGGAAGAGGACGAATGGGAGGGCCTTATATTTGTGCACACAACCCTCCAACTTCCTAGCCATGAAGCCACTTCAAAACTTGCCAAGAATGGTGCTAGCATGGACACCCAAAAGTCTCCCTTGCAAAATTCGTCTAACTCCCAAACCCTCTTCCCATTCCATGCCACTCCTAACCAAGCTCAGCCCAAAGTCGTCTCTACACACACCCGGGCCCAAAATGAGGTGATCGGGTCAACCCACCGCGAACTAGCTCGATGTGTCGCACCCGATCGACCAATGGGAAATACGATCAAATATACTTAAACAAACATACCATAACACAAATTGACATTCTAAGAACTAAATTATGCATAACCGAGGAGAGCGGGTCTTACATTTACTTTCAGTTGTTGAGTGTTGGCGTGAGGTACGCATTTACTTCTCTCATTCATGCATTTCGTATGAACATGCATTAGTTAGTAGGAAGTGCATTGCAACAAGTGTGAGTTGAGCGTTTGTTTGAAGAGTTGATTGTTAGATTAGGACTCCAAAACACTACTAAGGAGGGGCTGGCCCATATAAGATAAGGTGGGGGATTTCATCACCCTTTCCTTCCCCCCAAAAACCACACTAATGAAGAGCCTAATTTTAAAATCAAGTAGACATTGGCCCTAAGGATTTCGGGCGCACTAGGAGAGTGATCCGGTCCCGACCGTCATGACCTCATCGGCGTTGCACAGTCTGTCGATAGTAGGAGAGACGAGATCTCTGGATCTTGACTCACTTGCTGGGCTTTGTCGACCTCGTCGTAGGGAGGTGAGGCGTGTTGAGGCCGTGTGACCTCGCAGTTAGACGTCGTCTAGCTGTAAGGACCTATAGCGACCTTATGGATGTTTGGGCATTGTTTGCTTGTGTGCTTCTACTTGTACCCACCCGTCGTAGCATAACAACTTCTTACCTTCTCTCCTGAGTCATTCTTTCTCTCCTGTGTCGCCCCGTCTTCTCCTCTACGCACATTCTTTGTTAAAAAAAGGTTTTGGTTTGTGTGTGTGCACCTGTGTGCATGCTTTCGTGGGCACGAGACGAGAGTGGCCGTTTGACGAGGCGCGTTGTCAACCCTGCTTCGGTAGTCGATTTTTCGACGCCTCCCTCCTCTCGTGTTGCAGATAGTCCGGGTTCAATGGCTGCTCATTTCCGTGATCGATGCTACCCGAGCCATACCTCTAGGTTTTGCCATAACCTTTAGACACTTCCTATGCATGAAAACACTACCTACATTTGTGCCTATAGAATGCATTCTTCACCATCTTTTTACATGTGTGCACACACTCCACCCCTAGGGTCTCTCTCTTCTTGATTCCATCTTAGTTTTCCATTCTTTTAGTTATGATTTGAAGTAAGCTTTAGTTGCTTTACTTTGCATTTTTCTTCTTAGTAGTTTAGTGTAGTGTAGATTATCATAGACAAACTCTTCTCCCCTTTTGTTGCCACTTGATTTCTGAAAAAAACCCAGAGGCTACTCACCTCCCTGAGCATCGACCCGTATTTGCCACCGTTTCAATGCGGTCGTGCACTTGCGGTTAACTAAAATGTTCAACAGATACAAATCTTGAAATAATAATTGTTTGAAATATTAAATTAGGTCAATAAATCATAAATTTTAAAATTTAAAGGACATGTTGTTCTGTTCTTTAAAACTCGAAAGTGTCCTTTAAACCACGAGCTTGTGCTTTAAATTACACTTATATCCTTTAAATGACATGTATGTCCTTTAAAGTACTTGTTTGTTCTTTATCTCGAAAGACTACTTAAACCACAAGGATGACCTTTAAAGGGCACAAGTCCAAGTCTTCCGTCTAAAGAAAACTTGTGTCCTTTAAAGGACAAATGTGTCCTTTAAAGGTTTGGTTTGTCCTTGAAACCAGGAAGATGGTTCAAATTCTTTCTGCCTCCAAATATGGCGTCCTTTAAAGGAAAGGTATGTCATTTAAAGCACATATTTGTCTGTTGTCTAAACTCGGAAGGGTCCTTAAACAATTAAACCACAACATGTCTTCCGCTTAAAGGACATTTATGTCCCTTAAAGGACACGTATGTCCATTCAAGGACGAGTCCTTTAAAGCACGAGTCCATTAAACGACTTGTTTGTCCTTTGAAACACACTTATCTCATTTAACGGAGATGTATATCCTTTAAAGGGCACAAATAAAAGGGATATGTCACGTCAGATATATCCTTTAAATCGACATGTTATGTTTTTAAATTGATTTCTTGGCAAAAATATGTTTTATTATAAATTTCTCAATTAATCTCTAGCAATTTAAAAACCTAGTTTCACAACATTCACTTCAATTTCTACCACACCAACTGTACAATCATCAGGACATGCTTGCACTACCACAAAAAAACCATCTTTCTCGATGGCCTACTGTCGATGAAAAATCAGTCGGGTGTGTTACTGACAAAAATGTCGTTGGTGTTGAACCTTCTTCCGTGATCCAATACGTATGTCCCTAGACGTTGCCGCAGCCACTGTGCTATCCTCCCTCTGATTTCACCGTTGTCGCAAACCTCTCCTCCATCCAAGGTTGCGATCGCTACCCTCTCTTCCCTAAAATGTCGCTGCCGCCTCTCTTCTATGATATCAAGTTGTTCTCAACCACCTCCACTTTCAAAGTCATTGATTAATATCATATCTGCAGATATTTTGGTCATATATCCTCTATTTTAAGCCTTCGCAATTCTATGTAACGAGTTTTATGTTTAAGTTTAAGGAATTAAGTTTAATTTTTGTTAACTTCACGTTTCTATTTGCATGTTTAACTTAGTTTTGTTTCCTTAATCGTAGTATAATTAGTTATTATGTTTTTCTTCCTCAATATATTCGTCAACTTAAGCTGTTGTGAGTAGTTCCATCCCCCTTTGGGGTGGAGATTGATTAGTAGCATATCATGCATCATATTCATGCTATATATCTTTAATTTTACCCCAAGATTGTGCTACTCGAGTGTTTGTTGTTATATTTCAGGTATTAGGTAATAAAGAAGAGAAGGAAGAGAAAAATAACTGAAGCATAAGAAGAAGGAACTTAAATCAAACAAAATGGACCTCACAGTTATACACAAGGACCCATCAGCAAGTGCGGTTTAAGCTTAATCAAAACAAATTTTTGGCACCGTTGCCAGGGATGTTCTCTGTCTAGACTCTGGTTTGGACGATTCAAGTGAATTTGATCTTTTGGTTTTAGTTGTGTTTTATTTCAGGATAACTAAGGTTTACGGGGCAAACCGCTGATTGGCGGCCTGGTGAGCTTAGTTTACCCTTTGTTTTGTTCTGGTTGTTGGTAATGACACTATAGTTGTCTGGGAGCCTAATTTTGCATGTCTGAACTTGTAGATTTCTTCCAAATTAATCAATAAACCAATCAATCCCTTTTTTTAATACAACTTGGACCTTAAAAGTCAAAGCAAAAGATTAGTGGATTGCCATCTAGGTCATGCATCATTTCTACACCTTGTACGCCCTCGTCTTTTCTTTCCTTTATTTTTATGTTGTTGAGTGCTGGCGTGAGGTACGTGCACCCATTCTCTCATTCATGCATGGTTAAAACATGCATTAGTTAGTAATATGCATTGGAACAAGAGTGAGTAAGTGCTTGTTTGGTGAGTTGCTTGCTAGCCTAAGGATTCAAAACTCTTTAAGGAGCTCCACCCATAGTCTTCAAGATAAGGTGGGAGATTTCATCACCCCTTCCATCATCCCCAGAAAACACCTCTCAAAGATCTTTAATCTAAAATCAAGTAGACATTGACTCCTAAGGACCTCGGGCGCATTATAGGAGTGATCCGGTCGCGATCGTCATAGCCTGATCAACGTCGCCCACTTTGTCGGTAGTAGAAGAGACAAGTTCTTTGGATCATGGCTCACTTGCTGGGCTTTGTGGTCTTTGTCGTAGGGAGGTGAGGCGTGTTGAGGCCGCGTGACCTCGCAGTTAGGCGTCGTTTAGATGTAAGTACCTGTAGTGACCTTAGGCTGTTTAAGCCATGTTTGCTAGATTAGGCTTCTACTCTCACCCACTACCCACACTAGATCTAGGGATTCTTCCCTTCTCATATAAGTATTCTCCTCCTGTATATTCTTCGATTAGTCTCCTCTTCTGATTATCCCTTCTGTCGTGTGTAGTTTTTAGAGTTGAGTGAAGCATTTTATGCGAGGTTGGGCTTATTCTGGTGAGAGCGCTTTGTTGCCCTTAATCTATATTAATTTTGATGATTAATTAAACTAATCTTAATAAATCAACCTAGTTAATCAAAGTGTGCAAACATGATTGCATGCATTGCAGACATACTTCTATACTTGTAAACATCTTAATAGGTTGATCAAGACAATCAAGGAAATGAGCGTTGGGAAAAAGACATCAAGAGTCAGGACCATTAATCAAAGCTTTGGACTAAGGCATGTAATTTTGTATTTATTGAGTCGATAAGGTTTACTGTAAACTTGAGCACTAGGATTCTGTCCCGTCCCTCATCGGTAAACCGAACTACCTTCGGTCAACCTAATGCTCTCTAGTTTGGTCGACCGAACACCTTTTGGATACCTGAATACTTCCCACCAGTAAAACCTAGTTGTTCTCTGGAATTGCCCCAATGGAAGACCGAACCACCTTCGGTCGACCAAATATCCCAGGACCGGTTTTGGACTTTGCTCCAACGGTCGCATTCTAATCGAGTCCCTAGAGCCCAATTGACTTGACCCACTTCGGATGACCGAATACCTATCGGTCAACCGAGTCCCTGTTGGCTTTAGGTTCACAACGGCTATTGACACGTGGCACTTGACCGTTGTACCCAACAACTATTTGAGCTATAACTGTCAGCGCAAAACCCGCGCTAACTTTAGTCTACCGAAGTGTACACGGTCAACCGAACATGAGTAGATCAGAGCTTAACCAATCCAACTGTCCACCTTGGAACGGTGAACCGATTGCAATTCGATTAACCAAACTTAATTAGGGATAAATTGATAAAAGCTACTGGAGGTTGGTGAACGGTGATCCAATACATAATTGGTCAACCAAGTTCTTAATTCAGACCAATTCTTCAGACTATCGTTTGGATAACGATCTACCAAATATGCCTCGATTTCTTCCCGAGCTTAAGTCACATCTTGCATTCTCATTGGTCCATTTCCCACCCTCTCCAATGGATCTCTAAGCTTTGAAGCCTATATAAACACCACTCTAGAGACACAAACCAACCTTCAACACCTTCTATTCATCAACTATCTTTGTGCTCTCAATTCCCAAACCTTCAAAGCTTATTCTTCAACACTCAAGCTTAAACTTCACCACTTGCTTATCCAATTCTATATCCATATCCAAGTGTGCTCAAGTATAGAGTGTTATATTGTGATTCCATCTTCATATTCAAAGAATCACCAAGTTGTAAGCTTCGAGGAAGCCCCCTCTCGGATTGTGAGAGGAGACACAAGCTAGGCGAGGATTGTTCGCGAGGCTCGGAGTTGTAAACGACGTTGATCTCGGCCCGAAATGGAGATCGGTTAGTGGAACCGTAAGCGAGGCTCGGGGGATCGAGCGAGGCTTGTGAGGAGGACTAGGACCATGGTGAGGTTGCCGAACCTCTCTAAACTCCGGTGTCGTCATTTTTGTGGTTTACACGTCTTATCTCTTAATCCTTTGATTAGTAGTTTTAATTACGCATTCATCTAGCGATTAGAGGGTCATAGATCCTAACACGCCCGACTTGTGAGAGTGCATTTTTCTTTCTAAGATGGACAATCTAGGTGATTGCCCATCTCCACCTCGTGCTCCTTTAAAGCACGAGGTCGAGTTGTCTCATGGAGGTGGGGGAGTCGGGGTTCCATATATGGATTACCTCGGACCACTCCCACCATCACGTAGACCTCCTCCGACTTTAGAGGAAGAGGGTCCCGGTCAGCATCGAGTTCTGGGTGCACCACCACCTCTAGCTCGACAGGATAGACCAATGACTTTGTCGGAGCGAACCCATCCTATTTGGGCTGTGCAACCATCTTGCATAGTTCTCCCGCCTGCTCGTGGGAACAATGATGAATCAAAACCTCAATATGTGAGCATGCTTCCTACCTTCACTGCCTATAAGAAGGATCTGTATATCTTTATAGGTGAATTCGAGGATGTATGCTCCATGTTGAAGCTTCAACAACTTGACGAGGATTCCGTCCGGTTGAGGATGATTTCTTTTGCGTTGAAGGATAATGCAAAGAAATGGATGTACAACCTCCCAGAAAACTCAATTCGGTCTTGGGATGACTTCATAACCGTCTTTCTAAAAAGATTCTTCCCCTAAAGGAAGACTCAACAGATACGGCACCAGATACATCAAATGTATCACACTGAGACCGAATCATTTCATGATTTCTTTGAGAGGTTGAAAGACCTTCTCCTGCAGTGTCATTATCATGGACTTGAGCTACGGCAGCTCTGCGAGATTGTTTATAAGGGCCAAAACTATAACACCCGTACATTGTTGGAGTCGATGCCTTAGGTTGATTTCCTAATGAAACCCATGGATGAGGCATGAGATACTTTTGAATTAATGGCTGAATACCATTGAGTGGGACACCATGAAAGAGCCACCAGCCACCAGGTCTTCTGGTCGAGCTGGATCAAACCACGTTGAGTTAACTATCACGCCTTAGGCAAAAATGGCTACTCTCATGCATAGGATTGAGAGTTTAGAGTTGGACCGAGCACCTGTGCTTAGGTCGCTACATCCACTTGTAGTAGGTGTGGACTTACGGGTCATAGTGACTTGGAATGTGCTTATGCTCCAAGAGATACTGAGCATGCAAATGCGATGTATCAACAACGGCTCCGTAATGACCCGTATAGTCACTCCTACAACCCGTGCTGGCAAAACCACCCTAACTCCCCTTGGGGGCCATATCACAACTCACATGCTCAACCCCTACCTTATCACCCTCCATGCCCATCGGCGACCTACCAACCCCCACATCAAGGTCTCAGCCCGATACTCACCAAACCTTGTCATGCCTCATCTTCAGGTTAGTCTAACAAAACTCCACTCCAGAGGGTTGACCGAAACTACTCCAATCTTGAACAAACCTTCCAACATTCATGCAAAGCATGCATAGTTCGATCAAAACTTTGGAAGTGCAAGTTAGCCAGTTTGCTCATCAACTCCATGAACGTTAGAAGCGTTAGTTGTCGTCTTGCCAAGTCAACTTGTAGTAAATCCTAGGGTCAACCGGCTCAGGCCAGGCAGAATGTGCACCACGTTGAGAGATGACCCTTCTTAATATACAATGTTGTCCATAACTTGAGATCGGGCAGGGTTGTCAACAACAATGTGGAAATGCCTGAGTCTGAACCTCTGTGCGACTCTCTAAAAAAGAGTCTGGAGCCTCCCAAAGAACCCATTCCTGAGGCTCAATCCTCTGATTCAAACATCCGCAAGGCACCACACCCTCATAAACTGGGAAAGAAAATGTATGAGAACTGGGATAAGATTGTTGAGGTGCTACAGTAAGTTAAGGTGAACATTCTGTTATTGGACGTGGTTCAACAAATGCCACCGTATGCAAAATTCATCGACGATCTTTGCACCCAAAAGAGGAAAACTAATGTCCCCAAGAAAGCCTTTTTGGCTTCTAATGTGAGTTCGATCCTAACACAACATGCACGAGTAAAATACAAGGACCCTGGCTGTCCATCAATTTCTAATGTCATCGGTAATGTGCCAATCCATCGAGCCTTACTTGATTTGGGGGCATTTGTGAACTTCCTACATTGTTCTGTCTAAATCAACCTTGGAATTGGTGACCATAAGCCAATGAGGACTACCCTTCAGTTGGTAGACAGATCAGTCAAGATTTCACCGGGGATGGTGGACGACATCCTTATTAAAGTGGATGAGTTCGTATTCCCAGTTGATTGCATTATGTTGGATACAAAACCAGTGTCTAACCCACAAAGACAAATCCCGGTGATCCTTGGGAGGTCATTTATGGTGACATCTAATGCTTTAATTAACTGTTGCAATGGCTTGATGAGGTTGTCTTTTGGCAATCTAACTGCGGATTTCAACATCTTCAATCTAGGTAAGCAACCTGGTTCGTTCAACGATCTTGTTAGAGCCAATCACATTCAAGACACTGATGAGATTGAGTAAATGGGCGCATGTGAGTCTCATCGATATTTCATTAAGTTTCCCAATGACCAGGTTGTGAGCGTGGATGCTCTTCAGGAATCCGTATCTGAATTCCTTGACAAGGAGGTACATCTGGGTGACCGCTCTTCTTATCCTATGGATCTTGAGCCACTTGAAATTAACTCTGAATCCAACAAGAACCCACCTCCGGTCGAGCTTAAGCCACTCCCTGATATCCTAAAGTACATATTCTTGGGGGATAATAAGACCTTACCACTCATTATTGCTTCCGATCTTGATAAAGATTAGGAAGCTACCCTTAAGTAAGTACTTTTGGAGAACAAAGAGGCTATCGGGTGGTCCTTGAAGGACATCAAGGGAATACGCCCAGACATTGTCCAGCATCGGATCCACATGGAAGGGCATTCTAAGCCCCCCCCGGGACCCACAACAAAGATTGAATCTTGTACTAAAACAAGCCGTCCGAAAAGAGGTTCTTAAGTGCTTGGATCATGGATTCATATATCCCAATTCTGATAGTTTGTGGGTGAGTCTTGTCCATGTGGTTCCCAAGAAGTCATTCGTGACGGTTGTTGAGAATTAGCATAATTCGGTTATACCAACACGCCTGTAAACTGGCGGGCGAGTTTGCGTTAATTATCGCAAGCTCAATGTGGCAAGCAGAAAGATACTTCGATTACAACCAAATTCCTCTCGCCCCCGAGGATCAAGAGAAGACCACATTTACACGTCCCTTTGGCACGTTTGCTTACCGTTACATGCCCTTTGAGTTATGTAACGCACCAGTGACGTTTCAACAGCGTATGATTAGTATATTCTCCGATATAGGGGAGCGTTTCCTTGAGATTTTCTTGGATGACTTCTCCATATTTGCTACTTCCTTTGATGAGTGCCTTCATCATTGGGGCCTTGTTGTCAAGCGATGCCATGAGAAGAACCTCGCTCTTAATTGGGAGAAATGTTATTTCATGGTTAAACGAGAGATCATACTTGGACATTCGTGCCTTTTTGGGGCATGCTGGATTCTATCAGCGGTGCATTCGGAATTTTAGCAAAATTTGTCAACCTCTCACCGCTTTGTTGGCTAAGGATTCCATTTTTCAGTTCACGTCGGATTGCCACCATGCTTTTTTGACGTTGAAGAAAGAGCTGACTTTGGCGCCCATAATTAAGTCAATGGTGTGGACTGAACCCTTGGAGTTGATGTGTGATGCATCAAACTTTGCTGTGGTAGCAGTGCCTGGGAGACAATTGGATAAATTGCCTAATGTGATCTACTATGCCAGTAGAACACTCAATAATGCCAATTGAACTACAGTGTGACTGAGAAAGAATTCTTAGTGATCATATTTGCTTTGGAGAAATTCATGTCATTCTTGATTGGCTCTCACGTGGTTGTCTACTCTGATCACACAACGATCAAGCATCTCATGGCAAAGAAAGATGCCAAATCTCGACTCTTGATTTGGATCTTGTTGTTACAAGAATTTGATCTCGAGATTTGGGAAAAGAAAGTGTGAAAATGTGCTAGTAGACCACCTGTTTCGTCTTGAGACGACAAACCCAGAAGACCAAAATTTTAATGACAAATTTCCTGATGAGTAATTTTTCACGATCAAGGATAGCCCCTGGTTAGCTGACATCATGAACTATCTCGTCACCGAGCAATTTTCTTTGGGTTGGTCAAAATATGACCAAGCAAAATTTAGATTGAATGTCAGATTCTTTCATTGAGACGACCCCTATCAACTCAAATACTGCTCTGACCAAATTTTCAGGTCGTTCATCCCAAATAATGTGTTCCTAAGTGTGCTACAATTTTGCTATTCTGTGGAATGTGGACACTTTGGTGCAATGAAAACTGCCGTTAAAGTCCTCAAATCTATATTTTACTGGCCTTCGCTTTTCAATACTTATGAATTTTGTATGCAATATGATAGGTTCCAGCGCCTTGGTAAAATAAGTTGGCGAGATATGATGCCTTTGTAAAATATCCTCGTCGTCGACATCTTCGACGTGTGGGGCATCAACTTTATACGTCCTTTCCCGAATTTGTTCAGGAACGTTTACATTCTGGTGGTCATTGACTATGTGTCTAAGTTGGTTGAGGCTATCCCCACAAAGACCAACGACAATAAGGTTGTCACCAAGTTCTTAAAAAAACTTTTGCACAATTTGGTACGCCTCGTACCATAATCAACGACAGGGGAACCAACTTCTGCAATCCCTCATTTGAAGCGCTTATGAGGAAGTTTTCGATCACCCACAAGCTTGCGACCCCATATCATCCGCAAGCTAGTGGGCATGTTGAAATTTCTAACCATCAATTAAAGCAAATCTTTGAGAAGACGGTTAATTCCTGATGGAAGGATTTGTCCATTAAGCTAAATGACGCGTTGTGGGCTTTGCACACCGCGTATAAGACAAATTTGGGCATGTCCCCATATCGGGTAGTGTACGGTAAGGCATGCCACCTACCCGTCGAGCTTGAGCACCTTCCTTTCTGGGCGATCAAGAACCTGAATATGGATCTTGATCAAGCAAGGGTGCAGCGTAAGCTCGACATCGTGAAATTAGAAAAGCTACGCAATGATGTGTATGACAATGCCAAAATAGTAAGTCTCGAGCCAAAATATTTCACGATCGCATGATTATGCAAAAAGTGTTTACGACCGGGCAGAAGGAGTTCCTCTACAACTCCCGACTTCATTGATTTACGGGTAAGCTCCGAAGTCACTGGTCTGGCCTGTTTGTTTTGCAAACCAAATTTCCTCATGGAGCAGTTGAAATCCTGAACCCATGGAGTTGGGACATGCTCAAAGTTAATGGACAATGCCTCAAACCTTACTTCGAGGGGCACCAACTGAAGTCGAGGAGGTCATGTTCCTTCATAAACCTCCCTCACACTGAACAATTTGAATGGTTGAGATTTCATGTTGGTACATACATATAAAAAAAATATAAAAGAAAAAATGAGAGAAAAAATAGAGGTTGTCACGGGTCCGGCCCCATCTGGATGTGGAGTATAATTTGTTAATACAAATGTTGAAAAAAAATAAAACCTTTAAAAGTGAGGTCCTTTTCGATATTTTTCACATCCTTTTCTGAAATACGCCCCTTCACAACCCTACTCATCCCCATTTCTTTCAAAACTAGTCCTTTCTCTCTCGTCGGCCGCACTACATAAATCCAGAGCACGGATTTCGGAGGCGGAGGCCTTCTTCCTTCATTCATTTCTCACACCAAGCTGAACAGACCGCCAATTAGAGGTCCCACACCATCGATTATCGGTTAGCTTTGCGGATCCGGTTCCCAAAGTTTGCTGGTGAGTCGACTGAGACTCTCTGTTTCGTTCTTTGTTGGTTTTGTTCTAATGCCGCAGTTCCAGTTGGCAACCATCATCCGTCACTGTTCGCGCATCCTACTCGTATCCGCTGCCACTCATCTCTCTGTTAGCACACCAGCCCACATTTCATTCGAGAATGAAATTTGCCTCCCTGATTCGCGACATCGGAGAACCCTTCTACGATTGTATCATAGCAAAAGGGTGGAATTATTTATTGTTTGAGGGTGACGAAACAATGTATGTTCCACCACTTGTACATGAGTTCTATTCTAAACTCGAGTGTCACCAGACCAGTCAACTCGAGTTTAGTGTAATCCTTAGAGGGGAGAAACATACCATAACTCCCCAACTTATCTCCGACACGACTGGGATCCCCTTAGTTGATGATCTCGATGTGACATTATTTTTTATTGATCTATGCTTCGATGTGGGGATCACATTTCATCACATGGGGGAATACCCAATGTGCACATCTATTCAAATTTGCACATAGTCGCAATGTGGGTGTGTAGGAACGTTTTGGGCCAAGAGCGGACCTCCACGTTCTTCACACCTAGTTTGCAGATTGTGTATAGTCTTGTGGACGGTTCACCTCATTGCATGTTTCCAAACATTGTTCGACGTTTTGGCAACCTCCAAGCTTAAAGATATACACTATTGGCCTGCTCTGGTGACAAAACTTTGTGGGATGCTGGACATCCCATAGTTTGAGCCCCTACTGCGGTGTGGTGCCAAAGCATCGACCTTGATGTTGCGAAAATGATCCTGTCATATAACCATTGCATTCAAGAGGCATGGGTGCTTGATTACATGGAGGAGGATGTTAGAGCCAGTTTACCAATAAGATCATGTTAGTGTGCTGCATTTATTATTGATATATTTGCTCTACCATGATCCATGGGTGACTTGTGTTCTTTGGCTTGCCAATTACTTTAAACTATCAATTTCATTCAAAATCATGATAAGTTTACGAAAGAAAAATATTTTGTGAGATTTGTTTATATGTATACCGTATGCAAAACCGTTTCGAGGCAATCAAAAGAGAAGCTCCCAAAATTAACTCGAACATCATGCATTAGGATATTTAGTACATCGGATTTAGGTCTTATCTAGTCGTAAGAATGCACCCCGATTTTCGCTCCGAGGGAGGTAATCATAGGGTTTCAGTATGCAAACAAATAAAGTAGTCACCCTGAACTTAGTGAGTCTAATAATTCATGTCTGTTAGTATAAGGAAGTTTGTCGTAATCAGGGACCCTTAAACTCCTGTTGTGAAACCTTAAGTGTAGATTTTTGGTTCATATGGAAATAATAAATAATTTAGTAGGGTGTTTTATCTTCTCGCACGACTCCTATCATTCGAGTCATCTGACTTGGGATGCACCGACCGAACCCCCGTTACACGGGTGGTAGGAATCACCTTATGTGAAGATATAGGGGAAGCTGTACGTGATAGTGTAAGACCTCACATGCAATGATGCACGAAACAAGACCTTGGGAGAATTAAAACCAACTAGTAAAGGAAAATGATGAAAAAAAGAAAGAAAAGAAAATCATCACAAATAAGAACCTTAATGGACTTTACATGATGTATCACTTGAGAATGTTATGGTTGCCCATGTCTTTCAGTTAAGTCCTAAATTAACTTGCACGACTGGTTTATTAGGCTAGGTGTGTGGACTGGATACATATAGAGAGTCGGGCCATAGGACTACCGTGTTCAATGATCAACAAATGTAGGTTCATCGAGTCGTGTTGCTAGGTTAAATAATGCATCAATGTTCGGATTTTGTGGGAATATTGACAGAAAACCCTTAGGAGACAACACTCCCCTCCTTGGCGATAAGGGGGTTTAACGACTTGTTGCATGAGATAAGTACAACCGTGATTCCTACGAAAGTTAGTTAGGATTTCCCTGTTATTCTATGTTTTTCATTCTTTCATTTTTCTCTTTCTTTGTTTTGCTCGGGGAGTAGCAAAAACTAGTGTTGGGTTATTTGATTAATATCATATCATGCATATATTTAGGTCATATATCATCTATTTTTAGCCTAAGCAATGCTATGTAATAAGTTTTATGTTTATGTTTCAGAAATAAACAAGTTTAAGAAGAAGAAGACACAAAAGGATTGAAACGCGAGAAAAAAGGTGATTGGTTAGACTTGTGGATCTATGATTGACATCATTTCATGCTTATATTTGTATCTTATATCCATTATCTTACACCTAAGCAATGCTACATGATGAGTTTTATGTTTAGTTTTCATGAATAAAGAGGTTTGAAGAGAAGAGCCATGAAAGGACCCAAAAACAGGAAAAATGACTTAATTGTGAGACCTGGGGACTAAGATGCAAGGGAGAAGGCCCTAAGAGCAAAACAGAAAACTCCACACCATCATGGGGAGTATTTTGGCAATTCGATTCGGGTCAACAAACCAAGTAGATGCATCCAAGACCAAGCAATACTTCAAGAAAAGCCCAACACAAAACCCAGACGGATTTGGGCCTTATAGACCGCCAATTGGCGGTCTATAATTGGCGGTCTGGATCATCCCAGATCCGCTAAGATTTCTCCTGGACTTGTATTAATGTTTGTTTAGGCTATTGTTGGTATTGGTTTAGTCCCACATCGGGGGATTGTCCCGGATTAGTTTTTTCCATGCTTATAAATAGAACTCTTCACCTTCCATTGTATCCATCTCCCTCTTTGGTGGCCATCTTCCCTAGTAAGAGTGAAGCCTTGAAGCAAAAAACTCTGGTGGAGGAAGGGCTACTTGTAATTGAGTGAGGAAGGACTTAGGTGAAAACTCGAAGGGACCTGATCGTAAAGAAAATATGTTGATTGCAAAGTGAGGGTTTCCATATTCTCGTGAACCGGAGGAGTAATTCAATAATTAAGACTAAACCAGCTCGAACCAACAGCTTTGGGTGCACTCCACGTGTTCAATGTGTTAACTTAAGCCCCTGCCAAAATATGGAGTCGATTGGACATAAAAAATATGCCAATAGCGGATTAAAATTTGCTGTTGGCGGATCAGGTTGAACGATTGGCCCTCAGATTTCTCCAACAGGTGGAGTTTCTAGGTTGTAGCACTCGAGAGCATCCAGATTAATTCAGACCCTCTAATCTTCTATATATACACTTGTAATCCTTCTTCTTCCTTTCTTCTCCACTATTAGAGTAGGTTTTATTTCTTACTTAGTAGTAGGTTTTATTTCTTGCTTTGTAGTGTAGTGGAGGAGAGGAGGAGAACACTTGTAATCTTTCTTTCTTAATCAAGTTTTAGTTTCATGTTCTTGTGTTTGATTTGATGCAATTTTTATTCCATTGCTTTGGTTATATTTAGTTTCATTTACTTGTTCATGTGTTATTTTTCTTTTGTTCATTTCTTTGTTATGGATATGATTAGTTAGTAATCCATCCCCATTGGAGTTGGAGAATGATATGGAGTGTGAATGTTGTTAGATTCATGTGTTTTAATCTTAATCTTGGAGCTTCAAATGATTTTCATAGTCATTTTTATGGGGTTTTCACTCTTGTCTTTGATGTGTTAATGGTCATAATGGATACTTAGCACATGGTTTGGTTAGTGGGCCCACTTTTTAGGGAATGATGAGGTGAGGACAAGATTGGAGTGGATAAAGAGATAATATTGACATGTGAGCATGTGGTTAACTTTAGCCCTATCTTACGTAGTGTTTTGTATGTTTTAATGGTGGTGATAAATCTTACTCCATGTGGAAACTCACTTTGGATAATGGTCATTATCGAAGTCCATATTAGTTCATGTCCTGAGAGAACAATTGTACATACACACGTCACACATCTACATTGTTGCATGCATTCTCCACCTATGGGATTAATCACATTGATTTTACAAATTGTAATTAGTAATTTAGTGTAGATACACTCACTCCTTCTTCATTTTCTTCCCCTACTCGAATATGGTGAACGACGACCCGTACTTGCCACTGCTTCAACGTGGTCATGCACTTGCGGTTTTGAACTTTAAATTCACGATACGCCACGTTCCCGAAGCACGACATCTCCATGACCACAAGATCCTCGTGCCCACCACCGTGCTTGTCGTGGAAGAACACGACGTTTGCGGACCGGACCGGACCGGGAGGGAGAGGGATTAGGGACGTATGCTCTGTTTAGATAACAACTTACGAGTGAAACGGAGAGAAAAGAAAGGAAAACAAATGTATTTCTTATCTTTTCTCTTGTTTGTATGACCACTATAACAAATGAGTTTCTCTCGTTTGGTTAACATCTTATGAGAGATATGTGAATATCTTATCAAAATACTAAAAAACTTATACTATCATGTTAAACTTCTAGATATTCAATATTTTCCAGACCGAACACAACTATTAACCTTTGTTAGATATTTTCACATAAAATTGACGAAAATATTATGTAAAAACAACATTATAGCTAACGTAGTGTTAACAAAGCTCATCCCGATCCATGCAGACTAATCCAACATGGATGTGAACTGAAACATTGAGTGTGAGGAACGCCTAGGTGGGAAGAATAGAAGGTAGAACGGTTGGGTGGGGGAAGATGGAATAGGGAACAGGTATTTATGGGTAGAAAATTAGGTTTTTTTGGTAAGGTTTTGGTGAGGGTATTTGGGTCACTAAAAATTATTAATTCACTTTCTCTCCAAAATTGGAGAGAAAGTTTAATTGCATTTTTGTATTACAACATTGCTCTCGATTTCTTTACCTTTCTTTTCTTTTCTCTCCTTAAGTCATTATTCAAACAAGAGAAAATCTAACATTCTTTTCTTTTCGCTTCTTAAGTTGTTAACCAAACAAAGCATTAGGGTTTGGGATTGTCGAGGAGAGGGACATACTCTACAGTTTTGGAGGGTTGAGAGAAGCGAAAGGATGTGACGATAGTTCCAATTAAGCTTAAACCGTGAGTACACGAACACGATGAAGCAGTGGCAAGTACGAGTCGAGTCCCTAGGGAGGTGTGTCAACTCTGGTTCTTTAGAAACCAAGTGGAAAATAAAGGAGAGAAGAAGCTTGATTACACTAAACAAGAAACTAACAAATGAGAAAGACAACAACATTAGATTAAGTAAAACAAAACTGAGCAACTAACAAAGCAAGATGAAATTCAGTAAGGAAAACCCCTAAGGGGTGGAGTCTGTGTACACATGTAATAAGGTGGTGAAGGATGCATTCAACAAGGTACAAGTATAGATTGTGTTTTCATGCATGGTAAGTAACTAATGGTTGTGGCAAAACATATCATTCCAATCAACTTGAGCATGGTAAGTACCTAATAGTTGATTAACTTGAGCATTAACAAGTTCGTTATTAAGAACCTAAACAAGCATGTGATGTGTCGAAAAGTTGTGGCAAAAACCTATCAAGTTAAGTATTCTCATTTAAACAAACAAGCATACATTCACATTAATCACATATTGCATAAGATAGCATTCATTCTCATTCTTTATTACATGTATAAACATCATGTCCACCCCCAAAGGGGGATGTAACTACTCACAACACATTAAGCTAACAATTATATTAACGAAGAAAGACATTCAAACTAATTATACTACGATTAACGAAACAAAACTAAGCTAAACATGCAAAAAGAAACAACGTGAAGTTAACAAAAATTATTTTATTCCTGACTCGCATTACAACTAGCATTTCTCCACTTGAGTTTTGCTCCAAAGGCTTACTCTAAGTAATGAGAATGGCCACCAAGCCAAGGGTAGATTACAAAGGAGGAGGAAGAGTTCTATTTATAGACATGAAAAAGGCAACTAGGAACAATCCCCCGGTGTGAGACTAATGAAACGTACTTAAAATACACATAAATAACCTAATACACAACCAAGAGAAGATGGGTCAGATCATGAGCAAAAGGAACCGCTAGCTGGCGATATGAAGCCGCCAATTGGCGGTCTGAATTGTTTTAATTCAACCTATTTTCGGTAGACTTCTTAAATGCTTCATTTCTTCATATGGAGTGCACCATAATCGGTTGTTTGAGTTTATGACCGAATCTAATTGCCAAAATACTCCTCATGATGCTGTGGAATTTCTCGACTTGCTATTTGGTCCTTATTGCGTACATCGAGGTCCTTCCCTCTTGCAGATAGATTGATTGATCGTTTTATACTAACCGCAAGTGCACGGCCGCGTTGAAGCAGTGGCAAATACGGGTCGTCCACTGGGAGGTGTGTCGACGTTTGGTTTGTGCGAAGGCAAGTGGTAAATAAAGGAGAGAAAGGTTGGTTACACTAAACTACACTAAGGTGCAAATGGAAATGGAAGAGAAGCAAGAAAACTAAACCCCAAAGGGGGTAGAGAAATAATGTGAACATAAAGAAGTGTGTGTGTGTGTGTGTGTTCATTAAGCTCCTCACAACATGTAGTGCATGAAATCATAAAACTACATCCAACTTTGCCTCCACATGAATTAAGATAAGACTACATCATTAAAACATACAAAACAATAATTGAAATGAAGCTAAATGAACTCAAGTATAAAGACTAGACCTTACTATGCCTTCACATGAATTAAGATAAGACTATATCATTAAAACATATAAGACATTAACCAAGGTAAAGGCAACAAGAGTACATACACTACAACTTGTGTTTCCAATATTAATTCCATCCATATCCTAACCTTATCATTCCCCATAAAATAGGTCCACTAATCAAAGCATAGGCTAAGCTTCATTCAAGAGCATTAGAATATCAAAGATAAGAGTGGAGACCCATTAGATGGTTATGGAAATCATATAAAGCTCAAGGAATTAAGATAACACACACTTAATACACTACATGATTATATCACATATTTCTCGACCCCCCAAATGGGGATGGAACTACTCACACATATTTAAACTAACTACTCTAATAAAATGAAGCATTATACTGAAATGAAACTACACTAATCAAGCAAGAAATATTAAAGAAGCATAAAACAAAACAAACAAGCAAGCATGCATATGAAAGGAAATTAAACTAAGAGAGAAGCAACACAATTAAAGGAAAACATCTATTATTAACTCACTCAATTACAAGTAGCCCTTCCTCCAGCAGAGTTTTGCTTCAAGGCTTCACTCTTAGTAGGGAAGATGACCACCAAAGAGGGAGATGGATACAATGGAAGGTGAATAGTTCTATTTATAAGCATGGAAAAAGCTAATCCGGGACAATCCCCCGATGTGGGACTAAACCAATACCAACAATAGCCTAAACAAACATTAATACAAGTCCAGGAGAAATCTTAGCGGATCTGGCATGATCCAGACCGCCAATTGGCGGTTCCAGCTCATTTCCCAACTCTTCTTCCGTTGCCCCTCATTTCCCAAACTCTTGAGAGGTTCAACCTCTTTCAGTTTGATCCTTTGAATGAGACGCCTTTGCGTCCAATTCATGAACCTCTCTTTTCATCTGGTGCTCTTTGTGAAGGGGGCCCACGCATGCGTATTCTGGCCCCACGTGGTGTCATGTTCCTTTTCCAAGTGCATTGACCCACTCTTGAGGTTCCCATTTGATGTCTTTTGACAAATGAAGATGGGAACTTATGTTTGTACATAGTTATATAAAAAAGAAAAAAAAGTACAATAAAACACTCCTTCAATGAGCATCGATTGTTGTGAGCCCCAACCCTTGTGTATTTAGGCTTCATTTCTTTCACGTATTTGTATCCTTTCTTTAGCATCTCACAGTTTTTGAGGGAATTCGGGTTTGTGTCCATCAACATGACCTTGAACTTCCCTTTATACTTCATGTTGGTGAGATCTCTCCTTTTTCATGCATAAATCCATGTAGTATCTTGCTCACATTCATTGAGGACAATGCATGAAGTAGGTGTGGGGGGTGTTTTACGTGTGTACATAGTTGAGCCTTTTTCCTTTGATTTTATTTTCTTTTGTGTGCATTGTTAGGGTCATGTTAGTGTGCTGCATTTAATATCGATATATCTGCTTACCATGATCCTTGGGTGACTTGTCTTCTTTTGCTTGCCTAGTGCTTTAAAATTTCCACATTTCTTTCAAAATTTTCACGTGTTTGCAAAAGAAAATGTTTTGTGGGTTTTGTGTGTGTTTAGCATGTGCAAAACCGTTGAGAGACAAAGTAAAAAGAAAGCTCCCAAAATTGTCTTGAACTTGATGCATTAGGATATCTAGTACAGTGGATTTAGGATTTATCGAGTCGATAGGATGCACCCCAGTTTTCCTTTGGGGGTGAGTAATCATAGGGTTTCAGTGAACATTTACAGAAGTTCACCCTAAACCTAGTGAGTCAATAATTCATGTTTGTTAACTTAAGGAAGTTTGTTGTAGTCAAGGACCCTTTAAATCTTGTTGTGAGACATTAAGTGTAGGGGTTTTGGTTCATGTGTAGATAAGAAATAAGTGAGTAGGTGTTCTCTCTTCTCGCACGACTCCTATCATTCGGGAAAGTAGGTCTGAGGGGACTTTGTGCCTGGTGCTTTCGAGTCATCTGACTTGGGATGCGCCGACCGAACTGTCGTTACACGGGTGGTAGGGATTGCCCTATCTGGAGATTTGGGGAAAGGTGTACGTGATAGTGTAAGTCCTCATTAGCAATGATGCACGAAACCTGACCCTGGGAGAATGAAGCTCCAACTAATAAAAAGAAAAAAAAGAAGAAAAAAAAGAAACCAAAAAAAAATGGTAATGCAAATAAGAACCTTAATGGACCTTACACTTTGTATCACTTGAGGATGTTGAGGTTGTCCATGTCTTTCACTTAATTCCTTATTTAACTTGCACGAATGGTTCATTAGGCTAGGTGTGGACTGATTACCTATATAGAGTGGGCCCGTAGGATTACCGCGTCCAATGATCGACAAAATATTTCCAACGAGTCGAGTGTCTAGATTGAATAATGCATCTTGTTCGGATTTTGTGGGTATATCCGCTGAAAACCCTCATGAGACAACACTCCTCCTCCTTGGCAACAAAGAGGTTTAACGGCTTGTTGCATGTGCTAAGTGCAACCGTGATTCCTACGAAAGTGAGTTAGGATTTCGTGTTTCTCGTTTGCTTTTCTTTTTCTTTGTTTTGCTCGGGATTAGCAAAAACTTAGGTGTGGGGGTATTTGATTGACATCATTTCATGCTTATATTTGTATCTTATATCCATTATTTTACACCTAAGCAATGCTACGTGATGAGTTTTATGTTTAGTTTTCAGGAATAAAGAGGTTTGAAGAGAAGAGCCACGAAAGTACCCAAAAGCAGGAAAAAAGACTTAATTGTGAGACCTGGGGACTAAGATGCAAGGGAGAAGGACCTGATCGTAAGACCGAAGGACCTAAGAGCAAAACAGGAAACTCCACACCATCATGGGGAGTATTTTGGCAATTCGATTCGGGTCGGAGCTCCAACAAACCAAGTAGATGCATCCAAGACCAAGAAATACTTCAAGCAAAGCCCAACACAAAACCCAGATATAGACCGCCAATTGGCGGTCTTGAACCGCCAATTGGCGGTTTGGATCATCCCAGATCCGCTAAGATTTCTCCTGGACTTGTATTAATGTTTGTTTAGGCTATTGTTGGTATTGGTTTAGTCCCACATCGGGGGATTGTCCCCGATTAGCTTTATAGAACTCTTCACCTTCCATTGTATCCATCTCCCTCTTTGGTGGCCATCTTCCCTACTAAGAGTGAAGCCTTGAAGCAAAACTCTGGTGGAGGAAGGGCTACTTGTAATTGAGTGAGTTAATAATAGATGTTTTCCTTTAATTGTGTTGTTTCTCTCTTAGTTTAATTTCCTTTCATATGCATGCTTGCTTGTTTGTTTTGTTTTATGCTTCTTTAATATTTCTTGCTTGATTAGTGTAGTTTCATTTCAGTATAATGCTTCATTTTATTAGAATAGTTAGTTTAAATATGTGTGAGTAGTTCCATCCCCATTTGGGGGGTGGAGAAATATGTGATATAATCATGTAGTGTATTAAGTGTGTGTTATCTTAATTCCATGAGCTTTATATGATTTCCATAACCATCTAATGGGTCTCCACTCTTATCTTTGATATGCTAATGCTCTTGAATGAAGCTTAGCCTATGCTTTGATTAGTGGACCTACTTTATGGGGAACGATAAGGTTAGGATATGGATGGAATTAATATTGGAAACACAAGTTGTAGTGTATGTACTCTTGTTGCCTTTACCTTGGTTAATGTCTTGTATGTTTTAATGATATAGTCTTATCTTAATTCATGTGGAGGCATAGTAAGGTCTAGTCTTTATACTTGAGTTCATTTAGCTTCATTTCAATTATTGTCTTGTATGTTTTAATGATGTAGTCTTATCTTAATTCATGTGGAGAGAAAGTTGGATGTAGTTTTATGATTTCATGCACTACATGTTGTGAGGAGCTTAATGAACACACACACACACTTCTTTATGTTAACATTATTTCTCTACCCCCTTTGGGGTTTAGTTTTCTTGCTTCTCTTCCATTTCCATTTGCACCTTAGTGTAGTTTAGTGTAACCAACATTTCTCTCCTTTATTTACCACTCGCATTCGCACAAACCAAACGTCGACACACCTCCCAGTGGACGACCCGTATTTGCCACCGCTTCAACGCGGTCGTGCACTTGCGGTTAATATAAAACGATCAATTAATCTATCTGCAGGAGGGAAGGACCTGGATGTACGCAATAAGGACCAAATAGCAAGTCGAGAAATTCCACAGCATCATGAGGAGTATTTTGGCAATTAGATTCGGGCATAGACTCAAACAACCGATTATGGTGCACTCCATATGAAGAAATGAAGCATTTAAGAAGTCTACCGAAAATAGGTTGAATCAAAACAATTCAGACCGCCAATTGGCGACTTCATATCGCCAGTTAGCGATTCCTTTTGTTCATGATCTGACCCATCTTCTCTTGGTTGTGTATTAGGTTGTTTATGTGTATTTTAAGTACGTTTCATTAGTCCCACACCGGGGGATTGTTCCTAGTTGCCTTTTTCATGTCTATAAATAGAACTCTTCCTACTCCTTTGTAATCTACCCTTGGCTTGGTGGCCATTCTCATTACTTAGAGTAAGCCTTTGGAGCAAAACTCAAGTGGAGAAATGATACTTGTAATGCGAGTCAGGAACAAAATAATTTTTGTTAACTTCACGTTGTTTCTTTTTGCATGTTTAGCTTAGTTTTGTTTCGTTAATCCTAGTATAATTAGTTTGAATGTCTTTCTTCGTTAATATAATTGTTAGCTTAATGTGTTGTGAGTAGTTCCATCCCCCTTTGGGGGTGGACATGATGTTTATACATGTAATAAAGAATGAGAATGAATGCTAGCTTATGCAATATGTGATGAATGTGAATGTATGCTTGTTTGTTTAAATGAGAATACTTAACTTGATGGTTTTTGCCACAACTTTTCGACACATCACATGCTTGTTTAGGTTCTTAATAACGAACTTGTTAATTCTCAAGTTAATCAACTAGGTTAGTGATTGGAGTGTTATGTTTTGCCACAATCATTAGGTACTTACCATGCATGAAAACACAATCTATACTTGTACCTTATTGAATGCATCCTTCACCACCTTATTACATGTGTACACAGACTCCACCCCTTAGGGGTTTTCCTTACTGGATTTCATCTTGCTTTGTTAGTTGCTCAGTTTAGTTTTACTTAATCTAAAGTTGTTGTCTTTCTCATTTGTTAGTTGCTTGTTTAGTGTAATCAAACTTCTTCTCTCCTTTATTTTCCACTTGATTTCTAAAGAACCAGAGTTGACACACCTCCCTAGGGACTCGACTCGTACTTGCCACTGCTTTATCGTGTTCGTGTACTCACGGTTTAAGATTAATTGGAACTGTCGTCACTTCCTTTCGCTTCTCTCAACCCTCCAAAACCGTAGAGTATGTCCCTCTCCTCCACAATCCCAAACCCTAATGCTTTGTTTGGTTAACAACTTAAGAAGAGAAAAGAAAAGAATGTTAGATTTTCTCTTGTTTGAATAATGACTTAAGGAGAGAAAAGAAAAGAAAGGAAAAGAAATCGAGAGCAATGTTGTAATACAAAAATGCAATTCAACTTTCTCTCCAATTTTGGAGAGAAAGTGAATTAATAAGTTTTAGTGACCCAAATACCCTCACCAAAACCTTACGAAAAAACCTAATTTTCTACCCATAAATACCCGTTCCCTATTCCATCTTCCCCCACCCAACCGTTCTACCTTCTATTCTTCCCACCTAGGCGTTCCTCACACTCAATGTTTCAGTTCACATCCACGTTGGATTAGTCTGCATGGATCGGGATGAGCTTTGTTAACACTACGTTAGCTATAATGTTGTTTTTACATAAGATTTTCGTCAATTTTATGTGAAAATATCTAACAAACGTTAATAGTTGTGTTCGGTCTGGAAAATATTGAATATCTAGAAGTTTAACATGATAGTATAAGTTTTTTAGTATTTTGATAAGATATTCAGATATCTCTCATAAGATGTTAACCAAACGAGAGACTCATTTGTTATAGTGGTCATACAAACAAGAGAAAAGATAAGAAATACATTTGTTTTCCTTTCTTTTCTCTCCGTTTCACTCGTAAGTTGTTATCTAAACAGAGCATACGTCCCTAATCCCTCTCCCTCCCGGTCCGGTTCAAACGTCGTGTTCTTCCACAACAACCACGGTGGTGGGCACGAGGATCTTTTGGTCATGGAGATGTCGTGCTTCGGGAACGTGGCGTGTCGTGAATTTTAAAGTTCAAAACCACAAGTGCATGACCACGTTGAAGTAGTGGCAAGTACGGGTCGTCGTTCACCATATTCGAGTGGGGGAAGAAAAGGAAGAATGAGTGAGTGTATCTACACTAAATTACTAATTACAATTTGTAAAATCAATGCGATTAATCCCATAGGTGGAGAATGCATGCAACAATGTAGGTGTGTAACGTGTGTATGTACAATTGTTCTCTCAGGATATGAACTAATATGGACTTCGATAATGACCATTATCCAAAGTGAGTTTCCACATGGATTAAGAGTTATCACCACCATTAAAACATACAAAACACTACGTAAGATAGGGCTAAAGTTAACCACATGCTCACACGTCAATATTATCTCTTTATCCACTCCAATCTTGTCCTCACCTCATCATTCCCTACAAAGTGGGCCCACTAACCAAACCATGTGCTAAGTATCCATTATGACCATTAACACATCAAAGACAAGAGTGAAAAACCCATAAAATGACTATGAAAATCATTTGAAGCTCTAAGATTAAGATTAAAACACATGAATCTAACAACATTCACACTCCACATCATTCTCCAACCCCAATGGGGATGGATTACTAACTAATCATATCCATAACAAAGAAATGAACAAAAGAAAAATAACACATGAACAAGTAAATGAAACTAAATATAACCAAAGCAATGGAATAAAAATTGCATCAAATCAAACACAAGAACATGAAACTAAAACTTGATTAAGAAAGAAAGATTACAAGTGTTCATCTCCTCTCCTCCACTAAACTACAAAGCAAGAAATAAAACATACTACTAAGTAAGAAATAAAACCTACTCTAATAGGGGAGAAGAAAGGAAGAAGAAGGATTACAAGTGTATATATAGAAGATTAGAGGGTCTGAATTAATCTTGATGCTCTCGAGTGCTACAACCTAGAAACTCCACCCGTTGGACAAATCTGAGGGCCAATCGTTCAACCTGATCCGCCAATAGCAAATTTTAATCCGCTATTGGCATATTTTTTATGTACAATCGACTCCATATTTTGGCAGGGGCTTAAGTTAACATATTGAACACGTGGAGTGCACCCAAAGCTGTTGGTTCGAGCTGGTTTAGTCTTAATTATTGAATTACTCCTCAGGTTGATGAGAATATGGAAGCCCTCACTTTGCAATCAACATATTTTCTTTACGATCAAGTCCCTTCGGGTTTTCACCTAAGTCCTTCCTGACTTGTAATCCGGTCATTGAGCATTACAAACAGGTACAAAAGGCTTCCGAATCCCATTCTTCTTGCATTTAAGTCCTTTTTGGTCCCTCTCTCTTCTTCATTACCTAAACCCTGTAATGTAAGGAACAAATACCCGAGTAGCACAAATATGCTGTAAAATAAAGGATATATAACATGAATACGTCATATGATATGCTACTAATTAAATACCTCCACACTTATCTTTTGCCTGTCCTGAGCAAAACAAAGAAAGAGATACGAAAAGGGAAATCCTAACTCACTTTTGTAGGAATCATTGTTGAACTTAGCATTTCTAGCAAGCCATTAAACCCCCTTGTTGCCAAGGAGGAGGGGTGTCTCCTGAGGGTTTTAGCAGAAATACCAACAAAATTTGAACATTGATGCATTATTCAACCTAGCAACACGACTCGATGGACCTACTTTTGTCGATCATTGGAGACGGTAATCCTAGGGGCTGACTCCATATATATTTCATGTCCACACACCTAGCCTAGGAAACCATTCATACAAGTTAATTAAGGACTTAAGTGAAACAGAAGGGCAACCTTAACATCCTCAAGTGATATGTCGTGTTAAGACCATTAAGGTTTTTCTTTTTATCTTATTTTTTTTGTAACAACTACAATGACGAGGTACACTTGTTGGTGTTTAATTCTCCCAGGGTCTGATTTCGTGCATCGTTTCCTGTGAGGACTTACACTATTACGTACATCTTTCCCCAAATCTCCACCTATGGTGATCCCTACCACCCGTGTAATGAGAGTTCGGTCGGTGTATCTCAAGTAAGATGACTTGAAAGCACCAAGTATTAAGTTCCCCTCGGACCTACTTTTACGATTGATAGGAGTCGTGCGAGAAGGGAGAACACCATATTAAATAATTTTTTTTGTCTACATACAAACCAAAACCCCACACTTAAAGTTTCACAACAGTAGTTTAAATGTCCCTAACTTCAACAAACATCCTTATACTAAGAGACAAATTATTTGACTCACTGGGTTCAGGGTGAATGTTTGTATTTGTTTGAGTACCGAAATGCTATGATTACTCTCCCCTCGAGGGAAAACCGGTGTGCATTCTAACGACTAGAGATAGGGCCTAAAATTGGTGTACTAGATATCCTATTGCATCAAGTTCAAGTTGATTATGGGATCTTTCTTTTTATTTTGCCTCTCAATGGTTTTGTAAACTCTAAACAAATGCAAAACCTACAAAACATTTTATTTTGCAAACACATCAAGATTTTGAAAGAAATGAAAAAATAAAGCACTCGTTAAGCAAAAGAAGGCAAGTCACCGAAGGATCGTGGTATAACAAGATATATCAACGTAATATCTAGTTCACTATCATGAGCCTAACAATAGAAGCAAAAGAAAAAGACTTGACTATATACATATGTAAGCACTCCCACACTCACTCATGCATTGTTGTTAATGAATGTGAGTATGATACTACATGAATTTATGGATGAACAAGAAAAGATCTCACCAGTGTGAAGCACAAAAGGTAATTCATGGTCATGTTGATTGACATAAACCCTAAATTCCCTAAAACCTGTGAGATACTTAAGAAGGGAATACTAGTATGTTAACAAATGAAGACCAAATCCTAAAATAGTGGGAGCCACGACAACCAATGTTTTTTTGTTTCTTTTGTTTTTAATATAACTATATACAAAAACAATCTCTCATGGTCTTTCGTCATAGGACAATGACAATGAACCTCATAGTGGATCAATGTACCTAGAATGGGAACATGATACCACGTACGGCCAAAATACTCATGTTTGCCCCTCTTACAAACTGTACCCGATATCAGGAGATATTCATGAATTGGACGAAAATGCGTCTCATTCAAAGGATCAAAGTGAAAGAGCTTGAACCTCTCAAGAGTTTGACAACAATTGCTCAATGGAAGAAGAGTTCCCCCATTACGGTATTAAAATCATGATCATCAATCCAAACTCTCCAATAAACAAGCTGGTGTGTCGGAACATGGACAAGAACCTCATTATGCTCACCCATCACACCAGGTGAACAGAAAGTTGGTATTTCACCGAAGATATCCTTTAAGGACCTCTCAATACCCTTGATTGAATCATTTTAAATACCGCAAGAGCACGACATCGGTGAAAATGTATGGATCGAGTCCACAGGGAGGTGTGTCAACTCTGGTTCTGTAGAAATCGAGTGGAAAATAAAGGGGAGAAGAAGTTGTTGATTATGCTAACTAACTACACTAAACTATGAATGAATTAACAATTAAACTAAACCCCATGGAGTGGAGGTGTGTAGGTATGTGTGTGTGTGATTGGGTCTTCATTACATGAGGTGCAAGTGTGTAAAGTAAATGAAATCAATTAGAAACTAGTGTGGAGTCTAATTAACATCAACTACATTTACATGAATACATGACTAATATAGTTAGACATCAAGGTAAGATGAACTATGAGTTCTCAAGCATGAACTAAGTACCTAGTGTGGACATTAGAACATCAATTAACCCCTTCATACAACTTAATCCATTCATGCATTCTCTACTAATGAAGCATTCATACATAACAAACCATTTCCATAAAACCATTACAAGCAACAAGATAAACTCTAAAGCTAGCATGAGATAAGTACCTAGTGTGGGCATTATCCTATCTAATACAAGTTTAAGCATGCTACAAGTATAGATCTACATTACAAGCAACAACATAAACTCTAAAGATAGCATGAGACAAGTACCAAGTGTGGACAATATCCCATCTAATACAAGTTTAAGCATGCTACGAATATATATCTACATTAAGCACATGAAATGACACAAATAAAAGAACCCATCACTATCCCATAATCTACATCACCTCCACCCCAAATGGGGTAGTTCTACTCTCTACTCATGAAGCTAACTAATTATGCTAAGATTTAAGGAAACAAAACATGCAAGACTAAAGGAAACAATATCTAACTAAAAAGAAAATATTTTATTTACATGACTCACATTAAAATGTGGCATCCTGTCCACCTTGAGTTTTCCTTCAAGGGTTACTCTGTGTAGAGAATGACCACCAAGCAATGAGTAGATTACAAAGGAGGAAGAAGGGTTCTATTTATAGACATAAAAAAGGCAACTGGGGACATCTCCAGTGTGGAACTAATGAAACGTTCCCAGAATAATTATAAACACAACCCATATTCTTGCAAAACTGGGTCGCATTCTGACTAACAGGGACCGGATCGCCAATTCGTTGTCCAATTTGGTCAGATTCAACTCATTTTTGTGCGTCTACTTAATCTCTTCAATTATGCACGTGGGGTGTGCCCTGGTTACCCATTTGAGTATGCGCCCGAATCTAATTGCCAAAATACTTCTCATGATGGTGTCAAGTTTTTTGGTTTGCTATTTGGTCCCTCCGGGCTTATGTCCAGGACCTTCCATCTTGCGGATGGGTCTTTGTGCATGACAGATAGGCCCATTTTTCTTGATTTAAGTCCTTTCTTCTTATGTTTCAGTCCCTTCTCTCTTCCCTTCTCTTCTTTATTACCTTATACCTAAAATATAATAACAAACACTCGAGTATCACAATATTGGTGTAAACGAAAGGATATATAGCATGAATATGATGCATGATATCCTACTAATCAACCCTCATGAAGTCATATAAAAATATGGGTATTAGGGAGCCACTGTTCCACCAAAGATGGGTCTATGAGGGGCACAACATGAAGATTATGTGGCTCTAGGGTACGAGACAAAAAGATAAGGCACAATCCCGTGCCAACTCAAAATCAAGTTGGTCCATGTTATTCTCAATTTGGATCGAATCCTCTACCAAGCGATTGTGAATTGCAACCCCAAGTCGGTCAGACTGTGTAGGAGTTTGACTGTGAAAGATTGTGCTTGAATTTGGGATGTGGTGGTTGTTTGATATTAGATGTTGAATCCTCATGTTGACAAGAAATGCTACCTCCTCATGGTCATTTAATTGTTGTGCCATCTGACTCACTTGCATTTCCAGAGTTTGCAAGGAACTCAAGTTGGACTTCATCAAATTTTGAGAGGTTTGCATGAATGTTGGGAGGGTTTTTTCTAAGGAATCAAGTCTGGGGTCAACTATGAGGCTCACGTCAAAATTTTGGAAAATTTTGGGTTGGGTGTTCATAGACAGAGAATGAGTCCAATGATTGGTAGTTGGGTGTTGGTTGAAATCTGAGTGTTCGGGAAGAGGATTCTAGGCGTGGGAATGATATATGATAATTAAAATTTAAAAGATTTCCCCATGAATATGCCCCCTGGGTTGTACACGAATGCGTGTGAGTCATAATGAGTAGTTTGGGAAAAACATCATCATAATCGGGTTTAGGTGGAACAAATGAACACTCCTCAAACATCTGACCACTTAAACCACTTTGGTCATTTGACGTGGCTTCCAGAACCATCAATCTGCTCATACACTCTACCGCACACACGAATGAGACCAAAGTTTTTTTGAAATGACTTAGTTCATTCACCAACATATGATCCAACACAACTAGATGATGGTCTAGCAGTCGGAGTCTCTCTTATAGGGAAATGTTTTATGGCCGCGGTGCGTCCGGGACGCCGTCTGACGTGGACAATCCAGTCAGCAAAAACCAAAGATTAACTAAATCACATATTATTTATTTATTTTGTGTCACATCACACGCACGCGGAACTATGTGAGCTTTGGTTTCCAACATACATATATTCTCAAAATCGTCCATTATCCCCCAAACCTTTCATTCTCCATCATTTTCTCCCGATGGAAGACGAGATCGGTAAGAGGGATGCCGAGGAGATGACGCGGGAGTGAGTCTTTAAGGAGGCTGGGAGGCCGACGTCGTTGGTTTGGACGTCACGATGTAGTTGGTCGGCGAGGAAGAGGATGAAATGGTCGGCGTTGGAGTCTTTCTCGAGGCGAGGAGGAGGAGGAATGTGATTTTTTGTAACTGATTTTAGTTTTTTGTATGATGTTTTTGGGGGAACGTTTGGTTTTCGTGGCTGATTTGAAGTTTTGGGGTCTTGTTATGTGATGGATTGGTCTTGGGTTTTTCGGAAACGTGGTTTTTTGTAGCTGATTTGAGTTTTTTTGTGTTGAGTTTTCGCGGATGAGGAGGAATGTGGTGTTTTGTAACTGATTTGAGTTTTTTGGGTGGTGGTTTTTGGGGAAAGTTTGGTTTTCGTGGTTGATTTGAAGTTTTTGGTTTTGTTCTATGATTGATTGGTCTTCATTTTTTGCAAGTGTGCTTCTTTGTAGCTAATTTGGTTTTTTTTGTGTTGAGTTTTTGAGGAAAACTTTGTTTCTTTGTGGTTGATTTAAAGTTTTTGGTTTTGTTAAAAAGGAAAAAACAACAACTTAAAAATGAACAAACATAACTTAAAAAGGAACAATAGAAAATTAAAAAGGAAAAACATCAACTTAAAAAGAAACAATAGAAAATTAAAAAGGATGAAGCAATACTTAAAAAGGAAAAACAGGAACTTAAAAAGGATGAAGTAGTACCTAAATAGGAACAACATATCTTAAAAAGGACGAAAAAAAGGCAAACTTCACACTTAAAAATGTACACTCACTTAAAAAGGAACATACTACACTTAAAAAGGTACGACTCACAGTTAAAAATGAGAACTTCAAAAATAAAAAGGAACAAACCTCACTTAAAAAGGAACAAACTACACTTAAAAAGGTACAACTCACAGTTAAAAATGAGAACCTCAAACATAAAAAGGAACAAGCAATTCTTCAAAAGGAACAGACATCACTTAAAAAGGTACAACTCATAGTTAAAAGGGAGAACCGCAAACTTAAAAAAGAACAAAAAACACTAAAAAGGAAAACTTCACACTTAAAAATGTACACTCACTTAAAAAGGTACATACTACACTTAAAAAGGTACAACTCACAGTTAAAAAGGAAAACCTCAAACATAAAAAGGAACAAACAATTCTTAAAAAGGAACATACATCACTTAAAAAGGTACAACTCACAGTTAAAAAGGTGAACCGCAAACTTAAAAAGGATAGACGTAGATGTTAAAAAGGAACATGTTTTGCCTTTTTAAGTTGTTTGGGGAAATCAAAAGTTGCGTTGGGAAAAGTAAAAGTTGCATAGGGAAACCAAACGTTGCAGTGAGAAAGTAAAAGTTGCATGGAGAAACCAAACGTTGCTGTGAGAAAGTAATGTTGCATTGGGAAACTAAAGGTTGCATGTGACACCAACATGTTATTAAATGAATTTCTCTGCTGACTGGATTGCTGACTCAACTGACCACGTCAGCCGCGTCCGAGACGCGCGCGGCCGTGTATAAGTACCCTCTCTTATATCACCCTAATCTAAATACTGCTCAACTACACTTTTAAAATTGTCCCGGCCCCCTTGGGTGCTTGTGTGAGGCACCCTAAGATGCATGAGTTGGGTATACCAGGTAGAGTAATCCTCGTCCCAACAATGAAATGAATGATCGCCCATGTAAGCATCCATCTAGACAATAACACTCTCAAATCAACTACTCACACCACCATGAGATCGAGCTCGTAAAAAAGTGCTCGATCTGACCCAAAAACACTAAGAGAAAAAGTCTAAAGGGGAGGAGACTAAACGATGGAAGTAGAGACGAAGATGACTCAGGTGAGAGGATAATAAGCCTTAAGAATTAGCGTGGGTAGTGGGATTGGGTAGAAGCCTAAGCTAGCAAACACAACTTAAACAAACCTAAAGTTGACTATAGGTCCTTAGGCTCGACGACGCCTAACCATAACTCCCCACAATCTTGAACGCCTCACCTCCTTCGGCCGAAGGTTACAAAGTCAAATGAGAAAGTCAAGACCTGGAGGTCCCAAAAGTCTGAATGCTACTAAGCAAACAACGACATTCAGGCCATGAAGTCGAGAATGTGATTGTCTCTTAAGTGCGCCCGAAGTCCTTAGGGCCGATGTCTACTTGATTTTAATTTGGGTTTCAGATTAGTGTGATTTTGGGGCAAAGGAAGAAGTGATGAAATCCCCCACCTTATATTGTATGTGACAACCCCTTATTAGTAGCATTTTGACTCTCTAAACAAACACTCACCTCACGCTATCCCGATGCACCTTACTAACTAATGCATGTTTTAACCATGCATGTAGAAGAGAAGAATGCACGTACCTCATGCCAGCAATCGACATCAGAAATGCAAAGAAAATAAAGACGAAAGCGTGCAAGGTCAACAAATGATGCATGACCTACATGGCAAACAATCTAATCTTTTGCTTTGAATTTTAGAAGTCAAGTTGTCTTAACAGATGAATCATGCACAGTTATTGTGTTTTAATAATAGTCATAAGCATGTACTGTGTGTAGGAGAACCTTAAAACAAAATCAAGAATAGCAGAAAACATACACTGAAATGTCAAAGGGGGCAAACCTGATCTGCTAGTGGTGGGTCAAAATCCGCTACTCGCGGGTTGATATAGGAATTGTGCTCAACCATTTGGGCTTAGTGTTTTCCTTGTCCAATGTGTTCTCCCACCACCATAAGCTCCTGCATAACACTCAAACAGAAAACAAAACAACAAAAAAACGAATGAAAGGCCCATTGAATTGGTTGGCACGACAATTGAAACTCACTCCCCAGCAACGATGCCAAAAACTTGTTGTGGATGTTAAAGTTCAAATTTGCATGTGCACGACCATGTTGAAGCGGTGGTAAGTATGAGTTGAGTGCAAGAGGAGAAAGTGTGGGTCATCATCGACCATACTCGAGTGGGGGAAGACAATGAAGAATGAGTGAGTGTATCTACACTAAATTACGTTAATTACAATTTGTAAAATAAATGGGACTATTCCCATAGGAGGTGGAGAATGAGTGCAACAATGTAGATGTCTGACGTGTGTGATTATCCTAAGTATGTCTCTACATGGATTATGATTTATCACCATCATTAAAACACACACAACACTACTTAAGATAGGGCTAAAGACAACTACATTCTCACATGTCAATCTTTTCTCTTTATCCACTCCAATCTTATCCTCATCTTATTATTCCCTATAATGTTGGTCAACCTACCAAAGCATGTGATAAGCCTCCATTAGGACCACTAACACATCATAGGCAAGAGTGAGACACCCATCAAAATGGCCATGGAATAATTTGAAGCTCCAAGATTAAGATTAAAACACACATGAATAAAACAACATTCACACTTCACATCATTCTTCACCCTTTAATGGGGATTGATTACTCACTAATCATATTCATAACAAAGAAATGAACAAAAGAAAAACAACACATGAACAAAGAAAGGAAACTAAATATAAGCAAAACAATGGCATAATAATTGCATCAAATGAAAGACAAAAACATAAACAACATGAAACTAAAACTTGATTACGAAAGATATATTACAAGTGTTATTCTTCTCTCCTCAACTACACTACTAAGCAAGAAATAAAACCTACTCTAATGGGAGAGAAGAAAGGAAGAAGAATGAGAGGAAGGATTACAAGTGTATTTATAGAAGATTAGAGGGTCTGGATTAATTTGGGTGCAATCAGATGGCTGAAAATTAGATCGGTGCCAACCTCCAAACCGGATCCGCCAATTTTTGGGTCAGATTAACGCCAAATTTCACTAGCAGCTTAAGTTAACCAATTTAGCACGTGGGGTGCACCCGGAGCTGTTGGTTCGAGTCCGTTTGGTCTTAATTGTTGAGTTACTCAGGATCATGAGATTATGGACATTTGCAACTGACATATTTTCTTTACGATCAGGTCCCCTTGGGTTTTCACCTAGGTCCTTCCTGGCTTGCAATATGTTCCTTGAGCATTACAAACAAGTCCAGAAGGCTTCCAAATCTGTCCATTCTTCTTGTATTTAGGTCCTTTCCTTTTCCTTTTTTTCTTTATTACCTAAACCCAGAAATGTAAGAAACAAATACTCGAGTAGCACAAATATGGGGTAAAATAAAGGATATATAACATAAATGCGTCATATGATATGCTTCTAATCATGGCAGAGCTAATGGTGGTGAAGCTCTGGAGAATGGTGAATGGTGAACATTGTCGCGTCCACCTTCAACAGGTCATTCACGGTTTGATACTAGATTTCTCGATTTAGAGTAGAAGTTGATGTTTTTGTGGAATTTTGGACTCTTTTTTTTGTTGGATTCAGTTCGTGTTTGGGGTTTGAAAAGTGAGTAAAAGTTGAAGTTTTTGTAGAAGTTTGGAGTCGTTAATACAAAGTTTGGATTTTTTATGCAAATTGGATTCTTTTCCCTGTTGGAGGAATTTTTTTGTCTTCAAATTTGTATTGTTTGAGTTGATTTTGAACTTGGTTTTATAAAAGAATAAGATTTTTGATTTTTCTCTCTGTGTTTTTTAAGCTATCATCTACTGTGTTTTTTAAGTATCATGTAACCTTCAACCATTCTTCGTAACTTGTAACTAATCATGGCAGCAAAAAAGAATTCATGGTTGGAGTAATATTGCAGTCTCATAGTTTTCTTTGGATGGTTAAAAGAATTCTTTAGACTATTTGGTGAAAGGATTATATAAGAGTTGTTGATATTGAGTTAGTAACTAATTTAATAGAAAAAAATGGTTTATTCTTCCACATGATCTTATTAGCTCATTGATTGTTGTTACAGAAACTATGGATTTTGAGGACCTAGTAAAAAGCTGATTAGTAGTATATCATACATCGCATTCATGCTATATATCCTTTATTTTACCCCAAAATTGTGCTACTCGAGTGTTTGTTGTAGTGTTTCAGGTGTTAGGTAATAAAGAAGAGAAAAGGGAGAAAAAATGACCTGACTGCAACAAGAATGGACTAAATTAAAGATTTCTGGACCTATTTGTAATGCCAAGGACCCATGTGAAAACCTGGAGGGACCTGATGTGAAGTGCAAAATCTTGTGACACAAGACTTGATCCAGATCAGTATTTTGCCAATTAAAGCCAAATCAGTTCGAGACAGTGGACCGGGGCATCACCCCATTTGCCAAACAATGAAACTTAGCTGCTTGACAAATTGGAGCCAGATCAGAGCATCCGGATCTGCCACTAGCGGATCCCTCTGATACAATTGCTCTTGGATTTTGGTCGTGGGTCGGGTTAACGGGTCAGAGCATTCGAAGACTATCAGATTCGATTTAGAGTGATTTAATTACACCCAGATTAATCCTAACCACGCATTACTTTATAAATACCATTGTAATCCCTCCTCTCCTCTTCTTCCATTAGTTTAAGTTTATTGTGTCGCTCATTAGTGTAAGAGGAGAAAAACGAGGAAACCTTGTAACCTTTTTTTTTCAATCTAGTATTCTTGTTCTTTACATTGATGTTTTCTATTTGACACAATTTCATTCATGTTTGTTGTTTGCCTAATCTAGTTTTCTGAATTTTCCATTATGGTTTTGGGTTATTTTTATGCTTTCTTTAGTTTAGAGATAAGTAGGGAGTTGTCCCCCCCCCCCTAATAGGGTGTGTGTGTGTGGAGAAGAAGGTGATGTGATTATGTGATGTATTAGGTGTGTGTGTTAATCCTAATCATTTGAACCTTACGTGATTTCCATTACCATCTAATGAGATTTTCACTCTTATCTTTGATGTGCTAATGCTCTTGAGTGATGCTTAGTACATGCTTAGATTAGTGAGACTATTTCATGGGGAATGATGGGATGATGATAAGGATGGAGTGGAAGAAGGAAACATGACATGTGAGAGCATGTGCTCTTGTTGGCCTAATCTTAATTAATGTCTTCTATGTTTTAACTATTTTGTAAATCTTATTTCATGTGGAGACATACTGAGGATTGGTCTTTATGCATGAGCTCATTTAGCCTCATATCAATTATTGTCTTGTATGTTTTAATGATAATGTTTTATCTTATTTCATGTGGAGGCAAATTTGGATTTGGTTTTATGGATTTCATGTATTACATGTTGTGATGAGTACAACTGAACACACACGTACACATATTTTCATTTCTGCCTTCTTTCTCTACCCCCTAAGGGATTAATGTTTATCGTTTGTTTTCTAGATTCATACGCATTGTAGTATAATTCCAAACTCATTTCTCTCTTCTTTTCCCACTCTAGTATTGTGGATTTCGGTTCGCACACGCTCATCGTGCACACGACCCGTACTTGCCGCATCTTCAGTGATGTCATGCACTTGCGGTTTTTTAACTAAATCAATCAAGTTTTTGGTACCATTCCGGGAGTGTCGTTTTCATTTTCAAGTTAACCATTTCGGTGGGGGTTTTCTGTGTTTTCACGTTCTCTTTTGTTTTGGTTACGGGAAGGGGGCTAAAAGTGGACTGGGTGAGCTACAGAGGCTTAGGCACGTGCTAGTAAATTCTGGGGACTAGAATCCGTAGAATATCTGCCAGTAGCAGATTTGGATCTGCCACTGGTGGCTCTAGTGAGCAATTTTGAAGTTCTGTTCCCACAGTAGCTTCCTTTGCCTATTTCTAGTTGTTTCCTTCAATTATTTATGCCATGCATGCTTTGTTTAAGTGTTAGTAATTAATTTGGCTTGCATGACCCCTTCTTAAGATAACTTGGACCCTAAAACTCAAAGCAAAATATTATATCAATTCTCATCTAGGTCATGCATCATCTATAGACCTTCAATGCATATTGTCTTTCCTTCGCTTTAATTTCTCATTGTCGATTGCTGGCATGAGGTATGTGCACCCGTTCTCTTATTCATTCATTGTTAAAGCATGCATTAGCTAGTGAGGTGCATCAAAACAAGAGTCAGTTGAGTATTTGATTGGAGGGCATGATTGCTAGTTTAGGAATCAAACTACTATAGGGGGATGTCCCATGCAAGATAAGGTGGGGGATTTTATCAACCTTTCCTTTGCTCCAAAAATCACACTAATTAAAAGCCTTAATCTAAAATCAAGTAGACATTGCCCACTAGGACTCAGGCGTATTAGGAGCGTGATCCGGTCGCGTTCGTCATAGCTTGATTGACGTCGCCCACTTTGTTGATAGTAGGAGAGACGAGATCTCCAGATCTTAGCTCATTTACTGGGCTCTATGATCTTCATTGTAGGAAGGTGAGGCGTGTTGAGGCCTCGTGACCTCAAAGTTAGGCATCGTCTAGCTTAAGAACCCATAGCCAGCCTAAGCTTGTGTGAGCCGTGTTTTCTAGACTAGGCTTATACCCTCACCCACTACCCACGCTAGATCTATGGATTCTTTCTTTCTCATATGAGTCTTCTCCTCCGCTATCTGCTTCGATTAGTCTCCTCCTCTTCTTACACCTTCTGTCGTGTGTAGTTTTTAGAGTCGAGTCAAACATTTTATGAAAGGTTGGGCTCATTATGGTGAGAGCGCTCGACTTGTGAGAGTGCATTTTTGTTCTGAGATGGACGATCTAGGTGATCGCCCATCTCCGCCTAATGCTCCTTTGGAGCACGAGGTCGAGTCGTCTCATGGAGGTGGGGGAGTCTGGGTCCATTTATGGATTACCTCTGTGCACTCCCACCACCACGTAGCCCCCTTCTTCTCCTCCTTCGACTCAGGAGGAAAAGGGATTCAGTCAGGCTCAAGTTCTGGGTGCACCACCACCTTTAACTTGATGGGATAGACCGATGACTTTGTGGGAGAGGACCCATCTTGTTCAGGTCGTGCAACCTTCGTGTATAGTTCTCCCGCCTACTTACGGGAACAACTATGAATTAAAATCTCATTATGAGCATGCTTCCTACCTTCACTTCTAATAAGGAGGATTCTTATATCTTTATACGCGAATTTGAGGAGGTATGCTCCATGTTCAAGCTTCAATAGCTTGACAATGATTCCATCCGGCTGAGGATGATTTCTTTCGTGTTGAAGGATAACGTGAAGAAATGGATGTACAACCTCACGACAAACTCGATTCGGTCTGGGGATGAATTCTTGACCGTTTTTCTGAAGAGATTCTTCCCCCAAAGGAAGACTCAAGAGATACGGCTCCAAATACATCAAATGTATCAGATTGTGACCGAACCATTTCATGCTTTCTTTGAGTGGTTCAAAGACCTTCTCCTGTAGTGCCCTCATCATGGACTTGATCTATGGCAATTATGCAAGATTGTTTATGAGGACCTCAACTACAACACCCAACATTGTTGGAGTCGATGTACGAGGGTGATTTCCAAATGAAACCCATCGATGAGGCATGAGACACTGTTGAATTTATGGCTGAACGTACCCTTTAGTTGGACACCATGAGAGAGCCACTAGCCTCCAGGTCTTCTGGTCAAGCTGGATCATACCAAGTTAAGTCAACTATCTCGTCTGAGGCAAAAATTGTTGCCCTTATGCGTAGGATTGAGAGTTTAGAGTTGGACCGAGCTCCTATAGGTCAGGTCTCTACTCTGCTTGTATTAGGTGTGGACTTACAGGACATAGTGACTTCTAATGTGCTTACCCTCCAAGTGATACTGAGCATGCAAATGTGATGTATCAACAACGGCCCCATAACGACTTGCACAGTCACTCCTACAACCCGGGATGGTCAAACAACCCTTACTTCTCTCAAGGGCCTAGTGGGGCCACGGTCAGAGCTTGCACGCTCAACCTCAACCCCATGTCCATCGACGACCTACCAACCCCTACATCAAAGGTCTCAGCCCCATACTCACCAACCTCCTCAGGCCTCACCAGCGGGTTATTCTAACCAAACTCCACTACCTCAGCGGGTAGACTCAAAGTACCCCACTTTGGAACAAACCCTTCATGCGTTCATGTAGAGCACCCAAACCATGCTTGCGACCAACAATAATTTGGTTAAAGCTTTGGAAGTGCAAGTCATCCAGTTGGCTCATCAGCTCCTTGAACCTGAGAAGGGTTAATTGTCGTGTCAACTTGTGGTCCAAGGGGTTAACTGGCTCAGGCTAGGAAGAATGTGCACAACGTTGAAGATGACCCTTCCCAACATGAAAATATTGTCCATACCTTGAGATTGGGAAGGGTTGTTGACAACAATGTGGAATTGCCTGCATCTAACCCTGTTTGTAACTATTCTGAGGTGGGTCATGAGTCTTGCAAGGAATACATTCTTGAGACTCCTCTTCGTGATATGTATGTCCCCAAGGCACCATTGCCTCATAGGTTGACTAAAAACACAATGAGCATTGGGAAAAAATTGTTGAGGTACTTAGGAAAGTCAAGGTGAACATTCCGTTGTTGGACGTTGTTCAACAAATGTCACCGTATGCGAAGTTCCTTAAGGATCTTTGCACCATTAAGAGGAGAACAAATGCTCCCAAAAAGGTATTTCTGGTCGCCAATGTGAGTTTGTTATTGACATAACCCATGCAAGTCAAATACAAGGACCCGGGTTGTCCAACTATTTCTTGTATGATCGGTAATGTGGCAATCCTCAAGCTGTATTGGATCTGGGAGTATCTTTGAACCTCCTGCCCAACTCTGTCTATGTCATCCTTCGAATAAGTGATCTTAAACCAACGAGGACTACTGATTGATTCAGTTATACTAACTGCAAGTGCACGATCGCGATGAAATGATGGCAAGTACGGGTCGAGTCCGTAGAGAGTGTAGGATTTCGTGCCCATATGTATGTATATATTTTAAAAAAATTATACATGCATACAAGATCGATTCTATATTTTTGACAATTTCATGCACATTATTTTATATTTATTCTAATATCATGTAATTTAGATATATATTAAAATAAATAGAAGATAGTCATACCCAAAGGATCTCTAAAGCCTTTATGAAGATCCGGAGTTCCGTTGCCCATTGAATCGCCCGCCAATTCACCTCCAAGTGTTCACCAAACTCTAAACAAGATTAGAGAGAAAAAAGCTAGCAAATCAATCTCTAAATCAATGTTAGAATCTAGCTAATAATCCCTCTAAAGCTCCTGAGAATTTAATCTCCAAAAAATTGAATAATTAAGATAATTTTTGGATAGATTAATGGGGTGGTTAGGGAGAGAGAGAATTTTTGCATTAGTATTAACAAGGAAAGGAGGATGACCTATTTACAGGATTTCCTCTAACCCACATCATGTGCAAACCACTTGCACATGATCCCTTATTAATCTCTTCACTAAACCACATCATTGCAAACCACTTACAAATGATCTCTTGTTTACATCTCCACTAAACCACATCATGTGCAAACCACTTTGCACAAGATCTCTTATTTATTTTGCCACATCATCATCCCATAACTACCTTTGACCAAAGTAGATTAAATCTAGCAATTAATCAGTAAAAATTCTCTTATTAATATATGCAAAAACGTGGTCAAATGGTTGGACCATTTTTCACTGTTTTTGACTCCACCAAATTTTTGATTAATATCCAATAAAATTTGGAATTTGGGGATTTAGCAAATTCATATGTTATAATGTTGTAGATCACATTATATCATGTAATATATTATCATATATAATGTGAAAATATTATACCCCATAATATATATACATCTCATACGAATTTATTTATTAGTCTAACCATGCCGTTTTCACGACATTGATTTTATTATTTTACCACATGTATAATATTACATAACACATGAGTCTTAATACATCATATAAAATATAAAATCATATTTCTTATTTCTCAGTTTGGTTGTGTGACCTATAGGAGGATCTAAGTTATGTTGGCAACAATATAAAACATTTTATATCAAAAACTATAAGCGGTATCTAGCTACACATTATTGTTACCCAAATAAAATAGATGTTTTGCTCACTTGAACTAAACACGATCCACTTAGTGATATGTAAAATATCACTTGTGTCTATCACTTGCCTCATGATATTAAGAATATTATACAAAGTAGAAATGTGTCACCTTTGTATTATATATTCATTTCTTGATCTCTTAAGCGCTTTATAAATATGTACCTTAACACAAGTCACATTGTGCACATTATAATTTCGCTTTATCAAGGGGCCCACTAATATCATTACTCAGGTAAAGAGGGACAATGATAATTCTTTGACGAACTATGTTTTCCAGCATAAGTCATACTTAACCAACTATTGCCTTTATCACTATACTATCGCTTTTGACAATAATCATATTAAACACTTCCTATGTGAAAAGACATAAATCTCATATCTTAGGATTCAAGACATAGTGAAAACATTAATGACACATAACGCAAATCTATAATATTTCACTTGCTATTCAATATATAAAAGTAACCATTTTCCTCTTTTATATATTCGTGTCGTCAAATATTTGTAGAGCTACAATAAACGATGACCAAAACGACAATCTTATCTCAGTAATTAATGTTCCATGTCAATTACCATGATTTTGAATAACTTTTGATTTATGTAACCATTATCTTTTAGAGTTCTATTGTTAAGGACCGAGAGCCTCTTCCTTAACACTTTTAAATGACGAATACAATAATCAAGGAACAAAATGTTTGCACTTTAAATTCTTACAATTGACTTATAAAAGTAAAACTTTTAGAACACATTCCTTTCAGGGAGGTGTGTCAACTCTGGTTCTTTACAAATCGAGTCGAAAATAAAGGGGAGAACAAATTGATTACAATAAACTAGGCTACACTAAACAAGAAATTAACCAACAAGAAAGATGAAAGCACTAGAGTTAGAAAAACCAAACTAAGCAAAAAGCAAAGCAAGATGAAACTCAGTAAGGAAAACCCCCAATGGGTGGAGTGTTTACACATGTGATAAGGTGGTGAAGAATTCATTAAATAAGGCACAAGTGTAGGTTGTGTTTTCTTGCAGAAGAAGTACCTAATGGTTGTGACAAAACCTATCATTCAATTCACTAACCTAGTTGATTAACATGAGCATAAACTAGTTGGCTATTAAGAACCTAAACAAACACGGAAAGTACCCAATGGTTGTGGCAAAACCCATCAAGTTAAGTATTCTCTTTTAAACAAACAATCATACATTCATATTCATCACATATTGCATAAGATGGCATTCATTCCCATTCTTCATTACATGTATAAACATGATCCCCACCCCCAAAGGGGGATGAAACAACTCACTACACATTAAGCAAACAATTATATTAAGGAAGAAAGACATTCTAACTAATTATACTAAGATTAAGAGAACAAAGCTAAGCTAAACATGAAAGCATTAAAAGAGACAACATTAGAACAAACTAGGGAAAATATTTATTGATAACTCACATTACAAGTAGCATTCTTCTCCACTTGAGTTTTGCTCCAAGTACAGAGAATGAGCCACCAAGAAATGAGTAGATTATGAAGTAGGAAAAGGAGTTCTATTTATAGAAATGAAAAAGACAACTGGGACAATCCTCTAGTATGGGACTAATGAAACATACCTAAAATGGGCATAAACTACACAACCCACTGCCTTGCGAAACCGGGTCGGATTCTGACCAACATGGACCGCCAGTGGGAGGGCTAGGGCCGCCAATTGACGGTCACTATTTCTCTGATGTGGTCCGATTTCGGATATCTTTTTTAGTGCTTCAAATCTTCACGTGGGGTGCACTCAGATCGGTTATTGGAGTCTGAGCCTGAATCTAATTGCCAAAATACTCCTCATGATGGTGTGGACTTTCTCAGTTTAGTACGTCTTGCTTACATCCAGGTCCTTCCCCTTGCAGATGGGTCATTGTGTATGACCTAGAGGTCTATTTTGCTTCATTTAAGTCATTTCTTCTTACGTTTTAGTCATTTTACTCTTCCATTCTCTTCATTATTACTTAATACCAGAAATATAACAACACTCGAGTTGCATAATATTGGGGTAAAATTAAGAATATATAGCATGAATATGATGCATGATATGCAACTAATCAAATACCCTCACACTTACCTATTGAAAGAGGAAAATGAAAGAAAGGAAAAAAGTACAAAAAATAGGGAAATCCTTGTAGGATTTCGTGTCCCCATGTATGCATATATTTTAAAAAATTTAATACAAACATACAAGATCGATTTCATATTTTCATTGATTTTACGTAAATGTATTTGTTTATTCTAATATCATGCATTCCTACACATATTAAAATAAACAAAAGATAGATGATCATACACAAAGGTTCTTTAAAACCTTTCAGAAGATCCGGAGTTCCGTTGCTCGTCCAATCGCCTGCCGATTCGCCTCCAAGTGTTCACCAAACTCTAAACAAGATTAGAGAGAAAGGAGCTAGCCAATCAATCTCTAATTAACCTTAGAATCTAGCTAATAATCCCTCTTTAAGCTCCTGAGATTTCTATCTCCAAAACTTAAAACTATTAAGAGATTTTCGTGGCTATTAAGGGAGAGATTAATGAGAGAGAGAATTTCTGCATTAACTTAAACAAGTAGGATGAGGGGTCCGTTTATAGGCTCCCAAAACATCCTTATCAAGAACTATTCTTTAGTCATGATCTCTTGCTTATTCTCTCCTAAAATTAATCTCAAATTGCCACATAAGCAACCTCAAAAAAGTTTGATAAAATATGGAATTAATCCAACACATGATCTAATTATTCTCTTAATAATTCAGGCAAAAATTGTGTTGTTCGGTTAAGATAGAATTCTTCTCGGTTAACCTAACCATTCAATTTTAACACAAGTTCGATTGATCATGAGCTAGACGGTCGACCGAATATACATGAGAAAAATTCCTTGGAAAAATTTAGACGATCTGCGTCTTGCTCTGGTCGACCGTTGACTCACCAAAATTTCTCTTGGTCGAATCTCATCGGACGACCGTGTCACCTTCGGTCTACCAAAAATATCCCAAGATAGCTCCTAGATGTTTTCTCTCGGTTGACTGTTCACGCTCGGTTGACCGAACCCAATTGTCCAGGCAGTCCAGACAATTTCGGTCAACCAATTGTGTTTACCCATTCCCCGTTCGGTTGACTGTTCCGAAGACACCTCGGTTGATCGAACCCTAAATGGTTTACCGTGCAGACCCCGATTTTGCCTTTGTCAAATTTTGTATTTATATCCAACAAAATTTGATCTTTTGGGGTTTTTAGCAAGTTCATATCTTATGTAATATATTATCATATGTAATATTAAATTATTACACGCTATAATATATACACCTCATATGAATTCAAACTGATTCTAGTTATGTCAATTCTCATGACATATTGATTTTATTAATTCACCACATGTCCATTTTTCACATGAAACCCGACACATCATATGAACTCAAAATCAAGCTTCTTGTTCACAGTTTTGTGGTGTGACCTGTAGGAGGATCTAAGCTAAATTGACAGCGATATGAAACACTTAATATCTCAAGCTATAAGCGGTGTCTAGCTACACATTATAGTTACCCAATTATCATAGGTGTCTTTGTTCCACTCGAACTAAACACGATCCATTTAGTGATGTAAGTGCACCACTTATGTCTGTCCCTTGCCTCATGATATTAAGAATATTATACAAAGTAGAAATGTGTCACCTTTGTATTATATTAATTTCTTGATCTCTTTAAGCTAATTATAACTATGTAACTTAACTCAAGTTACATTGTGCACATTATAATTTTGTTCTATGAAGGGGCCCACTAATATCATCACTCAATTAAGAGGGACAATGATAATCGTTGGACTAGCTATCTTTTCCAGCATAAGTCATGTTCAACCAACTATTGTCTTTATCACTATACTTATTGATAGCTTTTGACAATAATCAAATTAAGCATTTCTTGAGTGAAAAGATACAAGTCGTATATCTTAGGATCCAAGATACAGTAAACATTAATGACACGAAACACAATTCCATAGTGTTTTACTTGTTAGGTCTATTCAATATATAAAAGTAATCTTTTCCTCTTTCATATACTCGTGTCGTCAATTATTTGTAGAGCTACAACAATTGATGACAAACATGACAATCTTATCTCGGTGATTAATATTCCACGTTAATTACCATGATTGTGAATAAATTTTGATCTATGTAAACCATTATCTTTTAGAGATCTACGGTAAAGACCAAACGTCTCTTCCTTAACACTTCTAAAAGACTTATACCATAATCAATGAACAAAATGATTGCACATCCAATTCATAATAATTGACATATAAAAGTAAAACTTTTTGAACACAATACTTTCAATCCTAACTCACTTTCGTAGAAATCACGGTTGAACTTAGCACGTGCAATAAGTTGTTAAACCATCTTGTCACCAAGGAGGAGGAGTGGTGTCTAGTGAGGGTTTTCAGCGGTTATATCCACAAAATCCGAACATTGATACATTATTCAATCTAGAAACACAACTCGTTGGACCTATTTTTGTCGATCATTAGACACAGTAATTCTACGGGCAGACAACATGTAATGCATGAAAATCATAAAACTAAATCCAACTTTACCTCAACATCAAATAATATAACACAATATCATTAAAACATACAAGACAATAATTGGAATGCAGCTAAATGAACTCATGTATAAAGACCAAACCCCAATATGCCTCCACATGAAATAAGATAACACAATATCATTAAAACATACAAGGCATTAACCAAGGGAAAGGCAACAAGAGTACATGTAACTACAAGTCATGTTTCCTTTATCAATTCCATCAATATCCTCACCTCATCATTCCCCATAAAGTAGGTCCACTAATCTAAGCATATGCTAAGCTTCATTCAAGAGCATTAGCATATCAAAGACAAGAGTGAAATCCCATTAGATGGTTATGAAAATCATGTAAGGTTCAAAGGATTAAGATAACACACACCTAATACATCACAAAATCAGTCATCGAACGCACCTGACTTCTTTCTGATGGTGAAGATGTTGAAATAAGCACACTGATTGCCATGTGTCAAGCGCATCAGACCATTACGACAATTGTTCAAGGCATTGGAAGTCACTAGAAATCGTCACCCCAAAAAACAAGAATTTATCCAAGTGAGTTTGGCACAATTTCAGTATCCAAAATAAAGAAATCGACTAGATAAATGAACTCACCCACTTTGATAAGAAAATCTTCCACCACGCCCCTCTGTTTCTTCATTGACCTATCAGCCAGTTGAAGAGTGGGTTTTGTTAGTTTGAGGTCCCCAAGACCAACGTGGACGTAGACAGAATATGACAAAAGATTGACAGATGCACCTACGTGCAATAAAGCTCGATGTATTGACACATCACCAATCACACAAGAAATAGTAGGATAACCCAAGTCCTTGTATTTGACTTGCGTGGGTTGTGCCAACAAAGAACTCATGTTTGCCGCAAGAAAAGCTTTCTTGGGAACATTGGTTTTTCCCTTGTTGGTGCATAAATCCTTGAAAACCTTTGCTTATGGTGGCACCTGCTGAATCACCTCCAACAACGAAATGTTCACCGTAACTTACCGAAAGATCTCAAGCATCTTGTCATATTTTTTTTAAGTTTCTTTTTAAAGCACTCAGGGAATGACGCCTTCGGGACATAAGGGTCTTTTGAAGGAACCTCAACATCCAGTCCCATAGACACATTTGTGGGGACCTTAGATGACCCATGGATGTGCACTTTTACGAAGGAACCTCATACTCAAATTCCTTCGACATATGATTAGACAAGGGAACCTCAGGGTTTGCCCCATTGTCGAAATAAAAGTGCAAGGAACCTCCAAATCAAGCTCCTTCCTGGAAGTATTTGTTGATGGAACCTCGAGATCCGGCTCCCTCATAGATGTGGGTATCACCGCAGGTTTGGTGACACCAAGAGATGGTGATTGCAAGGAAGAAAGCCCAATTTGGTTGTCCATCTCCTTACCAGACTTCAAAGTATGAATCACATTCATGATGGGTCGGTACAGAGTAACTCGAGTCATTAGTGGCCTTCCTTGAGATTGGGTACCCCAGGGATAAACCTCGGGTTAACATGGGAATTGACCCTTCTAACGTTCATGGATCTGATGAGCCAACTGGCTGACTTGCACTTCCTAAGTTTGAACGAACCTTGCATGCTCTGCATGAGCAGTTGAAGGGTTTATTAAAAAGATGATACCTTTTGGTCAACTTGCTAGGGGTAGTGGAGTTTGGTTATAATAACCCGATGGTGAGGCCTGAGGAGGTTGGTGAGTATGAGGCTGAGACCTTTGATGTGGGGGTTGGTAGGCCTCCGATGGGCGTGGAGGGTGATAAGTTTCGGTTGAGCGTGCGAGCTCTGACCGTGGCCCCCACTAGGCCCCCACGATAAGTAAGGGTGATTTTGCCATCCTGGGTTGTAGGAGGGACTGTACGTGCCGTTATGGGACCGCTGTTAATACATTGCATTTGCATGCTCAGTATCGCTTGGAGAGTAAGCACATTCCAAGTCACTATGTCCCGTAAGTCCACACCTACTACAAGTAGGACTAGCGACCTGAGCTACAGGAGCTCAGTCTAACTCTAAACTTTATGAGCAACCATTTTCACCTTAGACGCGATAGTAGACTCAAGTTGGTAAGATCCAGCTTAACCATATGACCTGGGGGCTGGGGGCTCTCTCATGGTGTCACACTGAAATGTACGTTCAACCATTAATTCAAAAGTGTCTGATGCCTCATCAATGAGTTTCATTTGGAAATCACCCTCACAAACAATCTAGCACAACTGCCACAACTCAATTCCATGATGACGGCACTGCAGAAGAAGGTCCTTGAACATTTCAAAGAAAGTGTGATACAATTCGGTCTAAGTTTGATACATTTGATGTATCATGTGTCGTATCTATTGAGTCATCCTTTGGGGGAAGAATCTCTTCAGAAAGACAGTCACAAAGTCATCCCAAGACCGAATCGAGTTTGCCAGGAGGCTGTACATCCATTTATTTGCGTTATCGTTCAACGTGAAAGAAGTCATCCTCAACCGGACGGAGTATACCTCCTAATATTCACGTATAAAGATATACAGATCCTCCTTATTGACATTGAAGGTAGGAAGCATGCTCACATATTGAGGTTTTAATTCATAGTTCTTCACGCGAGCAGGCGGGAGAACTATGCAAGAAGATTGCGTGGCCCGAACAGGATGGGTTCAACCCCACAAAGTCATCGATCTATCTGGTCGAGGTAAAGGTGGTGGTGCACCGAGAACTCAATCCTGACCGAATCCCTCTTCCTTCCGAGTCAGAGGAGAAGGAGGTCTACGTGGTGGTGGGAGTGGACCGAGGTAATCCATATATGGAACCCGGTCTCCCCCATCTCTATAAGATGACTCGGCCTCGTGCTCCAAAGGAGCTTGAGGAGAAGATAGGAGATCACCAAGACCGTCCATCTTAGTAGAAAAATAAACTCTCACAAGTCGAGCGCTCTCACCAAAATGAGCCCAACATCGCATAAAACGCTCGACTCGACTAAAAAAACTACACACAATAGAAGGTGTAATCAGAGGAGGAGACTAATCAAAGAATAAAGAGGAGAAGACCCAGATGAGAAGGGCAGAATCCGTAGATCTAGTGTGGGTAGTGGGTGAAGGTAGAAGCCTCATCTAGCAAAACGTCTCAAAGAAGCTTAGGCTGGCTATGAGTCCTTAAGCTAGACGACGCCTAACCACGACTCCCCACACTCCTGAACACCTCACCTCCCTTGTCCAAAGGTCGCAAAGCCGAATGAGAAAGTCATGACCCGGAGGTCCCAAAAGTCTCAATGCAACTAAGCAAACGACGATGTTCAGAGCATGACATCAAAAATGGGATTGTCTCCTAAGTGTGCCTGAATCCTAGTGGCCAATGTCTACCTTATTTTAGATTAAGGCTTTTGATTGGTGTGATTGTTGGGTTAAAGGAAAGGGTGAGGAATTCCCCCACCTAATCTTGTATGGGACACCCCCCTTAGAGTAGTTTTATTCCTAAACTAGCAATCAAACCGTCCAATCATACACTCACCTCACTCTTCTCCTGATGCACCTTACTAACAATGCATGCTCTAAGCATGCATGAATAAGAGAACGGGTGCATGTACCTCACGTCAGCAATCGACAACAGAAAGTAAAGATAAATGAAAGGAAAGCTATATGCCTAAGTCAAGTACATAATGCATGACCTAAACAAGCAAGAATACCTAATCTTTTGCTTTTGGATTTTTAAGGCCAAGTTGATTAAATGGGGTGATTGATTGGTTTATTGATTATTTATTGATTGGTTTAAATGAGGTGATTAAATGGGGCGATCAGAAATGCCTTTCAAAGAGGGTCATAAGTCATGCAAGGAACCCATTCCTGAGACTCCTCTTTATGATATGTATGTTCACAAGGCACCATTCCCTCATAGGTTGACAAAAATGTGATGAGCATTGAGATAAAATTGTTGAGGTACTTAGGAAAGTCAAGGTGAACATTCTGTTGTTGGACGTTGTTCAACAAATGCAATTGTATGCCCGGTTCCTTAATGATCTTTGCACCATTAAGAGGAGAACAAATGCTCCCAAAAAGGCATTTCTGGCTGCCAATGTGAGTTCGATATTGACACAACCCATGCAAGTCAAATACAAGGACCCCGGTTGTCCAATTGTTTCTTGTATGATCTGTAACATGACAATCCCTCAAGCTGTGTTGGATCTGGGAGCATCTGTGAACCTCCTGCCCAACTCTGTCTATGCCAACCTTCGAATAAGTGATCTTAAACCAACGAGGACTACTAATTGATTCAGTTATAGTAACCGCAAGTGCACCGCCGCGATGAAATAGTGGCAAGTACAGGTTGAGTCCATAAGGAGGTGTGTCAACTCTGGTTCTTTAGAATCTAGTGGAAAATAAAGGGGAGAAGAAGTTGATTACACTAAACTTGGCTACACTAAACAAGCAATTAACCAACAAGAAAGATGAAAGCACGAGAGTTACTGAAACTAAACAAAGCAAAAAGCAAAGCAGGATGAAATTTAGTACAGAAAACCCCTAAGGGGCGGACTGTGTGTACACATGTGATAAGTGAAGGGAATGTGTTCTAAAAGTTTTACTTTTAAATGTCAATTATTATGAATTGAATGAGAAATCATTTTGTTCCTTGTTTATGTTATTCGTCTTTTAGAAGTGTTAAGGAAGAGGCTCTTGGTCCTTAACCGTAGAGCTCTGAAAGATATTGGTTTGCATAAAACAAAAGATATTCGCAATCATGGTAATTAACATGGGACATTAATTACTGAGTTAAGATTGTCGTGTTGGTCATAGATCATTGTAGCTCTACAAGTGAGTGACGACACGGGTATGCAAAAGAGGAAAATATTACTTTTGTATACTGAATAGACCTAATAAGTAAAATATTATAGAAATGTGTTTCTGTGTCATTAATATTTTACTGTGTCTTTGGTCCTTTGATATGAGACTTATATCTAATCACTTAAGGAATACTTAATTAGATCAGTGTCTTGAACTATCGATCAGTGTAGTGTAAAGGCATTGGTTGGTTAAGTACAACTTTTGTTGGAGAAGATAGTTAGTCAAAAGACTATCATTGCCCCTCTTAATTGAGTGATGATATTAGTGGGCCCCTTGATAAAGCAAAGTTATAATGTGCACAATGTGATTTGAGTTAAGTCACATATTTATAACTAGCTTAAAGAGATCAAGAAATGAATACTAATACAAAGATGACACAATACTACTTTGTGTGTATTCTTAATATCATGAGGCAAGGGACGGACACAAGTGGTGCACTCCATCACTAAGTGGATCGGGTTTTGGTTCGAGTGGAATTAAGACATCTAACTAATTGGGAGCTATAATGTGTAGCTAGATACCGCTTATAGCTTTTGATATTAAGCTCTTAATATCACTGCCAACTTAGTTTAGATCCTCCCATAGGTCACACCACAAAACTGGGAAACAAGAAATGGGGATTTTGAGTTCATAGGATGTGTCGGGTTTCATGTAGAAAATATGACACATGGGGTGAACAAGCAAAATCAAAATTATGTTGTGATTTATAACATAATTAGAATCTAAATTAAATTCATATGTGATGTAAATATTATGGGGTGTAATGATTGATCATTACATAGGATAATATGTTACATAAGTTGTGAATTTATTACTAATCCCGAAATGTCAAATTTTGTAGGGGTTAAACCGAAATTTGACAAGTCTGCAGCACAGTGCACACACGGTCGACCGCTAAACAGTAAACGGTCGACCGGATGTGGGACGGTCGACCGCAATATTGCACGGTCGACCGGATGTGTGTACATCGTAACAGGGATTTCGTCTGTTCGTTTTCGGTCGACCGAATTTATCGGTCGGTCGACCAAACATTGTGATGAAATATTTTAATGTTGTGAACGGTCGACCGAGTGTCTAAACGGTCGACCGAAACCAGGTCTAAACGGTCGACCGGACCTCGCAGACGGTCGACCGGTCAGACGGTTTTATGCAGAATTAATTTAAGAATTAATTAGATCATGCATGGAATTTGTCCATAATTGATTTAATTCGTGGCTAAAATTATTTATTAATAAATAATGGATGGTTAGATGGAATTTTGCATGGAATCATGGGCAAGAGGTTGCACATGAATAGGTAATTTGGAGAGAACCTATAAATACAAGGTTATCTCATTACCTCCTTAATTATTCATTATTTTTCTTATGCAAAATCTCTCTCCATAATTCTCCACGAAAATTCGTTAATTCTTAAGTTTAGTTTTAGTTCTTCAGAGGTCATCTTCTAAAGGGAACTAAAGAGGGGTTAGTAATTAGATTCTAAACCCAATCGGAGATTGAGAGACTAGCTTCCCTCTCTCCGATCTTGTTTAGAGTTTGGTGAATACTCGGAGGCATCCGGCGCAGCGAGGAGCATCCCAACCGTCTCCGAATCTTCGAGAAGTTTTAAAGAACTTCTAGGTATGAATTTCGGAGCTCCTTCATGTTTGTTTTAATAGAGTTTTTGAAACTAGTTTGTTAAAACAAACCGATGCATGCAATAAATTCTAGAAAATTGAAAATTGATCCTTATTATACATGAAAATTCGAAAAATATATATGTATAATTAAACATGAAATCCTACTGTGGTATCAGAGCTTAGGGTTCAATTTTCTCATGATTTATGACTGTAAACAAATTTAGTTTACCATCTAGGATTTAAACAATTCGTTTTACCGGTTTTTCGGTCTTTAAATGTTTGTTGAAATAATTCTTTATAATAATTCGTTTTAAATGTTTTGAATGTTTAAAACATGACATGTAATTATTAGAATTATGATTTAGACATAAGTCTAACTTGCAATAATTTCGTTTTAAGTATAAACGATTATTTTGTAAGAGAATCAACAAAACCGAAAAACTGCGATTCATCTTTCCATTGGAAATTGGATGGACAGCTGTTCATAATTAATTTGTGAACTATGGATGCATGAAAAATGTTTTTAATGGATTTCAAAATATTTTTCAAAGAATTGTTTGGGATTCTAGATGCTTGATAAACTAGGTTGGATAGTTTATAGCGATGTTGCGTGCATGGATGCTCGAATTGTATATGCAGGAATTGTGGGTTTATATGTTCCAAATCAGAAGCTATGAATGTATGTTATTATTATAATACAGGAGCTTGTGTATGTAAAAGCCAAAATCCTCTCTATTTCCGTCTTTTAGATAGTTGCATTTGCATATGAGAGGTTTTTACATAGGACTTGCACTAGTCGGTTTTATCGAATGTGAGGAGCATGTTTATTTTCTGTAAAATCTACATCTCCGGTGCAAGAGGAAGTCGCCGCTGTAGCGCATTGATCGAGGATCGAGGATCAGGGATCGAAGATCAAGGATCAAAGGGAACATATAAACTCACGCGATATGGATTGTGTGAATGTTTAATTTCTGTTTTTATAATTTCTGCTATGCATGTGGTGAATGGTGAATGTTAGGATGTGTATAAATTTTAATATGCATGATAAACTAAAATTCAAAATCACATCTTGATAAATGAAATTGTCCAACAAAAATTAAGAATAGTTTTCCTTCTTATTTCATCCACTAGCAGCCATTGATCGAGGGATACTCTGCTCGCCCTTAGCGGGAGATAGCTCCCTCTATCTTTGGGAATAGTGGGAGATATAAAGGTTGTCTATTGTTGTGCCACAATTAAATATATGAGGTGTGTTTCACCCTAGTGAACCCCAAGTATGTTTAGTTGTGAATACAATAGATAAACGTATCTCGTATCAAATGAAAATAAGTTTTCTTAACATTACCTAGAGCCCTCGCTCGGTTTTGGGAAAAAGTTTTTCTTACGAGGATAGGTCGCATTCCCTCATAATTAAAACGACAAGAGTCACAAAACTTTGAAGATGCTAAATGTTGCTAAAATTCAAAAAGGTTGTGATTAGAAAATGTTTTCTTACCTTGATATTGTAATGTATTCGATAGCCCTTAGCTAGTCTATATTACAATTAATAGGATCTTGGATTGTTGCATTTATGGGCAAGATTTTAATTTGCAACATTTACATTTATATATTCGATATATGTATGCATGTGTATTAAAACATAAAATTGGCATTAAAACCTGTATGATTTATTTTGTAGAAAAATGTCGAACATCCAACCTATCGTACGATCCATGATAGAAAAACACCCTTTAGCAAATGATGGCTCAAACTTCATTAGTTGGCAACTCAAACTCAACATCGTGTTAAAGTTTGAGAAACTATCTCACATTTTGGAAGGTCCAAACCCAAAGTGGAATGAGAGATTAACCGATGAAGAGAAAGAGGCTAAAGCCAAGTGGGAAGACCAAGAGAACCAAGTTCACGGTCTTATGCTAGCATCCATGGGTGACTCGCTTCAAGCGAAATACTTGGATTCAAAACCCAAGAAGACCATGGAGGCTTTATCAAAGATGTTCATGGATAGTGCCCGAAAGGAGCGCTATAAGACCACCATCGCACTCACAAGGTGCCATATGGCGGAGGGAACATCGGTATCTATGCATTTTCTCACGATGCAAGGATACCTTGAGAAGTTGGCAAAGCTCTCTTCACCAATGCCCGAGGACATTGCTGAAGATATGATTCTTGGCTCTCTAGCCCCGTCCTTTAAGGACTTTGTGATGCACTATCACGTGCGTGAAAAAGGGGTGAGTCTTGAGGAGCTTCACAACGCTCTCAAAACTGCTGAAGTTGACATGGGCAAGGGTAGGGACAAGCAAGTCCTTGCCGTCCATGGGAGGGGCCATAAGATTGGTAAAGGAAAGGGCAAATCTACCAAAAGTGGTTCAATCAAGAGCAAGGGAGTAGGAGGTGCTCGTGCGAGTGCCTCAAGGGGAAATCTCAGAAATCTCCAACTCCCAATACGGAGTGCTTTCACTGCGGTGAAAAAGGACACATCCGGCCAAATTGCCCCAAGTACAAGGAAGACCTTGACAACGGAGTGATTGAACGTCGGCGCCCCAAAAAGGCCAAAGGTATATTTGTTATTGAAATAAATTTAGCCACCTCTGTCCAGGATTGGGTAATTGATACCGGATCTTGTTCTCACATAGTTTCTAATGTGCAGCTACTCATGGATAGGAAGGAACTCGTAAGGAACGAGGTAGAATTGAAGGTCGGAAATGGTGCGAACGTGTCTGCGGTTGCACAAGGTTCTGTGGTGCTTCAATTGTGTAGTGGTTTAAATTTATGTCTAAAGAATGTTTATTATGTACCTTCGATTAGCAAGAATATTATTTCTGTATCATATCTGGATATGGATAATTTTAATATAAATATTTCAAATTCTTGTTTGTCTATATCGAAGAATGGTGTGTTCTATGCAAATGCGTTCATAAGGAATGGTCTTTATTTGCTTGAATTGGATAATAAACAAATCTTTAATATCAATAACAAAAGACTTAAGACCACTCACGAGAATGATACTCTCTTGTGGCACTATCGTCTTGGTCACATAAATGAAAAGCGCATCAAGAAATTGCAAGAAGCTAACCTTCTTGGTATACTTGATTTTAAATCATTGGAGACGTGCCAACCATGTCTAATGGGAAAAATGACCAAAAAGCCTTTCAAGAAGAAAGGTCCAAGGGCGAGTGGCTTGTTGGATTTGATACATTCCGATGTATGTGGTCCAATGAGTACTAGTGCACGAGATGGTTTCAGGTACTTCATTACGTTCACGGATGATTATAGTCGTTATGGCTATGTTTATCTAATGAGAAACAAAAGTGAATCTTTTGACAAGTTCAAAGAATTCAAGAATGAAGTAGAGAACCAACTCGACAAGAAAATCAAATCTCTACGAACGGATCGTGGAGGTGAGCACTTAAGTGCCGAATTTGACTCATACCTAAAGGAGTTTGGTATTGTACCTCAACTCACCCCTCCCGGTACACCTCAGTGGAATGGGGTATCTGAAAGAAGGAATAGGACATTGCTCGATATGGTTTGGTCAATGATGAGTCATGCGGAATTACCTCTTTACTTTTGGAGTTATGCACTACAAACTGCGGCTTACACACTAAATAATGTTCCATCCAAATCCGTGGAGAAAACTCCTTATGAGCTATGGAGTGGTAAAACACCTAAGCTCAGTTTTCTCAAGATTTGGGGTTGTGAGGTATACATCAAGAAATTCATGTCGACCAAGCTTCAACCAAAAGCGGATAAGTGCTTCTTTATAGGTTGTCCTCGTGTGACAAGAGGATACTACTTTTGGTATATCACCTCCAATCGAAAGATTGTAGAGAGAGATATGGTTTTTCTGGAATTTCTGGAAAAGAGAGAAAAGTAGTGGGAGTAGAGTTGAGCTTGAGGAAACTCAAGATACTCTACAAGATCATGATGTGAATGTTGCATTCAAAATCATGAAGGCCCAACCGAGATTCATTTGGTTAGTGGGAGCATGAGCGAGAGATCCTTACAAGAAATTGTGAGAGAATCTCAATCATCCTCACCTAGTGTGCGTTCGAGAGTCGAACATGAACCTATTCCTCAAGAAATTGTGGAAGAAGTTCGAGAGACACAAGAAGAACCAAAAGAACTAAGAAGGTCAATGAGGGAAAGGAAGAAACCCAATAAGTATGTGGGACTTCATGAGATCATGGTACTAGATACCAAAGATCCCTTGACCTTCCGAGAAGCAATAGAAAAGACTCCAAACTATGGTTAAAAGCCATGGAATCCGAAGTAGAATCCATGTATGATAATCAAGTATGAAACTTGATTAGCCTTCCTCAAGAGAAAATATCATTTGGTATAAATGAGCTTTTAGGAGGAAGATAGACATGGATAGTAACTTGACAACCTACAAAGCAAGGCTTGTAGCAAAAGTTATACTCAAATTCAAGAAATTGACTTTGATGAAATTTTTGAGAAGTTGCCATATTAAAATCTATTCGGATTATGCTCACTATTACCGCATTTCACAATTGTGGGATATGGAAAATGGATATCAAAATGGCGTTCCTTAAACAGGAACTTGGAGGAGGATATGTACATGGTACAACCTCAAGGTTTTGATGATCCAAAAAGTAGCGAGAAGAAATGCAAGTTTCGAGAATCCATTTATGGATTGAAGCAAGCATCGGTGAGTTGGAACAAACGCTTTGACGAAGAGGTGAAGAAGATTCACTTCATTCAAAGTAAAGGAGTATCTTGTATATACAAGGAGATTAGTGGGAGCCATGTAGTACTTCTGATCTTATATGTCGATGACATATTGCTCATGAGCAATCATATACCTTTGCATTAGCAAACGAGAAATTTCGTTGAAATCAGTGTATTCAATGAAAAGAAAAAGGATGAGGCTCAACACATCTTGAGAATCAAGATACATTGAGATACATCCCGTAGACTCATTGGCTTCAGTCAACGTGCATACATTGACAAGGTCTTTGGAAATGTTCAGGGTGAACAATTCCGATATGGACAATATGCCAATAAGTATGAGTATAGGTGTGCAACTCAAGAAGTCTCAATGTGCTCAATCACACAAAGACTTGGGGTACATGAACGTATCCCTTATGCTTTGGCAAAAGGAAGGACCATGTACACGATGGCTTGCACAAGACTCAATATCTCGTATGCTTTAAATGTGACAAGAGGTCACCAATCCAACGTGAATCCTAATCATAGGATTGCGGTCAAGAATATTATGAAGTACCTTAACCGGACTAAAGATAAGGTTCGTGTTTATGGAAGACAAAGGAGAAAATAGCCGAGGGCTGTTTTGATGCAATTCTTATAGGAATTCTAGACAATAAGAGGTTGGAGTGATGATGCGTCATCATTATCGAAGGTGGAGGTATGAGCTAGTGTAGTTAGGAGTAATATCACTACAGCTAACTCAACCACCAACGAAAGACAAAATAAATAAATAGGTGGACACAACAGTGGCACAACTGATCCATTCAACAAACCTTCATACCAAGCTAAGAGACGAAATATATTTCGAGTCCATGGATCCGAGGGTCCATGTGGATTGGCTTGATAGGTGATTTGGGAAGGTTACCCTAGTTATTGATGTTTTATGCATTGAGAATGTATGTGAAAGAAAACTTTGATAACAAGTGGGAGATTGAAGGGAATGTGTTCTAAAAGTTTTACTTTTAAATGTCAATTATTATGAATTGAATGAGAAATCATTTTGTTCCTTGTTTATGTTATTCGTCTTTTAGAAGTGTTAAGGAAGAGGCTCTTGGTCCTTAACCGTAGAGCTCTGAAAGATATTGGTTTGCATAAAACAAAAGATATTCGCAATCATGGTAATTAACATGGGACATTAATTACCGAGTTAAGATTGTCGTGTTGGTCATAGATCATTGTAGCTCTACAAGTGAGTGACGACACGGGTATGCAAAAGAGGAAAATATTACTTTTGTATACTGAATAGACCTAATAAGTAAAATATTATAGAAATGTGTTTCTGTGTCATTAATATTTTACTGTGTCTTTGGTCCTTTGATATGAGACTTATATCTAATCACTTAAGGAATACTTAATTAGATCAGTGTCTTGAACTATCGATCAGTGTAGTGTAAATGCATTGGTTGGTTAAGTACAACTTTTGTTGGAGAAGATAGTTAGTCAAAAGACTATCATTGCCCCTCTTAATTGAGTGATGATATTAGTGGGCCCCTTGATAAAGCAAAGTTATAATGTGCACAATGTGATTTGAGTTAAGTCACATATTTATAACTAGCTTAAAGAGATCAAGAAATGAATACTAATACAAAGATGACACAATACTACTTTGTGTGTATTCTTAATATCATGAGGCAAGGGACGGACACAAGTGGTGCACTCCATCACTAAGTGGATCGGGTTTTGGTTCGAGTGGAATTAAGACATCTAACTAATTGGGAGCTATAATGTGTAGCTAGATACCGCTTATAGCTTTTGATATTAAGCTCTTAATATCACTGCCAACTTAGTTTAGATCCTCCCATAGGTCACACCACAAAACTGGGAAACAAGAAATGGGGATTTTGAGTTCATAGGATGTGTCGGGTTTCATGTAGAAAATATGACACATGGGGTGAACAAGCAAAATCAAAATTATGTTGTGATTTATAACATAATTAGAATCTAAATTAAATTCATATGTGATGTAAATATTATGGGGTGTAATGATTGATCATTACATAGGATAATATGTTACATAAGTTGTGAATTTATTACTAATCCCGAAATGTCAAATTTTGTAGGGGTTAAACCGAAATTTGACAAGTCTGCAGCACAGTGCACACACGGTCGACCGCTAAACAGTAAACGGTCGACCGGATGTGGGACGGTCGACCGCAATATTGCACGGTCGACCGGATGTGTGTACATCGTAACAGGGATTTCGTCTGTTCGTTTTCGGTCGACCGAATTTATCGGTCGGTCGACCAAACATTGTGATGAAATATTTTAATGTTGCGAACGGTCGACCGAGTGTCTAAACGGTCGACCGGACCTCGCAGACGGTCGACCGGTCAGACGGTTTTATGCAGAATTAATTTAAGAATTAATTAGATCATGCATGGAATTGGTCCATAATTGATTTAATTCGTGGCTAAAATTATTTATTAATAAATAATGGATGGTTAGATGGAATTTTGCATGGAATCATGGGCAAGAGGTTGCACATGAATAGGTAATTTGGAGAGAACCTATAAATACAAGGTTATCTCATTACCTCCTTAATTATTCATTATTTTTCTTATGCAAAATCTCTCTCCATAATTCTCCACGAAAATTCCTTAATTCTTAAGTTTAGTTTTAGTTCTTCAGAGGTCATCTTCTAAAGGGAACTAAAGAGGGGTTAGTAATTAGATTCTAAACCCAATCGGAGATTGAGAGACTAGCTTCCCTCTCTCCGATCTTGTTTAGAGTTTGGTGAATACTCGGAGGCATCCGGCGCAGCGAGGAGCATCCCAACCGTCTCCGAATCTTCGAGAAGTTTTAAAGAACTTCTAGGTATGAATTTCGGAGCTCCTTCATGTTTGTTTTAATAGAGTTTTTGAAACTAGTTTGTTAAAACAAACCGATGCATGCAATAAATTCTAGAAAATTGAAAATTGATCCTTATTATACATGAAAATTCGAAAAATATATATGTATAATTAAACATGAAATCCTACAATAAGATGGTGAAGAATGCATTAAATAAGGCACAAGTGTAGGGTGAGTTTTCATGCATAGGAAGTACCTATTGGTTGTGGCAAAACTTATCATTCCAATCATTAACCTAGTTGATTAACATGAGCATAATCAAGTTGGTTATTAAGAATCTAAACAAGCATAGGAAGTACCTAATGGTTATGGCAAAACCCATCAAGTTAAGTATTCTCTTTTAAACAAACAAGCATACATTCAAATTCATCACATATTGCATAAGATGACAGTAATTTCCTTTCTTCATTGCATTTATAAACATCATCTCCACCCCCAAAGGGTGATCAAACTACTCACTACACATTAAACTAACAATTATATCAAGGAAGAAAGACATTCTAACTAATTATACTATGATTAAGAGAACAAAGTTAAGCGAAACATGCAAGCATTAAAAAAGACAACATTAAAACAGAACTATGAAGAATTATTTTATTTATATGACTCACATTACAAGTAGGATTATTCTCCACTTGAGTTGCTCCAAGACTTACTACAAGTAGAGAGAATGACCACCAAGCAATGAGTAGCTTACAAAGGAGGAAAATGAGTTCTATTTATAGACATCAAAAAGGGAACTGGGGACTGATTGATTCGTTTTATATTAAACCGCAAGTGCACGGCCGCGTTGAAGCGGTGGCAAATACGGGTCGATCCACATGGAGGTGTGTCGACTTTTGGTTTGTTCGAAGGCGAGTGGTAAAGAAAGGAGAGACAGGTTGGTTACACTAAACTACACTACAATGCAAAAAGGAAATGGAAGATAAGCAATAAAACTAAACCCCATATGGGGTAGAGAAATAATGTGAATATAAAGATGTGTGTGTGTGTTCAATTAAGCTACTCACAACATGTAGTGCATGAAATCATAAAACTACATCCAACTTTGCCTCCACGTGAATTAAGATAAGACTACATCATTAAAACATACAAGACAATAATTGGAATGATGCTAAATGAACTCATGTATAAAGACTAGACCCTACTATGCCTCCACATGAATTAAGGTAACCCAATATCATTAAAACATACAAGACATTAACTAAGGCAAAGGCAACAAGAGTACATACACTACAAATTGTGTTTCCAATATTAATTCCATCCATATCCTAACCTTATCATTCCCCATAAAATAGGTCCACTAATCAAAGCATAAGCTAAGCTTCATTCAAGAGCATTAACATATCAAAGATAAGAGTGAAAACCCATTAGATGGTTATGGAAATCATATAAAGCTCAATGGATTAAGATAACACACACTTAATACACTACATGATCATATCACATATTTCTCCACCCCAAGTGGTGATGGAACTACTCACTACTCATTACACTAACTATATTAACAAAATGAAGCATAATACTGAAATGAAACTACACTAAGCAAGCAAGAAATACTAAATAAACTTAAAAGGAAAGGAAAGACTAAACAAGCATGCACAAATTAAAAGACAAGATTAAAAGAAACTAGAACAATTATTTTATTAACAATGACTCACATTGAAGGTAGCATTCTTCTCCACCTTGAGTTTTTGCTTCAAGGCTCACTCCTTAGTAGAGAGAATGCCACCAAGCAATGGGTAGTTTACAATAGAAGGTGAAGAGTTCTATTTATAGCCGAAGAAAAAGGCAATCCAGGACAATCCCCCGATGTGGGACTAAAAAAAATACCCGACATTGACTACATACACACTAATCCGCGACCCAGCAAAATCTTAGCGGATTGGACCAAAATAGACCGCCAATTAGCGGTCTTGGACCGCCAATTGGCGGTCTATATGGTCCGGATCACGCTGGATTTTATTCTGGACTTTTCTGGATGTCTTTGTTGGTCTTTAATGCATCTACTTCACTTGTTGGAGCTCTGACCCGAATAGAATTGCCAAAATACTCTCCATGATGGTGTGGCGTTTTCTGTTTTGCTCTTTGGTCCTTCGGTCTTACGTTCAGGTCCTTCTCCCTTGCATCATAGTCCCCAGGTCTCACAATTAAGTCCTTTTTCTCTGCTTTTGGGTCCTTTCATGCTTCATCTCTTCAAACCGATTTATTTCTGAAATTCAAACATAAAACTCGTCACGTAGCATTGCTTAGGTGTAAGATAATGGATATATGATACAAATATAAGCATGAAATGATGTCAATCAGGGAGAATCCCCCGGTATGGGACAAATGAAACATACCTAAAATGGACATAAACTACATGACCCACAACCTTACGAAACCGGGTTGGATTCTGACCAACATGGACAATCAATTGGAGGTCGAGGGTTGGCAATTGGCGTTCACTTTTTCTCTGATGTGGTCCGATTTTGGCTATCTTCTTTAGTGCTTCAATTCTTCACGTGGGGTGCATTCGGATCGGTTATTGGAGTCTGGGTCCAAATATAATTTCAAAAATACTCCTCATTATGGTGTGGAGTTTGTTGGTTTACTATTTGATCATTCTTGCTTACAACCAGGTCTTTCCCTCTTGCAGATGGGTCATTGTTATAAGATCGTGAATGCGGCTTAGTCACTTTTAACCCTAAAAACTCTACTTGCTTATCAAACAAAGATGCAACGGAATTAAAAACTAACAAGCAAGCAAGCAAAAAGGAAATATGCAAACCACAATCGAAGATGGTGATTTTTATAAAGGTTCGACACCCACACCCGGGTCCTAGTCCTCTCTTGTAAGCTCCGCTCGAATCATCGAGCTTCGCCTACGTCTTCACTAACCACTCCTCATTCCGGGCCGGGAGAGAACGCCTTTACAATACAAGCTTCCGCCAACAACCCTCGCTAGCTTGATTCTTCCTCTCACAATCCGAGAGGGAACACTTCGGGCTTTCACCGAAATCCGTGCTTCTTTGAACAACAATGCGAGTGGGACAACACTCTCTAAATCTGAGAACACTTGAGTATAATGTTGATTACTAAGTGTGTAAGGTTTGAGCTTTTGAGTGTTTGGAGCTTTCTCTCTCTCTAAGGTAGTGAACAATATGGAGTAGGAGAGTTGTCTAATTGTGTCAAGGGAACACCTACATATAAGCTCCTAAGGTGTTATAGCCGTTGGGGATAAGTTAGGTAAGGTTTGTGTAAGATTCACAAAATAGAATCCTGCAGGACCCAATTCAGAACAAATTCGGTCGACCGAATCGAGTAGAACGGTCGACCGGTTGGCAATTTTGAACGATGTTCGGTCGACCGATAAGGGAACGGTCAAACGAAACATGCTATAACTATTGTATACTTAAGTTAATGGTCGAACACCGAGAAGGGTTCGGTCGACCGTCAACTTCCAGACCCTACGGGGTTGACAAACAAGATCATTTTCGGTCGATTGCAACAAGGTCCACGGTCGACCAGAAACTTCCAGGCAGATCGGGTTTGTCGAGACATTTATGTTCGGTCGACCGAAACATGGTCCATGGTCGACCGATAGGCATTTGTATTTGGGGTTTGAGCGAATAATTTGAATACGACCATTGGTATAATACGAAAAGTCTAACAATCAGAAAAAATGTTTACACGGTTGACCGAAAAGGTCAGAACGGTTGACCGATCGGGTGGTAGAAAATAGTATTTGATTAAAGGAATAAACGGTTGACCGAAGGTCTAAAACCAATCGACCGAAAAGGTTATATTAGTGAAGATTGGTTTAAGTGTTTTTCCAGTTTTGGTTTGGGTGATCTATTGCAGTCCATTTGATGTGAAATTTTGTGTGTCACTTCAATAGGGAACCTAGTGTGCATGTGAGTGGTTTTTAGCTCAAGTATGCTCAATTACACATAGTCCCTAAGATAAAATAAATCAAGATTACATGTCTTCAAATGAGCTTTATTACATGTCTTAACTTGATTTCCTTTCTTCCTTAAGTCTTAATCACATGTAGAAGTTAGCACAATACAATATATATGCTATGAAATATGTGTTCTACTCTACATTGATTATAATTAAGATTTGGTTGATTAAATCATCAAAACATAAATTAAGACCAAAAAGGCAACAATTGTGTCTGACCGAGAGGTCCATTTTTCTTCATTTAAGTCATTTCTTCTTACGTTTTAGTCATTTTTCTCTTTCCTTCTCTTCTTCATTACCTAATACCTGAAATATAACAAGAACACTTGAGTAGCACAATATTGGGGTAAAATTAAGGATATATATCATGAATATGATGCAAGATATGCTACTAATAAACTAGCCTCCAGTTGGCTGACAAATCTGTCAAGATTCCACTTGAGAGTGTGAGGATGTTCTTATTAAAGTGGGAGAGTTCGTATTCCCAGTTGATTTCATCATCTTGGATGTTGAACATGTGTCCAACCCACAAGGACAAATTCCAGTGATCCTTGAGAGACCATTTCTTGCGATATCTAATGCTTTGATCAATTCTCGCACTGACTTGATGAGGTTATCTTTTGGAAACCTCACGACAGATTTCAACATCGTTAATCTTGGTAAGCAACTTGGGCTCTTTCACGATCCTGTTGGAGCCAATTCCATTCAGGACACGGATGAACCTGAGTTAATGGGCATGGACAAATCACATCGACATATTATTGAGGTGCCCAATGACTAGGAAGCGATTGAAGATGATTTTGAGGAATCTACCTATGAACTTCTGGATGAGGAGGCACATCTGGGTGGCCCTTGAAGGACATCAAAGGAATAAGCTCTGATATTGTCCAACATCGAATCTACGTGGAAGAGAATTCTAGGCTCCGCTGGGACCCACAACGAAGATTGAATCCTGTGATGAAGGAAGCTATCCAAAAGGAGGTTCGTAAGTGCTTGGATCATGGTATAATATATCCTATTTCTAATAGTTCATGAGTGAGTCTTGACCATGTAGTTCCCAAGAAGTCAGACATGACAGTTGTTGAGAATGAGCAAAATGAGCTTATACCAACAAGCAAGCTCAATGTGGCAACGCGGAAAGATCATTTCCCATTGCCATTCATGTAGAAGATGTTATAGAGGTTAGCTGGATATGAGTACTATTGTTTCTTGATGGATACTCCTACTACAACCAAATTCCCATCACCCCCGAGGATCAAGAAAAAACCACAATTACATGTCCCTTTGGCACGTTCGCTTACCGTTGCATGCCCTTTGGGTTATGTAACGCGCCGACAACGTTTTAAAGGTGTATTATTAGTATCTTCTCCGATATGGTGGAGCGTTTCATTGAGATTTTCATGGACGACTTCTCCATATTTGGCACTTCCTACGATGAGTGCCTTCATCACTTGAGTCTTGTTCTCAAGCGATGCCGTGAGAAGAACCTCACTCTTAATTGGGAAAAATTTCACTTCATGGTAAACCGGGGGATCGTACTTGGACACGTCGTCTCAAGTAGGGGAATTGAGGTCGATCTCGCCAAATTGGGTCTTATTTCTAATCTCCCATTGCCCCGTAATGTGAAGGATATCCGTGACTTTCTGGGGCATGTTGGATTCTATCGACAGTTCATTCAGGATTTTAGTAAAATTTCTCGACCTCACACCGCTTTGTTGGCTAAGGATGCCAATTTTGAGTTTACACTGGATTGCCACCATTCTTTTTTGACCTTGAAGAAAGTGCTGACTTCGGCTCCCATAACCAAGGCACCGGTGTGGACCGAACCCTTCGAGTTGATGTGTGATGCATCTGACTTTGTTGTGGGAGCAGTGCTTGGGCAACCATAGGATAAATTATCTCACGTGATGTACTATGCCAGTAGAACACTTAATGATACCCAACTGAACTACACTGTGACCGAGAAAGAATTCTTAGCAATCATATTCACTTTGTAGAAATTCTGGTCGTACTTGGTTGTCCCCCACGTGATTATGTACTCCAATAATACAACCATCAAGCACCTCATGGTATAGAAAGATGCCACATCTCGATTCTTGAGATGGATCTTGTAGTTACAAGTATTCGATCTCGAGATTTGAGACAAAAAAGGTGTGAAAACGTTGTAGCGGACTACCTGTCTCGTCTTGAGATGACCAACCCACAATACCAAATTATTAATGATGAATTTCCTGACGAGCAATTGTTCACAATCAAAAATAACCCATGGTTTGCTGACATCGTGAACTACCTCATGACCGAGCAACTTCCTGCGGGTTGATCAAAATTTGACCAAACCAAATTTAGATCTTATGTCAGATTCTTTCTCTAGGACGACCCCTAACCATTCAAATACTACTCTGACCAAATTTTCAGGTTGTGCGTCCGAAATATGAGTTCCAAAGTGTACTCCAATTTTGCCACCCTGAGGCAACTGGAGGACACTTTGGAGCAAAGAAAACTGCCACCAAGGTGCTCCAATCTAGATTTTACTGGCCTTCGCTTTTCAAAGATGCTTACGAATTTTGTGAGCAATGTGATAGGTGCAAGCACTTTGGCAAAATAAGTTGGCTAGATATGTTGCCCTTGCAAAATATCCTTGTCGTCGACATCTTCGATGTGTGGGGCATCGACTTTATTGGTCCTTTCCCGAATTCATTGACTATATGTCCAAGTGGGTAGAGGCTAACCCCACAAAGACCAATGATAACAAGCTGGTCACTAAATTCTTAAAGGACATTTTTGAGCAAATTTGGTACGCCTCGTACCCTAATTAGCGATAGGGGCCTTCAGTCAAGTCATTCTCCTGTGGGTTAATCCGTGTGTTACGTTGAGCGGTTGATCCCTAGATACCTGTCTGACCCACTTCTGGGGCCCCGCCCCCTATACTATAATATGGACAAATCCGCTCATCTGGTTCATTCCCAGGATTCAATGGGATTTTCCCGAACAAGGAACCCTTTACCTTCTCTGACTTGGCTCCTTCCTAAATTGAACAAGCAAGGTATTCCTATTCCACTTCAGATTTCTTCAGCAGGCTTGGTACCATGTCTCCCGAACAATTTCAGTACATATGGCGCAAGACGATTCCACATATCGAGTTCGGAATGGGATCGGGTGTTTTCACGTTGAACCCTAGTGCCCACTTTGTCATGATTGGAGATTGATGAACAAGAAGGAAAATGGAAAAGTCGACACCAGCAAGCGCCACTCCTGCGCAATGAGTGTAGCCATTAGCCGAAGCAAGTGTTGCCAGCAACTGATAGCAGTGTTGCTTGTTAACGAAGGCGTGTAGGCGTTAGCCGAAGCACTCACTCGCAGAAGTCCCTTGCTTGTTGGGAGTACGTGCAGGTCACGAAGGATTCAATCCAGCCACAGGTTCCCCTATGGCTACCTTGTTACGACTTCACCCCAGTCGCAGACCCCATCGTGGTATGCGCCAATAAGACGACCAAAAGCCTTTGTGGCCCCCGTGGTACACATAAGTCATGGTTCCTCCTTTGTCCGATGCTTCGGGTGAAACCTATTCCCAGGGTGTGACGGGCGGTGTGTACAGGGCCCGGGTACATATTCACCGCGGCATGCTGATGCGCGATTACTAGCGATTCCAACTTCATGTTCCCGAGTTGCAGAGAACAATCCGAACTGAGGCAATCTTTCTGGATTCGCTCCGCCTTACAGCCTTACTTCCCATTGTCATTGCCATTGTAGCACGTGTGTGGCCCAGCCCATAAGGGCCATGCGGACTTGACGTCATCCCCACCTTCCTCCAGTATATCACTGGTAGTCCCTCGTGAGTGCGGCACGTACCTTTTTCTTTCTTTCGGAGCGGGATGTAGTACTATGACCACTACGTACCACACCATCGGTCGCCGGAGTGCCGAGATCAAATGCTGGAACAAAGCGGTACCCACTTTTGCAATCACTCTTTCTAAGCACTTATGAAGAAGTATTCAATCACCCACAAGTTTGCGACCCCATATCATCTAGAAACTAGTGGGCAGGTTGAAGTGTCTAACCGTAAATTAAAACAAATCCTTGAGACCAAGTACAATGATTAGTTCCTTGCGGAAGGATTGGTCAACCATGTAGAATAACGCATTGTGGGCTTTCCGCACCGCGTATAAGACCAATTTGGGTATGTCCCTATATCGAGCAGTGTATGACAAGACTTGCCACCTACCCGTCCAGCTAGAGCATTGTGCTTTCTGGGCGATCAGGAACCTGAATATGGATCTTGATCAAGAAGGGGTGCAACGTAAACTCGACTTCGTGGAATTGGAAGAGCTATGCAATGATGCATATGAAAATGCCAAAATTCATAAGACCAAAGCCAAAATGTTTAACGGTCGCATGATTATGTGAAAGGTGTTTATGGCTGGGTAGAAGGTGTTGCTCTACAACTCCCGGTTTCATCTGTTTGTGGGTAAGCTCCGTAATCGTTGGTCTGACCCGTAATCATATTCCCCATGAAGCGGTTGAGATCCTGAACCCAGGGAATGGGGATGTGTTCAAATTTAATGGACAACGCCTCAAACCTTACTTGGAGAAAGAACCAACTAAAGTGGAGGAGGTCATGCTCTTTCATGAACGTCCCTCGCACTCAACCATGTGAATGGTTGAGATCATGTTTGTACATCTTTTGAAAAAAAAGAGGGGGAAAAAGAAAAACATCTTGCCCCACAACATTGGTTACACTTATCAAAGTATAGAGCGTGTGCACTACGGGAGACGGGACGCTTCAGGGTTGTTTTATGCATTAAAGAGAATATTTGATTTGGTCAACTTCAGGACTCGCAAGGAAATCGAAAAACTTTTGCACTTTTTACGCACAAATCTGCATGTTTTGGGGGCTTCACCACACTTTTCTCATACACATAACCCTACCCTATTTAAGGCACCATTTTCATTGCGTTTATTTCACTCCACTGATCCCAAACATAACCATTCACTTCCAAATTTTAATAGACGCCTTCGGCTCCAAACTCAGTGCCGGCTAACATTTTTGATCCACAGGTAATGGACCATAATCCACCAGTCATGGATCTCCTTGGCTATCTGGAGCTCAAATTCCTCCCGTGAGGTAAACACTCTTTCACCGTCTATTTAGATGTATTGGTAGATCGTTTACCCATTTCGTGTTTTCCTGGTGGTGTGGTGAGCACTTTAATGATCTAAATTCCACCTTGTTGGTTGTTATTAGTTCTTTCTAATCATAAACTTTGCATCCTTAAATCATGATTCGGACCAATAATATGATAGGCTAAGCTTAACATACGCCACATAGACATTTCAGGCTTAGATTATATTTTCCATCCGCTAGTGGTGGATTGGTTGGCAGATTTGGAGCTATTCTTGCACTGATTGTTGGAGTTATCATCCTTGAGCGTATTCTGTTATTTAGTTACACATTTGGATGGAATCAAACTTTGCATTTATCATCACTGATTTAGGGACTCCTTTTGATGTTTGCACTACCGAACTTCGGTGGACCCCTCTCCTTTATGGAGATGGGAGTAGGCATTCTGCCCACTCCATGGTAAATTCCTTTTACCGTTCCCTGACCGATGACAGTGAAGGCATGAAGTTCACCATCAACGGTAGTACTTATCCGTTCACCCCCTTTTGTTATTGCGGATATTACGGGGTTACCCTTTTTGGATTGTAAAGTCCTCCAGTGCCGCACATTGAACTTCTATCATTCAGTGATGGGTAGAGGGAACCCAATCAATCCTCACGGGAGAATGATCAACGCCCATCTATTTAAAAATGTGCATGTGGCTGCTCGTTGGTGAGTAAAAACATCTTGGGGTTAAGGCACCATTCCACTTTCTCTGTTGCCTGTCTGTATTTGGTCTATGTCCTAATGACCAGAGATCAACACTGCATTTGCAACGACCTCTTCAACACGCTGCAAAATGGTGCTGGAGAAGGCAGACAACTTTTACCCCTTCTTGTCACTCGTATTTGCATTCATTTCGACCCGTATTACACTCAAAACTTCATCGACTCATAAGGGGTCGCCATTGACATCGAGCAGATCACACCTGCATATAGTTGAGCATTCCCGACTCCTGGCAGGACCAAGACGATGACGAGGATGTTCGTGCTCATTCTTCTGATGGATCTGTTGACTCAAAGACACTTTGCGGTTACGACTTCGACACATTGTCACTTGAGCAAAATGCAGTGCGTTGGAAGCAAAACCGTAAGATCTACAAGTTGTTGAAGAATCTGGAACCAGGGGGTTCTTCCTTGCAAGGGGCACCCACCCTCCTCTCGGCGTCGAAGGAGGTGACATGTATTGGTTAGGTTGTGCATTTTAATCTTCGCATACAATGTGGACAATGCATGGCCTAAGTGTGGGGGGGGGGAGTTTTATCATATGTACATAGTCGAGTCTTTTTCCATTCTTTTGTTTTCTTTGTTTGTATTGTTAGGGTCATGTTAGTGTGCTGCATTTAATATTGATATATCTGCTTGCCACAATCCTTAGGTGACTCGTCTTCTTTTGCTTGCCTATTGCTTTAATTTTTTCATTTTTTTCAAAACCTTCATGTGTTTGCGAAAGAATAATATTTTCTTGGTTTTGTGTGTGTTTAGAATGTGCAAAACCATTGAGAGGCAAAGAAAAAGGAAGCTCCGAAAATTGACTTGAACATGATGCATTAGGATATCAAGTAGACCGACTTAATGTCTTATCTGGTCGTAAGGATACACCCCGATTTTCCTTTGGGGGAGAGTAATCATAGAGTATTAGTACTCAAATAAACAAAGAAGTCCACTCTGAACCTAGTGAGTCAAAGAATTAGTGTCTGTTAGTATAAGAAAGTTTGTCGCAGTCAAGGACCCTTAAACTCCTATTGTGAAACCTTAGGTGTAGGGGTTTTGGTTCATGTGTAGATAAGAAATAATAATTAAGTATGATATTCTCTCTTCTTGCACGACTCTTATTACTTGGGAAATTAAGTCCGAGGGGGCTTACTGCCTGGTTCTTTCGAGTCATCTGACTTGGGATGCACCGACCAAAATCCTGTGACACGGGTGGTAGGGATCGTCCTATGTGGAGATTTGGGGGAAGGTGTACGTGATAGTGTAAGTCCACAGGCAGTGATGTACGAAACCTGACGCTAAGAGACTTAAACACTAGCTAGTTTAAAAAATGAAAAAAAGAAGAAAAAATGTACAAATAAGAACCTTAATAAGCTTTACACGTTGTTTCACTTGAGGATGTTAAGGTTTCCGATGTCTTTCACTTAAGTCCTTAATTAACTTGCACGAATGGTTCACTGGGGTAGGTGTGTGGACTAGATACATATAGAGAGTTGACTCGTAGGATTACCGTGTCCAATGATCGACATAAGTAGGTCCGACGAGTCGAGTTGGTAGGTTGAATAATGCATCAATATTCGGATTTTGTGGGTATATCCACTGAAAACCCTCAGGAGACACCACTCCTCTTCCTTGGCGATAAGGGGGGTTTAATGACTTGTTGCACGTGCTAAGTGCAACCATGATTATTACGAAAGTGAGTTAGGATTTCCTTGTTTTTCGTATGTTTTTCCTTTCTTTCATTTTTGTTTTTTTATGTTTTGCTCGGGACTAGTAAAAGGTAAGTATGGTGTATTTGATTAGTAGCATATCATACATAGCATTCATGCTATATATCCATTATTTTAGTTTAAATTTGTGGTACTCAAGCGTTTGTTGTAGTGTGTCAGGTGTTAGGTAATTAAGAAGAGAAAATAAAGCAAAAAGGACTTGAATGCAACAAGAATGGACTGAATTGAAGACTTCTGGACGTATTTGTAATGCACAAGGACCCAAGTGAAAACCTGGAGGGACTTGATTGTGAAGTGCAAATTCTTGTGACACATGACTTGAACCAGATCAGTATTTCACCAATTAAAACCAAATCGGTTTGAGACAGTGGACCAGGGCTTCACCAAGCCAAACAACGAAACTTAACTACTGGACAAATTGGAGCCAGATCAGAGCATCCGGATCCAGCACTTGCGGATCCCTCTGATCCATTTGCTCTCGGATTTTGGTCGTGGGTCGGGTTATCGGGTCAGAGCATTCCAAGACTATCAGATTCGATTTAGAGTCGTCCAATTACACCCAGATTAATCCTGACCATGTATTACTCTATAAATACCATTGTAATCCCTCCTCTCCTCTTGTTCTTGCTTCCTCCATTAGTTTAGTTTTATTTTGCTTCTCATTAGTGTAAGAGGAGAAGGAGGAAAGCTTGTAACCTTTCATTTCAATCTAGTATTCTTGTTCTTTACATTGATGTTTTCTATTTGACACAATTTCCTTCATGTTTTTTTTTGCCTAATCTTGTTTTCTGAATTTTCCATTATGGTTTTGGGTTGTTTTTATGCTTTATTTAGTTTAGAGATAAGTAGGGAGTAGTTCATCTCCATTGCGGGGTGGAGAAGAAGGTGATGTGATTATGTGATGTATTAGGTGTGTGTGTTAATCTTAATCATCTGAACCTTACATGATTTCCATAACTATCTAATGGTATTTTCACTCTTATCTTTGATGTGTAATGCTCTTGAGTGATGCTTAGATTAGTGAGCCTATTTTATGGGGAATGATGATGTGAGGATAATGATGGAGTGGAAGAAGGAAACATGACATGTGAGAGCATGTGCTCTTGTTGGCCTAATCTTAATTGATGTCTTGTATGCTTTCATAATTAATTCTTATTTCATGTGGAGACATAATGGGGTTTGGTCTTTATGCATGAGCGCATTTAGTCTTATTTTAATTATTGTCTTGTATGTTTTAATGATAATGTTTTATCTTATATCATGTGGAGGCAAAGTTGGATTTGGTTTTATGGAATTCATATATTACATGTTGTGATGAGCACAATTGAACACACACGTACACATATCTTCATTTCCGCATTCTTTCTCTACCCCCTAAGGGGTTTATTTTTAACGTTTGTTTTCTAGTTTCATACGCATCGTAGTATAACTCCGACCTCATTTCTCTCTTCTTTTCCCATTCGAGTATTGTTGATTCCGGCTTGCACGTGCTCCTCGTGGATCCGATCCGTATTTGCCGCGTCTTCACCGACGTTGTGCACTTACGGTTATTTTAACTGAATCAATCAAAAGACACTGTTATGACATAGATATGGAAGAAGATGATGTTAAAGAATCTTGCGAGGATCAAGATGACACCAAGGTGAAATTTCCCTTATATTATTTCCATGTTTTTGTATGTTAACTATTGTTGGCTTGTTAAACTTAACTAACTGGCTTAATTAGTGCAAATGATGGTTGTGGAGTTTTATAAAACAAATCTGAATATGATATTGAAAGTATGAAAATGAATGTTGCATTTTATTTGTGATTGATCTCAGAATGATATTTCATAATAATTTGATATTGAAAGTTAATTCTGGTATTGGAGTCATTTATGGTATGAAATTCTCAGTTGCATGTTTTATTTGAGGTCAACAAATGTTGGCTTTGAGATAAGATTGATGATAAAATGAGTGATTGGTCATTTTATATAACTTGTGTGTGGACAATTGATATTGTGATCTTAATTGAAACTGTACTGTGGATTTGAGTGAAGTTTTTGTGCTGATTTGAATGTTTCTCCAACCCATGCAGCGAATTTCAATGTTTCATGCCCATCACAACATTTTGATGTTAATATCCAAACTTCGTTGTTGATCGTAGTGTTATTTGTGCTCAATTTGAATTTGAAGTTGGAATTTTGTTCTTATGTTCTTTGTGATTTTCTGAATGGATTGTAAGCTTTCAGTCACTATAGCAAGTTCCTTGGTACTAATTGTAAGCAAATAACGATTCTACATGTTCAGGAGTACCTTTCTTGGAGAGAACCTGTGGCAGCGGAAGGAAGATCGGAGGTCACCTTACGGAATCCTTCTCACCAGTCGGTCTCCTACTCTCTTGGAGAAGGAGCGCGAGTCCACAACCCAAGAGTCCACGGAATGAGCTTGGTGGAGGTGGAGGGACGAAATGGGAGAGAATAGGAGGTGGCGGCTAGGTTAGGGTGGAGGCTACGGTTTTGCACATGAGATCAATCTATTCAAAGGGAGGCTCCCCTCCTTATATAGACGGCTCCACCCTAAACCCTAAATGAGTTGTCCAATAGGGACGCGCCATGTGTCAGTGCTTTGGGCAAATTGCTTATTAATCCCTGATTAATCCAATATCTCCCACTTGCACAACAACACGATAACAACATGTCATCTGCTTTTGTGTCCCCGACACATATGCATATATCCCTGATACATACAATCACACAATGGCAATATGTCACCTCTCTATGTGTCCCTGACACACACGTATACATCCCTGATATATACAACTATTCCTCTCTCCAAGAACGCATCCACAATACGCAAGTCTCCGATCATGTATCCCCGATACAAGATCATCTATGTCCCTGACACATGCACTCTTCCGATCATATGGACAAATGGGTCGTGCGACCGGTGATGTACCTGCAATTTGGAGTCTCAAACTAGAAACCTTACTAGAAGGCCAGAATGACAACATCCTCAAAAACCAATAAATAAGCAGTCAAATGCACATCACAGTTCCCCAGGTTTACTCAGAAACTCACTTGACACGAACGGTATCTCGATCCCTCGGAGAGAATACCTTCTTGTCCTCAAGGTACTTGCTACTTTATCCAATACAGTTGGGCCCAGCAAATACTTTTAGTGCAGTCGAGTCAAACCTTTCCCTTCGCCCCAGACCACCATTACACTCAGAGTTGACTCCTTTCCCGAAGATGCCTCTTTAGACCGAATCTCTCATGGTCATAGATAACATCCCAAAGTAGCCACATCAAGTCTTTGCTTCATGGTGTCGTCGAAGGTCACTGAGGGCAACTAAATGACAATCAAGTCTTGGACTCACACAGTGAAGGAGCAGGGATCCATCCTTTCACTTCCAAATGGTCGCTCAGCACATGTTGTATGACAAACATGCTATGGTGGATCATACTGCACACAACAGTATGTCTGTCTCTCAACACCATACAAGTCTTAGTCCAGTCGTACCCCCTCTGCGCCTGACCCGAGCTTCATCATTGTCGCCTTAACACCATACAAGTGTCACCTGGCGCCACATGTGATGCTCGCACTTGGCTTCTATAGGTCACATGAATCGTGGGAACATTCATGTCAATCCTCACCAACATAGAGGATCTCATCTTGATTCCTAATCAAGGCGATTGTCCTATCATGAACTACTCTGGATCTATCATACAAGATCTCTTCATGATCAGTCTCATCTTTGCTCGCTATCAAAAGCGCCAGAGGCGAATGCTCGTGTGAGTAAGCATTCTTCAGCCTATTGACAGAATAATATTTTATGCTAGAACAACTACATCAACCAAACAGATATAGTTGAAAGGAAAAACACAATCACTCATAAAAAAGGAAGTTAGACATGCCAATACATCAAAGTCTGCGTAAGCCTAAGGACTTCACATGACACACAAACGAGTCCTTAGCTATAGCCTTGGTGAGAGGGTCAGCTACCATAAGACTAGTAGACACATGTCTCAACTCAACTTCCTTTCTCGCTATAATGTCCTTCACAAAGTGGAACCTTGTCCATTTTGGCCTTCTCTTCAGGAGTCTCAGGATGCTTTATCAAGGCTTAAGTGCAAACCCTTCTCAACAGGAGTGTCGATTGGTTTGCATTTGTCCATATGGTATTTCTTCAAGATGTTGTTAATGTAAGTGTCTTAAGACAATCCCAGAAGTCTCTTGGACCTATTTCTAACTATCTTGACACCAAGGACGTAGCTAGCTTCACCCATGTCCTTCATATCAAATGTGGAGGACAACCACTCTTTAGTGGATTTCAGCAACTCTTTGCTATTGCCAGCCATGAGTATGTCATCAACATACAAGGTCAGAATGACAAATTTACCATTGGATCTCTTAACGTACATACAGTGATCTTCCTCAAGCATAGAGAACGCATTCTCTGATATAGCTTGATGGAAGCGAATGTTCCACTGTCTAGACGCTTGTTTTAAGCCATACAAGGACTTGTTGAGCTTGCACACTTTGCGCTCTTGTCCTTTGACTTCCAAACCTTGAGGTTGATCCATATAGATCTCCTCCTCAAGTTCTCCATTGAGAAAAACAGCCTTTACATCCATTTGGTAAAGCTCTAAGTCAATCTGAGCTACAATAGCTAGTAGAAGGTGGATGGAGGCAAACCTTACCACGGGTGAAAAGGTTTCCTCAAAATCCACGCCTTCTCTTTGGGTGTAGCCTTTAGCTACCAGTCTAGCCTTGAATCTATCAATAGATCCATCCGCCTTCCTCTTAATCTTGAGGATCCACTTGGCCCCAATGGCCTTTCGGTTCGGCGGTAAGTCGACCAAGTCCCAGACTCGATTAACTTTCATCGACTCTAACTCTTCCTTTATAGCTTCTAACCACTCTTTAGCATTTGGACCTTCCAAAGCCTCTTTCAAGGTCTCTGGGTCTTGCTCATCGATTACTGTCATCCCGGATGATTCATAATCAATTTCTTCTTGAGCTATCATGAGGGCCTCTTCCTCTAAGCGAAACTGACTACGAGGAATGAGCCCGCGTTTGCTTCGACAGAGATGGATATCTGATGGCTCATCCTCCGTGAGAGCTATCGGATCCTCAGCATTGCTGCTCCCACTAGGATCGACTGGTGGAACCTCATGTTCAACTTCCAGATCATGATCCTGTGGAATCGCAATGTCCTCATCTTGTTGTTCAAAGAAGTCCACTGACTCTTTGATAGCTCCAGCAAGGGTTGGAAAATCATTTTCCAAGAATGTGGCATCCCTAGACTCCAGTTTCGTCCTTCTTTCATTCTCGTCTACCCCGATAAAAACATAACCTTTGGAGAAATCACTGTATTTTACAAAGATACACTTTTTCCCTCTAGGTCCTAGTTTTCCATATCGGTGACTAGTAGAATGAATGTATGCCGCGCATCCCCAAGGACGCAACAGACTAAAATCAGGCTTCTGTCCTGTCCATAACTCATATGGAGTTGAGGGAACCGATTTTGTTGGAACTCTATTGAGGATATAGGCAGCAGTCATTAGAGAATCTCCCCAAAACCAAATTGGTAAGCTCGCATGCGCCATCATGGATCTAATCATGTCTAGCAACGTTTTATTCCTTCTCTCGGCAACACCATTTTGCTGAGGAGTATAGGGCATAGTGAGTTGTCTAGATATCCCCTTTTCATCACATAACTCCTTGAACATTATGGAGAGATACTCACCACCTCTATCCGTTCTAAGAGTTTTTATCTTATTATCCAACTGATTGTCAACTAAGCTCATGAATTTCTTAAAACATTCTAGAGCTTCTGACTTGTGAGAAATAAGATAAATATGACCATATCTCGTGAAGTCATCAATGAATGTGATGAAGTAACTTTATCCATGTATAGTACGCACATTCAAAGATCTACAAATATCTGAGTGAATTAGTTCTAAAGGAGAAGTAGCGCTAATGGCTTTTCCGAACGGTTTTCTAGTTGCCTTTCCAGCTAGACAAGGTTCACAGGTCGGCAATTCAAATTTGGAGCATTCTCCTAATACGCCCTCCTTTGCCAACCTGTTCATCCGGTCAACACCAATGTGACCTAGTCTAGCATGCCACATAACTGAATCATTACTCATGGAACTTTGGCTCATAAAGGCACTAGCGTTATGATTGAAATCATAAATTGCGTCCAACACAATAAAACCGTCAGAAACAAAAGCATGTCCATAATAAATGTTAGAAAGGTATAAACCCATATCATTGTTCTCAAAAACAACTTAAAACCATGTCTCATCAAGACAACAACAGAACTAATATTTCGCCGTATAGCTGGTGCATACAACACGTCGTGAAGTAATAGGATCCGGCCACTTCGCAAAGCCACTTTGCATGTGCCAACTCCAAGAACTTCAATGCTAGTGTTGTTTGCCATGTTTATTCGCCTCCAACTTGGAACACGGCGATATTCCACGAAGGCAGAGCGATCCTTTGTTACGTGGTCCGTGGCACCTGAATCCACAATCCACACAGGAGAGTGATCAGTGAGCATCACAGAACTAGTCATGTTACAATTCGAGGGATTACACACAGTAATTTCCTTTTGCTCAGTGCACTCACGAGCAAAATGTCCAGTCTTTCGGTAGTTAAAACAAGTCACATTAGACTTATCTTTCCCACCTCTGGATCCTCGTGGTCGTTTCTTTCCAGCTTTGTTTTCTGTTTTGTTTGCTTTTGCACCCTTCTTGCCTTTAAAACCCTGAGCTCTATCTCTTTTGCGCTTAAAACCTGCACTCCTCCGAGGAGCTGCAGTCTCAGCAGCAAATACTTCAGTTAGAGGGGCTTCCGCAAGCATGCGGTCCTCCTCCAGCTCTAGGTGTTTTGCGGCCTGGTCAAATGTCCTGATGCCATCAGCATGAGTCAGATGGACCTTCATATGCTCCCAATTCTTTGAAGGCAATGATCTGATGAGAGCAGACACTTGCTCCTCATCGGTCTTAGCACGACCGGCAGCACTCAGCTCCCTAATCATGTTTGACATTGCGGTAATATGATGCCTCATTGTGTGACCTTGGCGCATTTTATACCCATCAAACATAAGCCCAAGCTGACGGGCCCTTGTGACAGAGGTCACTCCGTACTGAAACTTCACAACTTCCCACAAGGCCTTTGCAGTTCGAAACTTTTCGAACCGCAGTAACAGATCGTCCCTCATTGAACTTAGAATTATGATTCGAGCAATTCGGTCTTTCTTTGTCCATGCATTATAAACATCCAAGTTTCTGCGATGTTGCGCAGTATTCCCCTCCTCGGGGGGAGACATAGATTGGTTTATGTTTTCTAACATGTCCTGATCCTCTAAGAGATACTCAATTTTACGATGCCACAGATCGTAATTTCTTTCATTGAGTTTATCTCCTCGAGTCAGATCAGCGACGATGCTTTTGGAAGCAACCATAAAGAATCTAGGACAATCAAAATACATAGCGATACATGAGTTCTAGCATAAAATATAACGAGCTACAATAATCATAAAGAATAATCTGACTTAATAGCTATAGCATTCAGACCAAAAGAAAACATAAAGCATTCGATCAAATCCTCATGCAATAGTTAATAAAGCCATTTTACTAATCTAGATATTGAGCTCCATCATGATTTAATGACCCAAAAAAAACATTTCAAATCATGGTAAATCAGAAAATAAAAAAAAATTGCCGCCGGTTGCAAAGTGGTTTACACAAAACACTTCAACCTTGCAACTCCCACTAGGCATGCGAGTTCCCAAAAAATAACGGTTTTCAAAAAAAAACAATCAACATCACACAGATATGATTACTACATTACTTCCATATCGAGCTAATGATCCCCATTAGGGATTTAGCCTCGTCGACTAGTTCTTTTCGCATACTTTTCTCTTTCTTTGTTTTGCTCGGGACTAGCAAAAGTTAGGTGTGGGGGTATTTGATTGACATCATTTCATGCTCATATTTGTATCTTATATCCATTATCTTTCACCTAAATAATGCTATGTTACGAGTTTTATGTTTAGTTTTCAGGAATAAATAGGTTTGAAGAGATGAAGCATAAAAGGACCCAAAAGCTGGGAAAAAGGACTGAATTGTGAGATCTGTGGACCAAGATGCAAGGAAGAAGGACCTGAATGCAAGACCGAAGGACCTAAGAGCAAAACAGAATACTCCTCACCATCATGGGGAGTATTTTGGCAATTCTATTCGGGTCGGAGCTCCAACATGCAAAATAGATGCATCAAATACCAACAAAGCCTTCCAGAAAAGCCCACAAGAAATTCCAGACCGATCCGGACACTGTAGACCGCTAATTAGCGGTCCAAGACCGCTAATTGGCGGTCACTTTTGGCCCAAATGCGCTCAAATTTCTCCAGGACTTGTATTAATGTTCGTTTAGGCTATTTTTGGTGTTTGTTTAGTCCCACATCGGGGGATTGTCCCGGTTTGCCTTTTTCCATGGCTATAAATAGAACTCTTCACCTTCCATTGTAATCACTCCATATTTTAAGTGGCTATTCTTCCTACTAGAAGTGAGGCCTTGAAGCACACACTAAAGTAGGAGGATGCTACTTTTAATGTGTGTCATTTTAATACAAGTTTTCTTTATTATGTTGTTTGTTTTATGTTTCTTGTTTTGCTTTGCTTAATCTCATTTCATTAGTTTTATTAGCTTAGTTAATATGCTTTCTTTGTTTAGTTTAATAATTAGTATAATGTTTAGTGAGTAGTTACATCCCCTTTGGGGGGTGGAGTAGATGTACATACATGCATTAGAGAATGGGATGAATGCTTTAATTTCAATGTGTTGATTAAACATGAATGTATGCTTGCTTGTTTAGGATAGAATTTACAACTTGATGAGTTTTGCCAAAATGATTAGACACCTCTCATGCTTGTTTAGGTTCTGAAATAAACACCTTGCATATGTAAATGTTAATCAACCAAGTTGGTGAATAGATTGATAGGTTTTGCCATAACATTTAGACACTTCCTATGCTTGATAAACACCACCTTAATTTGTGCTTAAAGAATGTATTCTACACCCACCTCTTTGCATGTGTGCACTCACTCCACCCCTTAGGGGTTTTACCATTTCTGTATTCCAGCATTCTCCTTTTATTCTTAGCTTAGTTGTTATTTCATTGTTTGCTTCTTCCTTTCGCATTTCCTACTTCTTAGCGTAGTATAGAGTAGAGTAGCATAAACAATCTTTCTCCCCCTATTTTTGCCACCTTATTTCGTACAAGCAAGAGGCTACTCACCTCCCTGAGGACGACCCGTACTTGCCACCGCTTCATCGCGGCCGTGCACTTGCGGTTTAAAATAAAACGTTCAACAAGTTTTTGGCGCCGTTGCCGGGGAGGTGCCAGTCCAGACTCTTGTTTAGACGATTCGAGTGGATTTGATCTTTTTTTTTTAGTTTTGTGTTGTCTCAGGACATTTGGGATTCAAGGATAAAGCAGCAGGAAAAATTTGGGAACACTTCAAGCCCTCAAGACCGCCAAATAGCGGTCTGGGACCGCTGTTTGGCGGCCTGGTGAGACCTTTTCACCCCCAGTTTTCTTCTGTTTGTTTCTATTTAAAGTTTAGTTATCTGGGAGCCCAATTTGGCATGTGTGAACCTATAGTTTGCTCCCAGATCAATAAATAACCAATCAACCCTCCTTTAATCAACTTGGACACTAAAACCCAAAGCAAAAGATTAGGTATTTGCTATGTTTAGGTCATGCATCATCTAGTAATGACTTGAGCATGTTAATTGTCTTCTCTTAGTTTTAATCTTTGTCGTTGATTGCTGGAGCGAGGTACGCATTCCTTAACACTCATTCATGCATTAGGACATTCATTAGTGAGTAAGGTTTGCATCGAAACAAGAGTGAGGTGAGTGTTTGCTTGGTGAGTTGCTTGCTAGCTTAAGGATCAAAACATCTTAAGGGGCACCACCTATAGTCTTCAAAGATAAGGTGGGGGATTTCATCACCCCTTCCTTAGCCCCAAAAAGCACACTCAAGTAAAGCCTTAATCTAAAAGCAAGTAGACATTGGCCATTAGGACTTGGGCGCATTAGGAGAGTGAACCGGTCACGACCGTCATAGCCTGATCGGCGTCGCCCACTTTGTCGATAGTAGGAGAGACGAGATCTCCGGATCTTGGCTCACTTGCTGGGCATTGTGGTCTTCGTCGTAGGGAGGTGAGGCGTGTTGAGGCCGTGTGACCTCGCAGTTAGGCGTCGTCTAGCTGTAAGGACCCATAGCTAGCCTAAGCTTGTTTGAGCCGTGTTTGCTAGACTAGGCTTCTAACCTCACCCTTTACCCACGCTAGTTTTTAGGGATTCGTCCCTTCTCCTCTGAGTCATCTTCTTCTCACCTACTTCTACGTTTTAGTCTCCTCCCCTTTACACTCTCTGTTAGCGTTTTAGGGTCGAGTCGAGCACTTTTTGCGAGGTTGGCCTCGTGGTGGTGAGAGTGATCGACTCGAGAGTTCTTTGTCGAGATGGATGGTTACATGGGCGACCATCCATATCATTGTTGGGACCAGGACAATTCTCCCTGGTACTCCGGACCCATGCAACCTGGGGTGGCTCAGACAAACACCCCGTATGGTTGGGATAATCTTCATTGTGTGACTGAGCAATCTTCATATAGGGGTGATATGAGAGAGGCACCGACTGCTAGATCTCCATCTAGTTACGTCGGATCATATGTTGGTCATCAAACTGAGACATTGCAAGAACCTTTGGCCTCTTTCATGCATGTGGTAGAAGACATGAGTGCACCGGTGGCTCCAGTAGCCGTACCGTGTCGCTGTTGTGGGTTGAGTGGTCATGTTTGCGGGGAATGTCCTTATGTTCCCTCAGAGCCTGAGTATGAGCATACCTTTTCCCAAAATGCTCAGTATGACCATTACGCATCCGCATACAACCCGAGAAGGATGGATTCATGGGGAGACAATTCTTATTCAAATTCTTATACATCACTCCCACCCCAGTACCCTCCTTCTGAATATCCTGAATTCTACCAACACCCCACGACCAATCATTGGACTCATTCTCAGCCCATCACCACCCAACCCATCCATTTCCCAAATTCTGACATGAACCTCACAGTTGACCCCAAACTTGATTCTTTGGAACAAGCCCTCCAAACGTTCATGGAAACCACTCAAAATGTGTTGAAGTCCAATCACGATTCCCTGCAAACTATGGAAATGTATGTCGGTCAAATTACACAACAATTAAGTAAACGTGAGGAGGGTGACATTTCTTGTCAACATGTGGATTCATCTTTTGATATCGAACCACCACCACATTCACAAATTCGAAGCACAATCTTTCAGAGTCAAACTCCTAGTCAGTCTGAGGGACTTGGGGTTTCAATTCACGATCACATTGTGGGGGATTCGATCCGAATTGAGAATAACATGGACCAATTTCATTATGAGTCGGCACATGATTGTGCCCTATCTTTTTGTCCCATGGCCCTTGAGCCACATGATCTTCATGTTGTGCCCCTTAAGATCACCCTCCAACTGGCGGATAGATCCATTCGTATTCCCATGGGGATTATCGAGGACGTGCTTATCAAAGTTGGAGATTTTATATTTCCAGTCGATTTTGTTGTCCTCGATACCAATCCTGTTGCGAACACCCACTCTCAAATACCTTTGATTTTGGGTAGACCATTTCTGGCAACCTCCAATGCCTTGATTAATTGTAGAAATGGTCTCATGAAGCTCTCATTCGGTAACATGAGTGCCGAGTTTCATGTGTTCAACTCTGGTAGGCAACAGGAACCCATGGATGAACCTTTAAATCTAAATCCCATCCGCCAATTGGAGAAAGCACCACAAAATCAAAGAACACCCCTAACCCCAATGCAACCCATTGAGAATGTTCGTGGGCCCAGCGAAGACTCATTTCCTGTCTTTGCAATGCAACAGAGTGAGCTGGCCTCGAACATGAATGTCCAAAGGGAGTGTTCGTTGCATGATTCAGTTGAGAGTACTAGTGAGAGTGAGACACCTCATCATATGCCTATACCAGAAGATGTCTCTACCTCATGTCCCATGGCCATTGAGCCATTTGAGCTTCATTTTGACTCCAACAAGGACCCACCTATGACCGAGCTTATGCTTGATGATCTAAACGATGGTGGGAGGTCCTTGTTGGATGACTTGGGGAGAAGCCCCATTCTTAGTGATGCAAGTCTGTTGCATCCATCGAATGAGCCTGAGGAACTCATTCCGATGCACCCGCCTATTGGTTGGAGGGTTTTCTTCGATGAGCAATTAAACCCTAGTGAGGCAACACAACTTCATTCTTTGTTGCCCACACCCGACCAATATCATGAGGGGTTCGAGCCTTTCAGCTTTGACCTTTCACCCCTCATGACACCTCAGAGTACCAGTGGAGTTTGCCCATCTCGGCAAGTCTCTGGTCCTCCTGACTTGATGTTCTCATTTGATGTTCCTTGACCAAATGATTATAAGAATATCTTGGTTGATGTATATATCTTAAAAAAAAGAAAAAAACAACAAAAAAAACAACAAAAAAAAAAAAAAAAAGAAGTGTGTAATAAAAGACTCCTTCAGTGAGCATCGATTGTTGTGGGCCCCAACCCTTGTGTACTTGGGCCCAATCTCTTCACGTATTTATCTCCCTTCTTCAGCTTCTCACAGGTTTTGAGGGAATTTGGGTTTGTGTCCATCAACATGACCCTGAACGTCCCTTTGTACTTCATGTTGGTGAGATCTTTCCTTTTTCATGCATGTATCCATGTAGTATCTTGTTCACATTCATTGAGGACAATGCATGAAGTAGGTGTGGGGGGGTGTTTTACGTGTGTACATAGTCGAGTCTTTTTCCTTTGGTTTTATTTTCGTTTGTTTGTACTGCTAGGGTCATGTTAGTGTGCCGCATTTAACATTGATATATCTGCTTGCCATGATCCTTGGGTGACTTGTCTCCTTTTGCTTGCCGAGTGCTTTAAAATTTTCACATTTCTTTCAAAATCTTCATGTGTTTGCGAAAGAAAATGTTTTTGTGGGTTTTGCGTGTGTTTAGCATGTGCAAAACCGTTGAGAGGCAAAGTAAAAAGAAAGCTCCCAAAATTGTCTTGAACTTGATGCATTAGGATTTCTAGTTTACTGGCTTTAGGTCTTATCGAGTCGTTAGGGTGCACCCCGGTTTTCCCTCGGGGGGCGTGTAATCATAGGGTTTCAGTACTCAAACATTTAAAGAAGTCCACCCTGAACCTAGTGAGTCAAATAATTCGTGTCTGTTAGTATAAGGAAGTTTGTCGTAGGCAAGGGCCCTTAATCTCTTTTTGTGAAACTTAAGTGTAGGGGTTTTGGTTCCCATATAGATAAATAAGTGGTGTTCTCTCTTCTCGCACGGCTCCTATCACTCGGGAAAGTAGGTCTGAGGGGACTTTGTGCCTGGTGCTTTCGAGTCATCTGACTTGGGATGCGCCGACCGAACTCCCGTTACACGGGTGGTAGGGATCGCCCTATGTGGAGATTTGGGGGAAGGTGTACGTGATAGTGTAAGTCCTCATAGGCAATGATGCACGAAACCTGACCCTGGGGAGAATCAAACACCAACCAATAAAATGCTCCAAAGAAAAAGAAAAAAAAAGAAAAAAAAAGGAAAAAAAGAAGTGTGTAATAAAAGCAGCTGGTCAAGTTTGGAGGTGATCTGAGAGAAGAAGACCGCCAATCAGCGGTCTTCAACCGCCAACTGGTGGTCTGGTAGCTTCATTTCGCCTCTAAATTTTTGTGGAGTATTTCTATATCTGTTATAGTGATCTGGGACTCGATTTAGCATGTCTTGACTTATAGTTTGTTCCCAGATCAAGAATCAAACCTCCTTTAAGCAACTTGGACCCTAAAACTCAAAGCAAAAGATTAGGCATTATTCTTGTTTAAGTCATGCATCATGTATGTGACTTAGGCATTTAGATTGTCTTTTATCTTAGCTTTATTTTCTGTTGCTGAGAGCTGGCGTGAGGTACGCACCTTCTACTCTCATTCATGCATTTCGTATGAACATGCATTAGTTAGTAGGAAGTGCATTGCAACAAGTGTGAGTTGAGCGTTGTTTGGAGAGTTGATTGCTAGATTTAGGACTCCAAAACGCTACTAAGGAGGGGCTGTCCCATAAAAGATAAGGTGGGGGATTTCATCACCCTTTCCTTCGCCCCAAAAACCACACTAATCAAGAGCCTAATTTTAAAATCAAGTAGACATTGGCCCTAAGGATCTTGGACGCATTAGGAGAGTGATCCGGTCCCGACCGTCATGACCTGATCGGCGTTGCCCACTTTGTCGATAGTAGGAGAGACGAGATCCCCGGATCTTGGCTCACTTGCTGGGCTTTGTGGTCCTCGTTGTAGGGAGGTGAGGCGTGTTGAGGCCGTGTGACCTCGCAGTTAGGCGTCGTCTAGCTGTAAGGACCTATAGCGACCTTAGGATTGTTTGAGCCTTGTTTGCTTGTGTGCTTCTACCTGTACCCATCCGCCGTAGCTTAAGGACTTCTTCCCTTCTCTCCTGAGTCATTCTTTCTCTCCTGTGTTCCCTCGTCTTCTCTTCTACGTACATTCTTCATTTAAAAAAAAAAGAAAAAAAAAGAGAAAGTTGTGGTTTGTGTGTGCACCTTTGTGTATGCTTTCGTGGACACGAGACGAGAGTGGTCGTTTGACGAGGAACGTTGTCAATCCGGCTTCGGTCATCGATTTCTCGACACCTCCCTCCTCTCGTGTCGCACGTAGTTCGGGTCCAATGGCTGCTAATTTCCGTGAAGAGGAGCAGTTGCTGGACCCACCTGTTCCACCTGTGCTTCCAGTTGTCGTTCCCATACCTCTTCGTGATCGATGCTACCCGAGCCGTACAGCTCTGCCCTCATGCATCGTATTGCCAGAGGCAAATGGGAACCATTTTGAGGTCAAGCCTCAGTTTATTTCCATGCTCCCTCATTTCACTGGGAAAGGTGACCCCTATATCTTTCTCAGGGAATTTGAGGAGGTCTGTGCTATGTTCAAACTGCAACAACTTAGCACAGACTCCATTCATCTTAGGCTTGTCCCCTTTGCGCTTAAGGATGACGCCAAGAAGTGGTTGTACAGCAACCAGGCGAATGCCTTCAGGACTTGGGATGAGTTTCAGTCTGCATTCCTCAAAAAGTATTTTCCAAATCATCGGACTCAAAAATTGAGGAACGAAATCAATTCGTTCTATCAACATGAGACCGAATCATTTCATGCATACTTAGAGAGGTTCAAGGAGCTACTATCCTCATGCCCTCACCATGGCATTGAGTTGTGGCGCCTGTGTCAGATTATCTACGAGGGTCTTCACATTCCATCTAGAACGCTCCTTGAGTCCATGTGTCAAGGAGAGTTCTTGGGAAAGGATGAAAGGGAGGCATGGGCTTTCCTAGAAGACCTCGCCGAGAAAACAATGCAATGGGAGAGTGTGAGAGAACCACCTGCATCATCTAGTATAGGAGCGAGGATCGCGAATGCAAACTCGACTAGATCGGGTTCCGTATTTGCTGTCGATTCCACTACGGCCACCGAGGCACGCATGGCGGCCTTAATGCGCCGTATGGATTCGATTGAGCTCCAAAACCAACACGATGTATCTCATGTGTCTGCATCTGGTTCAGTTCCATGTCATTTATGTGGTAGGATAGGTCATATAGGGGGTGAGTGTGCATCCATTCCTCCTGAGATGGAACATGTAAATGCCATCTATGATAGATCCAGGAATGACCCATATTCATCATCATATAACCCTGGATGGAGGAACCACCCTAATTTTTCATGGAACCATAACAATGCCCCAGGTGGTCCTTCAAACTTTTCTCGACCACCTAACCGACCACACTACCCTCCCATGCATTCACAGTCTCATCAGCCACCCCAAAGTCAGAATACCAACCAACCAGGTTTCCCAAATTCTAACAACTTGGAAACCCGGTTTAATTCGCTTGAGAACTTAACTCGTGGACTTGAGAACTCTGTAAAAAACTTTATGTCATCCACGAGTCAAGTTCTCACTTCGAATCAGCAGACCATCAAATCTCTTGAGCTTCAGATGGGTCAGTTGGCTCAGTCTGTACATGAGAGAGAGAGAGGGAGCCTGCCTAGCCAACCTGTGGCTAACCCCCGTGCTCAACATCACTCGAACATGCAAAATGCAAGTTCAAGACCACAGGGGGGGCATGTGAACTACGTGGAAGAACCTGTGAACCATGTTAATGCCATTGTGACCCTGAGAAATGGGAAGCAGGTCAACAACCACGTATCACTGCCAGAAAATCCATCTGTGCCACCCCGTTGTGGGAATGATGGTGAGGAAGAGGCCGAGGGTGAGAGTAATACACCAAAGCCTCCTTCTCCGGCTCCGCCCAAGACATACCTACCAAGAGCTCCTTATCCTAGTAGGTTGTCTAAGAAACAGAGTGACAGTGTGGATAAGATGATGGAGATATTTAAGAAAGTGAATGTCAACATTCCTTTGTTAGACATGATTCAACAAATACCTCCATATGCAAAATTCCTGAAGGATCTCTGTACAACTAAGAGGAAAACCAATGTCCCTAGCAAAGCCTTTTTGGCGGCTAATGTGAGTTCGATCATCTCGAACCCAACATACATAAAATTGAAGGACCCGGGCAGTCCAACAATTTCATGTATCATTGGGGACTCTCGCATTAACAATGTTTTGCTAGATCTAGGGTCGGCGGTTAACCTCTTACCTGCTTCTGTGTATCAACGATTAAGCCTAGGCACTCTCAAGCCTACGAATACAACTTTGCAGTTGGCTGATCGTTCGATCAAAGTCCCGTTGGGGGTCATTGAAGATGTCTTAATCAAGGTCGGTGACTTCATATTTCCTGTTGATTTCGTCGTCCTTGAGACCGAACCAATTAAGACTACCCACTCTCAGATTCCATTGATTTTGGGTAGACCTTTTTTGGCGACGTCAAATGCCTTGATCAATTGTCGTACTGGACTCATGAAATTGTCGTTCGGGAACTTGACCGCGACATTCCATGTGTTCAATATGGCTAGGCAGCCGGCATCTTCCGAGGACCCCATGGAAGTCAATCTTATCCGGGACTTGGAAGAAGAATTGGAAGAAGAGTACCCCCTGATTCATGAGAATTTAAATGATTACTTCATGGATGAGTCTGATCATGAAGAGGACGGGGGTGAGTTGAGCAATGATGTGCATGCTGTTCAGTACATGCGAGCTCCTCCTATCTTACATCTCGAGCTAGATATCACGCCTCGCCTGGAGGAGCCACCCACACCTGAGCTCAAAGAACTCCCCAAGGAATTGAAACACGTTTTTCTTGGTCCCGATAGGTCATTTCCGGTGATTATTTCATCGACGTTGACTGGTGATCAGGAAGAACGGTTGATTCAAGTCCTAAAGGAGCACAAATCAGCCATTGGGTGGTCCTTGAGGGACATCAAAGGGATAAGTCCCGACGTCATGCAGCACCACATCTTTATGGAGGATGAGGCACGACCACGTCGCGACCCACAGAGGCGTTTAAATCCAGCCATGACAGAAGTAGTTAAGAAAGAGATCATCAAGTGTTTAGATCATGGCATCATTTTTCCCATTTCGGACAGTACTTGGGTAAGTCCTGTCCAGGTTGTGCCCAAGAAGTCGGGTATCACCGTTGTCCAGAATGACAACAATGAGCTTGTACCCACACGACTTCAAACTGGGTGGCGAGTGTGTATTGACTATAGGAAGTTGAACGCGGTCACGCGTAAGGACCACTTCCCTCTACCTTTCATCGACCAGATGTTGGAGAGACTCGCCGGGCACGCCTATTACTGTTTCCTTGATGGTTATTCGGGGTACAATCAAATCCCAGTCGCCCCCGAAGACCAGGAGAAAACCACGTTCACTTGTCCTTTTGGGACGTTTGCTTATAGACGCATGCCTTTTGGACTATGCAATGCACCTGCAACATTCCAACGTTGCATGTTAAGTATCTTTTCCGATATGGTCGAGAACTTCCTTGAGATCTTCATGGATGATTTCTCGGTTCATGGCACCTCCTTTGATGAGTGCCTGCACCACCTGAGCCTTGTTCTCAAAAGGTGTTCGGAAACGAACTTAGCCCTTAATTGGGAAAAGTGTCATTTCATGGTCACAAAAGGCATCGTGTTGGGTCACGTGGTATCTCGTGATGGTATCGAGGTGGATAGGGCAAAGATTGAGCTTATTTCTAAGCTTCCGCCACCCACCTCGGTCAAAGAAATCCGTTCTTTCCTTGGACACGCCGGTTTTTACCGGCGATTCATTAAGGATTTCAGCAAGATAGCTCGTCCTTTGACGAGCTTGCTTGCTAAAGGAACCTCCTTTGAGTTCACACCCGAGTGCCTGACTGCCTTTGAGTTTCTGAAGCGTGAGTTGACCTCTGCTCCTATTATTAAGGCACCGGTGTGGACTCTACCGTTCGAGCTGATGTGTGATGCTTCTGATTACGCGATAGGAGCGGTTTTGGGTCAGAAAGTCGACAAATTGTCTCATGTGATCTATTATGCAAGTCGTACTCTCAATGACGCCCAACTCAACTACTCCGTTACTGAGAAAGAGTTCCTCGCGATCATATTTGCGTTGGAAAAATTTCGTCAGTACCTCATAGGGTCGCATGTCATCATCTACACTGATCACTCAGCTCTTCGCTACCTTTTGTCTAAAAAGGATGCAAAACCCCGTCTCTTGCGTTGGATCTTGTTGTTACAAGAATTCAACCTTGAAATACGGGACAAGAAGGGATGCGAGAATGTCGTGGCTGATCACCTATCTCGCATCCCCATCGATCTTTCACCGGATCCACCGGTGAACGAGTTTTTTCCTGATGAGAACCTTATGGCAATAGCCTCACCTCCCTGGTTCGCTGACATTGTGAACTATTTAGCAACCGGGGAGGTGCCGGCTCATTGGAGACACAGTGAGACAGCGAAGTTCAAGTCGTTAGTCAAGCACTTCTATTGGGATGATCCATACTTATTTAAGTATTGTGCTGATCAAATCATAAGGAGGTGCATTCCTGACGACGAGATTCAGAGTGTCTTGTCCTTTTGCCATAAGGAGGCATGTGGTGGGCACTTCGGTGCCAAGAAAACCGCTGCCAAAGTTCTCCAATGCGGTTTTTACTGGCCCACGTTGTTCCAAGACGCTTTTGCATTTTGCAAAGCATGCGATAGGTGCCAACGTGTGGGCCGCATTGGCAGACGAGATATGATGCCACTCAATCCTATCTTAGTGGTTAACATCTTTGATGTTTGGGGAATTGACTTCATGGGTCCTTTCCCCGTGTCCCATGGTCACACGTACATCCTTGTGGCGGTCGATTATGTGTCAAAGTGGGTTGAAGCAATCCCCACTCGCACTAACGATCGCAAGGTGGTGATCAAATTTCTTAAAGAACACATCTTCGCGAGGTTTGGGACACCTCGTTGTATCATAAGTGATCGGGGGACACACTTTGTGAACCGATCCCTTGAGGCAGTGCTGAGGAAATACTCCATCACGCACAAGTTGGCCACACCTTATCATCCTCAAACCTGTGGCCAGGTGGAAATTTCCAACCGTCAACTCAAGCAAATTCTTGAGAAAACGGTTAATGCTTCAAGGAAAGATTGGTCGGTCAAGCTTAATGATGCATTGTGGGCTTTCCGCACTGCATTTAAAACCGACCTTGGCATGTCCCCCTACCGGCTAGTTTATGGCAAAGCTTGCCATCTTCCGGTAGAACTTGAGCACCGGGCATTATGGGCAATCAAACATCTTAACATGAGTCTTGATGTTTCCGGTGCCAATCGCAAATTAGACCTCAACGAGTTGGAGGAGTTGAGAAATGAAGCTTATGAGAATGCCAAGATCTGCAAGTCCCGCACTAAAATTTTCCACGATCGCTTGATGCGAATCAAAACCTTCGAGGTGGGACAAAAGGTCTTGTTGTATAATTCTCGCCTCCACTTGTTTCCGGGGAAACTTCGGAGCCGTTGGTCAGGTCCCTTCATTGTTTTAACCGTCTCCCCTCATGGGGCGGTTGAGATTCAAAATCCTAGGAATGGGGACGTGTTCAAAGTCAATGGACAACGCCTCAAACCATACTTGGAAGGGACCACCGCAGAGGTCGAGGAGGAAATCGTGCCTTTGCACGAACTCCCCGCGGATGTGGTCACTTGATGTGGTCCATCCCTCCATTTGTTTGTACATATCTTTGTTTTGTGCCAAAAAAAAAAAAAAAAAAAAAAGAAGTGTGTAATAAAATACTCCTTCAGTGAGCATCGATTGTTGTGGGCCCCAACCCTTGTGTACTTGGGCCCAATTTCTTCACGTATTTATCTCCCTTCTTCAGCTTCTCACAGGATTTGAGGGAATTTGGGTTTGTGTCTATCAACATGACCCTGAACGTCCCTTTGTACTTCATGTTGGTGAGATCGTTCCTTTTTCATGCATGTATCCATGTAGTATCTTGTTCACATTCATTGAGGACAATGCATGAAGTAGGTGTGGGGGGGTGTTTTCACGTTTGTACATAGTTTGTGTTTTTTTTTTTTTTTTTTTTTGTTGTTTTCTTTTGTGTGCATTGTTAGGGTCATGTTAGTGTGCCGCATTTAATATCGATATATCTGCTTGCCATGATCCTTGGGTGACTTGTCTTCTTTTGCTTGCCTAGTGCTTTAAAAAATTTCACATTTCTTTCAAAATCTTCATGTGTTTGCGAAAGAAAATGTTTTTGTGGGTTTTGCGTGTGTTTAGCATGTGCAAAACCGTTGAGAGGCAAAGTAAAAAGAAAGCTCCCAAAATTGTCTTGAACTTGATGCATTAGGATTTCTAGTTTACTGGCTTTAGGTCTTATCGAGTCGTTAGGATGCACCCCGGTTTTCCCTCGGGGGGTGTGTAATCATAGGGTTTCAGCACTCAAACATTTAAAGAAGTCCACCCTGAACCTAGTGAGTCAATAATTCGTGTCTGTTAGTATAAGGAAGTTTGTCGTAGGCAAGGGCCCTTAATCTCTTTTTGTGAAACTTAAGTGTAGGGGTTTTGGTTCCCATGTAGATAAATAAGTGGTGTTCTCTCTTCTCGCACGGCTCCTATCACTCGTGAAAGTAGGTCTGAGGGGACTTTGTGCCTGGTGCTTTCGAGTCATCTGACTTGGGATGCACCGACCGAACTCCCGTTACACGGGTGGTAGGGATCGCCCTATGTGGAGATTTGGGGGAAGGTGTACGTGATAGTGTAAGTCCTCATAGGCAATGATGCACGAAACCTGACCCTGGGAGAATCAAACACCAACCAATAAATGCTCCAAAGAAAAAAAAAAAAAAAAAAAGTCAAATAAGAACCAAAATGGGCTTTACGCGTTGTATCACATTCAGAAGTTAAGGTTGCCCATGTCTTTCACTTAAGTCCTTAGTTAACTCTCACGAATAACTCATTAGTCTAGGTGTGTGGACCGATTACATATATAGAGTCGACCCGTAGTATTACTGCATCCCATGATCGACAAAATAAGTCCAACGAGTCGTGTAGCTAGATTGATTAATGCATCTTGTTCGGATTTTGTGGGTATATCTGCTGAAAACCCTCAGGAGACAACACTCCTCCTCCTTGGCGACAAGGAGGTTTAACGGCTTGTTGCACGTGCTAAGTGCAACCGTGATTCCTACGAAAGTGAGTTAGGATTTCTTATTTTCTCGTGTGCTTTTTCCTTTCTTTGTTTTGCTCGGGACTTGCAAAAGTTAGGTGTGGGGGTATTTGATTGGCATCATTTCATGCTCATATTTGCATCTTATATCCATTATCTTTCATCTAAACAATGCTATGTTACGAGTTTTGTGTTTAGTTTTCAGGAATAAATAGGTTTGAAGAGTTGAAGCATAAAAGGACCCAAAAGCTGGGAAAAAGGACTGAATTGTGAGATCTGGGGACTGAGATGCAAGGAAGAAGGACCTGAATGTAAGACCAAAGGACCAAAGTACAAAATAGAGAACTCCACACCATCATGGGGAGTATTTTGGCAATTCTACTCGGGTCGGAGATCCAACAACTCAAGTAACCGCATCAAAGACAACAAATACCAACATGGAAAGCCCAGAAGAAAGCCCAGGACGATCTGGAGTTTATAGACCGCTAATTAGCGGTCTTGGACCGCTAATTGGCGGTCCAAGTTGCTCCAAATTCTCTTAGCTTGTTATGGCCTGTGTATTAGAGCATTCTTAGTCCATTTATGGTATCTGTTTAGTCCCACATCGGGGGATTGTCCCGAATTGCCTTTTTCTATGGCTATAAATAGAACTCTTCACCTTCTTATGTAAACTACTCCATGCTTGTGGCCATTCTCCCTAATTGAAGTGGAAGCCTTGAAGCAAGAAACTCAATAGGGAGATGCTACTGGTATTGTGAGTCTTCAATTAATAAAATTTGCTTTGTTTTGTGCTTCCTTTATTGTTTATGCATGTTTTAGTTTAATCGTCTTTTCATTAATTTTTAGTAGCTTAGTTAATATGTTTTCTTTACTTAGCTTAATAACTAGTGTAATGTTTAGTGAGTAAAACCACTCCCCTTTTGGGGGGTGGAGATGATTATCATATATGCAATTAAGGAAGGATGAATGTTTATTATGAAATGTGTTGATTAATATGAATGCATGCTTGCTTGTTAGAATAGAACACTTCACTAGATGGGTTTTGCCATGATAAGTAGACACCTCCCATGCTTGTTTAGTCTCTTAAATAACCAGCTTGTATGTATGAATGTTAATCAAAATAGGTTAGTGATTTAATTGATGGGTTTTGCCATGATAAGTAGACACCTCCCATACATGCAAACACTACCTACACTTGTGCCTATAGGAAGATCTTCTTGCCTCCTTATTGTGTATGTGTAGTCACTCCACCCCTTAAGGGGTCTCTCTCTTATTGATTCCTGCATAGTATCAAGTTTCTCTAGCTTAGTTGTTAGTTCATTGTGTGTTCCTTTCGTTCGCATTTCATACTTCTTAGCATAGTTTAGTGTAGAGTAGCTTAATCAATCTTTCTCCCCCAATCTTTGCCACTTGATTTCTGATAAACAAGAGCGAGCTCACCTCCCTGAGGACGACCCGTACTTGCCACCGCTTCATCGCGGCCGTGCACTTGCGGTTTAATTAAAACGTTCAACAGCATCCTCCACACTCCCTCGTGGAATCTTGACGGATCTATCAGCGAACTGGAGGGTTGTCCTCGTTTGTTTAAGATCTCCTATTACAAGGTTGACATAGACAAAGTAGGGCAGGAGGTTCACAGATGCTCCCCAATCCAATAGAGTTTGAGGAATTGTCACATTATCGATCATGCAAGAGACAGTTGGACAACCGGGGTCCTTGTATGACTTGCATGGGTTGTGTCAATATCGAGCTAACATTGGCGGCCAAAAATGCCTTTTGGGGAACATTTGTTCTTCTCTTAATGGTACAAAGGTCCTTATGGAACTTGGCATATGGTGACACTTGCTGAACGGCGTCCAACAACGGGATGCACCTTGACTTGCCTAAGTACCTCAACTATTTTGTCCTAATGTTCATCACGTTTTTAGTAAACCTACGAGGGAATGTGCCTTGGGGTCATAACTATCACGAGGAGGAGTCTCAGAATTAGGTTCCTTGAAAGACTCACGACCCTCCTCGGAAGAGTCACCAACAGGGTTGGCTTCAGGCATTTCCTCATTGTTGTCAACAACCCTTCCCGATATTAAGGTATGGACAACATTTGCATCTTGGGAAGGGTCACTTTCAACATTGTGCACATTCTGCCTAACCTGAGCTGGTTGACCCATGGGATTTACAACAGGTTCACTCGGTAACGGACCATTCTCGCTTCATGGAGCTGATGAGCCAACTGGCTAACTTGCATTTCCAATACTTTGACCGAATTGTTGCTGGCCGCAAACATGGCTTGTGTGCTTTGTATGAACGCTTGAAGGGTTTGTTCTAGAGTGGTGTCTGATTGAATCATTTTAATTAAACCGCAAGTGCACGGCCACGTTGAAGCGGTGGCAAATACGGGTCGTCCACAGGGAGGTGTGCCGACTTTTGGTTTATGCGAAGACGAGTGGGAAAGAAAGGAGAGAAAGATTGATTACACTAAACTACACTAATCTAAACTAGTAAACTAGAAAAGCTGAAATGAAATCACAACACAAACTAAACTAACAAACTAATGAAGGAAGATAAAACTCAGGAATGGAAAACCCCTAAGGGGTGGAGTGTGTGTGTGCACATGAAATAAGTGTGGTAGTGAATGCATACAAGAAGCACAAGTTAGTTAGTGTTTGTTAATGTATAAGAACTACCTAATGGCAAGACCTATCATTTACAACACTAACCTAGGTGATTAATATGAGCAATCCAAGGTTGTTATTAAGAACATACAAGCATGGAATGTACCTAACTATGACAGAAACCATCAAGTAAAGTTCTTATTAATTCAACCAAGCATACTAATATCTCTCACAAACAATTATATCTAGCATTCATACCATCTACATAACATGTACACACATCTACTCCACCCCCAAAGGGGATGGAACTACTCACACATATTTAAACTAACAATTATACTAAGGAAAGAAGGCATGCTTACTCTAATTATAGAAAGACTAAACAACAAGTTAACTAAAAGACATAAAACAAAACAAACATGCACGCAAGCATATTAAAGGAAATTAAACTAAGAAAGAAACAACATGCTAATGGAAAACATCTATTATTAACTCACTCAATTACAAGCAGCCTCTTTCTCCACCAGAGTTTTGCTTCAAGGCTTCACTCTTAGTAGAGAAGATGGCCGCAAAGAGAGGAGATGGGGTACATGAGAGGAGGGAGAGTTCTATTTATAGCCATAGAAAAAGGTAATCCAAGACAATCCCTCGGTATGGGACTAAACAAATACAAAAAATAGCCTAAACGAACACTAATACACACGCTCAAGAAATCTTAGTGGATCCCAGGAGATCCGGACCGCCAATTGGCGGTCTACAGGATGAAGATCTGGCTATAGTTTGTTGTGGGCTTTCCTGGGTTTCTTTGTCGGTCTTTGATGCATCTACTTTGTTTATTGGAGCTCCCACCCGAATCGAATTGCCAAAATACTCCCCATGATGGTGTGGAGTTTTTTGTTTTGATCTTTGGTCCTTCGGTCTTACGTTCAGGTCCTTTTCCCTTGCATCTTAGTTCTTCAGTCTCTCAACTCAGTCTTTTTTCTATCTTTTAGGTCCTTTCATGCCTCTTCTCATCAAACCTTTTTATTTCTGAAATTCAAACATAAAACTCATCACGTAGCATTGCTTAGGTGTAAGATAATGGATATAAGATACAAATATAAGCATGAAATGTTGTAAATCAAATACCCCCACAACTAAGTTTTTCTTAGACCCGAGCAAAACAAAGAAAGAGAAAAACAAACGAGAAACAAGAAATCCTAACTCACTTTCGTAGGAATCACGATTGCACTTAGCACGTGCAACAAGCCGTTAAACATCCTTGTTGCCAAGGAGGAGGAGTGTTGTCTCCTGAGGGTTTTCAGCGGATATACCCACAAAATCCGAACAAGATGCATTATTCAATCTAGACACTCGACTCGTTGGACAAATTTTGTCGATCAATGGACACGGTAATCCTACGGGCCGACTCTATAAAGGTAATCAATCCACACACCTAGCCTAAGGAACCATTCGTCCAAGTTAAATAAGGAATTAAGTGAAAGACATGGACAACCTCACATCCTCAAGTGATATAAAGTGTAAAGTCCGTTATGGTTCTTATTTGCATTACCTCCTTTTTTTCTTTTTGTTTCTTTTCTCATTATTTTCTTCTTCTTTTCTTTTTATTAGTTGGAGCTTCATTCTCCGAGGGTCAGGTTTCGTGCATCATTGCCCATGAGGACTTACACTATCACGTACACATTTCCCCAAATCTCAACATAGGGCAATCCCCTACCACCCGTGTCACAAGAGTTCGGTCGGCGCATCCCAAGTCAGATGACTCGAAAGCACCAGGCACAAAGTCCCCTCAGACCTACTTTCCCGAGTGATAGGAGTCGTGCGAGAAGAGAGAACACCTACTCACTTATTTGTTATCTACACATGAACCAAAACCCCTACACTTAATGTCTCACAACAATATTTAAAGGGTCCTTGACTACAACAAACTTCCTTAAGTTAACAGACACGAATTATTGACTCACTAGGTTTAGGGTGGACTTCTTTAAATGTTTGAGCACTAAAACCCTATGATTACTCACCCCAAGGGAAAACTGAGGTGCATCCTAATGACTCGACAAATCCTAAATCCACTGTACTAGATATCCTAATGCATCAAGTTCAAGACAATTTTGGGAGCTTTCTTTTAACTTTGCCTCTCAACGGTTTTGCACATGCTAAACACACGCAAAACCTACAAAAACATTTTCTTTCGCAAACACATGAAGATTTTGAAAGAAATGTGAAAATTTTAAAGCACTAGGCAAGCAAAAGAAGACAAGTCACTCAAGGATAATGGCAAGCAGATATATCAATGTTGAATGCAACACACTAACATGACCCTAACAATACACAAAAAAGAAAACAAAATCAAAGGAAAAGACTCAACTATGTACACACGTAAAACACCCCCCACACCTACTTCATGCATTGTCCTCAATGAATGTGAGCATGATACTACATGGATTTCTGCATGAAAAAGGGAAGATCTCACCAACGTGAAGTACAAAGGGAAGTTCATGGCTATGTTGATGGACACAACCCAAATTCCCTCTAAACCTGTGAGATGCTAAAGAAAGGATACAAATACGTGAAAGAAATGGGCCTAAATACTCAAGGGTTGGAGCCCACAACAATCCATGCTCACTGAAGGAGTCCTCTTTTCTTCTTTTTTTCTTTTTTTCAAATTTAACTTTTATACAAACATGAAAGTTCAACCACTCATGCAGGAGAATGAATGGTTGAGTGCGAGAGAGGTTCATGAAGAAACATGACCTCCTCGACTTCGGTTGGTGCCCCCTCCAAGTAGGGTTTGAGGTGTTGTCCATTAACTTTGAACACGTCCCCATTCCCTGGGTTCAAGATGTTAACCGCTCCATGAGGATATACAGTTTGGACAATAAAGTGGTCGGACCAGCGACTGTGGAGCTTACCCGCAAACAGATGAAGCCGGGAATTGTAGAGCAACACCTTCTGCCCGGTCGTAAACACCTTTCGTATAATCATGCGATCGTGGAACTTCTTGGCTCGGGACTTATGAATTTTGGCATTCTCGTACGCATCATTGCGTAGCTTTTCCAATTCCACTATGTTGAGCTTACGTTGTACTCCTGCTTGATCAAGATCCACATTCAGGTTCTTGATCGCCCCGAAAGCACGATGCTCAAGCTCGACGGGTAGGTGGCAAGCCTTGCCCTACAATACCCGTTATGGGGACATACCCAAATTGGTCTTGTACGCGGTGCGGAAAGCCCACAACGCGTCATTCAACTTTGTTGACCAATCCATCCTCGAGGAATTAACCGTCTTCTCAAGAATTTACTTTAATTGACGGTTAGAGACTTCGACGTGCCCACTAGTTTGCGGCTGGTATGGGGTCGCAAGCTTGTGGATGATTGAATATTTCCTCATAAGCGCTTCAAAGGAGTGATTGTAGAAGTGGGTACCCCTATCGCTGATTATGGTATGAGGAGTACCAAATAACGCAAAAATGTCCCTTAAGAATTTGGTGATCACCTTGTTGTCATTGGTCTTTGTGGGTATAGCCTCAATCCACTTAGACACATAGTCAACGGACATCAGAATGTAAACATTCCCGAACAAGTTCGGGAAGGGACCCATAAAGTCGATGCCCCACACATCGAAGATGTCGACAACAAGGACATTTTGCAAAGGCATCATGTCACGTCGACCAATCCTGCCAAGGCGCTGACACCTATCACATTGCTTACAATAGTCGTAAGCATCCTTGAAAAGAGAAGGCCAGTAGAATCCAGATTGGAGCACCGTGGCGGCAGTTTTCTTTGCTCCAAAGTGTCCTCCACATGCCTTAGGGTGGCAGCAATGGAGCACACTTTGGAACTCGGTATCTGGGACGCACCGCCTGAAAATTTGGTCAGAGCAGTATTTGAATAGGTAGGGGTCGTCCCAGTGAAAGAATCTGACATAAGATCTAAATTTGGTTTCGTCAGATTTTGACCAACCCATAGGAAGTTGCTTGGTCACGAGGTAGTTCACGATGTCGGCAAACCAAGGGTTATCTTCGATCGTGAACAACTGCTCGTTAGGAAATTTGTCATCAATAATTTGGTCCTGTAGGTTGGTCGTCTCTAGACGAGACAGGTGGTCTGCTACAACATTTTCACACCCTTTTTTGTCCCGAATCGCGAGATCGATTCTTGTAACAACAAGATCCATCTCAAGAGTCGGAATTTTGCATCTTTCTTCGCCATGAGGTGCTTGATGGTTGTGTGATCAGAATAGATAATCACGTGGGAGCCAATGAAGTACGACCGGAATTTCTCCAAAGCAAATATGATCGCTAAGAATTCCTACTCGGTCACAGTGTAGTTCAATTGGACATCATTGAGTGTTCTACTGGCATAGTAGATCACATGAGGAAATTTGTCCAATCGCTGCCCAAGCATTGCTCCCACAGCGAAGTCAAATGCATCACACATTAACTCAAAGGGTTCAGTCCACACCGGTGCCTTAATAATGGGAGCTGAAGTCAATTCTTTCTTCAAGGTCAAAAAGGCGTGGTGGCAATCCGGTGTGAACTCAAAAATGGCATCCTTAGCCAACAAGGCGGTCAAAGGTCGAAACTTTTGCTAAAATCCCGAATGAACCACCGATAGAATCCAGCATGCCCCAAAAAGTCATGGATATCCTTCACATTATGTAGCAGTGGGAGATTAGCAGTAAGACCCACTTTGGCGGTATCAACCTCAATTCCCTTACTTGAGACCACATGTACAAGTACTGTAAGACCCGCTCTCCTGCTATATTATTGATAAGTCCACTCTCCTCGGTTATGCATAATTTGGTTCTTATATTATCTAATTGTGCTTGTGGTATGCTTGTATGCTTATTTTTAATCGGGTCCCTTGTCGGTGAATCGAGTGTGACTCACCGGGCGAATACGCATTTGCTGGCTTGATCGACTCAATCCGATCCGAGGGGGTGAATGGTGCGAGTTTGGGCTGAGCCCATGTTGAGGTGGTGTGGAATTGGAAGGGTTGTGTTTGGTGTTTGCATGCACATTATTTCGTGGCTTTTGGATGCCTTTGGAATGGTGTCATTTTGGCATGCCTTGATGTGACTTGAATAGCCATGAAGGCTATAGAAGTTGGAGGGTTGTTTGCAAACAAAACCCCCTCAACCCAAGCCATCCCTATCCTCTCACTCCCTCACCCACGAAATTCAGACCCTCTCCATCTCCCTCTCCGGCGTGCTAGTGGCTGGAGCTCCGACGGGTCAAGTGGAGCACGCTAGAGTGCATCTTTTGGGAGCAACTAGACGAAGATCTGGGTGGGCTGATGTCCGGTGATCTCGAGCAAAGCTTTTCATGAATTCAGGTATGCTCCTGACCCTTGAAGAGTTTTGTGGGAGGAGGTGTGGCTGGAGGGCCAGCCAGCACCAAGTTGGTGGTTGGTGCAATCGGTTGCACTATCAACCGAGTTCCCTTCTAGCGTGTGCATGGAGCATGCGCTAGATAGGGTTGACTGTGGGACAGCCAGAGGGACCGGGGCTCCGGCAAGCTCTGGTAATGTCCGACCAGGAGTGATGAGGTTTCTTCTGGGCTGAGTTTTGGGGTGGACACGGATCTGGTTGGGTGTGGCTGGTGCACACAAAATCCGACTAGGATTTGTCTTCAACCCTCTTGACTCTTTGTTTGGATTGGCTTGCTGGTCCAGCCCTTATAGACGGTGGCAGGGGCCAGGAAAAGGTGTGGAACAACCCTAGGGAGGCTAAGTGTGAGGGGGATCTGGATGGGCTAGCTCGGTCTGAGCAGGGTGCGCTTGAATGGGCTAGCCATGCGGTTAGTGCACCATGTGCATCAGCTTGCTCGGTTGTTGGGCTGAGCTGCTTGGATGGATCTCTACTGACCCTCTCCCACCACAGACCGCCTGAGAGGGATACTCTAAGCACGTGGCTTGGAGTGGTCAGGGGCTCATGCATCTGGTTGTGAGTAGATTGAACTTGTTAGCTTGCCTATTGCAAGTTATCGTGTTCTATGTGTTGAATGTGTTTTACTATATATGACTTGTTGTGTTTCAGTAGAAATTATAATGTGGTTATATCATCTGTTGTGTGTGTATTCCTGATGTTGTGTTCATGCATGCACTTATGAATGTAAACGAGCTCTTCCATATCATGTGTTGATTGTGTCATATTCTAAAGCAACATATTAACCCGTTGCACGCATGTATGCTAGTTTAGAGATCTATATTGTCTACTGATATTTATGCATGTTCCAACATGATTATACTACTGATATACATGTAATACATACCCATATAAACTCTCATCATGCTCTGAGATTTCAGTTATCATCACATATACACTCTGAAATTAAGGATGCATACTATCGATTATTGTGGAGTTTGATTTTGATATATCTAGCTGGAATGCATCATCCTATTGCATCTTTCAGGTCTATATGTTACTGAAGTGAAGTGTTATGATATGGTTATGTATGACCCTTAGGATATCAGACCTTATAACATCCTTATCATACCCCGTAGATGACACTATTAGCTATTATCTTGATTTGCCGATCCAGTTATGATTGCTTGTTGTTGTGAGTTTCGTTTGATTACTGATTGGGATGTTCTGATTTTGATTTGTTTGGGGGCTGTTAGGAGGGTATCCGGATACCTTTCCTTGAGCTCATTCCACACACTATAGATGCATTAGATTTTAGATGCTTAAGTAGCTTGCATTGCATTTAATCTGATTAATAATTTTGGGCACGTTCTGTTTTCTGGGCCGACGGGCCACGAGTGGGTCCTCTAGCTCCAGAGGCCATTCGCATAAGACCTTCACGTTGGGAGTCCAGGTGTAAGATAAATCCTGGGCAGGCGCGCTGTCATTCTGTCTCAGGGTAGGTGCTCCCAAGTTCGTTATGGCACCATATAGGTCACTTGCCACGAATTGGGACACTTATCCGGCGCACCGCTTTGTGCCGAGCGGTGGGTCACTGTCGAGTGGCCACCTTTGACCAGCAAGGATGGTGTTCTAGTTCCTTTCGAGGAATGGTTTGGGCGCGCCTGACTGGCATGACTTATGGAGTCATAGCCTTCTGTTGCATTATGTGCTTTTCTGTTTCTCTTTCGGATGCTTTTGTCATAGATAGATTGCATGCACTCTTCCATATAACTCTGATTGGGCCAGGGGCATACTGGGTTTTCTATATAGAAAACTCACGCATATGTTGATGCAGTGCTTGCAGGTACTTAGATTCCTACAGGGTAGACTGGACGAGTAGTCGAAGATTCTGTACACGAGGGACACATCGACCAGATTCTTCAGTTTGTCTTTTGCTTCAGCATTATTTATGATGTATCTCCCTTTTGAACTCGATGTAATGTATTTGACCTTGTTACCATATATGGATAATCTCTCACTTTTCAGTTATGTTTTATGTTAGTCTATCCATGTATGATCTCTCTACGTATTTGTCGAGTCGTTGTTTGGTCTGTCTTTTGTAACTCCTTCGGTCGTCACGGAGGTCTCTGATCGCGACACTTGTAGTCTTTCCCAGTGTGCGTACCCACGAGATCGGTGGGGTTACATGTACAATCCTTCACTTCACCATGAAGTGACATTTCTCCCAATTGAGAGCGAGGTTCTTCTCACGGCATCGCTTGAGGACAAGGCTCAAGTGACGAAGGCACTCATCAAAGCAAGCGCCAAATATGGAAAAGTCGCCCATGAAAATATCAAGGAAACGTTCTACCATATCGCAGAAGATGCTGATCATACACCTTTGAAACGTTGCTGGTGCATTACATAACCCAAAGGGCATGCGACGGTAGGCAAACGTGCCAAAGGGACAAGTAAATGTGGTTTTCTCTTGATCCTCGGGGGTGATGGGAATTTGGTTGTAACCGGAGTATCCATCAAGAAAACAATAATACTCATGTCCGGCCAACCTTTCCAACATTTGATCAATGAATGGCAACGGGAAGTGATCTTTCCGCGTTGCCGCATTGAGCTTGCGATAATCAACGCAAACTCGCCAGCCAGTTTGCAGGCGTGTCGGGATAAGCTCATTATGCTCATTCTCCACAACTGTCACGCCTGACTTCTTGGGAACCACATGGACATGACTCACCCACGAACTAGCAGAGATAGGATAGATTATGCCATGATCCAAGCACTTAAGAACCTCCTTTCGGACGACTTCTTTCAGTACAAGATTCAATCTTCGTTGTGGGTCCCTGCGGGGCCTATAATCCTCTTCCATGTGGATCCGATGCTGAACAATACCAGGGCTAATTCCCTTGATATCCTTCAAGGACCACCCGATTGCCTCTTTGTTTTCAAAGAATACTCATTTGAGGGCAACCTCTTGATCTTGTGCAAGATCAGAAGCAATAATGAGTGGCAATGTCTCATTATCCCCTAAAAATATGTACTTTAGGTTATCGGGGAGCGATTTAAGCTCGACCAGAGGTGGGTGTTTGTCAGATTCAGAGTTACTTTCAAGTGGCTCAAGGGCCACGAGGTAAGAGGAGCAAGCACCAAGATGTACCTCCTCGTCCAGTGATACGCTGACGGATTCCTCAAGATCCTCTTCACTCGCAACCTAGTCATTAGTGTAATAACCTAAACTAAACATCTTAATTAACTAAACCTAAATCTAATTAACCCTAATTAATCCTGCATGGAGAGCATGAGGTGTTGAGAGGTGAGAGAGAGTGTTGGCTGGTTATTATTGGTAAGGTTGTAGGTGGATGGTGATTGGAGGATGGGGAGGTGAGATAAGATTAGGTTTTAGTATAAATAGGGATGTGAGGATTAGCTGAAAACGTTTTCTTCATCATTTGCTGATCAACAGAGAGTGAGAGAGATATTCGGAGAAGAAGAAGAAGAAGAAGAAGAAGAAGAAAGGAAAGAGAAGAGAAGAAGTTGACAAAGCTCGGGAGGCTTCTTCAACCGTCAAAAAGGTATGCCAAATCTTCAATATAACTCACTTGTGCCTTGTGAGTGTTGGGGATCGACGTTGGTGTCGAATTCCCCGTCGGAATTCAACCAATTCAGAGGTTGAAGACGACGATCGGTCGACCGGTGCCTGTGGGCAGTCGACCGATCCTATTATTATATTGTTATTTACCCGCGAACGGTCGAACGATGTCGTTAGACGGTCGACCGTTATGCCAGATTGTGCGGGAAAAAGGGGATTATACTGTTATCGGTCAAACGGGACCACTTAGCCGGTCGACCGAATAACGATGAGAATGGGTCGGTTGGGGATTTTGACTTATTAAACGGTCGAACGTCCTTACCTTGTTCGACCGATCCATTCGATGCTAAGTCGGTTGGGAGCTTTGACCATCAAAACGGTCGACCGCTCTTTAACTCTCGGTCGACCGACTGAGCATTTAATTAAGCGGTAGAGTGCTTGTGTTGATTCGGTCGAACTGTATTTCAGTTCCGGTCGACCGAACGAGACTTGGGCAAAATATTGAAAGTCCTGTTATCGGTCGAACGGCCCCTTGGTTCGACCGGTCGGATATATATATTATATAAAATGGTATAGCGTAGACCTTCCAAACGGTCGACCGCTAGATGACTTTTGTTCGACCGATTGGTCGGTAATTCGGTTGGCGTGGTTCGACCGGTAGATTTGTTTGTACAGTACTGTGTACTGTGTGGGGGACCGGTCGACCGGTGTGCTTGTAGCGGTCGACCGATCTACCGCAGGTTGGTGGATTTATCCACACGCGATCCGTCGATGTCAGGTCGACTACCGGCTCCGAGGCGACGGTTGATTACCGGCTTTGAGAGCTACGGATTTCACCTTCGACGAAGGCGTATTATTGTTGTACCTTTTTCCTCTCTTACCGAGCGGGGTGTGAGGGATGTGTACCGTAAACCTTGGGCAGTTTGCGAGGGTTTAGCGGTAGGCCGAGGATGTTCCGGCAGGGTGCGCGCTAGGCGACTCTTGGGGGAGCAGTGGCTGTCGTCTGACCCGAGTTGTGTATTCGGCGGGCTGACTCGCTCCTTGGGTGCGGCGTGTACCAGGGGTTCCTTCCTGCACGATTTGGGGAGCAGTGGTGTCGACTGACCCTTGTGAGGCAGCGGTGGACTGACTTGACCCTAGTGGCAGGAGTGGTTCAGTGCCGCGGAGGCGGTGAGGGCATTATTGTGGGCCCGAGGCGGATGATCATGTGCATAGCATTGCATTGTCTTTAATTCCTTTTTATATTTTAGGAGGTTTGGTATACGGGGTTCCTTCAGGGAACTCAGGCATGTTTGTTGTTTGCATTTCAGGTAGCGAGCAGGGTTAGAGTTTGAGGTGGTGACCGAGGACGGTGCCCCCGAGATCAGATCCTGTAGTTGTCAGTCTCTTTCTTTTGAGGTGATTACATATTGTATAGCTTTTGTCGTAATCACAGTCAGTCTGTATATTTGACTTCCACGTGGATCATATTTATATTATATATGTTGGTTTGTTTCACGTGACGTGCCCAGTGTTGACCGTTGACGGTCTTTATTATTGTTTAAATTTTCCGCTGTTTTCGGGTACGTTACAATTTGGTATCAGAGCGTTGATCTCGGCGTACTTGTCCAAAGAAACCACCTTTGAGTTAGGAGTTAGGTCTAGAGGATCATGCATGCACAGATTATATTGATATTGTCTTGTTTCCTTTGGCAGATGCCTCCTAGACGGGGGAAGGCGGTTGCCCATACTCGCGGTGAGAGTGAGACTGCGAGGGATGAGGCTTGGGAGGATGAGCGTCGGACGTTGTTCGATACGGTCGGACGTCTGACAGAGATGCTACAGCAGCAGACAGCACAGACTGGGCAGACGGGGACTGGTGCTATGCATGACCGGTTTATGCGCCAGCATCCGCCTACCTTTCTGGGGCAGTACGACGCAGAGGCTGCGGAGGAGTGGATCTTCACGATGCAGAAGATCTTCAGTGCTATTGGTTGTCCTCCAGAGGCGAGAGTGGGCCTGGCTACTTATGTTTTGGGCGGTGCTGCGTCCAACTGGTGGAGGTCCACATCTGCAGTGGTGTTTGCGGACAGAGATGATATAGCCTGGGAGGAGTTCGTTGGCGAGTTCAACGAGCAGTATTTTCCGCAGCATGTCCAGGATCAGAAGAGGGAGGAGTTTCTGAGTCTTCAGCAGGGAGACATGACCCTAGCAGGCTACATCGGGAAGTTCAACGCCCTTGAGCGTTACTGTCCCGAGATGTATGTTACACAGGAGCAGAGGGCAGGGAAGTTCGTCCGAGGGCTCCGGAAGCAGCTGAGGACGAAGGTGCTGACACACATGCCGAGCACGTTGGCCGATGCAGTGAAGAGTGCCTCTGTTCTTGATCGTGACTACAGGGAGAACTACCAGGATGAGAGAAGGCCATCGGGTAGATTCTCTGGGCGGCCAGGAGGTCAGACTGGAGGGAATCCGGGCAAGAGGCCCCGATACGAGGGAGCAGGAGTTGCAGTACCACGACCAGAGCCTTGTGGTACTTGTGGGAGGTTTCACTCCGGGCCGTGCTTCACCCCCGGAGCATGTCATGGGTGTGGCCAGCTGGGTCACTTTATCAGGAGCTGTCCGAGCCGAGGAGCTGGGCCGAGCAGACCACCGGGTTTACCCGCACCAGGCAGAGGAGGAGGCGGAGGTAGACCACCTTTCAGACCCCAGCAGGGGCAGCGCACTGGCAGAGTTTTCACCATCCAGGCAGAGGAGGCTCGGGATGGAGGCGCTGTCGTGGAAGGTACACTTCTTGTCGCAGGTTCAGTAGCTAGGGTGTTATTTGATTGTGGCGCGACACACTCGTTCATCTCAGAGCGATTTGCGGGAGTGTTGGGCTGTACCCTTGCGATGTTGACTGCCACTTTGGAGGTCAGCACACCCCTGGGTCTGGTGGGCACTGTGGGGAGATTTGTCCCCGGCGCCACGGTTGTTTCGGGAGATCAGGAGTTTCCGGCAGACCTTGTCTTGCTACCGATGGAGGACTTTGATGTCATACTTGGGATGGATTGGCTGTCCCAATATGATGTTCGAGTCTTGTGCCGTGAGAAGAAGATTTTGATCCCGAGGAAGGGTTTGCCTGATATTCTGATTAGAGGGATCAGAAGCAGAGGGGGTCGCATTATTGTATCTGCTGTGAGAGCTCAGAGACTGTTACAGCAGGGATGTGCAGCTTTTCTGGCGACGCTTGTGGTTGCGGAGGCAGAGTCCCAGAGGCTAGAGGACATTGAGGTGGTGCAGGAGTTCGCGGATGTTTTTCCAGCGGAGATTCCAGGTTTACCACCACACCGAGAGTTGGAGTTCGGCATTGAGTTGGTAGCTGGCACTACACCACAGTCGAAGGCTCCATACCGGATGGCACCTGCTGAGTTGACAGAGTTGAAGAAGCAGTTGCAGGAGTTGATGAACTCTGGATTTATCAGACCGAGCGTCTCGCCTTGGGGTGCACCAGTTTTGTTTGTGAAGAAGAAGGACGGATCCTTGAGGATGTGCATAGACTACAGGATGCTGAACCAGGTGACGGTGAAGAATAGGTATCCCTTACCTAGGATTGAGGACCTCTTTGACCAGCTGCAGTCAGCGAAGGTTTTCTCGAAGATTGACCTGCGTTCAGGATATCACCAGTTGAGGATCCGAGATGAGGACATCCAGAAGACAGCCTTCAGGACGAGATATGGACACTATGAGTTCTTGGTGATGCCATTTGGATTGACGAATGCTCCGGCAGCGTTCATGGATCTGATGCACCGGACATTCAGGCAGTACATTGATATATTTGTGATTGTCTTCGTGGATGACATCTTGATCTATTCACCAGATGTGGAGCAGCACAGAGAGCATCTGAGGATTGTACTCAGCATCTTGAGGACTCAGCAGTTATATGCTAAGTTCTCAAAGTGCGAGTTTTGGTTGGACAGAGTGGCATTCCTCGGACACATTGTATCGGCAGAGGGGATATCAGTGGATCCGGCGAAGGTAGAGGCGGTGACACAGTGGAGGACCCCTACGAGCGTGACAGAGATTAGGAGCTTTGTTGGACTGGCGGGTTATTACCGTCGCTTCATCAAAGACTTCTCGAGATTGGCAGCACCACTGACAGCTCTGACGCAGAAGGGAGTCACTTTTGTTTGGTCGCAGAAGTGCGAGGACAGCTTTCAGGAGCTGAAGAGACTGTTGACCACAGCACCAGTTTTATCATTGCCGAGTGGCACGGGTGGATTCGTGATTTATAGCGACGCTTCAGGTGTTGGCTTAGGATGTGTACTTATGCAGCACGGGAGGGTGATCGCATACGCATCCAGACAGCTGAAGGTCCATGAGAGGAATTACCCGACACATGATTTGGAGTTAGCAGCAGTGGTTCATGCACTGAAGACCTGGAGACACTATCTTTATGGCGAGCGGTTCGAGGTGTTTACAGATCATCAGAGTCTGAAGTACCTGTTCTCGCAGAAGGAGCTGAACATGAGGCAGCGCAGATGGCTTGAGTTCATTAAGGACTATGACTTCACTATCTCTTACCATCCGGGGAAGGCGAACACGGTTGCAGACGCTTTGAGCCGGAAGGTGGAGGTATCAGTAGCAGGCCTATGCATTCAGGAGTGGAGACTGCTAGAGTCCTTGGCAGAGTGGAGGCCATTTGCTGATAGCTCTGAGGGCGCAGTGATTGCCGGATTGAGAGTAGAGCCTCAGACAGTATCAGCAGTGATTCATGCTCAGACTACAGATGAGGAGTTGAGCAGTTTGTTACAGTTAGCTGCCAGAGATGGGTCAGATTTCAGAGTTGGAGTGGACGGAGGTCTGAGATTCAGAGATCGTATCTGGGTGCCGAAGACAGAGGACCTGAGACATGATATCATGGAGGAGGCACACAGATCGAGATATTCCATTCATCCAGGGAGCACCAAGATGTACAAAGACCTGCAGCGGAACTTCTGGTGGCGAGGTATGAAGAAGGACGTTGCAGACTTCGTGTCGAGGTGTTTGGTCTGTCAGCAGGTGAAGATCGAGCACCAGAGACCAGCAGGACAGATGCAGAGGATTGAGTTGCCCGAGTGGAAGTGGGAGCACGTGACGATGGATTTTGTTACGGGGCTACCGAAGACACGGAGATTCCACGATGCGATTTGGGTTATAGTCGATCGACTGACCAAGTCGGCGCATTTCTTAGCTATTAAGACCACTCTTGCTCTGGAGGGTCTAGCTAAGTTATATATTGAGGAGATTGTCAGACTTCATGGCGTACCAGTCAGTATTATTTCAGACAGAGATCCCAGATTCACTTCGAGATTTTGGGAGAGTCTACACAGAGCACTGGGGACACGTCTGAAGTTTAGCACAGCTTTCCACCCACAGACAGATGGCCAGTCAGAGCGGACGATACAGACATTGGAGGACATGCTGAGAGCGTGTACACTTGACTGGGCAGGACATTGGGATGAGCATTTGCCGTTGATCGAGTTCGCCTACAACAACAGCTACCACTCGAGTATTGGGATGGCACCCTATGAGGCATTATACGGGAGACCGTGTAGATCGCCGGTATGCTGGAGTGATGTGGGCGAGAGACAGCTAGTTGGACCTGACATTATCCAGTTGTATTCAGAGAAGGTCGACGTGATTCGGAGACGACTAGCTACGGCGCAGAGCAGGCAGAAGAGTTATGCTGATACGCGGAGACGTGAGCTGACTTTTGATGTAGGAGATCATGTCTTCCTGAAGATCTCGCCTTCCAGAGGGGTGATGAGATTCGGGAAGAAGGGGAAGCTGAGTCCGAGGTATGTCGGACCGTTTGAGATATTGGATCGGGTTGGTGAGGTGGCGTATAGGATTGCTCTACCACCACAGTTTGCAGGACTTCACAACGTCTTCCATGTTTCTATGCTGAGGAAGTACGTGGCCGATCCAGCTCATGTGATAGAGATATCAGTACCGGAGATCCAGCAGGATTTATCATTAGATGAGAGACCAGTTGAGATTGTGGATCAGATGGTACATCAGCTCAGGAGGAGAGCGATTCCGATGGTGAAGGTCAGGTGGCAGCATCACACTAACAGAGAGGCTACTTGGGAGATCGAGGAGGAGGTCAGGAAGCAGTATCCTGAGTTATTCCGGTAAGTTACTTGTTTCGAATTTCGCGGGCGAAATTCTTTTAAGGAGGGTAGATTGTAATAACCTAAACTAAACATCTTAATTAACTAAACCTAAATCTAATTAACCCTAATTAATCCTGCATGGAGAGCATGAGGTGTTGAGAGGTGAGAGAGAGTGTTGGCTGGTTATTATTGGTAAGGTTGTAGGTGGATGGTGATTGGAGGATGGGGAGGTGAGATAAGATTAGGTTTTAGTATAAATAGGGATGTGAGGATTAGCTGAAAACGTTTTCTTCATCATTTGCTGATCAACAGAGAGTGAGAGAGATATTCGGAGAAGAAGAAGAAGAAGAAGAAGAAGAAGAAGAAGAAGAAGAAGAAAGGAAAGAGAAGAGAAAAAGTTGACAAAGCTCGGGAGGCTTCTTCAACCGTCAAAAAGGTATGCCAAATCTTCAATATAACTCACTTGTGCCTTGTGAGTGTTGGGGATCGACGTTGGTGTCGAATTCCCCGTCGGAATTCAACCAATTCAGAGGTTGAAGACGACGATCGGTCGACCGGTGCCTGTGGGCAGTCGACCGATCCTATTATTATATTGTTATTTACCCGCGAACGGTCGAACGATGTCGTTAGACGGTCGACCGTTATGCCAGATTGTGCGGGAAAAAGGGGATTATACTGTTATCGGTCGAACGGGACCACTTAGCCGGTCGACCGAATAACGATGAGAATGGGTCGGTTGGGGATTTTGACTTATTAAACGGTCGAACGTCCTTACCTTGTTCGACCGATCCATTCGATGCTAAGTCGGTTGGGAGCTTTGACCATCAAAACGGTCGACCGCTCTTTAACTCTCGGTCGACCGACTGAGCATTTAATTAAGCGGTAGAGTGCTTGTGTTGATTCGGTCGAACTGTATTTCAGTTCCGGTCGACCGAACGAGACTTGGGCAAAATATTGAAAGTCCTGTTATCGGTCGAACGGCCCCTTGGTTCGACCGGTCGGATATATATATTATATAAAATGGTATAGCGTAGACCTTCCAAACGGTCGACCGCTAGATGACTTTTGTTCGACCGATTGGTCGGTAATTCGGTTGGCGTGGTTCGACCGGTAGATTTGTTTGTACAGTACTGTGTACTGTGTGGGGGACCGGTCGACCGGTGTGCTTGTAGCGGTCGACCGATCTACCGCAGGTTGGTGGATTTATCCACACGCGATCCGTCGATGTCAGGTCGACTACCGGCTCCGAGGCGACGGTTGATTACCGGCTTTGAGAGCTACGGATTTCACCTTCGACGAAGGCGTATTATTGTTGTACCTTTTTCCTCTCTTACCGAGCGGGGTGTGAGGGATGTGTACCGTAAACCTTGGGCAGTTTGCGAGGGTTTAGCGGTAGGCCGAGGATGTTCCGGCAGGGTGCGCGCTAGGCGACTTTTGGGGGAGCAGTGGCTGTCGTCTGACCCGAGTTGTGTATTCGGCGGGCTGACTCGCTCCTTGGGTGCGGCGTGTACTAGGGGTTCCTTCCTGCACGATTTGGGGAGCAGTGGTGTCGACTGACCCTTGTGAGGCAGCGGTGGACTGACTTGACCCTAGTGGCAGGAGTGGTTCAGTGCCGCGGAGGCGGTGAGGGCATTATTGTGGGCCCGAGGCGGATGATCATGTGCATAGCATTGCATTGTCTTTAATTCCTTTTTATATTTTAGGAGGTTTGGTATACGGGGTTCCTTCAGGGAACTCAGGCATGTTTGTTGTTTGCATTTCAGGTAGCGAGCAGGGTTAGAGTTTGAGGTGGTGACCGAGGACGGTGCCCCCGAGATCAGATCCTGTAGTTGTCAGTCTCTTTCTTTTGAGGTGATTACATATTGTATAGCTTTTGTCGTAATCACAGTCAGTCTGTATATTTGACTTCCACGTGGATCATATTTATATTATATATGTTGGTTTGTTTCCCGTGACGTGCCCAGTGTTGACCGTTGACGGTCTTTATTATTGTTTAAATTTTCCGCTGTTTTCGGGTACGTTACAATTAGGCACCTCAATAATATGTCGATGTGAGTCGAACATGCCTAATGACTCGGGCTCATCCGTGTCCTGGATGAAATTGGCTCCGACAGTGTCGTCGAAGAGCCAGGGTTGCTTACCAAGAGTAAAGATGTTGCAATCTGCCGTGAGGTTTCCAAAAGACAACCTCATCAAGACATTGCGACAATTGATCAAAGCATTAGATGTCACAAGAAATGGCCTCCCAAGGATCATAGGAATTTGTCCTTGTGGGTTGGACACGGGTTCAGTATCCAAGATGATGAAATCAACTGGAAATACGAACTCACCCACTTTCATAAGGACATCCTCCACACTCCCTCGTGGAATCTTGATAGATCTGTCAGCCAACTGGAGGGATGTCCTCTTTGGTTTAAGATAGCCTATTCCAAGGTTGACATAGACAGAGTAAGGCAGGAGGTTCACATATGCCCCCAAATCCAATAAAGCTTGAGAGATTGTCACATTGCCAATCATGCAAGAGACAGTTGGACAACCTGGGTCCTTGTATTTGACTTGCATGGGTTGTGTCAATGTTGAACTCACATTGGCGGCCACAAAGGCCTTTTTGGGAACATTTGTTTTTCTCTTGTGCAAAGGTCCTTGAGGAACTTCGCATACGGTGGCATCTGTTGAACAACGTCCAACAACGGGATGTTCACCTTTACTTGCCTAAGTACCTTAACGATCTTGTCCCAATGCTCATCACGTTTTTTAGTCAACCTATGAGGGAATGGTTCCTTGGGGACATAACAATCACGAGGAGGAGTCTCAGAATTAGGTTCCTTGACAGACTCAAGGCTCTCCTCGGAAGTCTCGCCAACAGGGTTGGCTTCAGGCATTTCCACATTGTTGTCAACAACCCTTCCCGATCTCAAGGTATGGACAACATTGGCATGTTGGGAAGGGTCACTTTCGACATTGTGTACATTCTGCCTAGCATGAGCAGGTTGACCCCTGGGATTTACGACAGGTTGACTCGGGAACTGACCCTTCTCGCGTTCATGGAACTGATGAGTCAACTGGCTAACTTGCATTTCCAAAGCCTTGACTGTACTTTGCATGCTCTGCATGAACACTTGAAGGGTCGGGTCACTAGAAGGGTCCTTGGGGTCAACCCGCTGGGGTGGTGGAGTTTGGTTGGAATAACCCGACGATGAGGCCTGAGCAGGTTGGTAATTATGGTGCTGAGACCTTTGATGTGGGGGTTGGTAGGTCACCGATGGGCGTGGAGGTTGATAAGGTGGAGGTTGAGGTTGAGCGTGCGAGCTCTGACCGTGACCCCCACTAGGCCGCCAAGAGAAGTTAGGATGGTTACGCCATCCCAGGTTGTTGGAGTGACTGTACGGGTCGTTACGTGACCTCTTTTGATACATTGCATTTGCATGCTCAGTATCTCTTGGAGCGTAAGTGCATTCCAAGTCATCATGGCCCGTAAGTCCACATCTACTACACCCAGGAGTAGCGACCTGAGCTACAGGAGCTCGGTCCAACTCTAAACTCTCAATCCTACGCATGAGACCAGCCAATTTCGCCTCAAACGCGATAGTTGACTCAACATGATATGATCTAGCCCGACCAAAAGACCTGGAGGCTGGTGGCTCTCTCATGGTGTCCCACTCAAGGTACCTTCAGCCATTAACTCAAATGTGTCTCACGCCTCATTGATGGGTTTCATTTGGAAATCACCCCTGACACATCAACTTCAACAATGTGCGGGTGTTGTAGTTGAGGCCCTCATAAACAATTTGGCACAGTTGCCATAGCTCAAGTCCATGATGAGGGCACTGCTGGAGAAGGTCCTTGAACCTCTCAAAGAAACCATGAAAAGATTCAGTCTCAGTCTGATACATTTGATGTATCTGGTGCCGTATCTATTGAGTTTTCCTTTGAGGGAAAAATCTCTTCAGAAATACGGTCACAAAGTCATCCCAAGACCGAATAGACCTCACCGGGAGGTTGTACATCCATTTCTTCGTATTATCCTTCAACGCGAAAGAAATCATCCTCAACCGGACTGAATCCTCGTCAAGCTGTTGAAGCTTGAACATGGAGCATACTTCCTTGAATTCGCGTATAAAAATATACAGATCCTCCTTATTGGCAGTAAAGGTTGGAAGCATGCTCACATATTGAGGTTTCAACTCATAGTTGTTCCCGCGAGCAGGGGGAAGACTATGCAAGAAGTCTGCACGGCCCGAACACTGTGAGTCCACTCCCACAAAGTCATCGGTCTATCCTGTCGAGCTAAAGGTGGTGGTGCACCAAGAACTCGATCCTGACTGAATCTCCCTTCCTCTCGAGTCAGAGGAGGAGGAGAAGAAGGTCTACGTGGTGGTGGGAGACGACCGAGGTAATCCATGAATGGACCTGGGTCTCCCCCGTCACCACGAGACGACTCGGCCTCCTGCTCCAAAGGAGCATGAGGCGGAGATGGTCGATCACCAAGACCGTCCATCTAAGAAAAATGCACCCTCTCAAGTCGAGCGCTCTCACCAGAACGAGCCCAACTTCGCATAAAAATGCTTGACTCGACTCTAAAAACACACAATAGAAGGTGTACTCAGAGGAGGAGACTACTCATAGAGAATAGATGAGGAGGGAAGAATCCTTAGATCTAACGTGGGTAATGGGATCAGGTAGAAGCCTAACTAGCAAGCACAACTCGATCAGCTTAAGGCTATGGGTCATTAGGCAAGACGACGCCTAACTTCGAGGTCACTAGCCTCGACACGCCTCACCTCCCTACCACGAGGACCACAATGCCCAGCAAGTGATACCAGATCTGAAGATCCAGTACCTCCTACTATCGACAAGGTAGGCAACGCCGATCAGGCCATGACGGACTCAACTAGATTACTCTCCTAGTGCGTCCGAAATACTAGGGCCAATGTCTACTTGGTTTTAGTTAAGGGTTGATTAAGAGTGATTTTTGGGGCCAAGGAAAGGGTGATGAAATCCCCCACCTTATCATTTATGGGACAACCCCTCCTTAGTAGCGTTTTGATCCTAAATCTAGCAATCAACACTCCAATCAAACACTCAACTCACTCTTGTCCTGATGCAATTCCTACTAACTAATGCATGGGCATACAAGATGCATGAATGAGTGTAGGAAATGTGTACCTCACGCCAACACTCAACAACTGAAAATAAAGCTAAAAGAAAAGACAACTACATGCCTAAGTCAAGTACATGATGCGTGACCTAAACAAGTAAGAATGTCTAGTCTTTTGCTTTGGATTTTAAGGCCAAGTTGATTAATGGGGATTGGTTTAATGATCTGGGAGCAAACTAGAAGTCACAGCATGCAAAATAGTGCTCCCAGATAACTAAAATGAAAGAACCAACTACCAGAAGAAAATAGAGAGCAAGAAACGCTGACTAGGACACCAATTGGAGGTCCAAGACCGCTGATTGGTGGTCCTTGTTGAAGCTTTTGTGCTCCAACTTGTCCAGTAGCCTCCCCGTGAGTTCTAGGATCCCTGAAACCAACAAAAACTAAAAACAAAAAATTAAAACCACTCGAATCGTCCACACCAAAGTCTGGACATAGCACCTCCCCGGCAACGGGGCAAAAAACTTGATTGAATAGTTTTAATTAAACAGCAAGTGCACGGCCGCGTTGAAGCGGTGGCAAATACGGGTCGTCCACAAGGAGGTGTGTCGATTTTTGGTTTGTGCGAAGGCGAGTCGGAAAGAACGATTGATTACACTAAACTACACTAATCTAAACTAGTAAACTAGAAAAGCTGAAATGAAATCACAAGACAAAGTAAACTAAGAAACTAATGAAGGAAGATAAAACTCAGGAATGGAAAACCCCTAAGGGGTCGAGTGTGTGTGTGTGCACATGAAATAAGTGTGGTAATGAATGCATAAAAGAAGCATAAGTTAGTTAGTGTTTGTTAATGTATAAGAAGTACCTAATGGCAAGACCTATCATTTACAACACTAACCTAGGTGGTTAATATCAACAATGCAAGGTTGTTATTAAGAACATACAAGCATGGAATGTACCTAACTATGACAGAAACCATCAAGTAAAGTTCTTATTAATTCAAGGAAGCATACTAATATCTCTCACAAACAATTATATCTAGCATTCATACCATCTACATAACATGTACACACATCTACTCCACCCCCAAAGGGGATGGAACTACTCACACATATTTAAACTAACAATTATACTAAGGAAAGAAGGCATGCTTACTCTAATTATAGAAAGACTAAACAACAAGTTAACTAAAAGACATAAAACAAAACAAACATGCACGCAAGCATATTAAAGGAAATTAAACTAAGAAAGAAACAACATGCTAATGGAAAACATCTATTATTAACTCATTCAATTACAAGCAACCTCTTTCTCCACCAGAGTTTTGCTTCAAGGCTTCACTCTTAGTAGAGAAGATGGCCACAAAGAGAGGAGATGGGGTACATGAGAGGAGGGAGAGTTCTATTTATAGCCATAGAAAAAGGTAATTCTGGACAATCCCCTTGTATGGGACTAAACAAACACTAATACATACGCTCCAGAATCTTAGCGGATCCGGGGAGATCCGGACCGCCAATTGCGGTCTACAGGATCCGGATCTGGCTAATGTTTGTTGTGGGCTTTCCTTGGTTTCTTTGTCGGTCTTTGATGCATCTACTTTGTTTATTGGAGGTCCGACCCGAATCGAATTGCCAAAATACTCCCCATGATGGTGTGAAGTTTTTGTTTTGCTCTTTGGTCCTTGGGTCTTACGTTCAGGTCCTTCTCCCTTGCATCTTAGTCCTCAAGTCTCTCAACTCAGTCCTTTTTCTATTTTTAGGTCCTTTCATGCTTCTTCTCATCAAACCTCTTTATTTCTGAAATTCAAACATAAAACTCGTCACGTAGCATTGCTTAGGTATAAGATAATGGACATGAGATACAAATATAAGCCCGAAATGATGTCAATCAGTGTCCTTCGGGTCAACCCGCTGGGGTAGTAGAGTTTGGTTAGAATAACCCGACGATGAAGCCTGAGGAGGTTGGTAATTATGGTGTTGAGACCTTTGATGTGGGGGTTGGTAGGTTGCCGATGGGCGTGGAGGTTGAGGTTGAGCGTGCGAGCTCTGATCGTGACCCCCACTAGGCCCCCAAGAGAAGTTAGGGAGGTTACGCCATCCCAGGTTGTAGGAGTCACTATACGGGTCATTACGGGCCTCTGTTTATACATCGCATTTGCATGCTCAGTATCCTTTGGAGCGTAAGCACAATCCAAGTCATCGTATCCCGTAAGTCAACACCTACTACATGCGGGAGTAGTGACTTGAGCTACAAGAGCTCGGTCAACCTCTAAACTCTCAATCTTACGCATGAGAGCAACCAATTTCTCCTCAAACGCGATAACTGACTCAAGTTGATACGATCCAGCTCGACCAGAAGACCTGGCGGCTGGTGGCTCTCTCATGGTTTCCCACTCAAAGGTACGTTCAACCATCAATTCAAAAGTGTCCCATGCCTCATTGATGAGTTTCATTTGGAAATCACCCTGACACATCGACTCCAACAATGTACGGGTGTTGTAGCTGAGACCCTCATAAATAATCTGGCACAACTGCCATAGCTCAAGCCCATGATGAAGGCACTGCTGGAGAAGGTCTTTGAACCACTCAAAGAAAGCATGAAAAGATTCGGTCTCAGTCTAATACATTTGATGTATCTGGTGTCGTATCTGTTGAGTCTTCCTTTTAGGGAAAAAATCTCTTTAGAAAGACGGTCACAAAGTCATTCCAAGACCGAATAGAACTCGTCGGGGGGCTGTACATCCGTTTCTTCGCGTTATCCTTCAACGCGAAAGAAATCATCCTCAACCTGACTGAATCCTCATCAATCTGTTGAATCTTGAACATTGAGCATACTTCCTCGAATTCACGTAAAAAATATACGAATCCTCATTATTGACAGTAAAGGTAGGAAGCATGCTCACATATTGAGGTTTCAGTTCATAGTTGTTCCTGCGAGCTCGGGGAAGAACTATCCAAGAAGGTTGCGCTGCCCGAACAGGATGAGTCCGCTCCCACAAAGTCATCGACCTATCATGTCGAGCTAAAGGTGGTGGTGCACCTAGAACTCGATCCTGACCGAATCTCTCTTCCTCTCGAGTCAGAGGAGGAGGAGGAGGTCTACATGGTGGCGGGAGTGGACCGAGGTAATCCATATATGGAACCCGGTCTCCCCCATCCCCACGAGACGACTCGGCCTCATGCTCCAAAAGAGCACGAGGTGGAGATGGCAGATCACCTAGACCGTTCATCTCAGAAAAATGCACTCTCTCAAGTCGAGCGCTCTCTCCAGAACAAACCCAACCTTGCATAAAACGCTCAACTCGACTATACAACAACACACAATAGATGGTGTACTCAGAGGAGGAGACTACTCGTAGAATATAGATGAGGAGGGAAGAATCCTTAGAGCTAGTGTGGGTAATGGGTGAAGGTATAAGCCTAATCTAGCAAGCGTGGCTCAAGCAACTTATGGCTATGGGTCCTTAGGCTAGACGACGCCTAAGTTCAAGATCACTAGTCTCTACACACCTCACCTCCCTACAACGAAGACCACAATGCCCAACAAGTGATAGCTGATCTGGAGATCTAGTACCTCCTACTATCAACAAGGCAGGCGACGCCGATCAAGTCATGACGGTCTCAACTCGATCACTCTCCTAGTGCGTCTGAAATCCTAGGGCCAATGTCTACTTGCTTTAAGAATTAAGGCTTTGATGAATATAAGATACAAATTAAAACCACTCGAATCGTCCAAACCAAAGTCTGCACAAAACACCTCCCCGGGAACGGCCCCAAAAACTTGATTGAATCAGTTATAATAACCGCAAGTGCACGGCCACGTTGCAGTGATGGCAAATATATGTCGACCCACAAGGAGGTGTGTTGACTTTGCTAGTTCGAAGGCGAGTGGGAAACAAAGGAGAGAAAGACTGATTAAACTAAACTACACTAAACTAGTAGCAACAAAGAAGGAAATGAAAGTGAGAGACGAAAAGAAACTAAGTGACTAATAGAAGAAGATAGAAATCAGGAATGGAAAACCCCTAAGGGGTGGAGTGTGTGTACACATGAAATAAGTGTGGTGAATGCATACAATAAGCTCAAGTATAGTTAGTGTTTTTAATGTATAAGAAGTACCTAATGACAAGACCTATCATTCAAAGCACTAACCTAGGTGATTAATATGAGAATGACAAGTTTGTTATTAAGAACATAAACAAGCATGGATTGTACCTAAACATTATGGCAGAAAACCATCAAGTTAAGAGTTCTTATTAATTCAAACAAGCATACTAACATTTCTCACACAACAATGTTTAGCATTCATTCCGTCTACATAACATGTATAGACATCTACTTCACCTCCAAAAGGGGATGGAACTACTCACACATATTTAAACTAACATTCATACTAAAGAAAGAAAACATGCTTAAACCAATTCTAAGTAGACTAAAACAAACAAGTTAACTAAGTATGCAAGAATTGAAAAGAGGCAATATGAAGAAAACTTAACAAAACTTCTATTATTACTCACTCAATTACAAGTAGCCTCTCGCCACAAGAGTTTTCACTCCAAGGCTTTTACTCCTAGTAGAGAGGATGACCACCAAGAGAGAGATGAGATACAAAGGAGGAGGAAGATTTCTATTTATAGCCATAAAAAAGGCAATCCTGGACAATCTCCCGGTATGGGACTAAACGTATACCAAACATAGACTAAATACACCCTAATACCGACCCGGCAAAGTTTTATCGGATCCGAACCAAAACAGACCGCCAATCAGCGGTCCATATTGTTGGATCCGGCCTGGTTTTGGAGTGTGATTGTCTGGCTTGTGTTCTTCATGTTTGATGCACCCAAGTCGGTTGTTGGAGGTCGGGCCCGAATCGAATTGCCAAAATACATCCGGGTCCATTCTTCTTGCATGTCAGTCCCTAAATCTTGCAACTCAGTCGTTTTTCTTACGTTTAGGTCCTTTTATGCCTCTTCTCTTCAAACTTGTTTATTCATGAAACTCAAACATAAAACATGTTACGTAGCATTGTTTAGGTTCAAGATAATGAATATAAGATACAAATGAATGCATGAAATGATGTTAATCAATATGAATGTTGTATTTTATTTGTGATTGATCTCATAATGGTATTTCATATTAAATTTGATATTGAAAGTTAATTCTGGTATTGGAGTCGTTTGTGATATGAAATTGTTTATTTTAGATGAAAAGGCCAAGGTTTAAAAAATTCTGATTTTTTATATAAAAATCACTATTGCCGACAGAATTGCCGACGGAAATTCCGTCGGCACAAGTGGCGATTTTTTGGCACCAAAAAAAGCCCAAAAAAGAGCGCTAAAAAACATCACTGCCGACGGAAGTATTGCCGATGCACTTATTGCTGGCGGATTATTTCCAACAAAATTTCCGTCGGAAATGGGTATTCCCAACGGGATTTGGTACTATTGCCGACAAATTTGTTCGTCGGCAAAGGCCAGTTTTGTATTAGTATTGTATTTTCCTATACTACATCCCCAGGCGACACAATATCTTTTTAGCCTCATAGATATGACCCAGAAGTTCGTTGCTATCTGGAAGAATCTTTTTCAACAACTTCAGTAGGGCAGTGAAACTGACATCACTCCAACTGTTTGCTGCTTTCAAGGTATACAACCTTAAAATTGAAGACAACCTACAAAACTCGGTGCAACCTTAATGCAAAAGTCTTTCATTGTCAGACAGTAGGCTACCATGTACATCAGGTTTATCACAATAATTGTCGGCAACATCTTGGATCATATCCTCTAACTGGTCACCATCATTGCTATACACTGCCGGGTCACTATGATGATTTTCCTCTTTCGTGCTTATATCATTTTTACCATGCCATATCCAACGAGTGTATCCTTCATCAAAACATTTCTCGAACAAATGAGCTTTTATCTCTTTTACATCTCGTAAGAACATGTTGAAACAATTCTTACATAGACATAAGCCATTTCTCTCATTTCTAGCAATTGCATTCTTTAGGGAAATTCTAGCAATTCATCAACCCCAACCTCGTAGTCATCACTCAATCTACTAGCAAAAATCTATTTTCGATCCATAATATTCTACACGTCAAGATGAACAATCGCAATGTAAAGATAGTTATAAATTTTAATTCGTAGTAATTATAAACAATCAAAACTTTTATATACTCTCTGAGAACTAATTAAAATGAGTCCTTTTAATTAAAGTAATTAAAAGAATTGCAAATAGAAGCATTGATCGCACCTTCCTGAGCAAGTGTTCGATTTGAAAGAAGGTTCGGGATGTACACCGGGCCTAGTCAGGCAGGGGTGATCGGTTAGGGCCAGTCGGGCGGGCTTGGTTGAGTAGAGGTGATCTGTCAGGGCTGGTGGGTCTGAACATGCGGATCGGTAGGGAACTCAGGTGGATCGGCTGACAATGGGGATGGGGAAAGAAAATGTGTGTTTGCTTAGCTCATAACGTTTGTGTATTTGATTTTGGGTTGAATATTAAATATGACAACGTATTACCAGTTACTAATATTTTTGGAGTTGACTACGTCGGTTAACCTACAAAACAATGTGGTTAATCTATGTACGAGCTTAACGTGCTAACCGGACTAACAAACACAGTCCGGTCCACTGAAACAACTAACTAAAATCACCAGTTCGGATAACTGAAATGCATTGGGTCAATATGAGACAAATGCTTGGGAAATATTGTGCTACAATGGTCAATGTACACTACGTCGGTTTCTGGTGCACTGACGTGATAAGCCCAAAACCACGTCGGTACACGTCAAACATATTACGGTCAATATGGTAATGTGAACATTCACGTCAGACAATTTACGACTGATGTGGTACGTCTAATATCACGTTGGATTTTCAACTACTGACGTGGTACACCTAATACCACGTTGGATTGTCAATATCCGACATAATCTCGCGACGTAGTACGCATATTTTCCAAAAGTGATACTCTTATTTCCCCACCAGTGGAAGTGCCCTGAAAATGTTATATAAATGTCTTTTATTAATAATGGCTCCACTTTGTGAGAGACATTATATTAATATGAGAAGTTCTGTTGAAACACATATTTACTAGATTAATGATAGTTGAGCCATGCACTTACCACGACAGAAGCCATATATCTGCTTGTTTGTAATGTTAAGTTTATATTTTTACACAACTTTGGTGTATTTACATGTTGATCTATCTTATATAGACGATGTTCTATTTGGATAAAATTATTTGCACGTGGTGGCATCTCTTTCTAATAAAACATGATAAGTCAATAGGCTTCAGAATGACTCACTCACATGCATGTCTAGTTTCCCTTCAATGGTTCCGTAGCGAGTTGACGTAACCCGAACTAGAAATGATCTTGTGTGTGAGATCTAGGTCTATTTGTAATCATATAGTCATCTTAATTTGGCAATGAATACATTTTTCTACGGTGAAGAGATGAATGATCTGGTTATTCCCGTAGCCTATAAAAGTGGGTGTAAATACTTTATATGGCACAAAGTATAGATATATGCTTCAAAGCATACCGAGCACAAGTAGAACAATCTCCCCACTATAAATGTAACATCATAGCCTCATATATAGGACATTCGATAAAATTAAGATCTCAAAAACAAATATTTCTATGACCACATCAGTGATGCTTTCTTCCGTAGCTTCGATGTGATCAATAGATCAGCTCGTGGTATTCACGATAAAGTTTACATTCAGCAATATTTACTTTTTTTTGTCATGTCATTATCTTAGAAATATTCCTGAAAAAAAGTTACGTTACATCGTTGCCACTCACATCATATTATCTTCCCTTTTGGATTGGTTTCCTCGTTCCAATAGAAAGTCTCTATTTGATTAAGGTTTTTTTTGCAAAGTAAAAATGAGACTTAGCTTTGAATTTATTGATTTGCGTAAACAAACTTTACAGACAAACGAACACGAACCCGTAACATTAAGTCCTCGGAACTTGAGAAGCACAAGTTCAGATCAGCACACATACACTTTCACACTTCTCCTCTAACATCGTTGCGTACATCCACTCATAAAATACGACCCATACGTTTCTCCCATTCAGCACCTCTTTCTCAAGACCAGTTTGCGACAAATGCAGCCTTCTCTATCTCGTCTCCGCCACCGTCCCTCTGATCCTGACGGCATCCTTCACTTGTTGGATGACAAATCTCCCTTGTTATTCCTCTCCTTCCGTGAGCCTCCTATTCCGCTCCGCCCCGCATTCATACACCACAGCTCCATGTGTGAGCTTTATCGTAGCCACACCACGTTTGGATTGACAGCACCACCACTGAACTCTATCTATCTCCTCCACCATTGTTGTTCCTGGCAGCCGTTATCGCCTCCTAACTTGCGTATCAAATCCTAAACCTCCCTTACAAAATGGCACTCCCAAAACAAATGCTCCAAGTCTTCATAGGCATCTTTACATAAGACACATCGCGACACCACACATAATTGGAGCCCCCGTTGTCTCATCGAACCTTGAGTAGCAAGCTTCCCATGGGCAACCCGCCATAATGTGAGAGCATGCTTTGGGATCACCCACTTTATGCCACACAATTGATGCCCACCTCATTGCTGGACGTGCCGGCTTAACCCAACTCCATGTATCCCGTAGGAGTAGTTTCCTCCGAGTGGCCCCCCTACCCATGTAAGCTCGTCCGGTCCTTGGCCTATCCGTATAGATGGCAACCTTGCCCATAATTGCATGAGAGCATTAGAGCGCAATCTAGGCTCCCTCCACCTTCCATCCAATATGAAGTAAGAGACACTTGTATTTTGTGGTACTCGTAAATCATACCCATCTGGTCTCCTTCCGGTAGGGATAGTAGCAATGGCCCACACCATGGATCCTCGAAAAAAATTATCGAGCTCCAATCCCCTATTGTAAAGAACATCTTCTGTCGAGCGATATCACGTACATGCATGATCCCTCGCCATGCCCAAGATGGTGTCGATGGTGGTCGCATCATCCAGATGGGCCGGCTCCTAAGGTACTTGCTCCTCAAACATATAGCCCAAGAGAGCCGTCTTTTGATGCAATAATCTAAAACAAGCGAAGGAGCCCGACATCATTCCATTCCACCAACCTTCGCAAGCCTAATCATCCCTCCTTCTTTGGTGCACATATATCCTTACATGCCACCAACCACCATTTTCTTTGGCCCTCCCAACACGAAGTGCATCATAATCCTCTCAATGTCGTGGAGCACGCCCCGAGGTATCAAGAATGTTGATGTCCAATAAATACTAAAGGAGACAAGCACACTCCGCACAAGTCCGCCCCGCCATCGATAAGAGCTTCCCTTTCCACGAGTTCAAACGTCCTCGCACCCTCTCAATGAGAGCCTCACAATGGCTTTTTGCAAATCTAGAAGAGAACAATGGTAAGCAAAGGTATGTTACCGGGAAGTCACTCCTTTGCATGTTTAGATGGTCACAAATCCAATCACCATCCGCTCTATTTGATTAAGTTGAATTTAACTAGAGAGAAAACATGCATGAATCTTATGAACACTTAATAAGGCATCAACAAATTCTAAGCAAGTGCAGTGGGAAGTTCATTAATGTGTGTATTTTTCCTCTTAATGCTAATTATAGATTCCGAAATTCATTTTGTTTCCTCGGTCTGTAATCAAAAAATATTTACGCCAATACATTTATATGGGTATTTGTAAATATTTTTTGTGACGTGCAACCAAAAACAAAATTACTCACAAAGCACACCAAGAACTCGAGCATGACACACGGGATTGCAAACGGGTCGGTGTGGGTTTTTCCCCTCAACCGCTACCTACACCGCCAAAGTCTAGCGGGTTAATGAGGTGGGGCTGGTTTGATTTTTTTTATCGCTATCCGCCCTACTTAACGGCGGGTTGGGCAGGGGCGGGGCGGGTTTGTGGGTTAAATCGTTGAATTATAAAGTTGAATCCAATTGAATATGTGAGCTTGTAAGAAATTTAAAGTTTAAAGTTTCTACTTTGATATTATTAGTCTATTACTAAATGTAATGCTTAGTTACTCTTAACTTTGATTGGTTAAACCAAAATATAATTTTTTGTGTTTCATCTTAAAATTATAAAAAATATATTTATTAATGTTTTGTGGGTTAGCGGGAAGGATTAGAAAACTACAACCCGTCTTGTTTTAACAATTAGGTTGGGGGTGGTTGGTTTCAAAAATCTGACTGCAGCCCATCACAAGTGTGGCGGAACAGGATGGGGGCAGCGGGTAAAACCCACCCCACGCTGAGCCCTAATGGCACACCGTCAAAGCCTAATTAGGAGGATGAATAATCCACATTCATGACCAACTCGATTGTGTAAGGCACCTTTAATGACATGTTGCAGACCTCATAATATCTACCCAACAGGCACCTCCCATTAAAACTCCAACAATCCACTCCGATATAAATCCTCCCATAACACCTCACATTTCAACAATGGCCACTCTGTTCAAGTCTTTTGCTCCCATTTTCGTGCTCATGTTTTCTCTCAATGCCATGCTCGCCACAAGTGACGTAGCGAAGGATAGAAATCAATGTGCTAGTCAATTGATGGCCTTGGCGACCTGCCTCGAGTATGTCCGCGGAATCGGGCAGAAGCCCACAGCGGATTGTTGCAATGGTCTTAAGAAAGTGTTGGATAATAGCCCGAAGTGTTTGTGCCTTCTCGTTAAGGATCACGATGACCCGAGCCTCTCCATCAAGATCGACCCCAAACGAGCCATGTCACTGCCCTCCGATTGCAAGGCTTCGGCCAACATCTCCCAATGTCCAAGTACTCCACTAGTTCTACACCATTATTATATTATTATGACCATCATCATCATCACTCTTATTTTTATTTTATTTTTATTACCACCGATTTCTATTTTATTAAAAATGTTCTGTTGATAGACTTCGTTTACGTTATTTATTAAGTTCTGTGATGTCTAGGAAATATTGCATATGAAACATAAAGGTCGTTATGAGAAGGCTTAGTAATTAACAGGTTTATTTTTTGGCATTATGAATGTAAAAAGTTGGAATATATATTATATATTATAAAGTTATATGATGCCTTAATAACATTCCATATAAATTTCTCATGTCTACACAAATAGTAAAGCTTGACTAATAACTTTTGTTTAAATTAAGTTGTGGGTTTTCTTATTTTTTTGTTGCAGAGCTTTTACACTTGTCACCGGATTCTCCGGAAGCTAAGATTTTTAAAGATTTTAGAGATGCAACTAAAACTCAAGGGCCTGCCAACAGCACAACCGGTGAGTAATCAAACACTTTAACCAAGAAAAGTCAAATTCAACCTTTACGACTCCTAACATCTCCTACCAGCTTTACAAAATAAAAATAAAAACAAATCCATAAGTGGGTCACATTAAACTTGCAATGCGATTGTCAGACATGATATTTGCGGAGTGAATAGCCAGAAAAGAGATGGGATCCAACACTTAATAGACAATAATATTGACCTTGTTATTTCATGAAATTTATTAAGGCAAATTTCAAGTTCATGAATACTAATAATAATTTAAGGTACTAAGATATTATTTTCGAATTGTGACGGGTTGTATGATCTTCCAGTTTCAAAGCAGAAAGGCAACCTCGTTTTTATTTTACCCGAAATGTTATATATTGTGAACATTTTCTTTTTGAATTTTTTTAACTCCCAAGTTTTTTTAAAATAGACATCAAGTTTTCAAAGCGGGTCGAATATCGCATAATCAATTATAGTTATTGTAAGAAAATTGGGGAATTCAAAAGAAAATACCAAGCAGAACAATACCGAAATATTCGTTTCACTATTTATAGTTCCACTACATTATTTCGAATTCAAATGGATTGCATGACCGACTCGTTTCATTGTTGCACCGTCCTAGTTAGAATATATAGTAGTAATAAAAACATAAACACAGTGTTATATTTTATTATATTCTGCTCTTCTTTTCAAACATCAGGGAGTGGAATGGAGTCAATGACATCTGGAGAAAACAGCACATCCAGCAGTAGCACTAGTGCTAGTGGAAGGATCAATTACTACAAAGGTGGTGGTGGAATGGGGTGGTTGGGAATGGAGGTTGTTGGTGGAGCGTGGCTTTACTATTTTGCTTCCCTCAACATGATGCTCAACATCTAGATCATTTTCATGATTGGGTTAACTTTGATTGAGTTGAATGATGTAGTTAGTTAAGTTTGCATTAGGCTTTGCATGTTGTGGTGGAACACATTATGTTGGTGCTTTGTTGTGTGGTCTGGTGGTTTTGGGAGAATGTTCTCCGTCTGCATTTTCATACAAATATTTGATTTCTTCGTTGCTCTTTTTTATTATTACAAAATCGTTGCTACTATAGCATAGGTTTCTTTTGAAGTTAGTTTTATATGGATATGAAAATGTAGCAAATGTAACTCACATAAAAGTTCAACAAAGATGGTAAAATGTTCTCAAAATAAGAAAATCAGGACAATACAACGAAATTATGAAGTACGTGACACATGGAAAGACAAACATAACTACGGGATAGCGGTGACGTTCCTGTCATGAAAACGGAGCCATCCACAACAATAAACCATGTTTGAATCGTCGTTCGTCTCAACAACTGCTTTGAGTTCATCGACTTGTACCCTATTATGGTTAAACGCTAAGCATCATTTGCATTTCGTAAGGTTCGACTTAGTATATTGATTATTGTTAAACTAACTTTTTTTCTTCCAATTTGGAATTTGGATAAACCTAATTCGTGATTTGTAGATGGATTTTGTTTGTTAATTACGTTTCTGTTTGGTTGTTGGTGTATTTATAAAGAGCACTAAGTGAGGTCTACCAACCAAAAGGACAACCACATGAGCTGTCTGCTCTGTCAATGCAGTGTACGTGACGATGATAAGAAATTTTTTGTCTAATGGATTAGCACACCTGGTGCTAGGGGTGAGCAAAATTCGGTTAGGTCCGGGTGTCCGAACCGAATTTTTCGGTCCGGTCTTCGGTCCGGGAGACCACGACATTTCGGTCTTCGGTTCGGTCCGGTCAAATACCGAAATTTTAAGGGTTAAATTTGGTTTTTGAACCGAACCGGACCGAACCGAATTTATTCGGTCCGGGCTTCCGAAAATTTCGGTCTTCGGTCCGGTCCGGTTCGGTCCGGTCCCGGACCGAAGCTCACCCCTACCTGGTGCCATATGTTGCTGCATCAAAAAGAAAGTGGGATCAATTAGGGATTGCATGATCAACTTGTTGCGGAACTTTGATCAACGTGATTACCATTCAAATATTAAGCACCTAAAATAGATATGAGGTGTAACGACCCGAAACAACGGAAATTTAAAAATTATCATCAAGACATCAGAGACACAATAATCAAAAGACGAGACTGTTACTTCTCATAAAAACATCCAAGCGGTGCACCATATTACATTGGAGTTTTGTGAAAAAACTACATGATTACATCAGTAATAACAAAAGGATATACAAGTAATCATGTCGACCTCAACGGTCCGAACGAGAGGATCCAATCCCAAAATGTGTGTGCCCGCTGATCACCACCCAACTGGACCTACTGCGGTCCTGAAATAAAACATGCAACAACAATGCCTGAGTTTCCATAAGAAAACCTCGTATACCAAGCTCACATATATGCATGCAGTAGTACAAATGAACCTATCATACTAGTAGCATGTCATGTCATCAACAGTAAGGAAAATAGTTCCCCCGAAGGGTAACACGGGACATCAGTCCGACAATCATCATCGGGTCTCCCAAGGAGACCTACCGTATGCACATACAGTCTAGCGGAACAAGACGTGACGTTCTCCACACGCGGCTATACTAACATGGGGTTCGATAAGGAGCATCCGCCAAGTCCGCCCCATAAGAAACAGACGTGTAACTTCGTGGTCGTAACCACCCCAATGGAGCCGTCGCTCGGTCGGTCCATCAATCATCATTCAGTAGGTGCCCAACTATGGAAAACATAGCCGGAACAACATCGACCTATCATTCATCATAGCCAGAACAACATCGGCCCATCATCGCCGGAACAACATTGACGGTATCATCGACACAACATCGGTGGTCCAACATACGTCCGGCACAGCATCGGACGGGTCCGAACCGAAGTCCGCCGGGTCATCAGGCTCAACGAGCCGCAAATACCAACTTCGCCGCTATAAAAGCAGGGCAGCGACCTCTGTAGCCATCCAGGTCGGTAGTCACCTCAACCAACGACAGTTGCGTGCCCGCACAACATCATACATTGGGATCCGCGATCCCTCAGGCCTGCTATGCTATCACGAGTCCATCAATCCATTACATTAAGTCATGATCCATACATGGAGGTGACATTTCCCGAACACCCACACTCTTCCACACGGCGGTCCCTAGGCAGACACGTGTAACACGCCCACTGTCACCTCCCAGCTCACACATTAGGCGAGGAAACGAGTTTCCGTGGACAGAATTGGCATCCTAAAAGGACCGGGAATTCAAATCTGTGCACAAACGGTCGACCGAAAGAGGCAACCCGGTCGACCGTCCCCATAAGGTTAGGTCGACCGAAAGTCTGCAACGGTCGAACTCTCTGCGCAAAACTGAACCCAACGGTCGAACAAGAGTCTAAAACCGGTCGACCGAAACGTGGTCAAAATCCAGAGTCTGGTCAACATCAATCAATACTACTGGTCGACTGACTCAAGGGGCCCGGTCGACCGAAAACTACCAGGGCATCCTAGCAGTTCTAAGTCATATAACGGTCGTACACATATAAACAACGGTTGAACAATCATGCATAATAATCCAGTACACTTAAGTTTCAGTCGAACGAAAACAGGGAACCGGTTGATCAAAAACCAACAGGCAATCCTGACCCACCAGCACAATGCACTACCGGTCGACCGCCACAAGGCATCGTCCGACCGGTGTTGGTTAAAGTCAGGCAAAATACACTACATCGGTCGACCGCACGAAGGAACTGGTCAACCATTGGTCGTCTGTAACCTTGCGTCAGCCAAGGATTTACGCAAAACCCGTTGTCGGTGAGGTCTCCGACCTCCCGCGACCGACCAACACTTCACCCACACATGGGTGAGCAATAAAATCACACTATTGAACCTGTAACACCCCCGATCTCGTGGGTACGCACATTGGGAAAGACTACAAGTGTCGTGATCAGGGACCTCCGCGACGACCTAAGGAGTTACAAAAGACAGACCAAACAATGACTCGACAATAACTAGAGAGACCATACATGGATAGACTAACATAAAACATAACTAATAAGTGAGAGATTATCCTTATATGGTAAGAAGGTCAAATACATTGCATCGAGTTCAAAAGGGACATACATCATAAATAATGCGGAAGCAAAAGACAAACTGAAGAATCTGGTCGACGTGTCCCTCGTGTACAGAATCTTCGACTACTCGTCCAGTCTACCCTGTAGGAATCTAAGTACCTGCAATCACCACATCAACATATGCGTGCGTTTTCTATAAGAAAACCCAGTATGCCCCTGGCACAATCAGAGTTATATGGAAGAATGCATGCAATCTATCTAAGGCAAAAGCATCCGAAACAGAAAATCATCAAATGCAACAGAAGACTACGACTCCATAAGCCGTGCCAGTTGGGCGCACCCGAACCATTCCTTGAAAGGAACCAGAACACCAGCCTCGGTGGTCAAAGGAACAAAGCGGTGCATCAGATAAGTGTCCCAATTCGCGGCAAGTGTCCTACATGGTTCCATCGCAAACTTGGGAACAAATACCCTGAGACAGAATGCCAGCGCGCCTGCCCAGAACTTATCTTATGCCTGGCCTCCTAATGTGAATGTCTTATGTGAATGACCTCTGAAGTAGAGGACCCACTCGTGGCCTGTCGTCGCAGAAAACAGAATGTGCCAAGAATTATTAATCAGATTAAATGCAATGCAAGCTACTAAATCATCTAAAATCTCATGCACCTATGGGATACGGAACGAGCTCAAGGAAGAGTATCCGGATACCCTCCAAACATCCCCCAAACAAATCAGAATCAGAACATCCCAATCAGGAATCAAACAAAACTCACAACAGCAAGGAATCATAACCGGATCGGCAAATCAAGATAATAGCTAATCGAGTCATCTACGGGTCATGATAAAGATGTTATAAGGTCTGATATCCTAAGGATCATACATAACCATATCATAACACTTCACTTCAGTAACATTTACACATGAAAGACGCAATAGGATGATGCATTACAACTAGATATATCAAAATCAAACTCCACAATAATCGATAGCATCCATAATTAATTTCAGAGTGTATATGCGATGATAACTGAAATCTCAGAGCATGATCAGAGTTGATATGTGATTGACATCATTTCATGCTTATATTTGTATCTTATATCCATTATCTTTCACCTAAATAATGCTATGTTACGAGTTTTATGTTTGAATTTTAGAAATAAATAGGTTTGAAGAGATGAAGCATAAAACCATCCAAAAGCTGGGAAAAATGACTGAATTGTGAGATCTGGGGACTGAGATGCAAGGGAGAAGGACCTGAACGTAAGACCGAAGGACCTAAGAGCAAAACAGAAAACTAAGAGGAAAACTGACGTCCCTAGCAAAGCCTTTTTGGCGGCTAATGTGAGCTCTAGCATTTCGAACCCTACATACGTGAAATTGAAGGACCCGGGCAGTCCAACAATTTCATGTATCATTGGGGATTCTCGCATTAACAATGTTTTGCTAGATCTAGGATCGGCGGTTAACCTCTTACCTGCTTCTGTGTATCAACGATTAAGCCTTGGCATTCTCAAGCCTACGAAAACAACTTTGCAGTTGGTTGATCGTTCGATCAAAGTTCCGTTGGGGGTCATTGAAGATGTCCTAATCAAGGTCGGTGATTTCATATTTCCTGTTGACTTTGTCGTCCTTGAGACCGAACCAATTAAGACTACCCACTCTCAGAATCCATTGATTTTGGGTAGACCTTTTTTGGCGACGTCAAATGCCTTGATCAATTGTCGTACTGGACTCATGAAATTGTCGTTCAGGAACTTGACCGCGACATTCCATGTGTTCAATATGGCTAGGCAGCCGACATCTTTCGAGGACCCCATGGAAGTCAATCTTATCCGGGACTTGGAAGAAGAATTGGAAGAAGAGTATGAAGGGAATGTGTTCTAAAAGTTTTACTTTTAAATGTCAATTATTATGAATTGAATGAGAAATCATTTTGTTCCTTGTTTATGTTATTCGTCTTTTAGAAGTGTTAAGGAAGAGGCTCTTGGTCCTTAACCGTAGAGCTCTAAAAGATATTGGTTTACATAAAACAAAAGATATTCGCAATCATGGTAATTAACATGGGACATTAATTACGGAGTTAAGATTGTCTTGTTGGTCATAGATCATTGTAGCTCTACAAGTGAATGACGACACGGGTATGCAAAAGAGGAAAATATTACTTTTGTATACTGAATAGACCAAATAAGTAAAATATTATAGAAATGTGTTTCTGTGTCATTAATGTTTTACTGTGTCTTTGGTCCTTTGATATGAGACTTATATCCGATCACTTAAGAATTGCTTAATTAGACTAGTGTCTTGAGCTATCGATGGGTGTAGTGTAAAGGCATTAGTTGGTTAAGTATGACTTTCGTTGGAGAAGATAGTTAGTCAAAAGATTATCATTGCCACTCTTAATTGAGTGATGATATAAGTTGGCCCCTTGATAAAGCAAAGTTATAATGTGCACAATGTGATTTGAGTTCAGTCACATATTTATAACTAGCTTAAAGAGATCAAGAAATGGATACTAATACAAAGATGACACAATACTACTTTGTGTGTATTCTTAATATCATGAGGCAAGGGACGGACACAAGTGGTGCACTCCATCACTAAATGGATCGGGTTTTGGTTCAAGTGGAATTAAGACATCTAACTAATTGGGAGCTATAATGTGTAGCTAGATACCGCTTATAGCTTGTGATATTAAGCTCTTAATATCACTGCCAACTTAGTTTAGATCCTGCCATAGGTCACACCACAAAACTGGGAAACAAGAAATGGGAATACACTATTGCTAGTCCCGAGCAAAACAAAGAAAGAGAAAAGCATACGAAAACAAGAAATCCTAACTCACTTTCGTAGGAATCACGGATGCACTTAGCACGTGCAACAAATCATTAAACCTCCTTGTCACCAAGGAGGAGGAGTGTTGTCTCCTGAGGGTTTTCAGCGGATATACCCACAAAATCCGAACAAGATGCATTAATCAATCTAGCCACACGACTCGTTGGACTCATATTGTCGATCATGGGATGCTGTAATACTACAGATCGACTCTATATATGTAATCAGTCCACACACCTAGCCTAATGAGTTATTCGTGAAAGTTAGTTAAGGACTTAAGTGAAAGACATGGGCAACCTTAACTTCTGAATGTGATACAATGTGTAAAGTCCATTTTGGTTCTTTTTTTTTCTTTTTTTCTTTTTCTTTGGAGAAGTTTATTGGTTGGTGTTTGATTCTCCCAGGGTCAGGTTTCGTGCATCATTTCCTATGAGGACTTACACTATCACACACACCTTCCCCCAAATCTCCACATAGGGTGATCCCTACCACCTGTGTAACGGGAGTTCGGTCGGTGCATCCCAAGTCAGATGACTTGAAAGCACCAGGCACAAAGGCCCCTCAAACCTACTTTCCCGAGTGATAGGAGTCATGCGAGAAGAGAGAACACCAATTATTTATTTAGATACATGGAAACCAAAACCCCTACACTTAAGTTTCACAAAAAGAGATTAATGGCCCTTGACCACTACAAACTTCCTTATACTAAAAGATACGAATTATTTGACTCACTAAGTTCTGGGTGGACTCCTTTAAATGCTTGAGTGCTGAAACCCTACGATTACACGCCCCCCGAGGGAAAACCGGGGTCCATCCTAACGACTCGATAAGACCTAAAACCAGTAAACTAGATATCCTAATGCATCATGTTCAAGACAATTTTGGGAGCTTTCTTTTTACTTTGCCTCTCAACGGTTTTGCACATGCTAAACACACGCAAAACCTACAAAAACATTTTCTTTCGCAAACACATGAAGATTTTGAAAGAAATGTGAAAATTTTAAAGCACTAGGCAAGCAAAAGAAGACAAGTCACGCAAGGATCATGGCAAGCAGGTATATCAATGTTAAATGTGGCACACTAACATGACCCTAACCATGCACACAAAAGAAAACAAAAATCAAAAGAAAAGACTCGACTATGTACACATGTAAAGCACCCCCCACACCTACTTCATGCATTGTCCTCAATGAATGTGAACAAGATTCTACATGGATTTATGCATGAAAAAAGGAAGATCTCACCAACATAAAGCACAACAGGAAGTTCATGGTTATGTTGATGGACACAAACCCAACTTCCCTCAAAACCTGTGAGAAGATGAAGAAGGGAGATAAATACGTGAAGAAATTGGGCCGAAGTACACAAGGGTTGGGGCCCACAACAATCGATGCTCACTGAAGGAGTCTTTTATTACTCGTTTTTTTTAACATGATATATACAGCAGCAACGATATTCTCATAATCATTTGGTCAAGGAACATCAAATGAGAACATCAAGTCATGACGACCAGAGACTTGCCGAGAAGGGCAAACTTCACCGGTACTCTGAGATGTCATGAGGGGTGAAAGGTCAAAGCTGAAAGGCTCGAACCCCTCATGATATTGGTCGGGTGTAGGCCACATGAAAGAGTGAAGATGTGTTGCCTCACTAGGGTTTAGTTGCTCATCGAACAAAACCCTCCAACCAATAGGCGGGTGCATCGGAATGAGTTCCTCAAGCTCATTCGATGGATGCAGCAGACCTGCATCACGAAGAATGGGGCTTCTCCCCAAGTCATCCAACAAGGACCTCCCACCATCATTTAGATCATCAAACATAAGCTCGGTCATAGGTGGGTCCCTGTTGGAGTCAATATGAAGCTCAAATGGCTCAATGGCGATGGGACATGAGGTAGAGACACCTTCTGGTATAGGCATATGATGAGGTGTCTCACTCTCACTAATACTCTCAACTGAATCATGCAACAAACACTTCTTTTGGACATTTATGTTTGATGCCAGCTCACTCTGTTGCATTGCAAAGACAGGCAATGAGTTTTTGCTGGCCCCACAAACATTCTCAATGGGTTGCATTGGGGTTAGGGGTGTTCGTTGATTTTGTGGTGCTTTCTCCAATTGGCAGATGAGATTTAGATTTAAAGGTTGATCCATGGGCTCATGTTGCCTACCAGAGTTGAACACATGAAACTCGACACTCATGTTACCGAATGAGAGCTTCATGAGGCCATTTCTACAATTAATTAAGTCGTTGGAAGTTGCCAGAAATGGTCTACCCAAAATCAAAGGTATTTGAGAGTGGGTGTTTGCAACAGGATTGGTATCGACGAAAACAAAATCGACTGGAAATATAAAATCTCCAACTTTGATAAGCATGTCCTCGATAATCCCCTTTGGAATACGAATGGATCTATCTGATCTTAGTTGGTTTTAATTGTCCCAAATTTAACTGTTGATAAACAGAAAATGGGAGGAGGTTGACCGCTGATCCTAAATCAAGCAAAACATTACTCATGCTAGTGTCCCCTATCGTACACTGAATAGTACGACACCCAGGGTCCTTGTATTTTGTGTAGGCGGGATTGGACAAAAGTGAGCTTACATTTGCAGCCAAGAATGCTTTCTTAGGAACATTGGTCTTCCTCTTGGTTGTGTAGAGATCCTTCAACACTTTGGCATATTGAGGTATTTCTTGGATGACATCCAACAACGGGATGCTAACCTTAACTTGCTGATTGACATCATTTCATGCTCATATTTGTATCTTATATCCATTATCTTACACCTAAGAAATGCTACGTGACGAGTTTTATGTTTAGTTTTCAGGAATAAAGAGGTTTGAAGAGAAGAACCATGAAAGGACCCAAAAGCAGGAAAAAAGGACTTAATTGTGAGACCTGGGGACCAAGATGCAAGGGAGAAGGACCTGAACGTAAGACAGGAGGACCTAAGAGCAAAACAGGAAACTCCACACCATCATGGGGAGTATTTTGGCAATTCGATTCGGGTCGGAGCTCCAACAGACCAAGTAGATGCATCCAAGACCAAGAAACACTTCCAGCAAAGCCCACCAGAAAACCCAGACGGATCTGGGCTTCATAGGCCACCAATTGGCGGTCTGGATCATGCCAGATCTGCCCAAACTTCTCCTGGACTTGTATTAATGTTCGTTTAGGCTTGGTATTGGTTTAGTCCCACATCGGGGGATTGTCCCGGATTAGCTTTTTCCATGCTTATAAATAGAACTCTTCACCTCCCATTGTATCCATCTCTCTCTTTGGTGGCATCTTCCCTACTAAGAGTGAAGCCTTGAAGCAAAACTCTAGTGGAGAAAGAGCTGCTTGTAATCTGAGTGAGTTCATAATAGAAGTTTTTATTAGCTTGTTAATTTTTGCTTAGTTAATTTTCTTCAATATGTTTGCTTTGGTACTTGTTTTATTTTATGCTTTTTTAATGTTTCTTGCTTGATTAGTATAGTTTCATTTCAGTATTATGCTTGCTTTTGTTAATATAGTTAGTGTAATGAGTAGTGAGTAGTTCCATCCCCATTTGGGGGGTGCAGAAATCCTAACTCACTTTCGTAGGAATCACGGTTGCACTTAGCATGTGCAACAAGCCGTTAAACCTCCTTGTTGCCAAGGAGGAGGAGTGTTGTCTCCTGAGGGTTTTCAGCGGATATACCCACAAAATCCGAACAAGATGCATTACTCAATCTAGACCTCGACTTGTTGGAGATCAATGGACACGGTAATCCTACAGGCCGACTCTATATAGGTAATCAGTCCACACCTAGCCTAATAAACCATTCGTGCAAGTTAAATAAGGAATTAAGTGAAAGACATGGACAACCTCAACATCCTCAAGTGCTACAAAGTGTAAGGTCCATTAAGGTTCTTATTTGCATTACCATTTTTTTTTCTTTTTGTTTCTTTCCTCAATTTTTTTTCTTCTTTTTTCTATTTATTAGTTGGAGCTTCATTCTCCCAGGGTCAGGTTTCGTGCATCATTGCCCATGAGGACTCACACTATCACGTATACCTTTCCCCATATCTCCACATAGGGTAATCCCTACCACCCGTGTAACGAGAGTTCGGTCGGCGCATCCCAAGTCAGATGACTCGAAATCACCAGGCACAAAGTCCCTTCAGACCTACTTTCCAGAGTGATAGGAGCCGTGCGAGAAGAGAGAACACCTATTCACTTATTTCTTATCTACACATGAACCAAAACCCCTACACTTATGTCTCACAACAAGATTTAGAGGGTCCTTGACTACAACAAACTTCCTTAAGTTAACAGACACGAATTATTGACTCACTAGGTTCAGGGTGGACTTCTTTAAATGTTTGAGCACTGAAACCCTATGATTACTCACCCCCAAAGGAAAACTGGGGTGCATCCTAACAACTCGATAAATCCTAAAGCCACAGTACTAGATATCCTAATGCATCAAGTTCAAGACAATTTTGGGAGCTTTCTTTTTACTTTGCCTCTTAACGATTTTGCACATGCTAAACACACGCAAAACCCACAAAACATTTCCTTTCGCAAACACATGAATATTTTGAAAGAAATGTGAAAATTTTGAAGCACTCGGCAAGCAAAAGAAGACAAGTCACCCAAGGATCATGGCAAGTAGATATATCGATATTAAATGCAGCACACTAACATGACCCTAACAATGCACACAAAAGAAAACAAAAACTAAGGAAAAGACTCGACTATGTACACACGTAAAACACCCCCCCCACACCTACTTCATGCATTGTCCTCAATGAATGTGAGCAAAATACTACATGGATGTAAGCATGAAACAGAATAGATCTCACCAACGTGAAGTACAGAAGGAAGTTCATGGCTATGTTGATGGACAAAACCCAACTTTCCTCAAAACCTGTGAGATGCTAAAGAAGGGATACAAATACGTGAAAGATTTGGGGCCCAAATACTCAAGGGTTGGGGCCCACTACATTCGATGCTCACTAAAGGAGTTTTTTTTAACATATATACACATGAACGCTCAACCGCTCATGTAGGAGCATGAACTGGTTGAGTGCGAGGGAGGTTCATGAAGGAACATGACCTCCTCGACTTCGGCTGGTGCCCCCTCCAAGTAGGGTTTGAGGCGTTGTCCATTAACTTTGAACACGTCCCCATTCCCTGGGTTCAAGATCTCAACCGCTCCATGAGGATAGACGGTTTGGACAATAAACGGGCCAGACCAGCGACTGCGGATCTTACCCGCAAACAGATGAAGCCGGGAATTGTAGAGCAACACCTTCTGCCCGGCCATAAACACCTTTCGCATAATCATACGATCATGAAACATCTTGGCTCGGGACTTATGAATTTTGGCATTCTCGTACGCATCATTACGTAGCTCTTCCAATTCCACAATGTCGAGCTTACGTTGTACTCCCGCTTGATCAATCCATATTCAGGTTCTTGATGGCTCAGAAAGCACGTTGCTCAAGCTCGACGGGTAGGTGGCAAGCCTTGCCGTACACTACCCGATATGGGGACATACCCAAATTGGTCTTGTACGTGGTGCGGAAAGCCCACAACGTGTCATTCAACTTGGTAGACCAATCCTTCCTCGAGGAACTAACCGTCTTCTCAAGAATTTGCTTTAATTGACGGTTAGAGATTTCGACCTGCCCACTAGTTTGCGGATGGTATGGGGTCGCAAGCTTCTGGGTGATCGAATATTTCCTCATAAGCGCTTCAAAAGAGTGATTACAGAAGTGGGTACCCCTATCGCTGATTATGGTACAAGGAGTACCAAATCGCGCAAAAATGTCCCTCAAGAATTTGGTGACCACCTTCTTGTCATTGGTCTTTGTGGGTATAGCCTCAACCCACTTAGACACATAGTCAACGGCCACCAGAATGTAAACATTCCCGAACGAGTTCGGGAAGGGACCCATGAAATCGATGCCCCACACATCGAAGATGTCGACAACAAGGACATTTTGCAAAGGCATCATGTCACGTCGACCAATCCTGCCAAGGCGCTGGCACCTATCACATTTCTTACAAAAGTCGTAAGCATCCTTGAAAAGAGAGGGCCAGTAGAATCCAGATTGGAGCACCTTGGCAGCAGTTTTCTTTGCTCCAAAGTGTCCTCCACATGCCTTGAAATGGCAGAAGTGGAGTACACTTTGGAACTCGGTATCTGGGACGCACCGCCTGAAAATTTGGTCAGAGCAGTATTTGAATAGGTAGGGGTCGTCCCAGTGGAAGAATCTGACATAAGATCTAAATTTGGATTGGTCAAATTTTGACCAACCCACAGGAAGTTGCTCGGTCACGAGATAGTTCACGATGTCGGCAAACCAAGGGTTATCTTCGATCGTGAACAACTGCTCGTTAGGAAATTTGTCATCAATGATTTGGTCCTGTGGGTTGGTCGTCTCTAGACGAGACAAGTGGTCAGCTACAACATTTTCAAACCCTTTTTTGTCCCGAATCTCGAGATCAAATTCTTGTAACAACAAGATTCATCTCAAGAGTCGGGATTTTGCATCTTTCTTCGCCATGAGGTGCTTGATGGCTGTGTGGTCAGAATAGATAATCACGTGGGAGCCAATCAAGTACGACCGGAGTTTCGCCAAAGCAAATATGATTGCTAAGAATTCCTTCTCGGTCACAGTGTAGTTCAATTGGGCATCATTGAGTGTTCTACTGGCATAGTAGATCACATGAGGCAATTTGTCCAATCGTTGCCCAAGCACTGCTCCCACAGCGAAGTCAGATGCATCACACATTAACTCAAAGGGTTCAGTCCACACCGGTGCCTTAATAATGGGAGCTGAAGTCAACTCTTTCTTCAAGGTCAAAAATGCATGGTGGCAATCCTGTGTGAACTCAAAAATGGCATCCTTAGCCAACAAGGCAGTGAGAGGTCGAGCAATTTTGCTAAAATCCCGAATGAACCGCCGATAGAATCCAGCATGCCCCAAAAAGGCGCGGATATCCTTCACATTACGTGGCGGTGGGAGATTAGCAATGATACCCACTTTGGCGGGATCGACCTCAATTCCCCTACTTGAGACCACATGTCCAAGTACAATCCCTCGCTTCACCATGAAGTGACATTTCTCCCAATTGAGAGCGAGGTTCTTCTCACGGCATCGCTTGAGGACAAGGCTCAAGTGATGAAGGCACTCATCAAAGGAAGCGCCAAATATGGAAAAGTCGTCCATGAAGATCTCAAGGAAACGCTCAACCATATCGGAGAAGATGCTGATCATACACCATTGAAATGTTGCCGGCGCAATACATAACCCAAAGGGCATGCGACGGTAGGCAAACGTGCCAAAGGGACAAGTAAATGTGGTTTTCTCTTGATCCTCGGGGGCGATGGGAATTTGGTTGTACCCGGAGTATCCATCAAGAAAACAATAATAGTCATGTCCGGCCAACCTTTCCAACATCTGATCAATGAATGACAACGGGAAATGATCTTTTCGCGTTGCCGCATTGAGCTTGCGATAATCAACGCAAACTCGCCAGCCAGTCTGCAGGCGTGTCGGTATAAGCTCATTATGCTCATTCTCCACAACCGTCACGCCTGACTTCTTGGGAACCACATGGACAAGACTCACCCACGAACTATCAGAGATAGGATAGATTATGCCATGATCCAAGCACTTAAGAACATCCTTTCGGACGACTTCTTTCAGTACAGGATTCAATCTTCGTTGTGGGTCCCTGCTGGGCCTAGAATCCTCTTCCATGTGGATCCGATGCTGAACAATACCAGGGCTAATTCCCTTGATATCCTTCAAGGACCACCCGATCGCCTCTTTGGTTTCAAAGAGTACTCTTTTGAGGGCAACCTCTTGATCTTTTTCAAGATCAGAGGCAATAATGAGTGGCAAGGTCTCATTATCCCCTAAAAAGATGTACTTTAGGTTATCGGGGAGCGGTTTAAGTTCGACCAGAGGTGGGTCCTTGTCAGATTCAGAGTTACTTTCAAGTGGCTCAAGGGCCACGGGGTAAGAGGAGCAAGCACCCAGATGTGCCTCCTCGTCCGGAGATATGCTGGCATATTCCTCAAGATCCTCTTCACTCGCAACATGATCATTAGGCACCTCAATAATATGTCGATGTGAGTCGAACATGTCTAATGAACCAGGCTCATCCATGTCCTGGATGAAATTGGCTCCGACAGTGTCGTCGAAGAGCCCAGGTTGCTTACCAAGAGTGAAGATGTTGAAATCTGCCGTGAGGTTTCCAAAAGACAAACTCATCAATCCATTGCGACAATTGATCAAAGCATTACATGTCGCAACAAATGGCCTCCTAAGGATCACAGGAATCTGTCCTTGTGAGTTTGACACGGGTTCGATATCCAAGATGATGAAATCAACTGGAAATACGAACTCACCCACTTTGATAAGGACATCCTCCACACTCCCTCGTGGAATTTTGACGGATCTATCAGCCAACTGGAGGGTTGTCCTCGTTGGTTTAAGATCGCCAATTCCAAGGTTGACATAGACTGAGTAAGGAAGGAGATTCACAGATGCCCCCAAATCCAATAAAGCTTGAGAGATTGTCACATTCCCAATCATGCAAGAGACAGTTGGACAACCTGGGTCCTTGTACTTGACGTGCATGGGCTGTGTCAATATGGAGCTCACATTGGCGGCCAAAAACGCCTTTTTGGGCACATTTGTTTTTCTCTTAGTGGTGCAAAGGTCCTTGAGGAACTTGGCATACGGTGGCATTTGTTGAACAACGTCCAACAACGGAATGTTCACCTTTAATTGCCTAAGTACCTCAACGATCTTATCCCAATGCTCATTGCGTTTTTTAGTCAACCGATGAGGGAATGGTGCCTTGGGTACATAAGAATCACGAGGAGGAGTCTCAGAATTAGGTTCCTTGACAGGCTCAAGACTCTCCTCGGAAGTCTCGCCAACAGGGTTGGCTTCCGGCATTTTCATTGTTGTCAACGACCCTTCCTGATCTCAAGGTATGAACAACATTGGCATGTTGGGAAGGGTCACTTTCAACATTGTGTACATTTTGCCTGGTATGAGCAGGCTGACCCCTAGGATTAACCACAGGTTGACTCGGGAACTAACCCTTCTCGCGTTCATGGAATTGATGAGCCAACTGGGTAACTTGCATTTCCAAAGCCTTGACTGTACTTTGCATGCTTTGCATGAACGCTTGAAGGGTCCGATCACAAGAAGGGTCCTTGGGGTCAACCCGCTGAGGTGGTGGAGTCTGGTTAGAATAACCCGACGAAGAGGCCTGACCAGGTTGGTAATTTTGGTGCTGAGACCTTTGATGTGGGGGTTGGTAGGTCGCCGATTGGCGTGGAGGTTGATAAGGTGGAGATTGAGGTTGAGCGTGCGAGCTTTGACCGTGGCCTCCACTAGACCCCCAAGAGAAGTTAGGATGGTTACACCATCCGGGGTTGTAGGAATGACTGTACGGGTCGTTTCGGGGCCTTTGTTGATACATCGCATTTGCATGCTCAGTATCCCTTGGAGCGTAAGCGCACTCCAAGTCATCATGTCCCGACAGTCCACACCTAGTACACCCGGGAGTAGCGACTTGAGCTACAGGAACTCGGTCCATCTCCAAACTCTCTATCCTACACATGAGAGCAGCCATTTTCGCCTCAGACGCGATAGTCGACTCAACATGATATGATCCAGCTCGACCAAAAGACCTGGCGGCTGGTGGCTCTCTCATGGTGTCCCACTCGAAGGTACGCTCAGCCAAAGACTCAAAAGTGTCCCATGCCTCCTCGATGGGTTTCATTTGGAAGTCACCCTGACACATTGACTCCAACAATGTGCGGGTGTTGTAGTTGATGCCCTCATAAACAATATGGCACAGTTTCCATAACTCAAGTCCATGATGAGGGCATTGCTGGAGAAGGTCCTTGAACCTCTCAAAGAAACCATGAAAAGATTCGGTCTCGGCCTGATACATTTGATGTATCTGGTGCCGTATCTGTTGAGTTTTACTTTGAGGGAAAATCTCTTCAGAAAGACGGTCACAAAGTCATCCCAAGACCAAATCGAGCTCGCCGGGAGGCTATACATCCATTTCTTCGCATTATCCTTCAATGCGAAAGAAATCATCCTCAACCAGACTGAATCCTCGTCAAGCTGTTGAAGCTTGAACAAGGAGCATACTTCCTCGAATTCGCGTATAAAGATATACGGATCCTCCTTATTGGCAGTAAAGGTTGGAAGCATGCTTACATATTGAGGTTTCAGCTCATAGTTGTTCCCGCGAGCAGGGCGAACAACTATGCAGGAAGGTTGCGCGGCCCGAACAGGATGGGTCCGCTCCCACAAAGTCATCGGTCTATCATGTCGAGCTAACGGTGGTGGTGCACCAAGAACTCGATCCTGACCGAATCTCCCTTCCTCTCGAGTCAGAGGAGGAGGAGAAAGAGGTCTACGTGGTGGTGGGAGCGGACAGAGGTACTCCATGTATGGAACCCGGTCTCCCTCACCACCACGAGACCACTCGACCTCTTGCGCCAAAGGAGCACTAGGCGGAGATGGTCGATCACCAAGACCGTCCATCTCAGAAGAATGCACTCTCTCAAGTCGAGCGCTCTCACCAAAACGAGCCCAACCTCGCATAAAAAGCTCGACTCGACTCGACTCTAACAAACACCCAACAGAAGGTGTACTAGAGGAGGAGACTATACGTAGGGAATAGATGAGGAGAGGACTCAGGTGAGGAGGGAAGAATCCTTAGAGCTAGCGTGGGTAGAGGGATCAGGAAGAAGCCTAACTAGCAAGCACGGCTCAAACAATATAAGGCAATGGGTCCTTAGGCTAGACGACGCCTAACTTCGAGGTCACTAGCCTCGACACGTCTCACCTCCCTACAACGAGGACCACAATGCCTAGCAAGTGATACCAGATCTGAAGATCCAGTACCTCCTACTATCGACAAGGTAGGCAACGCCGATCAGGCCATGACGGACTCAACTAGATTACTCTCCTAGTGCGTCCGAACACTGTGAGTCCACTCCCACAAAGTCATCGGTCTATCCTGTCGAGCTAAAGGTGGTGGTGCACCAAGAACTCGATCCTGACTGAATCTCCCTTCCTCTCGAGTCAGAGGAGGAGGAGAAGGAGGTCTACATGCTCCAACTCTAAACTCTTAATCCTACGCATGAGACCAGCCAATTTCGCCTCAGACGCGATAGTTGACTCAACATGATATGATCTAGCCCGACCAAAAGACCTGAAGGCTGGTGGCTCTCTCATGGTGTCTCACTCAAGGTACCTTCAGCCATTAACTCAAATGTGTCTCATGCCTCATTGATGGGTTTCATTTGGAAATCACCCCTGACACATCGACTTCAACAATGTGCGGGTGTTGTAGTTGAGGCCCTCATAAACAATTTGGCACAACTACCATAGCTCAAGTCCATGATGAGGGCACTGCTGGAGAAGGTCCTTGAACCTCTCAATGAAACCATGAAAAGATTCAGTCTCAGTCTGATACATTTGATGTATCTGGTGCCGTATTTATTGGGTTTTCCTTTGAGGGAAAAATCTCTTCAGAAATACGGTCACAAAGTCATCCCAAGACCGAATAGACCTCACCGGGAGGTTGTACATCCATTTCTTCGTATTATCCTTCAACGCGAAAGAAATCATCCTCAACCGGACTGAATCCTCGTCAAGTTGTTGAAGCTTGAACATGGAGCATACTTCCTTGAATTCGCGTATAAAAATATACAGATCCTCCTTATTGGCAATAAAGGTTGGAAGCATGCTCACATATTGAGGTTTCAACTCATAGTTGTTCTCGCGAGCAGGGGGAAGACTATGCAAGAAGTCTGCACGGCCCGAACACTGTGAGTCCACTCCCACAAAGTCATCGGTCTATCCTGTCGAGCTAAAGGTGGTGGTGCACCAATAACTCGACCCAGACTGAATCTCCCTTCCTCTCGAGTCAGAGGAGGAGAAGGAGGTCTACGTAGTGGTGGGAGACGACCGAGGTAATCCATGAATGGACCTGGGTCTCCCCCGTCACCACGAGACGACTCGGCCTCATGCTCCAAAGGAGCACGAGGCGGAGATGGTCGATCACAAAGACCGTCCATCTAAGAAAAATGCACCCTCTCAAGTCGAGCGCTCTCACCAGAATGAGCCCAACCTCGCATAAAAATGCTTGACTCGACTCTAAAAACACACAATAGAAGGTGTACTCAGAGGAGGAGACTACTCATAGAGAATAGATGAGGAGGGAAGAATCCTTAGATCTAACGTGGGTAATGGGATCAGGTAGAAGCCTAACTAGCAAGCACAACTCAATCAGCTTAAGGCTATCGGTCATTACGCAAGACGACGCCTAACTTCGAGGTCACTAGCCTCGACACGCCTCACCTCCCTACCACGAGGACCACAATGCCCAGCAAGTGATACCAGATCTGAAGATCCAGTACCTCCTACTATCGACAAGGTAGGCAACGCCGATCAGGCCATGACGGACTCAACTAGATTACTCTCCTAGTGCGTCCGAAATCCTAGGGCCAATGTCTACTTGGTTTTAGTTAAGACTTTATTAAGGGTGATTTTTGGGGCCAAGGAAAGGGTGATGAAATCCCCCACCTTATCTCTTATGGGACAGCCCCTCCTTAGTAGCGAATTAATCCTAGATCTAGCAATCAATCACTCCAATCAAACGCTCTCTCACTCTTGTCCCGATGCACCTTACTAACTAATGCATGATCGAAACATGCATGAATGAGAGATTTGGGTGCACGTACTTCACGCCAGCAATCAACAAAAAAATGTAAAGAAAAGAAAAGACAAATGCATGCAAGGTCTACACATGATGCATGACCTAGATGGCACAGAGTCTAATCTTTTGCTTTGAGTTTTATGGTCCAAGTTGATTAATGGGGGAGTTATTAATGATCTGGGAGCAAACGAGAAGTCACGGCATGCAAAATATGGCTCCCAGATAACACAAATTACAGCACTAACTACCAGAACAAATTTTGAAGCAAGAAACCCTCACCAGGCCGCCAATTGGCGGTCTCCAACCGCTGATTGGCGGTCCTTTTGGCGCTTCTGGTCCTCAAACTTGTCCAGTAGCCTCCCCTTGCTCCGATGGTTCCCTGAAACGAAGAAAAACTGGAAACAAAAAATCAAAAACCCCTCGAATCGTCCAAACCAAGGTCTGGACAGAGCACCTCCCCGGCAACGGCGCCAAAAACTTGTTGAACGTTTTAATTAAAACCGCAAGTGCACGGCCGCGTTGAAGCGGTGGCAAATACGGGTCGTCCACTGGGAGGTGTGTCGACACTTGGTTTGTGCGAAGGCGAGAGGTAAAGAAAGGGAAGAAAGGTTGGTTTGATTACACTAAACTGCACTAAGATGCAAATGGAAATGGAAAAGAAGCAAGAAAAACTAAACCCCAAAGGGGGTAGAGAAATGATGTGAATATAAAGATGTGTGTGTGTGTGTGTGTGTGTGTGTGTGTGTGTGTGTGTAATTAAGCTCCTCACAACATGTAGAGCATGAAATCATAAAACTACATCCAATCTTGCCTCTACATGAATTAAGATAAGACTACATCATTAAAACATACAAGACAATGATTGGAATGAAGCTACATGAACTCAAGTATAAAGACTAGACCCTACTATGCCTCCACATGAATTAAGATAAGACTACATCGTTAAAACATACAAGACATTAACCAAGGTAAAGGCAACACGAGTTCATACACTACAACTTGTGTTTCCAATATTAATTCCTATCCATATCCTAACCTTATCATTCCCCATAAAATTGATCCACTAATCAAAGCATAAGCTAAGCTTCATTCAAGAGCATTAGCATATCAAAGATAAGAGTGGAGACCCATTAGATGGTTATGGAAATCATTTAAAGCTCAAGGGATTAAGATAACACACACTTAATACACTACATGATTATATCACATATTTCTCCACCCCCCAAATGGGGATGGAACTGCTCACTACTCATTACACTAACTATATTTACAAAAGCAAGCATAATACTGAAATGAAACTATACTAATCAAGCAAGAAACATTAAAGAAGCATAAAATAAAACAAGCACCAAAGCAAACATATTGAAGAAAATTAACTAAGCAAGAATTAACAAGCTAATAAAAAATTCTATTATGAACTCACTCAGATTACAAGCAGCCCTTCCTCCACTAGAGTTTTGCTTCAAGGCTTCACTCTTAGTAGGGAAGATGCCACCAAAGAGAGAGATGGATACAATGGGAGGTGAAGAGTTCTATTTATAAGCATGCAAAAAGCTAATCCGGGACAATCCCCCGATGTGGGACTAAACCAATACCAAAAATAGCCTAAACGAACATTAATACAAGCCCAGGAGAAGTTTGGGCGGATCTGGCATGATCCAGACCGCCAATTGGCGGTTCCAGACCGCCAATTGGCGGTTCCAGACCGCCAATTGGCGGCCTATGAAGCCCAGATCCGTCTGGGTTTTCTGGTGGACTTTGCTGGAAGTGTTTCTTGGTCTTGGATGCATCTACTTGGTCTGTTGGAGCTCCGACCCGAATCGAATTGCTAAAATACTCCCTATGATTGTGTGGAGTTCCATCCCCATTTGGGGGGTGGAGTAGATGTACATACATGCAAATGAGAATGGATTGAATGCTTTATTTCCAATGTGTTGATAAAACATGAATGTATGCTTGCTTGTTTAGGATAGAATTTATAACTTGATGAGTTTTGCAAAATGATTAGACACCTCTCATGCTTGTTTAGGTTCTGAAATAAACATCTTTCATATGTAAATGTTAATCAACTAAGTTGGTGAATGGATTGATAGGTTTTGCCACAACATTTAGACACTTCCTATGCATGATAACACCACCTTAATTTGTGCTTAAAGAATGTGTTCAACACTCACCTCTTTGCTTGTGTGCACTCACTCCACCCCTTAGGGGTTTTCTTATATTTGTATTCCAGCATTCTTCTTTTGTTCTTAGCTTAGTTGTCATTTCATTGTTTTTGTCTTTCGTTCGCATTTCATACTTCTTAGCGTAGTTTAGTGTAGAGTAGCATAATCAATCTTTCTCCCCCAATTTTTGCCACTTGATTTCTGATAAACAAGAGGCTGCTCACCTCCCTGAGGACGACCCGTACTTGCCACCGCTTCATCGCGGTCGTGCACTTGCGGTTTTAATTAAAACGATCAATCACTTGCTTAAACACCTCTAATATATTGTCCATTGTGTCCCTCTGCTTTTTGGTTAACCTACTTGGATAAGGAGCTTTTGGCAGGTAGGTTTTCTGCAATGCCTGAGAAGGAGGTGCTGGTGTATTACCCTCACCCACAACCTCTTCTTTACCACCATTCCCCCTAAGGGGCTGCATTGATGGTGGTGGGTGTGGCAAGGAAATGTGATTGTCAACCTGTTTTCCATTCCTTAAGGTCACAATGGAATTGACATGGTGAACAAGTTCCTCCACATGGTTCACTTGCCTCCCCCAAGGTACCACATTCTCATTTTGCATGTGTTGTTGCTGGTACATGCGGGGGTTAGCCTCAGGCTGGCAAGGAAAAGACACTCTCTCTCTCTTTCATGTACAAACTGAGCCAATTGGCCCATCTGAAGCTCAAGAGATTTGATGGTCTGCTGATTTGAAGTGAGAACTTGACTTGTGGTTGACATAAAAATTTTCATTGACTTTTCAAGTTCACGACTCAAGGTCTCAAGTGAATTGAATCGGGTTTCCATGTTATTGGAATTTGGGAAACCCGATTGATTGGTGATTGGAGCTTGGGGTGGCTAATAAGATTGTGCATGCATGGGAGGTTGGCATGATTCGTTAGGTGGTCGAGAGGAGTTTGAAGGACCACCCGGGGCATTATTTTGGTTCCATGAAAAATTGGGGTAGTTCCTCCATCAAGGATTATAAGATGATGAGTATGGGTTATTCCTAGCTCTGTCATAGATGGCGTTGACATGTTCGATCTCAGGAGGAATGGACGCACACTCGCTCTCTACATGACCTATCCCACCACATGAATGACAGGGAACTCGACCAGATGTGGACATGTGAGGTGCACTTTGTTGGTTTTGGAGCTCAATCGAATCCATACGGCGCATTAAGGCCGTCATGCGTGTCTCGGTGGAGGTAGTGGTATCGATAGCAAATGTGGTACCCGATCTAGTCGAGTTTGCATTCGCGATCCTCGCTCCTATACTAGATGATGCAGGTGGTTCCCTTACACTCTCCGATTGCATTGTTTTCTCAGCAAGGTCTTCTAGGAAAGCCCATGCCTCCCTTTCATCTTTTCCCAAGAACTCTCCTTGACACATGGACTCAAGGAGCGCTCGGGACGGGATGTGAAGACCCTCGTAAACAATCTGACAAAGATGCCACAACTCAATGCCATGGTGAGGGCATGAGGATAGTAGCTCCTTGAACCTCTCTACATATGCATGAAATGTCTCGGTCTCAAGTTAATAGAACGAATTGATTTCGTTCCTTAATTTTTGAGTCTGATGATTTGGAAAGTATTTCTTGAGGAATGCAGATTGAAACTCATCCCAAGTCCTAAAGGAATTCGCATGGTTTTTGTACAACCACTTCTTGGCGTCATCCTTCAGCTCAAAGGGGACAAGCCTAAGATGGATGGAGTCTGTGCTAAGTTGTTGCAGCTTGAACATAGCACAGACCTCCTCAAATTCCCTGAAAAATATATAGGGGTCACCCTTCCCAGTGAAGCGAGGGAGCCTGGAAATAAACTAAGGCTTAATCTTAAAATGTTTCCCATTAGCCTCTGGTAATACGATGCATGAGGGTAGAGCCGTACGACTTGGGTAGCATCGATCACGTAGAGGTATGGAAACGACAACTGGAAGCACTGGTGGAGCAGGTGGGTCCAGCAACTGCTCCTCCTCACGAAAATTAGCAGCCATTGAACCCAGACTGCGTACGACACGAGAGGAGGAAGGTGTTGAGAAATCGATGACCAAAGCCGGATTGACAACGCTCCTCGTCAAACGACCACTCTCGTATCGTGTCCACGAAAGCATGCACAAAGGTGTGCAAACACCAAACTTTCTTTCTTTGTTTTTTTAACAAAGAATGTAGATAGAAGAGAAGACGAGGGAACACAAGAGAGAAAGAATGACTCACGAGAGAAGGGAAGAAGTCCTTATGCTATGGAGGATGGGTACAGGTAGAAGCGCACAAGGAAACAAGGCTCAAGCAATCCTAAGGTCGTTATAGGTCCTTACAGCTAGACGACGCCTAACTGCGAGGTCACACGGCCTCAACACGCCTCACCTCCCTACGAAGTGGACGACAAAGCCCAGCAAGTGAGGCAAGATCTGGGGATCTCGTCTCTCCTAATATCGACAAAGTGGGCAACGCCGATCAGGTCATGACGGCCGGGACCAGATCACTCTCCTAATGAGCCGGAAATCCTTAGGGCCAATGTCTACTTGATTTTAAAAATTAGGCTCTTTATTAGTGTGGTTTGTGGGGTAAAGGAAAGGGTGAAGAAATCCCCCACCTTATCTTTTATAGGACAACCCCTCCTTAGTAGCGTTTTGGAGTCCTAATCTAGCAATCAACTCTCCAAACAAACGCTCAACTCACACTTGTTTCAATGCACTTCCTACTAACTAATGCATGTTCATACGAAATGCATGAATGAGAGTAGAAAGTGCATACCTCACGTTAGCTCTCAGCAACAGAAATTAAAGTAAGATAAAAGACAATCTAAATGCCTAAGTCACATACATGATGCATGACCTAAACAACAAGAATGCCTAATCCTTTGCTTTGTGTTTTAGGGTCCAAGTTGCTTAAAGGATGATTGATTATTGATCTGGGGACAAACTATAAGTCGAAACATGCCAAATCGAGTCCCAGATAACAATATCAGATAAAGAAATACTCCACAGAAATTTTGAGGTGAAATGAAACAACCAGACCGCAGTTAGCTGTTGCAGACCACTGATTGGCGGTCCTCTTCTCTCAAACCGCCTCCAAACTTCACCAGATACTTCCCCTTCTCAATTTGAGTCTCCTGAAACAAAGAAAACTACAAGACAAAAATTAAATCCACTCGAATCGTCCAAACAAGAGTCTGGACTGGCAACTTCCCGGCAACGGCGCCAAAAACTTCTTGAACGTTTTATTTAAAACCGCAAGTGCACGGCCACGATGAAGCGGTGGCAAGTACGGGTCGTCCTCAGGGAGGTGAGCAGTCTCTTGTTTATCAGAAATCAAGTGGCACAATAAGGTGGAAGAAAGTTGTTTATGCTAATCTAAACTACGCTAACTACGAAGAAGCAAATACGAAAGAAAGACACACCCGATGAAATAACAACTAAGCTAAGAACGAAATGCTGGAATTCAGGAAATGGAAAACTCCTAAGGGGTGGAGTGAGTGCACACATGCAAAGAGGTGGGTGTTGAACACATTCTTTAAGCACAAATTAAGGTGGTGTTATTGATTGACATCATTTCATGCTTATATTTGTACCTTATATCCATTATCTTACACCTAAGCAATGCTACGTGACGAGTTTTATGTTTAGTTTTCAGAAATAAAGAGGTTTGAAGAGAAGAGCCATGAAAGGACCCAAAAGCAGGAAAAAAGGACCTAATTGTGAGACCTGGGGACCAAGATGCAAGGGAGAAGGACCTGATCGTAAGACAGAAGCACCTAAGAGCAAAACAGGAAACTCCACACCATTATGAGGAGTATTTTGCCAATTCGATTCGGGTCGGAGCTCCACTAAACATGTTAGATGCATCCAAGACCAAGAAACACACCAAGGAAAGCCCACCAGAAGATCCAGACAGATCTGAAGTTTATAGGCCGCCAATTGGCGGTCTGGCACCGCCAATTGGCGGTCTGGTTAAGCCCAAATCAGCCAATATTCTTCCTGGACTTGTATTATCATGTGTTTAGGCTATTTTTGGTATTGGTTTAGTCCCACATCGGGGGATTGTCCCGGATTAGCTTTTTCCATGCTTATAAATAGAACTCTTCACCTCCCATTGTATCCATCTCTCCCTCTTGGTGGCCATCTTTCCTACTAAGAGTGAAGCCTTGAAGCAAAACTCTAGTGGAGGAAGAGCTACTTGTAATTGAGTGAGTTAATAATATAAGTTTTCTTTTAATGATGTTGTTTCTCTCTTAGTTTAATTTCCTTTCCTTTGCATGCTTGTTTGTTTGTTTAGTGTTATGCTTCTTTAATATTTCTTGCTTAAGTAGTATAAATTTCATTTCAGTATTATGCTTTCCTTTGCTAAATTAGTTAGTGTAATGAGTAGTGAGTAGTTCCATCCCCATTTGGGGGGTGGAGAAATATGTGATATAATAATGTAGTGTATTAAGTGTGTGTTATTTTTATCCCTTGAGCTTTATATGATTTCCATAACCATCTAATGGGTCTCCACTCTTATCTTTGATATGCTAATGCTCTTGAATGAAGCTTAGCTTATGCTTTGATTAGTGGACCTATTTTATGGGGAATGATAAAGTTAGGATATGGATGAAGTTAATGTTGGAAACACAATTTGTAGTGTATGTACTCTTGTTGCCTTTTCCTTAGCTAATGTCTTGTATGTTTTAATGATGTAGTCATCTTAATTCATGTAGAGGCATAGTAGGGTCTAGTCTTTATACTTGAGTTCATGTAGCTTCATTCCAATCATTGTCTTGTATGTTTTAATGATGTAGTCTTATCTTAATTCATGTAGAGGCAAGATTGGATGTAGTTTTATGATTTCATGCACTACATGTTGTGAGGAGCTTAATTGAACATACACACACACACACATCTTTATGTTCACATCAGTTCTCTACCCCCTTTGGGGTTTAGTTTTATTGCTTATCTTCATTTCCTTTTGCATTTCATTTCAGCTTTGTAGTTTAGATTAGTGTAATACATCTTTCTCCCTTCTTTTTACCTCTCGCCTTCGAATAAACCAAGTGTTGACACACCTCCCAGTGGACGACCCGTATTTGCCACCGCTTCAACGCGGCCGTGCACTTGCGGTAGAAATATTAAAACGATCAATCAAGTTTTTGGCGCCGTTGCCGGGGAGGTGCTCTGTCCAGACCTTGGTGTGGACGATTCGAGGGGTTTTTAATTTTTTGTTTTCAGTTTTTCTTAGTTGCAGGGAACACTCTAATCACGGGGAGTCCACTGGAGAAGTTTGAGGAAGCAAATCCAACAACAGACCGCCAATCAGCGGTTTGGAACCGCCAATTGGCGGCCTGGTAAGGGATTCTGTCTTCCAATTTTTTTGTGGTCATTTGTGTTGTTATGTGTGTTATCTGGGAGCCCAATTTTGCATGCTGTGACTTCTTATTTGCTCCCAGATCATTAATCACTCCCCCTTTAATCAACTTGGACCATAAAACTCAAAGCAAAAGATTAGACTTCTTGCCATCTAGGTCATGCACCATTGGTAGACCTTGCATGCATTTGTCTTTTCTTTGCTTTACATTTTGTCGTTGATTGCTGGCGTGAGGTACGTGCACCCACATCCCTCATTCATGCATGTTTCTTTCATGCATCAGTTAGTAAGGTGCATCGGGACAAGAGTGAGAGAGCGTTTGATTGGAGCGATTGATTGCTAGATCTAGGATTAAATCTCTACTAAGGAGGGGCTGTCCCATAAAAGATAAGGTGGGGGATTTCATCACCCTTTCCTTGGCCCCAAAAACCACTCTTAATAAAGCCTTAACTAAAAGCAAGTAGACATTGGCCCTAAGGAATTCGGACGCACTAGGAGAGTAATCTAGTCGAGACCGTCATGACCTGATCGGCGTTGCCTACCTTGTCGATAGTAGGAGGTACTGGATCTCCGGATCTGGTATCACTTGCTGGGCATTGTGGTCCTCGTTGTAGGGAGGTGAGGCGTATCGAGGCTAGTGACCTCGAAGTTAGGCGTCGTCTAGCTTAAGGACCCATTGCCTTACTTTGTTTGAGCCGTGCTTGCGAGTTAGGCTTCTTCCTGATCCCACTACCCACGCTAGCTCTAGGGATTCTCCTCTCCTCACCTGAGTCATCTCCTCATCTATTCTCTACGTTTAGTCTCCTCCTCTAGTACACCTTCTGTTGTGTGTTTGTTAGAGTCGAGTCGAGCATTTTTATGCGAGGTTGGGCTCGCTCTGGTGAGAGCGCTCGACTCGAGAGAGTGCTTATTTCTGAGATGGAAGATCTTGGTGATCGACCATCTCCGCCTCGTGCTCCTTTGGAGCAAGAAGGCGAGTCGTCTCGTGGTGGCGAGGGAGACCGGGTTCCATACATGGACTACCTCGGTCCATTCCAACCACCACGTAGACCTCCTTCTCCTCCTCCTCTGACTCGAGAGGAAGGGAGATTCGGTCAGGATCGAGTTCTAGGTGCACCACCACCTTTAGCTCGACAGGATAGGCCGATGACGTTGTGGGAGCGGACCCATCCTGTTCGGGCCGCGCAACCTTCTTGCATAGTTGTTCCCCCTGCTCGCGGGAACAACTATGAGCTGAAACCTCAGTATGTGAGCATGCTTCCAACCTTTACTGCCAATAAGGAGGATCCGTATATTTTTATACGCGAATTCGAGGAAGTATGCTCCATGTTCAAGCTTCAACAGCTTGACGAGGATTCTGTCCGGTTGAGGATGATTTCTTTCGCATTGAAAGATAATGCGAAGAAATGGATGTATAGCCTCCCGGCGAGCTCGATTCGGTCATGGGATGAATTTGTGACCGTCTTTCTGAAGAGATTTTTCCCTCAAAGGAAAACTCAACAGATACGGCACCAGATACATCAGATGTATCAAACCGAGACCGAATCGTTTCATGGTTTCTTTGAGAGGTTCAAGGACCTTCTCCAGCAATGCCCTCATCATGGACTTGAGCTATGGCAGCTGTGCCAGATTGTTTATGAGGGCATCAACTACAACACCCGCACATTGTTGGAGTCAATGTGTCAGGGTGACTTCCAAATGAAACCCATCGAGGAGGCATGGGACACTTTTGAGTCCATGGCTGACCGTACCTTCGAGTGGGACACCATGAGAGAGCCACCAGCCGCCAGGTCTTCTGGTCGAGCTGGATCTTATCAAGTTGAGTCAACTATCGCGTCTGAGGCGAAAGTGGCTGCTCTCATGCGTAGGATTGAGTGTTTGGAGATGGACCGAGCTCCTGTAGCGCAGGTCGCTACTCCCGAGTGTAGTAGGTGTGGACTGTCGGGACATGATGACTTGGAATGCGCTTACGCTCCAAGGGATACTGAGCATGCAAATGCGATGTATCAACAAAGGCCCCGAAACGACCCGTACAGTCACTCTTACAACCCGGGATGGCGTAACCATCCTAACTTCTCTTGGGGGCCTAGTGGGGGTAACGGTCAGAGCTCGCACGCTCAACCTCAACCTCCACCTTATCAACCTCCACGCCCATCGGCGACCTACCAACCTCCACATCAAAGGTCTCAGAACCACAATTACCAACCTCCTCAGACCTCTTCGTCGGGTTATTCTAACCAAACTCCACAACCCCAACGGGTTGACCCTAAGGACTCCACTCTTGAGCAAACCCTTCACGCGTTCATTCAGAGCACGCAAGCCATGTTTTCGGCCAACAACAATACGGTCAAAGCATTGGAAATGCAAGTGAGCCAGTTGGCTAATCAGCTCCATGAACGCGAGAAGGGTCAATTACCGAGTCAACCCGAGGTAAATCCCCGGGGTACCCATTCGCAAGGAAGGACACCTTTACCTCATGCTACCTCTGAACCGACCCATCATATTAATGTGATTCATACTTTGAGGTCTGGTAAGGAGGTGGACAACTACATTGGGGTGCCTTCCTTGTCATCACCATCTTTGAGGGAGCCGGATCCTGAGGCTCCCTCCACAAATACTTCCAGGAAGGAGCCAGATCCTGAGGTTCTTTCTACATTTCCTTCGACAAAGGGGCCGAACCTTGAGGTCCCATTGTCTCCTCTTGTGTCGAAGGAACCAGATTCTGAGGTCCCCACTCATGTTTCTTTGGACCTGAATTCTGGGGTGCCTTCGCATCCTTATGCCCCAAAGGCGCCATTCCCTGAGCGCCTTAAAAAGAAAACCTCTGATCAGCATGACAAGATGCTTGAGATGTTTCGGCAGGTTAAGGTGAATATCCCTCTTCTGGAGGTGATTCAGCAAATGCCACCTTATGCCAAGGTTCTCAAGGACTTATGCACCAAGAAGAGAAAAACTCATGTTCCCAAGAAAGCTTTTCTTGTGGCTAACGTGAGTTCCTTGTTGGCACAACCCATGCAAGTCAAGTACAAGGACCCTGGCTGTCCTACTATCTCTTGTGTGATTGGTGATGTGTCCATACATCGGGCCTTGCTGGACCTTGGTGCATCTGTTAATCTTCTGCCATATTCTGTCTACGTCCACCTCGGTCTTGGAGACCTCAAACAAACAAAAACCACTCTTCAATTGGCTGATAGGTCTATGAAGAAACCGAGGGGTGTGGTAGAAGATGTGCTAATCAAAGTGGGAGAGTTCATTTATCCAGTCGACTTCTTTGTCTTGGATACTGAACCTGTGCCAAACCCACTTTGACAAATTCCTGTCATTCTGGGGCGACCATTTCTTGCGACTTCCAATGCCTTGATCAATTGTCGCAATGGTCTGATGCGCTTGACTTATGGAAGTCAATGCGCTGATTTCGACATCTTCACCATTGGCAAGAAGCCAGATGCCTTCAATGACCCTGTTGGGGTTAACCTTATCCAGGGCATGGATGAGAGTGAAGTTGAGGGTACCTTCAAGTACTTCAGAGAATTGTTCGATGAAGATCCTGAAGGTGGTGAAGATGTTTCACCTGGGCTGGCACAAGAAGGTGCCTTATGTTCTGATCATGTGGCCTCAGAGCCGCATCCTTATGATCTTGTGGCCCTTGAGCCACATTCTTTTGATCACGTGGCCCTTGAGCCACAACCTTTCGATCACGTGGCTTTTGAGCCACCAGATACCCTTTTTATGGCCTCTGGGCCACATGATCTTCATTCTATATCTGCTGAGGACCCCATGTGGGTTAAGAATCAACCACCTGATACCCTTCAACCTGGTAGAGGTTTACCTCTCATTCATGCCTCCTCTTTTGTTAACTCTCAAGAGGCATCGAACGACCACAATGCGAATAAGGGTGTCAGGTGGTCAAGCAATTCTGTTTTGTATGTTGCGAGCCCATACAGGTGCATTTCTGGCTCGAGAGATGGCAGGTTCCCATTTGATGTCCCTTGATATATGAAGATGGGAGCCCATTGTTGTACATAGTTAAAAAAAAAAAAAAACTCCTTCAGTGAGCATCGATTGTTGTGGGCCCCAACCCTTGAGTATTTGGGCCCCATTTCTTTCACGTATTTGTATCCCTTCTTTAGCATCTCACAGGTTTTGAGGGAAGTTGGGTTGTGTCCATCAACATAGCCATGAACTTCCTTGTGTACTTCACGTTGGTGAGATCTCTTCTGTTTCATGCATGCATCCATGTAGTATCTTGCTTGCATTCATTGAGGACAATGCATGAAGTAGGTGTGGGGGGGTGTTTTACGTGTGTACATAGTCGAGTCTTTTTCCTTTGATTTTGTTTTCTTTTGTTTGCATTGTTAGGGTCATGATAGTGTGCTGCATTTAATATCGATATATCTGCTTGCCATGATCCTTGGGTGACTTGTCTTCTTTTGCTTGCCTAGTGCTTCAAAATTTTCACATTTCTTTCAAAATCTTCATGTGTTTTCGAAAGAAAATGTTTTGTGGGTTTTGCGTGTGTTTAACATGTGCAAAACCGTTGAGAGGCAAAGTAAAAAGAAAGCTCCCAAAATTGTCTTGAACTTGATGCATTAGGATATCTAGTACGTGGCTTTAGGATTTATCGAGTCGTTAGGATGCACCCCAGTTTTCCTTTGGGGGTGAGTAATCATAGGGTTTCAGTGCTCAAACATTCAAAGAAGTCCACCCTGAACCTAGTGAGTCAATAATTCGTGTTTGTTAATTTAGGAAGTTTGTTGTAGTCAAGGGCCCTTAATATCTTTTTGTGAAACTTAAGTGTAGGGGTTTTGGTTCCCATGTAGATAAATGAATAAATAAGTGGTGTTCTCTCTTCTCGCACCGCTCCTATCACTCGGGAAAGTAGGTCTGAGGGGACTTTGTGCCTGGTGCTTTCGAGTCATCTGACTTGGGATGCACCGACCGAACTCCCGTTACACGGGTGGTAGGGATCGCCCTATGTGGAGATTTGGGGGAAGGTGTACGTGATAGTGTAAGTCCTCATAGGCAATGATGCACGAAACCTGACCCTGGGAGAATCAAACACCAACCAATATATGCTCCAAAGAAAAAGAAAAAAAAAAGAAAAAAAGAAAAGAAGAGTCAAATAAGAACCAAAATGGACTTTACACTTTGTTTCACATTCAGAAGTTAAGGTTGCCCATGTCTTTCACTTAATTCCTTAGTTAACTCTCACGAATAACTCATTAGGTTAGGTGTGTGGACTGATCACCTATATAGAGTCGGCCCGTAGCATTACCGCGTCCATTGATCGACAAAATATTTCCAACGAGTCGAGGTCTAGATTGAATAATGCATCTTGTTCGGATTTTGTGGGTATATCCGCTGAAAACCCTCAGGAGACAACACTCCTCCTCCTTGGCAACAAGGAGGTTTAACGGCTTGTTGCACGTGCTAAGTGCAACCGTGATTCCTACGAAAGTGAGTTAGGATTTCTTGTTTTTTTTCGTATGCTTTTTCCTTTCTTTGTTTTGCTCGAGACTAGCAAAAACTTAGGTGTGGGGGTATTTGATTGACATCATTTCATGCTTATATTTGTACCTTATATCCATTATCTTACACCTAAGCAATGCTACGTGACGAGTTTTATGTTTAGTTTTCAGAAAAAAAGAGGTTTGAAGAGAAGAGCCATGAAAGGACCCAAAAGCAGGAAAAAATGACCTAATTGTGAGACCTGGGGACCAAGATGCAAGGGAGAAGGACCTGATCGTAAGACAGAAGGACCTAAGAGCAAAACAGGAAACTCCACACCATTATGAGGAGTATTTTATCAATTCGATTCGGGTCGGAGCTCCACTAAACATGTTAGATGCATCCAAGACCAAGAAACACACCAAGGAAAGCCCACCAGAAGATCCAGACAGATCTGAAGTTTATAGGCCGCCAATTGGCGGTCTGGAACCGCCAATTGGCGGTCTGGTTAAGCCCAAATCAGCCAATATTCTTCCTGGACTTGTATTATCATGTGTTTAGGCTATTTTTGGTATTGGTTTAGTCCCACATCGGGGGATTGTCCCGGATTAGCTTTTTCCATGCTTATAAATAGAACTCTTCACCTCCCATTGTATCCATCTCTCCCTCTTGGTGGCCATCTTTCCTACTAAGAGTGAAGCCTTGAAGCAAAACTCTAGTGGAGGAAGAGCTACTTGTAATTGAGTGAGTTAATAATATAAGTTTTCTTTTAATGATGTTGTTTCTCTCTTAGTTTAATTTCCTTTCCTTTGCATGCTTGTTTGTTTGTTTAGTGTTATGCTTCTTTAATATTTCTTGCTTAAGTAGTATAAATTTCATTTCAGTATTATGCTTTCCTTTGCTAAATTAGTTAGTGTAATGAGTAGTGAGTAGTTCCATCCCCATTTGGGGGGTGGAGAAATATGTGATATAATAATGTAGTGTATTAAGTGTGTGTTATTTTTATCCCTTGAGCTTTATATGATTTCCATAACCATCTAATGGGTCTCCACTCTTATCTTTGATATGCTAATGCTCTTGAATGAAGCTTAGCTTATGCTTTGATTAGTGGACCTATTTTATGGGGAATGATAAAGTTAGGATATGGATGAAGTTAATGTTGGAAACACAATTTGTAGTGTATGTACTCTTGTTGCCTTTTCCTTAGCTAATGTCTTGTATGTTTTAATGATGTAGTCATCTTAATTCATGTAGAGGCATAGTAGGGTCTAGTCTTTATACTTGAGTTCATGTAGCTTCATTCCAATCATTGTCTTGTATGTTTTAATGATGTAGTCTTATCTTAATTCATGTAGAGGCAAGATTGGATGTAGTTTTATGATTTCATGCACTACATGTTGTGAGGAGCTTAATTGAACATACACACACACACACATCTTTATGTTCACATCAGTTCTCTACCCCCTTTGGGGTTTAGTTTTATTGCTTATCTTCATTTCCTTTTGCATTTCATTTCAGCTTTGTAGTTTAGATTAGTGTAATACATCTTTCTCCATTCTTTTTACCTCTCGCCTTCGAATAAACCAAGTGTCGACACACCTCCCAGTGGACGACCCGTATTTGCCACCGCTTCAACGCGGCCGTGCACTTGCGGTAGAAATATTAAAGCGATCAATCAGTTATCATGCATAGGAAGTGTCTAAATGTTATGGCAAAACCTATCAATCTATTCACCAACCTAGTTGATTAACATTTACATATGCAAGATGTTTATTTCAGAACCTAAACAAGAATGAGAGGTGTCTAATCATTTTAGCAAAACTCATCAAGTTATAAATTCTATCCTAAACAAGCAAGCATACATTCATGTTTTATCAACACATTGAAAAATAAAGTGTTCATTCCATTCTCTAATGCATGTATGAATATCTACTCCACCCCCCAAAGGGGATGGAACTACTCACTACACATTACACTAATTATTACACTAAGATAAGAAGACATTTTAACAAAGCTAGATTTAATAAAAGACGATTAAACTAAAACATGCACAAACAATAAAAGAAGAACAAAACAAATAAAAGAAACACAAAACTCTATTGATAAAATGACTCACATTTCAAGTAGAATCCTCCAACTTTAGTGTGTGCTTCAAGGCCTCACTTCTAGTAGGAAGAATAGCCACTTAAAATATTGAGTGATTACAATGGAAGGTGAAGAGTTTTATTTATAGTCATAGAAAAAGCTAATCCGGGACAATCCCCCGATGTGGGACTAAACCAATACCAAAAATACCCTAAACAAACATTAATACAAGTCCAGGAGAAATCTTAGCAGATCTGGGCTGATCCAGACCGCTAATTGGTGGTTCCAGACCGCCAATTGGATCTTGTTCTGGGCTTTGCGTGGTGTATTTGGTGGTCTTGGATGCATCTACTTCGTTTATTGGAGCTCCGACCCGAATAGAATTGCCAAAATACTCCCCATGATGGTGTGGAGTTCTCTGTTTTGCTCTTAGGTCCTTCTGTCTTGGGTTCAGGTCCTTCTCCCTTGCATCTTGGTCCCCAGATCTCACAATTCAGTCTTTTTTCCCAGCTTTTGGGTTCTTTTATGCTTCATCTCTTCAAACCTATTTATTCCTGAAAACTAAACATAAAACTCGTAACATAACATTATTTAGGTGAAAGATAATGGATATAAGATACAAATATAAGCATGAAATGATGTCAATCATTTCATGCTTATATTTATATCACTTTCACGATGGTGGAAGGTACACTCTTTGTTGATGGGTTGAGTGCGAGAGTGCTGTTTGATTGCGGGGCCACACACTCGTTCATTTCGGAGCGATTTGCGAGTGTGTTGGGCCGTACCCCTGCGATGTTGACTGCCACGTTGGAAGTCAGCACACCCTTGGGTCTGGTGGGCATTGTGGGGAGCTTTCTCCCCAGCGCCACGATTGTTTCGGAAGATCGGGAGTTTCCGGTTGACTTGATCTTGTTGCCGATGGAGGACTTCGACGTCATACTGGGGATGGATTGGCTATCCCAGTATGATGTGCGAGTGTTGTACCGGGAGAAGAAGATTCTGATTCAGCGGAAGGGTCTACCTGATGTGTTGATCAGGGGGACGAAGGATAGAGGAGGCAGAGTAGTCATATCAGCGTTGGGGGCACAGAAGTTGTTGCAGCAGGGTTGCAGAGCTTTCGTGGCCACTCTGGTAGTTCCAGATCCAGAGGCGAGGAGATTGGAGGACATTGAGATAGTTCAGGAGTTTCCTGAGATTTTTGCAGATAATGTCTCTGGGTTGCCGCCTCAGAGAGAGATCAAGTTTGGGATTTATTTGGTGGCTAGGACTACGCCTCAGTCAAAGGCACCGTATCGGATGGCATTTGCCGAGCTGGCAGAGCTAAAGAAGCAGTTGTAGGATCTGATGGATACGGGGTTTATCCGCCCCAGTATCTCACCTTGGGGAGTGCCAGTACTCTTCGTGAAGAAGAAAGATGGATCGCTGCGGATGTGTATTGACTACAGGATGCTGAACAAGGTTACCGTCAGGAATCGGTATCCCTTGCCCAGGATCGAGGACCTGTTTGACCAATTGCAGTCAGCGAAGGTCTTCTCGAAGATTGATCTGCGATCCGGTTATCATCAGTTGAGGATCAGAGAGGCAGATGTGCAGAAGACAACGTTCAGGACGAGGTACGGGCATTACGAGTTTTTGGTGATGTCGTTCGGGTTGACGAACGCGCCTGCCACATTTCTGGATTTGATGAACAGGACGTTCAGTCAGTACCTCGACCGGTTTGTGATTGTATTTGTGGACGACATTTTGGTCTATTCGCCAGATGTGGAGCGGGATCGAGAGTTGTACTTGGCATTTTGAGGGACCATCAGTTGTATGCCAAGCTTTCGAAGTGCGAGTTATGGCTGAGCAGTGTCGCCTTTCTGGGACACATCGTATCTGGAGCTGGGATCTCAGTGGATCCAGCGAAGGTTGAGGCCGTGACGTAGTGGAGAGCCCCTACTAGTGTGGCAGAGATCAGGAGTTTTATGGGACTGGCAGATTATTATCGTCGCTTTATTCAGTTTTCTCCAAGTTGGTTGCGCCGTTGACGGCTCAGACGCGGAAGGGTGTCAAGTTTGTGTGGTCCCAGAAGTACGAGGACAGTTTCCAGGAACTGAAGAGTGGGCTGACGACTGCTCCAGTTCTGACACTTCCCAGTGGTAGTGGTGGATTTGTGATTTACAGTGACGCGTCAGGCGTTGGACTGCGATGCGTACTCATGCAACACGGGCAGGTGGTTGTGTATGCTTTGAAAACGTGGAGGCATTACCTGTATGGCGAGCAGATCGAGGTGTTCACAGATCATCAGAGCCTGAAGTATTTGTTTTCGCAGAAGGAGCTGAATATGAGGCAGCGTAGGTGGCTCGAGCTGATTAAGGATTATGATTTCACCATCTCGTACCATCCGGGGAGGGCGAATTGGGTTGCTGATGCTTTGAGCAGGAAGGTGGAGGTTGCTGCAGCAGGTCTTTGTATCGAGGAGTGGAAGCTGCTTGAGGCATTGACCGAATGGAGACCGTTCACCGATGAGTCGCGAGGTGCAGTGATTGTCGGGCTGAGAGTGGAGCCTCAATTGGTATCGAGTATTGTTCAGGCTCAGAGTGCGGATGATGACTTGGCTGGGTTGTTACAGTTAGCTGCAAGAGATAGGTCAGACTTCACTATTGGAGTTGATGGTGGGACGAGGTTTAGAGGTCGTGTCTGGGTGCCGAAGGGAGGAGATCTGAGGAACGACATTCTGGAGCAGGCGCACATATCCCGTTATTCGATCCACCCTGGCAGCACGAAGATGTATAAAGATCATTAGAGGAATTTCTGGTGGAAGAAGATGAAGACGGAGATCGCAGAGTTCGTTGATAGATGTCTGATTTGTCAGCAGGTGAAGATTGAGCACCAGAGACCTGCAGGGCCGATGTAGAGGATCGAGCTTCCGGAGTGGAAGTGGGAGCACGTGACGATGAATTTTCTCACCGGGCTGCCGAGGACGAGAGGATTCCATGATGCGATTTGGGTTATAGTCGATCGACTGACCAAGTCGGCGCACTTCTAAGCTATCCGGACCACTTTACCTCTGGAGGGTCTAGCTAAGTTGTATATTGAGGAGATCGTCAAACTGCACGGGGGTGTCCGTGAGTATTATTTCGGATCGAGATCCGAGGTTCACTTCCAGATTCTGAGGGAGTTTGCAACAGGCCTTAGGGACTCGGTTGAAGTTCAGTACGACATTTCATCCGCAGACAGATGGTCAGTCTGAGAGGACCATCCAGACGCTAGAGGATATGTTGCGAGCGTGTACTCTGGATTGGGCAGGTCATTGGGACGAGCATTTTCCGTTCATCGAGTTCGCCTTCAACAACAGCTACCATTGTAGGATTGGGATGGTACCGTATGAGGCCCTGTACGGGAGACCGTGTAGATCACCGGTATGCTGGAGTGAGGTAGGAGAGAGACAACTAGTTGGTCTTGAGATTGTGCAGATGTATGCTGAGAAGGTGGATGTGATCAAGCAGAGACTAGCGACAACTCAGAGCAGGCAGAAGCGCTACGCTGATAGGCGTAGGCGAGAGCTGAGGTTTGAGGTAGGTGACCATGTCTTCCTGAGGATTTCACCATCTCGAGGAGTGATGAGGCTCGGGAAGAAGGGGAAGCTCAGTCCGAGGTATGTCAGACCATTTGAGATTCTCGATCAGATTGGAGAGGTTGCCTACAGGATTGCGCTGCCGCTGCAGTTTTTGGGTCTTCATAACGTCTTCCACGTGTCGATGTTGAGGAAGTACGTAGCAGATCCTTCTCATGTGATTCAGTTGGAGGTCCCAGAGATCCGTCAGGATTTGTCTCTTGAGGAGAGACCGGTTAACATTGTGGATCGGATGGAGCATCAGTTGAGGAGGAGGACCATTCCGATGGTGAAGGTCAGGTGGCAGCACCACAGTGAGTGAGAGGCCACTTGGGAGATTGAGGAGGAGGTCCGGAAGGAGTTCCCGGAGCTGTTTGGTGAGTTGCGGACTTAATTTCGAGGACGAAATTCTTTTAGGAGGGTGGATTATGGGATCTTGAGCCTAATCCTAATCATAATTGAGTTTAATGATGTTTAGGTGGTGTTTAGGAAGAAATGCATTTGGACGGCTGGGATTGAAGATGGTTGGATGAGGGGTTGAGATGGAGTGGAGGTGAGATAAGTGGTGGAGATGGAATGGATTGGAATGGATGGGACCATTGAAGAATACTACGTATACAGGATACATCGTATACAGGATAATAGACAAGGGACGCTTTAATAGAGGTACAATTCGATACAGCATAAATAAATATCTAGACTAAAAGATTAGTAAGATTATTTATTATTATCGACAGTTTCTTGCCCAAATCATCACCTAAAAAATTATAGGACTTCCAGATGAGATGACATTTGAAAAAAAAGTGCATAATGAAATATTAACTATAGTTGATTCAACTGGCCGGACCAGTATGCTGAACTTGTGGGCTGTAAAAAAATTCATTGACCACATAATATTCTGGACTTCTGATATTGCATTGTCAAAAGACTCTCAGAGACAACTTCCAACTTCCCGAAAAGGAATTTATGAAACACAGACTGAAAAGTTCCAAAAACAAAAAAGATAAATGATTCAATCATTCTCTACAGTCTTGGAAGGAAATATAGTCCCATCTACATCCACAAAATATGACTTCCATCTAATAAATACACAGTAAAGAAAACTTACAGGAAAAAGTGTTCTTAAAGGTACGTTCTCTTTAAGAAATATGAGATGATGATCCTCAACATCTTGGGCAAATTCAAGGTATATATGTTGTACCTGAGAGTATCTTGGCTGCAGTTAAAAAATAATAAGTGTCATTTAATTCTTATTCCGTGAATGAATTAGATAATGGCAGAAAAGAATTTGTTAATATAGTTCATTAAGAAGACTTTATTACAATAACCTTGTAAATAGCTAATCTTAAGTCTTAACTGCAATGAAAAAATGTCTTTGAATTTCTTTTCTACATTACATTACTAACTAAGAGCACCCTTAACGGGTGCTCTTTGCCCGGGCGCCGGGTAGGGCGCCCGGGCAGCCCTCCCTTAACGGGAGGGCGCGCCCAGGGCGGGGCGCCCGGGAATCCGCCCTGGGCGCCCGGGCGGGGGGCCACGTGCCCCCCCCCCCATTCGTCCAGTTATTTTTTTTTTGTTTTAAAAATAAAGATTATTTTTATAATTAGGATAATGTATTAATTAGGTAAATAGAATTTAATTAATTCGGTATTACAAAATAATTGAAAAAATATTTTATGATTAATTAACAATTTTATGATTTACTTAGATATAAAAAAATTTAAAAAAATCATAAATAAATTAAGAAATACAAAATACAAATACAATACATATACACTTCGGAAACAAAATACAATACAAGTACAGAATACGAAATATTGTAGGTCCTCGATGTTTGAGAAGTTCAAGCCTCGATCAAATCGTCTCGTCTTTAGTGAGTCACGCGCGTACTGTAAGTCCTCGATGTTTGAGAAGTTCAAGCCTCGATCCAATCGTCTCGTCTTTTGTGAGTTACGCGCGTACTGTAGGTTACTTCTCACAACTATAAATGCACTCCTCCTGGTTGGTTCTCTCTCATTTATCTACGAACAATGTCTTCACCCGATAAGTCTTCCAGTTGGAAGTCTTCATCATCTTCAACATCCAATGACGAAGTTTACGATCAAGTGTTGAACTCCTTAACGGAGTATGTCTCCCAAGGGGTGGACCAACGTCCAAAGAGGCATAGAATGCGAACTTCGAACCCAGATAGAGATAGGGAGCTTGGTTACAACTGTTTGATTGCGGATTATTTTTCTAACGACCCTGTTTATCCTGACAACATTTTCAGGAGAAGATTTAGGATGCGAAAGCATGTATTTCATCGCATTGTGAGTGCCATTGAGGCGTCTGATGTCTTCTTCCAACGTAATCCAGACGCCACCGGTAGGATGAGCATCTCTGGCCTGCAGAAATGTACCGCGGCGATTCGTATGCTAGCGTACGGTGTTGCGGCTGATGAGGTGGATGAATACTTGAGGCTAAGCGAATCCACGGCAAGAAACGCACTTGAGAAATTCTGTGATGGTGTAATTAACAACTTCGGCGGTGAGTACCTCCGAAGACCTAATGCAAATGACCTAGCACGACTACTTCACGTTGGTGAGCAGCGTGGGTTCCCAGGCATGATGGGAAGTATCGATTGCATGCACTGGGTGTGGAAAAATTGCCCGGTTGCTTGGAGGGGCCAATATCAAGGGCGTAGTGGCAATGCCACTCTTGTCCTCGAGGCAGTTGCGTCGGCTGACTTGTGGATATGGCACTCGTTTTTTGGCACACCAGGTTCATGCAATGACTTAAATGTCCTGCAACGATCTCCGGTTTTTGACGACGTAATGGAAGGACGAGCTCCACCTGTGAATTTTGAGGTAAACGGTTCTCGATATAATATGGGATATTATCTTACTGATGGTATTTATCCAAAATGGGCAGCATTCATTCCGTCCATCGTTCATCCACAAACACCGAAGGACGGGTTATTTGCTGAACGACAGGAAGCAGCACGCAAAGATGTAGAACGTGCATTTGGAGTCTTGCAAGCGCGATTCGCGATAGTGAAGAAGCCATCTCTTGCATGGAGTGAGATTGTACTTAACAAAATAATGACAGCTTGCATTGTAATGCATAATATGATAGTGGAGGATGAACGTGATTCCTTCGGTAATTTTGGAGATTGCAACGAATTTGTTCAGGATCAACCTGGAAATTTCGTGAACGACGCGGTTCGGTATTCCACTGACCGTGTATTGGATATTACTAGGTACTTGAGAAGGAGAGATCAAGTTCGTGATCGCACCACACATTTGAACCTTCAAGCCGATTTGGTCGACAATATATGGCAACGCTTTGGAGGAAATGCGTCTTGATGTATTTGAAGTTTAGTATTTAAGTTTAGTATTTAAGCATGTATTTTTAGTTTTAGTTTGTCAATTTCCGGTTAATGTACTATGTAATGTGGTTTTCTAAATTTTAATAATATTTTCGTATTTATTAATTAAATGTTAATTAAAAACGAATGAATTGTTGATATTAAATAATTACGATAATGATTATTAATATATTTTGTTGATTGTTGAAAGAGTTTTGGAGAGAAGAATAAAAATAATGACGTGGCAACAAATACTGTAGCGTGACTGGGTGGATTGGGTAATGATTAAGGATTTTGTAGGGGGGTTGGTTTGTGCTGACGTGGCAGAGAGAGAAGCGGACGTGGCTGAGAGAGAAAGCAGGGTGCCCGGGAACTGCCTGGACGCCGTTAATGATGCTCTAACTCTTGCTTAACCATAATCTAACGTTTGGGGTCTATTGTGAAAATAATGTAGACCACTTTATATGTTAAAGTTGCATGGATCAACCATATCGTCAACATACAAACAAGAAAAGTGAAGGTCATGCGAGCGGGTGTTTGTTGGATAACATAGTACAAATTGGTTGTAAAACCACCTCCACGTTGACTACAAGCAGCCATTACTGAAGTACCAAAGAAACTTGGGCTACAACCTATCTACATAATTTGACTACCAAAGTTCTTGGACATGGGTGACAATCAATTTTGAAATTTGAAACTACGAATACAGAGATCGCGTGTTGTTTTTTACTATAACATATGAATAGTTTTACAAATATTTTGGAATGGATATCATTATACATACACATAGTCCTTTACTTGAATCAGAAATGGCAAGATGTGGGTATAAGCATGGTCGTGACTCGTATCGCAAAAGGATGAATTCAGGATACAGCCACAATCCAATATAATCTTCACACAATTTCAATGAAAACAACAACATTAACATTACCCCAGTCCTCAAAAAAGGCTTCCGCCTAGGCGAGGTAACGGGGGTTGGGTGTACGCAACCCTACCATTGTAACTAACCATCTGCAATTTCACACTAGATAAAAAATGCAGATCATTTAGATAGTCATTTGATATAGTCTATCATGCTCCAAATGCCAAAAAACAACATAATCTTTGACACAATGGAAATGGACATACAATTTCAATGAATACAATGATTAAATAAAAAATTATCACTGCTTATGCACTGTAATAGAAATACTTGTAGCTTCAAATTAACCAGTTGTGGCACTAAGCTGATTAATTAAGTTCATTTTGCTGAATTGAAACTTTGAACATGCGAGTCATTTCGTAAGCTATGTGAGACTATCGACGAAGCATCAACTGATGTTTCAGCGGGAGTTATTATCGAAGTTACAGGAATGGGTATAAACTACAAAGGGATGTTAGAAGCATGAACCCAAAGGTTCTTACACCGACCGTGTTCCTACTTCACCTTCTCCTACAATCTTTTTTTATTTTGTTTAATAAACAAACGTTACAAAAGCAGAAGACTAACTGCAACTTGCAGGACATGTCAATAAATGCATTTAAAAACTAACCAGTGAAAGCGTAGTAATCAGCCTGTCCCCTGCCCTGGTCATTCAATGCAAATCTAAAACCTTGAATAGCACAAACAAGCCAAGAAAAAACAATGTAAACAGAAGAAAGGAAACTGTTTTGCGACCAAAGGGTCACTTGTTCACGTAAAGGAAATAACATCTTTGCCAGAAAAAAAAGGGCAATGGAAAGGCTACCCTTCCCCAACCCTCGCAAAAGTAAGAAGCCTTGTGCACTAGGATTATCATAAACGAGGCAAGTGATTTAGTTTTGTCAGAATCATATACCCTTAAAGTATCTATAAAAATATAGAACTATGATGCCCACAATCCTTATTAAATCAATATGGTTGTTTTAAAACAACCCATAGGACCATACGTATACTGAAACCACATTTCTCTCATGTTAATTAAACAAATTCCCACAACTGAGATAACAACATTTAGAGGTGGCAGTCTAGCTAATATCGAGACAATCCATATATTAGTACTTCTATCATGTATACCCTGTATCGTTGTATGGGGGAATTTCATACATACCCTTCAAATAAACTTCATTTTCACCGATACCCTCCAATTAGATAGACTTTCTGTAACGTCCCGAAACAGCGGAAGATTTAAAATTTCAAAATAACCAACATAACAGACAACTCACGCGGGAACGTCACTAATACATAAATATATAAATCCGGGTGCACCCAAAATACAAGGAGTTTTCCAAAAGAAATACGACTACAATACAGATACAATGGAAGAGAATACAAGTAGTCGTACGGTCTAGCAACTGCCGAAGAGGATCCGACTCCAAAGCGCTCCGTCCTCGGTCACCACCCACCGGACCTACTGCGGTCCTGAAAAAGATGCAACAACAATGCCTGAGTTTCCAGAAGGAAACCCCGTATGCCAACTCACCTATATGCATGCATCACATAATGAACCTATCATACTAGTAGCATGTCATGCCATCAACAGAAATGGAAAATAGTTCCCCCGAAGGGTAAAACAGGACATCAGTCCGACAATCAATCATTGGGTCTCCCTAAGAGACCTACTGCAGGCACATGCAGTCTAGTAGCCCGCGACATCGCACCCCCCACACGCAGCTACACTACTCAAGGGTTCGGCAGGGAGCCTCTGTCACGTCTACGCGCCGATAGAAACAGATCTGTAAATCTCAGTGGTCGGGGCCACAGGGACCAACGGGGCCGTCGCCCGGAAGGTATAACAACATCATCTCGGTAGGTGCCCAGCCGAGGAAAACAACATAGCCGGCACAGCCTCGGCCCAACAATCATCATCGCCGGCACAACCTCGGCGGCATCACCGGCACAGCATCGGTGGTCCATCACAACAGTCCGGCACAACATCGGACAGATCCAGACCGAAGTCTGCCAGGTCATCGGGCTCCTCGAGCCGCGAACACCAACCGCGCCGCTATAAAAGCAGGGCAGCGACCTCCGTAGCCCCAAGGGCCGGTAGTCACCTCACCCAACGCCAGTTGCGTGCCCGCACAACATCAATACTGGGATCAGCGATCCCTCAGGCCTGCTATACTACAAAGTGCCAACAATCATCTCAAAAGTCACGGTCCATACATGGAGGTGACGCGTCCCGAACACCCACACTCTTCCCAACGGCGGTCCCTGGGCAGGCACGCATCACGCGCCCACCGTCACCTCCCGGCTCACGCACAAGGCGAGGACACGGGTTTCCGTGGACAAAGTTGGCATTCACAACGGGACCTAGGAATTCAGTTCTGAGCAGATTCGGTCGACCGAAATAGTCTAACCGGTCGACCGTTTCCACGAGGAATTCGATCGACCGAAAGTCTGAATCGGTAGAACTCACTGCGCAACACTAATTCCCACACGGTCGAACAAAAGTCTAAAACCGGTCGACCGAACGAGGTCAAAATCCGGAGTCTGGTCAACATTAAATTCAACTCTATCGGTCGACCGACTCAGGGGTCTCGGTCGACCGAAAACAGACAGGGTCAACCTAATATTCTAAGTCATATAACCGGTCGAACGCAAACCTCCCACGGTCGAACAACAAACGATCGGTCGAACGAAGCAAGAAATCGGTCGAACAAAACATGCAAAACTAACAGGTACACTTAAGTTCCGGTCGAACACAACAAGGACCGGTCGACCGACAACAGGTAGAAAAATCCCAACTCACCAGCAATAATGCACTACCGGTCGACCGCCCCAAGGCATCGTTCGACCGGTGAAGGTTAAAGTCGGGCAAACAGTGCTAAAACGGTCGACCGCCCGAAGGATCCGGTCGACCGTTGGTCGTCTTCAACCTCGCGCCAGCCGAGGTTTTACGAAGAAACGCGCCGCCGGAGAGGCCTCCGACCTCCCCCGACTCGACCAACGCATCCCTCACATGAGGGTCAACAACAAATCACACTAAGGAGCGGCATACCTTTCACCCGCGCGAAGTCGACGGTGCCGGAGCTCCTACGCCTCGCCTCCGGTAGACCTCGATCACGCGCCGCGCCTCTCCCGCACGAGCACCTTCCTCCGTTGCCGGTGACGCCTCCTCTGGTGCAGCCGAAAAGAGGAAGAGTGAGAACCAAGGTGAGTGAGGAAGAAGAGTTGGAGAAGAAGAATGGAGGAGAGAAGGTTTTTGCTTTTAAAACAAAACCCAACCCAAGGCAACACTCCCCACCATCCCCTACACTCCTAGCCCATACCTCCCTTACCTCCCATACCCTCTCACATCAACCCCACCTAATCCGGGTTTAGCCCTCTAATCACGGTTTGGGTTCTAACAATCCACCCAACTTAAAAGGATTTCGTCCCGAAATCAAGCAACTACTCACCGAAAAGCTCTGGATACTGCCTTCTGACATCCTCCTCAATCTCCCAAGTGGCCTCGCGCTCGCTGTGATGCTGCCACCTGACCTTCACCATCGGAATGGTCCTCCTCCTGAGCTGGTGATCCATGCGATCAACAATCTCGACTGGCCTCTCCTCGAGCGACAAGTCCTGCTGAATCTCGGGCACTGCTATCTCAATCACGTGCGACGGATCTGCCACATACTTCCTCAGCATAGACACATGGAAGACATTGTGCAGACCTGAAAACTGCGGCGGCAATGCAATCCTGTAGGCAACCTCTCCAACCCGGTCGAGGATCTCAAACGGTCCGACATATCTCGGACTGAGCTTCCCCTTCTTCCCAAACCTCATCACACCTCTGGCTGGGGAAATCTTCAGAAACACATGGTCGCCCACCTCGAAACTCAGCACTCGTCTGCGTCGATCTGCATAACTCTTCTGCCTGCTCTGCGCTGTGGCCAGTCTCCTCCTGATCACATCCACCTTCTCTGCATACATCTGCACGATCTCTGGCCCAACTAACTACCTCTCGCCCACATCACTCCAGCATACCGGTGATCTGCAAGGCCTCCCATACAATGCCTCGTACGGCGCCATCCCAATACTCGAGTGGTAGCTGTTGTTGTAGGCGAACTCTATCAGCGGCAGGTGCTCATCCCAGTGCCCTGCCCAATCCAGTGTGCATGCTCTCAGCATATCCTCCAGGGTCTGTATCGTCCTCTCTGACTGACCATCGGTCTGCGGATGAAACGCTGTACTGAATCTCAGACGCGTCCCCAAAGCCTGCTGCAGACTCCCCCAAAATCTGGAAGTGAATCGAGGATCTCGATCGGAGATGATGCTCACTGGCACCCCATGCAACCTGACTATCTCCTCCACGTACAACTTAGCCAGACCCTCCAAAGGTAACGTGGTCCTGATCGCTAAAAAATGCGCCGACTTGGTCAGTCGATCGACTATCACCCAAATCGCGTCGTGGAATCTCCTCGTCTTCGGCAATCCCGTGACAAAATCCATCGTCACGTGCTCCCACTTCCACTCAGGAAGCTCAATACACTGCATCGGTCCTGCTGGCCTCTGATGCTCAATCTTCACCTGCTGGCAGACTAAGCATCGCTCCACAAACTCTGCAATATCCCTCTTCATGCCCTTCCACCAGAAGTTCCGCTGCAGGTCCTTATACATCTTCGTGCTCCCCGGGTGAATGGTGTATCTGGCTCTGTGTGCCTCCTCCATGATGTCATCTCTCAGCCCATCAACCTTCGGCACCCAAATCCGACTCCTGAACCTCAGACCACCATCAACACCCACACTGAAATCTGATCCATCTCTGGAAGCCAACTGTAGCAGACCAGCTAACTCCTCATCCCCCTGCTGAGCTTGAACCAACCGTGAGACAGTCTGCGGCTCCACCCGAAGCCCAGCAATCACTGCTCCCTCTGTACCCTCTGTGAACGGTCTCCACTCTGACACGGCCTCGAGTAGCCTCCACTCCTGGATGCACAGACTCGCAACTGAAACCTCCACCTTCCTGCTCAGCGCGTCTGCAACCGAATTCGCCTTCCCCGGATGATAGGAAATGGTTAAGTCGTAGTCCTTAATGAACTCAAGCCATCTGCGCTGCCTCATATTCAGCTCCTTCTGCGAGAACAAGTACTTCAGACTCTGATGATCGGTGAAGACCTCGAACTGCTCGCCATACAGATAGTGCCGCCAGGTCTTCAACGCGTGAACTACCGCCGCCAACTCCAGATCATGAGTCGGGTAGTTCTTCTCGTGCACCTTCAGCTGCCTCGAAGCGTACGCGACCACCTTCCCATGCTGCATCAGAACACAACCCAAGCCTATCCCTGATGCATCGCTGTAAATCACGTAGCCTCCACTGCCACTTGGTAGCGTCAGAATAGGTGCCGTCGTCAATCGCCTCTTCAGCTCCTGGAAGCTGTCCTCGCACTTCTGGGACCAAACGAACTTGACGCCCTTCTGCGTCAACGCTGTCAGCGGCGACGCAAGTCTGGAGAAATCCTGGATGAACCGCCTGTAATACCCTGCCAGACCTACGAAGCTCCTGATCTCCGTCACGCTCGTCGGGGCTCTCCACTGAGTCACTGCCTCGACCTTCGCCGGATCCACTACAATCCCATCCGCTGACACAATATGCCCCAGAAAAGCCACCTGATCCAACCAAAACTCGCACTTCGTGTACTTGGCATATAGCTGCTGATCCCTCAAGATGCCAAGCACAATCCTCAGGTGCTCTCGATGCTGCTCCCTGTCAGGCGAGTATATCAAAATGTCGTCTACGAATACAACGACAAATCTGTCGAGGTACGGCTGGAAGGTCCTATTCATCAGATCCATGAATGCTGCAGGCGCATTCGTCAGTCCAAATGGCATCACCAAGAACTCGTAGTGGCCGTACCGCGTCCTGAAGGCTGTCTTCTGAACATCTGCCTCCCTGATCCGCAACTGATGATAACCCGAACGCAGATCGATCTTCGAGAACACTCTCGCCGTCTGCAACTGATCAAACAAATCATCAATCCTGGGCAAAGGGTACCGGTTCCGAACGGTAACCTTATTCAGCATCCTGTAGTCGATGCACATCCGTAACGACCCATCCTTCTTCTTCACGAAGAGCACAGGCGCTCCCCATGGAGAAACACTCGGTCGAATGAACCCGGACTCCATCAACTCCTGCAACTGTTTCTTCAACTCTGTCAACTCAGCAGGTGCCATACGATACGGTGCCTTCGACTGAGGTGTCGTACCCGCTACCAGCTCGATGCCGAACTCGATCTATCGGTGCGGCGGTAAAGCTGGAATCTCCGTTGGAAACACATCCGGAAACTCCTGCACAATCTCTATGTCCTCCAGCCTCCTCGTCTCAGGATCAGGAACCACCAGCGTGGCCGCAAACGCTCTGCATCCCTGCTGCATCAGTCTCTGTGCCCTAACTGCAGACACAATCAGACGACCCCCTCTGCTCCTCGCACCTCTGATCAGAACATCTGGCAAACCCTCCATCGGAATCAGGATCTTCTTCTCACGGCAAAAGACCCGCACGTCGTACTGGGACAGCCAGTCCATCCCCAGTATGACGTCGAAGTCCACCATCGGTAACAAGACCAGATCTGCCAGAAAATCGTGGTCTCCCGAAGCAACTGTGGTGCCGGGGAAAAAGCTCCCCACAGTGCCCACCTCACCCATGGGCGTGCTGACCTCCAAAACATCAGTCAGCAGCACAGGGGTCCGACCCAACTTGCCAGCAAACTTCTCCGAAATGAAGGAGTGAGTGGCGCCGCAATCAAACAACACACGCGCTACTGAACCAGAAACTGAAAGCGTACCTTCCACGACGGTGTTGGAGTCCCTCGCCTCCTCAGCCTGGATAGTGAAGACTCGCCGAGTCCTCCTGCTCTGCCCCGGTGCCACAACTGATCGGCTGCCTCCGCCTCTGCCTACTGCTGGTGGTCCCGGCTTCCTGCTCGGCTCTCCCTGCCTCTGAGGACACTCACGGACAAAATGCCCCATCTGACCACAACCCATGCACGCTCCAGTCCGACGGGGGCACTCCTGCCCTGGATGGAACCTCCCGCAGTAAGTGCACGCTCCTGACTGACGTGCTCCTCCACCATCGAACCTGGGCCTCTTGCCCGAGTTCCCTGCTCCACGACCAGCTACTCTGCTGCCGGTGCTCACTGGCGCCTTCCGCGCCTCCTGAATACACTCCCTCTGGTCCTGCTCGATGATCGTAGCATGCTTCACCGCATCTGCAAGGGTCCGCGGCATGCTGTTGATCACCCGAGATCGAAGCGGCTGTCTCAGTCCCTTCACGAACTTCCTCGCCCGCTGCTCTGGGGTCACACAAATCTCAGGGCAGTAACGCTCCAAAGCGTTGAATCTGCTGATGTAGCTCGTCAGTGTCATGTCCTTCTGCTCCAGCGACATGAACTCCTCCCTCTTCTGATCCCTGACATGCTGGGGAAAGTACTGCTCGTGGAACACCTCCAAAAACTCCTCCCAGCTCACATCCAGACGATCATCAAACAATACTGTGGACGTGGACCTCCACCAGTTGGCGGCCTCGCCATCAAACACATAGGTGGCCAGCTCCACCATCCTCCCAGGTGCTACTCCAATAGCGCGGAAGATCTTCTCCATCCTGAAGACCAAGTCCTCTGCAACCTCTGGGGCCCTCCTGCCAACGAAAGTCGGCGGGTGCTGACGCATGAACCGATCGTGCTCAGCTCCCACCCCACTCTGAGCGCTCTGAGCAGCCTGACGCTCCAGAAACTCGCCCAGCCTGCCCCACTGAGCACCTGAAGTGTCGTCACTGGGATCACGATCGCGTGGAGAACTCCTCACGCGCCTAGGTGCCATCTGTCACCACAACAATCAACAGATAAGCAACAATGCATGCATGAGCTACGAAATTAATGCATGCCTCTAGCACTACTCCTAAGGGTGGTTCTTTAGACGAAGACACAGGAATCGATCGCTCTGATACCAAGTTGTAACGTCCCGAAACAGCGGAAGATTTAAAATTTCAAAATAACCAACATAACAGACAACTCACGCGGGAACGTCACTAATACATAAATATATAAATCCGGGTGCACCCAAAATACAAGGAGTTTTCCAAAAGAAATACGACTACAATACAGATACAATGGAAGAGAATACAAGTAGTCGTACGGTCTAGCAACTGCCGAAGAGGATCCGACTCCAAAGCGCTCCGTCCTCGGTCACCACCCACCGGACCTACTGCGGTCCTGAAAAAGATGCAACAACAATGCCTGAGTTTCCAGAAGGAAACCCCGTATGCCAACTCACCTATATGCATGCATCACATAATGAACCTATCATACTAGTAGCATGTCATGCCATCAACAGAAATGGAAAACAGTTCCCCCGAAGGGTAAAACAGGACATCAGTCCGACAATCAATCATCGGGTCTCCCTAAGAGACCTACTGCAGGCACATGCAGTCTAGTAGCCCGCGACATCGCACCCCCCACACGCAGCTACACTACTCAAGGGTTCGGCAGGGAGCCTCTGTCACGTCTACGCGCCGATAGAAACAGATCTGTAAATCTCAGTGGTCGGGGCCACAGGGACCAACGGGGTCGTCGCCCGGAAGGTATAACAACATCATCTCGGTAGGTGCCCAGCCGAGGAAAACAACATAGCCGGCACAGCCTCGGCCCAACAATCATCATCGCCGGCACAACCTCGGCGGCATCACCGGCACAGCATCGGTGGTCCATCACAATAGTCCGGCACAGCATCGGACAGATCCAGACCGAAGTCTGCCAGGTCATCGGGCTCCTCGAGCCGCGAACACCAACCGCGCCGCTATTAAAGCAGGGCAGCGACCTCCGTAGCCCCAAGGGCCGGTAGTCACCTCACCCAACGCCAGTTGCGTGCCCGCACAACATCAATACTGGGATCAGCGATCCCTCAGGCCTGCTATACTACAAAGTGCCAACAATCATCTCAAAAGTCACGGTCCATACATGGAGGTGACGCGTCCCGAACACCCACACTCTTCCCAACGGCGGTCCCTGGGCAGGCACGCATCACGCGCCCACCGTCACCTCCCGGCTCACGCACAAGGCGAGGACACGGGTTTCCATGGACAAAGTTGGCATTCACAACGGGACCTAGGAATTCAGTTCTGAGCAGATTCGGTCGACCGAAATAGTCTAACCGGTCGACCGTTTCCACGAGGAATTCGATCGACCGAAAGTCTGAATCGGTAGAACTCACTGCGCAACACTAATTCCCACACGGTCGAACAAAAGTCTAAAACCGGTCGACCGAACGAGGTCAAAATCCGGAGTCTGGTCAACATTAAATTCAACTCTATCGGTCGACCGACTCAGGGGTCTCGGTCGACCGAAAACAGACAGGGTCAACCTAATATTCTAAGTCATATAACCGGTCGAACGCAAACCTCCCACGGTCGAACAACAAACGATCGGTCGAACGAACCAAGAAATCGGTCGAACAAAACATGCAAAACTAACAGGTACACTTAAGTTCCGGTCGAACACAACAAGGACCGGTCGACCGACAACAGGTAGAAAAATCCCAACTCACCAGCAATAATGCACTACCGGTCGACCGCCCCAAGGTATCGTTCGACCGGTGAAGGTTAAAGTCGGGCAAACAGTGCTAAAACGGTCGACCGCCCGAAGGATCCGGTCGACCGTTGGTCGTCTTCAACCTCGCGCCAGCCGAGGTTTTACGAAGAAACGCGCCGCCGGAGAGGCCTCCGACCTCCCCCGACTCGACCAACGCATCCCTCACATGAGGGTCAACAACAAATCACACTAAGGAGCGGCATACCTTTCACCCGCGCGAAGTCGACGGTGCCGGAGCTCCTACGCCTCGCCTCCGGTAGACCTCGATCACGCGCCGCGCCTCTCCCGCACGAGCACCTTCCTCCGTTGCCGGTGACGCCTCCTCTGGTGCAGCCGAAAAGAGGAAGAGTGAGAACCAAGGTGAGTGAGGAAGAAGAGTTGGAGAAGAAGAATGGAGGAGAGAAGGTTTTTGCTTTTAAAACAAAACCCAACCCAAGGCAACACTCCCCACCATCCCCTACACTCCTAGCCCATACCTCCCTTACCTCTCATACCCTCTCACATCAACCCCACCTAATCCGGGTTTAGCCCTCTAATCACGGTTTGGGTTCTAACACTTTCATTGTATACCCTTCAATTTCAAATATGCTTTGACCTATATCCTTTTATCAAGTTTACAAACTATTTTTTGGTCAACTTAACTTTTAGTAATTGAATTCCAAGTTTACACTTTTTTATTTATTTGAATTTCCAATATAAGTATAATATTAAATTAAAAATTAAGAGAAGAAAATTTTGCTTGAGTTTTCTTGTTTGAGTGTTTACGAAAGATTCGAAAATAAATTTGTCATAATTTCTTCTTGTACTTATTTTTATCGTAAAATAAAAGTTCATATATATTTGAAATTTATAAGAACAAACAATGGTAAAAATGTAATTTCAAGCATTAAGAGTTAAGTTAACTCAAATTTATGATGGGATTTAAGAAAAGGGTGTATGGGAAAGTAGACTTAATATTAAGGGGTATTAGTGAAATAAGAGTTACATTTGATATACATGATAGCCACGTAATGTGGGGCGTTTTAGTGATATTGAAGTGTATTTGATGGGTATCTATGAAATTCCGCCATGTATTTTTGGTATTGATTAGAAGAAATGTAATTACTTTCTAGTTTTATAGAAAGTAACAAGCTTAACGCATTGACTACCAAAGGAACTAGTTCATGTTCATCTTAAACTTATTTATCTACGGAGCTGAACCAACTGAAATTACTCTATCTTCTAAACCACTGAAACTCGTGTTTGAAACAATTGAAATCTAGCTATGGCATTCATTTTCCCAAACTGAATGAATATTTTTTGTGGAGTTTCAATTCAGAAGGAATTCGTGTGCACGATTGGAGTCCCTAAAACCCAAAAAAGGAGGTCGTTTTGGACGAAATCACCTGCCAAAGAGAGGGAACAAAGAGGAGAGCACGGTAGCACCAGGGGCTGAGGAGACGAAGCGAATGAATTTTTGTAGAGCTATTTATTGATTGATATGTTTAAATTATAACCGCAAGTACACGGCCGCGTTTGAAGCGGCACTAGTGCAGAAAAGTCCATATACGTCGGATATACAGGGGTATAAACGTCGGATTTCAACGGTCCAAGTACCCGACGTCTATTTTCCCGTCGTCTATTCCTTGTTGTATAGACGTCGGCTATATACGACCGATGTCTATACAGTGTATACACGTCGGCTATATACGACCGACGTCTATTAGATGTTAATTAACAAAAAATACATTGGAACGTATATCGGGCATTCTGCACTCACATTAATCAAGCCCAAGCTGCCCAAGTGCCAATCTTTTGACAAATAACCACGAATATCAAGCCCAACATACCCAGGTGCCCCAAGTCGTTCGCGTTCAGAAGTAAATGAGTGGTGGAGTACATCAACCACGTCAACAAAAATAAATTCTCCGATGTGGGATTAAACTATTACATCAATAGACGTCGGATATATAGATTGACCGACGTCTATACATGGGTGGTACCAAACTTCGTCTATGCCCAAGTGCCCCAAGTGCCAATCTTTTGACCATTAAATATATATATGTATCTCACTTGCATTTTGTAGTGTGGTACCAAACTACCATTTAGAAGTAAAGGAGTGGTGGAGTACTTCAACTCCACCAATAAAAAACTTTCTCCAATGTGGGACTAAACATGCCACCATACACACACATGTGTACAACACAACACACATTTGATTGTAATTATTTTTAAATCCACATTATTCTTATACAAAATAATCCACATAAATTCTTACACGAAATAAATCCTAAAAATTGCATTATTTCTTATACAAAATAAATTCCAAAAAACTGAGTAAATTCTTACACGAAATAAATCCCAAAAAATTGCGTTATTTCTGATACAAAAGAAATCCACATAAATTCTTATACGAAATAAATCCAAAAAAATAAACAAAAAATATTTTCTTCTTTCAGGAGGTATAGACGTCGGTTATACTAAACAGCCGACGTTTCTACAAACCTATAGACGTCGGATGTCCAAATATCTGACGTCTATACCGATAGACGTCGAATGTTTGTATATCCGACGTCTATTTGGTGACGTCTATCGAGCATTCTGCACTAATGCGGTGGCAAATACGGGTCGATCCACAAGGAGGTGTGTGGACTTTAGTTTATTCGAAGGCGAGTGGGAGAGAAAGGAGAGAAATGAGTTATGGAAGGAAATGGAAATGGAAGATAAACAATAAAACTAAACCCCATATGGGGTAGAGAAAGAGTGTGAATACAAAGATATGTGTGTGTGTGTTCAATTATGCTCATCACAACATGTAGTGCATGAAAATCATAAAACTAAATCCAACTTTGCCTCCACATGAAATAAGATAACCCAATATCATTAAAACATACCAGACAATAATTGGAATGAAACTAAATGAACTCATGTATAAAAACCAAACCCCACTATGCCTCCACATGAAATAAGATAACACATTATCATTAAAACATACAAGGCATTAACCAAGGTAAATGCAACAAGAGCACATGCAACTACAAGTCATGTTTCCTTCATCAATTCCATCCATATCCTCACCTTATCATTCCCCATAAAATAGGTCCACTAATCTAAGCATAAGCTAAGCTTCATTCAAGAGCATTAGCATATCAAAAACAAGAGTGAAATCCCATTACATGGTTATGGAAATCATATAAGGCTCAAGGGATTAAGATAACATACACCTACTACATCACATAATCATATCACATATTTCTCCACCCCCGAAATGGGGATGGAACTACTCACTAATCATTACACTACAACATACATTAAAATGAAACATTGTACTGAAATGAAATTAACCTAAGCAAGCAAGAAATATTAAAGAAGCTAAAAGGAAATAAAACTAAAGAAGGATGCAAGACATAAGAAAGGAAATTAAACTAAGAAAGAAACAACATAACCGAAGGAAAACATCTATTATTACTCACTCAATTACAAGTAGCCTTCTTTCCACCAGGGTTTTTGCTTCAAGGCTTTAACTCCTAGTAGAGAGGATTGCCACCAAGAGAGAAATGGGGTACAAGAGAGGAGGGAGAGTTCTATTTATAGCCATAGAAAAAGATAATCCGGGACAATCCCCCAGTATGGGACTAAACAAATACCAGAAATAAACTAAATACACACTAATATACGACCCTACAAATCTTAGCGGATCCGGATCAAAACAGACCGCCAATCATCAGTCTTGGACAGCCAATTGGCGGTCTATATTGTTTGGATCCGAATGTTGTTTCGTGTGAGCTTTTCTGGATGTCTTTGTTGGTCTTTGATGCATCTACTTTGCTTGCTGGAGGTCCGACCCGAATAGAATTGCCAAAATACACCCTATGATGGTGTGGAGTATTCTTGTTTGCTCATTGATCCTTCAATCTTACATTCAGGTCCTTTGATCTTACATTCAGGTCCTTCGATCTTGCATCTTAGTCCTCAAGTCTCTCAACCCAATCCTTTTCCCTGCTATTAGGTCCATTTATAGTCTCTCCTTCTCAAACCTACTTATTCCTGAAAACTAAACATTAATCTCATTACATAGCATTGTTTAGGTGAAAGATAATGGATATAAGACACAAAGATATGCATGAAATGATGTCAATCAGTTGTGCAACCGGTCCGACCCGGACCGAACCGGAACCGGATCGGACCGGAACTGGATCAGGTTCCAGGCCGAAGACCGGTCCGGTCCGCTTTGGGTTTTTTACCTTAAAATTTTAAAAAAATAAAAAATTCAGACCAGACCTAACCGAACCGGACCGGAACCGAATTGGCTCCGGCTCCCAGACCGAAGACCAGACTGGTTGGGTCAGGTCCAGACCAAAACCCGGACCAGTTGTTGCTCAACCCTAAATTTCTGTGTGGGAGAGGTTTCTGGAGCTCACTGTGGCCATCACGCGAGGCACTATCTCCTCCGTCCATTCTTCCATCATAGTTTCTTCTGTCCCTTGATGAAGCAACCAAGGGTTTGGTGTCTGTTAGATCTCGTACTTATTTGGTACATGACCAGTAAGCAGGTCAAGTTGGGTCAGGTGAGAAGATCCGGATGAGGTCGATCTGACGGGGAAAAAGTAACTTCAAGAGATCCAACGGTGGAGGTTTAAAGGCACATTCTGACGCGAGTTACATATGGAGTAGTTCTATTGAGAGGAGAAGTCGACAACAATTTCGTTATTTTGGATTCCAAGTTCGTTATTTTTGTTATGAAATCAGAATATGTAGTTGTAATTGTAACTTCCAGCTACTAATGATACTTTCTTTACACAACTCTATAAAAGTGGTTGGGAAGACTAAAATCGGGATGATTTGGTTATTGGGTTAATTTTCTCGTCGTTCGTTAAATTCATTACTTTTTGTTCTGATTACATTGAGGAATGCTCGAGGGAGGTATAATGGTGGTTACGAGATCAATCGAAGCTCTAAATCGATCCCACAGCAGAGGAGTCACACTATAATTTGGTAATCAGAGCCTCAATTAGACATGCGAACATAGAGCAAATGGACCTAGCTGCTATATGCAGTTACGCACCTTGAGTTTAGCCCAGTTTGAGAGCATGATGAAAGAATTTGAGGTTGTTCGAACGGAGATGGCATAGTTGAAAAGATCCAATGAGTGTCTCACTTCGAGCCTTGAAAGGGAGATTCAATTTGAAAGGAAAAATCTGATGTCTAGCATGTGCACTTAAGACAAAAGGACCCTTAGGGAATTACTAAAATGTGTTTGAACTTTGAATGGTTGGTTAAAAAATTTTGTCGATGTGAAGAAGCGTACTAATGGATTTCTACCTAGGTGGCCTCTGGAAGGAGAAGGAAATGGAGGTGCGAGTTTGTAGATGTAATTTTTTGCAAATGTGGTAGAAATTGCTCTCTATCAGGATAAAAAAAGCACCAAGCTTTGAGGTGGATTGGGATTGGGGTAGCAGAAGGAAGGCTCCACATGAAGAAGGTCGTTAATGAGGGTAGATGAGCACCGACTAGCTTCATGACTAAGCAAGTCACCCTCATTAAGATGGATAAAACAAAAACTTTGGGGTTATGCTTTTATTGGGAGGACCAATGGGCAATAAGGCATAAATGTAAGGCCAATAAGATGTTCCACATGTAGCTCATACAAGATCAAGAGTGGTATCAAGAAGAGGAAGGAGCTAAAGAGGTTCGAACTGATCCATTAGTTGAGATATCATTGCATGTCATTTCTAGGTCAGGTAGTGCCCGAAATATGATGGTTAAAGAGTTGTGAGGTGGGGGTAAAGCCTGACTACTTTGCAAGATTCATGGAGTATATGGAGTTTCCTTCATCTTAGAGTAGTCAAAATGGACCCACTTGACAACCAAACCCAAGAGTGTCGGCAAGTTAAAGTTACAACAAGGAGCAGAACTTGATGTGATGGTGTATACACTCAACTATATTGGTTCAGCTCCAGGGTTAAGATTTGAGTGGGATTTCTTTGTGCTACCATTGGGAGGGTGTGATGTTGTGTAGGAAGTTGATTGTCTTGCTACTCTATGTACAATCTTAGTGGAACTTGTTGTAGAAGCACATGACCTTCACCCAGGGTGGGGTCACATGTACCTTATGAAAGGAAAAAAATGGAATGAATTCAGATGGTACTAGAGACTACTATAAGCACTACGCCTTTGCGGCGAGGGGGATGTAAATGATCCACATCCAACAAAGCGTTAGAACAACCTCTTTAGTTTCGATAAGGACTACAAATTATTGTACTGATGCCTAATTTCGTGTTATACGAGGACTTGATTGATGCATCGCAATGATTAATGGTTGCACAAAATGCAACCCGACAAAAGCCTCTGTAACACTAAATGGTCGACCAGATGAGCAACTCAGTCGATCAAATATGTACCTTCGACTTTGTATAACATTTGGACACCGAATGGTCAAACGGTCGAAACCCTGTTCAACCAATAAATTGAGTGTACCCAAAGTAATTATTGTCCGACCGTTATTTGGCATATGTCAAACGATCACCCAACTAATGGTCCCCTTAAGTTATGATCGATCAAGAATGAGATGGATCGACCACCGGTGATTCCTATTGAAGCAACCTTAAGCGAATGGTCAACCATCTGAAGACATAACTAATTGTTTTTTTTAAACTCACCCCAACCCAACTTCAAACAAAACACACCAATGGAACATCCACATAAAAGTACTAGACTAGTTTCGGGCCCAAAGGCATATTCCGGGGTGATTAAGGAGCCAATACGGAACTTTTTGTTGCGTGGAACTTCCTCGGTTAGAGAACCTGCACCCAATCCAACCAAGTGCATGGAGCTTTCAACACACTTTTCAACGTGTCCTAGACACATTTATTGATTGACTAGACGCGAGATAGAGCCTCGGATGGTGTACAGTGCGCAAGGATCCACGAGCACAATGTTTGAATGACTAGCTACAGAGATGTCCTTTCGGGTGCGATCATACTAACACTTAAGCATTGGATCCCATCAAAATTTTATAGGTAAGCATGCTTGGGGAAGAGTAGTACTAGGATGGGGGAGTCCTTGTGCTATTTTTTGGCATTGGGAGGGCACACGGGACGGGCCGAGTGGCAACTTCTTGGTGCAATTTTAGAGCCCACGGGGACTCTTTTTCTCCTCCAACTCCCTTGGTGAGCTAGTGCACCCAGAACACATAAGTGCGTAGAGGTTTCCGTGAGCATTCCAACGGGTCCTAAAACATCTCAATTGGCCGACTACAGGGCAACAGAGGGAGTCAGAGGCTGTAAGGTGCACAGGGTGATGCGACGACGTGAGAGATTGAATAACTTCGGCGGTTCTATCCTTACGTGTGCAATCATACCAACTCTAAGGCACCCAATCTCATCAGAACTCTGTAGTTAAGCATGCTTGGGTAAGTGACACCCCTGTATTTTCCGCTTCCCGACCGCGGGTGGACACTGTCGGGGCCTGATTGATCGTTTTATTTAAACCGCAAGTGCACGGCCGCGTTGAAGCGGTGGCAAATACGGGTCGTCCACTGCGAGGTGTGTCGACGATTGGTTTGTTCGAAGGCGAGAGGTAAAAAGAAGCAGAGAAAGGTTAGATACACTAAACTACACTAAGATGCAAAAAGGAAATGGAAGAAAAGCAAGAAAACTAAACCCCAAAGGGGGTAGAGAAATAATGTGAACATAAAGAAGTGTGTGTGTGTGTTCATTAAGCTCCTCACAACATGTAGTGCATGAAATCATAAAACTACATCCAACTTTGCCTCCACATGAATTAAGATAAGACTACATCATTAAAACATACAAGACAATAATTGGAATGAAGTTAAATGAACTCAAGTATAAAGACTAGACCCTACTATGCCTCCACATGAATTAAGATAAGACTACATCATTAAAACGTACAAGACATTAGCTAAGGTAAAGGCAACAAGAGCACATACACTACAAATTGTGTTTCCAATATTAACTTCATCCATATCCTAACCTTATCATTCCCCATAAAATAGGTCCACTAATCAAAGCATAAGCTAAGCTTCATTCAAGAGCATTAGCATATCAAAAATAAGAGTGCAAACCCATTAGATGGTTATGGAAATCATATAAAGCTCAAGGGATTAAGATAACACACACTTAATACACTACATGATTATATCACATATTTCTCCACCCCCAAATGGGGATGGAACTACTCACTACTCATTACACTAACTATATTAACAAAAGAAAGCATAATACTGAAATGAAAGTTAACTAAGAAGGCAAGAAGTATTAAAGAAGCATAAAGGAAAGGAAAGACTAAACAAACATGCACAAATTAAAAGACAAGATTAAAAGAAACTAGAAGAATTATTTTATTAACAAATGACTTACATTGAAGGTAGCATTCTTCTCCACCTTTAGTTTTTGCTTCAAGGCTCACTCCTTAGTAGAGAGAATGCCACCAAGCAATGGGTAATTACAATGGAAGGTGAAGAGTTCTATTTATAAGCATGGAAAAAGCTAATCGGGGACAATCCCCCGATGTGAGACTAAACCAATACCAAAAATAGCCTAAACAAACCATAATATACGTCCAGGAGAAAACTTATCGGATCTGGAATGATCCAGACCGCCAATTGGCGGCCTATAGGATCCAGATCCGGCTGGATTTGTTTGTGGGCTTTGCTTGAAGTGTGTCTTGGTCTTGGATGCATCTACTCGGTCTGTTGGAGCTCCGACCCGAATCGAATTGCCAAAATACTCCCCATGATGGTGTGGAGTTTCCTGTTTTGCTCTTAGGTCATTCGGTCTTACGATCAGGTCCTTCTCCATTGCATCTCAGTCCCTAGGTCTCACAATTAAGTCCTTTTTTCCTGCTTTTGGGTCCTTTCATGGCTCTTCTCTTCAAACCATTTTATTTCTGAAAACTAAACATAAAACTCGTCACATAGCATTGCTTAGGTGTAAGATAATGGATATAAGATACAAATATGAGCATGAAATGATGTCAATCAAATACCCCCACACCTAAGTTTTTGCTAGTCCCGAGCAAAACAAAGAAAGAGAAAAGCACATGAGAAACAAGAAATGCTAACTCACTTTCGTAGGAATCACGGTTGCACTTTGCACGTCCAACAAGCCGTTAAACCTCCTTGTTGCCAAGGAGGAGGAGTGTTGTCTCCTGAGGGTTTTCAGCGGATATACCCACAAAATCCGAACAAGATGCATTATTCAATCTAGACCTCGACTCGTTGGAAATATTTTGTCGATCAATGGACGCAGAAATGCAACGTGCCGACTCTATATAGGTGATCAGTCCACACCTCTAACCTAATGAACCATTCGTGCAAGTTAAATAAGGAATTAAGTGAAAGACATGGACAACCTCAACATCCTCAAGTGCTACACAGTGTAAAGTCCATTAAGGTTCTTATTTGAATTACCATTTTTTTCTTTTTGTTTCTTTTCACTTTTTTTCTTTTTTTCTTTTTATTAGTTGGAGCTTCATTCTCCCAGGGTCAGGTTTCGTGCATTATTGCCCATGAGGACTTACACTATCACGTACACCTTTCCCCAAATCTCCACATATTTTATTATTCTTTACCATTGTATAGATGTCGGTTTAATAAGTAGTTGAATGCTCGCGAAATCCCCCTCGCACCCGCGGTGCGCTTGAGCTCAACACGAAGATGCAACTGGGCCCCACGTGCCCTTAGTCCCCGCACCGTGTCGTGTCGCTGCAAAAAAAGGGGGCAACACGAGGACTTAGCAGGAGGTGACTCATCGCAGTAGTACTAGTCTCGCCCAAGCACGCACGCGCCCTTATTAGTTATTAGTCCTCATGCCTGTCGAGGCAAAAGGAGTGCAACACGAGGACTTCCCAGGAGGTCACCCATCCTAGTACTACTCTCGCCCAAGAACGCTTAACTACGGAGTTCTAATGGGATCCAGTGCTTTAGTGCTGGTATGATCACACCCGTAAGGAGTGTCTCTCCGAATCTAGTCATTCAATCGCGTCGCGCACCATGCGTGCTTTCTCGCGCCACGGTCGTCCGATCAGGAAGTTGCAGCTTACGTTTGAGGGAAACTTGGGCTTGAGATGGTTGTAATATTTTATTATTCTTTACCATTGTATAGATGTCGGTTTATTAAGTAGTTGAATGCTCGCGAAATCCCCCTCGCACCCGCGGCGCGCTTGAGCTCAACACGAAGATGCAACTGGGCCCCACGCGCCCTTAGTCCCCGAACCGTGTCGTGTCGCTGCAAAAAAAAGGGGCAACACGAGGACTTCGCAGGAGGTGACTCATCGCAGTAGTACTAGTCTCGCCCAAGCATGCACGCGCCCTTATTAGTTATTAGTCCTCATGCCTGTCGAGGCAAAAGGAGTGCAACACGAGGACTTCCCAGGAGGTCACTTGGGCTTGAGATGTTGTAATATTTTATTATTCCTTACCATTGTATAGATGTCGGTTTAATAAGTAGTTGAATGCTCGCGAAATCCCCCTCGCACCCGCGGTGCGCTTGAGCACAACACGAAGATGCAACTGGGCCCTACGAGACCTTAGTCCCCGCACCGTGTGGTGTCGCTGAAAAAAAGGGGGCAACACGAGGACTTCGCAGGAGGTGACTCATCGCAGTAGTACTAGTCTCGCCCAAGCACGCACGCGCACTTATTAGTTATTAGTCCTCTTGCCTGTCGAGGCAAAAGGAGTGCAACACGAGGTCTTCCCAGGAGGTCACCCATCCTAGTACTACTCTCGCCCAAGCACGCTTAACTACAGAGTTCTGATGGGATCCGGTGCTTTAGTGCTGGTATGATCGCACCCGTAAGGAGTGTCTCTCCGAATCTAGTCATTCAATCGCGTCGCGCACCATGCGTGCTTCCTCGCGCCACGGTCGTCCGATCAGGGAGTTGCAGCTTACGTTTGAGGGCAACTTGGGCTTGAGATGGTTGTAATATTTTATTATTCTTTACCATTGTATAGATGTCGGTTTAATAAGTAGTTGAATGCTCGCGAAATCCCCCTCGCACCCGCGGTGCGCTTGAGCTCAACACGAAGATGCAACTGGGCCCCACGCGCCATTAGTCCCCGCACCGTGTCGTGTCGCTACAAAAAAAGGGGGCAACACGAGGACTTCGCAGGAGGTGACTCATCGCAGTAGTACTAGTCTCGCCCAAGCACGCACGCGCGCGCCCTTATTAGTTATTAGTCCTCATGCCTGTCGAGGCAAAATGAGTGCAACACGAGGACTTCCCAGGAGGTCACTCATCCTAGTACTACTCTCGCCCAAGCACCCACGCGCCCTTAGTCCCCGCACCGTGTCGTGTCGCTGCAAAATAAGGGGGCGACACGAGGAGTTTGCAGGAGGTGACTCATCGCAGTAGTACTAGTATCGCCCAAGTACGCATGCGCCCTTATTAGTTATTAGTCCTCATGCCTGTCGAGGCAAAAGGAGTGCAACACGAGGACTTCCCAGGAGGTCACCCATCCTATTACTACTCTCGCCCAAGTACGCTTAACTACGGAGTTCTGATGGGATCCGGTGCTTTAATGCTGGTATGATCGCACCCGTAAGGAGTGTCTCTCCGAATCTAGTCATTCAATCGCGTCGCGCAACATGCGTGCTTTCTCGCGCCACGGTCGTCCGATCATGGAGTTGCAGCTTACGTTTGAGGGCAACTTGGGCTTGAGATGGTTGTAATATTTTATTATTCTTTACCATTGTATAGATGTCGGTTTAATAAGTAGTTGATGCTCGCGAAATCACCCTCGCACTCGCGGTGCGCTTGAGCTCAACACGAAGATGCAACTGGGCCCCAGGTGCCATTAGTCCCCGCACCGTGTCGTGTCGCTGCAAAAAAGGGGCCAACACGAGGACTTCCCAGGAGGTCATCCATCCTAGTACTACTCTCGCCCAAGCACGCTTAACTACGGAGTTCTGATGGGATCCGGTGCTGTAGTGCTGGTATGATCGCACCCGTCAGGAGTGTCTCTCTGAATCTAGTCATTCAATCGCGTCGCGCACCATGCGTGCTTTCTCGCGCCACGGTCGTCCGATCAGGGAGTTGCAGCTTACGTTTGAGGGCAACTTGGGCTTGAGATGGTTGTAATATTTTATTATTCTTTACCATTATATAGAAGTCGGCTTAATAAGTAGTTGAATGCTCGCAAAATCCCCCTCGCACCCGCGGTGCGCTTGAGCTCAACACGAAGATGCAACTGGGCCCCACGCGCCCTTAGTCCCCGCACTGTGTCGTGTCGCTGCAAAAAAAGGGGGCAACACGAGGACTTCGCAGGAGGTGACTCATCGCAGTAGTACTAGTCTCGCCCAAGCACGCACACGCCCTTATTAGTTATTAGTCCTCATGCCTGTCGAGGCAAAAGGAGTGCAACACGAGGACTTCCCAGGAGGTCACCCATCCTAGTACTACTCTCGCCCAAGCATGCTTAACTACGGAATTATGATGGGATCCGGTGCTTTAGAGCTGGTATGATCGCACCCGTAAGGAGTGTCTCTCCGAATCTAGTCATTCAATCGCGTCGCGCACCAAGCGTGCTTTCTCGCGCCACGATCGTCCGATCAGGGAGTTGCAGCTTACGTTTGAGGGCAACTTGGGCTTGAGATGGTTGTAATATTTTATTATTCTTTACCATTGTATAGATGTCGGTTTAATAAGTAGTTGAATGCTCGCGAAATCCCCCTCGGACCCGCGGTGCGTTTGAGCTCAACACGAAGATGCAACTGGGCCCCACGCGCACTTAGTCCCCGCACCGTGTCGTGTCGCTGCAAAAAAAGGGGGCAACACGAGGACTTCACAGGAGGTGACTCATCGCAGTAGTACTAGTCTCGCCCAAGCACGCACGCGCCCTTATTAGTTATTAGTCCTCATGCCTGTCTACGCAAAAGGAGTGCAACACGAGGACTTCCGAGGAGGTCACCCATCCTAGTACTACTCTCGCCCACGCACGATTAACTACGGAGTTCTGATGGGATCCGGTGCTTTAGTGCTGGTATGATCGCACCCGTAAGGACTGTCTCTCCGAATCTAGTCATTCAATCGCGTCGCGCACCATGCGTGCTTTTTCTCGCCACGGTCGTCCGATCAGGGAGTTGCATCTTACGTTTGAGGGCAACTTGGAATTGAGAGGGTTGTAATATTTTATTATTCTTTACCATTGTATAGATGTCAGTTTAATAAGTAGTTGAATGCTCGCGAAATCCCCCTCGCACCCGCGGTGCGTTTGAGCTCAACACGAAGATGCAACTGGGCCCCACGCGCCCTTAGTCCCCGCACCGTGTCGTGTCGCTGCAAAAAAAGGGGGCAACACGAGGTGACTCATCGCAGTAGTACTAGTCTCGCCCAAGCACGCACGCGCCCTTATTAGTTATTAGTCCTCATGCCTGTCTAGGCAAAAGGAATGCAACACGAGGACTTCCCAGGAAGTCACCCATACTAGTACTACTCTCGCCCAAGCACGCTTAACTACGGAGTTCTGATGGGATCCGGTGCTTTAGTGCTGGTATGATCGCACCCGTAAGGAGTGTCTCTCCGAATCTAGTCATTCAATCGCGTCGCGCACCATGCGTGCTTTTTCTCGACACGGTCGTCCGATCAGGGAGTTGCAGCTTACGTTTGAGGGCAACTTGGGCTTGAGATGGTTGTAATATTTTATTATTCTTTACCATTGTATAGATGTCGGTTTAATAAGTAATTGAATGCTCGCGAAATCCCCTTCGCACCCGCGGTCCGCTTGAACTCAACACGAAGATGCAACTGGGCCCCACGCGCCCTTAGTCCCCGCACCGTGCCGTGTCGCTGCAAAAAAAGGGGGCAACACGAGGTGACTCATCGCAGTAGTACTAGTCTCGCCCAAGCACACACGCGCCCTTATTAGTTATTAGTCCTCATGCCTTTCTAGGCAAAAGGAGTGCAACACGAGGACTTCCCAGGAAGTCACCCATACTAGTATTACTCTCGCCCAAGCACGCTTAACTACGGAGTTCTGATGGGATCCGGTGCTTTAGTGCTGGTATGATCGCACCCGTAAGGAGTGTCTCTCCGAATCTAGTCATTCAATCGCGTCGCGCACCATGCGTGCTTTTTCTCGCCACGGTCGTCCGATCAGGGAGTTGCAGCTTACGTTTGAGGGCAACTTGGGCTTGAGATGGTTGTAATATTTTATTATTCTTTACCATTGTATAGATGTCGGTTTAATAAGCAGTTGAATGCTCGCGAAATCCCCCTCGCACCCGCGGTGCGCTTGAGCTCAACACGAAGATGCAACTGGGCCCCACGCGACCTTAGTCCCCGCACCGTGTCGTGTCGCTGCAAACAAAGGGGGCAACACGAGGACTTCGCAGGAGGTGACTCATCGCAGTAGTACTAGTCTTGACCAAGCACGCACGCGCCCTTATTAGTTATTAGTCCTCATGCCTGTCGTGGCAAAAGGAGTGCAACACGAGGACTTCCCAGGAGGTCACCCATCCTAGTACTACTCTCGCCCAAGCACGCTTAACTACGGAGTTCTGATGGGATCCGGTGCTTTGGTGCTGGTATGATCGCACCCGTAATCAGTGTCTCTCCGAATCTAGTCATTCAATCGCGTCGCGCACCGTGCGTGCTTTCTCGCGCCACGGTCGTCCGATCAGGGAGTTGCAGCTTACGTTTGAGGGCAACTTGGGCTTGAGATGGTTGTAATATTTTATTATTCTTTACCATTTTATAGATGTCGGTTTAATAAGTAATTGAATGCTCGCGAAATCCCCCTCGCACCCGCGGTGCGCTTTAGCTCAACACGAAGATGCAACTGGGCCCCACGCGCCCTTAGTCCCCGCACCGTGTCGTGTCGCTGCAAAAAAAGGGGGCAACACGAGGACTTCGCAGGAGGTGACTCATCGCAGTAGTACTAGTCTCGCCCAAGCACGCACGCACCCTTATTAGTTATTAGTCCTCATGCCTGTCGAGGCAAAAGGAGTGCAACAAGAGGACTTCCCAGGAGGTCACCCATCCTAGTACTAGTCTCGCCCAAGCACGCTTATCTACGGAGTTCTGATGGGATCCGGTGCTTTGGTGCTGGTATGATCGCACCCGTAATCAGTGTCTCTCCGAATCAAGTCATTCAATCGCGTCGCGCACCGTGCGTGCTTTCTCGCGCCACGGTCGTCCGATCAGGGAGTCGCAGCTTACGTTTGAGGGCAACTTGGGCTTGAGATGGTTGTAATATTTTATTATTCTTTACCATTGTATAGATGTCGGTTTAATAAGTAGTTGAATGCTCGCAAAATCCCCCTCGCACCCGCGGTGCGCTTGAGCTCAACACGAAGATGCAACTGGGCCCCACGCGACCTTAGTCCCCGCACCGTGTCGTGTCGCTGCAAACAAAGGAGGCAACACGAGGACTTCGCAGGAGGTGACTCATCGCAGTAGTACTAGTCTCGCCCAAGCACGCACACGCCCTTATTAGTTATTAGTCCTCATGCCTGTCGTGGCAAAAGGAGTGCAACACGAAGACTTCCCAGGAGGTCACCCATCCTAGTACTACTCTCGCCCAAGCACGCTTAACTACGGAGTTCTGATGGGATCCGGTGCTTTAGTGCGGGTATGATCGCACCAGTAATCACTGTCTCTCCGAATCTAGTCATTCAATCGCGTCGCGCACCGTGCGTGCTTTCTCGCGCCACGGTCGTCCGATCAGGGAGTTGCAGCTTACGTTTGAGGGCAACTTGGGCTTGAGATGGTTGTAATATTTTATTATTCTTTACCATTGTATAGATGTCGGTTTAATACGTAGTTGAATGCTCGCGAAATCCCCCTCGCACCCGCTGTGCGCTTGAGCTCAACACGAAGATGCAACTGGTCCCCACGCGCCCTTAGTCCCCGCACCGTGTCGTGTCGCTGCAAAAAAAGGGGGCAACACGAGGACTTCGCAGGAGGTGACTCATCGCAGTAGTACTAGTCTCGCCCAAGCAGGCACGCGCCCTTATTAGTTATTAGTCCTCATGCCTGTCGAGGCAAAAGGAGTGCAACACGAGGACTTCCCAGGAGGTCACCCATCCTAGTAATACTCTCGCCCAAGAACGCTTAACTACAGAGTTCTGATGGGATCCGGTGCTTTAGTGCTGGTATGATCGCACCCGTAAGGAGTATCTCTCCGAATCTAGTCATTCAATCGCGTCGCGCACCATGCGTGCTTTCTCGCGCCACGGTCGTCCGATCAGGGAGTTGCAGCTTACGTTTGAGGGCAACTTGGGCTTGAGATGGTTGTAATATTTTATTATTCTTTACTATTGTATAGATGTCGGTTTAATACGTAGTTGAATGCTCGCGAAATCCCCCTCGCACCCGCGATGCGCTTGAGCTCAACACGAAGATGCAACTGGGCCCCCCGCGCCCTTAGTCCCCGCACCGTGTCGTATCGATGCAAAAAAAGGGGGCAACACGAGGACTTCCCAGGAGGTGACTCATCGCAGTTGTACTAGTTTACTGCCCAAGCACGCACGCGCCCTTATTAGTTATTAGTCCTCCTCATGCCTGTCGAGGCAAAAGGAGTGCAACACGAGGACTTCCTAGGAGGTCACCCATCCTAGTACTACTGTCACACAAGCACGCTTAACTACGGAGTTCTGATGGCATCCGGTGCTTTAGTGCTGATATGATCGCACCCATAAGGAGTGTCTCTCCGAATCTAGTCATTCAATCGCGTCGCGCGCCATGCGTGCTTTCTCGCGCCACGGTCGTCCGATCAGGGAGTTGCAGCTTACGTTTGAGGGCAACTTAGGCTTGAGATGGTTGTAATATTTTATTATTCTATACCATTGTATAGATGTCGGTTTAATAAGTAGTTGAATACTCGCGAAATCCCCCTCGCACCCGCGGTGCGCTTGAGCTCAACACGAAGATGCGACTGGGCCCCACGTGCCCCTAGTCCCCGCACCATGTCGTGTCGCTGCAAAAAAAGGGGGCAACACGAGGTGACTCGTCGCAGTAGTACTAGTCTCGCCCAAGCACGCACGAGCCCTTATTAGTTATTAGTCCTCATGCCTGTCGAGGCAAAAGGAGTGCAACACGAGGACTTGCCGAAGCACGCTTAACTACGGAGTTCTGATGGGATCCGGTGCTTTAGTGCAGGTATGATCGCACCCGTAAGGAGTGTCTCTCCGAATCTATTCATTCAATCGCGTCGCGCACCATGCGTGCTTTCTCGCGCCACGGTCGTCCGATCAGGGAGTTGCAGATTACGTTTGAGGGCAACTTGGGCTTGAGATGGTTGTAATATTTTATTATTCTATACCATTGTATAGATGTCGGTTTAATAAGTAGTTGAATGCTCGCGAAATCCCCCTCGCACCCGCGGTGCGCTTGAGCTCAACACAAAGATGCAACTGAGCCCCACGCGCCCTTACTCCCCGCACCGTGTCGTGTCGCTGCAAAAAAAGGGGGCAACACGAGGTGACTCATCGCAGTAGTACTAGTCTCGCCCAAGCACGCACGCCCCCTTATTAGTTATTAGTCCTCATGCCTGTCGAGGCAAAAGGACTGCAACACGAGGACTTCTCAAGAGGTCACCCATCCTAGTACTACTCTCGCCCAAGCACGCTTAACTACGAAGTTCTGATGGGATCCGGTGCTTTAGTGCTGGTATGATCGCACACGTAAGGAGTGTCTCTCCGAATCTAGTCATTCAATCGCGTCGCGCACCATGCGTGCTTTCTCGCGCCACGGTGGTCTGATCAGGGAGTTGCAGCTTACGTTTGAGGGCAACTTGGGCTTGAGATGGTTGTAATATTTTATTATTCTTTACCATTGTATAGATGTCGGTTTAATAAGTAGTTGAATGCTCGCGAAATCCCCCTCGCACCCGCGGTGCGCTTGAGCTCAACACGAAGATGCAACTGGGCCCCACGCGCCCTTAGTCCCCGCACCGTGTCGTGTCGCTGCAAAAAAAGGGGGCAACACGAGGACTTCGCAGGAGGTGACTCATCGCAGTAGTACTAGTCTCGCCCAAGCACGCACGCGCCCTTATTAATTATTAGTCCTCATCCATGTCGAGGCACAAGGAGTGCAACACGAGGACTTCCCAGGAGGTCATCCATCCTAGTACTACTCTCGCCGAAGCACGCTTAACTACGGAGTTCTGATGGGATCCGGTGCTTTAGTGCTGGTATGATCGCACCCGTAAGGAGTGTCTCTCCGAATCTTGTCATTCAATCGCGTCGCGCACCATGCGTGCTTTCTCGCGCCACGGTCGTCCGATCAGGGAGTTGCAGCTTACGTTTGAGGGCAACTTGGGCTTGAGATGGTTGTAATATTTTATTATTCTTTACCATTGTATAGATGTCGGTTTAATAAGTAGTTGAATGCTCGCGAAATCTCCCGCGCACCCGCGGTGCGCTTGAGCTCAACACGAAAATGCACCTGGGCCACACGCGCCCTTAGTCCCCGCACCGTGTCGCTGCAAAAAAAGGGGGCAACACGAGGGCTTCGCAGGAGGTGACTCATCGCAGTAGTACTAGTCTCGCCCAAGCACGCACGCGCCCTTATTAGTTATTAGTCCTCATGCCTGTCGAGGCAAAAGGAGTGCAACACGAGGACTTCACAGGAGGTCACCCATCCTAGTACTACTCTCACCCAAGCACGCTTAACTACGGAGTTCTGATGGGATCCAGAGCTTTAGTGCTGGTATGATCGCACCCGTAAGGATTGTCTCTCCGAATCTAGTCATTCAATCGCGTCGCGCGCCATGCGTGATTTCTCGCGCCACGGTCGTCCGATCAGGGAGTTGCAGCTTACCTTTGAGGGCAACTTGGGCTTGAGATGGTTGTAATATTTTATTATTCTTTACCATTGTATATATGTCGGTTTAATAAGTAGTTGAATGCTCTCGAAATCCCCCTCGCACCCGCGGTGCGCTTGAGCTCAACACGAAGATGCAACTGGGCCCCACGCGCCCTTAGTCCTCGCACCGTGTCGTGTCGCTGCAAAAAAAGGGGGCAACACGACGACTTCGCAGGAGGTGACTCATCGCAGTAGTACTAGTCTCGCCCAAGCACGCACGCGCCCTTATTAGTTATTAGTCCTCATGCCTGTCGAGGCAAAATGAGTGCAACACGAGGACTTCACTGGAGGTCACCCATCCTAGTACTACTCTCGCCCAAGCCCGCTTAACTACGAAGTTCTGATGGGATCCTGTGCTTTAGTGCTGGTATGATCGCACCCGTAAGGAGTGTCTCTCCGAATCTAGTCATTCAATCGCGTCGCGCACCATGCGTGCTTTCTCGCGCCACGGTCGTCCGATCAGGGAGTTGCAGCTTACGTTTGAGGGCAACTTGGGCTTGAGATGGTTGTAATATTTTATTATTCTTTACCATTGTATAGATGTCGGTTTAATAAGTAGTTGAATGCTCGCGAAATCCCCCTCGCACCCGCGGTGCGCTTGAGCTCAACACGAAGATGCAACTGGGCCCCACGCGCCCTTAGTCCCCGCACCGTGTCGTGTCGCTGCAAAAAAAGGGGGCAACACGAGGACTTCGCAGGAGGTGACTCATCGCAGTAGTACTAGTCTCGCCCAAGCACGCACGCGCCCTTATTAATTATTAGTCCTCATCCATGTCGAGGCAAAAGGAGTGCAACACGAGGACTTCCCAGGAGGTCATCCATCCTAGTACTACTCTCGCCGAAGCACGCTTAACTACGGAGTTCTGATGGGATCCGGTGCTTTAGTGCTGGTATGATCGCACCCGTAAGGAGTGTCTCTCCGAATCTTGTCATTCAATCGCGTCGCGCACCATGCGTGCTTTCTCGCGCCACGGTCGTCCGATCAGGGAGTTGCAGCTTACGTTTGAGGGCAACTTGGGCTTGAGATGGTTGTAATATTTTATTATTCTTTACCATTGTATAGATGTCGGTTTAATAAGTAGTTGAATGCTCGCGATATCCCTCTCGCACCCGCAGTGCGCTTGAGCTCAACACGAAGATGCAACTGGGCCCCACGCGCCCTTAGTCCCCGCACCGTGTCGTGTCGCTGCAAAAAAAGGGGGCAACACGAGTACTTCGCTGGAGGTGACTCATCGCAGTAGTACTAGTCTCGCCTAAGCTCGCACGCGCCCTTATTAGTTATTAGTCCTCATGCCTGTCGAGGCAAAAGGAGAGCAACACGAGAACTTCTCAGGAGGTCACCCATCCTAGTATTACTCTCGCCCAAGCACGCTTAACTACAGATTTCTGATGGGATCCGGTGCTTTAGTGCTGGTTTGATCGCACCCGTATGGAGTGTCTCTCCGAATCTAGTCATTCAATCGCGTCGCGCACCATGCGTGCTTTCTCGCGCCACGATCGTCCGATCAGGGAGTTGCAGCTTACGTTTGAGGGCAACTTGGGCTTGAGATGGTTGTAATATTTTATTATTCTTTACCATTGTATAGATGTCGGTTTAATAAGTAGTTGAATGCTCGCGAAATCCCCCTCGCAACCGCGGTGCGCTTGAGCTCAACACGAAGATGCAACTGGGCCCCTCGCTCCCTTAGTCCCTGCACCGTGTCGTGTCGCTGCAAAAAAAAGGGGGCAACATGAGGACTTCGCAGGATGTGACTCATCGCAGTAGTACTAGTCTCGCCCAAGCACGCACGCGCCCTTATTAGTTATTAGTCCTCATGCCTGTCGAGGCAAAAGGAGTGCAACACGAGGACTTCCGAGGAGGTCACCCATCCTAGTACTACTCTCGCCCAAGCACGCTAAACTACGGAGTTCTGAAGGGATCCGGTGCTTTAGTGCTGGTATGATCGCACCCGAAAGGAGTGTCTCTCCGAATCAAGTCATTCTATCGCGTCGCGCACCATGCGTGCTTTCTCGCGCCACGGTCGTCCGATCAGGGAGTTGCAGCTTACGTTTGAGGGCAACTTGGGCTTGAGATGGTTGTAATATTTTATTATTCTATACCATTGTATAGATGTCGGTTTAATAAGTAGTTGAATGCTCGTGAAATCCCCCTCGCACCCGCGGTGCGCTTGAGCTCAACACGAAGATGCAACTGGGCCCCACGCACCCTTAGTCCCCGCACCGTGTCGTGTCGCTGCAAAAAAAGGCGGCAACACGAGGTGACTCATCGCAGTAGTACTAGTCTCGCCCAAGCACGCACGCACCCTTATTAGTTATTAGTCCTCATGCCTGTCGAGGCAAAAGGAGTGCAACACGAGGACTTCACAGGAGGTCACCCATCCTAGTACTACTCTCACCCAAGCACGCTTAACTACGGAGTTCTGATGGGATCCAGAGCTTTAGTGCTGGTATGATCGCACCCGTAAGGATTGTCTCTCCGAATCTAGTCATTCAATCGCGTCGCGCGCCATGCGTGATTTCTCGCGCCACGGTCGTCCGATCAGGGAGTTGCAGCTTACCTTTGAGGGCAACTTGGGCTTGAGATGGTTGTAATATTTTATTATTCTTTACCATTGTATATATGTCGGTTTAATAAGTAGTTGAATGCTCTCGAAATCCCCCTCGCACCCGCGGTGCGCTTGAGCTCAACACGAAGATGCAACTGGGCCCCACGCGCCCTTAGTCCTCGCACCGTGTCGTGTCGCTGCAAAAAAAGGGGGCAACACGACGACTTCGCAGGAGGTGACTCATCGCAGTAGTACTAGTCTCGCCCAAGCACGCACGCGCCCTTATTAGTTATTAGTCCTCATGCCTGTCGAGGCAAAATGAGTGCAACACGAGGACTTCACTGGAGGTCACCCATCCTAGTACTACTCTCGCCCAAGCCCGCTTAACTACGAAGTTCTGATGGGATCCTGTGCTTTAGTGCTGGTATGATCGCACCCGTAAGGAGTGTCTCTCCGAATCTAGTCATTCAATCGCGTCGCGCACCATGCGTGCTTTCTCGCGCCACGGTCGTCCGATCAGGGAGTTGCAGCTTACGTTTGAGGGCAACTTGGGCTTGAGATGGTTGTAATATTTTATTATTCTTTACCATTGTATAGATGTCGGTTTAATAAGTAGTTGAATGCTCGCGAAATCCCCCTCGCACCCGCGGTGCGCTTGAGCTCAACACGAAGATGCAACTGGGCCCCACGCGCCCTTAGTCCCCGCACCGTGTCGTGTCGCTGCAAAAAAAGGGGGCAACACGAGGACTTCGCAGGAGGTGACTCATCGCAGTAGTACTAGTCTCGCCCAAGCACGCACGCGCCCTTATTAATTATTAGTCCTCATCCATGTCGAGGCAAAAGGAGTGCAACACGAGGACTTCCCAGGAGGTCATCCATCCTAGTACTACTCTCGCCGAAGCACGCTTAACTACGGAGTTCTGATGGGATCCGGTGCTTTAGTGCTGGTATGATCGCACCCGTAAGGAGTGTCTCTCCGAATCTTGTCATTCAATCGCGTCGCGCACCATGCGTGCTTTCTCGCGCCACGGTCGTCCGATCAGGGAGTTGCAGCTTACGTTTGAGGGCAACTTGGGCTTGAGATGGTTGTAATATTTTATTATTCTTTACCATTGTATAGATGTCGGTTTAATAAGTAGTTGAATGCTCGCGATATCCCTCTCGCACCCGCGGTGCGCTTGAGCTCAACACGAAGATGCAACTGGGCCCCACGCGCCCTTAGTCCCCGCACCGTGTCGTGTCGCTGCAAAAAAAGGGGGCAACACGAGTACTTCGCTGGAGGTGACTCATCGCAGTAGTACTAGTCTCGCCTAAGCTCGCACGCGCCCTTATTAGTTATTAGTCCTCATGCCTGTCGAGGCAAAAGGAGAGCAACACGAGAACTTCTCAGGAGGTCACCCATCCTAGTATTACTCTCGCCCAAGCACGCTTAACTACAGATTTCTGATGGGATCCGGTGCTTTAGTGCTGGTTTGATCGCACCCGTATGGAGTGTCTCTCCGAATCTAGTCATTCAATCGCGTCGCGCACCATGCGTGCTTTCTCGCGCCACGGTCGTCCGATCAGGGAGTTGCAGCTTACGTTTGAGGGCAACTTGGGCTTGAGATGGTTGTAATATTTTATTATTCTTTACCATTGTATAGATGTCGGTTTAATAAGTAGTTGAATGCTCGCGAAATCCCCCTCGCACCCGCGGTGCGCTTGAGCTCAACACGAAGATGCAACTGGGCCCCTCGCTCCCTTAGTCCCCGCACCGTGTCGTGTCGCTGCAAAAAAAAGGGGGCAACATGAGGACTTCGCAGGATGTGACTCATCGCAGTAGTACTAGTCTCGCCCAAGCACGCACGCGCCCTTATTAGTTATTAGTCCTCATGCCTGTCGAGGCAAAAGGAGTGCAACACGAGGACTTCCGAGGAGGTCACCCATCCTAGTACTACTCTCGCCCAAGCACGCTAAACTACGGAGTTCTGAAGGGATCCGGTGCTTTAGTGCTGGTATGATCGCACCCGAAAGGAGTGTCTCTCCGAATCAAGTCATTCTATCGCGTCGCGCACCATGCGTGCTTTCTCGCGCCACGGTCGTCCGATCAGGGAGTTGCAGCTTACGTTTGAGGGCAACTTGGGCTTGAGATGGTTGTAATATTTTATTATTCTATACCATTGTATAGATGTCGGTTTAATAAGTAGTTGAATGCTCGTGAAATCCCCCTCGCACCCGCGGTGCGCTTGAGCTCAACACGAAGATGCAACTGGGCCCCACGCACCCTTAGTCCCCGCACCGTGTCGTGTCGCTGCAAAAAAAGGCGGCAACACGAGGTGACTCATCGCAGTAGTACTAGTCTCGCCCAAGCACGCACGCACCCTTATTAGTTATTAGTCCTCATGCCTGTCGAGGCTAAAGGAGTGCAACACGAGGACTTCCCAGGAGGTCACCCATCCTAGTACTACTCTCGCCCAAGCACGCTTAACTACGGAGTTCTGATGGGATCCGGTGCTTTAGTGCTGGTATGATCGAACCCGAAAGGTGTGTCTCTCCGAATCTAGTCATTCAATCGCGTCGCGCACCATGCGTGCTTTCTCGCGCCACGGTCGTCCGATCGGGGAGTTGCAGCTTACGTTTGAGGGCAACTTGGGCTTGAGATGGTTGTAATATTTTATTATTCTTTACCATTGTATAGATGTCGGTTTAATAAGAAGTTGAATGCTCGTGAAATCCCCCTCGCACCCGCGGTGCGCTTGAGCTCAACACGAAGATGCAACTGGGCCCCACGCGCCCTTAGTCCACGCACCGTGTCGTGTCGCTGCAAAAAAAGGGGGTAACGTGAGGACTTCGCAAGAGGTGACTCATCGTAGTAGTACTAGTCTCGCCCAAGCACGCACGCGCCGTTATTAGTTATTAGTCCTCATACCTGTCGAGGCAAAAGGAGTGCAACACGAGGACTTCCAAGGAGGTCACCCATCCTAGTACTACTCTCGCCCAAGCACGCTTAACTACGGAGTTCTGATGGGATCCGGTGTTTTAGTGCTGGTATGATCGCACCCGTAAGGAGTGTCTCTCCGAATCTAGTCATTCAATCGCGTCGCGCGCCATGCGTGCTTTCTCGCGCCACGGTCGTCCGATCAGGGAGTTGCAGCTTACGTTTGAGGGCAACTTGGGCTTGAGATGGTTGTAATATTTTATTATTCTTTACCATTGTATATATGTCGGTCTAATAAGTAGTTGAATGCTCGCGAAATCCCCCTCGCACCCGCGGTGCGCTTGAGCTCAACAAGAAGATGGAACTGGGCCCCACACGCCCTTAGTCCCCACACCGTGTCGTGTCGCTGCAAAAAAAGGGGGCAACACGAGGACTTCGCAGGAGGTGACTCATCGCAGTAGTACTAGTCTCGCCCAAGCACGCACGCGCCCTTATTAGTTATTAGTCCTCATGCCTGTCGAAGCAAAAGGAGTGCAACACGAGGACTTCCAAGGAGGTCACCCATCCTAGTACTACTCTCGCCCAAGCACGCTAAACTACGGAGTTCTGATGGGATCCGGTGTTTTAGTGCTAGTATGATCGCACCCGTAAGGAGTGTCTCTCCGAATCTAGTCATTCAATCGCGTCGCGCGCCATGCGTGATTTCTCGCGCCACGGTCTTCCGATCAGGGAGTTGCATTTTACGTTTGAGGGCAACTTGGGCTTGAAATGGTTGTAATATTTTATTATTCTTTACCATTGTATATATGTCGGTTTAATAAGTAGTTGAATGCTCGCTAAATCCCCCTCGCACCCGCGGTGCGCTTGAGCTCAACACGAAGATGGAACTGGGCCCCACACGCCCTTAGTCCCCTCACCGTGTCGTGTCGTTGCAAAAAAAGGGGGCAACACGAGGACTTCGCAGGAGGTGACTCATCGCAGTAGTACTAGTCTCGCCCAAGCACGCACGCGCCCTTATTAGTTATTAGTCCTCATGCCTGTCGAGGCAAAAGGAGTGCAACACGAGGACTTCCCAGGAGGTCACCCATCCTAGTACTACTCTCGCCCAAGCACGCTTAACTACAGATTTCTGATGGGATCCGGTGCTTTAGTGCTGGTTTGATCGCACCCGTAAGGAGTGTCTCTCCGAATCTAGTCATTCAATCGCGTCGCGCACCATGTCTGCTTTCTCGCGCCACGGTCGTCCGATCAGGGAGTTGCAGCTTACGGTTGAGGGCAAGTTGGGCTTGAGATGGTTGTAATATTTTATTATTCTTTACCATTGTATAGATGTCGGTTTAATAAGTTGTTGAATGCTCGCGAAATCCCCCTCGCACCCGCGGTGCGCTTGAGCTCAACACGAAGATGCAACTGGGCCCCACGCGCCCTTAGTCCCCGCACCGTGTCATGTCGCTGCAAAAAAATGGGGCAACACGAGGACTTCGCAGGAGGTGACTCATCGCAGTAGTACTAGTCTCGCCCAAGCACGCACGCGCCCTTATTAATTATTAGTCGTCATGCCTGTCGAGCCAAAAGGAGTACAACACGAGGACTTCCCAGGAGGTCATCCATCCTAGTACTACTCTCGCCGAAGCGCGCTTAACTACGGAGTTCTGATGGGATCCGGTGCTTTAGAGTTGGTATGATCGCACCCGTAAGGAGTGTCTCTCCGAATCTAGTCATTCAATCGCGTCGCGCACCATGCGTGCTTTCTCGCGCCACGGTCGTCCGATCAGGGAGTTGCAGCTTACGTTTGAGGGCAACTTGGGCTTGAGATGGTTGTAATATTTTATTATTCTATACCATTGTATAGATGTCGGTTTAATAAGTAGTTGAATGCTCGCGAAATCCCCCTCGCACCCGCGGTGCGCTTGAGCTCAACACAAAGATGCAACTGGGCCCCACGCGCCCTTACTCCCCGCACCGTGTCGTGTCGCTGCAAAAAAAAGGGGCAACACGAGGTGACTCATCGCAGTAGTACTAGTCTCGCCCAAGCACGCACGCACCCTTATTAGTTATTAGTCCTCATGCCTGTCGAGGCAAAAGGAGTGCAACACGAGGACTTCCCAGCAGGTCACCCATCCTAGTACTACTCTCGCCCAAGCACGCTAAACTACGGAGTTCTGAAGGGATCCGGTGCTTCAGTGCTGGTATGATCGCACCCGAAAGGAGTGTCTCTCCGAATCAAGTCATTCAATCGCGTCGCGCACCATGCGTGCTTTCTCGCGCCACGGTCGTCCGATCAGGGAGTTGCAGCTTACGTTTGAGGGCAACTTGGGCTTGAGATGGTTGTAATATTTTATTATTCTGTACCATTGTATAGTTGTCGGTTTAATAAGTAGTTGAATGCTCGCGAAATCCCCCTCGCACCCGCGGTGCGCTTGAGCTCAACACGAAGATGCAACTGGGCCCCACGCGCCCTTAGTCCCCGCACCGTGTCGTGTCGCTGCAAAAAAGGGGGGCAACACGAGGTGACGCATCGCAGTAGTACTAGTCTCGCCCAAGCACGCACGCGCCCTTATTAGTTATTAGTCCTCATGCCTGTCGAGGCTAAAGGAGTGCAACACGAGGACTTCCCAGGAGGTCATCCATCCTAGTACTACTCTCGCCGAAGCACGCTTAACTACGGAGTTCTGATGGGATCCGGTGCTTTAGAGCTGGTATGATCGCACCCGTAAGGAGTCTCTCTCCGAATCTAGTCATTCAATCGCGTCGCGCACCATGCGTGCTTTCTCGCGCCACGGTCGTCCGATCAGGGAGTTGCAGCTTACGTTTGAGGGCAACTTGGGCTTGAGATGGTTGTAATATTTTATTATTCTATACCATTGTATAGATGTCGGTTTAATAAGTAGTTGAATGCTCGCGAAATCCCCCTCGCACCCGCGGTGCGCTTGAGCTCAACACAAAGATGCAACTGGGCCCCACGCGCCCTTAGTCCCCGCACCGTGTCGTGCCGCTGCAAAAAAAGGGGGCAACACGAGGTGACTCATCGCAGAAGTACTAGTCTCGCCCAAGCACGCACGCGCCCTTATTAGTTATTAGTCCTCATGCCTCGAGGCAAAAGGAGTGCAACACGAGGACTTCCCAGGAGGTCACCCATCCTAGTACTACTCTCGCCCAAGCACGCTTAACTACGGAGTTCTGATGGGATCCGGTGTTTTAGTGCTGGTATGATCGCACCCGTAAGGATTGTCTCTCCGAATCTAGTCATTCAATCGCGTCGCGCGCCATGCGTGATTTCTCGCGCCACGGTCGTCCGATCAGGGAGTTGCAACTTACGTTTGAGGACAACTTGGGCTTGAGATGGTTGTAATATTTTATTATTCTTTACCATTGTATATATGTCGGTTTAATAAGTAGTTGAATGCTCGCGAAATCCCCCTCGCACCCGCGGTGCGCTTGAGCTCAACACGAAGATGGAACTGGGCCCCACAGGCCCTTAGTCCCCACACCGTATCGTGTCGTTGCAAAAAAAGGGGGCAACACGAGGACTTCGCAGGTGGTGACTCATCGCAGTAGTACTAGTCTCGCCCAAGCACGCACGCGCCCTTATTAGTTATTAGTCCTCATGCCTGTCGAGGCAAAAGGAGTGCAACACGAGGACTTCACAGGAGGTCACCCATCCTAGTACTACTCTCGCCCAAGCACGCTTAACTACGGAGTTCTGATGGGATCCAGAGCTTTAGTGCTGGTATGATCGCACCCGTAAGGATTGTCTCTCCGAATCTAGACATTCAATCGCGTCGCGCACCATGCGTGCTTTCTCGCGCCACGGTCGTCCGATCATGGAGTTGCAGCTTACGTTTGAGGGCAACTTGGGCTTGAGATGGTTGTTATATTTTATTATTCTTTACCATTGTATAGATGTCGGTTTAATAAGTAGTTGAATGCTCTCGAAATCCCCCTCGCACCCGCGGTGCGCTTGAGCTCAACACGAAGATGCAACTGGGCCCCACGCGCCCTTAGTCCTCGCACCGTGTCGTGTCGCTGCAAAAAAAGGGGGCAACACGACGACTTCGCAGGAGGTGACTCATCGCAGTAGTACTAGTCTCGCCCAAGCACGCACGTGCCCTTATTAGTTATTAGTCCTCATGCCTGTCGAGGCAAAAGGAGTGCAACACGAGGACTTTCGAGGAGGTCACCCATCCTAGTACTACTCTCACCCAAGCACACTTAACTACGGAGTTCTGATGGAATCCGGTGCTTTAGTGCTGGTATGATCGAACCCGTAAGGAGTGTCTCTCCGAATCTAGTCATTCAATCGCGTCGCGCACCATGCGTGCTTTCTCGCGCCACGGTCGTCCGATCAGGGAGTTGCAGCTTACGTTTGAGGGCAACTTGGGCTTGAAATGGTTGTAATATTTTATTATTCTTTACCATTGTATAGATGTCGGTTTAATAAGTAGTTTACTGCTCGCGAAATCCCCCTCGCACCCGCGGTGCGCTTGAGCTCAACACGAAGATGCAACTGGGCCCCACGCGCCCTTAGTCCTCGCACCGTGTCGTGTCGCTGCAAAAAAAGGGGGCAACACTATGACTTCGCAGGAGGTGACTCGTCGCAGTAGTACTAGTCTCGCCCAAGCACGCACGCGCCCTTATTAGTTATTAGTCCTCATGCCTGTCGAGGCAAAAGGAGTGCAACACGAGGACTTCACAGGAGGTCACCCATCCTAGTACTACTCTCGCCCAAGCACGCTTAACTACGGAGTTCTGATGGGATCCGGTGCTTTAGTTCTGGTATGATCAAACCCGTAAGGAGTGTCTCTCCGAATCTAGTCATTCAATCGCGTCTCGCACCATGCGTGCTTTCTCGCGCCACGGTCGTCCGATCAGGGAGTTGCAGCTTACGTTTGAGGGCAACTTGGGCTTGAGATGGTTGTAATATTTTATTATTCTTTACCATTGTATAGATGTCGGTTTAATAAGTAATTGAATGCTCGCTAAATCCCCCTCGCACCCGCGGTGCGCTTGAGCTCAACACGAAGATGCAACTGGGCCCCACGCGCCCTTAGTCCACGCACCGTGTCGTGTCGCTGCAAAAAAAGGGGGCAACACGAGGACTTCGCAGGAGGTGACTCATCGCAGTAGTACTAGTCTCGCCCAAGCACGCACGCGCCCTTATTAGTTATTAGTCCTCATGCCTGTCGAGGCAAAAGGAGTGCAACACGAGGACTTCCCAGGAGGTCACCCATCCTAGTACTACTCTTGACCAAGCACGCTTAACTACGGAGTTCTGATGGGATCCGGTGCTTTAGTGCTGGTATGATCGAACACGTAAGGAGTGTCTCTCCGAATCTAGTCATGCAATCGCGTCGCGCACCATGCGTGCTTTCTCGCGCCACGGTCGTCCGATCAGGGAGTTGCAGCTTACGTTTGAGGGCAACTTGGGCTTGAGATGGTTGTAATATTTTATTATTCTTTACCATTGTAAAGATGTCGGTTTAATAAGTAGTTGAATGCTCGCGAAATCCCCCTCGCACCCGCGGTGCGCTTGAGCTCAACACGAAGATGCAACTGGGCCCCACGCGCCCTTAGTCCCCGCACCGTGTCGCTGCAAAAATAGGGGGCAACACGAGGACTTCGCAGGAGGTGACTTATCGCAGTAGTACTAGTCTCGCCCAAGCACGCACGCGCCCTTATTAGTTATTAGTCCTCATGCCTGTCGAGGCAAAAGAAGTGCAACACGAGGACTTCACAGGAGGTCACCCATCCTAGTACTAATCTCGCCCAAGCACGCTTAACTACGAAGTTTTGATGGGATCCGGTGCTTTTGTGCTGGTATGATCGCACCCGTAAGGAGTGTCTCTCCGAATCTAGTCATTCAATCGCGTCGCGCACCATGCGTGCTTTCTCGCGCCACGGTCGTCCGATCAGGGAGTTGCAGCTTACGTTTGAGGGCAACTTGGGCTTGAGATGGTTGTAATATTTTATTATTCTTTACCATTGTATAGATGTCGGTTTAATAAGTAGTTGAATGCTCGCGAAATCCCCCTCGCACCCGCGGTGCGCTTGAGCTCAACACGAAGATGCAACTGGGCCCCACGCGCCCTTAGTCCCCGCACCGTGTCGCTGCAAAAAAAGGGGGCAACACGAGGACTTCGCAGGAGGTGACTTATCGCAGTAGTACTAGTCTCGCCCAAGCACGCACGCGCCCTTATTAGTTATTAGTCCTCATGCCTGTCGAGGCAAAAGAAGTGCAACACGAGGACTTCACAGGAGGTCACCCATCCTAGTACTAATCTCGCCCAAGCACGCTTAACTACGAAGTTTTGATGGGATCCGGTGCTTTAGTGCTGGTATGATCGCACCCGTAAGGAGTGTCTCTCCGAATCTAGTCATTCAATCGCGTCGCGCACCATGCGTGCTTTCTCGCGCCACGGTCGTCCGATCAGGGAGTTGCAGCTTACGTTTGAGGGCAACTTGGGCTTGAGATGGTTGTAATATTTTATTATTCTTTACCATTGTATAGATGTCGGTTTAATAAGTAGTTGAATGCTCGCGAAATCCCCTTCGTACCCGCGGTGCGCTTGAGCTCAACACGAAGATGCAACTGGGCCCCACGCGCCCTTAGTCCCCGCACCGTGTCGTGTCGCTGCAAAAAAAAGGGGCAATACGAGGACTTCGCAGGAGGTAACTCATCGCAGTAGTACTAGTCTCGCCCAAGCACGCACGCGCCCTTATTAGTTATTAGTCCTCATGCCTGTCGAGGCAAAAGGAGTGCAACACGAGGACTTCCCAGGAGGTCACCCATCCTAGTACTACTCTTGCCCAAGCACACTTAACTACGGAGTTCTGATGGGATCCGGTGCTTTAGTGCTGATATGATCAAGCTCGTAAGGAGTGTCTCTCCGAATCTAGTCATTCAATCGCGTCTCGCACTGTTGAACGTTTTATTTTAAACCGCAAGTGCACGGCCGCGATGAAGCGGTGGCAAGTACGGGTCGTCCTCAGGGAGGTGAGTAGCCTCTTGCTTGTACGAAATCAAGTGGCAAAAATAGGGGGAAGAAAGTTGTTTATGCTAATCTAGACTACGCTACACTAAGAAGTATGAAATGCGAACGAAACAAACAAATGATGGAATAACAACTAAACTAATAGCAAAGAAAGAATGCTGGAATACAGAAATGGGAAAACCCCTAAGGGGTGGAGTGAGTGCACACATGCAAAGAGGTGGGTGTAGAATACATTCTTTAAGCACATGAAGGTGGTGTTTATCAAGCATAGGAAGTGTCTAAATGTTATGGCAAAACCTATCAATCTATTCACCAACTTAGTTGATTAACATTTACATATGCAAGTTGTTTATTTCAGAACCTAAACAAGCATGAGAGGTGTCTAATCATTTTGGCAAAACTCATCAAGTTATAAATTCTATCCTAAACAAGCAAGCATACCTTCATGTTTAATCAACACATTGAAATTAAAGCATTCATCCCATTCTCATTTGCATGTATGTACATCTACTCCACCCCCCAAAGGGGATGGAACTACTCACTAAACATTACACTAATTATTAAACTATGGAAAGAAAGCATATTAAAACTAAGCTAGAATTAAAAGACGATTAAACTAAAGCATGCACAAACAATAAAAGGAGCATAAAACAAACAATGAAAGAAACACAAAACTTTATTGATAAAATGACTCACATTAAAAGTAGCATCCTCCTACTTTGGTGTGTGCTTCAAGGCCTCACTTCTAGTAGGAAGAATAGCCACTTAAAATATGGAGTGATTACAATAGGAGGTGAAGAGTTCTATTTATAGCCATGGAAAAAGCTAATCCGGGACAATCCTCCGATGTAGGACTAAACAAACACCAAAAATAGCCTAAACGAACATTAATACAAGTCCAGGAGAAATTTGAGCGCATTTGGGCCAAAAGTGACCGCCAATTAGCGGTCTTGGACCGCTAATTAGCGGTCTACAGTGTCTGGATCGCTCTGGAATTTCTTGTGGGCTTTTCTGGAAGGCTTTGTTGGTATTTGATGCATCTATTTTGCATGTTGGAGCTCCGACCCGAATAGAATTGCCAAAATACTCCCCATGATGGTGAGGAGTATTCTGTTTTGCTCTTAGGTCCTTCTGTCTTGCAATCAGGTCCTTCTTCCTTGCATCTTGGTCCCCAGATCTCACAATTCAGTCCTTTTTCCCAGCTTTTGGGTCCTTTTATCCTTCATCTCTTCAAACATATTTATTTCTGAAAACTAAACATAAAACTCGTGACATAGCATTGTTTAGGTGAAAGATAATGGATATAAGATACAAATATAAGCATGAAATGATGTCAATCAAATACCCTCACACCTAACTTTTGCTAGTCCCGAGCAAAACAAAGAACGAGAAAAGCATACGAAAAAACAAGAAATCCTAACTCACTTTCGTAGGAATCACGGTTGCACTTAGCACGTGCAACAAGCCGTTAAACCTCCTTGTCGCCAAGGAGGAGGAGTGTTGTCTCCTGAGGGTTTTCAGCGGATATACCCACAAAATCCGAACAAGATGCATTAATCAATCTAGCTACACGACTCGTTGGACTCATTTTGTCGATCATGGGACGCGGTAATACTACGGGTCGACTCTATAAATGTAATCGGTCCACACACCTAGCCTAATGAGTTATTTGTGAAAGTTAGTTAAGGACTTGAGTGAAAGACATGGGCAACCTTAACTTCTGAATGTGATACAATGTGTAAAGTCCATTTTGGTTCTTATTTGACTCTTTTTTTTCTTCTTTTTTTCAAATTTTTTTTTCATTTTTTTTTCTTTGAAGCATTTATTGGTTGGTGTTTGATTCTCCCAGGGTCAGGTTTCGTGCATCATTGCCTATGAGGACTTACACTATCACGTACACCTTCCCCCAAATCTCCACATAGGGCGATCCCTACCACCCGTGTAACGGGAGTTCGGTCGGTGCATCCCAAGTCAGATGACTCGAAAGCACCAGGCACAAAGTCCCCTCAGACCTACTTTCCCGAGTGATAGGAGCCGTGCGACAAGAGAGAACACCACTTATTTATCTACATGGGAACCAAAACCCCTACACTTAAGTTTCACAAAAAGAGATTAAGGGCCCTTGCCTACGACAAACTTCCTTATACTAACAGACACGAATTATTTGACTCACTAGGTTCAGGGTGGACTTCTTTAAATGTTTGAGTACTGAAACCCTATGATTACACGCCCCCCGAGGGAAGACCGGGGTGCATCCTAACGACTCGATAAGACCTAAAGCCAGTAAACTAGAAATCCTAATGCATCAAGTTCAAGACAATTTTGGGAGCTTTCTTTTTACTTTGCCTCTCAACGGTTTTGCACATGCTAAACACACGCAAAACCTACAAAAACATTTTCTTTCGCAAACACATGAAGATTTTGAAAGAAATGTGAAAATTTTAAAACACTAGGCAAGCAAAAGAAGACAAGTCACCCAAGGATCATGGCAAGCAGATATATCGATATTAAATGCGGCACACTATCATGACCCTAACAATGCAAACAAAAGAAAATAAAACCAAAGGAAAAAGACTCGACTATGTACACACGTAAAACACCCCCCACACCTACTTCATGCATTGTCCTCAATGAATGTGAACAAGATACTACATGGATACATGCATGAAAAAGGAAAGATCTCACCAACATGAAGTACAAAGGGACGTTCAGGGTCATGTTGATGAACACAAACCCAAATTCCTTCAAAACCTGTGAGAAGCTGAAGAAGGGAGATAAATACGTGAAGAGATTGGGCCCAAGTACACAAGGGTTGGGGCCCACAACAATCGATGCTCACTGAAGGAGTCTTTTATTACACACTTTTTTTTGTTGTTTTTTTTTTCTTTTTTTTTTGTTGTTGTTTTTTTTAAAGATATAAACATCAACCAAGATATTCTCATAATCATTTGGTCAAGGAACATCAAATGAGAACATCAAGTCAGGAGGACCAGAGACTTGCCGAGATGGGCAAACTCCACTGGTACTCTGAGGTGTCATGAGGGGTGAAAGGTCAAAGCTGAAAGGCTCGAACCCCTCATGATATTGGTCGGGTGTGGGCAACAAAGAATGAAGTTGTGTTGCCTCACTAGGGTTTAATTGCTCATCGAAGAAAACCCTCCAACCAATAGGCGGGTGCATCGGAATGAGTTCCTCAGGCTCATTCGATGGATGCAACAGACTTGCATCACTAAGAATGGGGCTTCTCCCCAAGTCATCCAACAAGGACCTCCCACCATCGTTTAGATCATCAAGCATAAACTCGGTCATAGGTGGGTCCTTGTTGGAGTCAAAATGAAGCTCAAATGGCTCAATGGCCATGGGACATGAGGTAGAGACATCTTCTGGTATAGGCATATGATGAGGTGTCTCACTCTCACTAGTACTCTCAACTGAATCATGCAACGAACACTCCCTTTGGACATTCATGTTCGAGGCCAGCTCACTCTGTTGCATTGCGAAGACAGGCACTGAGTTTTCGCTGGGCCCACGAACATTCTCAACGGGTTGCATTGGGGTTAGGGGTGTTCGATGATTTTGTGGTGCTTTCTCCAATTGGCGGATGAGATTTAGATTTAAAGGTTCATCCATGGGTTCCTGTTGCTTACCAGAGTTGAACACATGAAACTCGGCACTCATGTTACCGAATGAGAGCTTCATGAGACCATTTCTACAATTAATCAAGGCATTGGAGGTTGCCAAAAATGGTCTACCCAAAATCAAAGGTATTTGAGAGTGGGTGTTCGCAACAAGATTGGTATCGAGGACAACAAAATCGACTGGAAATATAAAATCTCCAACTTTGATAAGCACGTCCTCGATAATCCCCATGGGAATACGAATGGATCTATCCGCCAGTTGGAGGGTGATCTTAGTTGGTTTCAATTCTCCCAAGTTCAACTGTTGATAAACAGAGAATGGGAGGAGGTTGACCGCTGATCCTAAATCAAGCAAAACATTGCTCAATCTAGTGTCCCCTATCGTACACTGAATAGTAGGACACCCCGGGTCCTTGTATTTTGTGTAGGTAGGATTGGACAAAAGTGAGCTGATATTTGCAGCCAAGAATGCTTTCTTAGGAACATTGGTCTTCCTCTTGGTTGTGCAGAGATCCTTCAACACTTTGGCATATTGAGGTATTTGTTGGATGACATCCAACAAAGGGATGTTAACCTTCACTTGCTTAAACACCTCTAATATCTTGTCCATGTTGTCACTCTGCTTTTTGTTTAACCTACTTGGATAAGGAGCTTTTGGCAGGTAGGTTTTCTGCTGTGCCTGAGAAGAAAGCTTTGGTGTATTACCCTCACCCTCAGCTTCTTCTTCACCACCATTCCCACTGAGGGGCTGCATAGATGGTGGTGGGTGTGGCAAGGAAATGTGATTGTCAACCTGTTTTCCATTCCTTAAGGTCACAATGGAATTGACATGGTGAACAGGTTCCTCCACATGGTTCACTTGCCTCCCCCGAGGTACCACATTCTCATTTTGCATTTGTTGTTGTTGGTACATGCGGGGGTTAGCCTCAGGCTGACTAGGAAAAGACCCTCTCTCTCTTTCATGTACAGACTGAGCCAATTGGCCCATCTGAAGCTCTAGAGATTTGATGGTCTGCTGATTTGAAGTGAGAACTTGACTCGTGGTTGACATAAAATTTTTCATTGAGTTTTCAAGTCCACGAGTCAAGGTCTCAAGCGAATTGAATCGGGTTTCCATATTATTGGAATTTGGGAAACCCGATTGATTGGTGGTTTGCGCTTGGGGTGGCTGATAGGAATGCACATGCATGGGAGGTTGGTGTGATTGGTAATGTGGTCTAGAGGAGTTGGAAGGACCACCCGGGGCATTAGTTTGGTTCCATGAAAAATTGGGGTGGTTCCTCCATCCAGGATTATAAGATGATGAGTATGGGTCATTCCTCGCTCTATCATAGACGGCGTTGACACGCTCCATCTCAGGAGGAATGGACTCACACTCGCTTTCTACATGACCTATCCTACCACATGAATGACAGGGAACTGGACCAGATGTAGACATGTGAGGTGCACTTTGTTGGTTTTGGAGCTCAATCGAGTCCATACGGCGCATTAAGGCCGCCATGCGTGCCTCGGTGGCCGTAGTGGTATCGATAGCAAATGCGGTACCCGATCTAGTCGAGTTTGCATTCGCGGTCCTCGCTCCTATACTAGATGATGCAGGTGGTTCCCTCACACTCTCCCACTGCATGGTTTTCTCAGCGAGGTCTTCTAGGAAGGCCCATGCCTCCCTTTCATCCTTTCCCAAGAACTCTCCTTTCCCCGGCAACGGCGCCAAAAACTTGTTGAACGTTTTATTTTAAACCGCAAGTGCACGGCCGCGATGAAGCGGTGGCAAGTACGGGTCGTCCTCAGGGAGGTGAGTAGCCTCTTGCTTGTACGAAATCAAGTGGCAAAAATAGGGGGAAGAAAGTTGTTTATGCTAATCTAGACTACGCTACACTAAGAAGTATGAAATGCGAACGAAACAAACAAATGATGGAATAACAACTAAACTAAGAGCAAAGAAAGAATGCTGGAATACAGAAATGGGAAAACCCCTAAGGGGTGGAGTGAGTGCACACATGCAAAGAGGTGGGTGTAGAATACATTCTTTAAGCACATGAAGGTGGTGTTTATCAAGCATAGGAAGTGTCTAAATGTTATGGCAAAACCTATCAATCTATTCACCAACTTAGTTGATTAACATTTACATATGCAAGTTGTTTATTTCAAAACCTAAACAAGCATGAGAGGTGTCTAATCATTTTGGCAAAACTCATCAAGTTATAAATTCTATCCTAAACAAGCAAGCATACCTTCATGTTTAATCAACACATTGAAATTAAAGCATTCATCCCATTCTCATTTGCATGTATGTACATCTACTCCACCCCCCAAAGGGGATGGAACTACTCACTAAACATTACACTAATTATTAAACTATGGAAAGAAAGCATATTAAAACTAAGCTAGAATTAAAAGACGATTAAACTAAAGCATGCACAAACAATAAAAGGAGCATAAAACAAACAATGAAAGAAACACAAAACTTTATTGATAAAATGACTCACATTAAAAGTAGCATCCTCCTACTTTGGTGTGTGCTTCAAGGCCTCACTTCTAGTAGGAAGAATAGCCACTTAAAATATGGAGTGATTACAATAGGAGGTGAAGAGTTCTATTTATAGCCATGGAAAAAGCTAATCCGGGACAATCCCCCGATGTGGGACTAAACAAACACCAAAAATAGCCTAAACGAACATTAATACAAGTCCAGGAGAAATTTGAGCGCATTTGGGCCAAAAGTGACCGCCAATTAGCGGTCTTGGACCGCTAATTAGCGGTCTACAGTGTCCGGATCGCTCTGGAATTTCTTGTGGGCTTTTCTGGAAGGCTTTGTTGGTATTTGATGCATCTATTTTGCATGTTGGAGCTCCGACCCGAATAGAATTGCCAAAATACTCCCCATGATGGTGAGGAGTATTCTGTTTTGCTCTAAGGTCCTTCTGTCTTGCAATCAGGTCCTTCTTCCTTGCATCTTGGTCCCCAGATCTCACAATTCAGTCCTTTTTCCCAGCTTTTGGGTCCTTTTATCCTTCATCTCTTCAAACCTATTTATTCCTGAAAACTAAACATAAAACTCGTGACATAGCATTGTTTAGGTGAAAGATAATGGATATAAGATACAAATATAAGCATGAAATGATGTCAATCACGCACCATGCGTGCTTTCTCGCGCCACGGTCGTCCGATCAGGGAGTTGCAGCTTACGTTTGAGGGCAACTTGGGCTTGAGATGGTTGTAATATTTTATTATTCTTTACCATTGTATAGATGTTGGTTTAATAAGTAGTTGAATGCTCGCGAAATCCCCCTCGTACCCGCGGTGCGCTTGAGCTCAACACGAAGATGCAACTGGGCCCCACGCGCCCTTTGTCCCCGCACCGTGTCGTGTCGCTGCAAAAAAAGGGGGCAGCAGGAGGTGACTCATCGCAGTAGTACTAGTCTCGCCCAAGCACGCACGCGCCCTTATTAGTTATTAGTCCTCATGCCTGTCGAGGCAAAAAGAGTGCAACACGAGGACTTCCCAAGAGGTCACCCTTCCTAGTACTACTCTCGATCAAGCACGCTTAACTACGGAGTTCTGATGGGATCCGGTGCTTTAGTGCTGGTATGATCGAACCCATAAGGAATGTCTCTCCGAATCTAGTCATTCAATCGCGTCGCGCACCATGCGTGCTTTCTCGCGCCACGGTCGTCCGATCAGGGAGTTGCAGCTTACGTTTGAGGGCAACTTGGGCATGAGATGGTTGTAATATTTTATTATTCTTTACCATTGTATAGATGTCGGTTTAATAAGTAGTTTACTGCTCGCGAAATCCCCCTCGCACCCGCGGTGCGCTTGAGCTCAACACGAAGATGCAACTGGGCCCCACGCGCCCTTAGTCCTCGCACCGTGTCGTGTCGCTGCAAAAAAAGGGGGCAACACTATGACTTCGCAGGAGGTGACTCGTCGCAGTAGTACTAGTCTCGCCCAAGCACGCACGCGCCCTTATTAGTTATTAGTCCTCATGCCTGTCGAGGCAAAAGGAGTGCAACACGAGGACTTCACAGGAGGTCACCCATCCTAGTACTACTCTCGCCCAAGCACGCTTAACTACGGAGTTCTGATGGGATCCGGTGCTTTAGTTCTGGTATGATCAAACCCGTAAGGAGTGTCTCTCCGAATCTAGTCATTCAATCGCGTCTCGCACCATGCGTGCTTTCTCGCGCCACGGTCGTCCGATCAGGGAGTTGCAGCTTACGTTTGAGGGCAACTTGGGCTTGAGATGGTTGTAATATTTTATTATTCTTTACCATTGTATAGATGTCGGTTTAATAAGTAATTGAATGCTCGCTAAATCCCCCTCGCACCCGCGGTGCGCTTGAGCTCAACACGAAGATGCAACTGGGCCCCACGCGCCCTTAGTCCACGCACCGTGTCGTGTCGCTGCAAAAAAAGGGGGCAACACGAGGACTTCGCAGGAGGTGACTCATCGCAGTAGTACTAGTCTCGCCCAAGCACGCACGCGCCCTTATTAGTTATTAGTCCTCATGCCTGTCGAGGCAAAAGGAGTGCAACACGAGGACTTCCCAGGAGGTCACCCATCCTAGTACTACTCTTGACCAAGCACGCTTAACTACGGAGTTCTGATGGGATCCGGTGCTTTAGTGCTGGTATGATCGAACACGTAAGGAGTGTCTCTCCGAATCTAGTCATGCAATCGCGTCGCGCACCATGCGTGCTTTCTCGCGCCACGGTCGTCCGATCAGGGAGTTGCAGCTTACGTTTGAGGGCAACTTGGGCATGAGATGGTTGTAATATTTTATTATTCTTTACCATTGTATAGATGTCGGTTTAATAAGTAGTTGAATGCTCGCGAAATCCCCCTCGCACCCGCGGTGCGCTTGAGCTCAACACGAAGATGCAACTGGGCCCCACGCGCCCTTAGTCCCCGCACCGTGTCGTGTCGCTGCAAAAAAAGGGGGCAGCAGGAGGACTTCGCAGGAGGTGACTCATCGCAGTAGTACTAGTCTCGCCCAAGCACGCACGCGCCCTTATTAGTTATTAGTCCTCATGCCTGTCGAGTCAAAAAGAGTGCAACACGAGGACTTCCTAGGAGGTCACCCATCCTAGTACTACTCTCGCTCAAGCACGCTTAACTACGGAGTTCTGATGGGATCCGGTGCTTTAGTGCTGGTATGATCGAATCCATAAGGAGTGTCTCTCCGAATCTAGTCATTCAATCGCGTCGCGTACCATGCGTGCTTTCTCGCGCCACGGTCGTCCGATCAGAGAGTTGCAGCTTACGTTTGAGGGCAACTTGGGTTGAGATGGTTGTAATATTTTATTATTCTTTACCATTGTATAGATGTCGGTTTAATAAGTAGTTGAATGCTCGCGAAATCCCCCTCGCACCCGCAGTGCGCTTGAGCTCAACACGAAGATGCAACTGGGCCCCACGCGCCCTTAGTCCCCGCACCGTGTCGTGTCGCTGCAAAAAAGGGGGCAACACGAGGACTTCGCAGGAGGTGACTCATCGCAGTAGTACTAGTCTCGCCCAAGCACGCACGCGCCCTTATTAGTTATTAGTCCTCATGCCTGTCGAGGCAAAAGGAGTGCAACACGAGGACTTCACAGGAGGTCACCCATCCTAGTACTAATCTCGCCCAAGCACGCTTAACTACGAAGTTTTGATGGGATCCGGTGCTTTAGTGCTGGTATGATCGCACCCGTATGGAGTGTCTCTCCAAATCTAGTCATTCAATCGCGTCGGGCACCATGCGTACTTTCTCGCGCCACGGTCGTCCGATCAGGGAGTTGCAGCTTACGTTTGAGGTCAACTTGGGCTTGAGATGGTTGTAATATTTTATTATTCTTTACCATTGTATAGATGTCGGTTTAATAAGTAGTTGAATGCTCGCGAAATCCCCCTCGCACCCGCGGTGCGCTTGAGCTCAACACGAAGATCCAACTGGGCCCCACGCGCCCTTAGTCCCCGCACCGTGTCGCTGCAAAAAATGGGGGCAACACGAGGACTTCGCAGGAGGTGACTTATCGCAGTAGTACTAGTCTCGCCCAAGCACGCACGCGCCCTTATTAGTTATTAGTCCTCGTGCCTGTCGAGGCAAAAGGAGTGGAACACGAGGACTTCCGAGGAGGTCACCCATCCTAGTACTACTCTCGCCCAAGCACGCTTAACTACGGAGTTCTGATGGGATACGGTGCTTTAGTGCTGGTATGATCGAACCCGTAAGGAGTGTCTCTCCGAATCTAGTCATTCAATCGCGTCGCGCACCATGCGTACTTTCTCGCGCCACGGTCGTCCGATCAGGGAGTTGCAGCTTACGTTTGAGGGCAACTTGGGTTTGAGATGGTTGTAATATTTTATTATTCTTTACCATTGTATAGATGTCGGTTTAATAAGTAGTTGAATGCTCGCGAAATCCCCCTCGCACCCGCAGTGCGCTTGAGCTCAACACGAAGATGCAACTGGGCCCCACGCGCCCTTAGTCCCCGCACCGTGTCGTGTCGCTGCAAAAAAAGGGGGCAACAGGAGGACTTCGCAGGAGGTGACTCATCGCAGTAGTACTAGTCTCGCCCAAGCACGCACGCGCCCTTATTATTTATTAGTCCTCATGCCTGTCGAGGCAAAAGGAGTGCAACACGAGCACTTCCCAGGAGGTCACCCATACTAGTACTACTCTCGCCCAAGCACGCTTAACTACGGAGTTCTGATGGGATCCAGTGCTTTAGTGCTGGTATGATCGCACCCGTAAGGAGTGTCTCTCCGAATCTAGTCATTCAATCGCGTCGCGCACCATGCGTGCTTTCTCGCGCCACGGTCGTCCGATCAGGGAGTTGCAGCTTACGTTTGAAGGCAACTTGGGCTTGAGATGGTTGTAATATTTTATTATTCTTTACCATTATATAGATGTCGGTTTAATAAGTACTTGAATGCTCGCGAAATCCCCCTCGCACCCGCGGTGCGCTTGAGCTCAACATGAAGATGCAACTGGGCCCCACATGCCCTTAGTCCCCGCACCGTGTCGTGTCGTTGCAAAAAAAGGGGCAACACGAGGACTTCGCAGGAGGTGACTCATCGCAGTAGTACTAGTCTCGCCCAAGCACGCACGCGCCCTTATTAGTTATTAGTCCTCATGCCTGTCGAGGCAAAAAGGGTGTAACACGAGGACTTCCCAGGAGGTCATCCATCCTAGTACTACTCTCGCCCAAGCACGCTTAACTACGGAGTTCTGATGGGATCCGGTGCTTTAGTGCTGGTATGATCGCACCCGTAAGGAGTGTCTCTCCGAATCTAGTCATTCAATCGCGTCACGCACCATGCGTGCTTTCTCGCGCCACGGTCGTCCGATCAGGGAGTTGCAGCTTACGTTTGAGGGCAACTTGGGCTTGAGATGGTTGTAATATTTTATTATTCTTTACCATTGTATAGATGTCGGTTTAATAAGTAGTTGAATGCTCGCGAAATCCCCCTCGCACCCGCGGTGCGTTTGAGCTCAACACGAAGATGCAACTGGGCCCCACACGCCCTTAGTCCCCGCACCGTGTCGCGTCGCTGCAAAAAAGGGGCAACACGAGGACTTTGCAGGAGGTGACTCATCGCATAGGGTTTCAGCACTCAAACATTTAAAGAAGTCCACCCTGAACCTAGTGAGTCAAATAATTCATGTCTTTTAGTATAAGGAAGTTTGTCGTGGTCAAGGGCCCTTAATCTCTTTTTGTGAAACTTAAGTGTAGGGGTTTTGGTTCCCATGTAGATAAATGAATAAGTGGTGTTCTCTCTTGTCGCACGACTCCTATCACTCGGGAAAGTAGGTCTGAGGGGCCTTTGTGCCTGGTGCTTTCGAGTCATCTGACTTGGGATGCACCGACCGAACTCCCGTTACACGGGTGGTAGGGATCGCCCTATGTGGAGATTTGGGGGAAGGTGTACGTGATATTGTAAGTCCTCATAGGCAATGATGCACGAAACCTGACCCTGGGAGAATCAAACACCAACCAATAAAATGCTCTAAAGAAGAAGAAAAAAGTCAAATAAGAACCAAAATGGACTTTACACATTGTATCACATTCAGAAGTTAAGGTTGTCCATGTCTTTCACTTAAGTCCTTAACTAACTTTCACGAATAACTCATTAGGCTAGGTGTGTGGACCGATTACATATATAGAGTGGACCCGTAGTATTACCGCATCCCATGATCGACAAAATGAGTCCAACGAGTCGTGTAGCTAGATTGATTAATGCATCTTGTTCGGATTTTGTGGGTATATCCTCTGAAAACCCTCAGGAGACAACACTCCTCCTCCTTGGCGAGAAGGAGGTTTAACGGCTTGTTGCACGTGCTAAGTGCAACCGTGATTCCTACGAAAGTGAGTTAGGATTTCTTGTTTTTCGTATGCTTTTCTCTTTCTTTGTTTTGCTCGGGACTAGCAAAAGTTAGGTGTGGGGGTATTTGATTGACATCATTTCATGCTTATATTTGTATCTTATATCCATTATCTTTCACCTAAACAATGATATGTTACGAGTTTTATGTTTAGTTTTCAGGAATAAATAGGTTTGAAGAGATGAAACATAAAAGGACTCAAAAGCTGGGAAAAAGGACTGAACTGTTAGATCTGGGGACCAAGATGCAAGGCAGAAGGACCTGAACGCAAGACAGAAGGACCTAAGAGCAAAACAGAATACTCCACACCATCATGGGGAGTATTTTAGCAATTGGATTCGGGTCGGAGCTCCAATAAACAAAGTAGATGCATCCAAGACCACCAAATACACAGAGAAAAGCGCAGAACAAGATTCAACGGGATCCGGACCTTTTTGACCGCCAATTGGCGGTCCAAGACCGCTAATTGGCGGTCTGTTTTGGCCCAAATCCGCCAAGTTTTCTCTTGGACGTGTATTAATGTTTGTTTAGGCTATTTTGGTATCTGTTTAGTCCCACATCAAGGGATTGTCCCGGATTGCCTTTTTCTTTGGCTATAAATAGAACTCATCACCTTCCATTGTAATCACTCCATATTTTAAGTGGCTATTCTTCCTACTAGAAGTGAGGCCTTGCACACACTAAAGTAGGAGGATGCTACTTGAAATGTGAGTCATTTTATCAATAATGTTTTGTGTTTCTTTCATTGTTTGTTTATGTTTCTTTTATTGTTTGTGCATGTTTTAGTTTAATCGTCTTTTATTTCTAGCTTAGTTTTAATATGCTTTCTTTGCTTAGTTTAATAATTAGTGTAATGTTTAGTGAGTAGTTCCATCCCCTTTGGGGGGTGGAGTAGATGTACATACATGCATTAGAGAATGGAATGAATGCTTTATTTTTTATGTGTTGATAAAACATGAATGTATGCTTGCTTGTTTAGGATAGAATTTATAACTTGATGAGTTTTGCCAAAATGATTAGACACCTCTCATGCTTGTTTAGGTTTTGAAATAAACAACTTGCATATGTAAATGTTAATCAACTAAGTTGGTGAATAGATTGATAGGTTTTGCCATAACATTTAGACACTTCCTATGCTTGATAAACACCACCTTCATGTGCTTAAAGAATGCATTCTACACCCACCTCTTTGCATGTGTGCACTCATTCCACCCCTTAGGGGTTTTCCCATTTCTGTATTCCAGCATTCTTCCTTTGTTCTTAGCTTAGTTATTATTTCATTGTTTGGTTCTTCCTTTTGTATTTCCTACTTCTTGCGTAGTATAGAGTAGAGTAGCATAAACATATTTCTCCCCTATTTTTGCCACTTGATTTCGTACAAGCAAGATGCTACTCACCTCCCTGAGGACGACCAGTACTTGCCACCACTTCATCGCGGCCGTGCACTTGCAGTTTTAATTTAAAACGTACAACAATTTCATATATTGAATAGACCTAATAAATGAAACATTATGGAATTGTGTTTGTGTTATTAATGTTTTTATTGTGTCTTTGAATCCTAAGATATTAGACATATAACTTTTCACATGAGAAGTTTATAGTTTGATTATTATCAAAAGCTATCATTACGCATAATGATAAAGACATTAGTTGATTATACATAAGTTATGCTAGAAAAGATGATATGTCAAAAGATTATCATTGTCTCTCTTCATTTGAGTGATGATATTATTGGGCCCCTTGATAATGCAAAATTATAATGTGCACAATGTAACTTATGTATAGTTACATATTTATAATTAGCTTATTAAATCAAGAAAAAATAATAATACAAAGATGACACATTCCTACTTTGTATAATATTTGTAATATCATGAAGCAAGAGATAGATACAAGTGATATATTACATACCAATAAATAGATCGTGTTCTGTTCGAGTGAACAAAACATCTTTGTTATTTGGGTAACTATAACGTGTAGCTAGATACCGCTTATAGTTTATGATATTAAATGTTTAATATTATTCCCAACATAACTTAGATCATTTTATAGGTCACACCACAAAATTGGGAAACGAGAAATGTGATTTTATATTTTATATGATGTAAAATAATAAAATCAATATATCGTAATAACGACATGATTAGAATAACAAATAAATTCGTATAAGATGTGTATATTATGGGGTATAATATTTGACATTCTATATGATAGTATATTACATGATATAATGTGATCTGCAACATTATAACATATGAATTTGCTAAAACCCCAAAACTCAATTTTTGTTGGATATTAATCCAAAATTGGTAAAGTCAAAAATAGTGAAAAATGGTCTGATCGTTTGCCACGTTTTTGCATATATTAATAAGAGATTTTTGTTGATTAATCACTGGATTTAATCCACCTTTGTCAAAGGTAGTTATGGGATGATGAGAGGAGAAATAAACAAGAGATCATTTGCAAAGTGGTTTGCACATGATGTGGTTTAGTGAAGAGATTAATAATGGATCATGTGTAAGTGGTTTACCCATTATGTGGGTTTCAGAATACCTTATAAATAGCTCCCTCTTCCATTCCTTTGTTTAAGTAATGCAAAACCTTCTCCTCTCCATATTTTCTCTATCATTCCTTCTGAAATTCTTCTTATTAATAGAGTGCTTGAGATATTAAATTCTTTGGAGCATAGAATGGGGTTATTAGCTAGATTCTTACCTTGAATTAGAGATTGGTTGACTAGCTTTAATCTCTAATCTTGTTTAGAGTTTCGTGAACACTTACAGATGATTCCGAGGCAATCTGATGTGCAACCCGGCTTCCAATTGGTAAAAAGAATTTGATAATCCCCTAGGTATGATCCAATTTATGTGTTTCAATATTAATTAGTATACAATATATATTGAAATACAATTAGGAAGTTTTGTATATAAAATTGTTGACAAATATAAAAACCGATCCTAATTGCTTGTAAAATTTTAAAATATATATTCAAGTATGGGGCACAAAATCGAACAGTGGTATCAGAGCATTTAGTTCATATTTTTCAATAATTAGGCTATATAAATATATTTAGTATGTCATATCATAATCAAAAAATTCATGAATTTGGTTTTTGAGTCCTTTTTTGCATTTTTAATGGATGCATCAAGATGGAATCCCAGATTTTTGTGTTTCTTATTTTCCTACGTTAGTTTGTAATGTTAGAAAATTAATTAGCCATTAAGATCAAAGGTTATATTCTGATCTGTAAGGTGAAACAAATATCCTAAAAATTAGGGATTGTTTTGTCGCTTTTGATTCTAATTAACTCTTTTGAGAGTTTTAAATATTTAGAAATGTGTCATATGAAAATTAGAATCAAGTTTTAGATTGGTGTGTAATTGTGTAGAATTTTTGTTTATTTTAAATGATTATTCTACTTGGAATTGACAAACACATGAAAGAGGCAAATAAATTTATGTTCCCTAAAAAATTGTTTTGGGAATTTAGATAAACTTCGGTTCATATTTTTTTTTATTTTGAACTAAGGATGGTTGAATTATTTTAAAGGATTTCATATAATTCTGGAATTATTTAATTGAGAGATGAAGGACAACTAAATAGTGTAAAATAACATATGTACACAATTGTTGCACTTGTTCTATTTTGCTGGAATAAGTGAGTTTATATATTCCATCGAAGCCATATGTTAATGTATAATATGTATATCATTATTATTAATCACAGAGGCTTATGTATATGTAAAAAACATTTATTTTGTATGCATGCATATGAGAGGACTTTACATAGGACTTGCTCTAGCCAATTTAATTTTGATAAAATCAAATTGTGAGATGCATATTTATATATTATGCAATATTCCATGGTACAAGAAGAAGAACCAATGTGTCAATAGATTTTTTAATGTTTATGTGCTTGATTGTATATGATTGAATGGTTAGGATAACTATGATTGAATGCATACATGACTACCTAAATTCTAAAATCACATATGAGTTGTTTAATTATCCAAACTAAAAAAAATTAAGAAGACTTTTCTTTCTTATTTCATCCACTAGAAGTCATCGATCGAGGGATATTCTGCTCACCCTTAGCGAGAGATAATTTTCTCAATCTTTGGAAATAGTGGGAGATATTAGGATATACATTGTTGTATCGTCAATACAAACATAAAGTGAGTTTCACCTTTAGTGGACACCAAGTACATGTATTTGTTTATGGATACAATGTACAATCATATCTCGTATCAAATGAAATAAGTTTTCTAAACAAAACTAGGAGCATTCACTCGGTTTTAAGAAAGAGAGTTTTTCTTAGGAGGATGGACATATTCCCTCTTAATTTAAACTACAAGAATCATAAGAGTTTGAAAAATGCAAAAGTTTACAAAACTCAAAATAGTTATGATTAGAAAATGTTTCTTACCTTGAGTTTGTGACATCTTTGACAACTCTTAGCTAGTCTATGTTATAAATGATGAGATCTTGTATTACTGCAATTATTGACATTTTTACTTATTTATTTATTTGCAGTACAATTTTTATAAACATAAAATTGACATGAAAGCTCTTATAAATTATTTTGTAGAAATATCAAACATTCAACCTATTTGTGCGATCTATGATTGAAAAATATCCATTAACAAACGATGACTCCAACTTCAATAGTTGGCAAATCAAGCTCAGCATGGTGTTTAAGTTTGAAAAACTATCTCACATTTTGGATGGTGAAATCCAAAAATTAAGTGAGAAGGCAACCGATGTTGCGCGAGAAGTTGTAGCCAAGTGGGAAGACCAAGAAAACTAAATTCACTTTCTCATGCTTGCCTCTATGGGTGACTCGCTTCAAGCGAAATACTTCAATTCAAAACCCAAGAAGACCATGCAAGCTCTTACCAAGATGTTAATGGATAGTGCTAGTAAAAAGCGTTGTAAGACTACCATAGCACTCACAAGGTGCCACATGGCAGATGGAACATCTGTGTCCATGCATTTAATGACAATGCAAGGATACCTTGAGAAGTTAGAAAATCTCTCCTCCCCGATGCCCAATGACATTGCAGAAGATCTGATTCTTGGCTCTCTAGCCCCATCCTTCAAGAACTTTATCATGCATTACCATGTGCGTGAGAAAGCGGTGAGTCTTGAGGAGGTTCACAACACTCAAAATAGTTGAAGTTGATATGGGCAAAAGGTAGGGACAAGAATGTCCTAACCATCTATGGTGGAAGTAAAAAGATCGTCAAACGTAAAGGTAAAGACATATTAACCAAAAAGGCATCAATCAAGGGCAAGGGGGTAAGAGGTGCTCGTGGGAGTGCCTTAAGGGGAAATCTTCAAAATCTCCAACTCACAACACGGAGTGCTTTCATTGCGGTGAAAAAGGACACATCTGTCCTAATTGCCCAAAGTACGAGGAAGGCCTTGACAATGGGATGATTGAGTGTAAGCACCGTAAAAAGGTCAAAGGTATATTTGTTATTGAGATAAATTTAGCCACGTCTATCCATGATTGGGTAATTGATACAGGATATTGTGCTCACATATTCTCCAATGCGCAACTACTAAAGGATAGGAAGGACCTCGTAAGAGGAAAATAATTCTGAAGATCAGAAATGGTGCAAGTGTCGATGTGATTGCACAAGGCTCTGTGGATCTTCATTTATCTAGCGGTCTAATATTAAGTTTAAAGAATGTCTATTATGTACATTCGATTAGCAAGAATATTATACTGTATCGTGTTTAGATATGAATATCTTTATAATAAATATTTCAAATTTTTGCATGTTGATTGAATTAGTTATAATACCGCAAGTGCACGACCGCATTGAAGCAGTGGCAAGCATGGGTCGGTCCGCAGGAAGCGTGTACGAGTTAGATTCACGATACTCGAGTGAGGAAAGAAGAGAGAGGAATGTGAGCTGAATTAAACTACAATGCGAGTCAAATAAAAAACAAACAATAAAATAAAACCCCTTAGGGGGTAGAGAAAGAATGCGGAAATGTGTAGTGTGTGTGTTCAATTGTGCTCATCACAACATGTAATCCATGAAACCCATAAAATAAAATACAACTTTTTCTCCACATGAAATAAGATAAAATATTATCATTAAAATATACAAGACAATAATTGAAATGAGGCTAAATGAACTCATGCATATTGACCAAACTCCACCATGTCTCCACATGAAATAAGATTTAACACAATCATAAAAACATACAAGACATTAATTAGGATGATGCCAACATGAGCACATGCATGCACATGCTATGTTTCCTTCTTCCACTCCATCCTTATCCTCACGTCTTCATTCCCCAAAACATAGGGCCCACTAATTTAAGCAAGTGCTAAGCTTCACTCAAGAGCATTAGCACATGAAAGATAAGAGTGAAATCTCATTAGATGGTTATAGAACTCATGTGAGGTTCAAAGGTAGGATTAGCACACACACTAATATATCACATAACCACAACACCTTCTTCTCCACCCCTCAATGCGGGTGGACTACTCTATACTCATATCTAAACCAAAGAAAGTATAAAAATAACCCAAAACCATAATGCAAAATCCAGGAAACTAGATGAAGGAAAATAAACACAAAGGAAATGACATCAAAGAAAGACATCAAGATAAAGAACAAGACCACAATATATTAAAATGAAATTTTACAAATTTTACTTCTTATTCTCCTCTTACACTAATGAGCAGCAAATAAAACCTAAACTAATGGAGGAGGACGAAGAAGAAGGGGAGAGGAGGGATTGCAATGGTATATATACACTAATACATTTTTAAGATTAATCTGGAAGTTATAGGATGACTCTAAATCAAATTTGGTAGTCCTGGAATGCTCTGACCCGAATACCCGACTAACAGACAAAATTTGAGACCCGAATACCCCAACGGATCAAGTTGATCCGATCGGGTTAAATTTTTATCTTCAACTTTAATTCTTCTATTGGAACGTGGGGTGAAGCTCTGGTCCACTGTCTTAACCCGATTTGGTTTTAATTGGAGAAATACTAATCGGGTTCAAGTCATGTGTCATTATTTTGTACTTCTCAATCTGGTCCCTCCAAGTTTTCATTGTGATCCAGTCTGTGTATTAGAAAGATGTCCAGAAGTCCTCAATTCAATCCATTCTTGTTACAATCTGGTCCTTTTTGCTCCATTTTCTCTTCTTTATTACCTAACCCCTAAAACACTACAACAAACACTCGAGTAGCACAATTTTGGGGTAAAATAAAAGGATATATGGCATGAATGCGATGTATGATATGCTACTAATCAAATACCCCCACACTTACATTTGCTAGTCCCGAGCAAAACAATAAGAGAGAAAAATGAAAGAAATGAAAACATACGAAAAACGAGGAAATCCTAACTCACTTTCGTAGGAATCCCGGTTGCACCTAACACGTGCAACAAGCCGCTAAACCTCTTTCATAGGAATCACGACTACTGAGGGCTTTTGGTGGATATACCCACAAAATCCGAAATTGGATGCATCATTCAACCTAGCAACACGACTCGATGAATCTATTTTTCTCGATCATTGGACGCGGTAATCCTACGGGCTGACTCTATATATGTATCAAGTCCACACACCTAGCCTAGGGAACCATTCATGCAAGTTAACTAAGGACTTAAGTGAAAGACATGGGCATCCTTAACATCCTCAAGTGATACATCGTGTAAAGTCCTTTGAGGTTCTTTTTTGTATTCCCTTTCTTCTTCTTTCTTTTTGTTCTTCTCTTTTTGCTTTTTCTTGTTTTTATTTTTTAATAGTTGGTGTGTAATTCTCTCAGGGTCAGGTTTCGCGCATGATTTCCTATGATGACTTACAATATCACATACACCTTCCCCCACATCTCCACATAGGGCAATCCCTACCACTCGTGTAACAGGAGTTCGGTGGGTGCAACCCAAGTCAAATGACTTGAAAGCACCAGACACTAAGTCCCCTCAAATCTAGTTTACAGAGTGATAGGAGCCATGCAAGAAGAGAGAACATTTACTCACTTATTTCTTATTTACACATTAACCAAAACCCCTACAGTTACGGTTTCACAATTCGAGTTTAAGGGTCCGTGACTACGACAAACTTCCTTATACTAACATACTTGAATTATTTGACACACTAGGTTCAGAGCTTCCTTTTACTTTGGCTTTCAACGGCTTTGCACATGGTAAACACACGCAAACCCCAAAAATCATTTCCTTTCGCAAAACACATAAAGATTTTGAAAGAAATGGAAAAATTAGAGCGCTAGACAAGCAAAAGAATGCAACCCACCTAAGTATCATGGTATAGCAGATATGTCGCTATTAAATGCAGCACACTAACATGACCCTAACAATGCAAACAAAAAACAAAGTGAAAAAGACTTGACTCAACTTATATACAAATGTGAAGCACTCTCCCATACTTACTTGATGCATTGTCCTCAACGTATGCAAGCATGATATTACATTAATTTCGCATGAAAAAGTAAAAGACCTCACCAAACTTTGAAGCACAAGGAAATTTTCATGGTCATGTTGATGGACACAAACCCAAATTACCCTCAAAACCTGTAAAATACTTAAGAATGGAGACAAATACATGAAACAAATGGGGCCCAAATACACAGGGGTTGGAGCCCACAACAAGCTATGCTCACTCTTGGAGTCTTTTTTAATCTTCTTTTTTCAAATATAACTATGTACAAAATGGGCTCCCATCTTCATTTGTCGAGAGACATCAAATGCGAACCCGTCATCTCTCGTGCCAGAAATGCACCTACATGGGCTTGCAACATAAGAAACAGGAGGATTATTGAGTGGTTTATGAACCAAGGACGTGGTTCTTGCCTCTCAAAACTACGGTCTGTGAAAGGAAATGGAAACAAATATGTTTCCATTCTGCGAAAAAGCTGAGGGTCATCAATATATACCCTCCAACTTACAATTGGGTCCACTAGGATCATTTGATCCACACAAAGTGATATCCTGGACTTATTACCTAGATGACAAAGTCCAGAAACAAAATTTCTTGACCACCTGACACCCTTATAAGCATTGTGGTCATTTGATGTCTCATGCGAATGAGAATGATAGGAGGCATGAATGAGAGGTGAATCTCTGTCTGGTTGTTTGAAGTGTAGGGTATCAAGTGGTTGATTCTTAACCTACCTTGGGTCCTCAAGAATGGTATCTTGTGTCTCAAGAGCCACATGATCGAAAGGATGTGGCTCAAAGACCACATGATCACAAGATAAGGCACCTTCTTGTGCCAGCCGAGTTGAAACAACTTCACCACCATCAAGATCTCCATCGAACAACTCTCTAAGATGATTGATGGTGCCTTCGACTTCAATCTCATATGTACCCTGGATAAGGTTGACCTCAACAGGGTCATCGAAGGCACCGGGCTTCTTCCCGATGGTGAAGATATTGAAATTAGCACACTGACTACACTGACTACCATATGTCAAGAGCATCAGTCCATTACGATAATTGATCAAGGCATTGGAAGTCACTAGAAATGCTCACCCCGAAAAAATAGGAATTTATCCAAGTGGGTTTGGCATAGGTTCAGTATCCAAAACAAACAAATGGACTGGTTAAATGAACTCACTCACTTTGATCAGAACATCTTCCACCACCCTCTCAATTTCTTGATTGACCTATCAGCCAGTTGAAGAGTGGTTTTTGTTTGTTTGAGGTCTCCAAGACCGAGGTGGACGTAGACCGAATACGACTGAAGATTGACAGATGCACCAATGTCCAATAAAGCTCGATATATTGACACCTCACCACTCACAAAAGATATAGTATGGCAGCCAGGGGCCTTGTATTTGACTTGCGTGGGTTGTGCCAACAATGAACTCACATTAGCGTCAAGAAAAGCTTTCTTGAGAACATTGGTTTTTCTCTTCTTGGTGCATAAATCCTTGAGAACCTTGGCATAAGGTGATATTTGTTGAATCACCTTCAACAGAGGAATGTTCACCTTAACTTGATGAAAGATCTCAAGCATCTTCTCATGCTGATCTGAAGTTTTTTTAAGGTGCTCAGGTGATTGACATCATTTGATGCTTATATTTGTATCTTGTATCCATTATCTTACACCTAAGCAATGCTACATGACGAGTTTTATGTTTGAATTTCATAAATAAATAGGTTTGAAGAGATGAAACATAAAAGGACCCAAAATCATGGAAAAAAGACTTAATGGTGAGACCTAGGGACTAAGATGCAAGGGAGAAGGACCTGAACGTAAGACCAAAGGACCAAAGAGCAAAACAGAAAACTCCACACCATCATGGGGAGTATTTTGGCAATTCGATTCGGGTCGGAGCTCCAACAAGTGACGTAGATGCATCAAAGACCAACAAAGACATCCAGAAAAGCCCAGAATAAAATCCAACGTGATCCGGACCATAGAGACCTCCAATTGGCGGTCCAAGACCGCTAATTAGTCGTCTGTTTTGGCCTAAATCCGCTAAGATTTTGGTGGGTCGCATATTAGTGTGTATTTAGTCAATTTCTGGTATTTGTTTAGTCCCACATCGTGGGATTGTCCCGGATTGCCTTTTTCTTTGGCTATAAATAGAACTCTTCACCTTCTATTGTAAACTACCCATTGCTTGGTGGCATTCTCTCTACTAAGGAGTAAGCCTTGAAGCAAAACTCAAGGTGGAGAAGAATGCTCCCTTCAATGTGAGTCATTGTTAATAAAATAATTGTTTTAGTTTCTTTTAATCTTGTCTTTTAATTAGTGCATGCTTGTTTAGTTTTTCCCTTCCTTTTAAGCTTCTTTAATGCTCATTTCTTGCTTAGTTAAATTTCCCTTCAGTATAATGTTTCATTTTGTTAATGTAGGTAGTGTAATGATTAGTGAGTAGTTCGATCCGCTTTGGGGGTGGAGTAAATGTAGGTACATGTTATTTTGGTGGTATGAATGCTAGATATTATTGTTTGTGAACGATATTAGTATGCTTGCTTAAATTAATAAGAACTTTAATTGATGGTTTCTGCCATAGTTAGGTACACTCCATGCTCGTTATGTTCTTAATAACAACCTTGCATTGCTCATATTAATCACCTAGGTTAGTGTTGTAAATGATAGGTCTTGCCATGAGGTACTTCATATGCATTAACAAACACTAACCACACTTGAGCTTATTGTATGCATTCACCAAACTTATTTCATTTGCACACACACTCCACCCCTTAGGGGTTTTCATTCCTGAGTTTTACCTTCCTTCATTAGTTGTTTAGTTTAGTTTGTGTCGTGATTTCATTTCAGCTTTTCTAGTTTACTAGTTTAGATTAGTGTAGTTTAGTGTAATCAACCTTTCTTTCCCACTCGCCTTCGCACAAACCAAAAGTCGACACACCTCCCTGTGGATCGAGCTGTATTTGCCACCACTTCAACGCGGCCGTGCACTTGCATAAGGTGACATTTGTTGAATCACCTCCAACAGAGGAATGTTCACCTTAACTAGATGAAAGATCTCAAGCATCTCCTCATGCTGATCTGAAGTTTTTTAAGCTGCTCAGGGAATGGCGCCTTCAAGGTATATGGGTCTTTCGAAGGAACCTTAACATTCTGTTCCGTAGAAACATCAGTGGAGACCTCAGAATCTGATTCCTTCGACACATGATGAGACAATCAGACTTATTGATTTAGTTATAATAACTGCAAGTGCACGACGTCGGTGAAGACGCGACAAGTATGGGTCGAGTCCACAGGTAGGTGTGTCAACTCTGGTTCTTTACAAATCGAATGGAAAATAAATGGGAGAAAACGTTGATTACACTAAACTAGACTACACTAAACAAGCAATTAACCAACAAGAAATATGAATCATGAGAGTAACTGAAACTAAACTAAGCAAAGAAAGATGAAATTCAGTAAGGAAAACCCCTAAGGGGTGGAGTATGTATACACATGTGATAAGGTGGTGAAGAATGCATTCAATAAGCCACAAGTGTAGGTTGTGTTTCATGCATAGTAGTATCTAATGGTTGTGGCAAAACCTATCATTCCAGTCACTAACATAATTGATTAACATGAGCATAAACAAGTTGATTATTAAGAACCTAAACAAGCATGGGAAGTACCTAATGGTTATGGAAAAACTCATCAAGTTGAGTATTCTCTTTTAAACAAACAAGCATACATTCACATCATCACATATTGCAAAAGATAACATTCATATCATTCTTCATTACACGTATAAACATCATCTCCACCCCCAAAGGGGGATGGAATTAGTCACTACACATTAAGCTAAGAATTATACTAAGGAAGAAAGACATTCTAACTAGTTATACTAAGACTAGAAAAATAAAACTAAACTTCACATACAAGCATTCAAAAAGAGACAACATTAAAACAAAACTAGGAACACTTATTTTAGTTACACGACTCACATTACAAGTAACATTCTTCTCCACTTGAGTTTTGCTCCAAGGAGTACTTCAAGTAGAGAGAATGACCACCAAGCAATGAGTAGTTTACAAAAAAGGAAGAAGAGTTCTATTTATAGACATGAAAAACGTAACTGGGGACAATCCCCCGATGTGGGACTAATGAAACATTCTCATAATAGACAAAAACACATAACCCATATCCAGGCAAAATCGGGTCAGATTCTGATCCAAACGGACCGCCAATTGGCAGTCTAAGGCTGCTAATTGGCGGTCACTTTTTTTACGGATTGGATCTATTTTCGGATATCTTCTTTAGTGCTTGAAGTATGCACGTGGGGTGCACTCGGATCGGTTATTGAAGTGTGGGGCCGATTCTAATTGCCAAAATACTCCTCATGATGGTGTGGAGTTTCTTGGTTTCCTATTTAGTTCCTCTGGGCTTACGTCCCTGTCCTTCCCTCTTGCAGATGGGTCCTTGTGTATGACCGATAGGTCCATTTTGATTCATTTATGTCATTTCTTCTTACGTTTCAGTCTTTTTTCTCTTCCCTTCTCTTCTTTATTACCTAATACCTGAAATATAACAACAAACACTCGAGTAGCACAATATTGGGGTAAAATAAAGGATGTATAACATGAATATGTTGTGTGATATGCTTTTAATTAGGGACCTCACGGTTTGTCCCCATTGTCGAAATAAACGTAGAAGGAACCTCAGGATCAAGCTCCTTCTTGGAAGTATTCGTTGAGGGAGCCTCTGGATCCGGCTCCCTCATAGATGTAGGTATCACCGCAGGTCTGGTGACACCAAAAGATGGTGATTGCAAGGAAGCAAACCCAATTTTGTTGTCTACCTCTTTAATGGATCTTAAAGTATGAATCACATTAACATGATGGGTTGGTTCAGAGGTAACTTGAGGTACTAGTGCCCTTCCTTGAGATTGAGTACCCCGGTGATTCATCTCGGGTTCACGTGGGAATTTGACCCTTCTCACGTTCTTGGAGAGGATAAGCCAACTGGCTAACTTGCGCTTACAATGCTTTGACCGTGGAGTTATTGGCCGCAAGCATGGTTTGTGTGCTCTGCATGAACGCATGAAAGGGTTTGTTCAAGAGTGGAGTCCCTTGGGTCAACCCGTTCATGTAGAGTCTGACTAGAATAACCCGATGGTGAGGCAAGAGTAGGTTGGTGAGTATGGGGCTGCGACCTTTGATGTGGGCGTTGGTAGGTCGCCGATGGGCGTGGAGGGTGATAAGGTGGAGGTTGAGGTTGAGCGTGCAAGCTCTAATTGTTGCCCCTATTAGGAGTTATTGTACGGGTCGTTACGGGGCCGTTGTTGATACATCGCATTTGCATGCTCAGTATTGGTTGGAGCGTAAGCACACTCCAAGTCACTATGTCCCATAAGTCCACACCTACAACAAATGGGACTAGCAACCTGAGCTACATGAGCTAGGTCCAACTCTAAACTCTCAATCCTAAGCATGACTGCAGTTATTTTCGCCTCAGATGCGATAGTTGACTCAACTTGGTATGATCCAGCTCGACCAGAAGATCTAGCGGTTGTGGCTCTCCTATGGTGTCCCACTCAAGGGTACGTTCAGCCATTAATTCAAAAGTATACCATGCCTCATCAATGAGTTTTATTTTGGAAATCACCTTGACACATTGATTGATACGTTTTAATTAACCGCAAGTGCACGACCGCGTTAAAGCGGTGGCAAATACGGGTCGACCCACAGGGAGGTGTGTCGACTTTAGTTTGTGCGAAGGCGAGTGGGAAAGAAAGGTTGGTTACACTAAACTACACTAAAGTGCAAAAAGAGAAGCAATAAAACTAAACCCCATAAGTGGTAGAGAAATAATGTGAGTATAAAGATGTGTGTGTGTGTGTGTGTGTTCAATTATGCTCCTCACAATATGTAGTGCATGAAATCATAAAACTAAATCCAACTTTGCCTCCACATGAAATAAGATAAGATCATATCATTAAAACATACAAGACAATAATTGGAATGAAGCTAAATGAACTCATGTATAAAGACTAGACCCTACTATGCCTCCACATGAAATAAGATAACCCAATATCATTAAAAGATACAAGACATTAACCAAGGTAAAGGCAACAAGAGTACATACACTACAAATTGTGTTTCCAATATTAATTCCATCCATATCCTCACCTAATCATTCCCCATAAAATAGGTCCACTAATCTAAGCATAAACTAAGCTTCATTCAAGAGCATTAACATATCAAAGATAAGAGTGAAATGCCATTAGATAGTTATGGAAATCATATAAGACTCAAGAGATTAAGATAACACACACCTAATACACTACATTATCATATCACATATTTCTCCACTCCCAAATGGGAATGGAGCTACTCACTACTCATTACACTAACTACATTAACAAAATAAAACATTATACTGAAATGAAATTAACCTAAGAAAGCAAGAAATATTAAAGAAGTTTAAAAGAAAAGGAAAGTAAAACTAAGCAAGCATGCAAAAATTAAAAGACAAGATTAAAAGAAACTAGAACAATTATTTTATTAAAATGACTCACATTGAAGGTAACATTCTTCTCCACCTTGAGTTTTGCTTCAAGGCTTACTCCAAGTAGAGAATGCCATCAAACAATTTGTAGTTTACAATAGAAGGTGAAGAGTTCTATTTATAGCCAAAGAAAAAGGCAATCCTGGACAATCCCCCGATGTGAGACTAAACAAATACCAGAAATGGACTAAATACACACTAATACGCGACCCACCAAAATCGTAGCGGATTTGGGCCAAAACAGACTGCCAATTAGCGGTCTTGGACCGCCAATTGGTGGTCTATATGGTCTGGATCACGCTGGATTTTACTCTGGGCTTTTCTGAAAGTCTTTATTGGTCTTTTATGCATCTACTTCACTTGCTGGAGCTCCGACCCGAATCGAATTGCCAAAATACTCCCCATGATGGTGTGGAGTTTTCTGTTTTGCTCTTTGGTCATTCGGTCTTACGTTCAGGTCCTTCTCCCTTGCATCTTAGTCCCCAGGTCTCCCAATTAAGTCCTTTTTCCCTGCTTTTGGGTCCTTTCATGCTTCATCTCTTCAAACCTATTTATTTCTGAAATTCAAACATAAAACTCGTCACGTAGCATTGCTTAGGTGTAAGATAATGGATATAAGATACAAATATAAGTATGAAATGATGTCAATCAAATACGCCCGCACCTAAGTTTTTGCTAGTCCCGAGTAAAACAAAGAAAGAGAAAAATAAACGAGAAACAAAAAATCCTAACTCACTTTCGTAGGAATCACGATTGCACTTAGCACGTGCAACAAGGCGTTAAACCTCCTTGTTGCCAAGGAGGAGTGTTGTCTCCTGAGGGTTTTCAACGGATATACCCACAAAATCCGAACAAGATGCATTATTCAATCTACACTCGACTCGTTGGATAAATTTTGTTGATCATTGGACGCGGTAATCCTACGGGCCGACTCTATATAGGTAATTAGTCCACACACCTAGCCTAATGAATCATTCATGTAAGTTAAATAAGGAATTAAGTGAAAGACATGGACAACCTCAACATCCTCAAGTGATACAAAGTGTAAGGTCCATTAAGGTTCTTATTTGCATTACGATTTTTCTTTCTTTTTGTTTCTTTTCTCTCTTTTTTTCTTTTCTTTTTATTAGTTGGAGCTTCATTTTCCCAGGGTCAGGTTTCGTGCATCATTGTCCATGAGGACTTACACTATCACGTACATCTTTCCCCAAATCTCCACATAGGGCAATCCCTACCACCCATGTAACGAGAGTTCGGTCGACGCATCCCAAGTCAGATGACTCGAAAGCACCATGCACAAAGTCCCCTCAGACCTACTTTCCCGAGTGATAAGAGCCATGCGAGAAGAGAGAACACCTACTCACTTATTTGTTATCTACACATGAACCAAACCCTTACACTTAATGCCCCACAACAAGATTTAAAGGGTCATTGACTACAAACAAGAATTATTAATTCACTAGGTTCGGGGTGGAATTCTTTAAATGTTTGAGTACTGAAACCCTATAATTACTCGCCCCCCGAGGGAAAACTGGGGTGCATCCTAACGACTAGATAAGTCCTAAAGCCACTGTACTACATATCCTAATGAATCAAGTTCAAGACAATTTTAGGAGCTTTCTTTTTACTTTGCCTCTCAACGGTTTTGCACATGCTAAACACACACAAACCCACAAAACATTTTCTTTCGCAAACACATGAAGATTTTGAAAGAAATGTGAAAATTTTGAAGTACTAGGCAAGCAAAAGAAGAGAAGTCACCCAAGGATCAGTGCAAGTAGATATATCGATATTAAATGCAGCACACTAACATGACTCTATCAATACACACAAAAGAAAACAAAACCAAAGGAAAAGTCTCAACTATGTACACACGTAAAACACCCCCCACTCCTACTTCATGCATTGTCCTCAATGAATGCGAGCAAGATACTACATGGATTTATGCATGAAAAAGGAGAGATCTCACCAACATGAAGTACAAAGCGAGGTTCAAGGTCATGTTGATGGACACAAACCCGAATTCCCTCAAAACCTATGAGCTGCTAAAGAATGGATACAAATACGTGAAAGAAATGAAGCCCAAATACACAAGGGTTGGAGCCCACAACAATCGATGCTCACTGAAGGAGTCTTTTATTGTACGTTTTTTATAACTATGTACAAACATAAGTTCCCATCTTCATTTGTCAAAAGACATCAAATGGGAACCTCAAGAGTGGGTCAATGCACTTGGAAAGGGAACATGACACCACGTGGGGCCAGAATACTCATGTGTGGGCCCCCTCACAAAGAGCACAAGATGACAGGAGAGGTTCATGAATTGGATGCAAAGGCGTCTCATTCAAAGGATCAAATGGGAAGAGCTTGAACCTCTCAAGAGTTTGGGAAATAAGGGGCAACGGAAGAAGAGTTTCTCCCGATGCAGTACTGAAGTTATGAACGTCAATCCAAACTCTCCAACCAACAGGCTGGTGCGTCAGAACGAGGTGAATAACCTCGTTAGGCATGTCCGACTCACCAGGCGAACAAAAAGTGGGTCTCATACCCAAGGTATCTTCCAAGGAACTCCTAATACCCTCATTAGCAATGTAATTGTTTGATGTTCCATCATTTCCTAAATGATCAGGAACAAAGTGAGAGGCAAACTCTCATCAGGTTGTTTGAAATTGAGCGTACTAGGGAGCTCTTGCTCCACCAGAGGTGAGTCCTTAATAGGCACAACATGAATATGATGTGGCTCAAGGGCCACGGTACAAAAAGATAAGGCACAATCCTGTGCCGACTCATAATGAAGTTGGTCCATGTTATTCTCAATTTGAATCAAATCCTCCACTAAGTGATCGTGAATTGAAACCCCAAGTCCCTCAGATTGACTAGGAGTTTGAATTTGAAAGATTGTGCTTTGAATTTGTGGATGTGGTGGTGGCGGTTTGATATCAAAAGATGAATCCTCATGTTGACAAGAAAAGTTACTCTCCTCATGTTCACGTAATTGCTGCGTCATTTGACTCACTTGCAATGTCATATTTTGTATGGACTGTTGAGTGGTTTCCATGAACGTAAGGAAAGTTTGTTTCAAGGAATCCGGTATGCGATCAACTATGACGTCCAAGTCAGAGCTTGGGAAATTTTGGGGTTGGGTGTTGATGGGCTGAGAATGAGTCCAATGATTTGAAGTGGGGTGTTGGTAGAATTCTGGGTATTCGGGAGGAGGATACTGAGGTGAAAATGATGTATAACAATTTGAATAAGAATTGTCTCCCCACAAATCCATCCCTCTCAGGTTGTACGCGGATGCGAAATGTTCATATTGAGCATTTTGGGAAAAGGTATGCTCATACTCAGGCTCTAGGGGAACATAAGGACATTCCCCGAAAACATGACCACTTAACCCACAACAGTGACACGGTACGACTACTTGAGCCACCGGTGCACTCATGTCTTCTACCGCATGCATGAAAGAGGCCAAAGGTTCTTGCAATGTCTCAGTTTGATGACCAACATATGATCTGACATAACTAGATAGTGGCCTAGCAGTCAGTGCCTCTCTCATATGACCCCATTATGAAGATTGCTCAGTCACACAATTAAGATTGTCCCAACTATACGGGGTGTTAGTCTGAGCCACCCCAGGTTGCATGGGTCCGGAATACCAGGAAGAATTGTCCCGGTCCCAATAATGATATGGATGGTCACCCATGTAACCATCCATATCAACAAAAAAAACTCTCGAGTCGACCACTCTGATCACCACGAGTCTAAGCTCGTAAAAAGTGCTTGACTCGACCCTAAAATTCTACTAGAGAGTGTAAAGGGGTGGAGACTAGAACGTAGAAGTAGATGAGAAGAAGATGACTCAGAGGAGAAGGGCAGAATCCCTAGAAACTAGCGTGTGTAGTGGGAGAGGTTAGAAGCCTAATCTAGCAAGCACGGCTAAAACAATGTAAGGCAATGGGTCCTTAGGCTAGATGTTGAACGTTTTATATTAAACCGTAAGTGCACGACATCGGTGAAGACATGGAAAATACGGGTCGTCCACAGGGAGGTGAGCAGCCTCTCGTTTGCACGAAATCAAGTGGAAAAAATAGGGAAGAGAGTTTGATTATCCTAATCTACGTTATACTACACTACAGAGTAACGCATGCATAAACGAAGACCTTGTTGGAGATTTTGTTCTCCAACTCGTCCAGTAGCCTCCCCGTGAGCTCTAGGATCCCTGAAACCAACAAAAACTAGAAACCAAAAATTAAAAAACCACTCGAATCGTCCAAACCAAAGTCTGGAACGAGCAACTCCCCGGCAACGGCGCCAAAAACTTGATTGATACGTTTTAATTAACCGCAAGTGCACGGCTGCGTTGAAGCGGTGGCAAATACGGGTCGATCCACAGGGAGGTGTGTCGACTTTAGTTTGTGCGAAGGCGAGTGGGAAAGAAAGGTTGGTTACACTAAACTATACTAAAATGCAAAAACGAAAAAGAGAAGCAATAAAACTAAACCCCATCAGGGGTAGAGAAATAATGTGAGTATAAAGATGTGTGTGTGTGTTCAATTATGCTCCTCACAATATGTAGTGCATGAAATCATAAAACTAAATCCAACTTTGGCTCCACATGAAATAAGATAAGATCATATCATTAAAACATACAAGACAATAATTGGAATGAAGCTAAATGAACTCATGTATAAAGACTAGACGCTACTATGCCTCCACATGAAATAAGATAACCCAATATCATTAAAACATACAAGACATTAACCAAGGTAAAGACAACAAGAGTACATACACTACGAATTGTGTTTCCAATATTAATTCCATCCATATCCTCACCTAATCATTCCCCATAAAATAGGTCAACTAATCTAAGCATAAACTAAGTTTCATTCAAGAGCATTAGCATATCAAAGATAAGAGTGAAATCCCATTAGCCAGTTATGGAAATCATATAAGGCTCAAGGGATTAAGATAACAGACACCTAATACCCATGATCATATCACATATTTCTCCACCCCCCATATGGTAATGGATCTACTCACTACTCATTACACTAACTCATTAACAAAATGAAACATTGTACTGGAAGGAAATTAAACTAAGCAAGCAAGAAATATTAAAGAAGCTAAAAGGACATAAACTAAAGAAGCATGCAAGAATTAAAAGTAGATTACAAGAAACTAAAAACAATTATTTTATTAAAATGACTCACATTGAAGGTAGCACTCTTCTCCACCTGGAGTTTTGCTTCAAGGCTTACTCCAAGTAGAGAGAATGCCACCAAGCAATTGGTAAATACAAAAGGAGGAGGAGTTCTATTTATAGCATTAGAAAAAGGTAATCTGGGACAATTCCCCGGTATGGGACTAAACATATACCAAAAATAGACTAAATACACCCTAATACATGACCCGCCAAAGTCTTAGCGGATTCGGACCCAAACCGACCGCCAATCAGCGGTCTCGGACCGCCAATTGGAGGTATATATGGTTCGGATCCGGCCTGGATTTTGTGTGTTGTTGTCTGGCTTTATTGCTTCATGTTTGATGCATCCGAGTAGGTTGTTAGAGCTCCGACCCGAATAGAATTCCCAAAATACTCCCCATGATGGTGTGGAGTATTTTTGTTTGCTCATTGGTCCTTCGATCTTACATTCAGGTGTTTCGATCTTGCATCTTATTCAGGTGTGGAATATTGAGGTGTTTAGAAGGTGAAGAGTTCTATTTATAACCAAAGAAAAAGGCAATCCGGGACAATCCCCCGATGTGGGATTAAACAAATACCCGAAATGGACTAAATACACAATAATACGCGACCCACCAAAATCGTAGCGGATTTGGGCCAAAACACACCGCCAATTAGCGGTCTTGGACCGCCAATTGGCGGTCTATATGGTCTGGATCACGTTGGATTTTATTCTGGGCTTTTTTGGATGTCTTTGTCGGTCTTTTATGCATCTACTTTACTTGTTGGAGCTCCGACCCGAATCGAATTGCCAAAATACTCCCCATGATGGTGTGAAGTTTTCTGTTTTTCTCTTTGGTCAATCGGTCTTACGTTCAGGTCCTTCGCCCTTGCATCTTAGTCCCCAGGTCTCACAATTAAGTCCTTTTTCCCTGCTTTTGGGTCCTTTGATGCTTCATCTCTTCAAACCTATTTATTTATGAAATTCAAACATAAAACTCGTCACGTAGCATTGCTTAGGTGTAAGATAATCGATATAAGATACAAATATAAGCATGAAATAATGTCAATCAAATAGCCCCCACCTATGTTTTTGCTAGTCCCGAGCAAAACAAAGAAAGAGAAAAACAAACGAGAAACAAGAAATCCTAACTCACTTTCGTAGGAATCACGGTTGCAGTTAGCACGTGCAACAAGCCGTTAGACCTTCTTGTTTCCACGAAGGAGTGTTGTCTCCTGAGGGTTTTCAGTGGATATACCCACAAAATCCGAACAAGATGCATTATTCAATCTAGACACTCGACTCGTTGGACAAATTTTGTCGATCGTTGGACGCGGTAATCCTACAGGCCGACTCTATATAGGTAATTAGTCCACACACCTAGCCTAATAAGTCATTCGTACAAGTTAAATAAGGAATTAAGTGAAAGACATGGACAACCCCAACAACCTCAAGTGATACAAAGTGTAAGGTCCATTAAGGTTCTTATTTCCATTACTAGTTTTCTTTCTTTTTGTTTCTTTTCTCATTTTTCCCCCGGCAACGACTCCAACAATATGCAGGTGTTGTAGTTGAGGCCCTCATAAACAATTTGGCACAACTGCCACAACTCAATCCCATTATGAGGGCACTACAAGAAAAGGTCATTGAACCTCTCAAAGAAAGCATGAAACGATTCGGTCTCAGTCTGATACCTTTGATGTATCTAGTGCCGTATCTGTTGAGTCTTCCTTTCGGGGAAGAATCTCTTCCGAAAGATGGTTACCAAGAACTCGATCCTAACCGAATCCCTCTTCCTACTGAGTCGAGGAGGAGAATGTGGTCTACGTGGTGGTGGGAGCGGACCGAGGTAATCTATGTATGGAACACGGTCTCCCCCATCACCACAAGATGACTCGGCCTTATGCTCCAAAGGAGCTTGAGGCAGAGATGGGAGAACACCTAGCCCGTCCATCTAAAAAAATGCAAACACTCAAGTCATGCTTTCTCACCAGCACGAGCCCAACTCGACTCAACTCAACTCTAAAACCACACACAACAGAGGGTATAATCAGAGGAGGAGACTACTCGTACAATATAGAGGAGGAGAAGACTCAAATGAGAAGGGAGGAATCCCTAGAGCTAGCGTGGGTAATCGGTGATGGTAGAAGCCTAAGGTCACTATAGGTCCTTACATCTAGACGACGCCTAACTGCGAGGTCACACGGCCTCAACATGCCACACCTCCCTACAATGAAGATCTCAAAGCCGAGCAAGTGAACTAAGATCCAGAGATCTCGTCTCTCCTACTATGGACAAAGTGGGCAACGCCGATCAGGCTACGACGGTCGTGACCGGATCACTCTCCTAATGCGCCCGAGATCCTTTGCGGCCAATGTCTACTTGCTTTTAAATTAAGGCTTTTGATTAGGAGTGATTTTTGGGGATAAGGAAAGGGCGATGAAATCCCCCACCTTATCTTGTATGAGACAACCCCCTTAGTAGTGTTTTAAGTCTTAATCTAGCAATCAACTCTCCAAATAAATGCTCACCTCACTCTTCTCCTGATGCACCTTACTAACTAATGCATGCTTTAACCATGCATGAATGAGAGAATGGGTGCACATACCTCACACCAGAAATCAACAAAAAGAATGTAAAGAAAAGAAACGACGAGTGCGTGCAAGGTCTACAAATGATGCATGACCTAGATGGCAATCGGTCTACTCTTTTGCTTTGAGTTTTAAGGTCCAAGTTGATTAAATGGGTGATTGGTTGGTTTCTTGATTAATCTGGGAGCAGTCTAGAAGTCATATCATGCCAAATTACGCTCCTAGACAACTATGTTGCAACCAGAAACAACCACAAGAAAAGTTGGAGCAAAAGAAGCTCTCCAGGCCGCCAGTTGGAGGTGATTGGCGGTCCAAAAGGTTGTTTTCTTCTCCAAATTTCTCCTGGTGCCTCCCCATGGTGCAAAGATGTCCCTGAAACAAACAAAAACTAAAAACAAAAGATTAAACCCACTCGAATCATCCAAACCAGAGTCTGGACAAAGCACCTCCCTGGCAACGACGCCAAAAACTTGATGTGAATGTTAAGTTTAACCTCAAGTGCACGACCGTCGGTGTAGATGGGGCAAGTACATGTCGATCTACAGGGAGAGTGTCGACTCTGGTTCTTTCGAAGGCAAGTGGGAAATGAGGGGAGAAGGAGTGTGGTTACACTAAACTAAACTATGAATGAACTACTAATTAAATCAAACCCCCATGAAGTGGAGGTGTATGGGTATGTGTGTGTGAGTGGGTCTACATTTCAATTATGAACAAGTGTAGTTTTTGTGGGATACAAGTAGAAGCAAGTGTAGAATCTAAATGTAGACATGGCACACCATGAATATACATATCTCAGATAAAGTTGAGGTTGATTTGAGATTATCAAGCATGCAATAAGTACCTAGTGTGGCCATTAGAGCATCAATAAATCTTACATACATCCTAAATCATTCATGTGAATGTGCACCAAACATGGATCCATACATAACAAGTCATTCCCATCAAACCATTACAAGCAACAAGTTAAAATCTAAAGCTAGCATGTGATAAGTACCTAGGGTGGACTGATGCATTGCATACATTGCATCATATGTCTTTCATTTAGATTACTTTTATATCAATAAATGCTACTAAGGTATGTGTTTAGTCTTATTTACAGAATACAGGGACCCGAATGCAAATTACCCACATCCCGAGCATAAACGCGTGCAAAAGATTCATTTCTATCATAAAGACAAGTTCAAGTTTATCGAGTTTCAAATAGAAATGCATCCAAGCACAAAAGCATTCAAGGAGCTAATCACAAAAAGGTCAGGGGCTTAAGTGCAAAATGTCAAGGACCTGACTACAAAATAAAAGGGCAAAGTTATTGTGTTGGAGAAGTCAAAAGAAAAGTCAAAAAAAATATATCCCCAACAATGGAAGGAATTAATCCGGAGCTCAAGACAATGGAAAGAATCAATCCAGACGCGCAAAGGAGGATCAAATCATACCATAAACACATGACAGAAATCCGGGCGCAATATCTTCAACCTGGGCGGCGAATTCGCCGCATATTGTACATAACAGGCGGCGAATTCGCCGCCCCTCTTAGGGTTTAAAGTTTGAAATTCCGGCCTGTGGTGCGATGACGCGTGTACTCTCCTTTTATGTATTGGTATCCCTTGTATCGGCTATAAATAGCCTCGTAGGACGAATGTAACACATCTTTGAACCTTTGGTCTTGGATCATTAGTAATAAATTTCTGTTTTATTTTGTTTTGTTTCTCTTTTCTTTTAATGTCTCTAGGATCCCTTCTTCTTCCTCCCTCCATGAGTTTCTAACTCTTTCCAAAGGGTGGAGGTGATGGAATTAGGGTTAGAGAAGATGAATTGCATGTTATTATTTTTAAGTTCATGATTAGTATATTTTGATTACTTGAGTTTATGTTAAGTCATTTATCTTGTAATGCCTCATAACTAACATGATTTACAATAAGTTTCAGTAATTCTCTGATCTAAACCTAAATCTAAACCTCCATCCAATGGATTTCTCTCTTTGTTCTTGTTTTAGTTTATTTGTTCTTGTTCTTGCTTTAGATAATTATAATCCAAAACCCTAAAAACCCAATTGATTCTTCTCTCCTTCTTCCTCTTAATCGAAAATAACATCAACTACGAAATCTCTCCCTCCTTGTGTTCGACCCGTACTTGCCACGTCTTCATAGACGCCGTGCACTTGCGGTATAAATTTAAATCTTCATCATGGACATTATCCCATCTAATAAAAGTTTAAGAATGCTAAAAGTATAGATCTAGATTAAGCATATGAAATGACACAAATAAAAGAACCCATTACTATCACATAACTACATCACCTGCACCCCCAAAGGGGGATGGAACTACTCACTACTCATTAAGAAAAGAGACAAAACAAAATTAAACTAAGCATGCAAGAATCGAAAACACTAGTGCAGAATAAGCTTTACTCGTTGCCAAATAGACGACGACTGTTATAAAGGCCGACATCTAGTTAGGAGAGGAAGAAATAGACGTCAGCTTTTACCAAGGCCGACGTCTATATGGTATAGACGTCAACAGATAGACGTCGGGTGTTAGAATCCCTGTGAATCTGACATCTATAGGGTATAGACGTCGACTTATAGACGTCGGCTGTTATAGACGACTGACGTCTATACCCTTTGCATATGGACGTCGAGGTATAGACGTCGGATATCTATAACATCCGACGACTATAGGTCTTAAAGAAATTGAATAGATGCGTTTTCAGTCATTCATTTTAGAAGAAACCCACCCAAACCCTAGTCGTCCCGCGACCGAACTCTCCTTCACGATCGATCTCCGACCTATCCGCACCGTCTCCGGCACGGCAGCGACGTCCCAAGCTCTCCTCCCCGTCTCCGGCCCTCTTCTCCTTCTTCATCCGTCTTCCTCTTCATCCTAACCAATGTAAGTGTGAAGTTCATTTTTGTTGGTTTGTTTTTGGATTTTTCTTGTAGTTACGATTCTTTTCAATGTTAGTAAACTTCTCCTCTCGTTTATTGTTGGTGAATACAACATTTCGATTTTTTGGTTTTAATCTTGAATATATTCGTATTTTCCTGATTTACGCTTAAGTTTGTTGATATTTTGTATGTTCTTGAAAGAAATGGAGTCTCTTGCTAGCTTGAACTAGTTATGCTTTTGATCGAAGTCTTTTGGACTATAATTTACTAGAAATTGTTAATTTGGTAGAAATCATTTGGTAGGGGAGTTAAAGGTTACTCAAAGCTAAAGAAAGCTGACCTCGTCAAACTTCTAGAAAGTTAATTTGGTAGTGGATTAATTTGGTTTCTCTTTGTTTTTCTACAGGATATTCCTTCATACGTATGCTTTAGTGTGTTTTTAATACTAAATGAAGAATTTTCGTTGATGTTTTATTTGTGTGGGTTGCTTTGTAACAGTGGTATAACATCGGTACCCTAATTGAAAATCTTTGGTTTTTTAATTTTTGCTATGCTTTGCTTGTATGTTATATCCGTACCTAGATTTAGTTAAATGTTTATTTTGTTACATGTTTATTTAGTTAAATGTTTATTTATGCTTAAGATATTCTTTTATTTAGAAAAGTTTTATGTTTAACTCATTAACCCCCTTAAACAACTTCGCCTTTAATAACCCAAAGCAAAAGATTAGACAATATTTGCTAAGTCATTCATCATATAGGATTTGCATTCATCGTATTTATTATTTATTAACGATTTCTGTCGTAGATTGCTAGCGTATGGTACGTACTATCTTTCACTCATCATTCCTTAGAAAGCACGCATTAGTTAGTAAGACTTGCATTATAACAAGAGTAAGGTGAGTGTTTGTTTGGTGTGTTCTTTGTTAGATTAAGGTATGAAAAACAATTAGGGGGCAGTCAAATATAGGAGATGAGGTGGGGGATTTCATCACCATTTCCTTAGCCCAAAAGCCACTTAATAAAAGAGCCTTAATAAAATCAATTAGACGTTGGCCCCTAGGATTTTCGGACGCATTAAGGAGAGGAAACCGTTTAAGACCGTTATGGCCTGAATGTCGTTGCCCATCTAGTCTCCCTGGGATTTTAGGAACCTCCGGGTTCTTGATTTCCTATAAATTAGTGGTCCTCGGTGTTTAAGACAGTTTCGACCTAAACGTCGTTGCCCATCTAGTCTCCCTGAGATATTAGGGACCTCCGGGTTCTTGATTTCCTACAGACTAGTGGTCCTCGGTGGGACCTCGAAGTTAGGCGTCGTCTATTACTAAGGACCTATAGTGGACTTTAGGTTGTTTTGGCCTTGATTGCTTAGTTAGGTTTCTAATCTTCCTTATTCCCATGCTAGATTAAGGACTTCATCTCCTCTCCTCTGAGTCATTCTTTTCTCATCTTAATGTCTCTAAATCTTCTCATCTACGAACACATTCTTTTAAATTGAAATTTTATTTATTGACTCCAATAATAACAATGTTTAGATTGAAATGGATCGAGAGTGGATTGTTTCAAACAGATTGAGTGATGAGTATGAGAACAAAGTGAATATGTTCTTAGATGTTGCCAAAAAACATTCCAAGAAAATGAAAGACAACGACATGGCATATTGTCCGTTCAATAAGTGTCATAATATGTCAGTGCTGACTTTTCGGAAAATGAAATATCATTTGTTTGAGAAAGGTTTTGACCCAAATTACAGACGGTGGATATGGCACGGTGAAAATGAATAATTTAATCGTTCCAAGACTGATGGGGAAGACGTTAGTGTGGAAGATCACTTAGAGGAAATGATTTAGGATATGGCTGAAACGTTTTCGTCCAACCCCGATTTACTTGGTAATTTCTTGAGTGACAATGAGAAGTCGTTGTATAAGAATTGTACCAAATTCACTAGATTGTCAGCGGTGTTGAAGTTGTATAATTTAAAAGCTGGAAATGGTTGGTCCAATGTCAGTTTCACATCAATGTTGAAGTTATTGAAAGAGATGCTTCCAGATGATAATGAGTTGCCAGATAGAACTTATGATGCTAAGAAAGTGTTGTGCCCTATGGGAATGGAATATAGGAAGGTACACGCATGCCCGAACGATTGTATATTGTATAGGGGTGAGTTTGAAAACTTACATTCCTGTACCAGGTGTAATATTTCAAGATACAAAATGAAATGTAGTGGACCAAACCACAATGAAGAGGCTGATGAGATGAAAATCAATAGACCTCCTGCTAAGATTTTGTGGTATCTTCGGATAATACCAAGGCTTAAACGTTTGTTTGCGGGTAAGGAGGATTCCATGAACATGACATGGCATGCTGATCGGAGAAACCAAATGATCAGTTGCTACGTCACCCTGCAGATTCACCTCAGTGGAAAAAAATAGATTTCGACTTTCCTATGTTTGGTGAAGAATCCAGGAATGTACGACTTGGACTATGTACTAACGGAATGAATCATTTCAGTAGTTTGAGTAGCATTCACAGTTCTTGGCTCGTTCTGCTTGTAACTTACAATCTGCCCCCGTGGTTATGCATGAAACGCAAATATATGATGTTGTCCTTAATGATTTCTGGTCCGAAACAACCTTGAAACAACATCGATGTGTATTTAAGACCTTTAATTGATGACCTAAAGAGATTGTGGGATGGCGGAGAGTCAGTTTTTGATTCTTATCGTCAGGAGTCGTTCGTAATGCGGGCAATGATATTTTGCACGATTAATGACATTCCAGCTTATGGTAATCTGTCTGGATATTCAGTCAAAGGTCATAAAGGTTGTCCAATTTGCGAAGAAAATACATGTTCTTTGCAACTAGTTAATGGTTCTAAGATTGTCTATCTTGGTCATCAGAGATTTTTGCCGAACTCCCATCCTTATCGTAGGTTGAAGAAGGCATTTAATGGAAAACATGAGTTTCAGAATCCGCCAGTTGAAATCAACGTCGAAAAGGTGTACGAATGTGTAATGAACATTGAATGTGAATTTGGAAAACCGTACAAACGAGCAAACGACAAAAGTAGTTGGAAAAAAATCCATATTTTTTGATCTCCCTTACTGGAAAACTTTAGAAGTTAGACATTGTATTGATGTGATGCACGTAGAGAAAAATGTTTGTGATAGTCTTGTTGGCACTCTATTGAACATACCTGGTAAAACCAAAGATGGATATAATGCAAGACTTGATCTTGTTGATATTGGTATACGAGAAATGTTGGCACCAGAGAAGAAAGGAGATCGGAATTACTTACCTCCAGCTAGTTATACATTGTCTAGAAAGGAGAAAAGAATTCTTTGTCAGTGTTTGCACGATGTAAGAGTTCCACAAGGTTATTCTTCAAATATCAGTAGTCTTGTTGTTATGAAGGATTTGAAACTTGTGGGGATGAAGTCTCACGATTGTCACACTTTAATGCAGCAGTTGTTACCTGTAGCACTGAGATCCATATTACCAAAAGATGTTAGACATGCAATAATAAAGTTGTGTTCCTTTTTCAATAAGATTTGCAGTAAAGTGGTCGATCCTGTGCAGTTAGATAAGTTACAAAATGAAATTGTGGTCACATTATGTCAGTTGGAGATGTTTTTCCCCCCTGCTTTTTTCGACATTATGATTCATCTTGTTTATTCATTTGGTTAGAGAAGTTAAATTGTGCGGACTAGTTTTTTAAAGGTGGATGTATCCTTTCAAGCGTTATATGAAAGTGTTGAAAGGTTATTGCAAAAATCGTCAAAGACCAGATGCTAGTATTGTTGAAGGATACATAGCTGAGGAGGTTATCGAGTTTTGCACTGGATACCTAGCAAACACCAAAACTGTTGGACTTCTGAAGAATCGTCATGATAAACGTGCCGATGGTAAAGGGATACGTGGGATGAAAATGTTAAATCCAAATGGGGATGACTTAAGGACAACATATTTTTATGTGTTGCGCAATTCGAATGAAGTTCAACCTTACCTAAATGAACACATGAAGTTTCTAAAGGAAAGAAATCCTTTGTGGAGTGATCAACAAGTAATTAATAGTCACAATAAGAATTTCATCTCTTGGTTCAAAAATCTGGCTTACAAACGTGATGTTTCTGAGACAATACAATGGTTGGCCTACGGTCCACATTCTGTTGTTATAAGTTACAGTGGTTATGATATCAATGGATATTCTTTCTACACAGTTTGTGAAGATGCGAAAAATGTTGTTCATAACAGTGGCGTCACCTTAATAGCAGAGTCTTTGCATGTGTCTAGTTCTAAAGACAAGAATCATGTATACGTTGACATGTCCTATTACGGTGTAATTGAAGACATATGGGAGCTAGACTTTGTTAAATTCAAAAGTACTTGTACTTAGATGCAAGTGGGCTGATAATAAAAGTAGAGTTCGAGTGGATGACTTGGGGTTCACTTTAATTGATTTTTCAAAAGAAGGATATAAAGGAGAACCATTTATTCTCGCTTCTCAAGCAAAACAAGTCATCTATGTGGCTGATCCAGGTGATAAGAAATGGGCAGTAATTAAGGGAAAGGGAAGAAAAAAATTGTATCAGATGATAGTATGATCGAGTATGAAGAGACACCACATTTCTCTAAGCAAGCACCTGAGTTGAACTCAGTAGATGAAGAAATAAATGTTGGGACTTGTATGTTTAGAGATGACCACGGTGAAGATATATGGATTGTAATAGCCATTTAATATCTTGACCTTATTTATTGACTTGAATTTATCTTTTCTAGTATAATGCCTCCGAAAAAGAAACCCACTTCCTCAGAGTCTGAAGGCTCGAAGACATACAGTACATGAGGTCCTTGTCTCATGAAAGAATTCGTGGGGAGAAGAAATAAAGACTGTAGAGTTCCAATCCAGTTTGATGACCGTCTTGAGCCGTTAGGCATGTTGTCTGATAATTGGAAATATTTTCTGGGTAGCTTAGCGAGGGCCAAAGTTGACATTTGTTTCTCGAGTTGGGCTGATGTGGATGAGAAGTTGAAGGACACAATATGGGATAACGTGCACGTAATGATTCCATTATAGATTTCTATACTTTTAGTCAAAATTTAGATATATATATATATATATATATATATATATATATATATATATATATATATATATATATAAAGTTAACATGTTGTAGGAATCTTGAGTTCCAATCTACTGAGAAGTTGAAAAAGTGGATGACATACATGTCAGTTCGTTGGAGGTATTTCAAAACAAATTTAACGAACAAGTACATATTTGGAGACTACCAGGATAGAAATCCATGCGATGTCTATAACTTTATCACTTCGAGACAATGGGATCTATTCAGAAAATCCAGAGAGAGCCCGAGTTTGAGGTAACTGAGTTTAATTTAGAATATAGTAACTGAGTTTAAAAACAAACTTTTTAGTTATTGATTTTAGTGACAATCTAATAAAATTGACTTTAGGCCATCCGAGCAAAAAACCAAAAGATTAGATCTTCTAACAAGTATACACATCGTATGTCTCGAGTGGGGTACCAAAAGTTGGAAGCACAAATAATGGCTGAAAAAATTGCTCAGAAGAAATAAGAGGCAATTGAGTTCAGTATGAGTGAGGAGCAAGCAAGTAACCTATCTCCTCCTTCTCCCGTAGCTCGTTGTGATTCTTGGAAGAGAGCGAGAGTAAACTCCTGAGGGGAGTACGTCACAGACGAGTCGCAAGCGATCAGCTCGAAGATAGTAAGTTGCATCACTTATATATATGTCATTAATTCAGAATCATTAATTTTATATTTTTCAATTGTTAGTAAATATTGTTTTAAACTTAGGACTCTCTGAAGTTGAGAGAATCTCAAGGAGAATTTGCTTCCGATGGTCGGAATGATATTCTACACGAGGCCTTGGGAAACAACGAACACCCCGGTCGTGTGCGGGGGGTAGGGACTAGAGTTGGACTTCAACAATATTATGGAAAGACTCAACGGTCTACTTCGTCGACTGGTCATACCAAATGCCAGCAAGAGATCACAGATTGGAAGAATACGTTGCAACTTGTTTTGGAGAGATTGGATCGTTTGCCTACTTCTCCTACCCGTCGTAAGACCGGTTCTTCCGCGGAGACTACTCCTCCAATTCCACCAGTATTCCACCCAGATCGACAATATGATTTCGGGTCTCATTCTCGAGAATAGGCCCTCGTCGACGGTCCCTCGTTTGGAAAGTTCACGGATGGATCTAGATGTGCTTTATGTGTCGAAGACCCTCATCGAAGATTGGTGGGACACGGGAAAGTTTATAACATCTCCAGACACCACTTCACAGAGGTAGGAGAGGGAGAATTGAAGGTTGCAGTTGAGAGTTGCTTAGATGCTGGTGCTTTTGTGCCATTTCCGAAAGAAGAGATTGTTACACTCGGCGATGCTATCGGTGGGTTCGTGCGGTCGCCTAGTTATTTAGTAGAGCTTAACGACAAACATGAGGTATAGTTTAACTTTGAATGACTTTAAGCTTCAAATTTGTTAACAATTGTATTTTAACGGTTGTATATATATCTGTAAGGTGTCAAGCCCCCGGAGCAAAGGGTCAAACAATCAATCTCCGATCAACATTAATTCGCTTCCAAGTAAGTGCAAAATGTTGTATCAATGTATGGTAGGTAGGGAAGCACAATCCTTAAGTACCTGGGAGTTGGAGGGGGATAAAGGGTTGCCTCCCGCTTTGTACGTCACCAAAGAGGATATCATGCAGTTCATGGCGATGGATTCGTTGTGTATCATGATTATCGACGTGCAAGTGAAGTGTCTTTTTGTATACAATGAAAAATATTGAATAATTTTATCAAAACTGTAATAAAGTATAATTTTTATACTTGTAGACATCTTTACGACGCCAGAAGGTCAATCTTTCCCGAGGGTCAAGTATTTGGATTTATCAGTCCATCTACATATATATACGGGAATGACGATAAATCAGGTCAGCTTGGGACATTCTTCAAAGAAGAAGACAAAAGATATTATCTGCTCCCTTATCATGAGACGTAAACTTTGTAATTCAAAGTGAAATTTTATTTTGTAATAAGCTTCTAATTATATATATAATAGGGCTCATTGGATGCTTGTCATTGTATGCCCCACGACTAATTCGGCATATTGGTTTGATCCGTTGGGGTCGAATAAACCAAGGGACTCAATAAAGAAACTTCTAAATTTGTTAGTTTGTTTAGTCGTGAAAAAAGTAATTCATGGATTTTTATTAGTATTATTAAATGATATTTTAACTTGTGCTACTCAGGGTAATAAAGGTTTACAGAGCTTTAGGTGCTACGAGAACAACCACAAAAGCAGGAATAACATGGCATGGAATGAGAGTACGTTCTATCCCATTTTTGTTAATTAAGTTAGGAACATATATTTAGCGAATTTCTATGTTTGTAGTACCGGAAGCAGGTTGGAAATACGGAATGTGGTTACTACGTGATGAGATACATGGAGGAAATCCTCGAATTGGCAACTCAAGACGTATGCCTATCCGAGGTAATGTAGATCGTTATTCAATTGTATAGTTGTAGTTTCAATATTTAGTTATTATTAACATTCACACTTGTATTTTTTGATAGGTCTTCCCAAAAAGTAGTGATCCCTTCTCACAACAAGAGCTCGATGAAACTCGCGACCGATGCGCTCATTATTTTATCAGAAACATGTTGACGAACTAAGAGCGGTTCTGTAACGCCCCCGATCTCGTGGGTACGCACACTGGGAAAGACTACAAGTGTCGCGATCAGAGACCTCCGCGACGACCAAAGGAGTTACAAAAGACAGACCAACAACGACTCGACAATACGTAGAGAGATCATACATGGATAGACTAACATAAAACATGACTGAAAAGTGAGAGATTATCCATATATGGTAACAAGGTCAAATACATTACATCGAGTTCAAAAGGGAAATACATCATAAATAATGCGGAAGCAAAAGACAAACTGAAGAATCTGGTCAACGTGTCCCTCGTGTACAGAATCTTCGACTACTCGTCCAGTCTACCCTGTAGGAATCTAAGTACCTACAATCACCGCATCAACATATGCGTGAGTTTTCTATAAAGAAAACCTAGTATGCTCCTGGCCCAATCACATTTATATGGAAGAATGCATGCAATCTATCTAAGACAAAAGCATCCGAAACAGAAAAGCACATAATGCAACCGAAGGCTATGACTCCATAAGCCGTGCCGGTCGGGCGCACCCGAATCATTCCTCAATAGGAACCAGAACACCAGCCTCGCTGGTCAAAGGCGGTCACTCGACAGTGACCCACCGCTCGGCACAAAGCGGTGCGCCGGATAAGTGTTCCAATTCGCGGCAAGTGACCTACATGGTGCCATCGCGAACTTGGGAATACCTACCCTGAGACAGAATGGCAGCGCGCCTGCCCAGGACTTATCTTACGCCTGGCCTCCCAACGTGAAGGTCTTATGCGAATGGCCTCTCTAGCTAGAGGACCCACTCGTGGCCCGTCGGCCCAAAAACAGAATGTGCCCAGAATTATTAATCAGATTAAATGCGATGCAAGCTACTTAAGCATCTAACATATAATGCATCTATAGTGGATTGAGTGAGCTCAAGGAAAGGTATCCGGATACCCTCCTAACAGCCCTAAACAAAACAAAATCAGAACATCCCAACAATAACCAAACACAAATCAGCAAGCAGACAACCCCGGTGGCAATTCAAGGTAAACAACACATTGAGTTATCTACGGTTCATGATAAAGATGTCATAAGGCATGATATCCTAAGGTTCAACTAAAATCACCACACAACACCTCATATCAGTCATATATTGGTACTAAACGAAAAACAAAAAAACATGTATAACAACAGAATACATGATGATCAACCACTACAGGTAATCGATAGCATAAACCATAAATTTGAGAAGACGCATGCATTAGAACTTGTGATCCGAACATGGTCAGAGAATAGGTGGATGGGACGTAATTCATACATGTATCAGTAGTCCTATATATATAAACATGCCTCTGAAATCAGGAGTCTTTGTTCCTTCATAGTCGAAATAGATATATATTGACATGCATGTTGGTTGATTTGCGCAATACTAGATGTCATAGTATGAATAGCATAGATCATAGATGAGTCCTGGTTTAGTCTCATGTGAGAGCATAATGAGATATGTCAGATATATCATACACAAATCTGATTGTACACCTGATCTAGACATGGTTCGAATAAAATCAGATTCCATGAACTCAACGCAATGTTCAAGTCGAGACGACAACTATACTTGTTACATTATAATCTTGATGAAAGTATTCGATTTATTCGCTGATGGAATGTCATGAATATATCATAAGGGATCAACAAATCTGAGTGTGTATGGGTGTTAATGATTTCTGGACTAAAATCAGAGTGATTCATGCAATATTATTTATACTTACTAGTTAGATCATGCATTGACGTAAGAGCAGAATTCAGTAACGAGTCCTACATATGATGTTTGACCCTACTCATGAAATAACACATAAATACGTGACTCTAATATCTGAAAATATCTCATGCAAACACATATGGACATGATCACAATATCACACACAAGTATAATATTCGAAGCTCACAAAACAACATCACAAGATGAATAGCAAGAAGCACAACATGCACGCAAAAACCCCTCTCCTCTAGATCTCCACGACCCAGCCTCACCACCTCTGGTTTTTCCAACAACCACCAAGGAATCATGAGTCAAAATTCTTGGTAGAGAGAGAAGTGCTCAGCCAACCTCTGAAAATTTGAAGAGTGCACCACAGTCCACCCTACCGGGTAGATCCCCATTTGTGCAACTCCAAACCTCAGACCGACCACTCTATTTGTGCTGGACTAATCTCCATCCAACACTCCATGCTTCCTACTACACTAAGGGTCCAGGAGCATACCTGATTGGCAAGAAGATTGCCCAAGTTTTTCCGGAGATTCTGCCCACAATCTCTTCTTCTAGCCGCACCAGGCTGCACTTGACGTAGCTCCCAACTCTACGGAGATCAGCCCACCAATCAGCTGGAGAGGAGGGATGAGTGGTCTGAAATGGTGTGTGTGAAGATGGAAAGGGGAGGAAGAGGACGAATGGGAGGGCCTTATATTTGTGCACACAACCCTCCAACTTCCTAGCCATGAATCCACTTCAAAACTTGCCAAGAATGGTGCTAGCGTGGACACCCAAAAGTCTCCCTTGCAAAATTCGTGTAACTCCCAAACCCTCTTCCCATTCCATGCCACTCCTAACCAAGCTCAGCCCAAAGTCGTCTCTACACACACCCAGGCCCAAAATGAGGTGATCGAGTCAACCCACCGCGAACTAGCTCGATGTGTCGCACCCGATCGACCAATGGGAAATCCGATCAAATATACTTAAACAAACATACCATAACACAAATTGACATTCTAAGAACTAAATTATGCATAACCGAGGAGTGGATTTATTATTATTATAGCAGAAGAGCGGGTCTTACAGGTTCTCCTGTCACTAGCATTTTTTGTAATTTAGTTAACAAGTGCACTTGTATTACAAACCTACAATTTATGCCTTAATATAATCGCCTTAATTTTAGAATGAATTAATTGCAAGTGTGTTGAATGTCAATTGTGTATGCTTGTATGTTTGTGCAAGTATGGTTGTATGTTTGTGCTTGTGCATGTATGCTTGTGAGTTTGTGCTTGTATGTACATGTGGATAAAATTGTGAGTATTTGTGAACAAATTTATAGGCGAACAAATTTGGTGCAGTTGTATGTACACGAATACGATGACAAAAAACAAGTTTGCTGGATGCTATTTATTTATTTTTGTCCAGGTTTAAGAATAGACGTCGGCTGTTTGTATTAGCCGACGTCTATTCCTCTGAAGAAACGAATAGACATCGGCTTTATGTTGAATCTGACGTATATGCTTTAGGAATAAACGCCGCCTCTTAGTTCACAAACGTCTATACCTAAAGAATATACGTCGTCTGTTATTTCACCGACGTCTATACCTTACGAATAGACGCCGGGCTATTGTACGACCGACGTCTAGTCATTAAAGAATAGACGTCGGCTTATACAGACAGCCGACGTATATTCGTTAGGTATAGACTTCAACTATATGAAGGTTGACGTCTATGTATAGACGACGCACACATAGGCGTCGGATCTGGGAGTGCTTATATCCGACGTATATACCCCCGTACATCCGACGTATATTCCCTTTTCTGTAGTAGTGAAAAGACAATATAAAACTAACAAACCATTCTTTTATTGCCCACTTATATTACAAGTAGCATCTCTCCCCTAGAGTTTTTATTGCCCACTTATATTACAAGTAGCGTACTCCAAGTAGAGAGAATGCCACCACGAAAAGAGTTAATACAAAGAAGGAAGAAGAGTTCTATTTATAGGCGTAAAAAAGGTAACTGGGGACAAGCCGCTGATGTGGGACGAATGAAACTTCGAAATAGAAACACAAACAACATAACCAACATCCGTGAGAAATTATGTTGGATTCTCAGAAAAATGGACTGCCAATTAGCTATCTTCGGCTGCCAATTGGCGGTTACTTTTTCTTGGATCGGGTCCAAATTTGGAAATCTTGTTATGTGCTTCAATTCTTGTTGCGGGGTTCACTCGGATCAGTTATTGGACTCTGGACCTGAATAAAATTGCCAAAATTCTCCTCATGATAGTGTGGAGTTTTTGATTTGCTAATTGGGCATTTTGGTTTACGCCCGGTCCCTTCCGTCTTGCATATCATTCCCTAAGTCTCGCAATTCAATCTTTTTTTCTTACGTTCAAGTCATTTTTGTGTCTCTTCTTCTCAAACTTGTTTATTCCGGAAACGTAAACATAAAACTCGTTACGTAGCATTGCTTAGGTTCCAGATAGATAATTTAGGACATGAATATATGCATGATATGATTTCATTCAGTGCATAATGTAACTTATGTATAGTTACATATTTATAATTAGTTTATTAGATGAAAAAAATAATATATAATACAAACATGACACATTCATACTTTCTATAATATTTGTAATATCATGAGGCAAGGGATAGGGCCCCGGAGGGTGCAAGGTGCACGACGCTCCACGCTCGATGTGATAGAATGACTAGATTTGGAGATGCAATCGTTACGAGTGCAATCATACCAGCACTAAAGCATCAGATCCCATCAGAACTCCGTAGCCCAGCGTGCTTGGGCGAGAGTAGTACTAGGATGGATGACCTTAGGTGAAGTACTCGTGTTAAACCCCTTTTTGCAGCTTCCGGACTGTGAGATGGCACAGTGAATGGACTAAAGGAAAGTCAAGGGCACGTGCAGCCCAATTGCATCGTCATATTGTGATTTTGGGGTCAACAGCGACTCGTTTTGCCTCATCAATGACCCTCGGTGAGCTCAACCACACTGAGGCGACGCGGGTGCAAGGAGGACTTCAAATGTGAGCTGGAACGCCCTGATCGGACTACCGTAGCGCGAGATAGAGCCCTGGAGGGCGCAAGGTGCCCGACGCTCCACGCTCGACGTGATAGAATGACTTGATTTGGAGATGCATTCCTTACAGGTGCGATCATACCAACACTAAAGCACCAGATCCCATCAGAACTCCGTAGTTAAGCGTGCTTGGGCGAGGGTAGTACAAGTATGGATGACCTTAGGTGAATTACTCATGTTAAACCCCTTTTTGTGGCTTCCCGGCCGTGAGAGGGCACGAGCGGGGACTAGGGGCACATCGAGGGCATGTGTGGTCCAGTTGCATTGTCATATTGGGATTTGGGGGCCAACAGGAACTCATTTTGCCTCGTCAATGACCCTCGGTGAACTCAAGCACACCAATCGGACGACCGGAGCATGAGATAGGGCCCTAGAGGCCCCAAGGTGCACGACGCTACGCACTCAACGTGATAGAATGACTTGATTCGCAGGTCTAGCCCGTTCATTGTGCATACTGACCGTGTTACGTCAGGGCATGTGAACGTGTTCAAAGTTAATGGAAAACATCTCAAACTTTACATAGAGAGGGCACCTTTGGAAGTCGAGTTGGTCATGTTCCTTCCTGAACCTCCCTCGCAGTTAACCATGTGAATGGTAGAGATTTCATGTTTGTACATCTTTAAGGTCATCCATACTTGTACTACCGTCACAGGGATGGCTCGCTGAGGATGTGTATTGATTATCGGATGTTGAATAAGGTTACCAGTAGGAATCAGTATCCTTTACCCAGGATCGAGGATCTTTTCGATCAGTTGCAGTCAGCGAGGGTCTTTTCGAAGATTGATTTGCGGTCCTTTCTTAAGTGTCTCACAGGTTTTGAGGGGAATTCGGGTTTGTGTCCATCAACATGACCACAAAAATTTCCTTGGGATTCAAAATTTGGTGAGATCATAACTTTTCTTGCAAAAGTACATGTACTATCATGCTTGCATACATTGAGGACAATGCAAGAAGTAAGTCGGGGGGGGGGGGGGGGGGTTATCGTATGTACATAGTCGAGTTTTTTTTCTTTCTTTTGTTTGTATTGTTAAGGTCACCATAGTATGTCACATTTAATATCAATATATCTGTTTGGCATGATCCTTGGGTGACTTGTCTTCTTTTACTTGCCTAATACTTGAAATTATCACATTTCTTTCAAAATCTTCATGTGTTTGTGAAAGAAGAATGTTTTGGGGATTTTGCGTGTGTTTAGCATGTGCAAAACCTTTGAGAGGCAAAGTAAAAAGAAAGCTCCCAAAATTTACTTGAACATGATGCATTTGGATTTCTAGTACACCAGTTTTAGGTCTTATCTTGTCATAATGATGCAGCCCAGTTTTCCCTCGGGGGAGACTAATCATAGGGTTTCAGTACTCAAATAAATAAAGAAGTCCACCCTAAACCAAGTGAGTCGAATAATTCGTGTATGTTAGTATAAGGACGTTTGTCGTAGTCTGGGACCCTTAAACTCTTGTTGTGAAATCTTAAGTGTAAGGGTTTTTGTTCATGTGTTGATAAGAAATAATAATTAAGTATGGTGTTCTCTCGTCTCACATGACTCTTATCACTCGACAAGTTAGGAGTGAGGGGACTTAGTGTTTGGTGCTTTCGAGTCATCTAACTTGGGATGCACAAACCAAACTCCCGTTACAAGGGTGGTAGGGATCATCCTATGTAGAGATTTGGGGGAAGGTGTATGTGATAGTGTAAGTCCTAATAGACAATGCTGCACGAAACCTGACTTGGGAGACTTAAACACTAGCTAGTTTAAAAAATGAAAAAGAAAAACGTACAAATTAGAATCTTAATGGACTTTACACGTTGTATCACTTGAGGATGTTAAGGTTGCCCATGTCTCTCACTTAAGTCCTTAATTAACGTGCAGAAATGCTTCCCTAGGCTAGGTGTGTGGACTGGTTACGTATATGGAGTCAGCTTGTAGGATTACTGTGTCCATTGATTGACAAAAATAGGTTTTATGGAGTCGTGTTGTTAGGTTGAATAATTCATCATTTTTCAGATTTTGCGGGTATGTCCGCTGAAAACCCTCAGGAGACATGACTCCTCATCCTTCAAGACAAAGATGTTTAATGGCTTGTTGCACGTGCTAAGTGCAACCGTGATTCCTACGAAAGTGAGTCAGGATTTCCCAATTTTTCGTATATTTTCCTTTCCTTGATTTTTCTGTTTCTTTGTTTTGCTCAGGACTAGCAAAAGGTAAGTGTGGGGTATTTGATTTGTAGCGTATCATATATCACATTCATGTTATATATATTTTATTTTACCCCAAAATTGTGCTACTCGAGTGTTTGTGTTTCAGGTTTTAGGAAATAAAAAAGAGAGAGGGAGTGACAAAGACCCGAATGCAACTCGAATGGAATGAATTGAAGACTTTTGGACCTATTTGTAATGCACAAACATTTAATCTGGAAGTACCCAAGTGAAGACTTGGAGGGACCTTATGGTGAAGTACAAAATCTTGTGACATATGACTTGAACCAGATCAGTATTTTGCCTATTAAAACCAAATTGGTTCAAGACAGTAAACAAGGGCTTCACCCGATGTGCCAAACAAAGAAAACTAACTGCTGGACAAATTAGAGCCGGATCAAAACATCTGGATCCGCCATTGGCGGATTTTTATCCGCCATGGGAGGATCCCTCTAATCCATTTGCTCTTGGATTTTGGTTGCGGTCGGGTGATTGACATCATTTCATGCTTATATTTGTACCTATGCTTATATCCATTATCTTACACCTAAGCAATGCTACGTGACGAGTTTTATGTTTAGTTTTCAGAAATAAAGAGGTTTGAAGAGAAGAGCCATGAAAGGACCCAAAAGCAGGAAAAAGGACCTAATTGGGAGACCTGGGGACCAAGATGCAAGGGAGAAGGACCTGATCGTAAGACAGAAGGACCTAAGAGCAAAACATGAAACTCCACACCATCATGAGGAGTATTTTGTCAATTCGATTCGGGTCGGAGCTCCACTAAACAAGTTAGATGCATCCAAGACCAAGAAACACACCAAGGAAAGCCCACCAGAAGACCCAGACGGATCTAGGCTTTATAGGCCGCCAATTGGCGGTCTGGATCATGCAAGATCCGCCCCAACTTCTCCTGGACTTGTATTAGTGTTCGTTTAGGCTATTTTTGGTATTGGTTTAGTCCCACATCGGGGGATTGTCCCGGATTAGCTTTTTCCATGCTTATAAATAGAACTCTTCACCTCCCTTTGTATGTATCTCTCTCTTTGGTGGCCATCTTCCCTACTAAGAGTGAAGCCTTGAAGCAAAACTCTAGTGGAGGAAGAGCTACTTGTAATTGAGTGAGTTAATAATAGAAGTTTTCTTTTAATGGTGTTGTTTCTCTCTTAGTTTAATTTCCTTTCATATGCATGCTTGTTTGTTTGTTTAGTTTTATGCTTCTTTAATGTTTCTTGCTTGAGTAGTATAAATTTCATTTCAGTATTATGCTTTCCTTTGCTAATTTAGTTAGTGTAATGAGTAGTGAGTAGTTCCATCCCCATTTGGGGGGTGGAGAAATATGTGATATAATCATGTAGTGTATTAAGTGTGTGTTATTTTTATCCCTTGAGCTTTATATGATTTCCATAACCATCTAATGGGTTTTCACTCTTATCTTTGATATGCTAATGCTCTTGAATGAAGCTTAGCTTATGCTTTGATTAGTGGACCTATTTTATGGGGAATGATAAGGTTAGGATATGGATGAAGTTAATATTGGAAACACAATTTGTAGTGTATGTGCTCTTGTTGCCTTTACCTTAGCTAATGTCTTGTATGTTTTAATGATGTAGTGAAATCTTAATTCATGTGGAGGCATAGTAGGGTATAGTCTTTATACTTGAGTTCATGTAGCTTCATTCCAATTATTGCCTTGTATGTTTTAATGATGTAGTCTTATCTTAATTCATGTAGAGGCAAAGTTGGATGTAGTTTTATGATTTCATACAATACATGTTGTGATGAGCTTAATAAACACACACACACTCTTTTATGTGCACATTATTTCTCTACCCCCTTTGGGGTTTAGTTTTATAGTTTCTTCTCAATTTCATTTCAGCTTTGTAGTGTAGTTTAGTGTAACCAACCTTTCTTCCCTTTCTTTACCTCTCGCCTTTGCACAAACCAAGTGTCGATACACCTCCCAGTGGACGACCCATATTTGCCACCGCTTCAACGCGGCCGTGCACTTGCGGTTAAATATAAAACGATCAATCAAGTTTTTGGCACCGTTGCCGGGGAGGTGCTCTGTCCAGACCTTGGTTTGGGCGATTCGAGGGGTTTTTAATTCTTTGTTTTCCTTTTTTCTTAGTTTCAGGGAACAATCTGATCAAGGGGAGGCTACTGGGAAAATCTGAGGACCAGAAGACCAAAAGGGACCGCCAATCAGCGGTTTTAGACCGCCAATTGGCGGCCTGGTGAGGGCTTCTTTCCTTCAAATTTCTCATGATAGTTAGTGCTGTAATATGTGTTATCTGGGAGCCCTATTTTGCATGCGATGACTTCTAGTTTGCTCCCAGATCATTAATCACTCCCCCTTTAATCAACTTGGACCATAAAACTCAAAGCAAAAGATTAGACTTCTTGCTATCTAGGTCATGCACCATTGGTAGACCTTGCATGCATTTGTCTTTTCTTTGCTTTACATTTTGTCGTTGATAGCTGGCGTGAGGTACGTGCACCCACATCCCTCATTCATGCATGTTTATTTCGTGCATTAGTTAGTAAGGTGCATCGGGACAAGAGTGAGAGAGCGTTTGATTGGAGTGATTGATTGCTAGATCTAGGATCAAATCGCTACTAAGGAGGGGCTGTCCCATAAAAGATAAGGTGGGGGATTTCATCACCCTTTCCTTGGCCCCAAAAACCACTCTTAATAAAGCCTTAACTAAAAGCAAGTAGACATTGGCCCTAAGGAATTCGGACGCACTAGGAGAGTAATCTAGTCGAGACCGTCATGACCTGATCGGCGTTGCCTACCTTGTCGATAGTAGGAGGTACTGGATCTCCGGATCTGGTATCACTTGTTGGGCATTGTGGTCCTCGTTGTAGGGAGGTGAGGCGTGTCGAGGCTAGTGACCTTGAAGTTAGGCGTCGTCTAGCTTAAGGAGCCATTGCCTTACATTGTTTGAGCCGTGCTTGCTAGTTAGGCTTCTTCCTGATCCCACTACCCACGCTAGCTCTAGGGATTCTTCCCTCCTCACCTGAGTCCTCTCCTCATCTATTCTCTACGTTTAGTCTCCTCCTCTAGTACACCTTCTGTTGTGTGTTTTTTAGAGTCGAGTCGAGCGTTTTTATGCGAGGTTGGGCTCGTTCTGGTGAGAGCGCTCGACTCGAGAGAGTGCTTATTTATGAGATGGAAGATCTTGGTGATCGACCATCTCCGCCCCGTGCTCCTTTGGAGCAAGAGGGCGAGTCGTCTCGTGGTGGCGAGGGAGACCGGGTTCCATACATGGACTACCTCGGTCCATTCCCACCACCACGTAGACCTCCTTCTCCTCCTCCTCTGACTCGAGAGGAAGGGAGATTCAGTCAGGATCAAGTTCTAGGTGCACCACCACCTTTAGCTCGACAGGATAGGCCGATGACGTTGTGGGAGCGGACCCATCCTGTTCGGGCCGCGCAGCCTTCTTGCATAGTTGTTCCCCCTGCTCGCGGGAACAACTATGAGCTGAAACCTCAGTATGTGAGCATGCTTCCAACCTTTACTGCCAATAAGGAGGATCCGTATATTTTTATACGCGAATTTGAGGAAGTATGCTCCATGTTCAAGCTTCAACAGCTTGACGAGGATTCTGTCCGGTTGAGGATGATTTCGTTCGCATTGAAGGATAATGCGAAGAAATGGATGTATAGCCTCCCGGCGAGCTCGATTCGGTCTTGGGATGACTTTGTGACCGTCTTTCTGAAGAGATTTTTCCCTCAAAGGAAAACTCAACAGATACGGCACCAGATACATCAAATGTATCAGACCGAGACCGAATCTTTTCATGGTTTCTTTGAGAGGTTCAAGAACCTTCTCCAGCAATGCCCTCCAAGTCACCCTGACACATCGACTCCAAGGCATGGGACACTTTTGAGTCCATGGCTGAGCGCACCTTCGAGTGGGACACCATGAGAGAGCCACCAGCCGCCAGGTATTCTGGTCGAGCTGGATCATATCATGTTGAGTCAACTATCGCGTCTGAGGCGAAAATGGCTGCTCTCATGCGTAGGATTGAGAGTTTGGAGATGGACCGAGCTCCTGTAGCTCAGGTCGCTACTCCCGGGTGTGGTAGGTGTGGACTTACGGGCCATGATGACTTGGAATGCGCTTACGCTCCAAGGGATACTGAGCATGCAAATGCGATGTATCAACAACGGCCCTGTAACGACCCGTACAGTCACTCCTACAACCCGGGATGGCGTAACCATCCTAACTTCTCTTGGGGGCCTAGTGGGGGTCACGGTCAGAGCTCGCACGCTCAACCTCAACCTCCACCCTATCAACCTCCACGCCCATCGGCGACCTACCAACCCCCACATCAAAGGTCTCAGCACCAAAATTACCAACCTGCTCATGCCTCATCGTCGGGTTATTCCAACCAGACTCCACCACCTCAGCAGGTTCACCCCAAGGACCCTTCTAGTGATCCGACCCTTCAAGCATTCATGCAGAGCATGCAAAGTACAGTCAAGGCTTTGGAAATGCAAGTTAGCCAATTGGCTCATCAATTCCATGAACGCGAGAAGGGTCAGTTCCCGAGTCAACCTGTGGTAAATCCCAGGGGTCAGCCTGCTAATACCAGGAAAAATGTACACAATGTTGAAAGTGACCCTTCCCAACATGCTAATGTTATTCATACCTTGAGATCGGGAAGGATCGTTGACAACAATGTGAAAATGCCGAAAGCCAACCCTGTTGGCGAGACTTCCGAGGAGAGTCTTGAGCCTATCAAGGAACCTAATTCTGAGACTCCTCCTCGTGATTCTTATGTCCCCAAGGCACCATTCCCTCATCGGTTGACTAAAAAACGTGATGAGCATTGGGATAAGATCGTTGAGGTACTTAGGCAAGTAAAGGTGAACATCCCGTTGTTGGACGTTGTTCAACAAATGCCACCGTATGCCAAGTTCCTCAAGGACCTTTGCACCACCAAGAGAAAAACAAATGTGCCCAAAAAGGCCTTTTTGGCCGCCAATGTGAGCTCCATATTGACACAACCCATGAATGTCAAGTACAAGGACCCTGGTTGTCCAACTGTCTCTTGCATGATTGGGAATGTGACCATCTCTCAAGCTCTATTGGATTTGGGGGCATCTGTGAATCTCTTGCCTTACTCAGTCTATGTCAACCTTGGGATAGGCGATCTTAAACCAACGAGGACAACCCTCCAGTTGGCTGATAGATCCGTCAAAATTCCACGAGGAAGTGTGGAGGATGTCCTTATCAAAGTGGGTGAGTTCGTATTTCCAATTGATTTCATCATCTTGGATACTGAACCCGTGTCCAACCCACAAGGACAGATTCCTGTGATCCTTGGGAGGCCATTTCTTGCGACATCTAATGCTTTGATCAATTGTCGCAATGGCTTGATGAGGTTGTCTTTTGGAAACCTCACGGCGGATTTCAACATCTTCACTCTTGGTAAGCAACCTGGGCTCTTCGACGACACAGTCGGAGCCAATTTCATCCAGGACACGGATGAGCCCGATTCATTAGGCATGTTCGACTCACATCGACATATTATTGAGGTGCCTAATGATCAGGTTGCGAGTGAAGAGGATCTTGAGGAATCCGCCAGCATATCTCTGGACGAGGAGGCACATCTGGGTGCTTGCTCCTCTTACCCTGTGGTCCTTGAGCCACTTGAAAGTAACTCTGAATCCGACAAGGACCCACCTCTGGTCGAGCTTAAACCGCTCCCCGATAACCTAAAGTACATCTTTTTAGGGGATAATGAGACCTTGCCACTCATTATTGCTTCTGATCTTGAAAAAGATCAAGAGGTTGCCCTCAAAAGAGTACTCTTTGAAAACAAAGAGGCAATCGGGTGGTCCTTGAAGGATATCAAGGGAATTAGCCCTGGTATTGTTCAGCATCGGATCCACATGGAAGAGGATTCTCGGCCCCGCAGGGACCCACAACGGAGATTGAATCTTGTACTGAAGGAAGCCGTCCGAAAGGAGGTTCTTAAGTGCTTGGATCATGGCATAATCTATCCTATCTCTGATAGTTCGTGGGTGAGTCCTGTCCATGTGGTTCCCAAGAAGTCAGGCGTGACAGTTGTGGAGAATGAGCATAATGAGCTTATCCCGACACGCCTGCAAACGGGCTGGCGAGTTTGCGTTGATTATCGCAAGCTCAATGCGGCAACGCGAAAAGATCATTTCCCGTTGCCGTTCATTGATCAGATGTTGGAAAGGTTGGCCGGACATGAGTACTATTGTTTTCTTGATGGATACTCCGGTTACAACCAAATTCCCATCGCCCCCGAGGACCAAGAGAAAACCACATTCACTTGTCCCTTTGGCACGTTTGCCTACCGTCGCATGCCCTTTGGGTTATGCAATGCGCCGGCAACGTTTCAGAGGTGTATGATCAGCATCTTCTCCGATATGGTTGAGCGTTTCCTTGAGATCTTCATGGACGACTTTTCCATATTTGGCGCTTCCTTTGATGAGTGCCTTCATCACTTGAGCCTTGTCCTCAAGCAATGCCGTGAGAAGAACCTCGCTCTCAATTGGGAGAAATGTCACTTCATGGTGAAGCGAGGGATTGTACTTGGACATGTGGTCTCAAGTAGGGGAATTGAGGTCGATCCCGCCAAAGTGGGTATCATTGCTAATCTCCCACTGCCACGTAATGTGAAGGATATCCGCGCCTTTTTGGGGCATGCTGGATTCTATCGGCGGTTCATTCGGGATTTTAGCAAAATCGCTCGACCTCTCACTGCGTTGTTGGCTAAGGATGCCATTTTTGAGTTCACACCGGATTGCCACCCTGCCTTTTTGACCTTGAAGAAAGAGTTGACTTCAGCTCCCATTATTAAGGCACCGGTGTGGACTGAACCCTTTGAGTTAATGTGTGATGCATCTGACTTCGCTGTGGGAGCAGTGCTTGGGCAACGATTGGACAAATTGCCTCATGTGATCTACTATGCCAGTAGAACACTCAATGATGCCCAATTGAACTACACTGTGACCGAGAAGGAATTCTTAGCGATCATATTTGCTTTGGAGAAATTCCGGTCGTACTTGATTGGCTCCCACGTGATTATCTATTCTGATCACACAGCCATTAAGCACCTCATGGCGAAGAAAGATGCAAAATCCCGACTCTTGAGATGGATCTTGTTGTTACAAGAATTCGATCTCGAGATTCGGGACAAAAAAGGGTGTGAAAACGTTGTAGCTAACCACTTGTCTCGTCTAGAGACGACCAACCCACAGGACCAAATCATTAACGATAAATTTCCTGACGAGCAATTGTTCACGATCGAAGATAACCCTTGGTTTGCCGACATCGTGAACTACCTCGTGACCGAGCAATTTCCTGTGGGTTGGTCAAAATCTGACCAATCCAAATTTAGATCGTATGTCAGATTCTTTCACTGGGACGACCCCTACCTATTCAAATACTGCTCTGACCAAATTTTCAGGCGGTGCGTCCCAGATTCCGAGTTCCAAAGTGTACTCCACTTCTGCCATTCTAAGGCATGTGGAGGACACTTTGGAGCAAAGAAAACTGCTGCCAAGGTGCTCCAATCTGGATTCTACTGGCCCACTCTTTTCAAGGATGCTTACAACTTTTGTAAGCAATGTGATAGGTGCCAGCGCCTTGGCAGGATTGGTCGACGTGACATGATGCCTTTGCAAAATGTCCTTGTTGTCGACATCTTCGATGTGTGGGGCATCGATTTCATGGGTCCCTTCCCGAACTTGTTCGGGAATGTTTACATTCTGGTGGCCGTTGACTATGTGTCTAAGTGGGTTGAGGCTATACCCACAAAGACCAATGACAACAAGGTGGTCACCAAATTCTTGAGGGACATTTTTTCGCGATTTGGTACTCCTCGTACCATAATCAGCGATAGGGGTACCCACTTCTGTAATCGCTCCTTTGAAGCACTTATGAGGAAATATTCGATCACCCACAAGCTTGTGACCCCATACCATCCGCAAACTAGTGGGCAGGTCGAAATCTCTAACCGTCAATTAAAGCAAATTCTGGAGAAGACGGTTAGTTCCCCGAGGAAGGATTGGTCTACCAAGTTGAATGACGCGTTGTGGGCTTTCCGCACCGCGTACAAGACCAATTTGGGTATGTCCCCTTATCGGGTAGTGTACGGCAAGGCTTGCCACCTACCTGTCGAGCTTGAGTATCGTGCTTTCTGGGCGATCAAGAACCTGAATATGGATATTGATCAAGCAGGAGTACAACGTAAGCTCGACATTGTGGAATTAGAAGAGCTACGCAATGATGCATACGAGAATGCCAAAATTCATAAGTCCCGAGCCAAGATGTTTCACGATCGCATGATTATGCGAAAGGTGTTTACGGCCGGGCAGAAGGTGTTGCTCTACAATTCCCTGCTTCATCTGTTTGCGGGTAAGCTCCGCAGTCGCTGGTCTGGCCCGTTTATTGTCCAAACCGTTTATCCTCATGGAGCGGTTGAGATCTTGAACCCAGGGAATGGGGACGTGTTCAAAGTTAATGGACAACGCCTCAAACCCTACTTGGAGGGGGCACCAGCCGAAGTCGAGGAGGTCATGTTCCTTCATGAACCTCCCTCGCACTCAACCATTCATGCTCCTACATGAGTGGTTGAGCTTTCATGTGTATATATGTTTAAAAAAACAAAAAAAAAGAAAAAAAAGACTCCTTCAGTGAGCATAGATTGTTGTGGGCCCCAACCCTTGAGTATTTGGGCCCCATTTCTTTCACGTATTTGTATCCCTTCTTTAGCATCTCACAGGTTTTGAGGGAAGTTGGGTTGTGTCCATCAACATAGCCATGAACTTCCTTGTGTACTTCACGTTGGTGAGATCTCTTCTGTTTCATGCATGCATCCATGTAGTATCTTGCTTGCATTCATTGAGGACAATGCATGAAGTAGGTGTGGGGGGTGTTTTACGTGTGTACATAGTTGAGTTTTTTTCCTTTGATTTTGTTTTCTTTTGTTTGCATTGTTAGGGTCATGATAGTGTGCTGCATTTAATATCGATATATCTGCTTGCCATGATCCTTGGGTGACTTGTCTTCTTTTGCTTGCCTAGTGCTTCAAAAGTTTCACATTTCTTTCAAAATCTTCATGTGTTTTCGAAAGAAAATGTTTTGTGGGTTTTGCGTGTGTTTAACATGTGCAAAACCGTTGAGAGGCAAAGTAAAAAGAAAGCTCCCAAAATTGTCTTGAACTTGATGCATTAGGATATCTAGTACATGGCTTTAGGATTTATCGAGTCGTTAGGATGCACCCCAGTTTTCCTTTGGGGGTGAGTAATCATATGGTTTCAGTGCTCAAACATTCAAAGAAGTCCACCCCGAACCTAGTGAGTCAATAATTCGTGTTTGTTAATTTAGGAAGTTTGTTGTAGTCAAGGACCCTCTTAATCTTGTTGTGAGACATTAGTGTAGGGGTTTTGGTTCATGTGTAGATAAGAAATAAGTGAGTAGATGTTCTCTCTTCTCGCACGGCTCCTATCACTCGGGAAAGTAGGTCTGAGGGGACTTTGTGCCTGGTGCTTTCGAGTCATCTGACTTGGGATGCGCCGACCGAACTCCCGTTACACGGGTGGTAGGGATTGCCCTATGTGGAGATTTGGGGAAAGGTGTACGTGATAGTGTAAGTCCTCATGGGCAATGATGCACGAAACCTGACCCTGGGAGAATGAAGCTCCAACTAATAAAAAGAAAAAGAAAAAAAAATGTGAAAAGAAAGAAAAAGAAAAAAATGGTAATGCAAATAAGAACCTTAATGGACCTTACACTTTGTATCACTTGAGGATGTTGAGGTTGTCCATGTCTTTCACCTAATTCCTTATTTAACTTGCACGAATGGTTCATTAGGCTAGGTGTGGACTGATCACTTATATAGAGTCGGCCCGTAGCATTACAACGTCTATTGATCGACAAAATTTGTCCAACGAGTCGAGGTCTAGATTGAATAATGCATCTTGTTCGGATTTTGTGGGTATATCCGCTAAAAACCCTCAGGAGACAACACTCCTCCTCCTTGGCAACAAAGAGGTTTAACGGCTTGTTGCACGTGCTAAGTGCAACCGTGATTCCTACGAAAGTGAGTTAGGATTTCTTGTTTTTCGTATGCTTTTTCCTTTCTTTGTTTTGCTCGAGACTAGCAAAAACTTAGGTGTGGGGGTATTTGATTGACATCATTTCATGCTTATATTTGTACCTTATATCCATTATCTTACACCTAAGCAATGCTACGTGACGAGTTTTATGTTTAGTTTTCAGAAATAAAGAGGTTTGAAGAGAAGAGCCATGAAAGGACCCAAAAGCAGGAAAAAGGACCTAATTGGGAGACCTGGGGACCAAGATGCAAGGGAGAAGGACCTGATCGTAAGACAGAAGGACCTAAGAGCAAAACATGAAACTCCACACCATCATGAGGAGTATTTTGTCAATTCGATTCGGGTCGGAGCTCCACTAAACAAGTTAGATGCATCCAAGACCAAGAAACACACCAAGGAAAGCCCACCAGAAGACCCAGACGGATCTAGGCTTTATAGGCCGCCAATTGGCGGTCTGGATCATGCAAGATCCGCCCCAACTTCTCCTGGACTTGTATTAGTGTTCGTTTAGGCTATTTTTGGTATTGGTTTAGTCCCACATCGGGGGATTGTCCCGGATTAGCTTTTTCCATGCTTATAAATAGAACTCTTCACCTCCCTTTGTATGTATCTCTCTCTTTGGTGGCCATCTTCCCTACTAAGAGTGAAGCCTTGAAGCAAAACTCTAGTGGAGGAAGAGCTACTTGTAATTGAGTGAGTTAATAATAGAAGTTTTCTTTTAATGGTGTTGTTTCTCTCTTAGTTTAATTTCCTTTCATATGCATGCTTGTTTGTTTGTTTAGTTTTATGCTTCTTTAATGTTTCTTGCTTGAGTAGTATAAATTTCATTTCAGTATTATGCTTTCCTTTGCTAATTTAGTTAGTGTAATGAGTAGTGAGTAGTTCCATCCCCATTTGGGGGGTGGAGAAATATGTGATATAATCATGTAGTGTATTAAGTGTGTATTATTTTTATCCCTTGAGCTTTATATGATTTCCATAACCATCTAATGGGTTTTCACTCTTATCTTTGATATGCTAATGCTCTTGAATGAAGCTTAGCTTATGCTTTGATTAGTGGACCTATTTTATGGGGAATGATAAGGTTAGGATATGGATGAAGTTAATATTGGAAACACAATTTGTAGTGTATGTGCTCTTGTTGCCTTTACCTTAGCTAATGTCTTGTATGTTTTAATGATGTAGTGAAATCTTAATTCATGTGGAGGCATAGTAGGGTATAGTCTTTATACTTAAGTTCATGTAGCTTTATTCCAATTATTGCCTTGTATGTTTTAATGATGTAGTCTTATCTTAATTCATGTAGAGGCAAAGTTGGATGTAGTTTTATGATTTCATACAATACATGTTGTGATGAGCTTAATAAACACACACACACTCTTTTATGTGCACATTATTTCTCTACCCCCTTTGGGGTTTAGTTTTATAGTTTCTTCTCAATTTCATTTCAGCTTTGTAGTGTAGTTTAGTGTAACCAACCTTTCTTCCCTTTCTTTACCTCTCGCCTTTGCACAAGCCAAGTGTCGACACACCTCCCAGTGGACGACCCGTATTTGCCAGCGCTTCAACGCGGCCGTGCACTTGCGGTTAAATATAAAACGATCAATCATCGGGTTAACAGTCAGAGATTCCAAGACGATCGGATTCAATTTAGAGCCGTCCGATTACACCCAGATTAATCCTAACCATGTATTGTTCTCTAAATACCATTGTAATCCCTCCTCTTCTCTTCTTCTTGCTTCCTCCAGTAGTTTAGGTTTATTTTACTGCTTATTAGTGTAAGAGGAGAAGAAGGAGGAAACCTTCTAACCTTGTATTTCAATCAAGTATTCTTGTTCTTTACATTGTTGTTTTCTATTTGATGCAATTTCCTTCATGTTTGTCGTTTGCCTAATCTAGTTTTCTAAATTTTCCATTATGGTTTTTTGGGTTGTTTTTATACTTTCTTTAATTTAGAGATGAGTAGGTAGTAGTCCATCCCCATTAGGGGATGGAGAAGACAGTGATGTGATTATGTGATATATTAGGTGTGTGTGGTAATCCTAACCTTTGAACCTCACATGATTTCCATAACCATATCCTTGGATTTTCGCTCTTATTTTTGATGTGCTAATGCTCTTGAGTGATGCTTAGCACATGCTTAGATTAGTGGACCTATTTTATGGAGAATGATGAAGTGAGGATAAGGATGGAGTGGAAGAAGGAAAAATGACATGTGGAAGCATGTTCTCTTGTTGGCATCATCTTAATTAATGTCTTGTATGTTTTAATGATTGTGTGAAATCTTATTTCATGTGAAGACAAAGTTGGATTCGGTTATGGATTTCATGTCTTGCATGTTATGATGAACATAAATGAACACACACACGTACACATATTTTGATTTCTACGTTCTTTCTCTTCCCCCTAGGGGTTTCTTTTTATTGTTTGTTTTCTAATTTCATACGCATTGTAGTGTAATTCAGACCTCATTTCTTTCTTCTTTTCCCACTCGAGTATTGTGGATTATGGCTCACACGCGCTCCTTGTGGACACGACCCGTACTTGCCGTGTCTTCACTGACGCCGTGCACTTGCGGTGGTATAACTGAATCCATCAAATTTCGGCGTCATTGCTAGGGAAGTTTGGGGATCAGAATGTCGAGACAATCCGCCAGTAACAGATTTGAATCCGCCACTTGCGACTATGGTGAGCCATTTGGAATTTCTATTTTTATAGTAGCTTCCTTTGCCAATTTCTAGTTGTTTTCTTCCACTGTTTATGACATGCATGCTCTGCTTAAATGTTAGTAATTAATTGGGCTTGCATGACCCCTTCTTAAGACAGCTTGGACCCTAAAACTAAAAGCAAAAGATTAGATCAATTGCTATCTAGGTCATGCATCATCTGTAGACCTTGCACGCATATTGTCTTTCTTTTGCTTTAATTCTCGTTGTCGAATGTTGGTGTGAGGTACGTGCACCTGTTCTCTCATTCATGCATGGTTAAAGCATGCATTAGTTAGTAAGGTGCATCAGGACAAGAGTGAGGTGAGTGTTTTATTGGAGGGCTTGATTGCTAGGTTAAGAATCAAACTACTCTACGGGAGGTTGTCCCATACAAGATAAGGTGGGGTATTTCATCACCCCTTCTTTGCCCCAAAAATCACACCTAATCAAAAGTCTTAATCTAAAATCAAGTAGTCATTGGCCACTACAACTCTGGAGCATTAAGAGAGTGATTCAGTCATGACCATCATAGCCTGATCCGCGTCGCCCACTTTGTCGATAGCAGGAGAGACGAGATATATAGATCTTGTCTCACTTGATGGGCTATGTGGTCTTTGTCGTAGGGAGGTGAGGTGTGTTGAGGCCGCATAACCTCGCAGTTAGGCGTCGTCTAGCTTAACAACCCATAGTCAGTGTTTAATCGTTTTAAATACCGCAAGTGCAAGGCCGCGTTGAAGCAGTGACAAGTACGGGTCGATCCTCAGGGAGGTGAGTAGCCTCTAGTTTTTTAGAAATCAAGTGGCAACAAAAAGGGAGAAGAATTTGTCTATGCTAATCTAGACTACACTAAACTACTAAGAAGAAAAATGCAAAGTAAAGCAACTAATGATTACTTCGAATCAAAACTAAAAGAATGTAAAAATAAGCTGGAATCAAGAAGAGAAGGGCCCCTAGGGGTGGAGTGTGTGCACACATGTAAAAAGATGGTGAAAATGCATTCTATAGGCACAAATATAGGTAGTGTTTCATTCATAGGAAGTGTCTAAATGTTATGGCAAAACCTATCAATCCATTCACTAACCTAGTTGATTAACATTCATATACACAAGCTGGTTATTTCAGAACCTAAACAAGAATGGGAGGTGAATAAAGATGTGTGGCAAAACCCATCAAGTGTAGTATTCTACTCTAACACGCAAGCATATATTCACATTTATCAACACAATCAAAATATAAAGTATTCATATCCATTCTTTAATGCATGTATGAACATCATCTCCACCCCCAAAGGGGGATGGATCTACTCACTACAAATTATTCTAACAATTAAACTAAAGAAGAAAGGAAATATTCTAACTACTTCAGCCTACAATCAAAGAAATAAAACTAAGCTAAGCATGCATAAAGAAACAACATAAGAACAAAACAATGGAAAAATTATTTTATTAAATGACTCACATCACTAGCAGCATTCTTCTCCACCTTGAGATTTTGCTCCAAGGCTTACTCCAAGTAGAGAGAATGCCACCAAGCAATGGGTGAATACAAAAGGAGGAGGAGTTCTATTTATAGCCATAGAAAAAGGTAATCGGGGACAATCCCCTGATGTGGGACTAATAAAACATTCCCAGAATACACATAAACACACCACCCATGTTCTGGAGAAACCGGGTCGGATTCGGACACAAATGGACCACTAATTGGCGGTCTTGGACCGACAATTGGCGGTCACTTTTTCCTGGATCTGATCTATATTTGGATTTGTTCCTTACTTCTTCAATCCTTCAGATGGGATGCACTCTGATCGGTTATAGGAGGGTCGACCCAAATCTAATTACCAAAATACTCCTCATGATGATCTGGAGTTTCTTCATTTGCTCATTGGTCCTTTGGGGTTACATTCGGGTCCTTCTCCCTTGCATCTTAGTCCCCAAGTCTCACAACTCAGTCCTTTTTCTTGCTTTAGGTCCTTTTATGCTTCTTCTCCTCAATCTTGTTTATTCCTGAAACTCAAACATAAAAATCATTACGTAGCATTGTTTAGGTTCAAGATAATGGATATAAGACACAAATGAATGCATGAAATGATGTCAATCAAATACCCCGACACCTAATTTTTGCTAGTCCCGAGCAAAACAAAGAAAGAGAAAAATGAAAGAAAGGAAAACACATACGAAAAGCATGGAAATCCTAACTCACTTTCGTAGGAATCACGGTTGCACTTAGCATGTGCAAAAAGCCATTAAACGTCCTTGTCGCGAAGGAGGAGTGTTGTCTCCTGAGGATTTTCAGCGGATACACTCACAAAATCCGAATAAAGATGCATTATTTAATCTAGAAACTCGACTCGATGGACTCATTTTTATCGATCATTGGACGCGGTAATCCTATGGGCCGACTCTATATATGTAATCAGTCTACACACCTAACCTAATGAATCATTCGTGAAAGTTAATTAAGGACTTAAGTGAAAGACATTGGCAACTTTAACTTCTGAAAGTGATACATTGTGTAAAGTCCACTAAGGTTCTTATTTCACTTCTTTTTTCTTTTTCTTTTCTTTGGAGCATTATATTGGTTGGTGTTTGATTCTCCCACGGTCGGGTTTCGTGCATCATTACCTGTAAGGACTTACACTATCACATACACCTTCCCCCAAATCTCCACATAGGGCGATCCCTACCACCCGTGTAACGGGAGTTCGGTCGCTGCATCCTAAGTCAGATGACTCGAGAGCACCAGGCACTAAGTTCCCTCAGACCTAATTTGACGAGTGATAGGAGCAGTGCGAGAAGAGAGAACACCACTTATTCATTTATCTACATGGGAACCAAAACCCCTACACTTACAGTTTCACAAAAAGAGTTTAAAGGCCATTGACTACGACAAACTTCCATATACTAACAGACACGAATTATTTGACTCACTAGGTTCAGGGTGGACTTCTTTATTTGTTTGAGTACTGAAACCCTATGATTACTCACCCACAAACATTCTCAACGGGTTGCATTGGTGTTAGGGGTGTTCGTTGATTTTGCGGTGCTTTCTCTAATTGGCAGATGCGATTGAGATTTAAAGGTTGGTCCATGAGCTCATGTTGCCTACCAGAGTAGAACACATGAAACTCGGCACTCATATTACAGAATGAGAGCTTCATGAGACCATTTCTACAATTAATTAAGGTATTGTAGGTTGCCAGAAATGGTCTACCCAAAATCAATGGTCTTTGAGAGTGGGTGTTTGCAACAAGATTGGTATCGAGGATGACAAAATCGACTGTAAATATAAAATCTCCAACTTTGATAAGCATATCCTCAGTAATCCCTTTTGGAATACGAATGGAACTATCCGCCAATTGGAGGGTGATCTTAGTTTGTTTCAATTCTCCCAAGTTCAACTGTTGATAAACAGAAAATGGGAGGAGGTTGACCGGCGATCCTAAATCAAGCAATACATTACTCATGCTAGTGTCCCCTATCATACACTGAATAGTAGGACACTCGGGGTACTTGTATTTTGTGTAGGTGGGATTGGACAAAAGTGAGCTTACATTTGCAGCCAAGAATGCTTTCTTAGGAACATTGGTCATCCTCTTGGTTGTGCAGAGATCTTTTAACACTTTGGCATATTGAGGTATTTGTTGGATGACATCCAACAAGGGGATGTTAACCTTCACTTGCTTAAACACCTCTAATATCTTGTCCATTTTGTCACTCTTCTTTTTGGTTAACCTACTAGGATAGGGAGCTTTTGGCAGGTAGGTTTTCTTTGGTGCCTGAGAAGGAGACGTTGGTGTATTACCCTCAACCTCTTCTTCACCACCATTCCCACCGAGGGGCTGCATAGATGGTGGTGGGTGTGGCAAGGAAATGTGATTGTCAACCTGCTTTCCATTCCTTAAGGTTACAATGGAATTGACATGGTGAACAGGTTCCTCCACATGGTTCACTTGCCGCCCCCGAGGTACCGCATTCTCATTTTGCATGTGTTCTTGCTGGTACATGCGGGGGTTAGCCTCAGGCTGGCTAGGCAGAGTCCCTCTCTCTCTTTCATGTCCAGGCTGAGCCAATTGTCCCATCTGAAGCTCTAGAGATTTGATGGTCTGCTGATTTGAAGTGAGAACTTGACTTGTGGTCGACATAAAAAAATTCATTGAGTTTTCAAGTCCACGAGTCAATGTCTCAAGCGAATTGAATCGGGCTTTCATATTATTGAAATTTGGGAAACCCGATTGATTGGTGATTTGAGCTTGGGGTGACTGATAAGATTGTGCATGCATGGGAGGTTGGTGTTGTTGGTTAGGTGGTCGAGAGGAGTTTGAAGGACCACCCGGGGCATTATTTTGGTTCCATGAAAAACTAGGGTAGTTCCTCCATCTGGGATTATAAGATGATGAGTATGGGTCATTCCTAGCCCTATCATAGATACCATTGACATGTTCCATCTCAGGAGGAATTGACGCACACTCGCTTCCTACTTGACCTATCATACCATATGAATGACAGGGGACTGGATCGGGGGTATTTGCTTAGTCCCACATCGGGGGATTGTCCCGGATTACCTTTTTCTATGGCTATAAATAGACCCCCCTCCTCTCATGTACTCCATCTCTCTTTGTGGCCATCTTCCCAATTAAGAGTGAAGCCTTGAAGCAAAACTCTAGTGGAGGAAGGGCTACTTGTAATTGAGTGAGTTAATAATAGATGTTTTCCTTTAATTGTGTTGTTTCTCTCTTAGTTTAATTTCTTTTCATATGTATGCTTGCTTGTTTTGTTTTATGTCATTTTAGCTTCTTTAATATTTCTTGCTTGATTAGTGTAGTTTCATTTCAGTGCAATGCTTCATTTTGTTAATGTAGTTAGTGTAATGAGTAGTGAGTAGTTCCATCCCCATTTGGGGGGTGGAAAAATATGTGATATGATAATGTCGTGTATTAGGTGTTTGTTATCTTAATCTGTTGAGCCTTATATGATTTCTATAACCATCTAATGGGATTTCACTCTTATCTTTGATAGGCTAATCCTCTTGAATGAAGCTTAGCTTATGCTTAGATTAGTGAACCTATTTTATGGGGAATGATAAGGTGAGGATATGGATGGAATTAATATTGGAAACACAATTTGTAGTGTATGTACTCTTGTTGCCTTTACCTTGGTTAATCTCTTGTATGTTTTAATGATATGTGTTATCTTAATTCATGTGGAGGCATAGTAGGGTCTAGTCTTTATACATGAGTTCATTTAGCTTCATTCCAATTATTATCTTGTATGCTTTAATGATATGAACTTATCTTAATTCATGTGGAGGCAAAGTTGGATTTAGTTTTATGATTTCATGCACTACATGTTGTGATGAGCATAATCGAACACACACACACACACACACATCTTTTATATTCACATTATTTCTCTACCCCTTTGGGGTTTAGTTTTATTGCTTATCTTTCATTTCCTTTTGCGTTCTAGTGTAGTTTAGTGTAATCAATCTTTCTCCCCTTTCTTTCCCACTCGCATTCGCACAAATCAAAAGTCGACACACGTCCCTGTGGATCGACCCGTATTTGTCACCGCTTCAACGCGGCCGTGCACTTGTAGTTTAATATAAAACGAATCAATCAAGTTTTTGGCGCCGTTACCGGGGACCACAAAGCCCAGGAAATGAGTCAAGATCCAGAGATGTCTCTCCTACTATCGACAGAGTCGGCAAGGCCGATAAAGCCATGACGGTCGGGACCGGATCACTCTCCTAATGCGCCTGAAATCCTTAGGACCAATGTCTACTTGATTTTAATATTAGGCTCTTAATTAGTGTGGCTTTTGGGGCGAAGTAAAGGGTGATGAAATCCTCCACCTTATCTTATATGGGACAACCCCTCCTTAGTAGTGTTTTGGAGACTTAATCTAGCAATCAACTCTCCAAACAAACGCTCAACTCACACTTGTTGCAATGCAATTCCTACTAACTAATGCATGTTCATACGAAATGCATGAATGAGAGTAGGAAATGTGTACCTCGTGCCAGCACTCAGCAACTGAAAGTAAAGCTAAAAGAAAAGACAATCTACGTGCCCAAGTCGAGTACATGATGCATGACCTAAACAAGAAAGATGCCTAATCTTTTGCTTTGGGTTTTAAGGTCCAAGTTGCTTAAAGGGAGATTGATTATTGATCTGGGAGAAAACTAAAAGTCAGAACATGCCAAATTGATCCCTAGATTTCTACTTCAGTTATAGCAACACTCCACAGAAATAAAGAAGTGAAAGGAGATTACCAGACCGCCAGTTGGCGGTCTCACGCCGCTGATTAACGGTCTTGGAGTCTCAGATCGCCTTCAAACATCACCAGATGCTTCCCCTTCCCAATGTGAGTGTCTTGAAACAACGAAAACTACAAAACACAAATTAAATCCACTCAAATCATCCAAACCAGAGTTTAGACTGGCAACTCCCCGGCAACGGTGCCAAAAACTTGTTTAATAGTTTTAAATACCGCAAGTGCAAGGCCGCGTTGAAGCAGTGGCAAGTACAGGTCGATCCTCAGGGAGGTGAGTAGCCTCTGGTTTTTCAGAAATCAAGTGGCAACAAAAAGGGAGAAGACTTTGTCTATGCTACTCTACACTACACTAAACTACTAAGAAGAAAAATGCAAAGTAAAGCAACTAACGATTACTTCGAACAAAAACTAAAAGAATGTAAAACTAAGCTGGAATCAAGAAGAGAAATACCCCAAGGGGTGGAGTGTGTGCACACATTTAAAAAGATGGTGAAAATGCATTCTATAGGCACGATATAGGTAGTGTTTTCATGCATAGGAAGTGTCTAAAGGTTATGGCAAAACCTATCAATCCATTCACTAACCTAGTTGATTAACATTCATATACACAAGCTGGGTTATTTCAGAACCTAAACAAGCATGGGAGGTGTCTAAGATGTGTGGCAAAACCCATCAAGTGTAGTATTCTACTCTAACACGCAAGCATACATTCACATTTATCAAAACAATCAAAATATAAAGCATTCATGTCCATTCTTTAATGCAAGTATGAACATCATCTCCACCCCTAATTGGTGGTCACTTTTTCCTGGATCCGACTCATTTTCGGATATGTTTTTTATTTCTTCAATTCTGCATATGGGGTTCACTCGGATCGGTTATAGGAGGGTCGGCCCGAATCTAATTGCCAAACTACTCATGATGGTGTGGAGTTTCTTCATTTGCTCATTGGTCCTTTGGGGTTACATTCGGATCCTTCTCCCTTGCATCTTAGTCCCCAAGTCTCACAACTTAGTCATTTTTCTTCCTTTTAGGTCCTTTTATGCTTCTTCTCATCAATCCTGTTTATTCCTGAAACTCAAACATAAAACTCGTTACGTAGCATTGTTTAGGTTCAAGATAATGGATATCAGACACAAATGAATGCATGAAATAATGTCAATCAGTCAGCCTAAGCTTGTTAAGCTTGTTTGAGTCGTGTTTTCTTTATTAGGCTTCTACCATCACCTACTACACACGCTAGATCTAGGGATTCTTCCCTTCTCATCTAAGTCTCCTCCTCCTATACATTCTTTGATTTCTCTCCTCCTCTAAGTACATCTTCTATCGTGTGTAGTATTTTTATTCGAGTTTATTAGAGGTGCATTTTCTTCTGAGATGGATGGCCTAGGTGATTGCCGATCTCCACCTCGAGTTCCTTTGAAGCACGAGGCTGAGTCATCTTTTGGAGGTGGGGGAGATCGGGTTCCATAAATGGATTACCTTGGTCCCCTATCTCCACCACGTAGACCTCATTTTCTTCCTCCTCCAACTCGGGAGAAGAGGGATTCGGTCAGGATCGAGTTCTAGGTGCACCACCACCTTTAGATCAATGGGATAGATCAATAACTCTTTGGGAGCGGACCTATACGGTTCAGGCCCCACAAACTTCTTGCATAGTTCTTCCGCCTGCTCGCGGGAATAACTATGAATTAAAACCTCAATATGTGAGCATGCTTCCTACATTCACTGCCAATAAGGAGGATCTGTATATCTTTATATGTGAATTTGAGGAGGAGTGCTCCATGTTCAAGCTGCAACAGCTTGATGAGGATTTCGTCCGATTGAGGATGATTTCTTTCACGGTTAAGGATAACATGAAGAAATGGATGACCGTTTTTTCTGAAGAGATTCTTCCCCAAAGGAAGACTCAACAAATACGACACCAGATACATCAAATTTATCAGACCGAGACCGAATCGTTTCATGCTTTCTTTGAGTTTCAAAGACCTTCTTCTGCAGTGTCGTCATCATTGACTTGAGTTATGGCTGTTGTGCCAGATTGTTTATAAGGGCCTCAATTATAACACCTGTACAATGTTGGAGTCGATGTGTCAAGGTGACTTCCAAATGAAACTCATTCATGAGGCATGGGACACTTTTGAATTAATGGTTGAACGTACCCATGAGCCCAAACCAGAGTGGACAGAGCACCTCCCCGGTAGTGGTGCCAAAAACATGATTGTCAGTTATAATAACCGCAAGTGCATAGCGTCAGTTAAGACGTGGCAAGTATGGGTCAAGTCCACAGGGAGGTGTGTCAAATATGGTTCTTCAGAAGTCAATTGGAAAATATGGCGAGAAGAAGTTTGATTACACTAAACTATGAATGATTTAACGATTAAACTAAACCCCCAAAGAGTGGACGTGTGTAGGTATGTGTGTGTGTGAGTGTGTGAGTGTGTCTTCATTTCAATTAGGCAAAAGTGTAGTTTGTGTGTCATACAAGTAGAAGCTAGTGTAGAATCTAAGTGTAGCATACAAAACACTACATGGCAAACCATGAATGTGCACATCTCACATAAAGTAGTTTAGGTTGATTTTAGATTGTCAAGCATGCAATAAGTACCTAGTCTGGCCATTAGAGCATCAATTAATCGTACATACAACCTAAATCATTTATGTGAATGTTCACCAAACATGGATCCGTACATAAGAAGCCATTTCTATCAAACCATTACAAGCAATAAGATAAAGTCTAAAGCTAGCATGAGATAAGTACCTAGTGTGGACATTATCCCATCTAATACAAGTTTAAGCTTGCTACGAGTATAGATTTACAAGCACAAGAAATGACACAAATAAAAGAATCCGTCACTATCACATAATCTACATCACCTTCACCCCAAATGGGGGTGGATCTACTCTTTTCTCATTAGGCTAAAATGTATATGAAGAAGAGAAACCATTCTAACCAATTCTACAAATATTAATAAAATTAGAACAAACTAAGAAAAAATATTTTATTGATATCTCACATTACCAGCAACATTCTTCTCCACTTTAGTTTTACTCCAAGGCTTTCCTCCAAGTAGAGAGAATGGATACCAAGCAATGCTTACATTACAAAGGAGGAAGAAGAGTTCTATTTATAGGCATGAAAAAGAAAACTGGGGACAATCCCCCGATGCGACTCTAATGAAACCTTCCCGGAATAGACAAAAACACATAACCCATATCCGTGAAAAATTGGGTCGCATTCTCACGAAAAGAGACCACCAATTGGTAGTCCAAGTTGGTTAGATGCGACTAATTTTTGTTCCTCAACTTAATCTCTTCAATTATGCACGTGCGATTACCCTGGTTAGCCATTTCTGTCTGTGCCAGTCTAAATGCCAAAATACTCCTCATGATGGTGTGGAGTTTCTCGATTTGCTATTTGGTCCCTATGGGCTTACGTCCAGGTTCATCCCTCTTGCAGATGGGTCCTTGTGCATGACAGAGAGGTCCATTTTGCTTCATTTAAGTCCTTCCTTCCTACATTTAAGTCCTTTTTCTCTTCCCTGCTCTTCTTTATTACCTAATACCTCAAATATAACAACAAACACCTGAGTTGCACAATATTAAGGTAAAATTAAGGATATATAGCATGAATATGATACATGATATGGTACTAATACAATACATCCATTAAGGTTCTTATTTGTATTACCTTTTTTTTCTTCTTTTTTCCCTTTCTTCATTTGTTTTACTAGTTGCTGTGTAATTCTCCCAGGATCAGGTTTCGTGCATCATTGCCTATGAGGACTTACACTATCACATACACCTTCCCTCACATCTCCATATATGGCGATCCCTTCCACCCGTGTAACGGGAGTTCGTTCGGTGCATCCCAAGTCTGATGACTCGAAAGTACCAGGCACTAAGTTCCCTCGGACCTAATTTCCCGAGTAATAGGAGCCGTACGAGAAAAGAGAACATCATTCTCACTTATTTCTTATCTACACGTGAACCAAAACCCCTACAGGTTTCACAACAGGAGATTAAGGGTCCCTGACTACCACAAACTTCCTTATATTAACAAACATGAAATATTCGTTTCTTTAGGTTCAGGGTAGACTTCTTTATTTGTTTGAGTACTGAAACCCTATGATTACTCTCCCCCAAGGGAAAACTGAGGTGCATCCTTACGATTGGATAAAACCTAAAGCTGGTGTACTAGATATCCAAATGCATCAAGTTCAACTAATTTTTGGAAGCTTCCTTTTTACTTTGCCTCTCAATGGTTTTGCACATGCTAAACTCACGCAAAACCCACAAAATATTTTCTTTCACAAACACATGAAGATTTTGAAAGTAATGGAAAATTTAAAGCACTAGGGAAGCAAAAGAAGGCAAGTCACCCAAGGATTATGGTATGCAGATATATCGATATTAAATGCAGCACACTAACATTACCCTAACAATGCATACACAAAAAATAAAAGAAAAGGAAAAGACTCGACTATGTACACACGTAAAACAGCCCCTTACACTTCATGCCTTCTCCTCAATGTATGCAAGCATGATACTACATGAATTTTGCATGAAAAAGTAAAAGATCTCACCAAACTTTGACGCACAAGGAAAGTTTCATGGTCATGTTGATGGACAAGACCCCGAATTTCCCTCAAAACCAGTGAAATACTTACGAATGGAGACAAATACGTGAAACAAATGGGGCTTAAATACACAACGGTTGGAGCCCACAACAAACGATGCTCACTCCTGGAGTCTTTCTTTTTCCATGTTTTTTTGTTATCTTTTTTTCCAAATATAACTATGTACAAAAATGTGCTCCCATCTTCATTTATCAAGGGTCATCAAGTTGCAACCCACCATCTCTCCAGCCAGAAATGCAACTAAATGGGCTCGCAACATAAGAAGCAGGAGGATTGTTAAGAGGTTTATGAACTAAGGATGGTGGTTCATACCTCTCAAAACCAGGGTCTGTGAAAGGAAATGGAAACAAATATGTTTTCATTCCACGACAAAGCGGAGGGTCATTAATATATACCCTCCAACTAACATTTTGGTGCACCGGGATCATTTCATCCACATAAAGTGACACCGTGGACTTATTACCCAGATGTCAAAGTCCAGAAACAGAATTGCATGACCACCTAACACCCTTATAAGCATTGGGGTCGTTTGATGCCTCTTGAGAATAAGCAAGATATGAGGCATGAATGAGAGGTGAATCCATGTTTGGTTGTTTCAAATGTAGGGTATCAGGTGGTTGATTTTTAACCTACATGGGGTCCTCAACAGATACTGAGTGACGAGCAGGTGGCCTAGAGGCCACAAAAAAGGTATCTAGTGGCTCAAGAGCCACGTGATCGAAAGGATGTGGCTTAAAGGCCACATGATCGAAAGATAAGGCATCTTCTTGTGCCATCCGAGTTGAAACATCTTCACTACCATCAGGATCTCCATCCAACAACTCTCCGAAATACATGAAGGTGCCTTCGACGTCAATCTCATCATGCCTTAGATAAGGTTGACCTCAATAGGGTCATCAAAGGCACCTTGTTTCTTCCCGATGGTGAAGATTTTGAAATCGACACATTGACTACCATATGTCAAGCGCATCAGACCATTACGACAATTGATCAAGGCATTGGAAGTCGCTAGACATGGTTGCCCCAAAATAACAAGAATTTGTCCAAGTGGGTTTGGCACAGGTTCAGTGTCCAAAACAAAGAAATCCACTAGATAAATGAAGTCACCCACTTTGATCAGAACAACTACCACCACGCCCCTCAGTTTCTTTATTGACCTATCAGCCAGTTGAAGAGTGGTTTTTGTTTGTTTAAGGTCTCCAAGACTGAGGTGGACATAGACCGAATATGGCAGAAGATTGACAGATGCACCTTGGTCCAATAAAACTCAATGTCATGACACCTGACCAATGACACAATAAAAAGTAGGGAAACCAGGGTCCTTTTATTTGACTTGCGTGGGTTGTGCCAACAATGAACTCACATTTGCGGCAAAAAAAGCTTTCTTGGGAACATTGGTTTTCCTCTTCTTGATGCATAAATCCTTGAGAACCTTGGCATAAGGTGGCATTTGCTGAATCACCTCAAACAGAGGAATGCTCAGCTTAACATGCCGAAAGATCTCAAACATCTTATCCTACTAATATGAAGTTTTCTTTTTAAGGCGCTCAGGGAATGGCACCTTCGGGGCATAACGGTCTTTCAAAGGAACCTCGACCAACAGTCTGTTCCGTAGAAACATTAGTGGGGACCTCAGAATCAAGCTCCTTCCTTGAATTATATGTCGAGGGAACCTTAGGATCCGGCTTGCTTATAGATGTAGGTATCACCTCAAGTCTGGTGACACCAATATATGGTGACTGCAAGGAAGGCAACCCAATTTGGTTGTCCACCTCCTTACTGAACCTCAAAGTATGAATCACATTAACATGATGGGTCAGTTCACAGGTAACTTGAGGTACTAGTGGCCTTCCTTGAGATTTGGTATCCTGGGGATTCACCTCTGGTTGACTTTGGAATTGACCATTCTGACGTTCATGGAGCTGATGAGCCAACTGGCTAAGTTGCACTTCCAATTATTTGACCGTGGAGTTATTGGGCGCAAGCATGGTTTGTATGCTCTACATGAATGTGTGAAGGGTTTGTTTAAGAGTAGAGTCCCTTGGGTCAACCCACTGAGGTAGAGTCTTACTAGAATAACCCGATGGTGAGGCCTGCGTAGGATGGTGAGTATGGGGCTGGGACATTTGATGTGGGGATTGGTAGGCCGCCGCCGAGCGTGCAAGGTGAAAAGGTGGAGGTTGAGCGTGCGAGCTCTAACTAATGCCCCCATTAAGACCCATGAGAAGTTAGGGTGGTTTCATCATCCTGGGTTGTAGGAGTGACTGTGCGGATCGTTATGGAGCTGTTGTTGATACATCGCATTTGCATGGTCAGTATCACTTGGAGCGTAAGCACACTCCAAGTCACTATGTCCCATAAGTCAACACTTACTTCAAGCAAGAGTAGCGACATGAGCTACAGGAGCTCGGTCCAACTCTAAACACTCAATCCTACGCATAAGAGCAGTCATTTTCGCCTCAGACGTGATAGTTGACTCAACTTGGTAAGATCCAACTCGATCGGAAGATCTGGAGGCTGGTGGCTCTCTCATGGTGTCCCACTCAGGGGTACGTTAAGCCATTAATTCAAAACTATCCCATGCCTCATCAATGGGTTTCATTTGGAAATCACATTGACACATCGACTCCAACAATGTGTGTGTGTTGTAGTTGAGGTCCTCATAAACAATTTGGCATAACTGCCACAACTCAATTCCATGATGAGGGCACTGCATGAGTAGTTCCTTTAACCTCTCAAAGAATGCATGAAACGATTTAGTCTCAGTCTGATACATTTGATGTATCTGGTGTCATATCTGTTGAGTCCTCCTTTGGGGGAAGAATCTCTTCAGAAAGACAGTCACAAAGTCATCCCAAGACCGATCGAGTTTGTTGGGAGGCTATACACCTATTTCTTCGTGTTATCCTTCAACGCGAAATGAATCATCCTCAACCAAACTGAATCCTCATCAAGTTGTTGAAGCTTCAACAGTGAGCATACCTCCTTGAATTCGCGTATAAAGATATCAGGATCTTCCTTACTGGCAGTGAAGGTAGGAAGCATGCTGACATATTGAGGTTTCAATTCATAGTTGTTCCCGCGAGCAGGTGAGAGAACTATGCAAGAAGGTTGTGCGGCCCAAACAGAATGGGCCGCTCCCACAAAGTCATCGTTCTATCCCGTCGAGCTAAAGGTGGTGGTGTACCAAGAACTTGATCCTGATCGAACCCCTCTCCCTCCTGAGTCAAAGGAGAAGGAGAAGGAGGTCTATGTGGACATGGTAGTATACCGAGGTAATCAATGAATGGAACCCGGTCTACCACATCTCCATGAGACAACTTGGCATCAAGCTCCAAAAGAGGTTGAGGCGGAGAAAGGCTAACACTTAGCTCGTTCATCTCAGAAAAATGCACTTTCTCAAGTCGAACAGTCTCACCAGAACGAGCCCGACCTCGCATAAAATGCTAGACTCGATTCTAAAACCACACACAACAGAAGGTGTAATCAGAGGAGGAGACTACATGAAGAATATAAAGTAGGAGAAGACTCAAATGAGAAGGGAAGAATCCCTAGAACTAGCGTGGGATGTGGGTGAGGGTAGAAGCCTAATCTAGCAAACATAGCTCGAGCAGCCTAAGGTCACTATAGGTCCTTACAACTAGACGACGCCTAACTGCGAGGTCACACGGCCTCAACACGCCTCACCTCCCAACAATGAAGACCACAAAGCCCAGAAAGTGAGCCGAGATTCAGAGATCTCTTCACTCCTACTATCGACAAAGTGGGCAACGCCGATCAGGCTATGACTCTCGTGACGGGATTACTCTCCTAATGCACCTGAGTCCTAGAGGCCAATGTCTACTTCATTTTATATTAAGGCTTTACTTGAGTGTGGTTTATGGGGAAAATGGAGTGATGATGACATCCCCCACCTTATCTTGTATGGGTAAAACCCCTCCTTAGTAGCATTTTGAGTCTTAATCTAGCAATCAACTCTCCAACCAAACGCTCACCTCACACTTGTCCCGATGCACCGTACTAACTAATGCAGTCTTTAACTATGCATGAATGAGAGAATGTGTGCATGTAGCTCACGCCAGCATAGACAACAAGAATGTATAGAAAATAAAAGACGAGTACGTGCAAGGTCTACAAATGATGCATGACCGAGATGGCAATTAGTCTAATCTTTTGCTTTGAGTTTTAACGTCACAGTTGTATAGAAAGTGATTGTTTGGTTTATCGATTGATCTAGAAGCAATATACAGGTTAAGACATGAAAAATTGGACTTCTAGACACTTAAATTGCAATATAAAACAAACATAAGAAAACAGGAAGCAAAAGCTCCTCACCAGACAACCAACCGGCGGTCTGAGGCTGCTGATTGGCGGTCTGATTTGCTTTGTCTTCCCCCGAATTTCTCCTCGAACCTCCCCATGATCCTGAGAATCCCTGAAACAAACCAAAACTAGAAAAATTAAATCCAAAAACTTAATTGATTAAGTTATAATAACCGCAAGTGCACGTCGTCAGTGAATACGTGGCAAGTACAGGTCGAGTCCTGATTGACATCATTTCATGCTTATATTTGTATCTTATATCCATTATCTTTCACCTAAACAATGCTATGTCACAAGTTTTATGTTTAGTTTTCAGGAATAAATAGGTTTGAAGAGATGAAGGATAAAAGGACCCAAAAGCTGGGAAAAAGGACTGAATTGTGAGATCTAGGGACCAAGATGCAAGGAAGAAGGACCTGATTGCAAGACAGAAGGACCTAAGAGCAAAACAGAATACCACCATCATGGGGAGTATTTTACCAATTCGATTCGGGTCGGAGCTCCAACAAGTCAAGTAACCGCATCAAAGACCAACAATACCAGAAAGAAAAGCCCACAACAAAAATTAGCAGAATCTGAACCATATAGACCGCCAATTGGCGGTCCAAGACCGCTAATTGGCGGTCCAGTTTGGCCCAAATCCGCTCCAATTTCTCCAGCACATGTATTAGAGGATGTTTAGGCTATGTTTGGTATCTGTTTAGTCCCACATCGGGGGATTGTCCCGGTTTGCCTTTTTCCATGGCTATAAATAGAACTCTTCACCTTCCATTGTAATGACCTCATATTTTAAGTGGCTATTCTTCCTACTAGAAGTGAGGCCTTGAAGCACACACTAAAGTAGGAGGATGCTACTTTTAATGCGAGTCATTTTATCAATAAAGTTTTGTGTTTCTTTCATTGTTTGTTTATGCTTCTTTTATTGTTTGTGCATGTTTTAGTTTAATCGTCTTTTATTTCTAGCTTAGTTCTAATATGATTTCTTTGATTAGTTTAATAATTAGTGTAATGTTTAGTGAGTAGTTTTCATCCCCTTTGGGGGGTGGAGTAGATGTACATACATGCATTAGAGAATGGGATGAATGCTTTATTTTTGATGTGTTGATAAAACATGAATGTATGCTTGCTTGTTTAGGATAGAATTTATAACTTGATGAATTTTGCCAAAATGATTAGACACCTCTCATGCTTGTTTAGGTTTTGAAATAAACAACTTGCATATGTAAATGTTAATCAACCAAGTTGGTGAATAGATTGATAGGTTTTTCCATAACATTTAGACACTTCCTATGCTTGATAAACACCACCTTCATGTGCTTAAAGAATGTATTCTACACCCACCTCTTTGCTTGTGTGCACTCACTCCACCCCTTAGGGGTTTTCCATTCCTGAAATTCCAGCATTCTTGTTTTGTTCTTAGCTTAGTTCTTATTTCATCGTTTGTTTGCTTCTTTCACATTTCATACTTCTTAGCGTAGTGTAGCGTAGGTTAGCATAATCAATCTTTCTCTTCCCTATTTTGCCACTTGATTTCGTACAAGCAAGAGGCTACTCACCTCCCTGAGGACGACCCGTACTTGCCACCGCTTCATCGCGGCCGTGCACTTGCGGTTTAATTAAAACGTTCAACAAGTTTTTGGCGTCGTTGCCGGGGAGGTGCCAGTCCAGACTCTTGTTTGGACGATTCGAGTGGATTTAATTTGTGTTGTGTAGTTTTTCCTTGTTTCAGGAGACTTGGAGTCATCAGGAGGAACGCCTGGAGATGTTTGGAGTGAATCTGAGCATTTAAGACCGCCAATCAGCGGCCTGAGACCGCCAATTGGCGGTCTGGTAAGCTCAGCTCGCTCTCTTATTTCTTTGGTCGGTTTACATTATCTGATATAGTGGTCTGGAATGTGATTTGGCATGTTTTGACTTATAGTTTGTTCCCAGATCAATAATCAAACCTCCTTTAAGCAACTTGGACCCTAAAACTCAAAGCAAAAGATTAGGCATTCTTTTTGTTTAGGCCATGCATCATGTATGTGACTTAGGCACTTAGATTGTCTTTTATCTTAGCTTTATTTTCTGTTGTTGAGAGCTGGCGTGAGGTACGCACCTTCTACTCTCATTCATGCATTTCGTATGAACATGCATTAGTTAGTAGGAAGTGCATTGCGACAAGTGTGAGTTGAGCGTTGTTTGGAGTGTTGATTGCTAGATTTAGGACTCCAAAACGCTACTAAGGAGGGGCTGTCCCATAAAAGATAAGGTGGGGGATTTCATCACCCTTTCCTTCGCCCCAAAAACCACACTAATCAAGAGCCTAATTTTAAAATCAAGTAGACATTGGCCCTAAGGATCTTGGACACATTAGGAGAGTGATCCGGTCCCGACCGTCATGACCTGATCGGCGTTGCCCACTTTGTCGATAGTAGGAGAGACGAGATCCCCGGATCTTGGCTCACTTGATGGGCTTTGTGGTCCTCGTTGTAGGGAGGTGAGGCGTGTTGAGGCCGTGTGACCTCGCAGTTAGGCGTCGTCTAGCTGTAAGGACCTATATCGACCTTAGGATTGTTTGAGCCTTGTTTGCTTGTGTGCTTCTACCTGTACCCATCCGTCGTAGCTTAAGGACTTCTTCCCTTCTCTCCTGAGTCATTCTTTCTCTCTTGTGTTCCCTCGTCTTCTCCTCTACGCACATTCTTTCTTTCAAAAAAAATAAAATTGGTTTGTGTGTGTGCACCGTTGTGCATGCTTTCGTGGACACGAGACGAGAGTGGTCGTTTGACGAGGAGCGTTGTCAATCCAGCTTCGGTCATCGATTTCTCGACACCTTCCTCCTCTCGTGTCGCACGTAGTTCGGGTCCAATGGCTGCTAATTTCCGTGAGGAGGAGCAGTTGCTGGACCCGCCTGCTCCACCTGTTCTTCCAGTTGTCGTTCCCATACCTCTTCGTGATCGATGCTACCCGAGCCGTACAGCTCTACCCTCATGCATCGTATTACCAGAGGCTAATGGGAACCATTTTGAGGTTAAGCCTCAATTCATTTCCATGCTCCCTCATTTCACTGGGAAAGGTGACCCCTATATCTTTCTCAGGGAATTTGAGGAGGTCTGTGCTATGTTCAAGCTGCAACAACTTAGCACAGACTCCATCCATCTTAGGCTCGTTCCTTTTGCACTAAAGGATGACGCCAAGAAGTGGTTCTACAGCAACCAGGCGAATTCCTTTAGGACTTGAGATGAGTTTCAATCTGCATTCCTCAAGAAGTACTTTCCTAATCATCAGACTCAAAAATTGAGGAACGAAATCAATTCGTTCTATCAACTTGAGACCAAGACATTTCATGCATATCTAGAGAGTTCAAGGAGCTACTATCCTCATGCCCTCACCATGGCATTGAGTTGTGGCGCCTTTGTCAGATTGTGTACGAGGGTCTTCACATCCCGTCAAGAACGCTCCTTGAGTCCATGTGTCAAGGAGAGTTCTTGGGAAAGGATGAAAAGGAGGCATGAGCTTTCCTAGAAGAACTTTCTGAGAAAACCATGCAATGGGAGAGTGTGAGGGAACCACCTGCATCATCTAGTATAGGAGCGAGGATCGCGAATGCAAACTCGACTAGATCGGGTACCGCATTTGCTATCGATACCACTACGGCCACCGAGGCACGCATGGCGGCCTTAATGCGCCGTATGGATTCGATTGAGCTCCAAAACCAACAAAGTGTACCTCACATGTCCACATCTGGTCCAGTTCCTTGTCATTCATGTGGTAGGATAGGTCACGTAGAGAGCGAGTGTGAGTCCATTCCTCCTGAGATGGAGCGTGTCAACGCCATCTATGACAGAGCTAGGAATGACCCATACTCATCATCTTATAACCCTGGATGGAGGAACCACCCCAATTTTTCATGGAACCAAAATAATGCTCCGGGTGGTCCTTCAAACTCCTCTAGACCACCTTACCAATCACACCAACCTCCCATGCATGCACATTCCTATCAGCCACCCCAAACACAAACCACCAATCAATCGGGTTTCTCAAATTCCAATAATATGGAAACCCGATTCAATTCGCTTGAGACCTTGACTCGTGGGCTTGAAAACTCAATGAAAAATTTTATGTCAACCACTAGTCAAGTTCTCACTTCAAGTCAGCAGACCATCAAATCTCTAGAGCTTCAGATGGGCCAATTGGCTCAGTCTGTACATGAAAGAGAGAAAGGGTCTTTTCCTAGCCAGCCTGAGGCTAACCCCCGCATGTACCAACAACAACAAATGCAAAATGAGAATGTGGTACCTCGGGGGAGGCAAGTGAACCATGTGGAGGAATCTGTTCACCATGTCAATTCCATTGTGACCTTAAGGAATGGAAAACAGGTTGACAATCACATTTCCTTGCCACAACAACCACCATCTATGCAGCCCCTCAGTGGGAATGGTGGTGAAGAAGAGGCTGAGGGTGAGGGTAATACACCAAGGCTTCCTTCTCAGGCACCGCAGAAAACCTACCTGCCAAAAGCTCCTTAGCCAAGTAGGTTAACCAAAAAGCAGAGTGACAACATGGACAAGATATTAGAGGTATTTAAGCAAGTGAAGGTTAACATCCCCTTGTTGGATGTCATCCAACAAATACCTCAATATGCCAAAGTGTTGAAGGATCTCTGCACAACCAAGAGGAAGACCAATGTTCCTAAGAAAGCATTCTTGGCTGCAAATATCAGCTCACTTTTGTCCAATCCCACCTACACAAAATACAAGGACCCGGGGTGTCCTACTATTCAGTGTACGATAGGGGACACTAGAATGAGCAATGTTTTGCTTGATTTAGGATCAGCGGTCAACCTCCTCGCATTCTCTGTTTATCAACAGTTGAACCTGGGAGAATTGAAACCAACTAAGATCACCCTCTAATTAGCGGATAGATCCATTCGTATTCCCATGGGGATTATCGAGGACGTGCTTATCAAAGTTGGAGATTTTATATTTCCAGTCGATTTTGTTGTCCTTGATACCAATCCTATTGCGAACACCCACTCTCAAATACCTTTGATTTTGGGTAGACCATTTCTGGCAACCTCCAATACCTTGATTAATTGTAGAAATGGTCTCATGAAGCTCTCATTCGGTAACATGAGTGTCGAGTTTCATGTGTTCAACTCTGGTAAGCAACAAGAACTCATGGATGAACCTTTAAATCTAAATCTCATCCGCCAATTGGAGAAAGCACCACAAAATCAACGAACACCCCTAACCCCAATGCAACCCGTTGAGAATGTTCGAGGGCCCAGCGAAAACTCATTGCTTGTCTTCGCAATGCAACAGAGTGAGCTGGCCTCGAACATGAATGTCCAAACGGAGTGTTCGTTGCATGATTCAGTTGAGAGTACTAGTGAGAGTGAGACACCTCATCATATGCCTATACCAGAACGTGTCTCTACCTCATGTCCCATGGCCATTGAGCCATTTGAGCTTCATTTTGACTCCAACAAGGACCCACCTATGACCGAGCTTATGCTTGATGATCTAAATGATGGTGGGAGGTCCTTGTTGGATGACTTGGGGAGAAGCCCCATTCTTAGTGATGCAGGTCTGCTGCATCCATCGAATGAGCATGAGGAACTCATTCCGATGCACCCGCCTATTGGTTGGAGGGTTTTGTTCGATGAGCAACTAAACCCTAGTGAGGCAACACAACTTCATTCTTTGTTGCCCACACCCAACCAATATCATGAGGGGTTCGAGCCTTTCAGCTTTGACCTTTCACCCCTCATGACACCTCAGAGTACCAGTCGAGTTTGCCCATCTCGGCAAGTCTCTGGTCCTAAAAACTTGATGTTCTCATTTGATGTTCCTTGACCAAATGATTATGAGAATATCTTGGTTGATGTCTATATCTTGTAAAAAAACACACAAAAAAACAAAAAAACAAAAAAAGAAAAAAAAGAAAAAAAAGAAAAAAAAAAGAAAAAAAAGTGTGTAATAAAAGACTCCTTCAGTGAGCATCGATTGTTGTGGGCCCCAACCCTTGTGTACTTGGGCCCAATCTCTTCACGTTTTTATCTCCTTCTTCAGCTTCTCACGGGTTTTGAGGGAATTTGGGTTTGTGTCCACCACCATGACCCTGAACGTCCCTTTGTACTTCATGTTGGTGAGATCTTTCCTTTTTCATGCATGTATCCAGGTAGTATCTTGTTCACATTCATTGAGGACAATGCATGAAGTAGGTGTGGGGGGGTGTTTTACGTGTGTACATAGTCGAGTCTTTTTCCTTTGGTTTTCTTTTCTTTTGTGTGTACTGCTAGGGTCATGCTAGTGTGGCGCATTTAACATTGATATATCTGCTTGCCATGATCCTTGGGTGACTTGTCTTCTTTTGCTTGTCGAGTGCTTTAAAATTTTCACATTTCTTTCAAAATCTTCATGTGTTTGCGAAAGAAAATGTTTTGTGGGTTTTGCGTGTGTTTAGCATGTGCAAAACCGTTGAGAGGCAAAGTAAAAAGAAAGCTCCCAAAATTGTCTTGAACTTGATGCATTAGGATTTCTAGTTTACTGGCTTTAGGTCTTATCGAGTCGTTAGGATGCACCCCGGTTTTCCCTCGGGGGGCGTGTAATCATAGCGTTTCAGCACTCAAACATCTAAAGAAGTCCACCCTGAACCTAGTGAGTCAAATAATTCGTGTCTGTTAGTATAAGGAAGTTTGTCGTAGTCAATGGCCTTTAATCTCTTTTTGTGAAACTTAAGTGTAGGGGTTTTGGTTCCCATGTAGATAAATAAGTGGTGTTCTCTCTTCTCGTACGGCTCCTATCACTCGGGAAAGTAGGTCTGAGGGGACTTTGTGCCTGGTGCTTTCGAGTCATTTGACATGGGATGCGCCGTCCGAACGCCTGTTACACGGGTGGTAGGGATCGCCCTATGTGGAGATTTGGGGGAAGGTGTACGTGATAGTGTAAGTCCTCATAGGCAATGATGCACGAAACCTGACCCCTGGGAGAATCAAACACCAACCAATAAAATGCTCCAAAGAAAAAAAAAGAAAAAAAAGAAAAAAAGAAAAAAAAAGTCAAATAAGAACCAAAATGGACTTTACACATTGTATCACATTCAGAAGTTAAGGTTGCCCATGTCTTTCACTCAAGTCCTTAACTAACTTTCACGAATAACTCATTAGGCTAAGTGTGTGGACCGATTACATATATAGAGTCGACCCGTAGTATTACCGCGTCCCATGATCGACAAAATAAGTCTAACGAGTCGTGTAGCTAGATTGATTAATGCATCTTGTTCGGATTTTGTGGGTATATCCGCTGAAAACCCTCAGGAGGCAACACTCCTCCTCCTTGGCAACAGGGAGGTTTAACGGCTTATTGCACGTGCTAAGTGCAACCGTGATTCCTACGAAAGTGAGTTAGGATTTCTTGTTTTTTCGTATGCTTTTCTCTTTCTTTGTTTTGCTCGGGACTAGCAAAAGTTAGGTGTGGGGGTATTTGATTGACATCATTTCATGCTTATATTTGTATCTTATATCCATTATCTTTCACCTAAACAATGCTATGTCACGAGTTTTATGTTTAGTTTTCAGGAATAAATTGGTTTGAAGAGATGAAGGATAAAAGGACCCAAAAGCTGGGAAAAAGGACTGAATTGTGAGTTCTGGGGACCAAGATGCAAGGAAGAAGGACCTGATTGCAAGACAGAAGGACCTAAGAGCAAAACAGAATACTCCACACCAACATGGGGAGTATTTTACCAATTCGATTCGGGTCGGAGCTCCAACAAGTCAAGTAACCGCATCAAAGACCAACAATACCAGAAAGAAAAGCCCACAACAAAAATGAACAGGATCTGAACCATATAGACCGCCAATTGGCGGTCCAAAACCGCTAATTGGCGGTCCATTTTGGCCCAAATCCGCTCAAATTTCTCCAGCACATGTATTAGAGGATGTTTAGGCTATGTTTGGTATCTGTTTAGTCCCACATCGGGGGATTGTCCCGGTTTGCCTTTTTCCATGGCTATAAATAGAACTCTTCACCTTTCATTGTAATGACTCCATATTTTAAGTGGCTATTCTTCCTACTAGAAGTGAGGCCTTGAAGCACACACTAAAGTAGGAGGATGCTACTTTTAATGTGAGTCATTTTATCAATAAAGTTTTGTGTTTCTTTCATTGTTTGTTTATGCTTCTTTTATTGTTTTTGCATGTTTTAGTTTAATCGTCTTTTATTTCTAGCATAGTTTTAATATGCTTTCTTTGCTTAGTTTAATAATTAGTGTAATGTTTAGTGAGTAGTTTTCATCCCCTTTGGGGTGTGGAATAGATGTACATACATGCATTAGAGAATGGGATGAATGCTTTATTTTTGATGTGTTGATAAAACATGAATGTATGCTTTCTTGTTTAGGATAGAATTTATAACTTGATGAGTTTTGCCAAAATGATTAGACACCTCTCATGCTTGTTTAGGTTTTAAAATAAACAACTTGCATATGTAAATGTTAATCAACCAAGTTGGTGAATAGATTGATAGGTTTTGCCATAACATTTAGACACTTCCTATGCTTGATAAACACCACCTTCATGTGCTTAAAGAATGTATTCTACACCCACCTCTTTGCTTGTGTGCACTCACTCCACCCCTTAGGGGTTTTCCATTCCTGAAATTCCAGCATTCTTGTTTTGTTCTTAGCTTAGTTCTTATTTCATCGTTTGTTTGCTTCTTTCACATTTCATACTTCTTAGCGTAGTGTAGCGTAGGTTAGCATAATCAATCTTTCTCTTCCCTATTTTTCCACTTGATTTCGTACAAGCAAGAGGCTACTCACCTCTCTGAGGACGACCCGTACTTGCCACCGCTTCATCGCGGCCGTGCACTTGCGGTTTAATTAAAACGTTCAACAAGTCCACAGGGAGGTGTGTCAAATTTGGCTCTTCAAAAGTCAAGTGGAAAATATGGGTAGAAGAAGTTTGATTACACTAAACTATGAATGATTTAACGATTATACTAAACCCCCAAAGAGTGGAGGTGTGTGTGTGCATGGGTCTTCATTTGAATTTGGCGTAAGTGTAGTTTGTGTGGCACACAACACTACATGGAAACCATGAACGTGCATATCTCACATAAAGTTTAGGTTGATTTTAGATGGCCAAGCATGCAATAAGTACCTAGTGTGGTCATTAGAGCATCAATTAATCCTATATACAACCTAAATCATTCATGTGAATATGCACCAAACATGGATCCATACATAACAAGGCATTTCCATCAAACCATTACAAGAAACAAGATAAACTCTAAAGCTAGCATGAGATAAGGACCTAGTGTGGACATTATCCCATCTAATACAAGTTTAAGCATGCTACGAGTATAGATCTACATTAAGCACATGAAATTGTACAAATAAAAGAACCCATCACTATCACATAATCTACATCACCTCCACCCCAAATGGGGTGGATCTACTCTCTACTTATTAATCTAACAATTGTTTTAAGGAAAAAAGACATTCTATTAATTATACTAAGATTAAGAGTACAAAACTAAACTAAACATGCAAACATGAAAAGAGACAACATTAGAACAAACTAAGAAAAATTATTTTATTGATATCTCACATTACCAGCAGCATTATTCTCCACTTGAGTTTTGCTCCATGGCTTTACTCCAAGTAGAGAGAATGGACACCGAGCAATGCCTTTCTTACAAAAAGGAAGAAGACTTCTATTTATAGACATGTAAAAGGAAACTTGGGACAATCCCCTGATGTGGAACTAAAGAAATATTCTCAGAATAGACAAAAGCACATAAACCATATCCATGAAAAATTGGGTCGCATTCTGATTAAACGAGACCACCAATTGGTGGTCCAAGTTGGTTAGATGCGACTCATTTTTATTCCTCTACTTAATATCTTCAATTATGCACATGGGGTGTGCCCTGGTCAGCCATTTAAGTTTGCTCCCGAGTCTAATTGCCTCCCCATTATGGTGTGGAGTTTCTCGATTTGCTATTTTGTCCTTCCGGGCTTACGTCCAGGTCCATCCCTCTTGCATGTGGATCTTTGTGCAAGACAGAGAGGTCCATTTTGCTTCATTTAAGTCCTTCCTTCTTAAGTTTAGTCCTTTTTGTTTTCCCTTCTCTTCCTTATTACCTAATACCTTAAATATAACAACAAACACTCGAGTAGTACAATATTGGGGTAAAATTAAGGATATATAGCATGAATATGATACATGATTGGCTACTAATCAAATGTGTTAGACCCATACTCACCAACCTCCTCATGCCTCACCATCGGGGTATTCTAAGTTTCTAACAAAACTCCACTACCCCAGCAGGTTGACCCAAAGGACCCCACTCTTGAACAAACCCTTCAGACGTTCATGCAGAGCAAACAAACCATGCTTGCGGCCAACAACAATTCGGTCAATGCATTGGAAGTGCAAGTCAGCCAGTTGGCTCATCAGCTCCATGATCGTGAGAATGGTCAGTTGCCGAGTCAGCCTGTGGTAAAGCCCAAAGGTCAACCTGCTTAGGCTAGGCAGAATGTGCACAACGTTGTAGATGACTCTTCGCAACATGAAAATGTGCTCCATACCATATGATCGGGAAGGGTTGTTGACAACAATGTGGATATGCATGCATCCAACCCGGTTTGTGACTCTTCCGAGGAGGGTCATGAGTCTTGCAAGGAACTTATTCCTGAGACACCTCCTCGCGATATTTATGTCCCCAAGGCACCATTCCCTCATAGGTTGACTAAACAATGCGATGAGCATTGGGAAAAAATTGTTGAGGTACTTAGGCAAGTCAAGGTGAACATTTTGTTCTTGGACGTTGTTCAGGAAATGCCACCATATGCCATGTTTCTTAAGGAGCTTTGCACTATTAAGAGGAGAACAAATGTTCTCAAAAAGGCATTTTTCGCCGCCAATGTGAGTTCTAAATTGACACAAAAACCCATGCAAGTCAAATAAAAGGACCCCAGTTGTCCAATTGTTTCTTATAGGATCAGTAACGTGTCAATCCCTCAAGCTCTATTGGATCTGGGAGCATCTATGAACCTTCTGCCCTACTCTGTCTATGTTAACCTTGGAATAGGCAATCTTAAGACAACGAGACTACCCTCGAGTTGGCTAACAGATCTGTCAAGATTCCTCGTGGAAGTCTGGAGGATATCCTTATTAAATTGGGTGAGTTTGTATTCCCAATTGATTTCATCATCATGGATACTGAACCTATGTCCAACCCACAAGAAAAAAATTCAGTGATTCTTAGGAGACCATTTCTTGCAACATCTAATGCTTTAATCAATTGTCACAATGTCTTGATGAGGTTATCTTGTGGAAACCACATGGTGGATTTCAACATCTTCAATCTTGGTAAGCAACCTGGGCTCTTCGACGATCCTATCGTAGCCAATTTCATTCGGGACACAGATGAGCTTGAGTCAATAGGCATGTTCTACTCACATACACATATTATTGAGGTGCCCAATGACCAGGTTGCGATTGAAGATGATATTGAGGAATCTGTCTGTGAACTTCTGGATAAGGAGGCACATCTCGGTGCCCTCTCCTCTTATGATGTGGCCCTTGAGCCACTTGAAATTAACTCTGAATCCAACAATGATCCACATCTGGTCAAGCTTAAACCACTCTTCGATAACCTTAAATACATCTTTTATGGGATCATGAGACATTGCCACTCATTATTGCTTCTGATCTTGCAAAATATCAAGAGCCTGCCCTCAAAAAATGCTCTTGGAAAACAAAGAGGCTATCGGCTGATCCTTGATAGACATCAAGGGAATAAGTCATGGTATTGTCCAGCATCATATCCACGTGGAAGAGAATTTTAGGCCCCGTCGGGACCTACAACGAAGATTGAATCTTGTGCTGAAGGAAGCCATCCGAAAGGTGGTTCTTAAGTGGTTGGATCATGGTATAATATATCCTATTTCTGACAGTTTGTGGGTGAGTCATGTCCACGTGGTTCCCAAGAAGTCAGATGTGTCAGTTGTTGAGAAAGAGCATAATGAGCTTATACCAACACGCCTGCAAACTGGTCGGTGGGTTTTGCGTTGATTATCACAAGCTCAATGTAGCAACGCGGAAAAATCATTTCTCGTTGTCAATCATTGATCAGATGTTGGAAAGGTTAGCTAGACAGGACTATTGTTTTCTTTATGGATATACCGACTACAACCAAATTCTCATCGCCCCCGAGGACCAAGAGAAAACCACATTTACATGTCCCTTTGGCACATTGCTTACCATCGCATATCCTTTGGGTTATGTAATGCGTCGACAACATTTCAAAGGTGTATGATTAGTATCTTCTCCAATATGTTGGAGCGTTTCCTTGAGATCTTCATGGACGACTTCTCTATATTTGGCCCTTCCTTCAATGAGTGCCTTTATCACTTGAGCATTGTCCTCAAGCGATGTCATGAGAAGAACCTCACTTTTAATATGGAGAAATGTCACTTCTTGGTAAAGCGAGAGATCGTACTTGGACATGTGGTCTCAAGTAGGGAATTGAGGTTGATCCCGCCAAAGTGGGTCTTATTGCTAATCTCCTACAGTCACTTAATGTGAAGGATATCTGTGCCTTTCTGGGGCATGCTGGATTCTATCGGCGGTTCATTTGAGATTTTAGTAAAATTGCTCGACCTCTCACCACTTTGTTGGCTAAGGATGCCACTTTTGAATTCCACCGGATTGTCACCACACTTTTTTGACCTTGGCGAAAGAGCTGACTTCGGCTCCCATAATTAAGGCACTGGTGTGGGCTGAACCCTTCGAGTTGATGTGTGATGCATCTAACTTTATGGTGGGAGCAGTGCTTTAGCAACGATTGGATAAATTACCTCATGTGATCTACTATGCCAGTAGAACACTCAATGATGCCTTATTGAACTACACTATGAACGAGAAAGAATTCTTAGCGATCATGTTCGCTTTGGAGAAATTCCGTTCGTACTTGATTATCTATTTTTATCACACAACCATCAAGCACCTCATGGCAAAGAAAGATGCCAATTATTGACTCTTGAGATGGATCTTGTTGTTACAAGAGTTTGATCTCGAGATTCGAGACAAAAAGGATGTGAAAATCTTATAGCGGACCACATGTCTCGTCTTGAGATAGCCAACTCACAAGACCAAATTTTTAATAACAAATATCCTGACGAGCAATTATTCACGATTTAAGATAACCCTTTGTTTGCTGACATTGTGAACTACCTCGTGACCGAGCAACTTCCTGTGGGTTGGTCAAAATCTAACCAAACCAAATTTAGATCGTATGTCATATTCTTTCACTGGGATGACCCCAATCAATTGAAATATTGCTCTAACCAAATTTTCAAGTGGTGCGTCCAAAATAATGAGTTCCAAAGTGTTCTCCAATTTTTTCACTCTTGAGACATGTGGAGGACACTATTGAGCAAAGAAAACTGCCTCCAAGGTATTCCAATCTGGATTTTACTGGCCTTCACCTTTCAAATATGCTTACAAATTTTGTAAGCATTGTGATAGGTGTCAGCGCCTTGGCAAAATAAGTCAGCGAGATATGATTCCTTTGCAAAATAACCTCATCGTCGACATCTTTGATGTGTGGGGCATCGACTTTGTGGGTCCTTTCCCGAATATGTTCGGGAATGTTTAAATTTTGGTGGTCGTTGACTATGTGTCTAAGTGGGTAGAGGCTATCCCGACAAAGACCAATGACAACAAGGTGGTCACAAAATTCTTAAAGGACATTTTTGTGCAATTTGGTATGCCTCGTATCATAATCAGCGACAGGGGTACCCACTTCTGCAATCGCTTTTTCGAAGTGCTTATGAGAAAGTATTCGATCACCCACAAGTTTGCAGCCTCATATCATCCACAAAGTAGTGGGCAGGTTGAAGTTTCTAACCGTCAATTAAAGCAAATCCTTGAAAATATTGTTAATTCCTCGCGGACGGATTGGTCGACCAAACTGAATGAGCGTTGTGGGCTTTCTGCACCACGTATAACACCAATTTGGGTATGTACCCAAATCAGGTAGTGTATGGCAAGGCTTTCCACCTACCCATAGAGCTTGAGCATCGTGCTTTCTAGGCGATCAAGAACCTGAATTTAGATCTTTATCAGGCAGGGGTGTAACATAGACTCGACATGCGAATGGTCGAGATTTCATGTTTGTACATCTTCTTTAAATAAATAAATAAAGACTCCAAAATTGAGCATTAGTTGTTGTGAGCTCCAACTCTTGTGTATTTGGGCCTCATTGGTTTCATTTATTCATCTCCCTTTTTAAGTATCTCACAAGTTTTTAGGGGAATTCGGGTTTGTGTCCATCCACATGACCACAAAAATTTCCTTGTGCTTCAAAGTTTTGTGATATCATAACTTTTTCATCCAAAAATACATGTGGTATCATGCTTGCATATATTGAGGATAATGCATGAAGTGTGGGGTGTTTTATCGTATGTAAATAGTCGAGTTTTTTTTTCCTTTTCTTTGTGTCTATCGTTAGGGTCATGATAGTATTCTGCCTTTAATATCAATATATATGTTTGTCATGATCCTTTGGTGACTTGTCTTCTTTTGCTTGTCTAGTGCTTTAAATTTTCACATTTCTTTCAAAATCTTCGTGTGTTTGTTAAAGATAAATGTTTTGTGGGTTTTACGTGTGTTTAGCATGTGCAAAATCATTGAGAGGCAAAGTAAAACAGGAAGGTCCCAAAATTGCCTTCAACATGATGCATTAGGATATCTAGTACACTGGCTTTAGGTTTTATCTAGTCGTAAGGATGCACCCCGGTTTTTTTGTCGGGGGCAGAGTAATCATAGGGTTTCATTACTCAAATAAATAAAGAAGTCCACCCAGAACCTAGTGAGTTGAATAATTCGTGTCGGTTAGTATAAGGAAGTTTGCGTAGTCAAGGACCCTTAAACTCTTGTTGTGTAATCTTAAGTGTAGGGGTTTTGGTTCATGTGTAGATAAGAAATAATAATTAAGTATGGTGTTCTCTCTTCTCGCACGTCTCTTATCACTCAGGAAATTAGGTCTGTGAGGACTTGGTGAGTGATGCTTTGGAGTCATCTGACTTGGAATGCACCGATCGGACACTCGTTACACGGGTAGTAGGGATTGTCCTATGTGGAGATTTAGGGGAAGGTGTACATGACAGTGTAAGTCACCACAAGCAACGATGCACAAAACCTGACCCTAGGATACGTAAACACTTGCAAGTTTAAAAAAATGAAAAAAAAGAAAACAAAGCGTACAAATAATTACCTTAATGGACTTTACATGTTCCAAACGTTACTGAGCATGCAAATTCGATGTATCAACAGAGGCCCAACGACCCGTACAGTCACTCCTACAACCTGAGATGGCGTAACCATCCTAACTTCTCTTGGGGCCCTAGTGGGGGTAACGGTCAGAGCTCACACGCTCAACCTCCACCTTATCCACCTCCACGCCCATCGCGACTTACCAACCTCCACATCAAAGGTCTCAGAACCATAATTACCAACCTCCTCAGACCTCATCGTCGAGTTACTCTAACGAAACTCCACCACCCCAACGGGTTGACTCGAAGGACCCCACTCTTGAACAAACCCTTCGAGCGTTCATTCAGAGCACACAATCCATGTTTGCGGCCAGCAACAATTTGGTCAAAGCATTGGAAATGCAAGTTAGCCAGTTGGCTAATCAACTCCATGAACGTGAGAAGGGCCAATTACCGAGTCAACCCGAGGTGAATCCTCGGGGTACCCATTCTCAAGGAAGGCCACCTATACCTCATGCTACCTCTAAACCGACCATCATATTAATGTGATTCATACTTTGAGGTCTGGTAAGGAAGTGGACAACCACATTGGGGTGCCTTCTTTGTCATCAACATCTCTGAGGGAGCTGGATCCTGAGGTTCCTTCTACATTTCCTTCGGCAAAGGGGCCGAATCCTGAGGTCCCCTTGTCTCCTCTTGTGTCGAAGGAATCAGATTCTGAGGTCCCCACTCATGCTTCTTTGGACCAGAATTCTGAGGTTCCTTCGCACCCTTATGCCCCGAAGGTGCCATTCCCTGAGCGCCTTAAAAAGAAGACCTCTGATCAGCATGACAAGATACTTTAGATGTTTCGGCAAGTTAAGGTGAACATCCCTCTATTGGAGGTGATTCCGCAAATGCCACCTTATACCAAGGTTCTCAAGGACTTATGCACCAAGAAGAGAAAAACTCATGTTCCAAAGAAAGTTTTTCTTGCGGCTAACGTGAGTTCTTTGTTGGCACAACCCATGCAAGTCAAGTACAAAGACCCTGGCTGTCCTACTATCTCTTGTGTGATCGGTGATGTGTCCATACATTGAGCCTTATTGGACCTTGGTGCATCTGTTAATCTTCTGCCATATTCTGTCTACGTCCACCTCGGTCTTGGAGACCTCAAACAAACAAAGACCACTATTCAATTCTCTGATAGGTCTACGAAGAAACCGAGGGGTGTGGTGGAAGACGTGTTGATCAAAGTGGGAGAGTTCATTTATCCAGTCGACTTCTTTGTTTTGCATATTGAACCTGTGCCAAACCCACTTGGACAAATTCCTGTCATTCTGGGGCGACAATTTCTTAGGACTTCCAATGCCTTGATCAATTGTCGCAATGGTCTGATGCACTTGACTTATGGTAGTCAATGTGCTGATTTTAACATCTTCACCATTGGCAAGAAGCCAGGTACCTTCAATGACCCTGTTGGGGTCAACCTTATCCAGGGCTTGGATGAGATTGAAGTTGAGGGCACATTCAAGTACTTCAGAGAATTGTTCGATGAAGATCCTGAAGGTGGTGAAGATGTTTCACCTGGGCTGGCACATGAAGGTGTCTTATATTATGATCACGTGGACCTTGAGCCACATCCTTTTGATCATGTGGCTTTTGAGCCACAAGATACCATCTTTATGGCCTCTGGGCCACATGCTCTTTATTCTGTATCTGCTGAGGACCCCATGTGGGTTAAGAATCAACCACCTGATACCCTTCAACCTGATAAGTTCACCTCTCGTTCATGCCTCCTATTTTGCTAACTCTCAAGAGGCATCAACCGACCACAATGCATATAAGGGTGTCAGGTGGTCGAGCAATTCTGTTTTGTATGTTGCGAGCCCATGCATGTGCACTTCTGGCTCGAGAGATGGCGGGTTCCCATTTGATGTCCCTTGACATATGAAGATGGAAGCCTATTGTTGTACATAGTTTAAAAAAAGACTCCTTCAGTGAGCATCGATTGTTGTGGGCTCCAACCCTTGAGTATTTGGGTGCCATTTCTTTCACGTGTTTGTATCCCTTCTTCGGCATCTCACAGGTTTTGAGGGAATTTGGGTTTGTGTCCATCAACATAACCATGAACTTCTCTTTGTACTTCACGTTGGTGAGCTCTCTTCTTTTTCATGCATAAATCCATGTAGTATCTTGCTCGCATTCATTAAGGACAATGCATGAGGTAGGTGTAGGGGTGTATTACGTGTGTACATAGTCGAGTCTTTGCTTTTGATTTTGTTTTCTTTTGTGTGCATTGTTAGGGTCATGTTAGTGTGCCGCATTTAACATTGATATATCTGCTTGCCATGATCCTTGGATGACTTATCTTCTTTTGCTTGCCTAGTGCTTCAAAATTTTCACATTTCTTTCAAAATCTTCATGTGTTTGCGAAAGAAAATGTTTTACGGGTTTTGCGTGTGTTTAGCATGTGCAAAACCAATGAGAGGCAAAGTAAAAAGAAAGCTCCCAAAATTGTCTTGAACTTGATGTATTAGGATATCTAGTACAGTGGTTTTAGGACTTATCGAGTCGCTAGGATGCACCTCATTTTTCCATTGGGGGTGAGTAATCATAGGGTTTTAGTGCTCAAACATTTAAAGTAGTCCACCCTGAACCTAGTGAGTCAATAATTCGTGTCTGTTAATTTAAGGAAGTTTGTTGTAGTCAAGGACCTTTTAAATCTTGTTGTGAGACATTAAGTGTAGGGGTTTTGGTTCATGTGTAGATAAGAAATAAATGAGTAGGTGTTCTCTATTCTCGCATGGCTCATATCACTCAGGAAAGTAGGTCTGAGGGGACTTTGTTCCTGGTGCTTTCGAGTCATCTGACTTGGGATGCGCCGACCAAACTCTCGTTACACGAGTGGTAGGGATTGTCCTATGTGGAGATTTGGGGAAATGTGTACGTGATAGTGTAAGTCCTCATGGGCAATGATGCACCAAACCTGACCCTGGGAGAATGAAGCTCCAACTAATAAAAAGAAAAGAAGAAAAACAAAAAAATGGAAAAGAAACAAAAAGAAAAAAAATGGTAATGCAAATAAGAACCTTAATGGACTTTATGTAGGATCTACTAGCCCCTAAACGTAGTCTAAAGGGGGGTGAATAGACTAATTACGGTTTTTAAGATAATTATACCAAATTCAAAGACAAGACAATAATATTAAAGAGAACAAAACAAACCACTACTCCGGATGTATAGAGGTTTGGATCCAACCACCGGATCCTAGTCCTCTTACGAATTGCTCTTACTCGAGCAACTTCACGTCCTCCATTAATCCGATCTCCGTTGCGGGCCGAGATCACGCTTTTACACCACAAGCTTTGCGAACACCCTCCCCTAGCTTGGACCACCTTCTCACAATCCGAGAAGAGCTTCACTCCGGAAGCTTGTACAACTCTTGAAGAATAATACTTCAGAAACTAATCTTGGGCACTTGAAATGAATGATGCAATCTAGTGAAGATGATTTCAAGTGAGACGATAAGAGCACAAGGGTTTTGAGCAATTTGAGAGTAGTAATGAGATGTTGAGCTTAGAGAAAAATTGGTCGTTTTGTATGAGTGTTCTAAGCTCTATTTATATGCTCTAAACAAGTTCTAGCCGTTGGGATTGAAGTGGTCAAAAATATGTGCAAGAAAACACAATTCAGAAATGACGGGACACGTTTCTGGCAACAAACGGTTGACCGGATTGTGTTACACGGTCAACCAAAATGAAGCAGTGCTCGGTTCGGTCGAGCGAAGATGCTAACGGTCGATCCTATTTGTCTAGAAGTTTAGTGATCAGTCCAACGGTTTGGAATACCAGTTCGACCAAAAAGAGACAGTAGGACTGGGTCTGGAAAGAACTTAAGTATCGGCGACTGTGAGTAGAGTTTCGGTTGACCAGTTGACATGTTTGATTTGAGACCCGATAAAAACAAGTGTAATCGGTCGAACGAGGTGAGTGCAAAGTTCGACCGAAAATGCCCAATAAGAATGAGACAAGGAAGAATCAAGATTCGGTCGACCGTAAAGGGAAATCCGGTCGACTGGAAGACTAAATCCAAAATAAGGTTAGTTAGGAAAATGTGTATCCGACCGTTGGAGTATACAACAAGTATAACGGTCATAATAAATATAAATACGGAAAACATTCGATCGAACAAATATCAAGTTTCGGTCGACCGAAAGTCTCACTAACTGGACACGTGTCAATAAATGATTGGCTGAAAGATTTGTATTGGGTAGACTAATTTCTCGCTCGACAAGGTGAGACGGTCGAACAGAATGAAAAGTCGGTCGACCGAATTAAGACATGCAAACCAGATAGAATAAACGGTCGAACGGGTGAAGAATATTGGTCGACCGTGTGGGACAAATTTTGTTGCCTGGGAAGGTCTGGTGAAAAACGATCGAACCAAAAGGTTCTACCGGTCGACCGATTTAGTGCAGATTTCCTGTTCTTCGGTTCTAATGAGTTTGGTTGAATTTCTAATGAACTCTAGGATATCCTAAGTGATGTGTAATGCAATGAATCATGGATTTCAAGTGCCAAGTTACATTTGAGTCCTAAATACATGGAATTTAAACCTAACTACTCTTCAATATTCATCTTTAATTTTACTCAAACTTGAATCCTGAAATGTTAGATAACACACATATATGCAAGCAAAGATATTCCAATTGATACATGTTTTTATTGAAATGTTGATTAATCATCAAAACGGATTAACGATTATTAGCCAAAAAGCCAACAATCTCCCCCTTTTTGATGATGACAACTTATCAATCTAAATACATGTTAAGTTTGAGTTTTATCATCAATATCTAAAGCTCCCCCTATCTTATAGCTCCCCCTATCTATAAGCATGTATTTATTTCTCCCCCTTTGGCTTAAGCAAAAAGACTCATGAGATAATATTATAAGCGATTTAAGCATATGAGATATGATACCGGAAGCGTGATTAGTATGCCAAGCCAAAAAAATAGAAGAGACAACAATAAACCATGCATTTAACTTAGAATTCACAATAAACATCAAAAGACAACGTCGAAAGCCAATACTACAAAAGGTTCAAAACAAAATACAACAATAAGCCAAAGTTTGAACCAACAACATCATAAACTGAAATACAATGACAAAACGATACACACGCTCCACACAAAAACAACATCCGAATCACCCAAACCTCTGATCACGCAGCAGCGAGGAGATAGAGTCAAGAGAAGCTTAAATCCGGCCGAGCTGAGCGGATGTGGACGCCTGAAACGTATCGAAGCGAGTAGAAGTGGACGCCTCAAGTGCATCAAAGCGAGAAGAAGTGGACGCCTCAAGTGCATCAAAGCGAGCAGAGGTGGAGGCCTCGAAAGATTGAAATTGATCCAAAAGTTGTTGAAACCGATACAGATCAATGGAAGATGAAGATGACCACTGCCCTTGATCCCATGCAGCGTAGTCTCCCGCACCCCACCAAGAGCTAGAATCACGAGGGACAGAACGAGCCATCCACCTCTGATCTTCAGATACCTCTTCTGCTTCTTCTCCTTCTTCTTCAAAATTTTGAGCTAAGTCCTCAGCAGATGAATGAGGTGGCGAAGGAAGAGGAATGGATTTCATTTTGGAAAGGGTGGTCTTACAGAAAGGAAATTATATACCATGGAGGGAAAAGAATTGACATCGATATTCCATTTTTCAAATAGCACAGTGAGCCACATTGGGAAGGGAAGATACGATCCGCTACGATGGCACATGTGCGAGATAATGAAACTAGGCCAATCTACCAACTCTTTCTTATAGATGCAATAGATGCACATAAGAGCCAAATTAGATATCTCGTTACGGTGACCAAATTTTGGAAAGAGGTTGTAAGATACGATTTGGGCAAGAATCTTGGGTAGAGGGTGTAAAAGAGAAGCATTGTGTTTGAAATGACCGTTTACCCTAGGAGGAGGGATGGCATATAACTCATCAACCATTCTCTCTACATTGGTGTCGGGGAGATCACCTTGAGGAAAGTCACGATAAATATTTATTCCCCTTGACGAAAAACCTAGAGACTTTGACAACAATTCCGGTGAGATCCTATATTCAATCCCATTGATTAAGGTAGTTAAGACATGCTTATGAGGGACTTTTCTAAGATTTCAATAGAATTGTTGCACAAGAAAGGGATAATAGGGTTTAGATGCAATAATAGTGTGAGAGAAAGTGAGTTTGTTTGCATCTAAAAAGGATTGTAAAGACAAGTTTTCAATGTCGGCTACCTCAACTTTGCGACACGGTAGAAAGTTAGCAACCGAGTAAAATTCATCCCACGCCTTTTTAGCCTTATCATCAACCGGAAAGAACTGAAGCAAACGTTGAGCCGGAGGAGCCAGAGCACGAGAGGACGAGGGTTAAGAGTCTTGTTTCGACTTGGTGCGATGCTCGGTGACCTCTGGAGTAGAACGTTTCTTTGTTATGGACATCTTTGAGCGACCCATAGGAGAAGAGATGTGGGATATAGCCGGAATGGGTGTAGGAAGGCAAGGGGGTTCGAGAGATGGAGGAAAAATAGGGGTTTGGCAACCGGAATGGTCGGACGGTCGACCGGAGGGAGAGGGAAGGTGAAGGGCGGCACTAGGGTTTTGAAGGAGGAGAGGTGAAAGTGAAGAGTGATTCCTTGTAAAAAGCCCTAATATGCGCTTGAAACAACACGAACGGTCGACCGCTCGCATGACCCGATCGACCGGTGGGTTAAAAAAATTGAAAAAACCCACGACCGCACAACTACTTGTCAAATTCGGTCGGACGCAAATAATGAAACGGTCGACCGAGAGCAAAAAAAGTTAGGACCAGGGAACCTACTGTCGCGTTTCGGTCGAACGAATAATAAAGCACTGGTCGACCGAAACAAGAGTTTCAACAAGTGTGAAGGAACTATCACTTTTCGGTCAAACAGAAATAACAAAACGATCGACCGAAAGAAGAGTTTCAAAGAAAAATGGAATAGCTGCCGAAATTCGGTCGGACGTAAAAGAGGTCGTCGGCCGACCGAAAAAGGGAGTGAAAGCTGCTGAATGATTTTCGGTTGGACAAAAACACAAACACGGTCGACCGAAATAACTCTACGGTCGTCTGAAACTCAAAAATGGTTCGACCGGACAATTAAGTGAACTTAAGTCAGATCGACCAAATGAGAAACAGTCAAACGAAGAAGTATAAGCAGTCGACCAAAATACATCACGGAAGCTCAAAGACAAGACATCAAGCGACCGGTCGACCGAACAAAATAAGACGGTCGACCGAAAATGAGAAAAAATTGAAAACTGCTTGAAAAAAAACAGTAATCTGGTCGAGCGAAACTTGATTTCGGTTCGACCGAATAACGTCTGAAAAGCCCAATTTTGATAAACACCCAATAAATCCACAAACATTTTGAAGGAAACCACAACCAAGTATCAAAATTCGACAAAGTCACATGAAATGTTCAAGTTATATGTCATTTAAGTTGCACATACCTAGATTTAGCCTTATATGAATGAATTGATCAACGTTTAAAGGTTTTGTGAAGATATCCGCAAGTTGATTATTAGTGCGAACAAATATAAGCTTAATGTCTTCCTTTGTTGCATGATCTCTAAGAAAATGATGTCTAACCTCAATGTTTTTAGTTCGAGAATGCAATATGGGATTTTTCGAAAGATTTATTGCACTAGTATTATCACATAATATAGGAGTAGTTTGAAACTCAAGTTTCAAGTCTTTGACGGTTTGCCCCATCCACAAGACTTGTGCACATGCACAACCGGCGACAATGTATTCAGCCTCGATTGTCGACAATGCAACACCATTTTGTTTCTTACTAAACCAATAGACAAGCGATTTTCCCAAGAATTGGCAAGTGCCACTAGTACTTTTACGATCTAAAATGCAACCGGCATAGTCGGCGTCACTATAGGCAACAAGATCAAAAGCCAAATAAACCAAATTCTTGAGATCCTTTGAGATAGCGAAAAATACGTTTTAAAGCATTGAAATGAGATTCTTTAGGACAAGCTTGAAAACGTGCACACAAACACACGGAAAACATAATATCCGGACGACTAGCGGTAAGATAAAGCAAGGATCCGATCATACGCTCTTAATGCATTGCCATTAACCAAAATTCGTCATTACATGCTTGTTCAACTTTCTTAGGTTCTAATGAAGAGATAAATGCATAAGAATCACAAACTACATGTGCTTTAGATCGTGTCGTCACACCTTGAGAAACATCTACAATCACAAAGACGTAGAAGCGTACCTGAAACTGATGGAGAAGGATCCTAGAGTTTGCTGGAATTCAGCTACAGCCGCCTCCCATGCTTGCTAGCTAGTCATCTCTTGCACTTGCACTTCTTGCTTGTTTGACCGGTGGGGCTTGTTGGAGATCTCAGCACCAAAACGTAGGAGGAGGTGAGGGAACTGATAAAGACAGATAGTGTTGGGTGGTTCGGTCTCCAAGCACACGAGGTAATCCACAAGAAGCAATTTAACTAATGCAAACATGATCTATCACTATCAGAAAGAAATTCTAAAAGATAAGAAATTACCGACAGGGTTTGGGCAAGATGCCCCACTGGAGAGTCTTTAGATTCTGTACACTTTAGAGACCGACCTGCTCTGATACCAAGTTGTAACGCCCCCGATCTCGCGGGTACGCACACTGGGAAAGGAACACTAGTGCCGCGATCAGAGACCTCCGCGACGACCAGACAGACCAACAATGACTCGATGAAACGGAACAGACATACATAGATAGACGATAAGGGTATAAAACTGAACCAAATGATTATCCATGTATACATAAATGATCCAATTACAATACATCGAGTTTCAATGGAAATACAATGACATAAGCGGAAGCAAAAGATAACTGAAGAATATGGTCGACGCGTCCCTCGTGTACAGAATCTTCGGAACTCGTCCAGTCTGCCCTGTGGAACCTAAGTACCTGCAAGCACCGCATTTAACAATGCGTGAGTTTTCAATTAAGAAAACCCAGTATGCCTCAGCCGAACAATAATAAAATAGCATGAATGCAAATATGGCAGGTTTCAGAAACAGAACATAACATAACATAACAGAAGGCATCAAATGCAACAGAAGGCTACGACTATACCAGTCGTGTCGGTCGGGCGCACCCGAATCGTTCCTCCACAGGAACCAGAACACCAGCCTCGCTGGTCAGAGGCGGTCACTCGTCAGTGACCCACCGCTCGACACAAAGCGGTGCGCCGGATAAGCGTCCCAATCCACGGAAATAAACCTACATGGTGTCATCGCGAACTTGGGAACACCTACCCTGAGACAGAATGGCAGCGCGCATGCCCAGGACTTATCTTAGGCCTGGCCCCCCATAGGGGTCTTAACCGAGTGGCCTCTAAAGCTAGAGGACCCACCCGTGGCCCGTCGGCCCAGAAAACAGAACGTGCCCAGAATTACTCCATCAGATTAGATGCAATGCAACTACTCTATAGTCTAATGCAACTAAATTATTCAGAATGAGTTCAAAGGAGAACATGCAACATCTCCCTCAAGCTCTAAGCAAACATAATTTTTAATCCAGCCATACCACACCAAATTCAACAACAAGAATCATGGTTGTTTCCTAAATCCAACCAGCACCAAAACCAGAAAATAAAAGCACATGATATGCAGCCTATTAGGAAATAAATCACATAATTTAGCCACTAAGAATAATGCATGGAATAGGAAACTAAACTACGATAAACTGCCATCTTGCTACTACTACACGCCAACTTATTATCACAAGGATTAGGAAACAAACATGCATCCGCAGCTACCTATTGTGCACTACTATAGCAACAATTCGGATCCTAGAAGATTCCTAATTCTAGCAACGAAATGATACATGAATCATGAGACATCATAACAGAAACCTAATCATGAACCATACAAAATTCTGGCAACTAAATGATACAAGAATCGTGCGACATCATAACAGCAACCTGATCACGAAACATACCAAATTCTGGCAACTAAATGACACATGAATCATGCAACATCATGACAGCAACCTTATCATGAAAATATCAAGTAATCCAGCAACTAATTAATATATGATCATGTGACATCTTAACAGCAACTAATTATGAAATAGTCATGTAATCCAGCAACTAATTAACATACGATTATGCATGAATATAGGGTCTGAAATCAGTAACAAATCGTCGATGATCATGCATGAATATATGGTCTGAAATCAGTAACAAATTATGGATGATCATGCAGGAATATATGGTCCGAAATCAGTAACAACTTGGGAAATAATCCAGCAACTAAATGATGTACCAATATGCAAAGTCTTAGCAGCAACCGAGTCATGAACTTTCCTATTTCCAGCAACCTAATGATGCATGAACATGCGTCACCTTATCATAAAATTAAAATAGGACTTAAACCCTACATTCAGCAACTAAAGAGGAATGAAATATGCAACATCTACCAGCAAGCAAATCAGTAAGCACTTGATGAAATCCAACAACAATCCGGTTGACTGAATATGCAATGTTTTTGGTAATAATGCAGCCATGTAATATTCCTATTTCCAGCAACCTATTGATGCATGAAATATGCGGCTTGTAATCAACAAGAAAAATCAGGAAATAAACCTTGTGTCCAGAACTAAAGATGTTTAGATATACAACAACATAACAGCAACTAAAGATGAAGAATCATGCAAATCCCGCAGCTAAATAGACATGCATATGTAGCATCACGGTAATAACAAAACATGGGAATTAATGCACGAAATTAACTATCTAAATCATACACAAACATAGGGTATCTTAACAGCAAGGTAAACCAGAGAATGATCATGAAATCCATCAATATAATCACATCTACAACTAGCAAGCAGCCAGAAATCTATTAGCATCTAAGGTAAAACACACAACCCAACCAGGCTGAGATTTCATCTCGCATGTGTGCCCCAGAAACCTGACCAGACATCCCCCTTGGTGCTGGATGATGCTCCATCCGACACCCCCACCTATTATCCTACATCTGGACCAGAAGCATACAAGAGGTGCAACATAAGTTAATACCCGTCCAGCAGCACACATGAACCACAACTTAATCAAGTTAATAAGGCAACAACCTCCAACCGCCTCATTGTTTGAGTTACAACTTACTACCCGCATGGATTGTTCAATCAAACCCGAAGGTTGCTGATGCTGGACAGCCTCCAATCCAGCCCCAAGCCTTATGCTACACTAATGGCTAGAGACATACCTGAGAAAGGAAGATGCTGAGCTACACTGGATGCACCAAGATTTCCCTTTAGCCGCACACAAGAAGCACCTCCGGATCTCTTCTTCCAAGCTGCTGGAGCACCAAGGGAATTTCGGTGGCTGAGGGTGGAGAAAGGGTTTGGGGAAAAACGGCTGGGTGCAATATATATATAAGGGTGCAAGTTTGAAAGGAGAAACTAGGAAAAGGCAAGAGATAATTGGCTTTGATGGCCAATCAGCACTTTCCTAAATGCAACCAAATCTCATATTAGCAAGATCTCCTTTTTCGGATTTGGTATGCCAGCCCACAACAACCCATCCTAACCAACACGCCTCATGCAAACAATTAAATCCACACACCAGGTTCAAGCACCCGATTAACCCGGTTAAGTCTAACGAATGCAACCGCACCCGACGGTTAAATCCGCCCAAAAAGGAAACTTCCACTAAACCAACATAACCTCAAAACATAGACAATAAAACACATAAAAGGATTAATAAAACCAAAAACAGAGTGGTAGGAGAGCGGGTCTTACATGATGAGTTTTGCCAAAATGATTAGACACCTCTCATGCTTGTTTAGGTTCTGAAATTAACAACTTGCATATGTAATAGTTAATCAACTAAGTGGGTGAATAGATTGAAAGGTTTTGCCATAACATTTAGACACTTCCTATGCTTGATAAACACCACCTTCATGTGCTTAAAGAATGTATTCTACACCCACCTCTTTGCATGTGTGCACTCACTCCACCCCTTAGGGGTTTTCCCATTTCTGTATTCCAGCATTCTTGTTTTGTCCTTAGCTTAGTTGTCATTTCATTGTTTGTTTGTTTCGTTCGCATTTCATACTTCTTAGCGTAGTTTAGTGTAGAGTAGCATAATCAATCTTTCTACCCCAATTTTTGTCACTTGATTTCTGATAAACAAGAGGCTGCTCACCTCCCTGAGGATGACCCGTACTTGCCACCGCTTCATCGCGGCCGTGCACTTGCGGTTTATTTAAAACGTTCAACACTTCCCGTTCCTTCACCTTCTCTCTTCTTTCTTCCATTTGGATCTCATACGCCATGAGGCTTCCAATGAGATCCTCCATCTTCAACTTTGAGAGATCTTTGGCTTCTTCAATAGTCATAGTCTTTTTCTCCCAATCCAAAGTCAAGGACCTAAGAAACTTTCGTACCCTATCACTTTCAATCACAACCTTACCAAGGTTCTTCAAAGAGTTAGTAATAAGAGTAAAGCGAGTATGCATCTCGCTGATGGATTCATTCGGTTTCATAGCAAACATTTCATACTTTTGCATAAATGAATCTATTCTAGTTTCCTTAACGGATGATCGACCTTTAAAGTAACTTTCTAACATATGCCAAGCTTCAAATGCGGAATCACATGCATTAATTCTACTATATTGTTCTTCGGTCAATCCACACATAATTATGTTCATGAGTTTAGCATTCATTTGAATCATGGCTAACTCATCATCATTCATACGTTCTAATAGTTTGTTTTGAGTATATGGTATTTGAAAGAACACCCATAATTTAACATCATAAGATTGTATGAATGTGGTCATACGTTTCTTCCAACAAGCATAGTTTGTTCCATCAAACAAAGGAGGTCTTACAGTGTGAAATCTCTCTCTTTGTTGGGCCACTGCTACAAGTGTGAATTTGTCTAAATGCAATTAACAAGGCTCTGATAGCAAATGTAGGATCTACTAGCCCTTAAACTTAGTCTAAAGGGGGGTGAATAGACTAATTACGGTTTTTAAGATAACTATACCAAATTCAAAGATAAGACAATAATATTAAAGAGAGAACAAAACAAACCACTACTCCGGATGTATAGAGGTTTGGATCCAACCATCGGATCCTCGTCCTCTCTTACGAATTGCTCTTACTCGAGCAACTTCACGTCCTCCACTAATCTGATCTCTGTTGCGGGCCGAGATCACGCCTTTACACCACAAGCTTTGCGAACACCCTCCCCTAGCTTGGACCACCTTCTTATAATCCGAGAGGAGCTTCACTCCGGAAGCTTGTACAACTCTTGAAGAATAATACTTCAGCAACTAATCTTGGGCACTTGAAATGAATGATGCAATCTAGTGAAGATGATTTCAAGTGAGAAGATAAGAGCACAAGGGTTTTGAGCAATTTGAGAGTAGTAATGAGATGTTGAGCTTAGAGAAAAATTGGTCATTTTGTTTGAGTGTTCTAAGCTCTATTTATATGCTCTAAACAAGTTCTAGCCGTTGGGATTGAAGTGGTCAAAAATATTTGCAAGAAAACACAATTCAGAAATGACAGGACACGTTTCGGGCAACAAACGGTCGACCGGATCGTGTTACACGGTCGACCGAAATGAAGCAGTGCTCGGTTCAGTCGAGCGAAGATGCTAACGGTCGATCCTATTTGGCTATAACTTAAGTGATCGGTCGAACGGTTTGGAATACCAGTTCGACCGAAAAGAGGCAGTAGGACTGGGTCTGGAAAAGACTTAAGTATCGGTCGACCGTGAGTAGAGTTTCAGTCGACCGGTTGACATGTTTGATTTGAGACCCGATAACAACAAGTGTAATCGGTCGAACGAGGTGAGTGCAAAGTTCGACCGAAAATGCCCAATAAGAATGAGACAGGGAAGAATCAAGATTCGGTCGACCATAAAGGGAAATCCGGTCGACCGAAAGACTAAATCCAAAATAAGGTTAGTTAGGAAAATGTGTATATGACAAGTATAACGGTCATAATAAATACAAATACGGAAAACATTCGGTCGAACAGATATCAAGTTTCAATCGACCTAAAGTATCACTAACTGGACACGTGTCGAAAAATAATTGGCTTAAAGATTTGTATTGGGTAAACTAATTTCTCACTCGACAAGGTGAGACGGTCGAACAGAATGAAAAGTCGATTTACCGAATTAAGATAGGCAAACCAGATAGAATAAATGGTCGAACGGGTGAAGAATATCGGTCGACTGTGTGGGACAAATTTTGTTGCATGGGAAGGTCTAATGAAAAACGGTCGAACCAAAAGGTTATACCGGTCGACCGATTTAGTGCAGATTTCCTGTTCTTCGGTTCTAATGAGTTTGGTTGGATTTCTAATGAAGTCTGGGATATCCTAAGTGATGTGTAATGCAATGAATCATGGATTTCAAGTGCCAAGTTACATTTGAGGCCTAAATACATGTAATTTAAACCTAACTACTCTTCAATCTTCATCTTTAATTTAACTCAAACTTGAATCCTAAAATGTTAGATAACACACATATATGCAAGCAAGGATATTCCAATTGATACATGTTTTTATTGAAATGTTGATTAATCATCAAAACGGATTAACGATTATTAGCCAAAAAGCCAACACTTTACACTTTGTATCACATGAGGATGTTGAGGTTGTCAATGTCTTTCACTTAATTCCTTATTTAACTTGCACGAATGGTTCATCAGGCTAGGTGTGTTGATTGATTACCTTTATAGAGTCGGCCCGTAGGATTACCGCGTCCAATGATTGAAAAAAATATGTCCAACGAGTCGAGTGTCTAGATTGAATAATGCATCTTGTTCGGATTTTGTGGGTATATCCGTTGAAAACCCTCAGGAGACAACACTCCTCCTCCTTGGCAACAAGGAGGTTTAACGCTTGTTGCACGTGCTAAGTGCAACCGTGATTCTTACAAAAGTGAGTTAGGATTTCTTGTTCCTCGTTTGTTTTTATCTTTCTTTGTTTTTCTCGGGACTAGCAAAAACTTAGGTGTGGGGGTATTTGATTGACATCATTTCATGCTTAAATTTGTATCTTATATCCATTATCTTACACCTAAGCAATGCTACGTGACGAGTTTTATGTTTGAATTTCAGAAATAAAGAGGTTTGAAGAGAAGAGCCATGAAAGGACCCCAAAGCATGGGAAAAGGACTTAATTGTGAGACCTGGGGACTAAGATGCAAGGGAGAAGGACCTGAACGTAAGACCGAAGGACCAAAGAGTAAATAGATAAGATTTTACCTTATCTCCCGATTTTAATCACAAAGAGAGTAATACAGAAAACTCCACACCATGATGGGGAGTATGTTGGCAATTCTATTCGGGTCGGAGCTCCAACAAGCGAACTAGATGCATCCAAGACCAACAAATACATCAAGACAAGCCCAGACAAAAATGAGCGAGATCTGGATCCTGTAGACCGCCAATTGGCGTCCTGTAACCGCCAATTGGCGGTCTAGATCTTCCCAGATCCGCTGAGATTTGTGGAGCGTATGTATTAGTGTTTGTTTAGGCTATTTTTGGTATTTGTTTAGTCCCACATCGAGGGATTGTCCCGGATTACCTTTTTCTATGGCTATAAATAGAACTCTCCCTCCTCTCATGTACTCCATCTCTCTCTCTTTGTGACCATCTTCCCTACTAAGAATGAAGCCTTGAAGCAAAACTCTGGTGGAGGATGGGCTATTTGTAATTGAGTGAGTTAATAATAGATGTTTTCCTTTAATTGTGTTGTTTCTCTCTTAGTTTAATTTCTTTTCATATGTATGCTTGCTTGTTTTCTTTTATGTCATTTCAGCTTCTTTAATATTTCTTGCTTGATTAGTGTAGTTTCATTTTAGTATAATGCTTCATTTTGTTAATGTAGTTAGTGTAATGAGTAGTGAGTATTGGGGGGTGGAGAAATATGTAATATGATAATGTAGTGTATTAGGTGTGTGTTATCTTAATCCCTTGAGCCTTATATGATTTCCGTAACCATCTAATGGGATTTCACTCTTATCTTTGATAGGCTAATGCTCTTGAATGAAGTTTAGCTTTTGCTTAGATTAGTGAACCTATTTTATGGGGAATGATAAGGTGAGGATATGGATGGAATTAATATTGGAAACACAATTTGTAGGGTATGTACTCTTGTTGCCTTTACCTTGGTTAATGTCTTGTATGTTTTAATGATATGTGTTATCTTAATTCATGTGGAGGCATAGTAGGGTCTAGTATTTATACATGAGTTCATTTAGCTTCATTCCAATTATTATCTTGTATGCTTTAATGATATGAACTTATCTTAATTCATGTTGAGGCAAAGTTGGATTTAGTTTTATGATTTCATGCACTACATGTTGTGATGAGCATAATCGAACACACACACACACACACACACACATCTTTTATATTCACATTATTTCTCTACCCCTTTGGGGTTTAGTTTTATTGCTTATCTTTCATTTCCTTTTGCATTCTAGTGCACTTTAGTGTAATCAATCTTTCTCCCCTTTCTTTCCCACTCGCCTTCGCACAAATCAAAAGTCGACACACCTCCCTATGGATCGACCCGTATTTGCCACCGCTTCAAGGTGGCCGTGCACTTGTAGTTTAATATCAAACGAATCAATCAAGTTTTTGGCGCCGTTATCTGGGACCACAAAGCCCAGCAAATGAGTCAAGATCCAGAGATCTCGTCTCTCCTACTATCGACAGAGTGGGCAACGCCGATCAAGCCATGACAGTCGGGACCGGATCACTCTCCTAATGCGCCCGAAATCCTTAGGACCAATGTCAACTTGATTTTAATATTAGGCTCTTGATTAGTGTGGTTTTTGGGGCGAAGTAAAGGGTGATGAAATCCTCCACCTTATCTTATATGGGACAGCCCCTCCTTAGTAGCGTTTTGGAGTCTTAATCTAGCAATCAACTCTCCAAACAAATGCTCAACTCACACTTGTTGCAATACAATTCCTACTAACTAATGAATGTTCATACGAAATGCATGAATGAGAGTAGGAAATGCGTACCTCGCGCCAGCACTCAGCAACTGAAAGTAAAGCTAAAAGAAAAGACGATCTACGTGCCTAAGTTGAGTACATGATGCATGACCTAAACAAGAAAGAATGCCTAATCTTTTGCTTTGGGTTTTAAGGTCCAAGTTGCTTAAAGGGAGATTGATTATTGATCGGGGGGCAAACTATAAGTCAGGACATGCCAAATTGATCCTTAGATTTCTACTTCAGTTATAGCAACACTCCACAGAAATAAAGAAGTGAAAGGAGATTACCAGACCGCCAGTTGGCGATCTCAGGCCGCGGATTGACGGTCTTGGAGTCTCAGATCGCCTCCAAACTTTACCAGATCCTTCCCCTTACCAATGTGAGTGTCTTAAAACAAAGAAAACTACAAAACACAAATTAAATCCACTCGAATCGTCCAAACCAAGGTTTGGACTGGCACCTCCCCGGCAACGGTGCCAAAAACTTGTTTAATCATTTTAAATACCGCAAGTGCAAGGCCGCGTTGAAGCGGTGGCAAGTACGGGTCGATCCTCAGGGAGGTGAGTAGCCTCTGGTTTTTCAGAAATCAAGTGTCAACAAAAAGGGAGAAGAGTTTGTCTATGCTAATCTACACTACACTAAACTACTAAGAAGAAAAATGCAAAGTAAAGCAACTAACGATTACTTCGAATCAAAAATAAAAGAATGTAAAACTAAGCTGGAATCAAGAAGAGAAAGACCCCAAGGGGTGGAGTGTGTGCACACATGTAAAAAGATGGTGAAGAAGGCATTCTATAGGCACAAATGTAGGTAGTGTTTTCATACATAAGAAGTGTATAAAGGTTATGGCAAAACCTATCAATCCATTCACTAACTTAGTTGATTGACATTCATATACACAAGCTGGTTATTTCAGAACCTAAACAAGCATGGGAGGTGTCTACGATGTGTGGCAAAACCCATCAAGTGTAGTATTCTACTCTAACACGCAAGCATACATTCACATTTATCAACACAATCAAAATATAAAGCATTCATATCCATTCTTTAATGCATGCATGAACATCATCTCCACCGCCAATTGGCGGTCACTTTTTCTTGGATCCGACTCGTTTTTGGATATGTTCTTTATTTCTTTAATTCTTCATATGGGGTTCACTCGGATCGGTTATAGGACGGTCGGCCCGAATCTAATTGTCAAACTACTCCTCATGATGGTGTTGAGTTTCTTCATTTGCTCATTGGTCTTTTGGGGTTACATTCGGGTCCTTCTCCCTTGCATCTTAGTCCCCAAGTCACACAAGTTAGTCCTTTTTCTTGCTTTTAGGTCCTTTTATGCTTCTTCTCCTCAATCCTGTTTATTCCTGAAACTCAAACATAAAACTCGTTACGTAGCATTGTTTAGGTTCAAGATAATGGATATCAGACACAAATGAATGCATGAAATGATGTCAATCGGTCAACCTAAGCTTGTTTGAGCCGTGTTTGCTTTATTAGGCTTCTACCATCACCCACTACACACGCTAAATCTAGGGATTCTTCCCTTCTCATCTAAGTCTCCTCCTCCTCTACATTCTTTGATTACTCTCCTCCTCTAATTACATCTTCTATCGTGTGTAGTTTTTTGTTCGAGTTGATTAGAGAGTGCATTTTTCTTCTGAGATGGATGGCCTAGGTGATCGCCAATCTCCACCTCGAGTTCCTTTGAAGCACGAGGTCGAGTCGTCTTATGGAGGTGGGGGAGAACGGGTTCCATAAATGGATTACCTTGGTCCCCTATCTCCACCACGTAGACCTCATTCTCTTCCTCCTCCAACTCGGGGGAAGAGGGATTCGGTCAGGATCGAGTTCTAGGTGCACCACCACCTTTACCTCAATGGGATAGATCAATAACTCTTTGGGAGCAGAGCCATATTGTTCGGGCCCCACAAACTTCATGCATAGTTCTTCCGCCTGCTCGCGGGGACAACTATGAATTAAAACCTCAATATGTGAGCACACTTCCTACATTCACTGCCAATAAGGAGGATGTGTATATCTTTATACGTGAATTTGATGAGGTATGCTCCATGTTCAAGCTTCAACAGCTTGATGAGGATTTCGTCCGATTGAGGATGATTTCTTTCACGTTGAAGGATAACATGAAGAAATGGATGACCATTTTTTCTGAAGAGATTCTTCCCCAAAGGAAGACTCATCAAATACGGCACCAGATACATCAAATTTATCAGACTGAGACTGAATCGTTTCATGCTTTCTTTGAGTTTCAAAGACCTCCTACAGTGTCGTCATCATTGACTTGAGTTATGGTCGTTGTGCCAGATTGTTTATAAGGGCCTCAATTATAACACCCATACATTATTAGAGTCGATGTGTCAAGGTGACTTCCAAATGAAACCCATTGATGAGGCATGGGACACTTTTGAATTAATGGTTGAACGTACCCATGAGCCCAAACCAGAGTGGACAGAGCACCTCCCCGGTAATGGTGCCAAAAAACATGATTGTTTCAGTTATAATAACCACAAGTGCACAGCGTCAGTTAAGACGTGGCAAGTACGGGTCAAGTCCACAGGGAGGTGTGTCAAATATGGTTCTTCAGAAGTCAATTGGAAAATATGGGGAGAAGAAGTTTGATTACACTAAACTATGAATGATTTAACGATTAAACTAAACCCCCAAAGAGTGGAGGTGTGTAGGTATGTGTGTGTGAGAGTGTGTCTTCATTTCACTTAGGCACAAGTGTAGTTTGTGTGTCATACAAGTAGAAGCTAGTGTAGAATCTAAGTGTAGCATACATAACACTGCATGGCAAACCATGAACGTGCACATCTCACATAAAGTTTAGGTTGCTTTTAGATTGTCAAGCATGCAATAAGTACCTAGTGTGGCCATTAGAGCATCAATTAATCGTACATACAACCTAAATCATTTATGTGAATGTGCACCAAACATGGATCCATACATAAGAAGCCATTTCCATCAAACCATTACAAACAATGAGATAAAGTCTAAAGCTAGCATGAGATAAGTACCTAGTGTGGACATTATCTCATCTAATACAAGTTTAAGCTTGCTACGAGTATAGATTTACATTAAGCACAAGAAATGACACAAATAAAAGAATCCGTCACTGTCACATAATCTACATCACCTTCACCCCAAATGGGGTGGATCTACTCTTTTCTCATTAGGCTAACATGTATATTAAGAAGTGAAACCATTCTAACCAATTCTACTAATATTAATAAAACAAAACTAATCTAAACATGCAAACATTAAAAGTGACAACATTAGAACAAACTAAGAAAAAATATTTTATTGATATCTCACATACCAGCAGCATTCTTCTCCACTTTAGTTTTGCTCCAAGGCTTTCCTCCAAGTAGAGAGAATGGATACCAAGCAATTCTTACATTACAAAGGGGTAAGAAGTGTTCTATTTATAGACATGAAAAAGAAAACTGGGGACAATCCCCCGATGAGACTCTAATGAAATCTTCCCGGATATATAGCATGAATATGATACATGATATGGTACTAATACAATACATCCATTAAGGTTCTTATTTGTATTACCTTTTTTTCTTCTTTTTTCCCTTTCTTCATTTGTTTTACTAGTTGCTGTGTAATTCTCCCAGGATCAGGTTTCGTGCATCATTGCCTATGAGGACTTACACTATCACATACACCTTCCCTCACATCTCCATATATGGCGATCCCTTCCACCCGTGTAACGGGAGTTCGTTCGGTGCATCCCAAGTCTGATGACTCGAAAGTACCAGGCACTAAGTTCCCTCGGACCTAATTTCCCGAGTAATAGGAGCCGTACGAGAAAAGAGAACATCATTCTCACTTATTTCTTATCTACACGTGAACCAAAACCCCTACCCCTAAGGTTTCACAACAGGAGATTAAGGGTCCCTGACTACCACAAACTTCCTAATATTAACAAACATGAATTATTCGTTTCACTAGGTTCAGGGTGGACTTCTTTATTTGTTTGAGTACTGAAACCTTATGATTACTCTCCCCCAAGGGAAAATCGGGGTGCATCCTTACGATTGGATAAAACCTAAAGCTGGTGTACTAGATATCCAAATGCATCAAGTTCAACTAATTTTTGGAAGCTTCCTTTTTACTTTGCCTCTCAATGGTTTTGCACATGTTAAACTCATGCAAAACCGACAAAATATTTTCTTTCACAAACACATGAAGATTTTGAAAGTAATGGAAAATTTAAAGCACTAGGCAAGCAAAAGAAGGCAAGTCACCCAAGGATTATGGTATGCAGATATATCGATATTAAATGCAGCACACTAACATTACCCTAACAATGCACACACAAAAATAAAAGAAAAGGAAAAGACTCGACTATGTACACACGTAAAATACCCCCTTACACTTCATGCCTTGTCCTCAATGTATGCAAGCATGATACTACATGAATTTTGCATGGAAAAGTGATAGATCTCACCAAACTTTGACGCACAAGGAAAGCTTCATGGTCATGTTGATGGACACAAACCCGAATTTCCCTCAAAACCTGTGAAATACTTACGAATGGAGACAAATACGTGAAACAAATGGGACCCAAATACACAACGGTTGGAGCCCACAACAAACGATGCTCACTCCTGGAGTCTTTCTTTTTCCATGTTTTTTTGTTATCTTTTTTTCCAAATATAACTATGTACAAAAATGTGCTCCCATCTTCATTTGTCAAGGGTCATCAAGTTGGAACCCACCATCTCTCGAGCCAGAAATGCAACTACATGGGCTCGCAACATAAGAAGCAGGAGGATTGTTGAGAGGTTTATGAACTAAGGATGATGGTTCATACCTCTCAAAACCAGGGTCTGTGAAAGGAAATGGAAACAAATATGTTTTCATTCTACGACAAAGCAGAGGGTCATTAATATATACCCTCCAACTAACATTTTGGTGCACCGGGATCATTTCATCCACATAAAGTGACATCGTGGACTTATTACCCAGATGTCAAAGTCCAGAAACAGAATTGCATGACCACTTGGCACCCTTATAAGCATTGCGGTCGTTTGATACCTCTTGACAATAAGCAACATATGAGGCATGAATGAGAGGTGAATCTATGTTTGGTTGTTTCAAATGTTAGGTGGTTGATTTTTAACCTACATGGGTCCTCAACAGATACGGAGTGACGAGCAGGTGGCCTAAAGGCCACCAAAAAGGTATCTAGTGGCTTAAGAGCCACATGATCGAAAGGATGTGGCTTAAAGGCCACATGATCACAAGATAAGGCATCTTCTTGTGCCATCCCAATTGAAACATCTTCAATACCATCAGGATCTCCATCAGCCCTTCACCAACAACTCTCCAAAATACATGAAGGTGCCTTCGACGTCAATCACATCATGCCTTAGATAAGGTAGACCTCAACAGGGTCATCAAAGGCACCTAGTTTCTTCCCGATGGTGAAGATTTTGAAATCGGCACATTGACTACCATATGTCAAGCGCATCAGACCATTACGACAATTAATCAAGGCATTGGAAGTCGCTAGACATGGTTGCCCCAAAATAACAAGGATTTGTCCAAGTGGGTTTGGCACAGGTACAGTGTCCAAAACAAAGAAATCACTGGATAAATGAACTCACCCACTTTGATCAGAACATCTTCCACCACGCCCCTCAGTTTCTTTATTGACCTATCAGCCAGTTGAAGAGTGGTTTTTGTTTGTTTAAGATCTCCAAGACTGAGGTGGACATAGACCGAATATGGCAGAAGATTGACAGATGCACCTTGGTCCAATAAAACTCAATGTATTGACACCTCACCAATGACACCAGAAATAGTAGGGAAACCAGGGTCCTTTTATTTGACTTGTGTGGGTTGTGCCAACAATGAACTCACATTAGCGGCAACAAAAGCTTTCTTGGGAACATTCGTTTTCCACTTCTTGATGCATAAGTCCTTGAGAACTTTGGCAAAAGGTGGCATTTGCTGAATCACCTCCAACAGAGGAATGTTCACCTTAACTTGCCAAAAGATCTCAAGCATCTTATCCTGCTGATATGAAGTTTTCTTTTTAAGGCGCTCAGGGAATGGCACCTTCGGGGCATAACGGTCTTTCGAAGGAACCTCGATCAACATTCTGTTCCATAGAAACATGAGTGGGGACCTCAGAATCAAGCTCCTTCCTTGAATTATATGTCGAGGGAACCTTAGGATCTACCTCGGTTATAGATGTAGGTATGACCTCAAGTCTGGTGACACCAATATATGGTGACTGCAAGGAAGGCAACCCAATTTGGTTGCCCACCTCCTTACCGAAACTCAAAGTATGAATCACATTAACATGATGGGTCAGTTCAGAGGTAACTTGAGGTACTGGTGGCCTTCCTTGAGATTTGGTATCCTGGAGATTCACCTCTGGTTGACTTTGGAATTGACCATTCTCACGTTCACGGAGCTGATGAGCCAACTGGCTCACTTGCACTTCCAATTATTTGACCGGGGAGTTATTGGGCGCAAGCATGGTTTGTATGCTCTACATGAATGTGTGAAGGGTTTGTTCAAGAGTAGAGTCCCTTGGGTCAACCCACTGACGTAGAGTCTTACTAGAATAACCCGATGGTGAGGCCTGCGTAGGATGGTGAGTATGGGGCTGAGACATTTGATGTGGGGTTGGTAGGCCGCCGCCGAGTGTGCAGGGTGAAAAGATGGAGGTTGAGCGTGCGAGCTCTGACCAATGCCCCCACTTGGCCCCCAAGAGAAGTTAGGGTGGTTTCACCATCCTGGGTTGTAGGACTGACTGTGCGGATCGTTATGGAGTTGTTGTTGATACATCACATTTGCATGGTCAGTATCACTTGGAGTGTAAGCACACTCCAAGTCACTATGTCCCATCAGTCAACACTTAATACAAGCAAGAGTAGCGACCTGAGCTACAGGAGCTCGGCCCAACTCTAAACTCTCAATTCTACGCATAAGAGGAGTCATTTTCGCCTCAGACGCGATAGTTGACTCAACTTGGTGCGATCCAACTCGACCGGAAAATATGGCGGCTGGTGGCTCTCTCATGGTGTCCCACTCAGGGGTACGTTAAGCCATTAATTCAAAAGTATCCCATGCCTCATCAATGGGTTTGATTTGGAAATCACATTGACACATCGACTCCAACAATGTGTGGGTGTTGTAGTTGAGGTCCTTATAAACAATTTGGCATAACTGCCACAACTCAATTCCATGATGAGGGCACTGCATGAGAAGTTCCTTTAACCTCTCAAAGAATGCATGAAACGATTCAGTCTCAGTCTGATACATTTGATGTATCTGGTGTCATATCTGTTTAGTCTTCCTTTGGGGGAAGAATCTCTTCAGAAAGACGGTCACAAAGTCATCCCAAGACCGAATCGAGTTTGTTGGGAGGCTATACACCTATTTCTTCGTGTTATCCTTCAACGCGAAAGGAATCATCCTCAACCGAACTGAATCCTCGTTAAGTTGTTAAAGCTTCAACAGTGAGCATACCTCCTCGAATTCACGTATAAAGATATCAAGATCTTCCTTACTCGCAGTGAAGGTAGGAAGCATGCTCACATATTGAGGTTTCAATTCATAGTTGTTCCCGCGAGCAGGTGGGAGAACTATGCAAGAAGGTTGTGCGGCCCGAACAGAATGGGTCCACTCCCACAAAGTCATCATTTTATCCCATTGAGCTAAAGGTGGTGGTGTACCAAGAACTTGATCCTGACCGAACCTCTCTCCCTCCTGAGTCAAAGGAGAAGGAGGTCTATGTGGACATGGGAGTAGACCGAGGTAATCAATGTATGGAACCCGGTCTACCACATCTCCATGAGACGACTTGGCATCACGCTCCAAAGGAGCTCGAGGCGGAGAAAGGATAACTCTTAGCTCGTTCATCTCAGAAAAATGCACTTTCTCAAGTCGAACAGTCTCACTAGAACGAGCCCAACCTCACATAAAATGCTAGACTCGATTCTAAAACCACACACAACAGAAGGTGTAATTAGAGGAGGAGACTACATTAAGAATATAGAGTAGGAGAAGACTAAGATGAGAAGGGAAGAATCCCTAGAACTAGCATGGGTTGTGGGTGAGGGTAGAAGCCTAATCTAGCAAACACAGCTCGAGCAGCCTAAGGTCACTATAGGTCCTTACAACTAGACGACGCCTAACTGCGAGGTCACACGGCCTCAACACGCCTCACCTCCCTACAATGAAGACCACAAAACCCAGAAAGTGAGCCAAGATTCGGAGATCTCATCTCTCCTACTATCGACAAAGTGGGCAACGCCGATCAGGCTATGACGCTCGTGACCGGATTACTCTCCTAATGCGCCCGAGTCCTAGTGGCCAATGTCTACTTCATTTTATATTAAGGCTTTACTTGAGTGTGGTTTATAGGGAAAATGGAGGGGTGATGACATCCCCCACCTTATCTTGTATGGGTAAAACCCCTCCTTAGTAGCATTTTGAGTCTTAATCTAGCAATCAACTCTCCAACCAAACGCTCACCTCACACTTGTCCCGATGCACCTTACTAACTAATGCAGGCTTTAACCATGCATGAATGACAGAATGGGTGCACGTACCTCACTCCAGCAATAGATAACAAGAATGTATAGAAAATAAAAGACGAGTGTGTGCAAGGTCTACAAATGATGCATGACCGAGATGGCAATTAGTCTAATCTTTTGCTTTGAGTTTTAAGGTCCAAGTTGTATAGAAAGGGATTGTTTGGTTTATCGATTAATTTAGAAGCAATATACAGGTTAAGACATGCAAAATTGGACTTCTAGACACTGAAATTGCAATATAAAACAAACATAAGAAAACAGGAAGCAAAAGCTTCTCACCAGACCACCAACGGGCGGTCTGAGGCTGCTGATTGGCGGTCCGATTTGCTTTGTCTTCCTCCGAATTTCTCCTCGAACCTCCCCATGATCCTGAGAATCCCTGAAACAATCCAAAACTAAAAAAATTAAATCCACTCGAATTGTCCAAACCAGAGTCTGGACAGAGCACCTCCTCGGTAATGGTGCCATAAACTTAATTGATGCAGTTATAATAACCGCAAGTACACGTCGTCAGAGAATACGTGGCAAGTACATGTCGAGTCCATAGGGAGGTGTGTCAAATCTGGTTCTTCAAAAGTCAAGTGGAAAATATGGGTAGAAGAAGTTTGATTACACTAAACTATGAATGATTTAGCGATTATACTAAACCCCAAAGAGTGGAGGTGCGTGTGTGCATGGATCTTCATTTCAATTTGGCGCAAGTGTAGTTTGTGTGACACAACACTACATGGAAACCATGAACGTGCATATCTCACATAAAGTTTAGGTTGATTTTAGATTGTCAAGCATGCAATAAGTACCTAGTTTGGCCATTAGAGCATCGATTAATCCTACATACAACCTAAATCATTCATGTGAATATGCACCAAACATGGATCCATACATAACAAGGCATTTCCATCAAACCATTACAAGAAACAAGATAAACTCCAAAGCTAGCATGAGATAAGTACCTAGTGTGGACATTATCCCATCTAATACAAGTTTAAGCATGCTACGAGTATAAATCTACATTAAGCACATGAAATTGTACAAATAAAAGAACCCATCACTATCACATAATCTACATCACCTCCACCCCAAATGGGGTGGATCTACTCTCTACTTATTAAGCTAACAATTGTATTAAGGAAAAAAGACATTCTACTAATTATACTAAGATTAAGAGTACAAAACTAAACTAAACATGCAAACATTAAAAGAGACAACATTAGAACAAACTAAGAAAAATTATTTTATTGATATCTCACATTACCAGCAGCATTATTCTCCACTTGAGTTTTGCTCCATGGCTTTACTCCAAGTAGAGAGAATGGACACCGAGCAATGTCTTTCTTACAAAAGAGGAAGAAGAGTTCTATTTATAGACATGTAAAAGGAAACTTGGGAAAATCCCCTGATGTGGAACTAATGAAATATTCTCAGAATAGACAAAAACACATAACCTATATCCATGAAAAATTGGGTCGCATTCTGACCAAACGAGACAACCAATTGGTGGTCCAAGTTGGTTAGATGCGACTCATTTTTATTCCTCTACTTAATCTCTTCAATTATGCACGTGGGGTGTGCCCTGGTCAGCCATTTGAGTTTGCTCCCGAGTCTAATTGCCTCCCCATTATGGTGTGGAGTTTCTCGATTTGCTATTTTGTCCTTCCGGGCTTACGTCCAGGTCCACCCCTCTTGCATGTGGATCTTTGTGCAAGACAGAGAGGTCCATTTTGCTTCCTTTAAGTCCTTCCTTCTGAAGTTTTAGTCCTTTTTCTTTTCCTTTTTCTTACATATTACCTAATACCTTAAATATAACAACAAACACTCGAGTACCACAATATTGGGGTAAAATTAAGGACATATAACATGAATATGAAACATGATTTGCTACTAATCAAATGTCTTAGACCCATACTCACCAACCTCCTCATGCCTCACCATCGGAGTATTCTAAGTTCCTAACCAAACTCCACTACCCCAGCAGGTTGACCCAAAGGACCCCACTCTTGAACAAACCCTTCAGACGTTCATGCAGAGCAAGCAAACCATGCTTGCGGCCAACAACAATTCGGTCAAAGCATTGGAAGTGCAAGTCAGCCAGTTGGCTCATCAGCTCCATGAGCGTGAGAATGGTCAGTTGCCGAGTCAGCCTGTGGTAAAGCCCAAAGGTCAACTTGCTCAGGCTAGGCAGAATGTGCACAACGTTGAAGATGACTCTTCCCAACATGAAAATGTGCTCCATACCATATGATCGGGAAGGGTTGTTGACAACAATGTGGATATACATGCATCCAACCTGGTTTGTGACTCTTCCGAGGAGGGTCATGAGTCTTGCAAGGAACTTATTCCTGAGACTCCTCCTCACGATATTTATGTCCCCAAGGCACCATTCCCTCATAGGTTGACTAAAAAATGCGATGAGCATTTGGACAAAATTGTTGAGGTACTTAGGCAAGTCAAGGTGAACATTTTGTTGTTGGACGTTGTTCAGGAAATGCCACCATATGCCATGTTTCTTAAGGAGCTTTGCACTATTAAGAGGAGAACAAATGTTCTTAAAAAGGCATTTTTGGCCGCCAATGTGAGTTATATATTGACACAAAAACCCATGCAAGTCAAATAAAAGGACCCCGGTTGTCCAATTGTTTCTTATATGATCGGTAACGTGTAAATCCCTCAAGTTCTATTGGATCTGGGAGCATCTATGAACCTTCTGCCCTACTCTGTCTATGTTAACCTTGGAATAGGCAATCTTAAGACAACGAGGACGACCCTCGAGTTGGCTAACAGATCTGTCAAGATTCCACGTGGAAGTCTGGAGGATATCCTTATTAAAGTGGGTGAGTTTGTATTCCCAATTGATTTCATCATCTTGGATACTGAACATGTGTCCAACCCACAAGAAAAAATAACAGTGATTATTGGGAGACGATTTCTTGCAAAATCTAATGCTTTAATCAATTGTCACAAAGTCTTGATGAGGTTATCTTGTGGAGACCACATGGTGGATTTCAACATCTTTAATCTTGGTAAGCAACCTGGGCTTTTCGACGATCCTATCGTAGCCAATTTCATTCGGGACACAGATGAGCTTGAGTCAATAGGCATGTTCTACTCACATACACGTATTATTGAGGTGCCCAATGACCAGGTTGCGATTGAAGATGATATTGAGGAATCTGTCTGTGAACTTCTGGATAAGGAGGCACATCTCGGTGCCTGCTCCTCTTATCATGTGGCCCTTGAGCCACTTGAAATTAACTCTGAATCCAATAATGATCCACCTCTGGTCAAGCTTAAACCACTCTTCGATAACCTTAAATACATCTTTTATGGGATCATGAGACATTGCCACTCATTATTGCTTCTGATCTTGCAAAAGATCAAGAGCCTGCCCTCAAAAAAATGCTCTTGGAAAACAAAGAGGCTATCGGGTGATCCTTGATGGACATCAAGGGAATAAGTCATGGTATTGTCCAGCATCAGATCTACGTGGAAGAGAATTTTACGCCCCGTCGGGACCTACAACGAAGATTGAATCTTGTGCTAAAGGAAGTCGTCCGAAAGGAGGTTCTTAAGTGGTTGGATCATGGTATAATATATCCTATTTCTGACAGTTTGTGGGTGTGTCATGTCTATGTGGTTCCCAAGAAGTCAGGTGTGTCAGTTGTTGAGAAAGAGCATAATGAGCTTATACCAACACGCATGCAAACTGGTCGGCGAGTTTTGCGTTGATTATCACAAGCTCAATGTAGCAACGCGGAAAGATCATTTCTCATTGTCAATCATTGATCAGATGTTGGAAAGGTTAGCTAGACAGGACTATTGTTTTCTTTATGGATATTCTGACTACAACCAAATTCTCATCGCCCCCGAGGACCAAGAGAAAACCACATTTACATGTCCCTTTGGCACATTTGCTTACCGTCGCATACCCTTTGGGTTATGTAATGCGTCGACAACATTTCAAAGGTGTATGATTAGTATCTTCTCCTATATGTTGGAGCGTTTCCTTGAGATCTTCATGGACGACTTCTCTATATTTGGCACTTCCTTCAATGAGTGCCTTTATCACTTGAGCATTGTCCTCAAGCGATGTCATGAGAAGAACCTCGCTTTTAACATGGAGAAATGTCACTTCTTGGTAAAGCGAGAGATTGTACTTGGACATGTGGTCTCAAGTAGGGAATTGAGGTTGATCCCGCCAAAGTGGGTCTTATTGCTAATCTCCTACAGTCACTTAATGTGAAGGATATTTGTGCCTTTCTAGGGCATGTTGGATTCTATCGGCGGTTCATTTGAGATTTTAGTAAAATTGCTCGAGCTCTCACCACTTTGTTGGCTAAGGATGCCACTTTTGAGTTCACACTGGATTGCCACCACACTTTTTTGACCTTGACGAAAGAGCTGACTTCGGCTCCCATAATTAAGGCACCGGTGTGGGCTGAACCCTTCGAGTTGATGTGTGATGCATCTAACTTTACGGTGGGAGCAGTGCTTTAGCAACGATTGGATAAATTACCTCATGTGATCTACTATGCCAGTAGAACACTCAATGATGCCTTATTGAACTACACTACGAACGAGAAAGAATTCTTAACGATCATGTTCGCTTTGGAGAAATTCCGGTCGTACTTGATTATCTATTTTGATCACACAACCATCAAGCACCTCATGGCAAAGAAAGATGCCAAATATTGACTCTTGAGATGGATCTTGTTGTTACAAGAGTTTGATCTCGAGATTCGAGACAAAAAGGATGTGAAAATCTTATAGCGGACCACATGTCTCGTCTTGAGATAACCAACTCACAAGACCAAATGTTTAATAACAAATTTCCTGACGAGCAATTATTCACGATTTAAGATAACCCCTTGTTTGCTGACATTGTGAACTACCTCGTGACCGAGCAACTTCCTGTGGGTTGGTCAAAATCTAACCAAACCAAATTTAGATCGTATGTCATATTCATTCACTGGGATGACCCCTATCTATTTAAATATTGCTCTAACCAAATTTTCAAGGGATGCGTCCTAAATAATGAGTTCCAAAGTGTTCTCCAATTTTGTCACTCTTGAGACATGTGGAGGACACTATTGAGCAAAGAAAACTACCGCCAAGGTACTCCAATCTGGATTTTACTGGCCTTCACCTTTCAAAGATGCTTACAAATTTTGTAAGCAATGTGATAGGTGTTAGCGCCTTGGCCAAATAAGTCAGCGAGATATGATGTCTTTGCAAAATAACCTCATCGTCGACATCTTTGATGTGTGGGGCATCGACTTTGTGGGTCCTTTCCAGCTCCAACTCTTGTGTATTTGGGCCTCATTGGTTTCATGTATGCATCTCCCTTTTTAAGTATCTCACATGTTTTGAGGGGAATTCGGGTTTGTGTCAATCAACATGACCACAAAAATTTCCTTGTGCTTCAAAGTTTTGTGATATCATAACTTTTTCATCCAAAAATACATGCGGTATCATGCTTTCATATATTGAGGATAATGCATGAAGTGTGGGGGTGTTTTATCGTATGTAAATAGTCCAGTTTTTTGTCCTTTTCTTTGTTTCTATCGTTAGGGTCATGATAGTATTCTGCCTTTAATATCAATATATATGCTTGTCATGATCCGTTGGTGACTTGTCTTCTTTTGATTGTCTAGTGCTTTAAATTTTCACATTTCTTTCAAAATCTTCGTGTGTTTGTTAACGATAAATGTTTTGTGGGTTTTACGTGTGTTTAGCATGTTCAAAATCATTGAGAGGCAAAGTAAAAAAGGAAGGTCCCAAAATTGCCTTCAACATGATGCATTAGGATATCTAGTACACTGGCTTTAGGTTTTATCTAGTCGTAAGGATGCACCCCGGTTTTTTGTCGGGGGCAGAGTAATCATAGGGTTTCTATACTCAAATAAATAAAGATGTCCACCCAGAACCTAGTGAGTTGAATAATTCGTGTCGGTTTGTATAAGGAAGTTTGCGTAGTTAAGGACCCTTAAACTCTTGTTGTGTAATCTTAAGTGTAGGGGTTTTGGTTCATGTGTAGATAAGAAATAATAATTAAGTATGGTGTTCTCTCTTCTCGCACGTCTCTTATCACTCAGGAAATTAGGTCTGAGAGGACTTGGTGAGTGATGCTTTGGAGTCATCAGACTTGGAATGCACCGATCGGACAGTCGTTACACGGGTAGTATGGATTGTCCTACGTGGAGATTTAGGGGAAGGTGTATATGACAGTGTAAGTCCCCACATGCAATGATGCACGAAACCAGACCCTAGGATACTTAAACACTAGCAAGTTTAAAAAATGAAAAAATAAAGAAAACAAAGCGTACAAATAATAACCTTAATGGACTTTACACGTTGTATCACTTGAGGATGTTAAGGTTGCCCATGTCTTTCACTTATATCCTTAATTAACTTGCACGAATGGTTCCCTCGGCTAGATGTGTGGACTAGATAACATATAAAGTCAGCTTGTAGGATTACCGTGTCCAATGATCAACAAAAATATGTCCATTGAGTCGTGTTGTTAGGTTGAATAATGCATCATTGTTCGGATTTTGTGGGTATATCCGTTGAAAACCCTCAGGAGACATCACTCCGCCTCCCTGGAGACAAGGAGATTTAACGGCTTGTTGCACTTGCTAAGTGCAACTGTGATTCCTACGAAAGTGAGTTAAGATTTCCCCTTTTTTTTGTTTTTTGTTTCTTTCATTTTTTTCTCTTTCTTTGTTTTGCACGGGACTAGGAAAAGGTAAGTGTGGGGTATTTGATTAGTAGCATATCATATATTGCATTCATGTGATATATCCTTTATTTTACCCCAAAATTGTGCTACTCGAGTGTTTGTTTGTAACGTTTCCGGTTCTAGGAAATAAAGAAGAGAAAAGGAGCGAAAATGACCTTAATGCAACAAGAATGGACTTTGAAGACTTCTGGACCTATTTGTAATGTACAAGTACTGGATTGCAAATCAGGATGGACCCAAGTTAAAACTCAGAGGGACCTGATGGGGAAGTACAAAATCTTGTGACACATAACTTGAACAAGATCAGTATTTTGCCAATTAAAACCAAATCAGTTCGAGACAGTGAACCAGGGCTTCACCCCATGAAGAATCCCAAACATAAGAATTTTCGGTTTACTATGTTCCTAGAAAAAAGATACTTCGTTTCCATTCGAGAAAGGACTCACACAACTGAAGTGGCTATACATACAAATCCATTTACAGATCTATATACTTTGATTGGAACTGGAAGTTCAAGAACCGGCGGTTGGTATAATACCATAATGAAACTGGTGCCAAACAAAGAAAACTAATTGTTGTACAAATTGGAGCCGGATCAGAGCATCTGGATCCACCATTGGTGTACTTTTATCCACCACTGGTGGATCCCTCCGATCTATTTACTCTCGGATTTTGGTCGCGGACCGGGTTAACGGGTCAGAGCATTCTTGGACTATCAGATTTGATTAAGAGTCATCTGATTACACCCAAATTAATCATAACCATGTATTGTTTTATAAATACCATTGTAATCCCTCATCTCTTCTTCTTCTTGCTTCCTCCACTAGTTGAGGTTTATTTTACTGGTCATTAGTGTAAGAGGAGAAGGATGAAATCTTGTAACCTTGAATTTTAATCAAGTGTTCTTGTTCTTTACATTGATAATTTCTATTTCATGCAATTTCCTTCATGTTTTTTGTTTGCCTAATCTACTTTTCTAAATTTTCCATTATGGTTTTGGGTTGTTTTTATGCTTTCTTTAGTTTAAAGATGAGTAGGGATCATCCACATTACAGGGTGGAGAAGAAGGTGATGTGATTATGTGATGTATTAGGTGTGTGTGTGTTACTCCTAACCTTTGAACCTCACATGATTTCCATAACCAATTCATGGGATTTTCACTCTTATCTTTGATGTGCCAATGCTCTTGAGTGATGTTGCATGGTGCTCACTCGACGTGATAGAATGACAGGATTCTGAGAGGCATTCCTTATGGGTGCGATCATACCAGCACTAAAGCACAGGGCGAGAGTAGTACTAGGATGGGTGATCTTTTGGGAAGTCCTCGTGTTGCACCCCTTTTTATCACCTCCTAGCAGCGAGAGGGCACAATGCGTGCACTAAGGGCACGTGCAACCCGATTTCATCGTCATATTGCAATTTTTGGGCCAACAGGGACTCATTTCGCACCGTCAACGACCCTCGGTGAGGTCAAGTGAACCAAGGCGACACGGGTGTGAGGAGGATTTTACGAGCTTTCAAACATGAGCTGGAACGCCCTGATCGGTCGACCGTAGCGCGAGATAGGACACCAGAGGTGACGAGGTGCACGATGCTCCACGCTCGACGTGATAGAATGACTAGATTCAGAGAGGCAATCCTTACGGGTGCGGGTGACCTCCTGGGAAGTTCTCATGTTGCACCCCTTTTTTCCGCTCTTAGTCACACTTTGGCGAAACACATAAGGTTTTGATCTTTATGGATATCCATGGTATGCATGTCATTAGCCTATAACTGTACACACATGTATCACACATCTATATTTTTGCATGCATTCTCCACCACCTACGAGACTAGTCATATTGGGTTTATTTTGTCGCTTGGCGTAGTATTAGTTAGTTTGTTTGATACAGTCAATTTTCATTTTCCCCCACTCAAGTTTGGTCAACAAAGACATGCACTCACTCTTCATGGACATGACATGTACTTGCCACTGCTTCAATGCATTCGTGCAGTTGCTGTTTTGAACTTAAATTCCCAAACAAGTAAGATTTATGAATTGAACACAATATAGCCTATGATATTGTAGGTCGTGTCATGAAAGTGTCCTGTCATAATGAAACCCAAAACGGATATGCTATAGTTTTTTACACCAATTGAAAACCCAAATCCATAAGATTTACTATTGTTTTTTATCATTTTATTTTCTCAACATTTGTGGTCGGAAACGGAAAGCAATGTAAACCTTACAACCATGGGGTCGACCGAACCCATTTCCGTCAACCAAAACCCCTATTAGAATCACAAGTTTGGACAATCAAAATGCATTCGGTCAATATAAGACAAATGCGTATGAAATATTGTGCTAGGATGGTGAATTTAAAACAAGACAAGATTATACAAGAAGTTAAAGAATAATATAGATTTTTTAACGAAAGAAGAAATTTAGGAATATGGATTGGAAAAATTCTACACGATTAAGTTTTAGGGTAAGGTTATAACAAAATTAATAAACAGATTTTTTGATATAGATGTAATGGAGAAACATGATTAACACTATAAAGATTGTATGTCCTTAAAAGTACACGAGTATGCTCTTCAACCTCGAAAGGGTCCTTAAACCCCAAGCCTGCCCTATACATGGTCTGATACAAACAGATGTTTGCTAGAGGATTGATACATGGACACCATGTGTCGCGACTTAGCAGCCACATCAACCAAATTTGAGGATTTGTTTTGGATTTTTAAAGAAATTCAACGCAACACTCACTTTGTTACCGTCTGTTGCATTTGTTCTCTGATAGAGTGCAAAATAATTGGTTTCCCAAAAAACGCTTGTGGGAATTCTTCCCATAACAATAAAACCACTTTAAACTGCATCTTTGCAAAGAACGACCATTTTAAACCGTAAATCTTTCCCCGCTACGTTGAGTCACCGACCCCAACAAAAAACTAAAACTAAAGAAATGGCATCAAACATGGAACTATCGAGTACCAGCGGTAAAAAGCAGGTGAGGTCGTCGTCGTGAAAACACCATCTCATTTTCACTGGTCTAGGGTTTCTTGATTTTGTTTAAATCAAGCTTTACGAACACCAGGGTGTGGTCATGTTAAGTTCGTGAGGGTCTATCCTTTAAATAGTGGAGGATGTGTCCTTCAATAGCCAAGGTCTGTCTTTTTAGGGTGTTTGTGCAGTTGGAATCCAATGGCAAAGAAAATGTTTTCACTTTGACCCAATATTTTTCCTATGTTTGTGGCTTTGTGCATATCTTGGAAAAGTGAAAATTTTGCCTTGGATTCCGTAGTATAAAATAATTTCCCCAAGGAGTTTTCTCACCTCCCACCAAGGAAACTAAAGGAAAATCCCAAGTGACTGTCCTCTCCCCGGCAACCATCGACGAGACGGGCCTCCCCGACAACGTCGCCACCCTTTCCAACCCCCACCCCACCCCACCGCCTTGTCTCCACCCTGCCTCATCCCCTCCAACTATGCCTCCTCTCCAACCCTCTCAACCCCCACCCTCCCCGATGCTCTCCAGCCCTGCCTCATCCCCTCCGCCCACTTCCGGTGATGTTTCCCCCGATTGGTATAAACCTTTATTTATGTACAACTTTATCAAAGAGTGTATTTAGCTATTCCAGACGTATGCTTCTTTTGTTGTGGTATATATGTACTATATTCTTGAACAAATAACAAGAAGTGTAATGGTATTTTTCTTGTGAAGAAGGTTGAATACGCATGTGGCATATTAAATTCCTAAAATTCTCCTTAATATATGTATTTATAATGATGGGTTTAATATGGTCCTCTAGAGTTAAAATTTCTATGTTCCTTTTTCGCATAATACCCCATGATATCTCCCTCGAAAAATTGTTGGTATATTAAACAATATATGTTAATCTGCCTTTGCTGATATATCGTCTCTTTTATCGACATTGCAGGCGACGGAAGGAGAACTTTTCTTGAAGGAGCAAACGGAGAATTTTTTTAATTGAATTGTATTTTTTTAATTTTTGTTACTTGTGACTAGATTAAAACATTATCCTTTATTATTTATGTTTATGTTCTTATATTATTTATGGTTGTGTTATTATATTATTTATTTGTAGTTGTTTAATGTTCAATTATCTACTTCATTATTTGCAAATACCAATAACAACAATACATTATTTTTTATATTTTATGGTAAATTCTAGTGATATGCACAAACAACATAATTAGAATTCCATCATATTCCAGTTACAGACACAAACGGTAGAATTTAGTCAAACAAAATTTAAATTCCGTTGGATTCTATTTTCCATTGCTTTCCTTTTGACTCCCAGAATCCACTTTCCACCTATTTATTTTGCACAAACACCCATTAGGGTTTGGTCTGTCCTTGTAAGCCCTTTAGCACTAAGGAATGAAAATGTTTATACAGTAGATTTTCAATTACTTTCCACCGGCGAAGTGTACGTGGGTATCATTCAAGAAGGAGATTCCACTCATTACTCACAACCAACATGCGATATTCCAGAAGCCATCATTTCATTTCCTAAGTATGCAAAGAATCACTATAGACAGTGACATCCTTGACTTCATGATTGAAAATTTTGAGGTGGAAGAAGGTGGGTTCAGGATAGTGAATAAACTTCTAAATTTCAACACCACCGATGTGGCAGTCATATTAGGACTGAAAACGGGAAGAATGTCAATCGACATTAGTGAAAAGTAATGAACCAAACGAGCTGGTCAGAGACTGGAGAAGAAAGAATTAAAGAAACAACTAACAGATGCCATGATAAGAGAAAATGGCAAAAAATACGTCAAACTACTTATTTGTCTTGTTTTTACTACATTTCTTTGTTGCGACGGTACAAATAGAGAGAAGGAATGGTACATGTTTTCTGTTGAAAGATTGGAAGACATGAGAAAGTACCTTGGGCAGAGGCTATTTTTGAGTACCTAGATGCTGACATAAAAAATAGTGAAAAACTGATGACAAGGAAATCCTCAGGCAACCTTACCCAAAAATAGGGGAAAGTTGATGAATGCATACCAATACTTTAGTTTTAAAAAATTCAGGTTTTAAAATTTCCAAAACATTTTATGTTTTAAGTGGTTTTTGTGAGGCCAAATATCGCAAAAGAAATACAGTTCTGGAAATATATAGCAATGGAGAACGCAAATGATGCCTTTCCAAAGTATACCCAATACATACCAGCATATCCACCTTCTCCAGTATGGGAAAGAATCGAAGAACTTGGAGATGAGAGCTTAAGAACACCTACTGAAGGTGCCTCAACATCCCAATTTGAAGCCACGGAATTCTACATCGATGTAACGGTATGTTCTTCTAAACCCACGACCAAGTCCTTTAAAGAAAACATATGTCTTTTATACTTGTAGTGTCCTTTAAGCTCGTAATGTCCTTAAAAAATAAAGTTTGTCCTTTAAAGGATTTTTGATCATTTAAAACAAGTGAGTGTCCTCAAATAACAGTTTACTCTTCGAAAGGACATATGTGTCCTTTCACTCACATATATGTCCTTTATAATAATAATGTCATTTAATTTCTTAGTGTCATTTACATGTTTTGTCCTTTGAATTATTAATGTCCAAATAATCAAATTTGTCCTTTAAAATAAATTGTCCTAAAAAGGACATTTATGTCCTTTTAACCGCGACTCTGGTAATTATAATCTGACATGATATTTAACAGAACAAAACAATGAATTTGTTCATCTTTGGTGGAGAAGAAGAAGAAAAAAAAGGATGAAGAAGAAAGTAAGAAAAAATAAATAATAAAAAATAAAAAATAAAAAGAAGTGGAAAAAATAAGAAAAGAAGAGGAAGAACATACAGAAGAAGAAGAAGAAGAAGAAAAAAAAAGAAAGAAAGAGAAGAAGAAGAAGAACAACAACAACAATAAGAAGAAGAAGAAGAAGAAGAAAGAAAGAAAGAAAGAAAGAAAGAGAAGAAGAAGAAGAAGAAGAAGAAGAGAAAAAAGAAGTGGATGTAAGAAGAAGAGGAGAGGAAGAAAAGAAGAAGAAAAAAGGAGAACATGGAATGGGGGATCCAAAAATCAAGGAAAAGAAAGTTCCCCTGAAAAAAGAAACACTAGAAGAGAAAAAGGAGAGAGAAGAAAGAAGAAGACTAAGAAGTCAGAATAAGAAAAAAAGGGTTCAAAAGAAGGTCACAAAAGATAAAGGAGAAAGACAACAAATCACACAAGAGTCAATTGTGCTGAAGAGGCTGAAATATGATGGAAATCAAATTTCAGACAAACAAAAATGAAATCCTCCAACACGCTGGCTAGCCAACCGACGCACACTACAAAATCAAAACATCGACATGAAAGTCATGGTTGGGTTGACAAATGAGGAAAAAATGTGTTTCTTACTTTAATAGCATCGGGGAAAAACTTGGAAGAAGTCATGTGGTTTAAGGACGGAAACTCAATAAGCCTAAAAGATCTAATCACTAAAGGCTCTGGTCTATCAACGCACGTAAGTATATTTCATTTCGTGAATCGAGTTTTGGTTTATTCTACTGAAATGATAAGTTAATTGTACTTATTTTAATGAACATTTAATAGACACATTGGTTGCTATGTTGGAGCAAAAATAGAAGTTGGGATGCTACCAAAAGAAGGTGATTCTTACTCCCTACTCGCCCTGAACGTTGTTGCCCATCTAGTCTCCCTGAGATTTTAGGAACCTTCGGGTTCCTTATTTCCTACAGACTAGTGGTCATCGGTGGGACCTCAAAGTTAGGCGTCGCCTAGTACTAAGGACCTATAGTGGCCTTGATTGCTTAGTTAGGTTTCTAACCTTCCTTATTCCCGCGCTAGATTAAGGACTTCATCTCCTCTCCTCATAGTCATTCTTTTCTCATCTTAATGTCTCTGAATCTTCTCATCTACGAACACATTCTTTTAAATTGAAATTTTATTTATTTCCTTCAACAATAACTATCATTTTTGTTAATGTTTAGATTGAAATGGATCGAGAGTGGATTCTTTCAAACAGATTGAGTGATGAGTATAAGAACGGAGTGAATATGTTCTTAGAGGTTACAAAAAAACATTAAAAAAATGAAAGACAGCGACATGGCGTATTGTCCGTGCAATAAGTGGCATAATATGTCAGTGCTGACCTTTCGGAAAATGAAAGATCATTTGTTTGAGAAAGGTTCGACCCAAATTACAGATGGTGGACATGACACGGCGAAAATGAATCATTTAGTCATTCTAAGAATGATGGAGACAACGTTAGTGTGGAAGATCACTTAGAGGAAATGGTTCAGGATATGGCTGAAAAGTTTTTGTCCAACCCTCATTTACTTGGTAGTTTGTTGAGTGTCAATGAGAAGTCGTTGTATAAGAGTTGTACCAAATTCACTAGATTGTCAGCGGTGTTGAAGTTGTACAATTTAAAAGCAGGAAATGGTTGGTCTGATGTCAGTTTCACATCAATGTTGAAGTTGTTGAAAGAGATGCTTTCAGATGATAATGAGTTGCCAGATAGAACTTATGATGCTAAGAAAGTGTTGTGTCCTATGGGAATGGAATATAGGAAGATACATGCATGCCCGAACAATTGTATATTGTATAGGGATGAGTTTGAAACCTTACATTCCTGTCCCAGGTGTAATATTTTACAATACAAAATGAAACGCAGTGGACCGAACCACAATGAAGAGGTTGATGAGATGAAAATCAAAGGACCTCCTGCTAAGATTTTGTAGTATCTTCCGATAATACCAAAGCTTAAATGTTTGTTTGTGGGTAAGGAGGATTCCAAGAACATGACATGGCATGCTGATCGTGAGAAACCAAATGATCAGTTGCTACGTCATCCTGCAGATTCATCGAGCTTTCTCTTGTAAAGGAAGGGCGGGTCGACCCCCCCTTCTCTTGCCGTTATTCCACGAAACACTCATTTTTAGAAATGAGCGGGGATGTGGATCGGCGTAAGAAGAAAGAGGTTGGTAGAGCTGTGTCCGGGCAGTGCGTTGGTACCACATCTTTTCATGCCGGGCAGTGCGTTGTATCCGTTTTGAATCTAGGTGAAGAATCCAGGAATGTATGACTTGGACTCTGTACAGACGGGATGAATCATTTCGGTAGTTTGAGTAGCATTCATAGTTATTGGCATGTTCTGCTTGTAATTTACAATCTGCCCCCGTGATTACGCATGAAATGCAAATATATTATGTTGTCCTTAATGATTTTTGGTCCGAAACAACTTGGAAATGACATTGATGTGTATTTAAGACCTTTAATTGATGATCTAAAGAGATTGTGGGATGACGGAGAGCCATTTTTCATTCTTATCGTCAGGACTCGTTCGTAATGTGGGCAATGATATTTTGCACGATTAATGACTTTCCAACTTATGGTAATTTGTCTGGATATTCAGTCAAAGGTCATAAAGCTTATCCAATTTGCGAAGAGAATACATGCTCTTTGCAACTAGTTAATGGTTCTAAGATAGTCTATCTTGGTCATCAGAGATTTTTGCCAAAGTCCCACCCTTATCATAGGTTGAAGAAGGCATTTAACGGAAAATAGGTGTTTCAGAATCCGCTAGTTGAAATCAGCGTCGAAAAGGTGTACGAATGTGTAATGAACGTTGAATGTGAATTTGCAAAACTGTACAAATGAGCAAATGACAAAAGTAGTTGCAAAAAAGATCCATATGTTTTGATCTCACTTACTGGAAAACTTTAGAAGTTAGACATTGTATTGATGTGATGCACGTAGATAAAAACGTTTGTAATAGTCTTGTTGGCACTCTGTTGAACATACCTGGTAAAACCAAAGATGGATATAATGCAAGACTTGATCTTGTTAACCTTGGTATACGAGCAATGTTGGCACCAAAGAAGAAAGGAGACCGGAATTACTTACCTTCAGCTAGTTATACATTGTCTAGAAAGGAGAAAAGAATTCTCTGTCAGTGTTTGCATGATGTAAGGGTTCTACAAAGTTATTCTTCAAATATCAGTAGTCTTTTTGTTATGAAGGATTTGAAACTTGTCAGGATGAAGTCTCACGATTGTCACACTTTAATGCAGCAGTTGTTACCTGTAGCGCTGAGATCCATTTTACCGAAATGTTAGACATGCAATAATAAAGTTGTGTTCCTTTTTCAATAAGATTTGTAGTAAAGTGGTTGTTCTCATGAAGTTAGATAAGTTGCAGAATAAAATTGTGGTGACATTATGTCAGTTGGAGATGTTACTTCCACCTAGGGGTGAGCTTCGGTCCAGGACCGGACCAGACCGGACCGAACCGGACCGGACCGAAACCCGAATTTTCGGGAAGTCCGGACCGAAGACCGGACCGAATAGGTTCGGTCCGGTCCGGTCCGGTCCGGTTCGGGTCGGTCCAAAACCCGAATTTTCCCCTTAAATTTTCGGTCCGGTCCGGACCGAAGACCGAATTTCGAAAATTTTGTGGACCGAATACCGGACCGAAAAAATTCGGTCCGGTTCGGTCCGGGTGCCCGGACCGGACCGAATTTTGCTCACCCCTACTTCCACCTGCTTTTTTCGACATTATGATTCATCTAGATATTCATTTGGTTAGAGAAGTTAAATTGTGTGGACCAGTTTTTTTAAGTTGGATGAAAGTGTTGAAAGGTTATTGTAAAAATCTTCGAAGGCCAGGTGCTAGTATTGTTGATGGATACATAGCTGTGGAGGTTATCGAGTTTTGCACTGGATACCTAGCAAACACCAAAATTGTTGGACTTCCAAAGAATCGTCATGATAAATGTGTCGATGGTAATGGGACACGTGAGATGAAAATGTTAAATCCAAATGGCAAGGACTTAATGACAGCATATTTTTAAGAAGTTCAACCTTACCTAAATGAGCACATGAAGTTTCTAAAGGAAAGAAATCCTTTGTGGAGTGATCAACAAGTAATAAATAGTCCCAATAAAAATTTCATCTCTTGGTTCAAAAATGTGGCTTACAAGCGTGATGTTTCAGAGACAATACAGTGGTTGGCCTACAATCCGCATTCTGTTGTTATAAATTACAGTGGTTATGAAATCAACGGATATTCTTTCTACACAGTCTGTGAAGATGCCAAAAGTGTTGTTCAGAACATTGGTGTCACCTTAATAGCAGAGATTTTGCATGTGTCTAGTTCTAAAGACAAGAATCTTGTATACGTCGACATGTCCTATTACGGTGTAATTGAAGACATATGGGAGCTAGACTTTGTTAAATTCAAAGTACCTGTATTTAGAGGCAAGTGGGCTGATAATAAAAGTGGAGTTCGAGTGGATGACTATGGGTTCACTTTAATTGATTTTTCAAAAAAAGGGTATAAAGAAGAACCTTTTATTCTCGCTTCCCAAGCGAAACAAGTCTTCTATGTGGTTGATCGATGTGATAAGAAATGGGCAGTAATTCGGGAAGGGAAGAAAAAAATTGTATCAGATGAGAAGTTGAAGGACACAATATGGGATAACGTGCAGGTAATGATTCCATTATAGATTTCTATAGTATTAGTCGAACTTTTGATATATATAAAGTTAACGTATTGTAGGAATCTTTTGAGTTCCAATCCACTGACAAGTTGAAGAAAAAGTGGACGACATAAATGTAGGTTTGTTGGAGAGATTTCAAAAGAAATTTAATGAACAAGTACATATTCGGAGACTACCAGGATAGAAATCCATGTGATTTCGTGGCTCATTCTCGGGAATTGGCCCTCGTCGGTGGTCCCTCGTTTGGAAAGTTCGAGGATGGATCTTGATGTGCTTTATTTGTCGAAGACCCTGATCGAATATTGGTGGGACACGGGAAAGTTTATAACATCTCCAAACACCACTTCACAGAGGTGGGACAGGGAGAAGTGAAGTAAGTGTTTTCTTTGGTATAAAAAGAAATGTATTGAATAATTTTACCTGTAATAAAGTGTAATTTTTACTCTTGTATACATCTTTATGACGCCATAAGGCCAGTCTTTCCCGACGATCAAGTATTTGGATCTTGGGACTCTCCTGAAAGAAGAATACAAAAGATATTTTCTGCTCCCTTGTCATGAGAGGTAAACTTTGTAATTCAAAGTGGAATTTTATTTTGTAATAAGCTTCTAATTATATATAACAGGGCTCATTGGATGCTTGTCGTTGTATGCCCCACGACTAATTCGGCATATTGGTTTGATCCGTTGGGGTCGAACAAACCAAGGGACTCCATAAAGAAACTTCTAAATCTGTAAGTTCGTTTTAGCCATCGTATTTGTAATTCGTGGGTTTTTATTAGTATTATTGAATAAAGGTTTTCAATAACTTGTGCTACTCAGGGCAATTAAGGTTTACAGAGCGTTAGGTGGCAGGAGAACAACCACAAAAGCGGGAATAACATGCCATGGAATGAGAGTACGTTCTTTCTCCCATTTTTGTTAATTAAATTAGGAATAACATGTCATGGAATGAGAGTACGTTCTTTCTCCAATTTTTGTAGTACCAGAAGCAGGTTGGAAATACGAAATGTGGTTACTACGTGACGAGATACATGGAGGAAATCCTCGAATTGGCAACTCAAGACGTATGCCTATCCGAGGTAATATAGATTGTTATTAACTTGTATAGTTCTAGTTTCAATATTTAGATATTAAAAAATTTACTTTTATTTTGATAGGTCTTCCCAAAAAGTAGTGATCCATTCTCGTAATAGGAGCTCGATGATACTCCCGACCAATAGCATCGCTATTTTATCAGAAACATTTTGATGAACTAAGAGGTTCTCCTGTCACTAGCATTTTTTTGTAATTTAGTTAACAAGTTCACTTGTATTACAAACATACAATTTATGTCTTAATATAATCGCCTCAATTTTAGAATGAATGCCAATTGTTTATGTATGAATTAATTCCAAGTGTATTGAATGATTGTGTATGCTTGTATATATGTGTTTGTGCATGTATGCTTCTATGTTTGTGTTTGTGCATGTATGCTTGTATGTACATGTGGATGAAAGTGTGTATGTATTTGTGAAAGAATTTGGTGCAGGATGTATGTACATGTGGATGAAAGTGTGTTTGTTATTTTTTTATTTTTGTCCAGGTTTAGAAATAGACGTCGGATGTATGTATTAGCCGACGTCCATTCCTCTGAAAAACGTATAGACGTCGGATGTATGTATCATACAACGTCTATTCCTAAAGAATAGACGTCGGCTGTTATTTACCCGATGTTTATACCTAAAGAATAGACGTCGGTCCTGTCTAAGAGCTGACGTCTATTCTTTAAGTATAGATATCGTCTGTTATGGACAACCGGCGTCTATTCTTTAGGTATAGACGTCAGATTTGGCATGACTGACTTCAATGTATAGACAACATACAAATAGACGTCGGATCTGGGAATGCTTATATCTGACATATATACCCCCCATACATCTCACGTATATTCTCTTTTCTGCAGTAGTGATCCCAACTTCTTCCCATGCTTCTTTCAGCTCTTCGATTAACGGTTGCAAGGAAACATCTATCTTGTTACCAAGTTGACCGGGTATAATCAGCGACATCATAAAGAACTGGTGCTTCATACTCTTCCATGGTGGGAGATTATATGGCACGAGAATTACAGGCCATATGTTGTGTTGAGTTTGGCTAGATGGATGAAAGTCGGCGGCGGCAAACCCTAGTGTAACATCCTAAAAAGTTGAAGAAATTTAAATTTTTAATAAACACAACACAAGGATATTATCGAAGAAAACAGGCAACTGGTGCACCAACATATATACAATATATATATATATATATATATGAGAATTTCAAGAGTGTGATTACAACAAAAGATAAGAAAAATATACATGTAATCACAAGGACCTCAAAAACAGGAAAAGCAGGATCCGGCTCCGAATGCGCTCCTCCTCGGTTACCACCTCCTAATGTCGCTCACGGCCTGAAATAAAACGTGACTATTCCTGAGTTTCCCATAAGGAAACCCCGTCTGTCAAACTTCTATCACAATAAATGAACAAGACATCTATAAGCATGTATTATATGAAATGCAGTAAACAAACATCGTCTCACTGGGCTTCCGGGAACTCTCTCCCTACCACAATAGACACAAACAGTGACGAGTCTCGCGGGTCCTCTAGCCCAACCCTCATATGTGCCCTAGGCACCACAGCCGGAAACATCCTCGGCTACAACACAACGCTGGATCACTATCAGGCCGGCACTGTCCGTACCGTTGCCCCTCCAGGGCCGGGGACCCATTGCCTTCACAGCTGATCCGGTGAACCACTCTCAGGCCGGCAATGTCTGTACCGTTGCCCCTCCAGGGTTGGAGACTCGTTGCCATCTTGAGCTGGCTCCACACACCCACTAACCACTCTCAGGCCGGAAATGTCTGTACTGTTGCCCCAAAAAGGCCAGAGACCCGTTACCATCTCGAGCTGGCTCCTCAACACCCAAACCACACAAAAGTTCACCACAACGGTCGAACAAAACCACCAAACTGATCGACTGAATACTCTCCATAGGACTGGCCAAACCGAAAAACTCGTCAACCGGTCGAACGGCAAAAGGGGACCCATTCGACCGAATTCCACCAGTAAAAGTCTTGCCGCAATAAAAACCACAACCAGTCGAACCACACGCGATCACCGGTCGACCGAAAATGGCCAGTAAAAATCCAAATCAAAATATAGTTCTCCGGTTGACCGAACCATCACGCGGTCGGACGAACATTAAGTTATTATAAGTCGTCGGTCGGACAAGGTCTTAAGGCGGTCGACCGTTTTCTAGTCTACACACCCAACCGACTTAAAACAGGGTTTCAGTCGACCGACAAAGGGGTCTCGTTCGACCGAAACCCACCAATAACGCCCTCTCTTCACTTGACGTGCACCACCGGTCGACCACCCAAGGGTATCGTTCGACCGGTGCGAGAGATGACGTTAAAATTATACTACAACCGGTCGACTGAACCAAGCTACTGGTCTACCGTTACAGTGCAGAAAACTGCTGCACAGGTCTGACAAGCCATCCGGCCTACCATCGACCACTCCAACACTCACGAAAGCATAAATGAGTATCAAAGTAAAGCTTGACATACCTTGAAGGCTTGAAGAAGCCTTTGAAGACCCAACGGCGAGCTTTTCCCTCACGAACCCAAACTCCGGCAACGCGCCCCCACTCCTCATGATCTTCTCCTGGTCTCACCGAAGCTCTCGGAATCCTTCTCAAAGGTCTGGAGAGAGAGAGAGAGAGAGAGAGAGAGAGAGAGAGAGAGAGAGTTGAGAAACGAGAGTGAGAGAGAATCAGAGGGATCACAAACCAACCTTTATATACAAAATTCCCCAATCAATCTCAGTCATCCATCTCACCCACTCTTAAACCTCCCTAAACAGCCCCTAATCAAGCCGAAAACATGATTAGTGCAAAGCAAGGATTTAGGATATTACACCTAGCCTCACATTTTTTATCTCTGAAGTGAAATTTGGATGTTTGTTGTCCAACTCGGCCAACATGCAGAATCAGCTAGATGATGCAATTTCTAATCTTTCCGACGTTCTTCCGCATGACATCTCATCGACTTTGCAATATCAAAGAGAGATACAACTTGCAAAGCCTTGGCTTCAATGGGAAGTGTCGTAAAACCGCAACATTATTTTTTTGGATTTTTTAAAACCCAGTTCTTACATGTCTACTTCAACTTCCCCCTCCTTTATTACCAACAAGATTCCCCGTATATCACAGATGAACCGGCATTCTCGTTCTCTTTCCAGTACAAAATGCAATGATTCTTGCACATACTAATTTCATAATAAAATCCTAAATTTTGAATCAATTTCTTCGTCTCATACGTATCTTTCGGCAGACAAGCTCTCTCTGGCAGTAATTCAGCTTGATATGCCAACCATTTGTTAAACGAAGTGTCCGACCATGTACAAGTGCTCTTCATATGAAATGCTTTGATGACAAATGACAACTTGATCAATTCAGGTTTACATCCCGCATACAACGACTGCTCTCCGTCTTTCAAGTAATCCAAAAACTTCTGAGCGTATTCCGTTATCCCGTGTCTTGACACATCATCGCTAGCATTACCACCTATGACGACATCGTCTAACATCCCTTCTATGTCATCTATATTCTCTTCACTCTGCTCATTTTTTGTTGTAGGAGCTACATTTGTCCGGACTACTATTTGGGCACTTGTACTGGCAAAGGATTCTCCACGGAAAACCCCCTACTCATAATTTTGAGCAAAACCGTTAACGACAATGTCATCGATAACGTTCCCTCTGGTTTGCCCACATGTTGTTGCAACATTTTTTGCATGAGCACAAGATCCGTCCATCTTTAGTGTACTGGTTCTTGGGACTAAATGCTAGTTTCAGGAATGCCTCAAAATTATCGGCGAATGTTCGACTAACTCTTTGGTCATACATTCCACTTTTGTCTGAAGTCAAGATTCAATAATACAAGACAAGAAAATTGTTATCCAAAATCGATTACCAAATCAAAATCGAATCCAAACATTAATCCAAAATCCAAAATCAAACCTTAAATCTAATATCGATTCATAAATTTGAATTATAAGACAAAATGAAATTCGTAATTCGGGATAGAATATATGATCCAAAATCAAATCCGAAAGTGAATCCTAAAATTGAAATTAAATCCTAAGACAAAATCCAATATGTTGTTCAATTTCAAATCTTAAATTCCAACCAATTTACTAAACCGCAAACACATCAAAATTTATTTGAAATTCTAACTAAATTCGGCAGAACCTCCCCTATATTTGTTATACCAAAATTTTTCAGAAGACCTATATTGACAAGAAAAAATGTCCACGATTCAACGACAAGCATTATCGTCCATTCATGAAACATAAATCAAACATAAACATCACCCTCTTTTTTTGGCACAACAAAAGTGCTTGAATAATCCAACTATCTTTACAAGTATATTTTGTTTAATCCAATAAACAAACAAAACTTAAATCCAATATCAAATCCTAAATTATAATCGAATACGTAGTTCAATTTCAAATCTTAAATTCAAACTCGAATGTCAAATCCAATATCAATCCACAAATCTAATATCAATTCATAAATCAAAATTCTAACCAAAATCCTAAATCCAATCCAATCCTAAATACGAAATCCAATCCTAATTCTTACAAGATCATTACATGATTGACTGCTAATTGCTAAGACTTCCGTCTATGCCTCGACATAGTGCATTCTCCATGTTGATTACACTAAAATTGCCTACATCAGAGCAAGAATATGGAAGAGGAAAGCAGAGAAATGGGGAGAAACAAAAAGAAACATTGTTTCTCTTCTCTTCTTTTCTCTAATTTTCTTTTGATTGGATAGACATGAGAGAAATTAAAAGAATAATTTTATAATTGACTAAAGTTTCATGTTTATTGTTTAATTTTTGAAAATAATAGAGATGATTTTTTCATGGAACTACAACAACCATTTGCTCTCAATTTCTCCTCAAAGTTTAAAAAAAAAGTAGTGTAAGGACATCTTTCTCTCCGTTTCTCTCACTTCCTCTCCATTCATCTCCAAGTTGTTATCCAAGTTATTTTTCTTTTTCTTTTCTCTCCCTAATAAACTACACAAGCACACCATTAAGAAAACTTATTATTTGAAGTGGTAATTAACCAATTATCATTTAAGTCACCAAACGAGTCCAAAGACAACAAAAAATCACTAATATTGAAAAGCCACAAAAATCAATCAAACAATTAATGTAAACTATAATAAAAATATAACATTCAATTAAAAGTATAATCAAATTCAAATCAAACAATTAATGTAAATTTATAACATTGAAACTATAATTCAAACTAAAACCAATATAATCAAAATAAATAATCTTATAAAAAATACATATAAAACAATATAGACGGGTATGAGATTGGGTTTGGGGTTGGATTTTGTGGTTGGGGTCGAATTTGGGGTTGGGTTTTGTGGCTGGGGTTGGGGATGGGGTTCGGGGAGGCACTGGGGTCGAGCTGGGGATGAGGGGCTCGTGTTGGGCATTAGGGAGGTGGTGATCAGGTCAGGTCTGGGCGATTGGTGATGGTGGACGCGGGTGATGGTCATGGTGGTCGTGCGAGTGATGATCGGGACGAGTCGCGATTGGGAGGAGGAGGATGTCGGGTGGCCATGGGTAGGAGAGTCGTCCGTGGAGGGAAGCGTTACCAGAGAGGAGGAGAGTGTGGAGGAGACCACGACCGAGGTGTGCGCGGCGGGCGTGCGGTGGCGAGTGTGGGTTATGGTTTTCTTATGTTGGAGAAGAAAGGAAATGTAAGGGATGCCCGACTCAGGCCCCGGATAAAACCTTACACCGACGGCCATTATCCGTATGTGTTATGTTATGATCTGTCGGTGTAGTACCCCAAGAAACGTTCGATTTTCAAAGTTATGTCCGGCAGATATTATATGTCAGTGGTTTAAAGAACAAGTACAACGACGCCCTTTATCTGTCGGTGTTAACGAACTCTTCCGTCAAAGTATGTTCTTGCGCGAAAACGTTTCTACGCCCGCGTGTTTCTTAAGCGAAAACCTACACCGACGGTTTCCATCTGTCGGTGTAGGACTCTAAAATGGGAAAATTTTATATGGACGCAGTTATCCTTCAGTGTTATTATTGATTTCCGTCGGTGGTATTAAAGTCGGACGGAAAGGTATATATGTCGGTGTTACGTTCCCTACACCGACGGATAAGGCACCGATGGAAATATATCTGTCTGTGATGCCCATATTTCTAGTAGTGTGAAGTTCAACACCAATATATCTTTAATAACCTCTTCGGCTATATAGCCTCCAACAATGCTAGCATCGGGCCTTCGTCCATTGTTACAATAACCCTTCAACATACCCATGTACTGCTTGAAAGGATACATCCACCTCAGAAATACCGGTCAAGCTAATTTAATTTCTCGGACTAGATGAACCACCAAATGCACCAATGTCAAAAAAATGATGGGAGAAGTACATCTTCAACTGACATATTGTAACAACCACTTCATGCTGCAACTTATCCAAGTAGTTCAGATCAAGTACTTTGCTGCAAATCTTGTTAAAGAATAAACAAAGGTTGATAATTGCGTGTCTAACGTGTTTTGGCAATATCGATAAAATAGGAATAGGCATAAGTTACTGCAAATCAATACATGACAATCATGAGACTTCAAACGAAGTAGTTTCAAATCTTTCATCGAAACCATACTACTAATATTTCAAGAATACCCCTGCGGCACTTTGAGTGTAAACTTTGACACAAAGTTATCTTCTCTTTTCTGGAGAATGTCTAACAAGCTGGTGGTAAAATTTAACGGGTCATCTTATCCTCTGGTGCTAATTTTGCTTGTATACCAAATTCTACTATATCAAGTCTAGCAATATAATCATCTCTATAGTTTTACCAGGTATGTTCATAAGAGTTCCTAGTAAACTATCACAAATATTTTTCTACATGCATGACATCAATACAAGTCTAACTTCTAAAGTTTGTAGTAAGGTAGGTCAAAAAAATTGATTTCTTATTCCAAATGCTCTTACCATTTCTGCGGTCATAAGGCTTGCCAAATTCACATTTAATGTTCTTCACATGTTAGTATACTTGTTTAGCACTAATTACTTTGGGTGCTTCGTTATATTCTTGCTTTCCATTGCATACCTTCTTCAATTTACGGAGTGATGATTTATATGAAGGAATCTCAAATGACCAAGATCTTCAATTTACGTCTTACCGCCATGCAGTAGCTGCAACGAACACTTGTTATCTTCACAACACGGACAAGTTTTGTGGCCTTCCACAGAATATCCCAATAGATTACCATATGCAAGAAAGTTATTTATTGTGCAGAAGATCATCGCACTTATAGTAAATGACTGTTGTCAATGGACATCTCACACTTACTCACCATCTTCCCACAATTTCTTTAGGTCATCAATATGGGTCTCAAGTACACATTCGAGTCCATAAAATATCATTCCATTATAAATTTCAATCAAACAAAACTTTGATAAATGCTCTTTGGGAACTAATTAAAACGAGTTTTTTAATTAGAGTAATTAAATTTTCTTGCAAATGCATAGAAGCATTAATCTCACTTTCGTGAGTAAGTGCTGGATTTAAAAGATGATCAGGATTGGTCAAGCAGGGGTTATCGGTAGGGGCTAGTTGGTCTGAACTGGCTGATCGGTCGAGTGGAGCTGACAAAGGGGATTGGGATGGGAAAAGAAAATGGGGGTTTTCCTAGCTCGTTTAGGTTTGTCAGTTTGTGTGTTCGATTTTAGGTTGAATATTAATTATGACAACACATTACAATTTACTAAAGAAATTTATTGTTTACCACATCAGTTAACCTAAGAAACGATGTGGTTAATCCCTATATGGACGTAACGTGCTAACCGGACGACCGAACATAATTCGGTCCACCGAAACAACTAATTAGAATCACCAATTCGGATAATCAAAATGCATTCGGTCAATATAGGACAAATGCTTGGGAAATATTGTGTTAGGATAGTCAATATACACCACATCAGTTTTCGGTGAACTTATTATGACCAACGTGGTAACGCGAACATTCACTTTAGTCGTAAAGTATCTGACGTTATAGGCCTACAGCCACGTCAGTCCACGTCAAACATATTATGACTGACGTGGTAACGTGATCATTCAGATCGGCAGTAAACTATCTAACATTGTAGGTCTAATTTCACGCCGAATTTTTAGTTGTCGATGTGGTTCGCCTGATAACACATCCGATTCTCGAAATCTGAAGAAATCAGGGCGACATAGAAACTGTATTTTCCAGCAATGTTGAGGTCAGGAGGACAATTCATATCTGCATTTCTGAAAGTATTTCACACATTAAGTCTAAGTAAAATGTCAACAAACTATTACAAGAGAGAAAGCAAAATGTCACAAAAAGTAAGCACAATGGAAGAGAATGTTACGCTTTAAAGTTCAAGGGTAAATTTTGATTTTCCCTTAGATTTATTTTAATGCAACACGAATGTCATTTAGGTTTGAATCTTGTTTCCTAAAGTTCTTTTTGATATTGCTCTGCTTTTCTAACGGGTTTGCGTACCCAAAACGAGATTCCAACATCCGCCGATAAACATACAAGGATGTAATTACAAAGTTATATTTCCCAAAAAAACTTGTAGATGTTGCTTTTTTGTGCTTGTAGAGTAAACAAATGAACAATAATTCTTGCAACGGTTGTTTTTAATAAATTTTGCTGCTTATAAGAGTTGCGACTACGTGGTGAAAATATTTTGAAATAAAAAAAATCTTGCCATTTGATATCGTAGAAAAATCATATTCCCGTCTAGTTTTTTTCGGAATTTTCTTTCTTTGCAATCTTGTCTTCTTATTAGGGGTGAAACTTTGTGTCCGAAATCCGTCAATCCGACCGACTCCGTATTCGAAATCAAAATTTATCCGAGAAAGAAAAAATTCGCAACCGAATTCGTATTCGGATATAAACATCCATAAAAAATGAAGCGAATATGGATATTAGTACATCCGATTCGAATATATCCGCTTCGTATTTTATATGCACATATAAATAAAAATATATACAATATATATGAATTAAATTATCTTATTTATATTATATTTAATATTTTTCATGTAGGCAAAAAATAAAGGGTTGAAATTTATTCTTGTTTGGATCAATCAAAATATGTTTTTAAGTTTATTCGGAGCTTTTAACGAATTCGGATATCCTAATTCGGAATGGATTTTAAACTTGATTCGGATACGAATTTATACGAATTCGGATCAATTTCTCATAAATTTGATCGGATCCGAATTCGAATTCGGATTCGAGAAAAAAACAGTTTCGAATTCGGATACTGACACATCCGCTTCGTATCCGCTCCGTTTTCACCCCGTTATATGGTCATTTTCAAAATAAAAATAGGCTGATTCATCCATGCACGTCATGTAATTCTACTTCTAAACTTATCGCTTTCCAACTTATAAAAAAGATAGTATGACATAGTACAATAAAACTATTGTATATTTCTTTTTTGAAAAGCTAAAATCAAACTGTTGTGGAATGGAATTATAGTTCTATATGTTATTTATCCGAGTCTCAGTATCATGCTTGTTATTCAAATGAAGTTAGACCGACGGATTTTTTTCTGAAGTAGCTGACCTTTTTTTTGTTGACTAGTTCGTACTTTGTACCCATAATTTCATTCAAAGATTTGTTGACCAGTCTTTTTGCATGACTTTCTAAGATATTTCATCAAGAAATGTCAGACAGTTCAGCCAAACCATCTCTATGATAAAGCACTGGGAAGTTCCTTCACTGACAACAAGTTTCCATTTTCCTTCCACAATTATAATGATTATTAAGAATGATTGCAAAAATAATTGTTAAAATAATATAAGAGCATAAGAATTTTGAAATATGATATCAATGAGCTCCAAAGAACGTACATTTTTGTGCATTTAAATTTGGTCGATCGCTACTTCAAATTTACTCTTAATCTTAGTCTACCTTTTTGTATATTCTATAGTTGAATGTCATATCATAGTTTTCAAGTTAAGCTTCTGAGAAATTCAGGGTGCTAACAAATGGCTATTTTTTATCAACAAAAGAAAATAAATAATTACTTTTTGTGTATTTTACGACATAGGGGCATATTAGGGAACCACGTATAAAAGGAAAACACATTTAGTTTGACCAGTAATTAATATTTAAGCTAGACGTCCCATCAAAACGATATGCAATAATGCAAAGCAGGCAATTGGAGTTTGGATTGATTTTTATAATTGATCTTTAGACCCGTTAACAATGTCTTGGTAGTTCTCGAGGTCCTAATTTCTTTCTCAGTCACGTCAGCTTCTCTCTCCGTCACGTCAGCACAAATCAACCCCCTACAAAATTCTTAACCATTATCCAATCAACTCAGTCACGCTACACTATTTGCTATCACGTCGTTATCTTTTTTCTCTTATCTAAAACTCTCCCAACAATCAACAAAATATATTAATAAACATTATTGTCATCACTCAATTTAATTAATTCATTCGATTTTAATTAACAATTAATATATAAATACGAAAATATTCTTTTATTTAGGAATAAATTTCTAATTAGTAAAACTAAAAATACACGGATCACAAGACAATAACATTGAATCTTGGACCACTCAAGCATCAAGGATCTATAGTGTGCTCGTGACTAGACGGAGCACAAGACGCTAAAATCGAATCGTGGACCACTCGAGCATCGAGGATCTACAGTGTGTGCATGACTACACAGAGCACAAAACGATAACATTGAATCTTGGACCACTCGAGCATCGAGGACCTACAGTGTACGCGTGACTATACTTGAATCTATATATACCCCCCCCCCCCCCCACTTACTTCTCTACTTAACCCCAATCCTACCTTACTTCTCCCCCCCCCCCCCCACCTTACAATGTCTTCTTCAGAAGATAATGGTTCACCGGAGTACAATCGTTCTCCTCGTCGTCGTCCCCCAACCCAACAATTTGTCCAACAACCTGCATTCCACCCATCCTACCAAAACCAATTTTTCCCACCCCTAGGGTTCTACCCAGACCATCAATATCAACAATTCCAGCACAATCCACATCACCTGCAAACTCAGGAAGGAAGTCAAACCCAATTCCCAATGGGTATGTATACTCACCTCCTAAGTGGTGAGAGTAGTGCAAATGTAAGCCATCAACCTTATGTGAATGACGAAAATGTCGTTCAACCTCCAAGTCGTCAAGGAACACGCAAAACCGCGACGATGAGGTCGCAAAAATCGTGGTCCACACAAGAGGATGAGAGACTCGTCTCGGCTTACATGTCTATAAGTGGCGATGCTATGGTGGGACAAACCAAAAAATGAGGTTCTTCTGGAAACGTGTGAAGTGCCTCTTCAATGCATCAGGTGAACCAGGTGCAGTAGAGCGTAACGATGAGTCATTGAAGGGACGATGGCGGCATACATCACCGTGTGTGAACCAATGGGTCGGTTGCTTCGACCAGGTAGTGCGGAGAAAGAGAAGTTGTTTCAACGAGGACGATGTCATCAAAGAAGCGCAAATCATCTACGAACGAATACACAACACCAAATTTCAATAGATTCATGTGTGGCTGATGTTGCGCTGGTACCCTAAATGGGAGTCTGTTGCGCTTGGAGTAATCACAGGAGACATCGCTGCAGAAAGTCCGGAGAGTATGAGCAGCGGGAAAAGAAAAGGCACTGACGACGATGGGAGTCACGCGACACCGTCAACAGATGAGATGGTGTTTGAACCATGTCCTCGTCCAAAAGGTGTGAAAAAAGCAAAAAAAGGGAAACAACCAGTTCAGGCTCCTCGATCCCGATATGTTTGAACTGGGAAAACAAATTAAATATAGTGCAAAAGTGAGAGAAGAGAAATACATGCGTTACGAAGAACGGGTGGATAGAAAACGCATTGAAGTTGAGGCGAAGTTCCAAAGGGAACTCAACAGCAAGAAGCTCGACGTGCTTTTCTCTCTGATGAAGAAGGAAAACAAGGATGAGTTCGATAAAGAAACACTTGCTGAACTCAAGCAGTGGGCTAAATCAAAAGGATTTCTGTAGGTGCTTATGTTTTCATTTGGACTTAATGTGTGTTTCGTAGTTTATCAGTATTGTCTTAGTAGTTTAAATTTCGTATCCGCATGAGGACTGCATTTCCTATCCGTATTTCTGTTGTATTTCGTATCCGTATTTGTATTGTATTTCGTTTTCGAAGTTTATGAGTATTGTACTACTATTTTGTATTTTGTATATGATTTTTTTAATTTTTATATCTTTTATCTAAATAAATCAAAAATAATTTAATTAATCATAAAATATTTTTTCAATTAATTTTCAAGAACTAATTAATTTAATTACAATTTAACTAATCAATACATTAACCTAATTATATGTAACTAATCTTTTTCTTTAAAACAAAAAATGGACCAATCCAAGGGAGACACGTGGCCCCCTGGATCGGGCGCTGATTGATCGTTTTATATTTCTACCGCAAGTGCACGGCCACGTTGAAGCGGTGGCAAGTACGGGTCGTCCACTAGGAGGTGTGTCGACACTTGGTTTGTTCGAAGGCGAGAGGTAAAAGAAGGACAGAAAGATGTATTACACTAAGCTACACTACAATGCTAAACTAGGAAACTAAGAAGCTGAAATGAACTAAACAACTAAGCTAATCAACTAAATGCCAAATATGAAATCACAGAAATGGAAAACCCCTAAGGGGTGGAGTGTGTGTGTGTGTGTGCACATGAGATAAGTGTGGTATGAAATGCATTCAAGAAGCTCAAGTTAGTTGGTGTTGTTAATGCATAAGAAGTACCTAACTATGGCAAGACCTATCATTACAACACTAACTTATGTGAATAATATGAGCAATGCAAGGTTGTTATTAAGACACTTAGACAAGCATGGAGTGTACCTAAGCTATGGAAGAAACCATCATGTAAGGTTCTTAATAATTCAACCAAGCATACTAATATCAACACAAAACATTTATATTAAGCATTCAACCACCTACATAACATGTACATACACCTACTCCACCCCCCAAAGGGGATGGAACTACTCACTACTCATTACACTAACTATATTAACAAAAGCAAGCATAATACTGAAATGAAACTATACTAATCAAGCAAGAAATATTTAAAGAAGCATAAAACAAAACAAGCACCAAAGTAAACACATTAACTAAGCAAGAATTAACAAGCTAAAAAACTTCTATTATGAACTCACTCAGATTACAAGCAGCCCTTCCTCCACTAGAGTTTTGCTTCAAGGCTTCACTCTTAGTAGGGAAGAAAGCCACCAAAGAGAGAGATATCTACAATGGGAGGTGAAGAGATCTATTTATAAGCATGGAAAAAGCTAATCCGGGACAATCCCCCGATGTGGGACTAAACCAATACCAAAAATAGACTAAGCACACATTAATACAGGTCCAGGAGAAACTTAAGTGGATCTGGGCCAATCCAGAGCGCCAATTGGCGGTTCCAGACCGCCAATTGGCGGCCTATATGCTCCAGATCCGTCTGGATTTGTTTGTTGGCCTTCCTTGTTGTGTGTCTTGGTCTTGGATGCATCTGGTTGGTTTGTTGGAGCTCCGACCCGAATCGAATTGGCAAAATACTCCCCATGATGGTGTGGAGTTTCCTGGTTTGCTCTTAGGTCCTTTGGTCTTACGATCAGGTCCTTCTCCCTTGCATCTTAGTCCCCAGGTCTCACAATTAAGTCCTTTTTCCTGTTTTTGGGTCCTTTCATGGCTCTTCTCTTCAAACCTCTTTATTCCTGAAAACTAAACATAAAACTCGTCACGTAGCATTGCATAGGTGTAAGATAATGGATATAAGATATAAATATAAGCATGAAATGATGTCAATCAGGCGCCTGGGTGCTTTGCCGGGCGGTGCGCTCGGAAAAGCGCCCGGGGTGGTTCGCTCAGGAAACGTCCTCCCGTTAACGGAGTGTTTTCGGGCTTTTCGGAGCCCAGGCGCCCGAAAAAGAGCACCCGTTAAGGGTGGCTCTTAGGACTTCTGGTTGCCTCTTCTCCGCACATGACCTCGTCCATCTATCACCAGAGTATTGGCTTAAGTGTATTTGCCCTTCCCCATGCATGAGCTATATAGAATTGTTGCCTCTATCCTTTGAATTTTGGTAGTTACCTCCCAAACCTTGTCACTTTGACAAGTTGTCCATCATCTCAAAAAAATGTCAATTTATTTACCACTTACTCTTGAAAAATAAATTTAAAATTAGGATCTAATCCAAACTGACATAAATGAAGTTTGGGCAGTTTCGACTCAACCAAGTTAAAGAGCAAGTTCGATTGGGTTCCATAGCAACAAACTTTCAAGCTTGATAGGTAAATGGTACAAACTTGAAAAACTTTTGTTGATGAGTTATTCATAGAATTCAAGAGTCAGATTTGTCACACAATGTCAGATTTTTTGAAATAGGAGTATTCTAAATCAGTAAATTTAAACTCAAAAATTATTTTATAATTCCACATATGTGTAGGTATTATTTTAGAGGGATTTTTGCTTGTGTGGGCTAAAGAGAAGTTACTAGTTGTGAATCCCACCTGTAAAGACCCTAACTTTGCTTAGGGATTAATTGGTGATTAGGGTGCTAATTGGAGAGCTTTGCATGGGAGTTGGGGGAAGGAATAGAAGAGTGTTGTTGGAGGAGAGAGAAGTGGCAGGTGTGAGGTAGGGGAGGCTGGTTACTGTGGTCGTTGGGTGAGGGGTTTTAAGTAAGGAAACCAACCCATTCTCTTTCTTCTTCTTTCTCATTCCTTTCTTCACCTCATCACTCACTCTTTCCCTTACGGCGACAGTGGAGGAGGCAGAGGCTCGTGTGGACGGTGACGAAGGCGGAAGGTCGTTCCCGGCGTGAGAGGTGTGGGGTGTTGTGTGCGAGATCTTCGGAGGCGGCAATGCGCGAGCGAGGCTCCGGCGGATTCGTCATTCTCTTGAGGTATGCTGCTCCTTAGTGTGATTTTGTTGTTAACCCTCGTGGGAGGGTTGTGTTGGTCGGTCGGGGGAGGTCGGAGACCTCTCCGGCGACGAGTTTTTGCGTAAATCCTCGGCTGGCGCGAGGTTGAAGACGACCAACGGTCGACCGGGCCCTTCGGGCGGTCGACTGAATGTAGTGTATTTTGGTTGCCTGGTTGTTTTCGGTCGATCGGTTCCTTGTGGTCGGTCGACCGGAACTTAAGTGTACTGGATATTTATGCTTGTTGCGGTCGTTCGTTTTATGACTTAGAAATGCTAGGATGCCCTGGTACTTTTCGGTCGACCGAGACCCCTGAGTCGGTCGACCGATAGTTTTGAATTAATGTTGACCAGACTCCGGATTTTGACCTCGTATCGGTCGACCAGTTTTAGACTTTCGGTAGACCGTTGGGACTTAAGTTTTGCGCAGATAGTTCGACCGTTGCAGACTTTCGGTCGACCGATTCCCTTGAGGAAACGGTCGACCGAGTTGCCCCTTTCGGTCGACCATTTTTGCACAGGACTGAATTCCTGGTTCCGTTTGGGATGCCAACTCTGTCCACGGAAACCCGTGTCCTCGCCTTGTGAGTGAGCCGGGAGGTGACGGTGGGTGCGTTACGCGTGCCTGCCCAGGGACCGCCGTGTGGAAGAGAGTGGGCGTTCGAGACGCATCACCTCCATGTATGGATTGTGACCAATGTGATGAATTGATTGGACTCATTGTAGGGTAGCAGGCCTGAGAGATCGCGGATCCCAATGTATGATGATTGTGCGGGCACGCAACTGTCGTTGGGTGAGGTGACTACCGGCCTATGTGGCTACGGAGGTCGCTGCCCTGCTTTTATAGCGGCACAGTTGGTGTTTGCGGCTCGTGGAGCCTGATGACCTGGCAGACTTCGGTCTGGACCCGTCCGATGTTGTGTCGGACGTATTGATGGACCACCGATGTTGTTCCGGTGATGTCGCCGATGTTGTTCCGGCGATGATGATTGATGGGCCGATGTTGTTCCGACTATGTTCCTCAGATGGGCACCTACTGAGATGATGATTGATGGACTGACCGAGCGACGGCTCCGTTGGTGTGGTTTCGACCACGAAGTTACAGATCTGTTTCTTATGGCTGGATCTGTAGGTGGATGTGTGGAGTATCACGTCATGTTCCGTTAGACCGTATGTGTCTACGGTAGGTCTCCTTGGGAGACCCGATGATGATTGTCGGACTGATGTCCTGTGTCACCCTTCGGGGGAACTGTTTTCCTTACTGTTGATGACATGACATGCTACTAGTATGATAGGTTCATTTGTATTACTGCATGCATATAGGTGAGCTTGGCATACGGGGTTTCCTTATGGAAACTCATGCATTGTTGTTTTATCTTTTTCAGGACCGCGGTAGGTCTAGTTAGGTGGTGATCAGCGGGCGCGCGCATCTTGGGATCAGATCCTCTATTCGGAACATTGAGGTCGACATGATTACGTTTATCCTTTTTTGTCGTTCTGTTGTAATCATGTATCGTTTTGACAAACTCTGATGTAATATGGTGCACCGCTTATATGTTTTATGAGAAGTAACAATCCCGTCTTTGATTATTGATTTTTATTGTCTTGATGAAAAATTTAAAATTTCCGTTGTTTCGAGATGTTATACCACCAACAACCAATTATTTATGGGTTAATTGACTGTATACCATTACAAGAGACTATAATTCCCAACGACCACCACTTTACACCTATTACCTTATATGTCATCGAAAAACATACTTAATATGTGTTTTGTCATTAAACTTTCCCAAATGTCACTCCTTTAATTGACTTCTCTAACGTCGTTACTTGAAGTCATATTAAGTGTTAATGTAGGTATTTGAAGTCCTATTATGTGTCACTCCAAAATGTCACTCCTCCCCGACCTTCACCTAAGTCCTCTTCCCCGACGCTCAGTTGGCCAGAAACTAGTAGTTGATGGAATTAAGAAAATTAGAATATTTTCAAGCTTCTTATCTTCTGATCAAAATTCCAGCATCAAAATTCCAGCATCAAATTTCATCTAAACATCAAAAACCAATCATTTGTACGCATAATATAATCACAGTTCAGAATCCAACATTGTAGACTCGAAACTCACAAATTCCATAAACAACGGGTCGAGAAGCCAACTATCGTTAATTTTTTTCGGCGTTGGGTCATTACTTCTTTATTCTTATATCAATCTTTACTATTGACGTTGGGCCATTACATTTTTGGTGAATGTCACTACGTTAACTTTTGTGCCCATTCTTGTTCACTAAAGTAATATTTAATGAAAATTTTGCAAATTACGCATGAATAATCTAACAGGCATGATTTACGTCTATCTATTGTAAAAAATTTGCAAAAAACTGACGTCAATAATCTATCAAATGTTTTTCACCTAACTAGTCTATCTCACTTCTCTCTCTCATCACCACCATCTTTTCTCAACTTCTGCCTTTCTCATCTCTTCTTAGTTACTAAAATTCAAATTTTAGATTTCTTGATTTTTTTTATTTGTAAATATTTAAAAAAAACTAATGATAAACAATTTTCCATAAACCATGAGTTGTTTAGATTATTTTTGAAAAAAACTAATAGTTTATATTTTGATAATGTTATATTTAAACTAAAACGATGTAAAATTTATAATTTATTCATTTTATAAAATAATAAAAGTAATTTCAAAATTGTTAAATATTCATTTATAAAAGAATTATCATTCTATAAATAAATAAAAGCTTTACTTATTTGAAATTTATAATTTAAAAAAAATTAAACCAGATTCATGTAGTTTAGTCATTGAGACTACTAATTTTGATCGGTCATGTTGGGTGGGATCCTTTCAATTTTAGTGGGAAAACAAAGAGAGTGAGAAAACATGTGAGTGATGAGAGATAGAAAAGAGGGAGAAAAGTGTGTGTGATAGAGAGGGAGGGGGAGAGAATATTCCCATTAAACATTAATTTAATTAATAGAACTTCACAAAAAAGTTAGGAACTGGCATCCTCCAATGAAGCAAGGGAACTACTATTCGTCGCCGGAAAACTACTTAAATCGCCCTAGAAATTACCTTTTTGCCCTTAACAAATCAATTAATACACATTTCGTCCCGTGTCTTTAAACAAGGTATTTGACTCAGTTTTACTCGCATTCCTAGTACCAACACCACGAAAATGTCTAGCGAAACACCTAGATCCGGCTAGGTAACGAAGACGGATTTTTTTTCCGACTCGAGCATCTGGCTAAGACGCCTCCACCTAGGTGGAGGCGTCTGGATACGACGCCTACACCTATGTGGAGGCGTCTTAGCCAGACGCCTTCACGTTCGTGGAGGCGCCTGGCTAAGACGCCTACACCAGCCAGACGCCTCCACCAAGGTGGCAGCGTCTTAGCCAGGCGCCTCCACGAACGTGAAGGCGTCTGGCTAAGACGCCTCCACATAGGTGGAGGCGTGTTAACCAGACGCCTCCACGTTGGTGGAGGCGTGTTAGCCAGACGCCCGTATTTTTTAATAATAAAAAATTAAAATTAAAATATAAATAAATTTTTAAAATTATACGGTATGTTATCTCAAATTATTTGAGATTCTGTTGCAAGATTTTTGGTGGTAACGGGGTCAAATTACAATGAGTTTTTTTGCAAGTGATTAATATTCAAAAAATTTAAGATCCAAAATCCCCGGTGGTAAAACTTCCCGACTTACAAATACCACATCGACAGGTCGTTCGGGTGTCTCGTTTGGATTTTGAAATTGTTGAATCTGATTTTTTTTTGAATTTTCATCAATTGCAAAAACTCGTTGTAAGGTGATGTCGGACGGTCGACCGTTTGCTTTTCCGTCTACCGAACATGTTCCATGCGGATGACCGAGTTTCCATCGGTCCGCCGTGATCGTAAATACAGTAAGTTTTTGATCTTCCTAGAATCATTGGGTCGGTTTACTTATCTCTACCCGGTTATCCGAATATTTATTCTCAGTAGCTTCGACATTTCTCTGGAAATCTATATTCGGTGTACCGAAGGGGTATCGGTCATCCGAATATAGTAATTATTAACTTATTAATTAATTTAGCAATTATCTAAATTTATAATCAATTATCTTTTTAATAAAAAAATATAAAAATAATAAAAAATTACGGGCGTCTGGCGGAGCCGCCCAGCGTAGGATACGGGCGTCTGGCTAAGACGCCTCCCCCATGGGGGAGGCGTCTTAGCGAGACGCCCGTCCCATGGGCGGGGCGTCTGGGTAAAACGCCCCCCCTAGGGGGAGGCGTCTTACCTAGACGCCCCTCTCCTACGCTGGGCGGCTCCGTCAGACGCCCGCAATTTTTTATTATTTTTTATTATTTTTTTATTAAAAAGATGTTGGATATTTTACCAGATTCGAGTACACCGGGGCGTCCGTTGGCTCATTATTGACCTCCAAAACATTACTTTTTATGATTATAAGAGGAAGATGAAGAGAGATGTATGATAGGAGGGTAAAATGTCGCGTTATAGCAGTAGAAATGAGAGAATGGCAAAATGGTAATCTGTTGGGACGATTTAAGTAGTTTTACGGGGACGAATAACAATTCAGTAAAGTAACAGTCCAAAACTAATAACGGTTTTTCAATGGCATTGGAATAAATTGTTAGTTGTTTATGCCATTTGACTAATTCATTATCTTATTTTATGCGGCGCAAGCAAAAAAACACTATTTTAAAGTAGAACGTTCTATAGTTTAAGGGTATATTCTCAATTCGTGGCATTGTAAGGCGGACGTACAAAATTCTGATTTTCAAAATTGTTTGCTAATTTCACATTTTGAATCCTTAAAATATGAGATCATAAGATAAGTTTGTCTTGTGACTTGAAAGTTGAGACTAGGAATTGCAAGGCCGGAAAGCATATAAAGAGTTCTATATCTTCCATGTTGACCAACCAATAACAGTTCTAGTTTTGCATCTTCTTCTTCTTCTTCCCCCTTCTGTTCCCTACTGTTCTCAATGTTCTCTCAATTCAGGTATAAATATTACTTTTCATTGCTTGCCGCATTTACTTTTATTTTATTCAGGCTATTGGTATGTATGTTTTGGTGTAGAAGAGAAAGGGCAAGAAATCAAAGCCAAGAGAAAGTGTTGACCTTGATGTTCTCATGCCAACTTGTTAAATGAATATGATTTTCAAAGACTATCATCTTCCATAAGTCTCGAAAAAGCATCACATCTTGCCTCAACCTTCTTTATAATTTCACCTCATGCCTTGGGAATGGTCATATTTACCATTTTGTTTCCAGCTTTGGTTGGTCAAAGAATCGTAATGTATATTATGAAGTTACTATAGTTGATTTCTGTAGCTTTTCTTACAATGGATTTTTCCTTTTTTTCTGTTCGATTCTCAACAAAACTCGATGATTCTCAGCTAGTAGAAACATGTAATTTTAATTTTAATTGGAGTTTGTTCCATATGGGGTATAGAAGTGCATACCCCTTTTTTTACATGTTTTTATGTTTTGTTCTGATGCTTCTTTATTCTTTTGTTTGTGTTCTTGGCGAGGCAAAGTTTAGGTTCATTTATTAAAAACAATTTATATAATGAATGAGAACATTTTTGTTTTATCTAATTGGAATCCTATTTAGATTGCTGTGTTTCTATGTGTGGGTTTTGTGTTCTAGTATCAAATTTTTGGATGTTTACTTAATAGTTGTAAAAGTGCTTAAATTTTACATAAGATACTCGACGAAAGAAGTCTGATATATACATAACCATATGGATTTATGGGGTTCTGATGGAAATACTATGTCGTATAAATATCAGATTAAGATGGTATGTATGTCATACAATTTTATATAATATGTAGGACTAATCATTTATTAAATTTGCATAACTAGTTTCAAAATGTTTGATCCGCTACTGCTTCCAAGATTAGAAATGGAATTTTGAGACCACAATCCAAATGATTTCCACTGTGATTTTTAATAAAAAGGGGAATAAAAGAAAAAAGGAATTCATTTGACACCTATGTAGTTAGTCTTAATTCAATTGTGTTGATTTGAATTTCTAATTTTTGTTAGAGCATAAATTTTCCATATTTATAATGTAGAGGGTCAACAGGGAAATCAAGTCAAACCGAAGGTCCTGTTTTGTTAACTAACTAAAATATTAAGTGGTTGAGTCATCTCCCGAGTGATGGCTAACCGATCAGAGAACACAATAGGGAACGACGCAAGAGTCGCAGAAAAAATTAGCCTCAAAGTATTAATGGAGAGTGTAGAAATTGAGGAGAAAAGGAGATCAAAGCAAGACCTTTCAAATACCAACAACATCGGCCAAGATGAATCTGCACGAGAATTGAACCGTATTCAAGAACACAATCAGGAGTTGGAATCCACTGTTAGAAGGTTGGAACGCGATATAAAGATTGCAAAAGAAGAGACCAAATTGTCGAAAAAATTACACCAGAAAGAGCTGAGTTGTAGAAAGAAGACTCAAATGGAGAAAGAAAAGTTAGAGGCTGAGCTTGGAAAGGTAAAAACTGAGTGCAAGATAACCCACGAAGAATTAGAGCAGTTGCATGGAGAGATGGAAAATTCAAGGTTAATTACTAATGTGGGATCAAACTATACAATTTTTTCTTACTACGAGATTCAAGAAGCAACTAATGGCTTCGACAAATCACTAGAGATGGAAGGTGATGATGTGAAGAGTGTTTACAAGGGAACTCTTCGTCAGACTACTTTCACCATCAAAGTATTCAATTCAAAGAGCATGAGAGGAATATCTGAGTTTCACACAGAGGTAATTAAATTGAATGTCTTCCTATGAAAGTGTTGTTTTTTCCAGGAACTGTGACTTTACTCTTTTGAGTAAAAAGATAATATGATTTTTTTTAGAAAACGAATTACAAGAACATGATTCAATTTCGTTGTTTTTCATGCAACCTACAAATTAATGTCTTTGGATTTGTCAAATTACGTTATTGAAAATATTTAACATTGTTATGAAACTTCTTGGTAGGCCTTCATGCTAATAGGGGAGAGAGAGTTCATCTCCAAAGACAAACTAAACTACTAGTGCTCGATTGCATGCCCTTTAAAGTGGATGCCACATTGAGACTATATGCACCATTATTGTTTATAGTTAATGAAATAGTTGTTTGTACTCATTAAGTTTAGCCCAAAAAAAAAAAGATTAGCATTAGGCACAAACAACATGTTTTGTCTTCCAATATGTTCTAGTGGCAGGTATACAGTGTTGAAACAATAAAAATTGATCAAAAGGAAATTAAATTCTACTTATTACATTATTCATTAGTTTTCAACATACCATAGATTCATTTTATACACTTCCCAACGACCAGTATGGCCACAATATTATACTTGAGATTCGGGGTATAAGAATTATGCTTTGCACGTTTGTTATGTGAAAAAGTTATTGTTGAAATTGTCTCAAATTCTGACAAAATTTGGAGGTCAAATTGATGTGTACAAGTTGTACAAGTTAAGATAAACACAAGAAAACGTAGAGGAAATAAAGGCAAAGATAACAGTAAAAACGGGTCAAGAATCTGGCAAAATTGAGCTCGAAAGGTGTTGCTGTCCAGAATTGACCATTGTTTTGGAATTTCGCCCACCGTTTTGGTAGAGTTTTGAATCCAGAGTCTGCCTTGCATTTTTGGTCGACTATTTTGGAATTTCGTTTGACCCCTTAGATGCAGTTATGAATCCAGAGTATGTTGTGGATTTTTGGTTGACTGTTTTGTAATTTCGCCTGGCCATTTCTAGGCTGCTAGTGATCCTTTTTTTTAGGTACCTTGTTTTGAGTTATTTTTTGGGGCTTTGGTTAGTTTATTTATAGACCAACTTGAAGGGCTAACTTGAGTTAATTTTATGAGTCAAATTGGAGTGGCTTTGAGACACATTGAATTGGGATTGAGGACTTGTATAAAAGGGAAGTTATGACCCTTATTTCATTTGCCTTTTGCATTTTGCCTTTCACCACCCATGTAAGGGTTGGAAAAGAGGGAACTCATCTAGGGTTTGGCCACTTGGTCACCACTCATGCTTTGGGTTGGATCCTCCACTTGGGTATGGTTAGCCACCAAATAGGAGTGTTTGGTGAGAGATTTTTTGATGATTGATGAAGAAATCCTAGAGATGGAAAGGCTTGTGTCAGTAATGTGAAGAACACATTGTCCACATCTTGTAACCCTTTGAGTGGCTTCTAGTTTGGAGGCAAGATAGTGGAAGGAGACTCAATGAGACCCCCTGAGGATGTAGGTACTCCGAACCTCGTTAAATCTGTATGTGATCTGGTTTGCATGTGGATTGCTAGGTCTTAATCTATCTTAATTTTGATAGTTAATCAAACTAATCTTAATCAATCAAGTCAATCAAAGTTGACAAACATAATCACATGCATATATATATATATATATATATATATATATATATATATACAGGAATTCTCTAGTGAGCCCATGGCTTAATTTTTCTAAACTAAGCCCCACAATATCCACCACTCATTACAAATTGTAAGGTAGATTAAGAAAAAAACGGTTATGCTAATGAATGGTGAGATTAACTGTAAATAAAATCCAATGGTGAGATTGTAGGGGGCTTAAATTAAATCAGATGAGCCCTGAGCTCACTAGAGCTTGACCCTATATAAATATATATATATATATATATATATTTATATGTGAGCAAATCATCTTAATAGGTTGATCAAAATTATCAAGAAAAGAAACATTGGGACAAAGACTCAATATTGTAACAAAACTTTCAACCAATACATGTAATTTTCCATTTATTAAGTCTATAATATCAAATATAAACTTGAGCACTAGGATTTTGTCCACGCCTAGTTCGGACGACCAAAACCCGAACGAACGACTGAACTCATCATATCAGTAGTCATTAGCTTCTTACCGGATTGCTCTACTCAGAAGATTGATTGCCTATCGGATGCCCGAATCCTTTTGGATTGATTTTGGATTTTACTTCAACTCTCGTATTTGTCTTTTGTTTTAGGAGCTCATTTACCTTATCCATTTCAAATGACCAGTCTCTTATCGGTCAACCGTTTATATCTTGGCCTTTGTCGCGCAACGAATCTTTCTATGTGTCAATATAGTGGTCGTACTCATAACGGAAATTTGACTTCCAACCGTTATAGTTGGCGCTAAAAGACAAACTCTTGATTCGGTCTACCAAAGTGGTCTCAAATGATTAAAATTCTTGTGGCACAGTGGATTCGATCCTTACTGTTATTTTGGATAGACCAATCGAACCAAGTTTTATCAACCGAAATTAAATTAGAGGAAATTCGACAAAAGCTACTGGAAGTTGGTGATCGGTTATCCGACCTTATAATAGGAGTTCATATATGAGTTTGACACCAAGACACTACTCTATACTCATATCCTTTGTATTCAAACATCAAGTACTTTCAAGCTCTTATTTCCTACACTCAAAGTCAAAATTTCACACTTGTGTATCAATTCTTATCATATCCAAGTGTGCTCAAGTCTAGAGTGTTGATTAGTGATTCAAAATTCATACCAAAGAATTACCAAAGTTGTGAAGCTTCGAGGAAGCTCCCTCTCGAGTTGTGAGAGGCAAAATCATGGAATGTGAGGTTTTCGCTAGGCTCGTAGTGAAAGATAGAGATCTTGGTCCGGAATGGAGATCAAATAGTGGAAACTCAAGTACGGCTCGGAGGATTGAGTGAGGCTTCAAAGAGATGACTACGTCACCGTGGTTGTGATCGAACCTTTATAAAAACCTAATGTTGATTTTGTGGTTTGCTTGATCTATCCCTACTCAGTTTTAATTCCTCCTTTACTAGAGCATATAGCTTGTGATTAGAGAATCATCGTTCCTAACATATTTGTGGTTTGTGCATGTAGAATATATGTATGTTTGCTTGTGATTGTTGTGTGCTTGAATGACTTAGCTGTTGTATGCTTCATCGAAGTTTCCACTGCAAGTTTGGTTGGTTGGTCGGTGTGTACTCAAAGATGCTCGATGTTTTGTATGTGAGTCCATTTACGGGAAATTGGATGGACTTCCCACCCAACAGTCCATCAAACGCAAGAAGAGCGGGGATCTTTTTCCTTGTTCTTTGACGAGAAAAGAAATATCATAAACCGGAATTACCTAAGTGGTACTCAAAGCATAGTTGTTAGTAACCAATTATTGATCCAATGAAGCACTAATAACTAGTATTATTTCTATCTACATCCATTTACCACAACCTTGTGATTTTTATATATCTTTCAGGCGGAAATGCTAAGCAGGATTAGACATCCAAATGTGGTCACCTTGAACGGCGCATGTCCGGAAGCACATTCTCTAGTTTTTGAGTTCCTTCCTAATGGAAGCTTGGAAGATCGTTTAATTTGCAAGAATAATAGTCAACCTCTTAGCTGGAAGGTTCGAATCCGAATTGCAGCTGAGATTTGCTTGGCTTTAATGTTTCTTCACATGAGCACTCCTCTAAGTGTGATTCACGGTGACGTTAAACCTTCAAACATTCTCCTCGATGCTAACTTCGTCAGCAAGCTTGGGAACTTTAGTGTCTCCAGGCTCTTGTCTCATTGCAATGAAGTGTCCACTTCCACCCAAGAAACAAGTGATCAAGGTGAAAATGGTTTAGCGGACCAAGAGTTCAATGAAACTCGAAATATTACAATTTATTCTGATATCTACGCCTTTGGTGTGTTGATTTTATGCCTTGTGACTGCAAAACATGGAGAAGGGATTGTAAAAGAAGTGAGAGAAGCATTAGATGGTGATTACTTGAATGCCATTATAGATACCTCTGCAAGCGGTTGGTCGTATTTACAGGCAAAGCAATTGGTAAATATAGGTTTGGATTGCTGCGGGGAAAATCAAATTAATCATTCAAGCCTTGCAGAAGGCGTGTGGAAAGTTCTTGAACCATTGTGGAAAGCATGTTTTCCCACATCACAATCAAAATTATCTGAAGCACCGCCATCGTACTTTATATGTCCTATTTTCCAGGTACTACTTACTTGATTTGCTCATATAAACCGATCAAATTTGGTATATCATTTCAATCAGATTTGTTAACTTAGACGAATAACAAAACAACTTGTACTTTGCGCAAGCAATTTGCTTGAATATGTTCAAAACTGTTTCTAAAAATTTGACATACCAATTACCTTGGTGTTGATTTCCTTGTCAATAGAATAGTGAAAATACTTCCTGCTAACTAAGTGGATCACATATGATACTTCGTATTCTACAAATAATTACTTAAATATATTTTTCTTAAATAATTTTTTTCTTCCTTTTATGATTGTGTTTTTAGGAGAAGGGTAAAATTGTAGTGTAACATGCTTCAAAAACTAGTTTATTTACCAGAACTATATTATTTACTGTCTTGACTCTATCTTTAATTTAGGACATCATGATGGATCCACATGTTGCAGCCGATGGCTACACTTACGAAAACGAGGCTATCAAAGGATGGTTTAACAGTGGTCACAACACATCTCCGATGACTAATAGCAAGCTACAAAACCTTCAGTTGTTTCCCAACCATGCTCTCCGCTCTGACATTCAACAATGGCTTCAACAAAAGCATTAATTATGTTGGCAAACATATTTCGTAAACTGAAATTTCTTCATGTTTGAATGCAATTAGCTTTATGGAACACAACGAAACCGAATTGTATCAAGGAAGAGTCACGTACTTCGACTGCACTTGAAAAAGAAGAAGTTGTTGATTTCTTTCAATTATACCTGTAATGACTTCTGCTTTCTTTTTTTCTATAAATGTATCAGTGATTGTGATATGGCTTGGTTGAGTGGTTTATGAAGTAGCTACTTTTTGAAGATACGATTATTATGATAGAATTTTTGCAAGGAAATGCGATTGAGTTTTTTGTATGGTTTAAACTTTACATATTGTTGTACATATGGTTAAATGACATGAATTTTCACAGGATGGTAGGGACTATCGGATGGAGGTTAACCGGCTCGAGTTAGTTAGCTCGAGACCAAACGGAGTTCGAAGTTGTTGTCTTGAACAGGACCAAAATCGAATGGCTCTGGAGTGATGGCTTAAATTAGATCTATCGTCTAGATTTTAGTTTCAGTTAAGGGTTTCAGTTTGTTAGAGGACCCGATATTTTCATCTCCTTCAACTCTCAATTTTGTGTCCTATTTCCTCTTTTTGGCCATATTCTTAAGTAGAGCATAGAGTGAGTTTAGTCCTTGAGCTTAGTTTATAATTAGCTTAATTGTGGATTTTTCATTCCTACTCATATTGAGCTATGGTTTTTTCACCACTACAAATACAAAAGAATAGAGAAAAGCAAACACCGTTATTTGCCTCGAAAGTTGTAATGACCCTAACCTTGCTTAGGGTTTAATGGGTGATTAGGTGGGCTTAATTGTGGTGTTTGCATGGGGAATGAGTGATGATGGAGGCATGGGTGATGTGATGGAGGCATGGGCTAGGGAGGGTAGGTGCATGGTGGGGAGTGATGGGTTGATTGGGTTTTGGATGGAGAAAACTCATCACTCTCCTTTCTTCTCACTCTCTCTCACGTTCCTTCCTCTCTTCTTTTCTTCTTCTTCTTCTTCTTCAACCTTTCTCCTCTCCACCCATCTCTTCCTCTCCCTCTGATGCTCGAGCTTGGGTGAAGAAGGCGCGCGTGAGGCAAGGACGTGGCGGGAAGAAGGAGCGAGGAGGTGTGTGCTGTGTGGGCCGGAGTTGGTTGCGGAGCTCCAGCGTTCGTCGTTGTTCTTCGCGAAAAGGTATGTCAAGTTCTTGAATTAGATGCTTGTGTTGCTCAACCATGTTGGGGTAATGTTGTGGTCGGTCGCGGGAGGTCGGAGACCTCACTGACGGCGAGAAATGGAGTAAAATCCTTGGCTGGCGCAAGGTTGCTGTCGACCAACGGTCGACCGGTGCCTTCGGGCGTTCGACCGGTGTAGTGTATTTTGCTCGACTTTAACCAACACCGGTCGAACGATGCCTTGTGGAGGTCGACCGGTCGTGCTTGTGCTGGTGGGTCGGGGTTTGCCTGGTTGTTTTCGATCGGACGAGATCCCTGAGCCGTTCGACCGTTGCTTCGTGTTTCGCTTGGACCGGACGTTGACCATCCAAACGGTCGAACGTTCCTGACCTTTAGTCCGACCGAAACTTAAGTGAGCTTACTTGTATAGTATGTTGTTCGACCGATTGTTGTATTTTGTTCGACCGATAGATGACTTAGACTATTAGGAAGACTCTGGTAGTTTTCGGTCGGCCGGGACCCTTGAGTCGGTCAACCGAATAGTCTTGTGTGATTTTGACCAAACTCCAGATTTTGACCACGTTCAGTCGACCGGTTTTAGACTTTTATTCGGCCGTTGGGATTAGGGTTTGGAGCACAGAGTTCGAGCGTTGTAGGCGTTCGGTCGACCGATTCCTTTGTGGAAGTGGTCGATCGGTATACCTTTTCCGGTCGACCGTTTGAGCCCAGAACTGAATCCCGATCCTAGTGAAGTGTCAACTCTGTCCACGGAAACCCGTGTTCTCGCTTGGAGTGTGAGCCGGGAGGTGACGGTGAGTATGTTGCGCGTGCCTGCCCAAGGACCGCCGTGTGGAAGAGTGTGGATACTTCGGACGTGTCGCCTTTATATTATGGAGGGTGACGTAGTTTATACTCTTATTCTCTCATTAGAGTAGCAGCCTGAGGGATCGTGGATCCCATTGCTTTCAGCAGGCACGCAACTGTCGTTGGGTGAAGTGACTACCGGCCTGGATGGCTACGGAGGTCGCTGCCCTGCTTTTATAGCGGCGGAGTTGGTGTCTGCACGTGGAGCTCGATCACCCCGCAGACTTCAGTTCAGATCGATCGATTGTCTAGCCCTCTGGGTGGCGGATATGTTCGACTAGCCTTGATATGCAGTGATTGCACGAACCCGTGCGGCATGTGTGGCGGCGGGAGGGCCCCTGTGCGGCCTGTGTGGTGCTAGGGAGGATTGAGCGTGGCCTATGTGGTTGCGACGATGATTTCCAGCAGGTAGCTCGATTGGGCACCTATCGAGTAAGATACCGTGCGGTCTGTGTGGCGCCGGTGATGGACCGACCTGAGTGACGACTCCGTTGGTGTGGTGGTGGACCACGATGTTTCAGATCTGAGTCTACTTGCGCGGAAGTGTGAACGCTTCCTCACCAATCCCTTTGGCTTGTGTAGCCACGTGTGGGGACATGTTGCGTACTGTCTGCTAGACCGTATGTGCCTACGGTAGGTCTCCACGGAGACCCAAGGTTTCGACCGTGTGGCTTGTGTGGCGTCGGCGATGTTGGTTGCCTGTGTGGCCTATGTGGCACCGGTGGTTGTGGACTGTGCGGCCTGTGTGGCGGCGGCGATGCTGTGGATTGTGGGGCCTGTGTGGCAGCGAGAACGATCGTGGGACAGATGTCTGGTTTTTTCCTTGGTAGGAATGTTGTTTATTGCTTTGTATTTCATGTCATGTTATACTAGTATGATAGGGCATATAGTTGAGCTTGTCATACGGGGTTTCCTTATGGAAACTAAGGCATTGTTGTTATGTTTATTTTCAGGACCGCGTTAGGTTCTTGTGGGTGGTGACCGAGGGAGATTGCACTTTTGGACTGGATCAGATTGTCGGCCTATTTTAGGTTGTCGTGATCACATGTATTATGTTTCGTATTCGGATGTAATCACTCTTTTGACAAACTCTTATGTAATATGGTGCACCAGATATGTTTGAGTATTTGTTTGAGTAATGTCCCCATTCTTGATGGTCTTTATCCTTGTGGTTCCCTCATTTAAAAAGTTTAAATTTTCCGCTGTTCGGGGATGTTACAAAAGTTCTTTTTCCTTGTTTGTTCTTCAAAGGTTAGGACTCTCAAAGTTTCCCAAATCAGAGGTTGTGCCTCGTGTGAAACCGGAGTGGTCGAGATAAAAATCCAAATACGGATACGTACGGCCAATGTGAGATTATTGGCCGATGTGAGAAGTGATTATCCATACAAATATTCAATGGATTCATATCAAATATGGATAAAATAAACCCATATCCGCAATGACCAGAAACTGATCGATCTAGCCATGAGCAGGTTGAAGAGAGCTCAGAAGGGCCTTGAAGAACATATATTGGAGTTTGTAGAAAGATTTGTTTTCCTACTTCAAAAAAATATTATCAAACAAAATTTCGCAAAGTGTACGAAAACAATAACTACATTTAATGTAAAAATGACAACATAAAGTGAAGATTAAGATATTTAATATGTAATACATAACAAAATGGATCTCAGGACCCCAACGCATAATCTCACCATATTTCCCATGAGTGTGTGACGTGGCATACACATGTGATGGAAGTTAGGGGTGAGTTGGCACATTCATTTTTTAACGTTTCTTTGTATTTGAACCAAATTTCAGAGTTATCTATTGAGAGGACATGCGTAAGATTGGACATACCCATACGGGTAACAGAGTTACTCATCCGTTCTATTAACCACCAAAAGCACCTTTTTTCTCTTTCTTCTTTTCCCCATTTTCTCACCCACATTCCTTCAATCTCCCTTGTTTGCTATCCCCCTTGTGCCACTTCTTTGAGCTCCGACGACATCTTCTTCGATCTCCTTTTTCTGTTTACCAGGTATGTTTTTCCTCCCATCCACACCTTTTCGGTTGTTTTTCAGCACCATCGGTATTTTTTCCCTTCATCCTCAACCTCTTGAACCAACTGAGTTTCAGTTTCTGCTGTTTTTGTGTTTTTTTGTTTTTAAATTTATTTGTTTGTATAATTTTTTTGTTAAATGTATTTATCGCTACGTTAAGTTTTCCGCACCACGTCCTAAAAAAATTATTTTTTCCAAAAGAAACATTTCCCACCGGAGAGAGACATTTCCGTAAGAAACATTTTTGGGTATCCAAAATGTATTTTTCCTCGCCGCACCCTAAATTTTGTAAAAAAAATTGGGAGCAAATGTTTATTAGTTTTTTAAAGTTGTTTGGAGGTGTTAGTTTAACAGTTTAATGTTAATAATGCCAAATATCAAATTTGACTATAAACTTACAATATATTAAAATATATTACTTGTATTCATATTAGTTTGACTTTTTACTTATACTACTTCAAAATGTTAAACATTTTTTGATAGGTTTTGCAAATCTAAAAATATATTTGGGTGGTTTACTGAGATAAAATTGTTAGTCAGGGTGAAAGCAGCTGTATTTTAATTATTAATTTTTGATTTTAATTTTTCAACTATATCTAGAAGAATTTTATTGAGTGTATAGTAGATAATTCCATTTTAACAATTTAGTTAGTTTTGGAATATCTTTGGGTGTATATTTTAGTAAGAAGTAGGGGTTTGTTTTAAATAACAAATTGGTGGGAATAGGTATATTTGCTATTGGGAATAGTACTTTAAAGTAAGTGTAATTAGGTAGATGGAGGAAATTCAGATATCATATTGGGTATCTTCTATAATAATACATGGTATTATTTAAGATTTTTTAGTAAAAAATTGGTGTGGAAGTTTGGTAGTATTGGGTTATATTTGATAGTGTTAGTTTTGCTACTGTAAATAGGTAGTTGTGGGAAACTCAGAGACCAGATGGGGTACCTTCAATGCTAAGATGGGGTATTTCAGTTCTTTGGGTGTTTTGTAGTTGTGGTACATATGTTTTGGGGTAGACTTGAAAACATATTGGTCATATTTGTAAGCTTTGGTTTTGCTAATGGTAATAGGTAGTTAGGGGAATTTTAGAGTTCATTTGGGGTATATTCTATAATAATATGGGGTAACTATTGTAACAGGATATAAGTTAGTAATAAAAATATAAACCTTGGGATTTTTCAAAACTGCCAGTTGGTGTTTTCATTAAATACTTGGGAAAATGTTTTTTGTTGTTGCGGGAAATGTTTGATAACACATTTTGATATTTTGGCATTTTGCAAAATCTGAGTTTGCTATAAAAGTATTTATCTTCACATAAATTCCCGTTTTAATATTTTACAGGAGGTGATGGAGGAGGAGTACACCCACAGTCATCTGTCTCTCATTCATTGGTTGAAAGCGACCAAAAATAGGAGAGCTCCTCACAAAGACCTTTTTGCTTCAACCCCTTCTGGACACTTTTTGGAGATGGAAAACACTGTCGTTAATGATGAACTAGTGCGAGATCTAATAGGATGTTACTTGACTAGATGGAAAACATTCATTATGGGAGAATACGAGCTGCAGTTTAAAGAAATGGATGTGGCTTGCTTATTGGGACTAGCTCTTGGAGGTCAAAATTTCCACAATGTTATAGCGAACACGGAGGAGAGTCGCTTCCACGGACGTTTTTTCAGAAAGAAAGTACCAACACGTTCTGATGTTCGTACTTTGGAACAGAAATTACTCCCTTCAGATGATCCGCTTGACGTTACGGATTGCATGCGTCTCTACATTGTGCATTTATTCTGTGTTTTTCGTTTGATTGTACATCAATGTGTGTGAAGAAATGGAAGACTTATATAGTTGAAGACCTGAATGCTTTACATTCAGTTGGTTTGGGGTCATGTGTTTACCACCACATAACGAAAGGCCTAAACAATGTCTGATTCAAATACAATGAACTGACTAGTGGTGAAGAAATCCATCTGGGACGAGTAGAAGGATGCATTGTATGTGTATTTCTTATTAAATTAATGTGATATTTCATATATTTTTCACTGGAGGTTTTGTTTTTTTAACACCTCAACATTTGTGAGGTGGTTGGTGGTACACCACGGATTAATCGTTGGGGTGTACATTGGTGAAGCGTGATCTGGATACACGCTTGAAGGGCAAGGGCCTTAAGTTCACCAACTTACATGCAAAATTCTTCAAGTTGGAAAGGATTGTTCCAACAGCCACTAAAATTGAGCAATACAACATACCAAATAATCCAGTTAGTGGGGAGGTTGTCCAATAGTTGCAGTTGAGGGTGAATGAGCTGGAGGAGATGCTAGTTCAGTCTAATCAGAGGTCCACCACTCTACGTAATGAGCTTCATGAGACACAAGAATCATTGCATAGTAAAGAAGATGAATGTGCTCAGCTGAAGGAACTTCTTAATGAACCATTCCGACCGCCATCGTCATCTCCAACCTTTGTACCACCTAGTCCAGTCATATTCCCTGAATAGTCTTCGCTAGATCCAACCATTATGCCTTCTAACCAGCAAGATCCCCCAGAATACGTGATGAGTTACAAGGAAGTCCATCAGAGATGATGCCAATTTCTGTCACTCTAAGTGTTCTTAAAAAAAGGGCACGGAAGGGTAGACATTCATCTTCAAGGAAGCGAACAAAAATGGTAGAGTTAACTAAAAACATCAACAAAGCTGATGAAGACCGTACAATTGTTGAGGATGACCTATCATGTTCTAGGCTTAAAAATGATCTTAGGTTGTCAACGAATAGGACAGTCGAGGTTACAGAAGACTTTTGTTGTGGTCTCGACAATGAAGATTGGGCTTTTGATTGTTTTGTGGAAATACCTAAACCGAACATTGTTGCTAAGGTTGATGAACAATTTGCTATTGAGGAAACACTCAACATAGAGGAGATGGAAATAGAAAAAAATATTCACAACCTAGAAAAAACAACAGAGATATCCCAAAGCCATCCCCAGGTTGTTGGGTCTTGTTATCAATCTTTAATAGCTACGGAGAAGGCAATGTGCCCTTATAAGGATGTGGATCAGATTATTAGAAGTGTGCTACATCAAATACATGATCCAACTACTACTACTACTACCGCATTGAGACGTGGAAGAGGAAGGGTTTCACCTTATCAACTTTGTAGTCGTGGAGTTGCGAAGTATAGTAGTTTCAAAGTTGGTTCTCTAAAAACGTCGTTATTATTAATTAATTCAGTTTGCATAATTTTTTATAGTATGGTCATCATTTTTCTTTAAACAAATATATTTATAATGTTTGTCAGAAATGAGCAACACATTCTCGATTTCGTGGTAAGAGACCAAAAGTTGATGTGGCATACCTGGAGTCAATGGTAATCAATCATTAAAAACATTCCCATGAAAGAATGAGAAGATATTGACACAATTGTTTATGAATATATTTTTAGGGTTTGTCAGTAGAAGGAAAACTCAATTTGAGAATAACCAAATTGTTCTTTTTTACAAACATTTAAGTTGCTATGTATGAAGATTAATTTGTTTATTTTGTTTCATACATTTTTGTAATATAATGACTGGCCCTGCTAATTTCATTTATTGGCTTTATAAATTATAACAAAGTGAGGTCTAATGGTAATATGTCATACAAGCATATATTGTCTGAAATACCCCATATTAGCATTGAAGATACCCCATATTAGTATTGAAGATACCCCAACTACCTATTTACATTAACAAAACAAACACTTTCAAATATAACATATTTATTTTTTCATTGTGGTTGATTTCTCTTAATATGTTAATACAATTTGTTGTTTCATGTTTGATGTATGACATCAGCATCCTACAAATGTCAAACCGGTAATTTGTCAAGCTAGATCACAAGCGCACACTACTACAGGGAGCAAAACACTAAACAGGTAAGAAAGAGAACTCATAGTGTTGATAGTACTTAATGTGGTCATATTTAGCCTTATTTGGGTTTATGTGTTTGTTTTGTTGACGTTTGAGGGTATGCAGGACAAACTGTTAGGGTAATTTCAATATTAATATATGTAGTTCTGTTTGTTCAGTTAATAGTGGGAAATAAGGGGTTTGTTCAGTTATAACCTGGGGTAATTTCATATATTATCAGTGGGAAATAAGGGGTTTGTTCAGTTATAACTTGGTTAATCTAATATCTTCAATTTCGTGTTTCATGTTTAATGTATGACATCAAAATTCTACGAATGTCGGACAAGTTATTTGTGAAGCTAGATCAGAAGCACACACTACTAAAGGGAAGCAAAATACTGAACATATGTAAGAAATAAAACTCATAGTGTTAATGTAGTTATATTTAGAATTATTAGTTGTTAATGTAGATGTTGGGGGTATGCAAGACAAATTGTATATTTGGTCCAAGTTTGTTCAGTTAATAGTGGGAAATAAGGGGGTTGTTCAGTTATAACATGGGGTAATTTCATATTTAAATTTGGTTTGGATTACTTTAATGTTTTGTGGTGGAAGATGATTTTGGGCATGGTACACGTGATTACCTGTAAGTTTTTGGGAATATTGGGGTTTATCTCGTGACAGATGGGGGTAGTTTTAGATTGTTGTTTGGAGTAAAAGCATGAGGTTTGAATTGAAATATATTGTTGTTACTTATTTAGTAACATGTAGCAATACGTGGGAGTAAAAGGCTGGGGGTTATGTAACATTGTAACTTGTAGTGCTACTTATTTAGTTTCCTATCATTGTGATTAAACCTATTGGTTAAACTTTAATATAAGTCGATGTATTCAGCTTAGCCAGAAGAGTAAGATGGAACTTATTAGAGAATGCGAGAACAGTCTATAAATTTCTATATATTTTCATAGGCTGATTTGTTTTTTAGGTTCGAGACATACATTTTCTTTAATAAACCTGTGTTGGATGTTCAGGATTTTTACGAGCCTGGTGGGTTCTTCGAGTCTCAAGGTAGGTTTTCACCAACACAGTCTGGGATCCCAGAATTCTTCAATGGTGAGTGTTCTGAAATTGACTAACAAGCTATGGGTAGCCTTACCGACGAAGAGAAAAAGGTTATTCGATGGGTAACCCGAAAAAATGTATCCATCGAAGACATAATTTTTAAAGGTAAAGCCGTCATTGTTCGAAGATTTGATTTAATCAACGTAATGAGCAAAGTTGGTCCAACAAGTGCAGAGGTTTATAATTATTTTATAGATCATTAATTCAAGTTCAATAATGATAAGGTTGCTAATTACTTTTATGATATTTGTTTCTAGATTTTCGATGCCTACACAGAAGTTCTCTTTACAAGGAATTCTAAGGCTTGCTACTCTGGTTAGGTTGATGTGATGCCAACAGGTTTATCAATTTTGCTTGAAAGACGTAAGTTTGAAGCTGATACTAACTTAATTGAATTGCATATGGATCGATTCTTTGAGAAATTGAACATCATATGTGATGTGAAATAAAGTTTAACCGCAAGTGCATGATCGTCGGTGAAGACGGGGCAAGTATGGGTCAATCCACCGGGAGGTGTGTCAACTCTGGTTCATTAGAAACCAAGTGGACAAAAAGGAGAAGTTGTTGATTATGCTAACTACACTACACTATGAATGAACTAACAATTAAACTAAACCCCATGGAGTGGAAGTGTGTAGGTATGTGTGTGTGAGTGGGTCTTTATTTCAATTAGGAACAAGTGTAGTTTGTGTGGCATACAAGTAGAACATGCATATCTCACATAAAGTTGAGGTTGATTTTAGATTATCAAGCATGCAATAAGTACCTAGTGTGGCCATTAAAGCATCAATCAATCCTACATACAACCTAAATCATTCATGTGAATGTGCACCAAACATGGATCCATACATAACAAGTCATTCTCATCAAACCATTACAAGCAACAAGATAAACTCTAAAGCTAGCGTGAGATAAGTAACATTATCTTATCTAATACAAGTTTAAGCATGCTACAAGTATAGATCTACATTAAACATATGAAATGGTACAAATAAAAGAACTCATCACTATCACATATTCTACATCACCTCCACCCCAAATGGGGTGGATCTACTCTCTACTTATTAAGCTAACAATTGTATTAAGGAAAAAAGACATTCTACTAATTATACTAAGATTAAGAGTACAAAACTAAACTAAACACGCAAACATTAAAAGAGACAATATTAGAACAAACTAAGAAAAATTATTTTATTGATATCTCACATTACCAGCAGCATTATTCTCCACTTGAGTTTTGCTCTAATAGCCTTTCTTACAAAAAGGAAGAAGACTTCTATTTATAGACATGTAAAAGGAAACTTGGGATAATCCCCTGATGTGGAACTAATTAAATATTCTCAGAATAGACAAAAACACATAACCCATATCCATGAAAAATTGGGTCGCATTCTGATTAAACGAGACCACCAATTGGTTGTCCAAGTTGGTTAGATGCGACTCATTTTTATTCCTCTACTTAATCTCTTCAATTATGCACGTGGGGTGTGCCCTGGTCAGCCATTTGAGTTTGCTCCCGAGTCTAATTGCCTCCGTACTCGCGTGACCTACAACATGCCTCAGCCCTAGCAGATGTAGTGAAGTTCGGGACTCACATAGACTAGGACTACCAGGAGAACTATGCGGAGTTCAGGAGGCCACAAGGAAGATCAGTGGACGTCTGGGTGTTCCACTAGCAGGAAATCCTGGCAAAAGGCCCTAGATAAAGGGGAGCAGTGCACGCCAACCTGAGCCATGCAGGAAGTATGGCAGGGTCCACCCAGGGCAAGAGTGTGGGGCCCGTCCTGGAGTTTGTTTTAGTTGTGGTCAGTCGGGCCATTATGCCAGAGATTGTAAGAGTGGACCAGGCGAATCTAGTGCCCGAGCGAGCCTCCAGCAGTGGGTAGAGACGAAGGTCGTCGTCCTTTTGTGCCACCTTAGCAGGGACAGAGGATCGGGCAAGTATTCACCATCCAGGCAAAGGAGGCGAGGGACGCCAACACTGTAGTGGAAGGTACATTTTTTATTGTTGGTTTGGTTGCCAGAGTGTTGTTTGATTGTGGGGCCACGTATTTGTTCATTTCGGAGAGATTTGCGAGTGTGCTGGGTCGTACCCCTGCGATGTTGACTGCCACGTAGGAAATTAGCACACCCTTGGGTCTGGTGAGCATTGTGGGGAGCTTCCTCCCCTGCACCACGATTGTTTCGGAAGATCAGGAGTTTCTGGCTGACCTGATCTTGTTGCCGATGGAGGATTTTGACGTCATACTGGGGAAGGATTGGATATCCCAGTATGATGTGCGAGTCTTCTGTCGGGAAAAGAAGATTTTGATCCCGAGAAAGATGCTACCTAATTTGCTGATCAGGGGGACGAAGGACAGAGGTGGTCGGGTAGTGGTGTCAGCAGTGTGGGCGCGGAAGTTGCTTGAGCAGAGCTGCAGAGCCTTTGTGGCTACCTTAGTTGTTCCGGATCCTGAGGCCAGATCGTTGGAGGACATGGAGATTGTCCAGGAGTTTGCAGAGGTATTTTTAGATGTCTCTGGCCTATCGCCCCCAGGGAGTTGGAATTCGGTAGACCTGGCAATCGTGTCGTGTCGTATACTTTCGTGTCGTGTTTTTTTTCGTGTACTACTAAAAGAACGTGAAAACGACACGAGTCAATTCGTATAAACACGAAAACGACCCGAACCAACACGACACCAACCGAAAATATTTATTTTTATCAAAAATTGCAATATTTTCTCTAAATCATAATCATTAGAGCATGATAACACCAACACCCAACTGAATGGGTTGAGTGTGAGTTATTTCAGTAGTGTAGTGCTTCATTTATAGTGTGGAGTGAGGTGTGGGAAGAAACTGCAGGCGATGTGGGACTAAATATTTGGAGCAATCAGATATGCTAAAATAGTCTTGTAATAAATTAAAACGTTTGTATTATATAGAAGCTTTATGTTGGTGCAGTGGCTAGCATGGATTCGCGATAGGTGGGAAACACGAGTTCGATTCTCCCACTGCCACGCTCTTTTGGTATTTTTTTTAAATTTCTGCAAGAAAGAGCATGACTGGGATTCGAACATGGGTCTGGCCGAGGCATTCCACTCAGGTTGAACCAATGCACCAACTTCACAGTCCATTGAAAAAATAGATTTTAAATAATTTGTTGGATACTGGGTTTATCTGACCTTGTGTCTCACCCTGGTGAGCTCTGGTACTCTTTGTGAAGAAGAAAGATGGCTCGTTACGGATGTGCATCGATTACAGGATAATGAACAAGGTTACCGTCAGGAATCAGTATCCTTTACCCAGGATTGAGGACCTGTTTGACCAGTTGCAGTCAGCAAAAATATTTTTGAAGATTGATCTATGATCCGGTTATCATCAGTTGAGGATCAGAAAGGCAGATGTTCAGAAGACCGCATTTAGGACGAGGTACGGTCACTATGAGTTTCTGGTGATGCCATTTGGATTGACGAAGGTGCATACAACTTTTTTGGATCTGATGAACATGACATTCAGCCAGTACCTCGACAGATTCGTGATAGTCTTCGTGGACGACATCTTGGTGTATTCACCAGACATAGAGCAGCACAGGGAGCACTTGAGGATCGTACTTGGCATTTTGAGAGATCATCAGTTGTACGCCAAGTTTTCGAAGTGCGAGTTCTGGTTAGACAGTGTCGCTTTTCTTGGTCACGTAGTATCGGGGGCTGGGATATCAGTGGATCCAGCGAAGGTGGAGGCAGTGACTCAGTGGAGAGCCCTGACGAGTGTGACAGAGATTAGGAGCTTTGTTGGACTAGTGGGTTATTATCGTCGGTTCATCAAGGACTTCTCGAGGCTTGCTTCACCACTGACGGCACTGACGCAGAAGGGAGTGAAGTTTGTTTGGTCCTAGAAGTGCGAGGATAATTTTCAGGAACTGAAGAGTCGGTTAACGACTGCTCCAGTTCTGACCCTCCCTAGTGGCAGTGGAGGTTTTGTGATTTATAGCGACGCTTCTGGTGTGGGGTTGGGTTGTGTGCTGATGCAGCACGGCCAGGTGGTTGCATATAGTTCGAGGCAGTTGAAAGTGCACGAGAGGAACTACCCCACTCATGATTTGGAGTTGGCAGGAGTGGTCCACGCATTGAAGACCTGGCATCATTATCTTTATGGTGAGAAGTTCGAGGTTTTTACAGATCGACAGAGTCTGAAGTACCTATTTTCGTAGAAAGAGCTGAATATGAGGTAGTGCGGGTGGGTTGAGATGATTAAGGATTATGATTTCACCATCTCTTACCATCCATGGAAGGCGAATACAGTTGCAGATGCCTTGAGTAGGAAGGTGGAAATTCCAACTGCTAGTTTATGTATTCAGGAGTGGAGGCTACTCAAGACCTTGTCAGAGTGGAAGTCATTCACCGAGGACTCTGAGAGCACGGTGATAGCTAGACTGAGAGTAGAGCCTCGGATGGTCACGAGTATTGTCCAGGCTTAGAGGTCTGACGAGGAGTTGGCTGGGTTGTTGCAGTTGGCTGCTAGAGAGGGATCTGATTTCAGTATAGGAGTTGATAGAGGTCTGAGATTCAGAGACCAGGTCTGGGTACTAATGGGGGGAGATCTGAAGAAGGAAATCTTAGAGGAGGCACACAGATCGCGTTATTCCATCCACCCAGGCAGTACGAAGATGTATAAGGATCTTCAGAGAAATTTTTGGTGGAAGAGGATGAAGACGGAGATAGCGGAGTTTGTTGACAAATGTCTGGTTTGTCAGCAGGCAAAGATTGAACACCAGAGACCCGCGGGACCGATGTAGAGGATAGATCTGCCATAATGGAAGTGGGAGCATGTGACGATGGATTTTTACACCGGGTTACCGAGGACGAGGAGATCTTACGACGCGATCTGGGTGTTAGTTGATCGACTGACCAAGTCGTCCCATTTCCTGGCAATCCGAAAGACATTACCCTTAGAGGACCTGGCCAGGAGGTACATTGAGGAAATAGTCTGATTGCATGGTGTGCCAGTAAGTATTATATCTGATCGAGATGCCAGGTTTACTTCCAGATTTTGGGGAAGTCTGCAGCAAGCTCTGGGAACTCGGTTGAAGTTCAATACGGCATTCCACCCACAGACAGATGGTCAGTCTGAGAGGACGATCCAGACTCTAGAGGATATGATGAGAGGTTGTGCTCTGGAATGGGCAGGACACTAGGATAAGCATTTACCGTTGATAGAGTTCGCCTACAACAACAGCTACCATTCGAGTATTGGAATGGCACTGTACGAGGCTTTGTACAGGAGACCTTGCAGATCACACCAGTGTGCTGCAGTTAGTGATGTAGGTGAGAGACAACTGATTGGGCCTGAGATTGTGCAGGTGTATTCGGAAAAAGTCGATGTGATCATGCAGAGATTAGCGACATCTCAGAGCAGGCAGAAGATCTACGTGGATAGGCGTAGGCGTGCGCTGATGTTTGAGGTAGGCGATCACGTTTTCCTGAAGATTTCACCTTCTAGAGGATTGATGAGGTTCGGGAAGAATGGAAAGCTCAGTCTGAGGTACGTCGGGCCGTTTGACATTCTCAATCGGATCGGAGAGGTCGCCTACAGGATTGCGATGCCGTCGTAGTTTTCGGGTCTTCACAACGTCTTCCACATTTCTATGTTGAGGAAGTACGTAGCAGATCCTTCTCACGTGATTCAGTTAGAGGTTTCGGAGATCCAGCAGGATTTGTCTCTCGAGGAGAGACTTGTGGAGATCGTGGATCGGATGGAGCACTAGCTCAAAATGAGGACAATTCCGATGGTGAAGGTAAGGTGGCAGAACCATAGTGAGCGAGAGCCCAATTGGGAGATTGAGGAAAAGGTCCAGAAGAAGTTCCCAGAACTGCTTGGTGAGTTGCGGTTTTAATTTCGGGGACGAAATTCTTTTAATGAGGGTGGATTGTAATATCTTAAACTTTTATTATTTTGGGTTAATTGGCTTTTAGGTTGCTAATTTGTGGATTAGGAAGGAGGGTTGGGATTGAGTTGGAGGAGATGAGGTGCATAGTGGAGATGAGAGGAGAAGAGTATTGGTTGGTGGGTTCTCTCTCTCTATCTCTCTCTCTCTCATTTTTCTCTCTCCCGCTCAAATTCTCTCTCTCTCTACTCTGATCAGCAGGAATCGGAAGCACAGAGAGGGTGGTTTCAGTGAGGCGAGGTGAAGCTCACACAATTTCCGGAGTTGGGTAGATCATTGCTCGGTTAGTTTATCGATGGAGTTTGGGTTCGTGAGGGAAAAGCTCGTTGTTGGATCTTCAAAGGCTTCTTCAAGCCTTCAAGGTATTTCAAGCTTTACTTTGATACTAACATATGCTTCGTGGGTGTGGTAGTGGTTGACGGTAGGCCGGATGGCTCGTTGGACCTCTGCAGCATTTTTCTACACTGTAACGGTCGACCGGTAGTAGTATAATTTTGGCATTATCTCTCGCACCGGTCGAACGATACCCTTGGGTGGTCGACCGGTGGTACATGTTGAGCGAGAAGATGGCGCTGTTGGTGGTTTTCGGTCGGACGGGACCCCTTTGTCGTTCGACCGAAACACTGTTTTAAGTCGGTTGGGGGTGTTTTAAGTCATGTTCTATTTCAGGCCGTGAGCGGCACTATTAAGTGGTGACCGAGGAGGAGCGTGTTCGGAGCCAGATCCTATTTTTCCTGTTTTTGAGGTCCAAGTGATTACATGTACATTTTCCTTTATCTTTTGTTGTAATCAGACTCTTGAAACTCTCAGATATATATTGTATATATGTTGGTGCACCAGTTGCATGTTTTCTTCAGTAATATCCTCGTGTTTGTGTTATATTGAAAATTTTAAATTTCTTCCGCTGTTGAGGATGTTACAACTAGCAAGGTAGATTGGATTACAAAGTAGGATTTCTGTTCTGGTTCGTGGGGTTAAACTAATACATGTACATGATAAGTTGATTTCCTGAACTTGGTAAATTGGATTAAATAGACAAAATTGAATGGATTGTTGTTACCCACGCTTTACATTTTACATAAAATTAGTTCACTTGCAGTTATCATTTGTGAGGTTGGAACGACTCCTTTCCAAAGAAAGGACATAACTCTATACATTGATTTTTTTGCCAACATCCCAACTTGTTATCGTTTGTGATGTTGGAACGACTTCTCTCCAAAGACAGCATGTAACTCTATTGTTTCTTTTTGCCTACCAAATGCAGCCATCACTAAGGGGAGATTTTTTTGGGAAGTTCACCTAGAATTCTCCAATGGTGAATACAATATTTGTGAGGATATTTTATAAAATGTTTCTGACACACAACATCCTAACATTCTGAAAACAATTACAATTGTGGGTCGACGTAGAAGACATCCATGAACATTGTGTGCAATGTATTACATGATGGTTATTTAGGGTAATCCTTAATCGTAGATGGGGTAAGTATATAATAGTAGCAAGGTAAATAGTAGTATTTTAATAATGGTTCGTGGGGGTAAACTTATGGATGGTCAGGGTAAATTGGATTACATAGTAGGATTTTAATAATGGTTCGTGGGAGTATAATTATTGATGGTCGGGGTAAGTTGAATTCAGGAGCTGTGTAAATTAAATTACATAGTAGGATTTTAATAATGATAGATGGGGTAAATTTATCGATGGAGGGAATAAATTGAATTCAGGAGTAAGGTAAATTGGATTTCATAGTAGGATTTTAGTAAGGGTTCGTCGGGGTAAACTTATTTATGGTCGGGGTAAATTGAATTCATAAGCGGGTATATTGGATTAAATGGAAGAAATTGAATGGATTGTTATTACCCTCAAATCGTGCTTACATCTTTTGTCCATCGCTTTACTTTTTACATAAAATTAGTTTAAATAGTTGGGGTAAATTTTATTGGTCGACGGGGTAATTTATGTTCAATACCAGGGAAAATTGGTTTACATAGTAGGATTTTAGTAATGGTTCGTGGGGGTAAACTTATCGATGCTCGAGGTAGGTTGAATTCAGTAATAGAGTAAATTGGATTACAGTAGGATTTTAATAATGGTGTGTGGGGTAAACTTATCGATGATCGGATTAAGTTGAATTCAGGAGCTAGGTAAATTGGACTACATAGTAGGATTTTAATAATGGTTCATGGGGGTAAACTTATTGATGGTCGGGGTAAGTTAAATTCACGAGCAAGGTAAATTGGATTAAATAGAAGTTGTTGAATGGATTGTTATTACCCTCGAATCGTGTTTACATCTTTTCTCCAATGCTTTACGTTTTACAAAAAATTAGTTAATTTACTTAATTATCATTCTAATAATTATCGTTTGCGAGGTTAGAAGGACTCCTCACATTGTGTGCAAGGTGTAAAAAAAATTACAATTGCGTGTCGTCGCGGAAGACATCCATAAACTGTTAGGAATGTATTAATGATGGGTTTGTGGGGGTAATCCAAAATGACAGGTGGGGTAACTTAATGCCACTATCACGCTAAATTGGATTACATAGTTGGGGTAAATTTAATTGGTCAATGATTAGTAGCATATCATGCATCATATTCATGATATATATCCTTAATTTTATCATGCATCATATTTTGCTACTCGAGTGTTTGTTGTTATATTTTAGGTATTGGGTATTAAAGAAGAGAAGTGAAGAGAAAAAGGACTGAAACGTAAGAAGAAAGGACTTAAATGAAGCAAAATGGACCTCTCGGTCATACACAAAGACTCATCTGCAATAGGGAATGACCTGGACGTAAGCCCGAATGGACCAAATAGCAAACCGAGAAACTCCGCACCATCATGAGGAGTATTTTGGCAATTAGTTTCGGGCTCAAACTCCAATAACAGATATAAGTGCACCCCACGTGAAGAATTGAAGCACTAAAGAAGACATCCGAAATCGGACCATATCCGAGAAACAATGCCCGTCAATTGGCCGACCAAGACCCCCAATTAGCGGTCAATTTCTCTCTGAAATATTTCATTAGTTTCACATCGGGGGATTGTCCCCAGTTTCTTTTTTCCATGCCTAATAATAGAACTTTTTTCCTCCTTTGTAATCTACTCCTTGCTTGGTGGCCACTCTCTCTACTTGGAGTAAAAGCTTTGGAGCAAAACTCTAGTGGAGAGATGCTACTTGTAATTTGAGTGAGTAATAAAAGAAAGTTTTGTAGTTTTATATTATCTCTTTTAATTCTTGCATGCCTAGTTTAATTTCATTTTGTCACCTTTTCTTAATGAGTAGTGAGTGGTTTCATACCCATTTTGGGTGGAGGTGATGTAGAATATGTACATGTTACCATATTGCATTTATTACCTACAAGATTTGAGCAAGATGTACATTCCCATGGTTGTAATATTTCAGCAAATGCAATATTACCTACAAGATTTGATGACATACCTTTTTACTGGCTTGAGATGTGAGATCTATTGTTTCATTTCTAGATTGTTCAGTATTCATCTTTATGGTCGATGGGTCCTGAGGTAGTATAAAATATACTTACGGGTAAATTGATAGAACTGTAGGGTATACTTTGTTGTGCTAATGAGTAACTTCGTAAATGGATACCCTAAGGTAAAACCTAATGTAGAAGTGACTAACTTAGTTAGTGTTTCCTTAAAATTTGGAAATTAAGGTTGATTAATAGATAAATATTACCAATTTAAAACCATAAGACGAGGTAAAAAGGAATGTTCTAAAGAGTAAGTTTGTGTTGTTAGAATAACTGAAAAAAGTTAAAGCAATCTACCTTTTGAATAGTTAGTTGTACAACTTTTAAACTGGTATCATTAGTTTGATTTTGAGCAAGTTGCGGAGTGAAGGCTTCATCCTGGTCAGACTAGTCAATACTAGAGTTGGAATCCAGTTCGATTGGAGTTGTAAAAAACAATTATTAAAATCAAACAATCGATGAGGGATGATGACCAAAATGAATGTAGTTCTGAAACCTTCATTTAATGCATGTTTGTCTAACTCATTTATTCAACCCGTTAATTGAAATTTTGTTGCTTCATTGATGTAGTTCTGAAACCTTCATTTAATGCATGTTACCTTCATCAACACTTAATATGAGCACATTGATAGTAGGAAAAGCAAGGAGGAAAATGTAACCATGAGGAGATAGGTTCCATTTTTCGGCACTGAAATATGCATCAAAGATTGGCAAACTAAAAACACCTAAGTAGAGGTGAATAGCTTACATTTACTGGAGGACATTGCAGGCCAGGAGATGGGTGGTGTGGATGAAATATTCAAGGTAGGGTTGAAGGTTATGGAAGTTTCAAATTTTCAAAATGAATGTAGTTCTGAAACTTTCTTGCATTATTCATTGATTCTGAGTATTAAAGTTACCCAACAGATTTGTGATTTATTCTGTGTTGGAGAAGACATTATTCAGAGACAAGGAGAAGATTGTATGTCATTGCAGTAGGAAAAGGCAGACATTGATGTTTGTCCCAAGTTACCCCATATAGAAACTAAATTTACCATGTAAAGAAGCTAAATTTACCCCCAACAAATAATGAAACAAGATATAATTTGATACAAAGTTCTGATTGCTTCATACAAGAAGATTAATTGCCCAACATACAAATGCAAGATTCATTGGTAATGGAGTATGATGGAGCAGATGTTGGTAAGAAAGATAGAGGAAGAGAAGTATGGAGTCTTTTGCTGTCGATTTGATGTTATTGGTTGGCCATTAAATGTTTGTTGTACAAATGAAGCATGGAGTTGATTGGCCATTAAATGTTTGTTGTAGACTTGGTACTAGGTTTTTTTTATTGTGGGTAGTTATTTGTTGTACTAGGTTTGTTGAGCAACCCATGTGAGCTTGTGTGGCAGTCCAAGTTAGCATGTGTGTGAGATTTGCGTGGGGTATGGGTAGAGTTCAACTTATTCTGTGTTGAATTATAGTATTAAATATAATAATATAAATAATATTTGAGTAATAGGTGATATATAGTATGTAGTTATATAAGGATTACAAACATAAAGACTTATATAAATGTTATAGTGATGATTTTTTTTCTGTAGCAATATCTTTATTCGATTTGTTTTTTGTTTGGGGTGTGTGTGACTACTAGTAGGGGTGTAAACGAGACAGGATGGGTTTTTGACCCACCGTTATCCGTCCCACCTAAGTTAAGCGGGTATGCAGGACGGGACGGTTCAAAAATAAAAAAACACTACCCTCCCCGCCTAAGGTTGGACTAGGCAGGTTATGTGGGTTTGGCGTATTTTTTTTAACTTTTTAGATTTTTCCTAAGAACAATAAAAGAATATCAAAATTTGAGAAATAACAATCACTCATTGCATTTTTTTGGAAAATTAGACGTTTGGTGAGTGGAAAATTGAATGTTTGGTGAGTGTTGATTGGTGACTTGGTACGGTGAGTTAAGGGTTATGGATAAAACTGAAACATTAAAATGATTTTGGTATATAAAAAATCAATAACATATTTGATTTAGGCGGGTTGTAGGTTACGAGACAACTACAACTTGTCCTGCTTATTAGGCGGGTTATGTGGTTGGCGAGTAAGATTTTTTTGTCTGCTACCCGCGTTATGCGGGGCGGGTTTGTAGGTAAAATCTAATCCATTTACAGGCCTATGTGTGAGTATAGTAAACCCTGCAATTTGTGGTCGAAAAAGGACAATAACACTTGATTCTATTTGCTATTTTCTTACAAGTGATCTTACTTTATAACTTCACTGAGACAATGGCTTCTTGTTTTTGGCAAGATCAAATTGGAATCGACTAAGATGCAAAACCCATCAGCTAATGTTTCAGTTCGGAGATGGTATTTACGTGATGGATCCTGGGAGACTCACGCAGGTTATCACTCTACTTCCCACTCACATCACACCTGGAAGCCACGTGGGAATGACTTGGTTGAGTGGGATAAAGTGTTTTTTCTTGGTTTAAACATTTTGAATAAATATTAAGTGAGTGTTTGAAGGTTGCATATTGTACTATACTTGATGTCTTTCACCTGTTTTTTTCTGTTTTTGGCAGGATTTGGGTTGAAATTTACTTTTACATGGTTAATAGGTGTGGTTGGACTGGTTTATAGGTTAATATGGAAGATAACATGATTTTAAACGGTTAATAGGGATAACCAACTATCAATTTTATCTCTACTACATAACCTTTTTTCTGTTTTCCAGCTTTTGCACCATAATTTACTGTATCTATTGCATAAAGTATCTAATTTTGAATTTATTTGAAATTCAGCTAAAAGTTACATTTTTCCACAACATTATTCTATTTGTTCATCACATTTTTTTCTTTGTTATTTCTTGATTAAGCTATGCATGATTCAACTTTTGTGGGCCCTAATTGATGGATGTGGTAAGTTGAATTCAATAGTTGGGTAAATGTAGTTGTATCTAACATGGTAAATCTGGTGGGGTAAACCTAATTGATTAATGAGGTAATTTGAATCTAATAGTCAGGTAATCCTAAATAATAGACAAGGTAAGTTGAAATTCAAATAACATTTGCACTCTTTCCAAAACACTACAATATTTTGCAGGCCACTAACATTAATTTTACAGCCCAACCACTCCCACATAGTACAAGAACTCCCACAGAGTAGAAAAACTAACATATGTCGTCCATTATTTTCTTTCTCCCTCTTTCAAAAATAATAACTTATTATAAACTTACAATTTTGTTTCAATAGTCATATGATGGTACATTTATAGTAATTTATTCTCTAATCTTTGGTGTGTTAGGGGATATATGTCATAGGATTTTGAGGTACATTTAAACAGCTATGTTGGTAAGTGTGTATTAGTACTTATATGAATATTCTTCTTGGTATGTCTATTAGTACTAATTTTGTATTAGTACCATTATGTGTATTCGTTCTTCATATACATAAAATTTAACAATCCCCCATTATTCGTTCTTCATTATATAACTTTTTTCCGTGGTATTGTTCCATTACCTTTTAGATTGGTTTCATCAGAATTAGGTGGGTAAACTTTTTGAGTAATTTGGGCAAGTTTTAGTTTTTGATTCATTTGGGTAGTTTTTCGTTTTTTAGGGTTTGAAAACTATTCATCTACAAGATTGCACAAAAATGTATGTCCTCTCAACAGGAAAAGTAGATTTGATAAAAGTACTCATTGTGTTTCTATGCGAATATAAAATTTTGGTTCATTGTGTTTCAGCATGCATGGTTTTTCCGGGGGAGGCCGACCTCTTCGCAACCCCTTTTTGATTGGGCATGATTGAAAATATTCATTTTGCCATTTTCCTTGTGAGTGAGTCCAAACTTGCCTGACTTTGGAGAAAACGAGGGAACCACACATCAAGATTTTCAGAGAAACAACATTTCGACATTTCCTTGATGCATACCATGTCATAGTGACTGACGAAGTGCTGGATAGTTTTATACCTTGGTACTACCCAACAATGAAGTCTATTACGAAGAGTACATACCTTGGTCCAACCCCATTCCGATAGGATTGGATGTTTAGTTTATTTAAGATTGGAGTTGTTTATTTTATGGATGATCTAGGTTTGCCTAAAACATGTGTACTTAATTGATAGTTATGTTGTATTTTGTTTGATCATTTTAACCTATTGACTTCATTAAATTTCTCTTGTAATACATGCTTTCGTGGGATTATCACTCATCGTATGGTTGGGGTAAATCGACAGCAGGTAATGCTAGGCTAAAGTCCACCAATTGAATCCAATGTACTCGTTTTATTGAATCAAATTACCCGCACTCGAAACTAGATTTACCCCAACCTGTCATCCATTCAACCAATTGGATTTATCAATTAGTGTTACACTGTTATTGAATTCAACTTACCCCAACTATTATTTCGGGTTACTCTGCTATTGAATTCAACTTACCCCAACAATCAATTAAGGTTACCCTGCTTGATTGACCCTGCTCGATTCAACTTGATTTACCTTGCTATTGGATTTTACTGACCATGTCCATCAATTAAGATTACCCCCACGAACCTTCATATGATACATTTTCTTTACTCCAAGTTACACATCCTATTAAACCAAAGTACCTCCTATCGCAACTAGATTTACCACAATAACTTCTACCAATTGGATTTATTAATTAGAGTCACCGAGCTATTGAATTCAACTTATACCGTCTATGAATACTCCACCTTTTGGCCACATATTGCAAGAGGGAGATCATTTATAGTTAGGGGTGCAAATGGGGTGGGAAGGGGCGAGTTTCGCATCGACCGCTACCTGTCCCGCCAAAGTTCGGCGGGTAAGTCGAGTGGGGCGTGGTAGGTCAATTTTTTTCTAACCGCTACCCGCCCTACTTAAAGGCGGGTTTGGCGGGTTAAAAATGTTGATTTTTATATAATGTAATTTGGACCCATAACATGTATGAAAGTAAATTAAAATTCAAAACTTGTAAAAAGCATACAAAATCAAACATGTAAAACCAAGATGTCAAAATTTAAAAGACTAAAAGAGACTTAGTTAATAAAAGAATAAAGATTAACACATTTATTATATTATATTTATAATATTATACTTTTAAATAATATATTTATAGTGTATATTTAAATATAGTTTGGAGGTTTTGAACGGTTAGCAGGGTGGGTTAACCTTCAATAACAGGGTAATCCTAATTTATAATCGGGGTAAATTGAATTCAATAGCAGGTTAACTCTAATTGATCAATCCAATTGCTAGAAGGGATGATAGGTTGGAGTAAATATATTCGTGAAATGGAATAATTTGATTTAGTAGGACAAATAACTTACCATGCTATCGAACTCAACTTACCCATTTTATTAATTACGGTTACCCCTACGGACTACTGTTTAATTCATTCTATTTAACCAAGTTATCATGTTATTGAAGTCAACTTACTTCTTATCGCAACTAAATTTACCCCAACATACCATCAATTCCTTCTATTTAATCAATTCTACCATCAATTCAACTAAAGTTACCCTTCTTTGAGTTAGGGTTACTACCCACTCGTGACACTAGATATACCCCAATCGACCATCCATTCTATCATTCGGATCTATCATTTTAAGGTTACTCTGTTGTTGACTTCAACCTACCCCGTCTATTATTTAGGTTACCTGGTTATTGGATTCCACTTACCATGTCTCGTATTTATGTCTAAATTGGTATTCGAAATTCAACTTCCCCAACCAATCAATTAGAATAACCCGACCAAATTTACTAGACTAAATTCCACTAGACTATGTTTAACATGTTTTTAAATTCAAGTTACCACGTCCTTTACTTAGGATAACCCCATATTGCTTTCAGCTTACCTCATATATTATTTTTGGGTACATCGTTTTTAATTCAGCTTACCCCGTCAACCAATTAGGATTACCCTGCTAGTTTTACCCCTGCTATATTCAACTAGATTTTACACTACTATTCAATTTAATTTAATTTAATTTTACATCAGTTAGGATTACCCCCAGCCCCCACGATTGATTCATCTTATTTACTCCATCAGTCCCGTTGAACGAAATTATCCTCTATCACATCTATATTAACTAGATGGTTACCTTTTAGTTTCCTATACCGTCACAACCCACTCTACCTGCAAGTTACGATCGCTGTCCAGTTTCTTATCAATCACTAACTTAGTGATCATATACCGCGTCAAAACGATCAGAAAACGATTTACAAGGACGATAATACCAAAACCGATGTTAATTCAACACATGCAAAACATTACAAGTTACAAGACCATCAAAATACAAACTTATATAACAAACTTAGTATCAACCGCACATTATTCATAGACGCATACATCACAACAATATACTCAATCGACCACACAAGACAATAGGAAAATTAAATTCCTTACAGCAACTCCCTCCCTTCGCATGCATTCACTTGACCTCCTCCTTAAGAACAATAACAGTGAGCACATCATTCTCCATGGAGGCCTTGACCTGATCTACCTTGGTGTTCTCTGGGAGACGGAACCTCCTCATAAACTTCCTGCTCCTCTCAACCTCATGTCATCAGTCTGTATTCTCTTATGTTTTGGTTCCCCTTTCCTCACTTATCTAGAACATGTTCCCCTCCTCCACCTTCACCTCTTCCTTCTTCAGTCCAGGAAGATCTACCTTGGACACGTGCACCTCAGGCGTCTCCTTCCAGTTGATGTTCATGTTGGCGATGGTTGTTGTTTGATTCGCGAAGGCCGGGTGGAACTCCTAAGGAGAGCGGAATCTCTAGGAGGGATCCCAAATGTCGAGGGAGAAGGGGTCGAACACGTCGTTGCGGCAACCGAAAAAAAAGTAGCACGTTAAACAATGAAATAGATAACGTAAAATGATAGCAAAACTACAAATAAATCACGAAGCATAAGCTTCTTCCGCACTCATAAACAACTGCACCCATAAATGCACCCAAAAGTAAATGAAACACATACATCACAAGCACAATAAAAAAGCAACATAATAAATGAACTAACAAGAACTTACAACTTGAGAATGCCTGGGGTAGAACCTATTGTGTCAATGACTAACTTCATCAGTGGATACCCTGGGGTAAAATCTAGTGGGCAAATGAGTAATTTCGTTAATGTTGCATTATTATTTTGAAATTAAGAATGATTAATAGAGAAAAAAACCAAAGGAAAAATAAAATTTTACGATAAATCCCAACAAAAATACTAACTTCCAGTTTTGAAAACACCCAAGGTTTATATTTTTAGTCCCAAATGATCTCTAAAATTTCCCCAACTACTTATCTTCATTAGCAAAACAAACACTTACAAATATAACCAATATAACCAATACGTTATTAAGTCTACATCAAAACATATGTACCACAACTACAAAACACTCACTCCAAATTCTTACTAAAAACACCTAAAATACCCCCATATTATCATAGAAGATACCTCATATGGTCTCTGACTTTCCCCCAATTACCTATTTTCATTAGGAAAACAAGTCTTACCGGAGTCTAACCCAAAACACTTTCAAATATAACCAATCTGTTATTAAGTTTAACCCAAAACATATCTACCACAACTACAAAACATCCACACAAATTTCCTACTTGAAACACCTAAAATACCCCATATTATTATAGAAGATACCCCATATAATTACCCTTAGTTTAAGTACTGATTTGCAAATAAACAAGATTAATGTTCGGAAAAAATGCAGTGGACATGGGACAAAGAAGTATGACTCAAAATTTTATGTAGACATGTGCACATGTTTCTAGCAAAAGATCATGGTTCCGATGGTTACCTAGTTAAATTATACATTTAGGTGAGGATTTGGTCTATTCTCATCTAATTTTAAACTGAAAATGTTGACGTGAACTGAAAACAATAGGACAAGTATGAAGAACTTTCACACTAACCAGAAACCAATATCTTTAGCAGGAAATTGTAGTTGAAGGCTCTTGCCATCTTCTAATATACTCCTCACTTTGGTAAGTCTAGAAGCTCCAAGAGGGTTGTTTTCATTAAAAAAGTGTTGACAGTTGCTCACGATCAAAGGCCATTAAGGCTTCTAAAGCTAACTTTTGTAAATCAATGGGTAGGACGTCACCAACTCCATTATCTATTACTCAATGCACTATCTCAAATAAGAAAAACTTGTGAACAATGTGATTACAGAACAAGGAATGATACTAAGAAATCAAGAGAAGCATAATTTTACCTATATTCGCAACCTTGGGGTCAAAACCAAGAGCATTAGGTATTGACATGGTCGTTTTAAAATTCTCAATGCCCAATGAAGTATTAAAAAGTGCAATCTGGATGAAAAGAAGCCCAGGATAGCTGAGTTATCTAAGTGAATTCTTTTGGTTACTGAGAAGTTTAAAAAAGGGTAAGTAAGAGAAAGGAGGTATACAGGCCTACGCTCTGTCTCATATGTGTGCAGAATGGAATCAGAAAAAATGCAACAATGCACAAAAGCAATTTTCCATGCTAAGTTATGAGCATCTTGAATGCTCGTATTCTTTCCTGCGTCAAAAGTGTAACATGTATCATTGCTATGATAAAGGGAAAATCGGACTTATAGAATAAACCAGAAGCCATTTTCATAAGTTGATTACTATATCTCGTCATTTAAAACTAGGCAGCAAAGGTCATTACACATGCGTTAGTATGAATTTTAAAAAGAAAATATTCATTTTCTGATATTTGAAATTAGCTTCTTGATGAAGCCACAACACTCACTTTAACCACTCTAAAGTTGATATTTAGCAATAATCATAGAGTTCAAAAGGAAAAATGTTCGACTTTGCAATAACCACAACCCTGAGAATCTCTTTTCACACTGCATCCTACAGTTAAACACCTAAAAAGGAAAAATGTTCAATAAATGGTTGGAGCAAAGAGTCTAGTAAACATTCCACCTTTACAAAGATTTGGGGTCGGGAGTGTGACAGGAGAGGAATGTGATGACCTTCTTGAGGGCGGAGAGGTGCTAGAGGAGGGTGGCGGAGTGGGGGAGGAGACAGCAGAGATCACGGACGGACTGATCGAGGATGGCGAGGGAGGTGGAGGCGAGGCAGACGGAGATCACCTGTGACGTGCCCGGGGTGGTCAGTACGGAGGGTAGGGTTCGAAGAGACACACCAAAGATGTAACAAGCAGCGTTTGTGATGGTAACACGTCGACATCGACGGAGATGATGCGTGAAACGAAGGAATCAGAGGAGGCTAAGCGCAATGGAGGCAGTAGACGGGAGCCACAAGCTTTCTCCCGAGTAGAAGGTAGAGCAGAGAGGGGAGAGGAGTAGAGGTGGAACCCAAAGGCGAAGGAAGGCCTCGCCGGAGTGGAGCACGACAACAAAGTCCAAGGCAAATGGAGTTTGTAAGGCTTTGCTGGAAACGAGGAGAAGACCCTAAAGGCAGAGATGTGTCCCATTTGTCAGAGATTATGGTATACAAAATTCAAAATTTGAACCGGTTGAGGACGTGGAAGTTATCTACCGACACGTCAACGTCCACGTAAGACGCGTGAGGATATGCGTGGGAAACAGGGGAGAATACTACTTTTCCTTACGTGATTGCATTATGTCACTCCCACAAAATGGATTCAGTTCAACTTACTATGACATACAGCGAATTGTTTCCATTTTTCCTAATTATATTTTCTTAGTTTTTTTTACATTCACTTATAAGAGTTCTCCTGATTATCACCAGATAAAGATAAAATAAAAGTTCTTATTTGCCCAGCCGTATCCCTGAGATTCAAAATAGTGATTACGCCGATGTCGGCCTCTTAGTGTTGTAGGTCCATGTTGAATACAGTCTTGTGACTTACTTTCAGATTTTTACCCAAGTGAATGATCTATATTCTCAGTACCTAATGTTGTCACATGAGATAAAATATAGAGTTATTTTTTCACTGATACGAAAATGAACTGAAATAAAATCATAGTTAAAAGTATAATTCCACAGTTTACAAGGGCAAATTCTAACTTAGTTTATTGATACGAGTGTCTGCACATATATTCTCCAATTTCATGATAGTTTGATAAGGAAAAAAATTGAAATAATGTTGTGAAATAAAAAAAATGAAGAATATAACTCAGTCAAACTGATTTGCCAAAGTATGCATATTGAAAACGGAAACTGAGGTGTCATTTTCGGAAACCCAATGTCACTTTTAGGTACATTTGGCTTGATTTGTGTGGATTACTTGTTTGTGTTTAGAAATTGATTTGGGCTGATTGAGACTTTTGTGGATTGATTTGGATTACTTGTTTGTATTTATAAATTTATTTGTGTCTCATTTTGCATAGAAGACTACAAATAGAAACATTAATGTCAAGTATAATTAGTTGTCGGGTGGTTTCAATGAATCAATGCATGTGTCAAGGTGCCCAACGTGTATTGTGAATAGATAGTTGCGTTTCTTGTGTTTCATCTCTCGATGAATCTCTTTGATTTATATGTAGATGTAAGATGTAATAACTTGTATATATGTTTGTATGCGTACATGTTGGGGGTTCTGTACCATATTGTATATATGTTTGAGTTTGGAATATATTTGGGTTAACTATATTGATATCGGTAAATTGTTTAGTGAATTGGATTGGATTGGATTGGATTGTGATAGGTAGAGACTTTGGTGGTTAGTGTAAGTATGATTCTGAAGTGTTATTATAGTGAATTGTTATTTTTTGGTAATGTATTTATGTTGGCTTTTTGGCCTTAATCCTTGTTTTGATGATTTAGTCAACCTAATCTTAATCATAAGTAATGTAGAGTAGCACATATATTGCATTGCATATATATTGCATGTGCTAACCTCTACAGGTGATCAAGACTCATGGAAGGAAGGAAATCAAGTCAAGATTTGTAATAAAGCTATATGAAGACTTGTAATCTTGATTTTATTTTGAGTCTTCGGAACATGTGTAAATTGAGCATACAAGAGCTAAAAACATATCACATACACACTAGGTTCCTTAGAGAAGTCACACACAAAATTTCACCTTATTTGGACTTCATTAGATCACACAAACCTTAGTCGGAAATCACTTAAAACCAAAACCCAGAATTCATGTGTGAACCGGTCGACCGAACCTGTTCTCAGTTCGACCGGTTTATAACAGACTCTCCACAGTGATTTTTCCGAACTCTACTGGTCGACCGGTTCTACCTTTTTGGTCGACCGATCCTGGATTTTATTATGGTCGTTACCTTTGTTGTATTCCTATAACGGTCGTATTCGTATAAAACAAATTTAACCCCAAAATACATTCGGTAACCGGTCGAACGACGACCTTGTTTCGGTCGACCGGTTGAACACTTATTATATCCATGCTATCGGTCGACACACTCTTCGTTTAAACCGATCCAACTTTGTCTCAACCGAATCCCCTTAACGGTCGATCGCCCCATACTTTGGTTCGACCGATTCACTTAAGTTGAGTTAAGTTCTAGCCCGTTTGTCAAACCGATTATATATTTAGTTCGACCGTTCTCTTTGAAATCAAGTTAACGATCGACCGGTTTATTAGTTTCGGTCGACCGGTTCTGGACAGATTTGCAGCCCGATTTTCTACTTTGTGTATCTTACACAAAACCCAACCAAATCTATCCCCAACGGCTACAATACCTTAGGAGCTTATAAATAAAGGATCAAGACCTGTTGTTAACACAACTCTCCAACTTCTAATTGTCTAATTCATCAGAGAGAAGCTCTCAATCCTCAAAGCTCCCAATCTCACTCCATAAGCCTAAATCCACACTTAGTGATCATATCCTCATCCAACTCAAGTGTGCTCAATTAGAGAGTGAGTTCCACTCAAGTTACATTTGTTGTCAAGAGAGCAAGGGTCTTGGTGAAATCCCAAGACACAAGTATAGACTTCGGTGAGAGCCCGAAGTGATCCTTCTCGGATTGTGAGAAGAGGGTTCCAAGCTCGGCGAGGGTTGTTTGCGAGTTTGACAGTTGTAAGGCGTTGTCTCCCGGCCTGGAACGGGGAGCGGATAGTGAAGTCGTAGGCGGAGCTCGCGGAGTCGAGCGGAGCTTGCAAGAGAGGACTAGGACCCGGGTGGGGTGCCAAACCTCTATAAAAACGCCGAGTCGATTTGTGGTTTGCTTGTTCCTTTTCCCTACTAGTCTTTAAATTGTTTCCGCTGCGTTTATTGTTTGATTAGTTAGGGATTAGCGTAAAAGTGATTAGATTAACCCGACCCACACGATCCTACAATTTATTTAACACCATTTACACTCCAAATATATTGTTGGAAACCACTTTACTTTGTCAAACATGATAAACTTGAAGCATATTTATTTTATTTGATATTATAAGTTGATTTATTATTTATATATGTTTGGCCAATTTAAACTTTTAAAGGAGAGAAAAATGGACTTCGAACTTATATATTTTTCATTTTTTGTTTGAAATTTGAATCTCGAATGATTGTGGTATTTTTGAATGACAGTTGAAAACTGTCTACTTCAAATGACTCTCACGGTTCTATGTACCCTTCAGTGCTAGTATTACAGAATAATCACATATCATCGTATATTCTCAAAAATGTAAGTGTTTTGATTATCCAATTATAAAGGATTATGTGTATTGTTTTTTATTAGACTTTAAGTATTTTTATTTTTTTACCAGGAGCAATTACCTAATATTATGTGTATCGTCGTAGGCCTTCGAAGGTCCTGCGGTGAGGTGGGCGGACCAAAAAACCAACTAGTGCCATTTTTAGCAAGACAAACCCAAAAAACGAAAGCAGTGTAGGTTTTTCTCATTTTTCATGTCAAATAAAAGGAGAGCATATGCGCTTCAAGGAGGCAAATTCATAAATTAAAGGTTCTTCTTCAAATCATGATCACCACAAAATATTGTTTCCCTTGTATGGGATTACAAGGAAAATTAGACTAAAATAATCACAACAAAGTGAACATACTAAATAATCTCTTTACATGTCTTCTTGTTGTGGCCTAATTTTCGACATTGCTCGCATCGTATTACTCGACCACTTTGTTCGTTCATGTTGTTTCTGATTCTTTTTGTTTTCAGTTGTCCACTTCGTCTTACGACAAAATGCGCTATAAGTGTTGTAGGTCCTTCCTCTGGCCAAAACATTTCGTCTAGTATTGGAAAGAAAATTGGTGCATTATGTATGTTTGAGTGGTTAGGAATTCTGAGACGATTCGTGAAGTATGAATGTTCGCATGGAGGTTACTACAGATGACCAATATATGTGAGCATGGAATGTGGTGTGCATCTATGAACCCGCACGAGCATGTTGGGCATGTCTCAATCAAAATAACCTGATAGCTATGAGATCGGTTGTTTTCGGCACTGGATATGTTATGACTCTATGCCTTGTCACACAAAGTTGTGTAGCCAACCATCGTTAGTTTGTGATTTCATCGTTGACCTTTTTAGGATAGGCCAGCATCAAAGTCTCCCCTTCATCTCTTCTACGACAAAATATTTATTCTACACTACACTACACTAAGCTAAACTAGTAAACAAACAAGCTGAAATGAACTAAACAACTAAGCTAATCAACTAATGCAAAAGATAAAATCACAGGAATGAAAACCCCTCAAGGGTGGAGTGTGTGTGTGTGCACATGAAATAAGTATGATATGAAATGCATACAAGAAGCTCAAGTAGTTAGTGTTGTTAATACATAAGAAGTACCTAACTATGGCAAGACCTATCATTACAACACTAACTTATGTGCATAATATGAGCAATGCAAGGTTGTTATTAAGACACTTAGACAAGCATGGAATGTACCTAAGCTATGGCAGAAACCATCAAGTAAGGTTCTTAATAATTCAAGCAAGCATACTAATATCAACACAAAACATTCATATTAAGCATTCAAACCATCTACATAGCATGTACACACGCCTACTCCACCCCCGAAGGGGATGGAACTACTCACTACTCATTACACTAACTATATTAACAAAAGAAAGCATAATACTGAAATGAAAGTTAACTAAGAAGGCAAGAAGTATTAAAGAAACATAAAAGGAAAGGAAAGACTAAACAAACATGCACAAATTAAAAGACAAGATTAAAAGAAACTAGAAGAATTATTTTATTAACAAATGACTCACATTGAAGGTAGCATTCTTCTCCACCTTAAGTTTTTGCTTCAAGGCTCACTCCTTAGTAGAGAGAATGTCACCAAGCAATGGGTAATTACAATGGAAGTTGAAGAGTTCTATTTATAAGCATAGAAAAAGCTAATCGGGGACAATCCCCCGATGTGGGACTAAACCAATACCAAAAATAGCCTAAACGAACATTAATACAAGTCCAGGAGAAATTTGGGCGGATCCTGAGTAATATGGACCGCCAATTAGCGGTCCAAACACTTCGGATCGCGTTGGAATTTGTTGTGGGCTTTTCTTTCTGGTATTGTTGGTCTTTGATGCGGTTACTTGACTTGTTGGAGCTCCGACCCGAATCGAATTTGTAAAATACTCCCCATGATGGTGTGGCGTATTCTGTTTGGCTCTTAGGTCCTTCTGTCTTACATTCAGGTCCTTCTCCCTTGCATCTTAGTCCCCAGATCTCACAATTCAGTCCTTTTTCCCAGCTTTTGGGTCCATTTATGCTTCATCTCTTCAAACCTATTTATTCCTGAAAACTAAACATAAAAGTCGTAACATAACATTGTTTAGGTGAAAGATAATGGATATAAGATACAAATATAAACATGAAATGATGCCAATCAAATACCCCCACACCTAAATTTTTGCTAGTCCCGAGCAAAACAAAGAAAAAGAAAAGCAAACGAGAAACAAGAAATCCTAACTCACTTTCGTAGGAATCACGGTTGCACTTAGCACGTGCAACAAGCCGTTAAACCTCTTTGTTGCCAAGGAGGAGGAGTGTTGTCTCCTGAGGGTTTTCAGCGGATATACCCACAAAATCCAAACAAGATGCATTATTCAATCTAGACACTCGACTCGTTGGAAATATTTTGTCGATCAATGGACGCGGTAATGCTACGGGCCGACTCTATATAGGTGATCGGTCCACACCTCTAACCTAATGAACCATTCGTGCAAGTTAAATAAGGAATTAAGTGAAAGACATGAACAACCTCAACATCCTCAAGTGCTACAAAGTGTAAAGTCTATTAAGGTTCTTATTTGCATTACCATTTTTTTTTCTTTCTATTTCTTTTCACATTTTTTTCTTGTTTTCTTTTTATTAGTTGGAGCTTCATTCTCCCAGGGTCAGGTTTCGTGCATCATTGCCCATGAGGACTTACACTATCACGTACACTTTTCCCCAAATCTCCACATAAGGCAATCCCTACCACCCGTGTAACGGGAGTTCGGTCGGCGCATCCCAAGTCAGATGACTCGAAAGCACCAAGCACAAAGTTCCCTCAGACCTACTTTCCCGAGTGATAGGAGCCGTGCGAGAAGAGAGAACACCTACTCACTTATTTCTTATTTACAAATGAACCAAAACCCCTACACTAATGTCTCACAACAAGATTTAGAGGGTCCTTGACTACAACAAACTTCCTTAAGTTAACACACACGAATTATTGACTCACTGGGTTCAGGGTGGACTTCTTTAAATGTTTGAGCACTGAAACCCTATGATTACTCACCCCGAAGGGAAAACTGGGGTGCATCCTAACGACTCGATAAATCCTAAAGTCACTGTACTAGATATCCTAATGCATCAAGTTCAAGACAATTTTGGGAGTTTTCTTTTTACTTTGCCTCTCAACGGTTTTCCACATGCTAAACATACGCAAACCCACAAAACATTTTCTTTCACAAACACATGAAGATTTTGAAAGAAATGTGCAAATTTTAAAGCACTAGGCAAGCAAAAGAAGACAAGTCACCCAAGGATCATGGCAAGCAGATATATCGATATTAAATGCAGCACACTAACATGACCCTAAAAATGCAAACAAAAGGAAACAAAATCAAAAGAAAAGACTCGACTATGTACACACGTAAAACACCTCCCCCCCACACCTACTTCATGCATTGTCCTCAATGAATGTGAGCAAGATACTACATGGATTTATGCATGAAAAAGGAGAGATCTCACCAACATGAAGTACAAAGGGAAGTTCAAGGTCAATGGACACAAACCCGAATTACCTCAAAACCTGTGAGATGCTAAAGAAAGGATACAAATACGTGAATGAAATGGAGCCCAAATACACAAGGGTTGGGGCTCACAACAATCGATGCTCACTGAAGGAGTCTTTTATTGTACTTTTTTTCTTTTTTTCTTTTTTCCTTTTTTTTCTCTTTTTTTTATATAACTATGTACAAACATAAGTTCCCATCTTCATTTGTCAAAAGACATCAAATGGGAACCTTAAGAGTGGGTCAATGCACTTGGAAAGGGAACATGACACCACGCGGGGCCAGAATACGCATGTGTGGGCCCCCTTCACAAAGAGCACCAGATGAAATGAGAGGTTCATGAATTGGACGCAAAGACGTCTCATTCAAAGGATCAATGATGCATTGCATACATTGCATCATATGTCTTTCATTTAGATTAATTTTATATCAATAAATGCTACTAAGGTATGTGTTTAGTCTTATTTACATAATACATGGACGTGAATGCAAATTACCCATATCCCGAGCATAAATGCGTGCAAGAGACTCATTTCCTTGAATGGAAAATTTGATGAAGACTTTTATACAAACAACCAACCAGTCCTTCCAAAGGCTAGAGACACAAGTCAGCCAACTCGCACAAATTGTAGGTGCAAGAGAAAAGGGTCAGTTTCCAAGTCAACCTGAGGTGAATCCTAGATCTAATAATCAGTATCAGCCCTATCAACCACCTCTAGGAAGTAACAACTCGAGACCGGTTCAAATGGTTAATGAGGAAGGATCGTTCCAACAAATAAATGCAGTAGAATCATTACGGTCCGGAAGACAAGTTGATAACAATGTGGTAAATCCTAGAACGTCTAATCAATCTAGCCATCTAGCAACCACATATGACCTAACCATTGACACTGACGTCCAATCTGAAACGCCCAACCCATCTACTCAACCTGAACCCATAGCTCAACCTGAGTGAGTCTATGTTCCTAAAGCTCCATTCCCCAATAGACTTAAGAAGAACTCAAGTGCACAAATGGAGAAAATCCAGGAAGTATTTAAGCAAGTTAAGGTGAATATTCCACCCCTGGATATGATTCAACAAATACCTGCTTATGCTAAATTCTTAAAAGATCTGTGCACTAGAAAGAGAAAAACAAACGTACCAAAGAAGGCTTTCTTAACTGCAAACATAAGTTTTATTCTTTCCAACTCATCTCCTATAAAATATAAGGACCCTGGGTGTCCCACAATTTCATGTGCAATAGGAGATACTTTTATCAACAAAGCCCTTCTAGACCTTGGTGCTAGTGTTAACCTACTCACGTTCTCTGTCTACGAGCAACTCAACCTTGGTCCACTAAAACCCTCTAAGACAACTCTTCAATTTGCTGACTGCTCTATTAAGAAACCAAGAGGTGTAGTCGAGGACGTTCTGATCAAGGTGGGTGACTTCATTTACCCAGTGGATTTTATCGTGCTAGATACTGCACCTGTTGTAAATCCTAATAGACAAATCCCTGTAATACTAGGCAGGCCCTTTTTAGCCACTTCTGAAGCATTGATAAACTGTCGAAATGGGCTCATGCAATTATCTTTTGGGAACTTAAAAGCTGAATTTAATATCTTTCATGTTGAGAGTGAGCCAGAAATAATATGCAATCAAAGTGATGTTGTGATGAGAGCACGTATATATAAGATTTATGAATCAAATAAATCATCACAAAATCAAAAAGAAAGTGCGAAAAAGGGGAGTAATTCTTCGACACACCCACCATCACTCGAGCAAACAAGACAATCAATACATGTGAGAGGTGTTGAACCTTTACCTCAGGGCAACATGGGGAACAATTCAACTGGATACATGCACCAACATGGTGACATTCAATCCAGTTCTGATTATGGTTGACTCTGAACAAATTCCATCCCTCCACCGCAGTTCACCCAGGTAATAAGTGCATTTACTTTATATTTGCATACATTGAGGACAATGCATGATTTAGGTGTGGGGGAATGTTTATGTATCTATCTATCTATATATATATACATTCTTAGAAGAAAAAAAATTAATTAAAAAAAATCAATATTCCATGACATAGCTTAAGATTGAACCGCCAAAACCCGAGTACAAATTGCATTGAGTTTTTGTTCCTTATTATATAGTTCTACTTGTAGAAATTATGACATAAATATAAGTTCCAAAGAAATAACCCATTACCCTTTAAGACATGTATGCACTTAAATTGGATGAATCAAATCTTTGAAGTGGTTGATAAAAAGCAGAGGTTGAGGAAAATATACCGGGAAGTGTGGACTTCTAATAGAAATTAAGCCTTGAGGAAAATAAAAGTAAAAATAAAGGAATAAAGTGAGGAAAGCACATTTTGCAAAATGATTACAAAAGCCCAAGCGTTCGAGTCACTTGTCCGTAGGGGTATCTTGAAACCCGGTAACTTGAGTCTGCCAGCTCGGGATTATCGACCAAACTCGCTACACGAATGCAAAAAAGGGTAAAAGTGTCAAAAAAGCAAATGTGTTGAATCACGGAAGAAGAAGAAAATACTCAAGGCGCAAAGCTAAAAGAATGATCCATGGCATGGTTGATCCGAATGATACTTCACCACCAGAGGAGGCGTGCAAAATAATTTAAGTGATAACATGTGTAGAAGGGTTAGTGGTGTGAATGTTGGAGGAACAAAGACCAAGTCAGACTTTTTATAAGTTAGATTTGTATAATGAGCATGCAAGAATTCTAAGTAAGATGTATAAGGTTGAGGTGGAGATATTTAGAGCTATCAATGAAATGTTGAATTAAGATTTTGTGGGTGTGTCAACTGAAAACCCTCACGAAACAAAACTCGTCCTCTAAGGAAACTTGGGGGTTTAAAGGCTTGTTGCACATGCTAAGTGCAACCGTGATTCCATCGAAAGTGAGTTAGGATTTCCCTGTTTTCATTTTTCTTATACTCTGTTTTGCTAGGGACTACCAAAATCTAGGTGTGGGGGTATTTGATGCATTGCATACATTGCATCATATGTCTTTCATTTAGATTAATTTTATATCAATAAATGCTACTAAGGTATGTGTTTAGTCTTATTTACATAATACAGGGACCTGAATGCAAATTACCCATATCCCGAGCATAAATGCGTGCAAGAGACTCATTTCTATCATAAAGACCAAGTCAAGATTATCGAGATTCAAATGGAAGTTCATCCAAGCATAAAAGCATTCAAATACCTAATTACAAAAAGGCCAGGGACTTAAGCACAAAAGTAGTCAAGGACTTAATTGCAAAAGGCGAGGACCCGACTGCAAATTACGAGTACCAAAAGATTATTTTGGAGAAGTTCTAGAGAAAAATCAATTTGGATCTTCAAATATATGAAGAAATTAACTCGGATCTCCAAAGATATGCAATAATTAATCCGGATGCGTAAATGACAGCTAAAACATACCATAAACACACAGGAAATATCCGGGTCGATTCTGGGCCAAAAAGGTGGCGATTCCGCCACACCTCATGTACAAATTGCGGCGATTCCGCCGCACAAAAGTTGATCCGTGTGCTCAAATTTTTACCAATGTTGTATTGACGAGTGTACTTTTCGTTTATATATTGGGATCCCTTGTATCGGGTATAAATAGCCCCGAAACGATGTTGTAAAGAGTCTTAGAATTTTTGTTCCAAATTTTAGTAATAAAATTCTGTTCTTTTAATTCTTGTTTTTAGTTTTCTTTTGTAGTTTCTCTAGGATCCCTTCTCCTTCATCCATGAGTTTCTAAATCTCTCCAAAGGGTGGGGGTGACGGATTTAGGGTGATGAGAAGAAGAATAAAGTTATTATTTTAATTTCGTGTTAGTATATTTTGATTACTTGAGTTTATGTTGAGTCATTTATCATGTAATGCTTCATAACTAATATGATTTATTATAACTTTCAAAATTCTCTAATCTAAACCCGATATCTAAACCTCCACCCACTGGACTCCCATCCATCTTTACTTTATTTTTAATTTGTTTTTGTTGTTCTTGTTTTAGAAAATAATTAAAAACCAAAAATCTCAAACCAAACTTATTTCTCTCTCTTTCTTTCCCTAATCGAAAATCACAAAAAACAATATCTCTCCCTCCTTGTGTTCGACCCGTATTTGCCACGTCTTCATTGACACCGTGCACTTGCGGTATAAATTTAATTCTCATCAAGTTTTTGGCGCCGTTGCCGGGGAGGCGACGCAGATTTTGTTTATTGTTGTGTTCTCGATTCTATTCTGTTTATCTTGTGCGCGATCTAAGTATTTGGATTTGTGTTTCAGGAGACAACAGGGTGCGCGGTGAAATCTGAACGCAGCCGGAGCAAGCAGGGCGGCGAAATCGCCACATATCAAGCACAAGCTGCAGCGGATCCGCCGCACAATAGAGGCTTCTGGGCTTCAAATTTTTCTGGGGTTAGTGCCATCTCTGGATGGACGCGTGGAGCTACTGAAATTTCGAGAGCGGGCGGTGAACCCGACTGAGCATTGCATAGGTAACCTTTGTTGCCTCTTTCCTCGTAATTTCTAGTTTCGGAAAATTTCCTTTTGTAGAACTGCACATGTTAAGCTTAAATTCCATAATTGGCAATAATTCAACTCTGACCTAAAAATTGGCAAAACTAGAAGAACTTAGTGCATGCATCATATAATGTTTTGTTTGCATTATTCTTGCTAAATTCTTGCAAATTAATTCTTGTTGAAGAGTGTTGGAGGCAAGGTACGTATCGCGGTTTTTATCGATTGCATTTAAGCATATAATCTAATTTGCATACAACCTTGCAATTTTCCCCCCACTAAAGACCATTGTTTGACTATCTTTGCTAGATTTAAGTTAAACTATCTTAAGGGCAACTCCGTAGGAAAAGATACGGTGGGGATTTCATCACCATTCCGTGGCCCACAAATCACAATCCTAAAGTGTCACCCAAGCTTTAAAATTAAAATCAATTAGACATTGGCCCCTAAGGACTCGGACTCAATTAAGGAGGACATTGGTTTGACTTGCTATGACTTGAAGCTGATCGAATTTAATTTGGTGTCTAGAAAGTGTTTTTGTGTTGACGTAAGTCTTCCAAGCCAAGTGGTTGTCTAATTGGCACCGACTCTGTCGGAAACGCCCCCACTAGCTATACGCTGCCTGGCCAAGTTGGTTTGATTAGTAAGGGAGGTGAATCAAGCAAATCAATTCGACTCAACCAGTTAGGAGTCGTCTAGATTTAAGCGACACTAGGTCTAGGATTGTTTGAACCGTGCTTGTTCAGGAAACTTCTCACCAACCCTAGAACCTATCTTTTAGAGTTAAGTTTCCTTTCTCATCTTTCTTCTTTCTATAGATTGTTTCCCTTTGTTTTAAAAAAATAAAAAAAAATATATATAAAAATAAAAAAAACGAAAAAAAATTGTAATTAATTCTTGAAATTGAATTTGGAATTTAAATTTCAAATTTGAATTCAAAAAATTAATTCAAACCGGTGCACTCATATTTGGGTTCGGGACTTGAGCAATCGACTCTCACGAGTTCATCTAGATTCTAGTCTAGAGCTTAGCCCCAATCCATCTGCTGCACCACCTCACCCGGATCCAATGGGTGAGAATGTTGTGAACGGGCCCATAAATCTGAGGGATCGATGCTACCCAACGATGGCTGCTCAGCCATCGTGCATCGTTATGCCCGCCATACAGGGTCGCGACTTCGAACTTAAGGCACAATACATGAGTATGTTGCCTAAGTTCACCTCTAGGGAAGACCCATATCTCTTCCTTAGAGAATTTGAGGAAATCTGCTCTCTTATGAAATACCAGCATATCTCTGAGGAGGCAGTGCGTCTGAAATTCGTGTCTCTAGCATTGAAGGACGACGCTAAGAAATGGCTATATAGTCTAGCCAAAAAATCCATTAAAAGTTGGGTTGAGTTTGTTCAAGTATTCCTAAAAAAATATTTCCCCAACCATAAGACTATGAGGATTAGGAATGAAATTGTTGCATTCGTTCAATCTGAGAGCGAGCCATTCTATTCCTATCTAGAAAGATTTAAAAGTGTGCTGACCCAATGCCCTCATCACGGAATTCCAAGATGGCAACTGTACCAAATTATTTATGAGTGATTGACACCCACATCTAGGGTTATGGTAGAATCCGTAAGCCAAGGGAACTTCATGTCAAAAAATGAAAATGATGCCTGGACTTTTCTTGAAGATTTAGCTGAAAACAGTATGCAATGGGACAATGCTAGAGCACCGCTTAACCCGAGTATTGGAACTAGAATAGCAAGTCAACCCAAACCAGGTGTCTTAGCTGTAGATGCCAATGTAGCGGCTGAAGCAAAACTAGCTACCCTTATGCGCAGAATGGAAAGTCTAGAGCTACAAACCCGACCCCGAGTGAATCAAGCCTCGTCTATCCCTTGCTCTAGATGTGGTCAGACGGGTCATTTAATGGAGGATTGTGCGGACTGGGAACAAGTTAATGCCACGTTTAACCATGTTAAAAATGACCCATACGCATCAACCTATAACTCGGGCTGGCGTAATAATTCCAATTTCTCATCAAGCCAACAAGGTCAACCTCCTAGACAACAACCAAACCCGTATAACCAAAATAATACATCATCTGGGTTTAGTAACAATGGAGATTATGATGTTAGGTTGACAAGCTTGGAAAATTTGATGAAGACTTTTATACAAACAACCAACCAGTCCTTCCAAAGGCTAGAGACACAAGTCAGCCAACTCGCACAAATTGTAGGTGCAAGAGAAAAGGGTCAGTTTCCAAGTCAACCTGAGGTGAATCCTAGATCTAATAATCAGTATCAGCCCTATCAACCACCTCTAGGAAGTAACAACTCGAGACCGGTTCAAATGGTTAATGAGGAAGGATCGTTCCAACAAATAAATGCAGTAGAATCATTACGGTCCGGAAGACAAGTTGATAACAATGTGGTAAATCCTAGAACGTCTAATCAATCTAGCCATCTAGCAACCACATATGATCTAACCATTGACACTGACGTCCAATCTGAAACGCCCAACCCACCTACTCAACCTGAACCCATAGCTCAACCTGAGTGAGTCTATGTTCCTAAAGCTCCATTCCCCAATAGACTTAAGAAGAACTCAAGTGCACAAATGGAGAAAATCCAGGAAGTATTTAAGCAAGTTAAGGTGAATATTCCACCCCTGGATATGATTCAACAAATACCTGCTTATGCTAAATTCTTAAAAGATCTGTGCACTAGAAAGAGAAAAACAAACGTACCAAAGAAGGCTTTCTTAACTGCAAACATAAGTTTTATTCTTTCCAACTCATCTCCTATAAAATATAAGGACCCTGGGTGTCCCACAATTTCATGTGCAATAGGAGATACTTTTATCAACAAAGCCCTTCTAGACCTTGGTGCTAGTGTTAACCTACTCACGTTCTCTGTCTACGAGCAACTCAACCTTGGTCCACTAAAACCCTCTAAGACAACTCTTCAATTTGCTGACTGCTCTATTAAGAAACCAAGAGGTGTAGTCGAGGACGTTCTGATCAAGGTGGGTGACTTCATTTACCCAGTGGATTTTGTCGTGCTAGATACTGCACCTGTTGTAAATCCTAATAGACAAATCCCTGTAATACTAGGCAGGCCCTTTTTAGCCACTTCTGAAGCATTGATAAACTGTCGAAATGGGCTCATGCAATTATCTTTTGGGAACTTAAAAGCTGAATTTAATATCTTTCATGTTGAGAGTGAGCCAGAAATAATATGCAATCAAAGTGATGTTGTGATGAGAGCACGTATATATAAGATTTATGAATCAAATAAATCATCACAAAATCAAAAAGAAAGTGCGAAAAAGGGGAGTAATTCTTCGACACACCCACCATCACTCGAGCAAACAAGACAATCAATACATGTGAGAGGTGTTGAACCTTTACCTCAGGGCAACATGGGGAACAATTCAACTGGATACATGCACCAACATGGTGACATTCAATCCAGTTCTGATTATGGTTGACTCTGAACAAATTTCATCCCTCCACCGCAGTTCACCCAGGTAATAAATGCATTTACTTTATATTTGCATACATTGAGGACAATGCATGATTTAGGTGTGGGGGAATGTTTATGTATCTATCTATCTATATATATATATATATACATTCTTAGAAGAAGAAAAAATTAATTAAAAAAATCAATATTCCATGACATAGCTTAAGATTGAACCGCCAAAACCCGAGTACAAATTGCATTGAGTTTTTATTCCTTATTATATAGTTCTGCTTGTAGAAATTATGACATAAATATAAGTTCCAAAGAAATAACCCATTACCCTTTAAGACATGTATGCACTTAAATTGGATGAATCAAATCTTTGAAGTGGTTGATAAAAAGCAGAGGTTGAGGAAAATATACCGGGAAGTGTGGACTTCTAATAGCAATTAAGCCTTGAGGAAAATAAAAGTAAAAATAAAGGAATAAAGTGAGGAAAGCACATTTTGCAAAATGATTACAAAAGCCCAAGCCTTCGAGTCACTGGTCCGTAGGGGTATCTTGAAACCTGGTAACTTGAGTCTGCCAGCTCGGGATTATCGACCAAAATCGCTACACAAATGCAAAAAAGGGTAAAAGTGTCAAAAAAGCAAATGTGTTGAATCACGGAAGAAGAAGAAGAAAATACTCAAGGCCCAAAGCTAAAAGAATGATCCATGGCATGGTTGATCCGAATGATACTTCACCACCAGAGGAGGCGTGCAAAATAATTTAAGTGATAACATGTGTAGAAGGGTTAGTGGTGTGAATGTTGGAGGAACAAAGACCAAGTCAGACTTTTTATAAGTTAGATTTGTATAATGAGCATGCAAGAATTCTAAGTAAGATGTATAAGGTTGAGGTGGAGATATTTAGAGCTATCAATGAAATGTTGAATTAAGATTTTGTGGGTGTGTCAACTGAAAACCCTCACGAGACAAAACTCGTCCTCTAAGGAAACTTGGGGGTTTAAAGGCTTGTTGCACATGCTAAGTGCAACCGTGATTCCATCGAAAGTGAGTTAGGATTTCCCTGTTTTCATTTTTCTTATACTCTGTTTTGCTAGGGACTACCAAAATCTAGGTGTGGGGGTATTTGATGCATTGCATACATTGCATCATATGTCTTTCATTTAGATTAATTTTATATCAATAAATGCTACTAAGGTATGTGTTTAGTCTTATTTACATAATACAGGGACCTGAATGCAAATTACCCATATCCCGAGCATAAATGCGTGCAAGAGACTCATTTGTATCATAAAGACCAAGTCAAGATTATCGAGATTCAAATGGAAGTTCATCCAAGCATAAAAGCATTCAAATACCTAATTACAAAAAGGTCATGGACTTAAGCACAAAAGTAGTCAGGGACTTAATTGCAAAAGTCGAGGACCCGACTGCAAATTACGAGACCAAAAGATTATTTTGGAGAAGTTCTAGAGAAAAATCAATTTGGATCTTCAAATATATGAAGAAATTAACTCGGATCTCCAAAGATATGCAATAATTAATCCGGATGCGCAAATGACAGCTAAAACATACCATAAACACACATGAAATATCCTGGTCGATTCTGAGCCAAAAAGGTGGCGATTCCGCCGCACCTCATGTACAAATTGTGGCGATTCCGCCGCACAAAAGTTGATCCGTGTGCTCAAATTTTTACCAATGTTGTATTGACGCGTGTACTTTCCGTTTATATATTGGGATCCCTTGTATCGGGTATAAATATCTCCGAAACGATGTTGTAAAGAGTCTTAGAGTTTTTGTTCCAAATTTTAGTAATAAAATTCTGTTCTTTTAATTCTTGTTTTTAGTTTTCTTTTGTAGTTTCTCTAGGATCCCTTCTCCTTCGATCCATCCATGAGTTTCTAAATCTCTCCAAAGGGTGGGGGTGACGGATTTAGGGTGATGAGAAGAAGAATAAAGTTATTATTTAAAATTTCGTGTTAGTATATTTTGATTACTTGAGTTTATGTTGAGTCATTTATCATGTAATGCTTCATAACTAATATGATTTATTATAACTTTCAAAATTCTCTAATCTAAACCCGATATCTAAACCTCCACCCACTGGACTCCCATCCATCTTTACTTTATTTTTAATTTGTTTTTGTTGTTCTTGTTTTAGAAAATAATTAAAAACCAAAAATCTCAAACCAAACTTATTTCTCTCTCTTTCTTTCCCTAATCGAAAATCACAAAATAACAATATCTCTCCCTCCTTGTGTTCGACCCGTATTTGCCACGTCTTCATTGACACCGTGCACTTGCTGTATAAATTTAATTCTCATCAATCAAACTGAAAGAGCTTGAACCTCTCAAGAGTTTGGGAAATGAGGGGCAACGGAAGAAGAGTTTCTCCCGTTGCGCTGCTGAAGTTATGATCGTCAATCCAAACTCTCCAACCAACAGGCTGGTGCGTCGGAACGAGGTCAAGAACCTCGTTAGGCATGTCCGACACACCAGGCGAACAAAACGTGGGTCTCATACCCAAGGTATCCTCCAAGGAACTCCTAATACCCTCATGAGCAATGTAGTTGTTTGATGTTCCATCATTTCCAAGATGATCAAGAACAATAGTGAGAGGCAAACTCTCATCAGGTTGTTTGAAATTGAGGGGACTAGGGAGCTCTTGCTCCACTAGAGGAGAGTCCTTAGGAGGTACAACAATAAGGTCATGTGGCTCAAGGGCCACGGGACAAGAAGATAAGGCACAATCATGTGCCGACTCGTAATGAAGCTGGTCCATGTTATTCTCAATTGGGATCGAATCGTCCACCAAGTGATCGTGAATTGAAACCCCAAGTCCCTCAGACTGACTAGGAGCTTGACTTTGAAAGATTGTGCTTTGAATTTGTGGATGTGGTGGTGGCGGTTCGATATCAAAAGATGAATCATCATGTTGACAAGAAAAGTTACTTTCCTCACGTTCACGTAATTGCTGCGACATTTGACTCACCTGCAGTGCCATATTTTGTATGGACTGTTGAGTGGTTTCCATGAACGTAAGGAAAGTTTGTTTCAAGGAATTAGGTATGCGGTCAACTATGAGGTCTAAGTCAGAGCTTGGGAAATTTTGGGGTTGGGTATTGATGGGCTGAGAATGAGTCCAATGATTTGAAGTGGGGTGTTGGTAGAATTCTGGGTATTCGGGAGGAGGATACTGGGGTGGAAATGATGTATAAGAATTTGAATATGAATTGTCTCCCCACGAATCCATCCCTCTCGGGTTGTACGCGGATGCGTAATGGTCATAATGAGCATTTTGGGAAAATGTGTGCTCATACTCAGGCTCAGGGGCAATATAAGGACATTCCCCTATAACATGACCACTCAACCCACAACAGTCACCGGTGCACCCATGTCATCTACCACATGCATGAAAGAGGCCAAAGGTTCTTGTAATGTCTCAGATTGATGACCAACATATGATCCGACGTAACTAGATGGTGGTCTAGCAGTCGGTGCCTCTCTCATACTACCCCAATATGAAGATCGCTCAGTCACACAATGAAGATTGTCCCAACCATACGAGGTGTTCGTCTGAGCCACCCCAGGTTGCATGGGTCCGGAATACCATGACGAATTGTCCTGGTCCCAACTATGATATGGATGGTCGCCCATGTAACCATCCATCTCCACAAAGAACTCTAGAGTCGACCACTCTCACCACCACGAGGCCAAGCTCGCAAAAAGTGCTCGACTCGACCCTAAAAACGCTACCAGAGAGTGTAAAGGGGAGGAGACTATAACGTAGAAGAAGGTGAGAAGAAGATGACTCAGAGGAGAAGGGAAGAATCCCTAAAGCTAGCGTGGGTAACGGAAGAGGGTAGAAACCTAATCTAGCAAGCACGACTCAAACAATGTAAGGCAATGGGTCCTTAGGCTAGACGACGCCTAACTTCGAGGTCACTAGCCTCGACACGCCTCACCTCCCTACAACGAGGACCACAATGCCCAGCAAGTGATACCAGATCCGGAGATCGAGTACCTCCTACTATCGACAAGGTAGGCAACGTTGATCAGGTCATGACGGTCTCAACTAGATTACTCTCCTAGTGCGTCCGCAATCCTTAGGGCCAATGTCTACTTGCTTTTAGTTAAGGCTTGATTAAGAGTGATTTTTGGGGCCAAGGAAAGGGTGATGAAATCCTCCACCTTATCTTTTATGGGACAGGCCCTCCTTAGTAGCGTTTTGAGCTTAAATCTCGCAATCAATCACTCCAATCAAACGCTCAACTCACTCTTGTCCCGATGCACCTTACTAACTAATGCATGATCGAAACATGCATGAATGAGAGATTTGGGTGCACGTACCTCACGCCAGCAATCAACAACAAAATGTAAAGCAAAGAAAAGACAAATGCATGTAAGGTCTACACATGATGCATGACCTAGATGGCAAGAAGTCTAATCTTTTGCTTTGAATTTTATGGTCCAAGTTGATTAAAGGGGATTGGTTTAATGATCTCGGAGCAAAATAGAGGTCAGAGCATGCAAAATAGGGCTCCAAGATAACAATAATTACAGCACTAACTACCAGAACAAATTTTGAAGCAGGACATCCTCACCAGGCCGCCAATTGGCGGTCTCCAACCGCTGATTGGCGGTCCGTTTGGAGCTTCTGGTCCTCAAACTTGTCCAGTAGTCTCCCCTTGATCCGATGGTTCCCTGAAACTAGGAAAAACTGGAAACAAAAAATCAAAAACCCCTCGAATCGTCCAAACCAAGGTCTGGACAGAGCACCTCCCCGGCAACGGCGCCAAAAACTTGATTGATCGTTTTATATTAACCGCAAGTGCACGGCCGCGTTGAAGCGGTGGCAAATACGGGTCGTCCACTGGGAGGTGTGTCGACACTTGGTTTGTGTGAAGGCGAGAGGTAAAGAAAGGGAAGAAAGATGTATTACACTACACTACACTACACTAAGCTAAACTAGTAAACAAACAAGCTGAAATGAACTAAACAACTAAGCTAATCAACTAATGCAAAAGATAAAATCACAGGAATGAAAACCCCTCAGGGGTGGAGTGTGTGTGTGTGCACATGAAATAAGTATGATATGAAATGCATACAAGAAGCTCAAGTAGTTAGTGTTGTTAATACATAAGAAGTACCTAACTATGGCAAGACCTATCATTACAACACTAACTTATGTGCATAATATGAGCAATGCAAGGTTGTTATTAAGACTCTTAGACAAGCATGGAATGTACCTAAGCTATGGCAGAAACCATCAAGTAAGGTTCTTAATAATTCAAGCAATCATACTAATATCAACACAAAACATTCATATTAAGCATTCAAACCATCTACATAACATGTACACACACCTACTCCACCCCCGAAGGGGATGGAATTACTCACTACTCATTACACTAACTATATTAACAAAAGAAAGCATAATACTGAAATGAAAGTTAACTAAGAAGGCAAGAAGTATTAAAGAAACATAAAAGGAAAGGAAAGACTAAACAAACATGCACAAATTAAAAGACAAGATTAAAAGAAACTAGAAGAATTATTTTATTAACAAATGACTCACATTGAAGGTAGCATTCTTCTCCACCTTGAGTTTTTGCTTCAAGGCTCACTCCTTAGTAGAGAGAATGTCACCAAGCAATGGGTAATTACAATGGAAGCTGAAGAGTTCTATTTATAAGCATAGAAAAAGCTAATCGGGGACAATCCCTCGATGTGGGACTAAACCAATACCAAAAATAGCCTAAACGAACATTAATACAAGTCCAGGAGAAATTTGGGCGGATCCTGAGTAATATGGACCGCCAATTAGCGGTCCAAACACTTCGGATCACGTTGGAATTTGTTGTGGGCTTTTCTTTCTGGTATTGTTGGTCTTTGATGCGGTTACTTGACTTGTTGGAGCTCCGACCCGAATCGAATTTGTAAAATACTCCCCATGATGGTGTGGAGTATTCTATTTGGCTCTTAGGTCCTTCTGTCTTACATTCAGGTCCTTCTCCCTTGCATCTTAATCCCCAGATCTCACAATTCGGTCCTTTTTCCCAGCTTTTGGGTCCTTTTATGCTTCATCTCTTCAAACCTATTTATTCCTGAAAACTAAACATAAAACTCGTAACATAACATTGTTTAGGTGAAAGATAATGGATATAAGATACAAATATAAACATGAAATGATGTCAATCACCCTTCATATGCTCTACAAATGTTTTTTTATCAGGAGCGATATCAACAAGCCAAAAATTATTTTGCAATTCCACATTCCTGCATCGAGCGTGTTTAGTCATATTTGCACTTACGTGTCTCAAACAAAACCTGTAAACATGTCCTCGCTCTGGGAAAAAATGTCTTCACAATATTTGTAAGACCCAAAAAACAATCACTAATAATACACAATCAATCTCGTGTGCATACTCTGCTTGACAAAATACTTAAGAACCATTGCCATGAGCTTCTAGATTCTTTTTCAACCACAGCAAACGCCAAAGGAAACAAACCAGAGTTCGCGTCGGTACCCATAGCAACTAAAAAAGTACTCTCAAACTTGCCGAATAAATGAGTCTCATCAATACTCAACACATGTCTCCAATATTGGAATCCTTCAATTGATGTCGTAAAGGACCAAACAAAATTTTGAAACTGCTCAATGTTTTGGTTTATCTTCTTCATCTGAATCTCGACTATTGTGCCCGGGTTGGTGGTGCAAATATTAAACATAAAGCGTCTTAAATTACGATAAGATGTCTCATTAACTCCGTATACATTTTACAATGCTTTCTTCCGGGCTTACCAAGATTTATCATACTTGATGTCTATGAAGAAATGGGTCTTCACTATAGCTTGAATTTCTACATGAGTGACCGTGATGTTTGTTCGAATGGTGGCAAGAATCATGTTAGAAATTAAACCAGCATCACATTGCACATGATTATACAAAAGGCTCTCGTTACTACAGTTGTGTTCAGACATGTACATTTTCACCTGAAAACATTCTTTGTTTCAACTGTAAGGGCATGTATCCTTCATTCACATACTTTCTTCAAACAACAAGCTGTAAATATTTTTGGCACAGACGTTAACACTTTGAATTGGACACTTTTTCGCAAATGTCATTCCTTCAACTCATGCAACCAATTTTTTTTGTGGCAAAAGTTCTATGCAGCCAATAACTTCGTCCATCTTCTAGGTTCTCATATTCATTGTATGCAGCAATACGCCGGTTGGCATTTCCAATGACTGAATCTTCAATCCAGTTCTTGTCAGGATCTATGTCTGGCAAGTGTCTCAAATCTGGGAGTACTGACAATGACAGCAATTCATTACTAACGACGGCGTCATGTACGTTGTTATCAGGTTCTCGATTCACTGCGTCTACCATATGACGAAACATGTTCTGCAGATCTGGAAGTGGTGTTGAATCTACATCAACGATGTCTATCTCCTCACCATCCATCTAACCATGTGCCTCACCACCATCTGTCTCATCACTGTCTAGATCTTCAACCTGTCTTTCTGGAGAATGTAACTGAACTATGTCTACTTCGTAATTACTAACAATCATTGGTGTGTGCTCAGATGGTTCAAAAAATGACTGAGGGACTGCAGACGATGGACCTGCTTAATATTGGTTATATGTCTGACATTGCTTGATAATCCTCAGTCAATTGACTTTGGTGCACAGTAGTATAATGTTTAGGTTGTTTTTAAACAAACAATACAACCGTATTCACGATGTTAAATAAAGATAACATCGTTGTCGTGCTCTGATCATCAAACACATCCGCATAAGTATACTTTTCATACAGTGGTCACTTGCAGGTTAACGTGAGATCAAAATCTTCTTCTCGAAAACCACAAACTTACCAAATCGTTTGACAAAGATCATCATATCGCATTTCAGTATTAACAGTCATTATCCGTCTGTAACCACCTTCATACTCTTGAATGTCGTTTACGAATGTAACATCTATCGAAAAACCTATAACCAATCCGGTACCGGAACTCATTACTTCGGGTGTACCAAATCTACATTTAATACATCAAAATAACAATCATATATTAACTATACAAGCATTACATCTCATATTGAAATTTAAAAAAAAAAACAAAAGGCAAATGAAAACCAACATAAACTTTACTTGTCGCCGGAGAGAGTGAGTAATGGGAAGTGAGAAGTGATTTGGAGGTGGGAGGAAGAATGTGGCAGGTAGCCCCAGTTTTGCCCTAGGTAAAAATGACATCCGAGATGTCGTTTTTACCTCAAGTAGAAACGATACCACGGATGTTGTTTTAAATAAAGATTAAAACGGCATTTGGTTGGGGTTTTTTCCCTACTATAACACGACAATCGTGATGTCATTTTTTCTGAGCTTAAAATCATTGTCAATATCGTTTTTGGTTACTGAAAACGACATCCCAGTTGTTATTTTCAATATACGTACTTTGTCAAATAAAATTGGCTAAGTAATATTCTTCTAATTTTTTTATTTCACAACATTATTTCAAAAAAAAATCAAAATAAGTTCCTTGATGTTTACACATGACACTATCATTTCGGTTTCGTGTTGGAGTTTGGACCATCACATTCAATTGCCAGGAAAGATGATAATAAATCTTCAAATACCGACTGTTAATTTGACAAAATTTTACAAACCACGCATCAAACTTCATTTTGTATTGATATTGACAATGGATATCAAATATAAGATGTACAAACCCTGATGCTAAACAAGACTCAAATCATACTAAACAAAAAATTAATGCACAATAACTGAGGTAATACAGAGACAGACAATCCACTTAATTATTTTCAGCCCATAATGCAACAAGACAACTACCATTTCAGTCTTACAGACTTCCGTCTTAACATTCCTCTTAAATTATACATGAAAATAAGCTTAAAAATTAACTTACCATGACTGACTTGATCCAGTATATCTACACAAAACGAATACAAGTTGGATATTTAAATAAACACATGGTGAACCTCTGCTCCGGTGCCTGAAGCCACAAGAAAATAGTACATGTCGCACTGATATGCATACCCACACTAAGTAGACCCTTCTGCTGAATGGGCAGAACATACATCTTCAGGCATTTTTTTCTACAACAGCAGTGATGGTTTCACTCACCTAGCAATTGATACCACACTCTAATGTATCTGGACCTTTCACTCTATTGGTGAAGGGATCAATACGGACCCACAAAAGAGAGAAGATCGACGCGAGAAGTATGGACCACACAATCACAATTGTTGGGGTTCGGTTCTGCCGACCCATGAGACCCTTCAGGAATGGATAAAGATGGACGATCACCCAGAATGCAAAGAACAGCTTTCCAAACAGAGGACCCCATGATTGGTAACCGCTGTTAATGGCATACGAGATGCCAGCGACAACACCTACCAGGTTGACTATGAGAAGAGTTGTCGGCGGTATCAAAAGGGTAGTCCACTTAAACATGTACAACTCAGTGAAATCGCCATCTTCATCTGATGCCTTCGAAGTGACAGTGAAGTTAGTGTCGATGCCAGCAAGAACCTTGAGAAGTCCTTGGACTACGGCAAAGAGATGGGCTGAGACACCACCAATGACCCAAAACTGTTCATTTCTCCACCACTCGTCGATTCTGACTCCACTCCATCTCATCTCCAAAATACCAGTAGCGAAAATGGAAAGAAAGAGACCAATGAAAACAAGACTGGCAGTATTGCTAATCTGTAGTCAGAGAATCAAGTCAGCGGTTCATACGAAAGAGGGAAAAACATTCATTACTAAATTCTAAAGGAATATGCTGACTACAATTACATTGTGTGTTTTGAATAATACCAGCATGAAGGTATTTATTTTAACTTGACCCTTATTAACAAAATTGATAAGAAGTTTGTGATCATGAATAAAAAGAACTGTTCAAATTGAATCATTGTAGTTTGCGATTCAGAAAAATGATAACAGCAGCATGTCATAGCTTCATAGGGATCGTACTGCTGTCCAAGTTGTCTAATGAAAACATCCACAATCCAAAAATGAGTATGTCAAAAGGTTCAAGAAAACATTTCAAAAAGCTCTAATACTGAAATTGATCAATTCAACTTCCCACTCTTTAGTAGAAAATTCAACATAGTCTAATCAACAACAATAAAAGTGGAAATGTACGAAATGATTGTTTTGCTAAATAGGGGGCACTAGAAAAGACAGATAGAAAACTATAACATATTACTAATTCAACCCCCCAGGTGCAAGCCAAATGAGTCTCTTGATAATAAAGGAATTTCATTACTTACATCTTTGATGATAAACTTCCCAGTCAAAAGACAAACAGCCGGCAGCGTACAATAGAAAATTAGAGGAAGTGCAGTGATTGGATAAATTGTTGTATTAATATACGCAAACCGCTCCAAAAACTTAAGTCTTCCACCATAACCATACCATATCGGGCAATGCCGACTAAGAAGAATTTCAACAGAACCCAGAGCCCATCGAAGCACTTGGTTGAGACGATCTGATAAATTAATGGGGGCGGATCCTTTGAATGCTGGTCGTTCAGGCATGCAGTAGATGGATCGCCAACCACGGGCATGCATTTTAAACCCAGTAAGAATATCTTCTGTAACAGAACCATAGATCCATCCAATCTGTGTTGGAAAAAAATTGAGTTGTTAAGATAATTCAAGAGAAGGCGATACATAAAAATAGAACTTGTTGAAGCAGACGTCTGCAACTTAAAATCATAAGACATAAAGCCCACACACATGCTGGTAACAACACCAACTAAGAAAATAATTGATTTCAAATGGCATTCATAAAGTTCAAAACTAAAATCGTGTGGACATGGTTGACAAAGAATATGATCATTCAACATGTTTTCTAGTATAATACCAAAGTTCGTTTAAATTGTAATGACATAAGTTCTGCTGAGAAGGACTTCAATTGGAAATCATGAACCATACGACTCAAATTTCACATAAGGATGGTATTTAACTTTTGATCATTCAACAGGTTTATTATGATTTGAAATACACACCTACAGTTCATTTTCTAAAATGATTCTAATTTAAAATGTTTAGTATAATTTTAAATACAAGCCCATAGCTAATTATAATTTCAACAGTTTCTAATTCCATTCCCGTATGGTCATCACCCAACTTCAGATTATGATGACGAACTATTCCATAAGAAATCATATCTAAAAACATATACACAACACACCTAGCTGAATTTACACCCAATTCTTTGCACCTAGTAGAGTAGAACTCAACACCATCACGTACAACAACTTTACAACATCTGCTGGCATTTTGTACAACAGAGGAATAACATTTTTTTCCATTTGTACTCCAGACTTTTTTATCGGCAGACACTATTACATTGCATACTACACGCTGTTGTAGGTTTAAGAGTATAATTTCTTGATTATGTTTATTGGGTAAAATAGGTTCACAATGTAAACGTCATGAATTCATCTGGATCTCTATTTTTTCAGAAATATTTAGCAAGTCACTGAGAAGAAACAAAAAAAAAGAAGCATACCTCACATCCCCAGTCTGTTTTATCTTCATACCCACAACTAATGACATGGATAGCTTCTTTAAGAAGATTATCAGGATTTGCCGACTGAGGAACACCACCATGTTCCATGAGGGTAGAAGTGACAAAAGCATCAGATAGACCAAATCTTTTCTCCAAGCTCATTTGCGACATGAGCAGAGACTTCTCGTCATCAAATCCAGGACCTGGACAAGAAAAGTATAGCATTGTATTTTTCAGGTCAAATGACTTGTATAGCATATGCAGGTAGAGGATTAGTATGAGCTCCTGCCGGATGACACATCTGACTAAGTAAATTGTCGATTAGAAATCGAAACACAGCACAAAGACCCAAGAAAGAACAAAAACATGATACCAAACTAATAACTAATGCTTGCCTGAGGAACCAAACTAACTTCAAATCATATACGGTAAATAAAATAAAGCACGTCATACCTTCAACACCCTCTTCAATATCTTCAAGATTGTATATCGGTACAGTGCTGTCAGTGTGCTTAGATTTCTTCTTGTCTGAACCTTTCTTACCAGATTTCTGGCCTTTTTTACGTGAACCACCGAAGCATGTTGAGAAAAAGCTCGGTTTCTTGTTCTTCTTCTTTATTGGAGGCTCGTAGCCATATAAAGCAGTTCGGTTGAAGACACATCCCGTACCGACATATACAGGGCCTTGAATACCATCCAAACCTCTCAAATTGATCTAAGCAATCAAATTCAGACACAAGTGAATAAGAATATTTTCAGTACACAGCTTTGTGATAATTAATATATAAATTTATAAAAATATTATCAAGTAAAATTGACTTTGATAAATAACAAAATGTCTATTCAAACTTCACATGCATAATGTTATCAGTGCAAACGATGGTGGGAAAATTTAGGCTTACATCAAAAAACACGGTGTTCCTATTGGCATATCGATCATTCCTATCAATACCATCAAATCTCTGGGGAAATTGTACATAGCAAACTGATTTGCCAAGGTTTGGATCCATAAGGAAGCACATAGATTCCTTGATAGCCTTGCTGTTGTTGATATAGTGATCACAATCAAGATTCAACATGAAGGACCCATTTGTCAGGACTGCAGACACCCGAACCTAAAGGCAAAAAGATTCATTGAACAGTCAATTCTCCGCTTTGACATGTTAAATGTAGCTAAATACATAGAGTACTGCATGGGCAACTCACAAGAGCATTCATGGCACCGGCCTTTTTGTGATGTTGAAAACCTGGACGCTTCTCACGAGACACGTATACTAACCGGGGCAGTTCATTACCCTCGGTATCATGTCCTCCGCTGTGCCCAAGAAAGACCTGCAAGATATAGATTTGTTCCGATAGAAAAAATGAAAAATATCTTAGTATAAGGCTTTAATAATTATGAAACCATAAAAGAGATTTTTATTGCAGCTAGATTAACCCAACACAGGAGCACAAAGTGGTTTTTCACCATTAACAGTCCAAACACGGGAAACACGTATCTCTTTTTTGTCATTAAATACAACTAACCCACTTCTACTTATGAAAAATAGGATGGGTGCAATTTTGACTGACATGAATATACAACTACCTAACATAAACACAATACAAGACAAAGCAGGAGGTACTCATGTGCCATAATATCTAATGAAACGTTAAGTTCTAGCATCCAATTAAAGAAGTTCATTTCATGCCCAACACATCCATGATTGCCACATTGAAGTATTGTCAGAGGGAAAGGAGATAATTTTAATGTAACGATATTGGTATGCGTAGCTATTTGACATAAGATATCAAACTTACACCCTTTTACGACATCTTGAGGGTGATTGTTTACCTAATAAGAAACATTTTATTTAAGAATACAAAAAAAGAAGCGCACAAACCACATCCAACATTTAAAATATTGGCACCTTGTTACCTAGATATGATACCACAAACAATCGGAGTACAAAAATTCACCTGTATCATTCCAGGATGATCCCTAGTGTTATTTCCTGGCCAGGGTGTACCATCTTGCATGATCCATCCTTCCTCGGGAACCTTTGTTGCCTTTGCGACAAGCCCATTAATCCGAACTTTGAATTCTTCATATTCTCTCTATGACATTAAATGTGGATGTCAGCTTCTTCACTTCCTCCATGTTATTCAAAAAAAATTAAAGGAAAAATAAAAGCAGGTCAACCAACTAAAACAGGGAAAATATTCTACCTTCATGGCTCTCCGATCTTTGACAAAAGTAGTCTGCACCTTGTCTTTCAAGTAGTCAATTTTCTGAGAGAAGTACCACTCTGGTGCACGAGGTTCTATGTTATATTTCTTGCAGAAAGGGACCCATTTTCTCGCAAATTCTGAGGTTTCCGCCATAGCTTCGAATGTCAACATTGCTGCTCCATCATCAGAAACATAACAAGAAACCTTGTCAACGGGATAGTCAACTGCAAGGATTGACAACACAGTGTTGGCAGTGACAAGAGGTGGCTCCTTCAAAGGGTCCACGGTACTGACAAAAATATCAACAGCCGCCAATTGAGATGGTTCCCCTTCCCGGTCGTACCTGTTAAATTGGTTTAATTCGAAAGGTTAGAAAATCAAACACCACAAAGCAATGAAATTTGAAGGGGAAATACTTCAAGAGCGAAACAGGCTTCTGAAATTAACCTTAGAGCAAGCCGGTCAAGATAGGTTTCCCTGTTTACTGGGAACCATTTTGGGAACTGATCCAGTATCCAAGATATAGCAAACCAAATCTCACAAATTACAGAGATCAACCACAAAGCAAATGCATCAGGTACAGGGTTTGTTATACGGTAGTGGAGGAAAGCACATAAGATAACAAGCCGGAGAATGATGACCATCCTGTATGGATTAATACGAGATGACGGGATAGAAACCTTTCTGGAAAGAGGCTGTCGAGCTTCGTCACTCCTGGATACCAAAAAGACAAACTAAAAGGCTTACGAATAGAACAAAACCAAAATTGATCAAAAACATTTATTTGTTCACCTTTAGCATACCAGCTAATAATAATTACGTTTCATAATTTCGTATTGATAAACACCTATCTTATTAGTGAATAAGCAAAACAAAGAACCTTCAAAATATAAGTATTTTAATAATTTGTTACGGTGAATCATTTATACCACTACAAACAAAATCACTATAGTTGTTCACACGAGTACTCGTTTTATGAACACTCCGACTAGTGATGGTTCCATAAGCTAGATTTAATCATTGCTTCAGCACTCTACTACTACACAGGGATGCTGAATCTCCATGGAGTTTGCTAGGAATTGACATGCATCGACAAAATGCAACCAAATACAGTGGATAGGATTGGCATCACACAAACTGTTCTTCCTAAACTACTTAACATGTTGATCACATGATATATTATTTAATTTGGGACATTGTGGATTGAGCTGGATTTAGAAGGAGACATATTACTAAGATAATGTGTTTTGAATTGTTGATAAGGGTATGGAACTGACAGACGCGTAAATTATTGTGGTGTCAAAATGGAGCACAACTGATAGCAACATAAACACATGATTATACGTGCTTTTAACAATCAACAACAAAAAAGTAAGGCAACTCACAAGAGAGCATCATCCATAGTATACTCAGTAGCTGCATCGATATCCCCAGGTCCTCTGCCTTCTGAAGGGGCCTGACTAGTACCATTTGTCATGGTATTTGTACGGGTATGCATGGTGCCCTTATCTTGCTTAATCTTCCACCCATCAACCCTTTCCTTCCAGGCAACATTACCAATTCCACCAGAGAACTCTCTAGCCGGATCTACACCCCTTATATTACCTGACACCAAAGAAATCAAACTCACATTGATATCTGAAGAATACATTCAACCCAAAGACTCAATGATCGAAAGAAGAAAAAAAATCAACCCGAAGACTAACTCAAACTAAACCACCATTGATGAACTAGTGTAGGATTACCATCTGTGTAAGGTAGCGGATAAACACGCTTCCCACCATCACTAGGAGACATCACATGGTAGTCTGGCGATGCCCCAGGCAATTCTCCAGAGACCTGCAGTATGAAGAAAAGAATTCAGATTCGTGTTGAGGCATGTGATGGTACAACTTCACAGGCATCAAATACAAACTAAAGAAAGACTGACTGCTCGGCTGTGGGCGAGGAAAGGGACGTTGCCTCGAGGAAGCTCCCCACTCAACCCGCTATCATACTTTGGGCCACTATCTTCACCACGGTTGTAGGTGTGCCAAGTGAGCATTTTCTCGGGAATCTTCTCTTTTTGCTCTCCAGACAACGGATAGTTGAAATCGCTACCACCGTCATCAGTGTCGGCGTTCGCACCTTCCTCCCCACGAATAGCTGGGCTCCCTAATCATAACAAACAACAAATATTAACAAAACAAAAAGGAAAGTCCATCCTAATTAAAAGACAATAAATTTGAGATCCACAAAAGACCTCTGTGCCTCTTATACTTAGTCTTGCACTGAGGGCAAGCCTGGTTTCCATCCTTCCTCTCGTACTCGTAGCACGGTCTGCAGACGGGGAACCCACAGACGTCGCACGCGACAAACGGGGCCCCATCCGAAGCCTTGCCAACAGTATCACCACAGATCTGGCAGACCTGACCCCTCTGGCGTTCCAAAATTTTACAAAATCAAAACTCAATAAACACAAACAATAATTTGGTTACGTAAGAAAAGTTTAAAAGTAATGGTACCAACCACAGTATTGTCCCCTTCTCCCTCCATCAGATTAGATTTCCTCGGACTTCGAAGTATCGAAACGGATTCGGCAGAAGATGGTCAGATCCCAACCAGATCTAACATTTACTCACCACATCCGCGTTCCAGATCAGATTCTGAAGCTTCCAAAAAGAACATATTTTCTCATCAGATCAAGTAAACTAATACAACTCAAAAGGTAGAAAAAATATTTTTTTAGTAAACTCCATCAAAATCACATTTATTTTTTTAAAACAAACAAATAAAGACCCAAAACAACAGAACACCAAAAAATATCAGATTTTGAACCGAAATCCGACCAAAACAAAACAAAAACAAAATTCCAACTCAGAACACCGACAAAACCAACATCAGATTTTGAATCCAAAACACCATTTGGGTCGCAAGATCTAACCAACATCAAGTAAAAACTCTCAACCCAAAACCAAAAAAAAACATCGGAACAAGATTCTATAAACAAACAAAACAGAGACCCAGAACCTGGAATAAAACGAAGATGGGATTTTGAGATCCCAAAGATCGCACCTTCCGTAAGGGAGTGTCGGTGGAAGGGAGGAGAGGAGGTGGGGGAGTAGAAGTAGTAGTAGCTGAAGTCCTCCTCGCCTCCTCCCAGTGGTGAAAGTAAGGTATGATTGTTTTTTCCCGTCGGTGGAAAAAGACAGACCAACAGACACACCCACGCCTCCAGCTGGATTTTTTTGTATTTCTTTTTGAAGTGGTTTGCGATTTCTGATTTCCATTTTTCGTTGCAGTGTTTACAAGTAGGCATCATGACAGCTGAGTTTGATGGGGTGATGGATATGATGGCACATGACTGCCTCTTGTTTCACATCTTTACCTCGTTATTATTAGATTTTTCATTATCTACTTTATATTATGTATATATAACTTAACTGTGTATCGGTATAATTTTGTATTACTGAACTAGTTAACAGTTAATTCTCTTAAATTTTCATTTTATAACACTTTATCTCTTTTGAATTTCAAAAATTTATTATTTAACACACTCACTCAATCCGACTAAAATTCCGACTTTCGTTTCGATCCAAACTTTCACGTAAATATAGATTTAGGAGTGTATTAGGGATACAGCAAACAAATTAGGGAAAAACGTCGAGTGTGTGTTAAATAATAAATTTTTGAAGTTCACGAGGACAAAGTGTTACAAAATGAAAATTCAGAAGAGATAATTGTTAACTTTGAAAGTTCAGGTGCAAGTGATACGAAGTCATAATTCATGAGGGCAATTGACCTGAAAATTCCACCAATTATCGTTGTTGACAAATTTAAGGACCTCAGTAGCCCAATTTATCTTTTTTTGTAAGTAAGGTCATCTAATACAATAATATTTATCAAAATGTTATTTTAATTTTTTTCTTTATACCACGTCTGTTCCAATTCAACATGTAACCACAATTTAATTTAATTTTCTTCTTTTCAATCACAATATTTAATAAAAATATCTTGATATAAAATCATTTTTCTCATACCTCAACTCAATTCTCACTCTTTACAAATAAATATATATTATCATTTAAGTTTTATATATGAATTTTAATTATTAATAAAATTAACCATTAATGTTTTCCCTTTATTAATTTTTATTCAAAATCATTATGAGACAAACATTCCTAAATAATTAATTTATTAACTGCAACTTGATAATAGTATTTTAATAAACAAAACTCGTCAAGATTACAGTAACGATTACATATAATTAAACATTACGACAACTACGATGTAAATGTTAAAGACATTTTTAATTATCGCTCTGCCCATAACGTTGTCAAATATTCTCAATCAAATCCACTTTAAGAGTCAAATGTGTCAAATATATCTATTGTTCAACTAAATATTAATACCGACAATACAATCTGAAGAATACTTGAATGGCTCATCATCATATGTTGTTCTTCTTATGCTACTTGTATGTTGAGGTCGGTCTCACGAATACTTGTATGTTGTATCATCGTAGTGAGCACACGATTATCGTACAACTTATACTATCATATTTTGCATTATGATGCAAGTCATCGTAAATTTATTTAGCATGTCGACATTCCACGCAAGAGATGGCTTTCGAATTAGGGCCGTGATACACGGACGCGCGCGTCCGTGACGCGCTTTACGTGGACGAGTTTCGATTTGATGAGTCAGCGTCCAGTCAGCTATATCTTCTGCGCGGGCTTTATTTTTTTGAAAAAAAAAGACGACTGGTTGGGTGGGACGGTTCATTTCCCTAAATCACGATTAGACGGTTAGACTTCACGTACACCAGTAGAGTCTGTAGAGCATTCGAGTATCTGTCTGTCTAGTTTCCTAATTGGCCCTTCCTTATTTCCTCTTCCCATCGAAAAACCGTCGTCCCATTTTGAGTCGAAGAAAAACCCAGACAATGCGAAAATGGATTCTTCTGTCCCTGAAACCTCCATCGCTCCTGAAATTCTAGCCGCGCAGGTCTCTCCTCAACCCGGATGTGTTTTTTGTTGATTCTAGGGTTCAGCATCGTCTTTTAATCTATATTTTTGTGGTTTCAGGGAAGCACGTACTACTTCCGCGAAACTAAGTGCGGTTTGACGGTCATTCACCGGCAGTTCAGTCGGATGAAATGGGAGGAGAAGAAGGTTTTCAAAGGGACGCCTTTCGGTCACTTCCTCACTTTTCCTCACATGACAACTGATAATGAGATCCTGGGTTTGTTCGTCGAACACTTCGACGCCAATGAGGTCGGGTTTAGAACAGCAACTGGGGTCGTCCCATTTACGGTAGAAGACGTCGCCCTGCTACTGGGGCTAAGAGTGCATGGGCTGAGAGTTGATATGGAACCCATGTACGTAGAGAAGCGAGACGGGGTTAATGATGAGAATTAAATTTATACCGCAAGTGCACGGCCGCGATGAAGCGGTGGCAAGTACGGGTCGAACACAATGAGGGAGAGATTTGTTATTTGTGTGATTTCGATTGGGGGAAAGAATGAGAGAAGAATAAATTTGGTTTTGAGATTTTTGGGTTTTAATTATTTAAAGCAAGAAACAAGAACAATTAAAACTAAAGCAAGAACAAAGAAGTGAATTCCGTTGGGTGGAGGTTTAGATTTAAGGTTTAGATTAGAGAATTCAGAAACTTATAATAAATCATATTAGTTATAAAGCATTACATGATAAATGATTTAACATAAACTCAAGTAATCAAAATATACAAACACGAAATTAAAATAATAACATTCATTCATCTTCTCTTCACCCTAAATCCGTCACCTTCACCCTTTGGAATGAGTTAGAAACTCATAGAGGGAGGAAGAAGGGGTCCTAGAGGCATTACAAAAGAAAAGTAAAAACAAGAAATAAAAGACAGAATTTTATTAATCTAAGGAATAAAAATTACAACATAAGCTAAAGGACCAAGGACCCTTCTAACATCGTTCTCGGGGCTATTTATAGCCGATACAAGGGATCCCAATATATAAATGGAACGTACACGCGTCAATACAGCATTGGTAAAAATTTGAGCACACGGATCGACTTTTGTGCGGCTAAATCGCCGCAATTTGTACATGAGGTGCGGCGGAATCGCCACCTTTTTTGGCTCGGATTCGATCCGGATTTTTCCTGTGTGTTTGTGGTATGATTTGATCCTCCTTTGCGCGTCTGGATTGATTCTTTCCATTCTTTTGAGCTCCGGATTAATTCCTTCATATATTTGGAGATCCACATTGATTTTTCTTTATATTTTCTCCAAGATAATAAAAGCTACTCGTGATTTGCAATTAGGTCCTTGTCTTTTTGCAATTAAGTCCCCGGCTACTTTTGTGCTCAAGTCCTTGTTCTTTTTGTAATTAGGTCTTTGAATGCTTTTATGCTTGGATACATTTCCATTTGAAACCCGATAATCTTGAGCTTGGTCTTTTATGATGGAAATGAGTCTTTTGCACATGTTTATGCTCGGGATGTGGGTAAATTGCATTCAGGTCCCTGTATTCTGTAAATAAGACTAAACACATACCTTAGTAGCATTTATTGATGTAAAAGTAATCTAAATGAAAGACATATGATGCAATGTATGCAATGCATCAGTTAACCTCGACAACACTCAGCTACTGGGTCATCTTACTGCCACGAGTGCGATGGGCGACGAGGAGGAGCACGTTCGTCTCCTTATTTGTTTGATCTTCAATCATTTTTTGTTCTTCGATGGATCACTGCGAACTAAAGCGTGGTACACGAGGCACCTGAAGAACCTCAAGCGCATCAAGAGATATGTGTGGGCATATGCAGTTCACGCTTGTTTGGTTAGGGGTCTGGAGGAAGCCAAAAGGGACCTGTCGAGGAGGAGATTGGCTGGGAACTTCACTCTGAAGCAGGGCTGCGTGTTTGGATGCGTTGCCATATTACAAGTAAGCAACTTGGTCCGGAAGTAGTGTTGTGTTTGTCCGGAATAAGTGTTGTGGTTGTCCGTAATAAGTTTTGTGTCTATCCGGAATACGTGTTGTGTCTGTCCGAAATAAGTGTTGAGTCTGTCCGGAATACGTGTTGTGTCTAATCCGGAATAAGTGTTGTGTCTGTCCGCAATAAGTTTTGTGTCTGTCCGGAATACGTGTTGTGTCTGTCCGGAATAAGTGTTGAGTCTGTCCGGAATACGTGTTGTGTCTAATCCGGAATAAGTGTTGTGTATGTCCGCAATAAGTTTTGTGTCTGTCCGGAATACGTGTTGTGTCTGTCCGGAATAAGTGTGGAGTCTGTCCGGATTACGTGTTGTGTCTAATCTGGAATAAGTGGTGTATGTCCGCAATAAGTTTTGTGTCTGTCCGGAATAAGTGTTGTGTCTGTCCAGAATAAGTGTTGAGTCTGTCTGGAATACGTGTTGTGTCTACTCCGGAATAAGTGTTGTGTCTGTCCGCAATAAGTTTTGTGTCTGTCCGGAATAAGTGTTGTGTCTGTCCGGAATGTGTGTTGTGTCTCTCCGCAATAAGTGGTGTCTGTCCGGAATACGTGTTGTGTCTGTCCGGAATAAGTATTTTGTCTGTCCGGAATGCGTGGTGTCTGTCCGGAATTTATTATTTCTGTCTGGTTCACATTATGAGGCTGTCCGGAAATAGTTATGTGTCTGTCTCCTAACTCATTCTTATTTGCAGGTGTGGCTTTGCGAGAAGTTCAAATTGGGGGATCCCAGTTCAGCATTTCCACGGTTCAAATGTTGGACGAAAATGTTTGGGAGACGTCTAATCCTGAGGAAATGGGAGGAACGTGGCATCAACTTGCATGGGATTTATTGGGCCCAATTTGAGTTGAAGGGCACTCCGACACTCAGTGAAAGGGAGCATGAACTGATGATAGAGGATCAAATTCCTCCTCCAGAAGCAACTCCCGCACAAAAGGTCGCCTCGAAGGATACACCTTCAACATCCACTCTACCAAGGGTACAACTTAGTGAATGCAACATTCCATGTGACCCACTGCTACAAGAGTTGGAACTGAGTGAGGTTAAGACGAATTGGCTACAAGCCGAAGCAGCCCTTAAGCAGGCGACCGAAAAAATTAACAGACTGGAGGAAGAACTGAGGATCTCTCAAGAGGAGTGTCGGAGGCTGAGACACGAAATCGGTCTTGAAGGACTCCGTGGGAAAGATGATGAGAGGAATAGGAGGGAGGAGGGAGGAGGAAGAAAGGAAGAAGAGGGAGGAGGAAGAGAGGAAGAGGAATGAGGAAGAGAGGACGAGGAAGGAGGAGGAGGAACGGAAGAGGAAGGAGGAAGAGGAAGAGAGGAGGAGGAAGAAGAGGGGGGAGGAAGAGAGGAGGAGGAGGAAGAGGGAGGAGGAAGAGAGGAGGAGCAAGGAGGAGGAGGAACGGAAACGGAAGGAGGAAGAGAGGATGTGGAAGAAGAGGGAGGAGGAAGAAAGGATGAGGAAGAAGAGGGAGGAGGAAGAGAGGAAGAGGAATGAGGAAGAGAGGATGAGGAAGGAGGAGGAACGGAAGATGGAGGAAGATGAAAAGAGGATTAAGAAGAAGAGAGGAAGGAGGAGGAGGAACGGAAGAGGAAGGAGGAAGAGGAAAAGAGGGAGGAGGAAGAGAGGAAGAGAAGACGAGGAAGGAGGAGGAGGAACGACAGAGGAAGGAGGAAGAGAGGAAGAGCAAGAGGGAGAGGGAAATGCACCCAACAAAATTGCGGACCAAAAGACAATGCTTGCGCACAGAAGATAAAGGTGAAGCGTACAGGAAATCTGGCCCAGAGGGGGTAGAGAAGAAGGCCGCAGAAGCCAACAAAGAGATAGAGGAGGTCGAAGAAGCCGCCAAAGATGTTCTGGCCGCCCATGTTTCCTCGACGAGACCTGATCTGGATGTGACCGCCTTGAGATCGTTGAAACCTGATGAGGTACAACGTTTATTGAATGTCACGGCTCCCGAACGCGACACAAAAGAGGTGATCTGGAGGGGGGACCTCTGCAATATAAGTTGTGAACATCTCAAGGAAATAATAACGCCAAAATCGGAATTCAGCAACAAAACTATGGACGCCCTAATCGAGGTACGGGTCAGAAGAGGAGGGCCGCAAAAGGTTGTTTGCATATCAACCTTCGAATCAGGAAGAATTTGGAGGGACAGGGAGGAGACATAATGGAAAACTATCTACTCCCCAAAATTCTAGGACTAAATGCGGCAGAGACCATCATCGCACAGCCATGCTGAAAGTCTGGCCACTGGACTATGTTCGTTGCCCACGGACCGAGATCAGAGTTCATTCAGTACAACAGTATATCTCGTTCGCTGGGAAAAGGTGAAGATCCATCCAAGTGTGTCGGAATTCATGAATGCACAGCATTTCAGTTGATGGAATTTTGGCGACGGTTGTTGAAGGTCGATTGGCCGCTGATAGTTGAGAGGAAGGCTAGCCAACGACAGCTAGCCGGGAGTAACGACTGTGGGACATACGTTTTGTACTGGATCAAGTGTTTGATGGTGAATGTTGATCCGACGAAGCCGAAGCAGACCAAGGTTATCCACCGTGTGAGGGTGAATTGGCTAACTGGTTACTTGAAGACTCTGGGGTGTGCGGTCAATAATAATCGGCCAAAAATAATTGAAACTTTTACTTTACACCATTGCTTAATTGTTACATAAACCATTGTTTTTCATACCTTGTACATGTTCAAATTACATAGACTATTTGTTAATTTTTATACGGTTGTTACGAACAATACATGGATGAATGATTAGTGTTAGGTTGAATGATTGGAACAATACATGGACAATTAGTGTTGAGTTGAATGATTTGAACAATCCGGACAGATATAACACGTAATCCGGACAGACATAAAACGTAAACCGGACAAACAAATTACGTAATCCGGACAGAGAAATAACGAAAACCGGACAGACAAATTACGTAATCCGGACCGACAAATAACATAAAACGGATAGGCGTAAAACGTAAACCGGACAGACATAAAACGTAAACCAGACAGGCGTAAAACGTAAACCGGACAGACATAAAACGTAAATCGGACAGACAAATAACGTAATCCGGACAGACATATAACATAAACCAGACAAACCCAAAACGTAATCCGGACAGACATATAACGTAATCCGGACAGACGTACAACGTAAACCGGACAGGCGTAAAACGTAAACAGGACAAACATAACACGTATTCCGGACAGACCTATAACATAAACCGGACAAACCCAAAACGAAATCCGGACAGACAAATAACGTAATCCGGACAGACATAAAACGTAAATCAGACAGACAAATAACATAAACCGGACAGACGTAAAACGTAAACCGGACAGACATAAAGCGTAATCTGGACATAATAATAAGTTTCAAGTTTTACATAGACTAATTGCAACAAAGGATAAAATCAATAATCAAGGAGGAACTCCCTCGTAATACAAACTCATGTCCCAATCATTGAAGTCGTGATCCCCAGGTTTGGGTGCGACGTGGTGCAGCGACAGTGGAGCCTTCTTCCTGATGATTCTCCTATCGTTACTTTTAATTATTTTCTCGCTCAAAGAAATCTGTCGTTTGCTCGGCGGTCTGCCTTTCAGTCTTGTCTTATCCGGATTGAGAACAGATGTACCCTCCAGCCCAGGATCAGCTCGTTGCATACGTTCCTTAAGCAACTCAAGTGCCTCAACCGCATGAAGATATTTGTCGTGTGAGACGAAAGTGGCATGGGCGATCTAAACCGCACGACCCATTATGTCGTCATGGCGACGACGCGCATCGTTCTCCGTCGTGCCATTTTGAAGGGAAAAATTGTCTCGATAGCTCCTTCGGATGTCCTTCCTCCATTTGTTGACGATGTAAGACTCGGGGAGAACCGCGTTGGGACGTAGTCGTGCAATAAAAACATAAACGTGACAACCAAGGAGAGTGACGTGATCAAACATTCTGCAATTGCATAACCACTTCACATCTCTAATTTGCACTGCGAACCGTTTCGACAATGGGAGCATATGTGTCAATACATGTTCAGTCACATTGAAGTGGAATGTGTCCTCCTCGTTGAACTCGTCTGTGATATCATAGTACATCATCTTCCCAATTTCTAATTGCACCTTCTTGAAGACCCCCACCATATACAACTCGCTCAATTGCCTCTCGAATGAATATTTTGAAATCAATTGTGGAGCCTTATGAAGACAATCGAAATCCGACTGAGCTTCCTTCTCATACTTGTGGCGGAGTGCGAGTTCGTATTGTTGAACGAACTGCTTAAGTGTCGTCCTAGATGTGAGGTACTTATCGAAGAAGGCGTTCATACTCTCACTTCTCTGGGTTGATGTCATTCCGGCGAAAAAACAATCTCGCGCAAATGCAGGTACCCAGTACTCTCGAATTGCATAAATGGATCGGAGCCAACTATTGTCGTGGAACTCGAAATTATCGAGAAAACCCTGCCAATTACGCTCAAATTCAGCCGGAGTCTTGGAATCGAATACACAGATTTTGAGCTCAAACAACGTATGCTCTCGGTACTTCGTGGGCAGCTTCACAGGCGCTTTATTCATTATGTGTCATATACAAAATCTGTGCCGCGCTTCAGGGAACACAGTCCTCACCGCCGGAGTTATGACGCCACATTGATCTGTTATGATCGCTGGGGGGCTTATATCTGCACATAACGTAAACCAGATAAAAACATATGGTAATACGGACAGACATAAAACGTAAACCGGACAGACATTAAACGTAAACCGGACAATCAAATAACGTAATCCGGACATACATACAACGTAAACCGGACAGACATAACACGTAATCCGGACAGACAAATAACGTAAACCGAATAGACACAACACGTAATCCGGACAGACGTAAAACGTAAACCGGACAGACAAATAATGTAAACGGGACAGACATAAAACATAAATCGGGCATACATAAAACGTAAACCGGACAAACATTAAACGTAAACCGGACAGTCAAATAACGTAATCCGGACAGACATACAACGTAAACCGGACAGACATAACACGTCATCCGGACAGACAAATAACGTAAACCTGAAAGCCATAAAACGTAAACCGGACAGACAAAGTACGTATCGTTCATGCACATCAACCATGTTTGGAACAACCAAATGTAATTTTGTGTCGTCTCGGAAGAGAGGAGTGCGCAACCGAGAAGGACGGACTGGTAATGGTGATTTACCCCCACAAATGGGGCAAAAGGCATGTCGTACTTGTTGGTTATGTAGGTTGTGTCGAAACATATGTCATCTCCAAAGTAAGAGTACGCAGCTCGAGAACGACTGTCAGTCCAGAACACGTTTCGTAGTCTGCCTTCGTCGTCCATATCCATTACGTAAAAGAACTGGGAATCATTCTTCTGCATCCTGATGAAATAATCTTGGATAGCTTGGGCATCGCCTGGTCCCATCTTCAGGTTTCTAACCTCGTACACAACATTCCTGCAAAACACAATTTTTATGACAAAGCAAAATGGGTAACGTCAACCTAGTTAAGTAGAAAACAAAACACCTTAGGTCCCGCTCGTTGAAAGACAATTTGTCATGACCTCCGGCTTCGACCACAAAAGATTGCATGGTCTTGGCGGTCGATATCCCGGCAGCATCATTGCATGAAATGCGTGCTCTGGAGGAATCCGGGACGGATCATTTTTGTTGGAGGAAGGGCATCTGGTCGTCCGACAGCATGGCGTGGTTATGTTCGAGATCTACGTAGTTAATTACGTAGCCTCTGGATGGATTTCCGGAGACCCTGATCCGAGCAGTGCACTCGACCCTACTGGATAACCTATGTTTTGGTCTACCTTCACCTTGGATTCCCGGAGCATTACCTTCCTTGGAGCAAGTAAGAGTGACCCGTATAACAACACCACGATCGTAATGAGATTGCCTTATCTTCACACCAAAACCACAGGAATCGGCATAGGTTGTGTAAAATGCTTTGGCTTCTTCGAAGGAAGGAAAATACATCTTCTCTTGCGGGACGTTTGAGGCATGCGCCGGCTGTGAAGATACATTAACGAGTGCCATTACAGTACAGCAAAAAGGGAGGAAGAAAAAAAAAGGGAAGGGTTCATAAGATCCGAATACGGTAGCCAAAACATTTTGTATCTCCGTGAAGCGCCAAAAAAGAAGAAATGGAGGACGTGCTGATTTGAAGAGCATTAAATGCGATTGTGGACGCATCGGGAAAATAAAAGAAAAAGGCAACATTCCGGAGTAAGCAGTACGCTTGTCCGGAATAAGTGTTCCAACTGTCCGGAATAAATAGTAACTATGTCCGGAATAAGTTATGCGCTTGTCCGGAAAAAAAGAAAATGAGTGAAAAGAAAAATAGGTGGCGTGACCCGTTAATGGATGTTTAGTGTATCTCCGTTGAGCGCCAAAAGAAAAGGTGGTATCTCCGTAGATACACATTTAATGCATCGGGAAGACAAATAAGAAAGACATCATTGCTCTGAGAAGCTCAATGTATATGCTGACTGGATGCTGAATGGACAAAATTTCTCCGCCACGTCAGTAGCGTCCGTGACGCGCGCGTCTACTAAACATTTTCCTTCGAATTACACGAATCGTGATTGAAGCACTCCAAATACACGTTCCACATCCTCACATGCTACTTCTTGGTATTAAGCAGATAATTTAGTTTTAGGAGTCTGTGGAAGAATAATTGATTGGATGAATGCAAGTCATTATGGATAAATATCATATATGAGATAGTATTCTCTATTGTAGTGGTGATCATTGACCACGAAATTTATAGGTAGTGCATTACCACCTAGAATATCATCAACAATTGGAGATCGATGAAACACATTAAGATCATTGCACAAACTTGATATGCCAAAGAAAGAGTGTCAAATCCATAGATCTTGGGATGCTACAGCCTTGAGGACAAGTGTTGTTTTACCACTTCACCATTGATATTGTGTTTTCCATGCAGCTGAGAAATTTTTCAACTTCCAGTGCATGCAGTCAATGCTACTTATCATGCTAGGGAATGAGCGTAAAGAGAGAAACAACGAGAGAATGAGTTGAGGTTATTTGAACTGATATGAAACATGTTCCTTCTTATAATGTTTTCTGTTGGCTTTTTGGCATTAATCTATGTTTTGATGATTTAATTAACCTAATCTTAATTAGGATCAAGTAGAGTAGCACACATATTGCATTGCATATATATTGCTTTGTGCTAACCTCTACAGGTGATCAAGACTCAAGGAAGAAAGGAAAATCAAGTCAAGACATGTAATCAAGCTCATTTGAAGACATGTATTTTCTATTTCTTTGAGTCTTTAGGAACTTGTGTATTTTGAGCATACTTGAGCTAAAATCAACTTAAACACACACTAGGTTCCCTATAGAAGTCACACACGAAATTTCACATAATTTGGACTTCAATAGATCACCCAAACTTAGACCGGAAAACACTAAACCTGAACCCTAACTGTCTGCCCACATTCGGTCGACCGCAACATGTCGTTCGGTCGACCGAATGATCAAGTATCTTGTTTCTATTTCACTGCCCGGTTTTGGTCGACCGTGTTTTACCTTTCGGTCGACCGTCTGAACTTATTTTCCCGACCGTTACTTTTGTCGTATATACCCAACGGTCGTATTCGTATTAAACCAAGTATACCCCAAATACATTTCATGTATCGGTCGACCGAGGACCAAGATCGGTCGACCGTTTGTCCATCTCTTGACAACCCAAATCTCCTGTTGAAAAACGGTCGACCGCTAGACCTGTTTCGGTCGACCGAATATAACTTTGTTTGTCAACCCCAAAATGCGTGGTACAAATCGGTCGATCGTTTCCCTTTAGGTGTTTGACCGATAACTTAAGTGTACCTAAGTCGTAGCGTTGGGCGGTCGACCGTTGCTTAACCGGTCGACCGAACTTAGTTCAAAATTGCCTAACGGTCGACCGTTCATACCGATCCGGTCGACCGAATTCATCCAGAATTTGGTCCTGCAGTTTCTGTTTTGTGTAATCACACATCAACTCTTACCCAATCAATCCCAACGGCTCTAATCTCTCTAATGCCTATATAAGGGTTGTAAAACACATTTTAATACAACTCTCTCACTACAAACTTGTCACAAACATTAGAGAGAATCCAAAACACTCAAAGCCTCAAACCTTCCACACTTAGTGATCAATTCCTTATTTCTACTCAAGTGCTCAATAATTAGAGAGTGTTGTCCCACTCAACCATTGTGCAAGAGAGCAAGGGTCTTGGTGAAAGCTCAAGACAAAGAGTATAGACTTTGGTGAAAGCCCGAAGTGTTCCTCTAGGATTGTGAGAGAAGAAAGTCAAGCTCGCGAGGTTGTTCGCGGAGTTTGTTTTGTAAAAGGCGTTCTCTCCCGGTCCGGAACGGGAAGTGGTTAGTGAAGACGTAGGCGGAGCTCGCTGAGTCAAGCGGAGCTTACAAGAGAGGACTAGGACCCGGGTTGGGTGTCGAACCTCTATAAAAACCGACGCGTCTTTTTTGGTTTGCATTATCTTCCTTTACTTGCTTGTTTAGTTTTAATTTCCACTGTATTTCTTTGATTGCTTAAACAAGTAGGTGATTAGCTTAAAAGTGATTAGTTGACCCATAACTCGCACGATCCTCCTGCATTTGGTATCAGAGTATTGTTCGTTAATTTTGTTCTTAACCGATAAATTAACATGGCTCTTAATGCATCCACACCTTTAGAATCATGTAAACCACCTTACTTTGATGGTAATAACTTTAGTTCATGGAAATCTAAAATGTCATCATTTATTAAATCCATGAACATTAACATGTGGTTTATGATTCAAACTCCATATGAATCACCTAGATGTCATATTAGTAAATGGAGTTTGGAAGATGAGAAAAATGCATCCCTAAATGCTAAAGCTATGAATGTCATATTTTGTGCATTAGGAGATGAACTTTTTAATCTTGTTTGCTCATGTGATAGTACTCATTCTATATGACAAGCATTAGAAAGGAATTTTGGTGAAAAAGATTCACCATCCGGGGAGAAAGGAGCAACCACTCCGAATGATGTAGCTCGAGCAAAGAAAATGAAGATTAACTCAACATCTTCATCATCATCAAGCTCATCCGATGGAGAAAGTGAAGATGAGGTATCTTCTAGTTATTCTTCAAGTAGTAGTTCAAAAGATAATGCCTATGATTTTAATGAACTACAAAATGCATTTCAAATATTATTTGAAAAATATAAAGAACTTCACAAGACTAATCAAGTAGCAAATGAGCAAATCCATGATCTTAAATGTCAAAATGCATCTATCTTAGATGATAAAGTTGATTTGCTTGCTAAAATTGAAGTTCTAACTTTAGAGAATGCATGCTTGAAGGAAGAAAATTTAAATGTTAAAACTACCTCATCTCATGCAATTGATAGTCATATGCTAGAAATTGATACTAATGACTTGCTTATTAAACTTGATAAATCTCATTTAGAAAGCAAGCAATTATTACATGACTTGAATTGCATGAATGAAAAGGTTGCAAATTTAGAGATTCACATGCTTAACATGAATGAAAAGCATAATTCTATGATTAAAAATCTAAATTGCTTAAATGAATCTCTAGCAACTAAAAACGGTGAACATGATGCATTAAACAAAAATTTGTCAAACAATTTGCATAAGTTCACAATGGCAATAAAAACAATTTTTATGTTAAAAACTTTCCTATTCAAATTAATGTTAAACATAATTTTGCCATGAAAAAGAAAGTAAGTGTAGAGGTACCAAAATCAACTTGGATTTGGGTACCAAAAGCTAAACTTAATGGACCCAAACAAAAATGGGTACCAAAATCTACACTTGTAGGTACTTGAAGAGGAGATTGGTGGTGACCGGGTGAGCCAAAGCGTCAAATTCGAATCCGGTTGCATCACCAAGTCAAGATTGTAGCTAATCAAATTCAAGTTTCGTATAAAATTTCTATCTTTGAATTTTCTGAAAAATTAACTCCAATCTAGTTAATATGCTTAATTGTCATATCTTTAGAAGTTTAATTCATTGCAAATCATAGACCCTATTCATTGCAAATCATATATCACATCCATTGATTATAAATGTCAAATTTTGAATGGATGTTAGAATAAGGCTTGAATAGAAACTTACATGAACTTAACTTAAATCATACTCATTGTTTCCATTTAGCCTTATTGATAGGGGGAGCTTATTGAATATCATTTTATTAGAGTAATGAAGTGCAAATTTTAGGGGGAGCAACTTCATTAAAAGACATCCACATTGACCTTCAATTGTATATTCTTTGTTTTAGTAATATCAATTTTTTGACATCTATGTGGTTTTCTGACTTTTTTGCGGCTATGGTGTTGGGAGCATTTACATATCGAAAGACCATCGGAGACCAGACCATGTATATGGGTCATGAGGAGGCACCACTTGGAGTGAGTTTAGAAAGACCACAAACCTTTAAGGGCAACATCCAGACCTCTACCTTGGATTTCTATAGAAATGAGCTAGACACACAGGAGCTAGATCAAGTGACGTGGGCCCCTACACACATCTGGATATGTAACAATTGCCACCATTGTGTACAGAAGGTTCAGAAATATGGATGAGTCAAACACGGTTTATCAATTTTGGGAAGTAGTAATGCATTGTCCTGATCGGATAATTATACAACAGTTTGATCTTCTCTAGCACATTCCAGAGTCGATGGAGAGACATGTAGTGAAGTCAGCTCAAGGTCGGGCAAATGTCAACTGGTTGGTAGAAAATGCATGTTTTATTCACCATTGGTCACATAGAAGATATCATGTCTAGTTCCAGGTTCCAATGTTCGGTACCAGTCCATAAGACAACCGCCAATTGTATATGGAACGATATTGGAACATCACAATATGGTTGATTGTACAGAAGACTGCAGTTGAACAACCAATGACGTACAGACCACGGGCGGGGAGAGAACAAGAAATGGTATGACTTTCATTTATGTTTGCAATTGCAATACTTTTGTTGGATAATTTACTAATGCATCTTTTGCTAAAGGTTCGTCAAGTTCATGAGTTCCACGAGGAACTCCACAAAATACACAGAGTGATTAAGGACCATAAGGAAGGCTCCACACTGACTACGAAGCTGAAGGAGAAGATGAAGACCTTCCTGACATGTTTTGGTGCCTACGACCCTACGATATGATTGAGTGAGGATTGGGTGGAGGAGAAAGAAGAAGATGATCATGATAGTGTCCGAGCTACCGCAGAAGGTGAAGATGAGGGTCTTACGCAAGAAACAAGATAGACTACAAATGCCAGACGAGGTGGTGGGCACAACCGTGGTAGAGGACGTGCTCAGGCACGTCCTAAGAAGAAGAGCTAGAGGGGCCACCTATGATAGATATTGGTTGTATTAAACTTCTTTTCTTGTTTTTTTCAAATACGAAACGATATTACTACATTAGTGTTAGTTTGGTTTATGGCAAAATGTTTAACTTGTTCTTGTGGATGTTATTTTGATTTTATTGAGGTTGTTTGTTTTGGTGTATGTCTTCCAGATTTGAGGTATGTCTTTGAAATGTTAGTGTTTGTTGTTCAAAAAAAATTAACAGGAAATGACTTATCGTTAAATGAATGATCAGAAATAAAAATTTGTTTAAACAAAACTCGGTATTTGAGTTGTCGAGATTGGTAACAATGAATTCAGTGCTTAGGTTACCGAGTTCTATACAACTTGAACTTAGCAATGTCAACGCCGAGTTCTGTTTAATTGAACTTGGCAAGCACATTGTCGAGTTTTATTAAGACTCTGAACTAGCATTACATCCTACAGGGTGTGTGCAAAATTTTCTAAGTGTTAGAACTCGACAATGAAGACATCGAGTTTGATTATAAAAAACTCGATGTCCTCAACGCTGAGTTCTTCAAAAAAATTCCTACAGAGCTCTGTTTCTCAAAAAAATATTCTTCTTGTATACACTAAAAGGCAAGACTCATCGCCACCATGTTTTGTGACCGCACCATTAACGGCGCCCAGGTAGTTCCCGGGCGCCCTGGTTTCTCTCTCAGCCACGTCAGCTCAAACCAACCCCCCTAATTTTCTTAACCACACCCAGAAACAACTCAAACGTCCTACATTCTCTCCCCTACACGTCATTTCGGGATCAATTCTAGGCAAAACACGAAAAATTATTAAAAAATTCTAGAAAATATAAACAAATAAAAAACTTATTTTCATAAAAATATATTTGAAAAAACGATTTTAAATGATTTTAAAAACATTTTCTAAACACAAAATAAAAAAGTGAGCAATGGTGGGGGGACACGTGCCCCCCACCAACCACATTTTCCAGGCGCCTGGGGTGGAATTTCGGGCGGATGGGCGCCCGAATTTTCGCCCAGGCAGTGGGATTGTGATATTTTTATTATAAAAATTGGTGATGTGTCGGGTGGATTTCTGGGCGCCTGATTTTTTACGATGGTTAAGGATGCTCTTAAGGAAAATTGGAGGACCTTGGGTAGCGTGCCGAGCTTCTTGGACCATCTCTTGAAACTCTTTTAGGATGCTAAGAGCATGCACAAGCATGACCTAGGTCATCAACATTCTCTTTCTTCTTTCTCTCTCTGCCACATTATCATGACACAATCTTATATTTCTCCTTCACTATTCACCTCTTAACCACGACATATGTCATCCTACTCTTTTTCCTCCACATTATTAATTTTCTTCTCAACTTTTATTCTATTCCAAAATCATTTATATTTACCCAAAACATTAATAATCTATTTATTTCCTATTTGAATTACTTTATTTATTTAACCATCAATGATTATCAAATACGAAATACCATTAATATGAAGAAACTAATAAATCTTGTCTGGGAATATAATTATCTTCAAATCATCTGGGGAAACTAATAAATTGGATAAATTGTTTACGAAGCTAAGCTAAATTTGAGAAGTTGGTGTATATTAGTATAATTTCTGTACTTTAATTATAACGTCATAAAAAATATAATAAATTCTAATCCTGATTATTATCAAAATATAAACTAAAACTACTTAAATCCTAACTATTTATCAAACTATAAACCCCTAAATATTAAATCAAATAAAAAGATCAAAATTAAAAAATTAAAATTAAAATTAAAATTAAAATACGAACGAACTAGTCATCGTCCAGCGACCGACTAAGTGGGGTCGTCCCCGGTCTTGGGGTTGGATATGACCCCGATAACCATTCTCTCAGGGCATTTTTAACGGGGGTTTATAAACGATCGTGAAAAAGATCGTTAATAAAAAAATATTTTGTGCGAAGAAAACCCACGATTTGCGTTGTTGGTATTTAGTATTGTTGGACTTCTTTTCTTGTTTAGTATTGATTTGAATTAAGAGATGATTATATTATTTTAAAATGAAGATATCTAAGTAATGATATTTTTTAAACTTCTTTTTTAGTATTGATTTGAACCACACCCATTCATATTTAGTATTGATTTGAATTAAAAAATGATTGTATTGTTTTAAACTGAAGATATCAGAAAATAAAAGTGATATGTTTTTTTAAATCACCATAATTCTTATCTCCTCGTGTTTTACGGATAGACACTCATATTGCTATATAAATATTGTATTTTCAAAATACTAGATTTTCGGTAGTTAATTGGAACAAGACAATTATCAAATTTGAAACGATTATATTTTCATATTACACATTTCAAGCAGTTATATTTTCAAACATCTTAAAAAAATTCATTCTCAACTTTCATTTTATTAGGATTTTTATTCCTAGTTTTTATTGTTACCCAAATTACCAAATGTCAATGCAAAGTAACATCAGAAGTAGCCACGTTTGTCGAACAATTGTTTTTGAAATTTTGAAATTGAAAAAAATGGTATCAAAATTTCATAATAATTCATACAAAACGAGATAAATGATGATATAATTAATTAATTTGTAAAATGTAAACAATAAGTTGCTAAGAGAACGACTGATTTGGAAACATGATTTTTTTTATAAAGATCAAGGTTGAGAAGATAAAATAGAAAAAAATTATGGATAAATATTGTGAATTTGACAAATTAAATTGTTATTCGTTGTCGGAAAACTACTTAAATCGTCCAGGTGAATTATCATTTTGCCCTTCTCTCATTTCTACTCATATATCTCGACATGTTACTCTCCTACCACCCACACATCTATCTTCATCTTCCTCTTATAATCATAAAAAATAATGTTTCGGATGTCAAGAAATGAGTCAACGGACGCCCCGGTGTACTCGAATCTGGTAAAATGTCTAACTTCTTTTTAATAAAAAATAAAAAATTAGGGGGCGTCTGCCGGAGCCCCCCATGGGGGTGGACTACAGTGAGTTTTTTTGTAAGTCGTGAAGTTTTACCAAATACCACCTCGACAGATCGGTCGGGGGTCTCGCTCTCCGGTGAGCGAGCAGCATTCCAACCCGTTACCACCGGGGGCGTTTACCCAGACGCCCGACCCGATTTTTTTTGTTGGACTTACTTCACTGAATTCATGCGCTTGACCAGACATTTTCGTGGTGTTAGTACTGGGAAAATGAAGAAACGTAGGAAAAAAAATTATTTTAAGAGACGAGACGAAATGAGTATTAAATGAATTGTGAAAGACAAAATGGTAATTGTTAGGACAATTTAAGTAGTTTTCTGACGACGAATAATAGTTCTCTTGATAACTAACGTGGAAGGGAGAGAAAACGGGGATGATCTTTGTTTTTGGATGCTCTAAAGTCTAAACTGGGATTATACCAGCTCATTCGTGAAGTTGCATCCAAGTGAACGCTGAGTCTCGTTAGGTAAACAAGGGAGCCATTTGTCAAAAGTCTACTTTGAAATTCTAAACTTATTTGTATTATACTATGTAAGATGCATTTGTTTTGTTCAATATACCAATTTCTCAATGTGTTGCTTGAAGAATATGGAATTTCTCTCGATTTATTATTTTTGTGATTACTTAGAATAATTTATGTAAAATAGGAAGAACCTTTATGAAAGTATTACCTTAAAGTAAAATAAGGAAAAATAGTGTATACCTTCATTTAGATATGTTAAGAGGTTGGTAATGATGCGGAAATCCTTCATGGCTTTTTGTTTTTTTATCCTTAGTAGATATCTAAATTATTTAGGATATCGAGCTCCACCATCACAAGTTGTTACTTTCCACTCTTTAAAACCAATTTGCAAATAAAAGAAAATAAACTGAATGTCAAACTTTTGCTTGACATCATAGTTCCGTTGCAAGTATCAATGAATACTGGTGTAAATAAATATAGCAACAATTGCCGTGGATTTTGAAGGAGAAGAAGAGGGTTGGCTAACGAAGAAGGCAAGGGCATGTTCGCAAAAATTACAAAAAAGTTTAAGTGTTTATAATAAAGAAAAGTTTAAGGTATATGTTATAGCATTTTAAATTTAAGGAGCCGATAATGAAATCAAACCAAATTTAGTGGGAAACCCTAAAAATAGCATTTCTCTTAAACAAATATTAGTATTAGTTGCAAAGAATTCGTCACTAAAATTTAGCTTAACTGGACTTCGCTTTTAAGATGCTTTTACACTATGAAGGTAGTCTTTTCTATTACAAACTCAAAGCATATCTTCATGGTGCTGTTGTCTTGGTGTGCCCATCGTTCCAAAATTACTTAAATCACCCCTTGAAATTACCAAATTGACTTTCCTCCTATTCTTGCTTATATATCTCACAATTTCACTCTTTTCTCACAACTTTCTCTTCCTATACCTACTACAGAAGATCACGAATGTCTCGGAGGTCAGACAAGCAGTCAGCAGTTCCCCCGGTGTACTCGTATATGGTAACATTACGTATTTTATTTGTTTTCAAAAAAAAATTAAAAAAAATTGTGGGCGTCCGCGGGAGACGCCCCCCGCATGGGGCGGGCGTCCGAGTCAGCAGCTCCCCCCATGGGGGGAGCGGCTCCCGCGGACGCCCGCCCCATACGGGGGACGTCTCCCGCTGATGCCATACAATTGTGGGAGACGTCTGCGGCAAACGTCTCCCCGAAGGAGGAGACGTCTCCGACAAACGCCTTCACCATGCGGGAGGCGTCTCTCGCAGATGCCTGCGCCTCCACATTTTTTATTTTTTATTATTATTAAATCTGATAATTACTTTAATAAATTGTGATAAATCTAATAATTTAATTTAACAAATTGTTATTAAGTTTAACAATTGTGATATTTAAGTTTAACAAATTTTGATTTAGTTTAACAATTGTGATAATTTAGTTTAACAAATTGTGATTTAGTTTAACAATTGTGATAATTTAGTTTACCAAATTTTGATTTAGTTTAACAATTGTGATAAATCTGATAATTTAATTTAACAAATTGTTATTAAGTTTAACAATTGTGATATTTAAGTTTAACAAATTTTGATTTAGTTTAACAATTGTGATAATTTAGTTTAATAATTGTGATAATTTAGTTTAACAAATTTTGATTTAGTTTAACAATTGTGATAAATATGATAATTTAGTTTAACAAATTTGTATTTAAAATTTCAATTAATAGTCATCGGGTCACAGTGGAGGGAAAGGCAAGTCGATACCATTACACGTCTTCCGTTCTTTAGATGTTGATTCAGCACCGCGTCATCCACGTAGACGGGGGATATCTACCGGATGAGGACATGAGAGCTGCATGCGGAGATTTGGATGACTTGATACAGTCGTGGCATACTCAGTTAGGCATCTCCGACCATGATTCGGATGATGAATAGGCTGATCTGTTGTACCGTACTCTTAGTATTTGCATTTCTATTTGCTTATCTGTCGTACACTTATTATTTGTATTTGTATTTGCTAACATATCGTACTCTTATATATAATGCAAATATAATAACAAATTTCGATAATAAAGCAACACTATATAATGTACAAATATATCAAAACAAATTACATAATTGTTGCCAATATGCTATCCTATTTTGGTACTCCAGCTCCCATCCAATAACACTCTCATCTCGTATTTGAAACCACAGAGTCGCTATAGGAGGTACGGGGAATCCCTCAGTCAATTCCAAACGAATGTAATGAGCGTAACTACCTAAATGAGCAATAATCAACTCTCTGCATGGTCTCGTCACGGTAGGCGGACTCTCCCAAGGTAGAACTGTAAGACATGGGTACAACGAACCATCATTTCCGAGAGAGAAGAACATAACTGCACACTTGTAAAAATTTGCAATGGGGAACAAGTCCGTCTACGTCTCCACGTAGTGATTCTCGCCATAAGGTCCCCCGCCCCAATTAATCCGGTGACGAGCCTGCGCCACACCGTCGTAGTATACTTGCTCATAAATTGATGGGTTCGCAGCTATCTCATTTGAAATCGAACGACAGGCGAGTTGCCAATAGTCTTCACCACCGTGGAAAACATCGGCGACACATCGAAATCCACAGTTTCCATCAGGACGTACATAATTCCACCGCTCTAGGAATGACATAATGATTTCTGGAACTCTATCCACATATGGGAAGTCGTCTACATCAATCCGTCCAGTCACTACAATATAAACAAAAAATGCAGTTACAAATAATAACAGAAGATACATATTTACTGAAATAAATAACAAAATTATAATAACAATAAATATATGGTATACCTGATCCTCCCCTCATGTTTACAGACGAAGAACCAGAAGATCGACCATGACCTTTGCATCCACTACCGGAAGATCGACCACGACCTCTGCTCCCACTACCTGAAGATCGACCACGACCTCGCTCATCATACTCAAACGCACTAGGGTCCCGTCGTGTCGACTTTCCCCTTGGTCGATCTCGTAGCTTTGTTTTTTCTGCAGGCTCTCTGAAATTTGAATGTTCGGGGTGTAGCTGCTCGAATAAAACCCGAGAGGCAGATCGAATTACGGTAGGGTCACTTCCTGCAATCTCATCAACCAGGCTACGAAAATGTTCGGCGTCTTGAGCTGCCTGAGACACAAACTCTGGGTTCCCGGCTCCTTCCCCAACGACAAGTGTGCTCCAGAACGGATGAATCTGCTCTAAGTAAATTCCGTTGTCTGATTCAAGACATCCGCGGATGGTACATGCGCAAGGTATCCCATGAGAAGTCAGAAAAGCGCACTCACAACGATATTCAACTTCATCATCTAACTGTTGCATTCTCTTCACCTCCTGACTCAGCAATTACAAGCAGTGATGCGAAACTCGACCATTTATGTGACGATATAGAGGATGTCCGAAATTAGTCAAATTTCGCTGTCTCGAGTCTTCAAGAAAGTTTCGAATATTCGTCAGCTGCATTTCAATAGCCGCGTTGACGCGCTCGAAAAGAGTGTTCAGAGCTGCAGTCGATGTAGAAATGCACTCTTTTAGAGCCGAATGAGCACTTTCGACCCTACAATTCGTGGTGTTCCCAAAATGAAGGACTTTGTTCGTCCAATTCAGCACAAACTTTTCTTTATGCACCAACCACGTGGTGTCCAGATACTCCGTGATAGCCGGCCACGATCTATACAAATCCTTCAGAGCATACAAAGCTCTATCATACTCGGCTTCTGAAGTAGAAAGCATGATTTTCCTCCATCTTCCATGCCCCAAAGTCTCTGCCATCTGCTTATTCTTGTCGAATACGTGGTATGCGTAGTTGAATACGTCTTTGTTGATGTGTCATGTGCAGAGTAAATGAGCAGAGTCAGGAAAAACCTCTCTCACCGGTCGCATAAGGCCTAACTCCTGGACTGTTATTATTGCAGTCGGGTTGACAGTCCCCAATAACAGATCTCGCAACTTCTCCATCACCCACAGGTAACTGGAGTAAGATTCATCCATCAAAATCGCATATCCGATAAGGAAATTCATGTTTGTTGGTGTGACCCCAATCATTTCGAGCAAAGGCATCTTATACTTGTTCGTCTTGTAAGTCGAATCCATGCAGATAACGAAAGGATATGTCCGCAACAACTGGACTGACGTCGGATGTGCCAAAAAAGCGTGAGTGACGACATTAGTTTCTGGATCCGCCATAATCCAATGTAAGTACTCACACTGCACTGCTTGATAGAGAAACTGCTGGACGGGGTTCCGGTCTTGAGATTTTGTCGTCCTCATATAATCTCTGAAATTATAAATATGCCTTTGATTTGGATTGTCCTCCGGGAATTTTTTTTACTGCCTTCAAGATGTTCCGTGGTTTTGCTTGCGCCTCAGTCATATCACGAACAATCTTCTTCGCCCCAGGACTTAGACCACTAATTTGACGATGACCCTCTGGATAAACTGTCAGTCTGTGGTTGATGTCCGTGACCACTATTAAAAACTGTAGGATTTCATGTTTAATTATACATATATATATATTCGAAATTTTTATGTATAATAAGGATCAATTACAATTTTCTTTGATTTATTTCATGCATGCATCGGTTTGTTTTAACATCTAGTTTCAAAACTCTATTAAAACAAACAAGAGCTCCGAAATTCATACCTAGAAGTTCTAAAAAACTTCTTGAGGATTCGGAGACGGGGATGCTTCTCGCCGCGCCGGATGCCTCCGAGTATTCACCAAACTCTAAACAAGATCGGAGAGAGGGAAGCTAGTCTCTCGATCTCCGATAGGGTTTAGAATCTAATTACTAACCCCTCTTTAATTCCCTTGAGAAGATGGTCTCTTAAGAACTAAAACTAAACTTAAGAATTAAGGGATTTTCGTGGAGAATTAAGGAGAGAGAATTTTGCTCAAGAGAATAATGAATTAATTAAGGAGGTAATGAGATAACCTTGTATTTATAGGTTGTCTCCAAATTACCTATTCATGTGCAACCCCTTGCCCATGATCTCTTGCAAAATTTCATCTAACCATCCATTATTTAATAATAAATAATATTAGCCACGAATTAAATCAATTATGGACCAATTCCATGCATGATCTAATTAATTCTTAAATTAATTCTACATAAAACCGTCTGGACCCCATGTCATAATTCTTAAATTAATTCTTAAATTAATTCTGCATTATTTACATCACATATGAATTTTATTTAGATTCTAATTATGTTATTAATCATAACATAATTTTGATTTTGTCTCTTCACCCCATGTGTCATATTTTCTACATGAAACCCGACACATCCTATGAACTCAAAATCCCCATTTCTTGTTTCCCAGTTTTGTGGTGTGACATATGGGAGGATCTAAACTAAGTTGGCAATGATATTAAGAGCTTAATATCACAAGCTATAAGCGGTATCTAGCTACACATTATAGCTCCCAATTAGTTAGATGTCTTAATTCCACTCGAACCAAAACCCGATCCACTTAGTGATGGAGTGCACTACTTGTGTCCGTCCCTTGCCTCATGATATTAAGAATACACACAAAGTAGTATTGTGTCATCTTTGTATTAGTATTCATTTCTTGATCTCTTTAAGCTAGTTATAAATATGTGACTTAACTCAAATCACATTGTGCACATTATAACTTTGCTTTATCAAGGGGCCCACTAATATCATCACTCAATTAAGAGGGGCAATGATAGTCTTTTGACTAACTATCTTCTCCAACAAAAGTTGTACTTAACCAACCAATGCATTTACACTACACTTATCGATAGTTCAAGACACTGATCTAATTAAGTATTCCTTAAGTGATTAGATATAAGTCTCATATCAAAGGACCAAAGACACAGTAAAATATTAATGACACAGAAACACATTTCTATAATATTTTACTTATTAGGTCTATTCAGTATACAAAAGTAATATTTTCCTCTTTTGCATACCCGTGTCGTCACTCACTTGTAGAGCTACAATGATCTATGACCAACACGACAATCTTAACTCGGTAATTAATGTCCCATGTTAATTACCATGATTGCGAATATCTTTTGTTTTATGCAAACCAATATCTTTCAGAGCTCTACGGTTAAGGACCAAGAGCCTCTTCCTTAACACTTCTAAAAGACGAATAACATAAACAAGGAACAAAATGATTTCTCATTCAATTCATAATAATTGACATTTAAAAGTAAAACTTTTAGAACACATTCCCTTAAAAAACCACAACCCATCCATCACGATCCCGTCGCTCCACCACTTTTATTAAGAAACGGCACCCGCAACCCTTTCTTTTGGTGTTTCTTCGAAGTGCAATATCCATATCCCGAGACTCCATTTGATTTCGCCGGTCGCATCTCAAATAACAATCCATCCGACTATCCGATCTTGTTTTGTACGACGACACGACCAAAAAAACCCAGCTCTGATATGCTACTTGTTTGGCCCATTTACTTGCTTCATCAATTGTTGCAAAGATTTGTGTAGTTTGAAATAGCTCACTGTAATCCACTTCATCACCACCGAAATCTTCCAACGGAACCTACAAAAATAAAATCGAAATTAAAAAAATCAAAAAAAATCCAGGCGTCTGGATAATCCGCCTGCCCATGGGTGGGGCGTCTGTGTTAAACGCCCTCCCCAAGGGTGAGGCGTCTGCGTATGACGCCTTGCCCAAAGGGAGGGCGTCTATGCAAGGCGCCTCTCCCATGGGGTAGGTGTCTGCGTTAGACGCCTCCGCCAAGGTGAGGGCGTCCTACACAGACGCCCTCACCTTGGGGGAGGCGTCTAAGGCAGACGCCCCACCCAAATTGTACCCCGCGCCTGGCTTACCTAACCGGATGCATCATCCTCGCCAGACATTTTCGTAGTGTTTTTACTGATAAATTATGAATAGACAATACCGTATGACTAATTTATAGACACGGGACGATATGAGTATTAAATATATTGTTAAGGGCAATTTGGTAATTTCAAGTGGCGATTTAAGTAGTTTTGGGGCGACGTTTAGTAGTTCCCAAAAAAATGTCTTAGAATCTTAGATGTGTGACATTTACGAATAAAATACCATATGTTGCAGGTTGGATATGAGACTCATTTTACATTTTCATTTTATTTTTTTGATTTTGTGTTAGTAGATATTTTAGTTGTGACATGTGTTAACTACTACAAAATATCCTTTTGAAGACAATTTAAAGTATCTTTAAAAAAATTAAAAACACTTTTAAAGTGTCTTCGTTGCTAATAGTCTAAAAAGTTTTCAAGACACTTGTTAAAAATATCTTTAAAGCTTTAAAGACGCTTCCTAGAAAATGACTTTAAATATCCTTAAAAACACTTCCAAAAATAGTTTTTTTAAAGATGTTGTAATACACTGGTAAATAAGCATCTTAAAGAATCTTTGAAGATGCTTTTGCAAAATCGTGGTAAATAAGACATTGGACGATGATAATCAATTTTTTTCCAAACATGCACTTCGTTTCACTTCGAATTTAGTTGTCTGGTGGAAATTCGGACATATATCAACATCTATATCAAAGCCCATCTTACAACAACACCAAACTTGTATTTGCTATCTAACCGTGTTAAATAAAAATACAATGTGTGTAAGGACGTGAGAGAGAGAGGGGAGGTATGGGTTGTGTATGGTTGGAGGTATGGGAGAGGAGTGAGGTGGTATGGTGGAGAGTATGGTGGAAGTATGGGTTAGGTATTAGGTTTTGTTTTTAAAAAACCAAAAACTCATCCATTTGCATCTTTTGTTGCCATTCGTGTTTTCCACCCAAACCTCACCATTCTCCTTGCTTTTCCGGCGACCAGTGGAGGAAGAAGGCGGCGCGGAGGCTCCGGCGTGAGGAGGTCGTGCGTGCGGAGACGACGGGCGTGAGCGTTGCTCCGGCGGATTCGTCTTTCTTTTGAGGTATGCCAAGCATTAGTGTGTTTTGTGGTTCTCCATGTTGGGGGAAGTTTGGGTCGGTCGCGGGAGGTCGGAGACCTCGCCGGCGACAAGAAAACAGCGTAAAATCCTTGGCTGGTGCAAGGTTGCTGTCGACCAACGGTCGACCGGTGCCTTTGGGCGGTCGACCGGTGATAGTGTAAATTGATGCTTTTGCCCAGAACCGGTCGGACGATGCCTTGGGGCGGTCGACCGGTTATGCCAAATTTCGTGGGTTCGTGTTTGATGTTGCCTGTTTCCGGTCGACCGAGCCTTGTGGTTCGACCGGAACTTAAGTTGTTTACTGCTTGTTGGTTCGACCGATTAGTATATGCGTTCGACCGATTATATGACTTAGAATTACTAGGCTGACCCTGTAATGTTCGGTCGACCGGGACCCTTGAGTCGGTCGACCGATAGTTGAATTGATTTTGACTTAGTCAGACCTAGGATTTTGACCTGTCCGGTCGACCGGTTCTTCCCGCTGGTTCGACCGATTGGAGACAGAGTTTTGGGCACTTTGTTCGACCGTTTGGAGGAAATCCGTTCGACCGTTACTGTTGGTTTCGGTCGACCGGTTTGCCTGATTCGGTCGACCGATGGGGCACAGTACTGGTTTTCTTGTCCTAGTGAGATGTCAACTCTGTCCACGGAAACCCGTGTCCTCGCTTAGCGCGTGAGCCGGGAGGTGACGGTGGGTGCGTTCTGCGTGCCTGCCCAGGGACCGCCGTGTGGAAGAGTGTGGGCATCTGGGACGTGTCGTCTCCACAGATGGAGGGCGACGTAGCCTTGATGTTCTGACTCACAGTAGAGTAGCAGGCCTGAGGGATTGAGGATCCCGGTGCACGAGGTGCACGGCTCGTTGGAGCATGTTGACCCTGCGGGCTGTTTGAGCTCGGATCGCTCGTGTAGACGAGGCGATGATCGTTCCACCCGATGCTGTTCCGGGTGATGATTGTTCTGCCGATGCTGTTCCGGCGGAAGTGCCGTCCGACGACGTTTCCGGGCGATGGTGTCCCATCGATGCTGTTCCGGTGAGGGTATGGACTGCCGACGATCTTTTCCGGCAGGGTAGTCTGGACGGGCTCCTCCAGATGAGTGGACCGACCTGGGCGACGGCCCCGTTGGTGAGGTGTTGACCTCGAGATTTCAGCTGATTTCTACTTTGCTCAGGCGTGCGGACGCTCCTCACCGATCCCTTGACTAGTGTAGTCGCGTGTGGGGTTCGTTGCGTACCTTCTGCTAGACCGTATGTGCCTACGGTAGGTCTCAGAGTGGGACCCCTTACAGTTTGCGGACAGAGGTCCTGTGTTCCCCGTGGTGGGATTGGTTACCCCGTTGTGGGTCTGTTTACCCGTTGAGGGATTGTTTATGTATCGCATTGATGTCATGCCATGATGACTAGTATGATAGGGTTCATTGATAGTCTTGCATGCATTTAGGGCTTGGTATACGGGGTTTCCTTTCAGGAAACTCAGGCATTGTTGTTGCACTTTTTATTTCAGGACCACAGTAGGTCCGGGTGGGTGGTGACCGAGGACGGAGCGCTTTGGAGTCGGATCCTCTTCGGCATTTGCGAGATTGTACGACTACTTGTATTTTCATTTCTTTCATCTGGATTGTAGTTGTACACCTTTTGTAAACTCCATGTATTTTGGGTGCACCCGGATTTATATATTTATGTATTAGTGACGTTCCCGCCTTGAGTTGTCAGTTATGTTCGTTATTTCGAAATTTTAAATCTTCCGCTGTTTCGGGACGTTACAACTTGGTATCAGAGTGGTCGATTCCTGTGTCTTCGTCTAAAGAACCACCCTTAGGAGTAGTGTTAGAGGCATGCAGTACTTTCTGTAGCTCATGCATGCATTGTTGCTTATCTGTTGATTGTTGTGGTGGCCGGCAAGAGGCCTCGGTCTGATGGGGGAGGAGCACGTCGGCCCGGGATGTGCAGTTCTTGTGGTGGAGCTCATCCGGGGCAGGAGTGTCCCCGTCGTACTGGAGCATGTCTGGGTTGCGGTCAGATGGGGCACTTCATTCGTGATTGTCCGCAGAGGCGGGGAGAGCCGAGTAGGAGGCCAGGACCGCCAGCAGCAGGCAGGAGCGGAGGCAGTCGCGCAGTTGCACCACCGGGACCGAGCAGAGTCGCCGGGCGGGTTTTCACCATCCAGGCTGAGGAGGCGAGGGACTCCAACACTGTGGTGGAAGGTACTCTTTCTGTTTCTGGTCGTGTTGTTAGAGTCCTTTTTGATTGCGGTGCCACTCACTCCTTCATTTCGGAGAAGTTTGCTGGCGAGTTGGGTCGGACCCCTGAGCTGCTGACTGTGTGTTTGGAAGTCAGTACGCCCATGGGTGAGGTGGGCACTGTGGGGAGCTTCCTCCCCGGCACCACAGTTGTTTCGGGAGACCAAGATTTTCCGGCAGATCTGGTCTTGCTACCGATGGAGGACTTCGACGTCATACTTGGGATGGATTGGCTGTCCCAGTACGATGTTCGGGTCTTTTGCCGCGAGAAGAAGATTCTGATTCCGAGGAAGGACCTGCCAGATGTTGTGATCAGAGGGCTGAGAGGCAGAGGTCGGATTATGGTCTCGGCAGTGAAGGCACAGAGATTGATCCAGCAGGGATGCAGAGCTTATGTGGCTACACTGGTAGTGTCAGATTCTGAGTCGAGGAGTCTGGAGGACATAGAGGTGGTACGGGATTTCGCAGATGTGTTTCCAGTGGATATCCCGGGGCTACCGCCACACAGAGAGATCGAGTTCGGTATCGACTTGGTGGAGGGTGCGACTCCGCAGTCGAAGGCTCCGTATAGGATGGCACCTGCAGAGTTGGCTGAACTGAAGAGGCAGTTGCAGGAGTTGATGGATACTGGGTTCATCCGACCTAGCGTCTCGCCGTGGGGAGCGCCAGTCTTGTTCGTGAAGAAGAAGGATGGGTCGTTGCGGATGTGCATCGACTACAGGATGCTGAATAAGGTTACCGTTAGGAACCGGTATCCCTTGCCCAGGATCGAGGACCTGTTTGATCAGTTACAAACGGCGAAGGTCTTCTCGAAGATTGATTTGAGATCTGGGTATCATCAGCTGAGGATCAGGGAGGCAGATGTTCAGAAGACAGCCTTCAGGACACGGTACGGGCACTACGAGTTTCTGGTGATGCCGTTTGGATTGACGAATGCACCTGCAGCATTCATGGACCTGATGAACAGAACGTTCAAGCCATACCTTGACAGTTTTGTGATTGTGTTCGTCGACGACATCTTGGTGTACTCGCCGGACTGGGAGCAGCACCGAGAGCACTTGAGGATTGTGCTTGGCATCTTGAGGGATCAGCAGTTGTATGCCAAGTACAAGAAGTGCGAGTTTTGGTTGGATCAGGTGGCGTTCTTGGGACACATCGTGTCGAAGGACGGGATCTCAGTGGACCCAGCGAAGGTGGAGGCAGTGACGCAGTGGAAGGCTCCGACGAGCGTGACTGAGATCAGGAGTTTTCTGGGGTTAGCAGGCTACTACAGGCGATTCATTCAGGATTTCTCCCGACTTGCTTCTCCGCTCACGGCTTTGACGCGGAAGGGAGTTAGGTTTGCTTGGTCCCAGAAGTGCGAGGACAGTTTTCTTGAGTTGAAGCGACGGCTGACGACAGCGCCGATCTTGACACTTCCGAGCGGCAGCGGAGGGTTTGTGATTTACAGTGATGCATCAGGGATCGGTTTGGGTTGCGTACTTATGCAGCACGGGAAGGTCGTGGCGTACGCTTCGAGACAGTTGAAGGATCATGAGAGGAACTACCCCACTCATGACTTGGAGTTGGCGGCGGTAGTTCATGCACTGAAGACTTGGCGACATTATCTGTACGGGGAGCAATTCGAGGTTTTCACCGATCACCAGAGCTTGAAGTACCTATTTTCGCAGAAGGAGCTGAATATGAGGCAGAGGAGGTGGCTCGAGTTCATTAAGGACTACGACTTCACCATATCCTATCATCCGGGGAAGGCCAATTCAGTTGCTGATGCACTGAGCAGGAGAGTTGAGGTGTCGGTAGCGAGCCTCTGCATCCAGGAGTGGAGATTGCTTGAGTCCCTGTCAGAGTGGAGGCCGTTTGCTGGGTCAGCAGAGGGGGCAGTGATTGCTGGTTTGAGAGTTGAGCCGCAGACTGTCTCGAGAGTTGTGCAGGCTCAGGGTACCGATGCGGAGTTGGCTGGTCTGGTACAGTTGTCTGCTCAGGAGGGATCTGATTTCAGCATTGGAGTAGATGGTGGTCTGAGGTTCAGAAGCCGTATTTGGGTGCCGAGGGTGGATGAGCTGAGAGAGGAGATCATGGAGGAGACACATCGAGCACGATATTCCATTCACCCGGGGAGCACGAAGATGTATAAGGACCTGCAGCGTAATTTCTGGTGGAAGGGGATGAAGCGAGACATAGCGGAGTTTGTGAGCAGATGCTTGGTCTGCCAGCAGGTGAAGATCGAGCATCAGCGACCAGCAGGACCGATGCAGTGTATCGAGCTTCCCGAGTGGAAGTGGGAGCACGTGACGATGGATTTTGTCACAGGATTGCCGAAGACGAGGAGATTCCACGACGCGATTTGGGTGATAGTCGATCGACTGACCAAGTCGGCGCATTTCTTAGCGATCCGGACCACGTTGCCTTTGGAGGGTCTAGCTAAGTTGTACGTGGAGGAGATAGTCAGGTTGCATGGGGTGCCAGTGAGCATCATCTCCGATCCTCGTTTCACTTCCAGATTTTGGGGGAGTCTGCAGCTGGCTTTGGGGACGCGTCTGAGATTCAGTACAGCGTTCCATCCGCAGACCGATGGTCAGTCAGAGAGGACGATTCAGACCCTGGAGGATATGCTGAGAGCATGCACACTGGATTGGGCAGGGCACTGGGATGAGCACTTGCCGCTGATAGAGTTCGCCTACAACAACAGCTACCACTCGAGTATTGGGATGGCACCGTACGAGGCATTGTACGGGAGGCCTTGCAGATCTCCGGTATGCTGGAGTGATGTGGGCGAGAGGCAGTTAGTGGGGCCAGAGATCGTGCAGATGTATGCAGAGAAGGTGGATGTGATTAGGAGGAGACTGGCCACAGCACAGAGCAGGCAGAAGAGTTATGCAGATCGACGCAGACGAGCGCTGAGTTTCGAGGTGGGCGACCATGTGTTTCTGAAGATTTCCCCTGCCCGAGGTGTGATGAGGTTTGGGAAGAAGGGGAAGCTCAGTCCGAGGTATGTGGGGCCGTTTGAGATCCTTGACCGAGTTGGAGAGGTTGCCTACCGGATTGCTTTGCCGCCGCAGTTTTCGGGTCTTCACAACGTCTTCCATGTATCGATGCTGAGGAAGTATGTGGCAGATCCGTCGCATGTCATTGAGATTGCAGTGCCAGAGATTCAGCAGGACTTGTCGCTCGAGGAGAGACCAGTCGAGATTGTTGATCGTATGGATCATCAGCTCAGGAGGAGGACCATTCCGATGGTGAAGGTCAGGTGGCAGCATCACAGCGAGCGCGAGGCCACTTGGGAGATCGAGGAGGATGTCAGAAGGCGGTATCCAGAGCTTTTCGGTGAGTGTTTGCTTTGATTTCGGGACGAAATCCTTTTAAGGAGGGTGGATTGTAAGGACGTGAGAGAGAGAGGGGAGGTATGGGTTGTGTATGGTTGGAGGTATGGGAGAGGAGTGAGGTGGTATGGTGGAGAGTATGGTGGAAGTATGGGTTAGGTATTAGGTTTTGTTTTTAAAAAACCAAAAACTCACCCATTTGCATCTTTTGTTGCCATTCGTGTTTTCCACCCAAACCTCACCTTTCTCCTTGCTTTTCCGGCGACCAGTGGAGGAAGAAGGCGGCGCGGAGGCTCCGGCGTGAGGAGGTCGTGCGTGCGGAGACGACGGGCGTGAGCGTTGCTCCGGCGGATTCGTCTTTCTTTTGAGGTATGCCAAGCATTAGTGTGTTTTGTGGTTCTCCATGTTGGGGGAAGTTTGGGTCGGTCGCGGGAGGTCGGAGACCTCGCCGGCGACAAGAAAACAGCGTAAAATCCTTGGCTGGTGCAAGGTTGCTGTCGACCAACGGTCGACCGGTGCCTTCGGGCGGTCGACCGGTGATAGTGTAAATTGATGCTTTTGCCCAGAACCGGTCAGACGATGCCTTGGGGCGGTCGACCGGTTATGCCAAATTTCGTGGGTTCGTGTTTGATGTTGCCTGTTTCCGGTCGACCGAGCCTTGTGGTTCGACCGGAACTTAAGTTGTTTACTGCTTGTTGGTTCGACCGATTAGTATATGCGTTCGACCGATTATATGACTTAGAATTACTAGGCTGACCCTGTAATGTTCGGTCGACCGGGACCCTTGAGTCGGTCGACCGATAGTTGAATTGATTTTGACTTAGTCAGACCTAGGATTTTGACCTGTCCGGTCGACCGGTTCTTCCCGCTGGTTCGACCGATTGGAGACAGAGTTTTGGGCACTTTGTTCGACCGTTTGGAGGAAATCCGTTCGACCGTTACTGTTGGTTTCGGTCGACCGGTTTGCCTGATTCGGTCGACCGATGGGGCACAGTACTGGTTTTCTTGTCCTAGTGAGATGTCAACTCTGTCCACGGAAACCCGTGTCCTCGCTTAGCGCGTGAGCCGGGAGGTGACGGTGGGTGCGTTCTGCGTGCCTGCCCAGGGACCGCCGTGTGGAAGAGTGTGGGCATCTGGGACGTGTCGTCTCCACAGATGGAGGGCGACGTAGCCTTGATGTTCTGACTCACAGTAGAGTAGCAGGCCTGAGGGATTGAGGATCCCGGTGCACGAGGTGCACGGCTCGTTGGAGCATGTTGACCCTGCGGGCTGTTTGAGCTCGGATCGCTCGTGTAGACGAGGCGATGATCGTTCCACCCGATGCTGTTCCGGGTGATGATTGTTCTGCCGATGCTGTTCCGGCGGAAGTGCCGTCCGACGACGTTTCCGGGCGATGGTGTCCCACCGATGCTGTTCCGGTGAGGGTATGGACTGCCGACGATCTTTTCCGGCAGGGTAGTCTGGACGGGCTCCTCCAGATGAGTGGACCGACCTGGGCGACGGCCCCGTTGGTGAGGTGTTGACCTCGAGATTTCAGCTGATTTCTACTTTGCGCAGGCGTGCGGACGCTCCTCACCGATCCCTTGACTAGTGTAGTCGCGTGTGGGGTTCGTTGCGTACCTTCTGCTAGACCGTATGTGCCTACGGTAGGTCTCAGAGTGGGACCCCTTACAGTTTGCGGACAGAGGTCCTGTGTTCCCCGTGGTGGGATTGGTTACCCCGTTGTGGGTCTGTTTACCCGTTGAGGGATTGTTTATGTATCGCATTGATGCCATGCCATGATGACTAGTATGATAGGGTTCATTGATAGTCTTGCATGCATTTAGGGCTTAGTATACGGGGTTTCCTTTCAGGAAACTCAGGCATTGTTGTTGCACTTTTTATTTCAGGTCCACAGTAGGTCCGGGTGGGTGGTGACCGAGGACGGAGCGCTTTGGAGTCGGATCCTCTTCGGCATTTGCGAGATTGTACGACTACTTGTATTTTCATTTCTTTCATCTGGATTGTAGTTGTACACCTTTTGTAAACTCCATGTATTTTGGGTGCACCCGGATTTATATATTTATGTATTAGTGACGTTCCCGCCTTGAGTTGTCAGTTATGTTCGTTATTTCGAAATTTTAAATCTTCCGCTGTTTCGGGACGTTACAATGTGTTATCAAATTTTTAATTAATCAAACCACACAAGGGTTCAATTCCTCATTGCTAAATATAGTTTACATATAATACCACATGCATTAGTAATTTATACGTACAAAGATCTAAATATAGAGAATATAAGCAATATGAGGAGAGATCCACTACATTTAACTTTTATTAACATCAACTTATCCATACTTATAAATTAAATTTTAAATAGAGAATTCAAACCGTAGATTTTAACCTATAACTCATATTATTTGTGTCAAAAACAAATAAAAATGAGAGTCATTTGATATGAGATTAAGAGATCAGAGTTTTTAACGAATCTAATGCGTTCATTTTTCTATCTTTTAACTTTATATCAAATGACTTTATTTTTTATTTCGAGCACACGGATAATATGAGTACGGTCAATCCAAAGTTTAAAATTTAAGTTATTAGTAATGATAAAATTGATGTTAACAAAAGTTAAGGGTAGTAGGTCACTCCTCAAGTAATATATGTAATAATTTATAAAATAAAGGTTATAACTACTCCAATAGATACACTCGTAAATTTATAATTATGAATTGTAGAGAACGTAATTTATAGTATCTGCAAATCCTTAATTTGAATATTTCATGTAGAGCTAATCTGTACAAATATTGATTACATATAGAAATGCATTAATTATTATATTACATATACTATTATATTATTATATGAATCTTTACCTATTTAAAAATTAATTAACTAAAAAAACGTTTTTATTTTGTAATTGGTTTTTATGTTGATAACATTATTTAATATACATTTTTATTTTATTGATGCATATTTAAAATGATTTATCTTTTAAAATATAAGTTAAGAATTTTGAGTTTTTAAGAATTCTTCTAACGACATGATTTTGAATCTATCTTAATAAGTGTTTTAAAATACTTTAATATTGAAGATATTTTTTAAAAACTGTTTTCAAATGCTTTTAAAGATATTTTCTTAAAAGTGTCTTCCTAAGTGTCTTTACAAATTTTTCCAAGACACTTTTTTTAAAACGTTTTTAAATTCACTTTTTCAACAATTTTTTTAAAGTGACTCAACCTTTTTTCAAGTCACAATTTCAAAACTATTTTTAAATATTTTTCAAGACGGTTTTCAATAAATGTCTTTGAAACCGTGTCTTTAAAAGAATTCTTTTTAAGATTTTTTTAATAACTCCATTTGAAAGTATCTTTGAATGTGTGGTTTTTGAGACGTTTTTCTAGGAGTGTCTTAAAATGTTTGTAATTCACTTTTGAATATAATTTTCGATATCAAATGTCTTCAAAATATAATTTTTGATGTTTTTTCAGAAGTGTAGAAGTGATTTTCGGAGTAGTGGTCATTTTGTTATTAGTTCAAATATTTGTTTCCATGTTATTATATTATTGATTGGAAGAGGTTCGCTTTTTCGATGATGAATTGCTAAATATGAGAAAAATGTTACATTTTAAGAATATTTTATAAAGAATGAGTCGAACAAAAAGTAGGAATCTGAATCCACTAAACATTTTGTAGTTTGGAGGGGGGCAATTATGCTATAATATGACACTCTTTTCTTTTGGAAGGGTTGTTAGGCATGTAGGTTCTTCTCTTGAGTCATTGATTCTATTTATCAACTCTTGGTGGTGAGTCAAAATTAGCATGCTTATTTGCTTCATGCAGTTTTTTTTATAATTTGGTGGATTATAACATTATTAGATAGTAATACATGCATATTTAATCTAATGATAGGTTATTTTGATATTAAAAATGCACTTCATAAATAAAGTGCGTATACTAGATAATATATGCATACTTAATTAATTTTAGAGGAGATAAACATCATCCTACCTCGTCTAATAAAGAACCTTGCTTATATATCTTTGCGACAAGATTAATATGCCACTGGACGCACTAATAAAATCCCGTAATAGAAAAACTGCACTAAACCATTGACAAATTAACGTGCTTTTGTGCCGTCGTTTATATTGGCTAGAGGATGGATGGCAACTTTTGCTAGCGTAACTTCTGTAGTTGAGAGAACACAGACGGCATAGATATTTCGTAATAATTAAAATAAGCTTGTGCTGCCAAAGTAGGATATTTCAAGGTTAAATATAATACTTGGTATGTTTTGTTATTTAAAGGAGTAGGGTAGGGTTTTAAAGCATTTCTAAATACGAAGTCTAAAATAGGGGTAAACTTCTCCAACCAGGTAGCAATTAAATGTTGTTAATAGCACGTGATTGATCGTTTTATATTTAACCGCAAGTGCACGACCGCGTTGAAGCGGTGGCAAATACGGGTCGTCCACTGGGAGGTGTGTCGACACTTGGTTTGTTCGAAGGCGAGAGGTAAAAGAAGGAGAGAAATGTTGGTTACACTACAATGCAAATGGAAATGAAAGATAAGGAATAAAAACTAAACCCCAAAGGGGGTAGAGAATTAATGTGAACATAAAGAAGTATGTGTGTTCATTAAGCTCCTCACAACATGTAGTGCATGAAATCATAAAACTACATCCAACTTTGCCTCAACATGAATTAAGATAAGACTACATCATTAAAACATACAAGACAATAATTGGAATGAAACTAAATGAACTCATGTATAACGACTAGACCCTACTATGCCTCCACATGAATTAAGATGACTACATCATTAAAACATACAAGACATTAACTAAGGAAAAGGCAACAAGAGTACATACACTACAAATTGTGTTTCCAACATTAACTTCATCCATATCCTAACCTTATCATTCCCCATAAAATAGGTCCACTAATCAAAGCATAAGCTAAGCTTCATTCAAGAGCATTAGCATATCAAAGATAAGAGTGGAGACCCATTACATGGTTATGGAAATCATATAAAGCTCAAGGGATAAAAATAACACACACTTAATACACTACATGATTATATCACATATTTCTCCACCCCCCAAATGGGGATGAAACTACTCACTACTCATTACTCTAACTATATTAGCAAAAGAAAGCATAATACTGAAATGAAAGTTATACTAATCAAGCAAGAAATATTTAAAGAAGCATAAAACAAAACAAGCACCAAAGTAAACACATTAACTAAGCAAGAATTAACAAGCTAAAAAAACTTCTATTATGAACTCACTCAGATTACAAGCAGCCCTTCCTCCACTAGAGTTTTGCTTCAAGGCTTCACTCTTAGTAGGGAAGAAAGCCACCAAAGAGAGAGATGGATACAATGGGAGGTGAAGAGTTCTATTTATAAGCATGGAAAAAGCTAATCCGGGACAATCCCCCGATGTGGGACTAAACCAATACCAAAAATAGACTAAGAACACATTAATACAAGTCCAGGAGAAACTTAAGTGGATCTGGGCCAATCCAGACCGCCAATTGGCGGTTCCAGACCGCCAATTGGCGGCCTAAATGCTCCAGATCCGTCTGGATTTGTTTGTGGGTCTTCCTTGTTGTGTGTCTTGGATGCATCTGGTTGGTTTGTTGGAGCTCCGACCCGAATCGAATTGGCAAAATACTCCCCATGATGGTGTGTAGTTTCCTGGTTTGCTCTTAGGTCCTTTGGTCTTACGATCAGGTCATTCTCCTTTGCATCTTAGTCCCCAGGTCTCACAACTAAGTCATTTTTCCTGCTTTTGGGTCCTTTCATGACTCTTCTCTTCAAACCTCTTTATTCTTGAAAACTAAACATAAAACTCGTCACGTAGCATTGCATAGGTGTAAGATAATAGATATAAGATACAAATATAAGCATGCAACTTCTGCTTTATATATATTCAAAGTCTACTATTTAACCATGCTTTATATATATATAATTTAAAATTCTGTATTTTAAATGTGTAATGTGTAATGTGTATAGGGGAGAGCAACTTCCGGTCCGGGTTCGGTCCGGACCGAAACCAACTGGTCCGGGTTTCGGTCCGGCCCACCGGAGCGATTCGGGTTTCGGTCCGGTCCGGTCCGGTTCCGGACCAAAACCCAAAAATCCCCACAAATGTTTGGTCCGGTCCGGATTTTTGGACCGGAATGGACCGATCGGTCCGGGTTCAGTCCAGACCGAACCTGACCGGTCCGATCTTCAGTCCGGATCCCGGAGAGAATCCGTGTCCGGTCCGGTCCGGTCCGGGTCCGGACCGATGCTCACCCCTAAATGTGTATGTGCAACCACCTCCATTATTTATAACAGGAGTAGGTAATGGGATACTTCAATGAGTTAAATAACTCAAAGTGGGTCATCAATCAGCATCGTAAGGTAGACAAGTAGAAAGAAAATAAAGAATGCGATATTGGGACACATAATGCCATTCCAGACTACAGTGAATGCCTTTTGACTTTTGATATTCGAGCGGTTGTTTTTATGGCGAGTGAGACAACAAAAACATGCGAATGAATGTGATTCAACTTTCATCACATGGATTGGAAATCACGAGAGTTATTTAAAAATATTCTATTATATATATAATTCTTTTATTATTTATTTTTATGAATCAAAATTATTTAAACAAATTATTTACATCCAAAAAATATTATTTTCCGTAGGTTGTCCATTCAGCATTGTATAAAAAAGAGAAAAAAATGTCTTTCCTTTTCTATGATAGGCTGACACCAACACTAATCATTCATGGGGGGAACAATAGAAGAAATTCCATTAGAGAACTTAGTTATGTAACCAGAACCAATAGAGAACTTAAAAGTTTTAAACGGTATGACACAATACGACATGATTGACAAGCCTATGGTGTGATATCTTTTATACAAAGAAATATGGAAAACAACTTTGACCCCCAAAATGAAAGATTTTAATTGAGTTTTTGGCTTACGTCCACTGAAAAATCACGAAATTTACTTTCTGTCATCACTCTACAATTATTTTCCCGTGGGTCACCAAGAAAACCCATAGATGACATTATGAAAAATAAACCGTGCTACATGGCCATCAAGTTTTTGACACCTGCAATTACGTTAACCTATTGCTAATTTCCGTTAGGGTCATTATAGACGGACGCGCGGGTCCCAGACACACCTGACGTGGTAAGTACAGTCAACAACATGTAGTGGTCGTCTTATATCCAAGGTTAAAAAAATCAATAGAGTTGCAACGGTCGTCCGATTCAAAATTGGATAAACAACTATTTCATTCTGATCCGTTAAATCTGAAACAAAAGAGAATTCAAAAACTTCATCCAGGATATTCAATCCACTAAGATATACTCAGATCACCGTCAGAAGGAAAACATGGAAGTTTGTAATTCTCAGAAAAGGAACATGACCGGTCAACCAAACTTGGTTCGGTTCATTGTTTCATATGGATCCAAACTGAATCTGAATCCCTATCCTTAAACCAATCGGTCAACTAAATTGAATTTGGTCGTCTGTTAGGCTCGGACAGACAGAATCAAGGTAAAAGACACGTATTTAAACAAGTTTATTTAAGCGATGTATGTGAATTAAGATATGTCTTTAACACTACACATGCCTAATTCTTGTCTGATTTTATCGAATTGATCAATATTCAATGGTTAGTAAATATATACGCTAATTGATCATTTGTCGAGACAAATTTCAATTCAATATCACCGTTAAATGCATGATCTCTAAGGAAATGACAGCGAACATCTATATGCTTAGTTCTTGAATGAAGAATAGGATTTTTAGAAAGATTTATAGCACTTGTATTACCACAAAATATTGGTATAGTATGAAACTAAAGTCTCAAATCCTTGAGGTTTGCCTCATCCAAAGGATTTGTGCACAACAACATCCGGCGCTACATACTCGGTCTCGGTTGTTGAGAGTGCAACACTATTTTGCTTCTTACTAAACCAAGAAACCAAAGATTTACCCAAGAATTGACATGTGCCACTAGTGCTTTTCCGATCGGATTGAATCCGGCATAGTCGGCATCACTATAGGCAATAAGATCAAAAAATAGAGTCTTGGGATAAAACACTCCAAAATCACAAGTGACTTTCAAGTAGCGAAAAAACCTTTTATCAAAGCATGCATATGAGATTCTTTAGGGAAATTTTGAAAACGTGAACAAAGGCAAACACTAAACATGATATTGGGTCTACTAGCGGTTAAATAAAGAAGTGAACCGATCATACCTTGATACCTTTTAATGTCAACTTCTTTGCCTTATTCATTTTTATCCAATTTCAAGCTTGTGTTCATGGGAGTATTGTGATGTTTGCTATCATCGTACTAAAATCTCTTGAGAAGTTCTCTTGTGTAATTGGTTTGGTTGATGAAGTTTCCCTCCGAAGTTTGCTTGATGTTTGTTTGTTTTAAATTTAGACCGCAAATGCACAGCTGTCGGTGAAGACGGGGCAAGTACGGGTCGTCCGCAGGGAGGTGAGCAGCCAATGGCTTGACCGAAATCAAGTGGCGAAAAAGGAGAGAAGATTTGTGGAAATGCTAATCTAAGTTATGCTAAACTAGTAACAAGAAATGTAAAGGAAAACAACAACTAACGAAGCAAACTAAATCGAAAGAACATAAAGTGGAAGTGCAAATCAGGACGAGGGACCCCTGAGGGGTGGAGTGAGTGTACACAAGCAAGAAGATGGTGAAGAATGCAATCATTAAGCACAAATGTAGGTTGTATTTTCATGTATAGGAATTGTCTAATGTGTTGGCTTTTTGGCTTTAATCTTTACTTAGTTTTGATGATTAAGTAATCTAATCTTAATCTATATTTAATCAAACAACCTAGACAATCAAAGTAAGCAAACATGAATACATGCATTGCATACATATTCGTGTACTTGCGATATTCTTAATAGGTTGATGAAGAATCAAGCTAAGGAGCTTTAGGACAAGAAGATAAAGACTCAAGACATGTAATCAAGCTTTGGACCAATATGTAATTTAGTATAATTTGAGTCCTTAGGAATAATGTAAACTTGAGCACATTAGGATTCTGTCCCGTATCCCCACGGTTAACCGAACCCCTCTCGGTAAACCGAATCCTGTAGCGTTCGGTCCACCGAACACCTTGCGGTCAACTGTGTAGAATCCTTTAGGTGTTCCCTGGAATAACCACCTCGGTATACCGAACCACCTTCGGTAGACCGAATTAGCCTGGACCGGTTTTGGACTTTTGCTCCAACGGTCGTATTTAAATCTTGACCTAAAGCCCAATTGACTTATCCATATTCGGTACACCGAACTTCATTCGGTCAACCGAATCATATTGCTTTAGGAACCCAACGGCTATTTAACTTGACCGTTATTGGTAAAACAATTTCCCACGCATTGTCAGCGCAAAACCCGCGCTAACTTCGGTATACCGAAGTATAGACGGTCAACCGAACCTAGCATTAACAGAACCCTACCATTCTTACTGTCCAGTTTTGAACGGTTAACCGAATAGGTTTCGGTAAACCGAATTGTATTAGGGTTGCTAGTTATAGAGCTACTGGAGTTGAGTGAGCGGTTAACCGAATGGGATTCGGTAAACCGAAATGACCTTCTTCGGTAATCCGTTTAGTTAACGGTCTACCGAGGAGCGTGCAAATTCTGCCCGAACTTTTGTCACATCATCACATTTCATGGGTCAACTTTCTCACCCACTCCCCAACGGCTCTAAGAGCTTTGAAGCCTATATAAGGACCTCATTAGACGCACAACAACAGGACCACACTCTCCAAACATCAAGTATCCTTGTGCTATCTTTCCCAAACCTTCAAAGCTCAAATCCTACACACTCAAGCCAAAACTTCACCACTTGTATTCCTAGATCCATATCATAATTCAAGTGTGCTCAAAGTTAGAGTGTCATTAGCAAGAAGTGTGATTCATTCCTTCATCCAAATCACAAGAGTTGTAATAACTTCGGGGAAGCTCCCTCTCGGGTTGGAGAGGAGACACTGGCGAGGCGAGGGTGTTCGCGAGGCTCGTTGTTTGTAAAGGCGTTGATCTCGGCCCGGTAACGGAGATCGGATAGTGGAAACCACAAGCGAGGCTCGAGGGACGAGCGAGGCTTGTGAGTGAGGACTAGGACCCGGAGAGGGTGCCGAACCTCGTTACATCGGGCGTCGACTACAACGTGGTTTGCAAGTTCTCTAACTCTCATCTAACCCTTGCATGATTAGTTGTTAGTTTCGTAATTAAGTTTTAATTCCGCACTTTAGTTAATTACGATCACTAGAGGGCCCCATACGATCCCCACATTTGGTATCAGAGGCTTGTTAGCTAAATTTATTTTCTTAATCGAAATATTAGCATGACTCAATCTAATCATAGTGAGGGTTTATAAACTAATAAACCACCTCTTTTTAATGGCCTAAATTATGATTATTGGAAAAAGAGGATGAAAATTTATTTGCAATCACATGATTTAAATTTTGGTCTTTTATTTTAAAATCATACACCCCACCAAATGATGATGAGATTATTTCATTAACCAAACCCAAAATTAAGGAGGCAGAAATTAATGCCCGCATTATGAATATGTTATATTGTGGTCTTAATGAAAATGAATATAATCGAGTGAGAGGGTGTGAGAGTGCTTATGAAATATGGCACACTTTAGAAATGCATCACGAGGGATCCACTAGATTAAAAGAAACTAGGATCAATCTACTCATGCATAAGTATGAATTGTTTCATATGCTACCCGGTGAAAACATAAGCGAGATACACATTCGCTTCACCGAGATTATTAACTCCCTTAGTGCTCTTGGAAAGATTTTTAGCAAGGGAGAAATGACAAGGAAGATTCTCCGGTCTCTCAACGATGATTGGGAAGAAAAGTCAACCGCAATAGAATAAGCGCAAGATCTAACGAAATTGTCGGTTGAAGAACTCATGGGAAGTCTCATGACATATGAGATACAAATGAAAGACCGCAATGAGAAGAGAGTCAAGAAATCCTTAGGGCTACACGCCGTCGCCAATTCGATCAAAGAAGATAGTGATATTGAGGAACAATTGGTGACACATCAATTCAAGGAATTTCTCAAAGAAGAGAAAGAAAGGAGAAAAGAGAAGAAGAAGAGCAAGAGAAAAGAAAAGAAGAAGAAAGCTCTTAAAGCTACTTGGGACACTTCATCATCTTCATCAATTGAAGGCGAATTCACCTCAATGTGCTTCATGGCAATAGAAGACGATGATAGTGAGGTATCTTCTTGCTCTAGTCGCGATTCAATTGATTCAAATGATTCAAATGCATATAATGAACTTCAATGTGAATTCAATGAATTGCTTGAAAATTTTGAGAAAATTTGTCAAAAGAATAAACTAGCAAGAAACAAAATTAATGAGCTACAATCTCAAATTGAATTTATCATGAATGATAAGAATGAATTACTTGCTAGTCATGATAAAATTGCAATAGAGAATACTCAATTGATTGATGAAATTGCAACTCTAAATGCAAAACCTTCTTGTAGTGTTGATATTCAAGATCTAATTGCTAAGAATGTTCAATTACAAAAGGATCTTGAAAAATTCACAAGTGGAAAGAAAATGCTTGATATGCTTATCGGTAGTCAAAGACAATCTCTAGATAAACATGATATAGGTTTTTATGCTAATAACTTTAAGAACCATGTTATTCACACTACTTTGAATGGAAAACATTTTGTAGTGAATAAAACTTCCTCAAGTATTTGGGCACCTAAAACCAAAATGGTTTGGGTTCCAAAAACTAACATGATTGGACCCAAGCAAAAATGGGTACCAAAATCTTTAACTGTAGGTACTTGAAGGAGGAAAACGGTGGTGACCGGATGAGCTTCAAAGAAAAATTTAAAGCCGGTTGCATCACCGAATACGGGTTGAGTCAATTCAAAGTGGCACGATGGTATAAAATTTGATTGATTCTAATCTAAATTTTAGAGCTTAATAGACATATCTTGTGATATAATTCATTCCATATCTTATACCCTATTCATTGCATATCATATACCACATCCATGATCATAAATGTCAAATTGCAAAATGGATGTTAAATAGGCTAAGAGGGAGAATACAAATGCACTTAATTGTTAATATTCATTGTTGCTATTTAGCCTAATTGATAGGGGGAGCCTAAAATTGCAAAATCATATAATTAAGGGGGAGAATTAGATATCTCTTACCTTTGCATCAAATGTTTAATGTTTGCTTTTTGATTGATGTCAAAGGGGGAGAAGAATTAGGATGAGCTTCAATTTTAAATAAACTATGCATGTTGTTGAGGGGAGAAATTTTATAAATGCATAGATTATATATATATTAAGAAACAAAACATATAGAAAGGGGAGAAATAAAATTGAACTCAAATATTAAGATATAGATTTGCCATCATCAAAAAGGGGGAGATTGTTGGCTTTTTGGCCTTAATCTTTATTTAGTTTTGATGATTAAGTAATCTAATCTTAATCTATATTTAATCAAACAACCTAGACAATCAAAGTAAGCAAACATGAATACATGCATTGCATACATATTCGTGTACTTGCGATATTCTTAATAGGTTGATGAAGAATCAAGCTAAGGAGCTTTAGGACAAAAAGATAAAGACTCAAGACATGTAATCAAGCTTTGGACCAATATGTAATTTAGTATAATTTGAGTCCTTAGGAATAATGTAAACTTGAGCACATTAAGATTCTGTCCCGTATCCCCACGGTTAACCGAACCCCTCTCGGTAAACCGAATCCTGTAGCGTTCGGTCCACCGAACACCTTGCGGTCAACTGTGTAGAATCCTTTAGGTGTTCCCTGGAATAACCACCTCGGTATACCGAACCACCTTCGGTAGACCGAATTAGCCTGGACCGGTTTTGGACTTTTGCTCCAACGGTCGTATTTAAATCTTGACCTAAAGCCCAATTGACTTATCCATATTCGGTACACCGAACTTCATTCGGTCAACCGAATCATATTGCTTTAGGAACCCAACGGCTATTTAACTTGACCGTTATTGGTAAAACAATTTCCCACGCATTGTCAGCGCAAAACCCGCGCTAACTTCGGTATACCGAAGTATAGACGGTCAACCGAACCTAGCATTAACAGAACCCTACCATTCTTACTGTCCAGTTTTGAACGGTTAACCGAATAGGTTTCGGTAAACCGAATTGTATTAGGGTTGCTAGTTATAGAGCTACTGGAGTTGAGTGAGCGGTTAACCGAATGGGATTCGGTAAACCGAAATGACCTTCTTCGGTAATCCGTTTAGTTAACGGTCTACCGAGGAGCGTGCAAATTCTGCCCGAACTTTTGTCACATCATCACATTTCATGGGTCAACTTTCTCACCCACTCCCCAACGGCTCTAAGAGCTTTGAAGCCTATATAAGGACCTCATTAGACGCACAACAACAGGACCACACTCTCCAAACATCAAGTATCCTTGTGCTATCTTTCCCAAACCTTCAAAGCTCAAATCCTACACACTCAAGCCAAAACTTCACCACTTGTATTCCTAGATCCATATCATAATTCAAGTGTGCTCAAAGTTAGAGTGTCATTAGCAAGAAGTGTGATTCATTCCTTCATCCAAATCACAAGAGTTGTAATAACTTCGGGGAAGCTCCCTCTCGGGTTGGAGAGGAGACACTGGCGAGGCGAGGGTGTTCGCGAGGCTCGTTGTTTGTAAAGGCGTTGATCTCGGCCCGGTAACGGAGATCGGATAGTGGAAACCACAAGCGAGGCTCGAGGGACGAGCGAGGCTTGTGAGTGAGGACTAGGACCCGGAGAGGGTGCCGAACCTCGTTACATCGGGCGTCGACTACAACGTGGTTTGCAAGTTCTCTAACTCTCATCTAACCCTTGCATGATTAGTTGTTAGTTTCGTAATTAAGTTTTAATTCCGCACTTTAGTTAATTACGATCACTAGAGGGCCCCATACGATCCCCACATTTGGTATCAGAGGCTTGTTAGCTAAATTTATTTTCTTAATCGAAATATTAGCATGACTCAATCTAATCATAGTGAGGGTTTATAAACTAATAAACCACCTCTTTTTAATGGCCTAAATTATGATTATTGGAAAAAGAGGATGAAAATTTATTTGCAATCACATGATTTAAATTTTGGTCTTTTATTTTAAAATCATACACCCCACCAAATGATGATGAGATTATTTCATTAACCAAACCCAAAATTAAGGAGGCAGAAATTAATGCCCGCATTATGAATATGTTATATTGTGGTCTTAATGAAAATGAATATAATCGAGTGAGAGGGTGTGAGAGTGCTTATGAAATATGGCACACTTTAGAAATGCATCACGAGGGATCCACTAGATTAAAAGAAACTAGGATCAATCTACTCATGCATAAGTATGAATTGTTTCATATGCTACCCGGTGAAAACATAAGCGAGATACACATTCGCTTCACCGAGATTATTAACTCCCTTAGTGCTCTTGGAAAGATTTTTAGCAAGGGAGAAATGACAAGGAAGATTCTCCGGTCTCTCAACGATGATTGGGAAGAAAAGTCAACCGCAATAGAATAAGCGCAAGATCTAACGAAATTGTCGGTTGAAGAACTCATGGGAAGTCTCATGACATATGAGATACAAATGAAAGACCGCAATGAGAAGAGAGTCAAGAAATCCTTAGGGCTACACGCCGTCGCCAATTCGATCAAAGAAGATAGTGATATTGAGGAACAATTGGTGACACATCAATTCAAGGAATTTCTCAAAGAAGAGAAAGAAAGGAGAAAAGAGAAGAAGAAGAGCAAGAGAAAAGAAAAGAAGAAGAAAGCTCTTAAAGCTACTTGGGACACTTCATCATCTTCATCAATTGAAGGCGAATTCACCTCAATGTGCTTCATGGCAATAGAAGACGATGATAGTGAGGTATCTTCTTGCTCTAGTCGCGATTCAATTGATTCAAATGCATATAATGAACTTCAATGTGAATTCAATGAATTGCTTGAAAATTTTGAGAAAATTTGTCAAAAGAATAAACTAGCAAGAAACAAAATTAATGAGCTACAATCTCAAATTGAATTTATCATGAATGATAAGAATGAATTACTTGCTAGTCATGATAAAATTGCAATAGAGAATACTCAATTGATTGATGAAATTGCAACTCTAAATGCAAAACCTTCTTGTAGTGTTGATATTCAAGATCTAATTGCTAAGAATGTTCAATTACAAAAGGATCTTGAAAAATTCACAAGTGGAAAGAAAATGCTTGATATGCTTATCGGTAGTCAAAGACAATCTCTAGATAAACATGATATAGGTTTTTATGCTAATAACTTTAAGAACCATGTTATTCACACTACTTTGAATGGAAAACATTTTGTAGTGAATAAAACTTCCTCAAGTATTTGGGCACCTAAAACCAAAATGGTTTGGGTTCCAAAAACTAACATGATTGGACCCAAGCAAAAATGGGTACCAAAATCTTTAACTGTAGGTACTTGAAGGAGGAAAACGGTGGTGACCGGATGAGCTTCAAAGAAAAATTTAAAGCCGGTTGCATCACCGAATACGGGTTGAGTCAATTCAAAGTGGCACGATGGTATAAAATTTGATTGATTCTAATCTAAATTTTAGAGCTTAATAGACATATCTTGTGATATAATTCATTCCATATCTTATACCCTATTCATTGCATATCATATACCACATCCATGATCATAAATGTCAAATTGCAAAATGGATGTTAAATAGGCTAAGAGGGAGAATACAAATGCACTTAATTGTTAATATTCATTGTTGCTATTTAGCCTAATTGATAGGGGGAGCCTAAAATTGCAAAATCATATAATTAAGGGGGAGAATTAGATATCTCTTACCTTTGCATCAAATGTTTAATGTTTGCTTTTTGATTGATGTCAAAGGGGGAGAAGAATTAGGATGAGCTTCAATTTTAAATAAACTATGCATGTTGTTGAGGGGAGAAATTTTATAAATGCATAGATTATATATATATTAAGAAACAAAACATATAGAAAGGGGAGAAATAAAATTGAACTCAAATATTAAGATATAGATTTGCCATCATCAAAAAGGGGGAGATTGTTGGCTTTTTGGCCTTAATCTTTATTTAGTTTTGATGATTAAGTAATCTAATCTTAATCTATATTTAATCAAACAACCTAGACAATCAAAGTAAGCAAACATGAATACATGCATTGCATACATATTCGTGTACTTGCGATATTCTTAATAGGTTGATGAAGAATCAAGCTAAGGAGCTTTAGGACAAAAAGATAAAGACTCAAGACATGTAATCAAGCTTTGGACCAATATGTAATTTAGTATAATTTGAGTCCTTAGGAATAATGTAAACTTGAGCACATTAAGATTCTGTCCCGTATCCCCACGGTTAACCGAACCCCTCTCGGTAAACCGAATCCTGTAGCGTTCGGTCCACCGAACACCTTGCGGTCAACTGTGTAGAATCCTTTAGGTGTTCCCTGGAATAACCACCTCGGTATACCGAACCACCTTCGGTAGACCGAATTAGCCTGGACCGGTTTTGGACTTTTGCTCCAACGGTCGTATTTAAATCTTGACCTAAAGCCCAATTGACTTATCCATATTCGGTACACCGAACTTCATTCGGTCAACCGAATCATATTGCTTTAGGAACCCAACGGCTATTTAACTTGACCGTTATTGGTAAAACAATTTCCCACGCATTGTCAGCGCAAAACCCGCGCTAACTTCGGTATACCGAAGTATAGACGGTCAACCGAACCTAGCATTAACAGAACCCTACCATTCTTACTGTCCAGTTTTGAACGGTTAACCGAATAGGTTTCGGTAAACCGAATTGTATTAGGGTTGCTAGTTATAGAGCTACTGGAGTTGAGTGAGCGGTTAACCGAATGGGATTCGGTAAACCGAAATGACCTTCTTCGGTAATCCGTTTAGTTAACGGTCTACCGAGGAGCGTGCAAATTCTGCCCGAACTTTTGTCACATCATCACATTTCATGGGTCAACTTTCTCACCCACTCCCCAACGGCTCTAAGAGCTTTGAAGCCTATATAAGGACCTCATTAGACGCACAACAACAGGACCACACTCTCCAAACATCAAGTATCCTTGTGCTATCTTTCCCAAACCTTCAAAGCTCAAATCCTACACACTCAAGCCAAAACTTCACCACTTGTATTCCTAGATCCATATCATAATTCAAGTGTGCTCAAAGTTAGAGTGTCATTAGCAAGAAGTGTGATTCATTCCTTCATCCAAATCACAAGAGTTGTAATAACTTCGGGGAAGCTCCCTCTCGGGTTGGAGAGGAGACACTGGCGAGGCGAGGGTGTTCGCGAGGCTCGTTGTTTGTAAAGGCGTTGATCTCGGCCCGGTAACGGAGATCGGATAGTGGAAACCACAAGCGAGGCTCGAGGGACGAGCGAGGCTTGTGAGTGAGGACTAGGACCCGGAGAGGGTGCCGAACCTCGTTACATCGGGCGTCGACTACAACGTGGTTTGCAAGTTCTCTAACTCTCATCTAACCCTTGCATGATTAGTTGTTAGTTTCGTAATTAAGTTTTAATTCCGCACTTTAGTTAATTACGATCACTAGAGGGCCCCATACGATCCCCACATTTGGTATCAGAGGCTTGTTAGCTAAATTTATTTTCTTAATCGAAATATTAGCATGACTCAATCTAATCATAGTGAGGGTTTATAAACTAATAAACCACCTCTTTTTAATGGCCTAAATTATGATTATTGGAAAAAGAGGATGAAAATTTATTTGCAATCACATGATTTAAATTTTGGTCTTTTATTTTAAAATCATACACCCCACCAAATGATGATGAGATTATTTCATTAACCAAACCCAAAATTAAGGAGGCAGAAATTAATGCCCGCATTATGAATATGTTATATTGTGGTCTTAATGAAAATGAATATAATCGAGTGAGAGGGTGTGAGAGTGCTTATGAAATATGGCACACTTTAGAAATGCATCACGAGGGATCCACTAGATTAAAAGAAACTAGGATCAATCTACTCATGCATAAGTATGAATTGTTTCATATGCTACCCGGTGAAAACATAAGCGAGATACACATTCGCTTCACCGAGATTATTAACTCCCTTAGTGCTCTTGGAAAGATTTTTAGCAAGGGAGAAATGACAAGGAAGATTCTCCGGTCTCTCAACGATGATTGGGAAGAAAAGTCAACCGCAATAGAATAAGCGCAAGATCTAACGAAATTGTCGGTTGAAGAACTCATGGGAAGTCTCATGACATATGAGATACAAATGAAAGACCGCAATGAGAAGAGAGTCAAGAAATCCTTAGGGCTACACGCCGTCGCCAATTCGATCAAAGAAGATAGTGATATTGAGGAACAATTGGTGACACATCAATTCAAGGAATTTCTCAAAGAAGAGAAAGAAAGGAGAAAAGAGAAGAAGAAGAGCAAGAGAAAAGAAAAGAAGAAGAAAGCTCTTAAAGCTACTTGGGACACTTCATCATCTTCATCAATTGAAGGCGAATTCACCTCAATGTGCTTCATGGCAATAGAAGACGATGATAGTGAGGTATCTTCTTGCTCTAGTCGCGATTCAATTGATTCAAATGATTCAAATGCATATAATGAACTTCAATGTGAATTCAATGAATTGCTTGAAAATTTTGAGAAAATTTGTCAAAAGAATAAACTAGCAAGAAACAAAATTAATGAGCTACAATCTCAAATTGAATCTATCATGAATGATAAGAATGAATTACTTGCTAGTCATGATAAAATTGCATTAGAGAATACTCAATTGATTGATGAAATTGCAACTCTAAATGCAAAACCTTCATGTAGTGTTGATATTCAAGATCTAATTGCTAAGAATGTTCAATTACAAAAGGATCTTGAAAAATTCACAAGTGGAAAGAAAATGCTTGATATGCTTATCGGTAGTCAAAGACAATCTCTAGATAAACATGATATAGGTTTTTATGCTAATAACTTTAAGAGCCATGTTATTCACACTACTTTGAATGGAAAACATTTTGTAGTGAATAAAACTTCCTCAAGTATTTGGGCACCTAAAACCAAAATGGTTTGGGTTCCAAAAACTAACATGATTGGACCCAAGCAAAAATGGGTACCAAAATCTTTAACTGTAGGTACTTGAAGGAGGAAAACGGTGGTGACCGGATGAGCTTCAAAGAAAAATTTAAAGCCGGTTGCATCACCGAATACGGGTTGAGTCAATTCAAAGTGGCACGATGGTATAAAATTTGATTGATTCTAATCTAAATTTTAGAGCTTAATAGACATATCTTGTGATATAATTCATTCCATATCTTATACCCTATTCATTGCATATCATATACCACATCCATGATCATAAATGTCAAATTGCAAAATGGATGTTAAATAGGCTAAGAGGGAGAATACAAATGCACTTAATTGTTAATATTCATTGTTGCTATTTAGCCTAATTGATAGGGGGAGCCTAAAATTGCAAAATCATATAATTAAGGGGGAGAATTAGATATCTCTTACCTTTGCATCAAATGTTTAATGTTTGCTTTTTGATTGATGTCAAAGGGGGAGAAGAATTAGGATGAGCTTCAATTTTAAATAAACTATGCATGTTGTTGAGGGGAGAAATTTTATAAATGCATAGATTATATATATATTAAGAAACAAAACATATAGAAAGGGGAGAAATAAAATTGAACTCAAATATTAAGATATAGATTTGCCATCATCAAAAAGGGGGAGATTGTTGGCTTTTTGGCCTTAATCTTTATTTAGTTTTGATGATTAAGTAATCTAATCTTAATCTATATTTAATCAAACAACCTAGACAATCAAAGTAAGCAAACATGAATACATGCATTGCATACATATTCGTGTACTTGCGATATTCTTAATAGGTTGATGAAGAATCAAGCTAAGGAGCTTTAGGACAAAAAGATAAAGACTCAAGACATGTAATCAAGCTTTGGACCAATATGTAATTTAGTATAATTTGAGTCCTTAGGAATAATGTAAACTTGAGCACATTAAGATTCTGTCCCGTATCCCCACGGTTAACCGAACCCCTCTCGGTAAACCGAATCCTGTAGCGTTCGGTCCACCGAACACCTTGCGGTCAACTGTGTAGAATCCTTTAGGTGTTCCCTGGAATAACCACCTCGGTATACCGAACCACCTTCGGTAGACCGAATTAGCCTGGACCGGTTTTGGACTTTTGCTCCAACGGTCGTATTTAAATCTTGACCTAAAGCCCAATTGACTTATCCATATTCGGTACACCGAACTTCATTCGGTCAACCGAATCATATTGCTTTAGGAACCCAACGGCTATTTAACTTGACCGTTATTGGTAAAACAATTTCCCACGCATTGTCAGCGCAAAACCCGCGCTAACTTCGGTATACCGAAGTATAGACGGTCAACCGAACCTAGCATTAACAGAACCCTACCATTCTTACTGTCCAGTTTTGAACGGTTAACCGAATAGGTTTCGGTAAACCGAATTGTATTAGGGTTGCTAGTTATAGAGCTACTGGAGTTGAGTGAGCGGTTAACCGAATGGGATTCGGTAAACCGAAATGACCTTCTTCGGTAATCCGTTTAGTTAACGGTCTACCGAGGAGCGTGCAAATTCTGCCTGAACTTTTGTCACATCATCACATTTCATGGGTCAACTTTCTCACCCACTCCCCAACGGCTCTAAGAGCTTTGAAGCCTATATAAGGACCTCATTAGACGCACAACAACAGGACCACACTCTCCAAACATCAAGTATCCTTGTGCTATCTTTCCCAAACCTTCAAAGCTCAAATCCTACACACTCAAGCCAAAACTTCACCACTTGTATTCCTAGATCCATATCATAATTCAAGTGTGCTCAAAGTTAGAGTGTCATTAGCAAGAAGTGTGATTCATTCCTTCATCCAAATCACAAGAGTTGTAATAACTTCGGGGAAGCTCCCTCTCGGGTTGGAGAGGAGACACTGGCGAGGCGAGGGTGTTCGCGAGGCTCGTTGTTTGTAAAGGCGTTGATCTCGGCCCGGTAACGGAGATCGGATAGTGGAAACCACAAGCGAGGCTCGAGGGACGAGCGGGGCTTGTGAGTGAGGACTAGGACCCGGAGAGGGTGCCGAACCTCGTTACATCGGGCGTCGACTACAACGTGGTTTGCAAGTTCTCTAACTCCCATCTAACCCTTGCATGATTAGTTGTTAGTTTCGTAATTAAGTTTTAATTCCTCACTTTAGTTAATTACGATCACTAGAGGGCCCCATACGATCCCCACTTAATGTTTATGGAAAAACCTATCAATCGCATTACTAACCTAGTTGATTAACTTTCACATATACAAGTTTGTTATTTCATAACCTAAACAAGCATGAGATGTGTCTAATATTTGTGGCAACTCTGTTACAAGTTCTATCCTAAACAAGCAAGCATACATTTATGTTTATCAACACATTTCATACAAAGCATTCATTTCCATTCTCTTTTGCATGTATAAAACATCAACTCCACCCCCAAAGGGGATGGAACTACTCACTACCCATTACACTAATTATTATCCTAAGAAAGTAAAACATATTAACTAAGTTACTAAGATTAATGAAAAGAAATTAAACTAAGTGTGCAAGCAACATGAAAAAAGCAACATAACAAAGAAATTTTTATTAAATTCAGACTCACAATACAAGTAGCATCTTCCTACTTTAGTATTTGCTCCAAGGCTCCACTTAAAGTAGGAAGAATAGCCACCAATTATGTAGTCATTACAATGGAAGGTGAATAGTTCTATTTATAGTAATAGAAAAAGGTAATTATGGACAATCCCCCGATGTCAGACTAATACAACACTAGAAATAGATATAATCCTCCCTAATACATGATATGCCCGAAGCGTGTCAGATCCGGAGCCAAGCCGACCGCCAATCATCGGTCCCATATCACCAATTGGTAGTCTACAGAGTCCGGATCCACTCTTGATTTTGGTTGGGCCTTGCTGGGTTGTTGTCTTCATGTTTGATGTACCCAAGGAAGTTGTTGGAGTTTAGGCCCGACCTGAATTGCCAAAATACTCATCATGATGGTATGGAGTTTCTTCATTTGCTCATTGATCCTTTAGTCTTTCAATCAGGTCCTTCTCCCTTGCATCTTAGTCCTCAAGTCTCACAACTCAATCTTTTTTCCTGCTTTTAGGTCCTTTTATGCTTCTTCTCCTCAAACCTATTTATTTCCGAAACTCAAACATAAAACTCATTACGTAGCATTGTTTAGGTTCAAGATAATGGATATAAGACACAAATGAGTGCATGAAATGATGTCAATCACTTGATTTGGAGTCCAAGGAAGAAGTTGAGTTCACCCATCAAGCTCATTTCAAATTCACCTTGCATTACTTTGAAAACTCTTGGCATAAAAAATCATCAGTAGCACCGAATATAATGTCATCGATATAAATTTGTACTACTAATAAATCTCTGTGTTTGGTCTTAGTAAATAAAGTTGTGTCAACTTTCCCCATTGTCAATCCATTTTCAAGCAAGAAGTTCTTCAACATCTCATACCAAGCTCTAGGAGCTTGCTTGAGCCTATAAAGAGCCTTCTTAAGCTTGAATACATGATCTGGGTAGGTTTCATTCACAAAATTGGGTGTTTGTTTAACATAAACTTCCTCCATGATAAAACCATTCAAAAATGCACTTTTAACATCCATTTGAAAAGGGTTGAAATCCATATATGATGCATAGGCTAATAACATTCTAATTTCTTCTAGTCGAGCTACCGGAGCATAGATTTCATCAAAGTCGATGCCTTCCTCTAGTCGTAACCTTGAGAGACTAATCGAGCTTTGTTTCTAACTACTTGCCTGGATTCATCAAGTTTGTTTCGAAAAATCCACTTGGTACCAATTATCATATGATCTTTGGGTCTTTGAACAAGTTCCCAAACATTATTCGAATGAATTGGTTCAACTCTTCATGCATAACTATTAATCAAAATTCATCCTCACATGCTTTTTCTATTTTCTTAGATTTAAGTTAAAATATAAGTGCATAAGAGTCACAAACAACAAGAGAATTAGATCTAGTAAAAACTCATTTTGATACTTCACCAATTACAAAGTCCTTAGGATGGTCCTTTTTATACCACCAATTCTTTGGAAGCTCTTGTTTTTCCTTGAAGTATATCATTGGGTTGTTCTTGAGATGTTACATTTCGAATATGATCAATAAGTTCATCATCAAGGTTAGATAATCTTTACATGGTTCCTCTTGAAAGTGAACACGCATGGGTTCTTCTACACAACTAGTTCTCTTGTTATAAACTCGATATGTTTTACTTCTACTCGAATATCCTAAAAAATGGCTTCATCGGATTTAGCATAAAACTTGTCTAAGTTATCCTTGTATAGAGGACAAAACATTTAGAACCAAAAGCCTTGAAATAAGATTTTTTTGGTGGTTTGCCAAACTAAAGTTCAAAAAGAGTTTTGTTTAAATTTGGTTGAATCAAAACTCGATTGAGAATGTAACAAGACGTGTTGACCGCTTGACACCAAAAATACTTTGGTAAATCATTTTCACAGAGCATAGTTCTTGACATTTCTTAAAGAGTTCTATTCTTCCTTTCAACTATCCCATTTTGTTGAGGAGTTCCTGGGAAGGAAAATGTGTTTTCAATACCATGAGATTCACAAAATTCTTCAAAACCTTCATTTTAAAATTCACCCCCATGATTACTAGGAATTTTCAAAATCAAAGACTTTTTCTCATTGAATTCATTTTGCAAAATTTTCAAATTCTTCAAAAGTTTCATTTTTGTTAGCAAGAAACAATATCCAAGTAAATCAAATAAAATCGTCAATGATGACAAATGCATATCTCTTGCCACCTAGACTTAACGTACTAGATGGACCAAAGAGATCAATATGCAAGAGTTCCAAAGGTTTTGAAGTAAAGACCATGTTAATTGATTTGAAAGAACTTTTAAATTATTTTCCAAATTCACAAACATCACAAAGCTTATTCGTTTTTAAATCCAATTTGGGCAATCCTCTTACCAAGTGATATTTAGCATGTTTATGAAGCTGACTCATGCTAATGTGGCCTAAGCTCTTATGTCATAACCAAGATTCGTCATTTGAAGCAACTAAGCATGTTTCCTTAGAGAATGCGTCAATGCTATCAACATGCACAACATAAACATTTCCATATCTATATAGCCTTTAAAAGTAGTTTCAAAACTTGCTTTAGAGATGATGTATACAATGAGTTGATCAAAAAGCACTAAGAATCACTTACTCTTAATTGACTTACACTAAGCAAATTATTCTTTAAACCATCAACAAGAAACACATTTTGTATTTGGGTATTAGAATCATTACCAACATCTCTGATGCCGATAATATGACCTTTAGCATTGACCCCAAACATGACGGTTCCACCATTCTTTGATTTCAAAGTCTTGAACATTGAGTGACCTCCTATCATGTGCCTCGAGCACCCGCTATCCACAATCCACTTCCCCTTCTTCTTCACCTATATCCAAAGAACAAGAATATGATTTTGGTACCCATATTTGTTTGGGTCCTTTGGGGTTATCTTTAGGTACCCAAACTTGTTTGGTTCTAGGTACCCAAACATTTGAAGAAAATTTCTTTTTCACAAGACCATTTGAAGCATGCCCAAAATAACTCTTAGAATTTTTCCTTGCATACTTGTATCCTAGACCATGCTTTTCTAATGATTGAATATGACTATTAAACAACATGTCATCTTCTTTCCTCTTGTAAATTTCTTAAGATCAATTCTCAAGTGCTTATTGCATTTTCTAAGATCTTGTATTTCCTTGTCATGAGATTTACCATTGAGAGCTTTCAAGCTATTATTTTCCATGACAAGTTTATCAATTTCATTTGATAATGATTCATTTAAGCATGCAAGATTATGATTAGCTTTCCTAGAGAGTTTACTTTTATGCCTTAAAAGTTGACATTTTTCAAGTAAATCATGAAAGACATCAAGCAGTTCATCATATGACTTAGAGGCATGAGTTGAGAATACTTCTTCTTCATCTTTAGCGACTTGACAAGTGTTGGGCTCGTCTTGCTCGCTTGATGAAGATGCACTACACAACTCTCCATCAACTTCTTCTTGAGTGTAGAGGCATAGGTGGGCTTCTTCATTTTCCGACTCACTTGATGAACCAGACGATGAATCAGATGATCCATCCCAAGTTGCCTTGATGGCCATTTTCTTCTCCTTATCCCTCTTTTCTCTTCTTTTGAACCTCCTTTATTTCTCTTCCTTTTATCTTTTTCTCTTGTCTTTCCTTGAATTTGATTAAGAGACAATCTTTCTTTATATACCCAACTTTATCACATTCATAGCAAATGGGACCTTTGGAGCTTTGTCCATCATCTCTCCTCTTTCTTTGGAATTTCTCCTTCACCCAACACTTCTTGAACCTCTTAACCATCATTGTCAGCTCTTCATTACTCTCCTCATCATCCCACTTTTCAGATTCAAAGCTAGCTTTGAGGGCAATTACTTTTACTTTCTTTTTCGAGCTCTCCATCTTTTTTCTCTCCTTCATTTGAAGCCATAAGACTTCTGATGAGATCCTCCATTGACAAATTGTTGAGGTCTTGAGCCTCCTCAATAGCGGTTGTCTTTTTTTCCCAATCGCTTCAGAGAGATCGAATAATCTTCCGAACCTTGTCACCTTCTTACCAAGTTTTTTCAAATTGTTAGTAATCTCGGTGAAGTGAGTGTTCATCTCGCTTATACTTTCATTGGGTTGCATAGAAAATAATTCATATTTACGTACGAATATGTCAACCCTAGTTTCTTTCATTTTAGAAGTTCCGACATGATGAGATTCAAGTCATTTCCATATCTCATAGGCGGTATCACATCCGTTAATTCTACTGTATTCTTTAGTGTCTACACCACATGCAAATATGTTCATAAGTTTAACATTCATTTCGGCATCATCAATTACCTTGTCGGTTAATTGTGATAATTGCTCATTAGTGGGTGGAACATATTTGATTGACATCATTTCGTGCTTATATTTGTATATTATATCCATTATCTTACACCTAAGAAATGCTACGTGACGAGTTTTATGTTCGAATTTCAGAAATAAATAGGTTTGAAGAGATGAAACATAAAAGGACCCAAAAGTAGGGAAAAAAGACTGAGTTGTGAGACCTGGGGACTAAGATGCAAGGGAGAAGGACCTGAACGTAAGACCGAAGGACCAAAGAGCAAAACAGAAAACTCCACACCATCATGGGGAGTATTTTGGCAATTCGATTCGGGTCAAAGCTCCAATAAACGAAGTATATGCATCAAAGACCGACAAAAAAATCCAGAAAAGCCCACAACGAATTCCAATCAGATCCAGAACTTATGGACTGCCAATTGGCGGTCTGGATCTCTCTGGATCCGCTATAACTTCGCGGGCACATGTATTAGAGGGTGTTTATTCTATTTTTGGTATTTGTTTAGTCCCATACCGGGGGATTGTCCCGGATTACCTTTTTCTATGGCTATAAATAGAACTCTTCACCTTTCATTGTAATCAATCTCTCTTTTGGTGGTCATCTTCCCTACTAAGAGTGAAGCCTTGAAGCAAAACTCTAGTGGAGGAAGGGCTACTTATAATTGAGTGAGTAATAAATAGATGTTTTCCTTTAGTATGTTGTTTCTTTCTCAGTTTAATTTCCTTTCATATGCTTGCATGCTTGTTTTGTTTTATGTCATTTTAGTTTCTTTAATATTTCTTGCTTGCTTAGTGTAGTTTATTTCAGTAGAATGTTTCATTTTAATGTAGGTTATAGTGTAATGGTTAGTGAGTAGTTCCATCCCCATTTGGGGGTGGAGAAATATGTGATATGATCATGTGGTGTATTAGGTGTGTGTTATCTTAATCCCTTGAGCCTTATATGATTTAGATAACCATCTAATGTGGTTTCACTCTTATCTTTGATATGCTAATGCTCTTGAATGAAGCTTAGCTTATGCTTAGATTAGTGGACATATTTTATGGAGAATGATAATGTGAGGATATGGATGGAATGAATATTGGAAACACAATTTGTAGTGTATGTACTCTTGTTGCCTTTACCTTGGTTAATGTCTTGTATGTTTTAATGATAACGTGTTATCTTAATTCATGTGGAGGCATAGTAGGGTCTAGTCTTTATACATGAGTTCATTTAGCTTCATTCCAATTATTGTCTTGTATGTTTTAATGATATGATCTTATCTTAATTCATGTGGAGGCAAAGTTGGATTTAGTTTTATGATTTCATGCACTACATGTTGTGATGAGCATAATGGAACACACACACACATCTTTATATTCACATTATTTCTCTACCCCCTATGGGGTTTAGTTTTATTGCTTATCTTCCATTTCATTTTTGCATTGTAGTGTAGTTTAGTGTAATCAATCTTTCTCTCCTTTCTTTTCCACTCGCCTTCGCACAAACTAAAGTCGACACACCTCCCTGTGGATCGACCCGTATTTGCCACCGCTTCAACGCGGCCGTGCACTTGCGGTCAATTAAAAGATATCAATCAATATTTAACATCAAGAAAGATCCACATTTTAAAGAGATATATTGGATGTAAATCCTCATCCTATTTTACCAATGAGCATAATTGTCACTGGTAAGCAAAGGGGGTCTAGCAGTAGATAATCTTTCGCTAAGTTGATTAGTGTTACTCTCTATGGCTAAATTGACTAAATGAGTAAACTTATGCTCTGATACCAAATGTAAGTTAGACCAATCACTAATCTAGAGTGGGTGAATAGATTATTTGCTAATTAGGTTAAACAATACACAATTAAATAGAAATGAAAAAAATGCAATCCAAAAGTCGACTCTAGAGATTTATAGAGGTTCGATCACACCATCGTGATCTAGTCCACTCCTCAAGTTCTGATCGCTCCTCTGATCCCTACTCTAGAATTCACTAATTTATTCATTTTGAGTCGAAGATAAACCCTCTTATAATCGAAGCCTTGCGAACACCCTCGCCTTGCTCGAATCTCCCCTCACAACTCGAGAGGGTGCTTCCTTGAAGCTTTACAACACAATGGGAGTTGAATGAAGTTATTGAACTCTAACTTGAATGCACTCAAGGATTAGATTTGAACTTGGAGTGAATTTGATTGAATTTTAAGAGTTTGTGGAGCTTTGAATACTTGGAGTTTGAGAGCACAAGAGTATGAAAGATTTTTGACAAGTAAAGTGTTAATTATGTCTCTTAGAAGAAGCTTTTATAGTCTTCAAAGCAAATAGAGTCATTATGGTAGGTTGGTGAAGTTTGGACCAATAAGAAGCAAGTAATGACTTAAGCTCGGGCAGAATTCAGAACTGGTTTGGTCGACCGGGGACCAAACGGTCATCCAAAACAATGTGCGTGTGTTGGTTAGAATAAAGAACTCGGTTGACTGAATAGTATTTGGATAACTGCCGAATAGTATTCAAATAACCATTGACCAACTTCAAGTAACTTTTTTTAATTTCGACCAATTAAATTTGGTTCACCGTCCAAAGAATGACAATAAGAAATGGTCGGGCTTTGATGATCAAGTTTGGTCAACCGCAGGGTATTCGGTTGACCGACATAAGCGTAGGTTTTCCGTCGACAATTGTGGCTCAAAAGTTCGTTAAGTAGTAACAGTCAAATGCCACGTGGTAAAGAGCCATTGTGCTTTGATTAACAAGGATCCGATTGACCGAAGAAGGTTCGGTCAACCGTGTGGGGACATTTCAAAAAGTCTTGCTAAGCGACAAAAGAGAAGTCAGTTGAAAACTTTTAGCCACGTGGGCCAATAGGATCTGGTCGTTAGGATGATAAACAAGGATTACATTCGGATTACCAAACTCAATGCGGTAGACCAAATCAAGAATTTCAGGGAAGGTCTGAATGCTACTGAGTAGATGGAAACGGTTGACCGATATGCATTCGGTAGTCCGAACCAAGAATTCTAGGGAAAGTTGGATGCTACTGAGTATATGAAAAATGGTACACCGAAGGTATCTTGATCCTCCGTAGAGAGAGGTTCGGTAGACCGAAAAACGAACGGTCGACTGACAGAGACGAGTTTATCCTTTTGTGCATCAAGTGCACATTTGATAATATGACTCAAATAAATAGAAAATTACATGTGAAGTCCTTGATCTTTGATTACAAGTCGTAAGCCTTGATCTTGAAGTTGATTAGTCTTTTGGTTTGAGCACCTATAATGTTAGGAATATACAATATATATGCAATTTGACAATATGATAGGTGTGAGTGTTAATTGGAGTTTTGCATAATTTTAGTTTGTTAATTATCAAAATTAAGAGTAATGATGCCAAAAGGCCAACAATCTATACTTCTCAGTTATGTAGCATTTGGTGAACATAATTTTCCCACTTCAGTCTTGATTGTAGTTATCACAACTGTTAGGATCTATGACCCTCTAATCGCTAAATAAATGCGGAATTAAAAATATTAATCTAAGGATTAAGAGATAATACGTGCAAACCACAAAATCGATGACACCGGAGTTTAGAGAGGTTTGGCACCCACACCCAGGTCCTAGTCCTCCTCCCAAGCCTCGCTCGACCCCCCGAGCCTCATTTACGGTTCCATTAACCGATCTCTATTCTGGGCCGAGATCAACACCGTTTACAAATCCGAGCCTCGCGAACAATCCTCGCATGCTAGTGTCTCCTCTCACAATCCGAGAGGGAGCTTCCTCAAAGCTTTACAACTTGGTGATTCTTTGAATATGAAGATGGAATCACAATCTAACACTCTATACTTGAGCACACTTGGATATGAATATAGAATTAGATAAGCAAATGGTGAAGTTTAAGCTTTAGTGTTGAAGGATAAGCTTTGAAGGTTTGGGAATTGAGAGCACAATGATAGTTGATGAATAGAGGGTGTTGAAGGTTGGTTTGTGTCACTATAGTGGTGTTTATATATGCCTCAAAGCTTAGAGATCTGTTGGAGAGTTTGTGAGGAAATGGACCAATGAGAATGCAATATGTGACTTAAGCTTGGGCGGAAATCGAGGCATATTCGGTCGACCGTTATCAAAACGGTAGTCCGAAGAATTGGTCTGAATTAAGAACTCGGTTGACCGATTATGTATCGGATCACTGTTCACCAACCTCCAGTAGCTTTTATCAATTTATCCCTAATTAAGTTCGGTTAACCGAATTCCATTCGGTTCACCGTTCCAAGGTGGACAGTAGGATTGGTTAATCTCTGATCTACTCAAGTTTGGTTGATCGTGCTAACTTCGGTAGACCGAAGTTAGCACGGGTTTTGCACTGACAGTTATAACTCAAATAGTTGTTGGGTACAACGGTCAAGTGTCACGTGTCAATAGTCGTTGCGAACCTAAAACCAAGAGGGACTCGGTTGACCGATAGGTATTCGGTCGTCCGAAGTGGGTCAAGTCAATTGGGCTCTAGGGACTCGATTCGAATGCGACTGTTGGAGCAAAGTCCAAAACCGGTCCAGGGCTATTCGGTCGACCGAAGGTGTTTCGATCTTCCGTTGGGGCAATTCCAGAGAACACCTAAGTTTTACTGGTGGGATGTATTCTGGTATCCGAAAGGTGTTCGGTAGACCGAACTAGACAGAATTTGGTCGACCGAAGGTAGTTCAGTTTACCGATGAGGGACGGGACAGAATCCTATTGCTCAAGTTTACATTAAGCATTATTGACTCAATAAATACAAAATTACATGTCTTGGTCCAAAGCTTTGATTACAAGTCTTGATGTCTTTGTCCCAATACTCATTTCCTTGATTGTCTTGATCAACCTATTAAGATGTTTACAAGTATGTATACAAGTATGCAATGCATGTAATCATGTTTGCTCACTTCGATTGACTAGGTTGATTGATTAAGATTAGTTTAATCAATCATCAAAATTAATATAGATTAAGGGCAAAAAGCCAACAACAACATCATGGTGACAAGGAATGCCAAGTACTTGCCACCTCCTATAGTTGTAGGTTCCCACATCAAGTTCCACAACTTCTCTATTAGTTGTTCCCAACACTTCTACCCTGTGATCTGTCTACTTAAGCAACTTATACCCTCTTAATCCTCTACTCCTATTTATCTGGCCTCTAACAAAAGGTACTAGTTGATCATCCCAACTCCTAGCTTTCCTCTTCCTTTGATAAAACAATTTCATAAACTTCTGCCTCACATTGTCCACAAACACTATAATTGGTTTGTGTACTAATACCTTGTTGTTGAAGCTCCCAAAAATTCTAAAGTCCCATTTGGCACAACAAAGTGGAAGCTGAATATCACAAAAGAGAAGTAAATTTGGCGAGAAAGGAACATTCACAAGCAACGATTTTCAATAAACAATAAAAGAGGAAATGAACCTCCATTAAAGTAAGGATTAGAATTGAAAATAAGAGTTCAATAACCATGAGATAGTTACATCTATACACAAATGGGTTTACAAGAGTTTCAAAAAGGAAACAAGTATGACTGAACCTACATTTCTTGTGTATACGAGGCAACAACAAAAACATATCACCACCATGCAACTACATGTCTTGAAATTTGCTAAGCTATCACCATCTATTCCTGGCAGTTTCCTGCAAAATATAGGCCACAACAACGTGAGTTTATATAACTAAGTATGCCAAAGGTCCACTTTAGAACCAAAAACAATTGGTTAAATGATTCAACAATATATACCATCACTAACATTCGGGAAATGTAGATGTAACAATAAATGAGCTGAAAACAATCCTGCAAACAATGCGAGCAATTGGCATTAGAAATCAGGATATACTATCGAAATTCATTCAATGAACATAGTTGGATAGTTCAATAAAACTTTATAACCAAGAAGTATGCAATTTCGGTCAATTCAAATACAATTCGATTTCGGTTTGATCTTTTTTTCCATCATCAGTGATACATAAAATGTATCGAGAATTCCGATGAATTCTCACCGCTGGCATGTACGCTCTTCCAGTTAATGTATGACCCATCCCACCCCAAATTAATAAATCATTTTAAATTTTCACGGGGTTCCATTCAACAACCTATGTCAATATAATTGATAACAGATATGTATCTGCAAACCTACAACCGCCAACTTCCTCGTCAGGCCCAATACTCCGAAGAGTTACAATAGTGTCAAACCCCATAATTTACCATATACAATACTTTAGTACCTGTCATTGTAATTCGTGGAACAATCATTAACACATTTTGGAATCATCAAGAAAACTTTAAACATTCAAAATTGCAGTAAGGTAACCAACCAACTACTCATGATCCAAAAATCATCTTTTTAAACATCATTTAAATGGATTGAGAGAAAGGAAAAGCAAGTTCATCAAAGCTCATGCTTTGAAGCCACTATAAAAATGTTAAAAACATACAATTGTGACTAACCATATAGAGTACGAAATAATTGAAATTTAAGATCACAAATGGTACTAGGTGCAGTGTTGAAGTAGAGAAAATGACCAGTTTTGGTTCCTATGAATTATTGTTGAGTTACATTCACATGACAGCACTTTAACTACAATTTTACACTATCAAAAAAAGTTCTAATCAAAAGAAAATAAATCAACACAAGTGCAACATTTTTAACTTAAGAAGACTTATTTAACATGGTTTGTCATGAAGTTCTTGCAAGAAGTCAAGAGTGGCATATTAAAATAGGTTCCATGTGGACATGAGTTTGGTCATTACTCAGACATTCTATTAGATTGTGTTACATGAAGGCAAAACAAGTTACCTCTATAAGTCAAGACTTGTGCACATTAAGCAAGCTAAGTTACATAGACAATCTACTAACACGGGCTTCCTTGTTAGCAAACTAAATGTGGATTAGAAAACATAGCTACACCTATCATTTAAATGTTGGAAAAACTAAAGGTCATCAACCAAGGCTGAAATGGTTTATCAAATCCAAACCAATCAAAGTCTAAAACCAAGATCCAAATGCTTACACAACACAAAGTCAACACACCAAAGTCAAATGGACCAAAAGTCTTAACCTCCATGCTAAATGGTGTCGTTCCAAACAAAGGACATCACATGGTTGATATGTCTCCTCTCATCCATAAAACTCACCCAAAGAAAAAGCATGTAAAGGTCACCCCATGGATTCTAACGTCATTATCTCACTTGTGTATTTAGTTGATAAGAAATTTGACCACCAATACGAAGTGTTCATTTTAATAAGCTAGAAACCACTCTCAACTTGAAATCCAATGTATAAGAACTTCCAAAGCTTCTTTAGCTACTATAAGATCTATTCCTTTAAATCACGAAACCAAGAAGAGGTTGACTCTAGTGAGACCCACGGCATACCTTAGGAGAGAACCCAACAAACTCCTCTCCAAGCTTGATACGAACTCCGAAGAGACTTCCCAATGAGCTCCGGCGGACTAGCGGCTTGATCCGGTGAGCTCAGACTAGCTCTGGTGAGGATCCGATGAGGTCTTCCTCTCTCCTCTCATACTCTCTTCACCACCAAAAGGGGGCAAACAAACAATTGGGGTTAGAGTACTCCCAATCTAACAAAGCTAATGGGGAAATATCAAAAAGACCCCCCCCCCCAAAGTTAAAAGGGAAAGTCAATACTTTACAAATATTATTAGTCACACAATTGCTTTTGGTTGCGACTCCAAACTATGATCTACTCCAACATTTGTCTTTGTTGTGGACATTTGTTAACCACTGCCAAGCATCTACATTAGCCAACTGAATTTTTCTCATGATTCGACTGAATTCTTCTTCAGTGTAAGCTCTGGGAGCCCCCTCACTAGATCAAGCAAACAATCACCCTCAAAGTGCCTTTTGAAATCATTGTAGAGGTGTCTCATGAATGTTATATGTTCCTAACCACTATACTGCAATGCCACTGCCTTCTCTAATCCTTTATCTTTGTCACTCATGAAAATCATTCCATTTATCTCCCCAATTGCCTTCTTCAAGCACTGCAAAATCACTCCCAATTGTCCTTGTTTTCTATTTGAACAACTGTCAATGGTAGAAGTCAATTGTTACCATCCATAGCAACTGCTGCCAAGCAACTACCTTTATACATGTGTTTTTGAGATGGCACCCATCTAAACCTATCACAGGTCTACAACTAAGCAACAAACCATAACTGCAACCTTGAAACACACAAAAAACCTGAAAAACCTATCACTATCATCAAGTTCTAGTTTAATTACAGATCCATGGTTCCTTTTGTGTAACTCTTCAACCATAGCTGGTAGTAAGTCATACTGAGTTTCATCAGTCCCATATATTTTCTTTAGTGTAGTCTCTCTTCCTCTTTAAACTCTGTGATGCTTCAACTCCAAGTGATGCAACTCAGTAAGTTTGTTCTAGATGTCTTTATCCTTCATGTTCTCATCTAGCTGAAGCCACTTCAAGCATTGGTACCTATGAATCTTGTAGTGGCCATCTTGGAATTGAGTTTGTTGACACTAGAGCAATTGTGCTTCTCCCTGAGACTCTTGATCTGAAACATGACATCTCCATTTGCAATTCAAATCCTAACACTTTGCAATTAACCTCTTCTTGTCACTCTTGTAGAATCTTTTGGCACTCTTTCACCCAAGATAGAATCCCTCACAAGCGATTTATTTGCAAATTTCCTACCGAATATGATGTCTGGCTTCAAGTGATCAACTTGTATGACCATCTCCTCCCACTACAACTTGTAAGTCTTTAGTATACAAATCATCATTTGAGACTTCCTCATCACTGTTGTCTAGGATTTCACCAGGCTGAAATGCCTCATCACCTGACCCTTGTGAGTACACTTCATCATCTTCATCTCCAAACTAATCTTCAACTGTATAATCCTACTCTTGTGTTTCTATATTCACATTTGTTTGCTCACTGCTCTTAGTAGGGCTCCTAAATGGATAACTCTCCTCTTTAGCTTTGTTCATTTGTATTGTGACTGGAGATGAAATTGGAGTGGTGTGGTTACTGATTGTATTACTCTTAGGAGTGAGTGGACTTCGTTGGTTATTTTCCTCAAAGGCCACTTTCTTGCCTTTAGTTTGAAGGTTGCAACAAGTCCTCTTTTTCAAACCGTCAAGTTTTTACTTTGATAAAGGCACTGCATAACTGCCTACTTCATCACATGTGGAAAAAGGTAGTGCTTAGATAAAGGCAATGCTTAGACTTGATCAAATGCTTTTGAGAATATCTCTTTGAGTTGGTCTAATTTTTCTCAACCGAACATGTCAATTTGGATAATTAATGAGATTTCTCGACGAAATTGAGAGAAAAAAGGAGAGCGAGAGGACCACTAGTGTGATGCGCATCCAGAAAAAAATTATATTCAATTCCATAGATTTAAGCGTAGTATCTTGAAGTTGGTGGTATAATTGTTTAACTGTGGTTTAATTTGGGATTTGGGAGGAGCTAAGATAATATTTTGACCAAAAATAATTTTAGAGTCCATTTGATTCAAATAGGGGACTTTGAAGCTCTTTTGAATAACTACATTTGGAAGATAAGTTATAATATTTTTGACTTGTATTGTTCTGTAAGTTTGATAATTTTTTAGTTGAAAAATCAGCGTTACATAAATTTTAGTTAGGTGTTGTGAATGTTTGGGATTTGACTTTTTTGATTATGATGTGCAATCTTACTTTTCAAGTACAGTTATACTTTTCTAGTACAGTTTGTTAGCTGAAAATGGAATGAAAACTTAAAATAAATTAGCATTTATAGGAAACTTATTCATCAAGGTCATTCTATACATAAGAGTCGTAGAATGAATAATAAACCTAAAGTTTGCAATTCCATAAACGAAAATAACAATGAGCATAAATAGTAACAATTATTACCAAACTCTTTTATTATAATTTTAGGTTATACTTATACACTATTTTGCTCCCTTTATTGTCTAGATTTTATCGATTTTAAACCTAAGAATGAGCATAGTCAATAAATCTTCCCAAAGCACTTGCTTTGTGTTTGGACATTGAAATTTGAGTTGTAAGAATAAAATTAATTTAACTGATGTGTCGTGTTTTATGGTTGTAAAAATTTCTTTTGGATGTTTTAATTTAATGTATTTAGATTTGTAAAAATGTTAAAAATAGGAAGGATAATTTTAATTTTTTTAATTTGTTTTAAGGAATCATCTTAAAGTTGTGGTGATTGATCGTTTTATATTTCTACCGCAAGTGCACGGCCGTGTTGAAGCGGTGGCAAGTACGGGTCGTCCACTGGGAGGTGTGTCGACACTTGGTTTGTTCGAATGCGAGAGGTAAAAGAAGGAGAGAAAGATGTATTACACTAAGCTACACTACAATGCTAAACTAGGAAACTAAGAAGCTGAAATGAACTAAACAACTAAGCTAATCAACCAAATGCCAAATATGAAATCACAGAAATGGAAAACCCCTAAGGGGTGGAGTGTGTGTGTGCACATGAGATAAGTGTGGTATGAAATGCATTCAAGAAGCTCAAGTTAGTTGGTGTTGTTAATGCATAAGAAGTACCTAACTATGGCAAGACCTATCATTACAACACTAATTTATGTGAATAATATGAGCAATGCAAGGTTGTTATTAAGACACTTAGACAAGCATGGAGTGTACCTAAGCTATGGCAGAAACCATCATGTAAGGTTTTTAATAATTCAACCAAGCATACTAATATCAACACAAAACATTTATATTAAGCATTCAACCACCTACATAACATGTACATACACCTACTCCACCCCCCAAAGGGGATGGAACTACTCACTACTCATTACACTAACTATATTAACAAAAGCAAGCATAATACTGAAATGAAACTATACTAATCAAGCAAGAAATATTTAAAGAAGCATAAAACAAAACAAGCACCAAAGTAAACACATTAACTAAGCAAGAATTAACAAGCTAAAAAAAACTTCTATTATGAACTCACTCAGATTACAAGCAGCCCTTCCTCCACTAGAGTTTTGCTTCAAGGCTTCACTCTTAGTAGGGAAGAAAGCCACCAAAGAGAGAGATAGATACAATGGGAGGTGAAGAGTTCTATTTATAAGCATGGAAAAAGCTAATCCGGGACAATCCCTCGATGTGGGACTAAACCAATACCAAAAATAGCCTAAACACATGATAATACAAGTCCAGGAAGAAGCTTGGCTGATTTGGGATTAACCAGACCGCCAATTGGCGGCCTATAAGCTTCAGATCGGTCTGGATCTTCTGGTGGGCTTTCCTTGGATTGTTTCTTGGTCTTGGATGCATCTAACTTGTTTAGTGGAGCTCCGACCCGAATCGAATTAACAAAATACTCCCCATGATAGTGTGGAGTTTCATGTTTTGCTCTTAGGTCCTTCTATCTTACGATCAGGTCCTTCTGTCTTGCATCTTGGTCCCTAGGTCTCACAATTAAGTCCTTTTTCCTGCTTTTGGGTCCTTTCATGGCTCTTCTCTTCAAACCTTTTTATTCCTGAAAACTAAACATAAAACTCGTCACGTAGCATTGCTTAGGTGTAAGATAATGGATATAAGATACAAATATAAGCATGAAATGATGTCAATCAAATACCCCCACACCTAAGTTTTTACTAGTCCCGAGCAAAACAAAGAAAGAGAAAAGCAAACGAAAAACAAGAAATCCTAACTCACTTTCGTAGGAATCACGGTTGCACTTAGCACGTGCAACAAGCCGTTAAACCTCTTTGTTGCCAAGGAGGAGGAGTGTTGTCTCCTGAGGGTTTTCAGCGGATATACCCACAAAATCCGAACAAGATGCATTATTCAATCTAGACCTCGACTCGTTGGACAATTTTTTGTCGATCAATGGACGCGGTAATGCTACGGGCCGACTCTATAAAAGTGATCAGTCCACACCTAGCCTAATGAACCATTCGTGCAAGTTAAATAAGGAATTAAGTGAAAGACATGGACAACCTCAAGATCCTCAAGTGATACAAAGTGTAAGGTCCATTAAGGTTCTTATTTGCATTACCATTTTTTTTTCACATTTTTTTCTTTTTTTTCTTTTTATTAGTTGGAGCTTCGTTCTCCCTGGGTCAGGTTTCGTGCATCATTGCACATGAGGACTTACACTATCACGTACACATTTCCCCAAATCTCCACATAGGGCAATCCCTACCACCCGTATAACGGGAGTTCGGTCGGCGCATCCCAAGTCAGATGACTCGAAAGCACCAGGCACAAAGTCCCCTCAGACCTACTTTCCCGAGTGATAGGAGCCGTGCGAGAAGAGAGAACACCTACTCACTTATTTTTTTATCTACACATGAACCAAAACCCCTACACTTAATGTCTCACAACAAAATTTAAAGGGTCATTGACTACAACAAACTTCCTTAAGTTAACAGACACGAATTATTGACTCACTAGGTTCAGGGTGGACTTCATTAAATGTTTGAGCACTGAAACCCTATGATTACTCACCCCCAAGGGAAAACTGGGGTGCATCCTAACGACTCGATAAATCCTAAAGCCACAGTACTAGATATCCTAATGCATCAAGTTCAAGACAATTTTGGGAGCTTTCTTTTTACTTTGCCTCTCAACGGTTTTGTACATGCTAAACACACGCAAAACCCACAAAACATTTTCTTTCGCAAACACATGAAGATTTTGAAAGAAATGTGAAAAATTTGAAGCACTAGGCAAGCAAAAGAAGACAAGTCACCCAAGGATCATGGCAAGCAGATATATCGATATTAAATGCAGCACACTAACATGACCCTAAAAATGCAAACAAAAGAAAACAAAATCAAAAGAAAAGACTCGACTATGTACACACGTAAAACACCCCCCCCCCCCCACACCTACTTCATGCATTGTCCTCAATGAATGTTAGCAAGATACTACATGGATGTATGCATGAAACAAAATAGATCTCACCAACGTGAAGTACACAAGGGAGTTCATGGCTATGCTGATGGACACAACCCAACTTCCCTCAAAACCTGTGAGATGCTAAAGAAGGGATACAAATACGTGAAAGAAATGGGGCCCAAATACTCAAGGGTTGGGGCCCACAACAATCGATGCTCACTGAAGGAGTCTTTTTTTTCTTTTTTTCTTTTTTTTTAACTATGTACAAATGAACGCTCAACCACTCACGTGGGAGTATGAATGGTTGAGTGCGAGGGAGGTTCATGAAGGAACATGACCTCCTCGACTTCGGCTGGTGCCCCCTCCAAGTAGGGTTTGAGGCGTTGTCCATTAACTTTGAACACGTCCCCATTCCCTGGGTTCAAGATCTCAACCGCTCCATGAGGATAAACGGTTTGGACAATAAACGGGCCAGACCAGCGACTGCGGAGCTTACCCGCAAACAGATGAAGCCGGGAATTGTAGAGCAACACCTTCTGCCCGGCCGTAAACACCTTTCGCATAATCATGCGATCATGAAACACCTTGGCTCGGGACTTATGAATTTTGGCATTCTCGTACGCATCATTGCGTAGCTCTTCTAATTCCACAATGTCGAGCTTACGTTGTACTCCTGCTTGATCAAGATCCATATTCAGGTTCTTGATCGCCCAGAAAGCACGATGCTCAAGCTCGACGGGTAGGTGGCAAGCCTTGCCGTACACTACCCGATATGGGGACATACCCAAATTGGTCTTCTACGCGGTGCGGAAAGCCCACAACACGTCATTCAACTTAGTTGACCAATCCTTCCTCGAGGAACTAACCGTCTTCTCAAGAATTTGCTTTAATTGACGGTTAGAGATTTCAACCTGCCCACTAGTTTGCGGATGGTATGGGGTCGCAAGCTTGTGGGTGATCGAATACTTCCTCATAAGCGCTTCAAAGGAGCGATTACAGAAGTGGGTCCCCCTATCGTTGATTATGGTACGAGGAGTACCAAATCGCGCAAAAATGTCCCTCAAAAATTTGGTGACCACCTTGTTGTCATTGGTCTTTGTGGGTATAGCCTCAACCCACTTAGACACATAGTCAACGGCCAGCAGAATGTAAACATTCCCGAACGAGTTCGGGAAGGGACCCATGAAATCGATGCCCCACACAACGAAGATGTCGACAACAAGGACATTTTGCAAAGGCATCATGTCACGTCGACCAATCCTGCCAAGGCGCTGGCACCTATCACATTGCTTACAAAAGTCGTAAGCATCCTTGAAAAGAGAGGGCCAGTAGAATCCTGATTGGAGCACCTTGGCAACAGTTTTCTTTGCTCCAAAGTGTCCTCCACATGCCTTGGAATGGCAGAAATGGAGCACACTTTGGAACTCGGTATCTGGGACGCACCGCCTGAAAATTTGGTCAGAGCAGTATTTGAATAGATATGGGTCGTCCCAGTGAAAGAATATGACATACGATCTAAATTTGGATTGGTCAGATTTTGACCAACCCACAGGAAGTTGCTCGGTCACGAGGTAGTTCACGATGTCGGCAAACCAAGGGTTATCTTCGATCGTGAACAACTGCTCGTCAGGAAATTTGTCGTCAATGATTTGGTCCTGTGGGTTGGTCGTCTCAAGACGAGACAAGTGGTCAGCTACAACGTTTTCACACCCTTTTTTGTCCCGAATCTCGAGATCGAATTCTTGTAACAACAAGATCCATCTCAAGAGTCGGGATTTTGCATCTTTCTTCGCCATGAGGTGCTTGATGGTTGTGTGATCAGAATAGATAATCACGTGGGAGCCAATCAAGTACGACCGGAATTTCTCCAAAGCAAATATGATCGCTAAGAATTCCTTCTCGGTCACAGTGTAGTTCAATTGGGCATCATTGAGTGTTCTACTGGCATAGTAGATCACATGAGGCAATTTGTCCAATCGTTGCCCAAGCACTGCTCCCACAGCGAAGTCAGATGCATCACACATTAACTCAAAGGGTTCAGTCCACACCGGTGCCTTAATAATGGGAGCTGAAGTCAACTCTTTCTTCAAGGTCAAAAAGGCATGGTGGCAATCCGGTGTGAACTCAAAAATGGCATCCTTAGCCAACAAGGCGGTGAGAGGTCGAGCGATTTTGCTAAAATCCCGAATGAACCGCCGATAGAATCCAGCATGCCCCAAAAAGGCGCGGATATCCTTCACATTACGTGGCGGTGGGAGATTAACAATAAGACCCACTTTGGCGGGATCGACCTCACTTCCCCTACTTGAGACCACATGTCCAAGTACAATCCCTCGCTTCACCATGAAGTGACATTTCTCCCAATTGAGAGCGAGGTTCTTCTCACGGCATCGCTTGAGGACAAGGCTCAAGTGATGAAGGCACTCATCAAAGGAAGCGCCAAATATGGAAAAGTCGTCCATGAAGATATCAAGGAAACGCTCAACCATATCGGAGAAGATGCTGATCATACACCTTTGAAACGTTGCCGGCGCATTGCACAACCCAAAGGGCATGCGACGGTAGGCAAACGTGCCAAAGGGACAAGTAAATGTGGTTTTCTCTTGATCCTCGGGGGCGATGGGAATTTGGTTGTAACTGGAGTATCCATCAAGAAAACAATAATACTCATGACCGGCCAACCTCTCCAACATCTGATCAATGAATGGCAACGGGAAATGATCTTTCCGCGTTGCCGCATTGAGCTTGCGATAATCAACGCAAACTCACCAGCCAGTTTGCAGGCGTGTCGGGATAAGCTCATTATGCTCATTCTCCACAACCGTCACGCCTGACTTCTTGGGAACCACATGGACAGGACTCACCCACGAACTATCAGAGATAGGATAGATTATGCCATGATCCAAGCACTTAAGAACCTCCTTTCGGACGGCTTCTTTCAGTACAGGATTCAATCTCCGTTGTGGGTCCCTATGGGGCCTAGAATCCTCTTCCATGTGGATCCGATGCTGAACAATACCAGGGCTAATTCCCTTGATATCCTTCAAGGACCACCCGATCGCCTCTTTGTTTTCAAAGAGTACTCTTTTGAGGGCAACCTCTTGATCTTTTTCAAGATCAGAAGCAATAATGAGTGGCAATGTCTCATTATCCCCTAAAAAGATGTACTTTAGGTTATCGGAGAGCGGTTTAAGCTCGACCAGAGGTGGGTCCTTGTTGGATTCAGAGTTACTTTCAAGTGGCTCAAGGGCCACGGGGTAAGAGGAGCAAGCACCCAGATGTGCCTCCTCATCCAGAGATATGCTGGCGGATTCCTCAAGATCCTCTTCACTCGCAACCTGATCATTAGGCACCTCAATAATATGTCGATGTGAGTCGAACATGCCTAATGAGTCAGGCTCATCCGTGTCCTGGATGAAATTGGCTCCGACAGTGTCGTCGCAGAGCCCATGTTGCTTACCAAGAGTGAAGATGTTGAAATCCGCCGTGAGGTTTCCAAAAGACAACCTCATCAAGCCATTGCGACAATTGATCAAAGCATTAGATGTCGCAAGAAATGGCCTCCCAAGGATCACAGGAATCTGTCCTTGTGGGTTGGACACGGGTTCGGTATCCAAGATGATGAAATCAACTGGAAATACGAACTCACCCACTTTGATAAGGACATCCTCCACACTCCCTCGTGGGATTTTTACGGATCTATCAGCCAACTGGAGGGTTGTCCTCGTTGGTTTAAGATCGCCTATCCCAAGGTTGACATAGACTGAGTAAGGCAGGAGATTCACAGATGCCCCCAAATCCAATAGAGCTTGAGAGATGGTCACATTCCCAATCATGCAAGAGAGTTGGACAACCTGGGTCCTTGTACTTGACATTCATGGGTTGTGTCAATATGGAGCTCACATTGGCGGCCAAAAAGGCCTTTTTGGGCACATTTGTTTTTCTCTTGGTGGTGCAAAGGTCCTTGAGGAACTTGGCATACGGTGGCATTTGTTGAACAACGTCCAACAACGGGATGTTCACCTTTACTTGCCTAAGTACCTCAACGATCTTATCCCAATGCTCATCACGTTTTTTAGTCAACCGATGAGGGAATGGTGCCTTGGGGACATAGGAATCACGAGGAGGAGTCTCAGAATTAGGTTCCTTGACAGGCTCAAGACTCTCCTCGGAAGACTCGCCAACAGGGTTGGCTTCAGGCATTTCCACATTGTTGTCAACGACCCTTCCCGATCTCAAGGTATGAACAACATTAGCATGTTGGGAAGGGTCACTTTCAACATTGTGCACATTTTGCCTAGCATGAGCAGGCTGACCCCTGGGATTTACCACAGGTTGACTCGGAAATTGACCCTTCTCGCGTTCATGGAGCTGATGAGCCAACTGGCTTACTTGCATTTCCAATGCTTTGACCGTATTATTGTTGGCCGCAAGCATGGATTGAGTGCTCTACATGAATGCTTGAAGGGTTTGTTCAATGGTAGAGTCCTTAGGGTCAACCCGCTGGGGTGGTGGAGTCTGGTTAGAATAACCCGACGAAGAGGCCTGACCAGGTTGGTAATTTTGGTGCTGAGACCTTTGATGTGGGGGTTGGTAGGTCGCCGATGGGCGTGGAGGTTGATAAGGTGGAGGTTGAGGTTGAGCGTGCGAGCTCTGACCGTGTCCTCCACTAGACCCCCAAGAGAAGTTAGGATGGTTACGCCATTCTGGGTTGTAGGAATGATTGTACGGGTCGTTTCGGGGCCTTTGTTGATACATCGCATTTGCATGCTCAGTATCCCTTGGAGCGTAAGCGCACTCCAAGTCATCATGTCCCGACAGTCCACACCTAGTACACCCGGGAGTAGCGACCTGAGCTACAGGAGCTCGGTCCATCTCCAAACTCTCTATCCTACGCATGAGAGCAGCCATTTTCGCCTCAGACGCGATAGTCGACTCAACATGATATGATCCAGCTCGACCAGAAGACCTGGCGGTTGGTGGCTCTCTCATGGTGTCCCACTCGAAGGTGCGCTCAGCCATGGACTCAAAAGTGTCCCATGCCTCCTCGATGGGTTTCATTTGGAAGTCACCCTGACACATCGACTCCAACAATGTACGGGTGTTGTAGTTGATGCCCTCATAAACAATCTGGCACAGCTGCCATAGCTCAAGTCCATGATGAGGGCATTGCTGGAGAAGGTCCTTGAACCTCTCAAAGAAACCATGAAAAGATTCGGTCTTGGTCTGATACATTTGATGTATCTGGTGCCGTATCTGTTGAGTTTTCCTTTGAGGGAAAAATCTCTTCAGAAAGACGGTCACAAAGTCACCCCAAGACCGAATCGAGCTCGCCGGGAGGCTATACATCCATTTCTTCGCATTATCCTTCAATGCGAACGAAATCATCCTCAACCGGACAGAATCCTCGTCAAGCTGTTGAAGCTTGAACATGGAGCATACTTCCTCGAATTCGCGTATAAAAATATACGGATCCTCCTTATTGGCAGTAAAGGTTGGAAGCATGCTCACATACTGAGGTTTCAGCTCATAGTTGTTCCCGCGAGCAGGGGGGACAACTATGCAAGAAGGTTGCGCGGCCCGAACAGGATGGGTCCGCTCCCACAACGTCATCGGCCTATCCTATCAAGCTAAAGGTGGTGGTGCACCTAGAACTCGATCCTGACCGAATCTCCCTTCCTCTCGAGTCAGAGGAGGAGGAGAAGGAGGTCTACGTGGTGGTGGGAATGGACCGAGGTAGTCCATGTATGGAACCCGGTCTCCCTCGCTACCACGAGACGACTCGGCCTCTTGCTCCAAAGGAGCACGAGGCGGAGATCGTCGATCACCAAGATCTTCCATCTCAGAAATAAGAGTCGTAGAATGAATAATAAACCTAAAGTTTGCAATTCCATAAACGAAAATAACAATGAGAATAAATAGTAACAATTATTACCAAACTCTTTTATTATAATTTTAGGTTATACTTATACACTATTTTGCTCCCTTTATTGTCTAGATTTTATCGATTTTAAACCTAAGAATGAGCATAGTCAATAAATCTTCCCAAACCACCTGCTTTGTGTTTGGACATTGAAATTTGAGTTGTAAGAATAAAATTAATTTAACTGATGTGTCGTGTTTTATGGTTGTAAAAATTTCTTTTGGATGTTTTAATTGAATGTATTTAGATTTGGAAAAATGTTAAAAATAGGAAGGATAATTTTAATTTTTTTAATTTGTTTTAAGGAATCATCTTAAAGTTGTGGTGATTGATCGTTTTATATTTCTACCGCAAGTGCACGGCCGCGTTGAAGCGGTGGCAAGTACGGGTCGTCCACTGGGAGGTGTGTCGACACTTGGTTTGTTCGAATGCGAGAGGTAAAAGAAGGAGAGAAAGATGTATTACACTAAGTGTTGAACGTTTTATTTTAAACCGCAAGTGCACGGCCGCGATGAAGCGGTGGCAAGTACGGGTCGTCCTCAGGGAGGTGAGCTTGCTCTTGCTTATCAGAAATCAAGTGGCAAAGAAAGATGGAAGAAAGTTGTTTATGCTAACCTAAACTATGCTAACACGAAGAAGCAAATGCGAAGGAAACAAAACAAACGAATACTTCAACTAAGCTAGAGAAACTAGATATTATGGAGAAATCAGTAAGAGAGAGAGACCCCTTAGGGGGTGGAGTGACTACACATACACAATAAGGAGGCAAGAATATCTTCCTATAGGCACAAGTGTAGGTAGTGTTTGCATGTATGGGAGGTGTCTACTTATCATGGCAAAACCCATCAATTAAATCACTAACCTATTTTGATTAACATTCATAAACACAAGCTGGTTATTTAAGAAACTAAACAAGTATGGGAGGTGTCTACTTATCATGGCAAAACCCATCTAGTGAAGTGTTCTATTCTAACAAGCAAGTATGCATTCATATTAATCAACACATTTCAAAATAAACATCTTTCCTTCCTTAATTGTATATATGATAATCATCTCCACCCCCCAAAAGGGGAGTGGTTTTACTCACTACACATTACACTAACTATTACACTAAAATAAGAAGGCATATTAACTAAGCTAGATTTAATAAAAGACAATTAAACTAAAGCATGCACCAATAATAAAAGAAGCACAAAACAAAGAAAATTTTATTAATTGAAGACTCACAAGACCAGTAGCATCTCCCTATTGAGTTTCTTGCTTCAAGGCTTCCACTTCAATTAGGGAGAATGGCCACAAGCATGGAGTAATTACAATGGAAGGTGAAGAGTTCTATTTATAGCCATGGAAAAAGCTAAACCGGGACAATCCCCCGATGTGGGACTAAACAAATACCATAAATAGAATAAGAACGCTCTAATACACACACCAGAAAAAACTAAACGGATTCGGATCCACCTGGACCGCCAATTAGCGGTTCCAGACCGCCAATTGGCGGTCTACAGGGTCCGGATTCGTCTGGGCTTTCTTGGAGGCTTTCCTGGATGGTATTGTTGGTCTTGGATGCGGTTACTTGACTTGTTGGAGCTCCGACCCGAATCGAATTGGTAAAATACTCCCCATGATGGTGTGGAGTATTCTGTTTTGCTCTTAGGTCCTTCTGTCTTGCAATCAGGTCCTTTTTCCTTGCATCTTGGTCCCCAGATCTCACAATTCAGTCCTTTTTCACAGCTTTTGGGTCCTTTTATGCTTCATCTCTTCAAACCTATTTATTCCTGAAAACTAAACATAAAACTCGTGACATAGCATTGTTTAGGTGAAAGATAATGGATATAAGATACAAATATGAGCATGAAATGATGTCAATCAAATACCCCCACAACTAACTTTTGCTAGTCCCGAGCAAAACAAAGAAAGAGAAAAGCATACGAAAAACAAGAAATCCTAACTCACTTTCGTAGGAATCACGGTTGCACTTAGCATGTGCAACAAGCCGTTAAACCTCCTTGTCGCCAAGGAGGAGGAGTGTTGTCTCCTGAGGGTTTTCAGCGGATATACCCACAAAATCCGAACAAGATGCATTAATCAATCTAGCTACACGACTCGTTGGACTTATTTTGTCGATCATGGGATGCGGTAATACTACGGGTCGACTCTATATATGTAATCAGTCCACACACCTCGCCTAATGAGTTATTCGTGAGAGTTAACTAAGGAATTAAGTGAAAGACATGGGCAACCTTAACTTCTGAATGTGATACAACGTGTAAAGTCCATTTTGGTTCTTATTTGACTCCTTTTTTTTCTTTTTTTTTCTTTGGAGCATTTTATTGGTTGGTGTTTGATTCTCCCAGGGTCAGGTTTCGTGCATCATTGCCTATGAGGACTTACACTATCACGTACACCTTCCCCCAAATCTCCACATAGGGTGATCCCTACCACCCGTGTAACGGGAGTTCGGTCGGTGCATCCCAAGTCAGATGACTCGAAAGCACCAGGCACAAAGTCCCCTCAGACCTACTTTCCCGAGTGATAGGAGCCGTGCGAGAAGAGAGAACACCACTTATTTATTTATCTACATGGGAACCAAAACCCCTACACTTAAGTTTCACAAAAAGAGATTAATGGCCATTGACTACAACAAACTTCCTTATACTAACAGACACAAATTATTTGACTCACTAGGTTCAGGGTGGACTTCTTTAAATGTTTGAGTACTGAAACCCTATGATTACACGCCCCCCGAGGGAAAACCGGGGTGCATCCTAACGACTCGATAAGACCTAAAGCCAGTAAACTAGAAATCCTAATGCATCAAGTTCAAGACAATTTTGGGAGCTTTCTTTTTACTTTGCCTCTCAACGGTTTTGCACATGCTAAACACACGCAAAACCCACAAAAAACATTTTCTTTCGCAAACACATGAAGATTTTGAAAGAAATGTGAAAATTTTAAAGCACTAGGCAAGCAAAAGAAGACAAGTCACCCAAGGATCATGGCAAGCAGATATATCGATATTAAATGCGGCACACTAACATGACCCTAACAATGCACACAAAAGAAAACAACAAAACAAAAAAAACACAAACTATGTACAAACGTGAAAACACCCCCCCCACACCTAATCCATGCATTGTCCTCAATGTATGGCAAAATGGTGCCAATGCATGGATAGGGTGTACCGGACTAATGACGACGGCCAGAAGTGCCTGAAGAGGTACCTCTCTCCAGAGCCGACAACTTCCTATAGATCTTCTGGTTTTGCTTGGCTAAGATGACGTTCTGCTGCTCGACCGCCATCTCAGAAATGTCGGTGTTAAAGAGCGTTCCTGAGCTCACAGACGAGCTTGAGGAACTGGCCCTAACATCCTCCTCCATATAGTCAGGCACCCATGCCTCAGGAAGGCAATGGCGAAATGACGGGGTCATCTTCGCTACCTCGAGGTCGGTGCCTTGGCGCCTCAGCATGCGCTCAAATCGTGGGGTGTCCAACATGCCACACAATTTGGTAACCAGAGTTGGCAAACAGTGTATATCTTTCAGCCTGGCGTTCACTAAAACGTCGAACAATGTTCGACAAATGCAGTGTGGTGAACCGTCCATCAGACTATACACGATTCGCAAACTAGGTGTAAAAAATGTGGAGGTCCGCTCTTGGCCCAACACATTTCTACATACCCACCTGGCTACAATGTGCACATTGGAGTAAATGTGCGCATTAGGTACTCCCCCATGTGATGAAATAGGTTGCCCACGCCCAAGCATATATCGATAAAAATTGATATCGTGGGTGGGTGCGAACTCATCAACCAAGGGGATCCCAGTCGCGTCGGAGATTAGCTGGGGTGTCACTGTGTGTTTCACCCCTCTGAGAGTGATACTGAACTCGAGTGGACCGGTCTGGTCACGCTCGAGTTTAGTAAAGAATTCATGTACGAGAGGCTCTACGTACATGGATTCATCGCCCTCATACAATAAATGGTACCACCCTTTAGCTATGATTCGATCGTAGAAGGGTTCTCCGAATTCGCGAATCAGGGAGGCAAAATTGAGTTCTGGAATTAAATGATGGCTGGCCATACCTGAACCTACCTTGGCGAGCTTTAGCGGCGAGGCACACGACGGCGAGGACGAACACGGCGCGAGAGGAGAACAGACCACCGCACGCCGTTTCCCGCAGAATCACAGACTCCCAACCCCGAAACCAACAGAGAATACCAAATCCAACACCCCACCGAAGAAAATCCGGAAACGGAGAACAACAGACCGCTGAACGGTGGTTCCAAACCGCTATTTAGCGGTCTGTTCAGTGGATCTGGGGACGAAACTTCGGTGAAGACTGGATCTGGAGAGGAAACGCGTTTTCCTTTGCTGGAATAATGCGTAGGTCAGGGGAAAACGCGTTTTTAATCAAGGGAAAGGGCAAATATCACATAGGTCTTCCAATTTTTTTGGTTTTTTTTTTTTTTAAACAAAGCAAAGATATATACAAACAGATGGAGGGATGGACCACATCAAGTGACCACATCCGTGGGGAGTTCGTGCAAAGGCACGACTTCCTCCTCGACCTCTGCCGTGGTCCCTTCCAAGTATGGTTTGAGGCGTTGTCCATTAACTTTGAACACGTCCCCATTCCTAGGATTTTGAATCTCAACCGCCCCATGAGGGGAGATGGTTAAAACAATGAAGGGACCTGACCAACGGCTCCGAAGTTTCCCCGGAAACAAGTGGAGGCGAGAATTATACAACAAGACCTTTTGTCCCACCTCGAAGGTTTTGATTCGCACCAAGCGATCGTGGAAAATTTTAGTGCGGGACTTGCAGATCTTGGCATTCTCATAAGCTTCATTTCTCAACTCCTCCAACTCGTTGAGGTCTAACTTGCGATTGGCACCGGAAACATCAAGACTCATGTTAAGATGTTTGATTGCCCATAATGCCCGGTGCTCAAGTTCTACCGGAAGATGGCAAGCTTTGCCATAAACTAGCCGGTAGGGGGACATGCCAAGGTCGGTTTTAAATGCAGTGCGGAAAGCCCACAATGCATCATTAAGCTTGACCGACCAATCTTTCCTTGAAGCATTAACCGTTTTCTCAAGAATTTGCTTGAGTTGACGGTTGGAAATTTCCACCTGGCCACAGGTTTGAGGATGATAAGGTGTGGCCAACTTGTGCGTGATGGAGTATTTCCTCAGCACTGCCTCAAGGGATCGGTTCACAAAGTGTGTCCCCCGATCACTTATGATACAACGAGGTGTCCCAAACCTCGCGAAGATGTGTTCTTTAAGAAATTTGATCACAACCTTGCGATCGTTAGTGCGAGTGGGGATTGCTTCAACCCACTTTGACACATAATCGACCGCCACCAGGATGTAAGTGTGACCATGGGACACGGGGAAAGGACCCATGAAGTCAATTCCCCAAACATCAAAGATGTTAACCACTAAGATGGGATTGAGTGGCATCATCTCTCGTCTGCCAATGCGGCCCACACGTTGGCACCTATCGCATGCTTTGCAAAATGCAAAAGCGTCTTGGAACAACGTGGGCCAGTAAAAACCGCATTGGAGAACTTTGGCAGCGGTTTTCTTGGCACCGAAGTGCCCACCACATGCCTCCTTATGGCAAAAGGACAAGACACTCTGAATCTCGTCGTCAGGAATGCACCTCCTTATGATTTGATCAGCACAATACTTAAATAAGTATGGATCATCCCAATAGAAGTGCTTGACTAACGACTTGAACTTCGTTGTCTCACTGTGTCTCCAATGAGCCGGCACCTCCCCGGTTGCTAAATAGTTCACAATGTCAGCGAACCAGGGAGGTGAGGCTATTGCCATAAGGTTCTCATCAGGAAAAAACTCGTTCACCGGTGGATCCGGTGAAAGATCGATGGGGATGCGAGATAGGTGATCAGCCACGACATTCTCGCATCCCTTCTTGTCCCGTATTTCAAGGTCGAATTCTTGTAACAACAAGATCCAACGCAAGAGACGGGGTTTCGCATCCTTTTTAGACAAAAGGTAGCGAAGAGCTGAGTGATCAGTGTAGATGATGACATGCGACCCTATGAGGTACTGACGAAATTTTTCCAACGCAAATATGATCGCGAGGAACTCTTTCTCAGTAACGGAGTAGTTGAGTTGGGCGTCATTGAGAGTACGACTTGCATAATAGATCACATGAGACAATTTGTCGACTTTCTGACCCAAAACTGCTCCTATCGCGTAATCAGAAGCATCACACATCAGCTCGAACGGTAGAGTCCACACCGGTGCCTTAATAATAGGAGCGGAGGTCAACTCACGCTTCAGAAACTCAAAAGCAGTCAGGCACTCGGGTGTGAACTCAAAGGAGGTTCCTTTAGCAAGCAAGCTCGTCAAAGGACGAGCTATCTTGCTGAAATCCTTAATGAATCGCCGGTAAAAACCGGCGTGTCCAAGGAATGAACGGATTTCTTTTACCGAGGTGGGTGGCGGAAGCTTAGAAATAAGCTCAATCTTTGCCCTATCCACCTCGATACCATCACAAGATACCACGTGACCCAACACGATGCCTTTTGTGACCATGAAATGACACTTTTCCCAATTAAGGGCTAAGTTCGTTTCCGAACACCTTTTGAGAACAAGGCTCAAGTGGTGCAAGCACTCATCAAAGGAGGTGCCATGAACCGAGAAATCATCCATGAAGATCTCAAGGAAGTTCTCGACCATATCGGAAAAGATACTTAACATGCAACGTTGGAATGTTGCAGGTGCATTGCATAGCCCAAAAGGCATCCGTCTATAGGCAAACGTCCCAAAAGGACAAGTGAACGTGGTTTTCTCCTGGTCTTCGGGGGCGACTGGGATTTGATTGTACCCCGAATAACCATCAAGGAAACAGTAATAGGCGTGCCCGGCGAGTCTCTCCAACATCTGGTCGATGAAAGGTAGAGGGAAGTGGTCCTTACGCGTGACCGCGTTCAACTTCCTATAGTCAATACACACTCGCCACCCAGTTTGAAGTCGTGTGGGTACAAGCTCATTGTTGTCATTCTGGACAACGGTGATACCCGACTTCTTGGGCACAACCTGGACAGGACTTACCCAAGTACTGTCCGAAATGGGAAAAATGATGCCATGATCTAAACACTTGATGATCTCTTTCTTAACTACTTCTGTCATGGCTGGATTTAAACGCCTCTGTGGGTCGCGACGTGGTCGTGCCTCATCCTCCATAAAGATGTGGTGCTGCACGACGTCGGGACTTATCCCTTTGATGTCCCTCAAGGACCACCCAATGGCTGATTTGTGCTCCTTTAGGACTTGAATCAACCGTTCTTCCTGATCACCAGTCAACGTCGATGAAATAATCACCGGAAATGACCTATCGGGACCAAGAAAAACGTGTTTCAATTCCTTGGGGAGTTCTTTGAGCTCAGGTGTGGGTGGCTCCTCCAGGCGAGGCGTGATATCTAGCTCGAGATGTAAGATAGGAGGAGCTCGCATGTACTGAACAGCATGCACATCATTGCTCAACTCACCCCCGTCCTCTTCATGATCAGACTCATCCATGAAGTAATCATTTAAATTCTCATGAATCAGGGGGTACTCTTCTTCCAATTCTTCTTCCAAGTCCCGGATAAGATTGACTTCCATGGGGTCCTCGGAAGATGCCGGCTGCCTAGCCATATTGAACACATGGAATGTCGCGGTCAAGTTCCCGAACGACAATTTCATGAGTCCAGTACGACAATTGATCAAGGCATTTGACGTCGCCAAAAAAGGTCTACCCAAAATCAATGGAATCTGAGAGTGGGTAGTCTTAATTGGTTCGGTCTCAAGGACGACGAAATCAACAGGAAATATGAAGTCACCGACCTTGATTAGGACATCTTCAATGACCCCCAACGGGACTTTGATCGAACGATCAGCCAACTGCAAAGTTGTTTTCGTAGGCTTGAGAGTGCCTAGGCTTAATCGTTGATACACAGAAGCAGGTAAGAGGTTAACCGCCGACCCTAGATCTAGCAAAACATTGTTAATGCGAGAGTCCCCAATGATACATGAAATTGTTGGACTGCCCGGGTCCTTCAATTTTATGTATGTTGGGTTCGAGATGATCGAACTCACATTAGCCGCCAAAAAGGCTTTGCTAGGGACATTGGTTTTCCTCTTAGTTGTACAGAGATCCTTCAGGAATTTTGCATATGGAGGTATTTGTTGAATCATGTCTAACAAAGGAATGTTGACATTCACTTTCTTAAATATCTCCATCATCTTATCCACACTGTCACTCTGTTTCTTAGACAACCTACTAGGATAAGGAGCTCTTGGTAGGTATGTCTTGGGCGGAGCCGGAGAAGGAGGCTTTGGTGTATTACTCTCACCCTCGGCCTCTTCCTCACCATCATTCCCACAAAGGGGTGGCACAGATGGATTTTCTGGCAGTGATACGTGGTTGTTGACCTGCTTCCCATTTCTCAGGGTCACAATGGCATTAACATGGTCCACAGGTTCTTCCACGTAGTTCACTTGCCCCCCCTGTGGTCTTGAACTTGCATTTTGCATGTTCGAGTGCTGTTGAGCACGGGGGTTAGCCACAGGTTGGCTAGGCAGACTCCCTCTCTCTCTCTCATGTACAGACTGAGCCAACTAACCCATCTGAAGCTCGAGAGATTTGATGGTCTGCTGATTCGAAGTGAGAACTTGACTCGTGGATGACATAAAGTTTTTTACAGAGTTCTCAAGTCCACGAGTTAAGTTCTCAAGTGAATTAAACCGGGTTTCCAAGTTGTTAGAATTTGGGAAACCTGGTTGGTTGGTATTCTGACTTTGGGGTGGCTGATGAGGCTGTGAATGCATGGGAGGGTAGTGTGGTCGGTTAGGTGGTCGAGAAAAGTTTGAAGGACCACCTGGGGCATTGTTATGGTTCCATGAAAAATTAGGGTGGTTCCTCCATCCAGGGTTATATGATGATGAATATGGGTCATTCCTGGATCTATCATAGATGGCATTTACATGTTCCATCTCAGGAGGAATGGATGCACACTCACCCCCTATATGACCTATCCTACCACATAAATGACATGGAACTGAACCAGATGCAGACACATGAGATACATCGTGCTGGTTTTGGAGCTCAATCGAATCCATACGGCGTATTAAGGCCGCCATGCGCGCCTCGGTGGCCGTAGTGGAATCGACAGCAAATGCGGAACCCGATCTAGTCGAGTTTGCATTCGCGATCCTCGCTCCTATACTAGATGATGCAGGTGGTTCTCTCACACTCTCCCATTGCATTGTTTTCTCGGCGAGGTCTTCTAGGAAAGCTCATGCCTCCCTTTCATCCTTTCCCAAGAACTCTCCTTGACACATGGACTCAAGGAGCGTTCTAGATGGAATGTGAAGACCCTCGTAGATAATCTGACACATGCGCCACAACTCAATGCCATGGTGAGGGCATGAGGATAGTAGCTCCTTGAACCTCTCTAAGTATGCATGAAATGATTCGGTCTCATGTTGATAGAACGAATTGATTTCGTTCCTCAATTTTTGAGTCCGATGATTTGGAAAATACTTTTTGAGGAATGCAGACTGAAACTCATCCCAAGTCCTGAAGGCATTCGCCTGGTTGCTGTACAACCACTTCTTGGCGTCATCCTTAAGCGCAAAGGGGACAAGCCTAAGATGAATGGAGTCTGTGCTAAGTTGTTGCAGTTTGAACATAGCACAGACCTCCTCAAATTCCCTGAGAAAGATATAGGGGTCACATTTCCCAGTGAAATGAGGGAGCATGGAAATAAACTGAGGCTTGACCTCAAAATGGTTCCCATTTGCCTCTGGCAATACGATGCATGAGGGCAGAGCTGTACGGCTCGGGTAGCATCGATCACGAAGAGGTATGGGAACGACAACTGGAAGCACAGGTGGAACAGGTGGGTCCAGCAACTGCTCCTCTTCACGGAAATTAGCAGCCATTGGACCCGAACTACGTGCGACACGAGAGGAGGAAGGTGTCGAGAAATCGATGACCGAAGCCGGATTGACAACGCTCCTCGTCAAACGACCACTCTCGTCTCGTGTCCACGAAAGCATGCACAAAGGTGCACACACAAACCACAACTTTCTCTTTTTTTTCTTTTTTTTCTTCAAATGAAGAATGTACGTAGAAGAGAAGACGAGGGAACACAGGAGAGAAAGAATGACTCAGGAGAGAAGGGAAGAAGTCCTTAAGCTACGGCGGATGGGTACAGGTAGAAGCACACAAGCAAACAAGGCTCAAACAATCCTAAGGTCGCTATAGGTCCTTACAGCTAGACGACGCCTAACTGCGAGGTCACACGGCCTCAACACGCCTCACCTCCCTACAACGAGGACCACAAAGCCCAGCAAGTGAGCCAAGATCCGGGGATCTCGTCTCTCCTACTATCGACAAAGTGGGCAACGCCGATCAGGTCATGACGGTCGGGACCGGATCACTCTCCTAATGCGTCCAAGATCCTTAGGGCCAATGTCTACTTGATTTTAAAATTAGGCTCTTGATTAGTGTGGTTTTTGGGGCGAAGGAAAGGGTGATGAAATCCCCCACCTTATCTTTTATGGGACAGCCCCTCCTTAGTAGCGTTTTCGAGTCCTAAATCTAGCAATCAACTCTCCAAACAACGCTCAACTCACACTTGTTGCAATGCACTTCCTACTAACTAATGCATGTTCATATGAAATGCATGAATGAGAGTAGAAGGTGCGTACCTCACGCCAGCTCTCAGCAACAGAAAATAAAGCTAAGATAAAAGACAATCTAAATGCCTAAGTCACATACATGATGCATGACTTAAACAAGAATAATGCCTAATCTTTTGCTTTGAGTTTTAGGGTACAAGTTGCTTAAAGGAGGTTTGATTCTTGATCTGGGAATAAACTATAGGTCAAAACATGCTAAATCGAATCCCAGATCACTACAACAGATAAAGAAATACTCCACAAAAATTTAGAGGCGAAATGAAGCTACCAGACCGCCAGTTGGCGGTTTAAGACCGCTGATTGGCGGTCGTCTGCTCTCAGAACACCTCCAAACTTGACCAGATGCTTCCCCTTCTCAATGTGAGTCACCTGCGACAACGAAAACTACAAGACAAAAATTAAATCCACTCGAATCGTCCAAACAAGAGTCTGGACTGGCACCTCCCCGGCAACGGCGCCAAAAACTTTTTGAACGTTTTATTTTAAACCGCAAGTGCACGGCCGCGATGAAGCGGTGGCAAGTACGGGTCGTCCTCAGGGAGGTGAGCTTGCTCTTGCTTATCAGAAATCAAGTGGCAAAGAAAGATGGAAGAAAGTTGTTTATGCTAACCTAAACTATGCTAACACGAAGAAGCAAATGCGAAGGAAACAAAACAAACGAATACTTCAACTAAGCTAGAGAAACTAGATATTATGGAGAAATCAGTAAGAGAGAGAGACCCCTTAGGGGGTGGAGTGACTACACATACACAATAAGGAGTCAAGAATATCTTCCTATAGGCACAAGTGTAGGTAGTGTTTGCATGTATGGGAGGTGTCTACTTATCATGGCAAAACCCATCAATTAAATCACTAACCTATTTTGATTAACATTCATAAACACAAGCTGGTTATTTAAGAAACTAAACAAGTATGGGAGGTGTCTACTTATCATGGCAAAACCCATCTAGTGAAGTGTTCTATTCTAACAAGCAAGTATGCATTCATATTAATCAACACATTTCAAAATAAACATCCTTCCTTCCTTAATTGTATATATGATAATCATCTCCACCCCCCAAAAGGGGAGTGGTTTTACTCACTACACATTACACTAACTATTACACTAAAATAAGAAGGCATATTAACTAAGCTAGATTTAATAAAAGACAATTAAACTAAAGCATGCACCAATAATAAAAGAAGCACAAAACAAAGAAAATTTTATTAATTGAAGACTCACAAGACCAGTAGCATCTCCCTATTGAGTTTCTTGCTTCAAGGCTTCCACTTCAATTAGGGAGAATGGCCACAAGCATGGAGTAATTACAATGGAAGGTGAAGAGTTCTATTTATAGCCATGGAAAAAGCTAAACCGGGACAATCCCCCGATGTGGGACTAAACAAATACCATAAATAGAATAAGAACGCTCTAATACACACACCAGAAAAAACTAAACGGATTCGGATCCACCTGGACCGCCAATTAGCGGTTCCAAACCGCCAATTGGCGGTCTACAGGGTCCGGATTCGTCTGGGCTTTCTTGGAGGCTTTCCTGGATGGTATTGTTGGTCTTGGATGCGGTTACTTGACTTGTTGGAGCTCCGACCCGAATCGAATTGGTAAAATACTCCCCATGATGGTGTGGAGTATTCTGTTTTGCTCTTAGGTCCTTCTGTCTTGCAATCAGGTCCTTTTTCCTTGCATCTTGGTCCCCAGATCTCACAATTCAGTCCTTTTTCACAGCTTTTGGGTCCTTTTATGCTTCATCTCTTCAAACCTATTTATTCCTGAAAACTAAACATAAAACTCGTGACATAACATTGTTTAGGTGAAAGATAATGGATATAAGATACAAATATGAGCATGAAATGATGTCAATCACTAAGCTACACTACAATGCTAAACTAGGAAACTAAGAAGCTGAAATGAACTAAACAACTAAGCTAATCAACCAAATGCCAAATATGAAATCACAGAAATGGAAAACCCCTAAGGGGTGGAGTGTGTGTGTGTGCACATGAGATAAGTGTGGTATGAAATGCATTCAAGAAGCTCAAGTTAGTTGGTGTTGTTAATGCATAAGAAGTACCTAACTATGGCAAGACCTATCATTACAACACTAACTTATGTGAATAATATGAGCAATGCAATGTTGTTATTAAGACACTTAGACAAGCATGGAGTGTACCTAAGCTATGACAGAAACCATCATGTAAGGTTTTTAATAATTCAACCAAGCATACTAATATCAACACAAAACATTTATATTAAGCATTCAACCACCTACATAACATGTACATACATACACCTACTCCACCCCCCAAAGGGGATGGAACTACTCACTACTCATTACACTAACTATATTAACAAAAGCAAGCATAATACTGAAATGAAACTATACTAATCAAGCAAGAAATATTTAAAGAAGCATAAAACAAAACAAGCACCAAAGTAAACACATTAACTAAGCAAGAATTAACAAGCTAAAAAAAACTTCTATTATGAACTCACTCAGATTACAAGCAGCCCTTCCTCCACTAGAGTTTTGCTTCAAGGCTTCACTCTTAGTAGGGAAGAAAGCCACCAAAGAGAGAGATAGATACAATGGGAGGTGAAGAGTTCTATTTATAAGCATGGAAAAAGCTAATCCGGGACAATCCCTCGATGTGGGACTAAACCAATACCAAAAATAGCCTAAACACATGATAATACAAGTCCAGGAAGAAGCTTGGCTGATTTGGGATTAACCAGACCGCCAATTGGCGGTTCCAGACCGCCAATTGGCGGCCTATAAGCTTCAGATCGGTCTGGATCTTCTGGTGGGCTTTCCTTGGATTGTTTCTTGGTCTTGGATGCATCTAACTTGTTTAGTGGAGCTCCGACCCGAATCGAATTAACAAAATACTCCCCATGATGGTGTGGAGTTTCATGTTTTGCTCTTAGGTCCTTCTGTCTTGCATCTTGGTCCCTAGGTCTCACAATTAAGTCCTTTTTTCCTGCTTTTGGGTCCTTTCATGACTCTTCTCTTCAAACCTTTTTATTCCTGAAAACTAAACATAAAACTCGTCCAGTAGCATTGCTTAGGTGTAAGATAATGGATATAAGATACAAATATAAGCATGAAATGATGTCAATCATGGGTCCTCCAAAAAAATTCGACCAATGAAAAGACAATCTGCCCCACCCAAAAAAAATCTAGATCTGCCCTTGTATACAGGGGTATATACGACGGATTTTGGCGGTCCCAACGACCGTCGTATATACACCCAACACTTATGCCTATAGTGAATAGACATCGGTTATATACGACCGACGTCTATTATACCTTTAAACAACCCAAAAACTAAATTACAGCCTATATAGCCAGACACTCAATATGTACAGTGCCCCAACTCAATCTCATTCAGCCCCACGTGTCAATCTTTTGACCATTAACCAAGTACGTCAAGCCTAAGATGCTCAAGTGCCCCAACACAATCTCATTCAGCAATAGAGGAGTGGTGGAGTACATCAACCACACCAACAACAAAAAAATTCCGATGTGAGACTAAACTATTTGACCTATAGACGTCGGTCACCCCATACAACCGATGTCTACCCCTTTAAATAATAATAATGAACATTGCAATACTACCATATTCCTAAAAACATTGCAATCTTTTGACCATTAAATATATATATTTCACTTGCCTATTGTAGTGTGGTACCCAACTCCCATTTAGAAGTAAAGGAGTGGTGGAATACATCAAACTCGCCAACAAAAGAAATCTCCAATGTGGAACTAAACTTCAATATATGGGATAGTTACATTGATGTAACTATTTTTAAATCAATCCAAATAATTCACATTACTTTCTACCAAGTACAAAATTACATAATCTCATCACAACAATTTTAACTCATCCCAAAACTGAAGAAAACTATAAATCCACATAAATTCTTATACAAAATAAATCGTAAAAAATAAACAAAAAACATTTTTCTTATTTCAGGAGGTATAGACGTCGGTTATACTAAAAAACTGACATCTATATATAATATAGACGTCGGTTATCCCTTACATGCGACGTATATACCTATAGACGTCGCGTTTACGGGAGACCAACTATATTTAACGACGTCTAGTCCCTATTTTGCACTAGTGTGACATGCTTCTCAACAAGAGCGTTAAACGAGCGAGATAGAGTAGACTCGTCCAGTTGGCCTTCCCTGCTTCGACCTCGCAATAGGTCGACTAACTATGCCTCTGCCTGCCTCTGATGGTTCAGGTCTCCTTCTCGGCTCTCCCTGACGGTTCGGGCACTCCCTGACGAAGTGTCCAAGCTGACCGCAACCCAAACAAGTCCCTGAACGAAAGAAACACAGCCTTCCCGGGTGGATCCTGCATACCTCAGATTTGCGAGAGCTGCTCCCCTCAGGCTGTCGAGTGTCACCCTCCTCAATCCTGGGTGCGAGGGACCCATAAAGCTATTTTGCGATAATAGTGCATCTATCTCGCAAATCAAGGTGATTCATATGGAGTTTGAATCATAAACCACATGTTAATGTTTATGGATTTAATGAATGACATCATTTTACTTTTCCATGAAACAAAATTATTTCCATCAAAATATGGTGGTTTACAAGATTCTAAAGATGTGGATGCATCAAGAGTCATGTTAATTTATCGGTTAAGAACAAAATTAACGAACGAGACTCTGATACCAAATGTAGGATCTCGTGTGTGGGTTATGGGTCCACAATTAAGGCTAATCCTAATTCTCTACTTGATTAAGCAAACAAATGCGCATCGGAATAAACAAGCAAGTAGGGAATAGAAAAATAGAATTCAAACCACAAGAAGTCGGGGGATTTTTATAGAGGTTCGGCACCCCACCCGGGTCCTAGTCCTCTCTTGCAAGCTCCGCTAGACTCCGCAAGCTCCGCCTACGACTTCACTAACCACTCCCCGTTCCGGGCCGGGAGAGAACGCATTTACAAGTCTTCAAGCTCGCTAACAACCCTCGCCGAGCTTGGCTCCACCTCTCACAATCCGAGAGGATCACTTCGGGCTCTCACCGAAGTCTATACTCGTGTCTTGGTCTTTCACCAAGACCCTTGCTCTCTTGACAACAAAAGTAACTTGAGTGGAACTCACTCTCTAATTGAGCACAACAATTGCTAGTTGATTGAGTGATGAAAGATGTGGAAATTAGGCTTTGGAATCACTAATTTGGAGCTTTGAGGTTGTGGAAAATCTCACTATAGGTTTGACACTTTGGAGTTGTGAAATTCTGTGGAAAACTAAGTGTGAACCTCTATTTATAAGCTCCTAAAGATTTCTAGCCGTTTGGACAAGATTTGATTGGGTTTTGTGCAATGTACACAAAACAGAAACTCGGGCTGCAAATCTGTCCAGAACCGGTCGACCGAAACTAATAGATCGGTCGACCGTTCACTTGATTTCAAGGAGAACTGTCGAACAAAAGAATATTCGGTCGGACAAACGAGCTAGAACTTAACTCTACTTAAGTGAATCGGTCGAACCAAAGTATGGGGCAGTCGACCGTTAAGGGGATTCGGTTGAGACAAAGTTGGATCGGTCGAACGAAAAGTGTGTCGACCGATAGCAGGGATATATTAAGTGTTCCACCGGTCGACCGAAACAAGGTCGTCGTTCGACCGGTTACCGAATGTATTTTGGGGTTAAGTTTGTTTTGTACGAATACTACCGTTATAGGAATACGACAAAGAAAACAGTCATATTAAAATCCAGGATCGGTCGACCGAAAAGGTAGAACCGGTCGACCGGTAGAGTTCGGTAAAATCACTGTGGAGAGTCTGTTATAAACCGGTCGAACTGAGAACTGGGTCGGTTGACCGGTTGACACAGGAAATCTGGGTTTAGGTTTTAAGTGATTTCCGACTAATGTTTGGGTGATCTAATGAAGTACAAATAAGGTGAAATTTTGTGTGTGACTTCTCTAAGGAACCTAGTGTGTATGTGATATGTTTTTAGCTCTTGTATGCTCAATTTACACATGTTCCTAATACTCAAAATAAAATCAAGATTACAAGTCTTCATATAGCTTTATTACAAATCTTGACTTGATTTCCTTCCTTCCATGAGTCTTGATCACTTGTAGAGATTAGCACAAGCAATATATATGCAATGCAATATGTGTGCTACTCTACATTACTTATGATTAAGATTAGGTTGATTAAATCATCAAAACAAGGATTAAGGCCAAAAAGCCAACAGAAAGGAATGTGTTCTAAAAGTTTTACTTTTATATGTCAATTATTATGAATTGGATGTGCAAACATTTTGTTACTTGATTATGGTATTCGTCTTTTGGAAGTGTTAAGGAAGATGCGCTTGCTCCTTAACCGTAGAGCTCTAAAAGATAATGGTTTACATAAATCAAAAGTTGTTCACAATCATGGTAATTAACATGGAACATTAATTACCGAGATAAGATTGTCGTGTTGGTCATCGATTGTTGTAGCTCTACAAATAATTGACGACACGAGTATATAAAAGAGGAAAAAATTACTTTTATATATTGAATAGACCTAACAAGTAAAACATTATGGAATTGTGTTTCGTGTCATTAATGGTTTTAGTGTGTCTTGGATCCTAAGATATGAGACTTATATCTTTTCACTCAAAAAGTGTTTAATTTGATTATTGTCAAAAGCTATCAATGAGTATAGTGATAAAGACAATAGTTGGTTGAACAGGACTTGTGCTGGAAAATATAGCTAGTCAAACGATTATCATTGTCCCTCTTAATTGAGTGATGATATTAGTGGGCCCCTTGATAGAGCAAAATTATAATGTGTACAATGTAATTTGAGTTAAGTTACATAGTTATAATTAGCTTAAAGAGATCAAAAAATGAATATAATACAAAGGTGACACATTTCTACTTTGTATATATTCTTAATATCATGAGGCAATGGACGGACACAAATGATGCACTTACATCACTAAATGGATAATGTTTTGGTTCGGGTTGAACAAAGACATCTATGCTAATTGGGTGACTATAATGTGTAGCTAGATACCGCTTATAGTCTGAGATATTAAGTGTTTAATATCACTGTCAATTTGGCTTAGATCCTCCTATAGGTCACACCACAAAACTGGGAAACAAGAGGTTTGATTTTAAGTTCATATGATGTGTCGGGTTTCGTGTGAAAATGTGACACATGTGGTGAATGAATAAAATAAATATGTCATGAGAATTGACATAATTAGAATCATAATAAATTCATATGAGATGTATATATTTATGGGGTGTAATAATTTAATATTACATAAGATAATATATTACATAAGATGTGACTTTGCTAAAAAACCCAAAAGATCAAATTTTGTTGGAAATAAATCCAAAATTTGACAAAGGTAAAATCGGGGACAAACACAGTGAACCGTTCATGGTTCGGTCGACCGGGGTATATTCGGAACGGTTAACCGAATAGGGAACGGGTAAGCGCAATTGGTTGATCGAAATTGTCTGGAGTGCCTAAACAATCGGGTTCGGTTAACCGAGTGTGCACGGTCAATCGAGAAGTAGTATTTTCGGTAGACCGAAGGTGACCCGGTCATCCGATGACTATGTCCTAGGAGCGATTTTGGTGGGTCAACGGTAGACCGAGTAAAAGACGTGGTTCGACCGAATTCTTCCAAAGAATTTTTCTCATGCGGACTCGGTCGACCGTCTAGCTCACGGTGCACCGAACACGTGTTATAACCGAATGGTTCAGTTGACCGAATAATACTCGGTCTACCGAACAAGAACGATTCTGCCTGAATTATTAAGAGATTAATTAAATCATGGGTGGATTAACTCCAAATTTAATTAAAACGTTTTTTGTGGGTGATTATGTGGAAATTAGAGATTAATTTTAGGAGAGAATAAGCAAGAGATCATGGCTAAAGAATAGCTATTGATAAGGATGTTTTAGGAGACTATAAAAGAACCCCTACTCCTACTTGTTTAACAACTAATGCAAAATTATTTCTCTCATTAATCTCTCCATAATCACCACGAAAATCTCTTAGTAAATTTAAGTTTTAGAGATAAGAATCTCAGGAGCTTAAAAAGGGGTTAATAGCTAGATTCTAAACATTGTTAGAGATTGATAGGCTAACTCCTTTCTCTCTAATCTTGTTTAGAGTTTGGTGAACACTCGGAGGCAATTCCGTGGACGATTCAGCGGGCAACGCGACTCCGGATCATCAAAAAGGTTTTAGAGAACCTTTAGGTATGATTCTACCTTTGTGGATTATTTTAATAAATGTAGGTTGCATGTTATTAGAATAAAACACAAATAGATGTACATATAATTGCTGAAAATATGAAAATCGATCTTGTATGTTATATTAAAATTTTAAAATATATACATACATAGGGACACGAAATTCTACACTCATCCCCAATCCATCTCAGCCCTCCAATCCATTTCCTCTTAATCACCACCTAAAACATCATTAAGACATAATTAGGATTACATCTCACACCTATAGCCCGAAAGATCTCCTGGATCTTGAAGACCCAATCCTCAGCAACCTCTGAGTCTCCTCTGCCATCAAAAGTAGGCAGATGCTGGCGCATAAACCGATCGTGCACCGCCCCTGCCCCTGCCGACTCCTCTCGGCCAGACTGACTCTCCAGAAGCACGCCTAATCTCTCAACCGTCTGGTAGAGCATCTGTCGCTCCTCTGCCCAATCCGTGTCACCAGTCTCATCGCTAGTGCTACGATCACGAGGAGGAAGTTGTGCGCGTCCCGGAGGCATCTAGCACCAAAATCAAAACAACAACAATCAACAGATGAATGCATGCATGATCTACAAAAAGAAGTGCATGTCTCTATCCACTACTCCTAAGGGTGGTTTCTTTAGATGAGTACACTGCGATCGACCCGCTCTGATACCAAGTTGTAACGTTCCCGAAACAGTGGAAATTTTAAACTTTTAATAAAGGATAATCAAAGGATATCAACATCAACCCAGAGAACGTTACTCGAAAACACATATAATATACATGTAATATATGGTGTTGCACCGTATACAAGAGCTGTCAAAAGAATGACTACATCAAAATACAATATACAGATATACGTCATAATAACCTCAAAATAGACACGAGGACCCGACTCCAAAATGCACTTGTCCTCAGTCACCACCCAAACAACTCTCGCAGGGAACCTGAAATAAAACAACAATGCCGTGAGTTTCCATAAGTAAACCTCGTATGCCAAACCCACCTACATGCACATGGAATACATGACTTGTCATACTAGTATCATGCCAACATGAATCATAACAAATCATTTCCCAAACGGGTCATCAGGTCATAAATCATAACAGTCATTTCCCCAACCGGGGTTCATTAGTCATACGTCTAGTTTTGGACATCCGTAGATACCCACCGCAGGCACAAGCAGTCATACGGAAAGTACGCGACACACCTCCACTCGCAACTACAGTAGTCATATGGGTTCGGTGAGGGTCGCACACACTTCCGAGTCATCATCAGATCTGATCAGTGGTCGAAGACCACAATCAGCCAGAGCCGTCACTCTGGTCGGTCATACTCGCCAGCCGTGCCACAGCTGGACGATCATACTCGCCGGAACAACATCAGTCAAGCACATCCGCCGGAACAACATCGGTCGGTCATCTCTGTCGCCACACACCCTAAACCCTCACACACTCATTCTCTGCACGGGGTTACCGCTACTTTGCCACCCCTGCAATCTCTGATCAGGCTCATATACTCAACAAATTTTTTATCATGATATGCAAAGTTGTTAGCCATATCTGGGGGAGAAAAATCGAAAATATGGTTGGCAAACAAAAACAAAGAAAAATGGAATAGTAAAGAAGAATGATTCTGTAACATCTTTATGTTTAACAGATTGCTACCGGAAGGAGTAATTTTTTAGTTCCAATTTTTTTCTGGAGAATCCTTGACATCTTTTTTAACGAACTGATTGGTACCAAAGAAGAGTAATTCTTTCTCATAGCTCTCTTTTTTGAAATATTAATAGAATAGTTTGAAATATTATTATTTTTGATAGGATGCCATACTCAATATCCAAACGATTTGTTTATCTTTCACAAGAACTAATTTGGCTGAAAATTCATAAAATGTTAAGTTCTTGTAGAGTATATGGGCTCTTCCTACTTAGGGGTGGTGTTGTTTTATCTCGTTTGGAAATTGTTGCCTTGGCATGGCAAATGTCACAATTACTTGCCCTTTCTGTGTTGGTCAAATATGTTGAGATAAACCCTGTTTTTGCTGCCTAATAACCTAGTGTAACCTGACATGCTCACGAATTTTCTAAAACAATTTCCCTATAATCCAAAGTTGAAAAAGGATGAAAACTATTCAAAGCTCATAACATCTCTACAAAGTCGGAATAGAATACATGATAGAATTAAGCATCTGAACGGAACTTTACAAATGGAAGTATCTGTAAAACGATTGAAAGCCGAAAAATGGGAACAACTTCGTGCGCATCAGGAAATATTTCAAACGGCTATGAACAGTCCCATCACCCACATTTGCAACTTCTCGTCCGGTCTGTACTTCTTGTAGCACTCGAATGATTTCAGTCGCCGTAGGCCGTCTGTTTCGTGTTGATATGCATTTTTCTTGCAGCTTGAGGATTTTCCTTGCAGCATTAGCACTACATCCCTGCTCCTTTAGACTTTTGTGCACGTTGACACGGTGAGCCCTGGGCGAGTCGTAAATGCTCTCCTTGCTCATCAACTCGTGTAAAATGCATCCGTAATTATGAATATCAGATGCCTTGACCTTGTCCTCGTCTGCATGATAAATTGTTGATTTAAACAATGTTAGCCCCTAAAAAAAAGAAGATACATATTGACAGTAAAAATCAGACCTTATTATGATTAGGAGTTTCAGATCCCACCAAATACATATGAAATTCGGAATCAGTCTTTTTCAACTGAACACCGAGGAACACTCAATCCTTATGTCAATCCTTGAAATATAGAATTAGAAAAAAAACCAAACTTAAGAAAATTAACGTAATGAATAATTACGTAGATGACCCCTGAGCCATTGGATGACTAATGTTAGAATGAGTTTTTTTCTTTTTAAAAATCGTCTACACAGAATTCTTTTAATGATTAATGGAATGAGACACGCTGAAACTTTTACTATTAGTAAGCTACTGACTACACTGAATATTGTATATTGCATGGACAATTCAGTATGCAAAAGACCAGAGCTTATAAGAGGGTTAAGATCAATCAGCAATACAATCAAATTGAATGCGTAGTTGCTTTTAGTGGTTTTTGTATCTTGTGTAAAAATGATTCCAGTCCTTTCGTGTAACCTTATTAACCATCTACTTGATCAGAAAAGCATAAGTAAAGAGATTATTTTCATTTTTCTTCTGAAAATTGTGGTTTTCTTGATATTTCTTCTCCTACTGTCACCCTTTCTATTAGGAAATGAATCATAAATAAACAAACTACTACCAAAAGGATCATCGAAATATAACAGAAAACGAATATCATGTAAAGTCTCAGTGAGTATCTTGGTTTTAGATGATTCTTCAATACTATCTTTTTTTTACTGAAGTTGGCAGTCAAAATTCACATTTCAATTCAAGATTTACTTATAAACCTTGATTGGTTAATAACATGTAAGACAACTTAAGGTAGGCACAATAATAACGAGGACTAGCATTTCTAAGATCTTTTTAGAGAGCAGTAAGCAGTTAGAACTTTCAGAATCTCTAAAGAAATTACCCCCTTGACTTTGATTGGGACCCATCAGCGGAACTCTTACGTATCGCAGCATATCCATCTGGGCCACCCCAAAATCACAGATCTTCGCTTCAAAATCCTGAGAAACCAGCAAGAGTAAAACTACAGTTGAAATCAAGATCAAGACAGTAGTATCTTTTGTAAATATCAGTGTACTACGTCTGTAAGAAGAACATTATCGCTTTTCAGATCACGATGTACGATGTTTCCCGGAAGACCATGGAGATATTCCAACCCTTTTGCGATCCCTATTGCAACTCTAAGCGTACTTCCCCAGTCCAGCTCTATAAATATATAAACGAAAAAAAATGCATTAGTTAATGCAGAACAAATATGCATGATTTGGACAATCTATGACGATTTTTACCGGGCAAATTTGCTCTGAGATTGCCCTTAGGCATATACTCAAGAACAAGGAAAAGGGCTTTGTTGGGCTTCGATTGGCTATAGCCAATGAGACGGATGACATTCGGGTGATCCACAACCGAAAGAATCGCCTTCTCTACCTACAAATTTTTCATTAGCACCATTGAAGACTTCAGTGATTCAACGTGTTTGCATGTTTTTACCTCCCATGTGGTCTTGTGGATCTCATCTAGGCGATAGCTGATCATCTTTATCGCAACAGTCTGAGGAGGTAACCCATATTGATTGTACTCCGGAATCCTGCCCACAAAAACCCGACCGGAGAACCCTCTTCCAATCATCTTCGTGAAATCTCTGCTGTATGATTCCAAGTCTGCTGGAGTGAATTCAATCACCATTTTGTTGGATTTTGGAACCAAAGAAAAGTAACTCTAGTTTTCTGATGCAATTGTGTCATTTATATGGTGGTTATGACTTATGAAAGTTTTTTGCCGTTGGCTTTTTGGAGCGAAATTTGAAATCTAGTTGGTGATCATAATTAAAATAATGCTGTTTTCTTTTCTTTCACTCGTTTCTTGATTACTAGGTCCTTCTTGTATTGTTAAGTTGTATAGACCCAAATGTTTTAGAGAATCTTTTCCGAACAGCAAAAAAGAATATTGTTTAGATTTAAAAATTACGTAGAACCAAGTACCCTAAGGATTACCTTACACACTGACTATGCATCGAAATTTGAGTAATGTTTGTTGGGAAATTTTGTAACTGATTGATTAAACAAGCCGTTCTTTGATTTAATGGTGTAGTTGGTTTGTCTTGTAACAGGAGTAATGTTTACTTAAAAGTTCTGAAATTGAATTTGTAATGAGACACAAGCCATATTCTATTTGTGGTAATCAATTTTTTTATAAGACACTCCTTGATTACAGTCCGTTGGTTAAGAAAATTGAACTTCTAACTCTTTTGTAATCAAATTATAACTGTAATCCAATTTCACCGTTTCTGCGTAATTAGATTACCTCGATAGAGGTCTTAATTGCATGGTTAAGAGCCATGGTAGTATTTATCTCAGAACAAACACTTCCATAGAGGGAGATTAAGATCACTTGGACCATCTAGCGACCAGACCCATTTGCCTAATAATGCATTGTTAAAAGGTTTAATTCCCCTAAGGTTTATACCACCTATGTGTTGGACTATTAAATATTGAGCTGTAAAGTTGGAACACGTGTGATTCTCTCACACTCTTTAGTCCAACATTGAGGATTTGGAAAGCAGAGAAAACTTTATGTACATTGGTCTTTCCACTTCCTTTGTCGACGAGAGAGAGAATGAGAGAATGAAACACACACCTACCTGTCCGATCCAGTCCGGTCGGTGTGGTAGGGTGCGGTCTTTTCATGCGCATTCAGTTTTTAGGGGCTTATCTTATATTGTCTATAATAAAGGATTGGATTAAAATGAAAATTTCCTTTTGGTTCCAACGGTTGCAAATTTTGTGGATATATGAAAGATCACGTTCTCAACTTGCAAAGACACTTTCTTTTTTCCCTACGTGACCATCATATTTTCCTTCGTTCTCGAAGCGATCTTCCTTGAAGGTCTTGATCTGTTCTCGTGGTTCGTCAACCTTGAAGTGCGTCGTCATTGTTCTTGTGACCTTCTATCTTGGGAGAAAACGCCTGCACTGAACGTATCGGTACGTGTGGACGAAAATTTCTCTAAGGGGAGTCTACTAACAAAAGTCTTAGAGAAATTATTCGTTATGTCGAGTAACCAGTTGTTTGCCCCTAAATTAGACATGTCAGGGATGCCCAAAAAAATTGCCAACGAGAACTTCAAATTAATGCTGGCGGATGAAGATCTTGTTGACACCTAAAGGGTTGGTTAATGTAATCGAGTATTTTTGCCCTTTTATTAATTTGAACAATCCCAAAATTAAATAAGATCATACGTTGCGGACGGAGAAAGACATATTATGTCGATGATGCATTTTGTTGGTTATGTCCAACACTCTTTGATACCTATAGTTCGTCTTCCTCTCTCACTGCAAAAGATTTATGGGATGAACTTGAAAAGAAATATAATACTAAGGACATAGGTCACAAGAAGTATTATGTTGGCAAGTTCTTAAAGTTCCAAATGGTTGAGGGATAGTCAATGATCGAATAAGCACACAAGTTTATGATTCTGATTCATGGCTTGAAAGATGCGGACTTGAGGCTTCCAGCAAAGTTTTAGATGATATTTATCATTAAGAAGATCTTGCTCTTGGGAGGACTTCAGAATGTCTTTTGAGCACAGAAAAGGAAAATTAACAATGGATGATCTCATGGTTGTCATAGCAATCGACGAGGAACATCGTGGTGAAAAATCTATGATGTTTGTTAAGTTTCAACCAAAAGCGAACATGTTAGTTGGATCATTGATGCATTGCATACATTGCATCATATGTCTTTCATTTAGATTAATTTTATATCAATAAATGCTACTAAGGTATGTGTTTAGTCCTATTTACAGAATACAGGGACCTGAATGCAAATTACCCATATCCCGAGCATAAACGCGTGCAAGAGACTCATTTCTATCATAAAGACCAAGTTTAAGATTATCGGGTTTCAAATGGAAATGCATCCAAGCATAAAAGCATTCAAAACCTAATTACAAAAAGAACAAGGACTTAAGCACAAAAGTAGTCGGGGACATAATTGCAAGAAGCCAAGGACCTAATTGCAATTAAAGCACCAAAATATTATCTTGGAGAAAATCTAAAGAAAAATCAATGTGGATCTCCAAACATATGAAGGAATTAATTCGGAGCTCAAAAGAAAGGAAAGAAATCATCCAAACGCGCAAAGGAGGATTAAATCATACCATAAACACACAGTAAAAATCCGGACCTGATCAGAGCATGATTTGCGGCGATTCCGCCGCACATTACACATACCACGCGGCGATTCCGCTGCCCCCTGGTCGATCCGTGTGTCCAAATTTTGTCCAGTCGTGTCTGGACACATGTACTTTCTTATTTTATACATAGGTTCCTTGTATCAACTATAAATAGCCCCGAGAACGATGTTATAAGGGTCCTAGACCTAGTCCTTGGTTGTTGTTTTTATTTTTAGTCTTTAGTTTAGTAATAAAATTCTGTCTTTTATTTCTTGTTTTTAGTTTTCTTTTGTAATTCCTCTAGGACCCCTTCTTCCTCCCTCTATGAGTTTCTAACTCTTTCCATAGGGTGGAGGTGACGGATTTAGGGTGATGAGAAGAGAATAAAGTTATTATTTTAATTTCGTGATTAGTATATTTTGATTACTTGAGTTTGTGTTAAATCATTTATCATGTAATGCTTTATAACTAATATGATTTATTATAAGTTTCTTAATTCTCTAATCTAAACCCTATATCTAAACCTCCACCCAACGGAATTCACCATCTTTGTTCTTATTTTAGTTTTAATTGTTCATGTTTCTTGCTTTAGATAATCAAAACTCAAAAATCTCAAAACCAACTTATTTCTCTCTCTTCCTTCCCTTAATCGAAAATCACAAAAATAACAAGATCTCTCCCTCCTTGTGTTCGACCCGTATTTGCCACGTCTTCATTGACGTCGTGCACTTGCGGTATAAATTTAATTCTCATCAATCATCTAAGACAAATAATAAACGAAAATCACAACATACCAATAAGGCAAAACCTAAGGCCAAAATCTAGAAAAAACCAAAGAACAAACCATGTGGGATTCGTAGACAAGTTGGACTCTAAGCGCATGATTGTCCTTCATAGAAATCCAAATGCCAACAAGGTATCAGTGATTCGACTCCACAGGTCAATGTAATGACTATGGTGGAGGAGGCCAATAGTAAGTTTGTATCTATTGATCTTCATGCTCTTTCCATCCCTAAACTGATTAATAACATATTATACAATATATTCATGCTATATATCATTTATTTTACCTCATATATGTGCTACTCGGGTTTGTGTTGCATGTATTTTAGGATTTAGCTAATGAAGAAGAGAAATGAAGCAAAACGAACCTAAAAGCAAGATAATGGACTGATTTCAAAGCCTTCTGAACCTGTTTGTAATGTTCAATGACCGGATTGCAAGTCAGGAAGAACCTAAGTGAAAAATCGGAGTGACTTGATCATAAAGAAAATAGGTTGGTCTTAAAAGTCCATAATCTAAAAAACCCTGAGTAATTCAACAATTAAGACCAAACGAACCTCACGTGCTAAATTGGTACACTTAAGCTACTTGTGAAATATGAGGTCGATCCGACCCAAATGATCCAATCCGCTACTGGTGGATCCAATGCGGATCTGCTGGGCGATTGACATATGAGTTTCTCTAGTAGGTCGGGTAGTCGAGTCAGAGCACTTTGGAACATCTAGATCATATTTGTAACTGTCAGATTGCACTCAGATTAATCAAGACCATCTAATCTTCTATAAATACACTTGTAATCCTTCATCCTTTCCTTTCTTCTTTCTTCTTATCCCCCATTAGCATAGGTTTTATTTCTTTCTTAGTAGTTGGTTTTATTTCTTGTTTAGTAGTATAGTGGAGGATAAGAGTGTTGGTTTTTTGACCTTAATCTATTTTTGATGATTTAACTAATCTAATCTTAATCACAATCAAATTAAGTGTAACACATAATGTTTGAAATATATATTGTATTAGTGGGCCCCTTGATAGAGCAAAATTATAATGTGTACAATGTAACTTGAGTTAAGTTACATAGTTATAATTAGCTTAAAGAGATCAAAAAATGAATATAATACAAAGGTGACACATTTCTACTTTGTATATATTCTTAATATCATGACGAAGGGACGGACATAAGTATTGCACTTACATCACTAAATGGATCGTGTTTAGTTCGAGTGGAACAAAGACATCTATGCTAATTGGGTAACTATAATGTGTAGCTAGATACCGCTTATAGTTTGAGATATTAAGTGTTTAATATCGCTGTCGATTTAGCTTAGATCCTCCTATAGGTCACACCACAAAACTGGGAAACAAGAAGCTTGATTTTGAGTTCATATGATATGTCAGGTTTCATGTGAAAAAGGGACACATGTGGTGAACGAATAAAATCAATATGTCATGAGAATTGACATAATTAGAATCATAATAAATTCATATGAAGTGTGTATATTATAGGGTGTAATAATTTAATAGTACGTAGGATAATATATTACATAAGATATGAATTTGCTAAAAACCCCAAAAGATCAAATTTTGTTGGAAAAAAATCCAAAATTTGACAAAGTCAAAATCGGGGTCAAACACGGTAAACCGTTTAGGGTTCGGTCGACCGAGGTGTCTTCGGAATGATCAACCAAACGGGGAATGGGTAAACACAATTGGTTGACCGAAATTGTCTAGAGTGCCTTAACAATTGGGTTCAGTCAACCGATCGTGAACGGTCAACCGAGAGAAAATATCTTGGGATATTTTCGATACACCGAAGGTGACACGGTCATCCGATGAATGCTCGCCAGGAGAATTTTTTTGTGGGTCAATGGTCGACCGAGCAAGACGCGGATCGTTCGAATTTTTCCAGAGAATTTTGCTCATGCATATTCGGTCGACAGTCTAGCTCACGGTCCACTAAACATGTGTTATAATCGAATGGTTCGGTTCACCGAGAAAAATTCTCGGTCAACCAAACAATGTGATTTTTGCCTGAATTATTAAGAAAATAATTAGATCATTGGTTGGATTAATTCTAGATTTAATCAAACGTTTTTATGGGTGCTTATGTGGCAATTTGAGATTAATTTGAGGAGAGAATAAGCAGGAGATCGTGACTAAAGAATAGTTATTGATGATGATGTTTTGGGAGCCTATAAAAGAACCCCTCATCCTACTTGTTTATGTTAATGCAAAAAATCCTTTCTCTCATTAATCTCTCTTTTAATCACCACGAAAATATCTTAACAGTTTTATGTTTTGGAGATAGAAATCTCAGGAGCTTAAAGAGGGGTTATTAGCTATATTCTAAGTCTAATTAGAGATTGATTGACTAGCTACTTTCTCACTAATCTTGTTTAGAGTTTGGTGAACACTTGGAGGCGAATCGGCGGCCGATTCAACGGGCAACGCGACTCCGGATCTTCGAAAGGTTTTAGAGAACCTTTGGGTATGATTCTCTTTTTGTGATTTATTTTAATATATGTAGGATTGCATGATATTAGAATAAATACAAAGTAATGTACATAAAATTGTTGAAAGTATAAAATCGATCTTGTATGTTGTATTAATTTTTTTAAAATATATACATACATGGGGACACAAAATCCTACGAAAATCACACAAACTAAACCTTAATCAGTTTGTGCAGAACGATCAACCGAAACCAGTTTTAGTTCGACCTTTTCTACTAGTCAACCGATTCTCTTAAGTGACTTTACCTAATTCAACCGGTCGACCTATTTTGACCTTTTGGTCAACCATGTTACCTGTATTTTCGGGATGACCATTATACTTGTTGTATTCTCCAACAGTTGTATTCATATTTATTCACCTAATCCCTAATTTGTTTTTGGCCACCGACCGAATGATGTCACGACAACGGTCGACCGGATGTAGATGAACTTGTGCTTGAAAAGTCCCTGTTATTTTTGGTTGGACGAGATTCCTTTTTCTTTCGACCATTAACACTTTACCCTGACCAAAACCCTCATAACGGTCGACCACCCTTAGTTTTAGTTCGACTGTTAACTTAAGTTATAGCCATTTGGTTCGACCGTATTTTAAGTTGGTTCGAATGTTTTCTTATTTTGCATAGAAACGATCGACTGTATTCTTGTTTTCGTTGAACAGGATTTGACAAATTTGCTGAATTTTAATTTTCTGTTTTGTGTATCTTACACAATTTTTACCAAATCTTTCCCAACGACTATAATATAGGATCTACTAGACCCTAATATTAGTCTAAAGGGGAGGAATAGAATAATTAAGATAGTTTAACAAAGTATGCCAAATTAAAAGCTAAGACAATTAATATGAATAAGAGAACAACAAACCACAACACCAGATGTATAGAAGTTTGGATCCAACCACCGGATCCTAGTCCTCTCTTACAAATTGCTCTTACTCGAGCAACTTCGCGTCCTCCACTAATCTGATCTCTGTTGCGGGCCGAAATAACGCCTTTACACCACTAGCTTGGACCACCTACTCACAATCCGAGAAGAGCTTTACTCCGGAAGCTTAGTACAACTCTTGAAGACTTTACTTCAGCAACTAATCTTGAGCACTTGAAATGGATGATGCAATCAAGGATGGTGATTTGAAGTGAGAAGATGTGAGCACAAGTGTTTAGAGCAAATATGAGAGTAGTAATGAGATTTGAGCTTGGAGAAAGATTGGTGACCTTAGATGAGTGTTCTCAGCTCTATTTATAAGCTCTAAACTAGTTCTTTCCGTTGGGATTGAAATGATATAAAGTTGTTCAAGAAAACACAAGTCAGGAAGTGACAGGACACATTTCGGGACACGAACGGTCGACCAGATCAGGTTAATCGGTCGACCGGTATGCAAAAGTAAATGGTTCGGTCGAGCGAAGGTGCAAACGGTCGAACCAACTGTGCTAGAACTTATGTGATCGGTCGAACGGACTAGATCACGAGTTCGACCGAAAATGACCAGTAAGACTGGATCAGGAAAATATACATGTATCGATCGACCGTTAAGAGAGTTTTGGTCGACCGTTTGACGTGTTGGATTTCATACAGGATAAAGCCAAGGACAATCGGTCGAACCAAATGAATTGGGGGTTCGACCGAAACCTCCCAGTAAAATTGGGTCTGGGAAGTTTTCGAGAATCAGTCGACCGTTAAGGAACTTTCGGTCAATCGGAAGACCAAATCCAAAAGATGGGGGTTAGGTGAGAAATGTGTATACGACCATTAGAATATACGTCAAGTATAACTGTCATATTTAATACGAATACAAGAATGCAATCGGTCAAACAAAAACTAAGTTTCGGTCGACCGAAAGTCTCACTAACCAGGACACGTGTCGACAACTGATATGCTGGAGGATTTGTATCGGATAAACTAATTCCTATCACTTGACAAGGTGAAACGGTCGAACATAATAGGTATGACGGTCGACCGTTTTCAGACAGGCAAAACAAATGAATGTAACGGTCAAACGGGATGAGAAATTTGGTCGACCGTTTGGACATAACAGGGCGTTCTGGGACAGTCTGACGAATTTTGGTCGAACCAAATGGTTCTACCGGTCGACCGGTTGTGTACAGAAATCTTGTTCTAGGTTTCTAATGAGTTTCGATGATTTCCTATTGAAGTCTAAAGATAATTGAAGTGTTATGTGAGACTTCTATAGGTTTTCTAAGTGTCATGCAATGCAATGAATCAAGGATTTCAAGTGCCAAGTTACATTCGTAACCTAAATACATAGAATGTAAACCTAACTACGCTTCAATCTTCATCTCTTGATTTAACTCAAACTTGGTTCCTGAAACGTTAGATAATACAATATATGCAAGCAATGATCTGTAGTTGATACATGTGTTTATTGATATGTTGATTAATCATCAAAACAGATTAATGATTATTAGCCAAAAACCAACATATAACACTTTAGGAGTATATAAATAGAGGTTCACACACCTTATTTACACAACTCTCGTACTCCAAACTTACTCATACACTAGAGAAAATTCTCCCACTCCTAGAATCCCAAAATCCTACACACTCCAAGCTTAAACTTCACCACTTGTGCCCAAACTCTCATCCACTCAAGTGTGCTCAAGTTAGAGTGTTTGTTACTCATCTTCATTTGTTGTCAAAGGTTGTAAGACTTCGGTGGAAGCTTTCCTCTTGGATTGTGAGAGGAAGACATCAAGCTCGGTGGGAGTGTTCATGAGCTTGCATTGTAGGAAAGCTTGATTTCGACCCGAAACGGGAATCAAATTAGTGAAGATGCAGGTGGAGCTCATGGGATCGAGTGGAGCTTACAAGAGATGACTATGACTCGGGTTGTGGGTGTCGAACCTTTATAAATCACTGCATCTTTGTGGTTTGTCTTACTCTACTCTACTCGTTTTAATTGTTATTTCCACTGCATCATTTACTCTAAAGTAGAGATTAGAGAATTGATTAGATTAGTTAGGCCATAATCGATCCTACAAAGAGAAATACTATTTTGTAATCTTTCTTAATTAAGTTTTAGTTTCATGTTCTTTATGTTCATGTCTTTAATTTGATGCAATTTTTATTCCATTCCTTTAGTAATATTTAGTTTTTTAACTTGTTCATGTGTTGTGTTTTCTTTTGTTCTTTTCTTTGTTATGGATATGATTAGTGAGTAGTTCATTCCCATTAGGGATAGAGAATGGTGTGAAGTGTGAATATTGTTAGATTTATGTGTGTTTTAATCTTAGTGCTCAGGATCTTTATTGGATCGATAATCCATTTGTTTTCCTAGGAACACATGCATCCACATGAGTGCCATCTCATGCCTATAAGTAATCTTTGAAGATATGGGTAAAATTTGACATCGGCATGTAAACGAGTGTATTGAGGGCTCTCATCTAAAGTTTGTTAATGTTGCAAGACCATCTTGCAAGTGCACGCAAAACGGTGCACATTTAGGTAGGCCTTGAACAAAATGGGGTCAAAATGTCTACTAATCATTTCACCATAATACTAAAACATATATGGAACGACTATATTGACGTGTGCATGTCCTAAGGCAAACATGAACATGTGCATTTGTTCTTTGACATTTATTTCACATGTGAGTTTAAGTAGACCTTGAACTTTAATAACATGATTCACTTTAACAAAAACTTCTTTAATTCTACATTCTACAACCATCCTAACAAACACACTAATGGCCGATCAACATGTCAACAATTTTTGGTGATCAATCGCAAGAGCATGTACTAGGGTTTTAAAAGGTCGAGTTTTAATGTATCCGTCTACGCATTCCATTGCACTAATAACTAGCACGTCTTCCTCCTCTTCCACAATTAGTTGTCTAAGCCTATCCAAATCCATTATGTAATGAGCACTCAGTTAGGAAAAAAACCTTGGCAATGAAGTGTCAAAGTTACATACATAAATAGGTAATGGTTAACTTAACTGCAAATTGAGAAATGAAATACAAAGTTTAGTAAAACATCGATCTGAGTCATGTTGCATGTGTCGTATGTCATAATCATTAAAGCATAGGATTCACAAGTTAAGAGGTGTTGGCCTTCTGGTCTTAATTTTGATTATTACAAACAAATGTGATTCATGATCCAAATTACACTTCACTTGACTTAGATAATATAGTCAAACTGCACATATATTGTATATTTTTATCTTGTATATGTGCTCAAATTGATGAAATATCAAAATCAATCAAGATCAAAATTTAAGACTTGTAATCAAAGCTACAAGAACAAGAATAGTAATTTTCCTTTTAATTGAGTCTTGGGATCAATATGTAAACTTAATACACAAAAAAGGATTTGACAAAATCAGACGACCAAATCCCTCACAGTGGTCTGATTCTCATATCTTAGCAGATTTTAGAACCTCACTGGAAATTGGACGACCGATTAGCTCACAGTCAACCAATTTTCTTATGTTGTAAACTATGCGTGCCTTATTTCAGTTGGTCCATGCGGTTTATAACTGTTGAGATTTCTCAACGGATTTATTTTGTAGTCATTGGCACCATAACACACTTTGAAAGTTTTGACGACCGATTGGTCCCCGGACGTCCAATTCACTTTGGACAGACTCAATCGACCTCTTCAAACTTTGCACTTCGAATGACTGACCCTAGTTCGGTTGACCTATCCTTATGTTGGTTGAATGTCTGATCTTTTTTTGGAAGTTGGTGAACGGTTATTCGACCATTTATCAGTTAACCGAAGTCTCAATTTTGATCACGAAAACGATAGGAATTCGGACGTTTGATTCAGTACCGTTCGACTGATAGAACTTTTGAATTTCTTGACCCAATTTTCTCACAAACTCTCTCAAACGACTAGTTTTGTTTTGAAGTCTATAAATACTTCATTCAAGAGGCACAACGCTACCTTTTACTTGCTCCAATCAATCCTACTACTTGTGCCTTCATTTCCAAGCCTTCAAAACTCTACCAAACTCTTAAACTTCATTCAATCTACTTCAAAGTGTAATTCAATATCTCGGTGTCAACCTCATTCAATCAAGAGTTGTAAAACTTCGAGGAAGCTCTCGTTTGGGTTGTGAAGGATGATTCGAGCAAGACGAGGGTTGTTCGCCAAGGCTCGTGGTGTAAGGTTTTCACTTCGACCCAGAACAAGGTGGTAATAGACATTCGAGTGTGACTCAGAGGATCAAGTAAGACCTGAAATGATTAGATCACGGTAGTGATTGATCCTTTATAAAATCATTGGGATCGCTTCTGTGGTTTGCATTTCTTGTTTCTCAAATTTTAATTCCGCATTTGTTATAAAAATTAATTGGTACAAAAATTTATTTACCCCATTTAAATTAGTCCCAACCCTATCAACAAATAAGGGTGCAAGGCTCACTACTCAACCAAAATTGAAGCAATTAAATAAAGGAAAATGTTTTTTGGCCGCGGTGCGTCCGGGACGCCGTCTGACGTGGTCAATACAGTCAGGAAAAACCAAAGATTAATTAAATCACATATTATTTATTTATTTTGTGTCATATCACACACACGCGGAACTATGTGAACTTTGGTTTCCATCATAGATATATCCTCAAAACCTTCCATTATCCCCCCAAACCTTTCATTCTCCATCATTTTCTCCCGATGGAAGGCGAGATCAGTAAGAGGGATGCCGAGGAGATGACGCGGGAGTGAGTCTTGAGGAGGTTGGGACGCTGACAATGTTGGTTAGGACGTCACGGTGTAGTTGGTCGGAGAGGAGGAGGAGGAAGTGGTCGGCGTTGGAGTCTTTCTCGAGGCGAGGATGAGGAATGTGGTTTTTTGTAGCTGATTTAAGTTTTTTGTATGATGTTTTTTGAGGAAAGTTTGGTTTTCGTGGCTGAATTGAAGTTTTTGGTTTTGTTATGTGATGAATTGATTTTGATTTTTTTGGAAACGTGGTTTTTTGTAGCTGATTTGAGTTTTTTTGTGTTGAATTTTTGCAGATGAGGAGGAATGTGGTTCTTTGTAGTTGATTTGAGTTTTTAGTGTGATATTTTTTGGGGAAAGTTTAATTTTCGTGGTTGATTTGAAGTTTTGGTTTTGTTATGTGATTGATTGGTTTTGATATTTTTGGAAATGGTTCTTTGTAGCTGATTTGAGTTTTTTTGTGTTGAGTTTTTGAGGAAAAATTTGTTTCTTTGTTGTTGATTTGAAGTTTTTGGTTTTGTTATGTGATGGATCGATCTTGGTTTTTCGATGTTATTTTGAAAAGTTTGTTTCTTTGTGGTGTTCTTGTTTAAAATTGGTTTGTCTTTGATATTAATTTTTGGGGGTTTTCGATTTATTTTCACGGTATTGGGTTGATTTCGTGTTCTTGAAAAAGACAAACGCAGGTGATAAAAATGACAAACTTAAAAAGGAAAAAACAACAACTTAAAAAAAAGAACATGAACTTAAAAAGGAAAAAAACAACTTACTTATTAAAAAGGAACAAACATAACTTCAAAAGGAACAAACAGTACTTAAAAAGGAAAAACAACAACTTAAAAATGATGAAGTAATACCTAAAAATGAACAAACATAACTTAAAAATGACGAAGCAAAACTTAAAAAAGGAAAAAAACATGAACTTAAAAAGGAAAAAAACAACAACTTAAAAAGGAACAAACATAACTTAAAAATGATGAATCAATACTTAAAAAGGAAAAACAACAACTTAAAAAGGAACAAACATAACTTAAAAATGATGAATCAATACTTAAAAAGGAAAAAACAACAACTTAAAAAGGATGAAGTAATACCTAAAAAGGAACAAACATAACTTAAAAGGACGAAGTAAAACTTAAAAAAGAAAAACGAGAACTTAAAAAGGAAAAAACTGAAGGATTTCATGTTTAATTATGCCTATATATTTTCGGAATTTTTAAGCATAATAAGGATCTTATACAATTTTCTATGATTTATTTCATGCATGTACTAGTTTGTTTCAATAACTAGTTTTAAAACTTTTATTAAAACAAACCAAGGATTCCGAAATCATACCTAGAAGTTCTCTAAAACTTCTTGAAGATTCGGAGACGTTGATGACGCTTCTCGCCGCGCCGGATGCCTCCGAGATTTCACCAAACTCTAAACAGGATTGGAGAGAGAAGAGCTAGCCTCTCGATCTCCAATAGGGTTTAGAATCTAATTACTAACCCCTCTTTAGTTTCCTTGAGAAGAAGCCCTCTTGAAACTAAAACTAAACTTAAGAATTAAGGAATTTTCGTGGAGAATTATGGAGAGAGATTTTTTGCACAAGAAATAATGAATTAATTAATTGGGTAATGAAATAAGCTTGTATTTATAAGCTCTCTCCAAATTACCTATTCATGTGCAACCCCTTGCCCATGATCTCATGCAAAATTCCATCTAACCATCCATTATTTAATAATAAATAATATTAGCCACGAATTAAATCAATTATGGACCAATTCCATGCATGATCTAATTAATTCTTAAATTAATTCTGCATAAAACCGTCTGGCCGGTCGACCGTTCGCGAGGTCCGGTCGACCGTTTCGACCAGGTTTCGGTCGACCAATAGATATTTCATCGCAATATTTGGTCGACCGTTAGTAACAAAAATATTTCATCGCAATGTTCGGTCGACCGACCGAAACAATCCGGTCGACCGAAAACGAACAGACGAAATCCCTGTTACGATCAATGCACATCCAGTCGACCGTGCAAGATTTCGGTCGACCGCGCAACATCCGGTCGACCGTTTATGGTTTAGCGGTCAACCGTTTATGCAGTGCTGCAGACTTGTCAAATTTCGGTTTAACCCCTACAAAATTTGACATTTCGGGATTAGTAGTAAATTCACAACTTATGTAACATATTATCCTATGTAATGATTAATCATTACACCCCATAATATTTACATCACATATGAATTTAATTTAGATTCTAATTATGTTATTAATCACAACATAATTTTGATTTTGCTTGTTCACCCCATGTGTCATATTTTCTACATGAAACCCGACACATCTTATGAACTCAAAATCCTCATACCTCGTTTCCCAGTTTTGTGGTGTGACCTATGGGAGGATCTAAACTAAGTTGGCAGTGATATTAAGAGCTTAATATCACAAGCTATAAGCGGTATCTAGCTACACATTATAGCTCCCAATTAGTTAGATGTCTTAATTCCACTCGAACCAAAACCCGATCCATTTAGTGATAGTGTGTATCACTTGTGTCCGTCCCTTGCCTCATGATATGAAGAATACACACAAAGTAGTATTGTGTCATCTTTGTATTAGTATTCATTTCTTGATCTCTTTAAGCTAGTTATAAATATGTGACTTAACTCAAATCACATTGTGCACATTATAACTTTGCTTTATCAAGGGGCCTACTAATATCATTACTCAATTAAGAGGGGCAATGATAATATTTTGACTAGCTATCTTCTCCAACAAAAGTTGTACTTAACCAACTAATGTCTTTACACTACACTCATCAATAGCTCAAGACACTAGTCTAATTAAGAACTCCTTAAGCGATCGGATATAAGTCTCATATCAAAGGACCAAGGACACAGTAAAATATTAATGACACAGAAACACATTTCTATAATATTTTACTTACTAGGTCTATTCAGTATACAAAAGTAATATTTTCCTCTTTTGCATACCCGTGTTGTCACTCACTTGTAGAGCTACAATGATCTATGACCAACACGACAATCTTAACTCGGTAATTAATGTTCCATGTTAATTACCATGATTGCGAATATCTTTTGTTTTATGTAAACCAATATCTTTTAGAGCTCTACGGTTAAGGACCAAGAGCCTCTTCCTTAACACTTCTAGAAGACGAATAACATAAACAAGGAACAAAATGATTTCTCATTCAATTCATAATAATTGACATTTAAAAGTAAAAACTTTTAGAACACATTCTCTTCAAAAACAACTTAAAAAGGAATAAACATAACTTAAAAAGAACAAACATAACTTAAAAAGAAAAAAAAACTTAAAGAGGACGAAACAAACCTAAAAAGGAACAAACATAACTTAAAAAGGACGAATCAAAAATTAAAAAGGAAAAGCAGAAACTTAAAAAGGAAAAATGACAACTTAAAAAGGAAGAAACGATAGCTTAAAAATGAACAAACATAACTTAAAAATGAACAAACATAACTTAAAAAGAATGAAATAATACTTAAAAAGGAAAACAACAACTCTTATGTTAAGAATGACAAAATCATACCTAAAAAGTACAAACTGGTACTTAAAAATGATAAACTCAAATGTTAAAAAAGACATACATATATGTTAAAAAAACATGTTTTTCCTTTTTAAGTTGTTGTTTTTCCTTTTTAAGTTTGTCATTTTTATCAGTTGCTTATATGGAGAACAAATGACAAAAAATGAACTCTTCATTTTACCTTGGTATCCGAATGTTGTATGGAGAAACCAAAAGTTGCGTTGGGAAAAATAAAAGTTACATAAGGAAACCAAACGTTGCAGTGAGAAAGTAATGTTGCGTTGAGAAACTAAATGTTACATGTGACACCAACATATTATTAAATGAATTTCTCTTCTGACTGAATTGCTGATTCAACTGACCACGTCAGGCGCGTCGTGCACGACTCTTAAATAAAGTACATGACACGTATTTTTAAGGAAGCTCGGTTGCCGTAATTTTTTTATATAATAAAAAAAATTAAAAAAATTCGAAATTTAGGAATTTTTTTTCTTCCAAAACTACTCGGATCGCGGGTGTGACCCGCGATCCGTGTTCCCGCCAATTTTTTTTTTTTTTTTGATTTTCTGTTTCTGTTTTTGTTTTTTCTTTTCTGTTTTTATTTTTTATTGTAATTATTTGTAAGCATTTTTAAATCTTTTTTTTTCAAAATAAGTTTTCTAATTTATATTATTTTTCTAAATTTTTTAAAATTATTTTTAATTTTTCCAATAATCGGCATCTAAATCACGTCGATAACCCGACGTATTGAAATGTTAGGGTATTTTATACAATAAAAAAACAAATTTTTTTAGCCAGATTAATAAATTATTTACAACTGAATATTAAACAAACACTAAAACTAATTAAAACAAAAAATTAGAAACGTTATCAAAAATTAGTAGGGTGTACACACATTGTAAATATTTTTAGAGGTCGATACAGCAAAAAATTAAAAACACAATTAAAAAATTTTAAAAAATAATAACAATTACAAAACATAGTTTGAAAATAAATATAATAAAAAACATAGTTAAAACGATTTTAAAAAAAATCAAAACATTTTAAAAAACGTAGTGTTTTAGTCGTAGTGTTTTATGTTTTGAATTTTTTTAAATCATTTTAACTAAGTTTTTTTATTATATTTCTTTCCAAAATATGTTTTGTAATTGTTATTATTTTTAAAAAAAATTAATTGTGTTTTTAATTTTTTCAAGAAACGACCTCCAAATCACGTCGATAACTCGGCATGTATTGAATTGTTAGGGTATTTTATACAATATAAAAACAAAATTTCTTAGTTAGAATAATAAATTATTTACAACTGAATATTAAACAAATCATAAAACTAATTAAAACAAAAAATTGGTAACGTTGCCAAAAATTCGTAGGGTGTACACACATTACAAACATTTTGGAGGTCGATACAGCAAAAAATTAAAAACACAATTAAAATTTTTTAAAAATTAATAACAATTACAAAACATATTTTGAAATATATATATATATATATAACATAGTTAAAATGATTTGTAAAAAAACAAAATATAAAATCAAAAACAATAAAAGAAAATAAAAAAGTCACGGATTTTAGTCGTAGTGTTTTATGTTTTAATTTTTTTAAAATCGTTTTAATTATGTTTTTTATTATATTTATTTTCAAAATATGTTTTGTAATTGTTATTATTTTTTAAAATTTTTTAATTGTGTTTTTAATTTTTTGCTGTATCGACCTCCAAAAATATTTACAATGTGTGTACACCCTACTAATTTTTGATAACGTTTCCAATTTTTTGTTTTAATTAGTTTTAGTGTTTGTTTAATATTCAGTTGTAAATAATTTATTAATCTGGCTAAAAAAATTTGTTTTTTTATTGTATAAAATACCCTAACATTTCAATACGTCGGGTTATCGACGTGATTTAGAGGTCGATTATTGGAAAAATTAAAAATAATTTTAAAAAATTTAGAAAAATAATATAAATTAGAAAACTTATTTTGAAAAAAAAAATTTAAAAAAAGATTACAAATAATTACAATAAAAAATAAAAATAGAAAAGAAAAAACAAAAACAGAAAATCAAAAAAAAAAAAATTTGGCGGGAACACGGATCGCGGGTGCGACCCGCGATCCGAGTAGTTTTGGAAAAAAAATTTGGCGGGAACACGGATCGCGGGTCACACCCGCGATCCGAGTAGTTTTGGAATTTTTTTTTTCCTCCTAAATTTCGAATTTTTTTAATTTTTTTTATTATATAAAAAAATTACGGCTCGGTTGGCACTAGCTTACACATTGACATTAAAAAATTAACACGATTTCCTAAGAAATTAAAAAATAGAAACTCTTATTTTTGCACTCTCTGCCTTTCCTTTCCTCGTCGGATCTAAAAAGTCTCAGATTCCAGAAGAAGAGGAAGGAGGAAGAAGGAGAGGGAGAGGAGATGTCTCGCCCAACTGTTCCGGTCCACCACCACAGATCCAAAGCCCTGGATGGCAAATACGTGAGTTTCCGCCTCCAAAGTTCCGATCTTCCCCCAATTCGAAACCCTAACCCTAAAGGTGTCGCCTTTCCGCGCAGATGCTTGGGGACGAGATCGGGAAGGGGGCGTACGGGAGGGTTTATAAGGGCCTGGACCTCGAGAATGGGGATTTCGTCGCGATTAAGCAGGTTTCGTTGGAGAACATCCCGCAGGAAGACCTCAACATCATCATGGTATCCCTTTTCCCGTTTCCTACCGAATTTGGGTTTGAGGTTCGGATTTTCGTTCCGAATTAAGGTTTGCTGTTTCGTTGGAAATGGGTTAGTCATTAGTCTTTGCCCATTAGTGTGTATGGTTCCCAATTCGGATGTGAATTTGGTGGTTTTGATGATTCTAATTTAGTTCCCAGGTAGTGGTTTTGGTCGAGTTTTGTTGGTTGTCTCCGAATCGGCCCGTCTCATGTGATTTTGGGTTTTCAATTCAAAATTTCAAATTCATTGGTCGGGTAGTGGCTTCTGTTAGATTTTGTTAGTTGTCTCCGAATGGGCATCCCTCATTTGAATTAGGGTTGTCAATTCAAGTTTGTTACTCAGGTATTGGTTTCCGTTAAATATTGTTGTTTGTCTCCGTTAAATATTGTTGTTCGTTTTTAAATGGGCACATCTCATCTGAATTTGGGTTTCAATTCAAAATTATTACCTAGATTGGAGATAAAATTTGTTGTTCGTTACCAAAGTTGCACGTCTCTTGTCAATTTGGGTTTCCAATTCAAATTTGTTAGTCAGATAATAGTTTCTGACTTTCTGTTGAAACTTGCTGTTTCTCCAAATCGGCACATCATTATGGTCCCATGCGAATTTATTTAATCAAATCAATTATTCAAATTTGTTTCTCAGGTAGCAATTTCCGTTAAAATTTTGTTCGGTCTCCAAAAGGGCACACCACTATAATACTTTCCCATGTGTTTTTGGTTTTTCTGTTGAAATTCCTGCTTAGATACTAGATAGTAGTTTCAGTTAAATTTTGTTCTCCAAACAGGCACATCATTATAATTGGTGTCATGTGAGTTAGGTTTTCCTATACAAATTTGCTGCTCAGATGGTAGTTTCGGTTAAATTTTACTGGTTTCGCTAAATGAGCACAACATCATGGTTAGTTGTTTCCATATGATGTTTTTTAAGTTCAAATTTGCTCTGTTTCTGTTTATTAGATGGTAGCTTCTTTTTGAGCTCCAAATGGTCATGTTGCTAAGGTGTCTTGTTCCTAAATGCCATCTTCTCGTTCAATTTATTTTTTCAGATCAAATTTGTCGTTCAGAAGTGATTCAGTTAAAGTTTGTTGCTTGTCTCCAAATGGGCACATCATATAGTGTATTGTCCCCATGTCAATTTGCTGCCTTTGCCAAGTTAGTGTTTGCATTCGAAGGACAACATCATTATGATATGTGTTGTTCCTGTAGGATTTCTTTTTTCAAAAAAATATTTGTTTTATTCACTGTGTTGACTGTTCATCTTTTTGCTGGTTCAGTGGTTTGTTTCTGAACGATCCTATCACTGTAGTGTGTTATTCCCAAGTGAATTTTTTTTCCAGGGAAAGTATGTTCACTTTGTTATTTTGTTGCTTAGATGGCAGTTTCAGCTTTCAGTTACCATTCGTGATTTACCCAATGACCTTATTATTAGGATATGCATCATTACTCTCTACCGATGAAAAACGGCATCATTACTCCCTACCGATAAAAAAAGCATTGTTTACTCTCTGATAATTCATTTATTCTATGTAATAGTGTGCTGTTTCTGTTGCTATGGTAGCATAGGATATGTATTGTTATCCTCTAGTACTCAAGAGGTGCAGCGTGGTGTGATTGTTGATGGCCGGTTTGATGTTAATCACTTTTCTTTCTAGTGGTTAGCGAAGTGAGTTTTCTGTGGTTTGCACTCCGTCTGCGTGGTTCGCAAGTAACGGAGGCCTTTTATGAAAATACTTTTGGGGCTAAGCATATTAGGAAGCAACCTGTCGGTAGTCTGCTTAGTTTTACAAAATGCTGTTAAACAATTGAGATTGTAAATGACTTTTGTGGGCTGGTATTCTACACACTACTTTTCAACTCTCTTATTTTTCAGATTAAGATCGTAGATATGTGGTGACATACTTGTTAACTGTTAGTTTCCAAACATGAAGTAAGTTCTCGCCAGGGTTCTGTAAAATGTAAATCTTAGTTACTTAGTTACATATTAAGACAAATCATACTCCCAGAGGGCTTGGTTTGTGATCGTTGCCTGAGAGGTATGTTTGTTTAGAATATATTTTTGAGCTGATACATGGTTGTGTAGTTTTATTTCATCATGTTTGTACACAGGTTGATTATTACCTATATGATTCTAATACATATAAAATTTTCACTTCTGGCAACAATATTTGCTGAACCTATCATTTGATCAACTACGAACTTCAGCAAGAAATTGATCTATTGAAGGTACTTGTTTCTATTCATTTTTTCTTTATAAATTGTATTATTGAAAATGACAAGCGTATTAACATCAATTTTGTTTAGAATTACTGTTCTTTTAATTTTTGTTTTCAAGCTTGTATAGTTCTTGATATTTCTAATTTCTATATATCTTTTGTGTTATGCTCCTTAATTGGTTTCTCTAGGTTGACTATGGATAATGTGTGGAAAAACGACATGGTGACCTTTTATTATTATTTTTGATGACTTAGAATTCCCTGACACCCACCCCCATTTTTGGACAAGTGGGCTACGAGTATAAACTGGGGGTGACCCACACCATTTTCACTAGGGTGCTTGACATGATTTGAACCGGCGTTAAATGGCAATCTAACAACTGTCTTAACCGGCTGATCTACACCCTAGGGGACTGGTGACCTTTATTTATAAAAGGGTTCTGTGGTGATGGGCCCTGATTTTAGAGAATTTGGGTGTTTTGGATGGAGAACCTTCTTGAAGGGCATGTTAAGGAAGCTGGGAAACTTGGCACTTCAGCTTTATGGTGGAATATTGGGTGGCTTGAAATAGGCTATGGTTTGACCACAAGAATATTGTGATTGTGGAGATATAAAAGAAGATAGTTCGAGACGTACTTTTGGCTCCAATGTTTGGGATTATCTGTGGAAATTGTCCTAACAACAATTGGCTGTTTTTTGGGGTGCTCTTAGGGTGGATTTTTGTTTCTTATCCACATCTTATGTGTGTGCTTTGGACTATTTTGTTTTTGAGTGTCTGCCGAAGTTCCTCTCTGTCACCTTTTTAGCCTTTGCTATAGAATGATGAAGACGTCAAGTGAAAACACAATAATTTAGTCCGTCTTGGTTATGAGTTACCTAATTACTAGTTTTAGCCTTTTATGGTTTGTCAAGAAATTGTAGACTATCCATTGCACTTCGCATCAATGTATTAACTAGAATCAACCTTTCTGATTAGCAAGGTATGACCGCGTAGTCCGTACATCGACCCCCTTACCTTGCTCTGACAGGAGCCTTTTTTTAGGAGTCGGGAGTAATGTTGTAATCAATATGTTAAGAAACACCAATATACTATGGTGGGGTTGCTTTTTTGGTTTTAGTTGAGTGACTAAATCAAGTTTCTTATATCTGAGTAAGTAGGAGACCCTTGACAATGTTACATCAAATACAATTTAAGGACAAATTTGTGGTTGAGTAAATGCCATTATTGGAAGTAATGGGGTAAATGGAGGAAATGCTTAGTGTTGAGATTGTAATCTTATGGGTAAAGAATGCCTACAACATTGATTTTATATTTTAGAAAAAACCCAATTACAATCTAAGTAGGGATTTGTTGATTTGCAACGACAATACATCAACATTACCCCAATGCCTAAAAACAAGCTTTTGTCTACGTGAGGGGGGGGGGGGGGTTGGTGTTACGCAACTCTACCAGTGTAGAACAATGAGGTTTCCAATTGACCAAATGATGTGAAGTGCAACTGACCATCTGTTATTTTTTTACAATAAATAAGAAATGCAGATTGTTTAAATAGCCATTTGATATAGTCCATGAATGCTAAAAAACAACTTAATCTCTGACACAATGCAAATGGAGAATGATGTGCAATAACAATGCTTTTGTTATGTAGTTGATAAAAACTATTCATGTCAAGGTTATGTTTCAGAAGTAACAACTGTAATTCTTTAATCCAAATTTTGTTCTGTTCTCTCTCACCTTGCCTTATTTTCTTTGAACTACTATCAAGTCATTCTACACCTTTTTCTTTCAAAGAATTGAGAAGATGAATCCCTTTTTATTGCCTGCAGAAAAAGAGATATGGTAATTTTTATTTAATTTAACTCAAGGTACCATTTTCATTAGATGTAAAATGCATGAAATATTTACCAGCACCTTAACTATGGCATTTGGCTAGGCTTGTTATCAATGTGCCATTGCATCATCTGATTACAGTCCTTATGCTTTGGTTTTTTTATCAAATTATAAAATCACTTCACGAAAACACAATGAGAGTTGCCTCAGCCATGCTCATGCAAACCTAAGTGCAAAAGGATAAAACCAATATGTTGATACAAGAACTATAGTAGATACCGTATTACTCCTATCACCCATGTTCACCTATGTCTCGCATAGTGACACATAGGTGACACAAGTAGTGAGGGTCACATGCAACCCTCTAGTGTGCGCTAGACGCCTATGCGTCTCGTGTGGTCGCATACCTGGGACGCATAGGCGACCCAGCAGCTAGAAAACTAGCCATTGGGACACAATGCCAACCGTGCGTCGCACATCTGCCGCCTAGCCGTTGGCAGCACATTTTGGAGCACAATGGGTGCTCTCAACTCCTATACAATCCCCCCAAACCCTCTCCATTCATCCCACAACACTTCCCATCCATTCTCTTTCATTTCTACTTCATTCTAAACATCTCTACTCCCATTCTGAAGCTCTCAAATGTTGAATTGCAAGTTTTGTGTGGAAATTGGTGGCTTGTAGACTTGAAGGTTGGAGACTTGAGTTGAAGAGTTGAAGTTGTGGATCCCTGAATCCCGATTTCTTCAATTCCTCTCGTCGTCTCTCTCTCGCCTCGCTCGGTGACCTCTACCAATTTTTAGTGTAGAAATGGCTAGCTCTTCACACTCAAACCTTAGGCCTAGTAGTGCTAAATCAAAATATTCGGGGTGGAAATATGTACATTGGAAAACTGTAATTGAAAAAGAAAGTGATTTGTGATTTGTGTGGTTTTGTTAGTAACGAGGGGATTGCAAGACGTAAACAACATTTAGTTGGGGGTGGTAATGCTACTATTTGCCCTATCATAACAGAAGAGATTAGAAATAAAATCTTCACATTCATGTGTAATGAACGTAAGAAACAAACCCAACGCCATGACATATTTGGTGGCCAATCAACTTCGTATGACATGGCGAGGGAGAACGATGATGATCTCGTGGAGATTCCAAGTTCAAATCCTCCCGATGGTCGTGCTCATGCTGATCCTGCAAGCCTGGGTTCTTCTGGTGGTTCAACAACCGCCACAAAACGTCCACTAGTTCACTTAGGACCGTTGGATGAGTTTTGAAGGCCACATCCTGACGACATCATAAATCCTCATGAGACAGGTGCTCTAGTTCAAAAAACACTAGAAGCATGTTATAAAAAGAAAGATAGAAAGGGAACCATTCAATACGTTGCCTATGAATATGCACTTTCTTTCAACTGTGTTAAGTTACGTAGTTTTCATCGCATGGTAGAAGCCATAGGAAGATTTGGGCTAGGACTTAAACCACCTAGTTTTTACGAGATTAGTAAGAGTTGTTTGCAATGTGAAGTTGATTTCACAAAAGGTTTTTTGGAGGGGGTTACAAGAACAAATGGAAGGTTTATGGTTGCACTACAATGAGTGATGGATGGACAGATGTCACCGGAAGATCAATAATCAACTTCTTGGCTGACTGTCCCTCCGGAACGATGTTTCTGAAGTCGATCGATGCTCCCGAAGAGGTTCACATCGCTGACTACCTCCACAAGTTGGACTCAGTAGTCGGTGTAGTTGGTGAAGAGTTCGTCGTGTAGGTCATCACCGACAACGTAGCTTCATATGTCGCCGTTGGACAGAAGCTTATGCACACACGACGACATCTTTTCTTGGACTCTTTGTGCCACCCATTGCATAGATATGATGTTGGAGGATATTGGAAAGCTTTTCATGAACACAATTGCACATGCCAGGAGATGCATGACATTCCCCTACAACCATAATACCTTGAAGTTAAGAATGCGCAAAGCAATTGATGGCAACTTAACGAGTCCTGCGATCACACGTTTCGCCACGTACTTTCTTACCTTGGAGAGTTTCAGATCTAAGAAAGATGAACTCCGTCGATGCATAATCTCCCTCCGATCCTGAAGCAACTTGGAACAAGCAGAAAGATGCAAAGGCCCAAGCTCAAAAGTTTGTGTAGACTCTACTGAGTACACAATTTTGGGACAACGTTAATAAAGCCCTTTGTGCCTCACAACCTCTAGTTGAAGTACTTAGCCTGATGGATGGAGACGAGAAACCAGCCATGGGATGCATTACAAGGCTACGGAGAGAGCAAAAGAAAAAATCAAGGAGCTCTTCCACAACCGTGTTTCGCAATACAAGCCCTTCATTGAGAAGATTGACAAGAGGTGGGGAAGTCAGATGTCTTCACCACTCTACTCTGCCGCATTTCTCCTAAATCCGGACTTGTACTTTAACTACGAGGACTGCATAACTACCGAAGAAAGACATACGACTGATTTTTTGGATGTTGTAGAGGTATTGGTTCGTGACAGAGATGAACAAGACCTAATCAACCAACAATTAGACTTGTACAAGAAGGAAATCGGTATGTTCAGACGAGTGACTGCAGTCAAAAATCGTAAGACAAAACAATCAACCGATTGGTGGGCAACATTCAGGGTGGACCCCAATCATCCAAAGCTTAGAGAACCAACCTTGAAGAAGTTGGCAATGAGCGTGTTGGGGCTCACATGTTCAGCAGCTTCAGGATGCGAGAGGAACTGGAGCACATTTGAAATGATTCACATGAAGAAGAGAAACAAACTTGATCCTACCAAGTTGAACGACTTGGTTTTTGTTCAGTATAACCAAAAAATGAGGGAGAGGTTCCTGAGAAGAAAGAAAGACCCAATATTCTTTGATCCTATTGACTTAGGAGGTGAAGATGATGAAAATACAACATGGTTGTACGAGAATGAGGATCATGTTTTCCTTGGCGAATCCTCGACATGGATAGAGTTGGAAGAAGCGCTTTTGGAGGTGCTACCGACCCACGAAGGGTAAGAAGACAAGTTCAAAGAGGTGGAGCATCAACTTCAGGTGGTGGGTGGGAAAGACGAAGAAGATATCATTGTGGTTGAAGAAGACATGCCGGAAGTGATCAGAACACTTGATGAGTAATGTGTGAGAACGGACGACGAAGATACTAAGCTAGAGGGAGTGTATGTAGATGAACCTAAGACCTCTAGTGATGATGAGGGAGTTGATCTGGATGAGGCAGCCATTGCGCAATTGACAAAGGAGTTAGCAGCCGAAATCAATGAAGAACTAGACCAACAAGACTAGAGATAGAGAACTGAAAGTGTGGGAAGTCAAATCATGATATGTATTTCATTTTGGAGTATGTTGTAGACTTGTTTTATTTTGAAGTTTGAATTACAAAGAAATAAAAAAATAGTAAATATTACGGTGGGTAGGTGGGGTATCCAGAGAGATTATGACCCAGGACATGGATGTTTTACCGAAGTCGTAAGTTGATATATTTTCAAATTTCAACTACTATGTGATTTCCCATTTTTCTGTGATTTCCGAATTTTTTAGCAAATTGTTTTTTTGCAACGGTGCTGCCATGCATAGTCGCACAGTTGCACACAATGCTAGTGTCGCACTAGCACTGTGCTGAAGTCTGAACATTGATCACCACCTCTCTTCTTTATGTTCAACAAACCTTTCACTCAAGGTATGGTTCAGGACACTATTGCCTGTCAATAGGCTATGGAAGCAATATATCTTAGGTGTCTGGAAGAAAAGTCCATAGTTGTAATCTGTGCTGTTTTTTCCTGTAATTTCTTTTTGAGATACCACAGGTCAAGCCTTGCTTGTTGGCATGATCATGCACATCTTTTTAATACATATTTATTTCCAACAACAGAAACAACAAGGGACAATGCGTTTTTATTTCCATTTAATTTAATTTTCGTATTAAAGATAAAAGATCAAGAGGACAGATTATTCTCTTGTCCTGTCGATTCCCGTTTTGTTCGTACAAAATAATTGCCTTCAAAATATGCTACTTAGTCTAGCACGCCACATTATGTTTAGTTGCAGATCTAATTGGCATATTAATCTTTGCATTGGGTTTATTTTTAGACACACTCTCGCATTAATTGTATATTCTTTGGCTTTATTAATGCTGCTGATATTTTGTGCAGAACTTAAACCACAAGAACATTGTCAAGTATCTTGGATCTCTAAAGACCAAGACACATCTCCATATCATTCTCGAGTGAGTTAACATACAGTTATCTTCTTATTTATTCAGAATTCTTTTTCAGTTGTCTGTCACATTTCCATGCATTAAAAAACATAATGTAATAAATATGCCAATTCATTTACATTTACACATAATCACTCTGGACTTGTCAGATATGTCGAGAATGGTTCACTTGCAAATATTATCAAGCCAAATAAATTTGGGCCGTTTCCTGAATCGTTGGTGGCACTTTACATTGCTCAGGTATGCCTCTTCGGCTGGACTTAACGTCTTATAGTATATATCTTCTTCTGGTCTGAAGTTGTAACTTATGACAAGCAGGTATTGGAAGGTCTTGTATATCTACATGAGCAGGGTGTTATCCATCGAGACATCAAGGGTGCCAATATTTTGACAACTAAAGAGGTGATGCTAAAAATTCATATACACTTATCTGACACTCCATGCTAGTTCATGAATAATGTTATCAGTTAAGAACATTTTCTTAACCAAAGGTGCACTTCAGTGAGGGTCTATCACTAGCTTCTATATAATTAGTTGGATTGTAGGTCCTCTCACAAGAGAGAAAAAAGTATTTCTTAGTTTTTATGGGAAATATTCTTTCTAACTGCAGAAGTGTAAGTTTAAATTTGTGCCTTTTGTTTTAATCTTCTTTGTGGGTGAATAGCCTATAATTAAATAAATCTTTCTTTTACTGAATGTTCTTATGAAACGATGAGCATCTAGTAATACTTGTAGCCTTGTTTGTTTTTAGTATTCTAGTTAATAATCTTAATTGTATTTGAGATTTTTATTATTGTTGTTTAACCTAGTTTGCTGATTTAGTTTGGCTTTTCTATCCAGTAAGGGGTCTCTTTTGCCTTAGATTCGGAGTTATGATTCAGAGTTACTTCATTCTTTTTAGCCTCTTCTATCCAAATGTGATGTTTATTGTCCAACTCCGACAATGTCTTGTGCTGTAACATCTTCCCACCATCTGCATCTGACATATCTCTTTTCAGGGTCTTGTAAAGCTGGCCGATTTTGGAGTAGCCACAAAGCTAAACGAGGCCGATCTTAATACACATTCGGTTGTTGGGACTCCATACTGGATGGCTCCCGAGGTATCAAGTTAAGCTTTCATGCAAATTTCATATCATTCATTAATTCATTACTTTCATGATGATAATTGTAATTCTAAAAGCCTTTCTGAGGCACATCTTACTCTAACCAATACCTACAACTGAATCATTATTTTCAGGTGATTGAAATGTCAGGGGTCTGTGCTGCGTCAGATATTTGGAGTGTTGGGTGCACAGTTATCGAGCTTCTTACTTGTGTTCCGCCATATTACGATCTACAACCTATGCCAGCTCTATTTCGTATTGTTCAGGTTGTTTTAAATGGAAGTACTGGTTAAGTTTAGTTTTGATGGCGTAGCTACAAGAAGCAACAAATATAAGTTTTTACCTGTTGATAATAATATCTTCTTTGTTAGTACAGTTATCGTGAATATGCATCTTAGGCTATATAAATTTTTTGCTAAGGTCGTCACATTTCAGATTGGCTTAAAAATCAGTTGGTTTTTAGGAGTTACGGTTGTCTGGCACTTACACAAATGATTGTGACAGTTTTTCTGTTTTGTTTTGCTTGTTTTATTAGTTATTCTGGTCTGTTTCTCACTCTATTTGCAGCCACGATAGATCTAGTGTAGGTGGATTCCCTTCTTTTCCAATTTAAAATCTCCTCACAAAACAAAACACGTAGATGAATAGTGAACAACTATTAAAATAAATAAATAAATAGTGAACTAAAATTAAGTGTAGTTGTACCAGGTTGAAACCTTGCTTCTCCCAGTAATGAATAACTGGCTAGGGCGTCATATAAAACACCATAAAATAAGAAACTCCTAAGAGTTTCCTTTCCTAGTTATTATTGTTTGCCATCACCAATACCCGCATTGGCTTCTACAATGTATGTTTCTTTTTTCATGTTAGTATTCTTAGTCTGATTTGGTTGTACTTAGGATGTCCGTCCTCCCATACCAGATGGCCTCTCACCAGATATTACTGATTTTCTTCACCAATGCTTCAAGAAGGTAGACATTTATGTACTAATGCTATTGATTTTTCTTCTTTCCAGGACATGTCACTTTTCGAGTCAAAAACTTGTTAGTTGTACCTATTCTAGTTGATATAGAAAGTAAATTCATTTTAATCATGACAAGAAGTATTTGTAGGATGCAATGCAAAGGCCGGATGCAAAGACATTATTGTTGCATCCTTGGATCCAAAATACGAGGCGAGCATTGCAAACATCTCTCCGCCAATCAGGTGGGACTTTAAGGTATGCCACTAATAATAGCCTCAACTTCAATTTTCAATAGTCGAGTATTGTAGTTTTGTTGGATTTCTTTGTTGATTATTTTTCCATATGTAAATGTATGTGGTACTTTCACTCATCACTTGATGTCACACCCTTAGAGTCGGGAAGGATTGATAACACCCATGATTCCTTTGGACTTACCCATAGGATGATGACAAAGGGGCACATTGGGACACAATGTCAAGTTAGCATAAAGTTAGGGGCTAATTGGGACATGATTCATGCTTGTGAATGGGCATAGTGTTTTCTTATTGGGGCCAGGGATTCAGGGCATTAACTAAAGGGCAAAGACAAATCTATTGGAATTTACTAATCTGGGGAGATGGTGTGAGTCTGGGGAGCTAATTTGTGAGGTATTTTAAAATTTTACACTTGCATGTATAGTAGATAGAGAATTTCTAGTTGTCTTGATAGCAAAGAAACTTAAGTAACTTGAGCGATTGCAAGCATAACATGGGGGGGCATTTTTGAATTTGGTGAGACAATTAAGTGTACACTTTAATGTTCCATGAGCAACTATTTGCGGGCAGAGCATATGAGTAGCGTAGTGGACTTTGTGGCTGTTGCAAATAATCTATAGGCTTTGTAGCTTTGTAAAGTGTTATAACTTATAACATTTAACGGAAGTGTTACTTCGTCTTTGCTATGTTGTTGTGAATGCTTTTGGGATCTCATGGGTAAGAGAGACTTGATGAGTGATAGAGTGACACCTTAATATGAGCAAACAAAGTTAGGTTTTGCAGTTTCTCACTAGTTTTCTTTTATTTGGAACTAACATGGCTATTAGGATAAATAATTGGGTTTTTGTTCGGGGCCAAATGGTATGTAATGGAAAACCCTATCGATTGTCTTGCTAGCTTAAAAAAAGAACCCGATAAATGCAGCCTTGCTAAACCCAACCTCCGTAGCTTATCTTAAGGTGGTTCTCTCAGTCTCAAATTTGTGATCCCAAAAAAATTCACGGTCTTAAAATAAAAACGAGAAAAAAATACAAATGTTCCCACCGGCCAAAAACCATTAAAAAACACCAACCAAAAAAACTAAATCACCGTCTAACAGTTCAAACCCTACGAAGCAGATAAAATCCTGCCTCCCTCGACCAACCACAACAACTACAACATCAATGCAACATACGGCCCGTAACGCATATATCCTCTTAAATCTGCCAGCTCTTGTAGATTTTTGCCTTTGTCCCTTAGCTGGTGCTTTGAGAGTCCCCAATCCAAATAAGGATCTGTCCCACATTTTTACAAGCATAAATCTGATGTACTCCAATTAGACCTTGTATTTTGCACTCCAAGGTGCCCTTTGTACCCTTGCACTCCAAGATATCCTTTTGACTTCCGTGTATGACTAAGCTCTAATGTGCCGTTGGTGGCAATGAGTCAGTCTTAGTCTTTAAGGCTCTAGGGTGTAACAAGTCTCCCCTACCCTTTTCTTTGCCGTCCTCAATCAAGGTTAGTCTGCAAGTAGGCTTGGATGAAGTTCTCTTACTGCTAGAGATTGATGTCTCACTCTCTACGTACCCTTTGTTGTTAGGGTCTCTTCGACTTGACGGAATAATAGATGTTGTAGTTCTGCCACATGCCTTCTTTGTTCGAAAAAGAATGTCCTCTTCCTCTTTAGTGAAGGTGGTGAGCACATTATGTGGTGTTTCGGTCTGCACTTGCCTTGAGGGATCCTCATAGTACTTTTTCAGGTTCTAGCATGAATGATAGGATGCATCTCACTATCTTGAATGTCTCGGCAAACTCTATGTAGGGTGAAAGTTGATACTCGAAATGCTGACCTCCATTCTTGTTTGCTCTACTCAAACTTCATTCTCCATTGTTGATCTATGTCCCTTCTCATTGCCGTGCTTCAGTTCCGCATGCACCCTAGCAACGAATGCCATCTCCTCCTCAAGGCGATTGTTTCTAAACTCTGCTTGGCATAACTCCTTTTCTTGCTTTTCCCCTGCTTTTGACACCAAGGATTGTGTCCAATTTGCTGGCCCAGATGGACCCTCCCCTACATCCAACTCTATTAAATGTTATGGTGGCTAGCAAACCTATGGATCAAACCATGTATGGTGTTGAAATGTCAAACCTTGCAGTCTTGCATATAATATAACCATGCTTTCGATAATATACTGTTTTTAAACTTTGAACTCTACAATAACAGCAGCAAAGTCTTTGATCCCAAACTTTGACCATCTTTCTTCCAATACCATGGAAATTCTGATAGTTGTTGTGGAAAAGGACACTAGGTCTCCTCAAACAAAGAGAGAAAGAGACAAAGTGCTCTGTTATTGATCTCCTTTCATCCCTTACCTTTTAATTTCACAGAGTCCACTCAATCATTACCACTGCCAGATTCACAATGGAGATCATTAAGAGAAGGTACTGAAACACTAATGAAGGTTTTTATGAGCCATAACCTGTTCAGTATGACTGATTAAGAATCTATGTTTGATATTGTGAAGAAGTTTTTCCATGATACTATGTTATTCCATGTTCAAATCCCTGACTTTCTTAGCAAGGGCCTGCGTTTTGCGAACAATGAATAATTTGAATTAACATTTTAATTTTTATAATCCCTTATTTCTTTGACTCGTTTCATGAGATTAAGGATATAATAATGTCTCAATCTCTCAATTTTATGAATTATAAACTTGAAAAAAGTTCACTTCCTTGTTTCAGGATTATTGAGCCTGATGCTTCAGTTGGTCTTGAGAGCTCAAGCAATGATGATCCAAGTGTTGAAAACCCTGAGAGAACTAAGACGAGTGCCCCTACAGATACATCAGAGAGAAATCAATGCAGCACTGATCAGGTTCTCTGTATCATATGTGACTTTTTACAGTAATTACCTCTGTTATTGGCATGATAGGGTATCACAGTGTTCAATTGTTCATCCAAAAAAGTGAGCAGTCCAGCAGTTCACCCGTGGCTGAATTCAAGCTTAGATTCTGTGGGACTTATTGATGCCCCCAAATTCAAAGTTTTAATTTTTCTTCAATCTCCATGTTTAGAAGTAAAAATAGAGAATATGGTCTTAAATCTTTCCATGTATATTGATTTCAATGGCATGCATGCAATATGGAGCTAGAGCTAGTTGGTTTAGACTTTGTTTTAGAAACTGTATCTAGGTGAGGTCCATCTAGAGAATACTCCCTATCATAGTTGATGTTACTTTATTTGGTTTAGGATTTCCAAACCTATGACGTTTGAATTACACCTTTTTATCGAAGTTGCTGTTGATAAAAGAGTGAATGATGTACATAACTGGCTGTTGTAGGCAGGGAATGATTTCCTGTTATAATTAGTTGCAGCCAGATGCAAATTATGACACAATTTGGTTCTATAAGTCAAGATTTGTTACAATGTCTTTTCGGGTTTTTTTAATGTTATATAGGAAAAATCTAAAGAAAAGGTGCTGCCGGTCAAAACTGACAATAGAAGTAATTCTGATAAGGAGGGGATATTTGAAACTCATATTGCCGATACAAGCGAAGCCAACGGTGTTGATATTTCAGAAGTAGAGGTGTTGTCTGACCAAGCTCCTACTTTACTGCTGCACGAAAAACCTTCAATAAGTTCTAGTTCTATTAGGTTATTATCCACTACGGTAGCTGATCAAGGTGACTCAGAACCCCCAAAGATGGTACCACTTGATGAGGTGCTCAAAAATAGTGATGCCAGCTTTCAGAAAATAAGTGGTGAGAATATTATAGTAGGCGAACACGATGGTAAAGGAAATGCTGAACTAGGTGAAATCAATCTGTTTGCTTTTGCGCCAAGCCAAGAAGTTTTCTCTCCAAAGGTAACTATTTTTGTTTTCGTAATCCCATTGTTATTCCTATTGCTTCGGTTATGGTTTAAGCTTCTATTACTTTCCGGAAATACATGCAACTAAAAAAGACTGGATTATCTTCCTAATCTCTCACAATGTCTGTTTATAGTTCAATGTTTCCCATATGAAAGTGCTTTCTCATCTCATGAATCCATAAGCTTGTAGTGAGGAAGAGTGGACATGGATAGACACAAATGCAACATGATATGGATATGAGATGTGTAATTTCTGTGAGCACGACAATACATGACATCAATAAATTACTATTTTTTATATTTTATTAAGTCATTTCAAAACTCAGTAAAATATTTGAGTAAATTTTATATCATTGAATTTTTTCCATCAGCGGCAGTCAGGTGGGTGCACAGTTGGCAGTTTTGGGACGTGAGGGAAGGGTTTTGGGTTTTTATGTATATTTTAAAATGAGTCATCAGATCTTAACCGATAAAAAATGAAGTCATTAGATCTTAAATCGGGATTGCTGGGCTGATGACCCAGATATTGTCCAAGGGACTAGGTAGCCTCCTTTGATTAATATGTCTGTGACTGATGAGGGGACTAGCTAGGGACTGGGGACTGAGGGATCAGCGATGGAGAAGGGAGTTTCAACTTGGACGATCAACCCTCTAGCTTTGTGGTGGAACACATGGAAGGAAAGAAATTCCGTAAAAAAATCAAACAAAATTAGGTGCTAACAGATTTTTTTTATTCATAATGTTATCTAACAGTTAATAATTTCTCGTGCAAGAATCATATTTAGATTAAGAAATGTCTAACCCTTCCCTGTTCAATAGTCATTGAATATATTATATCTTTTGGAAACATACTATTCATACAGTAGATTTCAAATATAACCGAATAAAAAAAAGGTTGCTACTTTGTTACAATGCATAAGGCTAAGTGCAATTTTTTCTTCTTCTAGATTTAAGTACATGTACTAATGTCTCCGTTTTCTCTTACTCTATTTTGCCATGATGTGTAGGATGTTGGGAAGACGGCTGTAGGTTCTGGATATAATGAGCTAAGTAGATTTCGTGATACACCGGGTGATTCTTCCTTGGATGATCTATTTCAACCATTGGAGAAAGTTCATCATGATAGGACTGCTGAAGCATCAACTTCTGGTTCTAATCCTAAAATGGGACAAGGAAACTCAGTGTTGCATAATGGAAATAATGATTTAGCATCGACGCTTAAAGCAAGAATAGCTCAAAAGCGTCTTGAAAGTGAAACAGGAAATAGAAATGGTGGGGAGTTGCTACAACTTATGATGGGTGCCTTGAGAGAAGATGTTATTGACATCGATGGTTCTGTAAGTGTCTAGAAGTGTTCCTTTTGTGTAGTATAATTTTGTTTTATGTGACTCTTTTGATATGACATCTTCATAACAACTAAGATATACATTTTGGATCTTTGTCATAATATTTTATCTTCTTTTTTGACAGGTATTCGATGAAAACTTGTCAGGAGAGGGTATTTTCCCCCTGCAGGTGCCAATCATATTTAAAACATGGATATCTTCAGCTTTGTTTAATTTATGCTAGTTAGATAGTCCTACAGGGAGAATGGGTATTTCTTAAGTAAGTTGAAAGTGTTGAAGATCACAATAATGTGTTCTACCACTCAACCTTTTAATGTTGGCATAATAGTTACTGTTCTTGTTATGTTTATATAGAATGTTTTCTACAAGGTTTATTTAGATTGTGATTAGATATGGCATTACCAACCAGCCTTGCACTTGCTTAATGCTTACCATAATAATGAAACATGAATTGGATGGAACATTAAAATCAAATGCTGCATGGTAACACGTCAATAAGAGTGAAGTAGGAACTGATGATGGTCTTCTGAGATATAATTTTATTGTCACTTAATATTAGTGGTAGAATGTTGTGTGTTAAGCACATTCAGCAATCAAAATCCGTCATTTACAAATGCAAGGTATCAGTTATGCTAAATAGTTTTCAGTTTTTCCCACGAATTTATCTGCATCAACAACATTGACATATTATGTTACTTAAGCATCTCCACGTTTTGTTCATCCCTTTTAAGGTTTCTCCAAAGAATGTTACTGCCTTGATGCTTCATATTTACACATTTAGGAGCTGATTTGACACATGAATGAGACTCTTGGGCTCTTGGCTCCTCTAGATTTTTTATATATAATTTTTTTTCTGGCATTCTTGTATGCGTTCTCATGAGGTTGCAGATGAATGGCAGCTGCTTGATCATGTATTGCCATAAATGACACCAGATATATGCATTTGTTTCTACAACTTGCTTGAAGCATTCATGTTTTTTGTACATTTTATTTGTTGTATTTAGCTAATGATTTTTCTTCCTTCACTTTTCAGACGGTGGAATTCAGCAGACTTGTTGGAATGTTGAAGCCAGAAGAGTCCGAAGATAGAATTGTTTCTGCTTGTCAGAAGCTTATTGCATTCTTTCATCAACGTCCAGAGCAGAAACATGCTTTCCTTTCTCAGAATGGTTTTGTTCCATTGATGGAGTTACTTGGTGTTCCTAAAATTCGTGTATGTGTTTTCTTCTTATTCCTAATTTTCAGATTTAAGTATTTCCAAGGATTTGGTTAAATAAGCATTTTCCTTTCCTCAAATTGTTCTCTTATCTGATAAGGAACTTGTACTTACTTTTACTGTCATATGCTTATGTATGTGCTAGAAACTAACAGGACAAATGGTATTGCAGGTTATATGCTCTGTCCTTCAAATTATCAACCAGATTATAAAAGGCAATGTTAACTTTCAAGAAAATGCTTGTCTGATTGGACTTGTAAGTATTTGGAAGTGACATCTCAAACTAGTGATTCTACCATTCATTGAATTGAATTTTTGTTTGTTTGATTTACTTTCTGTCTTTTTTTCAAAAAGAAGATTTCCTTTTTTGGTGTCATAAATGGCAGATTCCTGATGTAATGACGTTTGCAAAATCTGACCGTCCTCGAGAAGTTCGTATGCAGGCAGCCTTTTTCTTTCAGCAACTCTGCCAGTCCAGGTATGGTGAAATCTTCAGAGTTTTTTTAATGTCTTGAACTCATTCGATGAAATGATGAATGTGCATATATTTTCCTGTCTACTACAGCTCTTTGACCCTGCAGATGTTCATCGCATGCCGTGGCATTCCCGTGTTAGTAGACTTTTTAGAGCCTGACTATGCCAAGTATAGGTTTGTTTCTCTAGTCTAATGATGTTTGTGATATTATAAGTTTACGTATGTCAAATTGACAATAGTTTTCTACATCGTCAGGGAGATGGTTCATCTAGCCATAGATGGCATGTGGCAGGTCTTTAAGCTCCAACATTCTACTCTAAGAAATGACTTTTGTCGTATAGCGGCAAAAAGTGGAATACTTATTAAGCTCATTAATGCCCTCCACAGCCTGAATGAAGCAACTCGGTCGACAACTTCCTCGAATGGGAGTGGATGCCTCTCAACTAATGGTTCAACTCAAAGACCACGATCTGGTCCACTGGATCCAAATCTTGTTGCCTCAGTTACACATGAAACATCAAGTTCCTTCTCTGGCCAGCTTGATCCTTCTAAATTTAGGCATGGTGCGGTTGACACTTCATTGCAAATTGGAGCAGCAGAAGTCCCACACTTGTCGAGTTCTAAATCCCACATGCCTGGTGCTAGTCAATCAGATTGCAAGCACTTAATGGGAGAAGCAGATAAACCCTTTCCTTCTCATGGTATGTCGGAAGGTTCAGGATCATCAAAATTTCATGATGTAAGCCCATCGGACAGCGCTTCAAATAGGGTGACTAGGGGATCAACAGGAGCTACTTCCAAGGACTGGGAACAGCCTGACATGAGGAGGCCTGACTCTTCTCGAGGAGAACTTGATTCAAATAGGCAGCAGCGAATCGGCAACTCTGCTAATAGAAACTCTACTGATGTATCTCCAAAACAAGTGGAACTGGCAAATGGGCAACATCTTGGTGGTGCAAATATGCTGAGCTCTCAACAAGAACCAGTTCGGCCACTTTTAAGCTTGTTGGAAAAGGAACCTCCTTCTCGTCATGTTTCTGGACAGCTTGAATATGTGAGGCACTTCTCTGGTCTGGAAAGACATGACAGCATTTTACCTCTTTTGCATGCTTCGACAGAGAAAAGAACAAATGGAGAGCTTGAGTTTCTTATGGCAGAATTTGCAGGTGAGTGGTTTATTAGTTCTATTTCATTCTTCATTTCACGTTACGTTCTGATGCTGTTTTCAATCGACTTGTTTTTTCATATAGAACTGGTAATTGTAATTACGAAACTAATGTGCCTTAGATAAGATCCTTCAGGTTTCTCAACAAAATTCTGTTAAATTGTTTTCCTCTTTTATTGTCACAAAATATTCTTCCACCATTGTTTGCAGAGGTTTCTGGGCATGGAAAGGAGATTGGAAATGTTGATTTCAATACAAAAAGTGCAAATAAATTAACACACAAATTGATCCCTCCAGCTGGTACGGGGTCGGCAGTTTCTAATGACGGAGCTGCTTCAAAGTCTGGTGTGGCATCACAAACAGCATCAGGTGTTTTATCTGGATCCGGTGTCTTAAATGCAAGGCCTGGAAGTGCAGCATCTTCTGGGTTGCTTTCACAAATGGTATTAAATGTCGACGTTGCAAGGGAATATCTTGAAAAAGTTGCAGACCTTTTATTAGAATTTTCACAAGCGGATAGCATAGTGAAATCTCATATGTGCACCCAAAGTTTGCTTACTCGACTTTTTCAGATGTTCAACAAGATAGAACCTCCTATTCTTCTCAAGGTTACAGTGCATGTGTTTCTGGCATCTCTAATATATGTACTTATGTTTCCAGTTTCTTCTTCTGACTTATTCTTTGCTTGACAGATACTTAAATGCATCAATAATTTGTCCACAGATCCAAACTGTTTAGAAAGTCTTCAGCGTGCCGGTGCAATTAGACATTTGATCCCAAATCTTGACCTTCGTGAAGGACCACTTATCCCACAGATACACAATGAAGTTAGTATTATGTTGCCTTCTATTTTTAGATATACATTTTGTGCACTTTGTAATTATAACTGCAAATAGAGAAACAACCACCATTTTATCTTGTTGTTCCTTTATTGTTAAATAGAATTGTTTATTTATGTTGTCCAATAATCTTTTAGTTCCAATGTCAGTACATATCCAACCTGAAAATATCACCATAATCTGGTAGTGTTGTTTTTTAATTTATTTGGAGGCCTTCTGTATCTGAATTTCGTGGAAGCAAGTATTGAGCTTTGTCATTAGACACATCAGAGAATTTTCATTTGACTAATTTGAAAAACATCTAGCTGTATTGATTTTTTGCATTTTATACCTAAGTAGCTGTCTCCATTATTTTAGTCTTTTATCATGTCTTTTTTGATAATTAGAATCTTTACCATGTCATTGCTCTTCTCCTTCCTGGTTGGTAGTGTCCTGTAATATTTTTGGGATTCTATAGTGTAGGTCATGGCTTGGTAGGTCTGGGTATTCATTCTTGTCGTTTGCAATTGGTTATATTTCTAAAGAGCAGTTTGTTCACCACACTGATATACTTTTATGAACAATTGCGCTTGTCATTGCATATTGGTGTACTTTCTTGTTCCATGTGAAAAATCAGCATGAAGATTGTTGAGTTAATTTGTTCCACTATAGCTCACTTAACGAAGGCAATCGTTATTAGATGAACAATCATTAGCATGTTATCATGGTTCTGTGGTATTTCATTTTACATAAGGTACTAATTGAGTTTCTTTCTTGAAGGTCCTGAATGCACTATTCAACCTTTGCAAGATAAACAAAAGGAGACAGGAACAGGCAGCTGAAAATGGAATTATTCCACATCTGATGTATATCATCACGTCTGGGTCCCCATTGAAGCAATATGCTTTACCTTTACTATGTGACATGGCCCATGCATCTCGTAACTCAAGGGAGCAGCTAAGGGTTCATGGGGGTTTTGATATATACCTGAATCTGTTGGAAGATGAATTGTGGGCAGTCACTGCCTTAGATTCTCTTGCAGTGTGCTTGGCTCATGATAACGATCACAGGAAAGTAGAGCAGGCACTGCTGAAGAAGGAAGCAATTCAAAAATTGGTGAAATTCTTCCAAAGGTGTCCTGAACAATATTTCGTCCATATATTGGAGCCTTTCTTGAAGATAATTACGTGAGTGAAATTTCTCGTATTTATTTGTTCGCACTTGGTTTCTTATGTTGAAAGATGTCATCTGACTCATACCTACAATCTGATGCAGTAAATCATCCCGAATAAACACAACATTGGCTGTCAATGGCTTAACAACCTTGCTCATTGCGAGACTCGACCATCAGGATGCAATAGCCCGACTCAATCTACTCAAGCTAATAAAGGTTAGACACCTATATCTGTATGTAATATGAAACTTTTCCAAGATATAACTCGTCATTGTGAGGCACTCTTAGGAGGATCGTGTTGTCGTCCAGTACTTCAGGCAGTATGGCTGTATCATTATGCTCAACTTCTAGGATGTGTTTTGAAGGCTGTTATAGGCTTTGCATACACCCATATGAGTGGGTAAATTTTCCGAAAGTGTAGCATTCAGGATTAGTGTACACAGCATTAAATTTCACTGTATCAAAGATCAGTTCTATCCTGAAACACCATGTAGTTTTGTTAACTGACTTTTAGATATGCCCTTTTTGGACATTTCATTTCTTTCTCATGCTCACAATCAAATCTTCTGTTTTATTCTTTAATAGGCTGTTTATGAACACCATCCTCGGCCAAAGCAGTTGATAGTAGAGAACGACCTTCCTCAGAAGCTCCAAAACCTAATTGAAGAGCGGAGAGATGGTCAACGGTCTGGAGGTCAAGTACTAGTCAAGCAAATGGCAACTGCTCTTCTAAAAGCTCTTCATATTAACACTGTTCTATGATATCGTCATTTTTGTAGTTTTATCTGTATATTGGGCGTCCACGAGTTCTGTAATTATGTAACGTGGCCTATTTTTGTGTACAACCTTCTGTAAAATTACAGTAGCCAATGCCAATGTGTGTATGCTTCCATTTGCAATCCTATTTTAACTTTCCTTTCAGACTTTGGAGCTACTTCATATGGTCTTCGGAGCTTCCGTCACAGTTTTGGGGAACAAAATAATCAATCCAACGATTTTTCCCTAAGCACCAGCTGAGTTGCCAGCGGATGCATTTTCTTACGCTAATGTTCTATGTTTATTCTCCCTTTGTGTTAGGAGCTTAATGAAATATGTATATAGTTTATCTATTTAGTGCTGGGCCGGGCCTCACCTCAGCCCAAATTGTGCTCGGCCTGTTAAGGGATGCAGGGCCAAGGTGGAACCGTGTGTTGCTGGGCTGGTTTGGCATGGTCTGTCTGATTTTTTTTAAATACTTCTATTTTTTTAAAAATAACTAAAATACCTTTAAAAATGAAATTTTGAGTTTTTATACCTTAAGTGCCTAACTTGTGCAAAAAATCTCATTTTGATATCTGAGAAAGATTTTGATGATTTTGTTTCCTACTCTCCAGACGTCACATCAGTAAATAAGAGCGAATCGTGAAAACTACACGATGGCAGTACGATGTGACATCGATAGGAAGAATCAAGAGGGTCGTCTTTGTTTGGATCGATGAACTCGATATGCACTCGATAGTGGCTCGATAGTTTACTCAATACGATTATTGATGACTTTTTTCGTTTGACTTACCTAATCACCAAACGTCAACTCATCAATTAAGAGAGAAGTGTGAACTGTACCAATGTGTGGTTTGAGGTGACGTTATGTTGGGATCGATGCGTTCGATACGTACTCAATAGAAGCTCGTTAAGTAGCGTTACTGTCAACGCACGTACGTTTTCTACGGTCGGGTTTTCTTCTGTCGAAATGTATCGCCAGTTATAAGCAAAGTGTGAAAAACCATACCAGTGGGAGACTCGATATGCACGTTATATGATGAAGAAATATAGTTCTTTATGTTTGATCGATGAATACGATATGTACTCGACCTGAGCTCAATATTCTCTCTTGCATATGCGTATGACTGAAACGCACGACTATCAATAATGTTTTCGACGGTTCGATTACCTTCTCTCCATACGTCGCGTCTGTCATCAATATAGTATAAAACACCCTTTCCTTCTTTCAGCCTTACATCATTACACTTCTCTTGCTAACACCTTCTTCCCTCAACCACATTCTAGTCCCATAATGATGCGCAACGACGACATCGCCGATGTCTCACCCATCGACGACATCCTCTGCTTGTGCGGCTACCCCGCACGACAGGTGTGTCGGGTCCTCAACTCGGGTGGTGTAACAAACCTGGCATTGTGGGGCCCTGCGATGCCAAAAATACATGTTTTACATGCATGACGTCATGCCCTGCGAACCACTAGAGGAGGTCAAGCAGACCATGACAGAACTCCGCCACATGATCGCCGACGTGGAGGGTCGTTTGGCCATCGTACAAGACACAATGGTAGACCTCCTCATCGATAGTGGTAGGTTTTAATCGTCTCTATTTATTTTTCAGTTACCTTCAGTTATAAGTTAATGTCCACTGACATTTATTTGGTTTGCGTAGCCCCTTCCTGGAGCACACCAGCCCCAAATGCAGGGCGACCTGCCTCGCCGAGACACCCAACACCCTCCCCACTACCAGACGTCCCTCTAGGCTTCGAAGAACACACCAGGTGGACTAGGAAGATGGCGACGTTATTTTAGTTAATGTTTTATTGTATGATACTTTTTTGTTTTTTTGTGTATGTGTTAGTTGCAAATTTTGACAATCCTATTTTTATGTAAATGTGTGGTCAATACACAAACAGTTATGTTGTTAACGTTGTTTTTTGTTAATATTTGAATGTTGTGAATGATTTACGTTGTTTTTTGTTAAAATTTGAATATTGTGAATGATTTACATTGTTTTTTGTTACATTGTTGTGAATAGTCGAAGAGGTAATAGAACAACCATCGTCTAGCTTCCGAAAATGCTCGACGTCTTGTGTTGACTGATCAACAAACTCTGACATCTGGACTCCTTCTCCGATAACAAGTGTTTTCCAGAGTGGATGAATCTGCTTTAAATAAATTACATCACCTGACGCCAAACACTCGTACATGGTACATGCACAAGGAATCTCATGTGTTGTCAGGAAAGCACACCCACAACGATATTCAATTTCATCACTTAAGTCCTGCATTCTCTTCAACTCCTGAGTCAATAACGACAAGCAGTGATGCGAAACTCGACCATTTATATGCTGAAACAAAGGACCTATGTAGTTTGTCACAATTCGACGTCTCGAATCTTCAAAAAGTTCCGAATATTTGTCAGCTACATTTCAATAGTCAAGTTCACGCGGTCGAAAAGAGTGTCGAGAGTGGCAGTTGATGTAGTGATCCACTCTTTCAGAGCCGAATGTGCAATTTCCACCCTACTGTTCGTAGTGTTGCCGAAATGAAAAACTTGATTCGTCCAATTCAACACAAATTTTTCCTTATGCACCAACCACGTGTCTTCCACATACTCCGTCAGCACTGGCCAGGACTTGTAAGAATATTTCAGATTACGGACTGCTCTATCATAATCCGTCTGTGAATCAGAAAGCATGACTCTCCTCCACCTTCCACGCCTAAAACTCTCTGCAAGTTGCTTGTCCTTGCCGAATACGTGGTATGCGTAGTTGTACACGTCTTTGTTGATATGACAGGTGCATAGTAAATGAGCAGACTCAGGAAAAACCTTTGCCACTAGTCGCATCAGACTCATCTCCCGGTTCGTAATTATTGCAGTCGGGCTAACAATATCCTATAACAGATCTCGGAACCTCTCCAACACCCACCGGTAACTAGACTCGGTCTCATCCTGCAAAATCGTATATCCGACGAGGAAATTCATGTTTGTTGGAGTAACCCCAACAATCTCAAACAAAGGCATCTTGTACTTGTTCGTCTTATACGTCGAATCCATACAGATTACGAATGGGTATGTGCGCAACAACTGAACTGAAGTCGGATGTGCCAAAAACGCGTGAGTCAAGACATTAGTTTCTTCATCTGTCACAATCCAATGCAAATACTTATGCTGCACTGCCTACCTGAGAAACTGCTGCGCCGGATTCCTGTCTTCAGATTTCGTCCTCCTCATGTACTCTCTGAAGTTATAAATGTGTCTTTGATTCGGATTATCGTCCGTGAATTTCTTCTTTACCGCCAACAAAATGTTACGAGGTCTTTCTTGTGCCTCTGTCATATCACGAACAATTTGCTTTGCCTCAGCACTAAGTCCGCTGACCTGTCGGTGACCTTCTGAATAAACTGCAAGTGGGTGGTTGTGATGCCCATAGATGCTACTAGAAACAATGACCCGTCCATCACGATCCCGTCGCTCCACCACTTTTACCAAAAACCGACAACCGCAACATTTTCTTTTCGTATTCTTTCGCAGTGCAATACTCGTATCACAAGAACTCATCTCACGTCTGCGATCACATCTCAGGTAACAATCAATCCGGTTATCTGCTTTGTATGATGATATAACAAAAAAAAATCCAGCTCCTAGTGCAACTTGTTTCGTCCATTTACAAGCTTCCTCGATTGTTGTAAATATTTCTTTACTGTCAAAAAGCTCACTGTGATCTACTCCATCACCACCGAAATCTTGCAATGGAACCTAAAAAAATGAATTTAACAGAAAATAAAAAAAAATTATAAAAAAACGGGCGCCTGGCTAAGCCGCCTCCACCAAGGTGGAGGCGTCTGCCTAACACACCTCCACATACGTGAAGGCGTGTTAGCCAGACGCCTTCACCTTAGTGGAGGCGTCCATCTAAGACGCCTGCACCTATGTGGATGCGGCTTATCCAGACGCCCGAGTCGGGAAAAAAATTCCACCCCCATTACCTCGCCGGATTCAGGTGCTTCGCCAGACATTTTCGTGGTGTTGGTACTAGGAATGTGAGTAAAACCGAGTCAAACATCTTGTTTAAAGACACAGGACGAAATGAGTATTGATTGATTTGTTAATGACAAAAATGTCATTTTTGGGGGCGATTTAAGTAATTTTCGGACGACGAATAGTAACTCTTTTTTTACGATGTCAGACGGTGTTAGGAATCTGTCAGTACAATGGAACGTATTAGGGATAAAAAAAAGTTTGGACGGTGGAAGAAAAAAATCAATTATTGGTACTCTGAAAACCCTCAGGGGAAAGTCTGGAAAGGTAAAAAATCCAAGATTCGAATCCAAGATGAGTGATCTATGGAATCTCAGGGCCAACTATTGCTCCAAAGTGACTGTCTTTATTCTTAAACAACGTAGTAGGTTAGAAATGAAACTTATTAAAATATCACACTTCTGTCACATGAATTTTTGATTAGATTGTCCAAATTGCGTCACACCTAAAAGTTACGAGTATACTTTATGTTACGTTTGAGGAAGAAAGAGCATGATAATAAGGGCTGTGGCTTTGGATTAGAGCCCATTCGGGCCACCATGAGAGTGATATTGTTTTGGGATGAGTTTGGGAAAAGAAAGAAGTGGATGAGAGGTGGTCATTTTTCCTACATTTCACATTTTGTAAAGAGCTTTATGCAGAATTAAGAAAACAAGTATCAGTTCAATATTTGTTGAGCACATTATAGAGCAGAATAAGTTTTTTTTGAGTTTTTTTATCTTCAATAATACGGCATCAACATGTCAAAGACAATCACAAGTGGATTTTCTATTATTAACCGGGTTTGCTTCACTTACCGGTTTTTATCATAAACCAACATTTTATCAATCTGGCATCAATTTAAAACCTTAGAACTCCCTCGACGCACTTTGATTACCAGACGAATTAAACTTAACTTTAAGATGTCTAGTGAAGCTCACAATCTGCTATAAAGCGTATAAACTTACGATTCGTTTTCATAAATTAATGCATGGTTTTCTAACGACCACCTAAGAAAACTTTTGAGTTGACACATGTGCTACCATTAAAACTGCATTGTCCGGATATCACATGTCTATCCATCACATCCTCTACCTTAAAGATGACTCCAGAAACCAAACTAACCAAACCTCCAGACAAGTCTAAGTAAGACCAAACCACAAGATCAGTCGTCCTTTGTTGTCCCTACGAGTTCATTTGTGATGCTAGAGGTGATGATGGCGGTCGCGTTCTCGGTGGCGCCTCTTATCATATACTTGCCTCTGGTGAGGAGTCTCAACCAATTCGTGGGGATGGTAGAGGTGTTTCTCGCCCACTTCGCATCGTTCACTCTCACTCTCATGCCCCGTCTTCGTCTCGCCTTGTCAAGAGTTTTCTCCTTCCAAACTACAACTCATACCCAATAGACTGACTTCAGGAGCAAAGGTTTAGGTTTTTACAGAACTTTATTTATTTATTTATTGTAAATCTACTGCTGGCATTTAACACGACAATTTGAAGCTACAGGATACTCCAAGGTGGTGAGTTGAAACCGGAGGGAGATCGTTGTTCATGTAATTGTCTAAATATGGTATCATCACGTACAAGTTTGTGAGTAGTACAAAGTAGGGTTGGTTTTCTGTTCTGTTTTTGGTGATGTACTTTGACGAATAAAGAATACCTCATTTGGTTTAACCTTTTATGTTATGTTGTTGACTTCACTTATATTTTACTACAAACTTGTTATAAAATCGATCGTGTTAATTTATTGAATTCTTATGAAAATAAACTTTCCCTTTAAAATTTGAAAGAAACACATAGAAGGTTAAGGTACCGAAACTATTTATTATCAAGTTGGAGATTTGATTAATGCCAATTTTCTTTTCTTTATGGTGTCTATTTAGCTTACCTTTTTAGTCGTTTTAGTGTGGACCAGGGGTTTGCTGACTCTTCTCGGTTGAGGATCAGGAAAATTAATCTAGTACTTAACCATGAACTTGCTTTTCTACTTGAAATGATGGAAGTAAAGTACTTTCCTATGATTAAAGCTAAGCTAGTACTTAACCACGAACTTGCTACTTGAAATGATGGAAGTAACGTACTTTCCTATGATTATTCTTTCAAAAATTATTTATTGAAAAAAATGCAAACTCAACTGAGCAAAAGTATAACTCTAGTATTAGAGAGCCGAAGTGCTCTTAGAATTTTTATTGATTCGTTACATGTACAATGAATATTTACCTATATAAATACAATATCCCGTCCTAATATTTAATGTAAATATAACTTTTGAAGCTGGACCAATACAAATTGCAATTACTAAAATAAACTCTAACACCAAAGTACTGATTTGAACTTGTCTGTTTAATTTCAGCAAATAATGGAACTGGACAAACAGAAAAACCGAAACTGTACAAATTAGTTCAAAAATGAAGTCAGGTCAAACAATGATGATTAGTTGAGTGCTCTAACCTCACCAATCGAGTTCTCCTGAATCAATCAATCTTGAACGATAGAACGCTGCTACTTCACTCATCTTGATTCACCCTTCAAAATCAACCCAAAGACAACTGAGAAAAGCAAAGAAATACATGGGTAACGAAAAACCATTATTCAAGTAAACAAAGGCATCATAATAATGCTTAATACAATTACTGCTTACTACATTTTCACTATATCTAAAAAGTGAAAGACCAACCAAATGACACGGTCGATATGTAGGGATTGTCTCCAGTCCATATTATACAATCCGAAGAAACCATCGATCAATTAAGAAAGCATCAATCACCTAAAGAAACCATTCTATCATAGTAACAAAGACCTCTTCAATGTTTGAATGTTGAAAAATGGTAGATCAACTGAACTGAACATTTGATATGGCATTGTGAAGACTACCAGGTCAATGTACAGACAGATGAAGCATTCATGAAATGATACAAATGTCAGAAGAAAGGTACAATCCAAAGGGTAATAACTTGATCGAATAAAATGAATAAAACACGCAAGAAAATGTGTGCTTGCATTTCATTTGCAAGCCACTCAATATTACATCCTGCACTTAAGCCCAAAAGATACTATTGAAGATCATGACTTCCGCAGAAAAATATTAAGTTTTGTCGAATGAGGGCTGAAAAACAAAAAAAAGGACTCATATTGCAATACTAAAAAGAAGAAAAAAAGCTAAATGCTGGTACGCAATCGAATTAGCTTAAGTGTAATGTTAATATGTTACCCAAAGTGTGTCTATTTCTTTCATGTCATGGTCTGTTATGACTTATAAGATTTTATTGAAATCTTATTTGACAAGAAAAAAATGGAAGGAAACACAAATTAAATGGACAGTCTATATGCCAACTAATTTAACCATTCAACATAGAACAAATAAGCACTCTCATTTGCGGATTTGCCAGATATTTAGTCTTGAAAAATGGATTATAGACTACCACTGGTCCAATACCAATAAAGTGGGTCATAGGATTTAATTAGAATAAAGTAAAATCTTTTGAAAAAAATGAAAGAGAAAGAAATCAAATAAATTTGATGGGAAGGTTGATTCAGATAATAATCTGAGGACACATGCAGTTTATAATCTATCAACAGAAGTAGAGAATAGAAACCAAATAACCACTACTACCATATACATGAGGTCATGTAGCATCTTAAAATGATCACAACTGAGCAACAAAAGTTACTCAAGACTTTTGATTGTTATCTGATATTAATGTCTGCAACAGATGTTGAAAAACAAGGTACGTTGCTCTGTCAATAGCTATGAATAATTTGATAATCATTCTCTAATGCTACAGGCCGTCACAACTGCAAGCTATAAAACATTTTAAAATGACTCCTTACACAACATGCTTACAGGGGTATGATCATACAAATAAATCACAATTTGTATGATCATACAAATAAATCACTACACTCTCATGCTTACAGGGGTAGTGATAAAATACAAATACTGAAATATTAGTAGCAAACATCATCAATAAAAAACATGGCAGTAATCCTTCAAACGTGAGTGCCTAAAATATCAAACGAGAATCATAAGCAACAGCGATAAGGAAGGCGAAACATAAGTAAACATGGTGCCAAAAAAACACAGAACTTGAACATTAGTCACCCAAATTGTCTTCCAGAATGCTTATTTTCAACCTCGGGCAGTACAGACGTAGTAAGGAAACATCTAACAATAACCCTTTACCAGTTTCCATGCTTACTGTAACGACAGTACAAAATCAAATGCAAATACTAGTAGTCAAGAATCACCAAACAAAAGAACATGGAAGTTATACATGAGATATGATCACATAAAAGAACAAGCAGAAATCATAAAGCCACGGTGACAAGGAAGGCGATATATGAGTAAAGAATGCACACACAAAATTAACAAATTGTATAAAACACAACAAAACTACAACATTATAGTCACCCAAATTGCCCTTTAGATACCAATTTTCAACCTTCGGCGGTAACATCATGGTAGGTGAACATCTTTAACAATCTTTTAGGACCCGATTTAGTAACTGAATGTTTCAAATCTTTGATTTCAAAAATGCATTTTTCAAGTTGACATCCAATTCAAATGTATTTTGGAAATACATTATCATACGTAATAATGTGTGGCTAAAAAATGTATTTTTCGTGAAATCAAAGATTACAAGCAGGCGAAAAACAAGAATTACATTTGCCCATATAGTCCTTCAGAACGCCGATTTTCAACCTTTTTGGAAGATTTGGTCCCTCAACCTCAAGAGCAACGCTGATAAGGGAGCACCAGCAGTTTAGATTACTAAACTTGTCATCACGAGGACGGGTGGGTAAAAACACCATTCCAGAAAGAGTTGAAATAATGCCTCACCAAATAAAAAATAAGACCAAATTAACCTTTTCTTCTCGATGGCATAAAAAACTAAACATAACTACTACATAAGTAAACTAAAAAAAAAAGCACCTTTCATATGGACTTTAATGAAATACATAAGAAATTAGAGCTAAATTAAAGGATTAGAAATCCAAAGCAGATGGAGACGAGAATATAAGAACAGGGAACCAAACATCTTAGCTGCAGGAGGAGATTTGGGTTTAGTGTTTAGAATGGGGCCGTCGTGGTGTTTTGAACGAGGAGATGGGAAATGTTAGGGTTTGGTTTCTTGAATATTCTTCACTTGTTAAAGGGCCGGATAAGCCAAATTGTGTCTGCACTAGAGTAATCAAAATTTCCTCAAACGTTCACGTTCGAATTAGATGTCAAAAACATGTTGTCCTGTATTATGGTATTTTGTGTTGGAGGGAGAAAGTTTACTGAGATTCATGTTTATTTTTCACTACGCAATCTTATTTTTTATTGTTGTTAAAAATTTTCACAGTTCAATTCACTTATCCTATTTGTTAATGTATTACATAAATTCACCTAGGACTGTAAACGAGGCGGGTAATACCCGTATACCCGACTCGTGCGGGTACGAGTACAAAAATCCATACCCGTTTAGTTTTGTGTTCCTGTTAACCCGCTTGATAAAAGGGTCGGGTACGGGAATATGCATTACCCGTACCCGTATACCCGTTATCAATATATATTATTATTAAATACATACTAGAAAAACCCTATTCTATTGCCCCCACCTCTTCCAACCCAAACCCTATTCTGATATTCTCCTCCAACCTTACCCAAACCCCATTCTCCTCCAATCCAAACCAATCGCCCTCCTATGCTGCCTCTTCCATATGTCGCGTGACTCGCCTCCATGCCACCTCCCCTCCACGACTCCCTACCAACAACATCCTTCATTCCCTCCCCAACCTCGTCGCGACCTCCACTCCCACCGATCGCTGCAAGGTATTGACCAATAGCCAAAATGTTCGGATGTACAACGAATAGGTTATCATCCCTGAACAAGTGGACTTCATGCTCGTGTAGTGAGAATAAAAAGGTATTTACAAATAACCACACAGCTTGGGTGTCCAACGAATAGATTCTCATTTATAACGAGTGGACTTCATACTCATGTGGTGAAACGATTCTAGAGCCCAATTACCATAAGTGACCGATGAAGAATCACAGCATCGTCGCCAAATCCATGCTCTTTTCAACTAATATTGTGGTCAAAGGATATTAGAACCTAATTAACATACGTGGCCCAACAAAAAAGCACAACACGTTTGCCAAATCTATGTTCCTAAAAACTAACACTCTAAGTCAAAGGATACTAAAGCGCAAGTAGCATAGGTGATCCCTACGAAGAATCTCAAAATGAACGTGTTAATGCGATGTATGAACTTAAGATGTGCACGAGAAGTACATAAGAAATGGCTAAACCACGAGGTATTGACCAATAACAACAATGTTCGGATGTACAACGAATATGTCATCATTTCTTTACAAATGAACTTCATGCTCGTGTAGTGACAATGATAAGGTATTGACCAATAATCACACAACCTGGGTGCCCAACGAAGAGGTCCTCGTCCCTTAACAAGTGGACTTCATGCTCATGTTGTGAAACGATTCTAGAACCCAATTAACAAAAGTGACGCGACGAAAAATCACAACATTGTTGCCAAATCCATGCTCATTTCAACTAAAACTCTGGTCAAAGGACACTATAACCCAATTAGCATACGTGATCTGACGAAAAATCATAACACCTTCGCCAAATATATGCTCCTAAAAATTAATACTCAAGTCAAAATATACTAGAACTCAAGTAGCATAAGTGACTCTAGGAAGAATCTCACAATCATGTTAATGTGAGGTGGGAACTTAAGGTGTGCCCAAGAAGTAAATAAGAATATGTCTGAACCACAAGGTATTGGTCAATAGTTACATGATTTGGATTGTAGGATTCTTATGGTCCCTAATTAATGTAAACAAATTCGTAAACCCTACTTAAATATGCAGCGGAAATTAAACAATAAAAATGAGTAGGCATTAGAACACGCAAACCACAAATACGACTCGGTGGTTTTTATAAAGGTTCAGCACCCACCAGGTCCTAATTCCCCTCTTGCAAGCTTCGCTCGACTCCGCGAGCTCTGCCTACGTCTTCACTATCCACTTCCCGTTTTAGGCCGAGAGAGAATGTCTTTACGAAACAAGCTCCGTGAACACCCTCATGAACTTGGTTTCTTCCTCTCACAATCCGAGAGAGATGCTTCGGGCTTTCACCGAAACCTTTGCTTCTTTGACAACTAAAGTGAGTGGATCAAACACTCTTTAACTTGAGCATACTTTGAGTATGATTGAGAATTGATCAAATGTGTGGAAGTTTTAGCTCTTGAGTGTATGAATTGAGATTTTAGGAGTGGAGGATTTCTTCTAGTGTATACGTAAGTTTGTAGTGGGAGAGTTGTCTAAATAAGGTGTGTGAACCTCTATTTATAAGATCCTAAAAATTTCTAGCCGTTGGGGAAGATTTGGTTGAAGTTTGTGTAAGATACACCAAACAAAATTCTAAGTTCAGCAAACTTGTCCTAAACCGGTCGACCGATTCAGGATCAACGGTCGACTGTTTCCATGAGATTAAGAAAATGTTCGAACCAACTCAAACTACGATTGAACCTAACGACTATAACTTAAGTAAACGGTCAAACTAAATCTAAGGGACGATCGAACGTTCTAAGGATTTTGGCCAGGTCAAGGTGAATCGGTCAAACACAATAAGAGAGTTCTTCAACCAAAAATAAAAGACACTTTTGTTGCACAAAATTGTCTTCGTCCGGTCGACCTCCATGAAGGCTTCGTTCGACCGATGGCCAAAAGTATTTAGGGGTTTACATGCAATGCATGTAATCGTGTTTGTTCACTTTGATTGATTATGTTCATTGATTAAGATGAGTTTGATTAATCATCAAATTAATATAGATTAAGGTCAAAAAGCCAACAATCTCCCCCTTTTTGATGATGACAAACCTATATCTTAACACTTGAGTTTCAATTTAAGTTCTCCCTTTTTTATATGATTGCTCCCCCTTCATATATGTAAATTACACACGTATAAGATACCCCCAAACAATATGCATAGTATGAGTAAATTGAAGTTCAATTCTTATCATTGTCCCCCTTTGACCTCAATCAAATGCAACAATAAACGAACATGATGCAACAGTTAGGATTACAAAATTCTCCCCCTTAATTAGATGATATAACATTATATGCTCCCCCTATCACTAAGGCCTAAAAAGCAATGATGTATGTTACCGTTTAAGCATGTCATATCCTAGATTAAAACCAATTGTTAAAGTTGAAGAGGATTGAGTATATCACCCAACTTTTGATCCTCGATTTGGTATTGGTTTCAATCTCCTTTCGATTGTGACAATGACTTTATGAATTCAATCCAACTGTACTCTTTGAGGCTTGGAATCGATCTCTTCTTTCTTGAGCCACTACCGATCCTCCTCTTTCTAAGTACCTACAAGTGAAGATTTTGGTACCCAAACAACATTGTGTCCTTTGACATTAATTTTTGGTACCCAAACTATTTTGTTCTTAGGTGCCCAAACACTTGAGGAACTTTTATTCACAAAAAATACTTTCCATTCAATAGTATGAATAACATGGTTTTTGTAGTTGTTAACATTATATCGTAAACCATGCTTATTTAAAGATTGTCTTTGACTACCAATAAGCCTATCAAGCATTTTCTTTCCATTTGTAAATCTTTCAAGATCCTTTTGTAATTGAACATTCTTAACCATTAGATCTTGAATATCATCACTACATGAATGTTTTGAATTTAGAGTTGCAATTTTATCAATCAAATGAGTGTTCTCTAATGCAATTTTTGAAAGGAATGTGTTCTAAAAGTTTTACTTTTATATGTCAATTATTATGAATTGAATGTGCAAACATTTTGTTCCTTGATTATTGTATTCGTCTTTTGGAAGTGTTAAGGAATAGGCGCTTGGTCCTTAACCGTAGAGCTCTAAAAGATAATAGTTTACATAAATCAAAAGTTGTTCACAATCATGGTAATTAACATGGAACATTAATTACCGAGATAAGATTGTCGTGTTGGTCATCGATTGTTGTAGCTCTACAAATAATTGACAACACGAGTATATAAAAGAGGAAAATATTACTTTTACATATTGAATAGACCTAACAAGTAAAACATTATGAAATTGTGTTTCGTGTCATTAATGTTTTTACTGTGTCTTGGATCCTAAGATATGAGACTTATATCTTTTCACTCAAGAAGTGCTTAACTTGATTATTGTCAAAAGCTATCAATGAGTGTAGTGATAAAGACAATAGTTGGTTGAGCATGACTTGTGCTGGAAAAGATAGCTAGTCAAACGATTATCATTGCCCCTCTTAATTGAGTGATGATATTAGTGGGCCCCTTGATAAATCAATATTATAATGTGCACAATGTGACTTGAGTTAAGTCACATAGTTATAATTAGCTTAAAGAGATCAAGAAATGAATATAATACAAAGGTGACACACTTCTACTTTGTATATATTCTTAATATCATGAGGCAAGGGACGGACACAAGTGGTGCACTTACATCACTAAATGGATCGTGTTTTAGTTCGGGTGGAACAAAGACATCTATGCTAATTGGGTGACTATAATGTGTAGCTAGATACCGCTTATAGTCTGAGATATTAAGTGTTTAATATCACTACCAATTTGGCTTAGATCCTCCTATAGGTCACACCACAAAACTGGGAAACAAGAGGGTTGATTTTCAGTTCATAAGATGTGTCGGGTTTCTTATGAAAATGGGACACATGTGGTGAACTGATTGAAATCAATATGTTATGAGAATTAACATAATTAGAATCATAATAAATTCATATGAGGTGTATATATTATGGGGTGTAATAATTTAATATTACATAGGATAATATATTACACAAGATGTGAATTTGCTAAAAAACCTAAAAGATCAAATTTTGTTGGAAATAAATCCAAAATTTGACAAAGGCAGAATCAGGGTCAAACACGGTGAACCGTTCAGGGTTCGGTCGACCGAGGGATCTTCGGATCGGTTAACCGAATGGGGAACGGTTAAACGCAATCGATTGACCGAGATTGTCTAGAGTGAAGGGAATGTGTTCTAAAAGTTTTACTTTTAAATGTCAATTATTATGAATTGAATGAGAAATCATTTTGTTCCTTGTTTATGTTATTCGTCCTTTAGAAGTTTTAAGGAAGATGCTCTTGGTCATTAACTGTAGAGCTCTAAAAGATATTGGTTTACATAAAACAAAAGATATTCGCAATCATGGTAATTAACATGGGACATTAATTACCGAGTTATGATTGTCGTGTTGGTCATAGATCATTGTAGCTCTACAAGTGAGTGACAACACGGGTACACAAAAGAGGAAAATATTACTTTTGTATACTGAATAGACCTAATAAGTAAAACATTATAGAATTGTGTTTTCTGTTAGATGTTTTCTAATTATTTTCTCTCCTAATTCACCACAAAAAGCCAGGAAAATTCTCTTAGTTTTCTAAGTCTTTGGAAGGAGAATTCTCAGAGATTAAGGAAGGGGTTTGTAGCTAGATTCTAAGCTAGTTTGGAGATTGATTGGCTAACTCCTTTCTCTCCAACCTTGTTTAGGGTTTCGGTGAACACTCGGAGGCATCCGGCGCAACGAGAAGCGACGATCGTCTTCCTCAACGTCTCTGGAACATCAAGAAGTTTTAGAGAACTTCTAGGTATGAATTTCGGAGTCCCTTGTGTTTGTTTTAATAACTTTTTGAAACTAGTTATTGAAACAAACCGATGCATGCATAAAATAAATCGTAGAAAATTGTAATTGATCCTTATTATGCATAAAATTTTGAAAAATATATATGCACAATTAAACATGAAATCCAACATAGAGTGCCTGGACAATCGGGTTCGGTTAACCGATTGGAATCGGTCAACCGAGAATTAGTATTCTCGGTAGACCGAAGGTGACCCGGTCATCCGATGACTATGTCCCAGGATCGGTTCTGGTGTGTCAACGGTAGACCGATTGGAAGACGTGTCCTAACCACCCAACAGCCAGACGCAGCAGAGCAACGAATCGTCCGAATTCTTCCAGGGAATTTTTCTCATAAAGAATCGGTCGACCGTCTAGCTCACGGTGCACCAAACACATGTTATAACCGAATGGTCCGGTTGACCGAATAATACTCGGTCTACCGAACAAGAACGATTCTGCCTGAATTATTAAGAGATTAATTAAATCATGGGTGGAATAATTCCAGATTTAATTAAAACGTTTTTTGTGGGTGATTATGTGGAATTTAGAGATTAATTTTAGGAGAGAAAAAACAAGAGGTCATGGCTAAATAATAGCTCTTGATAAAGATGTTTTGGGAGCCTATAAAAGGGCACCTATTCCTACTTGTTTTAAGCTAATGCAAAATCTTTCTCTCATTAATCTCTCCCTAATCACCACGAAATTGCTCTTAGTAAAATTAAGTTTGGAGATTAGAATATCAGGAGACTTAAAGAGGGGTTATTAGCTAGATTCTAAACCTCATTAGAGATCGATTGGCTAGCTCCTATCTCTCTAATCTTGTTTAGAGTTTGGTGAACTCTCGGAGGCAATTCCGTGGACGACTCAATGTGCAACGCGACTCCGGATCATCAAAAGGTTTTAGAGAACCTTTAGGTATGATTCTACTTTGTGATTTATTTTAATAAATGTAGGATTGCATGTTATTAGAATAAAACACAAATAGATGTACATAAAATTGCTGAAAATATGAAAACGATCTTGTATGATGTATTAAAAATTTAAAAATATATACATACACGGGGACACGAAATCCTACAGTGGTATCAGAGCTTTTAGTTCATATTTTCAACAATTAGACTATATAATTAATTTTAGTTTACCATCTACAATCAAAACAATTCATGTTTTATGTCTTTTTCGAGTTTTCGAGTGTTTTGTTGATTTAATTATGAATTGATTCTCTTGATAGTCTTAAATGTTTTAAAACACATCATGTGAATGTTAGAATTAAGATTTAGACTTGTGTCTAATTTATAGAATTTTTGTTTTTAATTAAATGATTATTTTATAAGGAATCAACAAAACAAAAAAGGCATATGTTTATCTTTCTTTAAATGTTTAATTTTAGAAATTGGATAAACAACGGTTCAATTTTTTTTTGAATTGAACTATGGGTGCATAAAATCATTTTTAATGGATTTCAAATGATTTTAGAATTGTTTGATTTAGAGATGCATGATAAACTAAATCGAGAAATATATAGTAAATGTACATGCGTTGCTCGAGTTCTCTAATGCAGGGATATGTGAGTTTATATGTTCCATCGAAGCCATGTGTGAATGAATGAATGTGTATGTTATTATTATTCAATCACATGGGCTTATGTATGTAAAAGGCAAGTTTTATTTCTATGGGCTTATGTATGTAAAAGCCAAATTTTATTTCTATTTATATGCATGCATATGAGAGGATTTTTACATAGGACTTGCACTAGACAATTTTTCAAAATTGAGAGATGCATGTTTATATTTTTGCAATATCAACATCCAAGGTGCAAGAGGAAGACGCTGAAGAAGCGCAAGGATCAAGGATCAGGGATCAAAGATCAAGGATCAATAGACGCGGGAACATATAAACTCACACAATGTTTGTGTGAATGGATTATTTATGTTTGTGTGCTTGATATATATGTGATTGTATAGATGGTTGTTAGGATGTGTATAGATGATAAATATGCATGATCACCTAAATTCTAAAATCACATATAAATGTTTAAAATTGTCCAACCAAAAAGTAAGAGTATCTTTCTTTCTTATTTCATCCACTAGCAGCCATCTATAGAGGGTTATTCTGCTTGCCCCTAGCGGGAGATAGCTTCCTCCATCTTTGGGAATAGTGGGAGATATAAGGTTGTCTTTTGTTGTGCCACGAATAGATGTACGAGGTGCGATTCACCCTTAGCGGACACCGAGTATATTTGTTTGTGAATACAATGGATAGACGTATCTCGTATCAAATGAAATAAGTTTTCTTAACAAGACCCGGAGCCCTAGCTCGGTTTTGAGAAAGAGAGTTTTTCTTACGAGGATTGGTCATATTCCCTCCTAATTAAAACGACAAGAGTCATAAGAGTTTGACAATGCAGATGTTGCGATATTTCGAAATGGTTATGATTAGAAAATGTTTTCTTACCTTGATTTTATAATATATCCGATAGCCCTTAGCTGGTTTATATTATAATTGATAGGATCTTGGATTGCTGCATTTATGGACAAATTTTTATTTGCGGTATTTTTTTAAGAAACATAAAATTGACATTAAATCTCATATAATTTATTTTGTAGAAATGTCGAATATTCAACATATTGTGCGATCTATGATTGAAAAACATCCTTTGGCAAATGATGACTCAAACTTCATAAGCTGACAACTCAAGCTCAATATCGTGTTAAAGTTTGAGAAACTGTCTCATATTTTGACTGGTGAAATCCCAAAATTAAATGAGAGGGCAACCGATAGCGAGAGAGAGGCAAAAGCCAAGTGGGAAGACCAAGAGAACCAGATTCACGGTCTAATGTTAGCCTCCATGGGTGACTCGCTTCAGGCGAAATACTTGGATTCAAAACCCAAGAAGACCATGGAAGCTTTAACAAGATGTTCATGGATAGTGCTAGAAAAGAGCGCTATAAGACCACCATCTCACTCACAAGGTGCCACATGGCGGAGGGAACATCGGTATCCATGCATTTTCTCACGATGCAAGGATACCTTGAGAAGTTGTCGAAACTCTCTTCCTCGATGCCCGATGACATTGCAGAAGATTTGATTCTTGGCTCTCTAGTCCCGTCCTACAAGGACTTTATTATGCACTATCATGTGCGTGAGAAAGGGGCGAGTCTTGAGGAACTTCACAACGCTCTCAAAATGGCTGAAGTTGACATGGGCAAGGGTCGGGACAAGCACGTCCAAGCCGTCCATGGAGGGAGCAAGAAGATCACCAAAGGTAAAGGCAAATTCACCAAAAATACGTCAATCAAGAGCAAGGGAGTAGGAGGTGCTCGTGCGAGTGCCTCAAGGGGGAAATCTCTGAAATCTCCGACTCCCAACACGGAGTGCTTTCACTGCGGTGAAAAAGGACACATCCGGCCAAATTGCCCCAAGTACAAGGAAGACCTTGACAATGGAGTGATTGAACGTAAGCGCCCCAAAAAGGCCAAATGTATATTTGTTATTGAAATAAATTTAGCCACCTCTGTCCATGATTGGGTAATTGATACCGGATCTTGTGCTCACATAATTTCTAATGTGCAGCTACTAAAGGATAGGAAGGAACTCGTTAAGAACGAGATAATTTTGAAGGTCGGAAATGGTGCGAGCGTTGCTGCGATTGCACAAGGTTCTGTGGAGCTTTAATTATCTAGTGGTTTAAATTTATGTTTAAAGAATGTTTATTATGTGCCTTCGATTAGCAAGAACATTATTTCTGTATCATGTTTGGATATGGATAATTTTAATATAAATATTTCAAATTCTTGTTTGTCTATATCGAAGAATGAGATTTTCTATGCAAATGCATTCGTGAGGAATGGTCTCTATTTGCTTGAATTGAATAATAAACAAATCTTGAACATCAATAACAAAAGACTTAAAACTACTCACGTGAATGATACACTCTTGTGACACTATCGTCTTGGTCACATAAATGAAAAACGCATCAAGAAATTGCAAGAAACTAACCTTCTTGGTCAACTTGATTTTAAATCATTGGAGACGTGCGAACCTTGCCTAATGGGAAAAATGACCAAGAGGCCTTTCAAGAAGAAAGGACCGAGAGCGAATGACTTGTTGGATTTGATACATTCTGATGTATGTGGTTCGATGAGTACTAGTGCAAGAGACGGTTTCAGGTACTTCATTACGTTCACAGATGACTATAGTCGTTATGCCTATATTTATCTAATGAGAAACAAAAGTGAATCCTTTGACAAGTTCAAGGAATTCAAGAATGAAGTAGAGAACCAACTCAACAAGAAAATCAAGTCTCTACGAACGGATCGTGGAGGTGAGTACTTAAGTACCGAATTTGTCTCATTCCTAAAGGAGTGTGGTATTGTACCACAACTCACCCCTCCCGGTACACCTCAGTGGAATGGGGTATCCGAAAGGAGGAATAGGACATTACTCGACATGGTTCGATCAATGATGAGTCAGGCTGAATTGCCGCTTTACTTTTGGAGTTATGAACTAGAAGCTGCGGCTTACACACTAAATAATGTTCCATCCAAATCCGTAGAGAAAACACCTTATGAGCTATGGAGTGGTAAAACACCTAAGCTCAATTTTCTCAAGATTTAGGGTTGTGAGACCTACGTCAAGAGATTGATGTCGACCAAACTTCAACCAAAAGCGGATAAATGCTTCTTTATAGGTTATCCTCGTGAGACAAGAGGATACTACTTTTGGCATATAACCTCCAATCGAGTGATTGTAGAGAGGGATGTCGTATTTCTAGAAAAGGAATTTCTGGAAAGAATAAAAAGTAGTGGGAGTAGAGTTGTGCTTGAGGAAACTCAAGACATTCTACAAGATCATGATATGAATGGTGACATTCAGGGTCATGAAGGCCCAACCGAGGTTCCTTTGGTTAGTGGGAGCGTGGGTGAGAGACCCTCGCAAGAAATTGTGAGAGAAACTCAATCCTCCCCACCTAGTGTACGTTCGAGAATCGAACACGAACCAATTCCACAAGAAATTGTGGAAGAAGTTCGAGAAGTACACGAAAAACCAAAAGAACTTAGAAGGTCAACGAGGGAAAGGAAGAAACCCGATATGTATTTGGGACTTCATGAGATCATGGTACTAGATACCGATGATCCCTCGACCTTTTAAGAAGCAATGGAAAGAAAGGACTCCAAACTATGGTTTAAGGTCATGGAATCCAAAATAGAATCCATGTATGATAATCAAGTGTGGAACTTGGTTGACCTTCCTCAAGGGAAAAAGGTCATTCAAAATAAATGGGTTTTCAAGAGGAAGATGGACATGGATGGGAACTTGACAACCTATAAAGCGAGGCTTGTAGCAAAAAGTCACACTCAAGTTCAAGGAATTGACTATGATGAAACTTTTTCACCGGTTGCTATGTTTAAGTCTATTCGGATTATGCTCGCTATTGTCGTATTTCATGATTATGAGATATGGCAAATGGATGTCAAAATGGCGTTCCTTAATGGGAACTTGGAGGAGGATGTGTACATGGTACAACCTCAAGGTTTTGAAGATCCAAAGAATAGCGAGAAGGTATGCAAGCTTCAAAGATCCATTTATGGATTGAAGCAAGCATCAAGGAGTTGGAACAAGCGCTTTGACGAAGAAGTCAAAAAGATTCACTTCGTCCAAAGTAAGGAAGAGCCTTGTATATACAAGAAGGTTAGTGGGAGCCACATAGTATTCTTGATCTTATATGTCGATGACATACTCCTCATGGGAAATCATATACCTTTGCTTGAGCAAACGAGAAATTCATTGAAATCTGCATTTTCGATGAAAGATATGGGTGAGGCTCAATACATCTTGGGAATCAAGATATATAGAGATAGATCCCATAGACTCATTGGCCTAAGTCAACGTACATACATTGACAAGGTCTTGGAAATGTTTAGTATGAACAACTCCAAAAGGGCAGTGTGCCAATGAGTATGGGTGTGCAACTCAAGAAGTCTCAACGTGCTGAATCACGTAAAGACTTGGAGTACATGAAAGATATCCCTTATGCTTCGGCAATTAGATCAATCATGTATGCGATGACTTGCACAAGACCCGATATCTTGTATGCTCTAAGCGTGACAAGTCGTCACCAATCCAACGTAGGTCTTGAGCATTGGACTGCGGTCAAGAATATTCTGAGGTACCTTAACCGAACCAAAGATAAGTTTCTTGTTTATGGAGGACAAAGGGAATTAATAGCCGAGGGCTATTCAGATGCGAGTTTCATGAGTGATCCCGACGATAGAAGGTCGCAATCAGGATACGTCTTCCTTCTGAATGGTGGAGCTGTGAGTTGGCGTAGTTGGAAGCAAAGCACTATGGCCGACTCAACCACTACTTCCGAAGTAATGGCTGTCGCTGAAGCGAGCAAGGAAGGAGTGTGGATTAAGAAGTTCCTTAAAGAGCTTGGAGTAGTTCCCTCGTGCGAGGGACCCATAGAGCTATTTTGCGATAATAGTGCATCTATCTCGCAAATCAAGGATCCCAAATCACACCACAAAGTGAAATACATGGATCGTAAGTACTTTGTCACACGTGACTTCATCGACGAGGGCAAGATAAATCTGTTATGGGTGGACACAAACAGCAACACAGCTGATCCCTTCACCAAACCCTTATCCCAAGCCAAAGGCGAAATGCATTTCGAGTCCATGGGTCTGAGGAACCATGTAGATTGGCTTGATGAGTGATTAGAGAGGGTTACCCTAGTTATTATTGTTTTATACATTGAGAATGTATGTGAAAGAAAACTTTGATAACAAGTGGGAGATTGACAGGAATGTGTTCTAAAAGTTTTACTTTTATATGTCAATTATTATGAATTGAATGTGCAAACATTTTGTTCCTTGATTATTGTATTCGTCTTTTGGAAGTATTAAGGAAGAGACGCTTGGTCCTTAACCGTAGAGCTCTAAAAGATAATAGTTTACATAAATCAAAAGTTGTTCACAATCATGGTAATTAACATGGAACATTAATTACCGAGATAAGATTGTCGTGCTGGTCATCGATTGTTGTAGCTCTACAAATAATTGACAACACGAGTATATAAAAGAGGAAAATATTACTTTTACATATTGAATAGACCTAACAAGTAAAACATTATGAAATTGTGTTTCATGTCATTAATGTTTTTACTGTGTCTTGGATCCTAAGATATGAGACTTATATCTTTTCACTCAAGAAGTGCTTAACTTGATTATTGTCAAAAGCTATCAATGAGTGTAGTGATAAAGACAATAGTTGGTTGAGCATGACTTGTGCTGGAAAAGATAGCTAGTCAAACGATTATCATTGCCCCTCTTAATTGAGTGATGAAATTAGTGGGCCCTTGATAAAGCAATATTATAATGTGCACAATGTGACTTGAGTTAAGTCACATAGTTATAATTAGCTTAAAGAGATCAAGAAATGAATATAATACAAAGGTGACACACTTCTACTTTGTATATATTCTTAATATCATGAGGCAAGGGACGGACACAAGTGGTGCACTTACATCACTAAATGGATCGTGTTTTGGTTCGGGTGGAACAAAGACATCTATGCTAATTGGGTAACTATAATGTGTAGGTAGATACCGCTTATAGTTTGAGATATTAAGTGTTTAATATCGTTGCCAATTTAGCTTAGATCATCCTATAGGTCACACCACAAAACTGGGAAACAAGAAATTTGATAATTTGCTAAAACCCCAAAAGATCAAATTTTGTTGGAGATAAAATCCAAAATTTGATAAAGACAAAAATCAGATAAAATGGTCGAACATTTTTCGGAGACTGGTCGACCGAAAATCCACAGTAGCTTTCATGAGCTCGTGTTGGTAGTGACCGGTCGACCGGGGGAGGGTTGTGATTTAACCAAAAACTTCCAAGAGATTTCGCATATTGATCTTGGTTGTAATCGGTCGACTGACTAAGGACTCTGTCCGATCGGAAATTTCCATTAGCCGATTCTCGCGTTGAATCGGTCGACCGTTTGTGTGTCCCGTTCGATCAGAAAATCACAGTAGCCTTAGGTCGTGTGATGGTTCGACCATTTGGTTTCATGGTCCAACCGAAATCGCAATTTACTAAACAATCGGTCGACCGGTTGGATATGGCTAGAGAAAAATAAGAGATCATGGCTAGAGAATAGTTCTTGATGTAGGTGATTTGGGAGGCTATAAATAAGTCCTCTCACCCTACTTGTTTCATAAGAATTATTGCAAATACTCTCTCTCCCTAGTCTCCCCATTAATCACCACGAATTTCTCTTAATTACCTTCAACTTTTGGAGATTATTTCTCGTGGAGCTTTAAAGCGGTTATTAGCTAGATTTTAAGCTTAATTAGAGATCGATTGGCTAACTCCTTTCTCTCTAATCTTGTTTAGAGTTTGGTGAACATTTGGAGGCGAATCGGCGGTCGATTCGACAGGCAACAGAACTTCGAATCTTCAAAAAGGTTTTAGAGAACCTTTGGGTATGATTCTCTCCTTTTTGTTTATTTTAATATGTGTAAGATTACATGATATTAGAATAAACATAAACCTATATATAAAATCAATAAAAATATGAAATCGATCATGTATGCTCGTATAATTTTTTTAAAATATACACATACATAGGGACATTCATCTCCGCTTCCTTATTTGTAGTTTCGTTTAACCCACAATATAATATGGCCATAGGGTTTGATTTAGCGATTGATGTGCATTTTTACTAAATTAGCTATTTGCACGTCATTTTGACGGTCATACAAATCCTTCATGGATTATCATAAAATTTCATAACCCTCTTTAAATGAATAATCTCTAAATCTTTGTGTGGTAGCATTGCATGAATATTAAGATATTAATCTTCTAGGCCATTGCATATAATTTTCAATAACAATGATCACAAGATATTCACCTTCTGGGCCAATACATATCATTTTCAATAACAATGATTACTTGTAACATGGTATTTCTAATTCCACTATAATGTAGCACATTTTGTTATATATATATATATACATATCTATCAAAATGAATATTATGTGCTCACGACATGAATGCTTATAATAGTTGTGAATGAGCATGTGATGCATCAAAATTAACAAGTAATAATCACATGTGTTTAATTGTTTATAATACCGTAAGTGCACGACCGTGTTGAAGCGGTGGCAAGTACGGGTCGATCCTCAGGGAGGTGAGTAGCCTCTGGTTTTTTTAGAAATCAAGTGACAACAAAAAGGAGAAGAGTTTGTCTATGCTAATCTACGCTACACTAAACTACTAAGAAGAAAAATGAAAAGTAAAGCAACTAACGATTACTTCGAATCAAAACTAAAAGAATGTAAAACTAAGCTGAAATCAAGAAGAGAAAGACCCCTAGTGGTGAAGAATGCATTCTACAGGCACAAATGTAGGTAGTGTTTTCATGCATAGAAGTGTCTAAAGGTTATGGCAAAACCTATCAATCCATTCACTAACCTAGTTGATTAACATTCATATACACAAACAAGTTATTTCAGAAACTAAAGCATGGGAGGTGTCTAAGATGTGTGGCAAAACCCATCATGTGTAGTATTCTACTCTAACAAGCAAGCATACATTCACATTTATCAACACCATCAAAATATAAAGCATTCATATTCATTCTTTAATGCATGTATGAACATCATTTCCACCCCCAAAGGGTGATGGATCTACTCACTACACATTATTCTAACAATTAAACTAAAGAAAAAAGGAAACATTCTAACTACTTTATCCTACAATCAAAGAAATAAAACTAAGCTAAGCATGCATAAAGAAACAAAATAAGAACAAAACAATGGAAAAATTATTTTATTAAATGACTCACATCACTAGCAGCATTCTTCTCCACCTTGAGATTTTGCTCCAAGGCTTACTCCAAGTAGAGAGAATGCCACCAAGCAATGGGTGATTACAATAGAAGGTGAAGAGTTCTATTTATAGCCATAGAAAAAGGTAATCCGGGACAATCCCCCGGTATGGGACTAAAAAATACCAGAAATAGACTAAATACACACTAATACACGCCTCACATAAATCTTAGCGGATCCGGACCAAAAGAGACTGCCAATTGGCGGTCTTGGACCGCCAATTGACGGTCTACAGTGTTCGGATTGCTCTAGATTTTCTTCTGGGCTTTTCTGAATGACTTGGTTTGTGTTTGATGCATCTACTTTGCTTGTTGGAGCTCCGACCCAAATATAATTGCCAAAATACTCCCCATCATGGTGTGAAGTATTCTTGTTTGCTCATTGGTCCTTCGATCTTACATTCAGGTCCTTCGATCTTGCATCTTAGTCCTTGAGTCTATCAACTCAGTCTTTTTTCATGCTTTTAGGTCCTTTTATGCCTATTCTCTTCAAACCTATTTATTTCTGAAATTCAAAAATAAAACTCGTCACGTAGCATTGTTTAGGTGGAAGATAATGGATATAAGATACAAATATAAGCATGAAATAATGTCAATCAACATGTTTGAACCACGTTACATATACTCTTTTAATCAATATGATACTAAGAATTCATATAACTTATACAAAGCAAGTGAATCAATACAAAGTTGCATGAGTTATATATCATTTAATTTTAGAAACACTACTAAATATGAAAATATATTAGATTAATGAGAGCACTAACCAATATAAAATATATAGTTTCAAATGAATAACAACTAAATCAAAAACTTAAAGATAATTGATTGACATCATTTCATGCATATATTTGTGTCTTATATTTGTTATCTTTCACCTAAACAATGCTACGTAACGAGTTTTATGTTTAAATTTCAGAAATAAATAGGTTTGAAGAGAAGAGGCATAAAAGGACCTAAAAACAGGAAAAAGGACTGAGTTGAAAGACTCAAGGACTAAGATGCAAGATCGAAGGACCTGAACGTTAGATCGAAGGACCAATGAGCAAACAAGAATACTTCACACCATCATGGACAGTATTTTGGCAATTCTATTCGGGTCGGAGATCCAACAAGCAAAGTAGATGCATCAAACACAAACAAAGTCATCCAGAAAATCCCAGATGAAAGCCCAGCGCTATCCAAACCCTGTAGACCGCCAATGATCGGTCTGGGACCGCTGATTGGCGGTCTGGGTTGCTCCGGATCCGCTAAGATTTCTTTGGGTCCTGTATTAGCGTGTATTTAGTCTATTTCTGGTATATGTTTAGTCCCATACCAGGGGATTGTCCCTGATTACCTTTTTCTATGGCTATAAATAGAACTCTTCACCTTCTATTGTAATCACTCCATGCTTAGTGTCCATTCTCTCTACATGAAGTGAAAGTCTTGAAGCAAGAAACTCAAGTGGGGAGATGCTATTGGTATTGTGAGTCTGAAATCAATAAAGTTTTCCTTGTTTTGTTGCTTCTTTTATAGTTCTTGCATGTTTAGCTTAATTGTCTTTTATTAAATCTAATAGGCTTAGTTAATATGTTTTCCTATCTTAGTGTAATAGTTAGTTTAATGTTTAGTGAGTAAAACCACTCCCGTTTGGGGGGTGGAGATGATACTTATATATGCAATTAAGAATGGAATAATGCTTTATTTTGAAATGTGTTAATTAATATGAATGTATGCTTGCTTGTTAGAATAGAATACTTCACTTCTTGGGTTTTGTCACAAATCTTAAGACACCTCCCATGCTTGTTTAGTTTCTGAAATGACCAGCTTGTGTTTATGAATGTTAATCAAGTAGGTTAGTGATTGAATTTATGGGTTTTGCCATGATAAGTAGACACTTCCTATACATAAAAACACTACCTCCACTTGTGCCCATTGGAATGCATTCTTACCTTCTTATTGTATATGTGTAATCACTCCACCCCTAGGGATCTTTCTCTTCCTGATTCCAGCTTAGTATTAAGTTCTTTTAGTTTTGTCAAAGTAATCATTAGTCTCTTTCCTTTGCATTTTCTTCTTAGTAGTTTAGTGTAGCGTAGATTAGCATAAACAAAACTCTTCCCCCTTTTGTTGCCACTTGACTTCGTGCAAACTAGAGATTGCTCTCCTCCTCATGGATCGACCCGTATTTGCCACGTCTTCACCGACACCGTGTACTTGCGGTAGTTTAAACGATTAAACAAGTTTTTGGCGCCGTTGCCGGGGAGGCGCCAGTTTAGACTCTGGTTTGGACGATTCGGGTGGATTTAATTTTTGTGTTGTAGTTTTGTTTCTTGCAGGAGACTTACACGGGGAAGGGAAAGCATCTGGTGAAGTTTGGAGGCAATCTAAGACTCCAAGACCGCCAATCAGCGGCCTGAGACCGCCAACTGGCGGTCTGGTAATCTCATTTCACCTCTTTATTTCTTTGGAGTGTTGCCATAACTGAAGTAGAAATCTGGTACTCAATTTTTGCATGTTCTGATTTTAGATTGCTCCCAGATTAATAATGAATCTCCCTTTAAGCAACTTGAACCCTAAAACCCAAAGCAAAAGATTAGGCATTTTTTCTTGTTTAGGTCATGCATCATGTACTCGACTTAGGCACATAGATTGTCTTTTATTTTAGCTTTACTTTCAGTTGCTGAGTGCTGGCGTGAGATACACATTTCCTACTCTCATTCATGCATTTTGTATGAGCATGCATTAGTTAGTAGGAATTGCATTGCAACAAATGTGAGTTGAGCGTTTGTTTGGAGAGTTGATTGTTAGATTAAGACTCCAAAACACTACTAAGGTATTTGTTTAGTCCCATACCGGGGGATTGTCCCGGATTACCTTTTTCTATGGTTATAAATAGAACTCTTCACCTTCTATTGTAAGGACCCATTGCTTGGTGGCAGTCTCTCTACTTGGAGTAAGCCTTGGAGCAAAATCTCAAGGTGGAGAAGAATGCTACCTTCAATGTGAGTCATCTAATAAAATAATTTTTCCATTCTTTTGTTCTTATGTTTTTTCTTTATGCATGCTTAGCATAGTTTTATTTCTTTGATTCTAGGCTAAAGTAGTTAAAATGTTTCTTTTCTTCTTTAGTTTAATTATTAGAGTAATGTGTAGTGAGTAGATCTATCCCCCTTTGGGGGTGGAGATGATGTTCATACATGCATTAAAGAATGAATATGAATGCTTTATATTTTGATTGTGTTGATAAATGTGAATGTGTGCTTGCTTGTTAGAATAGAATACTACACTTGACGAGTTTTGCCACACATCTTAGACACCTCCCATGCTGTTTAGGTTCTGAAATAACTTGTTTGTGTATATGAATGTTAATCAACTAGGTTAGTGAATGGATTGATAGGTTTTGCCATAACCTTTTAGACACCTCCTATGCATGAAAACACTACCTACATTTGTGACTATAGAATGCATTCTTCACCATCTTTTTACATGTGTGCACACACTCCACCCCTAGGGGTCTTTCTCTTTCTGATTTCCAATCGTTGTATTAAGTTCTTTTAGTTTCGTTTGAAGTAATCTTTAGTTGCTTTACTTTGCATTTTTCTTGTTAGTAGTTTAGTGTAGTGTAGAGTAGCATAGACAAACTCTTCTCCCCTTTTGTTGTCACTTGATTTCTAAAAAATCAGAGTGGTCTCTCCTCCCCGTGGATCGACCCGTATTTGCCACGTCTTTACCGACGCGGTTCTCTTACGGTAGTTTAAACGATTAAACAAGTTTTTGGCGCCGTTGCTGGGGAGGTGCCAGTCCATTCTCTGGTTTGGACTATTCGAGTGGATTTAATTTGTGTTTTGTAGTTTTATTTGTTTCAAGAGACTTTCATTGGGAAAGGGAAGTATCTGGTGAAGTTTGGAGACGATCTGAGAATCCAAGACCGCCAATCAGCGGCCTGAGATCGCCAACTGGCAGTCTGGTAATCTCTTTTCATCTCTTTATTTCTGTGGAGTGTTGCTATTACTGAATTAGAAATCTGGGACTCGATTTTGCATGTTCTGACTATTAGATTGCTCCCAGATCAATAATCAATCTCCCTTTAAGCAACTTGGACCTTAAAACCCAAAGCAAAAGATTAGGCATTATTCCTTGTTTAGGTCATGCATCATGTGCTCGACTTAGGCACGTAGATTGTCTTTTCTTTTAGCTTTACTTTCAGTTGCTGAGTGTTGGCGTGAGGTACACATTTCCATCTCTCATTCATGCATTTCTTATGAACATGCATTAGTTAGTAGGAAGTGTATTGCAATAAGTGTGAGTTGAGCGTTTGTTTGGAGAGTTGATTGCTAGATTCAGGACTCCAAAACGCTACTAAGGAGGGGCTGTCCCATATAAGATAAGGTGGGGGATTTAATCACCCTTTCCTTCACCCCAAAAATCACACTAATCAAGAGCCTAATTTTAAAATCAAGTAGACATTGACCCTAAGGATTTCGGGCGCATTAGGAGAGTGATCCGGTCCCGACTGTCATGGCCTGATCGGTGTCGCCCACTCTATCGATAGTAGAAGAGGTGAGATCTTTGGATCTTGACTCATTTGTTGGGCTTTGTGGTCCTCGTCGTAGGGAGGTGAGACGAGTTGAGGCCGTGTGACCTCGCAGTTAGGCGTCGTGTACCTGTAAGGACCTATAGGGACCGTAGGACCGTTTGAACCTTGTTTGCTTGTGTGCTTCTACCTGTACCCACCCACCGTAGCATAAGGACTTCTTCCCTTCTCTCCGGCGTCTTCTCTCTCTCTTCTGTGTCCCTTCGTCTTCTCCTCTACGCACACTCTTTATTTTGAAAAAAAAAGAGTTTTGGTTTGTGTGCGAACCTTTGTGCATGCTTGTGTGGGCCCGAGACGAGAGTGGCTGTTTGTCGAGGCGTGTCGTCAACCCTGCTTCAGTAGTCGATTTCTCGACGCCTCCCTCCTCTCGTGTCGCACATAACTCGGGTTCAATGGCTGCTAGTTTCCGTGAGGAGGACCAGTTGCTGGACCCACCTATTCCACCTGTGCTTCCTGTTCTTCCTGTCGTGGCTCCCATACCTCTCCGTGATCGATGCTACCCGAGTCATACCGCTCTACCCTCATGCATCGTATTGCCAGAGGCAAATGGGAACCACTTTGAGGTTATGCCTCAATTCATTTCCATGCTCCCTCACTTCACTGGGAAAGGTGACCCCTATACCTTTCTCAGGGAATTTGAGGAGGTCTGTGCTATGTTCAAGCTGCAACAACTTAGCACATACTCCATCCATCTTAGGCTTCTCCCCTTTGCACTAAAGGATGATGTGAAGAAGTGGTTGTACAACAACCAGGTGAATGCCTTTATGACATGGGATGAATTTCAATCTGTATTTCTCAAAAAGTACTTTCCAAATCATCGAACTCAAAAATTGAGGAACGAAATCAATTCGTTCTATCAACTTGAGACCGAAACATTTCATGCATATTTAGAGAGTTTCAAGGAGCTACTATCCTCATGCCCTCACCATGACATCGAGTTGTGGCTCCTTTGTCAGATTGTCTACGAGGGTCTTCACATCCTGTCCCGAACGCTCATTGAGTCCATGTGTCAAGGAGAGTTCTTAGGAAAGGATGAAAGGGAGGCATGGGCTTTCCTAGAAGACATCGCTGAGAAAACCATGCAATGGGAGAGTGTGAGGGAACCACCTGCATCATCTAGCATAGGAGTGAGGATCGCGAATGCAAACTCGACTAGATCAGGTGCCGCATTTGCTGTTGATACCACTACGGCCACTGAGGCACGCATGGCAGCCTTAATGCGCAGTATGGATTCGATTGAGCTCCAAAACCAACAAGGTGCACTTCACATGTCCACATCTGGTCCAGTTCCCTGTCATTCATGTGGTAGGATAGGTCATGTAGAAAGCGAGTGTGCATCCATTCCTCCTAAGATGGAACGTGTCAATGCCATCTATGATAGAGCTAGGATTGACCCATACTCATCATCTTATAATCCTGGATGGAGGAACTACCCCAATTTTTCATGGAACCAAAATAATGCCCCGGGTGGTCCTTCAAACTCCTCTCGACCACCTAACCAACCACACCAAGCTTAGATCACCAATCAATCTTATAATGCACGATCTTATCAGTCACCCCAAGCTCAGATCACCAATCAATCGGGTTTCCCAAATTCCAACAATATGGAAACCTGATTCAATTCGCATGAGACCTTGGCTCGTGGACTTGAAAACTCAATGAAATTTTTTATGTCATCTACAAGTCAAGTTCTCACTTGAAATCAGCAGACCATCAAATCTCTATAGCTTCAGATGAGCCAATTGGCTCAGTCTGTACATGAAAGAGAGAGAGAGTCTCTGCCTAGCCAGCCTGAGGCTATCCCCCGCATGTACCAGCAACAACACATGCAAAATGAGAATGTGGTACCTCGGGGGCGGCAAGTGAACCATGTGGAGGAACCTGATCACCATGTCAATGCCATTGTAACATTAAGGAATGAAAAACAGGTTGACAATCACATTTCCTTGCCACCACCACCATCTATGCAGCCCCTCAGTGGGAATGGTGGTGAAGAAGAGGCTGAGGGTGAGGGTAATACACCAACGCCTCCTTCTCAGGCACCGCAAAAAACCTACCTGCCAAAAGCTCCCTATCCTAGTAGGTTAACCAAAAAGCAGAGTGACACAATGGGCAAGATATTAGAAGTATTTAAGCAAGTGAAGGTTAACATCCCCTTGTTGGATGTCATCCAACAAAATACCTCAATATGCCAAAGTGTTAAAAGATCTCTGCACAACCAAGAGGAAGACCAATGTTCCTAAGAAAGCATTCTTGGCTGCAAATGTAAGCACACTTTTGTCCAATCCCACCTACACAAATACAAGGACCCTGGGTGTCCCACTATTCAGGATCGGCGGTCAACCTCCTCCTATTTTCTGTTTATCAACAATTGAACTTGGGAGAATTGAAACCAACTAAGATCACCCTCCAATTGGCAGATAGATCCATTCATATTCCAAAGGGGATTATCAAGGACGTGCTTATAAAAGTTGGAGATTTTATATTTCCAGTCGATTTTGTTGTCCTCGATAACAATCCTGTTGCGCACATCCACTCTCAAATAGCTTTGATTTTGGGTAGACCATTTCTGGCAACCTCCAACGGCTTTATTAATTGTAGAAATGGTCTCATGAAGCTCTCATTCGGTAACATGAGTGTCGAGTTTCATGTGTTCGACTCTGGTAGGCAACAAGAGCCCATGGACCAACCTTTCAATCTCAACCTCATCCGCCAATTAGAGAAAAAAACCAAAAAATTAATGAACACCCCTAACACCAATGCAACCCATTGAGAATGTTTGTGGGCCCAGTGAAAACTCATTGCCTGTCTTTACAATGCAACAGAGTGAGCTGACATCAAACATGAATGTCCAACAGGAGTGTTCGTTGCATGATTCAGTTGAGACCATTAGTGAAGGGGACACACCTCAACATATACCCATTCCTGAAGGTGTCATCACCCCGTGTCCTAGGGCTATTGAGCCCTTTGAGCTTCAGATTGACTCCAACAAGGAACCACCTACGACCAATCTTATACTTGATGATATAAATGATGGTGGGAGGTCCTTGTTGGATGACTTGGGCAGAAGCCCCATTCTTAGTGATGCAGGTCTGCTGCATCCATCGAATGAGCTTGAGGAACTCATTCCGATGCACCCACCTATTGGTTGGAGGGTTTTGTTCGATGAGCAACTAAACCCTAGTGAGGCAACACAACTTCATGTAGGATCGTGTGGGTCTATGGGTCCACAATTAAGGCTAATTACCGATTTTAATCCTAAACAAACTCTACTTGATAAAGCAATCAAATGCGCAACGGAATAATAAACAAAAACAAGTAGAGAAAGAGGATAATGCAAACCACAAGAAGTCGAGGGAATTTTATAGAGGTTCGGCACCCCACCCGGGTCCTAGTCCTCTCTTGCAAGCTCCGCTCACGACTTCACCAACCACTCCCCGTTCCGGGCCAGGAGAGAACGCCTTTACACCACAAGCACCGGGAACAACCTCGCTTGCTTGAATTCTTCCTCTCACAATCCGAGAGGGACACTTCGGGCTTTCACCGAAGTCCTTGCTTCCTTTGACAACAACAATTTGAGTGGAGCAACACTCTCTAAGCTTGAGCACACTTGAGTATGATTGGAATTAAGACTAAGTGTGGAAATTTGAGGCTTTGAGTGTTTGAGATTCTCTCTAATGTTTGGGACAAGTTTGTAGTGGGAGAGTTGTGTTAAAATGCGTTTTACAACTTCTTATATAGGCATTAGAGAGAATAGAGCCGTTGGGATTGATTGGGTATGAGTTGAAGTTTGATTACTCAAAACAGAAACTGCATGACCCAATTCTGGATGAAATCGGTCGACCGAAACAGGAAGAACGGTCGACCGTTTGGAAATTTTGCACAAGGTTCGGTCGACCGGTAAGGAAATGGTCGACCGCCCAACGCTACGACTTAGGTACACTTAAGTTATCGGTCGAACGCCTAAAAGGAAACGGTCGACCGATTTGTACCATGCACTATGGGGTTGACAAACAAATGGATATTCGGTCGACCGAAACACATCTAGCGGTCGACCGTTTTTCAACAGGAGATTCGGGTTTATCAAGAGATGGACAAACGGTCAACCGATCTAGGTCCTCGGTCGACCGATACATGAAATGTATTTGGGGTATAATTGTTTTAATAAGAATACGACCGGTGGGTATATACGACAAAACTAACGGTCGGAAAAAATAAGTTCAAGCGGTCGACCGAAACCGGGCAGTAAAACGCAAACAAGATACTTGATCATCCGGTCGACCGAATGGCCTGTTGCGGTCGTCCGAATGTGGGCAGACAGTTACAGTTCAGGTTTAGTGTTTTCCGGTCTAAGTTTGGGTGATCTATTGAGGTCCAAATTATGTGAAATTTAGTGTGACTTCTATGAGGAACCTAGTGTGTGTTTAAGTTGATTTTAGCTCAAGTATGCTCAAAATACACAAGTTCCTAAAGACTCAAAGAAATACAAAATACATGTCTTCAAATGAGCTTGATTACATGTCTTGATTTGATTTTCCTTTCTTCCTTGAGTCTTGATCACCTATAGAGGTTAGCACAATGCAATATATATGCAATGAAATATGGTTGCTACTCTACAATATTATAATTAAGATTAGGGTAAATAAATCATCAAAACATAGATTAAGGCCAAAAAGCCAACACTTCACTCATTCATGTTACCTACACCCAACCTATATCATGAGGGATCGAGCCTTTTTTCTTTGACCTTTCACCCCTCATGACACCTCAGAGTACCATTGAAGTTTGCCCATCTCGGCAAGTCTCTAGTCCTTATAACTCGATGTTCTCATTTGATGTTCCTTGACCAAATGATTATGAGAATATCTTTGTTGATGTATATATCTTGTAAAAAAGAGAGTAATAAAAGACTCCATGAGCGAGTATTGATTGTTGTGGGCCCCAACCCTTGTGTACTTGGTGTTGGCTTTTTGGCCTTAATCTATTTTAATTTTGATGATTAATAAAACTAATCTTAATCAATCAATCAAAGTGAGCAAACACGATTACATGCATTGCATATATATTTGTATACTTGCAATCATCTTAATAGGTTGATCAAGACAATCAAGGATATGAGCATTTGGACAAGGACATCAAGACTCAAGACTTGTAATCAAAGCTTTGGACCAAGACATGTAACTTTATATTTATTGAGTCCATAGGATTTTATGTAAACTTGAGCACTAGGATTCTGTTCCGTCATCTCTCGGTAAACCGAACCTATTTCGGTAAACCGAAATCTACCCAGCTCGGTCAACCGAACACCTATCGGTTAGCCGAAAACTTCCCAACAGTAAAACTTAGGTGTTCTCTGGAATTGCCCCAACGGAAGACCGAAACACCTTCGGTCGACCGAATAGCCCTGGACCGGTTTTGGACTTTGCTCCAATGGTCGCATTCAAATCAAGACCCTAGAGCCCAATTAACTTGACCCACTTCAGACGACCGTACACACTTCGGTCTACCGAATCCAAATTGGCTTTAGGAGCCCAACGACTATTTGACTTGACCATTATCGATAAAACAATTTCCCATGCATTGTCAGTGTAATTCCCGCGCTACTTCGGTCTACCGAAGTATAAACGGTAAACCGAACTTGAGTAGATCAGAGCCCAATCAATTCTACTGTCCACCTTGGAATGGTGAACCGAATTTAATTAGGGTTAAATAGATAAAAACTACTGGAGGTTGGTGTACGGTGATCCGATACTTAATCGGTCAACCGAGTTCATAGTTCAGACCAATGTTTCGGATTACCGTGTGGATAACGGTCGACCGAATCTGTCTCGATTTCTGGCCGAGCTTAAGTCACATCTTGCTTTCTCATTGGTCCATTCCCCACCAACTCCCAAACGGCTATATGAGCTTGAAGGCTTATAAATAGGACCTCATTTGGTTGCTTTGGTGATCTTGAATAGTTCCTATCTATCCAATACTCAAAGCCAAATCCTCTCCATCTTCAAGCTCTCAATCCACAACACTCAAGCCTAAACTTCACCACTTGCATATCCAATTCCATATCATATCCAAGTGTGCTCAAGTATAGAGTGTTAGTTAGAGTGTGATTCAACTTCCATATTCAAGAATCAAAGAGTTGTAAAAGCTTTGAGGAAGCTCCCTCTCGGGTTGTGAGAGGAGACACGAGCGAGACGAGGTTGTTCGCGAGACTCGGTGTTGTAAACAACATTGATCTCGGCCCGGAAAGGAGATCGGTTAGTGGAACCGTAAGTGAGGCTCGGGGGATCAAGCGAGGCTTGCGAGGAGGACTAGGACCCGGGTGTGGGTGTCGAACATCTCTAAACTCCGGCGTCGTCATTATTTGTGGTTTGCAATTGTCTTTTCCTTAATCCTCCGATTAGTATTCTTAATTCCACATTTTTCTATCGATTAGAGGGCCATAGATCCTAACAATTGGTATCAGAGCATTAGGTTGCTAATTTCATTTACTTAATCGTAATTTAGCATGGCATCTACTTCTAATCATTTTGAAGGATTATCCAAATCTAAGCCACATTTGTTTAATGGGTTAAACTATGACTATTGGAAGAAAAGAATGAGAATATATTTGCAATCAAATGATTTAAAATATTGGACATTCATATTAAACTCATACACACCTCCTAATGATGATGAAATTGTATCCTTAACAAAACCCAAAATAAAGTAAGCGGAGATGAATTCCCGCATTATGTATATCTTGTATTGTAGGTTAAATGAAGGGGAATACAATAGGGTAAGAGGTTGTGAAAGTGCTTATGATATTTGGCATACATTAGCAATGCATCATGAGGGCTCAACTAGATTGAAAGAAACTAGGATTAATTTGCTTATGCATAAATATGAATTATTTCGTATGCAATCCGGTGAAAACATAAGCGAGATGCACACTCGCTTCACCGAGATCATTAACTCTCTTAAAGCACTTGGCAAGGATTTTAGCAAGGGAGAAATGACTCGAAAGATTCTTCGGTCTCTCACCAACGATTGGGAGGAGAAGACGACCACCATAGAAGAAGCACAAGATCTCACCAAATTATTGGTCGAGGAGCTAATGGGTAGTCTCATGACATATGAGATACAAATGAAAGACCGCAATGAGAAGAGAGTCAAGAAATCCTTGGGGCTACATGCCATCGCCAATTCGATCAAAGGAGATAGTGACATCGAGGGACAATTGGCGACACATCAATTTAAGGAGTTTCTCAAAGAAGAGAAAGAAAGGAGAAAAGAGAAGAAGAAGAGCAAGAGAAAAGAGAAGAAGAAGAAAGCTCTCAAGGCTACTTGGGACACCTCATCATCTTCATCAATTGAAGGCGAATTCGCCTCGATGTGCTTCATAGCAATAGAAGATGACGAAAGTGAGGTATCTTCTTGCTCTAGTCGCAATTTAATTGATTCAAATAATTCAAATGCATATAATGAACTTCAATCTGAATTCAATGAATTGCTTGAAAATTTTGAGAGAATTTGTGAAAAGAATAAACTAGCAAGAAAGAAAATGAATGAGCTACAATCTCAAATTGAATCTATCATGAATGAGAAGAATGAATTACTTGCTAGTCATGATAAAATTGCATTAGAGAACACTCAATTGCTTGATAAAATTACAACTCTAAATGCAAAACCTTCATGTGGCGATGATATTCAAGATCTAATTGCTAAGAATGTTCAACTACAAAAGGATCTTGAAAAATTCACAAGTGGAAAGAAAATGCTTGATATGCTCATAGGGAGTCAAAAACAATCTTTAGATAAGCATGGTGTAAGCTATTATGCTAACAACTACAAAAACCATGTTATTCACACTACTATGAATGGAAAACATTTCTTTGTGAATAAAAGTTCCTCAAGTGTTTGGGCACCTAAGACCAAAATGGTTTGGGTACCAAAGATTAATGTTAAAGGACTCAAAGTTGTTTGGGTACCAAAATCTTCACTTGTAGGTACTTAGAGAAAGGAGAATCGATAGCGATCAGCTCAAGCAACAAATGATTGATTCCAAGCTTCAAGGAAATCATTTGGATCGAATTCATAAAGTCGTCGTCGCTATCGAAAGGAGATTGGAACCAATACAAAATCGAGGATCAAAAGTTGGGTATCAATTTCAATCCTCTCAATCGTGTCTATTTTAATATTTGGTTCTAATCTAGGGATATTAGATGCTTAATTGATATCATACATCATTGCTTTTTAGGCCTTAGTGATAGGGGGAACATATAATGTTATTTCATCTAATGAAGGGGGAGAATTATGAAGTACTATACCTTTACATCATATGATTGTATTGTTTGCATTTGATTGATGTCAAAGGGGGAGAATAATAAGGATTGAGCTTCAATTTACTCATACTATGCATATTGTTAGGGGGCATCTTATACATGCATAGTTTATATATATGAAGGGGGAGCAATCATATAGAATAGGGGAGAACTTAAATTGAAACTCAAGCATTAAGATATAGATTTGCCATCATCAAAAAGGGGGAGATTGTTGGCCTTTTGGCCTTAATCTATATTAATTTTGATGATTAATTAAACTAATCTTAATCAATCAACCTAATCAATCAAAGTGAGCAAACACGATTACATGCATTGCATATATATTTGTATACTTGCAATCATCTTAATAGGTTGATCAAGACAATCAAGGATATGAGCATTTGGACAAGGACATCAAGACTCAAGACTTGTAATCAAAGCTTTGGACCAAGACATGTAACTTTATATTTATTGAGTCCATAGGATTTTATGTAAACTTGAGCACTAGGATTCTGTTTCGTCATCTCTCGGTAAACCGAACCTATTTGGTAAACCGAAATCTACCCAGTTCGGTCCACCGAACACCTATCGGTTAGCCGAAAACTTCCCAACAATCAAACTTAGGTGTTCTCTGGAATTGCCCCAACGGAAGACCGAAACACCTTTGGTCGACCGAATAGCCCTGGACCGGTTTTGGACTTTGCTCCAACGGTCGCATTCAAATCAAGACCCTAGAGCCCAATTAACTTGACCCACTTCGGACGATCGTACACACTTGGGTCTACCGAATCCAAATTGGCTTTAGGAGCCCAACGGCTATTTAACTTGACCGTTATCGATAAAACAATTTCCCACGCATTGTCAGCGTAATTCCCGCGCTACTTCGGTCTACCAAAGTGTACACCGTAAACCGAACTTGAGTAGATCAGAGCCCAATCAATTCTACTGTCCACCTTGGAACGATGAACCAAATGGACTTCGGTGAACCAAATTTAATTAGGGCTAAATAGATAAAAGCTACTGGAGGTTGGTGAACGGTGATCCGATACATAATCGGTCAACCGAGTTCATAGTTCAGACCAATGTTTCGGACTACTGTGTGGATAACGGTCGACCGAATCTGTCTCGATTTCTGGCCGAGCTTAAGTCACATCTTGCTTTCTCATTGGTCCATTCCCTACCAACTCCCAAACGGCTATATGAGCTTGAAGGCTTATAAATAGTACCTCATTTGGTTGCTTTGGTGATCTTGAACACTTCCTATCTATCCAATACTCAAAGCCAAATCCTCTCCATCTTCAAGCTCTCAATCCACAACACTCCATATCATATCCAAGTGTGCTCAAGTATAGAGTGTTAGTTAGAGTGTGATTCAACTTCCATATTCAAGAATCAAAGAGTTGTAAAAGCTTTGAGGAAGTTCCCTCTCGGGTTGTGAGAGGAGACACGAGCGAGGCGAGGTTGTTCGCGAGGCTCGGTATTATAAACGGCGTTGATCTCGGCTCGCAAAGGAGATCAGTTAGTGGAACCGTAAGCGAGGCTCGGGGGATCGAGCGAGGCTTGCGAGGAGGACTAGAACCCGGGTGTGGGTGCCGAACCTCTCTAAACTCTGGCGTCATCATTATTTGTGGTTTGCAATTGTCTCTTCCTTAATCCTTCGATTAGTATTCTTAATTCCGCATTTTTCTATCGATTAGAGGGCCATAGATCCTAACACTTGGGCCCCATTTCTTTCACGTATTTGTCTCCCTTTTTCAGCATCTCACAGGTTTTGAGGGAATTTGGGGTTTGTGTCCATCACTATAACCATGAACTTCCTGTTGCATTTCATGTTGGTGAGATCTTCCCTTTTTCATGCATAAATCCATGTAGTATCATGCTCACATTCATTGAGGACAATGCATGAAGTAGGTGGGGGGGGGGGTGTTTTACGTGTGTACATAGTTGAGTCATTTTCCTTTGATTTCATTTTCTTTTATTTGTACTGCTAGGGTCATGTTAGTGTGATGCATTTAATATTGATATATCTGCTTGCCATGATCCTTGGGTGACTTGTCTTCTTTTGCTTTCCTAGTACTTTAAAATTTTCACATTTCTTTCAAAATCTTCATGTGTTTGCGAAAGAAAATGTTTTGTGGGTTTTGCGTGTGTTTAGCATGTGCAAAACCGTTGAGAGGCAAAGTAAAAAGAAAACTCCCAAAATTGTCTTGAACTTGATGCATTAGGATACCTAGTATACCGGCTTTAGGTATTATTGAGTCGTTAGGATGCACCCCGGTTTTCCCTCGGGGGGCGAGTAATCATAGGGTTTCAGTACTCAAATATTTAAAGAAGTCCACCCTGAACCTAATGAGTCAATAATTCGTGTCGGTTAATATAAGGAAATTTGTTGTAGTCATGTACCCTTTAAATCTTGTTGTGAGACATTAAGTGTTGGGGTTTTGGTTCATGTGTAGATAAGAAATAAGTGAGTAGGTGTTGTCTCTTCTCGCACTGCTCCTATCACTCGGGAAAGTAGGTCTGAGGGGACTTTGTGCCTGGTGCTTTCGAGTCATCTCACTTGGGATGCACCGACCGAACTCCTGTTACACGGGTGGTAGGGATTGCCCTATGTGGAGATTTGGGAAAAGGTGTACGTGATAGTGTAAGTCCACATAGGCAATGATGCATGAAACCTTACCTTGGGAGAATAAATCTCCAACTAAATAAAAAGAAAAAAAGAAAAGAAAAAGAAAAGAAAAAGAAAAGTAATGCAATTAAGAACCTTAATGGACCTTACACTTTGTATCACTTGAGGATGTTGAGGTTGTCCATGTCTTGCACTTAAGTCCTTAATTAACTTTCACGAATGATTCATTAGGCTAGGTGTGTGGACTAATTACATATATAGAGTTGGCCGGTAGCATTACCGCATCCAATGATCGACAAAATGAGTCATCGAGTCATGTAGCTAGGTTGAATAATGCATCTTTGTTCGGATTTTGTGGGTATATCCGCTGAAACCCTCAGGAGACAACACTCCTCCATGGCGACAATGAGGTTTAACGGCTTGTTGCACGTGCTAAGTGCAACCGTGATTCCTACGAGAGAGAGTTAGGATTTCTTGTTTTTCGTATGCTTTTCTCTTTCTTTGTTTTGCTCGGGACTATCAAAAGTTAGGTGTGGGGATATTAGATTGACATCATTTCATGCTTATATTTGTATCTTATAACCATTATCTTTCACCTAAACAATGCTACGTGACGAGTTTTATGTTTAAATTTCAGAAATAAATAGGTTAGAAGAGAATAGGCATAAAAAGACCTAAAAGCATGAAAAATGACTGAGTTGAGAGACTCAAATACTAAGATGCAAGATCGAAGGACCTGAACGTAAGATTGAAGGACCAATGAGCAAACAAGAATACTTCACACTATCATGAGGAGTATTTTGGCAATTCTATTCGGGTCGGAGCTCCAACAAGCAAAGTAGCTGCATCAAAGAAAACAAAGCCTTCCAGAAAAAGCCCACAAGATAATCCAGAGCGATCCGAACACTGTAGACCGCCAATTAGCGGTCCAAGACCTCTAATTAGTGGTCACTTTTGGTCCAGATACGCTAAGATTTATGTGGGGGCGTGTATTAGTTTGTATTTAGTCTATTTATGGTATTTGTTTAGTCCCATACCGGGGGATTGTCCCGGATTACCTTTTTCTATGGCTATAAATAGAACTCTTCACCTTCTATTGTAAGGACCCATTGCTTGGTGGCATTATCTCTACTTAGAGTAAGCCTTGGAGCAAAGTCTCAAGGTGGAGAAGAATGCTACCTTCAATGTGAGTCATCTAATAAAATAATTTTTCCATTGTTTTTTTCTTATGTTGTTTCTTTATGCATGCTTAGCCTAGTTTTATTTCTTTGATTCTAGGCTAAAGTAGTTAGAATGTTTCTTTTCTTCTTTAGTTTAATTATTAGAGTAATGTGTAGTGAGTAGAGAGAATGCCACCAAGCAATGGGTGATTACAATAGAAGGTGAAGAGTTCTATTTATAGCCATAGAAAAAGGTAATCCGGGACAATCCCCCGGTATGGGACTAAAAAATACCAGAAATAGACTAAATACACACTAATACATGCCTCACATAAATCTTAGCAGATCCGGACCAAAAGAGACTGCCAATTGGCGGTCTTGGACTGCCAATTGGCGGTCTTGGACCGCCAATTGGCATTCTACAGTGTTCGGATCGCTCTGGATTTTCTTCTGGGCTTTTCTGAATGACTTTGTTTGTCTTTGATGCATCTACTTTGCTTGTTGGAGCTTCGACCCAAATATAATTGCCAAAATACTCCCCATGATGGTGTGAAGTATTCTTGTTTGCTCATTGGTCCTTCGATCTTACATTCAGGTCCTTCGATCTTGCATCTTAGTCCTTGAGTCTATCAACTCAGTCTCTTTTCATGCTTTTAGGTCCTTTTATGCCTATTCTCTTCAAACCTATTTATTTCTGAAATTCAAAAATAAAACTCGTCACGTAGCATTATTTAGGTGGAAGATAATGGATATAAGATACAAATATAAGCATGAAATAATGTCAATCAACATGTTTGAACCACTTTACATATACTCTTTTAATCAATATGATACTAAGAATTCATATAACTTATACAAGCAAGTGAATCAATACAAAGTTGCATGAGTTATATATCATTTAATTTTAGAAACACTACTAAATATGAAAATATATTAGATTAATGAGAGCACTAACCAATATAAAATATATAGTTTCAAATGAATAACAACTAAATCAAAAACTTAAAGATAATTGATTGACATCACTTCATGCATATATTTGTGTCTTATATTTGTTATCTTTCACCTAAACAATGCTACGTAACGAGTTTTATATTTAAATTTCAGAAATAAATAGGTTTGAAGAGAAGAGGCATAAAAGGACCTAAAAACAGGAAAAAGGACCGAGTTGAAAGACTCAAGGACTAAGATGCAAGATCGAAGGACCTGAATGTTAGATCGAAGGACCAATGAGCAAACAAGAATACTTCACACCATCATGGAGAGTATTTTGGCAATTCTATTCGGGTCGGAGATCCAACAAGCAAAGTAGATGCATCAAACACAAACAAAGTCATCCAGAAAATCCCAGATGAAAGCCCAACGCTATCCAAACCCTGTAGACCGCCAATGATCGGTCTGGGACCGCTGATTGGCGGTCTGGGTTGCTCCGGATCCGCTAAGATTTCTTTGGGTCCTGTATTAGCGTGTATTTAGTCTATTTCTGGTATATGTTTAGTCCCATACCGGGGGATTGTCCCTGATTACCTTTTTCTATGGCTATAAATAGAACTCTTCACCTTCTATTGTAATCACTCCATGCTTAGTGTCCATTCTCTCTACTTGAAGTGAAAGTCTTGAAGCAAGAAACTCAAGTGGGGAGATGTTATTGGTATTGTGAGTCTGAAATCAATAAAGTTTTCCTTGTTTTGTTGCTTCTTTTATAGTTCTTGCATGTTTAGCTTAATTGTCTTTTATTAAATCTAATAGGCTTAGTTAATATGTTTTCCTATCTTAGTGTAATAGTTAGTTTAATGTTTAGTGAGTAAAACCACTCCCGTTTGGGGGGTGGAGATGATACTTATATATGCAATTAAGAATGGAAGAATGTTTTATTTTGAAATGTGTTGATTAATATGAATGTATGCTTGCTTGTTAGAATAGAATACTTCACTTCTTGGGTTTTGTCACAAATCTTAAGACACCTCCCATGCTTGTTTAGTTTCTGAAATGACCAGCTTGTGTTTATGAATGTTAATCAAGTAGGTTAGTGATTGAATTTATGGGTTTTGCCATGATAAGTAGACACTTCCTATACATGAAAACACTACCTCCACTTGTGCCCATTGGAATGCATTTTTACCTTCTTATTGTATATGTGTAATCACTCCACCCCTAGGGATCTTTCTCTTCCTGATTCCAGCTTAGTATTAAGTTCTTTTAGTTTTGTCAAAGTAATCATTAGTCTCTTTCCTTTGCATTTTCTTCTTAGTAGTTTAGTGTAGCGTAGATTAGCATAAACAAAACTCTTCCCCCTTTTGTTGCCACTTGACTTCGTGCAAACCAGAGATTGCTCTCCTCCTCGTGGATCGACCCGTATTTGCCACGTCTTCACCGACACCGTGTACTTGCGGTAGTTTAAACGATTAAACAAGTTTTTGGCGCCGTTGCCGGGGAGGCGCCAGTTTAGACTCTGGTTTGGACGATTCGGGTGGATTTAATTTTTGTGTTGTAGTTTTGTTTCTTGCAGGAGACTTACACGGGGAAGGGAAAGCATCTGGTGAAGTTTGGAGGCAATCTAAGACTCCAAGACCGCCAATCAGCGGCCTGAGACCGCCAACTGGCGGTCTGGTAATCTCATTTCACCTCTTTATTTCTTTGGAGTGTTGCCATAACTGAAGTAGAAATCTGGTACTCAATTTTTGCATGTTCTGATTTTAGATTGCTCCCAGATTAATAATGAATCTCCCTTTAAGCAACTTGGACCATAAAACCAGAAGCAAAAGATTAGGTATTTTTTCTTGTTTAGGTCATGCATCATGTACTCGACCTAGGCACGTAGATTGTCTTTTATTTTAGCTTTACTTTCAGTTGCTGAGTGCTGGCGTGAGATACACATTTCCTACTCTCATTCATGCATTTTGTATGAACATGCATTAGTTAGTAGGAATTGCATTGCAACAAGTGTGAGTTGAGTGTTTGTTTGGAGAGTTGATTGTTAGATTAAGACTCCAAAACACTACTAAGGTATTTGTTTAGTCCCATACTGGGGGATTGTCCCGGATTACCTTTTCTATGGCTATAAATAGAACTCTTCACCTTCTATTGTAAGGACCCATTGCTTGGTGGCATTCTCTCTACTTGGAGTAAGCCTTGGAGCAAAATCTCAAGGTGGAGAAGAATGCTACCTTCAATGTGAGTCATCTAATAAAATAATTTTTCCATTGTTTTGTTCTTATGTTGTTTCTTTATGCATGCTTAGCCTAGTTTTATTTCTTTGATTCTAGGCTAAAGTAGTTAGAATGTTTCTTTTCTTCTTTAGTTTAATTATTAGAGTAATGTGTAGTGAGTAGATCTATCCCCCTTTGGGGGTGGAGATGATGTTCCTACATGCATTAAAGAATGAATATGAATGCTTTATATTTTGATTGTGTTGATAAATGTGAATGTATGCTTGCTTGTTAGAATAGAATACTACACTTGATGAGTTTTGCCATACATCTTAGACACCTCCTATGCTGTTTAGGTTCTGAAATAACCAGCTTGTGTATATTAATGTTAATCAACTAGGTTAGTGAATGGATTGATAGGTTTTGTCATAACCTTTTAGACACCTCCTATGCATGGAAACACTACCTACGTTTGTGCCTATAGAATGCATTCTTCACCATCTTTTTACATGTGTGCACACACTCCACCCCTAGGGGTCTTTCTCTTTCTGATTTCCAATCGTTGTATTAAGTTCTTTTAGTTTCGTTTGAAGTAATCTTTAGTTTCTTTACTTTGCATTTTTCTTCTTAGTAGTTTAGTGTAGTGTAGATTAGCATAGACAAACTCTTCTCCCCTTTTGTTGCCACTTGATTTCTAAAAAATCAGAGTGGTCTCTCCTCCCCGTGGATCGACCCGTATTTGCCACGTCTTCACCGACGCAGTGCACTTGCGATAGTTTAAACGATTAAACAGATCTTGACTCACTTGCTGGGCTTTGTGGTCCTCGTCGTAGGGAGGTGAGGCGTATTGAGGCCGTGTGACCTCGCAGTTAGGCGTCATCTAGCTGTAAGGACCTATAACGACCTTAGGATTGTTTGAGCCTTGTTTTCTTGTGTGCTTCTACCTGTACCCACCCGCCGTAACATAAGGACTTCTTCCCTTCTCTCATGAGTCATTCTCTTTTTTGTGTCCTCCCGTCTTCTCCTCTACGCACCTTCAGTGTTAAAAAAAGAAAAAAAGAAGTTTTGGTTTGTGTGTGCACTTTTATGCATGCTTGTGTGGGCACGAGAAGAGAGTGATCGTTTGACGAGGTGTGTCGTCAACCCTACTTTGGTAGTCGATTTCTCGACACCTCCCTCCTCTCGTGTCGCACACAGTTTGGGTTCAATGGCTGCTCATTACCGCGAGGAGGAGCAGTTGCTGGACCCACATGTCCCACCTTTCTTCCTGTTCTTTCTCCCATACCTCTTTGTGATCGATACTACCCGAGCCGTACCGCTCTACCCTCATGCATCGTATTGCCAGAGGTGAATGTGAACCACCTTGAGGTTAAACCTCAGTTTATTTCCATGCTCCCTCACTTCACTGGGAAGGGTGACCCTATATCTTTCTCAGGGAATTTGAGGAGGTCTGTGCTATGTTCAAGCTGCAACAACTTAGCACATACTCCATCCATCTTAGGCTTGTCCCCTTTGCACTGAAGGATGATGCCAAGAAGTGGTTGTACAGCAACCAGGCGAATGCCTTTAGGACTTGGGATGAGTTTCAATCTGCATTCCTCAAGAAGTACTTTCCAAATCATCATACTCAAAAACTGAGGAACGAAATCAATTCATTTTATCAACATGAGACTGAATCATTCTATGCATACTTAGAGAGGTTCAAGGAACTACTATCCTCATGCCCTCACTATGGCATCGAGTTGTGGTGTCTGTGTCAGATTGTCTACGAGGGTCTTCACATCCCGTCCCGAACGCTCCTTGAGTCCATGTGTCAAGGAGAGTTCTTAGGAAAGGATGAAAGGGAGGCATTGACTTTCCTAGAAGATCTTGCTGAGAAAACCATACAATGGGAGAGTGTAAGGGAACCACCTGCATCATCTAGCATAGGAGCGAGGATCTCAAATGTAAACTCGACTAGATCGGGTGCCACATTTGTCGTTGATACCATTACGGTAACCGAGGTGCACATGACGGCCTTAATGTGCTGTATGGATTTGATTGAGCTCCAAAACCAGCACGATGTGTCTGCATCTGGTTCAGTTCCATGTCATTTATGTGGTAGGATAGGTCATATAAGGGGTGAGTGTGCATCAAATCCTCCTGAGATGAAGCATGTCAATGCCATCTATGATAGATCCAGGAATGACCTATATTCATCATCATATAACCCTGGGTGGAGGAACGACCCTAATTTTTCATTGAACCATAACAATGCCCCAGGTGGTCCTTCAAACTTTTCTCAACCACCTAACCGACCATACAACCCTCCCATGCTTTCACAGTCTTATCAGCCACCCCAAAGTCAAAACACCAACCCACCCGATTTCCCAAATTCTAACAACTTGGAAACCCGGTTTAATTCGCTTGAGAACTTAACTCGTGGACTTGAGACCTCTGTTAAAAACTTTATGTCTTCCACGAGTCAAGTCCTCACTTTGAATCAGCAGACCATCAAATCTCTCGAGCTTTAAATGGGCCAATTGACTCAATTTGTACATGAGAGAGAGAGGGAGTCTGCCTAGCCAACCTGTGGCTAACCCCCATGCTTAACTTCACTCGAACATGCAAAATGCAAGTTCAAGACAATAGGGGGCAAGTGAACTAAGTGGAAGAACCTGTGGACCATGTCAATGCCATTGTAATCCTGAGAAATGGGAAGCAGGTCAACAACCACGTTTCCTTGCCAGTAAATCCATCTGTGCAGCCCCCTTGTGAGAATGATGGTGAGAAAGAGTCCGAGGGTGAGAATAATACACCAACACCTCCTTCTCCGTCTCCACCTAAGACATACCTACCAAAAGCTCCTTATCCGAGTAGGCTGTCTAACAAAAAGAGTGACAATGTGGATAAAATGCTGGAGATATTTAAGAAAGTGAATGTCAACATTCCTTTGTTAGACATGATTCAACAAATACCTCCCTATGCAAAGTTCTTGAACGATCTCTGTACGACTAAGAGGAAAACCAACGTCCCTAGCAAAGCCATTTTGGCGGCTAATGTGAGCTCGATCATTTCGAACCCAACATACATAAAATTCAAGGACCCAGGTAGTCCAACAATTTCATGTATCATTGGGGACTCTTGCATTAATAATGTCTTGCTAGATCTAGGGTCAGCGGTTAACCTCTCAACAACTTTTGTGTATCAACGATTAAGCCTAGGCAAACTCAAGCCTACGAAAACAACTTTGCAGTTGGCTGATCGTTCTATCGAAGTCCCGTTGGGGGTCATTGAAGATGTCCTAATCAAGGTCGGTGATTTCATATTTCCTATTGACTTCGTCGTCCTTGAGACTGAACCAATCAAACTGGGTGGCGAGTTTGCATTGACTATAGGAAGTTTAACGCGGTCACTTCCTTCTACCTTTCATTGACCAGATGTCGGAGAGACTCACTGGGCACGCCTATTATCGTTTCCTTGATGGTTATTCAGGGTATAATCAAATCCCAGTCTCCCCCAAAGACCAAGAGAAAATCACGTTCACTTGTCCTTTTGGGACGTTTGCTTATAGACGGATGCCTTTTGGACTATGCAATGCACCGACAACATTCCAACGTTGCATGTTGAGTATCTTTTCCGATATGGTCGAGAACTTCCTTGAGTTTTTCATGGATGATTTCTCGGTTCATGGCACCTCCTTTGATGAGTGCTTGAACCACCTGAGCCTTGTTCTCAAAAGATGTTCGGAAACGAACTTACCCTTAATTGGGAAAAGTGTCATTTCATGGTTACAAAAGGCATCATTTTGGGTCACGTGGTATCTCGTGATGGTATCGAGGTGGATAGGTCAAAGATTGAGCTTATTTCTAAGCTTCCGCCACCCACTTCGGTAAAAGAAATCCGGTCATACCTTGGACACGCTGGTTTTTACCGGCGATTTATTAAGGATTTCAGCAAGATAGCCCGCCCCTTGATGAGCTTCCTTGCTAAAGGTACCTATTTTGAGTTCACACCCGAGTGCATGACTGCATATGAGTTTCTGAAGCAAGTTGACCTCCACTCCTATTATTAAGGCACCAGTGTGGACTCTACCTTTCGAGCTGATGTGTGATGCATCTGACTATGCGATAAGAGTGGTTTTGGGTCAGAATGTCGACAAATTGCCTCATGTAATCTACTATGCAAGTCATACTCTCAATGACGCCCAACTTAACTACTCCGTTAATGAGAAAGAGTTCCTCGCAATCATATTTGCGTTGGAAAATTTTCACTAGTAGCTCATTGGGTTGCATGTCATCATCTACACCAATCACTCAGCTCTCCTCTACCTTTTGTCTAAAAAGGATGCAAAACCTCATCTCATGCGTTGGATCTTGTTGTTGCAAGAGTTTGACCTTGATATACGGGACAAGAAGGGATGCAAGAATGTCGTGGCTGATTACCTCTCTCGTATCCCAGTTGATCTTTCATCGGATCCACCGGTGAACGAGTTCTTCCCCGATGAGAACCTTATGGCAATAACCTCACCCCCTTGGTTTGCTGACATTGTGAACTATTTAGCAATCGGGGAGGTGCCGGCTCATTGGACACACAGTGAGAGCGAAGTTCAAGTCATTAGTCAAGCAGTTCTATTGGGATGATCCCTACTTATTTAAGTATTGGGCCGATCAAATCATAAGGAGGTGCATTCCTAACGACGAGATTCAGAGCGTCTTGTCCTTTTGCCATAAGGAGACATGTGGTGTGCACTTAGGTGCCAAGAAAACCACGACCAAAGTGCTCCAATGCGATTTTTACTGGCCCACGTTGTTCCAAGATGCTTTTGCATTTTGCAAAGCATGCGATAAGTGCCAACGTGTGGGCCACATTGGCAAACGTGATATGATGCCACTCAATCCTATCTTAGTGGTCAACATCTTTGATGTTTGGGAAATTGACTTCATGGGTCCTTTCCCCGTGTCCCATGGTCACACTTACATCCTTGTGGCAGTTGATTATGTGTCAAAGTGGGTTGAAGTAATCCCCACTCGTACTAACGATCGCAAGGTTGTGATCAAGTTTCTCAAAGAACACGTCTTTGCGAGGTTTGGGACTCCTTGTTGTATCATAAGTTATCGGGAGACACACTTTGTGAATCGATCCCTTGAGGCAGTGTTGAGGAAATATTCCATCACGCACAAGTTGACCACACCTTATCATCCTCAAACCTGTGGCCAGGTGAAAATTTCCAACCGTCAACTCAAGTAAATTCTTGAGAAAATGGTTAATGCATGGATTAGGTGTTGGGGGGGGGTGTTGTCATGTTTGTAAATAATTTGTGTGTCTTTTTGTTTTTTTTGTTTTTTTGTTTGTACTGCTAGGGTCATGTTAGTGTGCTACATTTAATATTCATATATCTGCTTGTCATGATCCTTGGGCAACTTGTCTTCTTTTGCTTGCCTAGTACTTTAAAACTTTCACATTTCTTTCAAATCTTCATGTGTTTGCGAAAGAAAATGTTTTGTGGGTTTTGCGTGTGTTTAGCATGTGCAAAACCGTTGAGAGGCAAAGTAAAAAAGAAAGCTCCCAAGATTGTCTTGAACATGATGCATTAGGATATCTAGTTTACTGGCTTTATGTCTTATCGAGTCGTAAGGATGCACCCCGGTCTTCCCTCGAGGAGCGTGTAATCATAGGGTTTCAGTACTCAAACAAATAAAGAAGTCCACCCTGAACCTAGTGAGTCAAATAATTTGTGTATGTTAGTATAAGGAAGTTTGTCGTAGTCAAGGGCCCTTAAACTCTTTTGGTGAAACTGTAAGTGTAGGGATTTTGGTTCCCATGTAGATAAATGAATAAGTGGTGTTCTCTCTTCTCGCGCGACTCCTATCACTCGGAAAATTAGGTCCGAGGGGACTTAGTGCCTGGTGCTCTCGAGTCATCTGACTTGGGATGCACCGACCGAACTCTCGTTATACGGGTGGTAGGGATCGCCCTTTGTGGAGATTTGGGGGAAGGTGTACGTGATAGTGTAAGTCCTCACAGACAATGATGCACGAAACCCGACTCTGGGAGAATCAAACACCAACCAATATAATGCTCCAAAGAAAAAGAAAAAAGAAAAAAGAAAAAAGAAAAGAGAGAGTCAAATAAGAACCTTAATGGACTTTACACAATGTAACACTTTCAGAAGTTAAGGTTGCCCATGTCTTTCACTTAAGTCCTTAATTAACTTTCACGAATGATTCATTAGGCTAGGTGTGTGGACTGATTACATATATAGAGTTGGCCCGTAGCATTACTGCGTCCAATGATCGACAAAAATGAGCCATCAAGTCGTGTAGGTAGATTGAATAATGCATCTTTGTTCGGATTTTGTGGGTGTATCCGCTGAAAACCCTCAGGAGACAGCACTCCTCATCCTTGGTGACAATGAGGTTTAACGGCTTGTTGCACGTGCTAAGTGCAACCGTGATTCCTACGAAAGTGAGTTAGGATTTCTTGTTTTTAGTATGCTTTTCTCTTTCTTTGTTTTGCTCAGGTCTAACAAAAGTTATGTGTTGGGGTATTACAAATTTCCCAATCTTGGTCGGTTAAAAATGCCTCTTTTTGTTTGTCATTATAAAAAGTTTGAATTGCAAGATGATGACCAATACAAGATTTTAACATTTCATAGGTAGAATTCCATCTATGGGGGACATCTAATTTAATTTTTTTAAGTTTTACATCATTATCTAAATTCCTAATATCTAGATGTACTACTACAACCTACAAAGGCAATTGCATTTCTAACATTTCCTAGGTATGTTAAATTAATTGAAGTCTATATTTTACTACCAAGTTCAAATTATGACAAAACACATCTGATATGAAAAAAGTGAATCATCTAGAGGTTTCTTACAATAACTTATAAGCATTCTTATTCCTGCAGTGTTATTAGTAGCATTATCAAATGCAATTGCATAAATTTTATTTTCAAGAGAATTAGCTACAATATCTTTAATGTGATCAAATATAACATTTGTAGTGTGTAGATGCAAAATAGGTAAAAAAGAAATATTTTTATTATTTAACAATCATGAATCATCTAGATAATGAGCAGTTACGTAACAATAAGGATAATTATTTGGACCGGTCCAAACATCACTAGTTAATGCTATCTTATTGTTTATTTCAAAAAAATAACTAATCATGTTTTTTTTGAATTTATCAAATGCAACATTTTTAAGAGTTCTACTAAAAACTGGTTTAAATTGGGGATTATGATAGAGAAATGCTGCTCTTAGATATTCAGATTCACATGTGCAAAATAGCAATTCATTTCTAATCATGAAATCAACTATTATTTCTTTACCTTTAAATGGACAATATTTCAGAAAAGATAAATTTCCATTAGCTGTGTGTAAAACAGATTGACGTGAATCCATTACTGACCCAGGATTGTTATTAACTTTACATACTTTTAAATGTCTACTTAAAAGACTGGTTTTCTCACTTGACTTACCCGAATATACATTACTACAATGTTTACAAGTACCAATTACTTTACCATTTTGATCTCTACATTCTTGAATTTTTTTTCATACTGTGCTAGTTTTTTTCTTCCTAAAACCAGTAGTAGTTATTTGGGGTGGTATATCAGAAAGGGTTGTACGGTATCATTATCTTCAGAATCTAATGTTCAAGTCATGTAAATTACTAAATATGAAAAGAAAAACATAATTTTTTAATAAAAAATAACATCATGATTAACTAAAAAGATTAGAAAAGCTCGGGAAATGAAGAGCAGAGTTGCGGAATCAGCGTTCAATGGTTTGCTTGTAGCTTTAGGCTTCACGCTTAGCTCAAATTCGACCCGTATCTACCAAAATCAAAGCAATTAGAGAAAAATTAGATAAGATTGGAAGAAAGTTTAAGAGAATTGTGTGGAAAAAATGAGAAGGATTGGGGATTTATATAGAATAGGGGAGGGGTAGTTTAGGAATTGTTTTTAAAAAATAAAAATAAAAAAGCATCTACTCTTAAAGCGGTAAGCATTCCAATGGCTCTAAGAGACGTGTCGGGCCGACATGGCATGACACCCAAGTCTGGGTGTAATAGGAAATCTATTGGTCGACCATTGCATCGAACCAGTGTACTGATCGTCCTCTCATGAAACCGGTGTATCAGATGGTTGATAAGTCAACCACCGGATGGAAGCAATCACCTATTTTCAATAATCCTATTCACGTTACAACCCAAGTCGCGCAACAATAGTCCAAGAATTAATCAACCATGCGCCTTGGGTTGCAGCCCCGAATCGATGCACATTCGGGGCGAAGAAACTCTTTTACACGTAAGCGACTTGCGACTCTTGTACCAACGTAAGAACAAGACAATGGAAGCATGTGGGAGATTATACATACATTCAAGCTATATACAGCTATACCTTTTGATTTGCAATGGAACATGATTGAACGCCGTTTACCATGCAATTAAGAATTAATCTTTCTATTAAGTCCGGTTTCAATTCTCTCTCTGTCTCTCTCTCAAATACGAGTTGGCAACCCAATTGGCCCCCTAGTGTGCTTGGAAGAGAAAAGAGGGTTGGTGTGAATTTTGATGTTGGAGAAGAAGAATACATCAATAACTAACTTATTTCAACCCATATTCTCCTTCAAATACATTAGGTGTTTGCAGGGGCGGATCTAGAAGAAAAAAAAATCAGGGTGGGGCAAACTTTCTATAGATTGGTCAAATTTTTTTAGACCCACAACTTTAATTAATTACTTAATTAAAAAATAAAAAAATGAAAATATTCTTCCTATTTTTAACATTTTTCTAAACCTGAATATATTAAAATTCAAACATTCAAAAGAAATTTTTACAAGCACGACACATCAGTTAAACAACTAATTAACTAAATAATTTAACATAAAAACCACAAATAACAATCATTACAAAATCATTCTTCTAGACTTCATGTCTTGAATCGATTGTGCTACCAATTTCAGATTTTCAGGTGCATTCTTTAATGTCACTTTCTGTATCTCCTCATTCAATTTTTTCGAGTACTTTAGGAGTGAGGAATTTACCTGGCCTAGATGAGGTCTCTGACTCATCATGTCCTCGAAAAGAACATCCCTCTACTAGAAGCCATCGAACACATCAAACACTTGCATTCAGACGAGTGTGGTAATCCCGTTTGGCTTTATCAGATACATCAAACATGATAATATCAATATGCTGAGATCGATTCATCAAATCTTCAATATAGAGAAAGACATCACATATATATACATGTCAAAAGCCAAAAGCACACAGGGACCCCAAAAATACAGCTATAAGTTTGTTCAATAGACCAAAACCCAAATTAAAGCAAGAATAATGATAACAATAACCATTAACAACTAAATGTGCAGCCAGCAGTCCGATTCCGAGATGAATCCAGATATGAAAAGGATTATATTGGAATTGTGAATGCTATAAACCCAAGACGATCTAAGCAAACACAAAAATGACCAACAAATAAAGTATTAAGTAAAAAAAAGAAGTTTTCAAATAAGAGTACCAAACCACACGGTCGCACAAAGTAGGGGAAGTTGGGAGTGGGACTGTGGGAGGCAGGAGTGCCTGGAGTGGTAGTTGGGTCGAGGAGGCGAGGAGCAAGGCCACACGACACGGAGGAGCTGAGGTTTGAGGAGTTGAGGAGGTCCAAAGGAGATCAAGGCCACATGGAGGAGGGAGTTGAGCTGCTGAATTGGTGATCAGATTCAAAGATTTAGGGTTAGGATCTTAGATAGAATGGAGGAGAGGAGGAGGATCGGCTGGGCACTTGGGCAAGAATTTGGGGGGGGGGGGGGGGGGGGGGGGGATTTTGGGGGCACTTAGACAGCTGCCCCACCTACCTTGGGTGTTTGTAACTGCCATGTGTACCGTGATCTATTTATAGCCAATCAAATTCAGCAAAGTCTCACACATGTTCTCATGTTCCTTTTAGGCATACTAAAACTAATAGATAAATGTGGTATAAGCATATATAAAACTTAAATGCATATATTCCTGCCGTCAGTTGGACAGATTGTGCAATTTACATTTGTAATTACGATAATTCAATTGGAAGATAGATAACATGACAATGTAACAAAAGATATAAGGTTATATATATACGAGCTTCAAAAGTTTGCATGCTCCTATACTTCCTAATCTTGCTTAGTTAACGGAATAATTTCACAAATGCTCTTTGAAAATAGGACAAGTACCCTTTGATAAAATGTCCTATGATTCTATTGAAACTGTGTTTGAAAATTTTGACCTTCATGAAGTGGGTTAATGCAAAATAACGTAATTTGAATATACAATTTGGCAATTTGCAATGCATTGTAGCGTAATATTGGATACGTCATACGTACTTTTAAAATGATTCATACGGAATGATATCATTGACAATAGCACAAAGCAAAGAACATTGATATCTAATTATTACTAAAACAAAAATTATAGATGCAAAAATTCCCTACTAAAATTTGAGGGTATAGATGCAAAATATCCTACCAAAAATGGAAAGTATTCTCTACTGTTTTGAATAATACAGGCAAGTTGCAATACTTAACCATGGTACAAAACTACGTACAAATTGAGGTCTCGCAATTTGTTAGATCCTAACCCTTCTTATGTGCTAATTGTGTTTAGGAGAGGATTAGTGATGGATTGAGATGGATGGCTGAGATCGAGTCGGAGAAAAGTATATAAAGGTTGGTTTTTCTCTCTCTCTCTCTCTCGTTTGCATCTCTCTCACTCACTCTCTCTCTCTAGACTCGTCTCTCTCTCTCCCTCTGTGGTTCTTCGGTGTTGGCGGAGGCGAGGATCAGAGTGTTGGATTCGCCGGAGTCGTCGTAGAGATCGTTGTGTTCGCCGGAGTTTGGGTTTATCGTGGAAAAGCTCGCCTCTGTGGTTCAAAGGCTTCTTCAAGCCTTAAGGTATGTCAAACTTGCTTTCAAGCTCACCTATTGTTAGTGTGGGAGTGGGAGCGGTCGACGGTAGGCCGTCTCGGGCTCGTCGGACCTGCACATCCGTTTTTGAACTATAAACGGTCGACCGGTGTTTTGGTTCGGTCGACCGGTTGTAGTGTATTTTGGGCGAATCCCTCGCACCGGTCGAACGATGCCCTTTGGGTGGTCGACCGGTTGTGCAATTTTAGCGAGAGAAAGACGTCCTGTGTATTTTCGGTCGAACGGGACCCCTTTGCCGGTCGACCGAAAGTACTGTTGTATGTCGGTTGGGGCGTTGACCATCTAAACGGTCGACCGCCTGTTTGACTCGTTCGACCGACGTTTAAGTTAACTTAATGGCCGGTCGACCGGACGTGTGGTGTCGGTCGACCGTGAAGTGTGGACTCTGGATGAGTTCTACTGGTGGTTTTCGGTCGACCGATAAGGTTCGGTTGTTCGACCGTTTTACTGTTGTTTGCGAAAATGGATTTCTACTGGTGCTTTTCGGTCGACCGGGACCCCTTTGTCAGTCGACCGTTTGGCGGGTTTTTCGGTTGGGCCAGTTCTCTGGGTGAGGATCGGTCGACCGGAAGCCAGTTTTCGTTCGACCGTTTTGCACTGTTTTTGTGTGTGTGTGTTGCTATTGATTGGCTAGAATGCAACGGGTCTCCGGCCCTTTTGGGGCGACGGCACAGACATTCCGGCCCTATAGCGATTAGTGGTGACACGTGGAGGTGGATTGTGATTTTGTGGCCGTGGCTCCGGCGAATGAGGCAAAGTCGTGGCTCCGGCGAATGATGCAAAACCGTGGCTCCGGTAACACTGAGGCAATGAGGGGGTTGTTTGGCCGTGTTTTGGACCGGCGGTGCCTTGTGTGCACGTGTGTTGGTGGGTTGGGGTGAGAGGACCCTTGAGACCCGTGTTGTTGGGCTATGGCCGAGAGAGAGGTCCCGGGAACTTAGCGGGTGTATCAGTTGTGGTGTTTTACGTTTCTTTGCACATTTCATTCTGTCCATATATGTGTTAGGGTTTGGCATACTGGGTTTCCTCCTGGAAACTCAGGCATTCATTGTCTGCTTTCAGGCCGAGAGCGACGTTAGGTGGGTGGCGACGACGGAGGGAGCGCTCGAGACCTGATCCTGCTTCCCTACATTTTGAGGTGGTTGTGATTACTTGTGTATATTTTATGTATATGATGTTTTGATGTAATCACATTCTTTTGTAAACTCGTTCACATATATATATTATAAGTTGGTGCACCAGTGTGTGTATTTCTTTCGTAATGTCCTCGTTGATTGTATGATTTAAATTTGAAATTTTCCGCTGTGTTTGAGGACGTTACAACTTGGTATCAGAGCGGTCAGTTTCAGTGTCTTCGTCCAATGGAACCACCCTTAGAGTTGTGTCAATCATGCATGCATTGTTCTCATTCATGTTTTGTGTCTCCTGTGTAGATGGCTCCGAGGCGTGTGAGACCTTCTCCCCGAGACCGTAGCACCAGTGATGAGGTGGGTGAGGGGAGTAGAGGAGAGGAGCTGAGGGCGCTCTAGGGCACGTTGGGTAGATTGGGCGAGATTCTCGAGCGCCAATCTGCCCAGGCTGAGCAGGGAGGAGCGGGCGCAGTGTTGGATCGGTTTATGCGTCAGTATCCCCCATCCTTCGATGGTAGCGGCGACCCTGAGGCAGCAGAGGACTGGGTCTTTAAGATCCAGAAGATATTTCGGGCGATTGGGTGTCCTCCTGAGAAGAAGGTGGATCTGGCCACCTACGTGTTGGACGGCGGCGCAGCCAACTGGTGGAGATCCACTTCTGCTGTGGTGTTCGAGGACAGTGAGGAGTTGAGCTGGGAGGAGTTCCTGGTGGAGTTCAACCAGCAGTACTTTCCACAGCACGCCCGCGACAGGAAGAGAGAGGAGTTCCGGGCTTTAGAGCAGAGGGACATGACTCTGGCTGCCTACATCAGCAAATTTCACGCTTTGGAGCGATACTGTCCAGAGATTTATGTGACGCAGGAGCAGAGGGCTCGGAGGTTTGTGCGTGGTCTGAGGCCGCAATTCAGGGCCCGTGTTACCACGAGCATGCCACAGACGTTAGCAGACACTGTGAAGTTCGCGACCATCATGGATCGGGATAGCGAGGACATTGAGGAGGCTAGGAGGTCGCAGGTGAAGACCGGAGTGCGTCCGGGGAGTCAGTTGTCAGGGAATCCGGGCAAGAGGCCTCGGATTGACGGAGGTGGACCACCGCAGGCTGGGCAGTGCAGGCAGTGTGGTGGAGTTCATCCGGGACGCGGTTGCGGACCCCGTTTTGGCACGTGTCATGGTTGTGGCCAGCTGGGTCACTTTGTTCGTTCTTGCCCGAGTAGGCCGGGTGGGCCTATTGTTCGACCGGGATCATCCACAGCTGGTGGAGCTGGTCCGAGTCGTTCTGCAGCACCACCCCAGCAGGGGAAGAGAGCAGGTCGCGTGTTCACTATCCAGTCGGAGGAGGCTAGAGATGCCAGCACGGTGGTGGAAGGTACGCTACTTGTTGCAGATTTGGTAGCTAGGGTGTTGTTCGACTCTGGGGCCACACACTCGTTTATCTCTGAGCAGTTTGCGAGCGTGTTAGGCCGTACCCCTGCGATGTTGACTGCCACTTTGGAAGTCAGCACACCCCTGGGTTTGGTGGGCACTGTGGGGAGATTTCTTCCTGGCGCCACGATTGCTTCGGGAGACCAGGAATTTCCGGCTGACCTGGTCTTACTACCGATGGTGGACTTCGATGTTATACTCGGGATGGATTGGTTGTCCCAGTATGACGTTCGAGTCTTATGCCGTGATAAGAAGATTTTGATTCCGAGGCAGGGTTTGCCTGATCTTCTGATCAGAGGATTGAAGGACCGCGGAGGTCGGTTGGTTGTTTCTTCTGTTAGAGCTCAGAAGTTGATTCAGCAGGGTTGCAGGGCTTTTGTAGCCACCTTGGTAGTTCCAAATCCGGAGTTGAGGAGGCTGGAGGACATTGAGATTGTTCAGGATTTTCCCGAGGTGTTTGCTGATGATGTCTCCGGTCTGCCACCTCACAGAGAGATAGAGTTCGGCATTGATTTGGTACCTGGGGCTACACCGCAGTCGAAGGCTCCGTACAGGATGGCGCCTGCAGAGTTGGCGGAGCTGAAGAAGCAGTTGCAGGATCTGATGGATACTGGGTTTATCCGACCTAGTGTCTCACCGTGGAGTGCGCCGATTTTGTTTGTAAAGAAGAAGGACGGCTCGTTGAGGATGTGTATAGATTACTGGATGCTGAATAAGGTTACTGTGAGAAATCAGTATCCTTTGCCCAGGATCGAGGACCTGTTTGACCAGTTGTAGTCAGCGAAGGTGTTCTCGAAGATTGATCTGCGATCTGGGTACCATCAGTTGAGGATCAGAGAGGCAGATGTTCAGAAGAAAGCTTTTCGGACGAGGTACGAGCACTTTGAGTTTCTGGTGATGCCGTTCGGGTTGACGAACGTGCCTGCAACATTTATGGATATGATGAATAGGACTTTCAGTTAGTATCTCGACCGTTTCGTGATTGTCTTCGTGGACGATATTTTAGTCTATTCACCAGATATGGATCAGCACCGGGAGCATCTGAGGATTGTACTTGGCATTCTGAGAGATCAGCAGTTGTATGCCATGTTTTCGAAGTGCGAGTTCTGGCTTCACAGTGTAGCATTTTTGGGGCATATCGTGTCAGGAGCTGGGATATCAGTGGATCCAGCGAAGGTCGAGGCAGTGACGCAGTGGAGAGCCCCGACGAGTGTGACTGAGATTAGGAGTTTTGTTGGATTGGCGGGTTATTACCGTCGGTTCATCAAAGACTTCTCGAGACTTGCTTCACCACTGACAGCGCTGACGAAGAAAGGAGTGAAGTTTGTTTGGTCCCAGAATTGCGAGGACAGTTTTCAGGAACTGAAGAGTCGGTTGATGACTGCTCCAGTTCTGACTCTTCCCAGCGGTAGCGGAGGTTATGTGATTTACCGCGACGCCTCAGGTGTTGGTTTGGGCTGTGTACTGATGCAGCACGGGCAGGTGGTGGCGTATGCTTCGAGGCAGCTGAAGGTGCACGAGAAGAATTACCCCACTCACGATCTAGAGTTGGCAGCCGTGGTCCATGCTCTGAAGATTTGGCGTCACTATTTGTATGGTGAGCTGTTCGAAGTCTTCACGGATCATCAGAGTCTGAAGTACCTGTTTTCACAGAAGGAGCTGAATATGAGGCAGCGCAGATGGCTTGAGCTGATTAAGGATTTTGATTTCACCATCTCCTATCATCCGGGGAAGGCGAATTCAGTTGCAGACGCGCTGAGCAGGAAGGTGGAGGTGTCAGCTGCGAGTTTGTGGATTCAGGAGTGGAGGCTACTCGAGACATTGTCAGAGTGGAGGCCGTTCACCGAGAGCTCGGGGGAAGCAGTGATTGCGGGTCTTCGAGTGGAGCCGCAGACCGTCAGTCGAGTTGTCCAGGCTCAGCACAGGGATGAGGATTTGACTAGTCTGCTACAGTCAGCTGCCAGAGATGGGTCAGACTTCACTGTGGGAGTGGATGGAGGTCTGAGGTTCAGGAGTCGGATCTGGGTGCCGACGGTCGATGCGCTGAGAGATGACATCATGGAGGAGGCACACCGAGCCAGATATTCCATTCACCCGGGGAGAACGAAGATGTATAAGGATCTGCAGCGGAACTTCTGGTGGCGAGGGATGAAGCGTGATGTGGCTGATTTTGTGGCTAGGTGTTTGGTTTGCCAGCAGGTGAAGATCGAGCACCAGAGACCAGCGGGACCGATGCAGAGTATAGAGCTACCTGAGTGGAAGTGGGAGCACGTGACGATGGATTTCGTCACCGGGTTGCCGAAGACGAGGAGCTCTCATGACACGATTTGGGTTATAGTCGATCGACTGACCAAATCGGCACATTTTCTGGCCATCCGGACTACTCTACCTTTGGAGGGTCTTGCGAGATTGTATATTGAGGAGATCATCAGACTGCGTGGGGTGCCAGTGAGTATCATTTTAGATCGAGATCCGAGGTTCACTTCCAGATTCTGGGGGAGTTTGCAGCAGGCTCTAGGTACTCGTCTGAAGTTCAGTACATCATTTCACCCGCAGACAGACGGTCTGTCAGAGAGGACCATTCAGACGTTAGAGGACATGCTGAGAGCGTGCACTCTGGATTGGGCAGGGCACTGGGATGAGCACTTTCCGTTGATCGAGTTCACCTACAACAACAGCTACCATGCGAGTATTGGGATGGCGCCGTACGAAGCTTTGTACGGGAGACCTTGCAGATCACCGGTGTGCTGGAGTGAGGTAGGCGAGAGGCAGTTAGTCGGGCCTGAGATTATACAAACGTATGCTGAAAAGGTTGATGTGATCAGGCAGCGACTAGCGACAGCTCAGAGCAGGCAGAAGAGCTACGCGGATCGGCGTAGGCGAGTGTTGACTTTTGAGGTTGGCGATCATGTCTTTCTGAAGATTTCACCGTCACGTGGGGTGATGAGATTCGGGAAGAAAGGGAAGCTCAGTCTGAGGTACATTGGGCCGTTCGAGATTTTGGACCGAGTTGGAGAGGTCGCCTACCGGATTGCGTTGCCGCCACAGTTTTCTGGTCTTCATAACGTCTTCTACGTTTCGATGCTGAGGAAGTACGTGTCAGATCCTTCTCACGTGATTCAGATTGAGGTTCCAGAGATCCAGCAAGATTTGTCTCTTGAGAAGAGACCGGTGGAGATTGTGGATCGGATGGATCACCAGCTCAGGAGGAGGACGATTCCTATGGTTAAGGTCAGGTGGCAGCATCACTCTGAGCGAGAGGCTACTTGGGAGGTTGAGGAGGAAGTTCGGAAGTCGTATCCGGAGCTGTTTGGTAAGCACTGGATTTAATTTCGTGGGCGAAATTCTTTTAAGGAGGGTGGATTGTTAGATCCTAACCCTTCTTATGTGCTAATTGTGTTTAGGAGAGGATTAGTGATGGATTGAGATGGACGGCTGAGATCGAGTCGGAGAAAAGTATATAAAGGTTGGTTTTTCTCTCTCTCTCTCTCTCTCTCTCTCTCTCTCTCTCTCTCTCTCTCTCTCTCTCTCTCTCTCTCTCTCTCTCTCTCGTTTGCATCTCTCTCTCACTCACTCTCTCTCTCTCTAGACTCGTCTCTCTCTCTCTCCCTCTGTGGTTCAAAGGCTTCTTCAAGCCTTAAGGTATGTCAAACTTGCTTTCAAGCTCACCTATTGTTAGTGTGGGAGTGGGAGCGGTCGACGGTAGGCCGTCTCGGGCTCGTCGGACCTGCACATCCGTTTCTGAACTATAAACGGTCGACCGGTGTTTTGGTTCGGTCGACCGGTTGTAGTGTATTTTGGGTGAATCCCTCGCACCGGTCGAACGATGCCCTTTGGGTGGTCGACCGGTTGTGCAATTTTAGCGAGAGAAAGACGTCCTGTGTATTTTCGGTCGAACGGGACCCCTTTGCCGGTCGACCGAAAGTACTGTTGTATGTCGGTTGGGGCGTTGACCATCTAAACGGTCGACCGCCTGTTTTACTCGTTCGACCGACATTTAAGTTAACTTAATGGCCGGTCGACCGGACGTGTGGTTTCGGTCGACCGTGAAGTGTGGACTCTGGATGAGTTCTACTGGTGGTTTTCGGTCGACCGATAGGGTTCGGTTGTTCGACCGTTTTACTGTTGTTTGCGAAAATGGATTTCTACTGGTGCTTTTCGGTCGACCGGGACCCCTTTGTCGGTCGACCGTTTGGCGGGTTTTTCGGTTGGGCCAGTTCTCTGGGTGAGGATCGGTCGACCGGAAGCCAGTTTTCGTTCGACCGTTTTGCACTGTTTTTGTGTGTGTGTGTGTTGCTATTGATTGGCTAGAAGGCAACGGGTCTCCGGCCCTTTTGGGGCGACGACACAGACATTCCGGCCCTATAGCGATTAGTGGTGACACGTGGAGGTGGATTGTGATTTTGTGGCCGTGGCTCCGGCGAATGAGGCAAAGCCGTGGCTCCGGCGAATGAGGCAAAGCCGTGGCTCCGGCGAATGATGCAAAACCGTGGCTCCGGTAACACTGAGGCAATGAGGGGGTTGTTTGGCTGTGTTTTGGACCGGCGGTGCCTTGTGTGCACGTGTGTTGGTGGGTTGGGGTGAGAGGACCCTTGAGACCCGTGTTGTTGGGCTATGGCCGGGAGAGAGGTCCCGGGAACTTAGCGGGTGTATTAGTTGTGGTGTTTTACGTTTCTTTGCACATTTCATTCTGCCCATATATGTGTTAGGGTTTGGCATACTGGGTTTCCTCCTGGAAACTCAGGCATTCATTGTCTGCTTTCAGGCCGAGAGCGACGTTAGGTGGGTGGCGACGGCGGAGGGAGCGCTCGAGACCTGATCCTTCTTCCTTATATTTTGAGGTGGTTGTGATTACTTGTGTATATTTTATGTATATGATCTTTTGATGTAATCACATTCTTTTGTAAACTCGTTCACATATATATATTATATGTTGGTGCACCAGTGTGTGTATTTCTTTCGTAATGTCCTCGTTGATTGTATGATTTAAATTTGAAATTTTCCGCTGTGTTTGAGGACGTTACACAATTAATTAAGACGCCCAACAATTGATCTTGTCTCTGGAGTTATCTACATAAGCCGAAAAATGGTTGGTCGTATTCGCCGGCGAGTCGGGTTCCGTCTGGGTCACCATGTCCCCCTTGTACTGCTGCACGACCAGAACCGACACCGTCGCGGAGAAATCCGACGAGGCTAGTAGGTCCCCAATGGCCCCGAGCTCCGCACACTCACTCCAGTCCGTCAAACCGACCGTCAACGGGTTGTGGACGTCCTCTCCCCTCCCGACGATGTACAAATCATGGACCCCGTCCACCGACCGGACCACGCTCATCGTCTCCTTGCCATTGGTCACGGCCTTCTCAACGTAGCCACCGATTCGTCTCCTGCAAATCTGATGCGAAACTCCTTTATGCAAGCGTCGTCGAGAAGACGTTGTCGTTGTCTGTTGGTTATAATGTCAGGAAGTCGAGGGTCCTTCGTGTTCGGTTCAGGCCCGTTCGGGGATGCCTGGTTGGCGTCGAGAAGGCAGAGGACGGTGAGGTTGACATGCGGTTGTTCTGCCATCCGACTGGCGTAGAAGAGCGCCTCCCGGTCGTCCGGGCCACCGAAGAAGATGACGGCTATGTGGTTGGTGTTGTGCTTGCCCGTTCCGGCACCCATCCTAATTAAAGAAAAGACATGATTATGAATAGTTGATTGTGCCGTTTTTATTTGGGAAGTTTTACGTATCCTAAAGAAAAGATATGGTTTCTCTAACACTGTTTGTTATTACTTTGCACTATGAAATTCATTATTACTTATGAATCATGTAAATACAGCCTCATAGAATTACACCATTATCTTTTTTTAAGTGTAAATAATTCTTCTAGAATTATTTTGCTTTCGTAACATTTCGAAGAACCGTTATATATATCGTAGGTTCCTTGACACCTTGTAGTTAGCGATTGTTGTTAGACCTCAATCTTTCTTTCTTTCTTTCATAATTTATTTTATTTAATTAAATAGCAAAACTCCCCACGCCAATCTCATATCTTTATTTCCTTTTGCAAATGAGTTAGGAATTGTGCAACTACGATTTTCCAGCAGAAAGTTGAATGTACTATACATAGGTCAAGCAGAATGTTGGGAATGTTTGATTTAAGGGCGGGATTACTATATATATTTCTTAATTAATATGGAAACAATGTTTTGATGTATGGTTTTCAGCGAAAATTAATTTAAAGAAAGCATATTCACCTTGCAACTCCGCCAAGGCCTCTATCGATGAGGAGCGCAACCGAGCAAGGTGGGTTAGCCATGATGTTCTGGTTGAGGGTGCGGATGCCATGGTTGGTGAGCTCCAGCCCGCCATCAACGGTTTGGTGCTTGTGGAAAGGTAAAATTATGAGTGCACTCTGCTTGTCCTCGGCGATGTGCATGACGTCCTCGTGCATGGTGGAATAGGCCGAGGCGATGGCCATCGAGTACACCGACACACCGGGATAATGTTGCTCGTGCGTTTCCAACATCGATTTGATTTGTTCCGTTTGTGCTTGCCACCTACAAAATATAATAGAGTTGTGTCTACTCTATCGTTTAGATAATAATACTTTTGGGAAGTACGTATAAAAGAACAAGAAACTTATTGACCTGCATAGAAAACATGTACCAGTTAGGCTTAGTTCATTTGGGAAACTCTTGATTTGACAATTCCTTGTTTAAGGGAATTAGGTCACAAAGGATCCACCGAACGTAGAAGGGAGGATTTCCTCCCCTAACCGGGGATTAGTTAAGACAAATAATCTAATCTGTCGTCTTACTTTGTGTGTTTGAGATGTTTAGAATTTAAAATGGATGAGGTAGAGTAGATTAAATAAACAAAGTTTTATAAAAGGCAAGTAATGGAGATCACATGTATTAGTTATTATTTCACAACTAAAATTCTAAAAAACACATGAATGAAATGCACTTCTTCCATCTAGTAGACAGAACTAATATGGACTCGGGCACAATTACTAATTAATGTCGGGTTTTCAAAGTCTTTCCCAATGGAATTTTTTTTGGGAAGGAATTTTTGCAACCAACGTGTCGTTTGAAGTTTGTGTTGAAGTTTCCGATTCCGAACCAAATCCGAACTGAAGTTTTAATTTTGAGTCAAAAGATGCAAACAAAATCATATTTTTATGATCAGGTGAGCCTATTACCAAACTGAACATGACCAGTTATTATTTATTATTCATGTAATATCAACACATGAATGCCGCATATAATCCAACCTCATTTTTAGATTTGTAACTCTTTATTTTGCATATAACTACTACTATTAATATTAATAATAATTTAGTTTCAAGATATTTTTTGTTGTCTTTAACTTTAACCTTTTAAGTAATCAACAAATAATAGTTTCAAAATGCAAACGTAATTTAAACCGATCAAAGAGAGTATCTGTTAAATCCCTAAACCCATTTAGTGCTAATGGGGATTAGAGGGGGAGTTTTGCATGGGAAATGGGAGAGTGAACAGTGATGGTAATGGGTGTAGGGGGTGGTTACTGTAGCGAGGTGTGGGTTGTGTTGGGTTGAGGAGAAAACCATCTATTTTCCTTGTTTCCTTCACTTCTTCACCCAACTTCTCTCTCACTTTCTTCTTCTCTTGTCCGGCGGTTCAGAGGATGTGACAGCGACTCCGACGTGTGGAGGCGAGTTCGGGATCACGGAGGTGCGATTGTGAGGCGTGCTTGCGAGGGTTGCTGTCGAGCGTCGACGTTGATCGGATCTCCGGCGCGCTCCGTCTTCTCCTCGAGGTATGCCGGCTTCATAATGTGTTTTGGTTGTTCACCCTCACGTGAGGGTTGTGTTGGTCGGTCGGGGGAGGTCGAAGACCTCCCCGGCGACGAGAACGGCGTGAATCCTTGGCTGGCGCGAGATTGAAGACGACCAACGGTCGACTGGGTCCCTTCGGGCGGTCTACCGATTTAGTGTTTTTCCCAACTTTAACCAACATCGTTCGAACGATGCCATTGTGGCGGTCGACGTTGACAGCGACTCCGACGTGTGGAGGCGAGTTCGGGATCACGGAGGTGCGATTGTGAGGCGTGCTTGCGAGGGTTGCTGTCGAGCGTCGACGTTGATCGGATCTCCGGCGCGCTCCGTCTTCTCCTCGAGGTATGCCGGCTTCATAATGTGTTTTGGTTGTTCACCCTCACGTGAGGGTTGTGTTGGTCGGTCGGGGGAGGTCGAAGACCTCCCCGGCGACGAGAACGACGTGAATCCTTGGCTGGCGCGAGATTGAAGACGACCAACGGTCGACTGGGTCCCTTCGGGCGGTCTACTGATTTAGTGTTTTTCCCAACTTTAACCAACATCGTTCGAACGATGCCATTGTGGCGGTCGACCGGTTGCTTATGTGTTGGTGAGTTGGAGGCCTACTGTCGGTTTTCGGTCGACCGTCCCTTTTTTTGGGGTCGACCGGAACTTAAGTGTACTTGATATTTATGCATGTTGTTCGACCGATTTTGCTATATTGTTCGACCGTTATATAACGTAGACTATTAGGATGACCATGGTAGTTTTCGGTCGATCGGGACCCCTGAGTCGGTCGACCGAATAGTCTTGTTGATTTTGACAAACTCCGGATTTTGACCTCATATTCGGTCGACCGGTTTTAGACTGTTGTTCGACCGTTTGGACTTAAGTGACGCGCAAAATAGTTCGACCGTTGTAGACTTTCGGTCGACCGAACCTATTGGGGACGGTCGACCGGTTAGGCTTTTTCGATCTACCGTTTGTGTGTAGAACCAAATTCCTGGTCTTGTGATCGTGTCAACTCTGTCCACGGAGACCCGTGTCCTCGCTTAGAGCGTGAGCCGGGAGGTGACGGCGGGCACGTGCTCGTGCCGCCCAGGGACCGCCGTGTGGAAGATTGTGGACACTTGGGTTGCACCACCTCCGTATTGGACGTGGCGTGACGTGTTGTTGTCTTACTCACTGATGAGTAGTAGACCTGAGGTATCGCGGATCCAAATGCGTGTGACGCATGGCTCGTGGAGCATGATGACCCTACAGACTACGGTCTGGACCCGTCTGATGTTATGCCGGACGTATGTTGTACCGCCGATGTTGTGCCGGCGATGCCGCCGAGGTTTTGCCGGCGGTGATGGTGCCGACGATGTTCCGGCTTGTGGTTGTGTCGTCCGATGTTGTGCCGGACGTATGTTGTACTGCCGATGTTGTGCCGGCGATGCCGCTGATGTTGTGCCAGCGATGATCCTCGATTGGGCACCTACCATGGGATGTTGACCGACCGGGCTACGGCTCTGTCGAAGGTGGTGTAGACCACGTGTTTCATTTGTGCGGAAGTACGGACGCTCCTCACCGATCCCTTTGGCTCGAGTAGTCGCGTGTGGGGGGACGCGTCGCGTACTGTCCGTAAGACCGTATGTTCCTACGGGGAGCATTTGCTTGATAGGAATCCATTTTTTCGATAGGTGAAAGAAGGAATGTAATTGGATTGTAGGAGAAGTCGACGATAGATTTTGGCAGATTTGACCAAATTACGAGAATTGTGGTTGAGAATCAACAAAACATGTCTTTGACTTTCTCTTATCCGTACATGTATTGCCTGAGGTGGTCCGTAGTTTTAGATTACCGTAACGAATGGTGAGATCCATATCTAACTACCATTGTTAATTGGGATACATAGGGAAATTATTTAGGGTCGATGGGGAACAAGTCTATCAAAACATAATGGCACTCTAAGTTGGAATTATATGTCACCTAGATATTTCTATCCAAAATAATAATAAATATTTCACCGTGAGATTCGAAAGTACTCCATTTATAATTAATTCATTTGACCAACGGTTTATGTGTATAATTAAGGGTTAAATACAGTTTGTCCATCTAAACTATACTTTGATATCATTTTGCACTCCTGAAATTTCAAAGTTAACAGTTACATCCCTTAAATTTTCGTTTTGTAACACTTTGCACCCTTGAACTTTAAAAATTCATTATTTAAACTCACATTCGTTTTTTTGTAATTTTTTTGTTGTATCCCTAATACACTCATAAACCTATATTTACGTGAAAGTTCAGATCAAAACGGAGGTTGAATTTGGTTGGAATTGGGGTCAGATTCAGTATATAAGTGTAAAGTGACATCGAGACATAGTTCAGGAGTCAAACTGTAATTAACCCTATATTTTTGAATTAATGTAATCGAAAGAGCCAATTCAGCACGAGGTCATGACGGTTGATTATTATTTTTTGAAAAAATGTTGACCAGTCTATATGATAGAAACATGAATAACTCATGCATATGTAAAGAGACGATCCCATTCTTTTAAAGGGCACTTATATACTTTAAAGGACATTAAGGTCATTTCTCAAGGAAAAGTGTATATAGCCTCTCACGTATATCATCGACATGAGATGTCATTTCTAGGGTAAGATATATGAATTGAACTCAATACAACCTATGATATTGTAGGCCGTGTGATGAAAGGTTGTATCCTGTCATAACGAAATTTTAAAAGATTATACTATAGTTTTTTGACACCCAATAAGATATGCTAATTGACAACCCAAATCCATAAGATTTGCTATAGTCTTTTTTTATCATTTTCCTATCTCAACGTTTGAGGTCAGAAAGCAACAGAAACCTTATAGGTATGGGGTCGACCGAACCCATTTTGGTACCTCGAAACTTCTAAATAGAACCATAGGTTCGGACAACCAAAATGCATTCAGCTAATATAAGACAAATGCTTGAGAAATATTGTACTGGGATTGTCAATGTAAGCAAGACAAGATTATACAACAATAAGTGAAAGAATAATATGGATTCTTTAGAAAAAGAAGAAATTCAGGAATATGGATTGGAATTTTTACACAATTAAGTTTTTAGTGTAAGGTTGTAACATAATTATAAAATCACGTTTGATATAGATTTAATAGACAAACACGATTAACACTATAAAGATACAATAGTACACCACCATTAATTGTACATTTACAAACACAAATAGTCAAATACAAGTATTAATGCACAATTGCTACATGTAATTTACACGAGTAAACACTAAGTGAGTAGTCAATTGAAATGCAACACAAAAAAGGAAATACGATTACATCAATTTTGCATGCAACATTCACATAGTCAATCAGAAGTCAATAAACAATAAAAGGAAACATTGGAAGGAGTAGTACGTTTGGTAAGAGATTTTATTTTGTGGATTCGTGATCAGTATATTCATCAAGCTATCTTGACATATAGTTAGTTTTTCTTAGGGAGACTCTCTTGACTTATAGATTCAGTTTGACTCCGAGGATGGGGGTTGTTTGTGCACTCCTGCTAATCCATGCCACTGTTCTTTTTCCTTTCTCAACATTTGAGGCCGGAAAGCAACGGAAACCACCTATGTGCTAAACGGACGACCGAACACATGTCGATCCACCAAATGAACAAATGTGCTAGTTGTCTGTCTTGTTCATATTGCGAAGGAAATCCATAATCTCATTTTGAGAATTGATGAACGCTTGACGAGAATCTCCAACCACACAAACTTGGTTGTTGATTTCGTTGAGCGAATTCGATGTCATCAACTGGAAAACATGGAAATCATTGGTGAACTCTTCTATTCCTTGGTAGTTGTGATCTACTAGCCCACGAACTTATTGGATCTCAAGGCAATTCATTCCATACTCCTTTCGAGCCGATAAGCCCATGAGTGTTGATTCCATTGAGCAACCAAACCGGATGGCCATTTGGGGCGAGTGTAGCATCGAGGACCACGAACCAATTTGGATCCCATCTTGGGTCAAACGTGGGTTCGATTAGAGTGGGAGATAAAGATTGAGTGTTGGCTATTTCTTCGTCATTCAGGGATTCGTTATCATTGGTGGAGTCGTCTTCTTCATTTTTAGGAGGTGCTTCACCATTGGCTTCTTACTCCTCCATTTTTCATCTGTTTGAGTGTTATTTGTCGATGATGGTACAAGATGATTTGAAAAAATCAGAGTCGGAGCCTGCTTAGAAGTGTTCCCAATAAGGGAGATGATCATTGGATAATGAAGAAAATTAAGCTTGCGGTGAGAGACATAACACGTGATTGATGATGAAGAGAGGACAATTTGTGTGAGTCTCAGTGCAAAGATTGAATAAACATTTCATCATTTGATGACCGAGTCAATCTTGTGAACAAAAAGATTGTAGGAGATGAATCGGTAAAGGACTTTACCAATGATTGTAGATGAGTGACAGAGAGCTTTTGTTGTGGTGGCACCATTGGTCTGGTAACATCGAGAAATTGATTAATAGAGACACATACCTTCTCCCAAGCTAAGTTGTAGATGTCGTCTCCGGCACTTGGAAGACCAGTGATCTCCCTGAAAGGATGTGTTCTAAAAGTTTTATTTTTATATGTCAATTATTATGAATTGAATGTGTAAATATTTTGTTCCTTAATTAATGTATTCGTCTTTTGGAAGTGTTAAGGAACAGACTCTTGGTCCTTAACCGTAGAGCTCTAAGAGATAACGGTTTACATAAATCAAAAGTCATTCACAATCATGGTAATTGACATGGAACATTAATTACCAAGATAAAATTGTCGTGTTGGTTAAAGAGTATTGTAGCTTTACAAATATTTAACCACACGAGTATAAAAAGAGGAAAATAGTTACTTTTATATAATGAATGGACCTAACAAATGAAACATTATGGAATTGTATTTAGTGTCATTAATGTTTCATTGTGTCTTGAATCCTAAGATATGAGACTTATATCTTTTCACATAAGAAGTGTTTAATTTGATTATTGTCAAAAACTGTCATTGAGAATAGTGATAAAGGTAATAGGTTGTTAAACATGACTTATGCTGGAAAAGATAGTTCTTCTAAGGATTATCATTACCCCTCTTTATTTGAGTGATGATATTAGTGGGCCCATTGATAAAGCGAAATTATAATATACACAATGTGACTTGTGTTAAGTTACATATTTATAATTAGCTTAAGAGATCAAGAAATGAATATATAATACAAAGGTGACACAATTATACTTTGTATAATATTCTTAATATCATGATGTAAGGGATATAGCAAGGGATGTTCTTAAATCACTAAATGGAGTGTGTTTAGTTGGAGTGAACAAGACATCTTTGTTAATTGGGTAACTATAATGTGTAGCTAGATACCGCTTATAGTTTGTGATGTAAGTGTTTAATATCATTGCCAATATAACTTAGTATGACACACCACAAAACTGGGAAATGGGAAGTTTGATTTTATGTTCATATGATGTATCGGGTTTCATGTGAAATAACATACATGTGGTGAATTGATAAAATCAATATGTCGTGAAAATGACATAGTTAGAATCATAAATAAATTCATATGAGATGTACGTATTATGGGGTGTGATTTCTGACATTACATATGATAATATATTACATGACATATGAATTTGCTAAAAACCCCAAAGATCGAGTTTTGTTTGATGTTAACCCAAAATTTGGTAAAAGGCAAAATTGAGCTAAAACGATCGGACGTTTTCGGAGACCGGTCGACCGGAAATTCACTATAGTTGTTGCATATGTGAATGGTTGACCGGATGGATGTGGTTGGTTGACCGGATGGATGCGGTTGGTCGACGAATGGACCTAACACTTTGAACATTCATAAGAAAAATTACCTAGAAAATTCTGGTCGAACCACGTCACACTCTGGTTGACCGTTCCCTTACAAAAATTGCTCCTGGTAGATTTTGGTCGACATTGTCCCTATACCAGTCGATCGTTCTATCACCAAGATATTTCCTGGAAATTGTTGGTCGACCGTGTATTACGCCCGGTCAACTGATTCTATTATCAAGACACGTGTGGATAATCTTTGGTCGACCCATACGCATCCGATCTTTGTCCGGTCGACCGTTCCGAAGAACTCAGTTGACCGATCTCAAAACGGTCTACCGTTTTGACCCGATTTTGCCTTTGTCAAATTTTGGATTCACATCCAACAAAATTTGATCCTTGGGTTTTTAACAAATTCATATCTCATGTAACATATTACCTTATGTAATGTCAAACTATTACACCCCATAACACATACATCTCATATGCATTTATTTATGATTCTAATTATGTCAATTTTATGACATCTTGATTTTATCGATTCACTACATGTATCTCATTTCACATGAAACCCAATACATCATATGAACACAAAATTAACATTCTTCTTTCCCAGTCTTGTGGTATGACCTATAGGAGGATCTAAGCTATATTGACAATGATATTAAACACTTAATATCACAAACTATAAGCGGTATCTAGCTACACATTATAGTTACCCAATTAACAAAGATGTCTTGCTCACTCGAACTAAACGCGATCTATTTAGTGATGTAAGAACATCACTTGTGTCTATCCCTTGTCTCATGATATTAAGAATATTATACAAAGTAGAATTATGTCACATTTGTATTATATATTCATTTCTTGATCTATTAAGCTAATTATAAATATGTAACTTAACACAAGTAACATTGTGCACATTATAATTTTGTTTTTTCAATGTGCCCACTAATATCATCACTCAAGTCAAGAGGGGCAATGATTTTTTTTACAAACTATCTTTTCCATCATAAGTCATATTTAACCAACTAGTGTCTTTAGCACAATACTCACTGACAACTTTTGACAATAATCAAATTGAAGACTTCTTTTGTGAAAAGACATAAGTCTCATATCTTAGGATTGAAGACACAGTGAAATCAGTAATGACACTTAACACAATTCCATAATGTTTCACTTGCTAGGTTTATTCAATATATAAAAGTAACAATTTTCCTCTTTTATATACTTGTGCCGTTAAATATTTGTAGAGCTACAATACTCTTTAACCAACACGACAATCTTATCTCGGTAATTAATGCTCCATGTCAATTACCATGATTGTGAATAATTTTTCATTTATGTAAACCATTATCTTTTACACCTCTACAATCGGACCAAGAGTCTCTTCCTTAACACTTCTAAAAGACAAATACATTAATCAAGGAACAAAATGTTTGCACATCCAATACATAATTATTGACATATAAAAGTAAACTTTTAGAACACATTCCCTTCAATCCCACTTGCTATCAAAGTTTCTTTCACATACATTCTCAATGTATAAAACAATAATAACTAGGGTAACCCTCTCAAATCACTCCACATAGTTCCTCAGACGCTTGGACTCGAAATGCATTTCCCCTGTGGCTTGGGATAAGGGTTTGGTGAATGGACCAACTATGTTGCTATTTGTGTCCACCCATAATAAATTTATTTTGCCTTCGTCGATGAAGTCATGTGTGACAAAATACTTGTGATCCATGTACTTTACTTTGTGGTGTGATTTAGGATCTTTGATTTATTCCAATTGTGGTCAAACGTGTATCAAGATGATTATGTGTCAATTTGTGTTTGGTTTTAGGGAGAGAAAAGCAAGAGATCATGGGTAAGTGGACTACCCATGATGTGGGTGTTGGGAGAGTCTATAAATAGGTCTCCTCTCCCTACTTGTTTTAATTAATGCAAAAATTCTCATTCTCCCTAACCTCCCCACTAATCCATCCGAAAATCTCTTAGTTAATCAAGCTTTTGGGGGTTAAATTCTCAGGGAGCTTTAAAGGGGTTATTAGCTAGATTCTAACCTTCATTTAGAGATTGATTAGCTAGCTCATTTCTTTCTAATCTTGTTTAGAGTTTGATAAACACATGAAGGCGAATATGCAGACGATTCAATGAGCTACGCAAATCAGGATCTTCCTAAAAGTTTTAGAGAACCTTTGGGTATGATCCTTTATTATTTATTTTAATATATATGTAGATTACATTGTATTAAAATAAAACATATGATAATGTTATATGAAGTCTTCGAAATTATGGAAATCGATCTTGTATGCATATATGAAAATTTGAAAATATATACATACATATGGACATGAAATCCTACACTCCACAACTATGGCGGTGAGAGTGAAAGGAACACCGTTGATTTAGATGTGAGGGCCTTTCGAGTTCCATCTTGAGCCGTGATTTCTGCAAGGTTGCAATAAAATTGCCAACAATCTTTGGAGGAAAATTTCACATGAAGCTTGTCTTGGTGGAAATCACCCAGATGATCTTTGGCGCAAAAAGTTGAGAGGTTGATTTCCTTGAGATCTTTAATTATGATCTTCACCCCCAAAATAGGGTTGGCACTGCTAATCGATATGAAGTGCCGCTCAAACTTTTGGAGAATGAAGATGTAGGAGTGCGAGTAAGGGAAGAACTCTTCGGGAATTTATTCTGCCATTGCCATTAAGGTGGATGGGATGTTGGGATTAAGATGACTTTTCTTTGCCAGTGGGACCGACTTCTTGCATTTTTTCTAGGTCAATTTCTTAGTTGGGGTTGCCACTTTCTTTGAGGTAAGAACCTTCTCAGGATCCATTGAAAAGTGGTGAAGATAGTAGGGATTGGAAGAGTTTGAGTAGAAGAAAGAGTTTAGAATGTTTTTATAAAAGATGGATGAAAAAAAGAGTGAATGGGGGCATGTTTATATATAAACATCAAGGGTGAATTGGGAAATTCGCGTCCAACGATCATCCATTAATGGTTCGGATGACCGTTAGGGAGCTCTAACGGCTAAATTCCGCAACACTTCAATCGACTGTAACTGCTTTGGTCCTCTGAAATGTGTGGACAGTGAATTCCAAATTCATATATGGAATTTTGGAACGAACGCCCATGGAGGGGGTTGTTTCACTTGTTTATGCACTCCTGGGAATCCATGCACAATTTTCATTTTCCTTTCTCAACGTTTAAGGTTAGAAAGCAACGGAAACCCATCTAGGTGGTCACTCGAACCCATTTCAGTCCCCTGAAACCCCCAACTAGAATCACAAGTTCGGACAACCAAAACACATTCAGTAAATATAAAACAAATGCTTGGGAAATATTGTGCTAGGACGGTTAATGTAAGACAATACATGATTCTATGCAACAAGAAGTTAAAGAATAATATGAATTTTTTAGCGAAGGAAAAAATTTAGGAATATGGATTGGAAAAATTCTACAAAATTAAGTTTTTTGTGCATGGTTAAAACACAATTAATAAACGAATGTTTGATATATATTTAATGGACAAACACGATTAACACTATAAAGATATGTATGTCCTTTACAGAACACGAGTCTATTCTTTAAAACTTTAAAAGGTCCTTAAACCAAAACTCTGCCCTGCCCTATACATAGACTAATACAAACAAATGTTTGCAAGATGACTTATACATGGGCACCGCGTGTCACCACCACAAGCCACATCAACCAATTTTGAGGATGTTTTGGATTTTTTAAAGCAATTCAAAATTTATTTCCCGATAGAGTGGGAAACAATTGGTTTCCCAAAAAAGTGGTGGAAATTCTTTCCATAACAACAAAATCGGGCTAAACCGTAACTTTTCTTCAAAGAACTGACTTTTTCAAACAACCTATTAATCTTCCTCCGCTACGCCGACCCTAAAAAAATCAAAACTGAAGAAATGACATGGAAGTCCCAAAGTCCTGAGTACCATTGGTAGAAAGTAGATGAGTTGGTCGTCGTGAAAACATCATCGTCGTTTTCACTGGTCTAGGGTTTTCTTGATTTTGTTTAAATCAAGCTTTACGACCACCGGGATGTGGTCCTATTAAGTTCCCTGGGGTATGTCCTTTAAACAATGGAGGTTGTGTCCTTTAACAGCCGAGTCTCTCCTTTTAGGATATGGTGTATCCTTTTAAGCTCTTTAGTGCTAATAAATGAAAATGTTTATATTGCAGACTTTCAATTACTTTCAACTGTCGAAGTGTACGTGGGTGTCATTCGAGAAGGAGATTCCACTCATTACTGACAACCAACATGCGATATTCCAGAAGACACCATTCGCTCATTCCTGAGTATGCAAAGAATCGTTGTAGACAATGACATCCTCGACTTCAAGATTGAAAATTTTGAGGTGGAAGAAGGTGTTGAATTTCAACCTTAGCGATGTGGTAGTCATATTAGGACTAGAAAAGGGAGGAATGCCGATCAATATGAATAAACAACAATCAACTAAATGAGTTGGTCAGAGACTGAAGAAGAAAGAATTAAAGAAACAACTAACATATGCCAGAAAAAGAGGAAATAAATAAGAATACGTCAAACTACTAATCTGTCTTCTTTTTACTACATTCCTGTTTTGCTATGGCACAAATAGAGTGAAGGAATTGTACATGTCTTTTATTGAAAGACTGGAAGACATGAGAAAGTACGCCTGGCCAGAGGTGATTTTTGAGTACGTGGACGCTGCCATAAAAACTCTAGTGAAAAAGTGAAGAGATGGAAATCTTCAGGCAACCTTACCCCAAAACAAGGTGATTTTTGAGTACGTGGACGTATGTTTTTAAAGGGTTTCGGTGAGACTAAATATCGACATATTGTTGTAGATATGGCTGTGTTAGAAGTTAACAATTGAGAATTCATCGCCACCTTGCATTCCAAAAGTCAATAGATGTAGTTCTTCGCTTGGGTCAGGGAAAATGCTTAAAACACTAGAAATGCATGGTGATGTGAAATTAAGTTTAACCGTAAGTGCACGATCGTCTGTGAAGACGGGGCAAGTACAGGTCGATCTACTGGGAGGTGTGTAAAATCTGGTTCTTTAGAAATCGAATGGGAAAGGAGAGGAGAAATTATTGATTATGCTAACTACACTACACTATAAATAAACTAACAATTAAACTAAACCCCCATGGAGTGGAGGTGTGTAGGCATGTGTGTGTGAGTGTGTCTTCATTTCAATTAGGAAGAAGTGTAGTTTATGTGGCATACACGTAGAAGCTAGTGTAGAATCTAAGTGTAGGATACACAACACTACATGGCAAACCATGAACATGCATATCTCACATTAAGTTGAGGTTTAAGATTATCAAGCATGCAATAAGTACCTAGTGTGACCATTACAACATCAATCAGTCCTACATACAACCTAAATCATTCATGTGAATGTGCACCAAACATGGATCCATACATAACAAGCCATTCCCATCAAACCATTACAAGAAACAAGATAAACTCTAAAGCTAGCTTGAGAAAAGTACCTAGTGTGCACATTATCCTATCTAATAAAAGTTTAAGCATGCTACAAGTATAGATCTACATTAAGCATATGAAATAACACAAATAAAAGAACCCATCACTATCACATATTCTAGATCAGATCCACCGCAAAAGGGGGATGAAACTACTCACTACTCATTAAGAAAAGTAGACAAAACAAAATTAAACTAAGCATGCAAGAATTGAAAGAGACAATATAAAACTACAAAATTTTCTTTTATTACTCACTCACATTACAAGTAGCATCTCTCCACTAAAGTTTTGCTCTAAGGCTTTACTCCAAGTAGAGAGAATGACCACCAAGAGAGGAGTCAATACAAAGGAGAAGGAAGAGTTATATTTATAGGCATGCAAAAAGGTAACCGGGGAATATCCCCCGACGTGGGACTAATGACATCTACTAAAAATAGCTATAAATGACATAACAATTGACCATGACAAATTAGATCGGATCCTGACTGGGTTGTGCTGCCAATTGGCGGTTTGAATTGGTCAGATCGAGTCCAAATTTTGCAACCATCTTTAGTGTTGTAATTAGGCATGTGGGGTGCACCATATCCGGTCATACAAGTCTGGGCCTGAATCTAATTGCCAAAATACTCCTCATGATGGTGTGAAGTTTCTCGATTTGCTAATTGGTCCTCTTGGCTTGCATCCAGGTCCTTCCCTCTTGTGGATCGGTCCATAAGTCTCACCGATCAGTCCTTTTCTCACATTTTGGTCCTTTTTGTGTCTCTTCTTCTCAAACCTGTTTATTCCTGAAACTTAAACATAAAACTCATTGCATAACATTGCTTAGGTTCAACATAGAGAATATAAGACATGAATGTATGCATGATGTGATGTCAATCAAGTACCCCTACACCTAGTTTTTGCTAGTCCCGAGCAAAACAAAGAAAGAGAAAAATGAATGAAAGGAAAACATACGAAAAATGGGGAAATCTTAACTCACTTTTGTAGGAATCACGGTTGCACTTAGCACGTGCAACAAATCGTTAAACCTCCTTTTCTCCAAGGAGGAGTGGTGTCTCCTGAGGGTTTTTAGCGGATATACCCACAAAATCCAAATATTGATGCATTTATTCAATCTAGCAACACGACTCATTGGACCAATTTTTGTTGATCATTGGACACGGTAATCCTACGGGTCAACTCTCTATATGTATCTAGTCCACACACCTAGCCTAGGGAACCATTCATGCAAGTTAATTAAGGACTTAAGTGAAAGAGATTGACAACCTTAACATCCTCAAGTGATACAAATTATAATGTCCATCAAGGTTCTTATTTCTATTACCTTTTTTCTTTCTTCTTTTTCTTTCTTCTTCTTTTTTTCATTTTATTTTTGTCTAGTTGGTGTTTGATGCTCCCAGGGTCAGGTTTCGTGCAACATTGCCTATGAGGACTTACACTATCATGTACACCTTTCCCCAAATCTCCACATATTGCGATCCCTACCACCCATCTAATGAGAGTTTGTCAGTGCATCTCATGTTAGACGACTCGAAAGCACTAGGCACTAAGTCCCCTCGAACCTAATTTCCCGAGTGATAGGAGCCGTACGAGAAGAGAGAACAACCTAATAAATTATTTCTTATGTACACATGAACCAAAACCCCTAGACTTACGGTTTCATAAAAGGAGTTTAAAGGTCCATGACTAAGACAAACTTCCTAATACTAACAGATACAAATTATTTGACTCACTAGGTTCAGGGTGGACTTCTTTGTTTATTTGAGTACTGAAACCCAATGATTACTCTCCCCCCGAGGGAAAATCAAGGTGCACTTTACGACTAGATAAGACCTAAAGCATGTGTACTAAATATCCTAATGCATCAAGTTCAATTCAATTTTGGGAGCTTCCTTTTACTTTACCTCTCAACGGGTTTGCACATGCCAAACACACGCAAAAGCCACAAAACATTTTCTCTCACTAACACATGAAGATTTTGAAAGAAATATGCAAATTCAAAGCACTAGGCAAGCAAAAGAAGACAAGTCACCCCAGGATCATGGCAAACAGATATATCGATATTAAATGCAACACACTATCATGACACTAACAATGCGAACAAAAGAAGACAAAGCAAAGGGAGAAAGACTCGACTATGTACACACGTAAAACACCCCCACACTTACTTCATGCATTGTCCTCAATGAATGTGAGCATAATACTACATGGATATATGCATGAAAAAAAAGGTCTCACCAACGTGTAGCACAAGGAAAGTTTCATGGTCATGTTGGACACAAACCCGAATTTCCCTCAAAAGCTGTGAAATACTGAAGAATGGAGACAAATACGTGAAAGATATGGGGCCCAAAAACACAAGGGTTGGGGGCCACAACAATCAATGCTCACTCTTGAAGTCTTCTTTTTTTTCATTTTTTTCAAATATAATTATGTACATAAATGGGCTCCAATCTTCATATGTCAAGGGACATCAAATGAGAATCACCATCTCTCGTGCCAGATATGCACTTACATGGGCTCAGAACATAAGAATGGTAGTTTATGCCTCTCAAAACTGGGGTCTGTAATAGGAAATGGAAATAAATTTGTTTCCATTCCATGATAAAGCTGAGGGTCATCAATATATACACTCCAAATAACATTTGGGTGCATCGGGATCATTGCATCCACACAAAGTGACACCCTGGACTTATTACCTAGATGGTAAAGTCCAGAAATAGAATTGCATGACCACCTGACACCCTTATAAGCATTGTGACCATTTGATGCCTCTTGAGAATGAGCAAGATAAGATGCATGAATGAGAGGTGAACCTCTGTCTGGTTGTTTGAAGTGTAGGGTATCAGGTGGTTGATTTTTAACCGACATGGGGTCCTCAACATATACAGAGTGAAGAGCAGGTGGCCCAGAGGCCACAAAAATGGTATCTTGTGGCTCAAAAGCCACATGATCGAAAGGATGTGGCTCAAAGGCCACATGACCACAAGATAAGGCACCTTTTTGTGCCAACCCAAGTGAAACATCTTCACCGCCATCAGGATCTCCATCGAACAACTCTCTGAAATACTTGAAGGTGCCTTCGACATCAATCTCACCGGTGTTGTGGATAAGGTTGACCTTAACAGGGTCATCGAAGGCATTTGACTTCTTCCCCATGGTGAAGATGTTGAAATCAACTCACTGACTACCATATGTCAAGCGCATCAGACCATTACAACAATTTATCAAGGCATTAGAAGTTTCTAGAAATGGTCACCCCAAAATAACAGGAATGTGTCAAATTGGGTTTGACACAGGTTCAATATCCAAAATAAAGAAATCAACTGGATAAATGAACTCACCCACTTTGATCGGCGCATTTTCCACCACGTCCCTCGGTTTCTTGATAGACCTATCAGCCAGTTGAAGAGTGGTTTTGTTTTTTTGAGGTCTCCAAGACCGAGGTGGATGTAGAACGAATACGACAGAAGATTAATAGATACACCAAGGTCCAATAAAGCTCGATGTATTGACACCTCACCAATCACACAAGAAATAGTAGGGCAACCAGGGTCATTGTATTTGACTTGCGTGGGTTGTGGCAATAATGAACTCACATTAGCGGCAAGAAAAACTTTCTTGGGAACATTGGTTTTCCTCTTCTTGGTGCATAAATCCTTGAGAACATTGGCATAAGGTGGCATTTGCTGAATTACCGAACAAAGGAATGTTCAACTTAACTTGCTGAAAGATCTCAAGCATTTTGTTATGCTAATCTGAAGTTTTCTTTTTAAGGAGCTCAGGGACATAAGGGCATAAGGGTCTTTCGGAGGAACCTCATCATTCTGTTCCGTAGAAACATGAGTGGGGGACCTCAAAATCTGATTCCTTCGACACATGATGAGACAAGGAGACCTCATGGTTTGGCCCCATTGTCGAAATAAACGTAGAAGGAACCTCAGGATCAAGCTCCTTCTTGGAAGTATTTGTTAAGGGAACCTCAGGATCTGGCTCCCTCATAGATGTAGGTATCACCTCATAAGGGTCTTTCGAAGGAACCTCAACAATTAAAGATCGACTTAGCTCAACAAGTGATTAGATTACCGACCCATAACGAACCAACACGAACCACCAAATGCACCATAATGTCAAAAAAAGGGGAAGTACATCTCCAACTGACATATTCTAACAATCACTTAATGCTACAACTTATCGAAGTAGTTCGAATCAAGTACTTTGCTGCAAATATTGTTAAAGAATAAACAAAGTTTGATAATTCCGTGTCAAGCATGTTTCTGCAATATCGATCTAATAGGAACAGGCAAAAGCTGCTGCATCAATACATGACAATCATGTGACTTCAAACTAAGTAGCTTCAAATCTTTCATCGAAACCATACTACTAATATTTCAAGAATGCCCCTGCGGCACTTTGACTATGTGTAAACTTTGACACAAAGTTATCGTCTCTTTTCTCGACAATGTGTAACAAGCTGGTGGTAAAATTTAACGGCTCCACTTATCCTCTGGTGTTAATTTTGTTCGTATACCAAGTTCTACTAGATCAAGTCTAGCAGTATAACCATCTTTAGTCTTACCAGGTATGTTCAGAATAGTTCCCAATAAACTATCATAAACTCTTTTTTTCTACATGCATGACATCAATACAATGCCTAACTTCTAAAGTTTGTCAGTAAGGTAGGTAAAAAAAGATGGATTTTTTCCCAACTGCTCTTACCAATTCCGCGGTTGTAAGGCTTGTTGAATTCATATTTAATGTTCTTCACACTTTCATATACTTGGTTGACACTGATTACTTTGGATGTTTCATTATATTCCTGCTTTACGTTGAATGTCTTCTTCAATCTATGGTACTGATTATTTATAGGAAAGAATCTCCGATGACTAAGATACACCATCTTACCGTCATGCACTAGTTGCAAGGAACACATGTTCTCTTCACAACACAGGCATGCTTTGTGGTCTTTCACGGAATATCTCGAAGATTATGTCAAATTTTGTGCCCCATACTTGTATGTATATTTTTAAAATTTTACAAGCAATAAGGAGCGGTTTTCATATTTTTCAACAATTTTATAAACAAAACTTCGTAATTGTATTTTAATATATATTGTAAACTAAGTAATATTGAAATACATAGATTGGATCATACCTAAGGGATTATCAAATCATTTTTACCAATTAGAAGTCGGATTGCACGTCAGATTGTCACGGAATCAACTCCAGGTGTTCACCAAACTCTAAACAAGATTAGAGAGATCAAAGCTAGCCAATTAATCTATAATTCAATGATAGAATCTAGCTAATAACTCATTTAATGCTCCAAAGAATTTAATCTCTCAAGCACTCAATTCATAAGAAGAATTTCGGATGGAATGACGGAGAAAATATGGAGAGCAGAAGGTTTTGCATTCATTAAACAAAGGAAGGGAGGATGGACCTATTTATAGGGCATCCTCAAACCCACATCATAGGTAAACCACTTACACATGATCCCTTGTTAATCTCTCCACTAAACAACATCATGTACAACCCACTTTTCACATGATCTCTTATTTATTTCTCCTCTCATCATCCCATAACTAAATTTGACCAAGGTGGATTAAATCCAGCCATTAATCAACAAAAAATCTCTTATTAATATATGTAAAAACATGGGCAAACGGTCAGACCATTTTTCATTGTTTTTTCCTTTACCAAATTTTGGATTAATATCCAAAAAAAATTGGGCTTTGGGATTTTAGCAAATTCAGATGTTATAATGTTGCAGATCACATTATATCATACAATATATTATCATATATAATGTCAAAACATTATACTCCATAATATATACATCTCATACGAATTTATTTGTTATTCTAACCATGCCGTTATTACGACATAATGATTTTATTATTTTATCACATGTATATTATTTCATAACACATGAAACTTAATACATCGTATAAAATATAAAATCACACTCTTGTTTCCCAATTTTGTGGTGTGACCTGTAGGAGGATCTAAGCTATGTTGACAATGATATTAAATATTTAATATCATAAACTATAAGCAGTATCCAGCTAAACATTTATTGTTACCAAAATAACAAAGATATTTTGTTCACTCAAACAGAACACGATCCATTTAGTGACATGTTGTGTCTATCCCTTGCCTGGTGATATTACGAATATTATACAAAGTAGGAATGTGTCATCTTTGTATTATATATTATTTTTCTTGATCTCATAAGCTAATTATAAATATGTAACTATACGTAAGATACATTGCGTACATTATAATTTTGTTTATCAATGAACTCAATAATATTATCACTCAAATGAATAGGGACAATGATAATTTTTTGACATATCATCTTTTACAGCACAAGTTATATATAATAAACTAAATATCTTTATCACTATACATAATGATAGTTTTTGATAATAATCAAATTACACACTTCTCATGTGAAAATATATACATCTCATATCTTAAGATCCAAAGACACAATGAAAACATTAATGACACAAACACAATTCCATAATATTTTATTTATTAGGTCTATTCAATATATGGAAGAAAATATTCTCCATTTCATATACTCATTTTGTTAAAATATTTGTAGAGTTGAAATATCATTTAACCTACATGACAATCTTATCTCGGTAATTAATGTTCAATGTTAATTACCATGATTGTGAATTTCTTTTGATTTATGCAAACCATTATCTTTTAGAGATATACGGTTAAGGATCAAGAGTCTCTTCCTTAACACTTCCAAAATACGAATGCATTAATCAAGGAAGAAAATGTTTGTACTTTCAATTCATAATAAAAAACATGTAAAATAATACTTTTAGAACACACATTCCTTTCAGATTACCATATGCGGGAAAGTCATTTATTGTGCAGAAGATCATCGCACGCATAGTAAACGACTATTGTCGATGGGCATCCCACACTTGCTCAACATCTTCCCATAATTTCTTTAGGTCAACAATTAAGGGTCGCACGTACACATCGATGTCATTTTCTGGTTGTTTCGATGTCGTTTACTGGTTGTTTTGGATCCAAAACCATTAATAACAACATCATGTATCTGAGTTTCATGCTTAACTGTGGGAAATTGTAAATAACAAGCAAAACATGCCACAAACTATGAAAGCTACCAAAAGGATTCATTCCATCGGTACACAGACCAAGACTCATGTTTCTGGATTCCTGACCATATAATGGGAAGTCGGAATTAATTTTATTCCACTAGGAGAATATGCAGAATGCCAAAGCAACTGATTATTCACTGTCTCGATCTGCATGCCATGTCAGGTTCTTCGAATCCTTAGAACATGCAAACAAACACTTCAGCCTTGGAATTATCGGAAGACACCACAACACCTTTGCACGGGGACCTTGTAGCTTTTTGTTCTCATAAATACTCATATTTTTCTTTGTTTGTCCCGTGAGACATTACAAATAGGATAATAATGCAGGTTTTCAAAGTCACCCATATAGAGTATACAATGATTAGGATATGCATGTATTTTCTTATATTGTATCCCTATGGAACACAATATATTTTTTAGCCTCATAGGTATGATCCAGAAGTTTGTTACTATCTGGAAGAATCTCTTTCAACAACTTCAACAGGGCAGTGAAACTGACATCACTGTAACCATTTGTTGCTTTCAAGGTATAACACCTTAAAACCGTGGACAACCTACTAAACTTGGTGCAACCTGGATACAAAGACCTTTCATTGTCAGACAATAAACTACCAAGTACATCAGGTTTATCACAATTATTATCAGCAACATGTCGAATCATATCCTTTAACCGGTCACTATGATCACCTTCTTCTTTGGTGCTTTTTTCATTTTCATTGTGCCATATCCAACAAGTATATCCTTCGTCAAAATCTTTTTCGAACAAATGAACTTTGAACTCTTTTACATCTCGAAAGAACATGTTAAAACAACTCCTACACGGACATGAGACATTTCTCTCATTTCTAGTATTTGCATTCTTCACGGAAAATTGTAGAAATTCATCAACTCGAGCCTCATACTCATCACTCAATCTACTAGCGAAAATCCAATTTCGATCCATAGTTTTCTACACGTCAAGAGGAACAATCTCAATGTAAAGAAAGACATAAATGTTGATTCTTAGTCCTCTAAAAGTTCAACTACCAAAAAACAAACCAATAGCAACGAAACAACATATTTGAGTTCCTAAAATATCATTCCATTATAAATTTCAAACAAACAAAATTTTGATATAAGCTCTCTTGGAACTAATTAAAATGAGTCATTTTAATTAGAGTAATTAAATGTTGATGCAAATGGAAGCATTGATTGCACTTATGTGAGCAAGTGCTGGATTTAAAAGATAGTCGGGGCTGGTCGGTCAAGGGTGATAGGTCGAGGCTGCTTGGTCTGAACGGTTTGATTGGTCGGGTGGAGCAAACAAGAGGAATGGGGAAAGAAAATGGGGGTTTGCCTAGATCGTAATTAGGTTTAACATTTTTTGTGTTTGATTTTGGGTTGAATATTAAATATGACAACGTATTACAATTTACTATTTTTTTTAGATTTAACTAGGTCCGTTAACCAAAGAAACGATGTGGTTAATCCTTATATGGACGTAACGTGCTAACCAAACGATTGAAGACAATTCGGTCCACCGAAGCTGCTAACTAGAATCACCAGTTCAGACAACTGAAATGGAGGATCGTGTATGACCCCAATTCTAATCACTTTTAAGTTAATCTCCTACTTGCTTAATCAAAGATGCAGCGGAATAAACAAACAAAAGCAAGTAAGGAAAACAATGCAAACCACAAAGGCACCAGAAGATTTTTATAGAGGTTTGACCTCCCACCTACTTTCTCTATTGCAAGCTCCGCTCGACTCCGTGATCTTCGCCTACATCTTCACTATCAATCTCGTTTTGGGCCGAGATTAAACCTTTTACACAGCAAGCTCCACATACAATCATCGCTAACTTGATTTCTTCCTCTAACAGTCCGAGAGGGAACACATTGGACTTTCACCGAAGTCTTTGCTTGTTGACAGACAATTGTTGAGTGGAATAATCACTCTCTAACTTGAGCACACTTAGAGTATGATTGGAATTGATCTAAAGTGTGGAAAGTTTGGCTTGAAGAGTAGGATTGGGGAATTGAAAGCTTGGGAGTTTCTCTTAGATGTGTATGACAATTTGGAGTGGAAGAGATCTCAAATTGTGTCTTGGTAACACCTATTTATAAGCTCTAAGAGAGTTATAGCCATTGTGATATAATTAGATGATGTTTGTGTAAGATACACAAAACAAAAAAAAGCAGCTCACAATTCTGGTCATGTTCGGTCGACTGAAACGGGCTTAACGGTCGACCGAAGGTCGTCCGAAAATGAAATCCAGGAAAGTCCAGAAACACAACAGTCGACCGAGCAGAGAACGGTCGAACGGAAACTGACTATAACTTAAGTTCTCTTAAGTTAACTATCAAACTAAATGGTTGGTTCGGTTGACCAAAAACTAACATGCTCTATGGGGTTGTCAAAAATGTTTAGGTTCGGTCGACCGAAATGGTTGGGTTGGTCGACCAAAAATAACAGGCGTTTGGGGATTGTCAAAAACGTTTATGTTCGGTCGACCGAAACAAGGTCCACGGTCGACCGGTGATCACTTGTATTTTGGGGTTTTGGGAAAACTAATTGTTGTAGAATAAGCCAAGTCTAACGGTCATTTGATACGTGTAGACGGTCTACCGATAAGGTCAAAACGGTCGACTGGTCGAGTTGGGTAAATCACTATTAGGCTAACAGAATAAACTAACCATTCAATAGACCGGAAATGTTTGGTTGACCGATTTTGCACTGGCAATTTAGGTTAAGGTTTAGTGATTTTCGATCTAAGTTTAGGTGACATATTGAAGTCCAAATGATCTGAGATTTTGTGTGTGACTTCTATAAGGGACCTAGTGTGTGTGAATAGTTTTTAACTCTTGTATGTTCAAGTACATAAAGTTCCTAAGACTCAAAAGAAATATAAAATTACATGTCTTGACTTGAATTTTTTTTCTTCTTTGAGTCTTGATATTTCTTCCTTGAGTCTTGATCACCTGTAGAAGTTAGCACAAAGTAATATATATGTTGTGCATAATGTGTGCTACTCTACTTTGATTGTGGTTAAGATTCGGTTGATTAAATCATCAAAACATAGATTAAGGCCAAAAATCCAACAATAACGTGCTAACCGGACGATCAAACACAATTAGGTCTACAGAAACCGCTAACTAGAATCACCAGTTCGAAGAACCAAAATACATTCGGTCAATATAAGACAAATAGCAATGATACGGTGCTACGCACATACAATCTCTAATTGGTTATAAAGCATGCATGGTTACCTACAGACTAACATATATAATAGATGAAAATGTGTAAATAGAAGCTAAAAATTATAATGACGTTTTCAAAAGAATATATAATTCTAATATTGATTCATATATGTCAAAACAATAATGTGAATGAGATTCTTTTAAATATACGACTGTAGTTTTTTTGGTTAATTGTTTTGTGTTTTATGTTACTCAATTTTTAATAATAACCTTTAACTAAATTTAAGTTTAATAGGAGTGCATAATTGTTGTTTAAGTCTAATATTTTAATTTCATATCTAAATGAAGTTAAATTCGATATTTTGTCAGACAAATGAATATCAGTTTATAACTTTATATCTTTTGATATTACTTCCCTCCACAAGTACAATAACATTAAAATAAATGAACACAATGACAGTTGAAGAAACCAATCAGACAACAACTTAATTAAAAATAGAATCATAATATCCAGATTCCAATGTAACTCAACTAAAAAATTATTAACTTGAATTCAACGTTTGATGTATATTCAAAATGTAAATAACGTAATTTAACAAATAACAAATTAAAAAATTCACCTACTAAGGTTTGCATTGCAATTTGTAATAAAAAAGGTAGTTGTAAACATGTCATGGTCTCAGTGAAGGATGAGGAAAAAGGTCCTCGCACTTACCTTGACCCAGGGAATTAAAGTGGAATAGTTTGACAACAAGGTGATGCCAAAGTAACATTCTACATTTATTTTGTACCTTTAAATAAATCTTGGAAAATGAGTTTCAAAAGTTATCTTAAATACTTGTAACAATTAAAATGATATATTTGTCGAATAAATACTTCAAAGTCAATGAAAGTACGATTACATCTCCACATTGACAAAAATAAATCTTAACGAGCAATCCAATCTTGTCATATAATTTCTTACCAAGATTTGTTTAACATAACTCAATATTATTTTGGTAAAATATTCAATCATTTTCATAACGTAGTTCATTCTTTATTCTTTTTATGGTAGTACAATAACTCTTTGGACACATGGGGACTAACGAGTAAAAAATAACAAGAACAACATTTAAACCATTCAAACAAACAAATACGAAATCACTTAACTAGTGGTATGATGCTGCAGGTATATGGAATTATTTCCTTGTTTCTAAACCCCATAGTGGCTTTTGATCCATTGACTTCATACTCTTGAAGTACATCTTTGCTGGGATCATAAGAAAGAAATTCACCAAAGCAATTATAGATAAGAATTTTACCGTCGTCCAACACACATTTAGGATAATAATATTCCATGTGCCTGCGTCCAGTATATGAGCTCTTGGTGACTTTGTATTCCTTAACCCAAGATTCTTCCCTCCCATATTCCATCATCACCCAAATATCAAGACTTTCTTCAAAATATTTACCAAACTTACCAAACATACAAAGATGTCCTCCTAAAACCGTGACATGCCTTTTGTTGTGACATATAGAATCCCACACAGGTGAGAGCAATACACAAAACTTTTCATCTTTAACATCAAACGACACAATACATTCTGAGTCGTAGTGTTCATACTCAGCAACCCAATGCAATCTTCCATTTGATAAACACCCATTGTTAGAGTGTACGAGCTCGTAAGGAGGATTTTCGATTGACCGCCACGAACCAACTACAAAACCAGTACTATCCACCCCAATGGTGCAAACTTGTGACATGGAAACGACATTTGCCACCTCACCGATGTTTTCTTTTCGTGAATAGAAAAGCATAAGTAGCTTGTAGTCACCAGTTGACGGGTCATGGGCGAAGCCAGTGAAACACTTATACCAACGAAGGTGAGGCCGCCATTCGGAGTTAGGCGGGACGATGAGGTACTGGTTCAACATCGGATTGTAGAGGTAGAAGGTTAGGGGGGCACTAGTGCTCCAGTTGACGAGACAGAGAATGCCGTTGGCAGAACCAATGATGGTGTAGTTGAGTTCAGAGGGATAGAATTTAGAGCGAAGTGGGAGGTATGAGTGTGGTTTAGAGCTATTAATGAGGTCGAGAAGGAAGAGGTCATAGATTGGCTTGTGGGTGGGTTCGGAAGGGATAGTTGTAAGGGGCTTCTTGTTGGGCTCTAGAAAGACGTTGGAGAAGTGAAGGATAAGAGCGGGTTTGTTGTCGTTACAAGAGAGGTGTTTGGTGGCGAAGTAGGGGCTTTTCACAATGGAGTTCCATAGCTTAGAGACATACTTTGCTTTGGACAATGATAGAATCGGAAGGCGAGAGAGTATATCGATGGTGAGCTCCAATGGAAGCTTCTCCATCTTCTTTCTCGAGTTTAAGGAAGATGGGAGAGGATGATACAGTTCTAACCTTCCTCTCAACTTCACTTGTTGTGTCTTTAAGAAGAAAAAGATGATGACGACGACGACGACGATGATGATGTTGGGGGTTAGTGATGGTTGTGGCCTATTTGGACATAAAAAAGTTCCATTGCGTTTTATAAGAATACAAAATGTTCAATTGTGGCCTATTTGGACATAAAAAAGAAAAACAAATCAAAGTTGGAGTAAAGAGGACGAATAGACAGCTTTCAAAGTTAGATACATATTTAGTTCCCTTTCAAGATCAATTGCTCGTAGACTTCAACGATTTTTTTCTAAGGTTAAGAAACGTGGATCCCATAGGATTGAAAAAGTACGTTGAAGTTTAGAGATCACTTTTCAATTAAATTCAAGTTAATGATATATTAATTTCAAGTATTCAACTCCACATAAATTTAGTACTCTGCACGACTGAGGAAAAATATCTTATTACATTCTAGATGACCGAAAAAAACCGTGGAAAAATATTGTCTGTTTTCTTGATCGGTAAAACACAAGGAAAAACTGGTTAAAAAGAAACTGTTTTCTTTTCTCTTTTGTTTCCGGATGCGAGAAACAAAAGTAAGTTATGTATGGTTATAACTAGCTAGCTGAGTTATATCTAAGCTTACGTAGATTCTAATTAGCTTATGTAGATCCAAGTTCACCTCCTCAAGCTTGAAACCACCCATTTTGATTCTAAATTGGCTGCTTTAAATTCAAATTTTGACATCGATCTAGATGAACTTTTGGAAAGTCAATCACGACTCTAGTTAAATTGCCTATTGTTTTTTAACAAGAAAATTAAATAATTCAGATGTGTTAATTATAAAGATTTGAGCATCAGCATAATATTTTTGAAAAATAATAAAATGTATATGTATCATTTTTTTCATGTGTTACGTACGTAACTTTTACAATATCATACCTCATAAGAACAATATCTAGATTTGCAAAATACAGACATAGGATAACTTGGTGTTATCGAGCGAAACCGACTTGATTTGATTATTTTGACGAATCTAAAGTTAATCTCGTGGGACGACTTGCTTAAATTTGACCCTGAAGATGAAATTTTAAGAGGTTTAACTTGTGCTAGCTCATCAGCAAGGTTAAAACTAGCACCTTTAGTCTCTCACATATATCAATATTTCCCAATTTCTAACATCTAATTATGGGTGTGAAGGAGACAGCTAACTTGAGACAGTATTTTATCTGATAATCCCATAATGCCTCGCAAAACATGTAATAGGCTAATTGTACACCTGCAACTTAGAATTTATACTTGAATTGAAACTCTATTTGCTAACTAACGGGTACAAGGCAAGTAATGATAAATATGCAAGTGGTTGCCAAAATAGTGCAATAAATGCTAGCTAGTTGGTAAATGATATTTTGGACATTTGGTAATTACGATTTGTTGAAATATATTTACAGATAATTATAATAAATGTCTGAACTAGATCACAAAATTTTTCAGTAATAATGTGTACTGGTATCATTTCTTGTGATGCGAAATCTGTTGAAATAACCTCAAATTATTAAAGAGATTAAAAGTAAATGATTGGGAGTTTCTAGATGAAGTAATTATGTGTGAGTTGTTTAGTAAGTTGTGAGAAGTAAATGTTGTTTAGGAAGTTGTGTGGGTTGTTTAGTAAGTTGTGAGAAGTAAATGTTGTTTAGGAAGTTGTGTGGGTGGTTGTTTAGTAAGTTGTGAGAAGTAAATGTTGTTTAGGAAGTTGTGTGGGTTGTTGTTTAGTAAGTTGTGTTGAGTTAATGTGAGTCTAGAATATTGTGTAAGTCATTTAATTCCCTCATTATAAATAGAGGGTTGATGTAAGTTGAAGGGTGTGAAGTGAAGTAAAGTGAAAGAAAAAAAAAGAGTTTTGTTTGTTACATCTTGTATCTCCTTCTCCTCCACCAAATAACTTGTCCAAATTAGATCTTGTTTCCTAACAAATTGGTATCAGAGCGTTGGTGAAGATGAGTCCTGGAGGATCCTTAGTTGGAAACATTTCGGTGCCGCAACTCTCGAAGTCAAACTATGACAATTGGTGTATGAAGATGTGCGCTCTTCTTGGTGCGCAAGAGTGTTGGGAGGTTGTACGAGACGGTTTCAAAGAGCCATCCGAAGAGGATGTAGCGGCGCAATCCGATGCGCAAGAAATGGTAACCCGGGAAAATCGGAAGAAGAACCAAGGTTCTCTTTTTCTGATTTACCAAGGGTTGGACGATTCCGTTCTCGAGAAGATAGTCGACGCAACCACGGCGAAGGAGGCATGGGACTCCTTACAGAAAATCTTCAAAGGTGCGGACCGAGTGAGACAAGTTAGACTCCAAACACTTCGTGGTGAAATGGAGAGCATGAAGATGAAAGAAGGAGGAGTGGTTGATTACATCACTCGTGTTCAAACGGTGGTGAATCAACTAAAGAGGAATGGAGAAACCCTAACGGAGGCGCGGGTTGTTGAGAAGATTCTTCGGTCATTGACCGAAAATTTCGAAAATGTTGTGTGTGCCATCGAAGAGTCACGAGATCTTGAGAAGATAACCGTTGATGATCTATCGGGCTCGTTGGAAGCACACGAGCACCGAAAGAAGAAAAATGTGCAAGAGTCTCTCGACGAGGCTTTGCAAGCGAAAGTCAAAATCAACAATGATAAGGCCTTGTATGTGCAACACAATCGTAGCGGTCGTGGAGGCTGAGGAGGTCGTGGAAAAGGTCGCGAACAAAGGCATAGTCATCAAGAAAATGGTGAAACGCAACAACCACAACAAAATTGGCGTGGACGTGGTAGAGGAAGCAATCGTGGACGAGGTGGTCGAGGTACGCGTCCGGATGTGAAGTGCTACAACTGTGGCAAGCATGGTCATTATGCACGAGATTGTTGGTCGCCAAAGAAAGTGGAAGAGAACTCAAACCTTATGAAGGAGGATGACTCAAAGGAGAGTGGATTCTTGTTGATGACACACCACGAGACCAAGGCCGATGACGATTCGGTTTGGTATTTGGACACTGGTGCAAGCAACCACATGTACGGACAAAGGCACTTGTTCGTGGGAATGAAGGTTGTGACGAACGGGCACGTGTCATTCGGTGATGCATCCCAAATCCAAGTGAAAGGTCGAGGTAAAATTCATTTTTCTTGTGATGGCAAAGAGTGCGAAATCGAAGATGTCTATTATGTACCCGGCTTGAGGAACAACATCATGAGCATGGGACAATTGATGGAGAAGGGATACTCAGTCTTTATGAAAGATCGAATAATGATGTTGAAAGATAAAGATGGTAAATCGGTGGCATGCGTCGAGATGGCATCAAATCGGATGTACAAGCTCAACTTGCAAAATGTACGCGCGAAGTGCTTGCGAGTGGACTTGACCGACAAGGCATCATTGTGGCATTTGAGGTTTGGGCACCTAAATCATGGTGGCCTAGAAGAGCTAGCTAAGAAGGGTATGGTTCATGGATTGCCAAAGATGAACTACACCAAGGAATTTTGCGAGGGGTGTGTGATGGGGAAGCAAGCAAGAAACCCATTCCTGACGACAGAATTTCGAGCAAAGGAGAATCTAGAGATGATCCACACCGACATATGCGGACCTATCACGCCCGATTCATTTTCAGGTAAAAGGTATTTCATAACCTTTATTGATGATAAGACTCGGAAGACTTGGGTGTATTTCTTGAAGCAGAAATTCGAGGCTTTTGGAACCTTCCAAAAGTTCAAGACGATGGTCGAGAAAAGAACCTGTCGGTTCATAAAAGCATTGCGGTCCGATCGAGGAGGCGAATATATGTCCACTGAGTTCACAAATTTTTGTGAAAAACACGACATTAGGAGGCTACTAACTGCACCGTACACCCTGCAACAAAACGGTGTAGCGGAGAGAAAGAATCGGACTATTCTCGACATGGTTCGATCGATGTTGAAGAGCAAGGGCATGCCAAAGGAGTTTTGGGCTGAAGGGGTGCAATGTGCGGTGTACTTGCAAAATAGATGCCCTCATGCAAAGCTTGGAGATCTAACACCACAAGAAGCATGGAGTGGGGTCAAGCCAACCGTGTCTCATCTCAAGATATTTAGAAGTGTAACTTATGCACATGTGCCTAATCAAAGGCGCACAAAGTTGGATGATAAGAGCAAGCGGTATATCTTCATCAGGTACGACGAGAACACAAAGGCTTATAAGCTCTTCGACCCAAATGACAAGAAGGTGACCGTTAGTCGTGATGTGTGTGTTGATGAAGAGAATGCATGGGATTGGGAGAACAAGAAGGAGCAATTCGTTTCAAGTTTGTTTGGGAATCCCGTAGCAAATGGCAATGGTGAAAATGATCTTCGAGGGTCACAAGAAGACGACTCTCAAAGTCCTCGGCGTGAGTCTTCATCGACTTTTGAGGTGGGAGAAAGCTCAACCTCTAGAGCAAGAAGGCAAAGGCAAGAAAGTGAAAGTGATGATGAGCGATGGCCACCAAGAATGAGGAGCTTGCAGGAGCTCTATGACTCGACTAGTGAGTTGCATTTGGTTTGTTTGTTAGCGGATGCCGAACAAATCACGTTTGAAGAAGCAGTGAGACATCCGAAATGGAAAGCGGCAATGAATGAGGAGATCGCTTCCATAGAGAAGAACGAGACGTGGGATTTGGTAGAGCTACCAAAAGGACACCAACCCATCGGAGTAAAGTGGGTATACAAAAAGAAAACAAATGCGAAGGGTGAAGTCGAGCGGTATAAGGCTAGACTCGTTGCGAAGGGCTATCGACAAAAGGCCGGTATTGACTATGATGAAGTGTTTGCTCCAGTCGCAAGGATGGAGACCATTCGACTTCTCATCTCACAAGCGGCTCAACTTCAGTGGCCAATATACCAAATGGACGTCAAATCAGCATTCTTAAATGGCGTATTAGAGGAGGAAGTCTATGTCGAGCAACCCCCAGGTTTTATGAAGGCTGGAAAGGAGACGAGTGTACTGAAGTTGAGGAAGGCGCTCTATGGCTTGAAGCAAGCGCCTCGTGCATGGAACACTCGTATCGACGACTATCTGAAGACGGCAAGATTCGTACAATGTCCATTTGAGCATGCGTTGTACTTGAAGGAATCCAAAGGTAACATTCTCATTGTTGCTTTATATGTGGACGATCTTATTTTCATGGGAAATAATGAGGCCATGAGAAGAGAGTTTAAAGAGGTGATGACTCGCGAGTTCGAGATGACCGATTTGGGTCTTATGAAGTACTTTCTTGGTCTCGAGGTGAGACAAGGTGACTCTGGAATTTTCGTATGCCAAGAAGGATATGCAAAGGAAATCTTGAAGAAGTACAAAATGGACGAGTGCAATCCGGTAGCCACACCAATGGAGCTTGGAGTGAAACTCTCCAAATATGAAGATGGAGATAACGTTGACACGAGCATGTACCGGAGCCTTGTTGGTAGCTTAAGATACCTCACGTGCACAAGGCCCGATATATTGTTCAGTGTCGGCGTTATGAGTCGGTTCATGGAGAAGCCAAAATATGCACATTGGAAGGCAATGAAACGGATCTTGCGCTATATCAAAGGTACGATACATCTCGGGCTCATGCATGTGAAAACCAAAGATTTCAAGTTATATGGCTACTCGGATAGTGATTGGTGCGGTGATATTGATGATCGGAAAAGCACATCGGGATATGTGTTCTATTTAGGGAACACAACTTTCACATGGATTTCGAAGAAGCAACCGATTGTCACACTCTCGACATGTGAAGCAGAATATGTGGCAGCAGCATGGTGTGTGATGCATGCTATTTGGCTGAGAAATTTGTTGCAGGATCTAAAGTTACAACAGATGGAGGCGACTGAGATCTTTGTAGACAACAAGTCCGCAATCTAGCTAGCGAAGAATCCGGTGCATCATGAAAGGAGCAAGCATATCGATGTGCGTTTTCACTTTATTCGAGAGCAAATAAAGAAAGGTACTATAGTGATGAAATTTGTCGCAAGTCGAGATCAAGCAGCAAATATTTTCACAAAGGCATTGCCAACTGAATTATTTGACCGAGGCAAAAAGGGTCTTGGCATGATGGACGGACGAGATTTGAGGTTAAGGGGGAGTATGTTGAAATAACCTCAAATTATTAAAGAGATTAAAAGTAAATGATTGGGAGTTTCTAGATGAAGTAATTATGTGTGAGTTGTTTAGTAAGTTGTGAGAAGTAAATGTTGTTTAGGAAGTTGTGTGGGTTGTTTAGTAAGTTGTGAGAAGTAAATGTTGTTTAGGAAGTTGTGTGGGTGGTTGTTTAGTAAGTTGTGAGAAGTAAATGTTGTTTAGGAAGTTGTGTGGGTTGTTGTTTAGTAAGTTGTGTTGAGTTAATGTGAGTCTAGAATATTGTGTAAGTCATTTAATTCCCTCATTATAAATAGAGGGTTGATGTAAGTTGAAGGGTGCGAAGTGAAGTAAAGTGAAAGAAAAAAAAGAGTTTTGTTTGTTACATCTTGTATCTCATTCTCCTCCACCAAATAACTTGTCCAAATTAGATCTTGTTTTCTAACAAAATCCCTTTAATACCTTGAACTATTATCCTTGTTCTATTTTCTAAATTTTTTAAAACGTTTTTGTTGTAAGAAAGTTAGCTAAATTTGTTTTGAAAGTCCCTAACATAGTTTCCCTGTGACAAGCAAGTACTCAGTTGTTGCCGATTTTTTTTTTGTATATAGTCAAGTTAGTGTCGTCTGCTTGTAAACGATGGAAACGTATAAATGTTGGTTTTTTCATATTTTGTCCATTTTATTTTTGCACAATTTTTTTTAGATGGTAACACAAATTCTATCTTTTTTTGTCTCTATCTCTCCCTTTGTCGGTTTCCAACCAAGAAAAAATAGGTCCGCATATTACAATTGGATAAAAAATTAGCTTGACCAGATTCTGTACCTTCACAAAACCACGAGTGGTCATGGTATGACACTTTCTAATGCTTTTAATTGCTAAATTTTCTAAAATCTAATGTGTTGAAATTTGTCGAATGACTTTTTCTTTAACACCCAGTTTTCATCGACTTTATCAGCGCATTTCATCCCTCATGCTAGAAATAGACAAATCTCCACTTGTATAGAAAAAGAAATAAAAAAACAGAGTCAAAAGTTTTGTGCCTTTTAAGTGCAAATTTTAAACCAACAATTGACAATCAAAGTCATTACCATAAAATAAGTTTGAAAATGAGAAAACATATAACGTAAACAAGAAACTAAAAAGGTTCACTTTTTTGCGTTCTATTTGGTCCAAACTCAATTTTTAAAAGTTAAGAATACTAACTTGAAACTTTAATAGCATATTGTACTAATATGACTTTAGGCCGTTAAACATGCATCAATCTATGTTGGAGTTTAGGGTTGTGCAACCGGTCCGACCTGGACCGAAACCAGATCGATTCCGGATCCTAGACCGAAGATCGGATCGGTTGGGACCAGTCCAAAACCGGGGTTTTTACCTTAAAATTAAAAAAAAATCAGACCGGTCGTTGTTTCTAGTAGACATGATGGATTGTTACCGGAGATGTGATCGCAGACATGAAATGAGTTCTCGTGATACGAGTATTGCACTGCGAAAGTGTAGGATTTCATGTTTAATTATACATATATATTTTCGAAATTTTTATGTATAATAAGGATCAATTTTCAATTTTCCATAATTTATTTCATGCATGCATCAGTTTGTTTCAATAACTAGTTTTAAAACTTTTATTAAAACAAACACGGGGCTCCGAAATTCATACCTAGAAGTTCTCTAAAACTTCTTGAAGATTCGGAGACGTTGAGGATGCTTGTTGCTGCGCGGGATGCCTCCGAGATTTCACCAAACTCTAAACAAGATTGGAGAGAGACGAGCTAGCCTCTCGATCTCCAATAGGGTTTAGAATCCAATTACTAACCTCTCTTTAGTTCCCTTTAGAAGATGATCTCTGAAAAACTAAAACTAAACTTAAGAATTACTGTAATTTCGTGGAGAATTATGGAGAGAGATTTTGCATAAGAAAAATAATGAATTAATTAAGGAGGTAATGAGATAACCTTGTATTTATAGGTTCTCTCCAAATTACCTATCCATGTGCAACCTCTTGCCCATGATCCCATGCAAAATTCTATCTAACCATCCATTATTTATTAATAAATAATCTTAGCCACGAATTAAATCAATTATGGACCAATTCCATGTATGATCTAATTAATTCTTAAATTAATTCTGCATAAAACCGTCTGACCGGTCGACCGTTTACGAGGTCCGGTCGACCGTTTAGACCTGGTTTCGGTCGACCGTTTAGACACTCGGTCGACCGTTCGCAACATTAAAATATTTCATCACAATGTTCGGTCGACCGACCGATAAATTCGGTCGACCGAAAACGAACATACGAAATCCCTGTTACGATGTACACACATCCGGTCGACCGTGCAATATTGTGGTCGACCGTCCCACATCTGGTCGACCGTTTACTGTTTAGCGGTCGACCGTTTGTGCACTGTGCTGCAGACTTGTCAAATTTCGGTTTAACCCCTACAAAATCTGACATTTCAGGATTAGTAATAAATTCACAACTTATGTAACATATTATCCTATGTAATGATAATACATTACACCCCATAATATTTACATCATATATGAATTTAATTTAGATTCTAATTATGTTATAAATCACAACATAATTTTGATTTTACTTGTTCACCCCATGTGTCATATTTTCTATATGAAACCCGACACATCTTATGAACTCAAAATTCCCATTTCTTGTTTCACAGTTTTGTGGTGTGACCTATGAGAGGATCTAAACTAAGTTGACAGTGATATTAAGAGCTTAATATCACAAGCTATAAGCGGTATCTAACTACACATTATAGCTCCCAATTAGTTAGATGTCTTAATTCCACTCGAACCAAAACCCGATCCAATTAGTGATGGAGTGCACCACTTGTGTCCGTCCCTTGCCTCATGATATTAAGAATACACACAAAGTAGTATTGTGTCATCTTTGTATTAGTATTCATTTCTTGATCTCTTTAAGCTAGTTATAAATATGTGACTTAACTCAAATCACATTGTGCACATTATAACTTTGCTTTATCAAGGGGCCCACTAATATCATCACTCAATTAAGAGGGGCAATGATAGTCTTTTGACTAACTATCTTCTCCAACAAAAGTTGTACTTAACCAACCAATGCCTTTACACTACACTGATCGATAGTTCAAGACACTGATCTAATTAAGTATTCCTTAAGTGATTAGATATAAGTCTCATATCAAAGGACCAAAGACATAGTAAAATATTAATGACACAGAAACACATTTCTATAATATTTTACTTATTAGGGCTATTCAGTATACAAAAGTAATATTTTCCTCTTTTGCATACCCGTGTCGCCACTCACTTGTAGAGCTACAATGATCTATGACCAACACGACAATCTTAACTCGATAATTAATGTTCCATGTTAATTACCATGATTGCGAATATCTTTTGTTTTATGTAAACCAATATCTTTTAGAGCTCTACGGTTAAGGACCAAGAGCATCTTCCTTAACACTTCTAAAAGACGAATAACATAAACAAGGAACAAAATGATTTCTCATTCAATTCATAATAATTGACATTTAAAGTAAAACTTTTAGAACATATTCCCTTCAGAAAGAACACAAAAAGAAAAGGTTGCGGTTGTCGTTTTTTGGTAAAAATGGTCGAGCGACGGGATCGTGATAGATGCGTCGTTGTTTCTAGTAGAACTTATGGGCAGCACAACCACGCACTTGCAGTTTATTCAGAGGGTCACCGACAGGTCAGCGGACTTAGTGCTCGGACCAAGTAAATTGTTCATGATATGACAGAGACATAAGCAAGACCACGTAACATTTTGTTGGCGGTAAAGGAGAAATTCCCGGAGGATAATCGCAATCAAAGACACATTTATAACTTCAGAGAGTACACGAGGATGACGAAACCTGAAGACAGGAATCCTGCGCAGCAGTTACTCAGTCAGGGAGTGCAGCATAACTATTTGCATTGGATTGTGGCAGATGAAGAAACTAAGTTCCCACTCACGTATTTTTGACACATCAGACTTCAGTTCAGTTGTTGCGTACATACATATTCGTAATCTGCATGGATTCGACGTATAAGACGAACAACTACAAGATGCTTTTGTTTGAGATGGTTGGGGTTACTCCAACAAACATGAATTTCCTCGTCGGATATGCGATTTTGAAGGATGAGACCGAGTATAGTTACCGGTGGGTGTTGGATAGGTTGTGAGATCTGTTGTTGAATATTGTTAGCCCGACTGCAATAATAACGAACCGGGAGATGAGTCTGACGCGACCAGTGGCTGAGGTTTTTCTTGAGACTGCTCATTTCCTGTGGCTCCAAGCCATACCGGCCCCCACCGTCACTCTCGTCGTGACTCCTCAACTCATCTGAATCATCCTCGTCGTCGAAAGAATGCACAGGTGTCTGACGACGACATAAAAGATCTCTCTCTCCTAACTGAAGCAGAAATACCCCGTCTACGTGGATGACGAGGACCTGACTCATCTACTATACTACGTACCGCGCGTAAGGGAATTGATTTCCCTTTTCCTCCACGGTTACTCGATGACTATTAATTCAATTTTAAAAATAAAATTTTGTTAATGAATTTACTAAAATAATTAAACTAATTATTAACTTAATAATTTATTTATTTAGCAATTACCACAATTTATAATCAATAATCCTTTACTAAAATCGCACACAACTAATTATTAACTTAATAATCAATTTAGTTAGTAATTATCACAATTTATAATCAATAAAGGATTTACTAAACTAATTTAATTCATTATTAACATAATATTCAATTTATTTTAAATTTATCACAATTTATAATCAATTTAAATAATTTAAAAAATATATATTTGGGGCGTCGACCGGAGACGCCGCAACGATCGGGGAGGCGGCTCATGCAGACGTCCCACTAATTTTTTTTAAAATTAATTAAAATAAGGAAGGCAATTTACCAGATTTGAGTAATTTGGGGCGTCCGCTGGTTCTTTTCCTGGCCTCTGAGATATTCTATCTGGTGAATATAAGAGTAATATGAAGAGAGAGTGGTGTTAGGAGAGTGAAATGAAGAGTTATATAAGTAGAACGGGTAGAAATGCAAAATGGTAATCTGTACGGACGATTTAAGTAGTTTTACGACGATAAATAGCAGTTTAGGAAAAATAAGCCTTTGTTGGAATCATTTATCTTTAGCACTCTACGGATTTCCGAACGTCTCTTTCCTGATTTGTTAGGATGCACTTGAGAATACCACGGTGGGAGAAAGTCTATCAAGTAATTAGGTTTCGTAGAGAGTAAGTGTTGACAATTTTTAGATTCCAATAACTACTTTGGTTTGGTTGCTAACATGAATTTTGATCAAAGATCATTTTGCCCCCGATCTTCCTTCCTCTTTTATCCAACATTCTCAACTCCTCAACTTTCAAAAAAAAACATTCTTGACTCCCTCCATCAAAAACAATCAAGGTGCATGCGTCTGAATGCGGTAATAGTAAGTCACGTAGTTTTCAATTGACATCACTTAATGACGTGATTTGTACTTATCATGTTAATTTGGATAAACATGTTATTTTAAAATATCACAAAAAAATATATTTGATATTCTATAAGTTCCGAATTTCAAATTGTATCGAAACAATCAAAAGCACATATTACTGTGGCCAAGTTAAGTCAAAGTTGTGGAAACAACTTTGACTTAACTGCATATTTACTGCAAGTCTGACCGAAAAATTACAAGCGACACTTGTCAAATTTTAGGACATTTATTACTTTCACGGTTTAATATTTAATAGGAAATTGTTGTAAAGGTGGACAATATACGTGGAAATTTTGTGTTTTTATATGGTTATAATCCACGATATGTAAAGAAGGTTATAAGGAGTTTCCGTAGATAAACGATTCTTAAATCTATTATAATCCACGATATGTAAAGAAGGTTATAAGGTGTTTCTGTAGATAAACGATTCTTAAATCTATTATAACATATGAGAGTTTTGTTTTTGAAATTTTATATCTCCCCTGTATAAAGGGAGATTGTACTTTGTATTGAATACACACAACATGAAATAAGAAAATCTCATTCATTTCTCCCTACATATTTTTGCTTAATTTGTTCTTGAGTTGATTTCATTGATTGCCGTAGTTTACTTCACAACACATTATCAGCACGATCCGGTTTGAGTATTGGAATTTGCTCGAGGTAACAAATATTATCTTAAACGTCGATTTATGATAATATAATGTATTTGCTAGGATAATTTGTATAAAAGGTTCAAAAGATCATTCTTGGATCACGTAATGAGTAATCTTGTCAGATATCAACATTCACCATAAATTTTTTTCCATGTGACCGTAATCATAAAATATTATGTTCCTTTTGCCTTTGATTCATACATACATATATTTTTCTCAGATTTACATATGCATATGTTAAATTTCTGTTTCAAGATGTTCACTTTCTTTTTCGACTCATGCGCTCCTATTAATTGGATTATGAGTTTGTAATGGTAATAAAATAGGTGCATATATGTGTAAACTATTAATTTTTTTGATATTAAGTCATGTACTGTTATAACTTTGTTAACTTTTTTTAAAAAGAGTGTACTCTTATATTTATATCTTTGCATTTGTTCTAGATTGCATATTATCAAGTTTGATTATAATCTCTTGTATATCATAAATTAAGAAATATCATTTTCGACACATATTGACAACATACAACCCACAGCATATTCTTAGAAAATTTCTTGTGATTAATTTATGTGTAAAACTTTATATCTAATCTCATGCCCACGTTTGGATACTTGGGTATTTAAAGTTTAGGATCTACAAAACTACAATATTTTTATTATATGTTACAATCTAATTATTATCATTCATGATTATTTCATGTTTTATTTTCAAGCATATACATACATACATATCATGAAATTTATTATGTGGAGATAGGATATAATATGAGATATGAAATAAAATACTACATAAGGTTTGACATATAATTTTTAACTCATCTTATATTTTATGATAGCAAATTATGTCGACCATTTCAAAGCATGAATTTGCTACATTAGATATTACCAAGAGTAATTATCTAACATGGGTTTTGACGTAAAGATACATTTAACCTCACTGGATCTAAGTCAGACTATTGTTGAAAAATCTGAATGTACTTCTACACCATTTACGTGAAGATTTAAAGGCAGAGTACTTAATTGAGGAGGACCCTACAACTTTATGGCAATCCGTGAAGGATCGCTATGACCATCAACAAGATGTGGTCCTTCCACAGGATAGGTTTGAATGAATCAAGCTATGATTTCAAGATGTTAAATCAGTATCAGAATATAATTCTGCCAACCACCGCATTGTGTCTCAAATGAGACTGTGACCAGAAGATCACATAGAATGAGATGTTAGAAAAGACTCTATCAACCTTCCATGCTGGTGACCTTGTACTCCAGAAGCAGAACAAAAAGTGAAAACTATGCTAAGCACTTTGGGCTAATTTCAGTATTACTTGTTGCAGAAAAAACACAATCAGTTGTTGATGTATAACCACAATACTCATCCTAATGGTTCTGCACCTTTGCCTTAAGAAAATGTTGCAAACCATTTTGGACGAAAAACTAAAAACCATTGGAAGGGAAAGAGACAAAAAAGAGGTTCAAATGGCCCCCGAGGTGGTAAACTCAAGAAAACAAGCCGAGTAGCGTCTCATGACGGTACCTCTAATACTTGTTATAGATGTGGTGGAACTAGTCACTGGTCTTATATAAAGTAAAATTATAATATGCACAATGTAACTTTAGTTAAATTACATAGTTATAATTAGCTTAAAGAGATCAAGAAATGAATATGATACAAAGGTGACACATTTTTACTTTGTATATATTCTTAATATAATGAGGCAAGGGACATACACAAATGGTGCACTTACATCACTAAATGGATCGTGTTTAGTTCGAGTGGAACAAGACAATTATGCTAATTGGTAACTATAATGTGTAGCTAGATATCGCCTTATTGTTTGAGATATTAAGTGTTTAATATCACGCCAATTAGGCTTAGATCCTCCTATAGGTCATACCACAAAACTGAAGGGAGTGTGTTCTAAAAGTTTTACTTTTAAATGTCAATTATTGTGAATTGAATGAGAAATCATTTTGTTCCTTGTTTATGTTATTCGTCTTTTAGAAGTGTTAAGGAAGAGGCTCTTGGTCCTTAACCGTAGAGCTCTAAAAGATATTAGTTTACATAAAACAAAAGATATTCGCAATCATGGTAATTAACATGGGACATTGATTACCGAGTTAAGATTGTCGTGTTGGTCATAGATCATTGTAGCTCTACAAGTGAGATGACAACACGAGTACACAAAAGAGGAAAATATTACTTTTGTATACTGAATAGACCTAATAAGTAAAATATTATAGAAATGTGTTTCTGTGTCATTAATATTTTACTGTGTCTTTGGTCCTTTGATATGAGACTTATATCCGATCGCTTAAGGAGTTCTTAATTAGACTAGTGTTTTGAGCTATCGATGAGTGTAGTGTAAAGATATTAGTTGGTTAAGCATAACTTTCGTTGGAGAAGATAGTTAGTCAAAAGATTATCATTGCCCCTCTTAATTGAGTGATGATATTAGTGGGCCCCTTGATAAAGCCAAATTATAATGTGCACAATGTGATTTGAGTTAAGTCACATATTTATAACTAGCTTAAAGAGATCAAGAAATGAATACTAATACAAAGATGACACAATACTACTTTGTGTGTATTCTTAATATCACGAGGCAAGGGACGGACACAAGTGGTGCACTCCATCACTAAATGGATCGGGTTTTGGTTCGAGTGGAATTAAGACATCTAACTAATTGGGAGCTATAATGTGTAGCTAGATACCTCTTATAGCTTGTGATATTAAGCTCTTAATATCAATGTCAACTTAGTCTAGATCCTCCCATAGGTCACACCGCAAAAACCGGGAAACAAGAAGCTTGATTTTTGGTTCATATGATGAGTCGGGTTTCCTATAGAAAATATGACTCATGTGGTGAACGAGTAAAATCAATTATGTTGCATATAACATAATTAGAATCATGATAAATTCATGAGAAGCATATATTATGGGGTGCAATAATTTATTATTGCATAGGATAATATATTGCATAAGTTGTGAATTTGCTAAAACCCCAAAAAGTTCAAATTTTGTTGGAAACAAATCCAAAATTTGAAAAAAGCAAAATCGGGTAGAAGTTCGGTAATCCGTTATGGTTCGGTCGACCGAAGGATCTATGGATCGGTCCACCGAACGTGGAACGGATAGTCGTAGCTGATTGACCGAACTTGACCAAAGTGCTTGGATCTTTGGTACGGTGTACCGAACCAGAAACGGTCGACCAAACAATGTCAAGTTCCGATATTTTCGGTTAACCGAATAACACTCGGTCTTGGACAAGAATTAGTCCGATCGGTTAAGGAGAATTTTTCTCCTTAAGATTCGGTCATCCATCGCGTACTCGGTTAAACAATCGTGACATATTCGGTTAACCGAGTGGGACTCGGTAAACCGAAGAACGATCGATTTTCTGCCTTTGATAATTAAGAGATTAATTTGATCGATGGTTAGATTAGCTCCAAACTTGGTCAAACGTTTTGTGGATGCATGTAATGCATTTTGGAATTAGTTTGTGAGAGAAAATGTCAAGAATTCGTGGCTTAAGAATAGCTATGATTGAGAGTAAGATAGGAGCCTATAAATAGGTCCTTATTCTCCTCAATTAATATAAGTTGTTTTCTAATTATTTTCTCTCCAAAATTCACCACAAAAATCCACGAAAATTCTCTTAGTTTTCTAAGTCTTTGAAGGAGAAATCACAGAGGCTAAGGAAGGGGTTTGTAGCTAGATTCTAAGCTTGTTTGGAGATTGATTGGCTAGCTTCTTTCTCTCCAACCTTGTTTAGGGTTTCGGTGAACACTCGGAGGCATCCGGCGCAACGAGAAGCGACGATTGACTTCCTCAACGTCTCTGAAACGTCAAGAAGTTTTTGAGAACTTCTAGGCATGAATTTCGGAGTCCCTTTGTGTTTGTTTTAATAAGTTTTTGAAACTAGTTGTTAAAACAAACCGATGCATGCATAAAATAAATCGAAGAAAATTGTAATAGATCCTTATTATACATGAAAATTCGAAAAATATATATGTATAATTAAACATGAAATCCTTCAAAAACTGGGAAATGAGAAGCTTGATTTTGAGTTCATATGATGTGTCGGGTTTCATGTAAAAAAGGACACATGTGGTGAATCAATAAAATCAATATGTCACGAAATTAACATAAATAGAATCATGGATAAATTCATATGAGGTGTATATATTATGGGATGTAATAATTTAATATTACATAATATAATATATTATATAAGATACGAGTTTTCTAAAAACCCTAAAGATCAAATTTTGTTCGATATAAATCCAAAATTTGACAAAGGAAAAATTAGGGTCAACACGGTAAACCATTTAGGGTTCAGTCGACCGAGGTTTCTTTGGAACGTTCAACCAGACGGGGAACGGATACCACAATTGGTTGACCGAAATTTTCCAGAGTGCCTGGACAATTGGGATCGATCAACCAGGCGTAAACGGTTAACCGAAGGAAAATATCCAGAAGTTGTCTTGGCATATTTTTGGTAGACTGAAAGTGACACGGTCGTCCGAAGAGATTCGTCGGGAGAAATTTTGGTGGGTCAACGGTCGACCAATATTTTCCCAGGGAATTTTTCTCATGTATATTCGGTCGACCGTCTAGCTCACGATCAACCAAACGTGTGTTTAAAGCCGAATGGTTCGGTCAACCAAGTGGAAATCTCGGTTCACCGAACAACACGATTTTTGGCTGAATTATTAAGAGAATAATTAGATCATGGGTTAGATTAATTTCAGATTTAATCAAACATTTTTTACGATGCTTATGTGGCAAATTGGGATTAATTTTAGGAGAGAAAAAGTAAGAGATCATGGCTAGAGAATAGTCCATGATATGAGTATTTTGGGAGCCTATAAAAGGACTCATCATCCTACTTGCTTAATTACATGCCAAAATTCTCTCTCCCTAATTACCCCAATTAACCCATCCAAAAATTCTCTTAGTATTCTAAGTTTTGGAGATAAAAATCTCAGGATATTTTAGGGGTTATTAGCTTGACTCATAGCTTAATTAGAGATTGATTGACTAGTTCATTTCTCTCTAATCTTGTTTATAGTTTGGTGAACACTTGGAGGCGAATCGGCAAGCGATTCGACGAGCAACGGAACACCGGATATTCTGAAAGGTTTTAGAGAACATTTGGGTATGATCCTCTCTCTTTTGTTTATTTTAATATGTGTAGAAATGCATGATATTAGAAAACACATATAAATGTACGTAAAATCAATGAAAATATGAAATCGATCATGTATGTTTGTATTAAATTTTTTAAAATATACACATACATAGGGACACGAAATCCTACAGTGGTATCATGAACTTAGAATACTAAGAGAATTTTCGGATGGGTTAATTTGGATGGAACATTATTTAGAGCCACAACTTCTAATGCATAACTCCAAAAGTAAAGCGACAATTTAGCTTGACTCATCATTGATCGAAGCATGTCTAGTAATGTCATATTCCTCCTTTCGGATACCCCATTCCACTGAGGTGTACCAGGAGGGGAGAGTTGTGGTATAATACAACACTCCTTTAGGAATGAATCAAATTCGGTACTTAAGTACTCACCTCCACGATTCGTTCATAGAGACTTGATTTTTGTGTTGAGCTGGTTCTCTACTTCATTCTTGAATTCCTTGAACTTGTCAAAGGAATAATTTTCTTGCTAATCGAAGACACATAATAGACGTTCTTTAAACATAAACTTATATCACTAGATAATTGAAGCTCCACGGAAGCTTGTGCAATCGCAACAACACTCGCACCATTTCTGACGTTCAAAATCATCTCGTTCTTCACGAGTTCCTTCCTATCCTTTAGTATCTACATATTAGAAATTATGTGAGCACAAGATCCGGTATCAATTACCCAATCATGGACAGATGTGACTAAATCAATAACAAATATACCTTTGGCTTTTTGGGGCGCTTACGTTCAATCATTCATTGTAAATGTCTTCCTTGTACTTGGGGTAATTTGGCCGGATGTATCCCTTTTCACCGCAGTGAAAACACTCCGTATTGAGAGTCAGAGATTTTAAAGAATTCTCCCTCGAGGACCTCCCATGAGTACCTCCTACTCCCTTGCTCTTGATTGGCGTCTTTTTGGTGAATTTGCATTTACCTTTGGTGATCTTTTTGCTCCTCTAATGGACAGTTAGGACGTGCTTGTCCCGACCATTGCCCATGTCAACTTTAGCTTTTTTGAGAGCGTTGTGAAGTTCCTCAAGACTCACCCCTTTCTCACGCACATGATAGTGCATAATGAAGTCCTTGTAGGACGGGGCTAGAGAGCCATGAATCAAATCTTCCGTAATGTCATCGGGCATCGGGGAAGAGAGCTTCGACAATTTCTCAAGGTATCCTTACATTGTGAGAAAATGCACGTACACCGATGTTCCCTCCACCATGTGGCACATTGTGAGCCTAATCTGAAGCATATAGACCGCCAATTGGTGGCCCAAGACCGATGATTGGCGGTCTGGATTAGTCCGGATCTTCTAAGGTTTAGTCGAGTCATGTATTATGGTGTTTTATGTCTATTTTTAGTAGTGTATTAATCCTATATCGGGGAATTGTCCCCGATTGTCTTTTTCTTTGGCTATAAATAGAACTCCTCCTCCTTTGTATTTACCCATTGCTTGGTGTCATTCTCTCTACTTGGAGTAAGCCTTGGAGCAAAAACTCAAGGTGGAGAAGAATGCTACTAGTAATGTGAGTCATTTAATAAAATAATTTTTCATTATTTTGTCCTCATGTTGTTTCTTTTTTATGCTTGCTTAGCTTAGTCTTATTTCTTTGATCTTAGGCTAAATTAGTTAGAATGTTTCCTTTCTTCTTTAGTTTAATTGCTAGAATAATGTGTAGTGGGTAGATCCATCCCCTTTGGGGGGTGGAGATGATGTTTATATATATATTGTGAAGTTTGGATGTTTGATGAATTTTTTATTGTGTAGACTTGCATGTTTTGTATGTTCATTGAGGGTATTTTAATCATCTACATGTTGGGGAATTTTGATGGGTTTTGCATATGATTTAGACACTTCCTATGCTTAGTTTTCTCATTTATTGACTGAAATTTCCTGTTGAATATGCTACATGTTAGTTATGTGTTTGTATTTGTGTTTGCTTGCTTGATTGATTGAAGAAACTTTGTTTTGATGAGTTTTTCCATAACATTTAGACACCTCTCATGCTTACCTTTGTTCTTCACATGAGTTTGTGGTTTTTGATGAGTCTTGCCATATCTTTAGACACTTCTCACGCTGAGTCTAATCTTATGTTAATCAAATAGTAGTTGCTGATACGTTGCTGATACGTTTCCCCGAAGGAATTTTGTCGCACTAGTATAATTATATAAAGAAGATTTTGGAGGCGTTTTATATGGATAAATCTCATGCTCTTAGTACACCAATGGTGGTCCGCTCACTAGAAGTGAGTAAAGACCAATTTAGACCTAAAGAGATTGATGAGGAAGGATGAGGACCTGAAGTTTCACGCCTTAGCGCTATAGGAGTATTATTATACCATGCAAACTGCACCTTACCTGATATTGCATTTGCCGTAAATCTTCTAGCTAGACATAACACTTCTCCAACCCGAAGACATTGGAATGGTGTTAAGCATATTCTTCTTTATCTCCAAGGATCTATTGATTTTGGCCTATTTTACCCTCGAAGTAAAGATTTCGCATTAGTGGGATACTCTAATGTTGGTTACATGTCTGACCCACATAATGCCAAGTCACAGACTGGAGGTACTGCAATATCTTGGAGGTCTGTAAAGAAAACTTTAGTTTCTACCTTCTCAAATCACTATGAGATTATTGCATTGTATGAAACTGATCAAGAATGTGTGTGGTTAAGGTCTTTGAAACAACACATTCGTGTTTCGTGTGGTTTAACCTCAATCAGTGATACTCCCACTACACTATATGAGGATAATGCAGCTTGCATTGCACAAATGAGTGATGGATATATTAAAAGTGTAGAACTAAACATATTTCTCCTAAGTTCTTTTATCCACATGAACCTCAAGAGAAATGTGAAATAAATATCGATCAAGTTCGCTCTAGTGAAAATCTTGCAGATTTGCTTACTAAATCCTTATCGACTTTCACATTTGAGAAACTTCTATATGAAATTGGTATGTGTAGACTAGGTCATCTACATTCATCAGGGGGAGTGAAGTAGTTATCATCGTAAAAGGATGATTATCCTAAAAGGATAAAACTAAGAGTTTATGATTGTACTCTTTTTTTCCCTCTGTCAAGTTCTTTTATTCCATTGGGTTTTTCTTGATTAAAGGTTTTTAACGAGGCAGACTGTGCAATGCTTACAACATGTACCATGTACTCTTTTCCTTAGCTGATTTTTTCCACTCGATTTTCTAGCAAAGTTTTTGACGAGACATGTACATAGCAAATAATGTCCAAGGGGGAGTATTGTAAATGTGGACATTATATGAGGGAGTTTTAAGGATTTTTGTATGGTAACAATCCACTTTATGTAAATGTGGTTTTAAGGAGTTTCTTTAGATAAGTTTTTCTTAAATCTATTGTAACGTATGAGAATTTTGTTTTTGAAGCTTCATACCTCCCCTATAGAAAGGGAGATTGTGCTTTGTATTGTATACACACAACATGAAATAAGAAATCTCATTCATTTCTCCCTACGTATTTTTGGTTAACTTGTTTTTTAGTTGATTCCATTGATCGCCGTAGTTTACTTCACAACAGAAATATATAGCATCCAGATGCTACTGTGCCCAAATTCTGTGAATAAGACAAACTCTATAAGATTTTGAATTAACTTTTTACAAAACAACAATATTTTGTGATAACACTGCTGCTATCAATTTGTCTAAGAATCCTATTCAACATTTTAGAACTAAGCATATTGATGTTAGACATGATTTATGTATAGATCATATAGTAAATAATGACATAGTATTGCATTTTGTTCCACCCGACTCGCAACTAGCAGACATACCCACGAAACCATTAAGTTTGGACCAGTTTGCAGTCATAACAAGATCTCTAGGAATTTATTGTCTAACTGACACATAATAAGTTTACAAAGTAAGGTCGATTTTGTCACGAAATTCTTATGAAGGAGTGGTCACCTTTCACTTTTTTGTTGTAATATTAGTCTTTAGTGTTGTAAATTCCTCTTTTGTATGTAATTTATTTTCTTAACTAAGTCTTGCAACCTCATGTACCGTGACTTCTATGTAACTCCCACTAAGAAAAGATTATAAATATGTGTAGATCTCTTATTTCAAGCCGAGACCATTTTCTCCACCAAATTCTCCGTCTGTTTCAGTGGTGAAATCCTAGTTTTATGACACATTATTGGCCTGATTTGTCACTTACATAACGAAGATAGTCGAAAGCAGGTACGGTAATAGGCTAAAGGTATGATCTAATGGTCCTTCATCTCACTTCAATTATGTCAAGTCGTGTTGTTTTTCTGTCTAGTGTATCTCCGACATACTTCAGTGCATGTCATCCTCTCTGTTTCTATATGTTGGCATGGGCGGATCGTGATAGAGGCACGCACGGGTGGGCGAGTGGTGACCCACTGATGTGAACTTCCTAAGTTGTTACTATGGCTGCCCATGCGTTTACTATATTTATAAGTGTATCTATTGCATATTGACATAAAACAAGCAGCAGCTTGTTGGTCAATACATGTTTTCCATGTTTTGGGTTCCCACTAATGCTTTTTTTTATTTTATAAAAGAGAATATGAACAATATAGTTTCAACGGGCAACATTGATCTCGCAACCTGGTGTCAAGATGACACACAATTAACCACCCAGGACTTACAAGAATTTTGCTTGTGCTCTAAAGACAATACGTGTAAAGTGAATGCAGTTTTTTTGTATCAAATAAACCACCTCACTGTTGTCTAAGGTAGTAGGTCAAAAAACAATTATTATAAATAACATGAAATTCAATTGGACACAACTAAAAAACGACGACTCGTAGTTATATGTAATTTTGAAAAACATTATTTTTTCTTATATTATCTTTGCCTTTAAGTTGATAGTAGATCAATGGTTCCCATCAGGCCCGGCCCAATAGCAGGAGCAGGGTGAGCGCATGCTCCGGGTCTCATTCCGGGCCTCATTTTGAAGGGCCTCAAAAAAAATTTACATGGGCTTATTGGGTTGCAAATAAAATTAGTGTTAACACATGAATAACACATAAACATTGATAAATTTGTCTCAAATATTGCTAAGAAAACAAAAAAATCAATTAATATTTTATTAAGTTAGTGAAATTTTTATTATTTAAACTAAGAGGACATTTTTTTTTCAAATTTAGGAGCATCGTTGTTTATTTTCGCACAGGACCTCAAAAATTTCCGAGACGGCCCTGGTTCCCATCATATATATTTTTGGATCTGCCACTGTATTTTGGTATTTTATTCTTAATCTAAATGAATCTACAATTATTTAGAATGTAATTGGTATGAATCTACGATCATACGCTCTCTGTTCCTGATTCCTCTCTACAACGGCAATGGAATGAATCTATACTACCTTTGATTCAAACGTAGTATCTTTTTAACCTCAGCAGATAGAGGATTTTTTATTTAGATTTATCGATTTAAAGTGATTGTTGATTTGATACGAGTGGTTGATACCCAATTAGATCGAAGGGACACATGATTACTGTTGTTTCATATTACGTGCCCTTGTTTTTATTCGCTTTCGTGTATAATCCCTTTTTTTCAGAAGAAATTTTACCATTCGACACGTGCAATCGTTTTTCCATTGATACGTCCTGCAATTTGTACTTGAATTCCTTTTTTATTTGTTGAAATACATTCATACCAAAACCGGCTCAGACTCTCAACGGTCATCATTGTCATTCACGCACACACAATATTTCCTCCAAGAAAGGCAACTACGACTGCACCCATCAATGGATTGAATCTCACAAAATAAGTCAACTAGTATATTTGATTAGAACAGCTATGTAGCAGCCTATATATCTCTCGTCTCAATGTAATAAATGCATGATCTAATAATACAAAAATAGCTCCCAAAATTTAATATGGTATCAGAGCATCGATTCTAAACCTCAGATGCTCCGACGAGCTCAACATCGGCTTCGGCCTCATCTCCAAAAATAAGAAGAGGGTTGTAGGTCATACATTCCTCCAACTCTTCCAATCATGTCAAAAGTCACTGACGTCCACCTGGAGGCTAACACCACTCAACGTCTCGTCTCACAACGCTCAACGACGAAAACTTCCAATCATAGGCCAAGACCATCACCCTTTTTTTCTCTCCCTCAGTGGCATGGGGCGGCTTGGTCACATCATGGGGAAAACCACAAAACCAAAAGGAGAACAAACCGAAAAAGCTCAAGAGGAATGACAAAACTTCGATCACCTCGTCATGTCATGGATTCTCAATTCCATGCAACCGTAAATCGTGGAAATGTTCATCTACACCAACTCCGCAAAAATAACTCTGGGATTCCATCCAAGAGTTTTACGGAAAACAACAAAACTTTACGCATGTGTTCAAAATCAAGCATGAGATCACGCAAACCAAGCAATGTCAGAAAACAATCACGGAGTATTTAGGGTCCCTAAAAAGAAAATGGGACGAACTGGACATATATGAACATCCGATCACTGACATCAAGATCATCCAAAGTTGGACCGAACAAGACCGCATATACTAGTTCTTGGTCGGTTTGGACCCAAGCTATGAGTCCATTCGGTCCCAAATACGGCTATCATCCAAACTACCACCGTTGTCACGCATAGTGGCAATGGTCAACTACGAAGAAACCCGACGTAAAACCATGAATCAAACAACAGAATGGGAAAACCAGGCCTTTGCCGCCACACACAACCCCAACTCAAACGAAAATGGAAAAGGGAAACCACAAAGACTAGTACTGCGAAAACTGTGAAAAAACAAAGCCACACAAAGAAACGTTGCTGGTTTCTGTTCCCAAATCTCCGACCAACTAAGGATGGGGCAGGAAGAGGAGATGGACGAGAGAGGGGCGGCGGCAGCACCAAACCAGGAAACCCTAGTTCAGAAAAGCAAAGAAACTAATGGGGTGTAGTCGGGTTTGATCCAACTTCGTGGGCATATATAGGCACAATTGATAACCCGACCCGAGGATCAAGTCCGCACCCAGATCAGAATATGCATGCACATGGGCTCAGATTAGGAGCGAGCCGATGGATCCAATCAACCATCAACAATTAGGCCTTCTCCTGAACCAGCTCAATTACCTGCTCCAAGACCAAAGCCAAATCAACAAATTCAGAGTCAAAATAGAGGTAATTTTTCAAGTATGGTTCATCCCTCTAATTTTGTTGCTAGTTACTTGGATCATTGATTTACATCATATCATGCATTTATTTGTTCCTTATATCCATTATCTTTCACCTAAACAATGCTACGTAACGAGTTTAATATTTAAGTTTCAGGAATAAGTAGGTTTGAGAAGGAGAGACTATAAAAGGACCTAAAAGCAAGAAAAATGACTAAGTTGCAAGACTTATGGACTAAAATGCACAAGAGAGGGACCCAGATGTAAAACCAAAAGGGTCATTGAGAAAATGAAGGAACTCCATACCATCATGAGGAGTATTTTGGCAATTCAATTCGGGCTTGAGCTCCAACAACCGACTTGGGTGCATCAAACATGAAGAAAACAAGCCAGACAACTACACTCCAAAACCAGGCCAAATCCAAACCATATAGACCGCCAATTGGCTGTCTATTTTGGTCCGGATCCGATAAAACTTTGTCGGGTCATGTATTAGGGTGTATTTAGTCTATTTTTTGTATACGTTTAGTCTCATACCGTGGGATTGTCCCCGATTGCCTTTTTCTATGACTATAAATAGAAATCCTCCTCCATTTGTATTCACTCATTGCTTGGTGACATTCTGTCTACTTGGAGTAAAAGTCTTGAAGCAAAAACTCAAGATGGAGAATAATGCCCCTTGCAATGTGAGTCATGTTAATAAAATATTTTTTTCTTAGTTTCTTTTAATATTGTCTTGTCTTTTAATTCTTGCATGCTTCTTTAGTTTAGTTTCTTTTCATTTAGCTTCTTTAATATTTCTTGTTTGCTTAGTTTAATTTCCTTTCATTAGAATGTTTCTTTTTGTTAATGCAGTTTGTAGTGTAATGATTAGTGAGTAGTTCCATCCCCCTTTGGGGGTGGAGATGATGTCCATACATGCATTAAAGAATGGAAATGAATGCTTGATTTTGAAATGTGTTGATAAATGTGAATGTATGCTTGCTTGTTTAGCGTAGAACACTTCACTTGATGTGTTTTGTCACAACTATTAGACACCTCTCATGCTTGTTTAGGTTCTGAAATAACGAACTTGTGTATGTGAATGTTAATCAACTAGGTTAGTGAATGGATTGATAGGTTTTGCCATAACCTTTAGACACTTCCTATACATGAAAAGACTACCTACATTTTTGCCTATTGAATGCACTATTCACCATCTTTTTACTTGTGTGCACACACTCCACCCCTTAGGGGTTTTCCATTTCTGATTTCCAGCTTTCTTGTATTAATCACTTAGTTTAATTTTATCTCGTCTCCTGCTTTCATCTTCTTTGTTTGTTTCGTGCTAGCTTAACGTAGTTACATTAGTGTAGTCACAACTTCTTCCCCTCTTTTCCAACTTGCCTTCGAAAAAACCAAATTCGACAAACCTCCCTGTGGATCGACCGTATTTGCCACCGCTTCAATGTGGCAGTGCACTTGCGGTTATTTTAAAACGTTTAAACAAGTTTTTGTTGTTTTTCAGCAACAAAGTCAAAGTCAAAATAAAGGTAATTTTTCAGGTATGGCTTATCCCTCTAATTTTGTTGCTAGTTACTTGGATCATCTAGACGATTCATGTTGGACTATAGATTCAGGAGCAACTAACCACATGACAGGAAATGTAAATTTGCTAAAAATATATATTACACCTAACCTTAATCTCCCAAATTATGTAATAGTCATAAATGGAATTCAAGTTGAAATAAAAGGAGTAGGAGACATGCAAATATTAAATAATGTTGCAAACAATATCCTACATGTTCCATCGTTTTCATCCAACCTCTTGTCTGTTGCTACAACGAGAAATTTAAATTGCAAGGTAATTTTTACTCCCTATGATGTACTTATTCAAGACCGTACTACATGGAAGATGATTGGTAGAGGTATCATCATCAATGGTTTATATGTTATTGATAGCTCAAATAAAGCCTTGCATGCTAAACAAGTGTGGAATCATGAACTTTGGCATAAACGTTTGGGAAACCTGTCTCATGCAATTTTAAAACAATTATTTCCGTTTATCATAAATGAATTATGTTGTGATGTTTGTTGTCTTGCCAAAACAAACCAGGTTGCCATTTTATTCTTCTATACACAAAACAAGCAATCCTTTTGAAATAATTCATTTAGATATCTAGGACCCAGCTCCATTGAACCTTATAATGGTTTTAGAGTTTTTGTTCTATTTATTGATCATTTTTCTCACACTACCTGGTTGTATTTTCTCAAATCTAAATCCAAATTGTTTTTCTATTTTTAATGATTTTGTTACTCTTGTAGAAAATATGTACGACACTAAAATCAAAACTGTGAGATCTGACAATGGTTTGGAGTATACAAGTAACAATTTTCAAAATTATTTAAAACAAAAAGGAATTTTTCACCAGACTACCTGCATTAATACTCCTGAATTCAGCGAAATGGTGTTTCCGAAAGGAAAAATCGTCATTTGTTGAATGTCACTAGGTCTTTGTTATTTCAAAATAATGTTCCCAAAATTTATTGGTCTGATGTTGTCCTAACTGTTGGTTACCTTATAAATCATCTTCCTAGCCCCACAACTCAAAATAAACAACCGTTATAAATCTTAAATAACAGAAAAATGAATATTGATCATCTTATGACCTTTGGTTGTACATATTTTGTTAACAAGAAAAGGCAGACAAATTTGATTGCAATTCTGTTAAAACTATTTTTTAGGATATTCGTTCCAAAAAAAGGATATAAGTGTTATGATCCTCATAATTGTAAATTGTATGTTTCTCGAGATGTTTCATTCTTTGAAGGTGAGCCATACTTTAAGCCCAACATGGAGACCTTGAAAAACTCTACATAATTTATGGTCCCACTTCCAGTGCATGATGACTTCAAAGAAATACCTTGAACTTTTGAGGAAACCAAACTTGTCAAGAGGGAAGGGACGAGGTAAACGATCCACTAGAGGTAAATCTAGGACAATAGGTAAATGATCAAGAAGAGGAGACCACAATGAGGAGGTCAAGTAGACAAACTCGGCTTCCACCCATACTCCAAGATTTCATTTCATACAATGTAACCTACCCTGTACAAAATTACATGTCCTATAATCACATAAAAACCAACCATTATGCCTTCCTAACCAACATTGATGAACATAAAGAACCAAACTCCTACCATGAAGCTATAACTCATCTCGAATGGCCTCAAGTCATGAAAGATGAACTAAGTGCATTAGAAACAAATAAAAACTTGGACTCTTGTCCCTTCCGAATCAGGAATTAAACCTATACGATGTAAATGGATCTACAAATTTAAGTACAATAGTGATGGATCAATTGAAAGATATAAAGCATGTCTTGTGGGTAAGGATACACCCAAACTTATGGCTAGACTATTGGGAAACCTTCGCTCATGTTGCCAAGATGAACATGCTTCGTGTCCTATCTATTACTGTCAATCAGGATTGGAGCTTATTTCAGATGGATGTACACAGCACTTTTCTCCAAGGAGAATTGGATGAAGAAGTTTACACAACTCCATCCCCGGGATACAACTCGACGAACAATTAGGTTTGCAAACTCCACAAATCAATCTACGGATTGAAACAGTCTCCTCACGCATGGTACCAAACTGAGCCATTCTCTTTTATTATATGATTTTTTGAAATGTTCCCGTGATGCTTCTATGTTCACCAAGCACAACCACAACACCACCATTATTATATTAATTTATGTTGACAATATCATAATCACTGGAAACAATGATAGGGAAATCGATCATGTTAAATCATATCTAATATCTAAATTTGACATCAAACATTTATGGTTTATGATTTTTTTTTGGGATTGAAATTGCTTGTTCAAAAAAGGGGATATTTTTATCACAACGAAAATACATTCTAGACCTTCTACAAGAAACAGGAAAATTAGGATCTAAACCTGCTAACACCCCTATCGAGACAACCACAAGGTGAACCCCACTGACGGGGAACCCCTACATGATGTAGGTTAATTTCAAAGGTTAGTAGGAAAGCTCAGTTACCTCACTTTGACTAGGCCTGACATAACATATGTTGTTAGTATTATAAGCCAATTCATGCATGCACCACACACATCACCTAGATATTGTAGATAGAATTCTGAGATACCTAAAGAAAACCACAGGTCAAGGCATATGGATGAGAAATAATAAGTCTAATTCTATAATTGACAACCATAATTGAAAATGAACAACTGGTTTTTGCACATTCGTTGGCGGAAATCTCGTCACTTGGAGAAGCAAAAAACAAAATGTTGTTGCAGGATCCAAAGCTGAAGCAGAGTATCGAGTTATGGCCTTCACCACTGGTGAATTAATATGGCTCAAACAACTCCTCAAAGAATTAAAGATACTATGTGAAACGCCCATGCAGATGTTTTGTGATAATAATGCGGCTCACCATATAACCTCCAACCCAGTCTTTCACGAACGAACCAAGCACATCGAAGTTGATTGCCACTTATCAGACAAAAAAAATCCAAGCTAGAGAAATCGAAGTTGCTTACGTCCAAAGCAGAGACCAACTTGTAGATATCTTCACTACGCCCATGAACCAAAAAACAATTCCACAACATTCTCCACAAGTTGGGATCGTTCAACCTATTTCGAGCTCAACTTGAGGGAAGTGTTGAAATACATTCATACCAAAACCGGCTCAAACTCTCATTGGTCATCATCTCCATTCACGTACACATAATTCCTCCAAGAAAGGCACCCACGACTCAAGCACCCATCAATGGATTGAATCTCACAAAATAAGGCAACTTGTATATTTTATTACAACGGCTATGTAGCAGCCTATATATCTCTCGTCTCAATGTAAAAAACACATGATCTAATAATACAAAAATAGCCCCCAAAATTTAATAGTATATGTTTCCTCAGTTAATTCAATAACTTTTTTCATGGCTTTTCAAAAGAAACTCTATTTTATTAATTGTAAAGATCTATATTGTGCAAGAATATTAGGTTGTTCATAAGGTTTGGATCCAATTGGGGAGACAATTGAAAATAATGTTTCCTTGTTTCGAATCCTTTTATCTTAGCATTGTTGAATCATTGGTTTTCACATAGATGTATCTAAGAAGAAGAAACTATTTAAAGTGGTTGACTCAGGGCGAAATTTCTGGTTTCAAGAACCACACAAATATTTCTTTTTTCAATTACACCTCTTAGACATGCATTACCATTAGAAAAATAAAGCAAAGAAAGAAAAAAAAACATGGGGTCTCTTTTCTTGTAACCAGTATATATATTCGAGACGATTGTATTTTTCATGCATTTTACTCTACATATAGGGTCAATGTTACGCTATTGAATAAAATTGGATTTATTTGTTGAATGGTAATATGATAAAAAAAATCATTTTTTGGAGAAATTATAATTTGTACAATAAGACTCTGTAATTTATTCCTCACATCGATCTTTTAGAAAAAAAAATAATGTTATTTGTATCGCTAATTTTCCTTAAAAACATATGCGATATCTAGATTCTTAACAAATTAATAAAGTAGACACCTACTTAAGATTAGAAGAACAATTGCACCGGACGTCTAGTATGGGTCCTCCACGGCTTTTTTTTTTGCGTGCTAGCGTTACATATTTTCTAGTTGAATCTCAAGCTTGTGATTGCATTTTCGAGGCTGAATTGATTTTTGATCTTGGCTAAGTCAGTGGTAGAGATTCGTGCTTGTTCATTGCTTGTGATGTAATGGTTAAATATGTTGTGTTTGCATCACATAACTTTTCAATTTCTGACTGGCAGAAACCCAATTTTGAAAATCAAAAACAATATCCATGTAATGACCCTAACCTTGCTTAAGGTTCTAATGATGTTTAGGTGGCTAATGGTGGCTTTGCATGGGGATAGGAAGAGGGGGCTGCACTGTTGAAGAGGGATGGGCTGGAGGTGTGCGTGAATAGTGGGCTGGAGCGTAGGGTGATGGTGTGTGCTGTTGGTGTGGTTGGAAAAAGGGGAAGCTCTCTCTCTCACGTTCTCTCATTCTCTCTTTTCCTTCCTTTCTTCATTCCTCCTCTCCACCCATTCCTTCCTTTTCCTTTGGGGCTCGAGCGGTGGTGGTGCGAGCAAGGTGCGCGAGGCAAGGGACGTGCTGGGCGTTGGTGAAGGCGCGTGGAGGAGGACGTGAGTGAGGTTGAGGCCCGGAGGCGTGGTAGTCGGAGCTCCGGTGTTCTTCGTCGATCTTCAATGAGAGGTATGCCAAGTTCTTGCATTAGAGGCCTATAGTGATCACCCACGTTAGGGTGATGTTTTGTGTTGGTCGGACGGGGAGGTCGGAGACCTCTTCGGCGGTGTTTCCGTGAGAAACCTCGGCTGGCGCGAGGTGGAAGACGACCAACGGTCGACCGGTCCCTTCGGGCGGTCGACCGAATGTAGTGTTTTTACCCGACTTTAACCTTCACCGGTCGAACGATGTCTTTCGGCGGTCGACCGGTAGTGCGTATTTGCTGGTGAGTTGGGGCTCTCTGTCTGTTTTCGGTCGACTGGTTCCTTCGGTCGTTCGACCGGAACTTAAGTGTACTGATTTTCTATGCATGCTTGTTCGACCGATAGATTTATTTTGATTTTGACCAGACTCCGGATTTTGACCTCGTTCGGTCGACCGGTTTTAGATCCTTGTTCGACCGTTGGGGATTGTGTTTTGAGCGCAGCGGTAGACCGTGTTAGGCGTACGGTCGACTGATTCCTTTCTGGAACCGGTCGACCGAATCACCTCTTCCGGTCGACCGTTTGGGCCCAGGACAGAATTCCTGGTTCCACTTAGGATGCCAACTCTGTCCACGGAAACCCGTGTCCTCGCCTTTTGCGTGAGCCGGGAGGTGACGGTGGGCGCGTTATGCGTGTCTGCCCAGGGACCGCCGTGTGGAAGAGCGTGGGTGTCCGGAACACGTCACCTCCATGTATGGATCGTGACTGTATCTGGTGGATCGTTTGACTCGCGTTAGAGTAGCAGCCTGAGGGATTACGGATCTTATTGCTTCAGCAACACGCAATTGCCGACGGGTGCAGTGACTGTAGGATTTCATGTTTAATTGTACATATTTATTTTTCGAATTTTTATGCACAATAAGGATCAATTTACAATTTTCTATGATTTATTTCATACATGCATCAATTTGTTTCAATATCTAGTTTCAAAACTTTATTAAAACAAATATGGGCTCCGAAATTCATACCTAGAAGTTCTCTAAAACTTCTTGAAGATTCGGAGACGTTGGGGATGCTTCTCGCTGCGCCGGATGCCTCCGAGTATTCACCAAACTTTAAACAAGATCGGAGAGAGGGAAGCTAGTCTCTCAATCTCCGATAGGATTTAGAATCTAATTACTAACCCCTCTTTAATTCCCTTGAGAAGATGATCTCTTAAGAACTAAAACTAAACTTAAGAATTAAGGAATTTTCGTGGATAATTATGGAGAGAGAATTTTGCATAAGAAAATAATGAATAATTAAGGAGGTAATGAGGTAAACTTGTATTTATAAGTTCTCTCCAAATTACCTATTCATTCTCAACCTCTTGCCCATGATTTCATGCAAAATTCAATCTAACCATCCATTATTTAATAATAAATAATATTAGCCACGAATTAAATCAATTATGGACCAATTCCATGCACGATCTAATAAATTCTTAAATTAATTCTGCACAAAACCGTCTGGACCGGTCAACCGTTTGGAGGTTCGGTCGACCGCTCGAACCTAATTTCGGTTGACCGTTCAATAACTCGGTCGACCGTTCGTAACAGGAATTATTCCATCGCTATGTTCGGTCGACCGACCGATTACATTCGGTCGACCGTTCGAACAGATGAAAATTCCCTGTTATCGGTCGAGACATGTCCGGTCGACCGTGCCCGGTCGGTCGACCGTGTACTGCTAACCGGTCGACCGTTTGAGCACTGTTCTGCAGACTTGTCAAATTTTGGTTTAACCCCTACAAAATTTGACATTTCGGGATTAGTAGTAAATTCACAACTTATGTAACATATTATCCTATGCAATGATCAATCATTACACCCCATAATATTTACATCACATATGAATTTTATTTAGATTCTAATTATGTTATTAATCACAACATAATTTTGATTTTGCTTCTTCACCCCATGTGTCATATTTTCTAAATGAAACCCGACACATCTTATGAACTCAAAATCTCCATTTCTTGTTTCCCAGTTTTGTGGTGTGACCTATGGGAGGATCTAAACTAAGTTGGCAGTGATATTAAGAGCTTAATATCACAAGCTATAAGCGGTATCTAGCTACACATTATAGCTCCCAATTAGTTAGATGTCTTAATTCCACTCGAACCAAAACCTGATCCATTTAGTGATGAAGTGCACCACTTGTGTCCGTCCCTTGCCTCATGATATTAAGAATACACACAAAGTAGTATTGTGTCATCTTTGTCTTAGTATTCATTTCTTGATCTCTTTAAGCTAGTTATAAATATGTGACTTAACTCAAATCACATTATGCACATTATAACTTTGTTTTTTCAAGGGGCCCACTAATATCATCACTCAATTAAGAGGGGCAATGATAATCTTTTGACTAACTATCGTCTCCAACGAAAGTTATACTTAACCAACTAATGCCTTTACACTACACTTATTGATAGCTTAAGACACTAGTCTAATTAAGAACTCCTTAAGCGATCGGATATAAGTCTCATATCAAAGGACCAAGGACACAGTAAAATATTAATGACACAGAAACACATTTCTATAATATTTTACTTATTAGGTCTATTCAGTATACAAAAGTAATATTTTCCTCTTTTGTGTACCCGTGTTGTCATCTCACTTGTAGAGCTACAATGATCTATGACTAACACGACAATCTTAACTCGGTAATTAATATCCCATGTTAATTACCATGATTGCGAATATCTTTTGTTTTATGTAAACCAATATCTTTTAGAGCTCTACGGTTAAGGACCAAGAGCCTCTTCCTTAACACTTCTAAAAGACGAATAACATAAACAAGGAACAAAATGATTTCTCATTCAATTCATAATAATTGACATTTAAAAGTAAAACTTTTAGAACACATTCCCTTCAATCTCCCACTTATTATCAAAGTTTTCTTTCACATACATTCTCAATGCATAAAACATTAATAACTAGGGTAACCTTCTCAAATCACCTATCAAGCCAATCGACATGGATCCTCGGATCCATGGACTCGAAATATATTTCGTCTCTTAGCTTGGTATGAAGGTTTGTTGAATGGATCAGTTGTGTCACTGTTGTGTCCACCTATTTATTTATTTTGTCTTTCGTTGGTGGTTGAGTTAGCTGTAGTGATATTACTCCTAACTACACTAGCTCATACCTCCACCTTCGATAATGATGACGCATCATCACTCCAACCTCTTATTGTCTAGAATTCCTATAAGAATTGCATCAAAACAGCCCTCAGCTATTTTCTCCTTTGTCTTCCATAAACAAGAACCTTATCTTTAGTCCGGTTAAGGTACTTCAGAATATTCTTGACCGCAATCCTATGATTAGGACTTGCGTTGGATTGGTGACCTCTTGTCACGTTTAGAGCATACGAGATATTGAGTCTTGTGCAAGTCATCGTGTACATGGTCCTTCCTTTTGCTGAAGCATAAGGGATACCTTCACGTACTCCAAGTCTTTGTGTGATTGAGCACATTGAGACTTCTTGAGTTGCACACCTATACTCATACTTATTGGCATATTGTCCATATCGGAATTGTTCACCCTGAACATTTCAAAGACCTTGTCAATGTATGCACGTTGACTGAAGCCAATGAGTCTACGGGATGTATCTCAATGTATCTTGATTCTCAAGATGTGTTGAGCCTCATCCTTTTCTTTTCATTGAAATGCCGATTTCAATGAAATTTCTCGTTTGCTAATGCTAAGGTATATGATTGCTCATGAGCAATATGTTATCGACATATAAGATCAGAAGTACTACACGGCTCCCACTAATCTCCTTGTATCAACAAGGTTTTCCTTTACTTTGAATGAAGTGAATCTTCTTCAAAGCGTTTGTTCCAATCTCCTCGATGCTTGCTTCAATCCATAAATGGATTCTCGAAACTTGCATTTCTTCTCGCTATTATTTTGATCATCAAAACCTTGAGGTTGTACCATGTACATATCCTCCTCCAAGTTCCTGTTCAAGGAACGCCATTTTGATATCCATCTTCCATATCCCATAATTGTGAAATGCGGTAATAGTGAGCATAATCCGAATAGATTTTAATATGACAACTTCTCAAAAATTTCATCAAAGTCAATTTCTTGAATTTGAGTATAACTTTTGCTACAAGCCTTGCTTTGTAGGTTGTCAAGTTACTATCCATGTTTATCTTCCTCCTAAAAGCTCATTTGTACCAAATGATATTTTGTCTTGAGGAAGGCTAATCAAGTTTCATACTTGATTATCATACATGGATTCTACTTCGGATTCCATGGCTTTTAACCATAGTTTGGAGTCTTTTCCATTGCTTCTCGGAAGGTCGAGGGATCTTTGGTATCTAGTACCATGATCTCATGAAGTCCCACATACTTATTGGGTTTCTTCCTTTCCCTCATTGACCTTCTTAGTTCTTTTGGTTCTTCTCGTGTCTCTCGAACTTCTTCCACAATTTCTTGAGGAATAGGTTCATGTTCGACTCTCGAACGCACACTAGGTGAGGATGATTGAGATTTTCTCACAATTTCTTGTAAGGATCTCTCGCTCATGCTCCCACTAACCAAATGAATCTCAGTTGGGCCTTCATGATTTTGAATGCAACATTCACATCATGATCTTGTAGAGTATCTTGAGTTTCCTCAAGCTCAACTCTACTCCCACTACTTTCTCTCTTTTCCAGAAATTCCAGAAAAACCATATCTCTCTCTACAATCTTTCGATTGGAGGTGATATACAAAAAGTAGTATCCTCTTGTCACACGAGGACAACCTATAAACAAGCACTTATCCGCTTTTGGTTGAAGCTTGGTCGACATCAATTTCTTGATGTATACCTCACAACCCCAAATCTTGAGAAAGTCAAGCTTAGGTGTCTTTCAACTCCACAGCTCACAAGACATTTTCTCCACGGATTTGGATGGAACATTATTTAGTGAGTTTGTCATTATTTGTAGTGCATAATTCCAAAAGTAAATAGGCAATTTAGATTGACTTGTTATTGATCGAACCAAGTCGAGCAATATCATGTTCCTACTTTAGGAATAAGTCAAATTAGGTATCCTAAGCACTCACCCCTACGAACCTTTCATAGAGACTCGATATTCTTGTTGAGTCGGTTCACTACTTCATCATCGAATTCCTTGAACTTGTCAAAGAATTCACTTTTGCTTCCCATTAGACAAATATAGCCATAATGACTATAGTTGTCCGTGAACAAAATTGTAACGCCCCGAAAACAGCGGAAAATTTAAACAATAATAAAGACCGTCAACGGTCAACACAGGGCACGTCACGGGAAACAAACCAACATATATATATAATATATAAGATACAGACCCACGTGGAAGTCAAACTATATAAATGAGTCAACTGTGATTACAACAAAAGTGAATATACATGTAATCACTACCTCAAACAAAAGAAGATATAAAAGAGAACAGGATCTAATCCCGGGGGCACTCTCCTCGGTCACCACCTGACTCTAATGCTACTCGCTACCTGAAATGAAAACAAACAAACATGCCTGAGTTCCCTGAAGGAACCCCGTATACCAAGCCTCCTAAAAATATAAAAAGGAATTAAAGACAATGCAATACAATGCACATGATCATCCACCTCGGGCCCACAATAATGCCCTCACCGCCTCCGCGGCACTGAACCACTCCTGCCACTAGGGTCAAGTCAGTCCATCGCTGCCTCACAAGGGTCAGTCGACACCACTGCTCCCAAAAAGTGCAGGAAGGAACCCCCGGTACACGCCGCACTCCAGGAGCAAGTCAGCCCGCCGAATACACAACTCGGGTTAGACGACAACCGCTGCTCCCCCAAGAGCTGCCAAACGCGCACCCTGCCGGAACATCCTCGGCCTACCGCTAAACCCTCGCAAACTGCCCAAGGTTTACGGCACACATCTCTCACACCCCGCTCGGTAAGAGAGGAAACAATAATACAATAATACGCCTTCGTCGAAGGTGAAATCCGTAGCTCTCAAAGCCGGTAATCAACCGTCGCCTCGGAGCCGGTAGTCGACCTATACTCAACGGATCGCGTGTGGATAAATCCACCAACCTGCGGCAGATCGGTCAACCGCTAAAAGTACACCGGTCGACCGGTCCCCCACACAGTACACGGTACTGTACAAACAAGTCTACCGGTTGAACCACGCCAACCGAAATACTGATCACTCGGTCTAACAAGAGTCATCTAGCGGTCGACCGTTTGGAAGGTCTACGCTATACATTTTATATAAATATATATCCAATCGGTCAAACCAGGGTCCGTTCCACCGATAAGGAAAACTGCCTGAATCCTGCCTACAGCATTCGGTCGACCGAAACCTACCTCCCGGTCGACCGATCTACAGGCACATCACTGCAGGAAAACTGCACGCGGTCGGTCGACCGGATCCAGAGCGGTCGACTGTTTAGATGGTCAACGCTCGAACCAACCTTGCGCAGTTCGGTCGACCGAGACACACACTCGGTTGGCCGAAGGCCTGTCTAACCTATCTACTGGGTTCGGTCGACCGAAACAACACCGGTCGACCGGCTAATGTAACCCTTCATTTTCCCGCGAAATTTGGCATAAACGGTCGACCGTCACACAGACATCGTTCGACCGTTTTCGGGCAGTAAGTTAATATTTATAAATATCGGTCGACCGACCCATATACCGGTCGACCGAACAATGCATCTTCCCACTGTACAGGCATCATTTAGACGTTGTTCGGTCGACCGAAACACTCAACGGTCGACCGAACCAGTCGTCTTCAACCTCCGTCCAGTAGGGTTTTCACCGGAGAAACGGCACCACGCCGTCCTCTACACTCCCACACCTCTTGGGGAGTTAATATGAAGACTTGGCATACCTTTTTGACGGTCGTGGAAGCCTCCCAAGCTTTGGCAACCTCCACCCAACTTCTTCTTCTCTTCTTCTTCTTCTTCACTTCTTCACTCCTTCTCCAAAGAAATCCTCTTTCTCACTCTCTGATAATCCAAACCAATGAAGAAACGTTTTAGTTAAAACCTAACACCTCTATTTATAGGAGAAACCAAATCTTATCTTTACTTCACCTCCAAAACCTCCAACCATAGCAAGCCACCTCATGCTTCACTAATCTAGGCTTAATTAGGTTTAGGTTTAGTTAATTAAGGGATTTAGATTAGGTTATTACAAAAATGAAGTACCTTAAACCGTCTCTTGCACTTGTACTTATCGGACCACATACATTAGAATGTATCATATCCAATTAGTTATTCGTTTTCGTTCATTTCTTCTTGAAAGGTCTCTTGGTCATTTATTTGACCAATCCGATAGTGCTACAAGATTGTATCATTCACGTGAGTTATCTTAGTTTCCTTTTTGTTATTGTTTGTTTGAGTTTGTTTATTATTTATTTCAAGCAAATAGAAACCATTCTATGCGAATGTATTTGCATAGAAAATTCCATTCTTCGATATAGACAAGCAAGAATTAAAAATATATATTAAGTTATCCATATCCAAAACATGATACAGAATAGTTCTTGCTAATCGAAGGTACTTAACAAACATTCTTCAAAGCATAAATTTAAATCACTAGACTATTGAAGTTCCATAGAATCTTGTACAATCGCAGCGATGCTTGTACTATTTCCAATCTTCAATATCATCTCGTTCTCCACGAGTTCCTTCCTATCCTTCAATAGCTGCACATCAAAATTATGTGAGCATAAGATCCGGTAACCATTATCAAATCAAGGACAGAGGTGATTAAATTTATCTCAATAACAAACATACCTATGGCGTTTCTCGGGCGCCTACGTTCAATCATCCCATTTTCAAGGTCTTCCTTGTACTTGGGGCAATTAGGTCGGATGTGTCCCTTTTCACCGCAGTGAAAGCACTCCGTGTTGGGAGTTGGAGATTTGAAAGATTTCCCCCTTGAGGCACTCCCATGAGCACCTCCTACTCCCTTGCTCTTGATTGACGTATCTTTGGTAAATTTGCCTTTACCTTTGTTGATCTTTTTGCTCCTCTCATGGACGGCTAAGACGTGATTGTCCCGACCCTTGCCCATGTCAACTTCTGCCGTTTTGAGAGCGTTTTTGAAGCTCCTCAAGACTCACCTCTTTTTCACGCACATGATAGTGCATCACAAAGTCCTTGAAGGACGGGGCTAGAGAGCCAAGAATCAGATCTTCGGCAATGTCCTTGGGCATTGGAGAAGAGAGCTTCGACAATTTCTCAAGGTATCCTTGCATCGTGAGAAAATGCATGGACACCGATGTTCCCTCCGCCATATGGCACCTTATGAGTGTGATGGTGGTCTTATAGCGCTCCTTTCGGGCACTATCCATGAACATCTTTATTAAAGCTTCCATAGTCTTCTTGGGTTTTGAATCCAAGTATTTCGCTTGAAGCGAGTCACCCATGGATGCCAACATTAGACCGTGAACTTGGTTCTCTTGGTCTTCCCACTTGGCTATCGCCTCTTTCTCATTACCGGTTGTCTTCTCATTTAATTTTGGGATTTTACCATCCAAAATATGAGATAGTTTTCAAACCTCAACACGATATTAAGATTGAGTTGCCATTTCATAAAGTTTGAGCCATCATTTTGCAAAGGATTCTTTTCGATCATAGATCGCACAATTGGTTGGATATTAGACATTTCTACAAAATAAATTATACAGGATTTTAATGTCAATTTTATGTTTTAAAATACATACATACAAATGTAAATGTTGCAAATAAAAAGTTTGCCCATAAATGCAACAATCCAAGATCCCATTAATTGTAATATAGACTAGCTAAGGGCTATCGAATACATTACAACATCAAGGTAAGAAAAACATTTTCTAATCACAACCTTTTTGAATTTTAGCAATATTAGCATCTTCAAACTCTTGTGATTCTTGTCGTTTTAATTATGAGGGAATGCGACCTATCCTCGTAAGAAAAACTTTTTCCCAAAACCGAGCGAGGGCTCTAGGTAATGTTAAGAAAACTTATTTTCATTTGATACGAGATACGTTTATCCATTGTATTCATAACTAAACATACTTGGGGTTCACTAGGGTGAAACACACCTCATACATTTAATCGTGGCACAACAACAGACAACCATTATATCTCCCACTATTCCCAAAGATGGAGGAAGCTATCTCCCGCTAAGGGCGAGCAGAGTATCCCTCAATCAATGGCTGCTAGTGGATGAAATAAGAAGGAAATTATTCTTAATTTTTGTTGGACAATTTCATATATTTACATGTGATTTAGAATTTTAGGTTATCATGCATATTAATATTCATACACATCCTAACATTTACCACATTCGTCACATGCATAGCAGAAATTAAAAAACAGAAATTAAACATTCACACAATCCACATCGTATGAGTTTATATGTTCCCTTCAATCCTTGATCCTCGATCCCAGATCCTCGATCCTCGATCGATGCGCTACAGCGGCGACTTCCTCTTGCACCGGAGATGTAGATTTTACAGAAAATAAACATGCTCCTCACATTCGATAAAAACCGACTAGTGCAAGTCCTATGTAAAACCTCTCATATGCATATGCAATTATCTAAAAGATGGAAATAAGAATTTGGCTTTTACATACATAAGCCCCTGTATTATAACAATTATAAACATTCATAGGCACTGATTTGGAATATATAAACTCACAATTCCTGCAAAAACAACTCGAGCATCCATGCACGCAATATCGCTATAAACTATCCACCTTAGTTTATCAAGCATCTAGAATCCCAAACAATTCTTTGAAAAACATTTTGAAATCCATTAAAAACATTTTTCACGCATCCATAGTTCAAAATTAATTATGAACCGCTGTCCATCCAATTTCCAATGGAAAGATGAATCGCAGTTTTTCGGTTTTGTTGATTCTCTTACAAAATAATCGTTTATACTTAAAACGAAATTATTGCAAGTTAGACAAATGTCTAAATCTTAATTCTAATAATTACATGGCATGTTTTAAACACTTAAAACATTCAGAACGAATTATTATGGAGAATTACATCAACAAACATCCATAGACCGAAAAACCGGTAAATCGAATTGTTTAAATCCTAGATGGTAAACTAAATTCGTTTACAACCTTAAATCATGAGAAAATTGAACCCTAAGCTCTGATACCACTGTAGGATTTCATGTTTAATTGTACATATTTATTTTTCGAATTTTTATGCACAATAAGGATCAATTTACAATTTTCTATGATTTATTTCATACATGCATCAATTTGTTTCAATATATAGTTTCAAAACTTTATTAAAACAAATATGGGCTCCGAAATTCATACCTAAAAGTTCTCTAAAACTTCTTGAAGATTCGGAGACGTTGGGGATGCTTCTCGCTGCGCCGGATGCCTCCGAGTATTCACCAAACTCTAAACAAGATCGGAGAGAGGGAAGCTAGTCTCTCAATCTCCGATAGGATTTAAAATCCAATTACTAACCCCTCTTTAATTCCCTTGAGAAGATGATCTCTTAAGAACTAAAACTAAACTTAAGAATTAAGGAATTTTCGTGGATAATTATGGAGAGAGAATTTTGCATAAGAAAATAATGAATAATTAAGGAGGAAATGAGATAAACTTGTATTTATAAGTTCTCTCCAAATTACCTATTCATCTGCAACCTCTTGCCCATGATTTCATGCAAAATTCCATCTAACCATCCATTATTTAATAATAAATAATATTAGCCACGAATTAAATCAATTATGGACCAATTCCATGCATGATCTAATTAATTCTTAAATTAATTCTGCACAAAACCGTCTGGACCGGTCGACCGTTTGGAGGTTCGGTCGACCGCTCGAACCTGGTTTCGGTTGACCGTTCAATAACTCGGTCGACCGTTCGTAACAGAAATTATTTCATCGCTATGTTCGGTCGACCGTTCGAACATATGAAAATTCCCTGTTATCGATCGAGACATGTCCGGTCGACCGTGCCCGATCGGTCGACCGTGTACTGCTAACCGGTCGACCGTTTGAGCACTGTTCTGCAGACTTGTCAAATTTCGGTTTAACCCCTACAAAATTTGACATTTTGGGATTAGTAGTAAATTCACAACTTATGTAACATATTATCCTATGCAATGATCAATCATTACACCCCATAATATTTACATCACATATGAATTTTATTTAGATTCTAATTATGTTATTAATCACAACATAATTTTGATTTTGCCTCTTCACCCCATGTGTCATATTTTCTACATGAAACCCGACACATCTTATGAACTCAAAATCTCCATTTCTTATTTCCCAGTTTTGTGGTGTGACCTATGGGAGGATCTAAACTAAGTTGGCAGTGATATTAAGAACTTAATATCACAAGCTATAAGGGGTATCTAGCTACACATTATAGCTCCCAATTAGTTAGATGTCTTAATTCCACTCGAACCAAAACCTGATCCATTTAGTGATGAAGTGCACCACTTGTGTCCGTCCCTTGCCTCATGATATTAAGAATACACACAAAGTAGTATTGTGTCATCTTTGTCTTAGTATTCATTTCTTGATCTCTTTAAGCTAGTTATAAATATGTGACTTAACTCAAATCACATTGTGCACATTATAACTTTGCTTTATCAAGGGGCCCACTAATATCATCACTCAATTAAGAGGGGCAATGATAATATTTTGACTAACTATCGTCTCCAACGAAAGTTATACTTAACCAACTAATGCCTTTACACTACACTTATCGATAGCTTAAGACACTAGTCTAATTAAGAACTCCTTAAGCGATCGGATATAAGTCTCATATCAAAGGACCAAGGACACAGTAAAATATTAATGACACAGAAACACATTTCTATAATATTTTACTTATTAGGTCTATTCAGTATACAAAAGTAATATTTTCCTCTTTTGTGTATCCGTGTTGTCATCTCACTTGTAGAGCTACAATGATCTATGACCAACACGACAATCTTAACTCGGTAATCAATGTCCCATGTTAATTACCATGATTGCGAATATCTTTTGTTTTATGTAAACCAATATCTTTAGAGCTCTACGGTTAAGGACCAAGAGTCTCTTCCTTAACACTTCTAAAAGACGAATAACATAAACAAGGAACAAAATGATTTCTCATTCAATTCATAATAATTGACATTTAAAAGTAAAACTTTTAGAACACATTCCCTTCAGTGACTACCGGCCGATGGCTACGGAGGCACAGAGACTACCGGCCAGGATTGGCGACGGAGGTCCAGAGAGGTACCGGCCTATTGACAGCGACGGAGGTCACGACCCTGCTCGTTTGGAGCCGGAGTTGGTGTTGCACGTGGAGCTCGTTGACCCTGCGGACTTCGGTTCGGATCTGTCGATTGTCTGACCCTGTGTGTGGCGGATATGTTCGACTGGCCTTGATGGCAGTGATTGCACATGTCGTGCGGCTTGTGTGGCGGCGGTAGGGCCCCTGTGCGGCCTGTGTGGAGGCAGGGAGGATCGCGCGTAGCCTGTGTGGTTGTGGCGATGGACTGCCGATGATGTGTTCCGGCAGGTAGCTCGACTGGGCACCTATCGAGTGATATCCCGTGCGGTCTGTGTGGCGCCGGTTGATGGACCGACCTGAGCGACGACTCCGTTGGTGTGGTGGTGGACCACAATGTTTTCAGATCTGATTCTACCTTGCGCGGAAGTGCGAACGCCTCCTCACCGATCCCTTGGCTTGTGTAGTCGCGTGTGGGGATGTGTTGCGTACTGTCCGTTAGACCGTATGTGCCTACGGAGACCCGATGCTGGACCGTGCGGCCTGTGTGGCGACGGTGATGTTGATCGTGTAGCCTGTGTGGTACCGGTGGTTGTTTGGACTGTGCGGCCTGTGTGGCGACGGCGATGTTGCGGACCGTGGGGCCTGTGTGGCAGCGGTGGCGATTGTAGACCGTGGGGCATGTGTGGCAGCGGGAACGATCACGGGACGGATGTCCGGTTTGGCCCTTGGTGGCAATGTTGTTTTACTGCTTTGTATTCCATGCCATGCTATACTAGTATGTTAGGGCATATAGGTGAGCTTGCCATACGGGGTTTCCTTATGGAAACTCAGGCATTGTTGTTGCATCATTTTCAGGACCGCGTTAGGTTCCGGCGGGTGGTGACCGAGGGAGACTGCACTTTGGGACTGGATCCTGTCGTCTACCTACTTTAGGTTGTCGTGATTACATGTACCTTGTGTTTTGTGTTATGATGTAATCACTTTTTTGACAAACTCGTATTGTATTATGGTGCACCAGACTTATTTATGTATTTCTTTCAGTAATGTCCCCACTTTTGATGGTTTTGTCCACGTATTTCTCTTGATTTAAAAAGTTTAAATTTTCCGTTGTTCGGGGATGTTACAATCCAAGTCCAAACATAACCTTGCGAGAATGAAAGACTTGCATTAGATATAGATAGCATGAACTCATTTAATGTTACTTGTCATGATGATGAACTTCTAAGTCTTAGAGAGTATAATGTACAATTGATTAGAGACCTTGAGAGGTTCACTAAGGGTAGACAGATTCTTGATATCTTATTAGGTAGTCAATTCAATCGCAACAAAAACATGGATTAGGATATGTGCGTGCATCACAAAAGTGATCCACTGGTTACTTTATTCATGCACCTAATGTTTAACTTGTGAAGAAAAAAATTCTCAAATGTTTGGGTGCCTAATATTAAATAAGTTGAGTACCTAAAGCTAACCCTCAATGACACAAAATCATTTCCGCCTTCTTTAATTGTAGGTGAAAGTAAAAAGGAGAGGAAAATAGATCTTGAATAGTGGGTGCTCAAGGTACATGACGGGAGATCTCTTGGTGCTGACAAGCTTGGAAAGAAAGGGGGGACCGTCACATTTGGGGGTGATACTAAGGATTTCATCTTCCGCATTGCCAATGTCGGTAGCAATTGTACTCCTCAAATAGAAAATGTGATATTAATAGATAGTTTGAAACATAGTGTTTTTAGTTTAGTCAACTTACTTCTAAAAAATATCTTGTTGGTTTTGATCAACTTGTATGCTATATTTCTAAAAGCAATTTCAAAACAACATTCAAAGAAATTAGGAAAGACAATGTCTATGTAGTGCATGTTGATAACGTAGATCCATTCTTACATGCAACCTGTTTGTTAGCCTCAGATTACGAAAGTTGGTTGTGGCACAATCGTTTGAGACATATTAATAAGAGTCAATTGCATAAATTGTCTAAGTCTAACTTTGTCAGAGGATTCCCAAAACTTGATTTTAAAATGGACAAACTTTGTGATGCATGTCAATTCGGAAAACAATTTAAAAGTTCTTTCCAATATTTGTATGTTATTTCATCTTCAAATGTTCTTGAGCTTTTGCATATGGATCCTTTTGGTCCATTTAGAATTGTAAGTTTATATAGCAAGAGATATGTCATTCTCATCAATGACGATTTCACACAATTCTCATGGATTTTGTTTCTTACGAACAAATTTGATACTTTTGAAGAATTTAAGAAGTAAAATATTCAAGAATATATTGTGAAAATTAGGAGTGACCATGGAGGTGATCTTAAAAATGAATTATTCGACGTGTTTTGAGAAAAAAAAGGTATATACCACCATTTCTCTTTTCCTTGCACTCTTCAATAAAATGAGGTAGTTGACTACTATATTGTTTTGAATTGCATTTGTTACCCGTCTTCAATATATTTTGAGTCAAGGTTTGGCACTCTGAGAACATGATGAGTTAGAGAGTTCATTAAATCAAAGAAAATTTCTTGAATAATTAAATTTCTAGCAATTCACAATGAAGACAATAAAAAAGTGTTGTTGAACCATGCTCCTGAAATCCATCAATTAATATCAACAACAATCAAAGGGTATTGTCCATGTTGTTGCACAAGAAATAATACATGTTTTCATGAACGAAGTCCAAAATTACCTCTTCTCTATTTTAGTAGATGAAGCTCGAGACATTTTTATAAAGGAGCAGATGGTTGTTATTAAATATGTTGACAAACATAAATACATTATATAGTGTTTTGTGGGCTTGTGCATCTTAGTGATACATTTGCTCTTTCACGTATGTAGGGATTTGATTCTTTATTCTCTAGGCATGTGCTTAACCTTTCATGTTTCTGGAGCATGCATATGATTCAGCTAGTCGTATGTAAGGCAAATTTAGTGCCTCGAAAAATCTAACCATGGAGGTCAATTCTACGAGGTACCTTATTTTGCTCACCATGTGTGACTCAAGTTGATTGTTGTTACCAAGAATCACACTTTAGCTGACTCTTTCTCAATCTTATCATGAACGATGAATGTTGCATACTTTGAGATTCACAACTTTAGGGAGCACTAGTTGGAATTGCAAATGGAGATATTATGTTTGGGGAAGGAATACATCAAGAAATGACAGTGAAATCTTCAAGTGGCACCCGAAATGTGTCTTGAAGAACTTAACAATCAATTTGATAAAGTGAATATTGAGCTTCTATTATGAATGGGAAGTCTCAATCCTAAAATTTATTATCCTCGTTGGATAAAAATAAGTTGATGTGACTTAATTTTATCCTTTAGTTTTATCTCTTATCGCTTTATTAAAGTAGATGGGGAACTTCAAAATTACGTCATAGTGTTCCTAGTGAAAAAATCTTTAGTGAAATATATGGAATTGGAGATCATGTTCAAAAGATCGGACATGAAAATCCTTAGCCACAAGGAAAAATGAGGTTTCCCCATTGATGCATTTATTGAGCAAGTTGGTCTTGATCTTGCATGTTGTCATAGCTACCGTTGAAAGAGCCTTTTCAATGACGAAGATCATCAAGAGTCCACATAGCTGTAGGATGAGAAATTAAGTTATGAATGGTTGCTTGATTTACTTACATTAAGAGAGATAAATTTTCTATAAAGATAATAACTCTATGATGGAGTGACTTCATAACGTTGAAAGTCGTAGAGAAATTTTGTAAAACTTTTATATTTGTTATATTTTTCCTACGGTATGTAAAATTAAGTACTTGAAGTGTTTTTTTGTTTTGTAGTGGTTTTGTGTCTATAATGTTTATTTCTTAGGAACTTGGCCTTCACAAATCATTTTTTCTTGATCTGTCACAGCGTATGTGAGTGAATGCATGAATATCTAATAATGATGGCAAACATTCAAACAACCATGCAAAGTGTATTCTGATCAAAACAAAATTCATCAAGGTATAGAAATATACGTATCTCATTAAATAGCTCACACAATATATCAATATAGATATCTAACACATCACATGCAACTATTCAAGCAAACTAATAAAACAAACCGAATATGTGTAAACTAATCTTGAGGGGGTGAATAGATTAAGACGCAATTATATCTAATAATGTGCAATTAAAATTAAAGGATGTAACTGTCTGGTCCATTAAATCATGAAGAAGAGAAGTATTCAAAAACTTCACCAAAACAATTTGGTCGACCGAGTAGGACTTTGATCACCGATATCGTGATAACAGTGAAGTTTGTCATTCTAAAGAAAATGTCGAAATCGGTAAACTATTCTAGCTTCAGTTGTCCGATTTTTGGGAATTGACCATAGTCAATTTTGAATGGAGAGGTCATGCTCGAATTTGGGCTATTTTAGAATTCAGACCAAGTCTGACTCCTTGGCTGCACACAATTCGGTTCACTTTGCTTCATTTGAGTCATTTCTTCTTGCATTTCAGTCCTTTTCTCTTCATGTCTCTTCTTTATTACCTAACACCTAAAACACCACAAACAAACACTCGAGTAGCACAAAATTGGGGTAAAATAAAGGATATATAGCATGAATGTGATGTATGATATGTTACTAATCAAATACCCTCATATTACCTTTTGCTAGTCCCAAGCAAAATAATGAAAGAGAAAAATGAAACAAAGGAAAACATACAAAAATGGGAAAATCCTAACTCACTTTCGTAGGAATCACGGTTGCACTTAGAACGTGCAACAAGTCGTTAAGCCAAAGAGGATGAGTGGTGTCTCTTGAGGGTTTTCAGTGGATATACCCACAAAATCCAAACAATGATGCATTATTCAACCTAGCAACATGACTCGATGGACCTACTTTTATCAATCATTGGACATGGTAATCCTATGGGCCGAGAGTATATATATTCTTGTCCACACACCTAGCATATGGAACTATTGGTGCAAGTTAATTAAGGACTAGGGGTGTCAACAGAGCGGATATGAACCAGATCTACCAATATCTGTATCCCTATTCGTATCTGCAGAACAAATGCTACATCCGTATCTAGATCCGTATCTAAACATATATTAAATTGAATATCCATTTTAGAATCCGTCGGATACGGATCAAATACGGATATTATCCATATCCGGAGATAAAAATCCATATTAAAATTCAGTATCCGATTTGGATATCCGTTCTGAAATTTTTGGATATTGTTGTGTCACAACAATACCCAAATATCCTAATCCATGTGGAAATCCGCCCAAAAAGTTGTTTTTACACCTAAGATATAATCATATAATTATACACAATAAGTCAATAACACAAATCCATGTAACAAACTAACAATGTTTTAAGTTTTAACATCACCACAAAATATGAAGAATGAACTCTGCTTTAACATCACAAATCCTTGTTTGAACATTATCAAAAAAGTACGAAGACAAATACAAGTTTTTTTGCAAACAAAAGCTTAAAGTAAAAGTTACTTAAGAAAAATTTCATGATAAAACTCAAAGTTCCATTTCCAACACTTCATTCTGATGCTAAAATTCAAAGTCATCTTCAACTGTTCATACTAAATCCAAAATCAAACATGTTTGTCAACTTCACCTATCATGAAAAAATCATATCAAGTGAGTAAAGACATAAAAATGAAATAGAAATTAAAGGTAGAAACTGAAGAATCATACTCACAGAAAATAAAAAAAAGGTAAAAGTTAAAAAAAACTGATGAATAGACAACCAAAGCAAGTCATACCACAAAACTTCTTAATCTTTCAAACAATACAACTTCATCCAACCATAAAAGGTAAACATGCATGAGAAGTAAGAACAAAAAATCAGATAAAAATAGCTACAACAAATACAAAGCTTCTTACATTCACGAAACATATACACACATAAATGGTTAAAAAATACAAAAAAGTCAAAAAGACAACCAGAGTAAGATTGAACAAATAACTTTTTAAACCCATAAAACCATAGAAACATAATTTTCTTAGTAGAATTTAAGTAACAACTATGTTCCCAAATGAGAAAAAAGTAAGTTTAATTCTCTTAAACTCAAATTCACTTCCAAGTTAATAGTACAAACACATATAATTTCTAGAATGTCAAGCTCTCCCACAAAACCCTAACGAGAATCAGAGAAATCGGAAATGCAAAACTCAAGAATGAGAAGCAAGACAAGCTAGCAATCCGGACAAGTACGGCGGAAGTTACCTGGGACAGCTCGCAGAAGGCCCTTGCGTTCCTAGAGAGGCGAGGCCCGACGGTGGGGAGGAGGGGGGACAAGTCTGTTGGGAGCTTGGTTGCGGTTGGAAGAATGGGATGGAGTTGTGTTTGTGTGACTTTAGGTTTAGGGTTAGGAATTTAGGATAGTTTATATACTTGGGTAATTTATAAAAAAAATAGCTAACTTATATATATTTCATTAATTTAAAGAGTAGCTATATATATAATACAGATACGAATATGGATGTTGTACTACGGATATTCGATCCCGGATCGGATCTTATACGGACCGGATGCACCAATAACCATATCCGGTCCACGACTTTACGTATCGGATACGAATACGGTCTTATGGATATTTTTTCTACCGAGAAGGTCCAAATTCGAATACACACACATACGGATTTTCGGATATTTGAATATCCACTGAAACCCTTGTTAAGGACTTAAGTGAAAGACATTGCCAACATTAACATCCTCAAGTGATACATCATGTAAAGTTTATTAAGGTTCTTATTTGTATATTTTTTTTGGAGACTACAGAGTTAGAACTAGTTGGTGTTTAATTCTCCCAGGGGTCAGGTTTCGTGCATCATTGCCTGTGAGGAATTACACTATCACGTACATTGTTTTACGTGTGTACATAGTCGAGTCTTTCTCCTTTTGTTTTGTTTACTTTTGTTTGTATTGTTAGGGTCATGTTAGTGTACTTCATTTAATATCGATATATCTGCTTGCCATGATCTTTGGGTGACTTGCCTTCTTTTGCTTGCCTAGTGCTTTAAATTTTCCATTTCTTTCAAAAGCATCATTTGTTTGCGAAAGAAAATGTTTTGTGGGTTTTGCGTGTGTTTAGCATGTGCAAAGTAAAAAGGAAGCTTCAAAAATTGACTTGAACTTGATGTATTAGGATATTTAGTACATCGGCTTTAGGTCTTATCTAATCATAAGGATGCACCCCGATTTTCCCTCGAGGGGAGAGTAATCATAAGGTTTTAGTACTCAAATAAACAAAGAAGTTCACCCTGAACCTAGTGAGTCAAATAATTTGTGTTTGTTAGTATAAGGAAGTTTGTCGTAGTTATGGCCTTTCAACTCCTTTTGTGAAACTGTAAGTGTAGAGGTTTTGGTTCACGTGTAGATAACAAATAATTTAGTTGTTCTCTCTTCTTGCACGACTCCTATCACTAGAGAAATTAGGTCCGAGGGGACGTATTGCCTGGTGCTTTCGAGTCATCTGACTTGGGATGCACCGACCAAACTCCCGTTACACGGGTGGTAGGGATCGCCCTATGTGGAGATTTAGGGGAAGGTGTACGTGATAGCGTAAGTCCTCATAGGCAATGATGCATGAAACCTGACCTTAGGAGAATTAAACACCAACTAATAAAAATAGAAAAAAATAGAAAAAGAGAGAGATGGTAATGCAAATAAGAACCTTAATGGATTTTACACTTTGTATCAGTTGAGGATGTTAAGGTTGCCATTGTCTTTCATTTAAGTCCTTAATTAACTTGTACAAATGATTCACTAGGCTAAGTGTGAGGGGAGAAGAAAAGTGATTGCACTAACTAAGTAGAGAGAATGCCACCAAGAAATGGGTAATTACAAAGGAGGAAGAATAGTTCTATTTATAGGCATCAAAAAAGTAACCGGGAACAATCCCCCGACGTAGGACTAATGGACATAAAACACATTAATACAACACCCGGCTAAACCTAATCAGGTTTTGGTCAGATCCAACTACCAATTAGCGGTCTGGAACCGCCAATTGGCAGTCTGGATTGATTGGATCCGGCCTTGCTTTGGATGAGGCTTTGGTGAGTTGATTTCTTCATGTGTAGTGCACCCAAGTTGGTTGATTGAGTTTAGGCCCGAATCTAGTTGCCAAAATACTCTTTATGATGGTGTGGAGTTTCTTGGTTTGCTCATTGGTCCTTTTGGTTTACATATGGGTCCTTCCCTCTTGCATCTCAGTCCATAAGTCTCACAATTCAATCTTTTTTTCTTGCGCTAAGGTCCTTTTTGTGTCTCTTCTTCTCAAACATGTTTATTCCTGAAAATAAAACATAAAACTCGTTATGTAGCTTGCTTAGGTTCAAAATAGAGGATATAAGACACAAATATATGCATAATATGATGTCAATCATACACCTTCCCCCAAATTTCCGCATAAGGAGATCCCTACCACTCGTGTAACGGGAGTTTGGTCGGTGCATCCCAAGTCAGCTGGCTCGAAAGTACCAGGTACTAAGTCCTCTCGGTCCAAATTTCCCGAGTGATAGGAGCCGTGCAAAAAGAGAGAACACCCTACTAACTTATTTCTTATCTACACATGAACCAACCTGCACTTAAGGTTTCATAACAGGAGTTTAAGGGTCCCTGACTATGATAAACTTTCTTATAACAGACACGAATTATTCAACTCACTAAGTTCAGGGTGGACTTCTTTATTTATTTGAATATTGAAACCCTATCATTACTCTCCCCTGAGGGAAAACCAGGGTGCATCCTTACGACTAGATAAGACCTAAAGTGAATATCTTCAATGAATGTGAGTATGATACTACATGTATTTATGCATGAAAAATAAAAGATCTCACAAATGTGAAGAGAAAAAGTAAGTTCATGGTCATGTGGGTGGACATATACTTGAATTTCCGAAAACTTGTGAGATACTTAAGAAAGAGACAAATACGTGTAAAAAATGGGGCCTAAATACTCACGGGTTGGGGCCACAACAATCAATGTTCACTTGTGGAGTCTCTTTTTTTTCTTCTTTTTTTTTATTTTTTGAGGAGAACTATGTCCATTAATGGGCTTCCATCTTCATTTGTCAAGGGACATCAAATGAGAACCCGCCATCTCTCGAGCCAGAAATACACTTGCATGGGCTCACAACATGAGAAATAGGAGAATTGTTGAGTGGTTTATGAACCAAGGATGATTGTTCATGCCTCTCAAAACCAGGGTCTATGAAAAGAAATGGAAAGAAATATGTTTCCATTCCGCAACAAAGTTGATGGTCATCAATATATACCCTCCAATTGATATTTGAGTGCACAGGGATTATTTCATCCACACAAAGTGACATCGTGTACTTATTACCCAGATGACGAAGTCCAGAAATAGAATTGATTGATGACCTGACACCCTTATAAGCATTGTGGTCGTTTGATGCCTCTTGAGAATGAGCAAGATGGGAGGCATGAATGAGCGGTGAATCTTTGTCTGGTTGTTTGAATTGTAGGGTATCAGGTTGTTGATTCTTAACCCACATTGAATCCTTAATAGATACAGAGTGAAGAGCAGGTGGCCCAGATGCCACAAAAATGGTATCTTGTGGCTCAAGAGCCACATGATCAAAAGGATGTGGCTCAAATGCCACATGATCACAAGATAAGGCACCTTCTTGTGTCAGCCCAGTTGAAACATCTTCACAACCATCAGGATATCGATCGAACAAATCTCTGAAATACTTGAAAGTACCTTCGACTTCGTTCTCATCCATGCCCTAGATAAGATTAACCTCAACAGGGTCATCGAAGGCACCTGACTTCTTTCTGATGATGAAGATGTTGAAATCAGCGCACTAACTACCATTTGTCAAGCGCATTAGACTATTACGACAATTGATCAAGGCATTGGAAGCCACTAGAAATGATCGCCTTAAAATGACAGGAATTTCTCCAAGAGGGGTTGGCACAAGTTCAGTATGTAAAACAAAGAAATCGATTGGATAAATGAACTCACCCACTTTGATAAGAACATCTTCCACCATGCCCCTTCATTTCTTCATTGACCTATCAGCCAGTTGAAGAATGGTTTTTGTTTGTTTGAGGTCTCCAAGAGCAAGGTGGACATAGACATAATACAACAAAAGATTGACAGATGCACCTAAAGTCCAACAAAGCTCGACGTATTGACACATCACCAATCACACAAGAGATAGTAGGACAATTGGGTCCTTGTATTTGACTTGCATGGGTTGTGCCAACAATAAGCTCATGTTTGCCGTAAGAAAAACTTTCTTAGGAACATTGGTTTTTCTCTTGTTGGTGCATAAATCCTTGAGAACCTTCGCATAAGGTGACATCTTCTGAATTACCTCCACAACGGAATGTTCACCTTAACCTGCTGAAAGATCTCAAGCATCTTGTCATTTTAAATAGAACTTTTCTTTTTAAGGCACTCATGAAATGATACCTTCAGGGCATATGCGAAGGAACCTCAGACTCTGATTCTTTTGATACATGATGCGAGAAGTGAACGTCAGGGTTCGGCCTCATTGTCAAAATAAAAGTAGAAGGAATCTCAGGATTAAGTTTAATTTAACGTTTTAATTATAACGGCAAGTGTACGGCCGCGATGAAGCGGTGGAAAATACTGGTCGATCCAAGGAGGTGTGTCGACTTTGGTTAGTTCGAAGGTGAGTGAGAAACAAAGGAGAGAACGATTGATTAAACTAAACTACACTAAACTAGTAGCAACAAGGAAGGAAATGAAAGCACAAAACGAACTAAAACTAAGTGACTAATAAAAGTAGATAGAAATCGGGAATTGAAAACCCCTAAGGGGTGGTGTGTGTGTACACATCAAATAAGTGTGGTAAATGCATACAATAAGCTCAAGTGTAGTTAGTGTTTGTTAATGCATAAGAAGTACCTAATGGCAAGACCTATCATTCAAAACACTAACCTAGGTGATTAATATGAGCATGACAAGTTTGTTATTAACAACATAAACAAGCATGGAATGTACCTAAACATTATGGCAGAAACCATCAAGTAAGGGTTCTTATTAATTCAAACAAGTATACTAACATCTCTTACAAACAACAATGTCTAGCATTCATACCATCTAAATAACATGTATAAACATCTACTCCACCCCCAAAGGAGATGGAACTACTCACACATATTTAAACTAACATTTATACTAACGAAAAAAACATGCTTAAACTAATTATAAGAAGACTAAAACAACAATTTTAACTAGGAGAACATAAAAACTAAAGAAGCATGCAAGACATAAGAAAAGAAATTAAACTAAGAAAGAAACAACATAACCAAAGGAAAACATCTATTATTACCCACTCAATTACAAGTGGCCTCTCTCCACTGGGGTTTTTGCTTCAAGGCTTGAACTCCTAGTAGAGAGAATGGCCACCAAGAGAGATGGGGTACAAGAGAGGAGGGAGAGTTCTATTTATAGCCATAGAAAAAGGTAATCTAGGACAATCCCCCGGTATGGGACTAAACAAATACCAAAAATAGACTAAACACACTCTAATACATGACCCAAAGAAATATTAGCGAATCTGGAGCAACCCGGACTGCCAATCAGCGGTCCCAGACCGCCAATTGGCGGTCTACATGGTTTGGATCCGTCTGGGTTTTCTTCTGGGCTTTTCTGGATGGATTTGTTGGTCTTTGATGCATCTACATCGCTTGTTGGAGCTCCGACCCAAATAGAATTGCCAAAATACTCCCCATGATGGTGTGGAGTATTCTTGTTTGCTCATTGATCCTTCTATCTTGCATTCAGGTCCTTCGATCTTGCATCTTAGTTCTCGAGTCTCTCAACTCAGTCTTTTTCCATCTTTTAGGTCCTTTCAGGCCTCTTCTCTTCAAACCTATTTATTTCTGAAATTCAAACATAAAGCTCATTACGTAACATTGTTTAGGTGAAAGATAATGGATATAAGATACAAATGTAAGCATGAAATGATGTCAATCAGGACTATGTGTCTGGTGCTTTCGAGTCATCTGACTTGGGATGCACCGACCGAACTCCCGTTACACAGGTGGTAGGGATTGCCCTATGTGGTGATTTTGGGGAAATCTGTACGTGATAGTGTAAGTCCTCATAGGAAATAATGCACGAAGCCTGACCCTGGGAGAATGAAACTCCAACTAGTAAGAAAAAGAAAAAAAGAAAAAAAAAGGATAATGCAAATAAGAACCTTAATGGACTTTACACTTTGTATCACTTGAGGATGTTGAGGTTGTCCATGTCTTTCACTTAAGTCCTTAATTAACTTGCACGAATGGTTCATTAGGCTAGTTGTGTGGACTAGTACCTATATAGAGTCGGCCCGTAGGATTACCGTGTCCAATGATCGACAAAATATGTCCAACGAGTCGAGTGTCTAGATTGAATAATGCATCTATGTTCGAATTTTGTGGTATATCCGCTGAAAACTCTCAGGAGACAACACTCCTCCTCCTTGGCGACAAGGAGGTTTAACAGCTTGTTGCACGTGCTAAGTGCAACCGTGATTCCTACGAAAGTGCGTAAGGATATCCATGCTTTTCATATGCTTTTTCCTTTCTTTCAATTTCAATTTCTTTGTTTTACTCGGGACTAGCAAAAGTTAGGTGTGGGGGTATTTGAATGACATCATATCATGCATACATTTGTGTCTTATATCCGTTATCTTTCACCTAAACAATGTTGCGTAACAAGTTAAGAAAACATGGGACTACTCACACGTAGTTAAAATTGTTGTTTTAGTCTTCTTATATTTAGTTTAAGCATGTTTTTTTCCTTACTATAAATGTTAGTTTAAATACGTGTGAGTAGTTCCATCCCCTTTGGGGGTGCAGTAGATGTTTATACATGTTATGTAGATGGTATGAATGCTAGACATTGTTGTTTGTGAGAGATGTTAGTATGCTTGTTTCAATTAATAAGAACTCTTACTTGATGGTTTCTGCCATAATGTTTAGGTACATTCCATGCTTGTTTATGTTGTTAATAACAAACTTGTCATGCTCATATTAATCACCTAGGTTAGTGCTTTGAATGATAGGTCTTGCCATTAGGTACTTCTTATGCATTAACAAACACTAACTACACTTGAGCTTATTGTATGCATTCACCACACTTATTTCATGTGTACACACACACTCCACCCCTTAGGGGTTTTCCATTCCTAATTTCTATCTTCTTTTATTAGTTGCTTAGTTAGTTTTTTTGTGCTTTCATTTCCTCATTTCTAGTTTACTAGTTTAGTTTAGTGTACTTTAGTTTAATCAATCATTTCTCTCCTTTCTTTCCCACTCGCCTTCAAACAAACCAGAGTGGACACACCTCCCTGTGGATCGACCCGTATTTGCCACCGCTTCAACGCGGTCGTGCACTTGCGATTAATTAAAACGTATCAATCAAGTTGGTGCTCTGCCCAGACTTTGGTTTGGACGATTCGAGTGGTTTTAATTTTTCTTTTTTAGTTTTGATTTGTTTCAGGTATCCTGAGGATCAAGGGGAGGCGACTGGAGGAATTTGAGAGCGAAACACTCAACAGTGACCTCCAATCAGCGGTCTAGGACCACCAATTGGCGTCCAGGTGAGCGTCTTTAGCTTCCATTTTTGTTCTAGTAGTTTGTGCTTTCAAATTAGTTGTCTGGGAGCGCAATCTTGCATGTTCTGACTTTTAGTTTGCTCCCAGATTAACAATCAACCTCCTTTAATCAACTTGGACCTTAAACCTCAAAGCAAAAGAATAGATTGATTGTGATCTAGGTCATGCATCATTTGTAGACCTTGCACGTATTTGTCTTTTCTTTGCTTTACATTTTTGTTGTTGATTGCTGGCGTGAGGTATGTGCGCCCAATTCTCTCATTCATGCATGTTTAGATCATGCATTAGTTAGTAAGGTGCATCGGGACAAGAGTGCGTTGAGCGTTTGATTGGAGAGTTGATTGCTAGATTTATGATCAAAATGCTACTAAGGAGGGGTTGTCCCATAAAAGATAAGGTGGGGGATTTCATCACCCTTTCCTTGCACCCAAAAATCACTCTTAATCAAAGCCTTAATTCTAAAAGCAAGTAGACATTGGCCCTAAGGATTTCGGACACACTAGGAAAGTATTCTAGTCGAGACCGTCATGACCTGATCGACATCGCCTACGTTGTCGATAGTAGGAGGTACTGGATCTCCGGATCTCGTGTCACTTGCTGAGCATTGTGGTCTTCGTTGTAGGGTGGTGAGGCATGTTGAGACTAGTGACCTCGAAGTTAGGCGTCGTCTAACCTAAGGACCCATTGCATTACATTGTTTGAGTCGTGCTTGCTAGATTAGGCTTCAACCTTCACCCACTACCCACACTAGCTCTAGGATTCTTCCCTCCTCATCTGAGTCCTCTCGTCATCTATTTTCTACGAGTAGTCTCCTCCTCTGAGTACACCTTCTGTTGTGTGTTTTTTAGAGTCAAGTCGAGTATTTTATGCGAGGTTGGGCTCGTTCTGGTGAGAACGCTCGACTTGAGAGAGTGCATTTTTCTGAAATGGACGGTCTTGGTGATCGGTCATCTCCACCTCGTGCTCCTTTGGAGCGTGAGGCCGAGTCTTCTCGTGGTGACGGGGGAGACAGGGTTCCATACATTGATACCTCGGTCCGCTCCCACCACCATATAGACCTCCTTCTCCTCCACCTCTGACTCGAGAGGAAGATGGATTCGATCAGGATCGAGTTCTTGGTGCACCACCACCTTTAGCTCGACAGGATAGACCAATGACTTTGTGGGAGCGGACCCATCCTGTTCGGGCCACGTAGTCTTCTTGCATAGTTCTTCCCCCAGCTCACGGGAGAAACTATGAGCTGAAACCTCAGTATGTGAGCATGCTTCCTACCTTCACTGACAATAAGGAGGATCCATATATTTTTATACGTGAATTCGAGGAAGTATGCTCCATGTTCAAGTTTCAACAACTTGATGGGGATTCAACCCGGTTGAGGATGATTTCTTTCGCGCAGAAGGATAACGCGAAGAAATGGATGTACAGCCTCCCGGCGAGCTCTATTCGGTCTTGGGATGACTTTGTGACCGTATTTCTGAAGAGATTTTTCCCTCAAAGGAAAACTCAACAGATACGGCACCATATACATCAAATATATCAGATTGAGACCGAATCTTTTCATGCTTTCTTTGAGAGGTTCAAGGACCTTCTCCAGCAGTGCCCTCATCATGGACTTCAGCTATGGCAGTTGTGCCAGATTATTTATGAGGGCCTCAACTACAACACTCGCACATTGTTGGAGTCGATGTGTCAGGGTGATTTCTAAATGAAACCCATCAATGAGGCATGAGACACTTTTGAGTTAATGGCTAAACGTACATTTGAGTGGGACACCATGAGAGAGCCACCAGCCGCCAAGTCTTCTGGTCGGCTGGATCATATCAAGTTGAGTCAACTATCGCGTCTGAGGTGAAATTGGTTGCTCTCATGGGTAGGATTGAGAGTTTAGAGTTGGACCGAGCTCCTGTAGCTCAGGTCGCTACTCCTGGGTGTAGTAGGTGTGGACTTACGGGTCATGATTACTTGGAATGCGCTTACGCTCCAAAGGATACTGAGCATGCAAATGCGATGTATCAAGAGACGCCCCGTAATGACCGTACAGTCACTGCTACAACCCGAGATGGCGTAACCTTCTTAACTTCTCTTGGGGGCCTAGTGGGGGTCACGATCAGAGCTCGCATGCTCAACCTCAACCACCACCTTGTCAACCATCGGCGACCTACCAACCCCCACATCAAAGGTCTGAGCACCATAATTACCAACTTGCTTATGCCTCATCGTCAAGTTATTCCAACCAAACTCCACTACCCAGCGGGTTGACCCCAAGGACCCTTCTAGTGAGCCGACCCTTCAAGCGTTCATGCAGATCATGCAAAGTATAGTCAAAGCTTTGGAAATGCAAGTTATCCACTTGGCTCATCAGTTCCATTAACGCGAGAAGGATCAGTTAGCGAGTCAACCTGTGGTAAATCCGATGGGTCAACTTGCTCATGCTAGGCAGAATGTACACAATGTTGAAAGTGACCCTTCCCAACATGCCAATGTTGTCCATACCTTGAGATCGGGAAGGGTTGTTGACAACAATGTGGAAATGCTTGAAGCCAACCTTGTTGGCGAGTCTTCCGAGGAGGGTCGCGAGTCTGTCAAGGAACCTAATTCTGAGACTCCTCCTCGTGATGGTTATGTCCCCAAGGCAACATTCCCTCGTAGGTTGACTAAAAAACGTGATGAGCATTGGGACAAAATCGTTGAGATACTTAGGCAAGTAAAGGTGAACATCATGTTGTTGGACGTTGTTCAACAAATGCCACCGTATGCCAGTTCCTTAAGGACCTTTGTACCATTAAGAGAAGAACAAATGTTCCCAAAAAGGCATTTTTTGCCGCCAATGTTAGCTCGATATTGACACAACCCATGCAAGTCAAATACAAGGACCCAGGTTGTCCAACTGTCTCTTGCATGATCGGTAATGTGACAATTCCCCAAGCTTTATTGGATTTGGGAGCATTGGTGAACCTCCTACCCTACTCTGTCTATGTCAACCTTGGAATAGGCGATCTTAAACCAACGAGGACAACCCTCCAGTTGGCTGACAGATCCGTCAAGATTGCATGAGGGAGTGTGGAGGATGTCCTTATTAAAGTGGGTGAGTTCGTATTTCCAGTTGATTTCATCATCTTGGATACTGAACCCGTGTCCAACCCACAAGGACAAATTCCTGTGATCCTTGGGAGGCATTTTCTTGGGATATTTAATGCTTTGATCAATTGTCGCAATGGCTTGATGAGGTTGTCTTTTGGAAACCTCACGGTGGATTTCAACATCTTTACTCTTTGTAAGCAACCCGGGCTCTACGACGATGCTGTCGGAGCCAATTTCATCTAGGACACGGATGAACCCGAGTCTTTAGGCATGTTCGACTCACATCGACATATTATTGAGGTGCCTAATGACCAGCTTGCGAGTGAAGAGGATCTTGAGGAATCCGCCTACGAATCTCTAGATGAGGAGGCACATCTGGGTGCTTGCTCCTCTTACCCCGTGGCCCTTGAGCCGCTTGAAATTAACTCTAAATCCGACAAGGACCCACCTCCGATCGAGCTAAAACCGCTCCCCGATAACCTGAAATGCAACTTTTTAGGGGATAATGAGACCTTGTCACTCATTATTGCTTCTGATCTTGCACAAGATCAAGAGGTTGCCCTCAAAAGAGTTCTCTTTGAAAACAAAGAGGCTATCGGGTGGTCCTTGAAGGATATCAAGGGAATTAGCCCTGGTATTGTTCAACATCGGATCCACATGGAAGAGGATTCTAGGCCCCGTCGGGACCCACAACGAAGACTGAATCCTGTACTGAAAGAAGCCGTCCGAAAGGAGGTTCTTAAGTGCTTGGATCATGGCATAATCTATCTTATCTCTGATAGTTCGTGGGTGAGTCATGTCCATGTAGTTCCCAAGAAGTCAGGCATGACGGTTGTTGAAAATGAGCATAATGAGCTTATCCCGACACGCCTGCAAATTGGCTGGCGAGTTTGCGTTGATTATCGCAAGCCCAATGGGGCAACATGGAAAGTTCATTTCCCGTTGCCATTCATTGATCAGATGTTGGAAAGGTTGACCGGACATGAGTATTATTATTTTCTTGATGGATACTCCGGTTACAACCAAATTGCCATCGCCCCCGAGGATCAAGAGAAAACCACCTTTGGCACGTTTGCGTACCGTTGCATGCCCTTTGGGTTATGTAATGCGCCGGCAACGTTTCAAAGGTGTATGATCAGCATCTTCTCCGATATGGTAGAGTGTTTCCTTGAGATTTTCATGGATGACTTTTCTATATTTGGCGTTTCCTTTGATGAGTGCCTTCGTCACTTGAGCATTGTCCTCGAGCGATGTTGTGAAAAGAACCTCGCTCTAAATTGGGAGAAATATCACTTCATGGTGAAGCGAGGGATTGTACTTGGACATGTGGTCTCAAGTAGGGGAATTGAGGTCGATCCCGCCAAAGTGGGTCTTATTGCTAATCTCCCACCGCCACGTAATGTGAAGGATATCTGCGCCTTTTTGGGGTATGCTGGATTCTATCGGCAGTTCATTTGGGATTGTAGCAAAATTGCTTGACCTCTCACCGCCTTGTTGGCTAAGGATGTCATTTTTGAGTTCACACCGGATTGCCACCATGCTTTTTTGACCTTGAAGAAAGAGTTGACTTCAGCTCCCATAATTAAAGCACCGGTGTGGACTGAACCCTTTGAGTTAATGTGTGATGCATCTGACTTCGCTGTGGGAGCAGTGCATGGACAACGATTGGACAAATTGCCTCATGTGATCTACTATGCCAGTAGAACACTCAATGATTCCCAATTGAACTACACTGTGACCGAGAAGGAATTCTTAGCGACCATATTTGCTTTGGAGAAATTCCGGTCGTACTTGATTGGCTCCCACGTGATTATCTATTCTGATCACACAATAATCAAGCACCTCATGGCGAAGAAAGATGCAAAATCCCGACTCTTGAGATGGATCTTGTTGTTACAAGAATTCAATCTCGAGATTTGGGACAATAAATGGTGTGAAAATGTTGTAGCAGACCACCTGTCTTGTCTAGAGACGACCAACCCATAGGACCAAATGATTAATGACAAATTTCCTGACGAGAAGTTGTTCACGATCGAAGATAACCCTTGGTTTGCCGTCATCATGAACTACCTCGTGACCGAGCAACTTCCTGTGGGTTGGTCAAAATGTGACCAAACCAAATTTAGATCTTATGTCAGATTCTTTCACTGGGACGATCCTACCTATTCAAATACTGCTCTGACCAAATATTCAGTCGGTGCATCCTCGATAACGAGTTCCAAAGTGTGCTCCATTTTTTCCACTCTGAGGCATGTGGAGGACACTTTGGAGCAAAGAAAAATGCCGCCGAGGTGCTCCAATCTGGATTCTACTGGTGTTCTCTTTTCAAAGATGCTTACGACTTTTGTAAGCAATGTGATAGGTGCCAGCGCCTTGGCAGGATTAGTCGACGTGACATGATGCCTTTGCAAAATGTCCTTGTCGTCGACATCTTCGATTTGTGGGGCATCGACTTTATGGGTCCTTTCCTGAACTCGTTCGGGAATGTTTACATTCTGGTGGCTGTTGACTATGTGTCCAAGTGTGTTGAGGCTATACCCACAAAGACCAATGACAACAAGGTGGTCACCAAATCCTTAAGGGACATTTTTGCACGATTTGGTACTCCTCGTACCATAATCAGCGATAGGGGTACCCACTTCTGTAATCACTCCTTTGAAGCGCTTATGAGGAAATATTCGATTAAAGCAAATCCTTGAGAAGACGGTTAATTCCTCGAGGAAGGATTGGTCAACTAAGTTGAATGACGCGTTGTGGGCCTTCCGCACCGCGTATAAGACCAATTTGGGTATGTCCCCATATCGGGTAGTGTACGGCAAGGCTTCCCACCTACCCGTCGAGCTTGAGCATTGTGCTTTCTGGGCGATCAAGAACCTGAATATGGATCTTGATCAAGCAGGGGTGCAACGTTAACTCGACATTGTGGAGTTGGAAGAGCTACGCAATGATGCGTATGAAAATGCCAAAATTCATAAGTCCCGAGTCAAGTTGTTTCACGATCGCATGATTATGCGAAATGTGTTTACGGTCGGGCAGAAAGTGTTGCTCTACAATTCCCGGCTTCATCTGTTTGCGGGTAAGCTCCACAGTCACTGGTCTGGCCCTTTTATTGTCCAAACTGTGTTTCCTCATGGAGCGGTTGACATCCTGAATCCAGGGAATGGGGACATATTCAAAGTTAATGGACAACGCCTCAAACCCTACTTGGAGGGGGCACCAGCTGAAGCCAAGGAGGTCATGTTCCTTCATGAACCTCTCTCGCACTCACCCATTCATGTTCCTGCATGAATGGTTGAGTTTTCATGTTTGTATATGTTTGTGGTTACAGAAAGAAAGAAAAAAGAAAAAGAAGAAAAAGAGAAAAGAAAAGAAGAAAAAGACTCCTTCAGCGAGCATCGATTGTTGTGGGCTCCAACTCTTGAGTATTTGGGCCACATTTCTTTCACGTATTTGTATCCCTTCTTTAGAATCTCACAGGTTTTGAGGGAATTCGGGTTTGTGTCCATCACTATAACCATGAACTTCCTGTTGAGCTTTATATTGGTGAGATCTTCCATTTTTCATGCATAGATCTATGTAGTATCTTGCTCACATTCATTGAGGACAATGCATGAAGTAGGTGTGGGGGGGTGTTTTACGTGTGTACATATTTGAGTCTTTTTCCTTTGATTTTGTTTTCTTTTGTGTGCATTGCTAGGGTCATGTTAGTGTGCTGCATTTAATATCGATTTATTTGTTTGTCATGATCATTGGGTGACTTGTCTCTTTTGCTTGCCATGTGCTTTAAAATTTTCACATTTCTTTCAAAATCTTCATGTGTTTGCGAAAGAAAATGTTTTGCATGTGTTTAGAATGTGCAAAACCGTTGAGAGGCAAAGTAAAAAGAAAGCTCCCAAAATTGTCTTGAACTTGATGGATTAGGATATCTAGTACAGTGGCTTTAGGACTTATCGAGTCGTTAGGAAGCACCCCAGTTTTCCCTCGGGGGTGAGTAACCATAGGGTTTCAGTGCTCAAATAATTAAAGAAGTCCATCCCGAACCTGCTGAGTCAATAATTCGTGTCTGTTAATTTAAGGAAGTTTGTTGTAGTCAATGACCCTTTAAATCTTGTTGCGAGACATTAAGTGTAGGGATTTTGGTTCATGTGTAGATAAAAAATAAATGAGTAGGTGTTCTCTCTTCTTGCACGGCTCCTATCACTCGGGAAAGTAGGTCTGAGGGGACTTTGTGGCTGGTGCTTTCGAGTCATCTGACTTGAGATGCACCGACCGAACTCCGGTTACACGTGTGGTACGGATTGCCCTAAGTGGAGATTTGGGAAAATGTGTACGTGATAGTGTAAGTCCTCATGGGCAATGATGCACGAAACCTGACCCTGGGAGAATGAAACTCCAACTAAAGAAAAGAAGAAGAAAAAAGGAAGTAAGAAAGAAACAAAAGAAAAAAAAAATGGTAATGTGATTGACATCATTTCATGCTTATATTTGTACCTTATATCCATTATCTTACACCTAAGCAATGCTACGTGACGAGTTTTATGTTTAGTTTTCAGAAATAAAGAGGTTTGAAGAGAAGAGCCATGAAAGGACCCAAAAGCAGGAAAAAAGGACCTAGTTGTGAGACCTGGGGACCAAGATGCAAGGGAGAAGGACCTGATCGTAAGACAGAAGGACCTAAGAGCAAAACAGGAAACTCCACACCATCATGAGGAGTATTTTGTCAATTCGATTCGGGTCGGAGCTCCACTAAACAAGTTAGATGCATCCAAGACCAAGAAACACACTAAGGCAAGCCCACCAGAAGACCCAGACGGATCTGGGCTTTATAGGCCGCCAATTGGCGGTCTGGAACCGCCAATTGGCGGTCTGGATCATGCAGGATCCGCCCCAACTTCTCCTGGACTTGTATTAGTGTTCGTTTAGGCTATTTTTGGTATTGGTTTAGTCCCACATCGGGGGATTGTCCCTGATTAGCTTTTTCCATGCTTATAAATAGAACTCTTCACCTCCCATTAGCTTTTTTGCGCGATTTGGTACTCCTCGTACCATAATCAGCGATAGGGGTACCCACTTCTGTAATCGCTCCTTTGAAGCGCTTATGAGTAAATATTCGATCACCCACAAGCTTGCGACCCCATACCATCCGCAAACTAGTGGGCAGGTCGAAATCTCTAACCGTCAATTAAAGCAAATACTTGAGAAGACGGTTAGTTCCTCGAGGAAGGATTGGTCTACCAAGTTGAATGACGCATTGTGGGCTTTCCACACCGCGTACAAGACCAATTTGGGTATGTCCCCTTATCGGGTAGTGTACGGCAAGGCTTGCCACCTACCCGTCGAGCTTGAGCATCGTGCTTTCTGGGCGATCAAGAACCTGAATATGGATCTTGATCAAGCAGGAGTACAACGTAAGTTCGACATTGTGGAATTAGAAGAGCTATGCAATGATGCGTACGAGAATGCCAAAATTCATAAGTCCCGAGCCAAGATGTTTCACGATCGCATGATTATGCGAAAGGTGTTTACGGCCGGGCAGAAGGTGTTGCTCTACAATTCCCGGCTTCATCTGTTTGTGGGTAAGCTCCGCAGTCGCTGGTCTGGCCCGTTTATTGTCCAAACCGTTTATCCTCATGGAGCGGTTGAGATCTTGAACCCAGGAAATGGGGACGTGTTCAAAGTTAATGGACAACGCCTCAAACCCTACTTGGAGGGGGCACCAGCCGAAGTCGAGGAGGTCATGTTCCTTCATGAACCTCCCTCGCACTCAACCATTCATGCTCCTACATGAGTGGTTGAGCTTTCATGTTTGTACATAGTTAAAAAAAAGACTCCTTCAGTGAGCATCGATTGTTGTGGGCCCCAACCCTTGAGTATTTGGGCCCCATTTCTTTCACGTATGTGTATCCCTTTCTTTTGCATCTCACAGGTTTTGAGGGAATTTGGGTTGTGTCCATCAACATAGCCATACATTTCCCTTTGTACTTCATGTTGGTGAGATCTCTCCTTTTTATGCATCAATCCATGTCGTATCTTGCTTGCATTCATTGAGGACAATGCATGAAGTAGGTGTGGGGGGGTGTTTTACGTGTGTACATAGTCGAGTCTTTTTCCTTTGATTTTGTTTTCTTTTGTTTGCATTGTTAGGGTCATGATAGTGTGCTGCATTTAATACCGATATATCTGCTTTCCATGATCCTTGGGTGACTTGTCTTCTTTTGCTTGCCTAGTGCTTCAAAATTTTCACATTTCTTTCAAAATCTTCATGTATTTTCGAAAGAAAATGTTTTGTGGGTTTTGCGTGTGTTTAGCATGTGCAAAACCGTTGAGAGGCAAAGTAAAAAGAAAGCTCCCAAAATTGTCTTGAACTTGATGCATTAGGATATCTAGTACATGGCTTTAGGATTTATCGAGTCGTTAGGATGCACCCCAGTTTTCCCTTGGGGGTGAGTAATCAGTGGGTTTCAGTGCTCAAACATTTAAAGAAGTCCACCCTGAACCTAGTGAGTCAAATAATTCGTGTTTGTTAATTTAGGAAGTTTGTTGTAGTCAAGGGCCCTTAATATCTTTTTGTGAAACTTAAGTGTAGGGGTTTTGGTTCCCATGTAGATAAATGAATGAATAAGTGGTGTTCTCTCTTCTCGCACGGCTCCTATCACTCGGGAAAGTAGGTCTAAGGGGACTTTGTGCCTGGTGCTTTCGAGTCATCTGACTTGGGATGCACCGACCGAACTCCCGTTACACGGGTGGTAGGGATCGCCCTATGTGGAGATTTGGGGGAAGGTGTACGTGATAGTGTAAGTCCTCATAGGCAATGATGCACGAAACCTGACCCTGGGAGAATCAAACACCCACCAATAAATGCTCCAAAGAAAAAGAAAAAAAAAGAAGAAAAAAAAGAAAAGAAAAGAAAAGAAGAGTCAAATAAGAACCAAAATGGACTTTACACGTTGTATCACATTCAGAAGTTAAGGTTGCCCATGTCTTTCACTTAATTCCTTAGTTAACTCTCACGAATAACTCATTAGGCTAGGTGTGTGGACTGATTACATATATAGAGTCGACCCGTAGTATTACCGCATTCCATGATCGTCAAAATAAGTCCAACGAGTCGTGTAGCTAGATTGATTAATGCATCTTGTTCGGATTTTGTGGGTATATCCGCTGAAAACCCTCAGGAGACACCACTCCTCCTCCTTGGCAACAAGGAGGTTTAACGGCTTGTTGCACATGCTAAGTGCAACCGTGATTCCTACGAAAGTGAGTTAGGATTTCTTGTTATTTCGTATGCTTTTTTTTCTTTTCTTTGTTTTGCTCGAGACTAGCAAAAACTTAGGTGTGGGGGTATTTGATTGACATCATTTCATGCTTATATTTGTACCTTATATCCATTATCTTACACCTAAGCAATGCTACGTGACGAGTTTTATGTTTAGTTTTCAGAAATAAAGAGGTTTGAAGAGAAGAGCCATGAAAGGACCCAAAAGCAGGAAAAAAGGACCTAATTGTGAGACCTGGGGACCAAGATGCAAGGGAGAAGGACCTGATCGTAAGACAGAAGGACCTAAGAGCAAAACAGGAAACTCCACACCATCATGAGGAGTATTTTGTCAATTCGATTCGGGTCGGAGCTCCACTAAACAAGTTAGATGCATCCAAGACCAAGAAACACACTAAGGCAAGCCCACCAGAAGACCCAGACGGATCTGGGCTTTATAGGCCGCCAATTGGCGGTCTGGATCATGCAGGATCCGCCCCAACTTCTCCTGGACTTGTATTAGTGTTCGTTTAGGCTATTTTTGGTATTGGTTTAGTCCCACATCGGGGGATTGTCCCTGATTAGCTTTTTCCATGCTTATAAATAGAACTCTTCACCTCCCATTGTATCCATCTCTCTCTCTTGGTGGCCATCTTCCCTACTAAGAGTGAAGCCTTGAAGCAAAACTCTAGTGGAGGAAGAGCTACTTGTAGTTGAGTGAGTTAATAATAGAAGTTTTCTTTTAATGATGTTGTTTCTCTCTTAGTTTAATTTTCTTTCATTTGCATGCTTGTTTGTTTGTTTAGTTTTATGCTTCTTTAATATTTCTTGCTTAAGTAGTATAACTTTCATTTCAGTATTATGCTTTCCTTTGCTAAATTAGTTAGTGTAATGAGTAGTGAGTAGTTCCATCCCCATTTGGGGGGTGGAGAAATATGTGATATAATAATGTAGTGTATTAAGTGTGTGTTATTTTTATCCCTTGAGCTTTATATGATTTCCATAACCATCTAATGGGTCTCCACTCTTATCTTTGATATGCTAATGCTCTTGAATGAAGCTTAGCTTATGCTTTGATTAGTGGACCTATTTTATGGGGAATGATAAGGTTAGGATATGGATGAAGTTAATGTTGGAAACACAATTTGTAGTGTATGTACTCTTGTTGCCTTTTCCTTAGCTAATGTCTTGTATGTTTTAATGATGTAGTCATCTTAATTCATGTGGAGGCATAGTAGGGTCTAGTCTTTATACTTGAGTTCATGTAGCTTCATTCCAATCATTGTCTTGTATGTTTTAATGATGTAGTCTTATCTTAATTCATGTAGAGGCAAGATTGGATGTAGTTTTATGATTTCATGCACTACATGTTGTGAAGAGCTTAATTGAACACACACACACACATCTTTATGTTCACATCATTTCTCTACCCCCTTTGGGGTTTAGTTTTATTGCTTATCTTCATTTCCTTTTGCATTCTAGTTTAGCATTGTAGTGTCGTTTAGTGTAACCATCCTTTCTCTCTTTCTTTTACCTCTCGCCTTCGAACAAACCAAGTGTCGACACACCTCCCAGTGGACGACCCGTATTTGCCACCGCTTCAACGCGGCCGTGCACTTGCGGTAGAAATATAAAACGATCAATCATAATGCAAATAAGAACCTTAATGAACTTTACACTTTGTATCACTTGAGGATGTTGAAGTTGTCCATGTCTTTCACTTAAATTCTTATTTAACTTGTATTAATTTTTCATTTGGCTAGGTGTGTGGACTAATACCTATATATAGTCGGCCCGTAGGATTACCGTGTCCAATGATCGACAAAATATCTCCAACGAGTCGAGTGTCTATATTGAATAATGCATCTATGTTCGGATTTTGTGGTATATCCATTGAAAACTCTCAGGAGACAACACTCCTCCTCCTTGGCGACAAGGAGGTTTAACAGCTTGTTGCACGTGCTAAGTGCAACCGTGATTCCTACGAAAGTGAGTAAGGATATCCCTGTTTTTCGTATGTTTTTTCCTTTCTTTCATTTTCTATTTCTTTGTTTTCCCGTAACACGTTGTTATTTTTCATCGGTTTTTTTTGCTTATGTACTGCTCACAAGTTTGGAAATTGGCGACACCCACGAATTTCCAAACTTTTGATCGGTACGGAAGTAAAAAGCCCATATTAATTTTTTTTTATGAGATTGTGTTGCAGTGAACTGAACAAGTATGTAGTCATTAGAAAATTGATAGGTGACGATGAATGTGAAATGTAATGTATGTCGAAGAAAATGTGTTTTTTGTTGTCAATCTAGGGCTTCGATGATTTTTCATTCTTGAAAATATAGGGGAGTTTCTGCGAATTTTTTAAAAAATAACCATTAAATTTAAATGTATTTTGGGTTTGAAGTGGTTTGGGGGAGTTTTAAGGTTTAATATACTTCTGGTGCTTTTAAGTGGATCAGTTAGACTTGGTTTGATAAACCGAAATTGGATTTGGTTAGTTGGATTTGTTACCTGGATTGCGTTAGATTAGTTTGTTGGATTTATTGGATTGACTTCAATTCGTTAGTTTGATTATGTTTTAATAACGCAAGTGCATGACATCGGTGAAGAAATGACAAATACAGGTCAAACCTGAAGGAGTTATGAGTGTTGTTGTGACTACCATACTCGAGTGGGAAATGAGAGGAGAATGAGTGAATTAACTACACAAAACTATGATTGAATTAACAATTAAACTAAACCACCATGAAGTGGAGGTGTGTAGGTATGTGTTGTGTGAGTGGATCTTCATTACATGAGGCACAAGTTTGTAAAGTAGGTGAAATCAATTAGAAATTAGCGTATAATCTAATTAATATGAACTACATTTACATGAATACATGACTAATATAGTTAGACATGAATGTAAGATGAACTATGAGTTCTCAAGCATGAACTAAGTACCTAGTGTGGACATTAGAACATCAATTAACCCCTTCGTACAACTTAATCCATTCATGCATTCTCTACTAATCAAGCATCCATACATTACAAGTCATTTACATAAAACCATTACAAGCAACAAGATAAACTCTAAATCTAGCATGAGACAAGTACTTAGTGTGTCCATTATCCCATCTAATACAAGTTTAAGCATTCTACGAGTATAGATCTACATTAAGCACATGCAATGGCACAAATAAAAGAACTCATCACTAATCCATCACATAATCTACATCACCTCCATCCCAAATGGGGTGGATCTACTCTCTACTTATTAAGCTAACTAATTATGCTATGATTGAAGGAAAAAAACATTCAAGACTAAAGGAAACAATATCTAACTAAAAAGAGAATATTTTATTTACATGACTCACATTACAAAGTGGCATCCTCTCCACCTTGAGTCTTGCTTCATAGGCTTACTCCAAGTAGAGAGAATAACCACCAAGCAATGGGTATGTTACAAAGGAGGAGGAAAAATTCTATTTATAGACATGAAAAATGTAACTGGGGACAATCCCTTGGTGTGGGACTAATGAAACATTCCCAGAATAGACATAAACACATAACCCCTATCCGCACGAAATTATGTCACCTTCTGACCATTTTGATCCGACCCAATTTCACGCATCTACTTACGTTGTTTAATTCTTCACGTGGAGTGTGTCCTGGTCAGTCATTTGAGTATACGACCGAATCTAATTGCAAAAATACTCCTCATGATGGTGTGAAGTTTTTCAGTTTTCTATTTGGTCCCTCTAGGCTTACGTTAAGTTCATTCCCTCTTGCTGATGGGTCCTTGTGTATGTCAGACAGGTTTATTTTGCATCATGTAAGTCCTTTCTTCTTACATTTCAGACATTTTTCTCTTCCCTTCTCTTTTTTATTACTTAATACCTAAAATACAACAACAAACACTCAAGTAGCACAATATTGGGGTAAAATAAAGGATATACAACGTGAGTGTGATGTATGATATGCTAGTAATCAATTGTGTTAGATTTAGTTCAATTGGATTGTGTTGGATGTGTTAATTTGATTGTGTTGGATGTTCTAGTTGTATTGAGTTGGATGTGTTAGTCGAATTGAGTTAGATGTGCTAGTTGGATTGAATTAGGATTGAGTTGCATGTGCTAGTTGGATGAGTTGAATTTGATTGCTTTTGTTTTGTTTGGTTTAGGTGGTGTGAGAAAGCAGAGAAGTTGCAATAGTCAACATAATCATATGAATGTTTGATGTTTGTAATGGGAATGCATTGTAGTGGACAATAATATACAAGATATGGATGTTAAATGCAATGTACATTGTAAATGTGTTTTTTTTGTCATTTCAGGGATTTGAAGATTTTTTTCATATTAAATTTTTAAGGGAGGTTCTACCAAAATTTCGATAAAATTGTTAGTTTAATTAACATGTTTTTTCCATTTTAAATCGATAAAATCATGACCTCAATATAAGTTGGATGTATGACAAGAGAAATAGTCAGACATTCGCTGAGAATCTGTAGTCTTTCCTGAACCTTGCATTTGGTCCTCACAACCAATACATTCATGATGGGATGATTTTATGCCCATGAAAGAAATGTTGTAATACCAAGTGGGAAACGGGAGACAACGTCATCGATAATGTCGTCGTAAATGGTTTTGCTCGTAATTAGGAGTAGTGGGTATTTCACGGAGAAAGTATTGCAAGTTCAAGTGCCCAAATTGTCACGACAATGACAACACAAGAAATAGAGATTGAGTTCAAAAAATGATGACATAGTGGGGATGATACATGATGTGGTTGAAGGTGGTAAGGTCACAGTCGATTCGTTGAGATTGTGGATCACAAAATATGCTTGGAAGATTTCTACTACATGAAGGACGAAGATTAGTCGTTCCACCTAAAGTGCCCGAGTAGATGGTCGAACACTTTGTTTGATAAGTGGTTATGACATGAAAACGTTTGTTGCCAACTTGAGGTTTCATTACGAAAATATCCATATGTTTAAGAATCATTGCATGTTGTACTGGAAAGTGAACAAGAATGTCAATTCATGTTCTGTTTGTGGCGAATCTCGTTGGATAACTGTACACGGGGAAGATGAAGTAGAAACTCAAATTGTTTGTGCCTAAAAAGGCAAAATAATTCCAGTGGTAGTCTTGTGGCACTTTCCTCTCAAACCAAGGCTTCACAGAATAGATTTCACTTCTGATATTGGTAAGTCGATAAGATGGCATGCAGGGGAATGAGAAAGAGATGGGAAATCACGTCATCCATTTTATTCTGAGTGTTGGGCTAAGTTGGACAACAAAAATTCCTCTTTCTCTTCATAATAAAGAAATGTGAGGCTAGATGAGCATGAAGCATCTGTTTTTCATGATGTTGTTGATAATTTAAATATTGCAAGTGCACGATATCAGTGAAGACGTGACAAATATGGGTCGAACCTCAAGGAATTGTGAGTGTTGTTGTGACTACCATACTCGAGTGGGAAAGGAGAGGAGAATGAGGAGATTATGCTAACTAACTAGACTAAACGATGAATTAATCAACAATTAAACTAAACCTATATGGAGTGGAAGTGTGTAGGTATGTGTGTTTGTGAGAGAGTGGGTCTTGATTACATGAGGCACAAATGTGTAAAGTAGGTGAAATCGACTAGAAATTAGTGTGGAGTCTAATTAACATTAACTACATTTACATGAAAACATGACTAATATAGTTAGACATGAAGTTAAGATGCACTTTGGGTTCTCAAGAATGAACTAAGTACCTAGTGTGGACATTAGGACATCAATTAACCATCCATACAACACAATATATTCATGCATTCTCTACTAATCAAGCATCCATACATAACAAGTCATTTACCATAACAAGATGATCATTTAAAAGCAACAAGATGAACTCTAGATCTAGCATGAGACAAGTACCTAGTGTGTCCATAATCCCATATAATACAAGTTTTAGCAAGTTACATGCATAGATCTACATCAAGCATATGAAATGACACAAATAAGAAGAACTCATCACCAATACATCACATAATCTACATCACCTACACCCCAAATGAGGTGGATCTACTCTCTACTCATCACTACAAGCATGCAAGCAAGAAATCAAGAGTACACATCGCAAGAATCACTAACTACTAAATTAACCGACAAAATACAAAATTAAGTAGATAGGAAGAAAGCTAGAGACAAGAGGAAAAATATTCTACCATTAGATTAAAGAAAGCACTAGTTTACAAGCTCCAACCACCTTCTTATTCTTGCAGCCCAAATGGGTAAAACCAAAGGTAATCTAATGGTGGAGGTGGAGAGGATGGGGAAAGGTAGGAGAAACATTGCTATTTATAGAAGAAAGAGTGGTGTAGATGAATCTGGAAGTAATCAGACAGTTGTAATCGCGTTCTCTCTAGTCTGGTGCTCCTAAATAACCAAGATCAAGTCATGGGAGAAATTGGGGCACATTTGGAGCAAATTGATTTGCCATTTGCAGATTAAAATCCACCACTGGATTGTTTGTGTCCGATCCGCCCCAATTTTCTTTAGCAGCTTAAGTAAGTTATTTCACACGTGGGGTGCACTCCAAGTCCGCTTATTTGAGCCCATTTGGTCTTAATTTCCCCCAAATACTTCTCAATATCATGATAATGAGGGATTTTTGCAACATAAATATTTTCCTTATGCTTAGGTCCCTCTAGGTTTCATCTGGGTCCTTCCTTAATTGTAGGTCCTCTGCATGACAAACAGGTCCAAGATGTTTCAATAAGGTCTTTTCTTCTTGCATTTAGGTCTTTTTGGTTCATTTCTCCTCTTTATTACCTAAAACCTAAAACACATCAAACAAACACTCGAGTATCACAAAATTGAGGTAAAATATAGCAACAAGGTAGATGTTTGTTTGGAACCACTTATCGAAGAGCTGAAAGAACTTTGAGAAAAGGGAATCTTGTACAAGATAGAGTTGAATTAGACGATATTAATTTGGTAAATTTTGTTAGACCATATTTAGAACCACTGGTGGAGTAGTGCACATTTTTCCATCTACGGCCACAAATGTAATGACAAACCAAATGTTTGAATTATTTGATTTGTAGTTCATAATTATTTTATGTTATTGATGATAAATTATATTACTTCGGAATTCAGGTATAACTAGACGTCAATCTTCATAGTCAGACTATGTTCTTGAGGGAGCTGGTGATAGGCATAGACGTCACGATGTCAGGAGGAGGATACCTCAGTAGTTGATACCGCAAAAATGGCGATGGGGCAGCCGATCCTTCCCAGAGTGGGGACGGTCCTGGTACTTCGGCCTCTGGCAATAGAAGTTAATTAGAATGCAATATTTCGTGATGTGAAATGCTAGTAGGGTTCATGGTTCCACACAACATTTGGAGGATTGGAACTCGACAATTCTCACTGAGATCGAGTTAACAACGGAGTGCGTCCCAAAAATAAAGAACGCAGAACATTTAGTCGGAACGATAGCCAGGAGAACACACGTACTTACTCCGTGTTATTCGAACATGAGGTTGGTGCTGAAGAAGGACAAAGATGTGGCATGACAACAATTAACGGTAATATTACATACGTACTTAAGTTATATTATTATTGATTTCAATTATACAGTAATTAGATTTTTTTTCACAAGCACACTAGACGGTTCTTGAGGGGTTCAGAGCCAAGATTATGAGATCTTTGAACACAAATGGAAGGAAAACAAGTACCAATTGTACCTTGGTGTGACGGACTTGGAGACAAGAGAGGAGAGATTGGTGGTTAGACCGCCACATATTAAGGCTGACGATTGGTCTACTCTGCTAGACTATTGGTGCAACGAGGCGTTCAATGTACATTTATAATGTCTTTTAGTTAATTTATATTCAATGGATGAAAAAAAAAGTTTTGTATCTTTTGTGATGCAGAAGAAGAGCAATACCAACAAAAAACAACGTGAATTTAATCATACCGCATCAGTGTGGTTCGAAGTATGTTGTGCGACACAAGGAGAAGATGGTAATACTTTATTTTCAATTCATAAATTCTTATAGATTCAATACAATTTTTATATAAACTAACAAAATAAATTATTTTTAATGATAATGTAGATCGTAGAAAACCCAAACACTCTGTAGCCTACTCGTACAAATATGTACATTAGATTGCATGAAAGGAAGACCTAGAAGCAACATTTGTCATTGTAAGTTTATATTCATCTTAGTTCGCAATTACTGTATGTTGTTGGGTTGCATTCATTTATAAGTTCTAACATTTTTTGCTTACAGGAAAGATTAGAGATTTCACGAGGATCGGGTGAGATGGGCTTTTGGGGTTCTATTACTTCAGTGGCTACCATTGAGAATCCAGTCGGGCCTCGTCTGGGCGATGGACACGGACGTATGAGGATGTTCTCAAGTCTGGTCACCCCCACAGACATGTATGGACCTTACGGGATGCCATCCCAAGCATAGCTCAATGCTAGATTGGAAGTTTAGCAAAGTGTCCCAGAGTGGTAGGAGCTAAAGCGAGTCAGTAGCGAGCTAGCGGAGGCGAAAAACAAGCTTGCGACCATGCGGTTGACCATCGAATTTTTGATGGCGAAGGATGATTATAACAATCACGTATTGTATTCATAATTTAGTAATGTGTATTACATTTACTAGGTTTATTATAGTAAGTATCATTTTAATGTATAATGTATTGTAACGTATAAATATTAATATCACATTTATTTGTACATCGCCGCTGCCGCCAAGACAAGTGATGTTCACGGACCATCATGGGATGGCTTAATATTCGCGTTATTTGTCTACTCTTATCATTATCAAACTTAGTTTGCTAGTTTGTGAATTAAAATCTTGAATTTCAATGTATTAATCAAGATCAAGTAATATTGAACAAAATTTTGTATTTTACCACACTATAAATTTGCAAGTTGTATTTTTTTCAGGGTACAAATAGGAATCCCTAGAATTGTATCTTTTTTCATCAAAAAGCTCTCTTAGTGCAGTTACAACGATGAAACTATGTACCAACGCTGGCAACACCGATGGTAAGTATATCCGTTGATGTGTATGTAGACTGATCGAAAGTGACATACGTCAATGGATACCGTCTGTCGGTGAAATGCTATTCTGTTGTAGTGTGATTATATTCGAAATATGACATCTCAAGAACTGCCCAAAGAGATACCTCAAGAAAAGCAAGAGCTTCCAAAGGATTTGACACTATAAAAAGGATCATCCTAAGGTCCTTGTTATTGGTGAGGTATCAAAAGGAGTTGTTAGTAGATCTAATGCTCTTGTTGTATGTGACTCTTATGTATTTATATCTCAACCATAACCTAAGAAAGTAGAAGAAGCATGGGATGATGAATTTTGTTTAAAGGCTATGAATGAAGCATTGAACAAATTCACTCGTACTGATGTTTAGGAACTTGTTTCAAGACCTAAAGATCAAACAGTAATTAGCACAAAGTGAGTTTTTCAAAACAAACTTGATGAATATTGGCAAGTGGTTAGAAGCAAAGATTGATTAGTCACTCAAGGTTATAACCAAGAGGAAGGCATCGAATTTGATGAAACCTATTGATTAGTAGCATATCATACATCGCATTCATACTATATATCCTTTATTTTACGTTAATTTTGTGTTACTCGAGTGTTTGTTTGTGGTGTTTGAGGTGTTAGGTAATAAAGAAGAGACAATAATTGAAAAGTACTGAAATGCAAGAAGAAATGACTCAAATGAAACAAAGTGGGTATGTTTGTCACACACAATTACCCATCTCCAAATCAAGAAGGACGAAGATGAAATCCCGAGGGACCTGAACGCATAAAAACATTTTGAGCGTAAAATTCCTTAAAAACCATGATCTCGAGGAGTATCTCGAGGAGTTCACCTCACGTGCAAAATACATAACTTAAGCTTCTGAAAGAAATCAGGGCTGATCATAGACAAAACATCCTCTAGTGTTGGATTTGGATCCGCCAATAGCGGATCATGTTGGTCCAAATCCCCCGAAATTTCAACATTGGCTCGATCTTGTTGATATGGGTGCAGCAAAACTTAGAGAAATAAATTTCAGCAGTTTGATTGCTCCTAGAATCATCTACACCACACTATCTTCTATAAATAGCATGGTTTCTTCTTCCTTTCCCTTTCTTCTCCACCTCCACCATTAGAATAGCTTAGGTTTTACCCAATTTGGGCAATAGAGAAAGGGTGGATTTGAAGCTTGTAATGTTACTATTTTCTTAATCTAAAGGTAGATTTGGATTCCTCTCTTCTTTAGCTTTCTTTCTATCCAAGTATTTTTGTGTTTTGTTGGTTGATTTTCTACTTTGCTTTTCTTGCCATGTTTAGTGTAGATTTCATGCTTTCCATGCTTGTTATTATGATTAGTGAGTAGATCCACACCATTTGGGGTGGAGGTGATGTAGATTATGTGATGTGTTAGTGATGAGTTCTTCTTTTCTTGTGCCATTTGATATGCTTAATGTAGATATATGAATGTAACTTGCGAAAACTGATATTAGATGGGATAATGTCCACACTAGGTACTTGTCTCTCGCTAGATTTAGAGTTTATCTTGTTGCTCGTAAATGATCATCTTGTTATGGTAAATGGCTTGTTATGTATGGATGCCTGATTTGTAGAGAATGCATGAATGTATTAAGTTTTATGGTTGGTTAATTGATGTCCTAATGTCCACACTAGGTACTTAGTTCATTCTTGAGAACCCAAAGTGCTTCTTAACTACATGTCTAACTATATTAGTTATGTATTCCTTATAAATGTTGTTGATATTAAGTAGACTCCACACTAGCTTCTAGTTTATATCACATACTTTACACACTTGTGCTTAATGAAATGAAGACCCACACACATACACATGCCTACACACCTCCACTCCATGGGGGTTTAGTTTAATTGTTTTCTTCGATCCTAGTTTTGTTTTGTTAGCTTAGTCTAAATCTCTCCATTTATTTCTCTTCCCACTTGAGTATGGTGATAACAACAACGTGCACAAGTCCTCGTGGTATGACCCGTACTTGCCACCTCTTCCCCGACGTCGTGCACTTGTGGTATTTAACTAATAAAATCTCAATCAAGTCTTTGGCACCATTGCCGGGGAGTTGGTCATCGCCATTGTTGTTTCCACCATTTTGGTGGGTTTTTTCCTTACATTTTCCTTTTAGTTTTGTTACTGGATGGGGGACTAAGTAGACAGGGGACTGCAAGAAGGGACAAGATCAAACAAGTGAAGTTTGGGGACTAGAATCCCCAAACCATCCGCCAGTGGCGGATTGGGTGAGGAATTTTGCTTTATGTTTCTTTGGTAAATCCCTATTGCTATTCTTAGTTGATATCTATCACTGTCTACTCCAACATGCTCTGTTTTGATGTCAAAAATTAATTTTCTTTGCATGCTCCCATCCTAATACAACTTGTCCATCAAAATCTAAAGCAAAAGATTATGCATTCTTGCTTGTTTAGGTCATGCATCATGTACTCGACTTAGGCACGTAGCTTATCTTTCATTTAGATTTACTTTTAGTTGTTGGGCCCTGGTGTGAGGTACACATTTCCTACTCTCATTCATGCATTAGTTGGTATGACGGTGCATTAGTTAGTAGGAATTGCATTGGAACAAGAGTAAGGTGAGTGTTTGTTTGGTGATTTACTTTGATAGATTAAAAATTTAAAACATCTTTAAGGGGCACCCCCATAGTCTTCAAGATAAGGTGGGGGATTTCATCACCCCTTCCTTCAGCCCCACAAAACACTTCTCAAAAAGCCTAATTGTAAAATCAAGTAGACATTGACCCTTAAGGATCTCGGGCGCATTAGAAGAGTGATCTGGTCGCGACCGTCATAACCTGATCGGTGTCGCCACTTTGTCAATAGTAGGAGAGACAAGATCTACGTACCTTGGCTCCCTTGCTGGGCTTTGTGGTATTCCTCGTAGGGAGGTGAGGCGTGACCTCACAGTTAGGCATCATCTTGCTATAAGTACCTCTAGTGACCTTAGGCTGTTTGAGCTGTGTTTGCTAGATTAGGCTTCAACCCTCACCTTTACCCATGCTAGATCTAGGGATTCTTCCCTTCTATTATGAGTCTTCTCTTCATCTACATTTTACGTTATAGTCTCCTCCTCTAATTACATATTCGATTTGTGTGCTTCTCGAGTCGAGTCGAGCACGTTTATGCGAGGTTGGAATCGCCTTTGTGAGGATGCTCCGTTTGAGAGAGTTGATGCTTTTGTTGAGGTGGATGGGCTTGGTGATCGTCCATCTTCGGCTCGAGCTCCTTTGAAGCACGAGGCCTTGTCGTCTCATGGAGGTGGAGGAGATTGGGTTCCATAGATGGAGTTTATCGGTCTAATTCCACCACTACGTAGACCATCTCCTCCTCCGAGTCATGAAGAGGAGGGATTCAGTCAGGATCAAGTTAGGGGAGTACCACACCCTTAGCTCGACAGGATTGACCGATGACTTTGTGGGAGCGGACCCATCCTGTTTCGGCCGTGCAACCATCTTGCATAGTTCTTCTGCCTTCACGCAGGAACAACTACGAATTAAAACCTCAATATGTGAGCATGCTTCCTACCTTCACAGGTAATAAGGTGGATTTGTATATCCTTATACGTGAATTCGAGGAGGTATGCTCCATGTTCAAGCTTCAACAACTTGACGACGATTCTGTCTGGTTGAGAATGCTTTCTTTTGCAGTGAAGGATAATGCAAAGAAATGGATGTATAGCTTCCCGAAAAACTTGATTCGGTCATGGGATGTGATTAGTAGCATATCATGCATCATATTCATGTTATATATCCTTAATTTTATCCCAATATTGTACTACTCGAGTGTTTGTTGTTATATTTCAGGTATTAGGTAATAAAGAAGAGAAGGAAAGAGAAAAAAGACTGAAACATAAGAAGAAAAGACTTAAATAAAGCAAAATGGACCTCTCAGTCATACACAAGGACCCATCTGCAAGAGGGGAGGACCTGGACGTAAGCCCGAAGGGACCAAATAGCAAACCGAGAAACTCCACACCATCGTGAGGAGTATTTTGGCAATTAGATTCGGGCCCAGACTCCAATAACCGATCCGAGTGCACCCCACGTGAAGAATTGAAGCACTAAAGAAGATATCCGAAAAATGGGTCCAAATCGACAAAAAGTGACCGCCAATTGGCAGTCCTTTTTTCTAGGAATCCGACCTAGTTTTGCGTGGATATGGGATATGTGTTTATGTCTATTCTGGGAATATTTCATTAATCTCACACCGGGTACCAGTTGCCTTTTTCATGTCTATAAATAGAACTCTTCTTCCTCGTTCGTAATCTACTCATTGTTTGGTTGTCATTCCCTCTACTTAGAGTAAAGCCTTGGAGAAAAAACTCTAGTGGAGAGATGCTAGTTGTAAGGTGAGTCATGAATAAAAGAAATATTTGTTAGTTTCATGTTATCTCTTTTAATTCTTGCACGTTGTAGCTTAATTTTGTTTTATTAATCTTAGTAGAATTAGTTAGAATGTTTCCTCTTCTTAATATAAATGTTAGCTTAATGAGTTGTGAGTAGTTCCATCCCCCCTTTGGGGGTGGAGTTGATGTTTATACATGCAATGAAGAAAGGGATAAATGTTATATTTTGCAATATGTGATGAATCTGAATGTATGCTTGTTTGTTTAAAAGAGAATACTTAACTTGATGAGTTTTGCCACAACCATTAGGTACTTCCAATGCTTTTTTAGGTTCTTAATAACCAACTTGTTTATGCTCATGTTAAATCAACTAGGTTAGTAATTGGAATGATAGGTTTTGCCACAATCATTAGGTACTTCCTATGCATAAAAACACAACCTACACTTGTGCCTTATTGAATGCATTTCTTCACCACCTTATTACTTGTGTACACACACTCAACCCCTTCGGAGATTTTTCTTCCAGAATTCCAGCTTGCTTTGATAGTTACTTAGTTTAATTTCAATTCTTCTCGTGCTTTCATCTTCCCCGTTTGTTAGTTGTTCGTTTAGTGTAATTAAACTTCTTCTCCATTTATTTTCCACTCGATTTCTGAAGATCCTGAGTTGACACACTTTCCTGTGGACTCGACCCGTACTTGTCGTGTCTTCACCGACATCGTTCACTTGCGGTATTTAAACTGATTCAACCATGATGACTTTGTGATCATCTTTCTGAAGAGATTCTTCCTCAATGGAAGACTCAACAGATACGACACCAGATACATCAAATGTATCAGACATTGTTTCATGCTTTCTTCAAGAGGTTCAATGACCTTCTCCTGCAGTGCCCTCATCATGGACTTGAGTTGTGGTATCTGTTCTAGATTGTTCATGAGGGCCTCAACTATAACACCCGCACATTGTTGGAGTCGATGTGTCAAGGTGACTTCTAAATTAAACTCATTGATGAGGCATGGGATAATTTTGAATTTATTGTTGAACGTACCCTTGAGTGGGACAGCATGAGAGAGCCACTAGCCGCCAGGTCTTCTGGTCGAGCTGGATCATACCAAGTTGAGTCCATTATCGTGTCTGAGGCAAAAATGAATACTCTCATACGTAGGATTGAGAGTTTAGAGTTGGACCGAGCTCCTGTAACTCAGGTCGCTACTCCCGCTTATAGTAGGTGTGGACTTAAAAGACATAGTGACTTGGAATGTACTTATGCTCCAAGCGATACAGAGCATGAAAATGCGATGTATCAACAACGGCCCAGTAATGACCCGTACAGTCACTCCTACAACCCGGGATGGTGAAATCACCCTAACTTCTCTTAAGCGCTTAGTGGGGGCTATGGTCAGAGCTCGCACGCTCAACCCCAACCCCCACCTTATTACCCTCCATGCCCATTGGCAACCTACTAACCATCACATCAAAGGTCTCAGCCCCATACTCACCAACCTCCTTTGGCCTCATTTTCGGGTTATTCTAGTCAGACTCCACCCTAGTGAGTTGACCCAAAGGACTCCACTCTTGAACAAACCTTTCAAGCATTCATGCAGAGCACGATAGTGGACATTGGAAGTGCAAGTCAGCCAATTGGCTCATCAGCTCTCTGAACGTGAGAAGGGTTAGTTGCCATGTCAACCCGAGGTGAATCCCTGGGCTACCCAATCTCAAGGAAGGCCACTTGTACCTTGAGTTACCTCTGAACCAATCCAACATGTAAGGAGGTGGACAACCAAATTGGGTTGCCTTCCTTGCAATCACCATCTCTTGGTGTCACCAGACATGTGGTGACACCCACATCTATGAGGGGGACGGATCTTGAGGTTCCCTCAACGAATACTTCCAGGAAGGAACTTTGATTGACATCATATCATGCATACATTTGTGTCTTATATCTGTTATCTGTCACATGAACAATGCTGCGTAATGAGTTTTATGTTTGAGTTTCAGGAATAAACATCATTGAGGAGAAGAGGCATAAAATGACCTAAAAGCAGGGAAAAGGACTGAGTTGAGAGACTTAGGGACTAAGATGCAAGGGAGGACATTAATGTAAGCCCAAAGGACCAATGAGCAAATCAAGAAACTCCACACCATCATGTGTAGTAATTTGGCAATTCGATTCGGGTCGGAGCTCCAACAACCAACTTATATACATCACACATGAAGAAAGCCATCCAGAAAAGCCCACAAAAATCTGAACCAAAGATGATGGTTCATGCCTCTTAAAACTAGGGTCAGTGAAAGGAAATGGAAACAAATTTGTTTCCATTCCACGACAAAGTTGAGGGTCATCAATATATACCCTCTAACTAACATTTGGGTGCACCGAGATCATTTCATCCACACAAAGTGACACCCTGGACTTATTACCTAGATGGAAAAGTCCAGAAACAGAATTGCATGACCACCTGACACCTTTATAATCATTGTGGCTGTTTGATGACTCTTGTGAATGAGCAAGATAAGAGGCATATGAATGAGAGGTGAATCTCTGTCTGGTTATTTGAATTGTAGGGTATCAGGTGGTTGATTCTTAACCTACATGGGTCCTCAACAGATACCGAGTGAAGAGCAAGTGTCCCAGAGGCCACAAAAATGGTATCCACATGATCAAAAGGATGTGGTTCAAAGGCCACATGATCACAAGATAAGGCACCTACTTAGGTCAGCCCAGTTGAAACATCTTCACCACCATCAGGATCTCCATCGAACAACTCTGTGAAATACTTAAAGGTGCATTCGACTTCAATCTCATCCATACCCTGGATAAGGTTGACCTTAACAGGGTCATCGAAGCCACCTGGCTTTTTCTTGATGATCAAGATGTTGAAATCAGCGCACTAACTACCATTGTCACGCGCATCAGACCATTACGACAATTGATCAAGGCATTGGAAGTTGCTAGATATGGTCACCCCAAAATAACAGGAATTTGTCCAAGTGGGTTTGGTAGAGGCTCAATATCCAAAATAAAGAAATCGACTAGATAAATGAACTCACCCACTTTGACCAGAACATCTTCCACCACGGCCCTCGGTTTCTTCATTGACCTATCAACCAGTTGAACAGTGGTTTTTGTTTGTTTGAGTCTCCAAGACCGAGGTGGACGTAGACTGAATATGGCAAAAGATTTGGCAGATGAACCTAGGTCCAATAACGCTCGATGTATTGACACCTCACCAATCACATAAGAAATAGTGGGGGAACCAGTGTCCTTCTATTTGAATTACATGGGTTGTGCCAACAATGAACTCACATTAGCGGCAAGAAAAGCTTTCTTGGGAACATTGGTTCTTTTCTTCTTGGTGCGCAAATCCTTGAGAACCTTAGCATAAGGTGGCATTTGCTGAATTACCTCCAATAAGGGAAGGTTCACCTTAACATGCCGAAAGATCTCAAGCATCTTGTCATGTTGATCTAAAGTTTTCTTTTTAGGTGCTCAGGGAATGACACCTTCAAGGCATATGAGTTTTTCGAATGAACCTCAGCATTCTGTTCCGTAGAAACATGAGTAGGGGACCTCAGAATCTGATTCTTTTGACACATGATGAGACAAAGGGACCTCAGGGTTCGACCCCATTGTCAAAATAAACGTAGAAGGAACCTCAGGATCAAACTCCTTCCTGGAAGTATTTGTTGAGGGAACCTCAGGATCTGGATCCCTCATAGATGTAGGTATTGAAGGGAATGTGTTCTAAAAGTTTTACTTTTAAATGTCAATTATTATGAATTGAATGAGAAATCATTTTGTTCCTTGTTTATTGATTGACATCATTTCATGCTTATATTTGTACCTTATATCCATTATCTTACACCTAAGCAATGCTACGTGACGAGTTTTATGTTTAGTTTTCAGGAATAAAGAGGTTTGAAGAAAAGAGCCATGAAAGGACCCAAAAGCAGGAAAAAGGACTTAATTGTGAGACCTGAGGACCAAGATGCAATGGAGAAGGACCTGATCGTAAGACCGAAGGACCTAAGAGCAAAACAGGAAACTCCACACCATCATTAGGAGTATTTTGGCAATTTGATTCGGGTCGGAGCTCCAATAAACAAAGTAGATGCATCAAAGACCAACAAAGACCACCAGGAAAGCCCACAACCAAAGCCAACTCGATCTGGATCATATAGACCGCCAATTGGCGGTCTTGGACCGCTAATTGGTGGTCCATATGTCTCCAGATCCGCTAAGATTTGTGCTGGGCTTGTATTAGTGTATTCTTAGTCTATTTTTGGTATTGGTTTAGTCCCACATCGGGGGATTGTCCCGGATTAGCTTTTTCCATGCCTACAAATAGAACTCTTCACCTTCCATTGTAATCACCCATTGTTTGGTGACATTCTCTCTACTAAGGAGTGAGCCTTGAAGCAATAACTCAAGGTGGAGAAGAATGCTACCTTCAATGTGAGTCATTGTTAATAAAAGTTTATTTGTTTCTTTTAATCTTGTTTTGTTATGTTGCTTGTTTTGTGTGGGTTGCTTTACTTTGTTTAATCTCTTGTTTAGTAATTTTAGTATCTTAGTTAAATGTTTTCTTTACTTAGTCTAATCAGTAGTGTAATGAGTAGTGAGTAGTTCCATCCCCATTTGGGGGTGGAGAAATATGTGATATAATCATGTAGTGTATTAAGTGTGTGTTATATTTATCCCTTGAGCTTTATATGATTTCCATAACCATCTAATGGGTTTTCACTCTTATCTTTGATATGGTAATGCTCTTGAATTAAGCTTAGCTTATGCTTTGATTAGTGGACCTATTTTATGGGGAATGATAATGTTAGGATATGGATGAAGTTAATATCGGAAACACAATTTGTAGTGTATGTGCTCTTGTTGCCTTTACCTTAGCTAATGTCTTGTATGTTTTAATGATGTAGTGAAATCTTAATTCGTGTAGAGGCATAGTAGGGTATAGTCTTTATACTTGAGTTCATGTAGCTTCATTCCAATTATTGTCTTGTATGTTTTAATGATGTAGTCTTATCTTAATTCATGTAGAGGCAAAGTTGGATGTAGTTTTATGATTTCATGCACTACATGTTGTGAGGAGCTTAATGAACACACACACACACACTTCTTTATGTTCACATTATTTCTCTACCCCCTTTGGGGTTTAGTTTTCTTGCTTTTCTTCCATTTCCATTTGCACCTTAGTGTAGTTTAGTGTAACCAACCTTTCTTCCCTTTCTTTACCTCTCGCCTTCGCAAAAACCAAGTGTCAACACACCTCCCAGTGGACGACCCGTATTTGCCACCGCTTCAACGCGGCCGTGCACTTGCGGTTAAATATAAAATGATCAATCAAGTTTTTGGCGCCGTTGCCCGGGAGGTGCTCTGTCCAGACGTTGGTTTGGAAGATTCGAGGGGTTTTTAATTTTTTGGTTTCAAGTTTTCTTAGTGGCTGGGAACCTGAGGATCAAGGGGAAGCGACTGGAGGAATGGGAGAACAAAAGACCCCAAAGTGACCGCCAATCAGCGGTCTGGGACCGCCAATTGGCGGCCTGGTGAGCCTCAATTGCTCTCAAATTTGTTCCAGTTGTTATGTTGTTCATTTTAGTTATCTGGGAGCACAATTTTGCATGCTGGAACTTCTAGTTTGCTCCCAAATTTAATTTCAATCCTCTTTAATCAACTTGGACCATAAAACTCAAAGGAAAAGATTAGACTCCTTGCCATCTAGGTCATACATCATGTGTAGACCTTGCATGCATTTGTCTTTTCTTTTCTTTACATTTTGTTGTTGATTGCTGACGTAAGGTACGTGCACCCAAATCTTTCATTCATACATGTTTCGATCATGTATTAGTTAGTAAGGTGCATCGGGACAAGAGTGAGAGAGCGTTTGATTGGAGCGATTGATTGCTAGATCTAGGATTAAATCGCTACTAAGGAGGGGCTGTCCCATAAAAGATAAGGTGGGAGATTTCATCACCCTTCCCTTGGCCCCAAAAACCACTCTTAATAAAGCCTTAACTAAAAGCAAGTAGACATTGGCCCTAGGATTGCGGGCGCACTAGGAGGGAGAGTAATCTAGTTGAGACCGTCATGACCTAATCGGCGTTGCCTACCTTGTCGATAGTAGGAGGTACTGGATCTCCGGATCTGGTATCACTTGCTGAGCATTGTGGTCCTCGTTGTAGGGAGGTGAGACGTGTCGAGGCTAGTAACCTCGAAGTTAGGCGTCGTCTAGCCTAAGGACCCATTGCCTTACATTGTTTGAGTCGTGCTTACTAGTTAGGCTTCTTCCTGATCCCGTTACCCACGCTAGCTTTAGGGATTCTTCCCTTCTCCTCTGAGTCATCTTCTTCTCACTTTCTTCTACGTTTTAGTCTCCTCCCTTTTACACTCTCTAGTAGCGTTTTAGGGTCGAGTCGAGCACTTTTTGCGAGCTTAGCCTCGTGGTGGTGAGAGTGGTCGACTCGAGAGTTTTTCTTGAGATGGATGGTTACATAGGCGACCATCCATATCATTGTTGGGACCAGGACGATTCTCCCTGGTACTCCGGACCCATGCAACCTGGGGTGGCTCAGACTAACACCCCGTATGGTTGGGATGATCGCAATTGTGTGACTGAGCAATCTTCATATTGGGGTAACATGAGAGAGGCACCGACTGCTAGACCACAATCTAATTTCGTTGGATCATACACTGGTCATCAAACTGAGACATTGCAAGAAACTTTGGCCTCTTTCATGCGTGCGGCAGACGACATGTTTGTACCGGTGGCTCCAGTAGCCGTACCGTGCGACTGTTGTGGGTTGAGTGGTCATGTCACTGGGGAATGTCCTTATGTTCCCCCAGAGCCTGAGTATGAGCATACATTTTCCCAAAATGCTCATTATGACCATTACGCATCCGCGTACAATCTGAGAGTGATGGATTCATGGGGAGACAATTCATTTCCAAATTCTTATACTTCATGTTCACCCCAGTATCCTCCTCCCGAATACCCAGAATTCTACCAACACCCCACTCCAAATCATTGGACTCATTCTCAGCCAATCAACACCCAATCCCAAAATTTCCCAAGCTCTGACTTGGACCTCATCGTTGACCGCATACCTGATTCCTTGAAACAAACTTTCCTTACGTTCATGGAACCACTCAACAGTCCATACAAAATATGGCACTGCAAGTGAGTCAAATGTCGCAGCAATTACGTGAACGTGAGGAGAGTGACATTTCATGTCAACATGAGGATTTATCTTCTGAAATCGAACCACCACCACATCCACAAATTCAAAGCACAATCTTTCAAAGTCAAACTCCTAGTCAGTCTGAGGGACTTGGGGTTTCAATACACGATCACTTGGTGGAGGATTCGATTCCAACTGAGAATAGCTTGGACCAGTTCTATTATGAGTCGGCACAGGATTGTGCCATACCTTTTTGTCCCGTGGCCCTTGAGCCACATGATCTTATTGTTGTACCTCCTAAGGACTCACCTTTGGTGGAGCAAGAGCTCCATAGTACCCTTAATCTCATACGACCTGATGAGAGTTTGCCTCTCACTATTGTTCCTGATCATCTTGGAAATGATGGAACATCAAACAACTACATTGCTCATGAGGGTATTAGGAGTTCCTTGGAGGATACCTTGGGTATGAGACCCACTGTTTGTTCGCCTGGTGTGTCGGACATGCCTAACGAGGTTCTTGACCTCGTTCCGACGCACCAGCCTGTTGGTTGGAGAGTTTGGATTGACGATCATAACTTCAGCAGCGCAACGGGAGAAACTCTTCTTCCGTTGCCCCTCATTTCTCAAACTCTTGAGAGGTTCAAGCTCTTTCAGTTTGATCCTTTGAATGAGACGCCTTTGCGTCCAATTCACGAACCTCTCATTTCATCTGGTGCTCTTTGTGAAGGGGGCCCACGCATGAATATTCTGGCCCCGCGTGGTGTCATGTTCCCTTTCCAAGTGCATTGACCCACTCTTGAGGTTCCCATTTGATGTCTTTTGACAAATGAAGATGGGAACTTATGTTTGTACATAGTTATATAAAAAAAGGAAAAAAAAGAAAAAAGAAAAAAAAGTACAATAAAAGACTCCTTCAGTGAGCATCGATTGTTGTGAGCCCCAACCCTTGAGTATTTGGGCCCCAATTCTTTGACGTATTTGTATCCCTTCCTTAGCATCTCACAGGTTTTGAGGGAATTCGGGTTTGTGTCCATCAACATGACCTTGAACTTCCCTTTGTACTTCATGTTGGTGAGATCTCTCCTTTTTCATGCATAAATCCATGTAGTATCTTGCTCACATTCATTGAGGACAACGCATTAAGTAGGTGTGGGGGGGTGTTTTACGTGTGTACATAGTCTAGTCTTTTCTTTTGATTTTGTTTTCTTTTGTTTGCATTTTTAGGGTCATGTTAGTGTGCTGCATTTAATATCGATATATCTGCTTACCATGATCCTTGGGTGACTTGTCTTCTTTTGCTTGCCTAGTGCTTTAAAATTTCCACATTTCTTTCAAAATCTTCATGTGTTTGCGAAAGAAAATGTTTTGTGGGTTTTGCGTGTGTTTAGCATGTGCAAAACCGTTGAGAGGCAAAGTAAAAAGAAAGCTCCCAAAATTGTCTTGAACTTGATGCATTAGGATATCCAGTACGTGGCTTTAGGATTTATCGAGTCGTTAGGATGCACCCCAGTTTTCTTTTGGGGGTGAGTAATCATAGGGTTTCAGTGCTCAAACATTCAAAGAAGTCCACCCTGAACCTAGTGAGTCAATAATTCGTGTTTGTTAATTTAGGAAGTTTGTTGTAGTCAAGGACCCTCTTAATCTTGTTGTGAGACATTAGTGTAGGGGTTTTGGTTCATGTGTAGATAAGAAATAAGTGAGTAGATGTTCTCTCTTCTCGCACGGCTCCTATCACTCGGGAAAGTAGGTCTGAGGGGACTTTGTGCCTGGTGCTTTCGAGTCATCTGACTTGGGATGCGCCGACCGAACTCTCGTTACACGGGTGGTAGGGATTGCCCTATGTGGAGATTTAGGGAAAGGTGTACGTGATAGTGTAAGTCCTCATGGGCAATGATGCACGAAACCTGACCCTGGGAGAACGAAGCTCCAACTAATAAAAAGAAAAAAAGAAGAAACAAAATGTGAAAAGAAACAAAAAGAAAAAAAAATGGTAATGGAAATAAGAACCTTAATGGACCTTACACTTTGTATCACTTGAGGATCTTGAGGTTGTCCATGTCTTTCCCTTAATTCCTTATTTAACTAACACGAATGGTTCATTAAGTTAGGTGTGTGGACTGATTACCTATATAGAGTCGGCCCGTAGGATTACCGCGTCCATTGATCGACAAAAATTTGTCCAACGAGTCGAGTGTCTAGATTGAATAATGCATCTTGTTCGGATTTTGTGGGTATATCCGCTGAAAACCCTCAGGAGACAACACTCCTCCTCCTTGGCAACAAGGAGGTTTAACGGCTTGTTGCACGTGCTAAGTGCAACCGTGATTCCTACGAAAGTGAGTTAGGATTTCTTGTTTTTCGTTTGCTTTTCTCTTTCTTTGTTTTGCTCGGGACTAGCAAAAACTTAGGTGTGGGGGTATTTGATTGACAACATTTCATGCTTATATTTGTACCTTATATCCATTATCTTACACCTAAGCAATGCTACGTGACGAGTTTTATGTTTAGTTTTCAGGAATAAAGAGGTTTGAAGAGAAGAGCCATGAAAGGACCCAAAAGCAGGAAAAAGGACTTAATTGTGAGACCTGATGACCAAGATGCAATGGAGAAGGACCTGATCATAAGACCGAAGGACCTAAGAGCAAAACAGGAAACTCCACACCATCATTAGGAGTATTTTGGAAATTCGATTCGGGTCGGAGCTCCAATAAACAAAGTAGATGCATCAAAGACCAACAAAGACCACCAGGAAAGCCCACAACCAAAACCAACTCGATCTGGATCATATAGACCGCCAATTGGTGGTCTTGGACCGCTAATTGGCGGTCCATATGTCTCCAGATCCGCTAAGATTTGTGCTGGGCTTGTATTAGTGTATTCTTAGTCTATTTTTGGTATTGGTTTAGTCCCACATCGGGGGATTGTCCCGGATTAGCTTTTTCCATGCCTATAAATAGAACTCTTCACCTTCCATTGTAATCACTCATTGTTTGGTGGCATTCTCTCTACTAAGGAGTGAGCCTTGAAGCAATAACTCAAGGTGGAGAAGAATGCTACCTTCAATGTGAGTCATTGTTAATAAAAGTTTATTTGTTTCTTTTAATCTTGTTTTGTTATGTTGCTTGTTTTGTGTGGGTTGCTTTACTTTGTTTAATCTCTTGTTTAGTAATTTTAGTATCTTAGTTAAATGTTTTCTTTACTTAGTCTAATCAGTAGTGTAATGAGTAGTGAGTAGTTCCATCCCCATTTGGGGGTGGAGAAATATGTGATATAATCATGTAGTGTATTAAGTGTGTGTTATATTTATCCCTTGAGCTTTATATGATTTCCATAACCATCTAATGGGTTTTCACTCTTATCTTTGATATGCTAATGCTCTTGAATTAAGCTTAGCTTATGCTTTGATTAGTGGACCTATTTTATGGGGAATGATAATGTTAGGATATGGATGAAGTTAATATTGGAAACACAATTTGTAGTATATGTGCTCTTGTTGCCTTTACCTTTGTTAATGTCTTGTATGTTTTAATGATGTAGTGAAATCTTAATTCATGTAGAGGCATAGTAGGGTATAGTCTTTATACTTGAGTTCATGTAGCTTCATTCCAATTATTGTCTTGTATGTTTTAATGATGTAGTCTTATCTTAATTCATGTAGAGGCAAAGTTGGATGTAGTTTTATGATTTCATGCACTACATGTTGTGAGGAGCTTAATGAACACACACACACACACTTCTTTATGTTCACATTATTTCTCTACCCCCTTTGGGGTTTAGTTTTCTTGCTTTTCTTCAATTTCTATTTGCACCTTAGTGTAGTTTAGTGTAACCAACCTTTCTTCCCTTTCTTTACCTCTCGCCTTTGCACAAACCAAGTGTCGACACATCTCCCAGTGGACGACCCGTATTTGTCACCGCTTCAACGCGGCCGTGCACTTGCAGTTAAATATAAAACGATCAATCATTTATGTTATTCGTCTTTTAGAACTGTTAAGGAAGATGCTCTTGGTCCTTTACCGTAGAGCTCTAAAAGATAATGGTTTACATAAAACAAAAGATATTCGCAATCATGGTAATTAACATGGGACATTAATTACCGAGTTAAGATTGTCGTGTTGGTCATAGATCATTGTAGCTCTACAAGTGAGTGACAACACGGGTACACGAAAGAGGAAAATACTATTTTTGTATACTTAATAGACCTAATAAGTAAAACATTATAGAATTGTGTTTTCTGTGTCATTAATGTTTTACTGTGTCCTTGGTCCTTTGATATGAGACTTATGTCTGATCACTTAAGAAATGCTTGATTAGACTAGTGTCCTGAGCTATCGATAAGTGTAGTGTAAAGGCATTGGTTGGTTAAGTATGACTTTTGTTGGAGAAGATAGTTAGTCAAAAGATTGTCATTGCCCTTCTTAATTGAGTAATGATATTAGTGGGCCCCTTCATAAAGCAAAGTTATAATGTGCACAATGTGATTTGAGTTAAGTCACATATTTATAACTAGCTTAAAGAGATCAAGAAATGAATACTAATACAAAGATTACACAATACTACTTTTTGTGTATTCTTAATATCATGAGGCAAGGGACGGACACAAGTGGTGCACTCCATCACTAAATGGATCGGGTTTTGGTTCGAGTGAAATTAAGACATCTAACTAATTGGGAGCTATAATGTGTAGCTAGATACCACTTATAGCTTGTGATATTAAGCTCTTAATATCACTGCCAACTTAGTTTAGATCCTCCCATAGGTCACACCACAAAACTGGGAAACAAGAAATAGGGATTTTGAGTTCATAAGGTGTGTCGGGTTTCATATAGAAAATATGACACATGTGGTGAACAAGCAAAATCAAAATTATGTTGTGATTAATAACATAATCAGGATCTAAATTAAATTCATATGTGATGTAAATATTATGGGGTGTAATGATTTATCATTATATAGGATAATATGTTACATAAGTTGTGAACTTACTACTAATCCCGAAATGTCAAATTTTGTAGGGGTTAAACCGAAATTTGACAAGTCTGCAGCACTGTGCAAAAACGGTCGACCGTTAAACGGTCAACGGTCGACCGAATGTTGCACGGTCGACCGAAATGTTGCACGGTCGACCGGATGTGTCTCGATCGTAACGGGGAATTTCGTCTATTCGTTTTCGGTCGACCGAAGTATATCGGCCGGTCGACAGAACATTGCGATGAAATAATTTTTTGATACGAACGGTCGACCGAGTTATGAACGGTCAACAGAAACTTGGTCTAAAACGGTCGACCGAACCTCCAAACGGTCGACCGGTCCAGACGGTTTTCTGCAGAATTAATTTAAGAATTAATTTGATCATGCGTGGAATTAGTCCATAACTGATTTAATTCGTGGCTGAGATAATTTGTTAGCAAATAATGGATGGTTAGATGGAAGTTTGCATGAAATCATGGGCAAGAGGTTTCACATGAATAGGTAATTTGGAGAGAACTTATAAATACAAGTTTATCTCATTACCTTGTTAATTAATTCATTATATTCTTGTGCAAACATCTCTCTCCATAATTCTCTACGAATTTTCCTTAATTCTTGAGTTTAGTTTTTAGTTTTCAGAGATCTTCTTCTCAAGGGAACTAAAGAGGGGTTAGTAGTTAGATTCTAAATCCTATTGGAGATTGAGAGGCTAGCTCTTTTCTCTCCGGTCTTATTTAGAGTTTGGTGAATACTCGGAGGCATCCGGCACAACGACAAGCATCCTCAACGTCTCCGGATCATCAAGAAGTTTTAGAGAACTTCTAGGTATGAAATTCGGAGCCCATGTTTGTTTTAATAAAGTTTTGAAACTAGTTATTGATACAAATCGATGCATGCATGAAACAAATCATAGAAATTTGTAATTGATCCTTATTGTGCATAAAAAAAATTAAAATATATATGTGCAACTAAACTAGAAATCCTACAGGTATGGTGATACCAAGAGATGGTGATTGCAAGGAAGGCAACCCAATTTGGTTGTCCACCTCCTTACCGGACCTCAAAGCATGAATCACATTAACATAATGGGTCGGTTCAGAGGTAGTTTAAGGTACTAGTGGCCTTTCTTGAGATTGGGTACCCCGGGGATTCATCTCGGGTTGACTTGGGAATTGACCCTTCTCAAGTTCATAGAGCTGATGAGCCAACTGGCTAACTTGCGTTTTCATTGCTTTGATCGTGGAGTTATTGGCCGCAAGCATGGTTTGCGTGCTCTGTATGAATGCGTGAAAGGTTTGTTCAAGAGTGGAGTCCTTTGGGTCAAATTGCAGAGGTAGAGTCTGACAAGAATAACCCGAAGTTGAGGCCGGAGTAGGTTGGTGAGTATGGGGCTGAGGCCTTTGATGTGGGGGTTGGTTCGTCGCCGATGGCCGTGTAGGGTGATAAGGTCTCAACCCCCACTAGACCTTTGAGGTTGAGCGTGTGAGCTCTAACTGTTTCCCCACTAGGCCCCCATGGGAAGTTAGCGTGGTTGATTAGTAGCATATCATACATTGCATTCATGTTATATATCCTTCATTTTACCTCATATTTGTGTTACTCGAGTGTTACTTTGATATGTTCTGGGTTTAGGTAATAAAAAAGTGAAATGAAGAGAAAATAACTAAAATGCGAGAGAAAAACTGACCGGTGAAACTTATGGACCTATCTGCAAGAGGGAAGGACCTGGATGTAAGCCAAAAGGACCAATTAGCAAATCGAGAAACCACACACCATCATGAGGAGTATTTTGGAAATTAGATTCGGGCCTAGCCTCAAAAACCAATCTGGGTGCACCACACGTGGACAATTGAAGCATTGAAGATGCCAACCAAAAATGTGTCAAATCTGACAAAAAATGACCACCAATTGATGTCCCTAGACAGCCAATTGGAGGTCGAGTTGGGTCAAGATCCGACCCGGCTTCTCGTGGTTGTGTATTATGTTGTTTTTATCCATTTGTAGAAGTTTCATTAGTCCCACACCGAGAAATTTTCCCCAGTTGCCTTTTTCATGTCTATAAATAGAACTTCTCTTCGTCCTTTGTAAACCACCCATTGATTGGTGGTCATTCTCTCTACTTAGAGTAAGCCTTGTAGCAAAACTCAAGTGAAGAAGAATACTACTTGTAATGTGAGTCATATAAATAAAATAATTCTTCATAGTTTTGTTTTAATGTTTTCTTTTTTAATGCTTGCATGTTTAGCTTAGTTTGTTTTCTTAATCTTAGTATTAGTTATAATGTCTTTCTTTCTTTATATAGTTTGTAGCTTAATATGTGGTGAGTAGTTTCATCCCCTTTCAGGATGTAGATGTTTTTTATACATGTAATGGAGATTGGGATGAATGCTATCTTTTGCAATATGTGATGAATGTGAATGTATGTTTGTTTGTTTAAAAGAGAATAGTTAGCTTGATAGGTTTTTCCATAACCAATAGGTACTCCCATGCTTGTTTAGGTTCTTAATAACCAACTTGTTTATGCTCATGTTAATCAACTACGATAGTGATTGGAATGATAGGTTTTGCCACAACCATTAGATACTTCCTATGCATGAAAACACAACCTACACTTGTGTCATTCTTCAATGCACTTTATCACATGTGTACACACACTCCACCCCTTTGGGGTTTTCCTTCCTGAATTTCATCTTTCTAGTTTGTTAGTTGCTATTTTAGTTTCATGTTAGTCTTGTGCTTCCATCTTTCTTGTTATTAATTGGTAGTTTAGTGTAGCTTAGTTTAGTGTAATCAAACTTCTTCTCCCCTTATTTTCCACATGACTTCTGAAGAACCAGAGTTGACACACCTCTTATGGACTCGACCAGTACTTGTCACCGCTTCATCGTGGTCATGCACTTGCGGTCATGCACTTGTGGTTATTATAATTGAATCAATCAAGTTTTTGGCGTCGTTGCCGGGGAGGTGCTCTGTCTAGACTATTATTTGGACGATTCAGGTGGATATAATCTTTTTGTTTTAGTTTTGCTTTATTTCAGGACATTTGCAATTTACTGGGGAAACAGCTGGACAAATGTGGGATCAATTGAAGCTACCAAGACCACCAAATAGCAGTCTGAGGCCGCTGATTGACGACCAGGTGAGTTCATTTTCCCCCAAAATTTCTTCTGTTGGTTGGACATGATAAAATAGTTATCTGGGACCCCAATTTTGCATGTCTGGACTTCTATATTGCTCCCACATCAATCAATAAACCAATCAATTCCCTTTTTATACAACTTGGACATTAAAAGCCAAAGCAAAAGATTAGTGGTTTTCCATCTAGGTCATTCATCATTTCTAGACCTTTTGCGCATTCGTCTTTTCTTTTCTTTATTTTTGTGGTGTTGAGCGCTGACGTAAGGTACGTGCACCCATTCTCTCATTCATGCATGGTTAAAGCATGCATTAGTTAGTAAGGTGCATTGGAAGAAAAGTGAGGTGAGTGCTTGTATGGTGAGTTGCTTGCTAGCCTAAGGATTCAAAACATCTTTAAGGGGCACCACCTATAGTTTTCAAGATAAGGTGAGGGATTTCATCACCCCTCCCTTAGCCCCACAAACCACACTAAAGTAAAACCTTAATCTAAAATCAAGTGGACATTGACCCCTAAGGACCTCGGGCGCATTAGGAGTCTGGTCACGATCGTCATAGCCTAATCGGCGTCACCCACTTTGTCAATATTAGGAGAGACGAGATCTTCGGATCTTGGCTCACTTTCTGGGCTTTGTGGTCTTCGTCATAGGGAGGTGAGGCGTGTTGAGGCCATGTGACCTTGCAGTTAGGCGTCGTCTAGCTGTGAGTACCTATAATGACCTTAGGATGTTTGAACTGTGTTTGCTAGATTAGGCTCCTACCCTCACCTTTACCTACGCTAGCTTTAGTGATTCTTCCCTTCTCCTCTATGTCATCTTCTTATCACCTATTTCTATGTTCTAGTCTCCTACCCTTTACACTCTCTATAAGAATTTCAGGGTCGAGTCGAGAACTTTTTGCGAGCTTGGCCTCGTGGTCGTGAGAGTGATCGACTCGAGAGTTCTTCATCCAGATGGGTGGTTACATGGGCCACCATCCATTTCATTGTTGGAACAATGACTATTCTCCCTGGTTTTCTGGACCCATGCATCCTGGGGTACCTCAGACAAATACCCTGTATGGTTGGGACAATCTTAATTGTGTGGCTGAGCAATCTACAGATTGAGGTAATATGAGATAGGCACCGACTGCTACACCATCATCTAGTTGTCTCGGATCATATGTTGGTCAACAAACTGAGACATTACAAGACCTTTGGCCTCTTTCATCGTGAGGTTCTCTGTCCAGACTCTGGTTTTGACGATTCCAGTGATTTTAATTTTTTGTTTTTAATTTTGTTTGTTTCAGGAGGCTTCAAGGATCAAGAAACGTCTCCAGGAGAAGACGGGAGAAAATCAAAAGAAAATAGACCGCCAATCAGCGGTTCTGAACCGCCAATTGGCGGCCTGGTGAGCTCCAAATTCTCTCCCATTTTTTCTAATCGTTTCTACATTCACTAAGTTTTCTGGGAGTTCCATTGTTGCATGTTTTGACTTATAGTTTGATCCCAGATTAACAATCAAGTCCCATTAATCAACTTAGACCTTAAAACTCAAAGCAAAAGATTAGGCATTCTTACTTGTTTAGGTCATGCATCACATACTTGACTTAGGCATGTAGTTGTCTTTTATTTTAGCTTACTTTTAGTTGATGAGTGTTGGCGTGAGGTACGTATTTCCTACTCTCATTCATTCATTTCGTATGACCATGCATTAGTTATTAGGAATTGCATCAGGACAAGAGTGAGTTGAGCGTTTGATTGGAGTGTTGATTGCTAGATTTAAGATCAAAACACTACTAAAGGAGGGGTTGTCCCATAAAAGATAAGGTGGGGGATTTCATCACCCTTTCCTTGGCCCCAAAAATCACTCTTAATAAAGCCTTAATTCTAATAGCAAGTAGACATTGGCCCTAAGGATTTCAGACGCACTAGGAGAGTAATCTAGTTGAAACCGTCATGGCCTGATCGACGTTGCCTACCTTGTCGATAGTAGGAGGTACTGGATCTCTGGATATGGTATCACTTGCTGGGCATTGTGGTCTTCGTTGTAGGGAGGTGAGGCGTGTCGAGACTAGTGACCTCGAAGTTAGGCGTCGTCTAGCCTAAGGACCCATTGTCATACATTGTTTGAGCCGTGTTTGCTAAACTAAGCTTTTATCCTCACCCATTACCACGCTAGCTTTAGGGATTCTTCCATTCTCCTCTGAGTCATCTTCTTCTCACCTACTTCTACGTTCTAGTCTCCTCCCCTTTACACTCTCTGTTAGCGTTTTAGGGTCGAGTCGAGCACTTTTTGCGACCTTGGCCTCGTGGTGGTGAGAGTGGTCGACTCGAGAGTTTTTTGTTGTGATGGATGGTTACATAGGCAACCATCCATATCATTGTTGGGACCAGGACAATTCTCCCTGGTACTCCGGACCCTTGCATCCTGGGGTGCCTCAGACAAACACCCCGTATGGTTGGGACAATCTTAATTGTGTGACTGAGCATTCTTCATATTGGGCTAATATGAGAGAGGCACCGACTGCTAGACCATCATCTAGTTATGTCAGATCATATGTTGGTCATCAAACTGAGACATTGCAAGAACCTTTGGCCTCTTTCATGCATGTGGTAGAAGACATGAGTGCACCGGTGGCTCCAGTAGTCGTGTCGTGCGACTGTTGTGGGTTGAGTGGTCATGTTATCGGGGGAATGCCCTTATGTTCCCCCAGTGCCTGAGTATGAGCATACATTTTCCCAAAATGCTCAATATGACCATTACGCATCCGCGTACAACCCGAGAGGGATGGATTCGTGGGGAGACAATTCTTATTCAAATTCTTATACTTCATTTTCACCCCAGTATCCTCCTCTCGAATACCCAGAATTCTACCAACACCCCACTTCAAATCATTGGACTCATTCTTAGCCCATCAACACCCAACCCCAAAATTTCCCAAGCTCTGACTTGGACCTCATAGTTGACCGCATACATGATTCCTTGAAACAAACTTTCGTTACGTTCATGGAAACCACTCAACAGTCCATACAAAATATGGCACTGCAAGTGAGTCAAATGACGCAGCAATTACATGAACGTGAGGAAGGTAACATTTCTTGTCAACATGAGGATTCATCTTTTGATATTGAACCACCACCACATCTACAAATTCAAAGCACAATCTTTCAAAGTCAAACTCCTAGTCAGTCTGACGGACTTGGGGTTTCAATTCACAATCACTTAGTGGAGGATTCAATTCAAATTGAGAATAACATGGACCAACTTCATTATGAGTCGGCACATGATTGTGCCTTATCTTTTTGTCCCGTGGCCCTTGAGCCACATGATCTTCATGTTGTGACTATTAAGGACTGGCCTCTAGTGGAGCAAGAGCTCCCTAGTACCCTCAATTTTAAACAACCTGATGAGAGTTTGCCTCTCACTATTGTTCCTGATCATCGTGGAAATGATGGAACATCAAACAACTACATTGCTAATGAGGTATTAGGAGTTCCTTGGAGGATACCTTGGGTAAGAGACCCACTTTCTGTTCGCCTGGTGAGTCAGACATGACTAATGAGGCTCTTGACCTCGTTCCGACCCACCAGCTTGTTGGTTGGAGAGTTTGGATTGACGATCATAACTTCAGCACCGCAACGGGAGAAACTCTTCTTCCGTTGCCCCATATTTCCCAAACTCGTGAGAGGTTCAAGCTGTGCAGTTTGATCATTTGAATGAGACGCCTTTGCGTCTAATTCATGAACCTCTCTTTTCGTCTTGTGGTCTTTGTGAGGGGGCCCAAACATGATTATTCTGGCCCCACGTGGTGTCATGTTCCATTTCCAAGTGCATTGACCCACTTTTGAGGTTCTCATTTGATGTCTTTTGACAAATGAAGATGAGAACTTATGTTTGTACATAGTTATATTCAAAAAAAGAAAAAAAGAAAAGAAAACGTAAAATAAAAGACTCCATCAGCGAGCGTTGATTGTTGTGGGCCCCAACACTTGTGTATTTGGGCCACATTTCTTTCACGTATTTGTATCCCTTCTTTAGTATCTCACAGGTTTTGAGGGAATTCGGGTTTTTGTCCATCAACATAACCTTAAACTTCCTTTTGCGCTTCATATTGGTGAGATCTTTCCTTTTTCATGCATAAATTCATGTAGTATCTTGCTCACATTCATTGAGCACAATGCATGAAGTAGGGGTGGGGGGGGTTTACGTGTGTACATGGTCGAGTCTTTTCCTTTGATTTTGTTTTTCTTTTGTGTGCATTGATAGGGTCATGTTAGTGTGCTGCATTTAATATCGATATATCTGCTTGCCATGATCCTTGAATGACTTGTCTTCTTTTGCTTGCCTAGTGCTTTAAAATGTTTACATTTCTTTCAAAATCTTCATGTGTTGCGAAAGTAAATGTTTTGTGGGTTTTGCGTGGGTTTAGCATGTGCAAAACCATTGAGAGGCAATGTAAAAAGAAAGCTCCCAAAATTGCTTCAACTTGATGCATTAGGACATCTAGTACAGTGAGTTTAGGACTTATCGAGTCGTTAGGACACCATGTTTTTCTAGATATTGAATTTGACTACCAAGCAATATGTCTAGGATCTTCTTTCTTGAATTATGTGTTTCTCAAGATCTATTAGATATATTCTCACTTGATCATTGCATTTTCTAAGATCTTGTATTTCCTAAGCATGAGAGTTTTCATTAAGAACTTTGAAACTATCATTCTCTAAGACAAATTTATCATAGTGATTCATTCGAGCATGTAAGATCATGATTAGCATCCCCAGAGAGTTTGTTCTTATGTCTCAATAACTCACATTTCTCAATTAATATACTCATGAAAAACATCAAGTAATTCATCATATGAGTTTAAATCAATATCATTTCTTGAGGATACACTTTTTTCTCTCCCTCCTTGGTGACTTGACAAGTGTTGGACTCGTATTGCTCGCTTGATGAGGAGACACTACAAATTTATCCATCAATTTCATCTTGTGTGCAGAGGCATAGATGAGCTTCTTCTTTCTCTGACTCACTCAATGAACAAGAAGATAAAAGATGATCCCACCTTTCTCTTTTCTTTTGAGTCTCCATTCTTTTCTTCCTTTTCTCTTAACTTTCTCTCATGTTTTTCATGCCTTTCCTTCCTTTCTTCCCTTTCCTTAAACTTGATTAAGGGGGGTGTTTGTGCACAGGAAACTGCTAGAAAATGGATTATGTGGTCAAAGGGATACTAACGAAAAATAGAAACCAAATGAAATCAGTTTCTCTTTGACCAAGATTTTGTTGTTTGTGCAAGCCACTGAAATCCACTGAAAAATTTAAATAGTGAATTAATTAACTATCATTTATAGAAAATTGATATTATTTGTAAATGTTGTATATATAAATATATACTTTTATTGTGAAGAATATGTTGTACGTTAAAATTTAAGTGGACATTGCACTGTTAGTTTTATTTAACTTAAAAAGGTGACGCGTGAATTATATATTATATACCTATACACTTTTAAGCAATACACTAAATTAAAAATTGAATAATATTTTATTTTAGAATTTTATTTTAACAAGATGATATGAAGTTCTTATGGTTAATCTTTATGGTTAATCTTTATTATCTAATTTTAACAAGATGTATTCTTATGGTTAATCTTTATAATCTAATTTTATTGTATAACTTTGTAACATAATGTCATTATTTTTTTTAAAGATAATCATATTATTTAATTATTAAAATGATTTTAAATTTTTTGTAATTAAGTTTTTATGTAATAAAAATAAATATTAAATAAGTTTGATAGACATGTACATTTTTTACAACTTTGCTGCATTTTTCATTGGTTTCCTGGGGGTACGAGAAACTGACAGAAAAGATTTCAATACATTCTGGATAGTAGAGGGAAACCGAGGGAAAATATTTTTTTCCCAAGACTAACACAAACATCACAAAAAGTTTTGGTCAAAGGGAAACTATTTTCTTTTCCCTTTATTTACAGGTGCACAAACACCCCCTAAGGGATAATCCTTTTTCACATGTCCAACTTTGTTGCATTCATAACAAAGGGGGCCTTTGGAACTTTCTCCCTTATTCGTTCTCTATCTTGTAAATTACAAATTAAGCCAATGAGAGCAAACCACGTAGGATTTGATCATTATAAAACTCGAATGACCAAACGGAAGATGGTCGATCGAAATGAAGATTCCAGTAAAATTTTTGAGTTATACTAAGCCAAAGATTTCAGATGACCGAATGGAGTTCGGTCATCTGAACTGGTGATTCCAGTAAGGATTTGGGGTTTACTGGCCCAAGGTGATAGGAAAACCAAAAGAAGTTCGATCGTTCAGACTCAAAGAAATTCGATGTTGGATATTGCTTTGGTACATCGAATGTGCACTTGATCCTAAGACTAAGTAAAATGAAAATTACATGTCTTTTCATTGAACTTGGATTACAAGTCTTGAGTCTTGATCTTGTAGTTGATTAGTTCTTTAATTTGAGCACCTACAATATTAGAAATATTTACACACACACACATATATATGGGCAAGCTCTACTGAGCTCAAGACTCATCTAATTTAGTTTAAGCCCCCTACAATCTCACCATTAGATCTTATTTACGGTTAATCTCACCTTTTATTAGCATAACCTTTTTTCTCTTAATTTACCATACAATTTCAGATGAGTGGTGGATATTGTGGATGATTAAAATAAAAAATTAAGCATCGAGCTCACTAGATAATTCATGTATATATATGTTTATATGTATATGCAATTTGAATTTCAAAATATGTTCTTTGTGATATGCTAATTGAAGTTATGCATATTGTTAGTTTGTTTATCATTGTAATTAAGAGCAACGAGACCTAAAAGTCAACACCTAAAATAACCAAACATGACGCACTAATGTAGATTTAATCACATCTACATCAACTCCAAGCTTTGCAATTTTGTCGTTTTTCTTTACAAATAGGTGATTGTGTTATAATGAGGTCGAAAACCCTTGCACACAAATCTAAAACTACTACATATACGTCATTGCTCTTTACATGTAGATTTTTTGCACTTAAACCATTCTACAACTTGTTATTCCAAAAATGGTTAATAAACAAATCCGAGAAGCACTTATAGGTTAAAAATGAACAATTTATAGAATGAGTTGTGTCCATGATATACCACTAATCATTGATATTTGTCTACTAAAGAGATCTTTTGTTGTCATCATATCATTAACAACAACAAAATTTAAGACTTCCACTCTTTCATTAATCTTATAACGAAATCTAAATTATCAATGGATTCTTCACCGAAGACTATCTTGTCCTCTTATCTCTTGACCTCCACAATCTCATTCACAGGACACCTTAGTTGTTAAGGACACTATCTTGTCCTTTTATTTATATCTTTTCTTGTTTACCATAACTCAAATTGTGTTACCTAGCCCCTATAATTATTTTCTCTATTTATTTGGTTTCATCAAGATATAATATTCAGTCCCCTGCTAATTGCTAAATCAACTAATTCTCTTAGGGTGCGTTTGGATGCGTCATTTGCAAATTCCATAGAATTTTGAAACGACAGAATTTGTAAATTCCAGAATTTCTAAATGACGTCGTTTATTTTCACCTTGTTTGGGTAAGTATGTCATTTTCAAATGACGACATTTACAAATCCTAGGATTTGATTTTGTTTTGTTTGGAAGAACTTTGGAATTTTCAAATTCTATGTATATGTTAAAATCAACGTTACACAGACATGACCGGTCGCATGCATACATAATAAAAAAAAGTTTGATTATCAAAACATCATCCGTGATTATATGCAAGATCCACTAAATCGTTAGAAAATTTTTATATCAACCTACATTAATAATAATATGATAACGAAATAAACACATCAAAATAAAATAACAAACAAATAGTAGAACCTGGTACCTGAGATTATAACAAACAAATAGTAGAATCGTGAGACATTTTGAGTAGCAAACAAATAGTAAAACATGAACGCTGAAATTATTCTAACATTTAAGACTGAAATTGCCCCTGAAGATCATATGGAAACCAGAAGATGATGACAAATCTAAATCAACATCAATATAAAATTCTTCTTTTTCTCAATCGGAAGCTCCTTCAGAAGTCGTAGTTGCTTTTTGATGTGAATTAAAATTTATACCGCAAGTGCACGGTGTCAATGAAGACGTGGCAAATACGGGTCGAACACAAGGAGGGAGAGATTTGTTATTAATGTGATTTTGATTGGGGGAAAGAAGGAGAGAAGAAATAAATTGGGTTTTGAGCTTTTTGGGTTTTTTATTATCTAAAGCAAGAAACAAGAACAAATAAACTAAAACAAGAACAAAGATGTGAATTCCGTCGGGTGGAGGTTTAGATTTAGGGTTTAGATTAGAGAATTCAGAAACTTATAATAAATCATGTTAGTTATGAAGCATTACATGATAAATGATTTAACATAAACTCAAGTAATCAAAATATACTAATCACGAACTTAAAATAATAACATTCATTCATCTTCTCTTCACCCTAATCCGTCACCTCCACCCTTTGGAAAGAGTTAGAAACTCATGAAGGGAGGAAGAAGGGGTCCTTGAGACATTACAAAAGAAAACTCAAAGTAAGAAATAAAAGACAGAATTTTATTAATGAAAAGGAAGAATACAAAACTAAGATTAAAACTAAAAACTAACACCAAAGACTAAGGACCCTTCTAACATCGTTCTCGGGTCTATTTATAGTTGCTACAAGGGATGTAGGTATAATATTGGAAAGTACACGTGTCCAGACACGACTGGACGAAATTGGAGCACACGGATTGATGCTTGGGCGGCGGAAACGCCGCATATTGTATGTGTGGTGCGGCGGAAACTCCGCACAATCTGGCCTGATTTTGTCCGGATTTTGGTTGAATGTTTATGGTATGATTTGATCCTCCTTTACGCGTCTGGATTGATTCTTTCCATTCTTTTGAGCTTCGGATTAATTCCTTCACATATTTGGAGATATACATTGATTTTTCTATATATTTTCTCCAAGAGAATAAAAGCTACTCGTGATTTGCAATTAGGTCCTTGACTTTTTGCAGTTAAGTCCCTGGCTACTTTTGTGCTTAAGTCCTTGTTCTTTTTGCAATTAGGACTTGAATGCTTTTATGCTTGGATACATTTCCATTCGTAACCCGATAATCTTGAACTTGGTCTTTATGATAGAAATGAGTCTTTTGCATGCGTTTATGCTCGGGATGTGGGTAAATTGCATTCAGGTCCCTGTATTCTGTAAATAAGACTAAACACATACCTTAGTAGCATTTATTGATGTAAAAGTAATCTAAATGAAAGACATATGATACAATGTATGCAATGCATCAAATACCCCCACACCTAGATTTTGCTAGTCCCTAGCAAAACAGAAGATACGAAAAATAAAAACAGGGAAATCCTAACTCACTTTCGTAGGAATCACAGTTGCACTTAGCATGTGCAACAAGCCTTTAAACCTCCTTGTTGCCAAGGGGGAGGAGTGTTGTCTCCTGAGGGTTTTCAGCGGATATACCCACAAAATCCTGAATCAACATTTCATTAATAGTTCTCAATATCCCTACCTCAACCTTATACATATCACTGAGAATTCTTGCATGCTCATTATATAAATCTAACTCATTAAAAAAAATATGACTTGGTCTTTGTTCCGCTAACATTCACACCACTAACCCTTCTACACATGTTTATCACTTGAATTATTTTGCACGCCTCCTCTGGTGGTGAAGTATCATTCGGATCAACCATGACATGGATCATTCTTTTAGCTTTGGGCCTTGAGTATTATTTTTTTTTCTTTTCTTTTCTTTTCTTTCGTGATTCAACACATTTGCTTTTTGACACTTTTACCCTTTTGCATTCATGTAGCGAGTTTGGTCGATAATCCCGAGCTAGTAGACTCAAGTTACCGGGTTTCAAGATACCCCTACGGACCAGTGACTCAAAGGCTTGGGCTTTTGTAATCATTTTGCAAAATGTGTTTTCTTCACTTTATTCCTTTATTTTTATTTTTATTTTCCTCAAGGCTTAATTGCTATTAGAAGTCCACACTTCCCGGTATATTTTCCTCAACCTCTGCTTTTTATCAACCACTTCAAAGATTTGATTCATCCAATTTAAGTGCATACATGTCTTAAAGGGCAATGGGTTATTTCTTTGGAACTTAGATTTATGTCACAATTTCTACAAGCATAACTATATAATAAGGAACAAAAACTCAATGCAATTTGTACACGGGTTTTAGCAGTTCAATCTTAAGCTATGTCATGAAACATTAAATTTTTTTTTAAGAAATAAAAATACAGAATATATAGATAAATATATACATAAACACCCCCCCACACCTAAATCATGCATTGTCCTTAATGTATGCAAATATAAAGCAAATGCACTTATTACCTTGATGAACTGTGGTGGACGGATGGAATTTGCTCAAAGTCAACCATAGTCAGAACTGGATTGAATGACACCATATTGGTGCATGTATCCAGTTGAATTGTTCCTCATGTTGCAATGAGCATCCTGAGTTACAGGTTCCACACCCCTCACATAAATTGGTTCTCTTATTTGCTCGAGTGACGGTGGGTGTGTCGCAGAATTACTCCTCCTTTTCTCACTTCCTTTTTGATTTTGTGATGATTTATTTGATTCAGAACTCTTATAGATACGTGCTCTAATCACAACATCACTTTGATTGCATATTATTTCGGGCTCACTATCAACATGAAAGATATTAAATTCAGCTTTTAAGTTCCCAAAAGATAACTACATGAGCCCATTTCGACAGTTTATCAATGCTTCAGAAGTGGCTAAAAAGGGTCTGCCTAGTATTACAGGGATTTGTCTCTTAGGATCTACAACAGGTGCGGTATCTAGTACGACAAAATCCACTGGGTAAATGAAGTCACCCACCTTGATCAAAACGTCCTCGACTATACCTCTTGGTTTCTTAGTAGAGCAATCAGCAAATTGAAGGGTTGTCTTAGAGGGTTTTAATGGACCAAGGTTGAGTTGCTCGTAGACAGAGTACGGGAGTAGGTTAACACTAGCACCAAGGTCTAGAAGGGCTTTGTTGATAAAAGTATCTCCTATTGCACATGAAATTGTGGGACATCCAGGATCCTTATATTTTATAGGAGATGTGTTAGACAAAATAGAACTTATGTTTGCAGTTAAGAATGCCTTCTTTGGTACGTTTGTTTTTCTCTTTTTAGTGCACAAATCTTTTAAGAATTTAGCATAAGCAGGTATTTGTTGAATCATGTCTAAGAGTGGAATGTTCACCTTAACTTGCTTAAATACTTCCAAGATTTTCTCTATTTGTGCACTTGAATTCTTTTTTAGTCTATTGGGAAATGGGGCTTTAGGGACATAGACTCGCTCAGGTTCAGGTTGAGCTACGGGTTCAGATTGAGTAGGTGGGTTGGGCGTTTCAGATTGGACGTCAGGTTCAATGGTCAGGTCATATGTGGGTGCTTGATGGCTAGATTGATTGGACACTCTAGGATTTACCACATTGTTATCAACTTGTCTTCCGGACCGTAATGATACTACTGCATTTATTTGTTGGAACAGTCCTTCCTCATTAACCATTTGAACTGGTCTAGGGTTGTTATTTCCTGAAGGTGCTTGATAGGATTGATATGAATTATTTTTAGATCTAGGGTTCACCTCAGGTTGACTTGGAAACTGACCCTTTTCTCTTTCACCTACTATTTGTGCTAGTTGGCTGACTTGTGTCTCTAGCCTTTGGAAGGTCTGGTTGGTTGTTTGTATAAAAGTTTTCATCAAATTTTCCAAGCTTGTCAACCTAACCTCATGATCGTTATTGTTACTAAACCCAGAATATGTATTATTTTGGTTATACGGGTTTGGTTGTTGTCTAGGAGGTTGACCCTGTTGGTTTGATGCGAAATTGGAATTATTACGCCAACCCGAGTTATAGGTTGATGCGTATGGGTCATTTCTAGCATGGTTATACATGGCGTTAACTTGGTCCCATTCCGCACAATCCTCCTTTACATGACCAATCTGACCACATCTAGAGCACGGGATAGTCGAGGCTTGATTCACTCGGTTTTGGGTTTGTAGCTCTAAACTTTCCATTCTGCGCATAAGGGTAGCTAGTTTTGCTTCAGCCGCTATATTGGCATCTACAGCTAAGACACCTGGTTTGGGTTGGCTTGCTATTCTAGATCCAATACTTGGGTTAAGCGGTGTTCTAGCATTGTCTCATTGCATACTGTTTTCGGCTAAATCCTCAAGGAAAGTCCAGGCATCATTTTCATTTTTCGACATAAAGTTCCCTTGGCTTACGGATTCTACCATAACTCTAGATGTGGGTGTCAATCCCTCATAAATAATTTGGCATAATTGTCATCTTGGAATTCCATGATGAGGGCATTGGGTCAGTACACTCTTAAATCTTTCTAGATAGGAATAGAACGGCTCGCTCTCAGACTGAACGAATGTAACAATTTCATTCCTAATCCTCATAGTCTTATGGTTGGGAATTTTTTTTTCAGGAATACTTGAACAAACTCAGCCCAACTCCTAATAGATCTTTCGGCTAGACTATATAGCCATTTCTTAGCGTCGTCTTTTAGTGCCAGAGGCACAAATTTCAGACGTACTGCCTCTTCAGGGATATGCTGGTATTGCATAAGAGAGCAGATTTCCTCAAATTCTCTAAGGAAGAGATATGGATCTTCCCTAGAGGTGAACTTAGGCAACATACTCATGTATTGTGCCTTAAGTTCGAAGTCGCGACCCGGTATGGTGGGCATAACGATGCACGATGGCTGAGCAGCCATCGCTGGATAGCATCGCTCCCTCAGAGTTATAGGTTGTGCAACAGGCGGGTCCACTACGTTCTCACCCATTGGATCCGGGTGAGGTGGTGCAACAGGTGGATTGGGGTTAAGTTCCAGACTGGAATCTAGATGAACTCGTGAGAGTCGATTACTCAAGTCCCGAATCCAAATCTGAGTGCACCGGGTTGAATCAATTTTTGAATTCAAATTCGAAATTTAAATTCCAAATTTAATTTCAAGAATTAATTAATTTTTTTTTTAATTTTCGTTTTTTTTAATAATAAAAATGGAAACAAACAATAGAAAGGTAAAGATGAGAAGGGAAAGAAGACTCAGACTAGAAGGGAAACTTAACTCTAAAAGGTAAATTCCGTCGGGTGGAGGTTTAGATTTAGGGTTTAGATTAGAGAATAAATTGGGTTTTGAGCTTTTTGGGTTTTTTATTATCTAAAGCAAGAAACAAGAACAAATAAACTAAAACAAGAACAAAGAGGTGAATTCCGTCGGGTGGAGGTTTAGATTTAGGGTTTAGATTAGAGAATTCAGAAACTTATAATAAATCATGTTAGTTATGAAGCATTACATGATAAATGATTTAACATAAACTCAAGTAATCAAAATATACTAATCACGAACTTAAAATAATAACATTCATTCATCTTCTCTTCACCCTAATCCGTCACCTCCACCCTTTGGAAAGAGTTAGAAACTCATGAAGGGAGGAAGAAGGGGTCCTTGAGACATTACAAAAGAAAACTCAAAGTAAGAAATAAAAGACAGAATTTTATTAATGAAAAGGAAGAATACAAAACTAAGATTAAAACTAAAAACTAACACCAAAGACTAAGGACCCTTCTAACATCGTTCTCGGGTCTATTTATAGTTGCTACAAGGGATCTAGGTATAATATTTGAAAGTACACGTGTCCAGACACGACTGGACGAAATTGGAGCACACGGATTGATGCTTGGGCGGCGGAAACGCCGCATATTGTATGTGTGGTGCGGCGGAAACGCCGCACAATCTGGCCTGATTTTGTCCGGATTTTGGTTGAATGTTTATGGTATGATTTGATCCTCCTTTACGCGTCTGGATTGATTCTTTCCATTCTTTTGAGCTCCGGATTAATTCCTTCACATTTTTGGAGATATACATTGATTTTTCTATATATTTTCTCCAAGAGAATAAAAGCTACTCGTGATTTGCAATTAGGTCCTTGACTTTTTGCAGTTAAGTCCCTGGCTACTTTTGTGCTTAAGTCCTTGTTCTTTTTGCAATTAGGACTTGAATGCTTTTATGCTTGGATACATTTCCATTCGTAACCCGATAATCTTGAACTTGGTCTTTATGATAGAAATGAGTCTTTTGCATGCGTTTATGCTCGGGATGTGGGTAAATTGCATTCAGGTTCCTGTATTCTGTAAATAAGACTAAACACATACCTTAGTAGCATTTATTGATGTAAAAGTAATCTAAATGAAAGACATATGATGCAATGTATGCAATGCATCACTTTTCGTTTTCCATAAACCAAACACAAGCCTTCAAGCGTTGTTTCTCAGTCAAGTCTTCCACAGCATAAACTTGCTCATAGACATCATGTGCATCTACGTTCGATGTGTTAGTTTTTAGGAACTCTTCAAGTGTAGAAGTCACCTTAAATACCGCTGTAGCAAGCAATGTTTTTCCTTTTTTATCATCAACATTGCTCAAAGCTTGGTCTTTCTTTCTTTTGCATGAAGTAGAAGAAGATGATATCTCATTCGCCTTTTCAACTCCTATATTTTCAATCTCTTGTACTCCACTAAATTGGTTCACATTAAGCACATCATTCCAACTTGATGTTTCAACACCTCTTTTGCGGTTTCACCACCTTCACCTGTAGCTCTATCTTTGGCACATAGATCCACAATGTCATCCCAGTTTGGTATCACTTTCCATCGGAACTTTTTGGCATCTGCATGTGATTGTTAAGATAAACAAATTCAACAATAAAGTTAATAATATGTGAAAATGTGATTGCGTAAGGCATGAACCATATAAAATCAATTTCTACCTTTAGGTATTCAAGTCATAAACCTTCATCATCCGTTGTTATCGTTTTCTTCGTTGCATCCCAACTAAACCCGCTTTGAGACAAAATGTCACTCACAATACCATAATGTTTCTTCCAAGTCTTTACACAATTTCTCACGTTGTTGGTACTAACTTCCTTATTGAATGTTGCATTTAGTATTGATGATGCTCTATTAAATGCCGCTCTTTTCCAACCACCATCTCCTTTATTTCCCAAACTTCGCTCATCTCTAAGAATATTCGCTAAAGCTTGTTCCATTTGGATGTCCCATTTAAAATAACATTTGTCATCACCATCATCATTTTCCACTTGCTTTTGTTTCCCCTTTTTTGGCTTTCCCTTGTTCGAATCCATCACTATTCAATGACTTAATAACATGTTATAAAAATATACAATTACACAATAAAGAAAGATTCAAAATAAAAGGTGATATCATATTTAACATCAAACCAAAAGATAACATTCATATTACACAACAAAGTGAACAACTATAAACGAATACAAAAATTAAAAGATAACACGATGTGCTTGATAGTCTTCAAACCATTTCATAGCTAACTCATCTCGACGTGAAGTCCACTCATTTGTAACTTGAATTGTCATAAAATTATCTTCTTTATTGCTTATGTTCTCTTTAAGAAGCCCCCACACTTGAAATTTCATGATCAACTGTAGCTAGAAGTTGAGAATCATGATTTTGTAGTACCGGATCTGAAAGTTGCTCTATTTTGATAAATTTGTGAAGTACACAACAAGCATTAATAATTCGTATTTGAGTTTTGATATCAAAAAAAGAAGGTGTTCGTAATATAGCCCATCTTTTCTTTAACAATCCAAATGTTCTTTCAATTGCATTTCTTGCACTTAAGTGACGAAGATTAAATAACTCCTTAGAATTTCGAGGAACATTTCCAATCCACTCATTGAGATGATATCTAGTACCTCGATATGGAGCTAAAAAAACCTGGTCCATTGGTATATCCCGCATCCACAAGGTAATATTTTCCTAAGAGATAAACATCATTTAGACTTATATTTTATTATTCAATAAAATGTATATTTTATCATAATATTAAGTTTACCGGATGGAACTTGAAGGTGATCACTTCTTCGTAAAGCATCACGTAGAACTCGTGAATCAGAAGATGACCCCTCCCACCCAGGCAATACGTAATTGAATTGCAAATTTGGAGAACATGCTCCCAAGACATTTGTAGAAATTATGCATTTTCTATTTCTATATCTTGGTTGCATATCTGCTGTAACTGTAACAGGAATATGTGTTCCATCTAATGCGCCAAGAGAATTCTAAAAATTCAAAGATACAAAAATTTAATTCAAAAGTGACAAAGGAATAATTAAATACTTAATTCAATTGGTAGATACCTCAAACCACTTCCATTTCTCGTTGTCGGGTCCGTTGATGGCATAATCATGTGTTTTCAAATAATCACTACTTATTCTCAGAACTGCAAGCAACACCCTTTTGAAGTGTCTACTTATAGTTTCCATTGATCGATGAAAGTGAAACTTGATTACTCTATATTTTAAATTATGTGCCAGAATATGAAGAAACATTGCCATGACTTCTTCAAGACATATGATTTGTATGAATAAGTCCACCAACTTCTTGAAGAGTCTTACACAAGTTCAGAAAACCTTGTTTACTAACACGTAATTGTTCAACACAATCAACTTCTTTTCCACTATAGAGTTGATTTAAATAACAACGTCTCTCGGAATCCCAATCTCTTGATGGTTCCTTTGGCAAATAACCATGATTATTTTTTGTAGTCACTAAAGTGCAAACAGTAGAAACTATACTAACAACCACTTTCATCTTCTTCTTTTGTTCTTCTTCTTCTTCAACAACACGTTTCCGACGTAAACGTGCGAGTATGTTATCCATTTTAGGCATGCTATACAAATAATGTATAAAAGATAATGTTATCATTCATGTAATCATACTATAGAAGGAAAAAACTATATAAACAAACAACCAAACAAACAATGCATATTCTTCAATCATACACATGAAAAATGCAAGAAATCCAAGTTCTATGACAAAATTCATATATATAGCATTGCTAGATCCTTGTTCCCATAAATGTTCTTGTGCCAATCTAGTGTAACTGACTAACTGCAATTTACCACAGTTACTGTTGCAATCTTAGGCATCACCTTTCCTATGTCAATCATTTGGATCTATTTTTAGCATGGCAATTTTGAAGTATTGACTTCTCAACTCAAGAAAACACATTAGAACAACAGATTAAATACAGTGTACTCTAAAAAAATTAGAAGATCATCATATATAGACGCTTAAATATAAGAACAGATTCATTACATATAGACGCTTAAATATAAGAACAAATTAGAAGATCATCATATATGACATTAGTAGCTTAATGTCAATGAAATTTTAGAAAGGATACGTCAATAGTAAGAGAGCCATGTTGATTTCAGACGATTAACTTTTTTTCTTTTTTTTGAAAGAGATCCAATCTTATTCTTGCAGCTAGGTAAGAAGATGCGGTGGAATAAACAAGAACAAGAAAAAAAGACAAAATCCAAATCCTTATCTTAATTTTCACTCTCCCACCCCACCTTGATATGCTATGAGCCATAAACAACCAAATCAATAAATTAATTTCACATGCTTCTAGCAAGCATCTCCTGGTACAACCTGTAAGACTCTTCCTTCTCACATAATAAATGCACATACACCACCGGTCCTCTTCTTCCTCCTCCTCCAAAGCCTTCACTTCCAGCAAAACCAACAAAACCAAATCCAAAACCTCAAAACCCCCCAAATTCCAGCCTCAAAAAACCACAACGACTCCCAAAAAAAAGTGGGGGAGTTGATGCCCTAATTAAGAAAATGGGAGAAAGAATGGGAGAAACCTACTTGAGGACCTCGACGACGGTGACGACAGCGACGACGACGACGACGACGACGGGGGATGGGTAGAGGTGGAGATGAGGTGTTGGGGTTTTGTGTTAGATTTAGGGTGGAATTTGATGTTGAGGATTTATAAATTCCACCTAAATTTGTGGAATTTTGTTTTGTCATTTTTGTATATGGGTGAAATTTTCAAAATTCCACTTGGAATTTACAAATTCCAATCTCTAATCTACCAAACATGGTATTTACAAATGATGCATTTTGGAATTCCATAGAATTCAAAATTCCATGTACGAGCAACACATCCAAACACACCCTTAGTTTTCTAATTAAATATTCTACATTCCGCCTACCTAACCAAGTACTATTAACCTCATTTGGGTTTGGTGGCCCACGCATCAATCGAGTAAAGTTCGACGACTCATTATTTACTACATCTGACATTGTTGAAACCTGCTACAATGGGGATGGCATTCCTCGACTTAGCTTTGTTATCCCTCCACCCATCGAGTAAGAAGACTTTCTCATTATTTGTTACATCCACTTATAGTCCCTCGTGTACCACACCGATGTAGAATGGATTTTGTTTTGAGTTTCGTTTTCACAAAAGTAGTTTCGGTTTTTATGGTTACTTGCTATGCCTATTCCCACCACAGTTCTTTATCTTGTTGCATGGGATCGACTATATTAAAAAAAATACAATGACAAGAACTGTGTATTGTTAAACAAACCTGATTAACTTTAGGTTGCGTTTTGTGTATTATGGAAATACGACGTGATTGACATCCCTAGACATGTTCAAGTAAATAGGGTGTTTGGTTAAGTGTGACATCTACGAACACGAACACGATAGTTATCGTTTTAACACAACACACAAATTAGTACAGAATAACTAGATGCATAGTCAAGTACCTGCCAAGAATAATAACCACACTAGTGTAGAAAAGTCCATATACGTCGGATATATAGTGGTATAGACGTCGGATTTCGACGGTCCAAATACCCGACGTCTATTTCCTCGTCGTCTATTCATTGTTGTATAGACGTCGGCTATATACGACCGACGTCTATACAGTGTATACACGTCGGCTATATACGACTGACGTCTATTATATGTTAATTAACAAAAAATACATTGGAACGTATATCGGGCATTCTGCACTCACATTAATGAAGCCCAAACAACCCAAGTGCCCCTAGTGCCAAACTTTTGACAAATAACCACGAATATCAAGCCCAACATGCGCAGGTGCCCCAAGTCGTTCGCGTTCAGCGGTAAAGGAGTGGTGAAGTACATCAACCACACCAACAAAAATAAATTCTCCGATGTGGGACTAAACTTTTACGCCTTATAGACGTCGGATATTTAAGTTGACCGACGTGTATACTTAGAGCATGACCTATAGACGTCGGTCATGCTATACATCCGACGTCTATACATTGATATATCAATAATTAATAAAAAATTACACCCTATAGACGTCGGCCATGCTATACATCCGACGTCTATACATGGGTTAATAGTAAAAAAACGTTGCAACCATTTTGAGCCCAAGATGCCCCAAGTGCCAATCTTTTGACCATTAAATATATATATGTATCTCACTTGCATTTTGTTGTGTGGTACCAAACTACCATTTGGAAGTAAAGGAATGGTGGAGTACTTCAACTCCACCAATAAAAAACTTTCTCCAATGTGGGACTAAACATGTCACCATATACACACATGTGTACAATACAACACACATGTGATTGTAATTATTTTTAAATCCACATTATTCTTATACAAATAATCCACATAAATTCTTACATGAAATAAATCCTAAAAATTACGTTATTTCTTATACAAAATAAATTCCAAAAAAATGAGTTAATTTTTACACGAAATAAATCCCAAAAAATTGCGTTATTTCTGATACAAAAGAAATCCACATAAATTCTTATACGAAATAAATCCAAAAAAATAAACAAAAAATATTTTCTTCTTTCAGGAGGTATAGACGTCGGTTATACTAAACAACCAACGTTTCTACAAACCTATAGACGTCGGATGTCCAAATATCTGACGTCTATACCTATAGACGTTGGATGTTTGTATATCCGACGTCTATTTGGTGACGTCTATCGAGCATTCTGCAGTAGTGTCATCACACATACAAGATTCAAACGACAACATATACCCAATACATGAATTCTTACCGTGACTAAGGGTCTAGACACAAACATGACACAATAACGTATTGACTCACCCCGTGCACAACGTAGGGGCACGAAAATGCCAAGAGTAGAACCATACTCAAAATTATTGTGTTGTGTATGTGGTCATGACTAGGGTGCAAACAGATACGATCCGTGGATAGTCTGTATCCGTTCATGTAAGGATACATATATAATATTTCTATATTCGGGCGGATACGGATACGATTATTAGTTTGATATGAAATTAGATTTTTGTGGAGACGGATGCGGATATGGATATTTTGGTCGGATACGAATATGGATATGGATATCCGCATGATTTATATAATGTTTTCCTTATATATGTTAAAATTAGTGATTTATTCATGATTTTTAAATTTTATACTTAAATTTTTACTACTACACTAATTTATCACATTTCTGACCTAATATAGTTAAGATATAATTTTATACATTTCAATACGTGAAAAATTAGATGAACCACCAAAGTGCACTCAATCTATATTGTATATGTACACTGTATATATCCATTTTTTTATCCGTATTCGTTTTTTAAGGATATGAATATTAAATTTTTTATATCTGTGATGATCCGTATCTATATTCATACCTGCACATCAAAAATAGATATGGTGATGCCAATTTACGATACGTATTTGATCTGTTTGCACTCCTGGTCATGCATGACATTCAAATTAAGAAGGGTGTATTGGTTAAAATTACGTGTACAAAGGTTACTCAGCAAAACATAGAACAAAATGATGGTATAATATATTTTGGAAAATATTCCAAAATAATCACCATTTTTTTTGAAGAATATGCACATGAAAAACTTAATTGGCAAAATATGCACCTTAAAAATGACACTTGTGATGTCGTTTCCATTTAAGATAGAAAAGAAATCCGAGATGTTATGTTTTCATATGAAAATGGTGTTATAAAAACGAAATCCGAGATGTTATTTTTTCCTAAATAAAAAAGACATCATATATGTCGTTTTTGTAAGAGGCAAAACGAAATCTGAGATGCTGTGTTTTACCTTTGACAGAAAGGAACCGCCTAACCCCCTCTTCCTCCTCCCACCTCCAAATCACTCCACATCCTTCATTACTCATAGTTTTTATATGTTGAACTAGATACGAGCCGGTTGAGTGTCTATTAATAATTCTTGTGGGGGTAAAACACATAGTGAAATATTTGTTGAGTCTATGAGTTTGATTAGGAGTGCATGGGTGGCAGGGGGCGACAACCCTTGTGGAAGACGTTTTTTATTTTGACACTCTATTATATATTCCAGATATTAATCTCTTTACCTGCATTACTCTTTACCTATATCATAACATCTATAATACCGACTCACTACAACTTGGTACTATTTATATATTATATATATTTGTCAACAAAAAAATAAAATAGAAAAAGAAATTGCGTATGGGTTGGTGTGATGGCCACAGATATCGATCGGTGACTTTGTTTGAAGTCTCCGATCTTCTTCTCCCATTCCCCATTCCACTCCGCGAACACGACTCCTCCCAAACCCAACTCCAGATTCCGATCGTTCCTACCACAATCCAACACATACCCATTTCAGGATTCGCTGTCTTCTGTCGGATTCCGTGTTTTTTTCCTTAAAAAAAATCAGGTAAAAGGAAGATCTAGTTTTGGGGGTTTTTACCTTTCCTGTGCAAACCCAAATCTTGGATTTTTTTTGTTCGTTGGGTTTGATCTGGTATGACTTATTATCGAAATAATCTGAATTTATTGTAATAAATAGTAGTTTTGGCGTTGTTGCTCCTAATATGTGGCAATGTTTTTATTTGATGATAATGTTTTATGTGTAAGTTTTTCATAATCTGGTGTGAGTTTTAAAGAAATCTCTCTGATGGAGATAGGATTGCTATTTCTTGTGGGTCTAAACTTGCAGGTACTTGTTTATTTGATGATGGATTATTCTCTACGAATGTTTCACTGTTGATCTCTTATGAGTTTTCAATTAAGTTTTCTGAATTTATTTGTTCTATGTTTTGGTCTGCTTTGAGAATATAATTTTTTTGAAGATAGTATTATTGGCGATATTGTTGGCTTCTTGTTGGTCTTAGGGTGTTGCTTTTTTGTTTGTTTGATAATTGATTGTTATGTATGGTTGTTCTATTAATCTGGCAACTTCAAGAAAAATATCTGAATTTGTTATTCTGCATTTTGGGTTTTTTGATGCTGTTGTAGATTATTGCCAGTGAAAAGTGAACTTCATTAGAGTTAGTAATTTTGACGTTGCTGGAAATGTTTGGAGTACAAGAGCATCATGAGATCAAGTTTCGGTTACTTGATGGCTCTGATATTGGTCCGAAAAGATATCCAGCGGCCACAACCATTGCCACCCTCAAAGAAAGCATCGTTGCACAGTGGCCCAAAGGTTAGTCTTCTCGCTCAATTGGAGTATATTATGTCTTTTACTCGTTTCAAAATGAATGTTGTTAATAGGGGTTTAATAACATGTGGTTTGGTATGCATTAGCCACAATGAGAGATTTTGGAGCATCCTGTTGTCAATGTTTGGTAAACTTGGAAAACTGTGTGCCAGCGTACATTAGTAGAATGTTACTAATAGAGATTCACATGGGATCTTATTTGATAATGACCAATAACAAGCGTTAGAGTGTTGCCAAGCAGGAACTATAAGTAATCGTTGGAGTGAAAATATTAAAAGTTGGATTTTATTTTTGAAATAATGGTGTTAAAAAACAAAATTGGAAGAATATGAATGTAGAAAACTTATTTGGCAAAATATGCTTCTTACAAACGACACCACAATTGCCGTTTTCATTAAAGAAAAACGGCATCATGGATGCCGTTTTTATTTGGGAGAAAAACGGATAGTCGATTAACTTGAATTGAAGTCAACCAGGATTATATCGAGGACCAAAAAGATATTTTATCACTTGGAGGCTAGAGCCTCTAATTTCCCCCAAATCCCCCGCCTTGGACAAGACGAGCGCGCGCATGTGCATGTGAAGTATTCTCTCCTCCTATCTTTCTTCTATCAAAGGGTTATGGGAAGTGGATGTTTAAGAACATCTTCCAACTTCCCATATTCCCCAATATGGGACTAAAAAGGGGTAAGCACATGTAAACATTATTTCAAGTCATGTGCTTACCTCTCTTTAATAAGGTGAATTGAAATTTCTTTTCTTTCTCTTGAGTTTTTGTCCTTTTATTCATTTTGACTCAAAATATTGTACTACTTGTTTCTTGAAGAAGGCAACGATTTCTTATCAGAAAAAAAGAGCTTAATTCACAGTTTGGTGTAATCTCATAATGTTGATTTTGACCTTTCTGTTGTTAAAGATGGAGTAAAGAGAGGGTATAATTAATGTGATTGCAGGTTAGCCTTTCTTTTAAGGTACTTGGTCTTTAGTGCATTTGGCAATGACAATGTTTTTTTTACTTCGTTTGCTCGTTTTTTGTCTTTTTAATAAAACAAGTTATGCTTTCAGTCATTCAAGTGGGACTTATTCTTTTCAACTCCAAGCCACAATATGCCCCCAATCAATTTGGGTAAATATTAATGGTGACTTACTCTCTTTTTTTTGGTTGAGAAAAATAGAAATCGTGATTATGTTTTCCCATCAATTTTATTTTGTTTAACAACTAATGAAAACATTGAGATAATACAACATGTTTTTAATCTATAATTTCGCCTTTGTGGATTTATAGGTTTGCTAAGGTGTGGGAAGAGTTGTAGGCTTAGATGGATCAATTACCTCAATAACATTTACAACATTATTTCAAGTCATGTGTTTACCTTTCTTTAATCCCATATTAAGTTTGAAGATGTTCTTAAACATCTTCCCATAACCCTTTGATGGAAGAAAGAGAGGAGAGAATGCCCGACACGCACGCTCCTGCCCGTTCGGTCCAGTCCGAGGCGGGGTGGGGGATTTGGGGGAAATTGAAGACTCTAGCCTCTGGGTGATCAAATATATTGTTGGTCAACTAAATAGTCATGGTTGACTTCAATTCAAGTTAATCGACTACCTGTTTTTCTCCTAAATAAAAAAAGGCATCCGTGGTGCCATCTTTATTAAGGTACAAAAATGGCATCACGGATGTCGTTTTTCCTTGATGAAAACGACATCACGGATGTCGTTTTAAGAAGTATATTTTGTCATATAAGTTTTTCAGATTCTTATTTTCTAATTTTGTTTTTATTGGTGACTATGTCCTTCAAAAATTTAGCATATGTAGGCATTTAGATTATGGTTTCTAGAAGAGCTATGTTGATATGCAATTTCTTAAACACCTCTAGAAATTTAGCAAATCTACCATCATCCTTAAAGTTCACTTGTTACCTGGAAAGGGAAGTCTCGAAATATCAGGAAGATTAGTAGGTTGAGAAAGAGTACTTCCCTTTTGGGTAGATATCTCCTTGTTGACCTCTTGTTGCTTTTCTCTTTCCTTGACCTCGTCCTTAGATTTATATGGTTCAAATCCTCCTTGCTCGGTTTTAGTAAGGTGTTCAACTCCTTTCTTTGCCGTTCCTTTCCTTGCATAAGTGCGCAATGCGATTGCCTTGGTCTCCTCTCTTGGGTTGTTAACTGTATTGCTCGGCAAACCTCCTTGTGGTCTGGATTGTTGAGTCTGAATATGGATTAATTGGCTCATCATAGTCACCAAAACACTTGGGTTTGGATCAATTTGTTAAGCTTCTCGTTAGAAAATGATTTCCTCTTGTGTGGCGGTTGATATGGAACTTGATTTTGAGTTGGGTAGGGTGCTCTTGGTTGCTGGAATTGGTTGTTTTGATTTCCACCCCACGAGAAATTTGGGGGATGCTTCCAATCTTTGTTGTACGTGTTTGAGAAAGCACCTTGAGGAACATTCTTATACCCTTGAGCATAAGCTACTTCTTGTTGTGACCTGTCTTGACAATCTGAATTTCTAGGACAAACTTTTGTAATATGACTTGCATCACAACAAACAGAAGAAACTTGTTTTTGAGGGTTAGCATTAGAAATCATAGTTTGTTGCATAACTTCTTTAAGAGAGCAGATTTTATGCAAGAGTTTGTTGTTAGTGGAACACATGATATTTTTCAATTCATGGATATCATTAACTTCAAACACTTCTTTTGAGTGCCTACTCGATGATATCCTAGATGATGCAACTTTATGCAAGGAATTTTCAGCAAGATTATCGAACAATTCCCATAGTTCCTCTTCATCTTTTTTCATAAATTGACCCCCACATGCCAAGTCAACAATATTCACATCCTTATCAGTTAAACCATTGTAAAAAAATTGAATTAAATGTCATTTAGGAAACTAATGATGTGGGCACTTCCTTAGCAAATCCTTCAACTTTTCCCAAGCCTCATGAAAAGTTTCACTATCATGTTGGGTGAAACTCATGATTGATTTCCTATATTCATTTGTTTTACCAATTGGAATTTTTTTCTTCAAAAACAAATTTTGAATCCATCCCAAGAAGATATCTCAACATTATCAAGAGTTTTAGATCAATTTTTTGCTTTATCCTTTAATGAGAATGGAAACAGTTTCATGCGGATAACATCAATAGGAGTTTCATGAGTTCTTTGTGTGGAACAAATTTCAAGAAATTTGTCAATATGATGATGAGGTTCTTCATTTGGTAAACCATAAAACAGAGGAAGCATTTGTACGACACTATGCTTAATCTCATAACGTGGTGCATTGATAGGAGCATTTCTCATACAGTTAACTGGAGTATAAGCGGTAGGGATGAAATACTCACTAATCGGCGGCCTCCGCTGAGGTTGCCCATTGGTTGCTATCTCCTCCTCCCGAATATCATTGTCTGAACCATATTGGTATTCTTGATCAGCCATCACTTCAGTCCTTCCCCCTCAAGTCACACTAGGTTTGGATGTTGTGACCTCCTACTTTGCATGCAACGTCAATTTCAATTGTCCACCAATTCCTGAAAACACACTAAATAACAGAATTTTTAGTTCTATCCAGATCTGTTTTTTTTGTATATGAGAAAATTAGAATTTCCTTGCTTTTTCTTCCCCGGCAACGATGCCAATTTTGACGAGCTGTCGTTAAGCTCTCAAAATACCACAACTTATATCCTAAACTAGCAAGGATAAGTAGGAATCAAATCCACAAAGAAGAATTTAACAAGTCATTCTTAATCGACTCAAACAAGAAATAAGAAAATAATGTTTTGGAAGAGTGAAATTGTGAACTATAACTACTGAAATTGCAAATTAAAATAGGAGGAAACTATCAAAAAAAATGCTAAGGGTTTGAATCCACTAGTGATCAATTTTGATGCAATCCTTTAATTACCAAATGTAAACAACAATTTCATACAGACTAGCGTTGATGTGATTGGACTGAATAATGAGGGCGCAAGCAACTTACACTATTCTCAACATATCGTACGGACACAAGCAACGTATATGATAATTATACCTATCTTAGGCACATGAGCATTCACAACAAGAAGTCAATAACACATGCTATTAGATCTTTGCAACTAACAACTCCCACAACAACAATTTTGAACTGTTAGAAGAATTTATCTACTACATTCAATCACATGTAGCGAGCAACCATCATACATGCAACAATTAATTGCATTAAGAACAAGTAGAGAAAAAGAGATGACATATGAGTTATGTTTAACACAATGTGGTGAGGAAGTACATCAAAATTTCAACACTAGTTTCATCATAACCTTAGCATGGAAAATTAGCTACTCATTGTACGAAAGAAACAACAATAAATCATTGAGATCTGATCCATACATGGGAAATTCGAATTTAAAGGGATAGGAATCGCTTAGGAATGATAGAGATGAATGGAGAAGCTCCTCCATTGGCCAGCAGCCCCAACAGCAATTTCTCCCCTTCCAAACAGCCCCGACAGCCCAAATAACACTCCAAACTTGCTCGTTTTGATGGCGGTTGGGTTGGGGAAGGAGTTGGGAGACCAGTGTTAGCTTTTTCTGCCCTTTTGATGGGTTTTTTCTTGGGGTTTTGTCATGTGACGAATTTTGGGATTATTCTCCCTCTTTCTTTCAATGAGGAATGTGGAAATAATTTTGGAAGGTTTTGTGGTGTCATCGGGATCATTATTGGTAACTTTTCTTTTCCTCTATTCAATGTTCAAGATGCGCTTAGGCGATTGGGCAAGCCCAGTGGCCTAGGCGTTTGGGCGGTCGCCCAATTCTGGGCGACTTTTTTTTAAAAATTAAATATTTTTAATTTTGTTTAAATTGAAAAAATTAGAAAAAAAATCAGAAAAAATGTATAAAAAACAAAAAAAAATATTACATGGTTCATAAAATGTGTGGGAAGGTGTATTTATAAGAATAAGTAGGGGGAAGGTTTAATTTTTTTTAAAAAGTGAAAAAAAATCAAAAACTATTAAAAAAGGTCTCCTAGGCGAGGCGATCAGGCTACTCGCTTGGTCGCCCAGCCTACTGGGCGACAGGCAGGTGGTCGCCCAGGCGACCCCCACCTAGGGCGGTCGCCTAGGCGGCCGCCCGCCTGAACACTGCCTCTATTTCATTCAAAATCTTTCCTTTGTGAAGATTTGCAATCATCTACAATAAAGACAAAAAAGTAATATTTAGAGTTGATAATATCCAAAATATTTCATAATTTATGATAATTTCCATAAATATGCTTATGATTATGGTAATAATTATGTACTAAATATGATGTTATCAATAATACAACATGTTTTTAATATATAATTTCGCTTGTGGATTTATAGGTTTGCTAAGGTGTGTGTGGGAAGAGTTGTAGGCTTAGATTGATCAATTACCTCAATAATATTTACAACATTATTTCAAGTCACGTGCTTACCTTTCTTTAGTCTTATATTGGGGAACATCAGAAGTTGGAAGATGTTCTTAAACATCTACTTCCTATAACCATTTGATGGAAGAAAGAGAGGATGAGAGAATGCCTAACACACACGCGCCTGCCCATCCGGTCAAGTCCGAGGAGGGGTGGGGGATTTGGGGAAAATTAAATACTCTAGCCTCTGAGTGATAAAATATCTTTTTGGTTATCTAAATAGTTCTGGTTGACTTCAATTCAAGTTAATCGACTACCTGTTTTTCTCCCAAATAAAAAAAGACATCCGTGGTGCCATCTTTATTAAGGTACAAAAACGGCATCACGGATGCCGTTTTTCTTTAATGAAAACGGCATCACAGTTGCCTTTTTAAGAAACATATTTCGTCATATAAGTTTCCTAGATTCGTATTTTCCAATTTTGTTTTTTTACACCATTATTTCAAAAAAAATCCTTAGAAGTTTGTACATTTTTGTTTGTCATCTCTATGGATCTAAGAGAAACAAGGTCATTAGGAGATTTTGTAGAACTTCTGAAATCTATTTCATATATCCAGTTCTTACAAATGGCAATGAGGATCTTGATGTGAATGCCCAGGTCGTATATTTTGCGGACTCAATGTGAAATGCACAGGTCATTTATTTTGCGTACATTTAGCTTTTTTATAGGCCTTTTGTTAATCTTCTTAAGAAGAAAATGGTATTGTTATTTAAAATTTGAGTTGAACTAATAAATTACATACTGCACAATATAGACCACTAACCTCATTAGTTGTAGACTGTTAATGGCCAGTCAGCAAGCTATGATGTTCATAGTTAATATTGCCTACGAAAGTGTTATGCCTACTAGGACTTAGGTCGTAGTTGAAGCTGTGAAGGAACTCTGGGCCTAATTTTAACTAACACATTGAATCATCTCACTCGCTTTGAACATACATGTTGATGTCCATGAAGGTTGTTATAATATCTAGGGAATCTATTTATTATAAGGTTGCACTCAGATGCCCTAGAGTACTATACGTACACTAATTATTTTCGTATTATTTACAAAAAATAAATTCAAATTTAAGACCATGTGAGTGATCAAAAATAAGTTTAGTATTAATTTCGTATTATTTACACCTTTTTTTTCTTGTTTGGTTTGTTCACTCATGATGCAACTTTCTCAACAACTTTACATCATCTAGTGCAAGAATTAAAGTAAACTATTAATTTACCATAACTATGAAGCACGGAAATGGATAAGTATGTAACTTCTAAAATAATGGGAGACATGCATGACCATCGAAATTTAGGTATGCGACTGCATAGGTGATCACGTACTGTGATCTTGCCACAGAAGTCAGCATATCAACAAATTACGTGGTCTCTTTTGTGATTGCATCTCATGATCCACTTTGTGAGATTATGTGGTCTCTTTTGTGATTGCTTCTCATGATCCACTTAGTGAGATTATGTGGTCTAAAGACTAGTTTTCTAGTCGCTAACCGGCTAACCACATAATCCATATTATGTACTTCGGCTTTGTGCTTTATGCAGTCACATAAGCTGCACATGGAACCTAACATTCAGATTTCCCAATCTGACTTCTTTTATGAAAATTAAATTTTTACCATATAAAAACTCCCAAATGCCTCTTCGTCTTCTTCACAAGCTTCAGTTCTCCATTTCGACCAATCTAACTGCTTTTTTCGGATTTAAAGCTCAATCAACTTATCAAGTGAACACTTTCCAAACTTGATGAGTCTTGCTTGCCCGTTGCTAATATTTGGGTTGGGAAACTACTCAGGTGTTCTGTTGAAGCCACAATATTTATGGGTATTCTCCTAAGTTATTTCTACCATTTTTCGTGATTTTGTGGGATTTTATTTATTTTTGATAATAATCTGATTTATTTAGAAAATACTGTTAATTTATTTTTATAGTCGTGTGATTTTGTGACCACATATGTTGTTTATAGGACCATGCATGCGACTGGCTCCCTCTATCGCATAAACTACATGACATGTAACTTGAATGCTCATTACCATGTATAATACCTGCATTACTGTGTGCATGAATATATATTTTAAATTTATTAACAATTCAATTTTTTACCATTTGAGGAGAGATATCAACTTAGATAAAAAATGGCTTCATTCCATTGTTAGTCCGCAAACACCATATGAAATGTTAATTATTATACTAATAAAAATGTAGGTATCTTAATGGAGTTTTAAATGTTAATGTAAATAACTGATCAAAAAATGTTAGTGTAAATATCCTCATTAAAATTGCAAAAATTGTTGTGTCCCACATATCATACATGTGTCAGCAACATACAAGTTTTATCCTACATGTATCTAGCTATACCTACGCCATACCCGACAGGTGTGTAGTCAGGGTTCATCATGAACATAACCTTACAGTTGATCTGTGGTCCTTCATTAGAAGTTAAAGCTGTTGACACCGGGTAAAAGGGACATTGAACAGGCATGTTTGTGAATTGGTTTAACCATGTAGTCATAAATATTAAACTTTAAAATGGATAAGCACTAAACTGCAGTGTATAAATAGTTAAATTTTCAATATTTGCCTCAAACACGAGGCCATAACTTATTTGATGGTGGCCTCATGTAACATAATATGTATGATACTGTTTAATAAAAACTATATGCTTTACACATCATACGTATTCTGTTATACAGTATGTTGTTTGTTAGTCAACATACAATGTTAAATAAATAAAGCTTAGTCGCCATTAGACGTTAAAATTCTGTAACAATTAGATCTCGACGTTCTTGGTGGTTTTTATATAAGGGTAAATTGTAGTTTGCAGCCCTGATTTTTGGCCCTGAAACACTTTGCACTCATGTCCTTTGTAAGTACCTATTTCCAAGGGATAGAGCTGCAAATGCTTAGCATCAAAGATCAAGGCGGCAAACTGCAGTTTACTCTGTACACAATTATTGTGGGGGTAGTATATGAAAGAAAAGCTATTGATTAATGACTTGTCATTTGTTTGCGGTACGTGGAATGGACATCTTTCCTCTTTCCTTTTTAATAATAAACTGGTAATAGATTTTCCTACCATATCTTGAGATATTGATGACATTATATTTAGAGTGGCATTTTGGTTAGTGGTCAAATCATGACCAACACATTACCAAATGTAGACATGATTTTGTGCAAATAGTTTTTGACAAGTTTGGTTCTTACTAATCTGCTTAACCCATTGTTACCATTCTTCATAGGATTTTGTTTCATAAATGAGTACTAGCTCTTCTCCTTGCTTCGTTTGTCAATCTTGATCTATGCGGCCGCATCATTGCACCAATATGCGGTGCATTTCAAAACAAGATTGTTTCAACTCTATATTTTTTTAAAAATTTAATTTTTTTACTATGATTTGTTTAATATTGAATTATTGATCTTAGAAATTATTCAAATTTTACCTAAATTGTTAGTTACATATATATAATTTATAATTAATTTATCTATATTATATTATTTAATTATTAAATCGCATATGCACCTGCATCGCATCCCGTATATGTAAGATGTGGTGTCTCGCCGCATCCAATCTGCGTCCCGCATTTCTGAACATTGTCTGTCCTTTCATGGCAACAATCCAACCTTTTGCCACCTTTCCCAATCTCCACCACATTGTTCCCAATCTCCACCACTCAATCTCCGGGGAAACATGAATACTTATTCTTCTTTTATATCCTGATTCATTTTTGTTCATTATTCGTTGTTCCTCGACCTAATAAAGCAATTGTGGATTATCATAAAGTGATTTATGTATGAAAACAATTTAATTTTATGTTGGTTCTGAATTTTATGGCAAAGCTAGCTAGCCGTGAGATCAATCCGCAATAGCAAAGTTGCACTCGATTAATATTTTCCCCAAACATTAATATAATAATTTGTCCCAAACAACATAAATTGAACTTGTGCTGAGTGCAGAAGATTCTTGGTTGAGGAGGGATACATTATGCAATAAGGGAGAAGTATAGATTACTATATTTAAAAGCATGAAACAACTATTGATCACAAAAATCATCATCTCTAGCAACCGCTATTTGAAGTTTTTGTTGGAACTTTAACGAGTCCACTTCCAGCCCCTTATCACTTATAACGCCATACGACACATTAAACAGACCCCCATCAAATGTAATTTTTTCGTGTCTATCTGGTTTTGAGGAATGAATTTCCCTTTGTAGTCCAAATCTCTCCTCAGGACTAATGTTTTCTTCTACATTGCTGTTGTAGCAGCCTTGAGAAGGCTAATGCAACATATATTATTTGTAATTTCATATATTAACTACAAATTGACTTAAGTCTAAAAACTAAACCATGTTTATTTATTAAATCCATGATAAAAATTGGATACAATTGAAGATTATGCAAATCACTTCATCTCATTTTGATTGGAATTGATGGTGATGATGCAAATTGACCTCGATGCCTTTCCTGTTTACTTTTTCTCACAAATGTTTGGCATTGTCAGAGAAGCCGAACGCTCCAAGAACAGTGAACGATCTCAAATTAATTAATGCCGGGAAGATTTTAGAGAACCACAAAACATTAGCAGAGTGCAAGAACCCAGTGATCGATACACCAGAAGGGGTCACCACAATGCACGTTGTCGTCCGACCTCCTACTGAAAAAGCGAACGGTAACTAATGCTTCTCGTCAATCTAAAAAAACCACTTCATTCAATTTTTCCTGACTCATGCAATTTTTCAGCAGAGAAAAAAGCTTCAAAGTCTCCAGAAAATCAAAAGTGTGGTTGTGTAATTTTATAGCGGCATCTGCTCACAAGCGACGATACATGAGGTGTATGCAGCAGACATGATTGATGTTTGTAATGTCATTTAAATCGAGGTAATTAGCCTTAAATACATAAACAGAAAATTCCTGTTATGGTACATTGTCCGGTAAATCGTCGATGTCAGAACATGGGATTATTTGCAAAGATTGTTTTCTTCCTGTAACCTTTATGTGCATAAATCCTCTACACCCGTTCACCCACATTCGTCTAAATCTTCTGCGTTTCACTAAATATGGTATGCTGTTGGTGTTGTGAACTTTTCGAGGTTAATTTGTTGTACTTTTCTGGTTGATAAATATCAGGAAGAAGACATGAACATGATAGGGTCATGTCTGATTACAGGCAGGTTATAATTGCATTATGTATATTATAACTTGTTGAAGGACATCGGTATGATCTCTAAATTTCGTTTGATCATCGTTTTATTTAGCTATTCTCCGATTCAACCATCTTAAAAGCAATTTATGGATCGTTGAAGGAGGATATGTTAGGGTATGGGTCCATCCAATAATTGGCCAGGTGGCACATACCTAATTTGCAACAAATAGTTATTCTAAAAATAGGATGGGTGAAAATTAAAGAGTCATGTGGGCTGTGGCTCAAATACAAGGTAGAATCAACTAAGTATGGTTCCAAAATGTGAAGATATCAAGCCGATGTCATCTTAGTTGGAGTAGAATGAAATGTTTGCCAAATTATGTTAAAATGTCGGGATGTCATTGCTTAATTTGTCGCTGTGTTTGATAACGGTATGATCTAAATTGGGTAGGATGGTTAAAAAATGGTTGATCTGGTCGAGACTTGAAAGTGTTTCCCGAATGATAGGTTTGTAAGAAAATTTGCGAAAAAAGTGGCTCCTAAATAACTTTTAAGTGGTTGTTTTTATGATTCATAGGAAACATTGAAAGTCTAAAACTATACTTTCAATTGGAATAAACCTCGTAGAATACATATTTTTGTGTCAACCGTACCTTGAAAATTTGTTTAAAAAATCTTGGAACTAAACTTTCATGGGTTAAAATTTAATATTTCAAATAAGGACGCCCACAGTTCACTTCGGGAACAAGAGAAGTCTGCGAAACTAGACTTCCAAACTTCTCTCTATTTCTGACAAAATGCCAAATTAGTGGGGTTACAACTACCGTTTTTTATTTTTGAAAATCAGGGGATAAATTTAGAGTTACATACCTTCGCTGATGATGCCAGACGATTCGACACCTTATATAAACTTATTATTATTATCTTAGATTAATAAATAACATTATGCTTCACCTTATACCTTAGCTCCCATCCGTTGAATTAAACAAAGGCATTAGTTTTCTTCAAAATATTGTCAAATTTTTAAGTCGTAAAAAACAGGAGGTTACTATTCGTCACCGGAAAACTACTTAAATCACCCCAAAAATTACCTTTTTGCCCTTAACAAATCAATTAATACATATTTCGTCTCGTGTCTTTAAACAAGGTTTTTGACTCAGTTTTACTCACATTCCTAGTACCAACACCACGAAAATATCTGTCGAAACACCTGGATTCGGCAAGGTAACAGAGGTGGATTTTTTTTTCCGACTCGAGCGTCTGGCTAAGACGCCTCCACATTGGTGGAGGCGTCTTAGCAAGGCGCCTCCGCTAACGTGGAGGCGTCTTAGCAAGATTTCGTTGCAAGATTTCGGTGGTGATGGAGTAGATTACAGTGAGCTTTTTGATAGTAAACAAATATTTACAACAATCGAGGAAACTTGTAAATGAGCGAAACAAGTTGCAATAGGAGCCAGATTGTTTTTGGTTCTATCATCATACAAACCAAAAGCAGATAACCGGATGGATTGTTACCTGAGATGTAATCGCAGACGTGAAATGAGTTCAAGTGATACGAGTATTGCACTGCGAAAGAACACAAAAAGAAAAGGTTGCAGTTGTCGTTTCTTGGTAAAAGTGGTTGAGCGATGGGATCGTGATGGATGGGTCGTTTTTACTAGTAGCACCTATGGGCAGCACAGCCACGCACTTGCAGTTTATTCAGAGGGTCACCGACAGGTCAGCGGACTTAGTGTTGAGGCCAAGCAAATTGTTCGTGATATGACAGAGGCATAAGCAAGACCACGTAACATTTTGTCGGCGGTAAAGGAGAAATTCCCGGAGGATAATCTCAATCAAAGACACATTTATAACTTCAGAGAGTAGATGCGGATGACGAAATCTGAAGACAGGAATCCCGCACAGCAGTTTCTCAGTCAGGCGGTGCAGCATAACTGTTTGCATTGGATTGTGGCAGATAAAGAAACTAATGTTGTCACTCACACATTTTTGGCACATCCGACTTCAGTTCAGTTGTTGCGTACATACCCATTCGTAATCTGCATGGATTCGACGTATAAGACGAACAAGTACAATATGTCTTTGTTTGAGATGGTTGGGGTTACTCCAACAAACATGAATTTCCTCGTCGGATATGCGATTTTGAAGGATGAGACCGAGTCTAGTTACCGGTGGGTGTTGGAGAGGTTGCGAGATCTGTTATTGGATATTGTTAGCCCGACTGCAATAATAACGGATCGGGAGTTGGGTCTAATGCGACCAGTGATAGAGGTTTTTCCTGAGTCTGCTCATTTACTATGCACCTGACATATCAACAAAGACGTGTACAACTACGCATACCACGTTTTCGGCAAGGACAAGCAGTCTGCAGAGATTTTCAGGCGTGGAAAGTGGAGGAAAGTCATGTTTTCTGATTCACAGACGGATTATGATAGAGCAGTCCGTAATCTAAAAGATTCTTACAAGTCCTGCTCAGTGCTGACGGAGTATGTGGAAGACACGTGGTTGGTGCATAAAGAAAAGTTTGTGTTGAATTGGACGAATAAAGTTCTTCATTTCGGCAACACTACGAACTGCATGGTGGAAAGTACACATTCGTCTCCCGCAGACGCCCAACCCATTTTTTTAAATTAATTAAAATAAACAAGGCAATTTACAAGATTTGAGTAATCCGGGACGTCCGCTGGTTCTTTTCCTGGCATTCGAGACATTGTATCTGGTGAATAGAAGAGTAATATGAAGAGAGAGTGGTGTTAGGAGAGTGAAATGAAAAGTTATATAAGTAGAAAGGATAGAAGGGCAAAATGGTAATCTGTACAGACGATTTAAGTAGTTTTATGGCGATGAATAGCAGTTCAGTAAGATGACCTAAGCAAAATTAATTGTAAAATTGTGTTTGTTACTCCCAAATAGCGACACGTGCCAGCGGGTTTTTTTCTCGGTTCATGTAAACCTGGGTACTGGTGTCGGCCCGGTCGTGCCACGACTGCCAAGCCGTGCCAGATGGGGGCCAGGTCTGGGGGTGGTCGGGTCGGGTTTTCTTCGTTGGGTCGAGATGGGTTTTGATTTTTTCGGTTGTTTTTAAATTTGAATTAGTATACAATCACAATTGAATTTACAAAAACACAAACACAAATTATTTTTCGCCAAAGTAACTAATTTATTTATTAATAATTGTTGACTTAATTCGAGATATATTGGTTACATATAAAAAAGACCCAAAAGCAAGCTAAACCTAAGAAGTAATGAAAAAAACTTAAGAGGTATTAGGAAAAAATTACTCATTTAACATAAAGGTTTAACTAATTTGTTTTCAATGTTTTTCATCGTTGTTGCTGTCGTGAATATTCATGTTCTGCATTCTGTCTGCAACGTCGATCCAATGCTTCAGGCATATGCTCATCTTGATTAACTTGCTGGACAAGTTTTGCATCTTGTCAGATAAGATCCGTTTATCTGCACTAAAAGAAGTATCTGACGCCAGAGAATATAATAAGTCTCGCGCTATCAAAGAAACTAGTGGAAACCTACCTGTTTTTCTCCACCAGCATAAAATGCCAAAAGATTTTTACTTAGCCGTACTTAAGTAAAATTCAGTGTTTAAATATGCAGTTAATTCATTTTGAGTGTTGGTGCACTAATTTTGCCTTTTTTTAACTTAACCAATTGGGAGTCGTCATCTTATCCAATTCCATTGAGAGTCGTCATCATCTGGATCCACTGCAGTTGGAGGTGATTATGATGATGAACTAGCAACATTTGAACCATTTGTTTACATTAAATAGTCTTTTATATTCTTAAAATATTTGATTAACAAAGACCTACAACTATATGTTGGCTTTTTGGCCTTAATCCTTGTTTTGATGATTTAATCAACCTAATCTTAATCATAAGTAATGTAGAGTAGCACACATATTGCATTGCATATATATTGCATGTGCTAACCTCTACAGGTGATCAAGACTCATGGAAGGAAGAAAATCAAGTCAAGATTTGTAATAAAGCTAAATGAAGACTTGTAATCTTGATTTTATTTTGAGTCTTAGGAACATGTGTAAATTGAGCATACAAGAGTTAAAAATTTATCACATACATACTAGGTTCCTTAGAGAAGTCACACACAAAATTTCACCTTATTTGGACTTCATTAGATCACCCAAACCTTAGTCGGAAATCACTTAAAACCGAAACCCAGATTTCCTGTGTTCACCGGTCGACCGAACCAGTTCTCAGTTCGACCGGTTTATAACAGACTCTCCACAGTGATTTTACCGAACTCTACCGGTCGACCGATTCTACCTTTTCGGTCGACCGATCCTGGATTTTAATATGGCCGTTTTCCTTGTCGTATTCCTATAACGGTCGTATTTGTATAAAACAAACTTAACCCCAAAATACATTCGGTAACCGGTCGAACGACGACCTTGATTCGGTCGACCGGTTGAACAGAAACAAAATTCCCTGCTATCGGTCGACACATCTTCGTTCGACCGTTTCACCTTTGTCTCAACCGAATCCCCTAAACGGTCGACCGCCCCATACTTTGGTTCGACCGTTTAACTTAAGTAGAGTTAAGTTCTAGCGTATTTGTCCGACCGAGTATTCTTTTGTTCGACCGTTCTCCTTGAAATCAAGTGAACGGTTGACCGGTTTAGTAGTTTCGGTCGACCGGTTGTGGACAGATTTGCAGCCCGATTTTCTGCCTTGTGTATCTTGCACAAAACTCAATCAAATCTTGTCCAAACGGCTAGAAATCTTTAGGAGCTTATAAATAGAGGATCAAGACTTGTTGTTAACACAACTCTCCAACTCCAATTGTCCCAATACATTAGAGAGAAACCTCAATCCTCAAAGCTCCCATTTCTACACTCCATAAGCCTAAACTACACACTTGATCAATCACTCATCCTACTCAAAGTGTGCTCAATTAGAGAGTGAATCCCACTCAGCTACATTGGTTGTCAAAAGAGTATAGACTTCGGTGAAAGCCCGAAGTGATCCTTCTCGGATTGTGAGAAGAGGATTCCAAGCTCGGCAAGGGTTGTTCGCGAGTTTGACGGTTGTAAGGCGTTGTCTCCCGGCCCGGAACGGGGAGCGGATAGTGAAGTCGTAGGCGGAGCTCACGGAGTCGAGCGGAGCTTGCAAGAGAGGACTAGGACCCGGGTGGGGTGCCGAACCTCTATAAAATCCCCCGTGTCGATTGTGGTTTGCATTCTATTATTATTTCTTTACTTGTTTGTTTATTCCGCTGCGCATTTGATTGCTTAAACAAGTAGAGTATTAGGTGATTAGCCTTAATTGTGGACCCATAGACCCACACGATCCTACATTATATACATCATTTTGAAAATTTTCATAATTCATATTTTCTAAAATTTGTTTTAAGAAAACTTATAAACCAGCAATCTTAAATCTACGATCTATAAAAAAAACTAAACAAAATTTAAACGGGTGAGGATTCCAATATTGAAAGTAATTCATAAATAAATATGTTAGAAATGAGGTAATATTGTCAACTTAATCTAGTAGTGAATGTGAAAAAAAGTTTTACAAAATCATGCATAATTTGACAATTATTCAAATCTAAATCGGTTGACATGCGCTCATTTTTTCATTATAAAATGTTGAAATTGCAAGACGATAATGAACACAACATTTTAACATTTCATATGTATAATTCCATCTACGAGGGACATCTAATTTAAAGTTCTTAGGTTTAATTTCATTATAGACACAAAATTTTCTAAATTCCTGATATCTAGATGTATTACTACAACCTACATAAGCAATTGCATTCATAATATTTTTAAGGTTTAATTATGCTAAGTCTATCTTATACTACTAAGCTTAAAGTATGACCAACACATTTAATATGAAAAGTAAACCATCTAGTGGATGACAATAATTAATAAGCATTTGTATTGCAAAAGTTTTATTGGTAGCATTGTAAAATGCAATTGCACAAATTTTATTTTCAAGATTATTAACTACGATGACGTCTTTAATGCGACCAAATATAATATTGGTAGTGTGTGAATGTAAAATAGGTAAAAAAGTGATTTTTTTACCTATTTTGACACCATGAATCGCTTACATAATAAGCAGTTACACAACAACAAGGATGATTATTTAGACTTGTCTAAACATCACTAGTTAATGTCACCTTATTGTTTATTGATGAAAAATAATTGATCATAATTTTTTTTACCGAATTTATCAAATGCAATATTTTTAAGTGTTTTTCTAGAAAAAGATTAAAATTGCGGATTATGGTAGAGAATTGTTTCCCCTAAGGCCTTTGAATTCACATATGATAAATGGTAATTCATCTATAATCATGAAATCAACAATTATTTCTCTACTTTTAATTGGACAATATTTTCTGAAATTTAAAGTTTCACTAGTTGTGTCTAAAACTGATTGACGTTAATCTATTGCCGATGCAGGATTATTCTTAACTTTACATGAAAGTTGATGTTTACTTAAATGACTGGTTTCTCCAGTTGACTTAGCCGAATATACGACCACAATGTTTACAAATAAGAGTTAGATTACCCTTATTATCCCATCCTTAATCAAAATCATCTTATACTGGACTAGTTTTTTTTAGTACCCGTGGTACTTTTTCTCTTACATTTAAGTGGATTAACTGGAGCAGGGTTGTGGGTAAATGAGAAAGTCTTATTATGGTTGATTAACTCAAATTCATTATTTTTTGTTATCATAACTCGACCAGCCTTACTGTTAGATCCTAACCCTTGCTTACTGTTCTTAATTGTGTTTAGGAGAGGATTAGTGATGGATTGAGATGGACGGCTGAGATCGAGTCGGAGGAAAGTATATAAAGGTTGGTTTTTCTCTCTCTTTCTCTCTCATTTGCATCTCTCTCTCACTCACTCTCTCTCTCTAGACTCGTCTCTCTCTCTCCCTCTATGGTTCTTCGGTGTTGGCGGAGGCGAGGATCGGAGTGTTGGATTCGCCGGAGTCGTCGTAGAGATCGTTGTGTTCCCCGGAGTTCGAGTTTATCGTGGAAAAGCTCGCCGTCGTTTCTTCAAAGGCTTCTTCAAGCCTTAAGGTATGTCAAACTTGCTTTCAAGCTCACCTAGTGTTAGTGTGGGAGTGGGAGCGGTCGACGGTAGGCCGTTTCGGGCTCGTCGGACCTGCACAGCCGTTTCTGAACTATAAACGGTCGACCAGTGTTTTGGTTCGGTCGACCGGTTGTAGTGTATTTTGGGCGAATCCCTCGCACCGGTCGAACGATGCCCTTTTGGGCGGTCGACCGGTTGTTGCAATTTTAGCGAGAGAAGACGTCCTGTGTATTTTCGGTCGAACGGGACCCCTTTGCCGGTCGACCGAAAGTACTGTTGTATGTCGGTTGGGGCGTTGACCATCTAAACGGTCGACCGCCTGTTTGACTCGTTCGACCGACGTTTAAGTTAACTTAATGGCCGGTCGACCGGAAGTGTGGTTTCGGTCGACCGTGATGTGAGGACTCTGGGTGAGTTCTACTGGTTGTTTTCGGTCGACCGATAGGGTTCGGTTGTTCGACCGTTTTACTGTTGATTGCGAAAATGGATTTCTACTGGTGCTTTTTGGTCGACCGGGACCCCTTTGTCGGTCGACCGTTTGGCGGGTTTTTCGGTTGGGCCAGTTCTCTGGGTGAGGATCGGTCGACCGGAAGCCATGTTTTGTTCGACCGTTTTACACTGTTTTTGTGTGTGTGCTATTGATTGGCTAGAAGGCAACGGGTCTCTGGCCCTTTTGGGGCGACGACACAGACATTCCGGCCCTATAGCGATTAGTGGTGACACGGGTTGTGATTTGTGGTCGTGGCTCCGGCGAATGAGGCAAAGCCGTGGTTCCGGCGAATGAGGCAAAGCCGTGGCTCCGGCGAATGATGCAAAACCGTGGCCCCGGTAACACTGAGGCAATGAGGGGGTTGTGTGGCCGTGTTTTGGACCGGCGGTGCCTTGTGTGCACGTGTGTTGGTGGGTTGGGTGAGAGGACCCTTGAGACCCGTGTTGTTGGGCTATGGCCGGGAGAGAGGTCCCGGGAACTTAGCGGGTGTTTCTGTTGTGGTGTTTTATGTTTCCTTGCACATTTCATTTCTGTCCATATATGTGTTAGGGTTTGGCATACTGGGTTTCCTCCTGGAAACTCAGGCATTCATTGTCTGCTTTCAGGCCGAGAGCGACGTTAGGTGGGTGGCGTCGGCGGAGGGAGCACTCGAGACCTGATCTTGTTTCCCTACATTTTGAGGTGGTTGTGATTACTTGTGTATATTCACTGTATATGATCTTTTGATGTAATCACATTCTTTTGTAAACTCGTTCACATATATATTATATGTTGGTGCACTAGTGTGTGTATTTCTTTCGTAATGTCCTCGTTGATTGTATGTTTTAAAATTTGAAATTTTCCACTGTGTTTGAGGACGTTACAACTTGGTATCAGAGCGGTCAGTTTCAGTGTCTTCGTCCAATGGAACCACCCTTAGAGTTGTGTAAATCATGCATGCATTGTTCTCATTCATGTTTTGTGTCTCCTGTGTAGATGGCTCCGAGGCGTGTGAGACCTTCTCCCCGAGACCGTAGCACCAGTGATGAGGTGGGTGAGGGGAGTAGAGGTGAGGAGCTGAGGACGCTCCAGGGCACGCTGGGTAGATTGGGCGAGATTCTCGAGCGCCAATCCGCCCAGGCTGATCAGGGAGGAGCAGGCGCAGTGTTGGATCGGTTTATGCGTCAGCATCCCCCATCCTTCGATGGTAGCGGCGACCCTGAGGCAGCAGAGGACTGGGTCTTTAAGATCCAGAAGATATTTCGGGCGATTGGGTGTCCTCCTGAGAGGAAGGTGGATTTGGCCACTTACGTGTTGGACGGCGGCGCAGCCAACTGGTGGAGATCCACTTCTGCTGTGGTGTTCGAGGACAGTGAGGAGTTGAGCTGGGAGGAGTTCCTGGTGGAGTTCAACCAGCAGTACTTTCCGCAGCACGCCCGCGACAGGAAGAGAGAGGAGTTCCTGGCTTTAGAGCAGAGGGACATGACTCTGGCTGCCTACATCAGCAAATTTCACGCTTTGGAGCGATACTGTCCAGAGATTTATGTGACGCAGGAGCAGAGGGCTCGGAGGTTTGTGCGCGGTCTGAGGCCGCAGTTCAGGGCCCGTGTTACCACGAGCATGCCACAGACGTTAGCAGACGCTGTGAAGTTCGCGACCATCATGGATCAGGATAGCCAGGACATTGAGGAGGCTAGGAGGTCGCAGGTGAAGACCGGAGTGCGTCCGGGGAGTCAGTTGTCAGGGAATCCGGGCAAGAGGCCTCGGATTGACGGAGGTGGACCACCGCAGGCTGGGCAGTGCAGGCAGTGTGGTGGAGTTCATCCGGGACGCGGTTGCGGGCCCCGTTCTGACGCGTGTCATGGTTGTGGCCAGCTGGGTCACTTTGTTCGTTCTTGCCCGAGTAGGCCGGGTGGGCCTATTGTTCGGCCGGGATCATCCACAGCTGGTGGAGCTGGACCGAGTCGTTCTGCAGCACCACCCCAGCAGGGGAAGAGAGCAGGTCGCGTATTCACTATCCAGGCGGAGGAGGCTAGAGATGCGAGTACGGTGGTGGAAGGTACGCTATTTGTTGCAGATTTGGTAGCTAGGGTGTTGTTTGACTCTGGGGCCACACACTCGTTTATCTCTGAGCAGTTTGCGAGCGTGTTGGGACGTACCCCTGCGATGTTGACTGCCACTTTGGAAGTCAGCACACCCCTGGGTTTGGTGGGCACTGTGGGGAGATTTCTTCCCGGCGCCACGATTGCTTCGGGAGACCAGGAATTTCCAGCTGACCTGGTCTTGCTACCGATGGTGGACTTCGATGTTATACTCGGGATGGATTGGTTGTCCCAGTACGACGTCCGAGTCTTGTGCCGTGATAAGAAGATTTTGATTCCGAGGCGAGGTTTGCCTGATCTTCTGATCAGAGGATTGAAGGACCGCAAGAGTCGGTTGATTGTTTCTTCGGTTAGAGCTCGGAAGTTGATTCAGCAGGGTTGCAGGGCTTTTGTGGCCACCTTGGTAGTTCCAGACCCAGAGATGAGGAGACTGGAGGACATCGAGATTGTTCAGGATTTTCCCGAGGTGTTTGCTGATGATGTCTCCGGTCTACCCCCTCAGAGAGAGATAGAGTTCGGCATTGATTTGGTAGCTGGGGCTACACCGCAGTCGAAGGCTCCGTACAGGATGGCGCCTGCAGAGTTGTTGGAGCTGAAGAAGCAGTTACAGGTTCTGATGGATACTGGGTTTATCCGACCCAGTGTCTCACCGTGGGGTGCGCCGATTTTATTTGTGAAGAAGAAGGACGGCTCTTTGCGGATGTGCATAGATTACCGGATGCTGAATAAGGTTACTGTGAGGAATCAGTATCCTTTGCCCAGGATCGAGGACCTGTTTGACCAGTTGCAGTCAGCGAAGGTGTTCTCGAAGATTGATCTGCGATCTGGGTACCATCAGTTGAGGATCAGAGAGGCAGATGTCCAGAAGACAGCTTTTCGGACGAGGTACGGGCACTTTGAGTTTCTGGTGATGCCGTTCGGGTTGACGAACGCGCCTGCAGCATTTATGGATCTGATGAATAAGACTTTCAGTCAGTATCTTGACCGTTTCGTGATTGTCTTCGTGGACGATATTTTAGTCTATTCACCAGATATGGATCAGCACCGGGAGCATCTAAGGATTGTACTTGGCATTCTGAGAGATCAGCAACTGTATACCAAGTTTTCGAAGTGCGAGTTCTGGCTTCACAGTGTTGCATTTTTTGGGCATATCGTGTCAGGAGCTGGGATATCAGTGGATCCAGCGAAGGTCGAGGCAGTGACGCAGTGGAGAGCCCCGACGAGTGTGACTGAGATTAGGAGTTTTGTTGGATTGACGGGTTACTACCGCCGGTTCATCAAAGACTTCTCGAGACTTGCTTCACCACTGACAGCGCTGACGAAGAAAGGAGTGAAGTTTGTTTGGTCCCAGAATTGCGAGGACAGTTTTCAGGAACTGAAGAGTCGGTTGACGACTGCTCCAGTTCTGACTCTTCCCAGCGGTAGCGGAGGTTATGTGATTTACAGCGACGCCTCAGGTGTTGGTTTGGGTTGTGTACTGATGCAGCACGGGCAGGTGGTGGCGTATGCTTCGAGGCAGTTGAAGGTGCACGAGAAGAATTACCCCACTCACGATCTAGAGTTGGCAGCCGTGGTTCATGCTCTGAAGATTTGGCGTCACTATTTGTATGGTGAGCGGTTCGAAGTCTTCACGGATCATCAGAGTCTGAAGTACCTGTTTTCACAGAAGGAGCTGAATATGAGGCAGCGCAGGTGGCTTGAGCTGATTAAGGATTTTGATTTCACCATCTCCTATCATCCGGGGAAGGCGAATTCAGTTGCAGACGCGCTGAGCAGGAAAGTGGAGGTGTCAGCTGCGAGTTTGTGTATTCAGGAGTGGAGGCTACTCGAGACATTGTCATAGTGGAGGCCGTTCACCGAGAGCTCAGGGGGAGCAGTGATTGCGGGTCTTCGAGTGGAGCCGCAGACCGTCAGTCGAGTTGTCCAGGCTCAGCACAGGGATGAGGATTTGACTAGTCTGCTACAGTCAGCTGCCAGAGATGGGTCGGACTTCACTGTGGGAGTGGATGGAGGTCTGAGGTTCAGGAGTCGGATCTGGGTGCCGAAGGTCGATGCGCTGAAAGATGACATCATGGAGGAGGCACACCGAGCCAGAAATTCCATTCACCCGGGGAGTACGAAGATGTATAAGGATCTGCAGCGGAACTTCTGGTGGCGAGGGATGAAGCGTGATGTGGCTGATTTTGTGGCTAGGTGTTTGGTTTGCCAGCAGGTGAAGATCGAGCACCAGAGACCAGCGGGACCGATGCAGAGTATAGAGCTACCTGAGTGGAAGTGGGAGCACGTGACGATGGATTTCGTCACCGGGTTGCCGAAGACGAGGAGCTCCCATGACGTGATTTGGGTTATAGTCGATCGACTGACCAAATCGGCACATTTTCTGGCCATCCAGACTACTCTACCTTTGGAGGGTCTTGCGAGATTGTATATTGAGGAGATCGTCAGACTGCATGGGGTGCCGGTGAGTATCATTTCAGATCGAGATCCGAGGTTCACTTCCAGATTCTGGGGGAGTTTGCAGCAGGCTCTGGGTACTCGTCTGAAGTTCAGTACAACATTTCACCCGCAGACAGACGGTCAGTCAGAGAGGACCATTCAGACGTTAGAGGACATGCTGAGAGCGTGCACTCTGGATTGGGCAGGGCACTGGGATGAGCACTTGCCGTTGATCGAGTTCGCCTACAACAATAGCTACCATGCGAGTATTGGGATGACGCCGTGCGAGGCTTTGTATGGGAGGCCGTGCAGATCACCGGTGTGCTGGAGTGAGGTAGGCGAGAGACAGTTAGTCGGGCCTGAGATTATACAGGCGTATGCTGAAAAGGTTGATGTGATCAGGCAGCGACTAGCGACAGCTCAGAGCAGGCAGAAGAGCTACGCGGATCGGCGTAGGCGAGTGTTGATTTTTGAGGTTGGCGATCATGTCTTTCTGAAGATCTCACCGTCGCGTGGGGTCATGAGATTCGGGAAGAAGGGGAAGCTCAGTCCGAGGTACATTGGGCCGTTCGAGATTTTGGACCGAGTTGGAGAGGTCGCCTACCGGATTGCGTTGCCACCACAGTTTTCTGGTCTTCATAACGTCTTCCACGTTTCGATGCTGAGGAAGTACGTGTCAGATCCTTCTCATGTGATTCAGATTGAGGTTCCAGAGATCCTGCAGGATTTGTCTCTCGAGGAGAGACCGGTTGAGATTGTGGATCGGATGGATCACCAGCTCAGGAGGAGGACGATTCCTATGGTTAAGGTCAGGTGGCAGCATCACTCTGAGCGAGAGGCTACTTGGGAGGTTGAGGAGGAGGTCCGGAAGTCGTATCCGGAGCTGTTTGGTAAGCACTGGATTTAATTTTGTGGGCGAAATTCTTTTAAGGAGGGTGGATTGTTAGATCCTAACCCTTGCTTACTGTTCTTAATTGTGTTTAGGAGAGGATTAGTGATGGATTGAGATGGACGGCTGAGATCGAGTCGGAGGAATGTATATAAAGGTTGGTTTTTCTCTCTCTCTCTCTCTCATTTGCATCTCTCTCTCTCACTCTCTCTCTCTAGACTCGTCTCTCTCTCCCTTTGTGGTTCTTCGGTGTTGGCGGAGGCGAGGATCGGAGTGTTGGATTCGCCGGAGTCGTCATAGAGATCGTTGTGTTCGCCGGAGTTCGAGTTTATCGTGGAAAAGCTCGCCGTCGTTTCTTCAAAGGCTTCTTCAAGCCTTAAGGTGTATCAAACTTGCTTTCAAGCTCACCTAGTGTTAGTGTGGGAGTGGGAGCGGTCGACGGTAGGCCGTTTCGGGCTCGTCGGACCTGCACAGCCGTTTCTGAACTATAAACGGTCGACCGGTGTTTTGGTTCGGTCGACCGGTTGTAGTGTATTTTGGGCAAATCCCTCGCACCGGTCGAACGATGCCCTTTTGGGCGGTCGACCGGTTGTTGCAATTTTAGCGAGAGAAGACGTCCTGTGTATTTTCGGTCGAACGGGACCCCTTTGCCGGTCGACCGAAAGTACTGTTGTATGTCGGTTGGGGCGTTGACCATCTAAACGGTCGACCGCCTGTTTGACTCGTTCGACCGACGTTTAAGTCAACTTAATGGCCGGTCGACCGGAAGTGTGGTTTCGGTCGACCGTGATGTGAGGACTCTGGGTGAGTTCTACTGGTTGTTTTCGGTCGACCGATAGGGTTCGGTTGTTCGACCGTTTTACTGTTGATTGCGAAAATGGATTTCTACTGGTGCTTTTCGGTCGACCGGGACCCCTTTGTCGGTCGACCGTTTGGCGGGTTTTTCGGTTGGGCCAGTTCTCTTGGTGAGGATCGGTCGACCGGAAGCCATGTTTTGTTCGACCGTTTTACACTGTTTTTGTGTGTGTGTGTTGCTATTGGTTGGCTAGAAGGCAACGGGTCTCCGGCCCTTTTGGGGAGACGGCATAGACATTCCGGCCCTATAGCGATTAGTGGTGACACGGGTTGTGATTTGTGGCCGTGGCTCCGGCGAATGAGGCAAAGCCGTGGCTCCGGCGAATGAGGCAAAGTCGTGGCTCCGGCGAATGATGCAAAACCGTGGCTCCGGTAACACTGAGGCAACGAGGGGGTTGTGTGGCCATGTTTTGGACCGGCAGTGCCTTGTGTGCACGTGTGTTGGTGGGTTGGGGTGAGAGGACCCTTGAGACCCGTGTTGTTGGACTATGGCCGGGAGAGAGGTCCCGGGAACTTAGCGGGTGTTTCTGTTGTGGTGTTTTATGTTTCCTTGCACATTTCATTTCTGTCCATATATGTGTTAGGGTTTGGCATACTGGGTTTCCTCCTGGAAACTCAGGCATTCATTGTCTGCTTTCAGGCCGAGAGCGACGTTAGGTGGGTGGCGTCGGCGGAGGGAGCACTCGAGACCTGATCCTGCTTCCCTACATTTTGAGGTGGTTGTGATTACTTGTGTATATTCACTGTATATGATCTTTTGATGTAATCACATTCTTTTGTAAACTCGTTCACATATATATATTATATGTTGGTGCACTAGTGTGTGTATTTCTTTCGTAATGTCCTCGTTGATTGTATGTTTTAAAATTTAAATTTTCCGTTGTGTTTGAGGACATTACACTTACCCTTCTTCTTCGACTCGATACCTGCCAGAACCTTCCTCAGAAGACCCTAAATATGAGTCTGATCTTTAGCATGGGTCTAATCTCATCTTATTTTGCGGAGCGACGTGAGTCTTATATTAACAAAAGTTATTAACAAATTATCAAGAATAACTTGTCTCAAATAATATGACTTCAAAATTTCTGACAATTATCGTTATAAAATAAAAATTATGGTATTACCTGGATTTTCATTTGACTCTGTTCACTTTCAATAAATCAAATTATCTTTGTTTCTTACAGTATAACAAGTGAAAAAAGGCCCATTTCAAATTTGTTTTTTATTAACATACTTACCATAAATAACTTCTGTAAATGTTATTTGCCTTGACAATTTGAAGCACACCAACAAACTCATGTACATCTTTTGGCTGCCAAAAGAAGATAGATTACTAGCTTCTCATATCACAGTTCCAGCGCATAATTACACTTGTTTCTATCGTATCTACACACTTCACTTGCAAGCTGTTGCCTCAAATTCTGGCAGCACGACGAAAGCGATCGACAAGGGCGCGATCGTCAGGGGTGCATTGGCGGGGGTGTGGATGGGATTCATTGCTGGAATGTCCCCATTCTCCGTTAGTTTTAATGGTCTGCCATTCAGTAATATCGTTCGACTGCGGTGAAACCCGTCTTTTCCGGTCAAGTGGTACTCTTCCCTAGTTCTCGTCCAGTCTAGCGTTTCTCCGATCCACGACATTGTACTCTTGAGGCCGTGGAGGTTGGAGCGGTCCTCGTTATGGGCCTCCGCTTTGTATAGGTTTATGTCATTCCGAACGCCAATGACAAATTCAGTGTTGTTGCTTAGATTAATAAGTAGTAGTGAAATGCCAGTCTGCAACAAAGAAGTATAAACCATTTGTTAATACAAGGTTAACATCAAATTCAGATTCTTGTTCAACTGTTTACCAAAAACCATAAGTTCATCGATCCACTCTAATACCATGTGAAATTCAATTGTTGAACTCTTCAAATATCAATTACTCGAGTGTGAAGCATTAGACAGAACTATCTTATATAATGTTATAAAACCGAAAATGACATACCGTTTTCGAACAATGAGCATAAGCCCTCAGGTAAGTCGATCCAGTGATGGCAATCGACAGAACTTTTTTCCCCATATGGCGGTGCCACAAAAGTGCGCTATAGACAAAATCAACAGAAATTGTAAATTTTGGACTGAGATTTGGAACGCTACAAAAACTTACCTGTAATAGTCAGGATTCGGTACAAATGAATCTGTATCGAGCAAACCATAGTAACCTCCAATCAAACTTTGTCTGCAGTAAGTTTTGGTCTCGTATTTCGCGGCCATTCCAAGCTGATCCAGGTACCTAAATCAAATGTTGATCCATTTTTAGCCGTTTGCGGTTTAGGAAATCTATTCAAAAAATGAAGGGCAATGAGATAAGTACCAAAAGCTATCTAAGAAGGTGTTTGAGATGCGATTGCCGCCACTATTGAAGGCACCACCCGCTTCCCCGACCCAAGCAGAGGCCCATGGTCCGTGTCGTTTTATAGTCAGCTGGAGCTCTCGGTATGTCTTCGCTATCTTGTTCAAATGATTCGGATCCAAAATCTTGTGGACCAGTTGAGGATCATTGCCTTAACAAACACAGTTTGTTTTTATGTAAATGTAAGAGATCGATAGTTTTACTGAAAATATGTTAATTTTGCTGACCTGCACCAAGATTATATACGTGATGCGTAATGGCATTGACAATATTTGATCCCGAACTTTGCAGGAGTTCGGTGTACCATAATTGCTCGTAAAAACCTCCAGGAGCAACGAGGAGGGGACGTTGGTTTGATCCTTCGTACAAATCGTCGATTATTTTTTTCAGTACCATTATGTCTCTCCCGTACTGACGAGAATTTACACGCGCACCAACTCCAAGACCACTCAACTCATTTCCTATATCGATAGGAAGGGATGCTCAAAATAAATTCGAAGAGAAAAACTATTATTAGAAAGGCACGTAAATCTAATGGAACGATGTGTTCTACCGAATTCCCACGAATCAACTGGATATTTCTTCGCAACTGTGTATTCCATAAAATGGCGAGCATTGACGGAGTCCCATGCACCTTCCCAAAGACCATTGCGAACTTGATGCCTACCATGTAGCGCATTCAAACCAAACGTGATGACAGCTCTGTGAAAAAGTTCAGCAAAGTTAAAGCACAAAACCATTAAATCTCACTAATTTAATCTAGCCCATACATGTATCAACGAAAAACATACAGAAAGAAGAAATTAAACTCTAATTTAGTTGATTTTATTTTTGGTTCAACGTGATTAATATGGATTCAGTAATGAGTTAGTTAGTTGATTAAAATTGTTATCAGAATACAGCTTAGAAGTTCAATGAAGTTACAGGACGAAGACATGAAGTGACACAAATTCATAATGGTCCCTAAATTGAGGGAAAACCTCCACTATAAGAGAACATAACCCTGTTTAAACGTCGAATGTGACATAATAATTCAGTAATGTATTTGAACCAGAGCTGAACTTTACACTGGTACTGAATGGAAGAGTTTTCATACCCTGTTTTTTGAAATAAAGCATTCAGCTCGTCCCACCGAGTCATGTTCAGGCATCCATGTGAGAATCCAAATAGTCCACCCGCCATCTTTCTGAAGGGAAGACAGGGGGAGGCCATCCCTGGCACGCCATATAAAACTCGATCTTGCAAGGACCCTCCTAGTCTTATCCTCAATGATTTGAATGCTGACAAAAAATGCAAACAAATAATGCAAATTGATCAATGTAAAAGACAACTTTTCTACAATAAAAGGGTTCATTTACCAAATTCTATGTACAAGAATGCACTTAAAAAACCTTCAATAAACTCGAGTATCCTCCTAACAAGGAGCAAGACAACAGAAATTCAACTAAAGAAAAGTTTCTAGAAATACAAACTCAAATGAGTTGACGAACTCGAGCTTATACTATACATTTACATGATAAATGTCATTCAGCTGATTGGCTCTTGCATCAAAATATTTCAAAAGGCTGCTTAATAGGAAATTAGTTGATAAGGTTTGATCCATCTTCATGAAACAACAAACTAAGTGTATTTAACTATATAACTAAACACGGTAACCAACTTTTTTCATCTTTTGAACTACTCTACAAAAGTTTATCATGGAATATCCTTGACAAAACAAGTTGCTCCCATGGGCAGATATGTTTCACAATGAGTTCAGTCGCCAACAAACTAGTAGCAGATAACACAAGTGAACGATTACAGCTTCAATTAGTTCGGTAGTAATGTCCTTTAGGGCCACCAATTCTGGTTGGTCAAAGCTCTAATACCATTTGAAATGGCTCATCCCTAAATGCATGTAAAGTCTAATCCTACCAGCCCATGTGTTTAAACTTGAGGTCGTTGAGGTAGTAAATAATAATATAATATCCCTATAAGCCTCCACAGTACTTTCACTCCTTGGGAGACTATAATTTGGAATAATACATGTTCAAAATCAGAAAAAGCCCCTAAAGAAAGTTGTAACCAAGGTACATGAATATCAACTGATTACAAGATCAAGAAAACATTGCAACAAATTTGTAGAACGAATTTATAAGATTGAAAAAAATAGACAATCACCTTTGATAGAGTTAACTAGAATGGGGTGGTGAAGATCCTGAAACATACAAGAAATTTCACCGCCATTCAAATGCAATTTCATACATTAATATAGATTCAAAGATGTTGAGCATCTAATACCAGGTTGAGTACAGAGGCATGCCCCCAAGGGCATTGGTTGTAGTTGCACTTTGCGGTAGGCCACCAATCCATTGTAGCACAAACAAAGTTATCATCCGTTTCCGCAACCGCAAGAGAACCACTGACGATAATGGTCGCAACCTCTTGAGCCCGAATTCCCGCAAGCAAGCAGAGATATATAATCGAGACCGACCATAGGTCCATGACCTCAGAATGCTTCAAAATTTGATCAAAATTCAACATATTAATAAACAAGAAACGGGACAAAACTAACCTGACTAACAGGAAAAAAAGATAACATGGTGATCCTAATGCATGTACATGATAACTGAATTTTAAAAAACTCTTCAAATTATGTAACCATCAAAAGTAAAGGATAATTGGACACCTGACAGAGAGGGAGAGAGATGTTTAGAGAATACTTGACATGCTTGCCTTGTAAGAAATGAAAACCCTATGTTTCTTTTCTTAGAACCCAAACTAACTCTGCACCAAACTTCTACTGTTCACATGAAAACAAAACGAAACCAAACCCAATTCAAGTCTTGCACAATAACAAAAGAAGTTTTAATCCTCAACAAACCTGAGATTAGTCTTCTCAAAACAGGATGGGTTCTTCTAATAAAATTCGCAAATTGGACACCAAACACAAAATGAGCTTAAAAATAACAAAAAATATACATTCAATCATCAACAAACATGACCCAACGTTCCAAATAAAAAAAAGGTTTTTCCAACATGCCCAACAAAACCACAAAATCAGTGTCATTTTCTTTATAAAAGAATCTCACCTCTGGACACCAAACGTAACATGAACTTTAAAACTAACAGAAAGAAATCATAATCCTCAACAAACCTGAGCTAAATGTTCCCAGAAAAAAAATATAGGTTCTTAAAAGAATTGCAGATTTGGACACATAACATGAATTTGAAAAATAATAGAAAGAAATAGTAATCCTCAACAAACTTGACACCAAAGTTCCCAAAAATGTATGGGTTCTTACCCAAAAAGAAATGCACATTTGGGCACCAAACACAACATGAACTTTGAAAATAAAATAAAAATAGACAATTCTCAACATACATGACCCATTGTTTCAAATTAAAAAATGGTTTTTTTTTCTAGTATGCCCAAACAACCACAGAATCAGTGTCAATTTCCTTTGTTCAACGAAATGCACACCAAACATAACATGAAACTTGAAAACTAGGAAGAAATTGATAATCCTCAGCAGCCAAAAATAATGGGTTTTTCCAATATGCCCAATTAAACCACAGAAACAGTACAATTACACATCTGGACACCAAACATTATATGACCTTTAAAATAACAAAGCACTTAACAACCCTCAACAAAACAGACACCTAATTTCTCAAAACAAAATATGGGTGTTCCCAATAAAACCAGAAAAACAAAACATACAAAAAAAATCTTTTAAAAAAAGCTACCATAAGGAGGACCCGAGAGGGGCTTCTGAAGGTGACCCAGTTGAGATTAGACCTCCAAAGGTCTAGAGCAAATCAAAATCAAATGGATGGGTGGTTTTAGAAAGGTCGGTAGGGAGGATAAAGATGGCATCTTTATTTGATTCTTTGCATGAGACACAAGTGACCCACGCGCTATGACAATTGTGGTCCCTCCCAAGTCCCAACTACTGATCTATAATCGTAAGTGTGGCAAAAAGGTCCAAAGCCTAATCACGGGCTACTAGTGTCTGCAGCTGATCTTGGCTTTATGAACAGTCTTGCACTCACTTTCACGCATTGAAGTGAAAGATGAGCTGACGTCACAATAAGACAAAAAGATGCTCGTACACGGACACGCAGCCACCACGTCAGTAACACATTATCACCGCTTCTGCGGTTTCCTTATAAAAAATGATTTTATTTGTTCCCAAATAAACTGAGATTCTCAAGACTTTAGAATTTTCTTTTCAAAAAGAAAACATAACTTTTCACATTATGTTCATACGCAGTCCAGAATGCACAAAGTCTCAATCCAGATTCAATCTAGAGTGGATACAATTCTGGATACGATTGTCCGAAGTTTGTCCATACTCAGTGCAAAATTGACACGGTTCTGGACGTGATTGTCCAACTCAATCCATACTCAGTTCAGAATGAACGCGGTTCTGGACACAATTGTCAAAATTCTGTCTAGACAGTCCAAAATGGACATGATTGTTCACATTCTGTGCATATTCAGTCCATAATGGACATAGACTCTATCTAGAATCAGTCCCGAATGGACATGATTGTTCACATTCTGTACATATTCAGTCGAGAATGGACATGACTGTTCACATTCTGTACATATTCAGTCGAGAATGGACATGACTATTCACGTTCTGTCCATATTCAGTCTAGAATGAACACAATCTTCGTTCAGACTCAGTCTAGAATGGACATGGTTTTGGACATGAATTGTCCAACTCAGTCCAGAATAGACATGACTGTTTACATTCTGTTCATATTCAGTCCAGAATGGACACAGTCTTTGTCCAGATTGGATACGATTTCGGACACGATTGTGCAACTCAGTCCAGACTCAATCCAGAATCCATCCAAAATGGACATGACTGTTCATATTCTGTCTAGAATCATTCCAGAATGGACACGATTGTCCAAACTATGTATAGACTCAGTCCAGAATGAACATGGTTCTGGACATGATTGTCCAAACTCTATCCATACTCAGTCCAGAATGGTCAGGTTCTGGAAACGATTGTCCAAATTCAGTCCAGACTGTCCAATTTGTCCAGACTATCTCCAGACTCAGTCCATAAATGTCATGGTTTGGTCTAAACTTGACAAGAATGTGAACAGACTTGTTCTTTTTTGGAAGGATAACTTCAAAATTTTGAAAATCACAATTTTTTTTGAAGAGGGTACCAAAATATTAACTTTAATTCAAATGTTTTTAACGGCAAAATTGTACAAAAATATATCAATACATTGTTTTGGGTACAACACTTCCTTGCAGTTCCAACTTCCAACCACTAAAGAAAAAATATATATCAATCTTAACTGACAACGGAAAAACGTAAAGTTGTGAGAATACTCTCGTACTTCCAACGTGAAAGTTAGGGAGGAGACTAGGCTGGTTTTGTTTGAATTTGTTATGGTTATTTGTTAACGAACTAGATAATCTAAAGTACAACAAAAACAACTAAACAATTGCGTTGAAACTAAACTATTTATATATAATTAGATAGAGTTCCAAATTTAATCTTTGTAACAATTTTTGTTTTGCGTTAATGTGAGAATATATATCATACTTATTATATTAGAAAAATAAATCTATTTGCTTCAGAAACAGACTCAATCCAAACATAAACCAATATACAACTCGGTTTCGAACTTTAACCAAACTTGAAACTTCAGTTAGGTTTCAGTTCAAAATCACATGTTTCGCTCCAGGATGTCACCCGTGCTTGGAGTAAAATCTAACCAAATGAATCAAGATAGGCACAACGAATTGGGAAAATATTTTGATTAAAAAAGTAAAGTGAACTAGTAAACAGGATCCATCGATCCTGATTCCTTGGAGACCTACATGAGTTGATGAGCTTGAAAGGAAGAAGTGACATGATATGGGATGCTGGATAGATAAACTTTTCTAAATATGATATTTGATTTCCGACTAGGGTGTAAATAGGCAAGATACGTTTTTACACCACCGCTACCGTCCCTCCTAAGTGAAGCAGATAGATTGGGTGGGACAAAAAAATGACAACCGCTACCCAACCAACCCACATAAAATTGGGTTAAGTGGTGTAGGGCGGGTTAGTTGGGTTGAGTCTTTAATTTTGTATTTTTTGGGTTAGAACATGTAAAAATTTAGACTCAGAACTTGTGCAACCATAACAAGTTCATATATATATCACCAAACAACCTGGATAAAAAAACTACATAAAGCGTAATTTATTTTCACAATATATGGTACATAAATAAACCACAAGATAATATGCATGTCCAAAAGAAATATAAATCATAAATAATCTTAATTTATAGGGTAGGATTAATGTAGATGTGTTATATATACTAGGTTTAAAGTCTTGGTACTAAAATCTTAATTATATATTTATAACATAATATATATATTGATTAAATAGAAGGAATTTTTTATTAGTTATACATGTCAAAAAAAAATTCAATGGCAGTCCTTATAAAATACCCACATCACAGGGCGGTCCATGGGTCCTTTGGACCCAACTTGGATCTGCCCTTGTTTGTGGTACGTGTAAATTGATTAGTTGAGGTTTGTATTTGGTTACAGCAAATTATGTTTTTTTGTTCGGTGTCGTGCCGAACAAATAATGCCTCGTGTCAATTTCGTAGATATCACGTTTTTTTTTTTTTTGAAGAATTTTGAAAACCCTATTCTACTTAAACTCCTGATGCGAACTAGCCAACGCTGTGGTTTCATCCATGGTTCCTACTATTTTAAAACCAGAGATCTACCCTGGTTGGGTAAATCATACGAAGATTTTAAGGGCCTCAAATAAGATATGTTATATTATTTTTTATACATGAGATTTTGCATTAATTTTCAAAATCGAAAGCATATTTTTTTTAAAATAAAGTGCTTTTGGAATGGTTAGATAAGCTTTATTAAAGTTATGGAATCGTGGTGATTTGTTTTTATTCTCTTTCGCTTTCTCATTAATTTCTGTGTGTTGTTATTGAGATATGCTGATGTCACAACATCCCAAAAAACAATATAATTTTCAAGTATAATGAATTTAAGTACATGATCGTTATAATATAGTAACTACAGTCTCAAGATGTTACTTCAGTGTGTCTGTTTTTAATGAACAAATTAGAAAGATCATTATTGTTGGGCCTGAGAACCGGGACAAGCCAGTGATGAATGCTAAGTCAAAACTTGATAATGATTTTGACCAAAATTAAACCTTAACACTGTTTTGAATAATAAGTGCAAGTTTAACAGGCAAATAAGCTAGAACCCATGTTGCATGTATTAGTTATTGTATAAACCGATTTCTGAATCTAATTAGTCACTCTTGACTCTTAGTTCCATCGATTTGCGGTATGTGTAAATTGACCAATCGAGATTTGTATTTGGTTAGATCCGATTATGTTTTTGTGTTCATGTGTCGAACAAATGTGTATCTTATTAGTTTTTGGAAATTATGTGATAATCTTGTATTGAGGTCACCTTTAGCAATGACATTTTTATAAGGTTTTTTTTTGAAATAATCATGAAAAAAAGGAAGAATATACGTCTGAAAACTTATTTAACAAACTATGTATCTTAAAAATGACACGTGTGATGTCCTTTTCAATAACTAAAAACAACATCACAGATACATTTTTACACCATAATAAAAACGACATCACCAATGTCGTTTTCAAGAGAGGTAAAAACGACATCCGAGATGTCATTTTTGCTTAGGGCAGAAAACGACATTCATGCCCTTTTCTTTCTCCACTTCTTCCCTTAACTGTCCACCCCCTCTCCTCCTCCATCTCTCCAGCGATTTTCGAGCTCCTTGTGCTAGTTCCATGTGTTTCATTCGTTTTAATGTATATTTAGCTTATTTTTTCTTAAAGTTTTGCTTGATTAGTTTGTATTTTGTGTGGATTGAATTAGTTTGGATTTGTGTGGATTGATTTGGTTTGGATTGATTGGTGTTTCGTTGATTGGTTTAGATTGTTTTGGTTTGAAATTTGGTTTATTGAGAATAGAGTATTGAAAATTATATAATGTTTGAAATTGGGTTGATTGTGAATAATGTATTAATGACTATTAAAGTATTTATAGAGGTGTAAGCAATCTATTTCTGGATTTGATTTACCATTCAGTGTTGGATTTCGTGCTTCATACTTATATATATATATTTAAAATTTTACAAACAATTATGATCGGTTTTCATATTTTTCAACAATTTTATATACAAAACTTTCTTATTGTATTTCAATACATATTGTATACTAATTAATATTGAAATACATAAATTGGATCATACCTACGGGATAATCAAATCTTTTTTACGAATCGGAAGTCGGGTTGCACGTCAGATTACCTCGGAATTACCTCCAAGTGTTCACCAAACTCTAAACAAGATTAGAGGGATCGAAAGTAGTCAATCAATCTCTAATTCAATGTTAGAATCTAACTAATAACCCATTCTATGTTGCAAATAATTTATTCTCTCAAACACTCAATTAATAAGAATAATTTCAGATGGAATGATGGAGACAATATGGAGAGGAAAAAGTTTTGCATTAATTAAACAAAGGAAGGGAGGATGAACCTATTTATAGGGCATCCTCAAACCCACATCATCGGTAAACCACTTACACATGATCCCTTGTTAATCTCTCTACTAAACCACATCATGTGCAAACTACTTTGGATTAATATCCAACAAAATTTGAGCTTTTCGCAAATTCATATGTTATAATGTAGCGGATCACATTATATCATGTAATATATTATCATATATAATGTCAAAACATTATACCCCATAATATATACATCTCATACAAATTTATTTGTTATTCTAATCATACTGTTATTACGACATATTGATTTTATTATTTTACCACAGGTATATTATTTCATAACATATGAAACTTAATACATCGTATAAAATATAAAATCACATATCTTGTTTCTCAGTTTTGTGGTGTGACATATAAGAGGATGAAAGTTATGTTGACAACGATATTAAACATTTAATATCATAAACTTAAGCGATATCTAGCTACACATTACAGTTACCCAAATAACAAAGATGTTTTGTTCGAACAAAATACTATCCATTTAGTGATATGTAATATATTACTTGTGTCTATCTATTGCCTCATGATATTATGAATATTATACAAAGTAGAAATGTGTCATCTTTGTATTATATATTCATTTTTTGATCTCATAAGCCAATTATAAATATGTAACTATACAAAAGTTATATTGTGCACATTATAATTTTACTTTATCAAGGGTCTAATTAATATCATCACTCAAGTCAAAAGGGGCAATGCTAATCTTTTGACATACCATATTTTCATGCATAAGTCATGTATAATAAACTAATATCTTTATCACTATACATAATGATAACTTTTGATAAAAATCAAACTATACACTTCTCATGTGAAAAGATATATGTCTCATATCGTAGGATTCAAACACATAATGAAACATTAATGCCACAAACACAATTTCATAACGTTTCTTTATTACGTCTATTCAATATATGAAATAAAATATTTTCCATTTCATATACTCATGTTGTTAAGGGTGTCAGGTGGTCAAACCATTCTGTTTCTGGACTTTGTCATCTAGGTAATAAGTCCAGGGTGTGACTGTGTGTGGATGAAATGATCCTGGTGCACCCAAATGTCGGTTGGAGGGTATATATTGATGACCCTAAGCTTTGTCGCGGAATGGAAACTTTTTTGTTTCAATTTCGTTTCACAGACGTAGATTTTGAGAGGCATGAACCACCATTCTTGGTTCATAAACCTCTCAACAATCCTATTTCTTATGTTGCGAGCCCATGCAAGTGCATTTCTGGTTCAAGAGATGGCGGATTCCCACTTAATGTCCCATGACAAATGAAGATGGGAGCCCATTTTTGTACGTAGTTATATTTGAAAAAAAAGAAAACAAAAAACAAAAAAATAAAAGAAGAAGAAGAAAAGACTCCACAAGTCAGCACTGATTTTTTGTGGGCCCCAACCCTCGTGTATTTGGGCCCATTTCCTTCACGTATTTTAACTGATTCGACCACTCCACGGTTATCTTCAGCTCTCAATCACTTTCCGGTCAACCAGCAATGCCCTCGGTCGACCATTCTTGACTTCCAAAAAGCCTAAAAAATTCAATCGAGTGGTGTCCAACACCGGTTGACCGTTCTTCCCATCCGAAAGTGCCTGATAAATTTGGTTGACCGGAGTCCAACACCGCTCGACCATTTATTACTTCTGAAAGCACCTGAAAAATTCGATCGACCGAGCTCCTCCACCGGTGGACCGTTTTTCCCTATTTGTGCCTTAACAAATTTAAACCAATTTATAACACTTTAGTGCCACCAATTTACATAGGAAACGTTCAAGCAGAACCATACACTCGTCTAGAAGGGGTGAAGAAATTCAAGAAGAAAGAGATATTTAAGATCGACGACGATAGCAATGTCTCTCATCTAATTGAGAGCATTACCAAAACATGCAGACATCAAAATAGAAGACATTTGTCTCGAACAAGACAAACTAGATTTCCAATGTAATAAGCATGAAGACAAAAAAGAACTCATCACACAACAGAAAATGAAGAAACTTGAATGGTTGATGAGTTTGTCGAGTAAGTCCTTGCTGACGAACCTAGAAGAAAAAATCAAGAACAAATTGGTTGTGGAATTGGATGATCTCAACGTACGAGGAAATAAAAGTTGTAATTTTTATGTTTCTGATGAAATGTTTGTTGTTTTTTTTAAATTATTTATGCAAAATAATTACTAATTCTAACTACTTCTCTTTAATATAATAATCAACAAAAAAATTAGAAAATTAATTAGCAAAAAATAAATTTTAATTAAAATTGTCTAAGTAATTAACATAATCATCAACGTAATTAACAATATAAATTTAATTAAAATAATAAATTTAATTTAAAAAATCATTTTATTTAATAATACTAATTAATTTACAAATTAAACTAAATTTAAAACAAAAAACACAAAAAACAAAAATAGACCATCGGGTGGCCCAACGACCATTAGGGGTGCCCTGTGTTTGATTTCATTCAAGTTAAGCTCCGAACGTTATGACTCTATCCTAGTCCTTACGATATCACAAATACAGATCTAGCCCAGTTGGGTATCATGTGAGATTATTAAACCGAAACTTTTAAGGGCCCGAAAGGAAGATATTTTTACAATCAAAATTCAAAAGCATTAATATTTAAAAATCAAATCTTTAGCCACCTTTTGGGATTTGTTAGATCAGCTTTATTAAAGTTATAATATGGTGGTGATTTCTGTTCATTCTTTTTTGCTTCCTCATTACTAATTTCACAGTGTGTGTATTGTTGATCGATTCTTCTATTTTCCCGTTTCTTTTATTACATATTTAATTGAAAAATGGTTTGTGATCTCATATTCAGTTATGTTCGATTACAACCTGTTAGAATTCTGGAGCCAAGTGATTAATCAAGCCCATGGTGATAAAGGAATCGATGAATCTCAGTCCACTGGTCGAGGCACAAGTGCACCCGAGTTACAAGACTTGGGTTAGGTGATGGGTTAAAGCCTCAATGTCAGGCCGAAGATAAACCTAGTGCATTGAGTGTCGATCAGTTGATTTGATGAATAAGGGTTTCATTATGAGGCAACTTGACTTAGTCTTTTTATTTGGGTCCGGTCTCATGCGTGTTGATTTAATCGGTCCATTTTGGAATCTCGGTCGTTCCACCTTGTTTTGTGGTTCCGGATGCTCCAATTATGTGGAGCTCGTGTATAAATACTTGTAACCCCTTCAAACCTTAATTTAATTTCCATTTCTCATCTCTTCTTCTTCTTCTTCTTCTCTCTCACCCTCCTTCCCGACCTAATCCCAACCTTCACTGCTACATCCCTCTGAATTCTCTTATCTCAGGTCTTGGATCGGATTCTCATTCCCCATATGGGATCAGAGCCTCCTGGTAGTAATCTACCCATCAAACCCTCCATAGCTCCCATGACCCAATCCATTCCTAAGACCTACCCTCATCTAGTCAACGTGAGCGTCTCCAACTGCATTTTCGTCAAGCTCACCTATGGTAATTATGTCCTAAGGGAGACTCAAATCTAGGGACTCATTGAGTTCCAAGAAATGATGGGCCTCATCGACGGATCTTTTTTCTGTCTTGGAGAAGGAGATTATGGAAGGGGAGGAAGGAGAGTCCAGAATGGTCGTTAACCCAAAGTATGAGCTCTGGAAAAGATTTCATCTCCTTCCTAAGGCTTGGATCATAAGTACCCTAAATAAAGAAGTTCTGAGCGTAGTTGTTAGACTTCGGACATCTCAAGAGGTTCGGGATCAAAGATTTTGTTGGATCTTGATGACCACTAATCTAATATCTAAAATAAAGTAATTGCATCCGAAATATAAAAAAACAAGAGATGGACAATAAAACCATACGTAGATTGGAGATTTTTACAGAGGTTCAGTACTCCAAAAGGATTCTAATCATTTCTTGCAAGTCCCGCTCGATCACTACGAGCCCCGCTCACGACTTCACTAATCCAATCTTTGTCGCGCGCTGAGGTCAAACTTTTTACAACCTCGTCAAACTTAATTCTTACTCTCACGCTCCGAGAGGAGAGCTTCCTTCCGAAACTTGTACAACTCTTATGATTCAACAAAGTAGGAGTTGGAATCACTGATCTACACTCTAAACTTTAGCACACTTAAGAAGGATGGGATTTGGGAACACAAGTAGTAAATTTAGGCTTGAATGTGTGGAGTGGACTATTGAAGTGAGGAAGGTTTTCTCTCAAAGAAATGGATCAATAAGAAATGTAAGAGATGTGTTAAACTAAGGTTTTATGACCTATTTATAGTCTCTAAGATCCATAGACTCGTTGGGGCTAAAGAGAAAGACATAAAGAAATAACCAACAAAAGTAACGAAAATGATCTACTAGTCAGGTGCCCATCGGTCGACCATTTGGTCACTTATGTTCGACCATTCACTTAAGTTGCAAGTTAACAGTCAAACGAATAGGCAAATTGTTTGGACCAACACAATGTAAAACGAGAGTTTATGTACTAGATACTTGATAGTCGGTCAACTGCTAGAAAATATAAATTGTCGGATGATTTCAAGAAACATTAGTGTCCATTTTTGGGGGCCTCCATTTCCTTCTTTTTTGCTTACATCCCCATGTCTCTACATGGGAGAGACATTGAGACGTAAAAAAGGGGATCCCATCAACTTGTTCTGACCTAGGATCTGATTTGGTCAACTACTAGGTGTGGTCTGGTCGACTTAAAGTCTAGAGTCCAAATTGGGTAAGTTGCAATCTTCAAAATAACGGTGGGACAATAACAACAACAAAATGTCTCGAAAAGGAAATTTGAAAGAAAGAATGGTAGAACGAAATGATTAGAACGGTCGACCAGTCAGCCAAGAAGATTGTTCAACCAAGAAGTTGCCATTTCCGAATGGTTGGACGAAAGTTAAGTTTCGGTCGATCTTTTTCCATAGATAGGTTGAGGTTGAGTTGGGTGACTTTCCAGGTATGGTTTGGTTGATCTATTGAATTCCAAATAATATGATTTTTGGTGTGTGACTTATAGATGTAACTTAAAGTGAATGTGGATGGATATCCTAACAAGAGTTTGCTTACATCAAATAGCCTGATTAAGTGTCTCCACATTAATCCTTTTCCTCTTGAGTCTTGATCACCTATTAGGATAAAAGTATGCAAAATACAAGTATGTGTGCAATGCATGAAATGTATTTGACACAATTTAATTATGATTATGATTAGCTTGATTAAATCATCAAAATAAACATGATTAAGGTCTATAATTCAACATATTCATGGCTCAAGTTTCTAAGGAAAGGGAGTTCTTCCCCTTGCAGGAGGTTCAGATGTTGCGGACGAAGAATTTCAAGAATTCGAATGATTATCCGAGGCACTTCAAATCTCTACGCCATGAGTTGACGGCGATAAGCCAGACCAAAGTCTTCTGGATGTTGAATGAGCTTGGTTGGCCTTGAGTACAAGCCCTTCACTACCACTTATCTCAAGCCATTGATACCCTCTTACGCAACCTTAGTCCTAGTCCTTCAAAACTATGAGATACACATCTAGATCCACTATCCTGATGGAAACATTTAAAATGCATTCTATGGGCAAAGCAATTAGAAATAGGAAAGAGTTAAGGAAGATATTCGAGATGGAGGCTTTACCTCCAAATATTGGGGATTCGACCCAGCCAATCAAGGTTAGCCACCCTCTGATCTCAAAGTCTTTGACTCTACCTTTGACTCTTGTGCCCCTGGAAAGACTGATGTATCAGACTAAATCCAATGTGTTAGGTGGTGGTTTATCAGATATGCAACAAGCCTTGTCGCGACACTCTCAAATGTCGGCATAGATTGAATCGAGCTCATCTTTAAGTTGAGCTACCTCAAGCACCTGCTGCTATAACTGTGACTAACTCAGATGCTGAATGTTTTCCCGACTCAGGAGACACTACCCACATAACATGTGACTAAGTTATTTTATCCTCAGTCACTCCTTATGGTGGACATGATGATGTGATGGTAGGGGATGGAACACTAGTTCCTATTACACACTGAGCATGCAATGTCCATTATAGTCATGGTCGTTTCATACTCAAAAATGTTCTTGTTACACCCAAGCTCAAGGATAATTTTATGAAAAGATTTACAAAAGAATTTCCCTATAATATAGAATTTTCAGCCATCAACTTCTTTATAAAAGATAGGAGAAATGGATCAATTATTACTACTAGTTACTTAATGCCTATTAATCTAGATAGGGCATTATTTTCTAATAAGCAAAGACTCATAGATTTGAATGGTTGGCTATGACTGGGTCCTTAACTTCTAAAAAACCAGAGGTCTATCTCAATATCTTATGATGCCCATGCTTCCTATGATTGTAATTCTTCTATATGCAATAGTTGCCACATAAGTAAGTCAAGTAGACTCCCATTTACCAATTATTGCACAATTACTCACAAATCCTTTGATAAAGTACATAGTGATTTGTTGGGTCCTGCCCTAGTAAATAATAAAAACAACTTCAAGTATTATGTCTATTTTGTGGATGATTTTAGTTGATTTTGTTGGATTATCCCTCTAAAGAAAAGTTTGAATTTTTCAAGGCCTAGCTAATGGTTACGAGAGAGATTTTAGAGAAATGTCAGATCAAAATCCATTTTGCCATATGTTTGTTTGTTTTAAATTTAGATCGCAAGTGCATGACGTCGGTGAAGACGCGGCAAGTACGGGTAGTTCGCAGGGAGGTGAGCAGCCTCTGGTATGATCAAAATAGATGGCGAAAAAGGGGAGAAGAGTTGTAGATTACTCTAAGCTAAACTGCACTAAACTAATAAGTACGAAATGCAAAAGAAAGCACGAAAGATTGGAAATCAGAAAGAGAAACCCCTAAGGGGTGGTGTGTGCACACATATGAAGTGAAATAAGTGATGAAAGATGCATGTAAGCATGTATGTGTGTGTTGTGTGTGTCTTCATGCATGGGAAGTGTCTAAAGATGTGGCAAAACCTATCAATCCATTCACACAACGTATCGACAATTACTACTTGATTAACATAAGATTAGGCTCAACATGAGAAGTGTCTAAAGATATGGCAAGACTCATCAAAAACCATAAACTCATGTGAAGAACAAAGGTAAACATGGGAGGTGTCTAAATGTTATGGAAAAACCCATCAAAACAAAGTTTCTTCAATCAATCAAGCAAGCAAACACAAATACAAACACATAACTAACATGTAGCATATTCAACAGGAAATTTCAGTCAATAAATGAGAAAACTAAGCATAGGAAGTGTCTAAATCATATGCAAAACCCATCAAAATTCCCCAACATGTAGATGATTAAAATACCCTCAATGAACATACAAAACATGCAAGTCTACACAATCAAAAATTCATCAAACATCCAAACTTCACAATATATATGAACATCATCTCCACCCCCCAAAAGGGATGAATCTACTCACTACACATTATTCTATCAATTAAACTATAACAACATGTAGAAGAAAGGAGACGTTCTAACTAATTTAGCCTAAAATCAAAGAAATAAGACTAAGCTAAACATGCATAAAAAGAAACAACATGAGAACAAAACAATGAAAAATTATTTTATTAAATGACTCACATTACTAGTAGCATTCTTCTCCACCTTGAATTTTTGCTTCAAGACTTACTCCAAGTAGAGAGAATTCCACCAAACAATGAATACAAAAGGAGGAGGAGTTCTATTCATAGCCAAAGAAAAAGGTAATCGGGAACAATCCCCCGATGTGGGACTAATACAACCTTCCCAGAATACATATAAACACATAACCCATCTCCTTGAAAAACCAGGTCGGATTCGGACACAAACGGACCGCCAATTGGCGGTCACTTTTTCCGGATCCGATCCATTTTCGGATATGTTCTTTATTTCTTCAATTCTTCACATGGGGTGCACTCGGATCGGTTATAAGAGTGTCGGCCCGAATCGAATCGGCACGACCGGTTACTTAAGTCTAGTAGCAACCCCTACCTAAATCAAAGTTAACAAACATACGTAGAAAAGAAAAATGAATAAAAATGGCCATAAAATAAGCATTTTTTTTCTTCACTATCAAATGTTAAAAACTCGCATGAATGGCATGGAATTGCAGGCTGAAAACAACTTTTTTTAACTTTTCATGCTTCCATTTGGGCATTTGAAGTGTTTTCTGCGCAATTGAATTTCTACCCATAGAAATTCGAATTTATATCAAGGGCAGGAACTAACTCATCATCTGATTCACGAAAAGGATAGAGCTTATGTACCTTGTTATTACTATTGGTGAAATTATGCAATGCCTACTATATGAATAACTCCTCTATGTGTAATTATAACAAACACTTAAAGGGAATGATATATTATTACATCCACAACACCACAAAGATCGTTATCCAATCCACTAAAAACCACAAAACTTCGCGCTTCTTTCCTTAATCAATAACCAATTTGATTTCACAATTCACACATCAAAAGGTTCGAAGCACATGTAAGAATTCGGCACCATCCTCGACAAAATCTTCTGAAATCCTCACTTGCCTTTTTATTCCCGAACAAACCCAATACTAAAGCATTAAAAACATCACTACCATCCTCAAATCCACATTGACACAACTGCAAATGTTAAACATAGAAGTTTTAACACTACCATCAAAACCATTGACCCCAAGTTAATCCAAACATACAGGAAAACTACGTCAGAAAAACCCTGAAGTCCAAGCCAACTACCACATACAGATGAGTGAAAATCCCAAGAAATCAACACTACTATCAAAATCTAAATCAAAATACGGAATTGTAAAGGACGCTTATTTATCGGGGGAGAAGTGGACAACATTGGCATATATGAGATGAAAGAGCAAAGTGGCATTGGAGCCTCGACATAATGTTGTAGCGTGTGGACATGTGTAGTAGCACGATGCACAGCACAGTGTCGTGTTCTCTGCGGACTACAACAATCAAGAAGTAGGTGAAGCAGGAGAACTTGTTCGGTGAAGATATGGTTAGATGAAGCTGGAGAATTTGCATATAGAATATGTTGTTATGGTCTGCCTAAGTTTTCATGTTTCCATCCTCTGTTTAACACAACACCCCATCTTAAGCATTCATCCCTCTTGTAAAAAAAACTACGTTGTACACATGTGTATGAGTTACATAAAGTAGTACTAGGAAATACACCCTCGATAACAAGATAATTCTTGCTTTCAGTGAAGGTGTGGTCTGATGAAGCAGGGGAATTCTTGAAGAAGGTCAAGCAAGAGAATTTTTTTCGGTGCAATAGGGTAATCTGTGAAGGAGATTTTTTATTCGGCGGCGTAGTTATAGTTTAAATTTGTGCAGATAGGGTTGGAAGCAGGTGAACAAGAAGAAATGACGTCAAGCACCTTACCTACATCCACATTTATATTCACAATAAAACAAACATGTCCGGTGTAATGTAGACCTCGGACTTGGGCCGTATCGGGCCTTGGGACTGACGGTCGGGCATGATAGGGTTGGCGAGCTGTCGGGTCCGTGTCGGCACGGTTCCAGGTCGTGGTGTTTGTAAAACATTGTTTATTTATGATTTAGGTTGATTTGCAAGAAACTCCTGCGGTAAGTGTTTTGGGAAAATAGTTGATCCCACCGCTTCTAGTTCATTGTTCGTCCCTCCATTATGCATAAATTACATGTTTTGCCACCACCACTTTTGAGTTTAATGCCCCATGAAGAAATGACCAATCCTATCCTTCACTTAAATGAATTGGATATCCTCCCTCACTTCACTCTTTTCTTTGTTAGTTTTCCTCACTTGTCTTCGACAAGGCAACACTAATCTCCGATTGGGTGCTTGATTCGAATGATGAAGGATGATATGAAGCGTAGATGTAGTTAATTTGTGTGTGTTTAATCATAATTTGAAACTTCATATGATTTTCCATAGTCATTTTGCTAAGTTTCTATTATTAACTTTGATGTGTTAATGATCATAATAGATACTTAACACATACTTTAGTTAGTAGGTCTACTTAACGGAGAATGATGATGTAAGAATAATATTTGAGTAGGTAAAGAGAGAAGATTGACATATAAGCATGTGATTATCTTTATTCTTATTTTAGATAGTAGCTTATGTTTTAGTAATGATAATAAATCTTAAGATTCATGTGGAGACAATTAAAATTATGATCAATATAAATTTTCATATTATTCATATATGAGTTGCTTGTTGTGTTTCTATCTTATTCACCTTATTAGTACTTAATCATACACGCACGTGTCATATCTGTAGTTTAGTTTTACGGGCATTCTCCAACTTCTACGAAACTAGTCATAATAAGTAGGTTTTCTTTGTTGATTAGCATAGCATAATTAGTTTCGATACACGACATGTACTTGTCACCATTTCAACTAGACCGTGTAGTTTTAAGCTTCAAAATCACCACTACTGTAACAAATCAACAGCATTTTCCGAATGATTTATTACTAACAGCTGATAATTAACCATTGAAAGAGCTTCAACAAGTCTAGTCTAATGATTTATGTCAGCCCGAAATTTTGAGAGGCTTAGTAAAGTGAAGAAACTTATTGGCCAGTATTCATAATGACAGGAGGAACATGACGGTCTGTAGGCAACTTGATTTGGCCAAGAGAGCCGGCAGGGATGAGCTTAAGATTCTCACAGTTGCAAATCTCTATCATGTAACCGTCTGGATCGTTGAAAAAAAGTTGGTCTATAGTTGGAGCTTCTGATGAACCATTACTATCACTCTTATCATTGTTGTCGTTATCATTGCCGACAGTTCTCTTCATGTACTTTATGTTCATGTTCTTCAATCTTCTTTCCATCTTCTCCATGTCCTCACACTGAAAATTAATTTGACCAAAGAAAGGACACGATAAGATTTATGCAGGTAAAAATGTATCATGAGTCAAGTTCTTAAGTTATCAATCAATTGTTTTATAATCGTGTAGGCCATCTTGCTTGTTAATTTAGCAATTATTTAACTTTAACAAACAAATAACATAATATTGAATAAATAACGAGGTTGATCTAATTTGCTTAGCCAACTGGTATTTCAATATAGTTTTTTCAAAGAAAAACAATTCTCATAAACTGATTGTGTGGCCATGTGGGCACCCTACCCTAGTTTGTCTAGCCAATTACTCCATCAGTATAAATCTAAGAAAGAAAATTAACTTTATCCCATATATAAATAGGAAATATTGGTTCAATGATTCCTAAGAAAGAACATGTTGACGTCATTAAATGAAATTACCCTAAATATTTTGTGGAGAGTTTGTTTTAACTTTGCACCAATTAAATGTAGATTTCACCATCTTCATCACCTTTTGCCACCCTACAAACTCCATCATTGCAACTAAGGTTGTACAAAAACTGGTTCAACCTGGGAAATAAAACCGATAGTCTAGTCCAAATCGAATTGGATCCGATCCGACGTTTGGTCTAGTTGGGGTATTTGCAAAATTTCCAATATGCTTGAACCTTGTATTCTAATTTTTAAAAATTTAACTTAATTATTTTCCATATTTTGTTATTGAATTGTGATGTATTGTTATGTTTTTAACACCAAATACACCCTAGATTAGTTCTAACCTAACAACACATTAATATTAAATCATAAATTCAAAAAAAAAACATAACATTAACATCATATCATATCATAAATTTGACACCACTCCAAAAAAACCCTAAAACGCACGTTGCAAACATTCTAATTTGAAAACCAAATATTTAAGAACTAGACCTGAAAAGAGATGTGGTTGTCCACTGGATCCAGCTTAGCTGGTGAAGCCTCTTGAGGCGTATGCTCCTCATTCTTTTTCTGCAATAGGTGGATCCCAACCCCATAATTGAACAACCTACATGCACATAAAGAACATCATCCCAAGAACAAAGGAATGAATGCCTCGTCGAGAGGCAAAAAGTACACTATTGTACGTGTCTAGTTGTTGGTAGATAGTGAACAAAAATGCGAAAACGTATGCAATATATGTAAATTTTACATTGATCTGATTCAAATTTGTAACAGTTCTGGTCTATTGCAAATCATGTAGTCGGGCATTCATAACAAGTAATGTCACAATGATCTCAATGGAGAAAAATATTAACCATTATGCGTGAGAAGCATGTTATGTATACACTATCACATATGTAAGAAATATAATTTTCAAAATGCAATCGATCTCGTGTCGTCTTTACATTATTTTAATGAAGTATCTACTAACCAAGCAACTATATATAAGTAGGTGTGATCGAGTTTTCATCTGTAAAGATTGAATCTTGGACATCAATGTATAGTAAGTAAAAAAAAACTAGAGCACCCAAACTCCAACACATAAAAAATGCACCAACTTTAGAAGTCAAAATGGTCGTAATTATGCACCGACTACCCCAAAATTGAAATAGAAAACCCCCGATTCTTGAATGAACCATGAACCACTAAAATCACATGATATACATCATGAAATTAATAAATACAGTCTAGGGTCCACTTGGAAAGACGTTCAAACCATAGTATACCATACGGTTGTCAAATTTGTAGCAAAGCACAAATCGTGCTACCACAAATCATTGATTCTAAAACGTTCTTAAGTAATACTCGAATTCTTTAGAATTTGATTCCTCACTCAGTAAGAAAATAAATTAACCTAAAATACAAATTTTGAGAAACTAAAGAATTAATCTTCCTAAAAAAAATTACGTTTAAACCATGTTTTCAAATTCAATAATAAGTGGCAAATCGCAAACTAGCAATCCTAAAACATTCTTAACTTTTACTTTAATTATTTGGAATTTGATTTCCCGGTCGAGAAGAAAATAAAAACAAATTCAAGATTTTAAGAAATTGATCAAGAATTAAATTTCCTATAGAAAACATATATTCCACTAAAAATGACGTTAGGAGCAGTCTTTACATGAAGCTGTAGTTTCATGCTTTAAGAGTTTGTTTCCCAATCCAAAAAGAAAAATGTAGTCAAATTAAAAGATTCTTAGAAAATCAAGAACTAGCTAGTAATTAGAATCATATACTCCGCCAATTATGACTTTAATAACAATGTTTCCACGTGACACTATATAGTTTAGTGCTTTAGGAATTTGACTCTCAATCCAGAAGGAAGAGTCAAACTCAAAATTCTGAGAAACTCAATAACTTCCTAAGAAAACAATATCTTCCAGTAATTATGATTTTGATAATATTATAACCCAAACAAAAATTACAAAACCACAAAATTCGAAACTTACCAAGCACCATCAATGTTAAAGCTGGGAGGTCTATTGACAAGCACAAAGCCAAGGACATCAACATAGAACTTCACTGATTCCTTCACTGACCAACACATCCTTGAGACATGGTTGAGTGCCATGAGAGGCACAACATCTTTGTCTTTGTCATTTTCCTCCTCATGCTGCTGCTGCAGCTGTGGCTGTGGTTGTTGTGGTATTGTGTGTTGTGTCCTTTGCTCCTGCATCTCTCCTTGGAGGTGGTGGTGAGGGTGAGGTGGGGTTGGGAATTACAGGCATTGAGGGGTAAGGGGGTTTTGGTTGTTGGAAATGGAGTGGGTTTTGGGAATGTTAATAAAGCTGTGGTGGAGTTGGTTTTGAGTGGCACGTAGGTACGTGAGTTGTGGGCTTCATATTGAGGTGACAAGTGTTGCTTGGTTGCCATGCATATCATGTATAATTACACATATTCTAAGAAAAATAGGGTCGTTTTAATATTATTTTTAAAGAGACCGAATGTGTATATATGTATTAGAAAGAGGAGAAGGAAAATCTTATTATCTTGAAGTGACCAGTTGAGGTATCTTAACTTATCATCATGCATGCATGAACGCATCTGAGTTTGTTGCGAGAAGAGTTTGGATTTCTAAGGATTCTTTTAATTTAGTTTTAGATTTAGGATCTGAGTGTAATTGAAAATCGTATTCCGATTTTCCTCAAATGCACAACTATAGATAATAGAAGGAATTAAATTACAAGTAATTTGAGCATAAGGACTCCGTGTGTAACGTCCCAAAAACAACGAAAAATTTAAACTTATAAGATAATCAAATCAAGCGAGATTGCTACCAACCATATATAAATCAAGAGGTGCACCGTATAATACAGAGTTTCAAAAGTATGATTACAACAAAAGAGATACTAAAACATATACATGTAATCATATCAACCTCAAAAAGGAAAACTGGAGAATCTGATCCCAGGTGTGCTCTCCCACAGTCACCACCTCCTAACGTCGCTCACGGCCTGAAAAGTAAACATGCAACTCTGCCTGAGTTTCCATAAGGAAATCCCGTATGTCAAACCCTAACACATAAAATGAACAACATAGCATGATACAAAAAGGCAACAGATATAAAAACATCGTCGTCGATACTAGGCACCAGGGACCTCATTCCCATCCACAGCAGACACGATCCATAATGGGCTCTAGGGTCCTCTCACCCCAACCCCCATACTACATGTGCACACAAGGCACCGCCGAAAATACATTGGCCAACAAACCCCACCTCACACTGCGGCTCTAGAGCCAGGAATCACTCCATAGAGCCACAACTCGCTTCGTGGTGCCACCACCCCGCTCCGTAGAGCCACCATCGATCGCTATCAGGTTGGCATGTCCTTTCAATTCCCCAAAAGGATCGGTGAACTCGTTGCCCTCAAACCCAGTCACACAACAGAGCAACAATGGTCGACCGAATAAGCACATTGGTCGACCGGCTCCCTCAAGAAACATGCAAGGTTCGACCGTCACCTAGTCGGTCGAACACAACCAACATAGAATCGGTCGAACCAAATGTCATGGGAGGTCGACCGATTGGATGGTCAACTCCCAGGTTCAACAAACAAAACGACCAATCGGTCGAACAGATGGCCACAGGCGGTGGACCGTTTGGATGGTCTATGCGACAAATATTATTAAATTCAATCATCCCATCGGTCGAATGGAAAAGGGAACCCGGTCGACCGAAATATAACAGGGACTTCATGTTTCCTCAAAGTCCAAGACCCGTCGAACAAGGCACACACCGGTCGAATAGACTTTAAGTTAACATAAGTGACCCATCATACCAAAGTCAAGAACGGTCGACCGTTTGGATGGTCCACGCTCTGTCCAGACCAGTACAGAAAACAACGGTCGAATAGTCATACAAGCGGTCAACCATTTCAAGGTCTCTAAACCTGAACCGACTTAGCTACAGGTACAATCGGTCGAACAGATCACAAGACGACGACCGTTTGGATGGTCCACGCTCTGTCCAGACCAGTACAGAAAACAACGGTCGAATAGTCATACAAGCGGTCAACCATTTCAAGGTCTCTAAACCTGAACCGACTTAGCTACAGGTACAATCGGTCGAACAGATCACAAGACGGTTGACCATTTAGATGGTCTATGCCCCCAACCGACTTACCTACAGTGTAACCAGTCAAATGACAAAGGGGACCCGTTCAACCGAAAAACAACAAGACTTGCTTAAAACACACAACCAGCCAACCGGTGATGCATCACCTGCTAATGTAGCACACAAAATGTGCTTATTGAAGTAGTAGGTCATGATAGTGGGTTAGTTCTTAGTGTTGGTTGAAGTGTAGGTGATCGAACCTCAGTAGTTTGAACCCTAAATTTGAACCCACAAGGCAGCACCACACATCCCCATTAATCCCACTCAAAACCTAGCCAAGTAGGTGATGAGTCTTAAATTTAACCGCAAGCATACAGATTGTTTAGCAAACAGGTCGAACAAAAAGAGATGTTACCAATTACTTTCAATTTCTTATGCAATCATGACATCAAAAAATTAACAGTAAATGATGTTTTTTTGTTTTTGAATAAAGAAACAAACTAGGAAAATGAATTTTTTTATTTAAGTATTGGATTTAAGAATCTCCCAAAGTAACTTGTACTATTGAGATATCAAATCCCCGATCTACGATCTTAATATCAAAGTCTTGATTAATGTATTATTATGAGATGAACTAATTGTTTACTTAAGAGTTCACTGATAACACACATGCCTTAAACTCAATGAAACAAAACATAACAAAAGAACTATCTCATAAAATGCATAAATCAAGTTAGGCAAACAATATGGTTACAACATAAACTTAGTTTCTTAAAATTTTAGTGATAAACTCAATGGCTAAACACACAAAAATAAAATTATTAAGAATGATGCTACAAAATAAATTTGCAATCATGAAGTACGAAATTCCGATCAATCTCCTATCACCCCTTTAGTCCATCTACATCACCCTAAGTGGTTTTACCCACTCATGGACATGGGAGAATCACGGGATACAAAAACAAAAGAAAACAAATAATTAAAAGAGGAAGAAGACAAAGTAAACTAATATAAGAATTATTTATTCATTAAACTAAAGATAATACATATGATATCAGACCCCAATCCCTAATGAAAAGAAAATAAAAATTAGAAGGATGGGAAGAGGTGTAGACTTCTCTCCCAACACCTCTATTTATAGATACAAGTAGGGTTTTCTTACTTCGGATTTCAGAAGTCTTCCATGCTCGAGTCCCTTCGACTACGAATTTGGAAATGTATAACAGAAAACAATTATGCATCCAGGAATGATATCAAATCAAATGATTTGGATATCGGATATGAAAGTTATGCTTAAATTACTGATGTTCTATATGTGGTGCTATTTCCAAACAAAGACAAATTTATTCTTTATTTTCGTGAAATAAGATCTGAATTTCTGAATGACCGTAAGAGAGAAAATATTACTTTTCAATTATCTTTCCAAACAATCCCGAATCACCCAATTTTCATTTGTGAAAGTTATGGATAAAAGAAGAGACGTGTTTGAAATCCAATATTTCCAAAATCTAAACTTTCCTAATTGATGTTGATTGCATAACCCAAATTTGCATTTATAATTTGAGTATTTTCCCATAAATTTGCAGCAAAAAATAGATCAAACATGTGGAGTGGGTATCGTGGATCATGTCCTCCGACTTTCACTTTATATATCAAATTATGCATTTAAGTCCTTTCACTTATTTGATATTTTCGACAATGGTATTTGATTGAATCAGTTAAAATACCACAAGTGCACAACCGTATTGAAGTGGTGCCAAATACGGGTCGGTCCACAGAGAGCGCGTGTGAGTTAGATTCACGATACTTGAGTGGTGGAGAAGAAGAGAGAGATGTTGTAACATCCCGAAACAGCGGAAATTTTAAAAATAAAAGTCAAGGCAATCAACTCAATAAACAAAGGCGGGACTGTTACTTCTCATAAATCATAAAAGTGGTGCACCAAAATTACATCAGAGTTTGCCAAATGAATACATGATTACAACAAAACGACAAGGGAAGATAAACGTAATCATGTTGACCTCAGTGGTCTGACTAGAGGATCCGACTCCAAATGCGCGTGCCCGCCGATCACCACCCAACTGGACCTACTGCGATCCTGAAAATATATAACAACGATGCCTGAGTTTCCAGAAAGGAAACCCCGTACGCCAACTCACCTAAATGCATGCATTGCACAAATGAACCTATCATACTAGTAATGATGTCATGGCATCGACAGAAGGTAAAACAGTTCCCCCGAAGGGTAAAACAGGACATCAGTCCGACAATCAATCATCGGGTCTCCCGAAGAGACCTACTGCAGGCACATGCAGTCTAGTAGCCCGCGACATCGCACCCCCCACACGCAGCTACACTACTCAAGGGTTCGGCAGGGAGCCTCTGTCACGTCTACGCGCCGATAGAAACAGATCTGTAAATCTCAGTGGTCGGGGCCACAGGGACCAACGGGGCCGTCGCCCGGAAGGTATAACAACATCATCTCGGTAGGTGCCCAGCCGAGGAAAACAACAAGCCGGCACAGCCTCGGCCCAACAATCATCATCGCCGGCACAACCTCGGCGGCATCACCGGCACAGCATCGGTGGTCCATCACAACAGTCCGGCACAGCATCGGACAGATCCAGACCGAAGTCTGCCAGGTCATCGGGCTCCTCGAGCCGCGAACACCAACCGCGCCGCTATAAAAGCAGGGCAGCGACCTCCGTAGCCCCAAGGGCCGGTAGTCACCTCACCCAACGCCAGTTGCGTGCCCGCACAACATCAACACTGGGATCCGTGATCCCTCAGGCCTGCTATACTACAAGTGCCAACAATCATCTCAAGTCACGGTCCATACATGGAGGTGACGCGTCCCGAACACCCACACTCTCCCCAACGGCGGTCCCTGGGCAGGCACGCATCACGCGCCCACCGTCACCTCCCGGCTCACGCACAAGGCGAGGACACGGGTTTCCGTGGCAAAGTTGGCGTTCAAAAAGGGAACCAGGAATTCTGTCCTGGGCCCAAACGGTCGACCGTAAGAGGTGATTCGGTCGACCGTTTCCTGAAAGGAATCGGTCGACCGTCCCTAACACGGTCTACCGCTGCGCACAGAACACAATCCCCCAACGGTCTACCGAAGGTCTAAAACCGGTCGACCGAACGAGGTCAAAATCCGGAGTCTGGTCAACATTACAATCCAGTCTATCGGTCGACCGACTCAGGTCCCGGTCGACCGAAAACTAACAGTACATCTTCTACATCATTTTAATCCATCGGTCGACCGACTCAGGGGTCTCGGTCGACCGACAACAGTTAGGGTCAACCTATATTCTACGTTATATAACGGTCGACCGAACTCACTCCAAGGTCCGAACAGCATGCAATATAATCCAATATAAATATGTTCCGGTCGACCGAACACAAGGCCTCGGTCGACCGAAACGCAACAGACAGCAAATAAACACATGCATTCGGTCGACCGTCCAAGGACCGGTCGACCGTCCGGTCGTCTTCAACCTCGCGCCAGCCGAGGTTTCTTCGCCCAAACGCGACGTCGGAGAGGCCTCCGACCTCCTCCGACCGACCAACACAACCCTCTCAATAGGGTTAACAGTAAAACCACACTAAGGAGCGGCGTACCTCAACGAAACGACGAAAATGCCGGAGCAACGCTCGCGCAACGCCGCCTCCGGTGATCTCCCCGCGCGCCTCCTCCACGCGCCTCACTCCACCGTGGTCGCCTCCGCAGCTGCACTCGCGCACCAGGAGAAGAAGAGAGGAAGAAATGAGAGATCCAAACGAGGGTGAAGAGAGAGAGAGAGAGAAAAACTTAAATACCCTACACCCCATCACCTCTCCCTCACCCTACACCATCACCCTACACCCCAACCCATACTTCCCATCACATCCACCACTCCTTCCTCCATCCCTATGCAAACCCCTCCTAATCCTCCTCTAATCACCATTAACCCAAGCTTAACCCTAACAAGGGTTTGGGTTCTTACAATCCTCCCAACTTAAAAGGATTTCGTCCCGAAATCAAAGCAACTACTCACCGAAAAGCTCTGGATACTGCCTTCTGACATCCTCCTCGATCTCCCACGTGGCCTCGCGCTCACTGTGATGCTGCCACCTGACCTTCACCATCGGAATGGTCCTCCTCCTGAGCTGGTGATCCATCCGGTCCACAATCTCGACTGGCCTCTCCTCGAGCGACAAGTCCTGCTGAATCTCTGGCACTACTATCTCAATAACGTGCGACGGATCTGCCACATACTTCCTCAACAAAGACACGTGGAAGACATCATGCAGACCTGAAAACTGCGGCGGCAATGCAATCCGGTAGGCAACCTCTCCAACCCGGTCGAGGATCTCAAACGGTCCGACATATCTCGGACTGAGCTTCCCCTTCTTCCCAAACCTCATCACCCCTCTGGCTGGGGAAATCCTCAGAAACACATGGTCGCCCACCTCGAAACTCAACTCACGTCTGCGTCGATCAGCATAACTCTTCTGCCTGCTCTGTGCTGTGGCCAGTCTTCTCCTGATCACATCAACCTTCTCTGAGTACATCTGCACAATCTCTGACCCCACTAACTGCCTCTCGCCCACGTCACTCCAGCATACCGGTGATCTGCAAGGCCTCCCGTACAGCGCCTCGTACGGTGCCATCCCAATACTCGAATGGTAGCTGTTGTTGTAGGCGAACTCCACCAGTGGCAGGTGCTCATCCCAGTGCCCTGCCCAATCCAGTGTGCATGCTCTCAGCATATCCTCCAAAGTCTGAATCGTCCTCTCTGACTGACCATCTGTCTGCGGATGGAACGCTGTGCTGAACCTCAGACGCGTCCCCAATGCCTGCTGCAGACTCCCCCAAAATCTGGAAGTGAAACGAGGATCTCGATCTGAGATGATGCTCACTGGTACTCCATGCAACCTGACTATCTCCTCCACGTATAACTTAGCTAGACCCTCCAAAGGCAACGTGGTCCTGATCGCTAAGAAATGCGCCGACTTGGTCAGTCGATCGACTATCACCCAAATCGCGTCGTGGAATCTCCTCGTCTTCGGCAAACCCGTGACAAAATCCATCGTCACGTGCTCCCACTTCCACTCAGGAAGCTCAATACTCTGCATCGGTCCTGCCGGCCTCTGATGCTCAATCTTCACCTGCTGGCAGACTAAGCATCGCTCCACGAACTCTGCAATATCCCTCTTCATGCCCTTCCACCAGAAGTTCCGCTGCAGGTCCTTATACATCTTCGTGCTCCCCGGGTGAATGGTGTATCTAGCTCTGTGTGCCTCCTCCATGATGTCATCTCTCAGCCCATCGCTCTTCGGCACCCAGATCCGACTCCTGAACCTCAAACCACCATCAACCCCTATACTGAAATCTGCCCCATCTCTGGAAGCCAACTGTAGCAGCCCATCTAACTCATCATCCCCAAGCTGAGCCTGCACCACTCGTGAGACAGTCTGCGGCTCCACCCGAAGCCCAGCAATCACTGCTCCCTCTGAATCCTCTGTGAACGGACTCCACTCGGAAAAAGCCTCGAGTAACCTCCACTCCTGGATGCACAGACTCGCCACAGAAACCTCCACCTTCCTGCTCAGTGCATCTGCAACCGAATTCGCCTTCCCCGGATGATAGGAAATGGTGAAGTCGTAGTCCTTAATGAACTCAAGCCATCTGCGCTGCCTCATATTCAGCTCCTTCTGCGAGAACAAGTACTTCAGACTCTGATGATCGGTGAAGACCTCGAACTGCTCGCCATAAAGATAGTGCCGCCAGGTCTTCAACGCGTGAACTACCGCTGCCAACTCCAGATCATGAGTAGGGTAGTTCTTCTCATGCACCTTCAGCTGCCTCGAAGCGTACGCCACCACCTTCCCATGCTGCATCAGCACGCAACCCAAACCAATCCCTGACGCATCACTGTAAATCACGTAGCCTCCACTGCCACTCGGTAGCGTCAGAATAGGTGCTGTCGTCAATCGCCTCTTCAGCTCCTGAAAGCTGTCCTCGCACTTCTGGGACCAAACGAACTTGACGCCCTTCTGCGTCAGCGCTGTCAGCGGCGACGCAAGTCTGGAGAAATCCTGGATGAACCGCCTGTAATACCCTGCCAGTCCAACAAAACTCCTGATCTCCGTCACGCTCGTCGGGGCTCTCCACTGAGTCACCGCCTCGACCTTCGCCGGATCCACTGAAATCCCATCAGCTGACACAATATGCCCCAGAAAAGCCACCTGATCCAACCAGAACTCGCACTTCGTATACTTGGCATAAAGCTGCTGATCCCTCAAGATGCCAAGCACAATCCTCAGGTGCTCTCGATGCTGCTCCCTGTCAGGCGAGTATATCAAAATGTCGTCTACGAATACAACGACAAATCTGTCGAGGTACGGCTGGAAGGTCCTATTCATCAGATCCATGAATGCGGCAGGTGCATTCGTCAGTCCAAATGGCATCACCAAGAACTCGTAGTGGCCGTACCGCGTCCTGAAGGCTGTCTTCTGAACATCTGCCTCCCTGATCCGTAACTGATGATATCCCGAACGCAGATCGATCTTCGAGAACACTCTCGCCGTCTGCAACTGATCAAACAAATCATCGATCCTGGGCAAAGGGTACCGGTTCCGAACGGTAACCTTATTCAGCATCCTGTAGTCGATACACATCCGCAACGATCCGTCCTTCTTCTTCACGAAGAGCACAGGCGCTCCCCATGGAGAAACACTCGGTCTGATGAACCCGGACTCCATCAACTCCTGCAACTGCTTCTTCAGCTCTGTCAACTCTGCAGGTGCCATACGATACGGAGCCTTCGACTGAGGTGTCGTACCCGCTACCAGCTCGATGCCGAACTCAATCTCTCGGTGCGGCGGTAATGCTGGAATCTCTGCTGGAAATACATCAGGGAACTCCTGCACAATCTCTATATCCTCCAGCCTCCTCCTCTCAGAATCAGGAACTACCAGCGTGGCCACAAACGCGCTGCATCCCTGCTGTACCAGCCTCCGTGCCTTAACTGCAGACACAATCAGACGACCGTCTCTTCTCCTCGTACCTCTGAGCAAAACATCTGGCTCGCCCTCCATCGGAATCAGGATCTTCTTCTCGCGGCAAAAGACTCGCACGTCGTACTGTGACAGCCAGTCCATCCCCAGTATGACGTCGAAGTCCACCATCGGTAACAAGACCAGATCAGCCGGAAAATCATGGTCTCCCGAAGCAACTGTGGTGCCGGGGAAAAAGCTCCCCACAGTGCCCACCTCACCCATGGGCGTGCTGACCTCCAAAACATCAGTCAGCAGCACAGGGGTCCGACCCAACTCGCCAGCAAACTTCTCCGAGATGAAGGAGTGAGTGATGCCGCAATCAAACAACACACGCGCTACAGAACCAGAAACAGAAAGTGTACCTTCCACGACGGTGTTGGAGTCCCTCGCCTCCTCAGCCTGGATAGTGAAGACTCGCCCGGTCCTCCTGCTCTGCCCCGGTGCAACAACCGATCGGCTGCCTCCGCCTCTGCCTACTGCTGGTGGTCCCGGCCTCCTGCTCGGCTCTCCCTGCCTCTGAGGACAATCGCGGACAAAATGCCCCATCTGGCCGCAACCCATGCATGCTCCAGTCCGACGAGGACACTCCTGTCCTGGATGGAACCTCCCGCAGTAAGTGCACGCTCCTGACTGACGTGCTCCTCCTCCATCGAACCTGGGCCTCTTGCCCGGGTTCCCTGCTCCACGACCAGCTACTCTGCTGCCGGTGCTCACTGGCGCCTTCCGCGCCTCCTGAATACACTCCCTCTGGTCCTGCTCGATGATCGTAGCATGCTTCACCGCATCTGCAAGGGTCCGCGGCATGCTGTTGATCACCCGAGATCGAAGCGGCTGTCTCAGTCCCTTTACGAACTTCCTCGCCTGCTGCTCTGGGGTCACACAAATCTCAGGGCAGTAACGCTCCAAAGCGTTGAACCTGCTGATGTAGCTCGTCAGTGTCATGTCCTTCTGCTCCAGCGACATGAACTCCTCCCTCTTCTGATCCCTGACATGCTGGGGAAAGTACTGCTCGTGGAACACCTCCAAGAACTCCTCCCAGCTCACATCTGTACGGTCGTCAAACAGAACTGTGGACGTGGACCTCCACCAGTTGGCGGCCTCGCCATCGAACACATAGGTGGCCAGCTCCACCATCCTCCCAGGTGCTACTCCAATAGCACGGAAGATCTTCTCCATCCGGAAGATCCAATCCTCCGCAACCTCTGGGGCCCTCCTACCATCAAACGTCGGCGGGTGCTGACGCATGAACCGATCGTGCTCAGCCCCCACTCCGCCCTGGGCGCTCTGAGCTGCCTGACGCTCCAGAAACTCGCCCAACCTGTCCCACTGTGCACCCGAAGTGTCATCACTGGGATCACGATCGCGTGGAGAACTCCTCACACGCCTAGGTGCCATCTGCCAGAAGAAACAATCACAACTTCAGCCATGTATGCATGCTAAAAGATAAAATGCATGAATCCTATTACTACAAGGGTGATTTCATTGGGAACCGCATAGGAATCGACCGCTCTGATACCAAGTTGTAACATCCCGAAACAGCGGAAATTTTAAAAATAAAAGTCAAGGCAATCAACTCAATAAACAAAGGCGGGACTGTTATTTCTCATAAATCATAAAAGTGGTGCACCAAAATTACATCAGAGTTTGCCAAATGAATACATGATTACAACAAAACGACAAGGGAAGATAAACGTAATCATGTTGACCTCAGTGGTCTGACTAGAGGATCCGACTCCAAATGCGCGTGCCCGCCGATCACCACCCAACTGGACCTACTGCGATCCTGAAAATATATAACAACGATGCCTGAGTTTCCAGAAAGGAAACCCCGTACGCCAACTCACCTAAATGCATGCATTGCACAAATGAACCTATCATACTAGTAATGATGTCATGGCATCGACAGAAGGTAAAACAGTTCCCCCGAAGGGTAAAACAGGACATCAGTCCGACAATCAATCATCGGGTCTCCCGAAGAGACCTACTGCAGGCACATGCAGTCTAGTAGCCCGCGACATCGCACCCCCCACACGCAGCTACACTACTCAAGGGTTCGGCAGGGAGCCTCTGTCACGTCTACGCGCCGATAGAAACAGGTCTGTAAATCTCAGTGGTCGGGGCCACAGGGACCAACGGGGCCGTCGCCCGGAAGGTATAACAACATCATCTCGGTAGGTGCCCAGCCGAGGAAAACAACAAGCCGGCACAGCCTCGGCCCAACAATCATCATCGCCGGCACAACCTCGGCGGCATCACCGGCACAGCATCGGTGGTCCATCACAACAGTCCGGCACAGCATCGGACAGATCCAGACCGAAGTCTGCCAGGTCATCGGGCTCCTCGAGCCGCGAACACCAACCGCGCCGCTATAAAAGCAGGGCAGCGACCTCCGTAGCCCCAAGGGCCGGTAGTCACCTCACCCAACGCCAGTTGCGTGCCCGCACAACATCAACACTGGGATCCGTGATCCCTCAGGCCTGCTATACTACAAGTGCCAACAATCATCTCAAGTCACGGTCCATACATGGAGGTGACGCGTCCCGAACACCCACACTCTCCCCAACGGCGGTCCCTGGGCAGGCACGCATCACGCGCCCACCGTCACCTCCCGGCTCACGCACAAGGCGAGGACACGGGTTTCCGTGGCAAAGTTGGCGTTCAAAAAGGGAACCAGGAATTCTGTCCTGGGCCCAAACGGTCGACCGTAAGAGGTGATTCGGTCGACCGTTTCCTGAAAGGAATCGGTCGACCGTCCCTAACACGGTCTACCGCTGCGCACAGAACACAATCCCCCAACGGTCTACCGAAGGTCTAAAACCGGTCGACCGAACGAGGTCAAAATCCGGAGTCTGGTCAACATTACAATCCAGTCTATCGGTCGACCGACTCAGGTCCCGGTCGACCGAAAACTAACAGTACATCTTCTACATCATTTTAATCCATCGGTCGACCGACTCAGGGGTCTCGGTCGACCGACAACAGTTAGGGTCAACCTATATTCTACGTTATATAACGGTCGACCGAACTCACTCCAAGGTCCGAACAGCATGCAATATAATCCAATATAAATATGTTTCGGTCGACCGAACACAAGGCCTCGGTCGACCGAAACGCAACAGACAGCAAATAAACACATGCATTCGGTCGACCGTCCAAGGACCGGTCGACCGTCCGGTCGTCTTCAACCTCGCGCCAGCCGAGGTTTCTTCGCCCAAACGCGACGTCGGAGAGGCCTCCGACCTCCTCCGACCGACCAACACAACCCTCTCAATAGGGTTAACAGTAAAACCACACTAAGGAGCGGCGTACCTCAACGAAACGACGAAAATGCCGGAGCAACGCTCGCGCAACGCCGCCTCCGGTGATCTCCCCGCGCGCCTCCTCCACGCGCCTCACTCCACCGTGGTCGCCTCCGCAGCTGCACTCGCGCACCAGGAGAAGAAGAGAGGAAGAAATGAGAGATCCAAACGAGGGTGAAGAGAGAGAGAGAGAGAAAAACTTAAATACCCTACACCCCATCACCTCTCCCTCACCCTACACCATCACCCTACACCCCAACCCATACTTCCCATCACATCCACCACTCCTTCCTCCATCCCTATGCAAACCCCTCCTAATCCTCCTCTAATCACCATTAAACCAAGCTTAACCCTAACAAGGGTTTGGGTTCTTACAGATGTGATCAAAATTAAACTACAACGCATGAGAAATCGGAAAAACAATCAATGAAAACTAAACCCCTCAGGGGGTAGAGAAAGAATGAGAATACGAAAATGTGTTGTGTGTGTTTAAATATGCTCATCAAAACATGTGACAAATGAAATCCATAAAACTCAAATGCAACTTTACCTCTACATGAAATAAGATAAAACATTATCATTTAAACATACACGACAATAATTGAAATGAAGCAAATATGTTCACATGCATAATGACTCAAATCCAACTGTCTCCATGTACATGAAATAATATTTATCACAATCATCAAAACATACAAGACATTAATTTGGATAAATCCAACATGAGCACATGCAAGCACATGTCTTGCTTCCTTCTTCCACTCCATCATTATCCTAACATCATCATTCCCCATAAAATATGCTCACTAATTTAAGCATGTGCTAAGCTTCAATCAAGAGCATTAGCACATCAAAGATAAGAGTGAAATCTCATTAGATGATTATGGAAATCATGTAAGGCTCAAAGGATTAAGATTAACACACACACACACACACTACTACATCACATCATCAAATCACCTTCTTCTCCACCCCAATGGGGATGGACTACTCACTACTCATCTCTGCACTAAAGAAAGCATAAAAAACATTAACTCATATTGAAAAATGAAGGAAAACAAGATTAAGCAAACAACAACATAAAAGAAACTGCATCAAAGGAAAAATATGTAATTAAAGAACAACATCAACACTTGATTGAAAAGAAAAGATTACAAAGTTTCTCATTCTTCTCCTATTACACTAATCAGCAGGCAAATAAACCTAAATTAATGGAGGAGCAAGAAGAAGTGGGAGAGGAGGGATTACAATGGTATATATAGACTAATACATGGTTAGGATTAATCTGGGAATAATCGAATGACTCTAAATCACATCTGATGGTCCAAGAATGCTCTAGCCCGACCCACGGCCAAAATTGGAAGTCCTTTAGACCCTTTTGACCAGTCAATGCAGATCCAAATCCTCCAGTGGTGGATCAAATAGTCCGATCAAGTTGAGATTTTGGTTTCTACTGTGTTTCTTTATTTGGCATGTGGGTTCAAGTATTGATCTACTGGCTTGAATCACTTTGATTTTAATTGAAGAAATACTGATTTGATTGAAGTCATGTAGCACAACATTTGTCTTTTACCATAAGGTCCCTCCGGGTTTTCACTTGGGTCCTTCCTGATTTGTGATCCAGTCTTTATGCATTACAAACAGGTCCAAAACCTTCCAAATCAGTCCATACTTGTTACTATTGAGAATTTAACTTAATCCTATGTGGCATCCTAGTAACTAGCCACATCATCTATGGAGGGTGAGTCATCTAGGTATTGATGACTCGACAAGTTGGAATGTGAAAGGTTGAATGAAAGGAAGAGACAAAAAGTTTCTCCATTTATCCATGATTTTCGTCCTTGTTTTATGATGCAATTTAAGTAGAGGTCGTAATGATCTTGAATGGTCATCTTTATGTAGTGTATGTTATGTTTATGTTTAGGTTAGATTGAAGACTCATTGTAAGTGCCTATATAAGTACAAAAGTTCTCCATTTGTAGTATGACAGATGAGAGTGAAAAAAAAGAAAAAGAAAGAAGAATGTAAGTGAGAAAGAAGAAAGAAAAAGATGAGTGTTTGATGCAAATCCCGTTTTCCTTATGAGTGTTAAGTAGTTAGTTTTCTTCTTTCATTCGTGCCCACCAATTGCGTAAATCAAAGTATGGTTCTAGTGATGGCAATAGAAGGCCCTCAGCATGGAGAACAAGGCGAGCCAAAACCGCGCACTAGGCACGACTTCTAAACCGCTAATTGGCGGCCCAAATGCGCCTGGTGGAGGACGGCTTTCTGGGGTGGCTTGGTCTGGTGCTCCCCTTCTTTCTACTATATCTAACATCTGGTATCGGAGCCCCGTCTGATGGGGAGCTCAGGAATGACCTGGTTTGGTCATGTATCCTTGCCTCGCCTTTCGAAGGGGAACTATGACAATTGGAGTATCCAAATGCATGCCCGGCTTGGTGCGCATGATGCTTGGGATGTTGTGGAGAGCGGCTTCGAGGAGGAGGCCGTGACGGGGGTAGCAACCGTCACACAAATCAAAGAACAAAAGGAGAGAAGAGCCAAAGACAAGAGTGTTCTCTTCTTTCTCTTCCAAGCGGTGGATGAGAGTGGCTTTGAGAAGATCGCTGAAGCCAAGACGTCGAAGGAGGCGTGGGACCCCCATAGAAGAGCTACAAGGGTGCTGATCGAGTGAGGCAAGTGCGCCTCCAAATGCTTCGAGGTGAGTTCGAGGCGTTGAAAATGAAGGAATCGGAAGGTGTTGCCGATTTTTGTGACGAGGGTTCGCATGGTGGTGAACAAATTGAAGAGAAATCGGGAGGCGTTGACTGAAGAAAGAGTGGTGGAGAAGGTGTTGCGTTTTCTCACTGAATAATTCGAAAATGTTGTGTGTGCTATCAAGGAATCAAAGGACCTCGAGAAGATGACCGCCGACGACCTAGCAAGCTTGTTGGAGGCACACGAGCAAAGGAAGAAGAAGAAGAAGAGGCAAGATGTCTTGGAGGAGGCGTTGCAAGCTCAAATGTCGCTTAAGGAGGAGAAACCTTGCAACGTAGATCGTCAAAGTGGTCGTGACTATGGAGGTCGTTCAAACAAGAAGGATGGTGAGTGCTTCAAGTGTGGAAAGTGTGGTCATTTTGCGAAGAGTGTTGGTCGCGAAAGAAGGTGGAGGAGAGCTCCAACCGTGGCCGTGGTAATTATGCATCAAAGAAGGAGGTTGAGTGCTTCAACTGTGGGAAGCATGGACACTTTGCTAGTGAGTGTTGGTCGAAGAAGAAGATGGAAGAGAGTTCCAACCTTATTGCCGAGGAGGAAGATGCCCGCGGTGATGGAATGGCCTTGTTTGTTAACCAGGAGGAGGTGACAAATCATGTCATGCATGCTCAAGTTGATGATGAGCATATGGAGGATTACGAAGAAAACAATGAAATTGAGGAGTGATGAGAATTAAATTTATACCGCAAGTGCACGGCCGCGATGAAGCGGTGGCAAGTACGGGTCGAACACAAGGAGGGAGAGATTTGTTATTTGTGTGATTTCGATTAAGGGAAAGGAAGAGGGAGAAGAATAAATTTGGTTTTGAGATTTTTGGGTTTTAATTATTTAAAGCAAGAAACAAGGACAATTAAAACTAAAGCAAGAATAAAGATGTGAATTCCGTTGGGTGGAGGTTTAGATTTAGGATTTAGATTAGAGAATTCTGAAACTTATAATAAATCACATTAGTTATAAAGCATTACATGATAAATGATTTAACATAAACTCAAGTAATCAAAACATACTAATACGAAATTAAAATAATAACTTTATTCTCTTCTCATCACCCTAAATCCGTCACCCCCACCCTTTGGAAAGAGTTTAGAAACTCATGGAGGGAGGAAGAAGGGATCCTAGAGGCATTACAAAGAAAAGTGAAAACAAGAAATAAAAGACAGAATTTTATTACTAAAATAAAGACAAATAAAAACAACAACTAAAAACTAGGTCTAAGGCCAAGGACTCTTCTAACATCGTTCTCGGGGCTATTTATAGTCGATACAAGGGATCCCAATATATAAATGGAACGTACACGCGTCAATACAGCATTGGTAAAAATTTGAGCACACGGATCGACTTTTGTGCGGCTAAATCGCCGCAATTTGTACATGAGGTACGGCGGAATCGCCACCTTTTTTGCTCGGATTCGATCCGGATTTTTCCTGTGTGTTTATGGTATGATTTCAATGTCCTTTGCATATCCGGATGATTTCTTTCCTTTCTTTTGAGCTCCGACTTTATTTCTATATATATTTGGAGATCCACATTTATTTTTCTTTAGATTTTCTCCAAGATAATATTTTGGTGCTTTAATTGCAATTAGGTCCCCGACTACTTTTGTGCTTAAGTCCTTGTACTTTTTGGAATTAGATCTTGAATGCTTTTATGCTTGGATACATTTCCATTTGTAACCTGATAAACTTGAACTTGGTCTTTATGATAGAAATGAGTCTTTTGCACGCGTTTATGCTCGGGATGTGGGTAATTTGCATTCAGGTCCTTGTATTCTGTAAATAAGACTAAACACATACCTTAGTAGCATTTATTGATGTAAAAGTGATCTAAATGAAAGACATATGATGCAATGTATGCAATGCATCAAGGAGCCAAAGGTGGAGATGGCAGATTCCACCGAGCACGAAGTTGTATCATCCGATGATGAAGAGACGAGACCGAGGAAGACAATGAGTCTTCTTGATCTATACGAGGGAACATGTGAGCTACATTTGGTTTTCCTCTTCTCTCAAGGCGAGAGAATCCCGTTCGATGAAGCGGTGGTGGCAAATGCAAGAAGGCTAGCCACGATTAATGAGGAGATACAGTCGATAGAAAAGAATGAGACTTGGGAGCTAGCATCGCTTCCAAAACGTCACAAAACCACTAGTGTCAGGTGGGTGTATAAGAAGAAGACAACACCCCAAGGAGAGGTCGAGCGACGCAAGGCACGCTTGGTCGCAAAAGGCTACAAGCAAAGGACCGGCATAGATTATGAAGAAGTGGTCGCGCCGGTGGCATGCATGGAGACAATCCCTCTTTGTGTGGCTTATGAACAAGTGAGGTTCACATGGTGTGTCTTTTAGCTCAAACAAAAACGTTGTCAATAAGGTTGCAGGAAAGGATGCGCAACCTACTTGGGATGGTGGATGGAAGAGGATTAAGTTCAAGGAGGAGTATGGAGAATTGAGCTTAATCCTAGGTGGCATCCTAGTCACTAGCCACATCATCTATGGAGGGTGAGTCATCTAGGTATTGATGACTCGACAAGTTGGAATGTGAAAGGTTGAAGGAAAGGAAGAGACAAAAACTTTCTCCATTTATCCATGATTTTCGTTCTTGTTTTATGATGCAATTTAAGTAGAGGTTGTAATGATCTTGAATGGTCATCTTTATGTAGTGTATGTTATGTTTATGTTTAGGTTAGGTTGAAGACTCATTGTAAGTGCCTATATAAGCACAAAAGTTCTCCATTTGTAGTATGAGAGATGAGAGTGAAAAAGAGAAAAAGAAAGAAGAATGTAAGTGAGAAAGAAGAAAGAAAAAGATGAGTGTTTGATGCAAATCCCGTTTTCCTTATGAGTGTTAAGTAGTTAGTTTTCTTCTTTCATTCGTGCCCACCAATTGCGTATATCAAAGTATGGTTCTAGTGATGGCAATAGAAGGCCCTCAGCATGGAGAACAAGGCGAGCAAAAACCACGCACCAGGCGTGGCTTCTAAACTGTTGATTGGCGGTCCAAGTGCGCTTGGTGGAGGGCGGCTTTCTGGGGTGGCTTGGTCTGGTGCTCTCCGTCTTTCTCCCGTATCTAACTATTACATTTAGATTTTTTTGCTCACTTCCTCTTTTTTATTACCTAACTCCTGAAACACTACAAATAACAACTCAAGTAGCACAATATTGGGGTAAAATAAAAGATATATAACATGAATATGATGCATTATGTGCTACTAATCAATATCTATTTTTTTGTAACCTACAAAATGAAAGCAGACACTCAACATAATATTATTGAAATACAAAATATGATCATAGTGAAGGTAACAATGATAACTTATGATACTCATCAGTAGCACCCACTCATTCTTTCTCAAACCCCATAGAAAGAAGAGAGGACCCACATAGACAAGCTAGCATAGGACAGTTGCGAAATAGGATTGAGGAGACTGAGTTAGGTGAAAATAGTGAAATTGAACTGACTTTGAGTTGTCCAATGATGAAGAGGAAGAGTATGATGGGGTAGATTCTAATGACCAAAGAGAAGATGTAGATGATTTTTTTACCTTTGGGTGATGTCCTTGAACCTATGGAAGTTAATAGAAGGAACCCAAAGATGGTAATCAAGAAGAAGTTCACAAATGTTAACATTTTCAGAATGACATTGATAACTCATCGCATCTTAACTAAATATGGGATTATATACGTAAAGAGTCAACCTGAGAAAGTGACAACAAAGTGTAAAGATTCAATCTCTAATTGGAGGATACATGCATCTAGGTTGAATGATGGATCAGTGTTTGAAATCAAGACTCTTAGAGTACCACATACAAGTTCCTCTATCAGTTAATGTGCCTCTAACATGCTAACAATCATTGGATTGCTCACAAATGCCAGGATGATAGACTAATTGTAAGTGTATAAGTGATCGATTGAAGAGTGTATTCCACTTAGAGCTCCCATATCATAGTGTGGAGAGGTAGGGAGCTTGCATTAGAGAAGTTGTATGGGTGTGAATAGGAACAATATGTTGTTATGTTTGGTATTTGAACTCAATAGACCAACCCTGGAAGTGTTATATCCTATGAAGTGAACCATAAGGATGGAACTTTCCTTAGGTATTTGTTTGCCATGGAGGTTGTATGGAGGGGTTCTTAAGAGGTTGTAGGCATTTGATTGGCTTTGATGGTTATCATTTAAAGGGGAAATACAGACGCACTCTACGTTCAGCCACATCAGTTGATAGGAATCATCAACTATTTCGACTAGCATTTGGAGTAGTGGGCTCTGAGATAGTTGACAGTTGGAAGTTGTTTATAATGCACTTTAGGGAAGAAGTTGAACATAGAGATGGATTAGTCCTACTTAGTAATAGGTGCAAGGACCTGAAGAGGGGTTCATGGATGGTTTGGTGGTTGTGAGCACAGAACATGCGCAGACATGTGTACCAAAATTTTCAGAAGAAGTTCAAGAGTTCTTTGCTTTTAGGCGTCATGTGGGGTGGTACAAATGCCTATAAAACTTCTGAATTCAATATGAAAATGCTGCAAATGAAGGAGGTGAATGAAGTTACTCATGACTGGTTAGTTAAAGTTGAATGCTATGATAAGGGTGGAGCAGGAGTCAGTTTGGCAATATGGCTAAGTCATCATACATCACTAATAATTATAGTGAATGATTCAACATCAGATCAATGAGACATTTGTCAATTCTGACTATGCTTGATAAGTTAAGGCAGAAGCTCTACAGATCATATACACGAGGCAATAAGAAATTAGTCATTTGGTAGACAACATAGTACCCAAAGCAAATGCTTGGATTGTTGCTTTATCAAAGGAATTTGGGAGGTTCATTGTCCTAAGGTCCACTAATAGTAAGGCAGAAGTACTATAATCAAATAAGAGATTTGTGGTTGAATTAGATGACAGAAGTTGCACTTGTAGACATTGGCAGTTGACTGAACTTCTATGTCAACATGTAGCAAGTGTCATTGGATCAATTAGATGTGCTATTTTGGAAAACTATGCCAGTGAGTGATTTACAAGGGAAAAGTACATGAAAAAAATGAAGTAGACATCGATCCTATGTCTGACAAGTCAAAGTGGGAGATAGTGCAAGGTTTTAGAGTGATGCTTCCAAGTTAATTAAGGAGAGGGTCTGGTATGACAAGAAGAACATGTACAAGTCCTCCACAAACACTCCAAGACAGAAGAATTGTAAGAGATGTGAACTTCTGGGCAACTAAACTAGAGGTGCAAGGAACCCATTACCTCTCAATAGCAAGGCCCAACAAGGTTTGCAACTTGGTTTATATATTTCTTTTAATTCTTTTGTTACTTGTAACTCCAACTAGGGACAGCAAAATTCGGATCGAACCAAATTTTTGGACCGAACCGACCCGAATTTATTCGGTTCGGTCTTCGGTCCGCCGGATACTAAAAAATCGGGTCTCAATTCGGTCTGGTTCGGCCCCAGACCGAAACCATGTCCAGTGAGTAAAATTCGGGTCGATCGAATTTTTGGACCGACCCGAATATTTTCAGTCCGGTCTTCGGTCCGCCGAATACCAAAAATTCGGGTCTCAGTCCGGTCCAATTTGGTCCGGTCCCGGACCGATGCTCAACCCTAACTTCAACATTCATTGTAACACCTAACAAGAGCAGTAAAGGTAAAAGGAAAAGAAGAAGCACATGGGTGCATCCATTGAGGCCACTCAATCTACTGAAGTACTGCCTCTTGTCTCTTATGAAGCCAGCCAGAGCACTCCAAGCTCTCCAGCATTTGATCCAAATGCTTAATTTTCTAGACTCAGTTGGTGGACAAGTTCACTTTGTAGATTTACAGTGGCCAACTTTCAATTAAGTGGATTTCTTATTGTGGTACCTTTAATGCTTGTAGTTGTTGTAGAACATTAACTGTTTGAAGTAGTGAACTTGTTGTAGTGCTTTAACTCCAATGGACTAGTGAACTTGTTGTGGTACTTTAACTATTTAAACTTGTTAAAGTTCATTTAATGCTTCAACTTGTGCATGAACTATCTTACTTCTTTTCTACTTCTCTATTTAATTCAGTGGTCTCAATTCACCATTGTCTTGCTTGTAGTCCCAAGCCAACACAAAAGAAAGGAAAGAGAACGAGGAAAGAGGTGGTCTCAAAGGAGAAGCCTATAATGCCCAACAAAGGAGAAGCTTCTAATGCCTAGAATCCATGATGATTGGTTCCATCCTAAGGTCTTAGGTGATCTGCTTGAACTCACTGAAGACTCTTTGAATTGCTACTAGGTGCATGTTATCAGACATAAGATGCCAAAAAAGTTGTGGGGGAAACATTCAAAGAAGAGATTTAGAAGTACAATAGTGGATTTTGTTGTGCATCTTGTTCTTATGCAAGCGATTGTGGATGATGTAGTGGATGTTATTGCTATTTCAGTTGTGAGTGTTGTTGTTATGCAGGTTGTCTATGTGATGTGGTGGAAGTCATGTTATTAGGTCGAAACATAATGTTGATTTTGTTATGATGTGGATACTCTTGGATGGTAATATTAATTATGCTTCTATTTGTGGAAGTTGGGATATTCTTTGTGGAATTTTTAGTATATGTGAAAACTCAAGAAATCATTCAATATTCATTTAACAAAAACATAAACTTCACGTTGCTATTACTAAACAAAAACATTGAGATAAACATAAACTTAATTTTTCATAACTTGATGGTGTTATAAAAAAACATAAATACCAACCAACCACACCCAAAAAAACCATTACAACCAAAAACGACCATCACAACAACTTAAACATCCAACGCAACATCCCAAAATATGACACCCGAGAAACTCCACCACGCACCACTTCCATAAGTACAACAACCACTTCAAGACTAGCCCAATCACCACCACCATGCATACATTCAACACCATGTCAACCTTCTGAATGAAAAACTCTCTCTTAACAATGAACGCTTTGACATCATGAACCGAGAAACTTCTTCACATGAGACCGTACAACCACGCTAGCCTCTTCATCCTCGTTAATCCATCAAAATAACTCATGCTTTCTTCGTTTGGGTTCCAAAAACAACACGAACATTTTATCAAACACTTAGATTGCAAGAAAAAACTATATGACACTTTCAACAAAACAAAGATTATACATTCTAATAGTAAGGGCAGCGAAAAAGTAACGTTCGGACGACGACTCCTTCCTAGAAGTGTAGATCCTGCAAGCCAATCCACAACAACAAAGGGGGCTGGAGTCGAAGGTCGAGGATCAGAGGGGTTGAGGGTCTTTGAGGTGGTGAACGTGGTGGGGGTCTTTGCACTTGAGTTGGTGTAGGTGTTCGACGTCTTCACGTTGGAGGTCAAAAAACTGGATGAAAAATAATTGACTTTTGTATATGTTTATGGAGAAACTATTTTTTTATTTTATATCACATCATGTCTATAAACATAAAGGATAAAAGGCTTTGTTGTTGATGTGTTGTTGTCATGTCTATAAGCATAAAGCTCGTAGTTTTTAGAAAATCCAAATACACCCCCAGTCATAGAAAATTAATTTTTCAATTCAGGCCTACAGAGCCCAATGAAATGACAAACAAAACACCCGATATTCGTATTCCACCACCGAAGTGCCGAGCCTACCACAACCAACACTATGGAGGAAAGGCAAAGTAATTCCGAAAATTCTCTTCTTAAATCCGTCAAACAATTAAATTAGCTATACATCAAAATTTCAGGTGTCGTAAAGACCAGACAATGATGCGACGCTCACAAAGATTTCAACACAGAAAGCTTCTTTAATTTTGATGTGAACAGGCTCATTCTGTGCCAACTGTAGTTTCGGAAGCAGCTGGAGCCTCTGGCAAAGGTTTTATGATGTGAAGCCGACCACCATCCTTGCTTGCCAAAGTTAATGCTTTCTTCTCATTGCACTGATTTATAAACTTGGTAATTTTCTGATTACAAGGACAAAATAATTACAAAGAATCACGGTGATATATAAATAACAGTGAATGAAGTTAACAGTTATAAGACTACAGCATGCAGTAGATCATGGATCAAATTATCAAAACATCAATTCCAAGATAACATTAGCATGTAAGTCTGGGTTCCTGGATTTTTTATTGATATATGCAGCATTGTAGCAATATATGGCTCATCATCTATGTAGGGTAGGGCTTATGAGGGATTAGTTCAACATTTCCCTCCCTTTCCTAAAAAGAAACTACTGTCCTTGCTAGCACCCATCTATACAACGACTGAAGGAGGTTGTTAAAGCGGGTTTCGATTTATTTATTTTCAAAGATGGAGAAATCTACAACTGTAGTTGTTTCTTAACTACCCAAATTGTTCAAAGGTTTTGTCAGGGAATTCAAAATAAAGCATCAAATATCAACGCGGAAGAATTAATTCAAACGTTCAATGGCATTCCATGAATCCCACAATTACGGTTCACAAGTGAATATAAGATCTAAATGCACAAACAGTTCCCAACAGCCAAACATCCAGAAACCTTGCCTATGTAGTTTGTGAGGGCAAATAAACAATTACACGAAAAAAAGTTACAGCACCAACTCATAATACATCCCAATACAAACCTCTTATCTTCTTTAAAGAGAACAATTTGATTGTTGGGAACTTTTTGTGGACCCAAGAATGCTAGTTTTATCTAACAACAACCAGATATAAAATTACAAAAGACAGACTTTTTACCCGCATTAAATTTAAAATTCAAGCAAGTCAATGACAAATTTGCGAATGCAATGAATTTGCTTGTTAGTTAGCTAAATAACACCAATATATGATTAATAACAACTTCATTTTTGTAGCACACCAGCATTTTTATCAAATGGCAACTTTGATCCTACAATGTTTCAACAACATGACAGTTTCTTCAGTTAAAACAAGTCAGTAAGCTGTTGAATGTTGATTACGATCATTGTAGTCAAAAAAATCTTCATAAAATTGTACTATGGCTAACTTTTGAGAACCTCGAAGATTTAGAATAATATGCTGTAAATTTCGAAGAATGCTTTGCTTGCGATGAGAGGCGCCAACATAGACATTCGAAGAAGAAAAAAGTTCAATCAATAGTGCACTGTTTCTCAGACATTTCATTAGGTTGGGCCATGCGTTTCCCTCAAGACTAACTCACTCCCAAGTACTAATTGCAACATCACCCAGCTACCAAGAAGCCTCATATTACAGATGCAAAATCTTTTATCTTTTATAATTATGGATGCAAAATATTTTGAGCTTGGTAATTAGGAAACTCTCACTTCTATCCAGCATCAAACAATTCTGTCGTTCCTTCTATGAAAAGTTTAACATTAAAAAAATTGATATTGTGAACTGACCACAACCTACTTGTCCCACAAATAAAACTAAAAACAGAATCAAACGTATAATAAAAATCAACCTAGCTTGGATTTATAGACATAATCCGTGATGTAATCAAACATATTACGAAACTTATTCCCAAATATTGCTTATAGTCCTCCACTTTCATTTCAATGTTCCTGTAATATCATATTTGACTGCTGCAAACCATTGTACATGCCAAGTATTTGATATTCCACTTTTTTTTCCAAAATCCCTCCTTATTTAAGCCATTTCATGTCAATTGCCAAACCATTCTTCTTAATATTGGGATGCATAAAACTCACATGCCATACCGAAAACAACTTCCTAATCCACTGACATCACATAAAGTCGTCAAAAGAACTCTCAAGATTCAAATCACTCTATCTACCCATGTTCTCAAGTGCTACCACACAATCGAAGCACCAAAATCACTTTCAACAACTAAAACTATGTTAATTTTTTTAGAAAGAAACATGAGTTGAAAACTCACTTTTTTATCATTGATAAAGATTGGAAAAGATACGAGAGGTTATAAAAAAACAAAAAATAGGACAACAAAAGAAAAAAAACAGGTGGCAAGGAGTAACGCCAGCACACCCAAGCACAAGCAAGACCAAAAACAACAAACCTACAAGTTGTGGGTTAAAACAAGATCACTCTAAAAATCCCAAAAAACCAGCCATGAACGAATTAGAACAGGAATTCCACAGCCATTACCGAACTCTGAAGCCAAAGGTAGATGGCTCATATTGTCTTCTTCCAAATCTCCCCAATCACAATTTTCTTACCGTTAAGATTCCCAGCTTCCTTGACGAGATCTTTAGGAAAGTTCTCCACCCAATTTATCAAGAACTTTCCAAAGTAGCCATCCCTAACTTGGAAGATAGCTTCTCCAATAGAGCTTTAGTAATGTCACACTCCCTAAAGAGGTGGGCATTACATATCCATCTATCCACAAAACGACTCTTTTATAGATATGGCACAAAATCATCAAAAAATAACTCAAAAGAGCCAAAACACCCTAACCATCCACTCCTCATACAACATTAACCCTCAACTCCGGCATTCGCATCCAGACCTAAACAACTTCCATCTGACTCTTAAGACCCACAAATACAACAAAAAACAAAAACAAAAACATCAAAAAACTAAAAAAACATGTTTTCAGAGTCGTAAAAAACTTGAAAAATTGGGGAAAACATACGGCTTCGGCGTCCATCTTGTCAGTGAATTTGGAGGGTTTCAGGAACCTCTTTCCTGCAGAAACGAATCATAATCAAGACCAAAAACTTGTTTTTTAAAACAAAAAAGGAAAGAAAGAAAGAAAGAGGGTGACGACCTTTACGGGTGATGGGGGCTTTGCCATGGCGATTTGGGGGGACGGATTTGGCCTTCTTCTTCCCCTTAAACAGATTCGGCTTCTGAGTCATCGGTGCGGAGAGGGTGGGAGAGAGAGATGTTCGGTTAGGGTTTTGAGAGGAGGGATTTGTGGTTTGGGATCTTTAGCATCCCGGAGATATTATATATCCACAGGACTTTTGTACAAAATGCCCCCTCCAAAAATTTACTGAATCGCTAAACATCGTCTCAAAATTACTTAAATCGTCTCTTGAAATTACCAAATTGCCCTTCCTCCTATTTTTGCTTATATATCTCACAATTTCACTCTTTTCTCAAAACTTTCTCTTCCTATACCTACTACAGAAGATTACGAATGTCTCGGAGGTCAGGCAAGCAGCCAGCAGTTCCCCCGGTGTACCCGTATACGGTAACCTTACGTTATTTATTTGTTTTCAAAAAAAATTAAAAAAAGTAGTCAGCGTCCGAGGGAGACGCCCCCCGCATGGGGCGGGCGTCCGAGGAAGCCGCTCCCCCCATGGGCGTCTTGAGCTGCCTGAGACACAAACTCTGCGTTCCCGGCTCCTTCCCCAATGACAAGTGTCCTCCAGAACGAATGAATCTGCTCTAAGTAAATTCCGTTGTCTGATTCAAGACATCCGCGGATGGTACATGCGCAAGGTATCCCATGAGAAGTCAGAAAAACACACTCACAACGATATTCAACTTCATCATCTAACTGTTACATTCTTTTCACCTCCTGACTCAGCAATTGCAAGCAGTGATGCGAAACTCGACCATTTATGTGACGATATAGAGCATGTCCAAAATTAGTCAAATTTCGCCGTCTCGAGTCTTCAAGAAAGTTTCGAATATTCGTCAGCTGCATTTCAATAGCCGCGTTGACGCGCTCGAAAAGAGTGTCCAGAGCTGCAGTCGATGTAGAAATCCACTCTTTTAGAGCCGAATGAGCACTTTCGACTCTACAATTCATGGTGTTCCCAAAATGAAGGACTTTGTTCGTCCAATTCAGCAGAAACTTTTCTTTATGCACCAACCACGTGGTGTCCAGATACTCCGTGATAGCCGGCCACGATCTATACAAATCTTTCAGAGCATACACAGCTCTATCATACTCGGCTTCTGAAGTAGAAAGCATGATTTTCCTCCATCTTCCACGCCTCAAAGTCTCTGCCATCTGCTTATTTTTGCCGAATATGTGGTATGCGTAGTTCAATACGTCTTTGTTGATGTGCTATGTGCAGAGTAAATGAGCAGAGTCAAGAAATATCTCTCTCACTGGTCGCATAAGGCCTAACTCCCGGTCTGTTATTATTGCAGTCGGGCTGACAGTCCCCAATAACAGATCTCGCAACTTCTCCATCACCCACAGATAACTGGAGTAAGTTTCATCCATCAAAATCGCATATCCAATAAGGAAATTCATGTTTGTTGGTGTGACCCCAATCATTTCGAACAAAGACATCTTATACTTGTTCGTCTTGTAAGTCGAATCCATGCAGATAACGAAAGGATATGTCCGCAACAACTGGACTGACGTCGGATGTGCCAAAAAAGCGTGAGTGACGACATCAGTTTCTGGATCCGCCATAATCCAATGTAAGTACTCACACTGCACTGCTTGATAGAGAAACTGCTGGACGGGATTCCGGTCTTCAGATTTTGTCCTCCTCATGTAATCTCTGAAATTATAAATATGCCTTTGATTTGGATTGTCCTCCGAGAATTTTTCTTTTACTGCCTTCAAGATGTTCCGTGGTTTTGCTTGCGCCTCAGTCATATCACGAACAATCTTCTTCACCCCAGAACTTAGACCACTAATTTGACGATGACCCTCTGGATAAACTGCCAGTCTGTGGTTGTGATGTCCGTGAGCACTATTAAAAACCACAACCCATCCATCACGATATCGTCGCTCCACCACTTTTACTAAGAAACGGCAACCACAACCCTTTCTTTTGGTGTTTCTTCGAAGTGCAGTATCCATATCCCGAGACTCCATTTGATTTCGCCGGTCGCATCTCAAATAACAATCCATCCGACTATCTGATCTTGTTTTGTACGACGACACGACCAAAAAAAAACCCAGCTCCGATAGCTACTTGTTTGGCCCATTTACTTGTTTCATCCATTGTTGCAAAGATTTGTGTAGTTTGAAATAACTCACTGTAATCCACTCCATCACCACCGAAATATTCCAACGGAACCTACAAAAATAAAATTGAAATTAAAAAAATCAAAAAAAATTCGGGCGTCTGGATTAAACGCCTACCCCATGGGGGGCGTCTGAGTTAAACGCCCTCCCCAAGGGTGAGGCGTCTGCGTAGGACGCCTGACCGAAGGGAAAGGCGTCTACTACAGACGCCTTACCCAAGGGGAGGACGTCTACATAAGACGCCTCTCCCATTGCGTAGGCGTCTGCGTTAGACGCCTAGGCCAAGGGGAGGACGTCCTACGCAGACGCCCTCACCTTGAGGGATGCGTCTAATGCAGACGCTCGGCCCAAAATTTGCCCCGCGCCAGGCTTACCTCACCGGATGCATCACCCTCGCCAGACATTTTCGTGGTGTTTTTACTGATAAATTATGAATATACAAGACCGTAGGCCTAATTTATAGACACGGGACGATATGGGTATTAAATATATTGTTAAGGGCAATTTGGTAATTTCAAGGGGCGATTTAAGTAGTTTTGGGGCGACGTTTAGTAGTTCCCAAAATTTATCAATGTTATCTAGGACCGAGTTGCCGCCCCCAACCACCAACTGATGCTCGGCCGGGTCCGCGGAGACTGTTGACGTCATTATTGAGTAAATTACGAAAATGTCATTTCAATGACTATAATAATCCTTGTGAGTTCATTACAAAATCTATATAAACTCCCATATTTCATTCATTTTTTTCAGACCAAATTTTCTTTTTCTCTTCCATTTTTATTTACTTTCTTATATCTTGCACTAAGTGTTCTAATTGTGTTGGGGACCGAGTAGAGTTTGAGCAAAAGTCTAAAATTACTGCCCGACACATCTTTTCCGCTTCTCTCTTTCTCATTTGCATTTTTTGCTCTTTTAGTTTATTTATTAGAATTAGTTAAATTTAATAGAGTTAATTATCATGGTTTACTTATTGTTTAAAAATTTTAGATTTTTGTTTGCATATTTTTTAATTGCAATGACATCAGAACCCTCGATTTAATTAATTACTTGAGATGGATCATAATCTCCTTGTTAGTGCATCAATTAGACAATCCAAAGGCAAAAGTAATACAAAAAACTAGTCCCGTTTCGCAAGATTTTGACGTAGGTCAAGATAATAATGGTAAACATATCGCCATATGTAAAATATGTGGTGCACAACTTTCTGCCTATGGTAGCTAAGTAACCAATCATCTATCAAGACATGTCGAAAAATGTAAACTTAGGAATCTTGGAGCATCTAATTCACAACAATTACTTTTAAACACTAGTAGTGGAAAATTTGAAACTATGAAATACGATTCAGTTAAAGGTAGACATATAATTGTCGATTACATAATTAGAGATGGATTATCATTTAGCCAATGTGAATCTCCAAACCTTACAAAGACATTTAGTTACCATAATTGTTGAACGTTTTAATTAAACCGCAAGTGCACGACCGCGTTGAAGCGGTGGCAAATACGGGTCGTCCTCAGGAAGGTGAGCAGTCTCTCGTTTGCACGAAATCAAGTGGCAAAAATATGGAAGAGAGTTTGATTATGCTACGCTACACTACACTACGAAGTATGAAATGCGAAAGAAAACAACAAACGATTAACTAAAAACTTAACTAAGAACGAAAGAAGAGTGCTGGAATTCAGAAATGGAAAACCCCTAAGGAGTGGAGTGAGTGCACACATGCAAAGAGGTGAGTGTTGAACACATTCTTTAAGCACAAATGAAGGTGGTGTTATCATGCATAGGAAGTGTCTAAATGTTATGTCAAAACCTATCAATCTATTCACCAACCTAGTTGATTAACATTTACATATGAAAGTTGTTTATTTCAGAACCTAAACAAGCATGAGAGATGTCTAATCATTTTGGCAAAACTCATCAAGTTAAAAATTCTATCCTAAACAAGCAAACATACATTCATGTTTTATCAACACATTGTAAATAAAACATTCATTCCATTCTCTAATGCATGTATGAACATCTACTCCACCCCCAAAGGGGATGGAACTACTTACTACACATTACACTAATTATTAAACTAAGTAAAGAAAGCATATTAACTAAGCTACTAAAACTAATGAAATGAAATTAAACAAAGTAAAACAAAAAACATAAAACAAACAACATAATAAAGAAACTTTTATTAAAGTGACTCACATTTCAAGTAGCATCCTCCTACTTTAGTGTGTGCTTCAAGGCCTCACTTCTAGTAGGAAGAATAACCACTTAAAATATGGAGTGATTACATTAGAAGGTGAAGAGTTCTATTTATAGCCATAGAAAAAGGCACTCCGGGAAAATTCCCCGATGTGGAACTAAACATATACCAAAAATAGCCTAAACATCCTCTAATACATGTGCTGGAGAAATTAGGGCGGATCCATAGTGATCTGGACCGCCGATTGGCGGTCCATAAACTTTGGATCGGGTTGGAATTTGTTGTGGGCTTTTCTTACTGGTATTGTTTCTCTTGGATGCGGTTACTTGACTTGTTGGAGCTCCGACCCGAATAGAATTGTCAAAATACTCCCCATGATGGTGTGGAGTTTTCTGTTTTGCTCTTTGGTCCTTTGGTCTTACGTTCAGGTCCTTCTCCCTTGCATCTTAGTCCATAGATCTCACAATTCAGCCCTTTTTCCCAGCTTTTGGGTCCTTTTATGCTTCATCTCTTCAAACCTATTTATTCCTGAAAACTAAACATAAAACTCGTTACATAGCATTGTTTAGGTGAAAGATAATGGATATAAGATGCAAATATGAGCATGGAATGATGTCAATCAAATACCCCCACACCTAACTTTTCCTAGTCCGAGCAAAACAAAGAAAGGAAAAAGCATACAAGAAAAACAAGAAATCCAAACTCACTTTCGTAGGAATCACGGTTGCACTTAGCACGTGCAACAAGCCGTTAACCTTCCTTGTCGTCAAGGAGGAGGAGTGTTGTCTCCTGAGGGTTTTCAGCGGATATACCCACAAAATCCGAACAAGATACATTAATCAATCTAGCTACACGACTCGTTGGACTTATTTTGTCGATCATGGGACGCGGTAATACTACGGGTCGACTCTATATATGTAATCGGTCCACACACCTAGCCTAATGAATTATTCGTGAAAGTTAGTTAAGAATTTAAGTGAAAGACATGGGCAACCTTAACTTCTGACTATGATACAATGTGTAAAGTCCATTAAGGTTCTTATTTGACTCTTTTCTTTTTTCTTTTTTTCTTTGGAGCATTTTATTGGTTGGTGTTTGATTCTCCCAGGGTCAGGTTTCGTGCATCATTGCCTATAAGGACTTACACTATCATGTACACCTTCCCCCAAATCTCCACATAGGGCGATCCCTACCACCCGTGTAACGGGAGTTCGGTCGGTACATCCCAAGTCAGTTGACTCGAAAGCACCAGGCACAAAGTCCCCTCAGACCTACTTTCCCGAGTGATAGGAGTCGTGCGAGAAGAGAGTGAAGGGAATGTGTTCTAAAAGTTTTACTTTTAAATGCCAATTATTATGAATTGAATGAGAAATCATTTTGTTCATTGTTTATGTTATTCGTCTTTTAGAAGTGTTAAGGAAGAGACTCTTGGTCCTTAACCGTAGAGCTCTAAAAGATATTGGTTTACATAAAACAAAAGATATTCGCAATCATGGTAATAGACATGGAACATTTATTACCGAGTTAAGATTGTCGTGTTGGTCATAGATCATTGTAGCTCTACAAGTGAGTGACAACACATGTACACAAAAGAGGAAAATATCACTTTTGTCTACTGAATAGACCTAATAAGTACAACATTATAGAATTGTGTTTTCTGTGTCATTAATGTTTTACTGTGTCTTTGGTCCTTTGATATGAGACTTATATCCGATCACTTAAGAATTGCTTAATTAGACTTGTGCCTTGAGCTATCGATGAGTGTAGTGTAAAGGCATTGGTTGGTTAAGTATGACTTTTGTTGGAGAAGATAGTTAGTCAAAAGATTATCATTGCCCCTCTTAATTGAGTGATGATATCAGTGGGCCCCTTGATAAAGCAAAGTTATAATGTGCACAATGTGATTCGAGTTAAGTCACATATTTATAACTAGCTTAAATAGATCAAGAAATTAATACTAATACAAAGATGACACAATACTACTTTGTGTGTATTCTTAATATCATGAGGCAAGGGACGGACACAAGTGGTGCACTCCATCACTAAATGGATCGGGTTTTGGTTCGAGTGGAATTAAGACATCTAAGTAATTGGGAGCTATAATGTGTAGCTAAATACCGCTTATAGCTTGTGATATTAAGCTCTTAATATCACTGCCAACTTAGTCTAGATCCTCCCATAGGTCACACCGCAAAAATCGGGAAACAAGAAGCTAGATTTTTCGTTCATATGATGTGTCGGGTTTCTTATAGAAAATATGACACATGTGGTGAACAAGTAAAATTAATTATGTTGTATATAACATAATTAGAATCATGATAAATTCATATGAGATGCATATATTATGGGATGCAATAATTTATTATTGCATAGGATAATATATTGCATAAATTGTGAATTTGCTAAAACCCCCTAAAGTTAAAATTTTGTTGGAAGTAAATCCAAAATTTGAAAAGGCAAAATCGGGTAAACGTTCGGTAATCCGTTATGGTTCGGTCGACCGAAGGATCTGTAGATCGGTCAACCGAACGTGGAACGGATGATCAAAATTGATTGACCAAAGTGCCTGGAGTTCTGGTTCGGTGTACCGAACCAGAAACGGTCAACCGAACAATGTCCAGTTCCGATATTTTCGATTAACCGAATGGCACTCGGTCAAAGACGCGAATTCGTCCGAACGGTTAAGAAGAATTTTTATCCTTAAGAATCGGTCATCCGTCAAGTGCACGGAAATCCGAACGTGACATATTCGGTTAACCGAGTATGTCTCGGTAGATCGAGTCCCGATCGATTTTCTGCATTTGATAATTAAGAGATTAATTTGATCAATGGTTGGATTAGCTCCAAACTTGGTCAAACATTTTGTGGGTGCATATAATGCATTTTGGAATTAGTTTATGAGAGAAAATGTCAAGAGAACACGACTTAAGAATAGCCATGATTGAGAGTAAGATTGGAGCCTATAAATAGGTCCTTATTCTCCTTAATTAAGTTAGATGTTTTCTAATTATTTTCTCTCCTAATTCACCACAAAAACCCACGAAAATTCTCTTAGTTTTTTAAGTCTTTGGAAGGAGAAATCTCAGAGATTAAGGAAGGGGTTTGTAGCTAGATTCTAAGCTTGTTTGGAGATTGATTGACTTGCTCCTTTCTCTCCAACCTTATTTAGGGTTTCGGTGAACACTCGGAGGCATCCGGCGCAACGAGAAGTGATGATCGTCTTCTTCAACGTCTCTGGAACATCAAGAAGTTTTAGAGAACTTCTAGGTATGAATTTCGGAGTCCCTTGTGTTTGTTTTAATGAGTTTTGAAACTAGTTATTAAAATAAACCAATGCATGCATAAAATAAATCGTAGAAAATTGTAATTGATCCTTATTGTGCATAAACATTTCGAAAATATATATGTACAATCAAACTAGAAATCCTACAGAGAGAATACCGCTTATTTATTTATCTACATGGGAACCAAAACCCCTACACTTAAGTTTCACAAAAAGAGATTAAGGGCTCTTGACTACGACAAACTTCCGTATATTAACAGACACGAATTATTTGACTCACTAGGTTTAGGGTGGACTTCTTTAAATGTTTGAGTGCTGAAACCTTATGATTACACGCCCCCGAGGGAAAACTGGGGTGCATCCTAAGGGCTCGATAAGACCTAAAGCCAGTAAACTAGATATCCTAATGCATCAAGTTCATGACAATTTTGGGAGCTTTCTTTTTACTTTGCCTCTTAACGATTTTTGCACATGCTAAACACACGCAAAACCCACAAAAACATTTTCTTTCGCAAACACGTGAAGATTTTGAAAGAAATGTGAAAACTTTAAAGCACTAGGCAAGCAAAAGAAGACAAGTCACCCAAGGATCATGGCAAGCAGATATATCGATATTAAATGCAGCACACTAACATGACCCTAGCAGTACAAACAAAAGAAAACAAACTCAAAGGAAAACGACTCGACTATGTACACACGTAAAGCACCCCCCACACACACACCTACTTCATGCATTGTCCTCAATGAATGTGAGCATGATACCACATGAATTTATGCATGAAAAATGGAAGATCTCACCAACATGAAGCGCAAAAGGAAGTTCGTGGTTATGTTGATGGACACAAACCCGAATTCCCTCAAAACCTGTGAGATATTGAAGAAGGGAGACACATACGTGAAGAAATGGGGCCCAAGTACACAAGGGTTGGGGCTCACAACAATCAATGCTCGCTCATGGAGTCTTTTATTACACACATTTTTTTAATATAACTATGTACAAACATAAGTTCCCATCTTCATTTCTCAAAAGACATGAAATGAGAATCTCAAAAGTGGGTCAATGTACTTGGAAAGGGAACATGACACCACGCGGGGCCAGAATACTCATGCGTGGGCCCCCTTCACAAAGAGCACAAGATGAAATGAGAGGTTCATTAATTGGACGCAAAGGCATCTCAATCAAAGGATCAAACTGAAAGAGCTTGAACCTCTCGAGAGTTTGGGAAATAAGGGGCAACGGAAGAAGAGTTTCTCCTGTTGCGTTGCTGAAGTTATGATTGTCAATCCAAACTCTCCAACCAACTGGCTGGTGAGTCGGAACGAGGTCAAGAACCTTGTTAGGCATGTCCGACTCACCAGGCGAACAAAAAGTGGGTCTCATACCCAAGGTATCCGCTAAGGAACTCCTAATACCCTCATTAGCAATGTAGTTGTTTGATGTTTCATCATTTCCAAGATGACCAGGAACAATAGTGAGACGCAAACTCTCATCAAGTTGTTTGAAATTGAGGGTACTAGGGGGCTCTTGTGGAGAGGTGAGTCCTTAAGAGGCACAACATGAAGATCATGTGGCTCAAGGGCCATGGGACAAAAAGATAAGGCACAATCCTGTGCCAACGCATAATGAAATTGGTCCATGTTATTCTCAATTTGGATCGAATCCCCCACAATGTGATCGTGAATTGAAACCCCAAGTCCCTCAGACTGACTAGGATTTTGACTCTGAAAGATTGTGCTTTGAATTTGTGAATGTGGTGGTGGTTCGATATCAAAAGATGAATCCACATGTTGACAAGAAATGTCACCCTCCTCACGTTTACTTAATTGTTGTGTAATTTGACTCACACACATTTCCATAGTTTGTAGGGAATCGTGATTGGACTTCAACACATTTTGAGTGGTTTCCATGAACGTTTGGAGGGCTTGTTCCAAAGAATCAAGTTTGGGGTCAACTGTGAGGTTCATGTCAGAATTTAGGAAATGGATGGGTTGGGTGGTGATGAGCTGAGAATGAGTCCAATGATTGGTCGTGGGGTGTTGGTAGAATTCAGGATATTCAGAAGGAGGGTACTGAGGTGGGAGTGATGTATAAGAATTTGAATAAGAATTGTCTCCCCACGAATCCATCCTTCTCGGGGTGTACGCGGATGTGTAATGGTCATATTGAGCATTTTGGGAAAAGGTATGCTCATACTCAGGCTCTGAGGGACCATAAGTACATTCCCCGTAAACATGACCACTCAACCCACAACAGTGACACGGTACAACTACTAGAGCCACCGGTGCACTCATGTCTTCTACCACATGCATGAAAGAGGCCAAAGGTTCTTGCAATGTCTCAGTTTGATGACCAACATATGATCTGACGTAACTAAATGGAGATCTAGCAGTCGGTACCTCTCTCATATCACCCCTATATGAAGATTGCTCAGTCACACAATGAAGATTGTCCCAACCAGACGGGGTGTTCGTCTGAGCCATCCCAGGTTGCATGGGTCCGGAGTACCAAGGAAAATTGTCCTGGTCCCAACAATGATGTGGATGGTCGCCCATGTAACCATCAATCTCGACAAAGAACTCTCGAGTCGATCACTCTCACCACCACGAGGCCAAGCTCGCAAAAGTGCTCGACTCGACCCTAAAATGCTAACAGAGAGTGTAAAGGGGAGGAGACTAAAACGTAGAAGTAGGTGAGAAGAAGATGACTCAGAGGAGAAGGGACGAATCCCTAAAAACTAGCGTGGGTAAAGGGTGAGGGTAGAAGCCTAGTTTAGCAAACACGGCTCAAACAAGCTTAGGCTGGCTATGGATCCTTACAGCTAGACGACGCCTAACTGCGAGGTCATACGGCCTCAAAACGCCTCACCTCCCTACGACGAAGACCACAATGCCCATTAAGTGAGCCAAGATCCGGAGATCTCGTCTCTCCTACTATCGACAAAGTGGGCAACGCCGACCAGGCTATGAAGGTCGTGACCGGCTCACTCTCCTAATGCGCCCAAGTCCTAATGGCCAATGTCTACTTGCTTTTAGATTAAGGCTTTACTTGAGTGTGCTTTTTGGGGCTAAGGGAGGGGTGATGAAATCCCCCACCTTATCTTTGAAGACTATAGGTGGGGCCCCTCAAGATGTTTTGATCCTTAAGCTAGCAAGCAACTCACCAAACAAACACTCACCTCACTCTTGTTTCGATGCAAACCTTACTCACTAATGAATGTCCTAATGCGTGAATGAGTGTTAAGGAATGCGTACCTCTCTCCAGCAATCAACGACAAAAATTAAAACTAAGAGAAGACAATTAACATGCTCAAGTCATTACTAGATGATGCATGACCTAAACATAGCAAATGCCTAATCTTTTGCTTTGGGTTTTAGTGTCCAAGTTGATTAAAGGAGGGTTGATTGATTATTTATTGATCTGGGAGCAAACTATAGGTTCACACATGCCAAATTGGGCTCCAAGATAACTAAGATGTAAATAGAAACAAACAGAAGAAAATTGGGGGTGAAAATATCTCACCAGGCCGCCAAATAGCGGTTTCGGACCGCTATTTGGCGGTCTTGAAGGCTTGAAGTGCTCCCAACTTTTTCCTCCTTCTTTCCCTTTGAATCTCAAACGTCCTGAAACAACAAAAAAACTAAAACAAAAAATCAAATCCACTTGAATCGTCCAAACAAGAGTCTGGATTGGCACCTCCCCGGCAAAGGCGCCAAAAACTTGTTGAACGTTTCAATTAAACCGCAAGTGCACGACCGCGTTGAAGCGGTGACAAATACGGGTCGTCCTCAGGGAGGTGAGAAGTCTCTCGTTTGCACGAAATCAAGTGGCAAAAATATGGAAAAAAGTTTGATTATGCTACGCTACGCTACACTACACTACGACGTATGAAATGCGAAAGAAAGCAACAAACGATTAACTAAAAACTTAACTAAGAACGAAAGAAGAGTGCTGAAATTCAGAAATGGAAAACCCCTAAGGGGTAGAGTGAGTGCACACATGCAAAGAGGTGGGTGTTGAACACATTCTTTAAGCACAAATGAAGGTGGTGTTATGATGCATCGGAAGTGTCTAAATGTTATGGCAAAACCTATCAATCTATTCACCAACCTAGTTGATTAATATTTACATATGTAAGTTGTTTATTTCAGAACCTAAACAAGCATGAGAGGTGTCTAATCATTTTGGCAAAACTCATCAAGTTAAAATTTCTATCCTAAACAAGCAAGCATACATTCATGTTTTATCAACACATTGTAAATAAAGCATTCATTCCATTCTCTAATGCATGTATGAACATCTATTCCACCCCCAAAGGGTATGGAACTACTCACTACACATTACACTAATTATTAAACTAAGCAAAGAAAGCATATTAACTAAGCTACTAAAACTAATGAAATGAAATTAAACAAAGTAAAACAAAAAACATAAAACAAACAACATAATAAAGAAACTTTTATTAAAGTGACTCACATTTCAAGTAGCATCCTCCTACTTTAGTGTGTGCTTCAAGGTCTCACTTCTAGTAAGAAGAATAGCCACTTAAAATATGGTGTGATTACATTAGAAGGTAAAGAGTTCTATTTATAGCCATAGAAAAAGGCACTCTGGAAAATTCCCCGATGTGGAACTAAACAGTTACAAAAAATAGCCTAAACATCCTCTAATACATGTGCTGGAGAAATTGGGGCGGATCCAGAGTGATCTGGACCGCCAATTCGCGGTCCCAGACCGCCAATTGGCGGTCCATAAACTTTGGATCGGGTTGGAATTTGTTGTGGGCTTTTCTTGCTGGTATTGTTTGTCTTTGATGCGGTTACTTGACTTGTTGGAGCTCCGACCCGAATAAAATTGCCAAAATACTCCCCATGATGGTGTGGAGTTTTCTGTTTTGCTCTTTGGTCCTTTGGTCTTACGTTCAGATCCTTCTCCTTTGCATCTTAGTCCCTAGATATCACAATTTAGTCATTTTTCCCAACTTTTGGGTCCTTTTATGCTTCATCTCTTCAAACCTATTTATTCCTAAAAACTAAACATAAAACTCATTACATAGCATTGTTTAGGTGAAAGATAATAGATATAAGATGCAAATATGAGCATAAAATGATGTCAATCAATAATCCATAAGTTCAACCATTTTCCTGACACACATTGGATAATGCCGCAAATACAAAATTTGATAACGGAAAAATGGACTTAAATAATACATTTGCATCAATGACCTCTAACATAGCATTAACAAGTGATGTTTGGAGCGGTCTTAATAGCTTTCCATATTATTGCATAACTGCTCATTTTTTAGAAAAGTAATGGGTTTTATATAAACAATATTGTTTCTTTAGCACCGATTTTGCACTCACACGCTACTATGATTATATATGACCATATAAGAGATGTATTGCAAACTTATTTAATAGCAAATAAATTTTGTGCATTTTCTTTTGAAATGCTAGTGATAACTCTACAACAGTAAAATTACTTAAAAATTATGTAATTCATTACATGATATTCGTTTTCATGTTAGATATGTTTGTCATGTTTTGAACTTAGTCGTACAATATGGACTTGAAATAATTAGACATTATTTACAAAATGTTAGAGATGTTATTGCCTTTATAGGTAGTAATAATACATATAAATATCAAGAATTTAGAGAATTGTGTTCTATTAGTGATGTTAAACCTAGAAAGTCTAAATTAGATGTCTCTCATAAATGAAACTCTACTTATGAAATGTTGTTATCTTTATAGTATTTTAATTTCAGATTTTTATAATGAAAAACAAAATGAATTTTTTAACTAATCTTGATTTGTAAAATTGTAGAATTATGTTAGATTTTTTGAAACCTTTTTTTCAACTTCACTAAGTCATTAAGTGGAACCTATTATAAAGTTTTTGAATATTATTTGAAGAAATTAGAATACACCTTAATAGATATTTTAGTACATATGAAAGATAACATAATGCTAATCAAATAGGTTCAAACATTGCTAGTTCATCATCATCCCAACAACACCTATTTCTGGATCAAGATGAAGATGATAACAACGTTCAATGGAATTGGTTAAACTAGAAAAAATCAAAATTAGTACAAAATTAAATACGTAACAAATTAACTAGATATTTAAATAGTAAAATGTACTTAATTCCTGCAGAATGCAAATCTTTTGATATTTAGACTGGTGGGAATCAAACTCTGCTAGATTTCCAATAGTTTATTTATTAGCATGTGATTACTTACTCCTCTAGTGTCAACTATGGCATCTGAGTCTATATTTTGCGCCAGTAAATGGGTCTTGACAGACAAGAGACAGAGCACGTATGATAGATCACTCGAGAAGAGTGTTTGCTTGAAGGATTGGTTGGACGCGACAAATAAAATGCAGAATATGCAAATCAATGTGAGCAGCGTCGAAGATGAATGGGCTATTTATAATTTAATTTAATTTGCAACTATAATACTTAATACATTAGATTTTGTAATTTGTAAACTTACTTTAGTTAATAAGATTTCAATATTAGTTTGGAAGGGTAGATGGGGTGGTCGGTGAGGCAATGACGTCGATGAATCAATTATTTTGTTTAAATCCTAATTTGATAGTATTTTTTAATTTAATATTTGTAAGTTACTTTTAGGTGAATATCTTCGGTACGAAAATAAAACCAGATCGACAACTTGAAGCCGACCAAAACCGAACCTGACCCAGCCTGCCAGACCTGGCCTGGTCGACACCGCCAGTAACAGGTTGCGAAACCCTGTTTAAACCGACGACCCATCAAGCCTGGCCCGGCCAGACCCGACCAGTTACCCAGGTCTAATGTTTTCTCGGTTACTATTTGTGGAATTGTTTTGGGCTCCAATTTTTCCAAAAAACTAGTTTTGCCAATAACTTTACCCTAACATACCTTATTTTTCTATGTTTTGCAAAAAAATTGTGAATCATAGAAGCAAACTAAAGTTACGGGAACTAAAGTCTTCTTGTCCCAAACCACGTTCTTGGGCACTAGAAATCATTAGACCAATGTCGCAAGTTGAACTTGAAACTGGTGTTGCTAATAACTGCACCCAAACTGGTTGATCAAGATACATCAAGAAAAAGGAGCATTGAGACAAAGACATCAAGACTTGTAATCAAAGCTTTGGACCAAGACATGTAATTTATATTTATTGGGTCCATAAGATTTAATGTAAACTCAAGCACTAGGATTCTGTCCCGACCAAGTTCGGTTAATCGAACACCTATCGGATAACCGAACCCTACCCATTAGTAGAAGATAGGATGTTCTCTGGAATTAGTAGAAGATAGGATGTTCTCTGGAATTGTCCAGTCAGACGACCAAAACACTTTCAGTCAACCAAAATTCCTTAGACCGGTTTGGGACTTAATTTGCTCCAACAGTGCCATTTGAATCCAGCCTTAGAGCCCAATTGACTCGGCCTTTTTCGGATGACCGAACTCCCTTTGGTTAACTGATTCTTTCGTTGTGCAACAACTACTTCACGTGGCGTATGACCGTTGTATTCAATCAACATTTGAGCCATAACTATCAGAGCAAAATCCGCACTAACTTTTGTCATCTAAATAGCCTGCAGTCAACCGAACTTGTATAATCAGAGCCCGACCTATTCTTATTGTTCACCTTGAAGCAGTGAACCAAACTCAATTCGGTGAACCAAATATAAATAGGTCAAAATTAGAAAAGGTTAATGGAAGTTGGTGAACGGTGATTCAAATCCAATTCGGTCAACCTAGTGCTAAATTCAGACCAATCCAACATTCTTGTTTCAGACTACCATTCCCCAAACGGTCGAACGAACTAGCCCATAAATCTGCCCGAGCTTAAAGCACATTCATGCTTCTCATTGGTCCAAATCTCATCAACTCTTGATTGACATCATTTCATGCTTATATTTGTACCTTATATCCATTATCTTACACCTAAGCAATGCTACGTGACGAGTTTTATGTTTAGTTTTCAGAAATAAAGAGGTTTGAAGAGAAGAGCCATGAAAAGACCCAAAAGCAGGAAAAAAAGGACCTAATTGTGAGACCTGGGGACCAAGATGCAAGGGAGAAGGACCTGATCGTAAGACAGAAGGACCTAAGAGCAAAACAGGAAACTCCACACCTTCATGAGGAGTATTTTGTCAATTCGATTCGGGTCGGAGCTCCACTAAACAAGTTAGATGCATCCAAGACCAAGAAACACACTAAGGAAAGCCCACCAGAAGATCCATACTGATCTGAAGTTTATAGGCCGCCAATTGGCGGTCCGGAACCGCCAATTGGCGGTCTGGTTAAGCCCAAATCAGCCAAGATTCTTCCTGGACTTGTATTATCATGTGTTTAGGCTATTTTTGGTATTGGTTTAGTCCCACATCGGGGGATTGTCCCCGATTAGCTTTTTCCATGCTTATAAATAGAACTCTTCACCTTCCATTGTAATTACCCATTGTTTGGTGGCATTCTCTCTACTAAGGAGTGAGCCTTGAAGCAATAACTCAAGGTGGAGAAGGATGCTACCTTCAATGTGAGTCATTGTTAATAAAAGTTTATTTGTTTCTTTTAATCTTGTTTTGTTATGTTGTTTGTTTTGTGTGGGTTGCTTTACTTTGTTTAATTTCTTGTTTAGTAATTTTAGTATCTTAGTTAAATGTTTTCTTTACTTAGTCTAATCAGTAGTGTAATGAGTAGTGAGTAGTTCCATCCCCATTTGGGGGGTGGAGAAATATGTGATATAATTATGTAGTGTATTAAGTGTGTGTTATTTTTATCCATTGAGCTTTATATGATTTCCATAACCATCTAATGGGTCTCCACTCTTATCTTTGATATGCTAATGCTCTTGAATAAAGCTTAGCTTATGCTTTGATTAGTGGACCTATTTTATGGGGAATGATAAGGTTAGGATATGGATGAAGTTAATATTGGAAACACAATTTGTAGTGTATGTACTCTTGTTGCCTTTACCTTAGCTAATGTCTTGTATGTTTTAATGATGTAGTGAAATCTTAATTCATGTGGAGGCATAGTAGGGTATAGTCTTTATACTTGAGTTCATGTAGCTTCATTCCAATTATTGTCTTGTATGTTTTAATGATGTAGTCTTATCTTAATTCATGTAGAGGCAAAGTTGGATGTAGTTTTATGATTTCATGCACTACATGTTGTGAGGAGCTTAATGAACACACACACACACACTTCTTTATGTTCACATTATTTCTCTACCCCCTTTGGGGGTTTAGTTTTCTTGCTTTTCATTCATTTCCATTTGCACCTTAGTGTAGTTTAGTGTAACCAACCTTTCTTCCCTTTCTTTACCTCTCGCCTTCGCACAAACCAAGTGTCGACACACCTCCCAGTGGACGACCCGTATTTGCCACCGCTTCAACGCGGCCGTGCACTTGCGGTTAAATATAAAACGATCAATCAAGTTTTTGGCGCCGTTGCCGGGGAGGTGCTCTGTCCAGACCTTGGTTTGGACGATTCGAGGGGTTTTTAATTTTTTGTTTCCAGTTTTTCTTTGTTTCAGGGAACGAGCAGATCAAGGGGAGGCTACTGGACAAGTTTGAAGGAGAGAAGTTTTAACTTGACCGCCAATTGGCGGTTTGGAACCGCCAACTGGCGGCCTGGTGAGGTCATCTTGCCTTGTAATTTTTTCTGGTAGTTGTGTTCTTCCATTTTGTTATCTGGGAGCTCTATTGTGCATGCGGTGATCTTTAGTTTGCTCCCAGATTTAATTTCAATCCCCATTAATCAACTTGGACCATAAAACTCAAAGCAAAAGATTAGACTTCTTGCCATCTAGGTCATGCATCATATGTAGACCTTGCATGCATCTTTCTTTTCTTTGCTTTACATTTTGTCGTTGATTGCTAGAGCAAGGTACGCATTCCTTATCACTCATTCACGCATTAGGACATTCATTAGTGAGTAAGGTTTGCATCGAAACAAGAGTGAGGTGAGTGCTTGTTTGGTGAGTTGCTTGCTAGCCTAAGATTTCAAAACATCTTTAAGGGGCATCACCTATAGTCTTCAAAGATAAGGTGGGGGATTTCATCACCCCTCCCTTAGCCCCAAAAAGCACACTCATGTAAAGCCTTAACTAAAAGCAAGTAGACATTGGCCCTAGGATTTTGGACGCACTAGGAGAGTAATCTAGTTGAGACCGCCATGACCTGATCGGCGTTGCCTACCTTGTCGATAGTAGGAGGTACTGGATCTCCGGATCTGGTATCACTTGCTGGGCATTGTGGTCCTCGTTGTAGGGAGGTGAGGCGTGTCGAGGCTAGTGACCTCGAAGTTAGGCGTCGTCTAGCCTAAGGACCCATTGCCTTACATTGTTTGAGCCATGCTTGCTAGTTAGGCTTCTACCTTCACCCTGTACCCTCGCTAGCTTTAGGGTTTCTTCCCTTCTCCTCTGAGTCATCTTCTTCTCACCTTCTTCTACGTTATAGTCTCCTCCCCTTTACACTCTCTGTTAGCGTTTTAGGGTCGAGTCGAGCACTTTTTGCGAGCTTAGCCTCGTGGTGGTGAGAGTGATCGACTCGAGAGTTTTTCTTGAGATGGATGGTTACATGGGCGACCATCCATATCATTGTTGGGACCAGGACGATTCTCCCTGGTACTCCGGACCCATGCAACCTGGGGTGCCTCAGACTAACACCCCGTATGGTTGGGATAATCCTCATTGTGTGACTGAGCAATCTTCATATTGGGGTAACATGAGAGAGGCACCGACTGCTAGACCACCATCTAGTTACGTCGGATCATATGTTGGTCATCAATCTGAGACATTACAAGAACCTTTGGCCTCTTTCATGCATGTGGTAGATGACATGGGTGCACCGGTGGCTCCAGTAGCCGTACCGTGTCACTATTGTGGGTTGAGTGGTCATGATTTCGGGGAATGTCCTTATTTCCCCCAGAGCCTGAGTATGAGCACACATTTTCCCAAAATGCTCATTATGACCATTACGCATCCGCGTACAACCCGAGAGGGATGGATTCGTGGGGAGACGATTCGTATTCAAATTCTTATACATCATTTCCACCCCAATATCCTCCTCCCGAATACCCAGAATTCTACCAACACCCCACTTCAAATCATTGGACTCATTCTCAGCCCATCAACACCCAACCCCAAAATTTCCCAAGATCTGACTTGGACCTCCTCGTTGACCGCATACAAAATCTGACACTTCAAGTGAGTCAACTGACGCAACAATTAAGTGAGGAGAGTAACATTTCTTGTCAACTTGAGGATTTATCTTCTGAAATCGAACCACCACCACACCCACAAATTCAAAGCACAATCTTTCAAAGTCAAACTCCTAGTCAGTCTGAGGGACTTGGGGTTTCAATTCACGATCACTTAGTGGAGGATTCGATTCAAATTGAGAATAACTTGGACCAGTTCTATTATGAGTCGGCACAGGATTGTGCCTTACCTTTTTGTCTCGTGGCCCTTGAGCCACATGATCTTATTGTTGTACCTCCTAAGGACTCACCTCTGGTGGAGCAAGAGCTCCCTAGTACCCTCAACTTCAAACAACCTGATGAGAGTTTGCCTCTCACTATTATTCCTGATCATCTTGGAAATGATGGAACATCAAACAACCACATTGCTCATGAGGGTATTAGGAGTTCCTTGGAGGATACCTTGGGTATGAGACCCACTTCCTGTTCTCCTGGTGTGTTGGACATGCATAACGAGGTGCTTGACCTCGTTCCGACCCACCAGCCTGTTGGTTGGAGAGTTTGGATTGATGATCATAACTTCAGTTCCGCAACGGGAGATATTTTTCTTCCGTTGCCCCTTATTTCCCAAACTCTCGAGAGGTTCAAGCTCTTTCAGTTTGATCCTTTGAATGAGACGCCTTTGCGTCCAATTCATGAACCTCTCATTTCATCTGGTGCTCTTTGTGAAGGGGGCCCACGCATGCGTATTCTGGCCCCGCGTGGTGTCATGTTCCCTTTCCAAGTGCATTGACCCACTCTTGAGGTTCCCATTTGATGTCTTTTGACAAATGAAGATGGGAACTTATGTTTGTACATAGTTATATAAAAAAAAAGAAAAAAAAGAAAAAAAAGAAGTACAATAAAAGACTCCTTCAGTGAGCATTGATTGTTGTGAGCCCCAACCCTTGTGTATTTGGGCTCCATTTCTTTCACGTATTTGTATCCCTTCTTTAGCATCTCACAGGTTTTGAGGGAATTCGAGTTATGTCCATCAACATGACCTTGCACTTCCCTTTGTACTTCACGTTGGTGAGATCTCTTCTGTTTCATGCATACATCCATGTCGTATTTTGCTCACATTCATTGAGGACAATGCATGAAGTAGGTGTGGGGTGGTGTTTTACGTGTGTACATAGTCGAGTATTTTCTTTTGATTTTGTTTTTTTTGTTTGCATTGTTAGGGTCATGTTAGTGTGCTGCATTTAATATCGATATATCTGCTTGCCATGATCCTTGGGTGACTTGTCTTCTTTTGCTTGCCTAGTGCTTCAAAATTTTCACATTTCTTTCAAAATCTTCATGTGTTTTCGAAAGAAAATGTTTTGTGGGTTTTGCGTGTGTTTAGCATGTGCAAAACCGTTGAGAGGCAAAGTAAAAAGAAAGCTCCCAAAATTGTCTTGAACTTGATGCATTAGGATATCTAGTACGTGGCTTTAGGATTTATCGAGTCGTTAGGATGCACCCCAGTTTTCCCTTGGGGGTGAGTAATCAGTGGGTTTCAGTGCTCAAACATTTAAAGAAGTCCACCCTGAACCTAGTGAGTCAAATAATTCGTGTTTGTTAATTTAGGAAGTTTGTTGTAGTCAAGGGCCCTTAATATCTTTTTGTGAAACTTAAGTGTAGGGGTTTTGGTTTCCATGTAGATAAATGAATAAATAAGTGGTGTTCTCTCTTCTCGCACGGCTCCTATCACTCGGGAAAGTAGGTCTGAGGGGACTTTGTGCCTGGTGCTTTCGAGTCATCTGACTTGGGATGCACCGACCGAACTCCCGTTACACGGGTGGTAGGGATCGCCCTATGTGGAGATTTGGGGGAAGGTGTACGTGATAGTGTAAGTCCTCATAGGCAATGATGCACGAAACCTGACCCTGAGAGAATCAAACACCAACCAATAAATGCTCCCAAAAAAAAAAAAGAAGAACAGAAAAAGAAAAAAAAAAGAAAAGAAAAGAAGAGTCAAATAAGAACCAGAATGGACTTTACACTTTGTTTCACATTCAGAAGTTAAGGTTGCCCATGTCTTTCACTTAATTCCTTAGTTAACTCTCACGAATAACTCATTAGGCTAGGTGTGTGGACTGATTACATATATAGAGTCGATCCGTAGTATTACCGCATTCCATAATCGACAAAATAAGTCCAACGAGTCGTGTAGCTAGATTGATCAATGCATCTTGTTCGGATTTTGTGGGTATATCCGCTGAAAACCCTCAGGAGACACCACTCCTCCTCCTTGGCAACAAGGAGGTTTAACGGCTTGTTGCACGTGCTAAGTGCAACCGTGATTCCTACGAAAGTGAGTTAGGATTTCTTGTTTTTCGTATGCTTTTTCCTTTCTTTGTTTTGCTCGAGACTAGCAAAAACTTAGGTGTGGGGGTATTTGATTGACATCATTTCATGCTTATATTTGTACCTTATATCCATTATCTTACACCTAAGCAATGCTACGTGACGAGTTTTATGTTTAGTTTTCAGAAATAAAGAGGTTTGAAGAGAAGAGCCATGAAAGGACCCAAAAGAAGGAAAAAAGGACCTAATTGTGAGACCTGGGGACCAAGATGCAAGGGAGAAGGACCTGATCGTAAGACAGAAGGACCTAAGAGCAAAACAGGAAACTCCACACCTTCATGAGGAGTATTTTGTCAATTCGATTCGGGTCGGAGCTCCACTAAACAAGTTAGATGCATCCAAGACCAAGAAACACACTAAGGAAAGCCCACCAGAAGATCCAGACTGATCTGAAGTTTATAGGCCGCCAATTGGCGGTCTGGAACCGCCAATTGGCGGTCTGGTTAAGCCCAAATCAGCCAAGATTCTTCCTGGACTTGTATTATCATGTGTTTAGGCTATTTTTGGTATTGGTTTAGTCCCACATCGGGGGATTGTCCCCGATTAGCTTTTTCCATGCTTATAAATAGAACTCTTCACCTTCCATTGTAATTACCCATTGTTTGGTGGCATTCTCTCTACTAAGGAGTGAGCCTTGAAGCAATAACTCAAGGTGGAGAAGGATGCTACCTTCAATGTGAGTCATTGTTAATAAAAGTTTATTTGTTTCTTTTAATCTTGTTTTGTTATGTTGTTTGTTTTGTGTGGGTTGCTTTACTTTGTTTAATTTCTTGTTTAGTAATTTTAGTGTCTTAGTTAAATGTTTTCTTTACTTAGTCTAATCAGTAGTGTAATGAGTAGTGAGTAGTTCCATCCCCATTTGGGGGGTGGAGAAATATGTGATATAATTATGTAGTGTATTAAGTGTGTGTTATTTTTATCCATTGAGCTTTATATGATTTCCATAACCATCTAATGGGTCTCCACTCTTATCTTTGATATGCTAATGCTCTTGAATAAAGCTTAGCTTATGCTTTGATTAGTGGACCTATTTTATGGGGAATGATAAGGTTAGGATATGGATGAAGTTAATATTGGAAACACAATTTGTAGTGTATGTACTCTTGTTGCCTTTACCTTAGCTAATGTCTTGTATGTTTTAATGATGTAGTGAAATCTTAATTCATGTGGAGGCATAGTAGGGTATAGTCTTTATACTTGAGTTCATGTAGCTTCATTCCAATTATTGTCTTGTATGTTTTAATGATGTAGTCTTATCTTAATTCATGTAGAGGCAAAGTTGGATGTAGTTTTATGATTTCATGCACTACATGTTGTGAGGAGCTTAATGAACACACACACACACTTCTTTATGTTCACATTATTTCTCTACCCCCTTTGGGGGTTTAGTTTTCTTGCTTTTCATCCATTTCCATTTGCACCTTAGTGTAGTTTAGTGTAACCAATCTTTCTTCCCTTTCTTTACCTCTCGCCTTCGCACAAACCAAGTGTCGAGACACCTCCCAGTGGACGACCCGTATTTGCCACCGCTTCAACGCGGCCGTGCACTTGCGGTTAAATATAAAACGATCAATCAACTCTCAAATGGTTTGTAGAGTTTGAAAGCTTATAAATAGGGTCTCACATCTTTGTTTTAGAACTCTTGAACAATCCCTATTGATCCATACTCAAAGCAAAATCCTCTACATCTCTAAGATCTCATCTTTCTACACTCAAATCCAAAACTTCATCACCAGTATATTCATTCCAATCATATATCCAAGTGTGCTCAAATTAGAATATTTAGTTAGATTGTGATTCAACTTTAAGATCAAAGAATCACCAAATTGTAAAACTTCAAGGAAGCTTCCTCTCGGATTGTGAAAGGAGACACAAGCGAGGCGAGGTTGTTCGCGAGGCTTCGCGTTGTAGAAGGTGTTGATCTCGACCCGAAACGGAGATCGGTTAGTGGAACTGTAAGTGAGGTTCGGAGGATCGAGTGGGCTTGCGAGAAGGACTAGGACCGAGTGCAGTGTAGAACCTCTCTAAACTCTGGCGTCAAATTTGTGGTTTGCATGTTTATTTCTTAATCCCTTGCTTAGTTTTGTAATTCCCATTTCGTTCGATATTAGAGGGTCATCGATCCTAACAATTGGTATCAGGCCATTATGTTGCTAATCTCATTTACTTAATTGTAATTTAGCATAACATTACATCTAATCATTGTGAAGGATTATCGACAACTAGGCCACCTTTGTTTAATGGGTTAAACTATGACTATTGGAAGAAAATAATGTTAAGTTACTTACAATCCAATGACTTGAAATATTGGACATTCATCTTAAACCCATACACACCTCCTAATGACGATGAAATTGTGTCCTTAACCAAACCCAAAATTAAGGAAACAGAGATTAATTCCTGCATCATGAACATCTTGTATTGCGACTTAATTGAAGGGAATACAATAGGGGTAAGAGATTGTGATAGTGCATATCATATATGACATACGTTAGAAATGCACCATGAAGGTTCAAGTAAAATGAAAGAAACTAGGATTAGTTTACCTATTCATAAATATGAACTCTTTGAATGCAATCCGGTGAAAACATAAGTGAGATTCACACTCGCTTGACCACGATAATTAACTCTCTCAAAGCTTTTGACAAGATTTTCAGTGAAAGAGAAGTGACTCGAAAGATTCTCTGGTCATTCACCGATGAATGGGAGGAAAATACGACCACAATCAAAGAAGCACAAAATGTCACCAAGTTGTCAGTCGAGGAGCTTATGGGTAGTCTCATGACATGTGAGATACAAATGAAAGACCGTACGGAGAAGGAAGCCAAAAAAATCCTTGGTGCTACATGTTGTTGGATTTTGTGCCCTATACGTGTATATATATTTTAAATTTTACAAGCAATTAGGATCGGTTTTCATATTTTTCAACAATTTTATATACAAAACTTCCTAATTGTATTTCAATATATATTGTATACTAATTAATATTGAACTACATAGATTGGATCATACCTAGGGGATTATCAAATCCCTTTTACCAATCGGAACTAGGGTTGCACTTTGGATTGCCTCGGAATTACCTCCAAATATTGACCAAACTGTAAACAAGATTAGAGAGATCGAAGCTAGTCAATACATCTCTAATTCAAGGTTAGAATCTAGCTAATAACCCATTCTATGCTCCAAAGAAATTTTGCATTAATTTTAAACAAAGGAATGGAGTAGGGACTTATTTATAAGGCACCATCAACCCACATCATGTGCAAACCACTTACACATGATCCCTTTATTATCTATCCACTAAACCACATCATGTGAAAACCACTTTGCACATGATCTCTTGTTTATTTCTCCTCTCATCATCCCATAACAACCTTTGACCAAGGTGGATTAAATTCATCCATTAATCAACAAAAATCTCTTATTAATATATGCAAAAACAAGGGCCAACGGTTGGACCACTTTTCACTTTTTTTGACTTTACCAAATTTTGGATTAATATCCCACAAAATTTGGGCTTTGGGGGTTTAGCGAATTCATAAGTTATAATGTTATGGATGACATTATATCATGTAATATATTATCATATATAATGTCAAAACATTATACCCCATATTATATACATCTCATACAAATTTATTTGTTATTCTAACCATACCGTTATTTACGACCTATTGATTTTATTATTTTACCACAAGTATATTATTTCAGAACATATGAAACTTAATACATCATATAAAATATAAAATCGCATCTCTTGTTTTCCAATTTTTTGGTGTGACATCTAGGAAGATCTAAGTTATGTTGGTCATGATATTAAATATCATAAACTATAAGCGATATCTAGCTACACATTATAGTTATCCAAATAACAAAGATATTTTGTTCACTCGAATAGAACACGAATCATTTAGTGATATGTAATATATCACGTGTGTCTATCCCTTGCCTCATGATATTACAAATATTATACATAGTAGGAATGTGTCATCTTTGTATTATATATTCTTTTCCTTGATCTCATAAGCTAATTATAAATATGTAACTATACATAAGTTATATTGTGCACATTATAATTTTGTTTTATCAAGAGACCCAATAATATCATCACTCAAATGAAGAAGACAATGATAACCTTTTGACATATCATCTTTTCCAACACAAGTTATGTATAATCAACTAATATCTTTAAAACTATGCGTAATGATAGTTTTTGATAATCGTGAAATTATACACTTCTCATGTGAAGAGATATAGGTCTCTTATGTTAGGATTCAAAGACAGTGAAAACATTAATGACACAAACACAATTCCATAATGTTTTATTTATTAGGTCTTTTCAATATATGAAAGAAAACATTCTCCATTTCATATACTCATGTTGTTAAAATATTTGTAGAGATACAATATTCTTTAACCAACATGACAATCTTATCTCGGTAATTAATGTTCTCTTTTAATTACCATGACTGTGAATTTCTTTTGATTTATGTAAACCATTATCTTTTAGAGCTTTACGCTTAAGGAGCAAGAGTCTCTACCTTAACACTTCCAAAAGATGAATACATTAATCAAGGAACAAACTGTTTGTACATTCAATTCATAATAAAAGACATGTAAAAGAATACTTTTAGAACACACATTCCTTTCGCATGCCACCACCAATTCCAACAAAGGAGATAGTGATTTCGATGAGGAATTGGTCACTCAAAAATTCAAGGAGCTTGTCAGGAAAGATAAAGAAAGGAGAAAAGAAAAAGAAAAGGAAGGCTCTAAAATAAACTTGGGATGATTCAAGATCTTCAACATCAATTGAAGGCGAATTCGCCTCAATGTGCTTCATGGTAATCAAAGATGAAGAAAGTAAGGTATCTTCTAGCTCAAGTCATGATTCAAATTCATATGATGAACTTCAAATTGAATTCAATGAGCTACTTGAAAATGTTGAACAAATTTATCACAAGAACAAGCTAGCTAGAAAGAAACTCAATGAGCTACAATGTCAAATTGAATCTATCATCAATGAGACAAATGATTTGTTTGCTAGTAATGATAAAATTTCATAAGGGAACTCTCATTTGATTGATGAAATTGCAACTCTAAAGGCAAAACCTTCATGTAGTGATGATACACAAGATCTCATTACTAAAAATGTTCAATTACAAAAAGATCTTGAAAGATTCACAAATAGAAACAAAATGCTTGAAATGCTTATAGGTAGTCAAAGACAATCTTTAGATAATCATGGTTTAGGCTATCATGATAACAACTACAAAAGTCATGTTATTCACACTACTATGAATGGAAAACATTTCTTTGTGAATAAAAGTTTCTCAAGTGTATGGGTGATGAGTTTTAAATTTAAATTGCAAGTGTATGGTGTTGTAACATACGGCCCAAACACGAGGCAATGGTGAATTCCATTTTTAATGATTTATGCAACTAAACTAACATGCATGCAAAAACCTATGGTGGAAAGAAGATTTTTTTTAATGAATCGTGCACCTAATGATTTAACTTAAGCTAAACTAAGGATGTTTGAGATGAAATTCAGATATTAAAATTGGAGATGAGGTATATGGATTTAGGATTGATAAGAATTCAAGGTTGAGAAAAAAACAAGATTTAGATAATAGAAACTAAGCATGAGACCGAGTCGTCTCATGGCGATGGGGGAGACCGGGTTCCATACATGGAATACCTCGGTCTGCTCCCACCACCGCGTAGACCTCCTCCTCCGACTCAGGAGGAAGAGGGATTCGGTCAGGATTGAGTTCTTGGTGCACCACCACCTTTTGCTTGACAGGATAGACCGATGACTTTGTGGTAGCGGACCCATCCTGTTCAGGCCGTGCAACCTTCTTGCATAGTTCTTCCCACATCTTGCGGGAACAACTATGAACTGAAACCTTAATATGTGAGCATGCTTGATGCATTGCATACATTGCATCATATGTCTTTCATTTAGATTACTTTTACATCAATAAATGCTACTAAGGTATGTGTTTAGTCTTATTTACAGAATACAGGGACCTGAATGCAATTTACCCACATCCCGAGCATAAACGCGTGCAAAAGACTCATTTCTATCATAAAGACCAAGTTCAAGATTATCGGGTTACAAATGGAAATGTATCCAAGCATAAAAGCATTCAAGTCCTAATTGCAAAAAGAACAATGACTTAAGCACAAAAGTAGCCGGGGACTTAATTGCAAAAAAGTCAAGGACCTGATTGCAATTAAAACACCAAAATATTATCTTGGAGAAAATCTAAAGAAAAATCAATGTAAATCTCCAAACATATAAAGGAATTAATCCGGAGCTCAAAAGAATGGAAAGAAATCATCCAGACGCGCAAAGGAGGATCAAATCATACCATAAACTACCAGCAAAAATCCGGATTAAATCAGAGAAGATTGTGCGGCGAAATCGCCGCAGATCACATACATTGTGCGGCGGAAACGCCGCCCCCTCAGCGATCTGTGTGCTCCAATTTTGTCCAGTCGTGTCTGGACACGTGTACTTTCCAATATTATACCTAGATCCCTTGTAGCAACTATAAATAGACCCGAGAACGATGTTAGAAGGGTCCTTAGTCCTTAGTCTTTGGTTGTAATTTTTATTCTTAATCTTAGTTTTGTATTCTTCTTTTCATTAATAAAATTCTGTCTTTTATTTCTTACTTTTAGTTTTCTTTTGTAATGTCTCAAGGACCCCTTCTTCCTCCCTCTATGAGTTTCTAACTCTTTCCAAAGGGTGGAGGTGACGGATTAGGGTGAAGAGAAGATGAATGAATGTTATTATTTTAATTTCGTGTTAGTATATTTTGATTACTTGAGTTTATGTTAAATCATTTATCATGTAATGCTTTATAACTAATATGATTTATTATAAGTTTCTAAATTCTCTAATCTAAACCTTAAATCTAAACCTCCACCCGACGGAATTCACATCTTTGTTCTTGTTTTAGTTTTAATTTTTCTTGTTTCTTGCTTTAGATAATTAAAATCCAAAAATCTCAAAACCCAATTATTTCTTCTCTCCTTCTTTCCCCCAATCGAAATCACACTAATACCAAAATCTCTCCCTGCTTGTGTTCGACCCGTATTTGCCACGTCTTCATTGACACCGTGCACTTGCGGTATAAATTTAATTCTCATCAAGTTTTTTTGGCGCCGTTGCCGGGGAGGCGACGCAGATTTTGTTTTTTTGTTGATTTCGATTCTATTCTGTTTATCTTGTGCGCGATCTAACTATTTGGATTTGTGTTTCAAGAGACAACAGAGCGCGCGGCGAAATCTGAGCACAGTCAGAGCAACAAGGGCGGCGGAATCGCCGCACATCAAGAGGAACCTGCGGCGGAATCGCCGCACAATTGAAGCATCTGGGCTTCAAAGTTTTCTGGGGTTAGCACCATCTCTGGGTGGACACGTGGAGCTACTGCAATTTCGAGAGCGGGCGGCGAACCCGACTGAGCATTGCGTAGGTAACCTTTGTTGCCTTTTTCCTCGTAATTTGTAGTTTCAGAAAATTCCCTTTTCATAGAACTGCATGTGTTAGGGAAAAATTCCATAATTGGCAATAATTCAACTCTGACCTAAAATTGGCAAAATTAGAAAGGCCTTAGTGCATGCATCATCTAGTGTTTTGTATGCATTATTCTTGCTAAATTCTTGCAAATTAATTCTTGTTGATGAGTGCTGGAGGCAAGGTACGTATTGCGTTTTAACGATTGCATTTAAGCATATAATTTAGTTTGCATACAACCTTGCAATTGCCCCCAGTTAAAGACCATTGTTTGACTATCTTTGCTAGATCTAAGTTAAACTATCTTAAGGGCAACTCCGTAGGCAAAGATACGGTGGGGATTTCATCACCCTTCCGTGGCCCACAAACAACAATCCCAAAGTGTCACCTAAGCCTTAAATTAAAATCAATTAGACATTGACCCCTAAGGACTCGGACTCATTTAAGGAGAAGAATTGGTTTGACTTGCTATGACCTGAAGCCGATTGAATTTAATTTGGTGTCTAGAAAGTGTTTTTGTGTTGACGTAAGTCTTCCAAGCGAAGTGGTTGTCTAATTGGCACCGACTCTGTCGGAAGCGCCCCCACTAGCTATACACGGCCTGGCCAAGTTGGTTTGATTAGTGAGGGAGGTGAATCAAGCGAATCAATTCGACTCAACCAGTTAGGAGTCGTCTAGATCTAAGCGACACTAGGTCTAGGATTGTTTGAACCATGCTTTCTTAGGAATTTTCTTACCAACCCTCTTTCTATCTTTAGAGTTAGGTTTCCCTTCTCATCTGAGTTTTCTTTCTCTCTTCACCTAAATTTTCTAGATTAGGATTCCCTTCTCATCTTGCCCCATTCTATTGTTTGTTTCCCTTTTGAAAAAAATATATATATAAAAAAAACGAATTTTTTTTATTATTAATTCTTGAAATTAAATTTGGAATTTAAATTTCGAATTTGAATTCAAAAAAAAAAAAATTGATTCAACCCGGTGCACTCAGATTTGGATTCGGGACTTGAGTAATCGACTCTCACGAGTTCATCTAGATTCCAGTCTGGAACTTAGCCCCAATCCACCTGTTGCACCACCTCACCTGGATCCAATGGGTGAGAACGTAGTGGACCCGCCTGTTGCACAACCGATAACTCTGAGGGATCGATGCTATCCAGCGATGGCTGCTCAACCATCGTGCATCGTTATGCCCACCATACCGGGTCGCGACTTCAAACTTAAGGCACAATACATGAGTATGTTGCCTAAGTTCACCTCTAGGGAAGACCCATATCTCTTCCTTAGAGAATTTGAGGAAATCTGCTCTCTTATGCAATACCAGCATATCCCTGAGGAGGCAGTGCGTCTGAAATTCGTGCCTCTAGCACTGAAGGACGATGCTAAGAAATGGCTATATAGTCTAGCCGAAAGATCCATTAGAAGTTGGGCTGAGTTTGTTCAAGTTTTCCTGAAAAAATATTTTCCCAACCATAAGACTATGAGGATTAGGAATGAAATTGTTGCATTCGTTCAGTCTGAGAGCGAGCCGTTCTATTCCTATCTAGAAAGATTCAAAAGTGTTCTGACCCAATGCCCTCATCATGGAATTCCGAGATGGCAATTATGTCAAATTATTTATGAGGGATTGACACCCACATCTAGGGTTATGGTAGAATCCGTAAGCCACGGGAACTTTATGTCGAAAAATGAAAATGATGTCTGGACTTTCCTTGAGGAATTAGCTGAAAACAGTATGCAATGTGACAATGCTAGAACACCGCTTAACCCGAGTATTGGATCTAGAATAGCAAGTCAACCCAGACCAGGTGTCTTAGCTGTAGATGCGAACATAGCGGCTGAAGCAAAACTAGCTACCCTTATGCGCAGAATGGAAAGTTTAGAGCTACAAACCCAAAACCGAGTGAATAAAGCCTCGTCTATCCCTTGCTCTAGATGTGGTCAGACTGGTCATGTAATGGAGGATTGTGCGGAATGGGACCAAGTTAATGCCATGTATAACCATGCTAGAAATGACCCATACGCATCAACCTATAACTCGGGTTGGCGTAATAATTCCACTTTCTCATCAAACCAATAGGGTCAACCTCCTAGACAACAACCGAACCCGTATAACCAAAATAATACATCATCTGGGTTTAGTAACAATAATGATCATGAGGTTAGGTTGACAAGCTTGGAAAATTTGATGAAAACTTTTATACAAACAACCAACCAGACCTTCCAAAGGCTAGAGACACAAGTCAGCCAACTAGCACAAATAGTAGGTTAAAGAGAAAAGGGTCGGTTTCCAAGTCAACCTGAGGTGAACCCTAGATCTAATAATTCATATCAATCCTATCAACCACCTTCAGGAAATAACAACCCTAGACCGGTTCAAATGGTTAATGAAGAAGGACCGTTCCAACAAATAAATGCTGTAGTATCATTACGGTCCGGAAGACAGATTGATAATAATGTGGTAAATCCTAGAACGTCTAATCAATCTAGCCATCAAACTGCCACATATGACCTAACCATTGAACCCGACGTCCAATCTGAAACGCCCACCCCACCTACTCAATCTGAACCCGTAGCTCAACCTGAACCTGAGCGAGTCTATGTCCCTAAAGCCCCATTTCCCAATAGACTTAAAAAGAACTCAAGTGCACAAATAGAGAAAATCTTGGAAGTATTTAAGCAAGTTAAGGTGAACATTCCACTCTTAGACATGATTCAACAAATACCTGCTTATGCTAAATTCTTAAAAGATTTGTGCACTAAAAAGAGAAAAACAAACGTACCAAAGAAGGCATTCTTAACTGCAAACATAAGTTCTATTTTGTCCAACACGTCTCCTATAAAATATAAGGATCCTGGATGTCCCACAATTTCATGTGCAATAGGAGATACTTTTATCAACAAAGCCCTTCTAGACCTTGGTGCTAGTGTTAACCTACTCCCATACTCTGTCTATGTGCAAATGAACCTTGGTCCACTAAAACCCTCTAAGACAACCCTTCAATTTGCTGATTGTTCTATTAAGAAACCAAGAGGTATAGTAGAGGATGTTTTGATCAAGGTTGGTGACTTCATTTACCCAGTGGATTTTGTCGTACTAGATACCGCACCTGTTGTAAATCCTAACCGACAAATCCCTGTAATTCTAGGCAGACCTTTTTTAGCCACTTCGGAAGCATTAATAAACTGTCGAAATGGGCTCATGCAATTATCTTTTGGGAACTTAAAAGCTGAATTTAATATCTTTCATATTGATAGTGAGCCAGAAATAATATGCAATCAAAGTGACGTTGTGATGAAATCACGTATCTATAAGATTTCTGAATCATCACAAAATCAAAAAGGAAGTAAGAAAAAGGGGAGAAATTCATCTACACACCCACCATCACTCGAGCAAATAAGAGAACCTATTTATGTGAGGGGTGTGGAATCTGTGACTCAGAACTCTCATTGCAACATGGGGAACAATTCAACTGGATACATGCACCAATATGGTGTCATTCAATCCAGTTCTGACTATGGTTGACTTTGAGCAAATTCCACCCTTCCACCACAGTTCATCAAGGTAATAAGTGCATTTGCTTTATATTTGCATACATTGAGGACAATGCATGATTTAGGTGTGGGGGGTGTTTATGTATATATTTATCTATAGATCTGTCTTTTATTTCTTAAAAAAATCAATGTTTCATGACATAGCTTAAGATTGAACTGTCAAAACCCGTGTACAAATTGCATTGAGTTTTTGTTCCTTATTATATAGTTCTGCTTGTAGAAATTATGACATAAATCTAAGTTCCAAAGAAATAACTCATTGCCCTTTAAGACATGTATGCACTTAAATTGGATGAATCAAATCTTTGAAGTGGTTGATAAAAAGCAGAGGTTGAGGAAAATATACCGGGAAGTGTGGACTTCTAATAGCAATTAAGCCTTGAGGAAAATAAAAATAAAAATAAAGGAATAAAGTGAAGAAAACACATTTTGCAAAATGTTTACAAAAGCCCAAGCCTTTGAGTCACTGGTCCGTAGGGGTATCTTGAAACCCGGTAACTTGAGTCTACCAGCTTGGGATTATCGACCAAACTCGCTACACGAATGCAAAAAGGGTAAAAGTGTCAAAAAGCAACTGTGTTGAATCACGGAAGAAAATAACAAAATAATAATACTCAAGGCCCAAAGCTAAAAGAATGATTCATGCCATGGTTGATCCGAATGATACTTCACCACCAGAGGAGGTGTGCAAAATAATTCAAGTGATAAACATGTGTAGAAGGGTTAGTGGTGTGAATGTTGGAGGAACAAAGACCAAGTCATATTTTTAATGAGTTAGATTTATATAATGAGCATGCAAAAATTCTTAGTGAAATGTATAAGGTTGAGGTAGGATATTGAGAACTATTAATGAAACGTTGATTTAGGATTTTGTGGGTATATCCGCTGAAAACCCTCAGGAGACAACACTCCTCCTAGGAAACAAGGAGGTTTAAAGGCTTGTTGCACATGCTAAGTGCAACCGTGATTCCTACGAAAATGAGTTAGGATTTCCCTGTTTTTATTTTTCTTATTTTCTGTTTTGCTAGGGACTAGCAAAATCTAGGTGTGGGGGTATTTGATGCATTGCATACATTGCATCATATGTCTTTCATTTAGATTACTTTTACATCAATAAATGCTACTAAGGTATGTGTTTAGTCTTATTTACAGAATACAGGGACCTGAATGCAATTTACCCACATCCCGAGCATAAACGCGTGCAAAAGACTCATTTCTATCATAAAGACCAAGTTCAAGATTATCGGGTTACAAATGGAAATGTATCCAAGCATAAAAGCATTCAAGTCCTAATTGCAAAAAGAACAATGACTTAAGCACAAAAGTAGCCGGGGACTTAATTGCAAAAAAGTCAAGGACCTGATTGCAATTAAAACACCAAAATATTATCTTGGAGAAAATCTAAAGAAAAATCAATGTAAATCTCCAAACATATAAAGGAATTAATCCGGAGCTCAAAAGAATGGAAAGAAATCATCCAGACGCGCAAAGGAGGATCAAATCATACCATAAACTACCAGCAAAAATCCGGATTAAATCAGAGAAGATTGTGCGGCGAAATCGCCGCAGATCACATACATTGTGCGGCGGAAACGCCGCCCCCTCAGCGATCTGTGTGCTCCAATTTTGTCCAGTCGTGTCTGGACACGTGTACTTTCCAATATTATACCTAGATCCCTTGTAGCAACTATAAATAGACCCGAGAACGATGTTAGAAGGGTCCTTAGTCCTTAGTCTTTGGTTGTAATTTTTATTCTTAATCTTAGTTTTGTATTCTTCTTTTCATTAATAAAATTCTGTCTTTTATTTCTTACTTTTAGTTTTCTTTTGTAATGTCTCAAGGACCCCTTCTTCCTCCCTCTATGAGTTTCTAACTCTTTCCAAAGGGTGGAGGTGACGGATTAGGGTGAAGAGAAGATGAATGAATGTTATTATTTTAATTTCGTGTTAGTATATTTTGATTACTTGAGTTTATGTTAAATCATTTATCATGTAATGCTTTATAACTAATATGATTTATTATAAGTTTCTAAATTCTCTAATCTAAACCTTAAATCTAAACCTCCACCCGACGGAATTCACATCTTTGTTCTTGTTTTAGTTTTAATTGTTCTTGTTTCTTGCTTTAGATAATTAAAATCCAAAAATCTCAAAACCCAATTATTTCTTCTCTCCTTCTTTCCCCCAATCGAAATCACACTAATAACAAAATCTGTCCCTCCTTGTGTTCGACCCGTATTTGCCACGTCTTCATTGACACCGTGCACTTGCGGTATAAATTTAATTCTCATCAATGCTTCCTACCTTCACTGCCAATAAGGAGGATTCGTATATTTTTATATGTGACTTCGAGGAGGTATGCTCCATGTTCAAGCTTCAACAGATTGATGACGATTATGTCCGATTGAGGATGATTTCATTCGCGTTGAAGGATAACACGAAGAAATGGATGTACAGACTCCCGGCGAGCTCTATTCAGTCTTGGGATGACTTTGTAGCTGTCTTTCTGAAGATATTTTTCCCTCAAGGGAAAACTCAACAGATACGGCAATAGATACATCAAATGTATCAGACTGAGACAGAATCTTTTCATGCTCTCTTTGAGAGGTTCAAATATTTCTCTCCAGTAGTGCTCTCATCATGGACTTGAGCTATGACAGTTGTGCCAGATTGGTTATGAGGGCCTCAACTACAACACCCGCACATTGTTGGAGTCGATGTGTCAGGGTGATGAGGCATGGGACACTTTTGAATTAATGGCTAAACGTACCTTTGAGTGGGACACCATGAGAGAGCCACTAGCCTCCAGGTCTTCTGGTCGAGCTGGATCATATCAAGTTGAGTCAACTATCGCGTCTGAGTAGAAATTAGATGCTTTCATGCATAGGATTGAGAGTTTAGAGTTGAAACGAGCTCCTGTAGGTCACGTCGCTACTCCCGCGTGTAGTAGGTATAGACTTACGGGACATGATGACTTGGAATGTGCTTACGCTCCAAGGGATATTGAGCATGCAAATGCGATGTATCAACATAGGCGCCATGATGACCCGTACAGTCACTCCTACAATCTGGGATGGCATAACCATCCTAACTTCTCTTGGGGGCCTAGTGGGGGCCACAATCAGAGCTCGCACACTCAAACTCCTGCTTATCAACCTCCACGCCCATCGGTGACCAACCAACCCCCACATCAAAGGTCTCAACACCATAATTACCAACCTCCTCAGGCCTCATCGTCGAGTTATTCTAACCAAACTCCACTACCCCAGCGGGTTGACCCAAAGGACCCCTCTAGTGATCCAACCCTTCAAGCGTTCATGCAGAGCATGCATAGTACAGTCAAAGCTTTGGAAATGCAAGTTAACCACTTGGCTCATCAGTTCCATGAACGCGAGAAGGGTCAGTTACCGAGTCAACCTGTGGTAAATCCCAGGGGTCAACCTGCTCAAGCTAGGCAGAATGTGCACAATATTGAAAATGACCATTCCCAACATGCAAATGTTGTCCATACCTTAAGATCGGGAAGGGTTGTTGACAACAATGTGAAAATGCATGAATGCAACCCTGTTGGTGAGTCTTCCGAGGAGAGTCATGAGTCTTTCAAGGAACCCAATTCTGAGACTCATCCTCATGATAGTTATGTCTCCAAGGCACCATTCCCTCATAGGTTGACTAAAATGCGATGAGCATTGGGACAAAATCATTGAAGTACTTAGGCAAGTCAAGGTGAACATTCAGTTGTTGGACGTCGTTCAGCAAATGTCACAGTATGCCAAGTTCCTTAAGGACCTTTGTACCATTAAGAGGAGAATAAATATTCCCAAAAAGGCCTTTCTGGCCGCCAATGTGAGTATGATATTGACACATCTCATGCAAGTCAAATACAAGGACCCCGGTTGTCCAACTGTTTCTTGCATGATCGGTAATGTGACAATTCCTCAAGCTCTCTTGGATTTTGGAGCATCTCCGAACCTCCTGCCCTACTCTCTCTATGTCTACCTTGGAATAGATGATCTTAAGACAACGAGGACAACCCTCCAGTTGGCTGACAGATCCATCAAGATTCCACGAGGAAGTGTGGAGGATGTCCTTATTAAAGTGGGTGAGTTCGTATTCCTAGTTGATTTCATCATCTTGGATATTGAACATGTGTCCAACCCATAAGGACAAATTTCAGTGATCCTTGGGAGGCCATTTCTTGCGATATCTAATGCTTTGATGAATTGTCATAATGTCTTGATGAGGTTGTCTTTTGGAAACCTCACGGCAGAGTTCAACATTTTTACTCTTGGTAAGCAACCCAGGCTCTTCGACGATGCTGTCAAAGCCAATTTCATTCAGGACACGGATGAGCTCGAGTCATTGGGCATGTTCGACTCACATCAACATATTATTGAGGTGCCTTATGACCAGGTTGCTATTGAAGATGATTTTGAGGAATCCGCTTGTGAACTTCTAGATGAGGAAGCACATCTGGGTGCTTTCTCCTCTTACCTTGTGGACCTTGAGCCACTTGAAATTAACTCTGAATCCAAGGACCCACCTTCGATTGAGCTTATCACTCCCTGATAACCTGAAATACATCTTTTTAGGGGATAATGGGACATTGCCACTCATTATTGCTTCGGGTCTTGCAAAAGATCAAGAGGTTGCCCTCAAAAAAGTGCTCTTTGAAAACAAAGAGGTTTTCGGGTGGTCCTTAAAGGACATCAAGGGAATTAGCCCTGGTATTTTCCAACATCGGATCCATATGGAAGAGAATTCTAGGCCCCGTATGGACCCACAACGAAGATTGAATCCTTCGCTGAAACAAGCCGTCCAAAAGGAGGTTCTTAAGTGCTTAGATCATGGTATAATCTATCCTATCTCTGATAATTCGTGGGTGAGTCTTGTCCATGTGGTTCCCAAAAAGTCAGGTGTGACGGTTGTTGAGAATGATTATAATGAGCTTATACCAACACGCCTGCAATCTGGTTGGCGACTTTACGTTGATCATTGGAACCTCAATGAGGCAACGCGGAAAGATCATTTCTCGTTGCCATTCATCGATTAGATGTTGGAAAGGTTGGTCATACATGAGTATTATTGTTTTCTTGATGGATATTTCGGTTACAACCAAATTCTCATCGCCCCCGAGGATCAAGAGAAAACCACATTTACATGTCCATTTGGCATGTTTGCCTACCGTCGCATGCCCTTTGGGTTATGTAATGCGCCGGCAACGTTTCAAAGGTATATGATCAGCATCTTCTCCAATATGGTAGAGCATTTCCTTGAGATTTTCATAGATGACTTTTCTATATTTTGCATTTCCTTCGATGAGTGCCTTCATTACTTGAGCCTTGTCCTCAAGCGATGCCGTGAAAAGAACCTCACTCTCAGTTGGGAGAAATGTCACTTCATGGTGAAGCGAGGTATTGTACTTGTCTATGTGGTCTCAAGTAGGGGAATTGAGGTCGATCCCGCCAAAGTGGGTCTTATTGCTAATCTTCCACCGCCACGTAATGTGAAGGATCTCTGTGCCTTTTTGGGGCATGTTGGATTCTATCGACGGTTCATTCAGGATTTTAGCAAAATTGCTCGACCTCTCACCACCTTGTTGGCTAAGGATGTCATTTTTGAGTTCACACTGTATTGCCACCATGCTTTTTGACCTTGAAGAAAGAGTTGACTTTAGCTCCCATAATTAAGGCACCGGTGTGGACTGAACCCTTCAAGTTGATGTCTAATGTATTTGACTTCGTTGTGCGAGTAGTGCTTGGGAAATGATTGGACAAATTGCCTCATGTGATCTACCATGCCTCATGATTGAGATTTCATGTTTGTACATAGTTATCTTTTTAACAAGAAAGAAAAAAAGAGAAACGAGAGAAGACTCCATGAGTGAGCATTGATTGTTGTGGGCCCTAACCCTTGTGTAGTTGGTCCCCATTTCTTTCATGTATTTGTCTCACTTTTTGAGTATTTCACAGGTTTTGTGGGAATTTCGGTTTGTGTCCATCAACATAAACATGAACTTCCCTTTGTGCTTCACGTTGGTGAGATCTTTTCGTTTTCATGCATAAATTCATGTAGTACCATGCTCACATTCATTGAGGACAATGCATGAAGTAAGTGTGTGTGGGAGGGGTGTTTTACGTGTGAATATAGTCGAGTCTTTCTCATTTCCTTTTGCTTTCTTTCATTTTCTTTTGTGTATAATGTGAGGGACATGTTAGTATGTTGCATTTAATATCGATATATCTGTTTGCCATGATCCTTTGGTGACTTGTCTTCTTTTGCTTGCCTGGTGCTTTAAATTTTCATATTTCTTTCAAAATCTTCATGTATTTGTGAAAAAAAATGTTTTGTGGGTTTTGCGTGTGTTTGGCATGTGCAAAACCGTTGAGAGGCAAAGTAAAAGGAAGCTCCCAAAATTGTCTTGAACATGATGAAATAGGATATCTAGTATACTGACTTTAGGTCTTATCGAGTCGTAAGGGTGCACCCCAATTTTCCATTGGGTGGCGAGTAATCATAGGGTTTCAGTACTCAAATAAACAAAGAAGTTCATCCTGAACCTAGTGAGTCAAATAATTTGTGTCTGTCAGTATATGAAAGTTTGTCGTAGTCAAGGACCCTTAAACTCTTTTTGTGAAACCATAAGTGTAGGGGTTTTGGTTCCCATGTAGATAATAAATAAGTGGTGTTCTCTCTTCTCGAACGGCTCCTATCACTCAGGAAATTAGGTCTGAGGGGACTTACTGCCTGGTGCTTTCAAGTCATCTGACTTGGGATGCACCGACTGAACTCCCGTTACACATGTGGTAGGGATCGCCTTATGTTGAGATTTGGGGGAGGGTGTACGTGATAGTGTAAGTCCTCACAAACAATGATGCATGAAACCCGACCTTGGGAGAATCAAACACCAACTAGTGTAATCCATACTGCTCCAAAAGAAAAAAAATGATGATAAAAAGGAAAAAGAAAAGACAAATAAAAACCTTAATGGACTTTACACTTTGTATCACTTGAGGATGTTAAGGTTGCCCATGTATGTCACTTAAGTCCTTAACTAACTTACACGAATGATTCATTAGGCTAGGTGTGTGGACTAAATACGTATATAGAGTCGGCCCGTAGAATTACCGTGTCCAATGATTCACAAAAATGAGTCCGTTGAGTCGTGTGCTAGGTTGAATAATGCATCTATGTTCGAATTTTGTGGGTATATCCACTGAAAACCTTCAGGAGATAACACTCCTCCTCCTTGGCGACAAGGAGGTTTAATGGTTTGTTGCACATGCTAAGTCCAACCGTGATTCCTATAAAAATGTGAGTTAGGATTTCCCTGTTTTACGTATGCTTTTTCCTTTCTTTCATTTTCCCTTTGTTTGTTTTGCTCAGGACAAGCAAAAGTTAGGTGTGGGGGTATTTGATTGACATCACATCATGCATATATTTGTGTATTATATCTTTTATTTTTAGTCTAAGAAATGCTACGTAACGAGTTTTATGTTTAAGTTTCAGGAATAAACATGTTTGAGAAGAGACTCAAAAAGGACTTAAAAGTAAGGAAAACGACTAAGATGCAAGACTTATGGACTGAGATACAAGAGAGAATGACCCAGATGTAAAACCAAAAGGACCAAGGAGCAAATCAAGAAGCTCCACACCATCATGAGGAGTATTTTGGCAATTAGATATGGGTCTAAGCTCCAACAACCACTTCGGGTGCACTAAACATGAAGAAATCGATCGACAAAAGTCTCCACTAAAAGACAACCCGATCAACCCAAATCAGACCGCCAATTGGCTGTCCCAAACCGCCAATTGGCTGTCCAATTGGATCCAAACTCGATAAGCCTCAGCCGGGGTGGTGTATTAGTGTGTCTTTAGTCCATTTATGTTATGTGTTTAGTCTCATACTGGGGGATTGTCTCGGGTTACCTTTTTTATGGCTATAAATAGAACTCTTCCTCCTCCTTTGTAAAACATCTCCTCTCTTGGTGGCCATCCTCTCTACTATGAGTAAAGCCTTAGAGAAAAACTTTGGTGGAGAGAGGCTACTTGTAATGTGAGTGAGCAATAAAAATGTTTTGTTTGTTAATTGTTGTTTCTTTTAGTTCTTGCATACTTGGTTAATCTTGTTTGTTTTAATCTTCGTAGAATTAATTAGCATGTTTCTTTTCCTTAATATAAATGTAAGATCAATAATGTGTGAGTATTTCCATCCCCCTTTGTGGGTGGAGTTGATGTTTATACATGTCATGTAGAATGGAATGAATGCTTAATGTTGTTGTATGTGAGAAATGTTACTTAGTTTATTTGAATTAAAGAGAATACTTAACTTGATGGTTTCTGCCATAATCTGTTGGTACATTTCATGCTTGTTTAAGTTCTTAATAACAAACTGGTTCATGCTCATATTAATCACTTAGGTTAGTGATTTGGATGATAGGTCTTCACATGAGGTACTTCTTATGCATAACAACACTACCTACACTTGTTCTTTATTGAATGCATTCATCACCACTTATTTCATGTGTACACACATTCCACCCGTTTTGGGTTTTTCCATTCCTGATTTCCAGCTTGCTTCTATTAGTCACTTAGTTTAGTTTAATTTTGTCTTGTGCTTTCATCTTCTTTGTTTGTTTCGTGCTAGTTTAGCATAGTTTAGTTTAGTGTAATCAATCTCTTCTCCCCTCTTTTCCTACTTACCTTCGAACAAAGCAGAGTCGACACACCTCCCTATGCATCGACCTATATTTGTCATGTCTGCACCTACGTTGTGCAATTGCGGTAATATAAACGATCAATCATCCTTCCCATGTGGAGGCACAAAAATCCAATAGGAGTGGTGGCCAAGATTCAAGCGAAACCCTAGGTGGGTCTCCCATTCTCTCTCCATGAGATGAAGTTTCTTCCACTTCACTAATGAACAAAGGGTTGTAAATTCCATTTTATACAAGTCCCCAAACCCAATTCAGTGTGGCTCCAAGTCACTCCATCTTGGCTCATAAAATTGGCTCAAGTTATCCCTTCAAGTTTGTTTATAATTAACTAACCAGATTCCCCAAAGATAACTCAAGACAAGGCTCAAGAGAGCCTAAAAATTGGATCGTAGGTAGCCCAGAAATGGTCGACCATTCATCCCGAATGGTCAAACAAAAATGCATGCAAACCTTGGATTCAAAATTGCACCTAAATGCTCAGACCAAAATCCAAAACGGTCGACCGTGTCTGGCAGATCAGCAATGGTCAATTCCGGGCAACAACACCTTTCAGCCTCGATCTCACCTGAATCTCAAGTTGTTTTTCCTGTTATCTTCGTGTTTCTTTAGTCTACACTTCATTGGGTTTATCATGACTCGTACACATTAATTTTGACCTCCAAATTTTGTCAGAATTGGAGACAATTCCAAAAAACTCCACCATGGCTTCTATTCTGACATTAAAACCATCTTCAAGCTTCTTGTGCTCAAAACTGAGCATTACCGCTCTCCCCTAAAATGCCCTCTCCACTGTAACTTAAGGAGGCTAATGAGTCTGTAGTACCATTCGAACTTCTCCCGGTGTGACCATCGTGGTAAACAACCTCGCACAGTTCTCTATTGCATCAATCATACGAAGAATCACATGCTCTTTCATTCTTGATCCAAACTTGGATCCTTGGATTTCTCTTTGAGAATGCTTGGTCTGCCCATGTTTCATCTCAAACAAAACCACCAAGCCATGAAGCCATCATGTTTCTTCATTTTCAACCACATACCACTCTGGTAGTCAACAACACTAAGCCATGAAGTGTACACGTCCATCCACCTGTACCTCCACCAAACCTAAATATCATCTCTACCTGGTTTCATATTCCCTTTTGTGTACCTAACACTTCATCATGGGTCTTCATAAGATATCCATCTTGTCTCATTGTCCCCTAATGGCCATTTGCTTGTATATGCAATCACCATGCCTACCACGCTACTAACAAATGACACAACCGTGCAGACTATAACATAAAACCAACAGATCCTTTTTGCACATACATATGTAACTTAATCTATATTTCCTTTCCTTTGTGTTTGGGGACCACGCTTCATATTCCCAAAGTGCACATTCAATGGTGTAGTGACAATGCTTGGCTTTTTTCCGAGGAAACTTATCTTCTTCCACTATCCCCACTATGAGCTTAATATCCTCCACCAGTATCGATCCTTTCTCATTGATCCATCTACACCCCATAGATTCAAACCAACTTGGATATGTCCGTCCCTTACCAAGTACCAATGCAATCTAAGAGACTCCAATATCTCTCCAAGCTATCACTCAAACCCACTTGTTGTCTTCATATTTTTCCTAAACTTTTGCGAAAGGATCTCCACATTCCACAACAAGTGTCAAAGACCATGGTTCTATCCTCATCACCGTTCCCTTTCGGTGCTTAATGGGGTTTTTTTGCCCTCCATGGGCAATGCTATGGTGCTCATGTCATTCTCTAACCCCTCACAAGCTTTACTTTTGATCAACACTCTATTGGTTCTTCTTTTGAATAAGTAGTGACTGATGAGAATTTTATTTATACCGCAAGTGCACGGTGTCAATGAAGACGTGGCAAATACGGGTCGAACACAAGGAGGGAGAGATTTGGTTATTAGTGTGATTTCGATTGAGGGGAAGAAGGAAGAAGAAATAAGTTGAGTTTTTGGTATTTTTGATTTAATTATCTAAAGTACGAAACAAAAGCAATTAGAATTAAAACAAGAAATAAGAAGAGAAATCCGTTGGGTGGAGGTTTAGATTTAGGTGTAGATTGGAGAATGGAGAAACTTGAAATAAATCATGTTAGTTATGAAGCATTACAAGATAAATGATTTAACATAAACTCAAGTAATCAAAATATACTAATCACGAACTTAAAACAATAACATGCATTCATCTTCTCTACCCCTAATTCCATCACCTCCACCCTTTGGAAAGAGTTAGAAACTCATGGAGGGAGGAAGAAGAAGGGATCCTAGAGACATTAAAATAAAATAAAAACAAGAATTAAAAGAACAGAATTTTATTGCTAAAAAGAAGATTACAAGACAAAGACTAAAAATAAAAACCTAAGACTAAGGACCAAGGACCCTTCTAACATCGTTCTCGGGTCTATTTATAGTTGTTACAAGAGACCTAAGTATAGAATTGGAGAGTACACGTGTCCAGACACGACTGGTCAAAATTGGAGCACACGGATCGACTAGGGGGCGGCGTTTCCGCCGCATGATGCATGTAATGTGCGGCGATTTCGCCGCATGATCTCCTCAGATTTAATCCGGGTTTTGGTTGAATGTTTATGGTATGATTTGATCCTCCTTTGCGCGTCTGGATGATTTCTTTCCAATCTCTTGAGCTCCGGATTAATTCCTTCCATTGTTGGAGATTTATAATTGATTTTTCTATATATTTTCTCCAAGAGAATAAAAGCTACTCGTGATTTGCACTTAGGTCCTTGACTTTTTGCAGTTAAATCCCTGGCTACTTTTGTGCTTAAGTCCTTGTTCTTTTTGCAATTAGGACTTGAATGCTTTTATGCTTGGATACATTTCCATTCGTAACCCGATAATCTTGAACTTGGTCTTTATGATAGAAATGAGTCTTTTGCACGCGTTTATGCTCGGGATGTGGGTGAATTGCATTCAGATCCCTGTATTCTGTAAATAAGACTAAACACATACCTTAGTAGCATTTATTGATGTAAAAGTAATCTAAATGAAAGACATATGATGCAATGTATGCAATGCATCAAATACCCCCACACCTAGATTTTGCTAGTCCCTAGCAAAACGGAAGATAAGAAAAATAAAAACAGGGAAATCCTAACTCACTTTCGTAGGAATCACGGTTGCACTTAGCATGTGCAACAAGCCTTTAAACCTCTTTGTTGCCAAGGAGGAGGAGTGTTGTCTCCTGAGGGTTTTCAGCGGATATACCCACAAAATCCTGAATCAACATTTCATTAATAGCTCTCAATATCCCTACCTCAACTTTATATATCTCACTAAGAATTTTTGCATGCTCATTATATAAATCTAACTCATTAAAAATATGACTTGGTCTTTGTTCCTCCAACATTCACACCACTAACCCTTCTATACATGTTTATCACTTGAATTATTTTGCACGCCTCCTCTGGTGGTGAAGTATCATTCGGATCAACCATGGCATGGATCATTCTTTTAGCTTTGGGCCTTGAGTATTATTATTATTATTTTTTCTTTTCTTCCGTGATTCAACACGTTTGCTTTATGACACTTTTACCCTTTTGCATTCATGTAGCGAGTTTGGTCGATAATCCCGAGCTGGTAGACTCAAGTTACCGGGTTTCAAGATACCCCTACGGACCAGTGACTCAAAGGCTTGGGCTTTTGTAATCATTTTGCAAAACGTGTTTTCTTCACTTTATTCCTTTATTTTTATTTTTATTTTCCTCAAGGCTTAATTGCTATTAGAAGTCCACACTTCCCGGTATATTTTCCTCAACCTCTGCTTTTTATCAACCACTTCAAAGATTTGATTCATCCAATTTAAGTGCATACATGTCTTAAAGGGTAATGGGTTATTTCTTTGGAACTTAGATTTATGTCATAATTTCTACAAGCAGAACCATATAATAAGGAACAAGAACTCAATGCAATTTGTACTCGGGTTTTGGTAGTTCAATCTTAAGCTATGTCATGAAACATTGATTTTTTTTTTTTTTTTTTTATTTTTTTAAAAGAACAAAACAAACAAATAGATATATACATAGATAAACACCCCCCCACACCTAAATCATGCATTGTCCTCAATGTATGCATAGATAAAATAAATGCACTTATTACCTGAGTCGGCTTGCGGTAGAGGGGTTGAATTTGCTCAGAGTCAACCGTAATCAGAACTGGATTGAATGACACCATATTGGTGCATGTATCCAGTTGAATTGTTCCCCATGTTGACTTGAGGAAAAGATTCCACTCTTCTCACTTGAATTGGTTCGTTTATTTGCTCGAGTGATGGTGGTTGAGTAATTGAATCACTCCCTTTTTTCTTACTTCCTTTTTGCTTATGTGATGATTTATTTGATTCAGAATTCTGATAAATACGTGCTCTCATCACAACATCACCTGGGTTGCATATTATTTCTGGCTCATTATCAATATGGAAGATATTAAATTCTGCTTTTAAGTTCCCGAAAGATAATTGCATGAGCCCATTTCGACAGTTTATTAATGCTTCCGAAGTGGCTAAAAAGGGTCTACCTAAAATTACAGGGATTTGTCGATTAGGATTTACAACAGGTTCAGTATCAAGTACGACAAAATCCACTGGATAAATGAAGTCACCAACCTTAATCAAAACGTCCTCTACTATACCTCTCGGTTTCTTAACAGAACAATCAGCGAATTGGAGGGTTGTCCTAGAGGGTTTCAGTGGACCAAGGTTGAGTTGCTCGTAGACAGAAAATGGGAGCAAGTTAACGCTTGCACCAAGGTCTAGAAGGGCTTTATTGATAAACGTATCTCCTATTGAACATGAAATTGTGGGACACCCCGGGTCCTTATATTTTATAGGAGATGTGTTGGAAAGAATTGAGCATATGTTTGCAGTTAAGAATGCCTTCTTTGGTACATTTGTTTTTCTCTTCTTAGTGCACAAATCTTTTAAGAATTTAGCATAAGCAGGTATTTGTTGAATCATGTCTAAGAGTGGAATGTTTACCTTAACTTGCTTAAATACTTCCAAGATTTTCTCTATTTGTGCACTAGAGTTCTTTTTGAGTCTATTGGGAAATGGGGCTTTAGGCACATAGACTCGCTCAGGTTCAGGTTGAGCTACAGGTTCAGGTTGGGTAGGTGGATTGGGCTTTTCAATTTGGACGGCGGGTTCAATGGTCAAGTCATATGTGGGTGCTTGATGGCTAGATTGATTAGTCATTCTAGGGTTTACCACATTATTGTCAATTTGTCTTCCGGACCGTAATGATACTACAACATTGATTTGTTGGAACGGTCCTTCCTCATTAACCATTTGAACCGGTCTAGGGTTGTTATTTCCTGAAGGTGGTTGATAAGATTGATATTGGTTATTAGTTCTTGGGTTCACCTCAGGTTGACTTGGAAATTGGCCCTTTTCTCTTTCACCTATTATCTGTGCTAATTGGCTGACCTGTGTCTCTATCCTTTGGAATGTGATGAGAATTTAATTTATACCGCAAGTGCACGACGTCTATGAAGACGTGGCAAGTACGGGTCGAACACAAGGAGGGAGAGATTTCGTGTTTATGTTGTTTTCAATTAGAGGGGAAGAAGTAGAGAAGAATCAATTAGGGTTTTTGGAGTTTTTGGTTTAATTAACTAAAGTACGAAACAAAAGTAATTAAAATTAAAACAAGAACAAAGAGAGAAATCCGTGGGGTGGAGGTTTAGATTTAGGTTTAGAGTAGAGAATTACTGAAACTTATTATAAATCATGTTAGTTATGAAGCATTACAAGATAAATGACTTAACATAAACTCAAGTAATCAAAATACACTAATCATGAACTTAAAATAATAACATGCATTCATCATTCTCTAACCCAAATTCCATCACCTCCACCCTTTGGAGAGAGTTAGAAACTCATGGAGGGAGGAAGAGGAAGGGATCCTAGAGACATTAAAAGAAAACAAAAACAAAAGAAATCAAAACAGAATTTTATTGCTAATGATCCAAGACCAAAGGTTCAAAGATGTGTTACATTCGTCCTACAGGGCTATTTATAGCCGATACAGGGGATACCAATACATAAAAGGATAGTACACGTGTCAACCCAACACTGGACAAAATTGGAGCACACAGATCCTCACTGGTGCGGCGAAATCGCCGCACAATGCATGGGAGATGTGGCGGAATCGCCGCCCAAGTCAAGGATTTCGCACCCGGATTTCTGTGGTGCGTTTATGGTATGATTTGATCTTTATTTGCACGTCTGGATGTTTCTTTCCATTGTCTTGAGCTCCGGATTAATTCCTTCCATTGTTGGAGATTTATAGTTGATTTTTCTTTTGACTTTTCCAACAAAATATCTTGATCCTTTTCTTTTGCAATTAGGTCCTTGGCATTTTTGCAATTAAGCCCTTGACCTTTTTGTGATTAGCTCCTTGAATGCTTTTATGCTTGGATGTATTTCCAATTGAAACCCGATAAACTTGAATTCGGTCTTTATGATAGAAATGAATCTTTTGCACACGTTTATGCTCGGAATGTGGGTAAATTGCATTCAGGTCCCTGTATTCTGTAAATAAGACTAAACACATACCTTAGTAGCATTTATTGATGTAAAAGTAATCTAAATGAAAGACATATGATGCAATGTATGCAATGCATCAAATACCCCCACACCTAGATTTTGCTAGTCCCTAGCAAAGCAGAATATAAGAAAATGAAAGCAGGGAAATCCTAACTCACTTTCGTAGGAATCACGGTTGCACTTAGCATGTGCAACAAGCCGTTAAACCTCCAAGTTTCCTAGGAGGAGGAGTGTTGTCTCCTGAGGGTTTTCAGCGGATATACCCACAAAATCCTGAATCAACATTTCATTAATAGCTCTCAATATCCCTACCTCAACTTTATACATCTCACTAAGAATTTTTGCATGCTCATTATATAAATCTAACTCATTAAAAATATGACTTGGTCTTTGTTCCTCCAACATTCACACCACTAACCCTTCTACACATGTTTATCACTTGAATTATTTTGCACGCCTCCTTTGGTGGTGAAGTATCATTCGGATCAACCATGGCATGGATCATTCTTTTAGCTTTGGGCCTTGAGTATTATTATTTTTTTTTCTTTTCTTCCGTGATTCAACACATTTGCTTTTTGACACTTTTACCCTTTTGCATTCGTGTAGCGAGTTTGGTCGATAATCCCGAGCTGGTAGACTCAAGTTACCGGGTTTCAAGATACCCCTACGGACCAGTGACTCAAAGGCTTGGGCTTTTGTAATCATTTTGCAGAATGTGTTTTCCTCACTTTATTCCTTTTATTTTTATTTTTATTTTCCTCAAGGCTTAATTGCTATTAGAAGTCCACACTTCCCGGTATATTTTCCTCAACCTCTGCTTTTTATCAACCACTTCAAAGATTTGATTCATCCAATTTAAGTGCATACATGTCTTAAAGGGCAATGGGTTATTTCTTTGGAACTTAGATTTATGTCACAATTTCTACAAGCAGAACTACATAATAAGGAACAAAAACTCAATGCAATTTGTACACGGGTTTTAGCAGTTCAATCTTAAGCTACGTCATGAAACATTGATTTTTTTTTATTTTAAAAAGAAAACAAGCAAATAGATATATACATAGATAAACGCCCCCCCCACACCTAAATCATGCATTGTCCTCAATGTATGCATAGATAAAATAAATGCACTTATTACCTGAGTCGGCTTGCAGTAGAGGGGTTGAGTTTGCTCAGAGTCAACCGTAATCAGAACTGGATTGAATGACACCATATTGGTGCATGTATCCAGTTGAATTGTTCCCCATGTTGACTTGAGGAAAAGATTCCACTCTTCTCACTTGAATTGGTTCGCTTATTTGCTCGAGTGATGGTGGTTGAGTAAATGAATCACTCCCTCTTTTCTTACTTCCTTTTTGCTTATGTGATGATTTATTTGATTCAGAATTCTGATAAATACGTGCTCTCATCACAACATCACTTGGGTTGCATATTATTTCTGGCTCATTATCAATATGGAAGATATTAAATTCTGCTTTTAAGTTCCCGAAAGATAATTGCATGAGCCCATTTCGACAGTTTATTAATGCTTCCGAAGTGGCTAAAAAGGGTCTACCTAAAATTACAGGGATTTGTCGATTAGGATTTACAACAGGTTCAGTATCAAGTACGACAAAATCCACTGGATAAATGAAGTCACCAACCTTAATCAAAACGTCCTCTACTATACCTCTCGGTTTCTTAACAGAACAATCAGCGAATTGGAGGGTTGTCCTAGAGGGTTTCAGTGGACCAAGGTTGAGTTGCTCGTAGACAGAAAATGGGAGCAAGTTAACGCTTGCACCAAGGTCTAGAAGGGCTTTATTGATAAACGTATCTCCTATTGAACATGAAATTGTGGGACACCCCGGGTCCTTATATTTTATAGGAGATGTGTTGGAAAGAATTGAGCATATGTTTGCAGTTAAGAATGCCTTCTTTGGTACATTCGTTTTTCTCTTCTTAGTGCACAAATCTTTTAAGAATTTAGCATAAGCAGGTATTTGTTGAATCATGTCTAAGAGTGGAATGTTTACCTTAACTTGCTTAAATACTTCCAAGATTTTCTCTATTTGTGCACTAGAGTTCTTTTTGAGTCTATTGGGAAATGAGGCTTTAGGCACATAGACTCGCTCAGGTTCAGGCTGAGCTACAGGTTCAGGTTGGGTAGGTGGATTGGGCTTTTCAATTTGGACGTCGGGTTCAGTGGTCAAGTCATATGTGGGTGCTTGATGGCTGGATTGATTAGTCATTCTAGGGTTTACCACATTATTGTCAATTTGTCTTCCGGACCGTAATGATACTACAGCATTGATTTGTTGGAACGGTCCTTCCTCATTAACCATTTGAACCGGTCTAGGGTTGTTATTTCCTGAAGGTGGTTGATAAGATTGATATTGATTATTAGTTCTGGGGTTCACCTCAGGTTGACTTGGAAATTGGCCCTTTTCTCTTTCACCTATTATCTGTGCTAATTGGCTGACCTGTGTCTCTAGCCTTTGGAATGATTGGTTGGTTGTTTGTATAAAAGTTGTCATTAAAGTTTCTAATTTTGTCAACCTAACCTCATGATTTCCATTGTTATTACCCCCAGATGATGTATTATTTTGGTTATATGGGGTTGGTTGTTGTCTAGGAGGTTGTCCTTGTTGGGTCCACGAAAAATTGGGATGATTACGCCAACCTGGGTTATAGGTTGATGCGTAAGGATCATTTCTAGAGTTGTTATATGTGGCATTAACATGTTCCAGGTTCACACAGTCCTCCATTAAATGACCAGTCTGACCACATCTAGAGCAGGGGGTAGGGGATGCTTGTCGGGTTTGGTTTTGCAGTTCTAGACTTTCCATTCTACGCATTAGGGTAGCTAGTTTTGCCTCGGCCGCTATGTTGGAGTCTATAGCTAAGACACCTGGTCGGGGTTGACTCGCTATTCTAGATCCAATACTCGGGTTGATGGGTGTTCTAGCATTGTCCCATTGCATACTATTTTCAGCTAAATCCTCAAGAAAAGTCCAGGCATCATTTTCGTTTTTCGACATGAAATTCCCTTGGCTCACAGATTCTAGCATAACTCTAGATGTGGGTGTCAATCCCTCATAAATAATTTGGCATAATTGCCACTTCGGAATTCCGTGATGAGGGCATTGGGTCAAGACACTCTTAAATCTCTCAAGATAGGAATAGAACGGCTCGCTCTCAGACTGAACGAATGCAACAATTTCATTCCTAATCTTCATAGTCTTATGGTTGGGGAAATATTTTTTTAAGAAAACTTGAACAAATTCAGCCCAACTTCTAATAGATCTTTCGGCTAGACTATATAGCCATTTCTTAGCGTCGTCTTTTAGTGCCAGAGGCACAAATTTCAGACGCACTGCCTCTTCAGGGATGTGCTGGTATTGCATAAGAGAGCAGATTTCCTCAAATTCTCTAAGGAAGAGATATGGATCTTCCCTAGAGGTGAACTTAGGCAGCATACTCATGTATTGTGCCTTAAGTTCGAAGTCACGACCCGGTATGGTGGGCATGACGATGCACGATGGCTGAGCAGCCATCGTTGGGTAGCACCGATCCCTCAAAGTTATAGGTTGCGCAACAGGCGGGTCCACTACGTTCTCACCCATCAGATCCGGGTGAGGTGGTGCAACAGGTGGATTGGGGTTAAGTTCCAGATTGGAATCTAGATGAACTCGTGAGAGTCGATTACTCAAGTCCCGAATCCAAATCTGAGTGCACCGGGTTGAATCAATTTTTGAATTCAAATTCGAAATTTAAACTCCAAATTTAATTTCAAAAATTAATTAAGTTTTTTTTTCATTTTTTTTTATATATATATATTTTCGTTTTTTTTTTAATTTATGAAAATGGAAACAAACAATAGAAAGGTAAAGATGAGAAGGGAAAGAAGACTCAGACGAGAAGGGAAACTTAACTCTAAAGGATAAAAATTAGGGTTGGTCAGAAATTTCCTGAACAAGCACGGTCAAAACAATCCTAGACCTAGTGTCACTTAGATCTAGACGACTCCTAACTAGTTGAGTCGAATTGATTTGCTTGATTCACCTCCCTCACCAATCAAACCAAGTTGGCCAGTTAGTGTATAGCTAGTGGGGGCACTTCCGACAGAGTCGGTGCCAATTAGACAACCACGTCGCTTGGAAGACTTTCGTCGACACAAAAACACTTTCTAGACACCAAATTGAATTCAATTAGCTTCAGGTCATAGCAAGTCAAACCAATTCTTCTCCTTAATTGAGTCCGAGTCCTTAGGGGCCAATGTCTAATTGGTTTTAAATTTTAGGCTTAGGCGACACTTCAGGATTGTGGTTTGTGGGCTACGGGAGGGTGATGAAATCCCCACCGTATCTTTTCCTACGGAGTTGCCCTTAAGATAGTTTAACTTAAATCTAGCAAAGATAGTCAAACAATGGTCCTTTTAATGGGGGCAATTGCAAGGTTGTATGCAACTAAATTATATGCTCTAATGCGATCGATAAAACCTCGATACGTACCTTGCCTCCAGCAATCTTCAACAAGTATTAATTTGCAAGAATTTAGCAAGAATAATGCAAGCAAAACATTATATGATGCATGCACTAATGTCTTTCTAATTTTGCCAATTTTAGGTCAGAGTTGAATTATTGCCAATTATGGAATTGTAACCCTAACACGTGCAATTCTACGAAAGGAAACTTTTCAATTATTCAGATTTTACGAGAAAGGCAAGAGAAATTACCTCCGCAATGCTCAGTCGGGTTCGCCGCCCGCTCTCGGAGATTCCAGTAGCTCAATGCGACCACCCAGAGATGCCGACGATGCCCCAGAAATTTGAAGACCAGAACCCTAGCTTGTGCGGCGATTCCGCCGCACTTCCTATTGCAGATGCGGCGATTCCGCCGCCCAGATGTCTCAGAACGCTCCCGGAGTTCGCCGCGCGCTCTGTTGTCTCCTGCTACACAAATTCAAATACTTAGATCGCGCACAAGGTAGACAGGATAAAATCGAAAACACAAAAACAAACGAAATCTTCGTCGCCTCCCCGGCAACGGCGCCAAAAACTTGATGAGAATTTAATTTATACCGCAAGTGCACGGCGTCTATGAAGACGTGGCAAGTACGGGTCGAACACAAGGAGGGAGAGATTTCGTGTTTATGTTGTTTTCAATTAGAGGGGAAGAAGTAGAGAAGAATCAATTAGGGTTTTTGGAGTTTTTGGTTTAATTAACTAAAGTACGAAACAAAAGTAATTAAAATTAAAACAAGAACAAAGAGAGAAATCCGTGGGGTGGAGGTTTAGATTTAGGTTTAGAGTAGAGAATTACTGAAACTTATTATAAATCATGTTAGTTATGAAGCATTACAAGATAAATGACTTAACATAAACTCAAGTAATCAAAATACACTATTCATGAACTTAAAATAATAACATGCATTCATCATTCTCTAACCCAAATTCCATCACCTCCACCCTTTGGAGAGAGTTAGAAACTCATGGAGGGAGGAAGAGGAAGGGATCCTAGAGACATTAAAAGAAAACAAAAACAAAAGAAATCAAAACAGAATTTTATTGCTAATGATCCAAGACCAAAGGTTCAAAGATGTGTTACATTCGTCCTACAGGGCTATTTATAGCCGATACAGGGGATACCAATACATAAAAGGATAGTACACGTGTCAACCCAACACTGGACAAAATTGGAGCACACAGATCCTCACTGGTGCGGCGAAATCGCCGCACAATGCATGGGAGATGTGGCGGAATCGCCGCCCAAGTCAAGGATTTCGCACCCGGATTTCTGTGGTGCGTTTATGGTATGATTTGATCTTTATTTGCACGTCTGGATGTTTCTTTCCATTGTCTTGAGCTCCGGATTAATTCCTTCCATTGTTGGAGATTTATAGTTGATTTTTCTTTTGACTTTTCCAACAAAATATCTTGATCCTTTTCTTTTGCAATTAGGTCCTTGGCATTTTTGCAATTAAGCCCTTGACCTTTTTGTGATTAGCTCCTTGAATGCTTTTATGCTTGGATGTATTTCCAATTGAAACCCGATAAACTTGAATTCGGTCTTTATGATAGAAATGAATCTTTTGCACACGTTTATGCTCGGAATGTGGGTAAATTGCATTCAGGTCCCTGTATTCTGTAAATAAGACTAAACACATACCTTAGTAGCATTTATTGATGTAAAAGTAATCTAAATGAAAGACATATGATGCAATGTATGCAATGCATCAGAATGATTGGTTGGTTGTTTGTATAAAAGTTGTCATTAAATTTTCTAATTTTGTCAACCTAACCTCATGATTTCCATTATTACCCCCAGATGATGTATTATTTTGATTATATGGGGTTGGTTGTTGTCTAGGAGGTTGTCCTTGTTGGGTCCACGAAAAATTGGGATGATTACGCCAACCTGGGTTATAGGTTGATGCGTAAGGATCATTTCTAGAATTGTTAAATGTGGCATTAACATGTTCCAGGTTCACACAGTCCTCCATTAAATGACCAGTCTGACCACATCTAGAGCAAGGGGTAGGGGATGCTTGTCGGGTTTGGTTTTGCAGCTCTAAACTTTCCATTCTACGCATAAGGGTGGCTAGTTTTGCCTCAGCCGCTATGTTGGCATCTATAGCTAAGACACCTGGTCGGGGTTGACTTGCTATTCGAGATCCAATACTCGGGTTGATGGGTGTTCTAGCATTGTCCCATTGCATACTATTTTCAGCTAAATCCTCAAGAAAAGTCCAGGCATCATTTTCATTTTTGGACATAAAGTTCCCTTGGCTCACAGATTCTAGCATAACCCTAGATGTGGGTGTCAATCCCTCATAAATAATTTGGCATAATTGCCACTTCGGAATTCCGTGATGAGGGCATTGGGTCAAGACACTCTTAAATCTCTCAAGATAGGAATATAACGGCTCGCTCTCAGACTGAACGAATGCAACAATTTCATTCCTAATCTTCATAGTCTTATGGTTGGGGAAATATTTTTTTAGGAAAACTTGAACAAATTCGGCCCAACTTCTAATAGATCTTTCGGCTAGACTATATAGCCATTTCTTAGCGTCGTCCTTCAGTGCTAGAGGCACGAATTTCAGACGCACTGCCTCTTCAGGGATATGCTGGTATTGCATAAGAGAGCAGATTTCTTCAAATTCTCTAAGGAAGAGATATGGGTCTTCCCTAGAGGTGAACTTAGGCAGCATACTCATGTATTGTGCCTTAAGTTCGAAGTCGCGACCCGGTATGGTGGGCATAACGATGCACGATGGCTGAGCAGCCATCGTTGGGTAGCACCGATCCCTCAGAGTTATAGGTTGTGCAACAGGCGGGTCCACTACATTCTCACCCATTAGATCCGGGTGAGGTGGTGCAACAGGTGGGTTGGGGTTAAGTTCCAGACTGGAATCTAGATGAACTCGTGAGAGTCGATTACTCAAGTCCCGAATCCAAATCTGAGTGCACCGGGTTGAATCAATTTTTGAATTCAAATTCGAAATTTAAATTCCAAATTTAATTTCAAAAATTAATTACAATTTTTTTGAATTTTTGAATTTTAATTTTTTTTTAATAATTTTTTTTAAAGGAAACAAACAATAGAAAGGTAAGGATGAGAAGGGAAAGAAGACTCAGACGAGAAGGGAAACTTAACTCTAAAGGGTAAAAATTAGGGTTGGTCAGAAATTTCCTGAACAAGCACGGTCAAAACAATCCTAGACCTAGTGTCACTTAGATCTAGACGACTCCTAACTGGTTGAGTCGAATTGATTTGCTTGATTCACCTCCCTCACCAATCAAACCAAGTTGGCCAGTTAGTGTATAGCTAGTGGGGGCGCTTCCGACAGAGTCGGTGCCAATTAGACAACCACGTCGCTTGGAAGACTTTCGTCGACACAAAAACACTTTCTAGACACCAAATTGAATTCAATTAGCTTCAGGTCATAGCAAGTCAAACCAATCTCCTCCTTAATTGAGTCCGAGTCCTTAGGGGCCAATGTCTAATTGATTTTAAATTTTAAGGCTTGGGTGACACTTTAGGATTGTGATTTGTGGGCCACGGAAGGGTGATGAAATCCCCACCGTATCTTTTCCTACGGAGTTGCCCTTAAGATAGTTTAACTTAAATCTAGCAAAGATAGTCAAACAATGGTTCTTTTAATGGGGGGCAATTGCAAGGTTGTATGCAACTAAATTATATGCTCTAATGCAATCGATAAAAACCTCGATACGTACCTTGCCTCCAGCAATCTTCAACAAGTATTAATTTGCAAGAATTTAGCAAGAATAATGCAAACAAAACATTATATGATGCATGCACTAAGGTCTTTCTAATTTTGCCAATTTTAGGTCAGAGTTGAATTATTGCCAATTATGGAATTGTAACCCTAACACGTGCAATTCTACGAAAGGAAACTTTTCAACTATTCAGATTTTACGAGAAAGGCAAGAAAAGTTACCTCCGCAATGCTCAGTCGGGTTCGCCGCCCGCTCTCGGAGATTCCAGTAGCTCAATGCGACCACCCAGAGATGCCGACGACCCCAGAGAAAAATGAAGACCAGAGCCCTAGCTTGTGCGGCGATTCCGCCGCAAATCCTCTTGAAGATGCGGCGATTTCGCCGCCCAAGTGTCTCAGAACGCTCCCGGATTTCGCCGCGCGCTCTGTTGTCTCCTGCTACACAAATTAAAATACTTAGATCGCGCACAAGGTAGACAGGATAAAATCGAAAACACGAAAACACAAAATCTGCGTCGCCTCCCCGGCAACGGCGCCAAAAACTTGATGAGAATTTTATTTATACCGCAAGTGCACGGTGTCAATGAAGACGTGGCAAATACGGGTCGAACACAAGGAGGGAGAGATTTTGTTATTAGTGTGATTTCGATTGAGGGGAAGAAGGAAGAAGAAATAAGTTGAGTTTTTGGTATTTTTGATTTAATTATCTAAAGTACGAAACAAAAGCAATTAGAATTAAAACAAGAAATAAGAAGAGAAATCCGTTGGGTGGAGGTTTAGATTTAGGTGTAGATTGGAGAATGGAGAAACTTGAAATAAATCATGTTAGTTATGAAGCATTACAAGATAAATGATTTAACATAAACTCAAGTAATCAAAATATACTAATCACGAACTTAAAACAATAACATGCATTCATCATCTCTACCCCTAATTCCATCACCTCCACCCTTTGGAAAGAGTTAGAAACTCATGGAGGGAGGAAGAAGAAGGGATCCTAGAGACATTAAAATAAAATAAAAACAAGAATTAAAAGAACAGAATTTTATTGCTAAAAAGAAGATTACAAGACAAAGACTAAAAATAAAAACCTAAGACTAAGGACCAAGGACCCTTCTAACATCGTTCTCGGGTCTATTTATAGTTGTTACAAGAGACCTAAGTATAGAATTGGAGAGTACACGTGTCCAGACACGACTGGTCAAAATTGGAGCACACAGATCGACTAGGGGGCGGCGTTTCCGCCGCATGATGCATGTAATGTGCGGCGATTTCGCCGCATGATCTCCTCAGATTTAATCCGGGTTTTGGTTGAATGTTTATGGTATGATTTGATCCTCCTTTGCGCGTCTGGATGATTTCTTTCCAATCTCTTGAGCTCCGGATTAATTCCTTCCATTGTTGGAGATTTATAATTGATTTTTCTATATATTTTCTCCAAGAGAATAAAAGCTACTCGTGATTTGCACTTAGGTCCTTGACTTTTTGCAGTTAAATCCCCGGCTACTTTTGTGCTTAAGTCCTTGTTCTTTTTGCAATTAGGACTTGAATGCTTTTATGCTTGGATACATTTCCATTCGTAACCCGATAATCTTGAACTTGGTCTTTATGATAGAAATGAGTCTTTTGCACGCGTTTATGCTCGGGATGTGGGTGAATTGCATTCAGATCCCTGTATTCTGTAAATAAGACTAAACACATACCTTAGTAGCATTTATTGATGTAAAAGTAATCTAAATGAAAGACATATGATGCAATGTATGCAATGCATCAGTGACCATCTCATTCAACCACTCTTTGTCACTTCCCATGTGTCCGTGTCAGTTTTGTTGTGGCACGAAGCAAACTCGCTACACAGAATGTCACCTTCCTCCTCACAAACATTTTTTTCCTTTCTTTCGGACTCCCAAACAAGCTTATGACCTTCCACTCCTTTTCTGGACACCAAGAAACATAATTACTTTGATTTACCACCAAACCTGAATGTACTCTTCAAACATAGAGACTCCAAGCTTTCCAACTAAAAATCAAGAAAGTTGTAGGAAGTCCATCACTCCACCTCGGAGACATACCTAGTGACATGTAGAAGTGTCATGCCCCATAGTCATCTGACCATCCTGCACGTTACCTCATGCCATCAACTTAATATACATCAATCGGTTCTATTTCCAACAACCTGGACTTTGTAAGCTTCGCCTACGTCTTCCATGTTGATATACTCCTAATCTTTTGCTTTGGGTTTTAAGGTCCAAGTTGCTTAAAGGGAGATAAATTATTGATCTGGGGGCAAACTAAAAGTCAGAACATGCCAAATTGATCCCCAGATCACTCTAACAGATAAAGGAACAAGCCAAAGAAAGAACAAGAGCAACAGAGCTTACCAGACCGCCAGTTGGCGGTCTCAGGCCGCTGATTGGCGGTCTGAAGCTTCCTGTTTGCCTCAGAATTTCTCCAGATGCCTTCCCTTGAGCTCCACAGCTTCCTGAAACAAACAAAACTACAAAACACAAATTAAATCAACTCGAATCGTCCCCGGCAACGACGCCAAAAACTTGTTTAATCGTTTTAAATACCGCAGGTGCACGACCACGTTGAAGCGGTGGCAAGTACGGGTCGATCCTCAAGGAGGTGAGTAGCCTCTGGTTTTTCAGAAATCAAGTGACAACAAAAAGGGAGAAGAGTTTGTCTATGCTAATCTACTCTACACTAAACTACTAAGAAGAAAAATGCAAAGTAAAGCAACTAACGATTACTTCGAATCAAAACTAAAAGAATGTAAAACTAAGCTGGAATCAAGAAGAGAAGACCCCTAGGGGTGGAGTGTGTGCACACATGTGAAAAGATGGCGAAAAATGCATTCTATAGGCACAAATGTAGGTAGTGTTTTCATGCATAGGAAGTGTCTAAAGGTTATGACAAAACCTATTAATCCATTCACTAACCTAGTTGATTAACATTCATATACACAAGCTGGTTATTTCAGAACCTAAACAAGCATGGGAGGTGTATAAGATGTGTGACAAAACCCATCAAGTGTAGTATTCTACTCTAACAAGCAAGCATACATTCACATTTATCAACACAATCAAAATATAAAGCATTTATATCCATTCTTTAATGCATGTATGAACATCATTTCCACCCCCAAAGGGGATGGATCTACTCACTACACATTATTCTAACAATTAAACTAAAGAAGAAATGAAACATTCTAACTACTTTAGCCTACAATCAAAGAAATAAAACTAAGCTAAGTATGCATAAAGAAACCACATAAGAACAAAACAATGGAAAAATTATTTTATTAAATGACTCACATCACTAGCAGCATTCTTTTCCACCTTGAGATTTTTCTCTAAGGCTTACTCCAAGTAGAGAGAATGCCACCAAGCAATGGGTGAATAGAAAGGAAGGTGAAGAGTTCTATTTATAGGCATGGAAAAAGGTAATCCGGGACAATGCCCCGGTATGAGACTAAACAAATACCAGAAATAGACTAAATACACACTAATACGCGACCCTACGAAATCTTAGCGGATCCTAATCAAAACAGATCGCCAATCAGCGGTATTGGACCGCCAATTGGCGGTCTATATTGATTGGATCCGACCGTTGTTTCGTGTGGGCTTTTCTGGATGTCTTTGGTGGTCTTTGATGCATCTACTTTGCTTGCTGGAGCTTCAACCCGAATAGAATTGCCAAAATACTCCCCATGATGGTGTGAAGTATTCTTGTTTGCTGATTGGTCCTTCGATCTTACATTCAAGTCCTTCGATCTTGCATCTTAGTCCTTGAGTCTCTAAACTCAGTCATTTTTCATGCTTTTAGGTCCTTTTATGCCTCTTCTCTTCAAACCTATTTATTTCTGAAATTCAAACATAAAACTCGTCACGTAGCCTTGTTTAGGTGAAAAATAATGGATATAAGATACAAATATAAGCATGAAATGATGTCAATCACTCCTCGATCTAGGTTTTTCACACTTTCCACTTCTCAAAGCACTTCTAATAAACCTTCAGGAAGTGAGCTCAAACCAACAATGAGAAGTCATCCACACATGTGACAAAAGGCTTTTACTCCACCTTTCAATTCAACTGGAGACAATGCATACATGCCCAAGCTGGCGTAATTCTGCCACTACATTACTCTAGTGAACCTTTAGAACCAAACCTGTGTCAATCCCCAAAGGTGTAATTATCACAAAACTTCAACTTGAGATTTCTGACACATCTCAACTTACCCTGCTTTTGAAGCTCACACATAAGCTCGTCTAGCTTATATACCCCAAGGGTATGCAACTATACTTGTTGCACCCCTTTCTCATGCTTGACCTACCCCCATTTCCATTGTTTTCTTTTCTTGCCCCATGTTCACTTCTGCCACTCTCAATTTGCTAGATTTTCTCTCTGAGAGCTCAAACCTTACATAACACACGAAGTTGACAATTGACCTCATCACATGCATGCTTCTCCACAACCATGGAGATTAGTGAACACCACCTTGAACAACCATCAAAACTTTCACCTCTACGACCAAAGGGCCTTAATTGTGAGTAGTCAACCTCTTCAGCTTTCCACAACTCTTGTGGTGCCTTCAAATCCATATCCTCCGAGCTGAGAGATTTACAGAATGACATTCCGAATTCAAAGCTTCCGTCGATTTGATTTTGACAAGCTGGCACTCAACTCAGTCAAACAAGTAGATTTGCCAAAATTGATGTGTACAAATCAAGATAAACTCAAGAAATCATAGAGCAAAGAAACACGAAGATAACAGGAAAAAGGAATTAAGATTCGGGCAATAATCGATCCCGAAAGGTGTTGTTATCCAGAATTCACCGTTGTTGGTCTGCCAGACACGGTCGACCTTTTTGTAATTTTGTCCGACCGTTTTGGTGCAATTTTGAATACGGAGTCTGGCGTGCATGTTTGTTTGACCGATGAACAGTCAACCATTCTGGGTTGCCTACCATCTGATTTTGAGGCTCTCTAGAGCCTTGTTTTGAGTTATCTTTTGGGGATTTGGTTAGCTGATTGTAAACAACTTGAAGGGCTAGCTTAAGCAAATTTTATGAGCCAAGATGGAGTGTCTTTGAGCCACACTGAATTGGGATTGGGGACTTGTATAAAAGGGGATTTATAAGTTCTGGGCAACTCATCAATGAAGTGGATGAAACTTCATCTCTTGGAGAGAGAAGAGGAGACCCACCTAGGTTTTGGCTTGAATCTTGGCCACCACTCATGTTGGGTTTGAGAGCCTCTACTTGGGTAGGGTTAACCACCAAATAGGAGTGTTTGGTGAGATAGATTTCTTCGTGATTGTTGAAGAAATCCTAGTGTTTGAGAGGCTTATGTGAGTGATGTGGAGAACACATTGTCTCCTTCTTGTAACCTTTTGAGTGACTTCTAGTATGAAGGCAAGATAGTGGAAGGAGACCCAAGGAGACCCCCTGAGGATGTAGGAATGATGAACCTTGTTAAATCCATGTGTTATGGTTTGCATATGGATGGTTTGTGGTTTGTGCATGTTCTACATATTGTATGTTTTCCTGTGATGATTTTGTGCTTGGATGACTTGTTCGTTGTATGCTTTGTCAAAGTTTTCACTGCAAGTTTGGTTGGTTGGTCGAGTTGCACTCAAGTTGTTTGATGTTTTGCCAAAGAGTCCATTTGTGGTCAAATCGGATGGGTTTCCCTCCCAACAACTGGTATCAAAGCTTTGATTGAGGTTTTGGGTTGGATTCTTGTCGATTCGGGGTTCAGGAGTTGACGTAGTGGCTTCCGTTTGGCAAAGGGTATGAGCGATGTTAGATTGGATGGTGGGTGTGTGAGCACTAGTGCAGGGTTTGGAAGATGTTGAGGTTTGGACACGACAAATTGGTAAACTTCGAATGTGAGAGCAATGAGTTGGTTGACATCTAATTTGAGGTGTTGCGTTTGGCTACCAAGGCTAAGGACGAATTGTAGGCAAGATGTTTGATGAACTACCTCATCAACCAGTTATGTTGTTGGTAGTTGTCGCCAGAATTACTCAAGGTGTTCAATGTTTTTCCGGAAGTCAACTTGTGGGTAAATCAGATGGGCTTCCACCCAACGTCATGGTTGTCACTACTACATGATTGGTGTTTTACGTCGATTTTCAGGATATAGTTGTTTACAAGCAAGATATAGTGTACAGAGGGGCGTCGAGCCTATCTCGTTCTTAGATAATTACATGGATTGGTTTGTTGACTAGTTTCAAATGATGTTTTGGTCAACCGTGATTGTAACTAGTTGTACGACAATTTGGCAAACAAGAAGTGTAGATTAAAATTAGTTGTGAAACAACTTGGCCAAAACTATCACAGGAGGAAACTCAAATCATGCAAACCACCAAAGAACGAAGAACAACAATATATGTGGATTTGATGACTCTACTGTTACCATGGCTGTGGATTCCATTGAGATAAAAACTTCAACCCCGATAAAACATCTCCCAACACACAACTTGATTTTTTCGAATCTCGCTTCAAATTTGGGTATAAAAAGAAAATTCTTGCGATTTTAAAAGATCACAGATATCGCATTCAGTGAGGATGGAGAATATTATCTAATAATATTTAAGGGGCGTGTTGATCTTGTTTCTATTGGTAGATTTGAGTGTTGTTGCCAATCTTATTTTCAAATTTCATTTTCAATCTACTTGTTTTGCTAAAGATTTAAAATTTATGATGTAATTTGTTTTTTACTTTCCAAATGTAGCTTCAATATTTTGTTATTGATGTTTTATATAAAATATATAGTTGTTAAGTTACTTGAGATAGGAGGCATGTTGCTGGCACGAAAGATCAAACATTCTCGAAATTTTGGATGATCAAGATTCAACCATAGTAGTTTCATTGATAAAAAAATCATATTTGTAACTCGTAAAATTCAATCCATATATGTATCTATAAAAAAGTACATATAAAACAATAAATGTATTTTATTTGTCGAGTACAAGGAAAAAGATATTACTGTCCAAAAATAGATATTTTCTGCATTATGGTGCAGTTTTGGATTTTCAAATACTTATCACACAACAGCTGGGCGGATGAACGTCTGCCCCACCCAGATTTCCGATTTTCCCTTCTTTTTTTCAATCCCAATTCCCAGCCGACCCAACACAAACCCAATCATCTGGTACTCCCTAAATCCGATCTCCTCCTCATCTCCTTTCCTCCTCAGTTCCTCGTTTTTGCTAGTCCCGAGTAAAACAAAAAAAAGGAAAAACACAGGAAAATAGTAAAATCCTAACTCACTTTCGTAGGAATCACGGTTGCACTTAGCACGTGCAACAAACCGTTAAACCTCATTGTCGCCAAGGAGGAGGAGTGTTGTCTCCTGGGGGTTTTCAGCAGATATACCCACAAAATCCAAACACTGATGCATTATTCAACCTAGCAACTCGGCTCGGTGGACCTATTTTTGTCGATCAATGGACACGATAATCCTACGGTCTGACTCTCTATACGTATCCAGTCCACACACCTAGCCTAATGAATCATTCATGCAAGTTAATTAAGGACTTAAGTGAAAGACAATGGCAACCTTAACATCCTCAAGTGATACGTTGTGTAATCAACTAAGATTCTTATTTGTATTACCATTTTTTCTTTTTAATAGTTGGGGGGTAATTCTCTTAGGGTCAAGTTTCGTGCATCATTGTCTATGAGTACTTACACTATCATGTACACATTCCCCCACATATCCACATAGGGTGATCCTCACCACTTGTGTATCGGTTGTTTGGTCGGTGCATCCCAAGTCAGATGGCTTAAAAGCACCAAGCACTAAGTCCCCTCGGACCTAATTTTCCGAGTGATACGAGTCGTGAGAGAAGAGAGAACACCTACTCACTTATTTCGGGAGGAGAATAGAATGTAGAAGTATGTGAGAAGAAGATGACTTATAGGAGAAGGGAAGAAGCCCTAAAGCTAGCGTGGGTAAAGGGTGAGGGTAGAAGCCTAGTCTAGAAAACATGACTCAAGCAGCCTACAGTCACTATAAGTACCTACAACTAGACGACGCCTAACTACGAGGTCATATGGGCTCAACACGCCTCACCTCCCAACGACAAAGACCACAAAGCCCAGCAAGTGACCCAAGATCCGGAGATCTTGTCTCTCCTACTATCGACAAAATGGGCGACGCCGATCAGGCCATGACGGCGTGACCGGATCACTCTCCTAATGCGTCTGAATCCTAGGGCCAATGTCTACTTGCTTTTAGATTAAGGAATTACTTAAGTGTGCTTTTTGGGGCTGAGGGAGGGGTGATGAAATCTCCCACCTTATCTTTGAAGACTATAGGTGATGCCCCTTAAAGATGTTTTTAAATCTTAGGCTAGCAAGCAACTCACCAAACAAGCACTCACCTAACTCTTGTTACAATGCACCTTACTAACTAATGGATGCTCTAACCATGCATGAATGAGAGAACGGGTGCATGTACCTCACGCTAGCAGTCGACAACATAAATTTAAAGCAAATGAAAGACAATGTGCATGTGAGGTCTACAAGTGATGCATGACCTAGATGGCAATTAATCTAATCTTTGGATTCAAGTTTTATGGTCCAAGTTGTCTCAAAAAAGGGAATTGATTGATCTGGGAGAAAATTACAGGTCACAACATGCACAATTGAGCTCCCAGAAATAAATAGGTTTGAAGAGAAGATGCATAAAAGGACTTAAAAGCATGAAAAATGACTGAGTTGAGAGACTCAAGGACTAAGATGCAAGATCGAAGGACCAATGAGCAAACATGAATACTTCACACCATCATGAGGAGTATTTTGGCAATTCTATTCGGGTTGGAGCTCCAACAAGCGAAGTAAATGCATCAAAGACAAACCAAGTCATTCAGAAAAGCCTAGAAGAAAATCCAGAGCGATCCGAACACTGTAGACCGCCAATTGGCGGTCAAAGACAGCTAATTGGAGGTCACTTGTGGTCCGGATCCGCTAATATTTATGTGATGCGTGTATTAGTGTGTATTTAGTCTATTTCTGGTATTTGTTTAGTCTCATACCGGGGCATTGTCCCGGATTACCTTTTTCTATGGCTATAAATAAAACTTTTCACCTTCTATTGTAATCACCTATTGCTTGGTGGCATTCTCTCTACTTGGAGTAAGCCTTGGAGCAAAATCTCAAGGTCGAAAAGAATGCTGCTAGTGATGTGAGTCATTTAATAAAATAATTTTTCCATTGTTTTGTTCTTATGTTGTTTCTTTATGCATGCTTAGCTTAGTTTTATTTCTTTGATTGTAGGCTAAAGTAGTTAGAATGTTTCCTTTCTTCTTTAGTTAAATTTTAGAATAATGTGTAGTGAGTAGATTCATCCCCCTTTGGGGGTGGAGATGATGTTCATACATTAATTAAAGAATGGATATGAATGCTTTATATTGTGATTATGTTGATAAATGTGAATGTATGCTTGCTTGTTAGAGTAGAATACTACACTTGATGGGTTTTGCCACACATCTTAGACACCTCCCATGCTTGTTTAGGTTCTGAAATAACCAGCTTATGTATATGAATGTTAATCAACTAGGTTAGTGAATGGATTGATAGGTTTTGTCATAACCTTTAGACACTTCCTATGCATGAAAACACTACCTACATTTGTGCCTATAGAATGCATTCTTCACCATCTTTTTACATGTGTGCACACACTCCACTCCTAGGGGTCTTTCTCTTCTTGATTCCAGCTTAGTTCTTTTAGTTTTGATTCGAAGTAATCGTTTGTTGTTTTACTTTGCATTTTTCTTCTTAGTAGTTTAGTGTAGCGTAGATTAGCATAGACAAACTCGTACTTTCCACCGCTTCAATGCGGTCGTGCACTTGCGGTATTAAACAAGTTTTTGGCGCCGTTGTCGGGGAGGTGTTAGTACAGACTCTGGTTTGGACGATTCGAGTGGATTTAATTTGGTTTTTGTAGTTTTCTTTGTTTGAGGAAACTCACATTGGGAAGGGGAAGCATCTGGTGAAGTTTGTAGGCGATCTGAGACTCCAAGACCGCCAACTGGCGGTCTAGTAATCTCCTTTCACTAGGGGTGCACATGGGTCGGGTTGGGTCGGGTTTGGGCCATAACCCGACCCAACCCGAAAAATTCGGATTTGGGAAAAACCCAACCCGAACTGGTTCGGGTTCAACCCAACCCGACCCGAAATTTTCGGGTTGGGTTGGTTCGGGTTGGACCCGAATTTCTTGTTTTGCTTATCAAATAAAGTACAAACAGTTCAATGCACCATTCCTTATGCCTCCATCTGAATCCACACTAACAACCACCAATCTCATACATACACTTATAAATCAAACAAAAAAATCATACATATATTGCGTAATTTCTTGTCCAACAAATTAACTAATTGAAAACATAAATTAACGAATTCAAATCACTTGAAAACATAAATTACTTAATCAATAACATCCAAATTTTCTACAAGATTGTAATCCAAGGAAATGTCGTAAGAACCAAATGTTACCATGGGAAGAATTGTCGGAGGAGGACTGCGTGAGGGAGAGGCATCGTTGGAGGAGGATTCGAGGCCGCAAGGAGATGAGCCGAGGAAAGGAGGCACCGAGGCGGGGAGAGGAGGCCAGGATAGGGGCGTCAGGGCAGGGAGAGGAGGCCAGGATAGGGGGCGCCAGGATGAGGAGAGGGGTCGAGGAGAGGGATGGATGGAATGGGGAGAGGAGGCGAGGAAAGGGATGGATGGGATTACAGGATAGGGTTTTGTGATTTTTGTTTGAAGGGATGGACGAGATTAAGGGATAGAAATCTGGACGGCCCAGATTAAAACAACATTTCGGGTTCGGGTTGGGTAAGGTCAACCCGACCCGAAAAATTCGGGTTTCACTTTTACCAACCAAACCCAACCCGAACCTCTACCCAACCCGACCCGTGTGCACCCCTACCTTTCACCTTTTTTATTTCTGTGGAGTGTTGCTATAACTGAAGTAGAAATCTACGGATCAATTTGGCATGTTCTGACTTTTAGTTTGCCCCCAGATCAATAATCAATCTCCCTTTAAGCAACTTGGACCTTAAAACCCAAAGCAAAAGATTAGGCATTCTTTCTTGTTTAGGTCATGCATCATGTACTCGACTTAGGCATGTAAATTGTCTTTTCTTTTAGCCTTACTTTCAATTGCTGAGTGCTGGCGTGAGGTACGCGTTTCCTACTCTCATTCATGCATTTCGTATGAACATGCATTAGTTAGTAGGAAGTGCATTGCAACAAGTGTGAGTTGAGCGTTTGTTTGGAGAGTTGATTGTTAGATTAGGACTCCAAAACGCTACTAAGGAGGGGTTGTCCCATATAAGATAAGTGAAAGGAATGTGTTCTAAAAGTTTTACTTTTAAATGTCAATTATTATGAATTGAATGAGAAATCATTTTGTTCCTTATTTATGTTATTCGTCTTTTAGAAGTGTTAAGGAAGAGGCTCTTGGTCCTTAACCATAGAGCTCTAAAAGATATTGGTTTACATAAAACAAAAAGATATTCGCAATCATGGTAATAAACATAGAACATTTATTACCGAGTTAAGATTGTCGTATTGGTCATAGATCATTGTAGCTCTACAAATGAGTGACAACACGGGTAACAAAAAGAGGAAAATATTACTTTTGTATACCGAATGGACCTAATAAGTAAAATATTATAGAAATGTGTTTCTGTGTCATTAATATTTTACTATGTCCTTGGTCCTTTGATATGAGACTTATATCTGATCACTTAAGAATTGCTTAATTAGACTAGTGTCTTGAGCTATCGATGAGTGTAGTGTAAAGGCATTGGTTGGTTAAGTATGACTTTTGTTGGAGAAGATAGTTAGTCAAAAGATTATCATTGCCCCTCTTAATTGAGTGATGATATTAGTGGGCCCCTTGATAAAGCAAAGTTATAATGTGCACAATGTGATTTGAGTTAAGTCACACATTTATAACTAGCTTAAAGAGATCAAGAAATGAATACTAATACAAAGATGACACAATACTACTTTGTGTGTATTCTTAATATCATGAGGCAAGGGACGGACACAAGTGGTGCACTCCATCACTAAATGGATCAGGTTTTGATTCGAGTGGAATTAAGACATCTAACTAATTGGGAGCTATAATGTGTAGCAAGATACCGCTTATAGCTTGTGATATTAAGCTCTTAATATCATTGCCAACTTAGTTTAGATCCTCTCATAGGTCACACCACAAAACTGGGAAACAAGAAATGGGGATTTTGAGTTCATAAGGTGTGTCGGGTTTCATGTAGAAAAATATGACACATGTGGTGAACAAGCGAAATCAAAATTATGTTGTGATTAATAACATAATTAGAATCTAAATTAAATTCAAATGTGATGTAAATATTATGGGGTGTAATGATTTATCATTACATAGGATAATATATTACATAAGTTGTGAACTTACTACTAATCCCGAAATGTCAAATTTTGTAGGGGTTAAACCGAAATTTGACTAGTCTGCAGTACTGTGCAAAAATGGTCGACCGCTAAACGATAAACGGTCGACCGAATGTTGCACGGTCGACCGGATGTGTCTCGTTCGTAATGGTAATTTCTACTGTTCGTTTTCGGTCGACTGAAGTATATCGGTCGGTCGACCGAACATTGCGATGAAATAATTTTGTTACGAACGGTCGACCGAGTTATAAACGGTCGACCGAGCCTCCAAAATGGTCGACCGATCCAGACGGTTACTGCAGAATAAATTTAAGAATTAATTAGATCATGCATGGAATTAGTCCATAACTGATTTAATTCGTGGCTGAGATTATTTGTTAGCAAATAATGGATGGTTAGATGGAAGTTTGCATGAAATCATGAGCAAGAGGTTGCACATGAATATGTAATTTGGAGATAACTTATAAATACAAGTTTATCTCATTACCTTATTAAATTTAATTCATTATCTTCTTGTGTAAACATCTCACTCCATAATTCTCCCCGAATTTCAACTTAATTCTTGAGTTTAGTTTTAGTTTTCAGAGATCTTCTTCTCAAGGGAACTAAAGAGGGGTTAGTTGTTAGATTCTAAATCCTATTGGAGATTGAGAGGCTAGCTCTTCTCTCTCCAATCTTGTTTAGAGTTTGGTGAATACTCGGGGGCATCCGACGCAGCAACAACCATCCTCAACGTCTCCGGATCTTCAAGAAGTTTTAGAGAACTTCTAGGTATGAATTTCGGAGCCCAATGTTTGTTTTGATGTGTTTTAAGCAATCATTGAAACAAACCGATGCATGCATGAAAAACAAATCATAGAAAATTATAATTGATCCTTATTGTGCATAAAAATTTCGAAAATATATATGTGCAATTAAACTAGAAATCCTACAATAAGGTGGGGGATTTCATCACCCTTTCCTTCGCCCCAAAAACCACACTAATCAAGAGCCTAATTTTTAAATCAAGTAGGCATTGGCCCTAAGGATTTTGGGCGCATTAGGAGAGTGATCCGGTCCCGACCGTCATGGCTTGATCGGCGTTGCCCACTCTGTCGATAGTAGGACAGACGAGATCTCCGGATCTTGACTCACTTGCTGGGCTTTGTGGTCCTCGTCGTAGGGAGGTGAGGCGTGTTGAGGCCGTGTGACCTCGCAGTTAGGCGTCGTCTAGCTGTAAGGACCTATAGCGACCTTAGGACTGTTTGAGCCTTGTTTGCTTGTGTGCGTCTACCTGTACCCACCCACCGTAGCATAAGGACTTCTTCCCTTCTCTCCTGAGTCATTCCCTCTCTTCTGTGTCCCTCCGTCCTCTCCCCTACACATATTTTTTGTTTTAAAAAAATATTTGGTTTGTGTGTGTGCACCTTTGTGCATGCTTGCGTAGGCACGAGATGAGAGTGGTCGTTTGACGAGGCATGTCATCAACCCTGCTTCGGTTGTCGATTTCTCGACGCCTCCCTCCTCTCGTGTTTCACATAGTCCGGCTTCAATGGCTGCTCATTTCCGCAAGGAGGAGCAGTTGCTGGACCACTTGTTCCACCTGTGCTTCCTGTTCTTCCTGTTGTGGCTCCCATACCTCTACGTGATCGATGCTACCTGATGAGAATTAAATTTATACCACAAGTACACGGCGTCAATGAAGACGTGGCAAGTACGGGTCGAACACAAGGAGGGAGAGATATTGTTATTTTTGTGATTTTCGATTAGGGAAAGAAAGAGAGAGAAATAAGTTTGGTTTGAGATTTTTGGTTTTTAATTAATTTCTAAAGCAAGAACAACAAAAACAAATTAAGAATAAAGCAAATATGGATGAGAGTCCAGCGGGTGGAGGTTTAGATATCGGGTTTTGATTAGAGAATTCTGAAACTTATAATAAATCACATTAGTTATAAAGCATTACATGATAAATGACTCAACATAAACTCAAGTAATCAAAATATACTAACACGAAATTAAAATAATAACGTAATTCTTCTTCTCATCACCCTAAATCTGTCACCCCCACCCTTTGGAGAGAGTTAGAAACTCATGGATGGAGGGAAGGAGAAGGGGTCCTAGAGAAACTACAAAAGAAAACTAAAAACACAAAATAAAAGAACAGAATTTTATTGCTAAAAAGAAGAGGAGGAGAGGAGCCCCTTTCAATACATGATTCAGCCTTATTTATAGCCTCAACCGGGCATCCTAATACATAAAAGGAAATTACACGCGTCAATACATCATTGGTAAACATTTGAGCACACGGATCGACCTTTGTGCGGCGGAATCGCCGCATTTTGTACATGAGGTGCGGCGGAATCGCCACCTTTTTGGCTCGGAATCGATATGGATTTTTCCTGTGTGTTTATGGTATGGTTTAGCTGTCCTTTGCGCGTCCGAATTAATTATGCATATCTTTGGAGATCCGATTTAATTTCTTCATATATTTGGAGATCCAAATTGATTTTTCTTTAGAACTTCTCCAAAATAATCTTTTGGTACTCGTAATTTGCAGTCGGGTCCTCGGCTTTTGCAATTAAGTCCCTGACCTTTTTGTAATTAGGTCTTTGAATGCTTTTATGCTTGGATGGACTTCAATTTGAATCCCGATAATCTTGAACTTGGTCTTTATGATAGAAATGAGTCTCTTGCACGCGTTTATGCTCGGGATATGGGAAATTTGCATTCAGGTCCCTGTATTCTGTAAATAAGACTAAACACATACCTTAGTAGCATTTATTGATATTAAGTTAATCTAAACGAACGACATATGATGCAATGTATGCAATGCATCACTACCCGAGTCGTACCGCTCTACTCTCATGCATCGTACTGCCAGAGGCAAATGTGAACCATTTTGAGATTAAGCCTCAATTCATTTCCATGCTCCCTCACTTCACTGGGAAGAGTGACCCCTATATCTTTCTCAGGGAATTTGAGGAGGTATGTGCTATGTTCAAGCTGCAACAACTTAGCACATACTCCATCCATCTTAGGCTAGTCCCTTTTGCACAAAAGGATAATGCCAAGAAGTTGTTGTACAACAACCCGGTGAATGCCTTTAGGACTTGAGATGAATTTCAATCTGCATTTCTCAAAAAGTACTTTCCCAATCATCGGACTCAAAAATTGAGGAACGAAATCAATTCATTCTATCAACTTGAGACCGAAACATTTCATGCATATTTAGAGAGATTCAAGGAGATACTATCCTCGTGCCCTCCCCATGGCATCGAGTTGTGGCGCCTTTGTCAGATTGTCTACGAGGGTCTTCACATCCCGTCCCGAACGCTCCTTGAGTCCATGTGTCAAGGAGAGTTCTTAGGAAAGGATGAAAGGGAGGCATGTGCCTTCCTAGAAGACCTCGCTGAGAAAACCATGCAGTGGGAGAGTGTGAGGGAATCTCCAACATCATCTAGCATAGGAGAGAGGATCGCAAATGCAAACTCGACTAATTCGGGTACCGCATTTGCTGTTGATACCACTACGGCCACTAAGGCGCGCATGGCGGCCTTAATGCACCGTATGGACTCGATTGAGCTCCAAAACCAACAAGGTGCACCTCACATGTCCACATCTGGTCCAGTCCCCTGTCATTCATGTGGTAGGATAGGTCATGTAGGAAGCGAGTGTGCATCCATTCCTCCTGAGATGGAACATGTCAATGTCATCTATGATAGGGCTAGGAATGACCCATACTTATCATCTTATAATACCAGATGGAGGAACCACCCCAATTTTTCATTGAACCAAAATAATACCCTGGCTGATCCTTCAAACTCCTCTCGACCACCTAACCAACCACACCAATCTCCCATGCATGCACAATCCTATCAGCCACCCCAAGCGCAAATCACCAATCAATCGGGTTTCCCAAATTCCAACAATATGGAAACCCGATTCAATTCGCTTGAGACTTTAACTCGTGGACTTGAAAACTCGATGAAATTTTTTATGTCAACCACAAGTCAAGTTCTTACTGTCGTCTTTGTTTTAATGTTGTCTTTGTTTTAATGCTGGCTTGTTTAGCCTGTTTTGTTTGCCTTAATATTAGTAGAAGTAATTAGCATGTCTCCCTTTCCTATCTTAATTACCTTAATTTCATTTTGTCAATGAGTAGTGAGTAGTTTCATTCCCCTTTGGGGGTGGAGTTGATGTTTATACGTCATGTGGAATGAAATGAATGCTAAATATTGTTGTATGTGAAAAATGTTAGTATGCTTTTTTGAATTAAAGAGAATACATAACTTGATGGTTTCTGCCATAATCTTTAGATACATTCCATGCTTGTTTAGGTTCTTAATAACAAACTTGTTCATGCTCATATTAATCACTTAGATTGGTGATTTGGATGATTGGTCTTGCCACAATGTACTTCTTATGTATAGCAACACTACCTGCACTTGTTCTCTATTGAATTCATTCCTCACCTCTTATTTCATGTGTACACACACTCCACCTGATGCATTGTATACATTACATCATATGTCTTTCATTTAGATTAATTTTATATCAATAAATGCTACTAAGGTATGTGTTTAGTCTTATTTACAGAATACAGGGACCTGAATACAAATTACCCATATCCCGAGCATAAATGCGTGCAAGAGACTCATTCCTGTCATAAAGACCAAGTTCAACATTATCAGGTTTCAAATGGAAATGCATCCAAGGATAAAAGCATTCAAGACCTAATTACAAAAAGGACAAGGACTTAAGCACAAAAGTGGACAAGGACTTAACTGCAAAAAGCCAAGGACCTAATTGCAAATTACGAGTATCTTTTATTATTATGGAGAAAATCTAAAGAAAAATCAATGTGGATCTCCTAATATATAAAGAAATAAAGTCGGAGCTCAAAAGAAAGGAAAGAATCAATCGAGACGCGCAAAGGATATTGAAATCATACCATAAACACACAGGAAAAATCCACATTAAATCGGAGCTAAAAAGGCGGCGAATCCGCCGCACCTTATGTACGAAATGCGGCAAATTCGCCGCACAAAATTAGATCCATGCTCTAAAATTTTTACCGGTTGCGTGTTGACGCGTGTACTTTCCTATTTTATACCTAAGTCCCTTGTATAGGCTATAAATAGCCCTGAAACGATGTTGTAGAGGATCTTCTAAATTTTAACCTTAGTTTTTAATTCTTAGTCTTAGTTTTGTATTCTTCTCTTTAGCAATAAAATTCTGTTATTTTATTTCTTGTTTTTTGTTTTTTTTGTAATTCCTCTAGGACTCCTTCTCCTTCCCTCCATCTATGAGTTTCTAACTCTTTCCAAAGGGTGGAGGTGACGGATTTAGGATGATGAGAAGAGAATAAAGTTATTATTTTAATTTCGTGATTAGTATATTTTGATTACTTGAGTTTGTGTTAAATCATTTATCATGTAATGCTTTATAACTAATATGATTTATTATAAGTTTCTGAATTATCTAATCTAAACCTGATATCTAAACCTCCACCCAACGGAATTCACCATCTTTGTTCTTATTTTAGTTTTAATTGTTCATGTTTCTTGCTTTAGATAATTAAAAAAACCAAAAATCTCAAAACCAACCATATTTCTCCATTTCTCTTCCTTAATCGAAAATCACAAAATAACAAGATCTCTCCCTCCTTGTGTTCGACCTGTACCTGCCACGTCTTCATTGACGCCGTGCACTTGCGGTATAAATTTAATTCTCATCAAGTTTTTGGCGTCGTTGCCGGGGAGGCGACGCAGATTTTGTTTTTTGTTGATTTCGATTCTATTCTGTTTATCTTGTGCGCGATCTAAGTATTTGGATTTGTGTTTCAGGAGAAAATAGAGCGCGCGGTGAAATCTGAACGCAGTCTGAGCAACAAGGGCGGCGGAATCTCCGCATACCAAGAAGAACCTGCGGGGGAATCGCCGCACATTTGAAGTATTTGGGCTTCAATTTTTTCTGGGGTCGTCTCCATCTCTGGATGGACGCGTAGAGCATCTGGGAAGTTTTGAGAGCGGGCGGCGAACCCAACTGAGCATTGCATAGGTAACCTTTGTTGCCTCTTTCCTCGTAATTTCTAGTTTCGGAAAATTTCCTTTTGTAGAACTGCACGTGTTAAGCTTAAATTCTATAATTGGCAATAATTCAACTCTGACCTAAAAATTGGCAAAACTAGAAGAACTTAGTGCATGCATCATATAATGTTTTGTTTGCATTATTCTTGCTAAATTCTTGCAAATTAATTATTGTTGAAGAGTGCTGGAGGCAAGGTACGTATCGCGGTTTTTATCGATTGCATTTAAGCATATAATCTAATTTGCATACAACCTTGCAATTGCCCCCCACTAAAGACCATTGTTTGACTATCTTTGCTAGATTTAAGTTAAACTATCTTAAGGGCAACTCCGTAGGAAAAGATACGGTGGGGATTTCATCACCCTTCCGTGGCCCATAAATAACAATCCCAAAGTGTCACCCAAGCCTTAATTTAAAATCAATTAGACATTGGCCCCTAAGGATTCAGACTCAATTAAGGAGAAGATTGGTTTGACTTGCTATGACTTGAAGCTGATCGAAATTAATTTGGTGTCTAGAAAGTGTTTTTGTGTTGACGTAAGTCTTCCAAGCGAAGTGGTTGTCTAATTGGCACCGACTCTGTCGGAAGCGCCCCCACTAGCTATACACGGCCTGGCCAAGTTGGTTTGATTAGTGAGGGAGGTGAATCAAGCAAATCAACTCGACTCAACCAGTTAGGAGTCGTCTAGATTTAAGCGACACTAGGTCTAGGATTGTTTGAACCGTGCTTGTTCAGGAAACTTCTGACCAACCCTCTCATCTATCTTTTAGAGTTAAGTTTCCCTTCTCATCTGAGTCTTCTTTCTCTTCTCACCTCAATTGTCTAGATTAGGATTCCTTTCTCATCTTTCCCCCTTCTATTGTTTGTTTCCATTTTTGAAAAAAAAACAAAAAAACAAAAAAAACAAAATATTTTGTAATTAATTCTTGAAATTAAATTTGGAATTTAAATTTCGAATTTGAACTCAAAAATTGATTCAACCCGGTGCACTCAGATTTGGATTCGGGACTTGAGTAATCGAATCTCACGAGTTCATCTAGATTCCAGTCTAGAACTTAGCCCCAATGCATTTGCTGCACCACCTCACCCGGATCCAATGGGTGAGAATGTAGTGGACCCACCTGTTGCACAACCTATAACTCTGGGGGATCGATGCTACCCAGCGATGGCTGCTCAGCCATCATGCATCGTTATGCCCACTATACAGGGTCGCGACTTCGAACTTAAGGCACAATACATGAGTATGTTGCCTAAGTTCACCTCTAGGGAAGACCCATATCTCTTCCTTAGAGAATTTGAGGAAATCTGATCTCTTATGCAATACCAGCATATCCCTGAGGAGGCAGTGCGTCTGAAATTCGTGTCTCTAGCACTGAAGGACAACGCTAAGAAATGTCTATACAGTCTAGCCGAAAGATCCATTAGAAGTTGGGCTGAGTTTGTTCAAGTTTTCCTAAAAAAATATTTCCCCAACCATAAGACTATGAGGATTAGGAATGAAATTGTTGCATTCGTTCAATCTGAGAACGAGCCGTTCTATTCCTATCTAGAAAGATTTAAAAGTGTGCTGACCTAATGCCCTCATCATGGAATTCCAAGATGGCAATTGTGTCCAATTATTTATGAGGGATTGACACCCACATCTAGGGTTATGGTAGAATCCGTAAGCCAAGAGAACTTTATGTCAAAAAATGAAAATGATGCCTGGACTTTTCTTGAGGATTTAGCTGAAAACAGTATGCAATGGGACAATGCTAGAACACCGCTTAACCCAAGTATTGGATCTAGAATAGCAAGCCAACCCATACCAGGTGTCTTAGCTGTAAATGCCAATGTAGCGGCTGAAGCAAAACTAGCTACCCTTATGCGCAGAATGGAAAGTCTAGAGCTACAAACCCGAACCCGAGTGAATCAAGCCTCGTCTATCCCTTGCTCTAGATGTGGTCAGACTGGTCATTTAATGAAGAATTGTGCGGACTGGGAACAAGTTAATGCCACATTTCACCATGCTAGAAATGACCCATACGCATCAACCTATAACTCGGGTTGGCGTAATAATTCCAATTTCTCATCAAGCCAACAAGGTCAACCTCCTAGACAACAACCAAACCCGTATAACCAAAATAATACATCATCTGGGTTTAGTAACAATGGCGATCATGAGGTTAGGTTGACAAGCTTGGAAAATTTGATGAAAACCTTTATACAAACAACCAACCAGTCCTTCCAAAGGCTAGAGACACAAGTCAGCCAACTCGCGCAAATTGTAGGTGCGAGAGAAAAGGGTCAGTTTCCAAGTCAACCTGAGGTGAATCCAAGATCTAATAATTCATACAGCCCTATCAACCACCTCTAGGAAATAACAACCCTAGACCGGTTCAAATGGTTAATGAGGAAGGACCGTTCCAACAAATAAATGCAGTAGTATCATTACGGTCCAGAAGACAAGTCGATAACAATGTGGTAAATCCTAGAACGTCTAATCAATCTAGCCATCAAGCAACCACATATGACCTAACCATTGAACCTGACGTCCAATCTGAAACGCCCAACCCACCTACTCAAACTGAACCCATAGCTCAACCTGAGCGAGTCTATGTTCCTAAAGCTCCATTCCCCAATAGACTCAAGAAGAACTCAAGTGCACAAATGGAGAAAATCTTGGAAGTATTTAAGCAAGTTAAGGTGAATATTCCACTCTTAGATATGATTCAACAAATACCTGCTTATGCTAAATTCTTAAAAGATCTGTGCACTAAAAAGAGAAAAACGAACGTACCAAAGAAGGCATCCTTAACTGCAAACATAAGCTCTATTCTGTCAAATTCATCTCCTATAAAATATAAGGACCCTGGGTGTCCCACAATTTCATGTGCAATAGGAGATACTTTTATCAGCAAAGCCCTTCTAGACCTTGGTGCTAGTGTTAACTTACTCCTGTTCTCTGTCTACGAGCAACTCAACCTTGGTCCACTAAAACCCTCTAAGACAACCCTTCAATTTGCTGATTGCTCTATTAAGAAACCAAGAGGTATAGTAGAGGATGTTTTGATTAAGGTTGGTGATTTTATTTACCCAGTGGATTTTGTCGTTCTAGACACTAAACCTGTTGTCGATCCTAAGAGACAAATCCCTGTGATACTAGGCAGACCATTTCTAGCCACTTCTGAAGCTTTGATAAATTGCCGAAATAGGCTCATGCAACTATCTTTTGGAAACTTAAAAGCTGAATTTAATATCTTTCATGTTGATAATGAGCCAGAAATAGTATGCAATCAAAGTGATGTTGTGATGAGATCGCGTATTTATAAGATTTCTGAATCAAATAAATCATCACAAAATCAAAAAGGAAGTAAGAAAAAGGGGAGTAATTCTTCTACCCAACCACCACCACTCGAACAAACAAGAGAATCAATACATGTGAGAGGTGTGGAACCTTTACCTCAGGACAACATGAGGAACAATTCAACTGGATACATGCACCAACATGGTGACATTCAATCCAGTTCTGATTATGGTTGACTCTGAACAAATTTCATCCCTCCACCGCAGTTCACCCAGGTAATAAGTGCATTTGCTTTATATTTGCATACATTGAGGACAATGCATGATTTAGGTGTGGGGGGTGTTTATGTATGTATCTATCTATATATATTTTTGTTTAAAAATAAAATATAAAAAAAATCAATGTTCCATGACATAGCTTAAGATTGAACCACCAAAACCCGAGTACAAATTGCATTGAGTTTTTGTTCCTTATTATATAGTTCTGCTTGTAAAAACTATGACATAAATCTAAGTTCCAAAGAAATAACCCATTACCCTTTAAGACATGTATGCACTTAAATTGGATGAATCAAATCTTTGAAGTGGTTGATAAAAAGCAGAGGTTGAGGAAAATATACGAGGAAGTGTGGACTTCTAATAGCAATTAAGCCTTGAGGAAAATAAAAGTAAAAATAAAGGAATAAAGTGAGGAAAGCACATTTTGCAAAATGATTACAAAAGCCCAAGCCTTTGAGTCACTGGTCCGTAGGGGTATCTTAAAACCTGGGAACTTGAGTCTGCCAGCTCGGGATTATCGACCAAACTCGCTACACGAATGCAAAAAGGGTAAAAGTGTGAGAAAAATTAAATGTGTTGAATCACGGAAAAAGAAAAAAAATAATACTCAAGGCCCAAAGCTAAAAGAATGATTCATGCCATGGTTGATCCGAATGATACTTCACCACCAGAGGAGGCGTGCAAAATAATTTAAGTGATAACATGTGTAGAAGGGTTAGTGGTGTGAATATTGGAGGAATGAAGACCAAGTCAGATTTTTTATGGGTTAGACTTATATAATAAGCATGCAAGAATTCTAAGTAAGATGCATAAGGTTGAGGTGGAGATATTGAGAGCTATTAATGAAATGTTGAATTAAGACTTTGTGGGTGTGTCAACTGAAAACCCTCACGAGACAAAACTCGTCCTCTAAGGAAACTTGGGGGTTTAAAGGCTTGTTACACATGCTAAGTGCAACCGTGATTCCTACGAAAGTGAGTTAGGATTTCCCTGTTTTCATTTTTCTTATATTCTGTTTTGCTAGGGACTAGCAAAATCTAGGTGTGGGGGTATTTGATGCATTGCATACATTGCATCATATGTCTTTCATTTAGATTAATTTTATATCAATAAATGCTACTAAGGTATGTGTTTAGTCTTATTTACAGAATACAGGGACCTGAATACAAATTACCCATATCCCTAGCATAAATGCGTGCAAGAGACTCATTCCTGTCATAAAGACCAAGTTCAACGTTATCGGGTTTCAAATGGAAATGCATCCAAGGATAAAAGCATTCAAGACCTAATTACAAAAAGGACAAGGACTTAAGCACAAAAGTGGACAAGGACTTAACTGCAAAAAGCCAAGGACCTAATTGCAAATTACGAGTATCTTTTATTATTATGGAGAAAATCTAAAGAAAAATCAATGTGGATCTCCTAATATATAAAGAAATAAAGTCGGAGCTCAAAAGAAAGGAAAGAATCAATCCAGACGCGCAAAGGATATTGAAATCATACCATAAACACACAGGAAAAATCCACATTAAATCGGAGCTAAAAAGGCGGCGAATCCGCCGCACCTTATGTACGAAATGCGGCAAATCCGCCGCACAAAATTAGATCCATGCTCTAAAATTTTTACCGGTTGCGTGTTGACGCGTGTACTTTCCTATTTTATACCTAAGTCCCTTGTATAGGCTATAAATAGCCCTGAAACGATGTTGTAGAGGATCTTCTAAATTTTAACCTTAGTTTTTAATTCTTAGTCTTAGTTTTGTATTCTTCTCTTTAGCAATAAAATTCTGTTATTTTATTTCTTGTTTTTTGTTTTTTTGTAATTCCTCTAGGACTCCTTCTCCTTCCCTCCATCTATGAGTTTCTAACTCTTTCCAAAGGGTGGAGGTGACGGATTTAGGGTGATGAGAAGAGAATAAAGTTATTATTTTAATTTCGTGATTAGTATATTTTGATTACTTGAGTTTGTGTTAAATCATTTATCATGTAATGCTTTATAACTAATATGATTTATTATAAGTTTCTGAATTATCTAATCTAAACCTGATATCTAAACCTCCACCCAACGGAATTCACCATCTTTGTTCTTATTTTAGTTTTAATTGTTCATGTTTCTTGCTTTAGATAATTAAAAAAACCAAAAATCTCAAAACCAACCATATTTCTCCATTTCTCTTCCTTAATCGAAAATCACAAAATAACAAGATCTCTCCCTCCTTGTGTTCGACCCGTACCTGCCACGTCTTCATTGACGCCGTGCACTTGCGGTATAAATTTAATTCTCATCACCACCCCTTAGGGGTTTCCCATTCCCGTTTTCCTGCTTGCTTATATTAGTCACTTAGTTTAGTTATTAGTCTTATGCTTTCATCTTCTTTGTTGTTTCGTACTAGTGTAGCATAGCATAGTTTAGTCTAGTTTAGTGTAATCAATCTATTCTCCCCTATTTTTCCCACTTGCCTTCAAACGAACCAGAGTCGACACACCTCCCTGTGGATCGACCCGTATTTGTCACAACTTCGCCGACGTCGTGCACTTGTAGTATTTAAAATGAACACAATCATTGGATTTTTTTGTTTATTTGAGTACTGAAATCATATGATTACTCTCCCCTGAGTCTTGACTTGATTTCCTTTCTTCCTTGAGTCTTGATCACCTATAGAAGTTAACACAATACAATATATATGACATGAATAACGTGTGCTACTCTACATTGATTATAATTACGATTAGGTTGATTAAATCATTAAAACATAGATTAAGGTAAAAAAAGGCAACAAAATTGAGTTCCCAGAACACTATTTTGAAAGTAGAGACAAACAGAAGAAATTAGGAAGCAAAATCTGCTCACCAGACCGCCAACTGACGGTCTTAGGCCGCTGATTGGCAGTCAGACCAGCCTCTTCCTCCCTCAAAATTTTCATGGTATCTTCCCTTGATATTTAGAAAGGTTAAATCCACTCGAATCGTCCAAACCAGAGTCTCGACAGAGCACCTCCCCAGCAACGACGTCAAAAACTTGTTGAACGTTTTACTAATTAACCTCAAGTGCACGGCCGTCGGTGAAGACGAGACAAGTACGAGTCGATCCGCAGGGAGGTGTGTCGACCCTGGTTCTTCGGAAATCAAGTGGTGAATAATGGTGTAAGAAGAGATTATTATGCTACTAGTAAAAAGACAATTACACTGGAATGCAAAAGAAACTAGATTACGATGCAAATGAAAATTAATGAAATGCAACAAACGATATCGAACAAAATATGGATGAACTAAGAGGTGGAGTGTGTGCACATATGAGGTGAGAGAAGTGATGAATGACGCATGTAAGCATGTATGTGTATATTGTGTGTGTCTTCATGCATAGGAAGTGTTTGAAGATTTGGCAAGATCTATCAATCCATTCACACACCATATTAGCAATGACTACTTGATTGTCATATGACAAGGCTCAGCATGAGAAGCGTCTACAATTATGGCAAAATTCATCAAAAACCAGGAACTCGTGTGAAGAACAAAGCTAAGCATGTGATGTGTCTGAAAATCATGGCAAAACTCATCAAAACAAAGTTTCTTCAATCAATCAAGCGAGCAAATACTAATACAAAGACATAACTAACATGTAGCATATTCAACAGGAAATTTCAACCAATAAACATGAGGAAACCAAACATGTGAAGTGTCTAAATCTTATGGCAAAACTCATCAAAAATTTCCCAACATGTAGATGATTAAAACAAACCCGATGAACATACAAACATTCAAGTTTACACAATAAAAATTCGTCAAACATCCAAACCTCAAAACATAAATGTACATCATCTTCACCACTCAAAGGGGGATGAAACTACTCACTAATAATTAATCTAACATTGATATTAAGAAGAGAAAACATTCTAACTAATTCTACTAAGATTAATAAACAAAATTAAGTTAAGCATGCAAGAATTAAAAGAGACAACATGAACGAAGAAAGATTCATTTTATTAATGACTACATTACAAGTAGAATCTCTCCACTTGAGTTTTTGCTCCAAAGTTTTACTCTAAGTAGAGAGAGTGGTCACCAAGCAAATAGTAATTACAAAGGAGGAAGAAGAGTTCTATATATAGGCATGAAAAAAGGTAATCGGGGACAATCCCCTGATGTAGGACTAATTGACCTACTAAAAATAGACATAACACACTAATACACAATCTGACTAAATCATATCAGATCCGGAGTAGAATCAACCTCCAATCAACGGCCTGGAGCCACCAATTGGCGGTCTGGATTGCTCTGACCCAACCTGTTTTCGAATGACTCTTTAATTGCTTGATTTTTTCACGTGGAGTGCACCCTAGTTGGTTCCTGGAGTTTAGGCCCGAATCTAATTGCCTAAAATACTCCTCGTGATGGTGTGGAGTTTCTCGATTTGCTATTTGATCCCTCCGGCCTTACGTCTAGGTCCTTCCCTCTTGCAAATGGGTCATTGTGCATGACAGAGAGTTCTATTTTGCTTCATTTAAGTCATTTTTCTTAGATTTCATCATTTTTCTCTCGCCTTCTCTTTTTTATTACCTAATACCTAAAAATATAACAACAAACACTCGAGTAGCAAAATATTAAGGATATATAACATGAATATGATGCATGATATACTACTAATCACTCGTCGATTTGGTTTCACTCCGAAGTCCGACCAAACCCTAACCAACCACCAATCTCATAGCCAGCGAACCCCAACCTCGCTGGCGTCGAACTTCAGTGACGTTCTTCTTCCGAAACCCCTCTTTTCTCCCAAGGTAGTTCTTTCACCTTCTTCCTGAGATTCTGTGAAGCAATTCGTGTTAGTTTGTGCCCGAGAGTGCTATGGATCAAATGGATTGGATTGAAAAAAATAACAGGAGTGATTGTGTTAGGTCCCTAACCCGGTTTAGGGTTAATTGGTGATTAAAGAGGAGAGAGGGAGGTATGGAGATGCTTGACTTTTGTGGTGAGAGAGAGAGAGAGGTGATGGTGTAGGGGAATGGGCTGGGTGTGTGTAGGGGTGTGGTGAGGAGTGTGTGCACTGTAGCGGCGAGGGGGTTTTAAGTGTGCACTTCTCTTCTCTTCCTCTTTTCTTCTCCTTCCATTCTCTTCACTTCCTTCATCTCTTTCCAGTCGAGGCTCCAGCAGAGGCGCCGATCAGAGGAGACGAGGACGACGCGCGGGCAGAGGTCGGACGTCCAGAGGAAGCGCGACGCGTGCTCGAGGTCTACCGGAGGCGACGGGCGTGAGCGAGCTCGGGCGTTGCGTCGTCGTTGGTTGAGGTATGCCGCTCATTAGTGTGATTTTGTTGCTCGCCCTTGTGGAAGGGTGTTGTTGGTCGGTCGGGGGAGGTCGAGGACCTCTCCGGCGACGCGTTTCTTCGTAAATCCTCGGCTGGCGCGAGGTTGAAGACGACCAACGGTCGACCGGGTCCTTCGGGCGGTCGACCGTTTTAGCACTGTTTGCCCGACTTTAACCTTCACCGGTCGAACGATGCCTTGGGGCGGTCGACCGGTAGTGCATTATTGCTGGTGAGTTGGGATTTTCCTACCTGTTATCGGTCGACCGGTCCTTGTTGTGTTCGACCGGAACTTAAGTGTACATGTTATTATTGTATGAATTGTTCGACCGATTTATATTGCGTTCGACCGATTGCATGTTTGTTCGACCGGTAGTATGTTTACGTTCGACCGTTTGATGACGTAGAATACTAGGTTGACCCTGTCTGTTTTCGGTCGACCGAGACCCCTGAGTCGGTCGACCGATAGAGTGGAATTTAATGTTGACCAGACTCCGGATTTTGACCTCGTTCGGTCGACCGGTTTTAGACTTTTGTTCGACCGTTTGGGAATTAGTGTTGCGCAGTGAGTTCTACCGATTCAGACTTTCGGTCGATCGAATTCCTCGTGGAAACGGTCGACCGGTTAGACTATTTCGGTCGACCGAATCTGCTCAGAACTGAATTCCTGGGTCCCGTTGTGAATGCCAACTCTGTCCACGGAAACCCGTGTCCTCGCCTTGTGCGTGAGCCGGGAGGTGACGGTGGGCGCGTGATGCGTGCCTGCCCAGGGACCGCCGTTGGGAAGAGTGTGGGTGTTCGGGACGCGTCAGCTCCATGTATGGACCGTGACTTTTGAGATGATTGTTGGCACTTTGTAGTATAGCAGACCTGAGGGATCGCGGATCCCAGTATTGATGTTATGCGGGCACGCAACTGGCGTTGGGTGAGGTGACTACCGGCCCTTGGGGCTACGAAGGTCGCTGCCCTGCTTTTATAGCGGCGCGGTTGGTGTTCGCGGCTCGAGGAGCCCGATGACCTGGCAGACTTCGGTCTGGATCTGTCCGATGCTGTGCCGGACTGTTGTGATGGACCACCGATGCTGTGCCGGTGATGCCGCCGAGGTTGTGTCGGCGATGATGATTGTTGGGCCGAGGCTGTGCCGGCTTGTTGTTTTCCTCGGCTGGGCACCTACCGAGATGATGTTGTTATACCTTCCGGGCGACGGCCCCGTTGGTCCCTGTGGCCCCGACCACTGAGATTTACAGATCTGTTTCTATCGGCGCGTAGACGTGACAGAGGCTCCCTGCCGAACCCTTGTGTAGTGTAGCTGCGTGTGGGGGGTGCGATGTCGCGGGCTACTAGACTGCATGTGCCTGCAGTAGGTCTCTTCGGGAGACCCGATGATTGATTGTCGGACTGATGTCCTGTTTTACCCTTCGGGGGAACTGTTTTCCATATCTGTTGATGCCATGACATGCTACTAGTATGATAGGTTCATTATGTGATGCATGCATATAGGTGGGTTGGCATACGGGGTTTCCTTCTGGAAACTCAGGCATTGTTGTTGCATCTTTTTCAGGACCGCAGTAGGTCCGGGTGGGTGGTGACCGAGGACGGAGCGCTTTGGAGTCGGATCCTCTTCGGCAGTTGCAAGACCGTATGACTACTTGTATTCTATTCCATTGTATCAGTATTGTAGTTGTACTTCTTTTGGAAAACTCCTTGTATTTTGGGTGCACCCGGATTTATATATTTATATATTAGTGACGTTCCCGCGTGAGTTGTCTGTTATGTTGGTTATTTTGAAATTTTAAATCTTCCGCTGTTTCGGGACGTTACAACTTGGTATCAGAGCGGTCGATTCCTGTGTCTTCGTCTAAAGAACCACCCTTAGGAGTAGTGCTAGAGGCATGCATTATTTCCGTAGCTCATGCATGCATTGTTACTTATCTGTTGATTGTTGTGGTGACAGATGGCACCTAGGCGTGTGAGGAGTTCTCCACGCGATCGTGATCCCAGTGACGACACTTCAAGTGCTCAGTGGGACAGGCTGGGCGAGTTTCTGGAGCGTCAGGCTGCTCAGAGCGCTCAGAGCGGGGTGGGAGCTGAGCACGATCGGTTCATGCGTCAGCACCCGCCGACTTTTGATGGCAGGAGGGCCCCAGAGGTTGCAGAGGACTGGGTCTTCAGGATGGAGAAGATCTTCCGCGCTATTGGTGTAGCACCTGGGAGGATGGTGGAGCTGGCCACCTATGTGTTTGATGGCGAGGCCGCCAACTGGTGGAGGTCCACGTCCACAGTGTTGTTTGATTGCGGCGCCACTCACTCCTTCATTTCGGAGAAGTTTACTGGCGCGTTGGGTCGGACCCCTGTGCTGCTGACTGATGTTTTGGAGGTCAGCACGCCCATGGGTGAGGTGGGCACTGTGGGGAGCTTTTTCCCCGGCACCACAGTTGCTTCGGGAGACCACGATTTTCCGGCAGATCTGGTCTTGTTACCGATGGTGGACTTCGACGTCATACTGGGGATGGACTGGCTGTCCCGGTACGACGTGCGGGTCTTTTGCCGTGAGAAGAAGATCCTGATTCCGATGGAGGGTTTGCCAGATGTTCTGATCAGAAGTGCGAGGACAGCTTTCAGGAGCTGAAGAGGCGATTGACGACAGCACCTATTCTGACGCTACCGAGTGGCAGTGGAGGTTACGTGATTTACAGCGATGCATCAGGAGTAGGCTTGGGTTGTGTTCTGATGCAGCATGGGAAGGTGGTCGCGTATGCTTCGAGACAGCTGAAGGTGCACGAGAAGAATTACCCTACTCATGATCTGGAGTTGGCGGCGGTAGTTCACGCGTTGAAGACCTGGCGGCACTATCTGTATGGCGAGCAGTTCGAGGTCTTTACCGATCACCAGAGTCTGAAGTACTTGTTCTCGCAGAAGGAGCTGAATATGAGGCAGCGCAGATGGCTTGAGTTCATTAAGGACTACGACTTCAACATTTCCTATCATCCGGGGAAGGCGAATTCGGTTGCAGATGCGCTGAGCCGGAAGGTGGAGGTTTCTGTTGCGAGTCTGTGCATTCAGGAGTGGAGGTTACTCGAGGCTTTGTCAGAGTGGAGACCGTTCACAGAGGGCTCAGAGGGAGCAGTGATTGCTGGGCTGCGGGTGGAGCCGCAGACTGTCTCACGGTTGGTTCAGGCTCAGCAGGGGGATGAGGAGTTAGCTGGTCTGCTACAGTTGGCTTCCAGAGATGGATCAGATTTCAGTGCGGGGGTTGATGGTGGTCTGAGGTTCAGGAGGCGGATCTGGGTGCCGAAGGTTGATGGGCTGAGGGATGACATCATGGAGGAGGCACACAGAGCTAGATACACCATTCATCCGGGGAGCACGAAGATGTATAAGGACCTGCAGCGGAACTTCTGGTGGAAGGGCATGAAGAAGGATATTGCAGAGTTTGTGGAGCGATGCTTGGTCTGCCAGCAGGTGAAGATTGAGCATCAGAGGCCAGCAGGACCGATGCAGTGTATTGAGCTTCCTGAGTGGAAGTGGGAGCACGTGACGATGGATTTTGTCACGGGATTGCCGAAAACGAGGAGATTCCACGACGCGATTTGGGTGATAGTCGATCGACTGACCAAGTCGGCGCATTTCTTAGCGGTCAGGACCACGTTACCTTTGGAGGGTCTGGCTAAGTTGTACGTGGAGGAGATAGTCAGGTTGCATGGGGTGCCAGTGAGCATCATCTCTGACCGAGATCCTCGATTCACTTCCAGATTTTGGGGGAGTCTGCAGCAGGCTTTGGGGACGCGTCTGAGATTCAGTACAGCGTTTCATCCGCAGACCGATGGTCAGTCAGAGAGGACGATACAGACCCTGGAGGATATGCTGAGAGCATGCACACTGGATTGGGCAGGGCACTGGGATGAGCACCTGCCGCTGATAGAGTTCGCCTACAACAACAGCTACCACTCGAGTATTGGGATGGCACCGTACGAGGCATTGTACGGGAGGCCTTGCAGATCACCGGTATGCTGGAGTGATGTGGGCGAGAGGCAGTTAGTTGGGCCAGAGATCGTGCAGATGTATGCAGAGAAGGTGGATGTGATCAGGAGGAGACTGGCCACAGCGCAGAGCAGGCAGAAGAGTTATGCAGATCGACGCAGACGAGCGCTGAGTTTCGAGGTGGGCGACCATGCGTTTCTGAAGATTTCCCCTGCCCGAGGTGTGATGAGGTTTGGGAAGAAGGGGAAGCTGAGTCCGAGGTATGTTGGGCCGTTCGAGATCTTGGACCGAGTTGGAGAGGTTGCCTACCGGATTGCTTTGCCGCCGCAGTTTTCGGGTCTTCACAACGTCTTCCATGTATCGATGCTGAGGAAGTACGTTGCAGATCCGTCGCACGTTATTGAGATAGCAGTGCCAGAGATTCAGCAGGACTTGTCGCTCGAGGAGAGGCCGGTCGAGATTGTTGATCGCATGGATCACCAGCTCAGGAGGAGGACCATTCCGATGGTGAAGGTCAGGTGGCAGCATCACAGCGAGCGCGAGGCCACTTGGGAGATTGAGGAGGATGTCAGAAGGCAGTATCCAGAGCTTTTCGGTGAGTAGTTGCTTTGATTTCGGGACGAAATCCTTTTAAGTTGGGTGGATTGTTAGGTCCCTAACCCGGTTTAGGGTTAATTGGTGATTAAAGAGGAGAGAGGGAGGTATGGAGATGCTTGACTTTTGTGGTGAGAGAGAGAGAGAGGTGATGGTGTAGGGGAATGGGCTGGGTGTGTGTAGGGGTGTGGTGAGGAGTGTGTGCACTGTAGCGGCGAGGGGTTTTTAAGTGTGCACTTCTCTTCTCTTCCTCTTTTCTTCTCCTTCCATTCTCTTCAGTTCCTTCATCTCTTTCCAGTCGAGGCTCCAGCAGAGGCGCCGATCAGAGGAGACGAGGACGACGCGCGGGCAGAGGTCGGACGTCCAGAGGAAGCGCGACGCGTGCTCGAGGTCTACCGGAGGCGACGGGCGTGAGCGAGCTCGGGCGTTGCGTCGACGTTGGTTGAGGTATGCCGCTCATTAGTGTGATTTTGTTGCTCGCCCTTGTGGAAGGGTGTTGTTGGTCGGTCGGGGGAGGTCGAGGACCTCTCCGGCGACGCGTTTCTTCGTAAATCCTCGGCTGGCGCGAGGTTGAAGACGACCAACGGTCGACCAGGTCCTTCGGGCGGTCGACCGTTTTAGCACTGTTTGCCCGACTTTAACCTTCACCGGTCGAACGATGCCTTGGGGCGGTCGACCGGTAGTGCATTATTGCTGGTGAGTTGGGATTTTCCTACCTGTTATCGGTCGACCGGTCCTTGTTGTGTTCGACCGGAACTTAAGTGTACATGTTATTATTGTATGAATTGTTCGACCGATTTATATTGCGTTCGACCGATTGCATGTTTGTTCGACCGGTAGTATGTTTACGTTCGACCGTTTGATGACGTAGAATACTAGGTTGACCCTGTCTGTTTTCGGTCGACCGAGACCCCTGAGTCGGTCGACCGATAGAGTGGAATTTAATGTTGACCAGACTCCGGATTTTGACCTCGTTCGGTCGACCGGTTTTAGACTTTTGTTCGACCGTTTGGGAATTAGTGTTGCGCAGTGAGTTCTACCGATTCAGACTTTTGGTCGATCGAATTCCTCGTGGAAACGGTCGACCGGTTAGACTATTTCGGTCGACCGAATCTGCTCAGAACTGAATTCCTGGGTCCCGTTGTGAATGCCAACTCTGTCCACGGAAACCCGTGTCCTCGCCTTGTGCGTGAGCCGGGAGGTGACGGTGGGCGCGTGATGCGTGCCTGCCCAGGGACCGCCGTTGGGAAGAGTGTGGGTGTTCGGGACGCGTCAGCTCCATGTATGGACCGTGACTTTTGAGATGATTGTTGGCACTTTGTAGTATAGCAGGCCTGAGGGATCGCGGATCCCAGTATTGATGTTATGCGGGCACGCAACTGGCGTTGGGTGAGGTGACTACCGGCCCTTGGGGCTACGAAGGTCGCTGCCCTGCTTTTATAGCGGCGCGGTTGGTGTTCGCGGCTCGAGGAGCCCGATGACCTGGCAGACTTCGGTCTGGATCTGTCCGATGCTGTGCCGGACTTTTGTGATGGACCACCGATGCTGTGCCGGTGATGCCGCCGAGGTTGTGTCGGCGATGATGATTGTTGGGCCGAGGCTGTGCCGGCTTGTTGTTTTCCTCGGCTGGGCACCTACCGAGATGATGTTGTTATACCTTCCGGGCGACGGCCCCGTTGGTCCCTGTGGCCCCGACCACTGAGATTTACAGATCTGTTTCTATCGGCGCGTAGACGTGACAGAGGCTCCCTGCCGAACCCTTGTGTAGTGTAGCTGCGTGTGGGGGGTGCGATGTCGCGGGCTACTAGACTGCATGTGCCTCCAGTAGGTCTCTTCGGGAGACCCGATGATTGATTGTCGGACTGATGTCCTGTTTTACCCTTCGGGGGAACTGTTTTCCATATCTGTTGATGCCATGACATGCTACTAGTATGATAGGTTCATTATGTGATGCATGCATATAGGTGGGTTGGCATACGGGGTTTCCTTCTGGAAACTCAGGCATTGTTGTTGCATCTTTTTCAGGACCGCAGTAGGTCCGGGTGGGTGGTGACCGAGGACGGAGCGCTTTGGAGTCGGATCCTCTTCGGCAGTTGCAAGACCGTATGACTACTTGTATTCTATTCCATTGTATCAGTATTGTAGTTGTACTTCTTTTGGAAAACTCCTTGTATTTTGGGTGCACCCGGATTTATATATTTATATATTAGTGACGTTCCCGCGTGAGTTGTCTGTTATGTTGGTTATTTTGAAATTTTAAATCTTCCGCTGTTTCGGGACGTTACAGATTGCTTCGCTACTGAACTCGTAGGTTCGTGAAAAGTTTACTTCTACGATCTTCTGGCTTTTAGAAAGATTCATGATTTCATATATAATCTTGGTTATTCACTCTGTCCTTTCTATTGTTGTCATTTTGTTCAACCTCTTCCTCTGAGTCCTACTATTAGTGGCAACCATCAGACTATAAGTCGAAACAATTCATTTAGTAGTTTATCTGATTTTGATCATCCACCAACAAAAGAATCTCCACTGGAAAGATCTTTAACTAATGGGTTGTTCGATCATTCAGTTAGAAATTCGTTGAAGCATCAATACACCGTCAAGTATGAAAAACCCATAGAGTTACTGAGGGAAGTATGTGGAAATGAAGTTTGTGCCAAATGTGGTTTTCCTGAACAAAATTGGGCATCTCAGAACCTTGGACTTCTTGCATGTATTGAATGTTCTGGTGTTCATCGCAATCTTAGGGTCCACATCTCCAAGTTAATGTTATTTTTTACTTCATCTGTTGGGTATAGATAATTTTTAGCTGAGCATTCAGATTAGGTAGAATTTTCTACTTGACTTTATATTTTCTAACAGTAAAAAATGTTATGATTGTATTTTGGTTGTCTACTTATTATGTTATATATGAGTGACGATTGTAGTCTGAGCTAACTTCTTTGTGAGATTTGGTGAGTTGATATGTGTGATTGATTCTCTGCTTAAGTTTGATGTAAATCGAGTGAGAGGTTGGATCATGGATATGATATTGTACTTTGCGGATTTGCATCAATATTGGGTGTTTTTTTGATATAGAAGAAACATGAATATTGAAGAAGACAAGATGTATTTGTTTTCAAGTGATATTATTACAAATAAAGAGTTAACTTCTTGAATGTATTTGTGCACCTAAAAACAAAAGAAAAAGAAAATATTACGGGGGAGTGTGTGGGTGTTAGACCACGTTTAACGGAGGACGGATCACGTCGGGCGCGCGACCACACCCAAAATTCGTACTGCCACGTCTGCTCCATGCCTCCGCACGTCTCCCGCCTGAGCGGATGATCGGGCGGTGGGCGTCGTGATCCCGCACTCGGGCGGGCCGCATGTGTGGGTTGGGTGGGGGCACGTGTCCCCCCGTTGAAATAATATTTTTTGTTGTTGTTAAAAGTCTAATAAAATTCATTTTAAATTCGTTTTACATAATTTTATCACATTTTTTTATGAAACATATTTGTTTAAATTCGTTTTAAATAACTTTATGTGTGTTGTTTTTTATTTGTTTTGATTTTGTAGTTTTTTTGTGATTTTTTTATTTTACCTAAGATTAATCTCCAAATGACATGGAGAGAAGATAATGTAGGGTGTTTGGGATGTTTCTAGGTGTGATTAAGGATATTTTTGGATGAGTTTGGTGAGCTTACGTGGCAGATAGAGAAGTTTGTTGGCTTTTTAGCCTTAATCTTTATTTAGTTTTGATGATTAAGTAATCTAATCTTAATCTATATTTAATCAATCAACCTAGACAATCAAAGTAAGCAAACATGAATACATGCATTGCATATATATTCGTGTATATTCTTAATAGGTTGATGAAGAATCAAGCTAAGGAGCTTGGGGACAAGAAGATAAAGACTCAAGACATGTAATCAAGCTTTGGACCAATATGTAATGTAGTATAATTTGAGTCCTAAGGATTAATGTAAACTTGAGCACATTAGGATTTTGTCCCGTATCCCCACGGTTAACCGACCCCTTCTCGGTAAACCGAATCTTGTAGAGTTCGGTCCACCGAACACCTTGCGGTCAACCGTGTAGAATCCTTTAGGTGTTCCCTGGAATAAACACCTCGGTATACCGAACCGCCTTCGGTAGACCGAATTAGCCTGGACCGGTTTTGGACTTTGCTCCAACGGTCGTATTTAAATGTTGACCTAAAGCCAAATTGACTTATCCATATTCGGTACACCGAACTTCATTCGGTCAACCGAATCATATTGCTTTAGGAGACCAACGGCTATTTAACTTGACCGTTATTGGTAAACCAATCTCCCACGCTTTGTCAGCGCAATTCCCGCGCTACTTCGGTATACCGAAGTAGACACGGTCAACCGAACTTGAGTAGATCAGAGCCCAATCAATTCTACTGTCCACCTTGGAACGGTGAACCGAATGGACTTCGGTGAACCGAATTTAATTAGGGCTAAATAGATAAAAGCTACTGGAGGTTGGTGAACGGTGATCCGATACATAATCGGTCAACCGAGTTCTTTGTTCAGACCAATGTTTCGGACTACCGTGTGGATAACGGTCGACCGAATCTGTCTCGATTTCTGGCCGAGCTTAAGACACATCTTGCTTTCTCATTGGTCCATTCCCCACCAACTCCCAAACGGCTAGATGAGCTTGAAGGCTTATAAATAGGACCTCATTTGGTTGCTTTGGACATCTTGAACACTTCCTATCTATCCAATACTCAAAGCCAAATCCTCTCCATCTTCAAGCTCTCAATCCACAACACTCAAGCCTAAACTTCACCACTTGCATATCCAATTCCATATCATATCCAAGTGTGCTCAAGTATAGAGTGTTAGTTAGATTGTGATTCCAATTCCTTATTCAAGAATCACCAAGTTGTAAAGCTTCGAGGAAGCTCCCTCTCGGGTTGTGAGAGGAGACACGAGCGAGGCGAGGTTGTTCGCGAGGCTCGGTGTTGTAAACGGCGTTGGTCTCGGCCCGGAACGGAGATCGGTTAGTGGAACCGTAAGCGAGGCTCGGGGGATCGAGCGAGGCTTGCGAGGAGGACTAGGACCCGGGTGTGGGTGCCGAACCTCTCTAAACTCCGGTGTCGACGAATTTGTGGTTTGCAATCGTCTCTTCCTTAATCCTTCGATTAGTATTTTTAATTCCGCATTTTTTCTATCGATTAGAGGGCCATAGATCCTAACAATTGGTATCAGAGCATTAGGTTGCTAATTTCATTTACTTAATCGTAATTTAGCATGACATCTACTTCTAATCATTGTGAAGGATTATCCACATCTAAGCCACCTTTGTTTAATGGGTTAAATTATGACTATTGGAAGAAAAGAATGAGAATATATTTGCAATCAAATGATTTGAAATATTGGACATTCATATTAAACTCATATACACCTCCTAATGATGATGAAATTGTATCCTTAACAAAACCCAAAATTAAGGAAGCGGAGATGAATTCCCGCATTATGAATATCTTGTATTGTGGGTTAAATGAAGGGGAATACAATAGGGTAAGAGGTTGTGAAAGTGCTTATGATATTTGGCATACATTAGAAATGCATCATGAGGGTTCAAATAGATTGAAAGAAACTAGGATTAATTTTCTCATGCATAAATATGAATTATTTCGTATGCAATCCGGTGAAAACATAAGTGAGATACACACACGCATCACCGAGATAATTAACTCTCTTAAAGCACTTGGCAAGGATTTTAGCAAGGGAGAGATTACTCGAAAGATTCTCCGATCACTCACCGACGATTGGGAGGAGAAGACGACCGCCATCGAAGAAGCACAAGATCTCACAAAATTATCGGTCGAGGAGCTAATGGGTAGTCTCATGACATATGAGATACAAATGAAAGACCGCATTGAGAAGAGAGTCAAGAAATCCATAGGGCTACACGTCGTCGCCAATTCGATAAAAGGAGATAGTGATATCGAGGAACAATTGGCGACACAACAATTTAAGGAACTTCTCAAAGAAGAGAAAGAAAGAAGAAAAAAGAAGAAGAAGAGCAAGAGAAAAAAGAAGAAGAAGAAAGCTCTTAAAGCTACTTGGGACACTTCATCATCTTCATCAATTGAAGGCGAATTCGCCTCAATGTACTTCATGGCAATAGAAGACGATGATAGTGAGGTATCTTCTTGCTCTAGTCATGATTCAAATGATTCAAATGCATATAATGAACTTCAATGTGAATTCAATGAATTGCTTGAAAATTTTGAGAAAATTTGTCAAAAGAATAAACTAGCAAGAAAGAAAATCAATGAGCTACAATCTCAAATTGAATCTATCATGAATGATAAGAATGAATTACTTGCTAGTCATGATAAAATTGCATTAGAGAACACTCAATTGATTGATGAAATTGCAACTCTAAATGCAAAACCTTCATGTAGTGTTGATATTCAAGATCTAATTGCTAAGAATGTTCAATTACAAAAGGATCTTGAAAAATTCACAAGTGGAAAGAAAATGCTTGAAATGCTTATTGGTAGTCAAAGACAATCACTAGATAAACATGGTATAGGTTTTTATGCTAATAACTTTAAGAACCATGTTATTCACACTACTTTGAATGGAAAGCATTTTGTAGTGAATAAAACTTCCTCAAGTATTTGGGCACCTAAAACCAAAATGGTTTGGGTTCCAAAAACTAACATGATTGGACCCAAGCAAAAATGGGTACCAAAATCTTCAATTGTAGGTACTTGAAGGAGGAAATCGGTGGTGACCGGATGAGCTTCAAAGAAAAATTTAAAGCCAGTTGCATCACCGAATACGGGTTGAGTCAATTCAAAGCGCCACGACGGTATAAATTTTGATTGATTCTAATCTAAATTTTAGAGCTTAATAGACATATCTTATGATATAATTCATTGCATATCTTATACCCTATTCATTGCATATTATATACCACATCCATAATCATAAATGTAAAATTGTAAAATGGATGTTAAATAGGCTAAGAGGGAGAATAGAAATGCACTTAATTGTTAATACTCATTGTTGCTATTTAGCCTAATTGATAGGGGGAGCCTTAAAGTACAAAATCATATAATTAAGGGGGAGAGTTAGATATCTCTTACCTTTGCATCAAATGCTTAATGTTTGCTTTTTGATTGATGTCAAAGGGGGAGAAGAATTAAGATGAGCTTCAATTTTAAATAAACTATGCATGTTGTTAGGGGGAGAAATCTTGTAAATGCATAGATTACATATATGTTAAGAAACAAAACATATAGAAAGGGGAGAAATACAATTGAACTCAAAATATTAAGATATAGATTTGCCATCATCAAAAAGGGGGAGATTATTGGCTTTTTAGCCTTAATCTTTATTTAGTTTTGATGATTAAGTAATCTAATCTTAATCTATATTTAATCAATCAACCTAGACAATCAAAGTAAGCAAACATGAATACATGCATTGCATATATATTCGTGTATATTCTTAATAGGTTGATGAAGAATCAAGCTAAGGAGCTTGGGGACAAGAAGATAAAGACTCAAGACATGTAATCAAGCTTTGGACCAATATGTAATGTAGTATAATTTGAGTCCTAAGGATTAATGTAAACTTGAGCACATTAGGATTCTGTCCCGTATCCCCACGGTTAACCGACCCCTTCTCGGTAAACCGAATCTTGTAGAGTTCGGTCCACCGAACACCTTGCGGTCAACCGTGTAGAATCCTTTAGGTGTTCCCTGGAATAACCACCTCGGTATACCGAACCGCCTTCGGTAGACCGAATTAGCCTGGACCGGTTTTGGACTTTGCTCCAACGGTCGTATTTAAATGTTGACCTAAAGCCAAATTGACTTATCCATATTCGGTACACCGAACTTCATTCGGTCAACCGAATCATATTGCTTTAGGAGACCAACGGCTATTTAACTTGACCGTTATTGGTAAACCAATCTCCCACGCTTTGTCAGCGCAATTCCCGCGCTACTTCGGTATACCGAAGTAGACACGGTCAACCGAACTTGAGTAGATCAGAGCCCAATCAATTCTACTGTCCACCTTGGAACGGTGAACCGAATGGACTTCGGTGAACCGAATTTAATTAGGGCTAAATAGATAAAAGCTACTGGAGGTTGGTGAACGGTGATCCGATACATAATCAGTCAACCGAGTTCTTTGTTCAGACTAATGTTTCGGACTACCGTGTGGATAACGGTCGACCGAATCTGTCTCGATTTCTGGCCGAGCTTAAGTCACATCTTGCTTTCTCATTGGTCCATTCCCCACCAACTCCTAAACGGCTAGATGAGCTTGAAGGCTTATAAATAGGACCTCATTTGGTTGCTTTGGACATCTTGAACACTTCCTATCTATCCAATACTCAAAGCCAAATCCTCTCCATCTTCAAGCTCTCAATCCACAACACTCAAGCCTAAACTTCACCACTTGCATATCCAATTCCATATCATATCCAAGTGTGCTCAAGTATAGAGTGTTAGTTAGATTGTGATTCCAATTCCTTATTCAAGAATCACCAAGTTGTAAAGCTTCGAGGAAGCTCCCTCTCGGGTTGTGAGAGGAGACACGAGCGAGGAGAGGTTGTTCGCGAGGCTCGGTGTTGTAAACGGCGTTGGTCTCGGCCCGGAACGGAGATCGGTTAGTGGAACCGTAAGCGAGGCTCGGGGGATCGAGCGAGGCTTGCGAGGAGGACTATGACCCGGGTGTGGGTGCCGAACCTCTCTAAACTCCGGTGTCAACGAATTTGTGGTTTGCAATCGTCTCTTTCTTAATCCTTCGATTAGTATTTTTAATTCCGCATTTTTTCTATCGATTAGAGGGCCATAGATCCTAACAAAGTTAACGTGGTGAAGAGAGAAACTGACGTGACAGAGATATACAGCAGTGTGTCCGGTGTAGCCCGAGCACCGTTAAACATGCTCTTATGTGGCCAAAACCAAAGGAAAAAAAGATAGAATCCATTGAATCATATCCGATGTCGTTTTGAGTTTCTTCTTTTTTGTTTCTCTTTGAAATCCTAGATGTATGAACTTTGATATTGATTTTCTCGCGTCCTTTGTAATGAAGCAAATTACATGATTATTTTAAAATATTCATATTGATATATAGAAAAAATATAAAAATAAACATTAGATAGTAGATATTCATAATATTATATTTTAACTTAATATATTTTTGTTCTTAAATTATTGTCAAATATTTAATTAAAATTTTCCACATATTCATGTAAAATGCAGACAACAGAATATTGATTAAAAAGAAACTAGATTATGCTTGATTTATTTTCTGTTGGTTTCCTTTGAAAAACGGAACACATGTTTTGAGGCTTTAGAAATGCACAATAGAACCTTCATGGTCAATATTTAATTCAACAAGAGTAATCAAAGGAACATGTCCCCGCACTTCTGCAATTCTATTTTATGATAGCTTTTGTTTTGAACTGGATCCGAATTGCACCACGATTTAGAACAAAAATAATATGATTGCAGAACAAGCATGTATAACAAAATGTTTCCTTTCTCAATGGCAATTAAATATCACTCCTATATATCTAATAACATAGACAATGCTTCAATTTATTTATTTATTACCCACCATACACTCACAAAATCGAACATATAGCATAGATCTAAGGTGGAAATTTTATTGGATTTTCGTTGTAGTTGTTGTTGGATTAGCATTGTCTTCTGCAGTAGCAACGCCAGCCAGGAGGAAGGGGCGTCCAACGAAATCTGCAGTTTCCCTTGTATGGATAACCTTCGGCGACACACTCATTCTCGCACTTTTCATATGGGAAGCATTCTACTTGTTTCTTCGCTAATATCCAACACTTCGGTTCACCATCTGCTGAGGGAATAATACAAAATGTTAAGCCATGGATCTTGTTGTGATTGTTCGCATGAAGTAGAGGAAAATATAGAATTTAAGCATTAGAACTATAGTTTGCAAAACTTTAGTTCTAAAAAATCCAGTTCAGGTGATTTGTACAATATGTGTTCCACGATAAAGTGTAGAAAAAACATTCATTTTTGCGGCATAAATAAAATAGTCATTTTTTGGGTAAATACAAGGAATTGGATTTTATTTGATTTTTGAGTAGAAATTGGGGAACTCATTGCATCCACAACTAAATTCCTCAACGACCTTGACGTTTTCCTACAAAAAAAAATCACTCCCCCAACTCTCAGAATATTTTAAATTTTCCATAGATCTAAAAAAGTTTTGGAACGAACTAATAACACCTGTAAGCTTAAAATCTTCAAGTATGTAATTAAACTCTTTAAAGGAGTAGACCGGATTCATCAATGTGGTACGATTTTAGAATAATAGGTAGCTTGATGGATGTATATTTATTCAAATTGACGTTACTAAACTACAAGTTGATGGATGCATATATAATAGTGAAACATTGAATATGAGTCTTCCAACACAAAACCATTTAGCAGTTCTAAACAAATAGAAGGTAGCTTATGTGATCATTCTTTGAAACAACATATAATTTTGTAATTCTTAATTAAGAATAATTTTACAGGGTAGATTACATTCTCAAGACTGGACACTTCACCTTTCGTTGCCGCTAACACCAAAGCTGACATAAGAAAGAAACAGAAGAGGATGATTTGAGCAGTTCTTCTTTCCATTTTGAAACACAACACAAACCTTCAAAGTGCACAGGCCTATATATAGATTTCATCATAGGTGACTCCTTTTTTTGGGGCCAAATATAAGAAAACGTGTAAAGTAATTAAATGCGTATAAATGTTCATTACGTTAATATCAAGGTTTAAGTGAGATGATAAGATCAAATTTGTTTTGTTCCTAAGAAAGGGCGTGAGGAAAGGAAAATTTATTTATCTAGATCCTCTCAAATTGGGAGAAATTTTGAACGGTCAAATCCTGTCTATCTCAATCATCCATTAATTTCAAATCTATGGTAGATGTTTCATCTATAGTTAATGGCAAATTTGCATTGATGTTGGCAAGTGTTTTGGGAAGTAATATGTAATTAACACATCTTTTAACGTGTTTAAAACAAAGTAAAGGATAAGCATGCAATTTTATTTAAAAATAAATAAATCAGAAAACACATCTTTTTCCTCTGGCACAACAAATTAACTTATATTCAAACAGATTTTTTATATTTTAAAATAGTACGTTTTGCACCATTCGTGGCCTTGCTGCAAGAGATTGTTATAGAAGCTAAAGATGAAAGAGCGTCTCGATCTAATGGGTTAAGCGAGAAGTTTCTGGACCATCAAGAAGCAGTGGCGAATGTAGCATACAACATGACCTTATGAAAGTACATGTATATCAAAACCTTTTCGGTTAATTGAGTTGGTGCACCTCGTCAAAGTGGAAATTGAGCACGTGCACCTTTGTTTCCACTTATTAGGCTCTCACAACCTCTTTTTCTTACCGTTGTACACTTGGGCCGTTATTTGGGCCCACACCCACCAGATGTCATGTCAATTCTGTAGCGCCGCGTGGAAGAACATCAACGTCGCATGTACGAACCGTTATTACTTGAGTTTAACGTTGGATTAAAACCGATTTTTAAGGGCTAACATGTCCCGCCATTCTCTAATGATTCCCGCGATTTTCGACCCGACCCCCATTTTATCATCACTTATGTCTTCCTCCATCCTTGGTTCTGATTCTTCTTCCTCCTTCGTTCTTCGTCTTCTTTTTCCTTAGTTCTTATCCTTCCTCAAACGTGCAAGTAACGACGATGACATATCACCTGGCCAACCAAGGGAAAGAAGTAGTACAACCGGAGACCATTTCTCTGACCTCAACCTCCCACTTGAAGACGATTAATACCCTAGCCAACTACTACAACACCTCCTCGGCTAAGTCCCCCGACACTTCATCAAACTCCAGCAGGCGTCGCCCATCTGAGCCTGCGACCGGCGATCAAAGTCCCCTTTGTGAATGTGGGTTGCTTTGCCGGATCTACATTTCCATGAAGGAGTGGTCCTATAGGTGTCGATTCTTCCGCTGCACCCACTATTGGAGTGTAAGTGTTTGATTTTGTCAGGCTTTACTTTCTATGAAGTTTTAATTGGTGCCTTGTGAATGTTTGATGAAATGTTTGTTTGTTATCATGAGCCCGACAGAAGGAAGTGTGACTATTTTCGTTGGGTTGACGGGGATGAGGGCGTTGCCGTGGCTGTACGGAGCCATGTTGAGAGGTTCCATGCCATGGTTTTGGAGAAATACGTAGCTTGGAGAGGAAGGTTGATGAGTTGAAGAATGACTTCGAGGAGACCAACGTGCTCTGCTTGGAAGTTAGGGCATTAGTTCGTGATGTGAAGACTTTCATGGCTGAGAGCAAGATCTTCATCCAGAAGGTCGACATGGTTTTGAATTTATGTGTCTAGTGGTTGCTATGGGGTTGGTCTTCAAGTGGTTGTGGTAGGGCTCGGTTGTTGGGTTATGGTTGTGGGTTTTGGTTGGATGTCGATGTGCTATAGGTCTTGGTTTGGTTAGTAAGGAGGTGGTCTGTGCTAAGTTGGGTTTGTGCATTTTGGTTGTGGATGTGCTAGATTCTAACTAATGTTTTATGTTATGTTATCTTCTTGTGTAATCTTGACTTATCAACATGGACTAGTATTCTTCAGATTTTGTTTAGTTTTACCTAACCTATTTCTGGAAGCGGAGACTTTTCGCGAGCAAAATGTTAGCTTGTAGATTGTATAGATTTTTGTAGTGACATAACCATAACACATTCATGTTTACCATAACGACTTAACATGCTTCACCACTTTAGGTCTTCAAGTTCATGCAATGATTTATCTTAAGCTTATGATGAGCCACCACTAACTTTCAATCAAGTTATCAATCTGCCAAATATGTCTGCTTTGAGTTTGGTTTGAATTGTTTGAGGTCATCCTGAAACTGGCCCTCTATTGCCAATTTTGCTTCTTAATCTTTATAACCCGCCCCTAGAAGTAACTCCCAAGTCTTCTGTGCTTCTTCTAGCATATGGCCTAGGACAATAGGATCCATGTAATCATAAGGCTTGTAGATTGGTTGCTTCTCCTCTGAAACTTCTCCTTTTTTTGTTTGAGAAGCTTCACCTTTTGTTTCCCTTTTCCCTCCTCCTTCTTGTCTACCTCCTTTGGCCTAAAAGGAAGATAAATGTCAGTGAAACTGATGCATAACATAGCAATGCACAAACATATATGCAAACTTATATGAACTATACAAGCTCAACTAGTTGAAATCTGGGAATTGGAGATCTTGCAGGTTCACTGGACCACCAATTGACTCCAACAAGTTCAGCATTGACCCGAAACCATGTGAGATCTAAGTGCATTAACTAATAGAAGAACTCCCTAGGGGACCTGCAACAACAATCTCAGTGCTATTAGAGGATTGAACCCTCTTGCCCCCTCTTTTCCTTTTTGCTTGGTTGTTACTGCTGTCAAAGTTCAAAAGTGATGTTGGGGGGTCAAAGTTCACAAATGATCACAACATATTATTGAAATTAATGCTCCCCTAGTAGGTGTTGCAGGTGTGATGGCCTCCTTGCACGTCTTTGCTTGGTGACCCAGAAGGCCACATCTTTGACAATTCTTCTGTTTCTACTGGCTACACTGATCCATTGAAGACTTGAACCTATTCTTTTTGGGGATACCAGCCCCTCTCCTGCCCAATTCCTGCCTCTTGTACATGGTCTACATAAACTTTTGTCTTAAGGTATCAACCATAGTAATAATTGGCAAATGTATGACAGATCTAATGTAGTTATTGAATGACTTTTTGCAGTTATTAGTGATATAATCTAACTTGGCCTCACCCCAAACTGACTCCTGCTCCACACCTTATTATTACATTCCACTCTGACTAACCAGTCATAAACACTCTCACTCACCCCCTTCCATTGGTCCATCTTCATGTTGAATTTTGAAACTGTGTATGCATTTGCTGCATCCCACATGAGACCTAAAATCAAAGAGCTCTTGCATTTCTTCTTAAAATTTTGGTGCAAATGCCTGACACATGTTCTATGCTCACAACCCCCAAACACTTGCTGGACCCCCTCTTCAAGGCCCTTGTACCTATCACTAAGTATAACTAACCCATGCCTGTGACCCACACTGTCTTCTTAATGTTCATCAGAAATCACTACCAACTAGCAATTGACTCTGACTCCACTACTCCAAACGTTAATGGGAAGAGTTGGTGTATTCCATCACTTGATGTGGCTAAGAGGAGAGTACCTATGTACTTGCTCTTTAAGTGGCAACCATCTAGGCCAAAACAAGCCTACAACCTCTAATAAACCCCTCCCTGCAGTCTCTTAGGCAAACAAACAATCTCAGAAAACTCTCATCCTAGGGTTAACCTCATATGAAATGACACTACCAGGGTTGGTTTTGTTCAGTTGAAAAATTAAACATGGTAACGTTGCATATTGCTCCTCCCACCTACCATGTAGCATTTGCAGAGTTGTGTCCCTACCTCTCCATACTATATGATATGGAAGTTCTAAGTGGTAAATCCTCTTCAACTGGTCACTAATGCACTTAATAGATAGACTATCATCCTGACTTAGTCATTCCATACATTGGTGAGCAATCTGATACTTGTTAGCCATGCTGGAGGCACACCTATTGACTGACTTGCAACTATGTGGGAGTCTAAGAGTCTTTATTTCAAAAACTGATCCATCATTCAACATGCTTGCATGTATCCTCCAATTACATTTTGGATATTTACACTTAGCTGTAACTTTCTCAGGTTGACTCTTAATGTAAATAATCTCACATTAAGTTAAGATGCAATGAGTAATCAAAGCCATTATGAAACTATGCACATTAGGGAACTTCTTGCCAACTGTCATATCAGGGTTCCGCATATTAAAGTCAATACCTTCACTTTGACCACCCAAGGATAGGAAGTCATCCATATCTTCTTTCTGGTCATCAAAATCTAGCCCATCATTACTATCAGATTCTTCCTCTTCCTTAGTAGACATGTCATAGTCTGGATCACTACTCACTTCCTCACTACCAGAATCTTGCCTTAACCCATACTCCTCATTCGTAACTGGAATGTCACCCATACATGGGTCCCCTGCTTGTGGTTGTGGTTGGGGATCTGATCCTGGCTTGGTAGGTGTTGCTTGGCTAGGTTCAGAGTGGCATGACTATGGTTTGGTGGTGCTAACTTGTAGGTCACCAAGTTGGGGTTCGCACAAGTGGACATCATTTCCTACACCACCAAGAAGACTAGGAACATACCCACCATCATGCACCACTACTGGCATATGGTGTGCATCACATTCTTGGTAGGCAGAAAGCACAACCTCAGGGGGGGTACATATGGGTTACCATCAGCTGATGGATCATATGGTTCATCAACATGGGCTGCAATACATTGGTTGTTAGGGGCTAACTGTGGACATTTTTTACTGCCCAATGTGGCATAGATATTCAACACCATTTTGGGATTAGGGTACCTTAGGGTCGCTTCTAAATCTTCATTAGTATTTAAATCCTTATAATTTTTCCTCACATTACTGAGGATCATGTAACACATCTGAACTTCATTATCCACATTCCACTGTCTGCCTTTGCAAAACCACTCCTTAATAATGTCTACTGTAAAACCATCAACAACAATCATGGTATGCATTTCTTTGAATCCCACAACCCTACGTCTACCATTGCTATACACCCAACGCCCACAAGAGTATAGCTTTACCTTCATACTACCACCTAGGTTTGTAATCCTAAATGCATGGATTGAATTAACCACACAATCACAAACTCAAAACAAATGCATGCACAACGAAAATGATCCGACATTACATGCATGCATACACATTCATACCACAATCGCACAATCAAAGTTGAAACCCTTACTACCGACGTTTCCCAATCAAACCACTTCGCGTGTGCACCATCGTCTTCAACATCGTGGATAATAGGTCGATTTCCTCGCTTGGGTGATTCCAAGGATTCCGGCGATTTGGGGACGTCTCGCGATTTGGGACGAAATCAGGTGAATTGAAGGGTTTAGTTGATTTAGGGCTTCCGATTAAGTCGGCTTGAATGGATAAGTTCACATTTTAAAAAATTCGTTCGGGCTCGCATTACATGAGTCGAGATTTCTAAAGAGGAATTTGGGTCCACCTATTACTGTACAAGTTAATCTCACGAAATTACTGTTCTTCCAGATGGTGTTACGTAACTGACGGGGCGAAACGGGAGTGACGAACAACGTCTGGTGGGTGTGAGCCCAAGTAACGGCCCATGTGCACAACGATAAGAAAAAGAGGTTGTGAGGTGCATGAGCCTAATAAGTGGAAACACGGGTGCACACGCTCAATTTCCACTTTAACGAGGTGCACCAGTTCAATTAACCCAAAACAATTTGGGGGAAAAGTAACATTAAAATATGCCAACTAGTTTTCATACATACTTATAATAGAATAATATTTAGTACCTTTAGATAATAGATATCAATGTAAATTTTAAGAATACGATCATGTTTTGGTTTAATATTTAGTTATATTATAAGTAGAAATGTCATCTCCAAACAACATTATAGAACCTTTTTGGAATTTAACATTTTTTTCGACTCACTCCTGTACCAGTTCGCTACTCCAAAGAGGGAACATACAAGGCCTAAGATGTTCGACTAAACCCACGATAACCAACCACTACGACTTTTGGTTTTGGGTTTCCAAATTTTGTTATCCTCCTCAAAAGCCCGATTTAGTATGGTGTTTTATGTAAATCATTTATTTTTCTATTTAGAAATATATTGTATTAATAATACTCATTAATGTCTTTTATACAACAGTAATTTCAATAGTCATAGTATTATATTATTCTTATAACTATGATTGCCATTTCAAATTTTACAGTATTATATTATTTTACAATTGCTCATACCCAATTAGAATATCCTAGTTCCACAACCTCTTCTTCATCTCCGTCGGTTGAAAGAAAAAGTTACGGGAAATGATTGTTTAAGCCTTTAAGGTTTAATGGTGAAATTGCATGTTTAAACTTTATTTTGTTATTAAAGTTGTTTACGTGTTACTCCCGACAAGACTTAACAATCAAAAATAACAACAAAGTCTTTATTTCCAAACAAGTTTAGGTAGGCTTGAAATAGAATTTATTATAAAATCACACTTCGGGCACATGAATCGTCTTCTTTCGTGCACTCTTATCCAAATCCTCGGATAAGTTCTATTCGTTCAAGTCATTTTTTATTGCATCTTCCCATTTTAATCTTAGTTTACCTCTGCGCCTCCCGACAAGACTTAACATGATCAATGCAATTTGTATTAACCGAAGATGAAACATTTAATATTTGTTTGGAACAAATTATTGATATTGGTAGAATTTGACCTCTCAAATTCTTTTTCGATTTGAGAGGATCAGGATCCAAAATTTATGGGACAAGATTAATTACCAGAGAAGGAATGGAGAGCAGAGCGTATTTACGACTTGTTTATTTAGTAATTAATTTCGAAAGTTGAAGTTTAGGTTTGGTTTTCTAAATATGTAGCATGGTAGGATTTTAATTATCATATTTGTGTTAGAATTACTTGATAAACTATGGTTAGGTTATGGAATATCAAGTGAATATAAATAAAAGACGATATGTTGGTATGGGTTCGAGTCATACTTAACAAGTTATTGTCTCGTTACGTGACATATACCTCATGTCTAACAAATAATTATTCTAAAAATAAGGATGATAAATCATGGATTATGAGGTTTACATGTAAGTTATAACAAACCAAATATAATTTGAAACCATACCAGCGAATCTTAGAGCTTCTTCATTCGAATGATAGAATACAACATACATAAAAAGAGAAGATTTAAGTGACTAGAGAAAATATTGATTCTTTTGAAATTTAATTTGATTGACTTTATTTATTGTATTTTGTGTTTTTATTAATATATGGTGATTTTTGTACCTGATTTTGATTAAAGGAGGTCCTAGTTAATTAAGGTAAGTTTTTGGATACTACTTGAAAACTAATGGTTAAGGCATGTTTGGTAACTAAAGTCTAAACGTTTTGAGTGATTGGTTTCAAAATTGTATTTTTCTCTTGCAATAAATGTTTTAAATTTTGTTTTTTCAATGTCTTAAAGTGTTTGGATAAATAATGCATTTTTAGGTAAACTAGGCTAGTTAGTGGACCCCGAATGGGTCCACTAAGGGCCATGTCCCCGAGTCACTTTTGAATTTTGGTCTTCAAATTTGAAGTAGTTATACCTAAAATTATTAAGCTTGGACCCCCATTCAATGAAAAAAATACAAGTAAAAAGTCATTTGGGCCCATCCAAGTAAATGTAACAAAATTTTGACATGTGTATTTAGGGTGATCCGGTAAAATTGTCTCCTCACGGAATTTTCTTGTAATTTATATTGGCTCCCACTAAAAAAAATCTTGTGTCCACCGCCTCTAAGGTTAGCATGAAAGTTTGGCCCGAAAACATAGATTTTGTTGTGAATTCCAAAGGTCTTGTGGATGATTCATCTTCTTTAACCCCCAATAGCTTAAGTAGATTTTACTCTTATTAATATGGTGTAATTCCATTTATTTTGGTTGTAACCCCTACTACATCCTCACCCTATATATAGGGGACTATTGTACATATTTGAGGATATGAAAAGGAAATACATATCTCTCTTCCCTCCAATCTTTTCTCTTTAGATTGTTTGTTTTACAACACGTTATTAGCACGATAGTTTCTTGTATGATCGACCGGAACATGAGCTGATTATAATCATGGTAATTTCTCAACAAAAAATGTTATTATTTTGAGATTTTATATATTTCAGTGTTTTCTCATGCATGCTTTTGTTTATGCAAGTAATTGATGATTTCTGAATAGTATTGACAATTAGTCATGACACACATCAATATTTTATTTGGAATATTTCTTGCTCACAATATTATTCATGTTATATGTAAATCTACGATTGTACTTTAGCATTTTCTATTCTTGATTCCCTTAATGAACAAGAGAGAGTTAATTAGGACTTTATAATTCAAGTATTTTTAAAGGTTTCTTCACGTGTCTCAATAAATCAAGAAATCTATTTTCAGTTTGCTCGTTGTAGATCCACGAGTTTATGAGTACATGTACATCTTATTTGCACCTTAATTTGAATAATATTCAAGGTAGCTATTTTAAATCATTGTTTTACATAGCTTTAGTTCTTCACTTGGTGTATATCAATATATGTCGTCAAAGATTAATTTTATCGGTGCATGGTTTCAAATCTCAGTTTTGTTTAGTTTTGATGCCTCTAGTGCATAATATATTGGTATTACAATATTATAATATAATTTCAGAGTTCTTAAGTTTTCAAATGAGAAAACTTTCTAATTCTTCTTTGATGTTGTATTTCTCCAATCTAACTCTGATTTGAGTGTTTAAAACTCCATTTTATGGTTACAACGTGGTCATTGAATTATATACTTATTTTGTTTATAAGTTTTTTTTTAAAATTGTAATACTTGCGGGCTGCTTAAATATTATGTTCCCAAAAAGAAATATTATTAATTGCAATTGGCATTAAACAGATTTTATTATGATATTAATCAAAATATGGAAGGATAAATTTTTTTGGAGCCTTTGAAACTTGATTTGAAATAGGAATGTGAATCATATTTGGGTTTAAGGTTCTTATAAATCTAAAATATTTATAATGTGCTAAAAAAAGGGGAAATGAGTTCTAACTCATGTGGTTTTTTATAGATTCACTTGCTTGATATTTACAATGTATATGAGTTTAAAAAGGTAATAAGTTGCATGTACCAATTATACATAATGATTGTATGTTATGACTTTTAACTTTATACTTGACATCTTGGATAAGAATGACGTCTTATCATGGATTATGGATGTTGAACCCAACCCATTGTCTTTTAAAATATCAATGACTAGAGAGAAAAAAGGGCATCAAATCAAGATAAAGAGGAGGTTGTAATTTTCTTTTACTATCCTATTTGTTAAAATGATATAAAAGTATTATGATTTAATCTCATGTCTATTTTTGTGGTTGGACAAAACATCAAGTTATTGATCAAAATTCCATGATTTCTCGATCCAATGAAGCATGAAAATAAATAGTTACATATTTAGTAGTGTTTCTAAAATTGAATGATATATATCTCATGCAACTTTGTATTGATTCACTTGCTTAGTATAAGTTATATGAATTCTTAGTATCATGTTGATTAAAAGAGTATTTGTAAAGTGGTTCAAACATACGATTATTACTTGTTAATTTTCATGCATCACATGCTCATTCACAACTATTACAAGAATTCATCTCATGAGTACATAATATTCATTTTGATAGATGTATATATATATATATATAATAAAATGTACTATATTATAGTGGAATTCAAAATGATATTGTGATTGAAAATGATATGTATTGGCCCAGAAGGCGAATATATCTTGTGATCATTGTTATTGAAAATGATATGTATTGGCCCAGAAGGCGAATATATCTTGTGATCATTGTTACTGAAAATGATATGCATTTGCCCAGAAGATGAATATCTTAATATTCATAAAATGCTACTATACAAAGATTTAGAGATTATTCATTTAAAGAGGGTTATGAAATTCTATGATAATCCCTGAAGGATTCATATGGTCATCTAAACAACGTGCAAATATCTAATTGAGTAAAAATGCACGTCGATCTCTAAATCAATCCCTATGACCAGAAGTTCATAGATATTTAGAGATTAGTAGTAAAAGAAGAAGAAGAAAAATTATTTATCACTTTACAAATTAATGACCCAATACTCTTTTGGGTTATGCATCACCGATGATTGAAGATCATGAGAGTTGTTGGAAAACCTGCGATACTTTTTATACCTTTTTTTGTGTGTGCCAGAAGCACTCACTACAAAGTATCGTGAAAACAAGAGCATAAGCAGTGGACTAAATTTTGTGCAAATAAATATGAAATAAAGATGACATCAACGAGATGAAACATGCCAAGAAGTGCCTAAATAAAATCATCTCTTATATTAATTATGGATGTCATGATTTGTATTGTTTTTGTAAAGCTTTAGATAAAATTGTTGACTTCTATCACGACCAAAATGAGGTCAAATTTGTCGACCGATTTGCACAACAAAATGAGAGTCCCTCTGTTTTTAAAATATCTCTCAATATTGATTATTATGGGATCTTAAAATATATACATGATACATTAATGTGCATATATACCTGCTAATATTATTCATTATTTTTTATGGTTGATATACATCATGTTATGAATCTTCCCCTACTTTACTTGTACAATAATGAATAAATTGTTTCCCTCCTGCGGTTTAAAGCTCCTGAAGGGCTAAGTTTTATTGTCCAATCCAATAATCATATATATAGGATGTACATTTTTTTGGCATTAGGGGGAGAAGCTAGAAGCTTAAAGAATGTCAAGAAAATGTATTATATTGAACCTGAAGTTCATAAGAGAATATACATACAAGTATGATTGAACCTGAAGTTCATAAAATCGTTATCTTGCAATATCTAGCAAGTAATTGTCATACATTTGTATTGATCACAAAAGAGTGACTATGCCTTATATTACTAGACATAGACCACATAATATAAAGCGAAGATCTCCACATGATAAAATATATTTGAGCTCAACCAACGGCAGAAGCGTGGACCATAACATATATTATTTGTGGAAATAAAATAAAAGTTAGTCACTCTCATTGCACCTCTTGAAGAGGTTATTCCTGAAGAATATAAACCCGTAAAGTACATGCAGCTGCTAAACAAAAGATTAATGAAATTACGGGGATACAAAACGGTCAAATCCTAAAATTTTGGGAAACGATGAGGATTTGATTATTATTGACGTAAAACTTGCAATGAACTATATATGTTGATACGAGAGATATTAAATAATTATTAAAATTATTGTCGACAATTCATTCGCCTTCTTAATAGCATGCTATCTCAAGAAAAGAAAAATGGATCCAAAACCTATGATATTATAAGAATGCCAGAAGCATTCGTATTTGATATAAACAAAAGAAGGCGAACAATATATAATAAACTCGATGAATAAATATACTATTTGGACCTGTAGGCCTAATTTCTGAAATTATATCCCTGAAGGATAAAAAATAGAAATCAGAAAACATGTGATACATTATAAAGCGAGGAGTAATATAAGGGTATTCGCAGGACCCAACATCCATTTGATGTTACCCATTCTCTCGTAATATTGATAATAAGTTCTGTTACATGATCAATATGATATGCATATAAGATATGCTGTGACTTTAAAATTTTATAAGTCACTTACTATTGGTAATTATATGAGAGTCCCTTAAGGACTAATATGACAAAGTATATTATATGATGACAAAAATCAAAATATGCACTATACAATTTTTGAAAAGATCGTTATATAAAGAAACAAGTAAGAGTGTGCATATAACCTCTTCAATCAAAGTCATCATGAAGAATGATGCGAAGTTGATCTTAGTCGTCCATATATTTCATCCAATAACAAAAATTACTGTTATTTATTATATTTATAACATGCTTGATGTCATACATCAGAGTTTTTGAAAACTCATGAAATATTTAATGGATAATTTTTGGAATAAATGACCAGAAAAAACCCAATTATTTTTCGACCTGAAGTTCGAACATTCTCTGGAAGAGAATTTGTACAATGATTCAATTGTAGAAAGTGAATATTGTAGAAAAATATATTCTACTTAATACTCACATTGAAATGACACTAAGAAATGACGTCTGTTGTATATCAACAAAGATCCAATTGTAATAGGACCTGAAGTTCCTTATAAAAATGTCATGAACATTTTCTTATAACTTGAAATCTAATAAGGTTTACAGTGTCATTGCGTGGAGTCATTACAAGTTGGTGAATCAGTTATTGATTCTTACATTCTCGTATCGCTAGGACATCAATATAATTATGAGACATCTTTAAATTGTCCATAAATAATATCTTTTGAGGTAACATATTCATATCAAAAGTTACCAGAATTTGTATTACTCCCAGCATATTATTTGAGAAAAATTGCGCAAACATATTTCACAATCTTATTATCTAAGTGAAATATAGTAAATATTCATTAAATCCGTTAAACTATCATGTATTTGTTTATTGAATCCCCATGCAATTTTGTGTTTAAGGACTTCATAAAATATATTCGTAAGTTTGGTAAACTACGAATAAGGGGAAGCGGATTTGTATTTATCGTCCCTGAAGGACGAATATCCCTGAAGGATAAAGCCCGGAAGGCTTATAGTTGCACTCTTTTTCCCTTTTTCCAATTTTTGTCCTAAAAGGTTTTATTGGTTAAAGGTTTTTAACGAGGCAACTTGTGCAATTTTGTTAGCGTATGTTATGCACTCTTTTCCTTAGTTACTTTTTCCCACAGGGTTTTGTAGCAAGGTTTTTAACGAGCCATAAACATAACGCATATTATATAAGGGAGTGTCATAAATGTATGTTGAATTGAGGGGGAGAATTATACGATGCACTCTTTTTTTTTCCTTCACCAAGTTTTGTCCCACAGGGTTTACTTGGCAAGGTTTTTAATGAGGCAGACCAATCAAGTGACAACTGATCAGATCCAATCAAGCGAGAATTTGGCGGATTTATTTACAAAGTCCTTGGCCACCAAAGTCTTTAAGAAGTTTGTCTTTAAAATTGATGTTCAATGTATGTTGAAGTGAGGGGGAGCATAATACGCGATGCACTCTTTTTTCCTTCACCAAGTTTTTATCCCATCGGGTTTTTCTTGGTAAGGTTTTTAACGAGGCAACATCCTTAGCATATAAAGGTGATCATCCAAGGGGGAGTGTTGTGAATTCCAAAGGTCTTGTGGATGATTCATCTTCCTTAACCCCCAATAGCTTAAGTAGATTTTACTCTTATTAATATGGTGTAATTCCATTTATTTTGGTTGTAACCCCTACTACATCGTCACCCTATATATAGGGGACTATTGTACATATTTGAGGATATGAAAAGGAAATACATATCTCTCTTCCCTCCAATCTTTTCTCTTTAGATTGTTTGTTTTACAACAGATTTAAATTTGTTTCTCACATTCTAGCCGTTTGCACTTCCTAACAACTACAATAAATCAATACGGTAGTGCATTGTGCACCTCGACAGGGCGATAGGGCCAGACGGGTTACCTCCTCTCTTCCTCCATAAATTTGGGAACCAAATCTCCCAACCACTATCCTACGCTACATGCCCTCTCTTCAACTTCCAAACCCTAGGCGGAAGTCTGAATCACACTCACCTCATCTTTCTACCACAACGCGACAACACCACACACCCACTCCACTTCAGACCCATTAGCCTAGCCAACGTATCCTACTGACTCAAAGCTAAAACACTCGCACAAAGACTAAGGCTACTCATGTCGCAACTCATCTCCACAACTCAAAAGTGCATTTGTCCGAAACCGTTGCATACAAGACAATATTCTCATCGAGAAAGAAAACATGCATGGCATGAAACAACGCTCTGGACCCTGAGCACGATCGTGCTCATGAAAATCTATCTGCCAAGGCATTCGATAAAATCAAACGACCTTTCCTCAAGTACGTCCTATGCAAAGTGGAACTTGGCACTAAGACCCACAACATCATTACGGATTGTGTAACATCCCGAAACAGTGGAAATTTAAAAATTATCATCAAGATAACAGAGACCAATAATCAAAAGACGGGATTGTTACTTCTCATAAAACATATAAGCGGTACACCAAATTACATCAGAGTTTGTCAAAAGCTACATGATTACATCAGATAAAACAAAGGAGATACAAGTAATTATTTCGACCTCAATGGTCCGAACGAGAGAATCCGATCCCAAAATTCGCGCGCCCACTGATCACTCCTACTGCAGTCCTGAAATAAAACATGCAACAACAATGCATGAGTTTCCATAAGGAAACCCCGTATGCCAAGCTCACTTATATGCATGCAGTAGTACAAATGAACCTATCATACTAGAAGCATGTCATGTCATCAACAGTAAGGAAAACAGTTTCCCCGAAGGGTAGCATGAGACATCATTCCGACAATCATCATCGGGTCTCCCAAAGAGACCTACCGTAGGCACATACGGTCTAGCGGAACAAGACGTGACACTCCCCACACGCGGCTACACTAAACATGGGGTTCGGCATGGAGCATCCGCCAAGTCCGCGCCATAAGTAACAGATCTATAACTTCGTGGCCGAAACCACCCCAACGAAGTCGTCGCTCGGCCAGTCCATCAATTATCATCTCAGTAGGTGCCCATCTGAGGAAAACATAGCCGGAACAACATCAGCCCATCAATCATCATCGCCGGAACAACATCGGCGGCATCACCGCCACAACATCGGCGACATCACCGGCACAACATCGGTGGTCCAACAATACGTCCGGCACAACATCGGACGGGTCCAGACCGAAGTCTGCCATGTCATCGGGCTCCACGAGCCGCGAACACCAACCGCGTCGCTATAAAGCAGGACAACAACCTCCGTAGCCATCCAGGCCGGTAGTCACCTCACCCAACGACAGTTTCGTGCTCGCACAACATCATACATTGGGATCCGCGATCCCTCAGGCCTGCTACTCTATAATGAGTCCATCAATCCATCATATCAAGTCACGGTCCATACACGGAGGTGACGCGTCCCGAACACCCACACTCTTCCACACGACGGTCGCTGGGCAGGCACGCGTACTCGCCCACCGTCACCTTCCAGCTCATGCACAAGGCGAGGACATGGGTTTCCGTGGACAGAGTTGGCATCCTAAAAGGACCGGGAATTCAGTTCTGTGCACAAATGGTCGACCGCTTCCTCAAAGGAATCGGTCGACCGAAAGTCTGCAACGGTCGAACTCTCTGCGCAAAACCTATGTCCCAACGGTCGAACAGATATCTAAAACCGGTCGACCGATACAAGGTCAAAATCCGGAGTCTGATCAACATCAATTCAATACTACAGGTCGACCGACTTAGGGGTCTCGGTCAACCGAAAACTACCAGGGCATCCTAGCAGTTCTAAGTCATAAACGGTCGAACACATATAAACAATCGGTCGAACAAGCATGCATCAAATCCAGTACACTTAAGTTCTGATCGAACAAACACAAGGAACCGGTCAACCGAAACACAACAGAAGACCCCGACCCACAGGCACAATTCACAACCGGTCGATCGCCACAAGGCATCGTTCGACCGGTGATGGTTAAAGTCGGGCAAAATACACTACAACTGTCGACCGCCCGAAGGGACTCGGTCGACCGTTGGTCGTTTGCAACCTTGCATCAGCCAAGGATTTATGTCATTCTCGTCGCCGGGGAGGTCGACCAACACCTCACCAACCCGTGAGTGAGGAACAAAATCACACTAAGAAGTTGACATACCTCTCGAAAGCAACGAAATCCGCCTGAGCCTCGCTCGCGCAATGTCGCCTCCGTCACCTCCTCGCGCATCCACCTCCGCACGCCTCACGCCGGGACCGCACGACCACGCTCTTCACCGCCCACCGGAGTCATCTCTGGTAGGCAACCTCTCCAACTCGGTCGAGGATCTCGAACGGCCCCACATACCTCAGACTGAGTTTCCCCTTCTTCCCGAACTTCATCACTTCTCGAGCTTGGGAAATCTTCAGAAACACGTGGTCGCCAACCTCAAAACTCAACACCCGTCTGCGTCGATCCGCATAACTCTTCTGCCTGCTCTGTGCCATGGCCAGTCTCCTACGGATCACATCAACCTTCTCTGCATACATCTGCACAATCTCTGGCCCCACTAAATGTCTCTCGCCCACATCACTTTAGCATATCAGTGATCTGCAAGGCCTCCCATACAACGCCTCGTACGGTGCCATCCCAATACTCGAATGGTAGTTGTTGTTGTAGGCGAACTCTATCAGCGACAAGTGCTCATCCCAGTGTCCAGCCCAATCCAGTGTGCATGCTCTCAGCATATCCTTCGAGGTCTGAATCGTCCTCTCTGACTGACCATCTGTCTGCGGATGGAACATTGTACTGAACCTCAGACGCGTCCCCAACGCCTGTTGCAGACTCCCCCAAAATCTGGCAGTGAATCGAGGATCTCGATCAAGATGATGCTCACTGGCACTCCATGCAGCCTGACTATCTCCTCCACGTACAACCTAGCTAGACCCTCCAAAGGCAATGTGGTCCTGATCGCTAAGAAGTGCGCCGACTTGGTCAGTCGATCGACTATCACCCAAATCGCGTTGTGGAATCTCCTCGCCTTCGGCAACCCCGTGACAAAATCCATCATCACGTAATCCTACTTCCACTCAGGAAGCTCAATACACTGCATCAATCCTGCTGATCGCTGATGCTCAATCTTCACCTGCTGACAGACTAAACATCGGTCCATAAACTCCACGATGTCCTTCTTCATGCCCTTCCACCAGAAGTTCCGCTGCAAGTCCTTATACATCTTCGTGCTCCCAGGGTGAATGGTGTATCTCGCTCTATGTGCCTCCTCCATGATGTCATCTCTCAGCCTATCGACGTTCGACACCCATATCCGACTCCTGAACCTCAAACCACCATCAATGCCCACACTGAAGTCTGACCCAACTATGGAAGCTAACCGTTGCAGACCAGCTAACTCATCATCCCATGCTGAGCCTGCACCACACGTGAGACCGTCTGCGGCTCCACTCGAAGCCCAACAATCACTGCTCCCTCTGAGCCCTCTATGAAAGGCCTCCACTCCGACGACGTCTCGAGAAACCTCCACTCCTGAATGCACAAACTCGCAACTGACACCTCTACCTTCTTGCTCAGCGCATCTGCAATCGAATTCGCCTTCCCAGATGATAGGAGATGGTGAAGTCGTAGTCCTTAATGAACTCAAGTCATCTGTGCTGCCTCATATTCAACTCCTTATGAGAGAACAAATACTTCAGCCTCTGATGATCGGTGAAGACATCAAACTGCTCGCCATAAAGATAGTACCGCCAGGTCTTAAACGCGTGAACCACCCCTGCTAACTCCAGATCATGAGTAGGGTAATTCTTCTCGTGCACCTTCAGCTGCCTTGAAGCGTACGCCACCACCTTCTCGTGTTGCATCAGAACACAGCCCGAGCCAATCCCTGACGCATCGCTGTAAATCACATAACCCCCGCTGCCACTCGGTAGCATCAGAATCGGTGTTGTCGCCAGTCGCATCTTCAGCTCTCGAAAGTTGTCCTCACACTTCTTGGACCAAACAAACTTGCCGCCCTTCTGCGTCAACGCTGTCAGTGGCGAAGCAAGTCTGGAGAAATCATGTATGAACCGTCTGTAATATCCTGTCAGTCCTACGAAGCTCCTGATCTCTGTCACGCTCGTCGGTGCTCTCCACTGAGTCACTGCCTCGACCTTCGCTGTATCCACTGAAATCCCATCCGCTGACACAATATGCCCAAGAAAGGCCACCTGATCCAACCAAAACTCGCACTTCGTGTACTTGGCATAGAGCTGCTGATCTCTCAGAATGCCAAGCACAATCCTCAGGTGCTCTTGATGCTGCTCCTTGTCATGCAAGTACACTAATATGTCGTCCACGAATACAACGACAAATCTGTCAAGGTACGACTGAAAGGCCCTATTCATCAGGTCCATGAATGTTGCAGGTGCATTCGTTAGTCCAAACAGCATCACCAAGAACTCATAGTGCCCGTACCGCGTCCTTAAGGTTGTCTTCTGAACATCTGCATCTCTGACCTGGAACTGATGATAACCCGAATGTAGATCAATCTTCGAGAACACTCTCTCCGTCTGCAACTGATCAAACAAGTCATCAATCCTGGGCAAAGGGTACCGGTTCCTGACGGTAACCTTATTCAGTATCCTATAGTCGATGCATATCCACAACGACCCATCCTTCTTCTTCACGAACAGCACAAGCGCTCCCCATGGCGAAACACTCGGTCGAATAAACCCGGAGTCCATCAACTCTTGCAACTGCTTCTTCAGCTCTGTCAACTCAGCAGGTGCCATCCGATAAGGTTCCTTCGACTGAGGTGTCGTACCTGCTACCAACTCGATGCCAAACTCGATCTCTCGGTGCAGCGGTAATGATGGAATCTCTGCAGGAAACACATCTGGGAACTCCTGTACAATCTCTATATCCTCCAGCCTCCTCGTCTCAGGATCAGGAACAACCAGCGTGGCCACAAACGCTCTGCATCCCTGCTGTATCAGCTTCTACGCCTTAACTACAGACACAATCAGACGACCCCCTCTGCTCCTCGTCCCTCTGATCAAAACATCTGGCAAGCCCTCCATCGGAATCAGGATCTTCTTCTCGTGGCAAAAGACCCGCACGTCGTACTGTGACATCCAGTCCATCCCCAGTATGACGTCGAAGTCCTCCATCGGTAACAAGACCAGATCTGCCGGAAAATCCTGGTCTCCCGAAACAACTGTGGTGCCGGGGAAATAGCTCCCCACAGTGCCCACCTCACCTATGGGTGTGCTGACCTCCAAACAATCAGTCAGCAGCACAGGGGTCTGACCCAACTCGCCAGCAAACTTCTTCGAGATGAAGGGGTGAGTGGTGCCGCAATCAAACAACACATGCGCTATCGAACCAGAAGCAGAAAGAGTACCTTCCACCACGGTGTTGGAGTCCCTCGCCTCCTCTGCCTGGATGGTGGACTCGCCCAGTCTTCCTACCCTGCCCTGGTGAAACGCCGGATCGGCTGCCTCCGCCTCTCCCTGCTACTGGTGGTCCAGACCTCTTGCTAGGCTCTACCTGCATGTTCGGACAATCCCGAACAAAGTGACCCAACTGCCCGCACCCCATGGAAGCTCCAGTGCGCCTGAAGCACTCCTGACCTGGGTGAAACATCCCACAGAAAGTACACGCTCCAGACTGACGTGCTTCTCCTCCATCAAACCTGGGCCACTTGCCCGGGTTCCCAACTCCACGACCAACTGCTCGGCTACCGGTGCTCACTGGTGCCTTCCTCGCCTCTTGAAGACACTCCCTCTGGTCCTGCTATATGATCGTAGTATGCTTCACCGCATCTGCATGGGTCAGCGGCATACTGTTGATCACACGTGATCAGAGCGGTTGTCTCAGTCCCTTCATGAACTTCCTCACCTACTGCTCAGGGGTCACACAGATATCTGGGCAGTAACTATCCAAAGCGTTCAACCTGCTAATGTAACTCACCAGAGTCATCTCCCTCTGCTCTAGAGACATGAACTCCTCTCTCTTCCGATCCCTGACGTGCTGGGGAAAGTACTGCTCATGAAACACCTCCAAGAACTCCTCCCAACTTACGTCCTCACGGTCCTCAAACATAACCGTGGACACAGTCCTCCAAAAGTTGGCTGCCTCGCCATCAAACACATAGGTGGCCAGATCCACCCTCCTCTCAGGTGCAACTCCAATCGCTCGAAAGATCCTCTGCATCTTGAAGACCCAGTCCTCCGCTACCTATGGAGCACTCCTGCCATCAAAACTCGGGGGGTTATGACGCATAAACTGATCGTGCTCAGTGCCCATCCCGTCCTGCACATTCTGGGCTGCCTGACGCTTCAGAAACTCGCCCAACCTGTCCCATTTGATGCCCTCAGTGGCGTCACTGGCAAACCGATCACGCGGAGAACTCCTCACGCGTCTAGGAGGCATCTGACAGAAGAAACAATCACAAACTTCAGCCATGAATGCATGCTAAAAGATAAAATGTATGTGTCATATTACTACAAGGGTGATTTCATTGGGAACCGCATAGGAATCGACCGCTCTGATACCAAATTGTAACATCCCGAAACAGGAGAAATTTAAAAATTAACATCAAGATAACAGAGACCAATAATCAAAAGACGGGACTGTTACTTCTCATAAAACATATAAGCGGTGCACCAAATTACATCAGAGTTTGTCAAAAGCTACATGATTACATCAGATAAAACAAAGGAGATACAAGTAATCATGTCGACCTCAATGGTCCGAACGAGAGAATCTGATCCCAAAATGCGCACACCCGCTGATCACCACCCAACTGGACCTACTGCGGTCCTGAAATAAAACATGCAACAACAATGCCTGAGTTTCCATAAGGAAACCCCGTATGCCAAGCTCACCTATATGCATGCAGTAGTACAAATGAACCTATCATACTAGAAGCATGTCATGTCATCAACAGTAAGGAAAATAGTTCCCCCGAAGGGTAGCACAGGATATCAGTCCGACATTCATCATCGGGTCTCCCAATGAGACCTACCGTAGGCACATACGGTCTAGCGGAACATGATGTGACACTCCCCACATGCGGTTACACTAAACATGGGGTTCGGCAAGGAGCATCCGCCAGGTCCGCGCCATAAGCAACAGATCTGTAACCTCGTGGCCGAAACCACCCCAACGGAGCCGCCGCTCGGTCAGTCCATCAATCATCATCTCAGTAGGTGCCCATCTGAGGAAAACATAGCCGGAACAACATCGGCCCATCAATCATCATCGCCAGAAAAACATCAGCGGTATCACCGGCACAACATCGGTGGTCCAACAATACGTCTGGCGCATTATCGGACGAGTCCAGACCGAAGTCTGCCAGGTCATCAGGCTTCACGAGCCCCGAACACCAACCACGCCGCTATAAAAGTAGGGCAGCGACCACCGTAGCCATCCAGGCCGGTAGTCACCTCACCCAACGACAGTTTTGTGCTCGCACAACATCATACATTGGGATCCGCGATCCCTCAGGCCTGCTACTTTGTAATGAGTCCATCAATCCATCACATCAAGTCACACTCCATACAAGGAGGTGACGCGTCCCGAACACCCACACTCTTCCACACGGCGGTCCCTGAGCAGGCACGCTTACGCGCCCACCTTCACCTCCCGGCTCATGCACAAGGTGAGGACACATGTTTCCGTGGACAGAGTTGGCATCCTAAAAGGACAGGGAATTCAGTTCTGTGCACAAACGGTCGACCGAAAGTCTGCAACGGTCAAACTCTCTACGCAAAACCTATGTCCCAACAGTCGAACAAAGATCTAAAACTAGTCGACCGATATGAGGTCAAAATCCGGAGTTTGGTCAACATTAATTCAATACTACCGGTCGACCGACTCAGGGGTCTCGGTCGACCGAAAACTACCAGGGCATCCTAGCAGTTCTAAGTCATAAACGGTCGAACACATATAAACAATCGGTCGAACAAGCATGCATCAAATCCAGAACACTTAAGTTCCGGTCGACCGAAACACAACAGAAGACCCTCGACCCACCAGCACAATGCTCAACCGGTCGACAGCCACAAGGCATCGTTCGACCGGTGATGGTTAAAGTCGGGCAAAATACACTACATCGGTCGACCGTTGGTCGTCTGCAACCTTGCACCAGCCAAGGAGTTACGCCATTCTCGTCGCCGGAGAGGTCTCTGACCTCCCCCGACCGACCAACACCTCACCAATCCGTGAGTGAGCAACAAAATCACACTAAGAAGTCGGCATACCTCTCGAAAGCAACGAAATCCGCCGAAGCCTTGCTCGCGCAACGTTGCCCCCGTCACCTCCTCACGCGTCCACCTCCGCATACCTCACGTCGGGACTGCACGACCATGCTCTTCACCGCCCACTGGAGTCGTCTCCGCAGCCTCTGGTTTGCCGGAAAGAAGGGAAAGAATGAGAGTGAGAGAGATGAAATGAGAGAGAGAAAAACAGATTTCTTCTTCTTAAACCCATCAACTCCTGCACCAACAATAACACGCAACCCTACACCCCTCACCCATCACCAGCCCACTGTACACGCCTCCTCTTCCCCATGCAAACCTTTTCCTTAATCTCCATTAACCCCTAATCGAGTTTAGGGACATAACAGATTGCGTGACCTTACATAAATATTCTATCCCTATCAATGGATGCCCTCACGATTACATCATGCCAGCCCGAGGACATAGACAAGGATGCCCACTCTCCCCCATCTTGTTCATCCTGTGCATCCAAGCTTTATCGGACCACCTAAATCAAAAAGTAACATGCGGTAATTTGTTTTTGTCCGTTAGAGCTGGAAGAATTCCCAATGGACTGGCATATTCAGGTCCAACACGTTCTTGAGAGACTACGTTATGTGACGTGCCTACTCCTTAAGAAGGAATCATGCGGGCACAAGTCACTAACTTTCTTAAGTTACTCGGAACTATCAACTTCTTCCCCCTCTCTCAACTTAGCTAGAATGGGAAGTAGACTTCTCTCCCATACACAAACATGCACACAAATGGACACTTAAGATGTTTTCTCAATATGCGATTGTACTATTCACAAAGATTAAGTTGCAATACTTGTTTCATAAACACACACATTGAGTGCACACATAAAGGGGAGGAGACTCCTTTATATACGAGAGGGACTCCATCTACCTAGTATACAAAAGAAATTTGAACTTCTTCTCTACTTAACAGTATAAAAATGCATTTCTACTTCTTTGGATATTTTAGGTACACAACAAATATCACTCAAGTATCCAATACGTGTTTTGTCTCAAGCTAGCAAATATCTAGCTTTCTAGAATCCTTTGGCACATTCTTTAGGGTAGGGTTGAGCATCGGTCCGGACCTGGACTGGACCTGGATGCTCTCCGGGGTCTGGACCGAAGATCGGACCAGTCAGATTCGGTCCGGACCAAACCCGGACCGATCGGTTTGGTCCGGTCCAAAAACCTGGACCGGACCGGATTTTTGTGGGGAATTTTGGGTTTTGGACCGGGTTTGGACTGGACTGGACCGAAATCCGAATCTGTCCCGACGTCCGGACCGAAATCCTGACCGGTTGGATTCGGTTCGGGCCGAACCCTGACCGAAAAATGCTCTCCCCTAATTTAGGGGGCAAAGTATCTTTCGAAATTCTTCTTCAAGAAGTCAAGTTCAATTTGGCTCCTGTCTCTTTAAGATATTTCTTGGGAAGTAAAGTTACCATGGTCTTTTGCTTCCTTGTGGGTAGAGGAGTTTCATTCTCCCCTACCTAATCCGGAGAAGCCCTCGTCGACAAGTATTTTTCAATTGCGTCCCGGAACTGCCACAAGCTTTGTTCGTCTTTCTAGCTAGCTTCACATGGGGGCAGTCCTTTCCACAGAACAAGATAGTGTGTAAGGGGGAACTCCACGTTTTCGCATTATCTTGTGGTGAAGGATTCTTTCCACTTCCTTCTCATGGAAGGTGGTCATCGTAGGGGGTGGCCTTGATGATTCTCCTCGGTCGGGGTCTTCCTGATCCTCATAGTAATCATTTAGGTTACTTACATGGAAGACAAGATGAGTTTTCATTGTGCGAGCAATGTTCAACTTGTAGGAGACTCACCCTACTTTGCTTATCACCTCAAACGGTCCTTCGTACTTACGAATCAAACCTTTGTGAACCTTTCTGAAGGCCATGAATTGTTGAGGCAGTAGCTTCACCATTACCTTGTCCCCCACTTGATACTCTTTGGGTCTTCTCGTCTCATCAACCCATTTCTTCATTTCCTTTGAGGTTTTGTGGAGATAGGTCATTGTTGGCTCAGTTTGCTCATTCCATCATTTGGCCATATAGTAGGCACTTGAACTAACGCCTTTATAGGAGCTTGAAAGTCCAAGGGGAGTCATTGGTTGCATACCAACGAGTATCTGAAAGGGGTTCCTTCCCGTTGCTCACTTCTATGGAGATTGTAGGAGAATTGAGCTACACCTATAAGTTCGCCAAATCCTTCTGACTTGCACCCACGAAATGCTGCAGGTAGACCTCCAATAAGGCATTGATCCTTTCGCTTTCCATCAGTTTGGGGTGGATGCTTGTTGATAAGCGTAACTTAGTATCATCATTGTAAACATATCCTTTCATAGCTTTCCAATAAACCTAGGATCTATGACACTTATAATGGATGTAGGAAGCCCCCAATACTTCACTACATTCTTGAAGAAGAGTCGTGTTGCCTCCTCAGCTATACAATCCTTTGGAAATGGGATAAAAGTCCCATACCTGGAAAAACGGTCTACTACCACCATGATTGGTCCAACCCCTTCTGATTTAGGCAGAGCTAAGATGAAATCCAAGGAGACACTTTCCCAAGGACGTGAGAGGATGGGTAGTGGTTCAAGTAACCCATAAGGCCAATGTTGCTCTCCTTTATCTAGTTGGCATACCAAGCAGGTTCTTGTTGGATTTCATGGCCCTATGTATGTATATATATTTTTTTAAAATTATACATGCATACAAGATCGATTCCCATATTTTCGACGGTTTCATGTGCATTATTTTATATTTATTCTAATATCATGTAATCTACATATGTATTAAAATAAATAGAAGAGGATCATACCCAAATGTTCTCTAAAACCTTTATGAAGATCCGGAGTTGCGTTGCCCATTGAATCGTCTGCCGATTTGCATCCTAGTGTTCACCAAATTCTAAACAAGATTAGAGAGAAAGGAGCTAGCCAATCAATATCAAAATAAAGGTTAGAATCTAGCTAATAACCCCTCTAAAGCTCCTGAGAATTTAATCTCCGAAAAGTTGAATAATTAAGAGAATTTTTGGATGGACGAATGGGGTGGTTAGGGAGAGAGAGAATTTTTTACATTAGTGTTAACAAGGAAGGGAGGATGGACCTATTTATAGAATTTCCTCTAACCCACATCATGTCCAAACCACTTACGCATGATCCCTTATTAATCTCTCCACTAAACCATATCTTGTGCAAACCACTTACACATGATCTCTTGTTTACATTTTCACTAAACCACTTCATTTGCAAACTATTTTGCACATGATCTCTTGTTTATTTTGCCACATCATCATCCCATAACTACCTTTGACCAAAGTTGATTAAATCCACCAATTAATCAGTAAAAATTCTCTTATTAATATATGCAAAAACGTGGTCAAACAGTTGAACCATTTTTCATTGTTTTTAACTCCACCAAATTTTGGACTAATATTCAACAAAATTTAGAATTTGAGGTTTTAGCAAATTCATATGTTATTATGTTGTAGATCACATTATATCATGTAATTTATTATCACATATAATGTCAAAAAATTATACCTCATAATATATATACATCTCATAAGAATTTATTTATTATTCTAATTATGTCGTTTTCACGACATATTGATTTTATTATTTTACCACATGTATATTATTTCATAACACATGAAACTTAATACATCATATCAAATATAAAATTATATTTCTTGTTTCCCGGTTTTATTATGTGACCTATATGATGATCTAAGTTATGTTCACAATGATATAAAACACATTATAACATAAACTATAAGCGGTATCTGGCTACACATTATAGTTACCCAAATAACAAAGATGTTTTGCTCACTCGAACTAAACACGATCTACTTAGTGATATGTAAAATATCACTTGTGTCTATTCTTTGTCTCATGATATTAAGAATATTATACAAAGTAGAAATGTGTCACATTTGTATTATATATTCATTTCTTGATCTCTTAAGTGAATTATAAATATGTAACATAACACAAGTCACATTGTGCACATTATAATTTCGCTTTATCAAGGGGTCCACTAATATCATTACTCAAGTAAAGAGAGACTGATAATCCTTTGACGAACTATCTTTTTCAGCATAAGTCATACTTAACCAACTATTACATTTATCACTATACTCAATGACAACTTTTGACAATAATCAAATTAAACACTTCCTATGTGAAAAGAAATAAGTCTCATATCTTAGGATTCAAGACAGTGAAAACATTAATAACACGTAACACAATTCTATAATGTTTCACTTACTAGGTCTATTCAATATATAAAAGTAACCATTTTCCTCTTTTATATAGGGAACTACTATTCGTCGCCGGAAAACTACTTAAATTGCCCCAAAAATGACCTTTTTGCCCTTAACAAATCAATTAATACTGATTTCGTCCCGTGTCTTTAAATAAGGTGTTTGACTCAGTTTTACTCACATTCCTAGTACCAACACCACGAAAATGTCTGGTGAAGCACCTGAATCCGGCGAGGTAACTGGGGCGGAATTTTTTTCACGACTCGGGCGTCTGGCTAAACCGCCTCCACCAAGGTGGAGGCGTCTGCCTAACACGCCTCCACATAGGTGGAGGCGGTTTAGACAGACGCCTCCACCTTTGTGCAGGCGTCTCCTATGGACGCCTCCACAAAGGTGGAGGCGTCTGTCTAAACCGCCTCCACCTATGTGGAGGCGTGTTAGGCAGACGCCCGTTTTTTTTGTTTTTTTTAATTTTTTGTTAAATTCAAATTTTTCAGGTTCCGTTTCAAGATTTCGGTGGTGATGGCGTATATTACAGTGAGCTTTTTGACAGTAACGAAATCTTTACAACAATCGAGGAAGGTTGTAAATGGGCGAAACAAATTGCAATAGGAGCCGGATTTTTTTTGGTTATATCATCATACAAACCGAAAGCAGATAACCGGATGGATTGTTATCTCAGATGTGATCGCAGACATGAGATGAGTTCTCGTGATACGAGTATTGCACTGCGAAAGAATACGAAAAGAAAAGGTTGCGGTTGTCGGTTTTTGGTAAAAGTGGTGGAGCGACGAGATCGTGATGGATGGGTTATTGTTTCTAGTAGCATGTTTGGGCAGCACAACCACCCATTGGCAGTTTATTCAGAGGGTCACCGACAGGTCAGCGGACTTAGTGCTGGGGCAAAGCAAATTGTTCGGGATATGACAGAGGCACAAGCAAGGCCCCGTAACATTTTGTTGGCGGTAAAGAAGAAATTTCCGGACGATAATCCTAATCAAAGGCACATTTACAACTTCAGAGAGTACATGAGGAGGACGAAATCTGAAGACAGGAATCCCGCGCAGCAGTTTCTCAGAGAGGCAGTGCAGCATAAGTATTTGCATTGGATTGTGGCAGATGAAGAAACTAATGTGTCGTCAAATATTTGTAGAGCTACAATAATTGATGACCAACACGACAATCTTATCTCGGTAATTAATGTTCCATGTCAATTACCATGATTGTGAATAACTTTTGATTTATGTAAACCATTATCTTTTAGAGCTCTACTGTTAAGGAGCTAGAGCCTTTTCCTTCACACTTCTAAACGATGAATACAATAATCAAGGAACAAAATGTTTGCACATTCACTTCACAACAATTGACATATAAAAGCAAACTTTTAGAAAACATTCCTTTCAATCTCCCACTTCTTATCAAAGTTTTCTTTCACATACATTCTCATTGTAAAAACAATAATAACTATGGTAACCCTCTCAAATAACTCATCAAGCCACTCCACATGGTTCTTCAGACCCATGGACTAGAAATGCATTTCGCCTTTGGCTTAGGATAAAAGTTTGGTGAATGAATCAAATGTGTTGTTGTTTGTGTCCACCCATAATAAATCTATTTTGCCTTCATCGATGAAGTCACGTGTGACAAAATACTTGTGATCCATGTACTTCACTTTGTGGTGTGATTTAGGATCCTTGATTTGCGAGATAGATGGACTATTGTCACAAAATAGCTTTATGGGTCCCTCGCTCGAGGGAACTATTCCAAGCTCTTCAAGGAACTTAATAATCCACGCTCCTTGCTTCAGCAACAACCATAACTTTGGAAGCGGTGGTTGAGTCGGTCGTAGTGGTTTGCTTCCAACTACGCCAGCTCACGGCTCCACCATTCAAAAGAAAGACATATCCTGATTGTGATCTCCTATTATCGGAATTACTCATGAAACTCGCATCCGAATAACCTTCGACTATTAACTTTCCTTGTCCTCCATAAACTAGAAACTTATCTTTGGTCCGGTTAAGGTACCTCAGAATATTCTTGACTGCAGTCCAATGCTCAGGATCTACGTTGGATTGGTGATGACTTGTCACTCTTAGAGCATACGAGACATCTGGTCTTGTTCAAGTCATGGCGTACATGATTGATCCTATTGCCGAAGGAATATCTTTCATGTACTCCAAGTATTTACGTGTTTCAACACGTTGAGACTTCTTGAGTTGCACACCCATACTCATTGGCACATTGCTCTTTTTGGAGTTGTTCATACTGAACCATTCCAAGACCTTGTCAATGTATGTACGCTGACTTAGGCCAATGAGTCTACGAGATCTATCTCTATATATCTTGATTCCCAAGATGTATTGAGCCTCACCCATGTCTTACATTGAAAATGCAGATTTCAATGAACTTCTCGTTTGCTCAAGCAAAGGTATATGATTTCACATGAGGAGTATGTCATCGACATATAAGATCAAACACACTGTGTGGCTCCACGAAACTTCCTGTATATACAAGACTCTTCCTTACTTTGGACAAAGTGAATCTTTTTGAATTCCTCATCAAAACGTTTGTTCCAACTCCTTGATGCTTGCTTCAATCCATAAATGGATCTTTCAAGCTTGAATATTTTCTCATTATTCTTTGGATCTTCAAAAGCTTGAGGTTGTACCATGTACACATCCTCCTCCAAGTTCTCATTAAGGAACGTTGTTTTTATATCCATTTGCCATATTTTATAATCATGAAATGCGGCAATAACGGGCATAATCCGAATAGACTTGAACATGGCAACCGGTGAAAATGTTTCATCATAGCCAATTCCTTGAACTTGAGTGAAACTTTTTGCTACAAGCCTTGCTTTGTAAGTTCCCATCCATGTCCATCTTCCTCTTTAAGACCCATTTATTTTGAATGACCATCTTTCCTTGAGGAAGGCAACCAAGTTCCGTCATGATCTTGTAGAATGTCTTGAGTTTCCTCAAGCACACCCACTACTTTTTAGTCTTTTGAGAAATTCTTTCTCTAAGAATATGACATCCCTCTCGACAATCACTCGATTGGAGGTTTTGTGCCAAAAGTGGTATCCTCTTGTCTCACGAAGATAACCTATAAAGAAGTGTTTATCCGCTTTTGGTTGAAGTTTGGTCAACATCAATCTTTTGACGTAGGCCTCACAACCCAAAATCTTGAGAAAATTGAGCTTGAGTGTTTTACCACTCCATAGCTCATAAGGCGTTTTCTCTACGGATTTGGATGAAACATTATTTAGTGTGTAAGCCGCAGCTTCTAGTGCATAACTCCAAAAGTAAAGCGACAATTCAGCTTGACTCATCATTGACCGAACCATGTTGAGCAATATCATATTTCTCCTTTCGGATACCCAACTCCATTGAGGTGTACCAGGAGGAGTGAGTTGTGGCACAATACCATACTCTTTTAGGAATGAATCAAATTCGGTACTTAAGTACTCACCTCCACGATCGGTTCGTAGAGACTTGATTTTCTTGTTGAGCTGGTTCTCTACTTCATTCTTGAATTCTTTGAACTTTTTGAAGGATTCACTTTTGTTCCTCATTAGATAAATATATCCATAACGACTATAGTCATCCGTGAACATAATGAAGTACCTAAAACCGTCTCTTGCACGTACTCATTGGACCACATACATGAGAATGTATCAAATCCAGCAAATTATTTGCTCATGGACCTTTTTTCTTGAAAGGTTTCTTGGTCATTTTGCCCAAGGTTCACACGTATCCAATGATTTAAAATCAAGTTGACCAAGAAGGTTAGCATCTTGCAATTTTTCTTGATGCGTTTTTCATTTATGTGACTAAGACGATAGTACCACAAGAGTGTAACATTCAGGTGAGTAGTTTTAAGCCTTTTTTATTGGCGTTTAAAATTTGTCTATTATTTAATTTAAGCAAATAGAGTCCATTTCTTATGAAATCATTTGCATAGAAAATTCCATTCTTCGATATAGACAAGCAATAGTTTGGAATATTTACATTAAAATTATCCATATCCAAATGTGAGACAGAAATAATATTCTTGCTAATCGAAGACACATAATAGATGTTTTTTAAACATAAATTTAAACCACTAGACAATTGAAGCTCCACGGAACCTTGTACAATTGCAGCAATGTTTGCACCATTTCCGACTTTCAAAATTGTCTCGTTCTTCACGAGTTCCTTCCTATCCTTTAGTAGCTGCACATTGGAAATTATGTGAGAACAAGATCCGGTATCAATTATCCAATCACAGACAAAGGTGGCTAAACAATAACAAATATACCTTCGGTCTTTTTGGGGTGTTTTCACTCAATTATCCTGTTATCAAGATCCTCCTTGTACTTTGGGCAATTCAGGCAGATGTGCCCTTTTCCACCGTGGTGGTAACACTCCGTATTAGGATTTAGAGATTTGAAGAATTCCACTTTGAGGTACTCGCATGAGCCCCTCCTACTCCACTTCCCTTTAACGCCTTTTTGGCCAATTTGTTTTTGCTTTTACCTTTGGTGATCTTCCTGCTCCCACCATGGATGGCTAGGACGTTCTTGTCCTGACCCTTGCCCATGTCAACTTCAGCAGTTTTGAGAGCGTTGTGAAGCTCCTCAAGACTCGCCCCTTTCTCACGCACATGATAGTGCATAAGGAAGTCCTTGTAGAATGAGGCTAGAGAGCCAAGAATTAAAACTTCAGCAATGTCATCGGGCATCGGGGAAGAGAGCTTTGACAACTTCTCAAGGTATCCTTGCATAGTGAGAAAATGCATAGATACCGAAGTTCCCTCCACAATGTTGCACCTTGTGAGTACTATGATGGTCTTATAACGCTCTTTGCTAGCATTATCCATGAACATCTTTATTAAAACTTTCATGGTTTTCTTGGGTTTCGAATCCAAGTATTTTGCTTGAAGTGATTCACCCATGAAGGCCAACATTAGACCATGAAATTTGTTCTCTTGGTCTTCCCACTTGGCTTTAGCCTCCTTCTCATTTTCGGTTGCCTTCTCATTTAATTTTGAGATTTCACCATCCAAAATATGAGATAGTTTCACAAACTTCAACATGATATTGAGTTTTAGTTTCCCGCTTATGAAGTTGGAGCCATCATTTTCTAAAGGATGTTTTTTAATCATAGATCACACAATATGTTGAATATTCGACATTTCAACAAAATAAATTTATATGGGATTTAATGTCAATTTTATGTTTGAAAATCAATACCGTAAATTAATAAACATGTCCATAAAATGCAGCAATTCAAGATTCTATCAATTATAATATAAACTAGCTAAGGGCTATCAGATATATTATAAAATCAAGACAAGAAAATATTTTCTAATCATAACCATTACAAAAATTTGCAATTTTTGCATTTTCAAACTCTTATGACTTATTGATTGATCGTTTTATATTAACCGCAAGTGCACGGCCGCGTTGAAGCGGTGGCAAATACGGGTCGTCCACTGGAAGGTGTGTCGACGATTGGTTTGTTCGAAGGTGATGAGAATTAAATTTATACAACAAGTGCACGACGTCAATGAAGACGTGGCAAGTACGGGTCGAACACAAGGAGGGAGAGATATTGTTATTTTTTGTGATTTTCGATTAGGGAAAGAAAGAGAGAAAAATAAGGTTTAGTTTGTGATTTTTGGTTTTTTAATTAATTCCTAAAGCAAGAACAACAAAAACAAATTAAAAATGAAGTAAAGATGGATGGGAGTCCAGTGGGTGGAGGTTTAGATATCGGGTTTAGATTAGAGAATTCTGAAACTTATAATAAATCATATTAGTTATAAAGCATTACATGATAAATGACTCAACATAAACTCAAGTAATCAAAATATACTAGCACGAAATTAAAATAATAACTTTATTCTTCTTCTCATCACCCTAAATCCGTCACCTCCACCCTTTGGAGAGAGTTAGAAATTCATGGATGGAGGGAAGGAGAAGGGGTCCTAGAGAAACTACAAAAGAAAACTAAAAGCAAGAATTAAAGGAACAAAATTTTATTACTAGATTATGGAATAAAAATAAGAACATCCACTACAACATCATTTCGGGGCCATTTATAGCCGATACAAGGGACCTAGGTATAAAATAGGAAAGTACACGTGGCGAGACACGACTGGGAAAAATCCGAAGCCACGGATCCAAAAGGGGGTGGCGTTTCCGCCGCATATTACATGTGATGTGCGACGGATTCACCTCAAGAATGTGTCTGATTCGATCCGGATTTTTCCTGCGTGTTTATGGTATGATTTAAATGTCCTTTGCGCATCCAGATGATTTCTTTCCTTTCTTTTGAGCTCCGAATTAATTCTTTGTATATTTGGAGATCCAAATTGATTTTTTAGAACTTCTCCAAAATAATATTTTTGTCCTTGCAGTTGGGTCCTTGGCTTTTTGCAATTATGTCCCTGGCTACTTTTGTGCTTAAGTCCTTGGCCTTTTTGTAATTAGGTCTTTGAATGCTTTTATGCTTGGATGGACTTCCATTTGAATCCCGATAATCTTGAACTTGGTCTTTATGACAGGAATGAGTCTCTTGCACGCATTTATGCTCGGGATATGGGTAATTTGCATTCAGGTCCATGTATTCTGTAAATAAGACTAAACACATACCTTAGTAGCATTTATTGATATAAAATTAATCTAAATGAGAGACATATGATGCAATGCATCAAATACCCCCAAACCTAGATTTTGCTAGTCCCTAGCAAAATAGAATATAAGAAAAATGAAAACAGGGAAATCCTAACTCACTTTCGTAGGAATCACAGTTGCACTTAGCATGTGCAACAAGCCTTTAAACCCCCAAGTTTCCTTAGAGGACGAGTTTTGTCTCGTGAGAGTTTTCAGTTGACACACCCACAAAGTCTTAATTCAACATTTCATTGATAGCTCTAAATATCTCCACCTCAACTTTATACATCTTACTTAGAATTCTTGCATGCTCATTATACAAATCTAACTTATAAAAAGTCTGACTTGGTCTTTGTTCCTCCAGCATTCACACAACTAACCCTTCTACACATGTTATCACTTAAATTATTTTGCACGCCTCCTCTGGTGGTGAAGTATCATTCGGATCAACCATGGCATGGATCATTCTTTTAACTTTGGGCCTTGTTGAACGTTTTAATTTAAACTGCAAGTGCACGGCCGCGATGAAGCGGTGGCAAGTACGGGTCGTCCTCAAGGAGGTGAGTAGCCTCTTGCTTGTACGAAATCGCATGGCAAAAATAGGGGGAGAAAGATGTTTATGCTACTCTACTCTATACTACGCTAAGAAGTACGAAATGTGAAAGAAGCAAACAAACGATGAAATAAGAACTAAGCTAAGAACAAAACAAGAATGCTGGAATTTCAGGAATGGAAAAACCCCTAAGGGGTGGAGTGAGTGCACACAAGCAAAGAGGTGGGTGTTGAACACATTCTTTAAGCACAAATAAAGGTAGTGTTATCATGCATAGGAAGTGTCTAAATGTTGTGGCAAAACCTATCAATCTATTCACCAACTTAGTTGATTAACATTTACATATGCAAGTTGTTTATTTCAGAACCTAAACAAGCATGAGAGGTGTCTAATCATTTTGGAAAAACTCATCAAGTTATAAATTCTATCCTAAACAAGCAAGCATACATTCATGTTTTATCAACACATCAAACATAAAGCATTCATCCCATTCTCTAATGCATGTATGTACATCTACTCCACCCCCCAAAGGGGATGGAACTACTCACTAAACATTACACTAATTATTAAACTAAGCAAAGAAAGCATATTAAAATTAAGCTAGAAATAAAAGACGATTAAACTAAAACATGCACAAACTATAAAAGAAGCATAAACAAACAATGAAAGAAACACAAAACTTTATTGATAAAATGACTCACATTAAAAGTAGCATCCTCCTACTTTAGTGTGTGCTTCAAGGCCTCACTTCTAGTAGGAAGAATAGCCACTTAAAATATGGAGTGATTACAATAGAAGGTGAAGAGTTTTATTTATAGCCAAAGAAAAAGCCACTCCGGGACAATCCCCCGATGTGGGACTAAACCAATACCAAAAATGGACTAAATATACACTAATACGTAACCCAGAGAAATCTTAGCGGATTTGGGCCCAAAGTGACCGCCAATTAGCGGTTTTGGACCGCCTATTGGCGGTCTAAAACGTCCGGATCCATCTGGAATTTGTTCTGGGCTTTGCTTAGTGTATTTGGTGGTCTTTAATGCATCTACTTCGTTTATTGGAGCTCCGACCCGAATAGAATTGCCAAAATACTCCCCATGATGGTGTGGAGTATTCTGGTTTGCTCTTAGGTCCTTCTGTCTTGCGTTCAAGTCCTTGTCCCTTGCATCTTGGTCCCCAGATCTCACAATTCAGTCCTTTTTCCCAGCTTTTGGGTCCTTTTGTGCTTCATCTCTTTAAACCTATTTATTCCTGAAAACTAAACATAAAACTCGTGACATAGCATTGTTTAGGCGAAAGATAATGGATATAAGATAAAAAATATAAGCATGAAATGATGTCAATCAAATACCCCCAAACCTAACTTTTGCTAGTCCCGAGCAAAACAAAGAAAGAGAAAAGCATACGAAAAACAAGAAATCCTAACTCACTTTCGTAGGAATCACGGTTGCACTTAGCACGTGCAACAAGCCGTTAAACCTCCTTGTCGCCAAGGAGGATGAGTGTTGTCTCCTGAGGGTTTTCAGCGGATATACCCACAAAATCCGAACAAGATGCATTAATCATTCCAGCTACATGACTCGTTGGACTTATTTTGTCGATCATGGGACGCGGTAATACTACGGGTCGACTCTATATATGTAATCGGTCCACACACCTAGCCTAATGAGTTATTCGTGAAAGTTAGTCAAGGACTTAAGTGAAAGACATGGGTAACCTTAACTTCTGAATGTGATACAATGTGTAAAGTCCATTTTGGTTCTTATTTGACTCTTTTTTTTCTTTTTTTTCTTTTTCTTTGGAGCATTTTATTGGTTGGTGTTTGATTCTCCCAGGGTCAGGTTTCGTGCATCATTGCCTATGAGGACTTACACTATCACGTACACCTTCCCCAAAATCTCCACATACGGCGATCCCTACCACCCGTGTAACGGGAGTTCGGTCGGTGCATCCCAAGTCAGATGACTTGAAAGCACCAGGCACAAAGTCCCCTCAGACCTACTTTCCCGAGTGATAGCAGCCGTGCGAGAAGAGAGAACACCACTTATTTATCTATATGGGAACCAAAACCCCTACACTTAAGTTTCACAAAAAGAGATTAAGGGCCCTCGACTACGACAAACTTCCTTATACTCACAAACACGAATTATTTGACTCACTAGGTTCAGGGTGGACTTCTTTAAATGTTTACGTACTGAAACCCTGTGATTACACGCCCCCTGAGGGAAAACCAGGGTGCATCCTAACGACTCGACAAGACCTAAAGCCAATAAACTAGAAATCCTAATGCATCAAGTTCAAGACAATTTTGGGAGCTTTCTTTTTACTTTGCCTCTCAACGGTTTTGCACATGCTAAACACACGCAAACCCACAAAAACATTTTCTTTCGCAAACACATGAAGATTTTGAAAGAAATGTGAAAATTTTAAAGCACTAGGCAAGCAAAAGAAGACAAGTTCCCAAGGATCATGACAAGCAGATATATCAATGTTAAATGCAGCACACTAGCATGACCCTAACAATACACACAAAAAGAAAACAAAATCAAAAGAAAAAGACTCGACTATGTACACACGTAAAACACCCCCCACACCTACTTCATGCATTGTCCTCAATGAATGTGAACAAGATACTACATGGATATTTGCATGAAAAAGGAAAGATCTCACCAACATGAAGTACAAAGGGACGTTCAGGGTCATGTTGATGGATACAAACCCAACTTCCCTCAAAACCTGTGAGAAGTTGAAGAAGGGAGATAAATACGTGAAGAAATTGGGCCCAAGTACACAAGGGTTGGGACCCACAACAATCGATGCTCACTGAAGGAGTCTTTTATTACTCGCTTTTTTTCTTCTTCTTTTTTTCTTTTATCATTTTTTTTATTTTTTTTATTTTATTTTTTTTGATTTTTAACATGATATATACAGCAGCAACGATATTCTCATAATCATTTGGTCAAGGAACATCAAATGAGAACATCAAGTCATGAGGACCAGAGACTTGCCGAGATGGGCAAACTTCACTTGTACTCTGAGGTGTCATGAGGGGTGAAAGGTCAAAGCTGAACGGCTCGAACCCCTCATGATATTGGTTGGGTGTGGGCAACAAAGAATGAAGTTGTGTTGCCTCACTAGGGTTTAGTTGCTCATCGAACAAAACCCTCCAACCAATAGGCGGGTGCATCGGAATGAGTTCCTCAGGCTCATTCGATGGATGCAGCAGACTTGCATCACTAAGAATGGGGCTTCTCCCGAAGTTATCCAACAAGGACCTCCCACCATCATTTAGATCATCAAGCATAAGCTCGGTCATAGGTGGGTCCTTGTTGGAGTCAATATGAAGCTCAAATGGCTCAATGGCCATGGAACATGAGGTAGAGACACCTTCTGGTATAGGCATATGATGAGGTGTCTCACTCTCACTAGTACTCTCAACTGAATCATGCAACGAACACTCCCTTTGGACATTCATGTTCGAGGCCAGCTCACTCTGTTGCATTGCAAAGACAGGCAATGAGTTTTCGCTGGGCCCACGAACATTCTCAACGGGTTGCATTGGGGTTAGGGGTGTTCGTTGATTTTGTGGTGCTTTCTCCAATTGGCGGATGAGATTTAGATTTAAAGGTTCATCCATGGGTTCATGTTGCCTACCAGAGTTGAACACATGAAACTCGGCACTCATGTTACCGAATGAGAGATTCATGAGACCATTTCTACAATTAATCAAGGCATTGGAGGTTGCCAGAAATGGTCTACCCAAAATCAAAGGTATTTGAGAGTGGGTGTTCGCAACAGGATTGGTATCGAGGACAACAAAATCGACAGGAAATATAAAATCTCCAACTTTGATAAGCACATCCTCGATAATCCCCATGGGAATACGAATGGATCTATCCGCCAATTGGAGGGTGATCTTCGTTGGTTTCAATTCTCCCAAGTTCAACTGTTGATAAACAGAGAATGGGAGGAGGTTGACCGCTGATCCTAAATCAAGCAAAACATTGCTCAATCTAGTGTCCCCTATCATACACTGAATAGTAGGACACCCAGGGTCATTGTATTTTGTGTAGGTAGGATTGGACAAAAGTGAGCTGATATTTGCAGCCAAGAATGCTTTCTTAGGAACATTGGTCTTCCTCTTGGTTGTGCAGAGATCCTTCAACACTTTGGCATATTGAGGTATTTGTTGGATGACATCCAACAATGGGATGTTAACCTTCACTTGCTTAAACACCTCTAATATCTTGTCCATGTTGTCACTCTGCTTTTTGTTTAACCTACTTGGATAGGGAGCTTTTGGCAGGTAGATTTTCTATTGTGTCTGAGAAGAAAGCTTTGGTGTATTACCCTCACCCTCAGCATCTTCTTCACCACCATTCCCACTGAGGGGCTGCATAGATGGTGGTTGTTGTGGCAAGGAGATGTGATTGTCAACCTGTTTTCCATTCCTTAAGGTCACAATGGAATTGACATGGTGAACAGGTTCCTCCACATGGTTCACTTGCCTCCCCCGAGGTACCACATTCTCATTTTGCATGTGTTGTTGGTACATACGGGGGTTAGCCTCAGGCTGGCTAGGAAAATACCCTCTCTCTCTTTCATGTACAGACTGAGCCAATTGGCCCATCTGAAGCTCTAGAGATTTGATGGTCTGCTGATTTGAAGTGAGAACTTGACTTGTGGACGACATAAAATTTTTCATAGAGTTCTCAAGTCCACGAGTCAAGTTCTCAATTGAATTAAACCGGGTTTCGAAGTTGTTAGAATTTGGGAAACCTGCTTGGTTGGTGCTTGGAACTTGGGGTTGCTGATAAGATTGTGCATGCATGGGAGGTTTGGTGTGATTGGTAAGGTGGTCTAGAGGAGTTTGAAGGACCACCCGAGGCATTAGTGTGGTTCCATGAAAAATTGGGTGGTTCCTCCATCCAGGATTATAAGATGAGGAGGATGGGTCATTCCTAGCTCTGTCATAGATGGCGTTGACACGCTCCATCTCAGAAGGAATAGACACACACTCGCTTTCTACATGACTTACCCTACCACATGAATGACAGGAACTGGACCAGATGTGGACATGTGAGGTGCACCTTGTTGGTTTTGGAGCTCAATCGAATCTATACGGCGCATTAAGGCCGCCATGCGTGCCTCGGTGGCCGTAGTGGTATCGATAGCAAATGCGGCACCCGATCTAGTCGAGTTTGCATTCGCGATCCTCGCTCCTATACTAGACGATGCAGGTGGTTCCCTCACACTCTCCCATTGCATGGTTTTCTCAGCAAGGGCTTCTAGGAAAGCCCATGCCTCCCATTCATCCTTTCCCAAGAACTCTCCTTGACACATGGACTCAAGGAGCGTTCTTGACGGGATGTGAAGACCCTCGTACACAATCTGACAAAGGCGCCACAACTCAATGCCATGGTGAGGGCATGAGGATAGCATCTCCTTGAACCTCTCTAAGTATGCATGAAATGGTTCGGTCTCATGTTGATAGAGCAAATTGATTTCGTTCCTCAATTTTTGAGTCCGATGATTTGGGAAGTACTTCTTGAGGAATGCAGATTGAAACTCATCCCAAGTCCTAAAGGCATTCGCCTGGTTGCTGTACAACCACTTCTTGGCGTCATCCTTTAGTGCAAAACGAACGAGCCTAAGATGGATGGAGTCTGTGCTAAGTTGTTGCAGCTTGAAATAGCACATACCTCCTCAAATTCCCTGAGAAAGATATAGGGGTCACCTTTCCCAGTGAAACGAGGGAGCATGGAAATGAATTGAGGCTTAACCTCAAAATGGTTCCCATTAGCCTCTGGTAATACGATGCATAAGGGTAGAGCGGTACGACTCGGGTAGCATCGATCACGAAGAGGTATGGGAACGACAACTGGAAGAACAGGTGGAGCAGGCGGGTCCAGCAACTGCTCCTCCTCACGGAAATTAGCAGCCATTGGACCCGAACTACGTGCGACACGAGAGGAGGAAGGCGTCGAGAAATCGATGACCGAAGCCGGATTGACAACGCTCCTCGTCAAACGACCACTCTCGTCTCGTGTCCACGAAAGCATACACAAAGGTGCACGCACACAAACCAAAACCTTTTTTTCAAACAAAGAATGTACGTAGAAGAGAAGACTGGGGAACACAGGAGAGAAAGAATGACTCAGGAGAAAAGGGAAGAAGTCCTTATGCTACGGTGGATGGGTACAGGTAGAAGCACACAAGCAAACCTAAGGTCGCTATAGGTCCTTACAGCTAGACGACGCCTAACTGCGAGGTCACACAGCCTCAACACGCCTCACCTCCCTACAACGAGGACCACAAAGCCCAGCAAGTGAGCCAAGATCCGGGGATCTCGTCTCTCCTACTATCGACAAAGTGGGCAACGCCGATCAGGTCATGACGGTCGGGACCGGATCACTCTCCTAATGCGCCCGAAATCCTTAAGGCCAATGTCTACTTGATTTTAAAAATTAGGCTCTTTATTAGTGTGGTTTGTGGGGCAAAGGAAAGGGTGATGAAATCCCTCACCTTATCGTTTATGGGACAGCCCCTCCTTAGTATTGTTTTGGAGTCCAAATCTAGCAATCAACTCTCCAAACAAACGCTCAACTCACACTTGTTGCAATGCACTTCCTACTAACTAATGCATGTTCATACGAAATGCATGAATGAGAGTAGAAGGTGCGTACCTCACGCCAGCTCTCAGCAACAGAAAATAAAGCTAAGATAAAAGACAATCTAAATGCTTAAGTCACATACATGGTGCATGACCTAAACAAGAATGAATGCCTAGTCTTTTGCTTTGAGTTTTAGGGTCCAAGTTGCTTAAAGGAGGTTTGATTATTGATCTGGGAACGAACTATAAGTCAAAACATGCCAAATTGAGTCCCAGATAACTAGATCATTTAGAGCAACAACAGCAAGAAATTAAAAGATGAACAGAGCTCACCAGACCGCTGATTGGCGGTCTGAAGTGCTCATGTCGTCTGGAAATTTCTCCAGTAGCCTCCACTTGCTATTCCCAGTCTCCTGAAACAAAGAAAAACTACAACACACAAATTATATCCACTCGAATCGTCCAAACAAGAGTCTGGACTGGCACCTCCCCGGCAACGACGCCAAAAACTTGTTGAAGGTTTTAATTTAAACCGTAAGTGCACGGCCGCGATGAAGCGGTGGCAAGTACGGGTCGTCCTCAGGGAGGTGAGTAGTCTCTTGCTTGTACGAAATCGCGTGGCAAAAATAGGGGGAGAAAGATGTTTATGCTACTCTACTCTATACTACGCTAAGAAGTACGAAATGTGAAAGAAGCAAACAAACGATGAAATAAGAACTAAGCTAAGAACAAAATAAGAATGCTGGAATTTCAGGAATGAAAAAATCCCTAAGGGGTGGAGTGAGTGCACACAAGCAAAGAGGTGGGTGTTGAACACATTCTTTAAGCACAAATAAAGGTGGTGTTGTCATGCATAGGAAGTGTCTAAATGTTGTGGCAAAACCTATCAATCTATTCACCAACTTAGTTGATTAACATTTACATATGCAAGTTGTTTATTTCAGAACCTAAACAAGCATGAGAGGTGTCTAATCATTTTGGCAAAACTCATCAAGTTATAAATTCTATCCTAAACAAGCAAGCATACATTCATGTTTTATCAACACATCAAACATAAAGCATTCATCCCATTCTCTAATGCATGTATGTACATCTACTCCACCCCCCAAAGGGGATGGAACTACTCACTAAACATTACACTAATTATTAAACTAAGCAAAGAAAGCATATTAAAATTAAGCTAGAAATAAAAGACGATTAAACTAAAACATGCACAAACTATAAAAGAAGCATAAACAAACAATGAAAGAAACACAAAACTGTATTGATAAAATGACTCACATTAAAAGTAGCATCCTCCTACTTTAGTGTGTGCTTCAAGGCCTCACTTCTAGTAGGAAGAATAGCCACTTAAAATATGGAGTGATTACAATAGAAGGTGAAGAGTTTTATTTATAGCCAAAGAAAAAGCCACTCCGGGACAATCCCCCGATGTGGGACTAAACCAATACCAAAAATGGACTAAATATACACTAATACGTAACCCAGAGAAATCATAGCGGATTGAGGCCCAAAGTGACCGCCAATTAGCGGTCTTGGACCGCCTATTGGCGGTCTAAAACGTCCGGATCCATCTGGAATTTGTTCTGGGCTTTGCTTAGTGTATTTGGTGGTCTTAGATGCATCTACTTCGTTTATTGGAGCTCCGACACGAATAGAATTGCCAAAATACTCCCCATGATGGTGTGGAGTATTCTGGTTTGCTCTTAGGTCCTTCTGTCTTGCGTTCAGGTCCTTGTCCCTTGCATCTTGGTCCCCAGATCTCACAATTCAGTCCTTTTTCCCAGCTTTTGGGTCCTTTTGTGCTTCATCTCTTCAAACCTATTTATTCCTGAAAACTAAACATAAAACTCGTGACATAGCATTGTTTAGGCAAAAGATAATGGATATAAGATAAAAATATAAGCATGAAATGATGTCAATCAGGCCTTGAGTATCTTAAAGTATATATTTTCCCCGTGATTCAACACATTTGCTTGTTTTGACACTTTTACCCTTTTTGCATTCGTGTAACGAGTTTGGTCGATAATCCCGAGCTGGCAGACTCAAGTTACTGGGTTTCAAAATACCCCTACGGACTAGTGACTCAAAGGCTTGGGCTTTTGTAATCATTTTGCAAAATGTGCTTTCCTCACTTGATTCCTTTATTATTATTTTTTTTACTTTCCTCAAGGCTTAATTGCTATTAGAAGTCCACACTTCCCGGTATATTTTCCTCAACCTCTGCTTTTTATCAACCACTTCAAAGATTTGATTCATCCAATTTAAGTGCATACATGTCTTAAAGGGAAATGGGTTATTTCTTTGGACCTTAGATTTATGTCATAATTTCTACAGGCAGAATTATATAATAAGGAACAAAAACTCAATGCATTTTGTACACGGGTTTTGGCAGTTCAATCTTAATCTATGTAATGGAACATTGAATTTTTTTTTTGAATAATAACAAAACTAATAGAATATATATATATAGATAAACACCCCCCCACACCTACATCATGCATTGTCCTTAATGTATGCAAATATAAAGCAAATGCATTTATTACCTGGGTGAACTACGGTGGAGGGATGGAATTTGTTCAGAGTCAACCATAATCAGAACTGGATTGAATGTCACCATGTTGGTGCGTGTATCCAGTTGAATTGTTCCCCATGTTGCCATGAGTTAAAGGTTTCACACCTCTCACATGTATTGATTCTCTTGTTTGTTCGAGTGATGGTGGTTGGGTAGATGACTTAATCCCCTTTTTCGCACTTTCTTTTTGATTTTGTGATGATTTATTTGATTCAGAAATCTTATAGATACGTGCTCTCATCACAACATTACTTTGATTGCATATTATTTCTGGCTCACTCTCAACATGAAAGATATTAAATTCAGCTTTTAAGTTCCCAAAAGATAATTGCATGAGCCCATTTCGACAGTTTATCAATGCTTAAGAAGTGGCTAAAAAGGGTCTGCTTAGTATTACATGGATTTGTCTATTAGGATTTACAACAAGTGCAGTATCTAGTACGACAAAATCCACTGGATAAATGAAGTCACCCACTTTGATCAAAACGTCCTCGACTACACCTCTTGGTTTCTTAATAGAGCAGTCAGCAAATTGAAGAGTTGTCTTGGAGGGTTTTAGTGGACCAAGGTTGAGTTGCTCGTAGACAGAGAACGGGAGTAGGTTAACACTAGCACCAAGGTCTAGAATGGCTTTGTTGATAAAAGTATCTCCTATTGAATATGAAATTGTGGGACACCCATGTTCCTTATATTTTATAGGAGATGAGTTGGACAGAATAGAGCTTATGTTTGCAGTTAAGAAAGTCTTCTTTGGTACGTTTGTTTTTCTCTTTTTAGTGCACAGATCTTTTAAGAATTTAGCATAAGCAGGTATTTGTTGAATCATATCCAGGAGTGGAATATTCACCTTAACTTGCTTAAATACTTTCAGGATTTTCTCCATTTGTGCACTTGAGTTCTTCTTAAGTCTATTGGGGAATAGAGCTTTAGGAACATAGACTCGCTCAAGTTGAGCTATGGGTTCAGGTTGAGTAGGTGGGTTGGGCGTTTCAGATTGGACGTTAGGTTCAATGGTTAGGTCATATGTGGTGGCTTGATGGCTAGATTGATTAGACGTTCTAGGATTTACCACATTGTTATCAACTTGTCTTCCGGACCGTAATGATACTACTGCATTTATTTGTTGGAATGGTCCTTCCTCATTAACCATTTGAATTGGTCTCGAGTTGTTACTTCCTAGAGGTGGTTGGTAGGGCTGATATTGATTATTAGATCTAGGATTCACCTCAGGTTGACTTGGAAACTGACCCTTTTCTCTTGCACCTACAATTTGTGCGAGTTGGCTGACTTGTGTCTCCAGCCTTTGGAAGGACTGGTTGGTTGTTTGCATAAAAGTCTTCATCAAATTTTCCAAGCTTGTCAACCTAACATCATAATCTCCATTGTTACTAAACCCAGATGATGTATTATTTTGGTTATACGGGTTTGGTTGTTGTCTAGGAGGTTGACCTTGTTGGCTTGATGACAAATTGGAATTATTACGCCAACCCGAGTTATAGGTTGATGTGTATGGGTCATTTCTAGCATGGTTAAACGTGGCATTAACTTGTTCCCAGTCCGCACAATCCTCCATTAAATGACTAGTCTGACCACATCTAGAGCAAGGGATAGACGATGCTTGATTCACTCGGGGTCGGGTTTGTAGCTCTAGACTTTCCATTCTGCGCATAAGGGTAGCTAGTTTTGCTTCAGCCGCTACATTGGCATCTACAGCTAAGACACCTGGTTTGGGTTGACTTGCTATTCTATATCCAATACTCGGGTTAAGCGGTGCTCTAGCATTGTCCCATTGCATACTGTTTTCAGCTAAATCCTCAAGAAAAGTTCATGCATCATTTTCATTTTTTGACATGAAGTTCCCTTGGCTTATGGATTCTACCATAACCCTAGATATGGGTGTCAATCCCTCATAAATAATTTGGCACAGTTGCCATCTTGGAATTCCGTGATGAGAGCATTGGGTCAGCACACTTTTAAATCTTTCTAGATAGGAATAGAACGGCTTACTCTCAGATTGAACGAATGCAACAATTTCATTCCTAATCCTCATAGTCTTATGGTTGGGGAAATATTTTTTTAGGAAAACTTGAACAAACTCAGCCCAACTTTTAATGGATTTTTCGGCTAGACTAAATAGTCATTTCTTAGCGTCGTCCTTCAGTGCTAGAGGCACAAATTTCAGATGCACTGCCTCCTCAGAGATATGCTGGTATTGCATAAGAGAGCAGATTTCCTCAAATTCTCTAAGGAAGAGATATGGGTCTTCCCTAGAGGTGAACTTAGGCAACATACTCATGTATTGTGCCTTAAGGTCGAAGTCGCGACCCTGTATGGTGGGCATAACGATGCACGATGGCTGAGCAGCCATCACTGGGTAGCATCGATCCCTCAGAGTTATGAGCGGGTTCACAACATTCTCACCCATTGGATCTGGGTGAGGTGGTGCAACAGGTGGATGGGGGCTAAGCTCCAGGCTGGAATCTAGATCAACTCGTGAGAGTCGATTACTCAAGTCCCGAACCCAAATCTGAGTGCACCGGTTTGAATCAATTTTTGAATTCAAATTCGAAATTTAAATTCCCAATTCAAATTCGAAATTTAAATTCCCAATTCAAATTCAAGAATCAATTGATAATTTATTTTTTTTTAATTTTTTTTTTCAAAAAAGGAAACAAACAATAGAATGGGGAAATATGAGAAAGGAATCCTAATCTAGAGAATTGAGGTGAGAAGAGAAAGAAGACTCAGATGAGAAGGGAAACTTAACTCTAAAGATAGAAAAGAGGGTTGGTTAGAAGTTTCCTAAACAAGCACGGTTCAAACAATCCTAGACCTAGTGTCGCTTAAATCTAGACGACTCCTAACTGGTTGAGTCGAATTGATTTGCTTGATTCACCTCCCTCACAAATCAAACCAAATTGGTCAGGCAGTGTATAGCTATTGGGGGCGCTTCCGACAGAGTCGGTGGCAATTAGACAACCACTTCGCTTGGAAGACTTACGTCAACACAAAAATACTTTCTAGACACCAAATTAAATTCGATCAGCTTCAGGTCATAGCAAGTCAGACCAATCTTCTACCTAATTGTGTCTGAGTCCTTAGGGGCCAATGTCTAATTGATTTTATATTTTAAGGCTTGGGTGACACTTTAGGATTGTGATTTGTGGGCCACGGAAGGGTGATGAAATCCCCACCGTATCTTTTCCTACGGAGTTGCCCTTAAGATAGTTTAACTTAAATCTAGAAAAGATAGTCAAACAATGGTCTTTAGTGGGGGGCAATTGCAAAGTTGTATGCAAATTAGATTATATGCTTAAATGTAATCGATAAAAACCGCGATACGTACCTTGCCTCCAGCACTCTTCAACAAGAATTAATTTGCAAGAATTTAGCAAGAATAATGCAAACAAAACATTATATGATGCATGCACTAAGTTCTTCTAGTTTTGCCAATTTTTAGGTCAGAGTTGAATTATTGTCAATTATGGAATTTAAGCTTAACACATGCAGTTCTACAAAAGGAAATTTTTCGAAACTAGAAATTACGAGGAAAGAGGCAACAAAGGTTACCTATGCAATGCTCAGTCGGGTCACCGCCCACTCTCTAAATTTCAGTAGCTCCACGCGTCCACCCAGAGATGGAGCTAACCCCAGAAAAATTTGAAGCCCAGAAGCCTCTGTTGTGCGGCGAATCCGCCGCAGCTTGTGCTTGATATGCGATGATTCCACCGCCCTGTTGCTCCGGCTGCGTTCATATTTCACTGCGCACTCTGTTGTCTCCTGAAACACAAATCCAAATACTTAGATCGCGCACAAGATAAATAGAATAGAATCGAGAACACCACAATAAACAAAATCTGTGTCGCCTCCCCGGCAACGGCGCTAAAATTTGATGAGAATTAAATTTATACCGCAAGTGCATGACATCAATGAAGACGTGGCAAGTACGGGTCGAACACAAGGAGGGAGAGATATTGTTTTTTTTGTGATTTTTGATTAGGGAAAGAAAGAAAGAAAAATAAGGTTTGGTTTCAGATTTTTGGTTCTTTAATTAATTTCTAAAGCAAGAACAGCAAAAACAAATTAAAAATGAAGTAAAGATGGATGGGAGTCCAGTTGGTGGAGGTTTAGATATCGGGTTTAGATTAGAGAATTCTGAAACTTATAATAAATCATATTAGTTATAAAGCATTACATGATAAATGACTCAACATAAACTCAAGTAATCAAAATATACTAGCACGAAATTAAAATAATAACTTTATTCTTCTTCTCATCACCCTAAATCCGTCACTTCCACCCTTTGGAGAGAGTTAGAAACTCATGGATGGAGGGAAGGAGAAGGGGTCCTAGAGAAACTACAAAAGAAAACTAAAAGCAAGAATTAAAGGAACAAAATTTTATTACTAGATTATGGAATAAAAATAAGAACATCCACTACAACATCATTTCGGGGCTATTTATAGCCGATACAAGGGACCTAGGTATAAAATAGGAAAGTACACGTGGCGAGACACGACTGGGAAAAATCCGAAGCCACGGATCCAAAAGGGGGCGGCGTTTCCGCCGCATATTACATGTGATGTGCGACGGATTCACCTCAAGAATGTGTGTGATTCGATCCGGATTTTTCCTGCGTGTTTATGGTATGATTTAAATGTCCTTTGCGCATCCAGATGATTTCTTTCCTTTCTTTTGAGCTCCGAATTAATTCTTTGTATATTTGGAGATCCAAATTGTTTTTTTAGAACTTCTCCAAAATAATATTTTTGTCCTTGCAGTTGGGTCCTTGTCTTTTTGCAATTATGTCCCTGACTACTTTTGTGCTTAAGTCCTTGGCCTTTTTGTAATTAGGTCTTTGAATGCTTTTATGCTTGGATGGACTTCCATTTGAATCCCGATAATCTTGAACTTGGTCTTTATGACAGGAATGAGTCTCTTGCACGCATTTATGCTCGGGATATGGGTAATTTGCATTCAGGTCCCTGTATTCTGTAAATAAGACTAAACACATACCTTAGTAGCATTTATTGATATAAAATTAATCTAAATGAAAGACATATGATGCAATGTATGCAATGCATCAGAAGAAGAGAGGTAAAAAGAAGGAGAGAAAAGTTGGTTACACTAAACTACACTAAGATGCAAAAAGGAAATGAAGATAAGTAATAAAACTAAGCCCCATAGGGGATAGAGAAATAATGTGAATATGAAGATGTGTGTGTGTTCAATTAAGCTCCTTGATGCATTGCATACATTGCATCATATGTCTTTCATTTAGATTACTTTTATATCAATAAATGCTACTAAGGTATGTGTTTAGTCTTATTTAAAGAATACAGGGACCTGAATGCAAATTACCCACATTCCGAGCATAAACGCGTGCAAAAGACTCATTTCTATCATAAAGACCAAGTTCAAGCTTATCGGGTTTTAAATGGAAATGTATCTAAGCATAAAAGCATTCAAGACCTAATCACAAAAAGAACAAGGACTTGAGCACAAAAGTAGCCGGGGACTCAATTGCAAAAAGACAAGGACCTAATTGCAAATCACGAGTAGCTTTTATTATCTTGGAGAAAATCTAAAGAAAAATCAATGTGGATCTTCAAATATATAAAAGAATTAATCCGGAGATCAAAAGAATGGAAAGAATCAATCCAGACGCGTAAAGGAGGATCAAATCATACCATAAACATTCAACCAAAATCTGGACCAAATCAGAGCATGATGTGCGGCGATTCCGCCGCATATCACACATACCATGCGGCGTTTCCGCCGCACCAGAGAGGATCCGTGTGCTCAATTTTTGTCCAGTCGTATCTGGACACGTGTACTCTCCAATTCTATACTTAGGTCTCTTGTAACAACTATAAATAGCCCCGAGAACGATGTTAGAAAGGTCCTTGGCCTTAGACCTAGTTTTTAGTTGTTATTTGTACTTGTCTTTATTTTAGTAATAAAATTCTGTCTTTTATTTCTTGTTTTTACTTTTCTTTTGTAATGCCTCTAGGATCCATTCTTCCTCCCTCCATGAGTTTCTAACTCTTTCCAAAGGGTGGAGGTGACGGATTTAGGGTGAAGAGAAGACGAATGAATGTTATTATTTTAAGTTCGTATTAGTCTATTTTGATTACTTGAGTTTATGTTAAATCATTTATCATGTAATGCTTCATAACTAATATGATTTAATATAAGTTTCTGAATTCTCTAATCTAAAACTTAAATCTAAACCTCCACCCGACGGAATTCACCTCTTTATTCTTGTTTTAATTTTAATTGTTCTTGTTTCTTGCTTTAGATAATTAAAAATCAAAAATCTCAAAACCAACTTATTTCTTCTCTCCTTCTTTCCCGCAATCGAAATCACATTAATAACAAATCTCTCCCTCCTTGTGTTCGACCCGTATTTGCCATGTCTCCATTGACGCCGTGCACTTGCGGTATAAATTTTAATTCTCATCAAGTTTTTGGCGCCGTTGCCGGGGAGGCGACGCAGATTTTGTTTTTTTTGTTGATTTCGATTCTGTTCTGCTTATCTTGTGCGCGATCTAACTATTTGGATTTGTGTTTCAGGAGACAACAAAGTGCACGGCGAAATCCGAGCACGATCTGAGCTAAACGAGCGGCTAAATCTCCGCACCTATAGAACAACTTGCGGCGGAATCGCCGCACACTTGGAGCTTCTGTGCTTCAAACGTTTCTGGGACGCGCATCATCGTTGGGTGGACGCGCAGAGCATCTGAAATTTCGAGAGCAGGCGGTGAACCCGACTGAGCATTGCGTAGGTAACTTTTGTTGCCTTTTTCCTCATAATTTCTATTTTCTGAAAATTTCCTTTTCGTAGAACTGCATGTGTTAGGGCAAAATTCCATAATTTGCAATAATTCAACTCTGACCTAAAATTGGCAAAATTAGAAAGGCCTTAGTGCATGCATCATCTAGTGTTTTGTATGCATTATTCTTGCTAAATTCTTGCAAATCAATTTCTGTTGAAGAGTGCTGGAGTCAAGGTATGTATCGTGGTTTTCATCGATTGCATTTAAGCATATAATCTAGTTGCATATAACCTTGCAATTGCCCCCCTCTAAAGACCATTGTTTGACTATCTTTGTTAGATCTGAGTTAAACTATCTTAAGGGCAACTCCGTAGGCAAAGATACGGTGGGGATTTCATCACCCTTCCGTGGCCCACAATTTACAATCCTAAAGTGTCACCCAAGCCTTAAATTAAAATCAATTAGACATTGACCCCTAAGGACTCGGACTCATTTAAGGAGAAGAATTGGTTTGACTTGCTATGACCTGAAGCCGATTGAATTTAATTTGTTGTCTAGAAAGTGTTTTTGTGTTGACGTAAGTCTTCCAAGCGAAGTGGTTGTCTAATTGGCACCGACTCTGTCGGAAGCGCCCCCACTAGCTATACACGGCCTAGCCAAGTTGGTTTGATTAGTGAGGGAGGTGAATCAAGCGACTCAATTCGACTCAACCAGTTAGGAGTCGTCTAGATCTAAGCGACACTAGGTCTAGGATTGTTTGAACCGTGCTTTCTTAGGAATTTTCTGACCAACCCTCTTTCTATCTTTAGAGTTAGGTTTCCCTTCTCATCTGAGTCTTCTTTCTCTTCTTACCTAAATTCTCTAGATTAGGATTCTTTTCTCATCTTTCCCCATTCTATTGTTTGTTTCCCTTTTGAAAAAAAACAAAAAAAAACAAAAAATAAAATGAAAATAAAACGAAAATAAAAAAATTGTAATTAATTCTTGAAATTAAATTTGGAATTTAAATTTCGAATTTGAACTCAAAAATTGATTCAACCCGGTGCACTCAGATTTGGATTCGGGACTTGAGTAATCGAATCTCACGAGTTCATCTAGATTCCAGTCTAGAACTTAGCCCCAATGCATTTGTTGCACCACCTCACCCGGATCCAATGGGTGAGAATGTAGTGGACCCACCTGTTGCACAACCTATAACTCTGGGGGATCGATGCTACCCAGCGATGGCTGCTCAGCCATCATGCATCGTTATGCCCACTATACAGGGTCACGACTTCGAACTTAAGGCACAATACATGAGTATGTTGCCTAAGTTCACCTCTAGGGAAGACCCATATCTCTTCCTTAGAGAATTTGAGGAAATCTGCTCTCTTATGCAATACCAGCATATCCCTGAGGAGGCAGTGCGTCTGAAATTCGTGTCTCTAGCACTGAAGGACGACGCTAAGAAATGGCTATATAGTCTAGCCGAAAGATCCATTAGAAGTTGGGCTGAGTTTGTTCAAGTTTTCCTGAAAAAATATTTTCCCAACCATAAGACTATGAGGATTAGGAATGAAATTGTTGCATTCGTTCAGTCTGAGAGCGAGCCGTTCTATTCCTACCTAGAAAGATTCAAAAGTGTTCTGACCCAATGCCCTCATCATGGAATTCCAAGATGGTAATTATGCCAAATTATTTATGAGGGATTGACACCCACATCTAGGGTTATGGTAGAATTCGTAAGCCAAGGGAACTTTATGTCGAAAAATGAAAATGATGCCTGGACTTTTCTTGAGGAATTAGCTGAAAACAGTATGCAATGGGACAATGCTAGAACACCGCTTAACCCAAGTATTGGATCTAGAATAGCAAGCCAACCCAAACCAGGTGTCTTAGCTGTAGATGCCAACATAGCAGCTGAAGCAAAACTAGCTACCCTTATGCGCAGAATGGAAAGTTTAGAGCTACAAATCCAAAACCAAGTGAATCAAGCCTCGATTATCCCGTGCTCTAGATGTGGTCAGACTGGTCATGTAATGGAGGATTGTGCGGAATGGGACCAAGTTAATGTCATGTATAACCATGCTAGAAATGACCCATACGCATCAACCTATAACTCGGGTTGGCGTAATAATTCCAATTTCTCATCAAACCAACAGGGTCAACCTCCTAGACAACAACCAAACCCGTATAACCAAAATAATACATCATCTGGGTTTAGTAACAATAACGATCATGAGGTTAGGTTGACAAGCTTGGAAAATTTGATGAAAACCTTTATACAAACAACCAACCAGACCTTCCAAAGGCTAGAGACACAAGTCAGCCAACTAGCACAAATAGTAGGTGAAAGAGAAAAGGGTCGGTTTCCAAGTCAACCTGAGGTGAACCCTAGATCTAATAACTCATATCAATCCTATCAACCACCTTCAGGAAATAACAACCCTATACCAGTTCAAATGGTTAATGAGGAAGGACCGTTCCAACAAATAAATGTTGTAGTGTCATTACGGTCCGGAAGACAAATTGACAATAATGTGGTAAATCCTAGAACGTCTAATCAATCTAGCCATCAAGCACCCACATATGACCTGACCATTGAACCTGACGTCCAATCTGAAACGCCCAACCCACCTACTCAACCTGAACCCATAGCTCAACCTGAACCTGAGCGAGTCTATGTTCCTAAAGCTCCATTCCCTAATAGACTCAAAAAGAACTCAAGTGCACAAATAGAGAAAATCTTGGAAGTATTTAAGCAAGTTAAGGTGAACATTCCACTCTTATACATGATTCAACAAATACCTGCTTATGCTAAATTCTTAAAAGATTTGTGCACTAAAAAAGAGAAAAACGAACGTACCAAAAAGGCATTCTTAACTGCAAACATAAGTTCTATTTTGTCCAACACATCTCCTATAAAATATAAGGATCCTGGATGTCCCACAATTTCATGTGCAATAGGAGATACTTTTATCAACAAAGCCCTTCTAGACCTTGGTGCTAGTGTTAACCTACTCCCGTACTATGTCTATGAGCAAATGAACCTTGGTCCACTAAAACCCTCCAAGACAACCCTTCAATTTGCTGATTGTTCTATTAAGAAACCAAGAGGTATAGTGGAGGATGTTTTGATCAAGATTGGTGACTTTATTTACCCAGTGGATTTTGTCGTCCTAGATACCGCACCTGTTGTAAATCCTAATCGACAAATCCCTGTAATTCTAGGCAGACCCTTTTTAGCCACTTCTGAAGCATTGATAAACTGTCGAAATGGGCTCATGCAATTATCTTTTGGGAACTTAAAAGCTGAATTTAATATCTTTCATGTTGATAGTGAGCCCGAAATAATATGCAATCAAAGTGATGTTGTGATGAGAGCACGTATCTATAAGATTTCTGAATCAAATAAATCATCACAAAATCAAAAAGGAAGTGAGAAAAGGAGGAGTAATTCATCTACACACCCACCATCACTCGAGCAAATAAGAGAACCTATTTATGTGAGGGGTGTGGAACCTGTGACTCAGGACTCTCATTGCAACATGGGGAACAATTCAACTGGATACATGCACCAATATGGTGTCATTCAATCCAGTTCTGACTATGGTTGACTTTGAGCAAATTCCATCCTTCCACCGCAGTTCACCAAGGTAATAAGTGCATTTGCTTTATATTTGCATACATTGAGGACAATGCATGATTTAGGTGTGGGGGGTGTTTATGTATATATTTATCTATATAGCTGTATTTTATTTCAAAAAAAAATCAATGTTTCATGACATAGCTTAAGATTAAACTGCCAAAACCCGTGTACAAAATGCATTGAGTTTTTGTTCCTTATTATATAATTCTGCTTGTAGAAATTATGACATAAATCTAAGGTCCAAAGAAATAACCCATTTCCCTTTAAGACATGTATGCACTTAAATTTGATGAATCAAATCTTTGAAGTGGTTGATAAAAAGCAGAGGTTGAGGAAAATATACCGGGAAGTGTGGACTTCTAATAGCAATTAAGCCTTGAGGAAAATAAAATTAAAAATAAAAGAATAAAGTGAGGAAAGCACATTCTGCAAAATGATTACAAAAGCCCAAGCATTTGAGTCACTGGTCCGTAGGGGTATCTTGAAACCCGGTAACTTGAGTCTACCAGCTCGGGATTATCGACCAAACTCGCTACACGAATGCAAAAATGGTAAAAGTGTCAAAAAGCAAATGTGTTGAATCGCGGAAGAAAAGAAAAAAAATACTCAAGGCCCAAAGCTAAAAGAATGATTCATGCCATGGTTGATCCGAATGATACTTCACCACCAGAGGAGGCGTGCAAAATAATTTAAGTGATATCATGTGTAGAAGGGTTAGTGGTGTGAATGTTGGAGGAACAAAGACCAAGTCATATTTTTAATAAGTTAGATTCATATAAAGAGCATACAAGAATTCGAAGTGAGATGTATAAGGTTGAGGTAGGGATAGTGAGAGCTATTAATGGAATGTTGAATTAAGACTTTGCGGGTGTGTCAACTGAAAACCCTCACGAGACAAAACTCGTCCTCCTTGGGAACAAGGAGGTTTAAAGGCTTGTTGCACATGCTAAGTGCAATCGTGATTCCTACGAAAGTGAGTTAGGATTTCCCTGTTTTTATTTTTCTTATTTTCTGTTTTGCTAGGGACTAGCAAAATCTAGGTGTTGGGATATTTGATGCATTGCATACATTGCATCATATGTCTTTCATTTAGATTACTTTTATATCAATAAATGCTACTAAGGTATGTGTTTAGTCTTATTTACAGAATACAGGGACCTGAATGCAAATTACCCACATTCCGAGCATAAACGCGTGCAAAAGACTCATTTCTATCATAAAGACCAAGTTCAAGCTTATCGGGTTTTAAATGGAAATGTATCCAAGCATAAAAGCATTCAAGACCTAATCACAAAAAGAACAAGGACTTGAGCACAAAAGTAGCCGGGGACTCAATTGCAAAAAGACAAGGACCTAATTGCAAATCACGAGTAGCTTTTATTATCTTGGAGAAAATCTAAAGAAAAATCAATGTGGATCTTCAAATATATAAAAGAATTAATCCGGAGATCAAAAGAATGGAAAGAATCAATCCAGACGCGTAAAGGAGGATCAAATCATACCATAAACATTCAACCAAAATCTGGACCAAATCAGAGCATGATGTGCGGCGATTCCGCCGCATATCACACATACCATGCGGCGTTTCCGCCGCACCAGAGAGGATCCGTGTGCTCAATTTTTGTCCAGTCGTATCTGGACACGTGTACTCTCCAATTCTATACTTAGGTCTCTTGTAACAACTATAAATAGCCCCGAGAACGATGTTAGAAAGGTCCTTGGCCTTAGACCTAGTTTTTAGTTGTTATTTGTACTTGTCTTTATTTTAGTAATAAAATTCTGTCTTTTATTTCTTGTTTTTACTTTTCTTTTGTAATGCCTCTAGGATCCATTCTTCCTCCCTCCATGAGTTTCTAACTCTTTCCAAAGGGTGGAGGTGACGGATTTAGGGTGAAGAGAAGACGAATGAATGTTATTATTTTAAGTTCGTATTAGTCTATTTTGATTACTTGAGTTTATGTTAAATCATTTATCATGTAATGCTTCATAACTAATATGATTTAATATAAGTTTCTGAATTCTCTAATCTAAAACTTAAATCTAAACCTCCACCCGACGGAATTCACCTCTTTATTCTTGTTTTAATTTTAATTGTTCTTGTTTCTTGCTTTAGATAATTAAAAATCAAAAATCTCAAAACCAACTTATTTCTTCTCTCATTCTTTCCCGCAATCGAAATCACATTAATAACAAATCTCTCCCTCCTTGTGTTCGACCCGTATTTGCCACGTCTCCATTGACGCCGTGCACTTGCGGTATAAATTTTAATTCTCATCACTCCTCACAACATGTAGTGCATGAAATCATAAAACTACATCCAACTTTGCCTCCACATGAATTAAGATAAGACTACATCATTAAAACATACAAGACAATAATTGGAATGAAGCTAAATGAACTCAAGTATAAAGACTAGACCCTACTATGCCTCCACATGAATTAAGATTAGACTACATCATTAAAACATACAAGACATTAGCTAAGGTAAAGGCAACAAGAGCACATACACTACAAATTGTGTTTCCAATATTAACATCCTCCATATCCTAACCTTATCATTCCCCATAAAATAGGCCCACTAATCAAAGCATAAGCTAAGCTTCATTCAAGAGCATTAGCATATCAAAGATAAGAGTGAAAACTCATTAGATGGTTATGGAAATCATATAAAGCTCACGGGATAAAGATGACACACACTTAATACACTACATGATTATATCACATATTTCTCCACCCCCCAAATGGGGATGGAACTACTCACTACTCATTACACTAACTATATTAACAAAAGAAAGCATAATACTGAAATGAAAGTTAACTAAGAAAGCAAGAAGTATTAAAGAAACTTAAAAGGAAAGGAAAGACTAAACAAACATGCACAAATTAAAAGACAAGATTAAAAGAAACTAGAAGAATTATTTTATTAACAAATGACTCACATTGAAGGTAGCATTCTTCACCACCTTGAGTTTTTGATTCAAGGCTCAGTCCTTAGTAGAGAGAATGCCACCAAGCAATGGGTAATTACAATGGAAGGTGAAGAGTTCTATTTATAAACATGGAAAAAGCTAATCGGGGATAATACATCGCTATGTGGGACTAAACCAATACCAAAAATAGCCTAAACGAACATTAATACAAGTCCAGTAGAAATTTGGGCGGATCCTGAGTAATATGGACCGCCAATTAGCGGTCCAAGACCGCCAATTGGCGGTCCAAACACTTCGGATCGCGTTGGAATTTGTTGTGGGCTTTTCTTTCTGGTATTGTTGGTCTTTGATGCGGTTACTTGACTTGTTGGAGCTCCGACCCGAATCGAATTGGTAAAATACTCCCCATGATGGTGTGGAGTATTCTGTTTGGCTCGTAGGTCATTCTGTCTTACATTCAGGTCCTTCTTCCTAGCATCTTAGTCCCCAGATCTCACAATTCAGTCTTTTTTCCCAGCTTTTGGGTCCTTTTATGCTTCATCTCTTCAAACCTATTTATTCCTGAAAACTAAACATAAAACTCGTAACATAACATTGTTTAGGCGAAAGATAATGGATATAAGATACAAATATAAACATGAAATGATGTCAATCACTTGTCATTTTAATTAAGAGGGAATTTGACCAATCCTCTTAAGCTAAAACCCTTTTTCTCAAAACCGAGCGAGGACTCCGGGTCTTGTTAAGAAAACTTATTTCATTTGATACGAGATACAGTTATCCAATGTATTAACAAATAAATACACTCGGTGTCCACTAAGGGTGAATCACACCTTGTACATCTATTCATAGCACAACAATGGACAACCTTATATCTCCCACTATTGGCAAAGATGGAGGAAGCTATCTACCGCTAAGGGCGAGCAGAATATCTCTCAATCAATGACTGCTAGTGGATGAAATAAGAAAGAAAAATATTCTTAATTTTTAGATGGACATTTAAACATTTATATGTGATTTTAGAATTTAGGTGATCATGCATATTTATATCTATACACATCCTAACATTCGTTCATACGATTATATACATGTTAAGCACACAAACATAAATTAAATCCATTCAGATACGCATTTCTGTGAGTTTATATGTTCCCGCGTCCTTGACCTTTGTATCTTCTTTGCGACTTCCTCTTGCAACATGGATGTAGATATTGTAAAATATAAACATGCATCTCACAATTTTGAAAATTGTCTAGTGCAAGTCTTATGTAAATCTCTCTCACATGTATGCATATACATAGATAATTGGCTTTTACATACATAAGCCCCTGTGATTGAATAATAATAATAACATTCACATCATTCATTCACACATGGCTTCGATGGAACATACAAACTCACATATCCCTGCAAAAGAGAATCAGAGCAATGCATGTACATATACTATATATTACTCGATTTAGTTTATCCTTCATCTCTTAATCGAACAATTCCAAAACCATTTGAAATCCATCAAATGATTTTGTAAAATCATTTGAACTGTTGTTTATCCAAATTTCCAAAAGTAAAATTTTAAGGAAAGATAAACATGTCTTTTTTGTTTTGTCGATTCCTTATAAAATAATCATTTAAAATAAAAACGAAAATTTTATATATTAGACACAACTCTAAATCTCAATTCTAACATTCATATGAGGTATTTTAAAACATTTAAAACTATCAAAAGAATCAATAGGAATTGAATCAACAAAACTGTCGGAAAACTCGAAAAGACATCAAACATGAATTGTTTTGATTGGAGATGGTAAACTAAAATTAATTATATAGTGTAATCATTGAAAATATGAAGTAAATGCTCTGATACCACTGTTGGATTTCGTGCCCCTATGTATGTATATATTTTAAACAATTTATACATGCATACAAGATTGACTTCCATATTGTCGACGATTTCATGTACATTATTTTATAATTATTCTAATATCATGTAATCTACATACATATTAAAATAAATAGAAGATGATCATATCCAAAGGTTCTCTAAAACCTTTTTGAAGATCCGGAGTTGTGTTGCCCGTTGAATCGTCTGCCGATTCGCGGCCAAGTGTTCACCAAACTTTAAACAAGATTAGAGAGAAAGAAGTTAGTCAATCAATCTCTAAATCAATGTTAGAATCTAGCTAATAACCCCTCTAAATCTCTTGAGAATTTAATCTCAAAAAACTTGAATAATTAAGAAAATATTCGGATGGATTAATGGGGTGGTTAGGGAGAGAGAATTTTTGCATTAGTGCTAATAAGGAAGGGAGGATGGACATATTTATAGGATTTCCTCTAACTCACATCATGTGCAAACTACTTACACATGATCCCTTATTAATATATCCACTAAACCACATCTTGTGCAAACCATTTCACATGATCTCTTGTTTACATTTCCACTAAACCACATCATGTGCAAACCACTTTGCAAATCATCTCTTATTTATTTTGCCACATTATCATCCCATAACTACCTTTGACCAGGTTGATTAAATCCAACAATTAAGCAGTAAAAATTCTCTTATTAATATATGCAAAAATATGGTCAAACGGTTGGACCATTTTTCACTATTTTTGACTCCACCAAATTTTGGATTAATATCCAACAAAATTTGGAATTTGAGGTTTTAGCAAATTCATATGTTATAATGTTGTAGATCACATTATATCATGTAATATATTATCACATATAATGTCAAAACATTAGACCCCATAATATATATATATATATATATATATATATATCTCATACAAATTTATTTATTATTCAAACAATGTTGTTTTCACGACATATTGATTTTATTATTTTACCACATGTATATTATTTCATAACACATGAAAGTTAATACATCATATAAAATATAAAATTATATTTCTTGTTTCTCCGTTTTGTGGTGTGACCTATAGGATGATCTAAGTTATGTTGGCAATGATATAAAACACATTACATCATTAACTATAAGTGGTATCTAGCTACACATTATAGTTACCCAAATAATAAGATGTCTTGCTCACTCAAACTAAACACGATCCACTTAGTGATATGTAAACTATGTAAACCATTATCTTTTAGAGCTCTACAGTTAAGGACCAATAGCCTCTTCCTTAACACTTCTAAACGATGAATACAATAATTAAGGAACAAAATGTTTTCATATTCACTTCATAATAATTGACATATAAAAGTAAACTTTTAGAACACATTCCTTTCAGTTCTTACATATAACTCTACTTCCTCCCTCATCTTTGGCCAGTTGTATGATCCTTCAAGCAATGTCATTATTCTCTTTTGGCCAGGATGCCCAACCCACTTCATGTCGTGATACTCCTTGATAATCCTTCTTCGCAAATGATTCCACTTAGGCACAAACATTATTCTTCTACTAGTGTAGAGAATACCATCCTATACAAGGAACTTAGTGGACTTGCCTTTATTCACCAGACCCAGAAGTTGCTTGGCTAGGGGGTCATGCGTTAGTCCTTCTTTGATCTTTCCCACGAGATATTATTGAACATTGGAGAGGGTTGCAAGTTCAACCCTTCTACTCAAGGCATCAGCTACAACATTTCCTTTCTCTGGCTTGTACTCCGTTTTGAAGTCAAATTCAGCCAAGAAGTCCTACCATCGGGCTTGCTTAGGACTTAGCTTATTTTGCGTTTGGAAATAGCTTGTAGCCACGTTATCGGTTCGAATCACAAAATGTGATCCTAAGAGATAATGCCTTCATGTTCTAAGGCAATGGACTATTGCGGTCATCTCCTTTTCGTGGACAATGTATCTTCTTTATGTGTCATTTAGCTTCCCACTCTCGAAAGCTATCGAATGACCTTTTACATCAACACCCCACCTATAGAAAATTCAAAGGCATCAGTTTGCACCTCTTTAGTGAAATCCAACAACGCCAGAACTGACTCCTTCATAACCTTCTTTTTCAGCTCCTTGAAGGTGTTTTGGCACTTCTCCGTCCACTCCCAGTCCATCTTCTTCGTAAGGAGCTCAGTTAATGAACTAGTTGTGGCAGAATATCTCTTGATGAATTTTCTATAGTAGTTCACCAATCCTAAGAAGGAACGAAGTTCGGTCACCTTGGTTGGGGCTTCCCACTCTTGGATGGATTCTATCTTTGAGCTATCCATTTCTAGCCTTCCTTTCTTGATGACATGACCCAAGAAGGACACTTCCTCTTGGGCAAATAAGCACTTCTCCTCCTTCACATATAGTGTATTCTCCCTGAGCATTTGGAATACCTGTCTTAGGGGCTAAACATGCTCCTCCAAGGAATTGTTATAGATGACTACAAACCGATCTACCTAAGGATGAAATATCTTGTTCATAAATGTATAGAAGGTCGCAGGGGCATTTGTTAGGCCGAACGACATGACCAACCATTCAAATGACCCATATCTTGTGACATTTTTTGGTCTTTGGCTCATCACCTTTGGCGATCCTGACTTGGTAATACCTTAATCTCAAGTCCAACTTTGTAAAATGCTAGGCTTGCCCAAGTTGATCGAACAAGTCTACGATCAGGGGTATTGGGTACTTGTTCGTGATAGTCATTTTGTTCAATGCACGATAATCTATGCACAGGCAAAGGACACCATCATGCTTCTTTTGAAACAACACTGACGCTCAATATCATTCCTCTGAAGGTCGAATCTAACCCGCTTCCAACAGGCTATTGAGTTGCCTCCTTAGCTCCTCCAACTTAGGAGGTGGCATCCGGTATGGCACCATGGCAGGGGGTCTGACCCCTAACTGAAGCTTGATTTCATGGTCTACCTTTCTTCTTGGGGGTAGTTCTTTTGGAAACTCTGGAGGCATCACGTCTTGATTCTCCTCCATTATGTCTTGGGAAACATGTGGGATTTCACCCTCTTTTGGCACGCAATCTTCTTTCATGGTGGCCAGAAACGTCTCTTCTCCTTTGTTCAACCCTTTCACCAGTTGCATGGCATACATGGTGGGGACTTCTAAGGGGTTCAAGGACGTTTGAACAGGATGCGTGGCACATTTCTCCATGATGCACAAGACGTTTGAAAATGGGAGCACTAGAGTGCTTCTACTTATTAGGAACTCAAGTCCCAATACTATCTTATGATCAGCCATGGGGACAATAGAGAAACATATTTTTCATCTCCATGTCCCTAGATCCACTTCTGTGGCTTGTGCCACCCCTTCAATAGGCTTAGCATAGGCGTTTTCGGTCTTCATCTTCCCTTTTGTCTCTTCTAGAGGAAGCCCAATCTCTTTGCTTCTCTAGGAGTCATGGAGTTATGGCTTACTTAGTTATCTACCAACATCTGAGTTGGTTTACCTCCAACTTTGACCTCCACATACATCAAAGTCATATCTTGAAGGGTCATTGGAGGTGAGGGTTTGACTTGTAATGCGCCTAGGAGTTGGAGAGATCTCATGCGCCTTTCCTCCTCTGACTTCTTCTCTTCACTTTGGCTCGCCATTGTTGTTAAAGAGCTTAACATTGGACAATCTTCCATCTACTGGGGGTATTTGCAAACAAAGCAACCACCCTTTGGGACAAATGACCTTTTGCCTTCTTGGTGGGAGTTCTTTTCAGAACCTTTCTTTGGGAACTTCTCTTTGGAGGTTTGTCTTTATTTTTCCTAATTTTTGGTCACACCCACATTTGTTCTTAAAGTCCTTTTGTTTCCCCGTGTCCTTTCGTTTATATTACATAAGAGATTCAACCATTACAATGGCCTCGTCTAAGTTGTTAACAGTTCTTCTTTGTAGTTCCCTTCTTGTCCAGTCTTGAAGTCCATTTGTGAAATGAAACAAGTTGTCAACTGAGTCAAGGCTTGGAATTTAAAGAATTATAGTAGTGAATTCTTTAATATTCTCTCTAATAAAAGATTTGTGTTTAAGTTCAACCAGTTTTTTTCTAACTTCGTACACCACATTTGTGGGATAGAAATACATTTTAAGATATTTCTTAAATTCTTCCCACGTCTCAAGTGACTTATGTTGTGCTTAACATCTTCCTTTTTTTCCATCACAAGGAGGCAGTATCAGAGAGATAATAAGAGTCAAAACTAATATTTTGGGTTTCCTCTTGCATATTCACGCCTACAAAGTATTTCTCCATGAAAAAGAAGTAGTTGTCGACTCCTTCGACATCTCTTTGCCCATCAAACTTGTTTGGACGAGGGATGTCCATCTTGTTGGATTTCATGTTTAATTATACATATATATTTTCGAAATTTTTATGTATAATAAGGATCATCTACAATTTTCTACGATTTATTTCATGCATGTATTGGTTTGTTTCAATAACTAGTTTAAAAACTTATTAAAACAAACATGAGTCTACGAAATTCATACCTAGAAGTTCTCTAAAACTTCTTGAAGATTTGGAGACGTTGTGGATGCTTGTTGCTGCGTCGGATGCCTCCGAGATTTCACCAAACTCTAAACGAGATTGGAGAGAGAAGAGCTAGCCTCTCGATCTCCAATAGAGTTTAGAATCCAATTACTAACCCCTTTAGTTTCCTTGAGAAGATGACCTCTTGAAACTAAATCTAAACTTAAGAATTTGTGGAAATTTCGTGGAGAATTATGGAGAGAGAATTTTTGCACAAGAAATAATGAATTAGATTAATTGGGTAATGAAATAAGCTTGTATTTATAAGCTCTCTCCAAATTACCTATTCATGTGCAACCTCTTGCCCATGATCTCATGTAAAATTCCATCTAACCATCCATTATTTAATAATAAATAATATTAGCCACGAATTAAATCAATTATGGACCAATTCCATGCATGATCTAATTAATTCTTAAATTAATTCTACTGAAAACCGTCTGGACCGGTCGACCATTTCAAGGTTCGGTCGACCGCTCGAACCTAGTTTCGGTCGACCGTTTTTTTAACTCGGTCGACCGTTCGTAACAGGAATTATTCCATCGCTATGTTCGGTCGACTGACCGATCACATTCGGTCGACCGTTCAAACAGATGAAAATTCCCTGTTATCGGTCGAGACACGTCCGGTCGACCGTGCCCGATCGGTCGACCGTTTACTTCTAACCGGTCGACCGTTGGAGCACTGTTCCGCAGACTTGTCAAATTTCGGTTTTACCCCTACAAAATTTGACATTTCGGGATTAGTACTAAATTCAGAACCTATGTAACATATTATCCTATGTAATGATCAATCATTACATCCCATAATATTTACATCACATATGAATTTAATTTAGATTCTAATTATGTTATTAATCACAACATAATTTTGATTTTGCTTGTTCACCCTATGTGTCATATTTTCTACATGAAACCCGACACATCCTATGAACTCAAAATCCCAATTACTCGTTTCCCAGTTTTGTGGTGTGACCTATGGGAGGATCTAAACTAAGTTGGCAGTGATATTAAGAGATTAATATCACAAGCTATAAGCGGTATCTAGCTACACATTATAGCTCCCAATTAGTTAGATGTCTTAATTCCACTCGAACCAAAACCCGATCCAATTAGTGATGGAGTGCACCACTTGTGTCCGTCCCTTGCCTCATGATATTAAGAATACACATCAAGTAGTATTGTGTCATCTTTGTATTAGAATTCCTTTCTTGATCTCTTTAAGCTAGTTATAAATATGTGACTTAACTCAAATCACATTGTGCACATTACAACTTTGCTTTATCAAGGGGCCCACTAATATCATCACTCAATTAAGAGGGGCAATGATAATCTTTTGACTAACTATCTTCTCCAACGAAAGTTGTACTTAACCAACTAATGCCTTTACACTACACTCATCGATAGCTCAAGACACTAGTCTAATTAAGAACTCCTTAAGCGATCGGATATAAGTCTCATATCAAAGGACCAAGGACACAATAAAATATTAATGACACAGAAACACATTCCTTTAATATTTTACTTGTTAGGTCAATTCGGTATACAAAAGTACTATTTTCCTCTTTTGTGTACCCGTGTTGTCACTCATTTGTAGAGCTACAATGATCTATGACCAACACGACAATCTTAACTCGGTAATTAATGTTCCATGTTAATTACCATGATTGTGAATATCTTTTGTTTTATGTAAACCAATATCTTTTAGAGCTCTACAGTTAAGGACCAAGAGCCTCTTCCTTAACATTTTTAAAAGACGAATAACATAAACAAGGAACAAAATGATTTCTCATTCAATTCATAATAATTGACATTTAAAAGTAAAACTTTAAGAACACATTCCCTTCAATCTCCCACTTGTTATTAAAGTTTTCTTTCTCATACATACTCAATGCATAAAACAATATTAACTAGGGTAAACCTCATTACATATCAATCATCAAGCCAATCTACATGGTTCCTCAATCCCATGGACTCGAAATGCATTTCGCCCTTGGCTTGGGATAAGGGTTTTGTGAATGGATCAGCTGTGTTGCTGTTGGTGTCCACCCATAACAGATTTATTTTGCCTTCGTCGATGAGGTCACGCGTCACGAAGTACTTACGATCCATGTACTTCACTTTGTGGTGTGATTTGGGATCCTTGATTTGCGAGATAGATGCACTATTGTCGCAAAACAGCTCTATTGTTCCCTCGCTCGAGGGAACTACTCCAAGCTCTTCAAGGAACTTCTTAATCCACACTCCTTCCTTGCTCGCTTCAGCGACAACCATCACTTCGGAAGCAGTGGTTGAGTCGGCCGTAGTGCTTTGCTTCCAACTACGCCAACTCACAGCTCCACCATTCAGAAGGAAGATGTATCCTGATTGCGACCTTCTATCGTCTGGATCACTCATGAAACTCGCATCCGAGTAACCCTCAGAAATCAATTCCCTTTGTCCTCCATAAACAAGAATCTTTTCCTTAGTCTGGTTAAGGTACTTCAGGATATTCTTGACCGCAGTCCAATGCTCAGGACCTGCGTTGGATTGGTGACGACTTGTCACGCTTAGAGCATACGAGACATCGGGTCTTGTGCAAGTCATCGCGTACATGATCGACCCAATTGCCAAAGCATAAGGGACATCCTTCATGTACTCTAAGTCCTTACGTGATTGCGCACGTTGAGACTTCTTGAGTTGCACACCCATACTCATTGGCACACTGCCCTTTTTAGAGTTGTTCATCTTGAACCTTTCCAAGACCTTGTCAATGTATGCACGTTGACTTAGGCCAATGAGTCTACGAGATCTATCTCGATATATCTTGATTCCCAAGATGTATTGAGCCTCACCCATGTCTTTCATTGAAAATGCAGATTTCAATGAACTTCGCGTTTGCTCAAGCAAAGGAATATGATTGCCCATAAGCAATATGTCATCGACATATAAGATTAGGAATACTACATGGCTCCCACTAACCTTCTTGTATACACAAGGTTCTTCCTTACTTTGAATGAAGTGAAGCTTCTTCACTTCCTCGTCAAAGCGTTTGTTCCAACTCCTTGATGCTTGCTTCAATCCATAAATGGATCTTTGAAGCTTGCATACCTTTTCGCTATTCTTTGGATCTTCAAAACCTTGAGGTTGTACCATGTACACATCCTCCTCCAAGTTCCCATTAAGGAACGCCGTTTTGACATCCATTTGCCATATTTCATAATCATGAAATGCAGCAATAGCGAGCATTATCCGAATAGACTTGAACATGGCAACTGGTGAAAAAGTTTCATCATAGTCAATTCCTTGAACTTGAGTGAAACCCTTCGCTACAAGCCTCGCTTTGTAGGTTGTTAAGTTCCCATCCATGTCCATCTTCCTCTTGAAAACCCATTTATTTTGAATGGCCTTTTTCCCTTGAGGAAGGTCAACCAAGTTCCACACTTGATTATCATACATGGATTCTATTTCGGATTTCATGGCCTTAAGCCATAGTTTGGAGTCTTCCCTTTCCATTGCTTCTTGGAAGGTCAAGGGATCATTGGTATCTAGTACCACGATTTCATGAAGTCCCAGATACAAATCGGGTTTCTTCCTTTCCCTTGTTGACCTTCTAAGTTCTTTGGTTCTTCTCGTGTCTCTCGAACTTCTTCCACAATTTCTTGAGGAGTGGGTTCACGTTCAACTCTTGAACGTACACTTGGTGGGGATGATTGAGATTCTCTAACAATTTCTTGTGATGGTCTCTCGCTCATGCTCCCACTAACCAAAGGAATCTCGGTTGGGACTTCATGATCTTAAATGTCATCATTCATGTCATGATCTTGTAGAGTATCTTGAGTTTCCTCAAGCACAACCCTACTCCCACTACTTTTTACTCTTTCTAGAAATTCCTTTTCCAGAAATGTGGCATCCCTCTCTACAATCACTCGATTGGAGGTGATATGCCAAAAGTAGTATCCTCTTGTCTCACGAGGATAACCAATAAAAAAGCACTTATCCGCTTTTGGTTGAAGTTTGGTTGACATCAATCTCTTGACGTAAGCCTCACAACCCCAAATCTTGAGAAAGTTTAGCTTAGGTGTTTTACCACTCCATAGCTCATAAGGAGTTTTCTCCACGGATTTGGATGGAACATTGTTTAGTGTGTAAGCCGCAGTTTGTAGTGCATAACTCCAAAAGTAAAGAGGTAATTCCGCATGACTCATCATTGACCGAACCATGTCGAGCAATGTCCTATTCCTCCTTTTGGATACCCCATTCCACTGAGGTGTACCAGGAGGGGTGAGTTGAGGTACAATACCAAACTCCTTTAGGTATGAGGCAAATTCGGCACTTAAGTACTCACCTCCACGATCCGTTCGTAGAGACTTGATTTTCTTGTCGAGTTGGTTCTCTACTTCATTCTTGAATTCTTTAAACTTGTCAAAAGATTCACTTTTGTTTCTCATTAGATAAACATAGCCATAACGACTATAATCATCCGTGGACGTAATGAAGTACCTGAAACCATCTCGTGCACTAGTACTCATTGGACCACATACATCGGAATGTATCAAATCCAACAAGCCATTCGCCCTTCGACCTTTCTTCTTGAAAGGCTTTTTGGTCATTTTTCCCATTAGACATGGTTGGCACGTCTCCATTGATTTAAAATCAAGTAGACCAAGAAGGTTAGCTTCTTGCAATTTCTTGATGCGTTTTTCATTTATGTGACCAAGACGATAGTGCCACAAGAGAGTATCATTCTCGTGAGTGGTCTTAAGTCTTTTGTTATTGATATTAAAGATTTGTTTATTATCCAATTCAAGCAAATAGAGAACATTCCTTATGAACGCATTTGCATAGAAAACACCATTCTTCGATATAGACAAACAAGAATTTGAAATATTTATATTAAAATTATCCATATCCAGACATGATACAGAAATAATATTCTTGCTAATCGAAGGTACATAATAAACATTCTTTAGACATAAATTTAAACCACTACATAATTGAAGCACCACAGAACCTTGTGCAACCACAGACACGTTCGCACCATTTCCGACCTTCAATTCAATCTCGTTCCTTACGAGTTCCTTCCTATCCATGAGTAGCTGCACATTAGAAACTATGTGAGCACAAGATCCGGTATCAATTACCCAATCCTGGACAGAGGTGGCTAAATTTATTTCAGTAACAAATATACCATTGCCATTTTTGGGGCGCCGACGTTCAATCACTCCGTTGTCAAGGTCTTCCTTGTACTTGGGGCAATTTGGCCGGATGTGTCCTTTTTCACCGCAGTGAAAGCACTCCGTATTGGGAGTTGGAGATTTCTGAGATTTCCCCCTCGAGGCACTCTTATGAGCACCTCCTACTCCCTTGCTCTTCATTGAACCACTTTTGGTAGATTTGCCCTTTCCTTTACCAATCTTTTGGCTCCTTCCATGGACGGCAAGGACTTGCTTGTCCCTACCCTTGCCCATGTCAACTTCAGCAGTTTTGAGAGCGTTGTGAAGCTCCTCAAGACTCACCCCTTTTTCACGCACGTGATAGTGCATCACAAAGTCCTTAAAGGACGGGGCTAGAGAGCCAAGAATCATATCTTCAGCAATGTCCTCGGGCATTGGTGAAGAGAGCTTTGCCAACTTCTCAAGGTATCCTTGCATCGTGAGAAAATGCATAGATACTGATGTTCCCTCCGCCATAGGGCACCTTGTGAGTGCGATGGTGGTCTTATAGCGCTCCTTTCGGGCACTATCCATGAACATCTTTGATAAAGCCTCCATGGTCTTCTTGGGTTTTGAATCCAAGTATTTCGCTTGAAGCGAGTCACCCATGGATGATAGCATAAGACCGTGAACTTGGTTCTCTTGGTCTTCCCACTTGGCTTTTGCCTCTTTCTCTTCATCGGTTAATCTCTCATTCCACTTTGGGATTGGACCTTCCAAAATGTGAGATAGTTTCTCAAACTTTAACACGATGTTGAGTTTGAGTTGCCAACTAATGAAGTTTGCGCCATCATTTGCTAAAGGGTGTTTTTCTATCATGGATCGTACGATAGGTTGGATGTTCGACATTTTTTCTACAAAATAAATCATATAGGATTTTAATGCCAATTTTATGTTTTAATACACATGCATACATATATTGAATATAAATGTAAATGTTGCAAATAAAAAAAATTGCCCATAAATGCAACAATCCAAGATCCCATCAATCGTAATATAGACTAGCTAAGGGCTATCGAATATATTACAATATCAAGGTAAGAAAACATTTTCTAATCACAACCTTTTTGAATTTTAGCAACATTTAGCATCTTCAAACTCTTGTGACTCTTGTCGTTTTAATTATGAGGGAATACGACCTATCCTCGTAAGAAAAACTTTTTCCCAAAACCGAGCGAGGACTCTAGGTAATGTTAAGAAAACTTATTTTCATTTGATACGAGATACGTTTATCCATTGTATTCACAACTAAACATACTTGGGGTTCACTAGGGTAAAACACACCTCATATATTTAATTATGGCACAACAACAGACAACCACTATATCTCCCACTATTCCCAAAGATGGAGGGAGCTATCTCCCGCTAAGGGCAAGCAGAGTATCCCTCGATCAATGACTGCTAGTGGATGAAATAAGAAGGAAATTTATTCTTAATTTTTGTTTGGACAATTTAACATGTGATTTAGAATTTTAGGTTATCATGCATATTATTAATCATACACATCCTAACATTCAACACATTCATCACATGCATAGCAAGATAAAAACAGAAATTAAACATTCACACAATCCACATCGTGTGAGTTTATATGTTCCCTTCGATCCTCGATCCTCGATCGATGCGCTACAGCGGCGACTTCCTCTTGCACCGGAGATGTAGATTTTACAGAAAATAAACATGCTCCTCACATTCGATAAAAACCCGACTAGTGCAAGTCCTATGTAAAAACCTCTCATATGCAAATGCAACTATCTAAAAGATGGAAAGAGAGAGAATTTTGGCTTTTACATACATAAGCCCCTGTATAATAATGATTACATACATTCATAATTGCTGATTTGGAACATATAAACTCACAATCCTGCAAAGCAACTCAAGCATCCATGCACGCAATTACTATAAACTACAGAATCTAATTTATCAATCATCTAGAATCCTAAACAATTCTTTGAAAAATAATTTGAAATCCATTAAAAACATTTTTCATTCATCCATAGTTCAAAAATTAATTTTGAACCGCTGTCCATCCAATTTTCAATGGAAAGATGAACTGCAGTTTTTCGGTTTTGTTGATTCTCTTACAAAATAATCGTTTTTAAATAAAACGAAATTATTGTAAGTTAGACTAATGTATTAATCTTAATTCTAATAATTACATGGCATGTTTTAAAACTCTTAAAACATTCAGACGAATTATTACAGAGAATTATATCAACAAAACATCCGTACACCGAAAAACAGGTAAACCGAATTATTTAAATCCTAGATGGCAAACTAAATTCGTTTACAGCCTTAAATCATAAGAAAATTGAACCCTAATGCTCTGATACCACTGTTGGATTTCATGTTTAATTATACATATATATTTTCGAAATTTTTATGTATAATAAGGATCATCTACAATTTTCTACGATTTATTTCATGCATGTATTGGTTTGTTTCAATAACTAGTTTAAAAACTTATTAAAACAAACATGAGTCTACGAAATTCATACCTAGAAGTTCTCTAAAACTTCTTGAAGATTTGGAGACGTTGTGGATGCTTGTTGCTGCGTCGGATGCCTCCGAGATTTCACCAAACTCTAAACGAGATTGGAGAGAGAAGAGCTAGCCTCTCGATCTCCAATAGAGTTTAGAATCCAATTACTAACCTTTTTAGTTTCCTAGAGAAGATGACCTCTTGAAACTAAATCTAAACTTAAGAATTTGTGGAAATTTCGTGGAGAATTATGGAGAGAGAATTTTTGCACAAGAAATAATGAATTAGATTAATTGGGTAATGAAATAAGCTTGTATTTATAAGCTCTCTCCAAATTACCTATTCATATGCAACCTCTTGCCCATGATCTCATGTAAAATTCCATCTAACCATCCATTATTTAATAATAAATAATATTAGCCACGAATTAAATCAATTATGGACCAATTCCATGCATGATCTAATTAATTCTTAAATTAATTCTACTGAAAACCGTCTGGACCGGTCGACCATTTCAAGGTTCGGTCGACCGCTCGAACCTAGTTTCGGTCGACCGTTTTTTTAACTCGGTCGACCGTTCGTAACAGGAATTATTCCATCGCTATGTTCGGTCGACTGACCGATCACATTCGGTCGACCGTTCAAACAGATGAAAATTCCCTGTTATCGGTCGAGACACGTCCGGTCGATTGTGCCCGATCGGTCGACCGTTTACTTCTAACTGGTCGACCGTTGGAGCACTGTTCCGTAGACTTGTCAAATTTCGGTTTTACCCCTACAAAATTTGACATTTCGGGATTAGTAGTAAATTCCGAACCTATGTAACATATTATCCTATGTAATGATCAATCATTACATCCCATAATATTTACATCACATATGAATTTAATTTAGATTCTAATTATGTTATTAATCACAACATAATTTTGATTTTGCTTGTTCACCCTATGTGTCATATTTTCTACATGAAACCCGACACATCCTATGAACTCAAAATCCCAATTACTCGTTTCCCAGTTTTGTGGTGTGACCTATGGGAGGATCTAAACTAAGTTGCCAGTGATATTAAGAGCTTAATATCACAAGCTATAAGCGGTTTCTAGCTACACATTATAGCTCCCAATTAGTTAGATGTCTTAATTCCACTCGAACCAAAACCCGATCCAATTAGTGATGGAGTGCACCACTTGTGTCCGTCCCTTGCCTCATGATATTAAGAATACACATCAAGTAGTATTGTGTCATCTTTGTATTAGTATTCATTTCTTGATCTCTTTAAGCTAGTTATAAATATTTGACGTAACTCAAATCACATTGTGCACATTACAATTTTGCTTTATCAAGGGGCCCACTAATATCATCACTCAACTAAGAGGGGCAATGATAATCTTTTGACTAACTATCTTCTCCAACGAAAGTTATACTTAACCAACTAATGCCTTTACACTACACTCATCGATAGCTCAAGACACTAGTCTAATTAAGAACTCCTTAAGCGATCGGATATAAGTCTCATATCAAAGGACCAAGGACACAGTAAAATATTAATGACACAGAAACACATTCCTATAATATTTTACTTGTTAGGTCAATTCGGTATACAAAAGTACTATTTTCCTCTTTTGTGTACCCGTGTTGTCACTCATTTGTAGAGCTACAATGATCTATGACCAACACGACAATCTTAACTCGGTAATTAATGTTCAATGTTAATTACCATGATTGTGAATATCTTTTGTTTTATGTAAACCAATATCTTTTAGAGCTCTACAGTTAAGGACCAAGAGCCTCTTCCTTAACACTTCTAAAAGACGAATAATATAAACAAGGAACAAAATGATTTCTCATTCAATTCATAATAATTGACATTTAAAAGTAAAACTTTTAGAACACATTCCCTTCACATCTTTGGTGATTCCCTTGCTCCCTCACCACTTGCCAAGACCCTCTTGCAAATGGATAGCTCATCTTTAAGCTCGTCTTTTGATGCTTCAAGGAACTCAATCCTTTCTCTAAGTATCTTGATGGTTCGCCACAAATCGAACTTGACATTCTCATCAACAACTTCCAAGCATTCCTTTACGCTTGTGAGCTTGGAACCGATGGTGAGTATGGTATCATGACATATTGACATCTTCACTTCCTAGGAATCTGTGCTTCCTCCAGGACCCCTACTATGATCCCTTCGGTGCTTGGATTTCTCCCCTCCGGTAAGGATAGCGTCCCTACCACGAGTTTCATCACTGGTCGAGCCTTTCTGACTTTCGGGATTCTTCCCCATGGTTTGCCCCTCACCCACTTGGTTAAGGATCTAATACCACTTTGTCACGTGCCTACTCCCTAAGTAGGAACAGTGCCAACATAAGTCACTAACTTCCTCAAGTTACTCGGACCTATCAATTTCTTCCCCCTCTCTCAAATCAGCTAGAATGCCAAGTAGAGTTCTCTCCCACACAAACATGTACACAAAGAGACACTTGAGAGGTTTTCTCAATATGCGACTGCACTATTCACAAAGATTGAGTTACAATACTTTTTTACAAACACACACATTGACTGCCCACACATAAAGGGGAGAAACTCCTTTATATACGAGAGGGACTCCCTCTACCTAGTATACAAAAGGAGTTTGAACTTCTTCTCTACTTAACACTATAAAAATGTGTTTCTACTTGTTTGGATATTTTAGCTACACAACAAATACCACTCAAGTATCCAATACGCGTTTTGTCTCAAGCTAGCAAATATCTAGCTTTCTAAAATTCTTTGGCACATTCTTTAGGAAGCAAAGTTTCTTTCAAAGTTCTTCTTTAGGAAGCCAAATTTAATTTGGCTCCTGCCTCTGTAAGAGATTTCTTGGGAAGTAAAGTTGCCCTAGTCTTTTGCTTCCTTGTGGGTAGAGACGTTTAAGTTAGCTGCTCCCAAATTTAGATCCATTTCCAGGAGTGTAAGTGAGCATCATGCAAAATCACAAAGGATGCTCTATGAACAACACAAATCCACAAGACAACTGCAACTACAATGAATAACACATGATTGTCGACAAGTGGGCCCATGACCACTGACATATGACTGGTGGAGCATTTGGAAGATGCAATGTTGCAAAGCATTGCAAAATAAAGACACACCCATAAACAATGTCACCACCCAAGTTTTCCACATCTCCTTATAGAGTGTTGGTATTTAAACATCCTACGATCAATTACTAAATATAGCAACCTTGATCCCTAGAAAAAAAGAAATCAATGCGGTAATTTACAACAAGTCCTTTTTTTACAATATATACCAAGATTTCTTGTCCAAATCTCCATATCTCAAACTATTTCATTCTTCTCTTCACCTTCTCATTCTCCTAAATGTTTTGTACTCTATTTTCATTCAAATGGATGACCAAACTCACTGTAGGAATTGTCGTAGGATATTTTACTTACTATTTTATCAAATTCACCAACTAAAGAAGATGGTTGCATACTTCAACATTATGGAGGTGCGGCATATGTTGTGGAAATCCTTGAAGGCACAACATATGTTGTGGAAATGAAAAGAGGTTCACTAATCACATCAACAATATGAAGGTACGACATATCTTAGAGTCGATTTCAACAAATTTCACAATGACCCAAACAACGACTCTACTTTTACTTTTTGAAAGTGCGCACAAGGGGAACTAGTTTATTAATAGGAAAGGTTTAAGTCGGGAATTGGACTCCTAATGTGATTTTGTTTGATAATACGAAAACCTAAAACTTCTCAAATTCAGGAGTTTTTGTAACTTAAAAAATATACTTGGAATGAGCTCTCCCAAGTCTAAAATGAAAAATCATGAATTTTTTTGCTTGGATGCCACTTTAAAAGACTATATTTCCATTCCCAAAGAAACATGCAGAGGGTGAGGGTGATGACTCAGATGAGGATTTGCAGTACACTCTAGAGTTTGATGAGGAAGAGTATGTGCCTGAGGAGGAGGAAGAAAATAGTGGTGATGAGAGTTGTGATGTTGAAAATGAGGATGAACTAGATGTTGTGGTGAAGGAGGATGGTCCTAAAACTGTTGATGTGGACATGATGAAACCTGATTTTAGTATTGGTAAGAAGCTCCCCAACAGAGTTGCTTTCAAATTCTCACTTAGGCAATACTCCATCCTGCATGAAAGTTCCATTACTTTCTATAAGAGTGATCCATCTAGGATAATAGTGTGTTGACCCTAACTTGAAATGGAGGTGTCATGCATCAAAAATTATTGAGGGGGTAGTATTCCAAATAAAGACATTGAATGGGGACCATACTTGCTCCAGTGTTAATAAGGTAGCCTTAAAAATGGCTACTAACAAGTGGATAGCCGATCACTACTACAAATGGCTGCTAGTAGATGAGAATTTGCGAGTTAGCATATTAGAGACAGATTAACAGAAATGTTTCAAGTTGAAGCACCCTATAGTAGAATATGGAAAGGTAGAGAACTTGCCCTTAAGAAGATACATGGATCTGAGCAACAACAATTTGAGTTGCTTCCAAATCTTATTTCTGAGTTGCATGGTAGGAATCTTGATTCTGTGCTCAAACTATAGGTGACTGATGATAACAAGTTCTTTAGGTTGTTTGTATGTCTTGGTGCTTGTAGGAATGGATTCTTTCAGGGTTGTAGTCCAGTTGTAGGTCTTGATGGGTGTCATTTGAAGAATAAATTTAGAGGTGCATGTCTGTCAGCTGTGGGAGTAGATGGCAACAATGGAATTTTGCCTCTAGCATTCCGTGTCGTGCAGATTGAAAATGAAGATAACTTTATGTGATTTTGCTCTCTTTTGAAACAAGCAATTGGAGAAGTTAATAGCCTTGTACTACTGAGTGATAGGTGTAAAGATTTAGAAACAACCATTGCTGAGCACTTCCCTGAGTGTGAGCATAGGACGTGTATGAGGCATCTCTACAAAAATTTCAGGAGGCATTTTGGGGGTGGTTCAATGATTGATTTGGTGTGGGTACTGCTAGAGCATACACAGAAGAAGATTTAAGTAAGGAAATGGGTGAGTTGTAGTTAGCAAATGTAGATGCATATGACTGGCTCAGTAAAGTTGAATTGAAGGACAAATGTTGGGCTAGATCTCAGTTTGGAGTGACTACCAAGTGTGACAGTTTAACCAAAAACAATTCTGAGAGCATCAATTGGTGGATATCGGACCCTAGACATAAGCCAGCTATTATGTTTGTTCACACAGTCAGACAGAAGATTATGAAGTTATTTTATCAGAGGGAGAAGAAATCAAGCGGTTGGGAGGACATTTTGGTTCCTTATGCAAGGAAGTGGTTGACTAAGAAAAGTAGGGGCCTAGGTGGGTATGTGGTGCATAGGTCCAGTGATGTGAGGGTAGAAGTCCATAACCCCACAAGGAGATGCATTGTTGAGATAGACGTGAGGGCATGCATATGTAGAAAGTGGCAACTTATTGGTCTACCATGCAGTAGAATTCATAGGCACAATAAAGCAAGTGGTTTGAGGCATTATGTGCATCCACGTTACTACACTGACATGTATAGGCTAGCTTATAGTGGCAGAATATCTCCACTCTTAGACAGAAGACAATGGAAATATGTAGGTCCACCCATCTTAGTGAAGGCGCCAGATGCAGTTAGACCACTAGGTAGGCCAAAGAAGAAGAAAATGAGGCCTATTGATGAGCCAAACAAAATCACAAGAACACACAAATTCAAGAGATGCAATGGAGTGGGGGCATCAAGCAAGAACATGTAAGGAACCAATACAAGGTTCCCAATAGGCATCCACAAGGTACTCTCATGCTTCACATTTCAATCATGTGTACACCTTCATATTGATATGCATTTATGTGTATTACATCAATCCTTTTCAGTGGGACTAGACCACAACCTACCAGCACCTCCAACAGAAGCAAGACCAAAATAAATAAACGGTGAGTTTGTAGTTCTTTAATTGGAAGTTCTTTGTAGTTCTTTCATATTTGATCATATATGTTCTTAGTTTGACTATAAAAAATTAACTTATTCTGTTATCATTCAACAGGAGTGCCCCCTCTCACACAGCAACAACCAATTCAACTCCACCGCCAGCACAACCAGCCTACTATAATGCAGCTCAGGAAACCCCATATCCATCGAGAGCATCCAGTTAAGTAGAAGAAGACATCATAGGCACTCCTACGTCTGAGAGGATGATAACTTTTAAAGACTTGATGGAAGCTGGCTACTTGGAAAATGATGAATTGAAAGCAATATCATATTGTAATCATTGACATGTAAATTTCAGTTAAATTTGAATTATGTAATGTTCTGGTCTTCTTGTAGTTCAGAACCTTCACATGTGAGCACTAATGTTCAAGATTATCGTGTGCTTCACATGTGAGCACTAATGTGTATGACATTGCACTTTTCACTAACAAATGAAATTTGAATGAAGTGAATTGCTAGTTCAGAGTTTGTATGACATCTCTTTTGGAATGCAATATAAGTGGTAAGATAGTTCAGGTTAACATAATGTGGATGACATTTTTTTTACAATTGTTGTAGCAAAGTTGTGCACAAGTTCAACACAACGGTCAAGACAAAATTCAACAACAAAGTTATAATATAACTTCATATCATTGCACAGGTTACATGAATGACTCACAACTAGAACAAACAACAACATAACAACCACCAACTGCAACACCGCAAACAGTAGAACTTTACAACCTAACACATAGTGAATAACATTAACCCAAACAAATCAACCATACTCAGTACTACAACCACAACCACAACACTACTGAGTACCAAATACATAATTAATCACATAAGCTAACCCAATACAAATAGCAATTCCAAGCCAAAACTTCTTCTGATGCCACCTTTTGCTCCATGTAAACATCTACCATTACTTCAAGCTTCTGATCCACATTTTCAAAATTGGAACTCAAAAAGGACTCCATTTTCCGCATCTCAGTTGCAAACGTGGTGTCCAACAATGGTGACCCAGGTATCCACTCGAAATATCCACAACGTCCACCATCCTACAATCAGGAAACCCGTTTAGGCATTTTAATGAACACATAACCAGCATCCCCCAAAACCCATCCATTTAAGAAATTTAAGGGAAGGAGTAACCCCAAAGTGGTGACAACGAAAAAACACTTCCCTAGGCTTTTCGCCCTCCCAAAAGTGAAAACGATGGCAAACACACCACAACCACTGAACGGAATAGTGTTGGAGATCGTCAACTCGCTTCTCTCACCGGTCTGCCAACTGCTGCTTGCCATCAACTTTGGCAGGACGACGAAGGTGGGATGTTTAGGCTGGGAAGAGGAAAGCAAGGAGAGGAAGCGTGGAAGACGGTTGCTGGCTAAGAAAGGGAATAAGGGGAGGTTGGGTGGTGGGAAATAAGGGAGGGAAACATTGCGAGTGTTTAGGCCTGTAATTTGGTTAAGTAGGGTTAATTGCAAGTAGTAAACGACGTTACATTGACTGCGTAACAGAGTGACATGGTGCAAACTAAATGACATCTATGGAATGGTTGTAGTTTGTAGTGACATTTATAGAAATAGCGATGGAAGGGTGGTAGAAATGGAAATATAATCTTTTAAAGTGACATCCAAACAAAAAACTCAAAAATCATTGGGTTATAGTTTATAAACTTTCTACACTTCTTGCCTGCCAATCTCAAACTAAGTCCATTCTTGTTTCTTATCGTTGTATCGGGTTAGAAATTGCCACCAACTCTATTTGATAATATATTGCCCACATGATGCACCATAAACCAATAGAATGTGAAACAAACTATTGTTGGCCAACATGATGTTAACTGGTCAATATCGATATATGAGTACAGGAATTTAGGAAAATATCAGCTCTTGGACAATGTCTTTGGCTCATAGAAACATATAAAAGCCAAAAAAACAATGCCAAACCAGAAACATAAATTTCAAGCGAAGATAAATCTAACTGAATTACTGACTTAGGGGAACACATTCAAGCTCAATCACTAGCTCCCCAGTTTCGACATTCTGCAACCTTAAGTTGATAATCTGCTTCACATTGCCATCTACACAAGTGATTATGCTGTCCTCGATTAAACCATTCATGTCGTTAGCCATGCACTTTCCAAGCTGCATTGGCCCTGTGACGGTCGAGTTCTCGCATGCTCTAGCAGCCGCAACTAACGGTTGGATGTCAATATCCGCCTCGCCCATGCGATCATCTGTCTTGAATGTGTCTTTGTCGTATACTTGCTGAGACTCAAAAATACAGGAGCAAGAGGTATAAAGACTATGATAGGTACATGCATTGGGATCCAATCTATAAATTCAATTAGAATTAGAGCTACAATTAATATAGATTTCCAAACGCAAAGTAAATATACCAGCTTGAGTGAAGGAATGCTATCGGGGATGGCCAATATCAACCTTTCATTCCACACCGGATTCAAGCTACTCTTTACGACTTGGGTTCTGATAGACTACAAACAACAAATCTTAGGGTCCGTTTTGAATCACAACTAGTAAGCAGATTTTAGTTCTCAAAAATCATTACTCAAATTTGATTTACATTTAACATGTAAAACATAGAATCTTCGTTAACGAGGCACATTTGGGAACTCATTCTGAGATTTGATTGAGTTTTAGAAAATTTGATCAAGTAGAGTTTTCTCACCGAGTCTCATAGTAACTTAAAAGGAATACGCTCTTACCTGATGCCCCATAGTTACGACAACATATGGGTCGCTAGACAACAAGTCGCGGATCGCTAGGTTTGTGCCTTTTATTATGTTAACCTTCATCAAGCCGACAAACTCGACCATTCCAATCTGTAGCTGTAGAGGACTGTATGCTAGTTAGTGTTCAAGAATAAACATTATTACCAATGAAAAAGCAAACAGGACTGGAACAGAACATACCGTTGAATTTGTTTTAGCAGATTTACTTTCGGAATTTTTCCTCCAACTACGCCGCAGAGCATGGCCCAACCCATAGAGACGCCGCCCACCAGTGTACTGCTTCCAATAGTGCTTTTTATCATGTTGCGGGACCGAGTTCAGACTATCCAATTGAGACTCCTCTATGTGTACGTTGGAGTTCAGAAACTGCTGCAGAACATATTTCCGTCTGAAGTTGACAAAATTATTCGAATGAGATACTTGGGAAATTTGATGACCACAAATAGAGTTGTGGAGTAACAATGTACTTGATGAAGTCGACTCGCTCCTCAGCTGATGACTCTGGTGTTGGTCTTTTATAGTTTTCAGGTAGAAAAGCTTCGTATCTCATATTTATCGCAGCATTTCCTCCCCCGTCGGCAACAGAATCCACTTGTTCACTTGTCCAGCCGTCTAGCTTTACCGAGATGATCTTAGTTCACCCAAGATAAAGCTATTAGTTCATACGTGCATATAAATGAATTGTCAAAAAAAAAATCTGTAAATAAAAAAATGATGGCTTAATACGGCAGACAGGCTTAATATTGAATGTGATGCCTATTGTTACTTCGCTCAAATTATAATATTTATTCACTTGTTCGTCAACAATGACGACGTTTCAATTACTACTATACATAATCAGTTATGGGTAAATGAAGAAGATTCATACCTTCGATATGTGCACCCCAAGGCTTCTATGTACACCGGAACATTTTATACAAACAAATACCCCGAGATTCAGGGACCTGATTCATCAACTTGTTCATTCAGATTTTGCAAAGATGAAAACTAAATTTCAGAACTAACAAAACATTTTAAAAAAATCTCCTTCTACCTCATCCAGTTTATTTATACAGTCTGTCGAACTAAAAAGTTGGGACACGATTTGTCTTCAGATATATTTGAAACCTTCAAACCACAACTTTGGCAAAACAAGGCCACACGTTTTTGGCATCGAAATAACTAAAACAAGGGCTAGTGCAGCAAAACAGGTTGCATCATGAAGTTTAGTTAAAATAGTGTATGAGAAAAAAATCAATAACAAAACTTCAAAACAAGTGTAATTTGTAGACAAGGACAAAATTCAATGAAATGCAACTTATGCTATGCCCCTTCAGTTATTCAAGTTCAATTCAATGCAGCTCTCAGGTTACAAAATTATCAAACTCTAACAAGTCCAGACCTTGACTAAGAACTCTCTCTAAAGAAAGAATTGTTTACTTCTTCCCTCTTTACTTTGTTTATCTAACCAAGTATAGTATTGTAAGAGTAGTAGTATCCCAAGTATTATCTTAAAAAAACAAGAATTAGATTGTCATTCAAGTTCCTTCTTTCACTGCTGTGATGTTTAAACAGGTACCAAATGGGCGAATACTGGTATTGATCATGTGAAAATATGCATAAAATGTGCCAATCTTGATATTCTTGCAGAAGATTATGGTGAGAAGCAACTTAAATGATTAATCAGAGAAGATGAATCAATGTTGTTAAGGATGTAGATAAGTCGTATAGAATTATCAATTACGCACACCCATTTCGGGTCCGGAGCGCTGCAATCTGCGCAAAATCTATTACCCGGTTGACGCAACAGATTTTCCAGCCTTTCCTCTGGACCTGCAAAAACAGGCAATTTGTAAAGAAATGCATGATGTTCATTTTATGTGACATTTTTCTACAAAAAGAGTTGCATAGCAAATGCAAATGCAAACATATTTGTCAAGATGGCTACAAAAAGGGTGTTTTCATCACGACAACATCAAAAAGAAGTTATCTAATTGTTGGATATCTCACAAATGGTATTTATTGGTCATAGGTTTCCTGGGCATGAGAGATCTTGTTTCCTCAGGTTTCAGATTTAACACAGGCGTACTTGAGACAATCCAGACAACAACGTACAAGCAAAACAAAAATTAGGACTAATTGCACATCAAACACTCGTAACATTTATTTATTCAATTCATTCATCCTATTTTTACTCCTAGTTCGTAAATTCAGGTCTTCGTGAAAAACAAGGAGCATTTACAGGGATTTTGCAATTCAAAAAGATCAGACACTTTCCCCCAAGGTTTAGGTGAGTATTGTCCAACATACCATATTTCCAAATGTCAGGTTGCACTAGTTCCAAGCAATATTTCCAATCTACCTTAGAACATCGTACCACTTATGTGGATTCAATCGAAAATGGAAACGAAAACCATTTCTCACAACTCTAATGATCTCGTGAGCTTGACCAATTACTATAAAATTGAAGACCATTAGAGTCATTATTAGCCGAGCTCGTGAGCATAAGTTAGTTGGGCTCAAATGACAGATCTGCCCATGTCATCCTAAAATATAAGTTTCGCATCATTTTCGTACAAATTCAGAAAAAATATATATGATTGACATGACGACATTTAATCGGATGAACTTTTTCCCTCAAACTCTCTTCTTTTAGGAACAACATAAACACGAGTTTCTATCCTCGCCTTCATCTCCTCTCCCAATTTTTCTCCATAACTTGCCTATTAAAGAAGTCATATTTCCTTTCCAAAATAGCTTAATCTAGCACAAACACCTCGAAGGCCATTACAATCACAATTGCTCTCCGTTCCTTAAATCTACCTACACAAGCTTGAATGGACAACCATGCGACCTTAAGTTAGCTCAACATATCCCCATCAATTGCAGCCCAAAGATGTCATAATTCTCCGAAAACAAAACCCTTTAACTCACAAAAGGTCACAATTCTCTTAACAGACACATAATCCAACAGGGAGTCCCCTTTGAATCATAATTCATAATTCAACCCCAAATAAAACATAATCCCCATAAAAAAACCATGATCTAACACAATATCCATAAACAGGTTAACTATATTACAGAAAATCTGATAATATCCATAAAACCACTAATAATATCCATAAAACCACTAATAGCTACAATAATCTGATAAAAAAAAGGAGACCATAAACATGATACCTGGAATGTCATCTAAATCATAATTTGTCTCCATCCCCTTCACTTTCAGCTACTTTCAGCCTCAAAACTACCATAACAGGACACAATTGCTGCACCCACAAAAGTCGAATAAAAATGAGCGTAATAATACAAGTAACAGCAAAAACAAAATATGAGAAAATTCGTGCCTGACTGATGTCTTAAGTCTCCTCAGAGAGAGAGAAAGGAAAATCTGAAACATGATTTTATCCAAGATAATGGATTTTCAAATAATGTGGTAGTTGGTGGTGGATAGGACATGTTTCCACGTTCGTTCCTGCTTTCTTAATCATTCTTTTGCACAAAAGTCAAACGTCAAACTCGGGTTAGATTGACTACTATGTGACCTTTGCTTATTTGTCTGTTTAGTATGATTTTTTAGAATTATTTGAAAAACGAGGGTTCGGATCTTAACCGACACATTCACATATTTCGGATGTTGGAAATAATGGACGCACATATCACGGAGGCTGTCCAATTGGCTGTTGATGTGGAACTTATCAACATTTATTTTAAGATTTCTCATACACGTAAATGACGTGACTATCAATGCATCGGTTCCATTCAGAACGTAGTTTTAAATACTTCCAATCTATCATCTGTCATCCTTCTTGCCTCTTCCCTCCCCCGAACTATCATATTCCCTCTTCCCTATTCCTGTACAGAAAGAGTCTCCAAAACAGAGGTGCCTCCAAGCGAATACGAGCGTCGTGTCAAGACCGAAATCAAACTCCGGAGGGCGTCTTCAGAAGTCGTAGTTGCTATAGATGGTGATGGATGTGAGATGATTGGGAGAAGGAGAGTGGGGCAGTGGGTAGCTTAGAGATGGTGAGGGGATTTTAGGGAGTGATGTGGATGTGGGAGGTTTGGGGTTGTGAATGTGGGAGGTTTGGACTCAAGTTAATTTGGAAGAACAGACTCGTGGTGCTCCATTTTATGGACATGGAGAAATCAGTTGCTAATAATTCTAGGAGAAATACAAGATGCTGAAATGTGTTGAGTGATGTCGTCCCGAGTTTGGAAGAAAAACATGTAAAGGATTGGACACACTTCGAATGATTGTTAGGTTATATGTCCTGGAATAAACATGTCCAAGTTTGTTCAAAAAGTGTATCTTGTTATTTATATATATTGATAACTATGTATTATGTAGCCTTTTACAAGAGTTATAAATGATTTGTTTTTTTCCAGCAACATTATGTTTATAATGTTTCTGTTCAAGTTATGAATGAATTATCTATTCATGTAATGTGAGTCATATTAATAAAATAATTTTCTTAGTTTCATATTGTCTCTTTCAATTCTTGCATGCTTAGTTTAATTTCGTTTTGTCTTCTTTTCTTAATGAGTAGTGAGTAGTTTCATCCGCCTTTGGGGTGGAGATGATGTACATATATGTTGTGAAGTTCGGATGTTTGATGATTTTTTTAATTGTGTAAACTTGCATATTTATATGTTCATCAGGGGTATTTTAATCATCTACATGTCGGGGGATTAATGATGATTTTTGCCATAAGATTTAGACATTTCCCATGCTTAGTATCCTCATGTTTATTGACAGAAATTTCTTGTTGAATATACTACATGTTAGTTAAGTATTTATATTTGTGGTAGCTTGTTTGATTGTTTGAAGAAACTTTATTTTTGATGGGTTTTGCCATAACATTTAGACATCTCTCATGCGTAGCTTTGTTCTTCACATGAGTTTATGGTTTTTGATGAGTTTTGTCATATCTTTAGACATTTCTCATGCTGAGCTTAATCTTATAATAATCAAGTGGTAATTCCTGATACATTGTGTGAATAGATTGATAAGTTTTGCCACATCTTTAGACACTTCCTATGCATGATAACACACACGTCACACACACATACATGCTTACGTGCATCATTCATCACTAATTTTTACTTATATCTGCACACACTCCACCCCTTAGGGGTTTCTCTTCTTGATTTCCAATCTTTCGTTGCTTTCTTTCTCATTTCTTACTTACTAGTTTAGTGTAGTTTAGCTTAGCATAACCAAATCTCTTCTCCTTTTATTCGCCACTTGATTTCTGACAAACTAGAGGCTACTCACCTCCCCGTGGATCGACCCGTACTTGTCACCGCTTCATCGTGATCGTGCACTTGTGGTAATTAATAAAATGTTTGAACAAGCAAGGTGTGTCACATGCATGTGTCTGCCTCTGGTCCAGTTCCCTGTCATCTATATGGTAGGATAGGTCATATAGGAGGCGAGTGTGCATCCATTCCTCCTCAGATAGAACATGTCAATGTCATCTATGATAGATCCAGGAATGACCCATACTCATCATCATATAACCCTGGATGAAGGAACCACCCTAACTTTTCATGGAATCAAAACAATGCCCGTGGTGGTCCTTCAAACTTCTCTCGGTCACCTAACCCACCACACCAACCTCCCATGCACTTACAATCTTATCAGCCACCCCAAGCTCCAACCACCAACTAACAGGGTTTCCCAAAATCCAACAACATGGAAACCCGGTTTAATTCTCATGAGAACGTGACGCGTGGACTCGACAACTCAATAAAAAATTTAAGTCTTCCACAAGTCAAGTTCTCACTTCAAATCAGCAGACTATCAAATCTCTAGAGTTTCAGATGGGCCAATTGGCTCAGTCTGTACATGAGAGAGAGGGACTCTGCTAAGCCAGCTTGAGGCTAACCCCCTCATGTACCAGCAACAACACTTGCAAAATGAGAGTTTCGTACCTCGGGGGCGGCAAGTGAACCATGTGGAGGAACTTGTTCACCATGTCAATGTCATTGTAACCTTAATGAATGGAAAGCACGTTGACAATCACATTTTCTTGCCACCACCACCATCTGTGCAGCCCCTCAGTGGGAATGATGGTGAAGAAGAGGGTGAGGGTTAGGGTAATACATCAACGCCTCATTCTCAGGCACCGCAGAAAACCTACCTGCCAAAAGCTCCCTATCCTTTACGCATTCTCAGTGGGAATGATGTTAACCAAAAAGCAGAGTGACACAATGGATAAGATATTAGAGGTCTTTAAGCAAGTGAATGTTAACATCCTCTTGTTGGATGTCATCCAACAAATACCTCAATATGCCAAAGTGTTAAAAGATCTCTGCACAACCAAAAGGAATATCAATGTTCCTAAGAAAGCATTCTTAGCTGAAAGTGTAAGCTCACTTTTGTCCAATCCCACATACACAAAGTACAATACCCTCGTGTCCTACTATTCAGTGTACGATAGGGGACACCAGCATGAGTAACGTATTGTTTGATTTAGGATCAGCGGTCAACCTCATCCCATTTTGTGTTTATCAACAGTTGATCTTGGGAGAACTGAAACCAACTAAAGTCACCCTCCAGTTGGCGGATAGATCCATTCGTGTCCCAAAGGGGATTATTGAGGACGTGCTCATCAAAGTTGGAGATTTTATATTTCCAGTAGATTTTTCCATCCTCGATACCAACCCTGTTGCGAACACCCACTCTCAAATACCTTTGATTTGGGTAGACCATTTCTGGCAACCTCCAACGCCTTAATTAATTGTAGAAATTGTCTCATGAAACTCTCATTCAGTAACATGAGTGACGAAATTCATGTGTTCAACTTTGGTAGGCAACATAAGCCCATGGACCAACCTTTAAATCTCAACCTCATCCGCCAATTAGAGAAAGCACCACAAAATCAACAAACACCCCTAACACCAATGCAACCCATTGAGAATGTTTGTTTGCCCAACGAAAACTCATTGTCTGTCTTTGCAATGCAACAGAGTGAGCTGACATCAAACATGAATATACAAATGGAGTGTTTATTGGACGATTTAGTTGAGACTATTAGTGAGGGGGACACACCTCATCATATTCCCATACCAGAAGGTGTCTCTACCTATGTCTCAGGGCTATTGAGCCCTTTGAGCTTCATATTAACTCCAACAAGGACCCACCTGAGATCGAGCTTATGCTATATAGTATACAGGAGGATAGGTGGTCCTTGTTGGACGATTTGGGGAGAAGCCCCATTTTTAGTGCGACAGGTGTGTCACATCACACGAATGAGCCTGAGGAACTTTTCCTATGCACCTGCCTATTGGTTGGAGTGTTTTCTTCGAGGAGAAACTAAACCCTAGTGAGGCAACACAATTCCACTCATTCATGTTGCCTATGCCCAACTAATTGAAAGGAATGTGTTCTAAAAGTTTTACTTTTATATGCCAATTATTATGAATTGGATGTGAAAACATTTTGTTCCTTAATTATGGTATTCGTCTTTTGGAAGTGTTAAGGAAGAGGCGCTTGGTCCTTAACCGTAGAGCTCTAAAATATAATGGTTTACATAAATCAAAAGTTATTCACAATCATGGTAATTAACATGGAACATTAATCACCGAGATAAGATTGTCGTGTTGGTCATCGATTGTTGTAGCTCTACAAATAATTGACGACACGAGTGTATAAAAGAGGAAAATATTTTTTTATATCTTGAATAGACCTAACAAGTAAAACATTATTGAATTGTGTTTCGTGTCATTAATGTTTTACTGTGTCTTGGATCCTAAGATATCAGACATATCTTTTCACTCAAGAAGTGCTTAATTTAATTATTGTCAAAAAATATCAATGAGTATAGTGATAAAGGCAATAGTTGGTTGAACATAACTTGTGCTGAAAAAGATAGCTAGTCAAACGATTATCGTTGCCCCTCTTAATTGAGTGATGATATTAGTGGGTCTCTTGATAAAGCAAAATTATAATGTGCATAATGTAACGTGAGTTAAGTTAAATAGTTGTAATTAGCTTAGAGAGATCAAGAAATGAATATAATACAAAGGTGACACATTTCTACTTTGTATATATTCTTAATATCATGAGGCAAGGGACAGACACAAGTTGTGCACTTACATCACTAAATAGATCGTATTTAGTTCGAGTGGAACAAAGACATCTATGCTAATTGGGTAACTATAATGTGTCGCTAGATACCGCTTATAGTTTGAGATATTAAGTGTTTAATATCGCTGCCAATTTGGCTTAGATCCTCCTATAGGCCACACCATAAAACTGGGAAACAAGAAGCTTGATTTTGAGTTCATATGATATGTCAGGTTTCATGTGAAAAAGTAACACATGTGGTGAATGAATAAAATCAATATGTCACGAGAATTGACATAATTAGAATCATAATAAATTCATATGAGGTGTCTATATTATGTGGTGTAATAATTTAATATTACATAGGATAATATATTACATAAGATATGAATTTGCTAAAAACCCCAAAAGATCAAATTTTGTTGGAAATAAATCCAAAAATTAACAAAGGCAAAATCGGGGTCAAACACGGTGAACTGTTTAGCGGTCGACCGAGGTTTCTTCGGAACGGTCAACCGAAGAGGGAACGGGTAAACACAATTGGTTGACCGAAATTATCTAGAGTGTCTGGAAAATTGGTTCGGTCAACCAAGCGTGAACGGTCAACCGAGAGAAAATATCTTGGGATATTTTTAGTAGCCCGAATGTGACACGGTCGTCCGATGAATGCTCGCCAGAAGAAATTTTGGTGGGTCAACGGTCGACCGAAGCAAGACGCGGATCATCCGAATTTTTCTAGAGAATTTTTCTCATGCATATTCAGTCGACCGTCTAGCTCACGGTCCACCGAACATGTGTTAAAACCAAATGGTTCGGTTAACCGAGAAGAATTCTCGGTCAACCGAAAAGCACGATTTTTGCCTGAATTATTAAGAGAATAATTAGATCATGGGTTATATTAATTTCAGATTTAATCAAATATTTTTTAGGATACTTATGTGGCAATTTGAGATTAATTTTAGGAGAGAATAAACAAGAGATCATGACTAAAGAATAGTTCTTGATAATAAAGTTTTTGGAGCCTATAAAAGGACCCATCATCCTACTTGTTTATGTTAATGCAAAAATTCTTTCTCTCATTAATCACTCCCTTAATCACCACGAAAAACTCTTAATATTTTTAAGTTTTGGATATAGAAATCTCAGGAGCTTAAAGAGTGGTTATTAGCTAGATTCTAAGCCTAATTAGAGAATTATTGGCTAACTCATTTCTCTCTAATCTTGTTTAGAGTTTGGTGAACACTTGGAGGCGAATCGGCTGGCGATTCGACGAGCAACGGAACTTCGAATATTCTAAAAGGTTTTAGAGAACCTTTGGGTATGATCCTCTATCCTTTGTTTATTTTAATATGTGTAGGAGTGCATGATATTAGAATAAACAAATACATGTACGTAAAATCAATGAAAATATGAAATCGATCTTGTATGTTGTATTAAATTTTAAAATATATACATACATAGGGACATGAAATCCTACACTAATATCATGAGGGGTTCGAGCCTTTCAATTTTGACATTTCACCCCGCATGACACCTCAAAGTACCAATGAAGCGGGCTCATCTTTGCAAATCTCTGGTCTGCAAGACTCGATGTTCTCATTTGTTGTCCCTTGACCAAATGATATCAGAATATCTTTGTTGATGTATATATCTTGTTTATAAATAAAACAAGACTCCACCAGTGAGCACTGATTGTTGTGGGCCCCAACCCTTGCGTATTTGGGTCACATTGTCTTTGACGTATTTGTATTCCCTTTTTTAAGTATTTCACAGGTTTTTGGAAATTCGGGTTTGTGTCCATCAACATAACCATGAACATCCCTTTATACTTCACGTTGGTGAGATGTTTTCATTTTCATGCATAAATCCATGTAGTATCGTACTCACATTCATTGAGGACAATGCATGAAGTAAGTGTGGGGGTGCTTTACGTTTGTATATATGTGGAGTCGAGTCTTTTTCATTTTGTTTTTTTCATTTTGTTTGTTTGTATTGATAGGGTCATGATAGTGTGCTGCATTTAATATTGATATATCTATCTGCCATGATCCTTGAGTGACTTGTCTTCTTTTCGTTGCCTAGTGTTTTAAAATTTTCACTTTTCTTTCAAAATCTTCATGTGTTTGCGAAATAAATGTTTTGTGGGTTTTACGTGTGTTTAGCATGTGCAAAACCGTTGAGAGGCAAAGTAAAAAGAAATCTCCCAAAATTGTTATGAACGTGATGCATTAGGATATCTGGTGTACCGACTTTAAGTCTTATCTAGTCGTAAAGATACACCTCGGTTTTCCCTCGGGGGGCGACTAATCATAGGGTTTCATTACTCAAACAATTAAAGAAGTTCACCCTGAACTTTGTGTCTGTTAATATAAGGAAGCTTGTTGTAGTCAATGACCCTTTAAATCCTGTTGTGAGACAATAAGTGTAGGGGTTTTGGTTCATGTGTAGATAAGAAATAAGTGAGTAGGTGTTCTCTCTTTTCGCACGGCTCCTATCACTGGGGAAATTATGTCTGAGGGGACTTTGTGCCTGGTGCTTTTGAGTCATCTGACTTGGGATGCACCGACTGAACTTCTGTTACACGGGTGGGAGGGATTGCCCTATGTGGAGATGTGAGGAAACGTGTACGTGATAGTGCAAGTCCTCATAGGCAATGATGCACGAAATCTCACCCTGGGAGAATTACACACCAACTAGTAAGAAAAAAGAAACAAAAAGAAGAAAAAATGGGTAATGCAAATAAGAACCTTAATGGACTTTACACTTTGTATCACTTGCACAAATGATTCATTAGGCTAGGTATGTGGACTGGATACATATATAGAGTCAGCCTGTAGGATTACTGTGTCCAATGATCGACAAAAATGAGTCCATCGAGTCGAGTTTCTAGATTGAATAATGCATCAATGTTCGGATTTATGGGTATATCCGCGAAAAACCATCAGGAGACAGCACTCCTCCTCCTTGGCGACAAGGGGTTTAACGACTTGTTGCATGTGCTAAGTGCAACCGTGATTCCTACGAAAGTGAGTTTGGATTTCCCTGTTTTTCGTATGTTTTTTCCTTTCTTTCACTCTTCTCGTTCTTTGTTTTGCTTTCAAATTTCTTCGGGTAGTTATTTCTGTCATATTCGTTATCTGGGAGCCCTATTTTGCATGATGTGACTTCTAGTTTGCTCCCAGATCATTAACCAATCCCCATTAATCAACGCATCATGTACTTGACTTAGGCATATAGTCGTCTTTTCTTTTAGTTTTATCTTCAGTTGTTGAGCGCTGACGTGAGGTACGAATTTCCTACACTCATTCATGCATCTTGTATGCCCATGCATTAGTTAGTAGAAATTGCATCAGGACAAGAGTGAGTTGAGCGTTTGATTGGAGCGATTGATTGCTAGATCTAGGATCAAAACGCTACTAAGGAGGGGTTGTCCCATAAAAGATAAGGTGGGGGATTTCATCACCCTTTCCTTGGCCCCAAAAATCACTCTTAATCAAGCCTTAACTAAAAGCAAGTAGACATTGGCCCTAGGATTTCAGACGCACTAGGAGAGTAATCTAGTTGAGACCGCCATGGCTTGATCGGCATTACCTACCTTGTCAATAGTAGGAGGTACTGGATCTCCGGATCTGGTATCACTTGCTGGGCATTGTGGTCCTCGTTGTAGGGAGGTGAGGCATGTCGAGGCTAGTGACCTCGAAGTTAGGCGTCGTCTAGCCTAAGCACCCATAGCCTTAAGTTGTTTGAGTCGTGCTTGCTAGTTAGGCTTCTACCTGACCCCATTACCCACGTTAGATCTAAGGATTCTTCCCTCCTCATCTTAGTCCTCTCCTCATCTATTCTCTACGAGTAGTCTCCTCCTCTGAGTATACATTCTGTTGTGTGTTTTTTAGAGTCGAGTCGAGCATTTTTATGCGAGGTTGGGCTCATTCTGGTGAGCGCGCTTGACTAAAGAGAGTGCATTCTTCTGAGATGGACGGTCTTGGTGATCGACCATCTCCGCCTTGTGCTCCTTTTGGAGCATGAGGCTGAGTCGTCTTGTGGTGACGGGGGAGACCGGGTTCCATACATGGATTATCTCGGTCCTCTCCCACCACCACGTAGACCTCCTTCTCCTCCTCCTCTGACTCGAGAGGAAGGCAGATTCGGTCAGGATCGAGTTGTTGGTGCACCACCTTTAGCTCGACAGGATAGACCGATGACTTTGTGGGAGCGGACTCATCCTGTTCGGGCCGCGCAGCCTTCTTGCATGGTTCTTCCCCCTGCTCGCGGGAACAACTATGAGCTGAAACCTCAATATGTGAACATGCTTCCAACCTTTACTGCCAATAAGGAGGATCCGTATATTTTTATACGCGAATTCGAGGAAGTATGCCCCATGTTCAAGCTTCAACAGCTTGACGAGGATTCAGTCCGGTTGAGGATAATTTCTTGCACGTTGAAGGATAACGCGAAGAAATGGATGTACAGCCTCCCGGCGAGCTCTATTCGGTCTTGGGATGACTTTGTGACCGTATTTCTGAAGAGATTTTTCCCTTAAAGGAAAACTCAACAGATACGGCACCAGATACATCAAATGTATCAGACTTAGACCGAATCTTTTCATGGTTTATTTGAGAGGTTCAAGAACCTTCTCCAGCAGTGCCCTCATCATGGACTTGAGCTATGGCAGTTGTGCCAGATTGTTTATGAGGGCCTCAACTACAACACCCGCACATTGCTGGAGTCGATGTGTCAGGGTGACTTCCAAATGAAACCCATCGATGAGGCATTGGACACTTTTGACTTAATGGTTGAACGCACCTTTGAGTGGGACACCATGAGAGAGCCACCAGCCGCCAGGTCTTCTGGTCGAGCTGGATCATATCAAGTTGAGTCATCTATCGCGTCTGAGGCGAAAATGGTTGCTCTCATCCGTAGGATTGAGAGTTTAGAGTTGGACCGAGCCCCTGTAGCTCAGGTCGCTACTCTCGGATGTGGTAGGTGTGGACTTACGGGCCATGATGACTTGGAATGCGCTTACGCTCCAAGGGATAGTGAGCATGCAAATGCAATGTATCAATAGAGTCCCAGTAACGACCCTTACAGTCACTCCTACAACCCGGGATGGCGTAACCATCCTAACTTCTCTTGGGGGACTAGTGGGGGTAACGGTCAGAGCTCGCACGCTCAACCTCCACCTTATCCACCTCCACGCCCATCGACGACCTACCAACCTCCACATCAAAGGTCTCAGAACCATAATTACCAACCTCCTCAGACCTCATCGTCGGGTTATTCTAACCAAACTCCACCACCCCAACGGGTTGACTCGAAGGACCCCACTCTTGAACAAACCCTTTGAGCGTTCATTCAGAGCACACAATCCATGTTTGCGGCCAGCAACAATTCGGTCAAAGCATTGGAAATGCAAGTTAGCCAGTTGGCTCATCAATTCCATGAACGCGAGAAGGGTCAGTTCCCGAGTCAACCTGTGGTAAATCCCAGGGGTCAGCCTGCTCATGCTAGGTAGAATGTACACAATGTTGAAAGTGACCCTTCCCAACATGCAAATGTTGTCCATACCTTGAGATCGGGAAGGGTCATTGACAACAATGTGGAAATGCCTGAAGCCAACCCTGTTGACGAGTCTTCCGAGGAGAGTCTTGAGCCTGTTAAGGAACCTAATTCGGAGACTCCTCCTCGTGATTCTTATGTCTCCAAGGCACCATTCCCTCATAGGTTGACTAAAAAATGTGATGATCGTTGGGACAAGATCGTTGAGGTACTTAGGCAAGTCAAGGTGAACATCCCGTTGTTGGACGTTGTTCAACAAATGCCACCGTATGCCAAGTTCCTTAAGGATCTTTGCACCACCAAGAGAAAAACAAATGTGCCCAAAAAGGCCTTTTTGGCCGCCAATGTGAGCTCAATATTGACACAACCCATGAATGTCAAGTACAAGGACCCAGGTTGTCCAACTGTCTCTTGCATAATTGGGAATGTGACAATCTCTCAAGCTTTATTGGATTTGGGGGCATCTGTGAAGCTCCTGCCTTACTCTGTCTATGTCAACCTTGAAATAGGTGATCTTAAACCAACGAGAACAACCCTCCAGTTGGCTGACAGATCCGTCAAGATTCCACGAGGGAGTGTGGAGGATGTCCTTATCAAAGTGGGTGAGTTCGTATTTCCAGTTGATTTCATCATCTTGGATACTGAACCCGTGTCCAACCCACAAGGACAAATTCATGTGATCCTTGAGAGGCCATTTCTTGCGACATCTAATGCTTTGATCAATTGTCGGAATGACTTGATGAGGTTGTCTTTTGGAAACCTCACGGCGGATTTTAACATCTTCACTCTTGGTAAGCAACCCGGGCTCTTCGACGACACTGTCGGAGCCAATTTCATCCAGGACACGGATGAGCCCGAGTCATTAGGCATGTTCGACTCACATCGATATATTATTGAGGTGCCTAATGACCAGGTTGCGAGTGAAGAGAATCTTGAGGAATCCGCCAGCATTTCTCTGGACGAGGAGGCACATCTGGGTGCTTGCTCCTCTTACCCCGTGGCCCTTGAGCCACTTGAAAGTAATTGAATCCGACAAGGACCCACCTATGGTCGAGCTTAAACCGCTCCCCGATAACCTAAAGTACATCTTTTTAGGGGATAATGAGACCTTGCCACTCATTATTGCTTCTGATCTTTTTAGGGGATAACGAGCAGTTGTTCACGATCGAAGTTAACCCTTGGTTTGCCGACATCGTGAACTACCTCGTGACCGAGCAACTTCCTGTGGGTTGGTCAAAATCTGACCAAACCAAATTTAGATCTTATGTCATATTCTTCCACTGGGACGACCCCTACCTATTCAAATACTGCTCTGACCAAATTTTCAGGCGGTGCGTCCCAGATACTGAGTTCCAAAGTGTGCTCCATTTCTGCCACTCCAAGGCATGTGGAGGACACTTTGGAGCAAAGAAAACTACTACCAAGGTGCTCCAATCTGGATTATACTCGCCCTCTCTTTTCAAGGATGCTTGCGACTTTTGTAAGCAATGTGATAGGTGCCAGCGCCTTGGCAGGATTGGTCGACGTGACATGATGCCTTTGCAAAATGTCCTTGTTGTCGACATCTTCGATGTGTGGGGCATCAACTTCATGGGTCCCTTCCCGAGCTCTTACGAGAATGTTTACATTCTGGTGGCCGTTGACTATGTGTCTAAGTGGGTTGAGGCTATACCCACAAAGACCAATGACAACAAGGTGGTCACTAAATTCTTAAGGGACATTTTTGCGCGATTTGGTACTCCTCGTACCATAATCAGCGATAGGGGTACCCACTTCTGTAATCGCTCCTTTGAAGCGCTTATGAGGAAATATTCGATTACCCACAAGCTTGCGACCCCATACCATCCGCAAACTAGTAGGCAGGTCGAAATCTCTAACCGTCAATTAGAGTAAATTCTTGAGAAGACAGTTAGTTCCTCGAGGAAGGATTGGTCTACTAAGTTGAATGACGCGTTGTGGGCCTTCCACACCACGTACAAGACCAATTTGGGTATGTCCCCATATCGGGTAGTGTACGGCAAGGCTTGCCACCTACCCGTCGAGCTTGAGCATCGTGCTTTCTGGGCGATCAAGAACCTGAATATGGATCTTGATCAAGCAGGAGTACAACGTAAGCTCGACATTGTGGAATTGGAAGAGCTACGCAATGATGCGTACGAGAATGCCAAAATTCATAAGTCCCGAGCAAAGATGTTTCACGATCGCATGATTATGCGAAAGGTGTTTACGACCGGGCAGAAGGTGTTGCTCTACAATTCCCGGCTTCATCAGTTTGCGGGTAAGCTCCGCAGTCGCTGGTCTGGTCCTTTTATTGTCCAAACCGTCTATCATCATGGAGCGGTTGACATCTTGAACCCAGGGAATGGGGACGTGTTCAAAGTTAATGGACAACGCCTCAAACCCTACTTGGACGGGGGCACCAGCCGAAGTCGACGAGGTCATGTTCCTTCGTGAACCTCTCTCGCATTCAACCATTCATGCTCCTGCATGAGTGGTTGAGCTTTCATGTTTGTATAGAAGAAGAAGAAGAAGAAGAAAAGAAGAAAAAAGAGAGAAATAATAATAATAATAATAATAATAATAATAATAATAATAATAATAAAATGAGAGAAGACTCCTTCAGTGAGCATCGTTTGTTGTGGGTCACAACCCTTGAGTATTTGGGCCCCATTCTTTCACATATTTGTATCCCTTCCTTAGCATCTCACAGGTTTTGAGGGAATTTGGGTTGTGTCCATCAACATAGCCATAAACTTCCATGTGTACTTCACGTTGGTGAGATCTATTCTTTTTCATGCATATGTCCACGTAGTCTTTTGCTCACATTCATTGAGGACAATGCATGAAGTAGATGTGGGGGGTGTTTTATGTGTGTACATAGTTGAGTCCTTTCCTTTGATTTTTGTTTTCTTTTGTGTGTATTGTTAGGGTCATGTTAGTGTGCTGCATTTAATATCGATATATCTGTTTGTCATGATCCTTGGGTGACTTGTCTTCTTTTGCTTGCCTAATGCTTCAAAATTTTCACATTTCTTTCAAAATCCTTATGTGTTGCACCGACCGAACCCCCGTTACACGGGTGGTAGGGATCACCCTATGTGGAGATTTGGGGGAAGGTGTACGTGATAGTGTAAGTCCTCATAGGCAATGATGCACGAAACCTGACCCTGGGAGAATCAAACACCAACCAATAAAATGCTCCAAAGAAGAAGAAAAAAAGAGACAAATAAGAACCAAAATGGACTTTACACATTGTATCACATTCAAAAGTTAAGGTTGCCCATGTCTTTCACTTAAGTCCTTAACTAACTTTCACGAATAATTCATTAGGCTAGGTGTGTGGACCGATTACATATATAGAGTCGACCCGTGGTATTACCGCGTCCCATGATCGACAAAATAAGTCCAATGAGTCATGTAGCTAGATTGATTAATGCATCTTGTTCGGATTTTGTGGGTATATCCGCTGAAAACCCTCAAGAGACAACACTCCTCCTCCTTGGCAAAAAGGAGGTTTAACGGCTTGTTGCACGTGCTAAGTGCAATCGTGATTCCTACGAAAGTGAGTTAGGATTTCTTGTTTCTCGTTTGCTTTTCTCTTTCTTTGTTTTGCTCGAGACTGGCAAAAACTTAGGTGTGGGGGTATTTGATTGACATCATTTCATACTTATATTTGTATCTTATATCCATTATCTTACACCTGACCAATGCTACGTGACGAGTTTTATGTTTGAATTTCAGAAATAAAGAGGGTTGAAGAGAAGAGCCATGAAAGGACCCAAAAGCAGGAAAAACGACTTAATTGTGAGACCTGGGGACTAAGATGCAAGGGAGAAGGACCTGAACGTAATACTGAAGGACCTAAGAGCAAAACAGAAAACTCCACACCATCATGGGGAGTATTTTGGCAATTCGATTCGGGTCGGAGCTCCAACAAACAAAGTAGATGCATCCAAGACCAACAAATATATCAAGCAAAGCCCACAACAAGATTCAACGCAATCTGGATCATGTAGACCACCAATTGGCGGTCTGGAACCGCCAATTGGCGGTCCGGATCTTCCCGGATCCGCTGAAACTTCTGGAGCGCATGTATTAGATGATGTTTAGGCTATTTTTGGTATTTGTTTAGTCCAACATCGGGTGATTGTCCCGGATTACCTTTTTCTATGGCTATAAGTAGAACTCTCCCTCCTCTCATGTAATCCATCTCTCTCTTTGTGGACATATTCCCTACTAAGAGTGAAGCCTTGAAGCAAAACTCTGGTGGAGGAATGGCTGCTTGTATTGAGTGAGTTAATAATAGATGTTTTTCCTTTAATTGTGTTGTTTCTCTCTTAGTTTAATTTCCTTTCATATGCATGCTTGTTTGTTTGTTTTGTTTTATGCTTCTTTAATATTTCTTGTTTGATTAGTGTATTTTCATTTCAGTATAATGCTTCATTTTGTTAGAGTAGTTAGTTTAAATATGTGTGAGTAGTTCCATCCCCTTTGGGGGTGGAGTAGATGTGTGAACATGTTAAGTAGATGGTATGAATGCTTGATATAAATGTTTGTGAGAGATATTAGTATGCTTGCTTGAATTAATAAGAAATTTACTTGATGGTTTCTGTCATAGTTAGGTACACTCCATGCTTGTTATGTTATTAATAACAACCTTGCATTGCTCATATTAATCACATAAGTTAGTGTTGTAGATGATAGGTTTTGTCATTAGGTACCTCTTATGCATTAACAAACACTAACTAACTTGAGTTTATTGTATGCGTTCAACACCACACTTATTTCATGTGCACACACACACTCCACCCCTTAGGGGTTTTCATTCCTGTGTTTTTATCTTCTTCATTAGTTGTTTAGCTTAGTTTGTTTAGTGATTTCATTTCAGTTTTGCTAGTTTACTAGTTTAGATTAGTGTTGTGTACTGTAATCCATCTTTCTTCCCTTTCTTTCCACTCGCCGTCGCACAAACCAAACGTCGACACACCTCCCTGTGGACGACCCGTATTTGTCACCGCTTCAATGCGGTCGCGCACTTGCGGTTTAAATAAAACGATCAATCAGGACCTCCTTTGCCATTCGACTGGGTGGTATTTAAGTTTGTTGAATCCGAGCTTTGACCATCCAAACTGTCCACCTCCCATGACCTTGGTTCGACCGATTTGTGTTGTATGCGTTCGACTAGCTATGTTGTGGTTGAACCTGTGCCAGTTTCCGAAGGGAAACGGTCGACCGTTGTGCCTAGTTCGGTCGATCGTTGTTGCTCTGTTATTGTTTTCATGCTTTGTGATGGTTGAGTAGTGTGTGATCGGCTTGAGGGCAATGGGTCCAGCGACCTTGAAGGCGACGGGACAAGGACATGTCAGGCTGATAGCGATCGATGTATATATTATATATGTGTCAACTTGTGTGAGCAACGGTTTAGCAACTTGTGTGAGCAACAGTTTATATGTGTCAGCTTATGTGAGCAGCCCGTCCTTGCGAGGTAGGAGTTGTGGCCGACAATGTTCTGGCTAGGGTGTAGTAGCTTGTGTGAGCCATCCATTATTATATATTATATATTTCAGCTTGTGCGAGCATTACCTTTAGGTGACCGCGTTTTCGGCGGAGGGTGCCTTGTGGGTCCGAGTAAGTTGTGGTTGGGGCAGATGTACTTGTTACCCAACTCAGGGAAGATGTATTATTACTATAGTTTTGTATACTAAGTTATACCAGTATGTTGTCGATATTCATGCATGTTAGAGGACTTTGGCATACGTGGTTTCCTTATGGAAACTCACATATAGTTTCACGTTTACTTCAGGCCGTGAGCGGCGATACAGGGTGGTGACTGAGGAGGAGCACATCAGGGATCGGATCCTCTATTTTTTTCTTTTTGAGGTTGATATGATTACGTGTATATGTTTATTATATCTTTTGATATAATCATACTTTTGAAACTTTGTATTATACGGTACACATCTTGATGAATATATTGTTAGTAGTGTTCCCGCGTGATTTGATGTCTTTGGAATATCTTTTAAAGTTTAAATTTTCCGTTGTTTGGGATTGTTACATAGATACATTTCAATATGTGATATATGTTATGAGAGGATATCCATCCCATTATGGTTCCCTAAATTGCATTACGGTTTATGAACCGATTTTACATAAACATATAGAGATCTTAATTTCCCAGATATAGAATATAAGCTAGACTAATATATAAAAATTAGTTGGGCATTTATGAAACAAAAAACATGTTGAATTAACTTACCAACATGTTTACGAACCCAAAAAATATTGTTATCAACCCACCAAATTACTCAATTTCTTAATCTGCCTAAACCGCCATGTTCATATTCAAACCGTCGTACGTAAAATAGATGGTGGACAAGAAAATATTTTTACATTTGATCCGTTTTGTTTACCCATTAACCTAGACGGGGAATATATGGTAAATGAACCTAAACCCACCTGGCCCCAACTCATTTGTGAGCTTAGTGTTAGCAGATATGGATATGTCAAGTGTTACCATTCAATCAACCATGCATTATTTTTATTCCTTGCAAAACAAACGCTTAGTATTTAACCTATCAACCACTCTTGAGTGTGTTTACTATCAACCACGCTTAGTATACTACACATGCAACATCAATGACATCACTAAATAACCCATTCCATTGACTGATGGGTGATGGCCGATTTGAGAACCCGTTCTCACACCCTCCTGCAATCCGACGAGCTGTTGCAATCAACTGAGCTGCAGTTCCATAGTTCTTCGAATCGAAGCCGCCTAGAGCAGAATTCACATAAGTCATAACATTGGCATAGGTTTCCAAGCAAGCGTTGAGTTGGTTTGCCACCACAGGTGGTGGGGCCTTATTCATAAGCTCTTTGATTTTGCCACGTGTGTCGGATGCATTTTTTATCGAATGCTCCACCGCTATGCGTGCGACACATGGACTGTCACTGCAACTTACGGCACTTGGGTCGACTGACAAGGACGCTAGGCATAGGTCTACATGGGCAGTGGATTTGCATAGGGTCTGGATTAGAAGGATGTCAGCGGTTGATTGAGTGATCATTAAAACGAAGAGAAGTGATGAGAATACAAGTGGTAGTTTCGCCATTTCTTCTTTTTTTGTTGGAGATGAATGTGGTGTACTAACCACATGGATGGTGTGTTATTGCGAGGCATTTCGAAATTGGATGGGTCGCTGCATATATTAATTTACTTTACTTTTAACAAAATTATTTTCTATTTTGGGCATTTTCTGTGGTAAGGTTTTCATTATTTGTTTGTACATATCCATTAAACCCATCTTTTACATCTATCTTCATGAATTAAATTTCGTAGATACAATAAGATTGTTCATTCTTTATCTTCAACTTCTACATTAAAGGGGTTGATTGGATCTACGGTCTTGATTTTAAAATATTCGTATTCAATAAATGGGTACAAGACTAACCGGCGCCGTTTATAATTTACCATGTAATTTAAAAGATTTGATTAGGCAAAGATTTGATATTACTCCTACGTCAGTCCCTTCAAACATTAATTGTGTTATGAAAATTGTATATAGTGAATGATTCACTATATACAATTTGTAACTCTTCCAAGATGGTTCATCTTCCAACCAATACATTGTAACTCTTCTATTAAAATGTATTGTAATGTGCATTGTATTTACATCCTTATTTAGTGTAAACTATGTAACTTTCACATCTCTATGTGTATATATAGGGGTTGTGCTATGTATTTTGGATACATAAGATAAAGGTATTCATCTTCCTCCCCTTCAACATACTTCTCTTGTCTTATTGTTCTTATGTTTCCAAGAATCTTCCACATATTTTACAAAATATGTTGGTTGCAAAATCTTGGTTTGAAACATCATGTTCTGCATGTTTATATATATTTTTAGATAATGGACCAATAACTTTTGATTTAGTATGATAGTAAAATTTAAATAATGCACGTGACAAATTTAGATGCATAAGGGTATGTTATTTGATAAATATGTATTAATACATGTTTATAAACATTTTGTTTTGCAAAAATTGATCAAATATTTGGAAGATCACCAGACGACTTGACACTCTAATGATAATGACAATTTATTTGTGCATATGTCATATCTAATGCATGTTGTTTTGTTAGAAACTATAAGTGTTTCTTTTATTTGTTTTATTTTGTGTGTTCTTTTATATGACATTGATCATCTTGATTGTTGATCAAAGTTAAATATATGACTTTTGATAAAATGGACAAGAATCTTACTTATCACATTTTGGATGTCGAAATCCAACTTGATGCTCTTGGAAATACAAATGAAAAAGAAGAAGGAAATAAACATCAAATCAAGATAAGACGAAAGTTGTATTTTTCCTTCACAGTCATTTTCAAAAAAATGATTTCAGAAATATCATAATCTAGTCTCATTCCAGAGTGTGGCTGAGTTGAATATCAAGTTATCGATGAAAAATCATGGAATCTGTCCAATTGATTTGCTCCATTCCCTGAAGTGAATGTATGGGCGTGAAAAGTCTTACAAAGGTCTAGTATAATCATTTTGCGACCATTATTGTGGATATGAATGTGGATGAGATAAACGGCAAAATAATTGAAGAATCTCTTTCAACAACTTTAGCTTCATAGATACAATTTGGAAGTATGTTGCTATCTAGAAGAATCTCTTTCAACAACTTTAGTAAGGCAATGAAATTGACATCACTCCAACCATTTGTTGCTTTCAAGATATACAACTTTAATACTGCAACAACCTACTAAAATTGGTGCAACCCGGATCCAAAGATTTTTCATTGTCAGATAGTAGACTACCAAGTATATTGGGTTTATCACTAAAATTATCAGTCACATCTCGAATCACATCCTTTAATTGATAACCATCATTGACATACTCATGCGACTCATTATCACATTTGTTCTTTATACGTATTTCATTTTCACTAGTCATATCCCACCTGTATATCTTTAATCAAAAAAATCTCGAAAAATGAGTTTTCATCTTTTTTTATATCTCGTAACAACATGTTAAGACAACTCCTACATGAACATAAGACATTTCTTTCATTTCTAACATGTGCATTCTTTTAAGCAAACTCTAGAAATTTATCATCTCCGACCTCATACTCATCACTCAATAGACTTGCGAAAATCAAATTTTGATCCATAGTTATCTACACATCAAGAGAAACAATCAGAATGTAAAACATGACCGATATAAATGAATTATCTGGAATTTTGGCAGAATCATCTCCTCTGAAGGTACGACTCATAAAATTTACCATATGAGACACAACACAAATATATGAATCTATATATCGAAAACAATCCAAATCAACTTTCCTGCAATATTGTCATCCACAACATCAAACGAACATCCAATTGGGTAACCACATAAATCATATTTTACAAGCGTTCAGGTAGAATAAGCACATGATATGTTAGCAAGAAATATGGATGTATTAATTCTATCTACCAAATGAATTCAGTTAGAAATGGCTTCATTGTCTTCTAGACGCTCTTGTTGGAGTCTATCATGGCTTAGCTACTCAACAACGAAACCTTCCAAAGTCTTCAAAGTCATTTCCAACTTCTCGATTTGCTCACTCTCTAGGCATTGAGGAAAAGGAGCAGTGGGTGGAGGAGAAAACAAGCCCATAGATTGGACATCGAAGTCAAGCACAACGACTGGAGTGTGATCAGCTCATCGGATTAAGGAATGGGTAAAGAGAGTCTTCAGATTGGCGTGGGTGCAGCCTTTTATAGAGGTAATGGACGTTAAGTTGTTTGAACCTGGATTAATCAGGTATCTGGCTAAGCTGAATAGGCTTGAGTTAAGTGGATTTATAAAATTTAGTTAACCTGATACGTTAATGGATCTCTCCCTCTATAATCTTATTATTGTGAAATATTACACAATGGATGCTTCACATTTCTCCTCCCATAACCTTCATCAACCTTTCACCTTCTCATTTGTAACCCTTGTAACATACACCCTTTCATTTGCTTCCTTTAGCTTATAAATAGAGACATTGTACTACATTGTGTGGATATAGAAAAAGGCAAAATATATCATTAGTCTTCTTTAAAAGGTTTGTATCTACGTTGTTGTGTTGTTAGTCTATGTTTTCATAACACGTTATTAGCACGATGCTCTAACGATATCAAAATATTTCTTCTTCTTCTTTTGCTATTATTTAAATCTCGCTACATATATCTCTTGCAACCAAACTTGTTTGTCCACATATATGCTCACTTTGCATGTTTCCCATATTTTACTTGTTTTTATCTTTATGGTATTTTCTATAGTTGTTGACTACATCTACAAATTTTAATATAACGTATTTGTCATTACCACTCAATATAACATTCTATCATATTTGTTCTAACCATTTGCAATATTCTTAATATCATATTATATACTTGATGTATAAATATTTCTTTTATAGTTATGGCTAATCTTACCATGCTTGAGTTTTCCAGCCTCGGTATTTCAGGGAAAAATTATCTCCTATGGGCATTAGATGGGGAGATTCATCTTACCACAAATGATCTGGACACGACAATCAAAGATGAAAATAAGGCCTCCCCACAGGAGCATGCCAAAGCAAAGATCTTTCTTCGCCACCACCTTCACGAGGACCTTAAGGTAGAATATTTAATAGTAAAGGATTTGTTATAGTTGTGGAAAAATTTGAAAGAAATCTATGACCACCAAAGGCAAGTCCTTCCAAAGGCTCTATACTAATGGATCCATTTAAGGTTACAAGATTTAAAAACTGTAAGTGAATATAATTCGGCCATTTTTCGTCTCACGTCTGAACTAAAACTATGTGGAGAAAAGATAACTGATAATGATATGCTACAGAAGATATTCTCTACTTTTCATGCCTCGAATATGCTCCTGCAGCAGCAATATCGAGAGCGTGGATTTAAAAAATATTATGAACTTGTATCATGTCTTACTGTTGCCAAACAAAACAATGAGCTTTTGATGAAAACCCACCAATCACGACCCACCAATGTGACATTATTTGATTATAAACGTAAACGTGAATCATTTCCTGAAGCAAATGCAATGAAGTTTAATCATAAACGTGGATGTGGCATGGACATGGCTATGGACACAGGCAATACCATGGACGTGGTCGTAGTAATTGGCCTCGTGGTGGTTATGATTCCAAACCAAATTATGTTAGAAGAAACCAGAAAGGAAAAGACTTGCATCCTTCAAAGAAGTCTAAAACTGGTTGTTACAAATGTGGAATGACAAACAATTGGTCCCGTATATGTCGTACGGTGAAACATCTTGTCAATCTCTATCAACGTAAAAGGAGAGTGCCAAAATAAATTTCATTGAGAATAATAATGATAACATTGTTATGGATACGCACCTCGATATCTCAGATTTTTTAACGATGGAAATGTCGATCTCAATATCTAGTTTTGTGTATCCATGTTATCCTTTCATGTTTATATTAGCTTTCAATATATGTAGTAGCTTTGCTTTCTATCATCAATATATGTGCTTTCTATGATCAATATATGTCATTTCTTTCTTATCATTTGTTGCACAAGCACTTTATGTATTTTTTTCGCCTTGTGTATGCACATTATTTCAATGTGTTATGATTATTTGTTAACTATATTTATTCTTATTTATTTTATTTTAGTCTTCTCCAAAAGAAAATGGAAGGAGATGAGGGGGATGTATGTCTCGTAGACAGTGGAACAACAAACACAATACTAAAAAGTACGAAACAAAATTCTCGATTGTGTTTAGCTACAACAAATGTTAACACAATTGCTGGCACTACAAGCATAATAGTGTAGGATTTCATGTTTAATTGTGCATATATATTTTTCGAATTTTTATGCATAATAAGGATCAATTACAATTTTCTACGATTTATTTCATGCATGCATCGGTTTGTTTTAATAACTAGTTTCAAAACTTATTAAAACAAACACAAAGGACTCCGAAATTCATACCTAGAAGTTCTCTAAAACTTCTTGATGTTCCAGAGACGTTGAAGAAGACTATCGTCACTTCTCGTTGCGCCGGATGCCTCCGAGTGTTCACTGAAACCCTAAACAAGGATGGAGTGAAAGGAGCTAGTCAATCAATGTAACGTCCCGAAAACAGCGGAAAATTTAAACAATAATAAAGACCGTCAACGGTCAACACCGGGCACGTCACAGGAAAACAAACCAATATATATATAATATATAAGATGTAGATCCACGTGGAAGTCAAACTATACAAATGAGTCAACTGTGATTACAACAAAACTGAATATACATGTAATCACTACCTCAACAAAAGAAAGATATACAAGAGGACAGGATCTGATCCCGGGGGCACCCTCCTCGGTCACCACCTGACTCTAATGCTACTCTCTACCTGAAATGCAATCAAACAAACATGCATGAGTTCCCTGCAGGAACCCCATATACCAAACCTCCGAAAATACAAAAAGGAATTAAAGACAATGCAATGCAATGCACATGATCATCCACCTCGGGCCCACAATAATGCCCTCACCGCCTCTGCGGCACTAAACCACTCCTGCCACTAGGGTCAAGTCAGTCCACCGCTGCCTCACAAGGGTCAGTCGACACCACTGCTCCCCAAAAGTGCAGGAAGGAACCCCGGGCACATGCCGCCACCCCAGGAGCGAGTCAGCCCGCCGAATACACAACTCGGGTCAGACGACAGCCGCTGCTTCCCCAAGAGCCTCCAGACGCGCACCCTGCCGGAACATCCTCGGCCTACCGCTAAACCCTCGCAAACTGCCCAAGGTTTACGGCACACATCCCTCACACCCCGCTCGGTAAGAGAGACAACAGTAATACAATAATATGCCCTCGTCGAAGGTGAAATCCGTCGCTCTCAAAGCCGGTAATCAACCGTCGCCTCGGAGCCGGTAGTCAACCTATACTCAACGGATCGCGTGTGGATAAATCCACCAACCTGCGGCAGATCCGTCGACCGCTACAAGCACATCGGTCGACCGGTCCTCCACACAGTACTCGGTACTGTACAAACAAGTGTACCGGTCGAACCACGCCAACCGAATTACCGACCCATCGGTCGAACAAAAGTCATCTAGCGGTCGACCGTTTGGATGGTCTACGCTATACAATTTTATATAATATATATATCCGATCGGTCGAACCAAGGGGTCGTTCAACCGATAACAGGGATTTCAGCATTTTGCCTAAGTGGGATTCGGTCGACCGGAACTGTTATACAGTTCAACCGAAACATCACAGGCACTCTACTGCTTAATTAAAATGCTCAGTCGGTCGACCGAAAGTTAAAGAGTGGTCGACCGTTTTGATGGTCAAAGCTCCCAACCGACTTAGCATCGAATAGATCGGTCGAACAAGGTTAAGGACGTTCGACCATTTAATAAGTCAAAATCCCCAACCGACCTATTCTCATTGTTTTTCGGTCGACCGGCTAAGTGGTCCCGTTCGACCGATAACAGCATCACCCTTTTTTTCCCGCACGAATTTGGCATAACGGTCGACCGTCCATAGACATCGTTCGACCGTTTGCAGGTACAAATCAATATAATAATAGGATCGGTCGACTGTCCACAGGCACCGGTCGACCGATCGTCGTCTTCAACCTCTGAATAGGTTGCAATCCGACGGGGAATTTGACACCAACGTCGATCCCCAACACTCACAAGGCTTATGTGAGTTATAATGAAGATTTGGCATACCTTTTTGACGGTTGAGGAAGCCTCCCAAGCTTTGGCAACCTCTACTCAACTTCTTCTCCTCTTCTTCTTCTCCTTCTCTTCTTCTCCTCTCCGAATCTCTCTCTCACTCTCTGCTGGACCAGGAATTGAAGAAAACGTTTTACAACCAAACTTTAGCTTAACCTTATCTTCACTATATATATCTCCTTTAATTAACCACCTCCAATTCTTTCAACCATAGCATGCCACCTCATGCTATACTAATCAAGGCTTAATTAGGTTAATTAGGTTTAGTTTAGTTTAATTTAGGTGTTTAGATTAGGTTATTACAATCAATCTCCAAACTAGCTTAGAATCTAGCTACAAACTCCTTCCTTAATCATTGAGATTTCTCCTTCCAAAGACTTAGAAATTTAAGATAATTTTCGTGGCTTTTGTGGTGAATTAGGAGAGAAAAGAATTAGCAAAAAACATGTGTTTCAATTAACGAGAATAAGGACCTATTTATAGGTTTCAATCTTACTCTTAATCATGGCTATTCTTAAGTCATGTTCTCTTGAAATTTTCTCTCATAAACTAATTCCAAATGCATTATATGCACCCACAAAACGTTTGACCAAGTTTGGAGCTAATCCAACCATTGATCAAATTAATCTCTTAATTATCAAAGGCAGAAAAATCGATCGGGACTCGGTCTACCGAAACATACTCGGTTAACCGAATATGTCATGTTCGGATTTCCGTGCACTTGACGGATGACCGATTCTTAAGGAGAAAAATTCTTCTTAACCGTTCGTACGAATTCGCGTCTTTGACCGAGTGTCATTCGGTTAACCGAAAATATCGGAACTGGACATTGTTCGGTCGACCGTTTCTGGTTCGGTACACCGATCCAGAGTTCCAGGCACTTTGGTCAAGTTCGGTCAATCAACTTGACCATCCGTTCCACGTTCGGTTGACCGATCCACAGATCCTTCGGTCGACCGAACCATAACGGATTACCGAACTTCTACCCGATTTTGCCTTTTTCAAATTTTGGATTTATTTCCAACAAAATTTGAACTTTTGGGGTTTTTAGCAAATTCACAACTTATGCAATATATTATCCTATGCAATAATAAATTATTTCACCCCATAATATATGCATCTCTTGTGAATTTATCATGATTCTAATTATGTTATATACAACATAATTGATTTTACTCGTTCACCACATGTGTCATATTTTCTATAAGAAACCCGACGCATCATATGAACCAAAAATCAAGCTTCTTGTTTCCCGGTTTTTGCGGTGTGACCTATGGGAGGATCTAGACTAAGTTGACAGTGATATTAAGAGCTTAATATCACAAGCTATAAGCGGTATCTAGCTACACATTATAGCTCCCAATTAGTTAGATGTCTTAATTCCACTCGAACCAAAACCTGATGCATTTAGTGATGGAGTGCACCACTTGTGTCCGTCCCTTGCCTCATGATATTAAGAATACACACAGTAGTGTTGTGTCATCTTTGTATTAGTATTCGTTTCTTGATCTCTTTAAGCTAGTTATAAATATGAGACTTAACTCAAATCACATTGTGCACATTATAACTTGGCTTTATCAAGGGGTCCACTAATATCATCACTCGATTAAGAGGGGAAATGATAATCTTTTGACTAACTATCTTCTCCAACAAAAGTCATACTTAATCAACCAATGCCTTTACACTACACTCATCGATTGCTCAAGACACTAGTCTAATTAAGAAATTCTTAAATGATCGGATATAAGTCTCATATCAAAGGACCAAAGACACGGTAAAACATTAATGACACAGAAAACACAATTCTATAATGTTTTACTTATTAGGTCTATTCAGTATACAAAAGTAATATTTTCCTCTTTTGTGTACCTGTGTTGTCACTCACTTGTAGAGCTACAATGATCTATCACCAACACGACAATCTTAACTCGGTAATTGATGTCCCATGTTAATTACCATGATTGTGAATATCTTTTGTTTTATGTAAACCAATATCTTTTAGAGCTCTACGGTTAAGGACCAAGAGCCTCTTCCTTAACACTTCTAAAAGACGAATAACATAAACAAGGAACAAAATGATTTCTCATTCAATTCATAATAATTGGCATTTAAAAGTAAAACTTTTAGAACACATTCCCGTCAATCGCCCACTTGTTATTAAAGCTTTCTTTCACATACATACTCAATGTATAAAACAATAAGAACTAGGGTAAACCCCATTACATATCAATCATCAAGCCAATCTACATGGTTCCTCAATCCCATGGACTCGAAATGCATTTCGCCCTTGGCTTGGGATAATGGTTTTGTGAATGGATCAGCTGTGTTGCTGTTGGTGTCCACCCATAATAGATTTATTTTGCCTTCGTCGATGAGGTCACGCGTCACGAAGTACTTACGATCCATGTACTTCACTTTGTGGTGTGATCTAGGATCCTTGATTTGCGAGATAGATGCACTATTATCGCAAAATAGCTCAATGGGTCCCTCAATCGCGGGAACTACTCCAAGCTCTTCAAGCAACTTCTTGATCCACACTCCTTCCTTGCTCGCTTCAGCGACAGCCATTACTTCGGAAGCGGTGGTTGAATCGGTTGTAGTGGTTTGCTTCCAGCTATGCCAACTCACAGCTCCACCATTCAGAAGAAAGACGTATCCTGATTGCGACCTTCTATCGTCTGGATCACTCATGAAACTCGCATCCGAGTACCCTTCGGCTATCAAATCCCTTTGTCCTCCATAAACAAGAATCTTATCCTTGGTCCGGTTAAGGTACTTCAGGATATTCTTGACCGCAATCCAATGCTCAGGACCTGCGTTGGATTGGTGATGACTTGTCACACTTAGAGCATACGAGACATCGGGTCTTGTGCAAGTCATCGCGTACATGATCGACCCAATTGCCGAAGCATAAGGGACAACCTTCATGTACTCTAAGTCCTTACGTGATTGCGCACATTGAGACTTCTTGAGTTGCACACCCATACTCATTGGCACACTGCCCTTTTTGGAGTTGTTCATCTTGAACCTTTCCAAGACCTTGTCAATGTATGCACATTGACTTAGGTCAATGAGTCTACGGGATCTATCTTGATATATCTTGATTCCCAAGATGTATTGAGCATCACCCATATCTTTCATTGAAAATGCAGATTTCAATGAACTTCTCGTTTGCTCAAGCAAAGGAATATGATTGCCCATAAGCAATATGTCATCGACATATAAGATTAGGAATACTACATGGCTCCCACTAACCTTCTTGTATATACAAGGTTCTTCCTTACTTTGAATGAAGTGAAGCTTCTACACTTCCTCGCCAAAGCGTTTGTTCCAACTCCTTGATGCTTGCTTCAATCCATAAATGGATCTTTGAAGCTTGCATGCTTTATCGCTATTCTTTGGATCTTCAAAACCTCGAGGTTGTACCATGTACACATCCTCTTCCAAGTTCTCATTCAGGAACGTCGTTTTGACATCCATTTGCCATATTTCATAATCATGAAATGCAGCAATAGCGAGCATTATCCGAATAGACTTGAACATGGCAACAGGTGAAAAAGTTTCATCATAGTCAATTCCTTGAACTTGAGTGAAACCCTTTGCTACAAGCCTCGCTTTGTAGGTTGTCAAGTTCCCATCCATGTCCATCTTCCTCTTGAAAACCCATTTATTTTGAATGGCCTTTTTCCTTTGAGAAAGGTCAACCAAGCTCCTTACTTGGTTATCATACATGGATTCTATTTCGGATTCCATGGCCTTAAGCCATAGTTTGGAGTCTTCCTATTCCATTGTTTCTTGGAAGGTCAAGGGATCATTGGTATCAAGTACCATGATTTCATGAAGTCCCAGATACAAGTCGGGTTTCTTTCTTTCCCTCGTTGACCTTCTTAGTTCTTTTGGTTCTTCTTGTGTCTCTCGAACTTCTTCCACAATTTCTTGAGGAGTGGGTTCACATTCAACTCTTGAACGTACACTAGGTGGGGATGATTGAGATTCTCTCACAATTTCTTGCGAGGGTATCTCACTCATGCTCCCACTAACCAAAAGAATCTCGGTTGGGCCTTCACGATCTTGAATGTCATCATTCATGTCATGATCTTGTAGAGTATCTTGAGTTTCCTCAAGCACAACCCTACTCCCACTACTTTTTAGCCTTTCCAGAAATTCCTTTTCCAAAAATATGGCATCCCTCTCTACAATCACTCGATTGGAGGTGATATGCCAAAAGTAGTATCCTCTTGTCTCACGAGGATAACCTATAAAGAAGCACTTATCCACTTTTGGTTGAAGTTTGGTCGACATCAATTTCTTGACGTAAGCCTCACAACCCCAAATCTTGAGAAAATTGAGCTTGGGTGTTTTACCACTCCACATCTCATAAGGAGTTTTCTCCACGGATTTGGATGGAACATTATTTAGTGTGTAAGCCGCAGTTTGTAGTGCATAACTCCAAAAGTAAAGAGGTAATTCCGCATGACTCATCATTGATCGAACCATGTCGAGCAATGTCCTATTCCTCCTTTCGGATACGCCATTCCACTGAGGTGTACCGAGAGGGGTGAGTTGAGGTATAATACCAAACTCCTTTAGGTATGAGTCAAATTCGGCACAAGTACTCACCTCCACGATCTGTTTGTAGAGACTTGATTTTCTTGTCGAGTTGGTTCTCTACTTCATTCTTGAATTCTTTGAACTTGTCAAAGGATTCACTTTTGTTTCTCATTAGATAAACATAGCCATAACGACTATAATCATCCGTGAACGTAATGAAGTACCTGAAACCATCTCGTGCACTAGTACTCATTGGACCACATACATCGGAATGTATCAAATCCAACAAACCACTCACCCTTAGACCATTCTTCTTGAAAGGCTTTTTGGTCATTTTTCTCATTACACATGGTTGGCACGTCTCCAATGATTTAAAATCAAGTAGACCAAGAAGGTTAGCTTCTTGCAATTTCTTGATGCGTTTTTCATTTATGTGACCAAGACGATAGTGCCACAAGAGAGTATCATTCTCGTGAGTGGTCTTAAGTCTTTTGTTATTGATATTAAAGATTTGTTTATTATTCAATTCAAGCAAATAGAGATCATTCCTTATGAATGCATTTGCATAGAAAACGTCATTCTTCGATATAGACAAGCAAGAATTTGAAATATTTATATTGAAATTATCCATATCTAAGCATGATATGGAAATAATGTTCTTGTTAATCGAAGGCACATAATAAACATTCTTTAGACATAAATTTAAACCACTACATAATTGAAGCACCACAGAACCTTGTGCAACCGCAGAAATGCTCGCACCATTTCCGACCTTCAATTCTACCTCGTTCCTTACGAGTTCCTTCCTATCCATGAGTAGCTGCACATTAGAAACTATGTGAGCACAAGATCCGGTATCAATTACCCAATCCTGGACAGAGTTGGCTAAATTTAACTCAATAACAAATATACCTTTGGCCTTTTTGGGGCGCCGACGTTCAATCACTCCGTTGTCAAGGTCTTCCTTGTACTTGGGACAATTTGGACGGATGTGTCCTTTTTCACCGCAGTGAAAGCACTCCGTGTTGGGAGTTGGAGATTTCTGAGATTTCCCCCTCGAGGCACTCTTATGAGCACCTCCTACTCCCTTGCTCTTGATTGAACCACTTTTGGTAGATTTGCCCTTTCCTTTACCAATATTTTGGCTCCTCCCATAGACGGCAAGGACTTGCTTGTCCCTACCCTTGCCCATGTCAACTTCAGCAGTTTTGAGAGCGTTGTGCAGCTCCTCAAGACTCACCCCTATTTCACGCACATGGTAGTGCATCACAAAGTCCTTAAAGGACGGGGCTAGAGAGCCAAGAATCATATCTTCAGCAATGTCCTCGGGCATTGGTGAAGAGAGCTTTGCCAACTTCTCAAGGTACCCTTGCATCGTGAGAAAATGCATGGATATCGATGTTCCCTCCGCCATATGGCACCTTGTGAGTGCGATGGTGGTCTTATAGCGCTCCTTTCGGGCACTATCCATGAACATCTTAGATAAAGCCTCCATGGTCTTCTTGGGTTTTGAATCCAAGTATTTCGCTTGAAGCGAGTCACCCATGGATGCTAGCATAAGACCGTGAACTTGGTTCTCTTGGTCTTCCCACTTGGCCTTAGCCTCTTTCTCTTCATCGGTTAATCTCTCATTCCATTTTGGGATTGGACCTTCCAAAATGTGAGATAGTTTCTCAAACTTTAACACGATGTTGAGCTTGAGTTGCCAACTAATGAAGTTTGAACCATCATTTGCTAAAGGATGTTTTTCTATCATGGATCGTACGATATGTTGGATGTTTCACATTTTTCTACAAAATAAATCATACAGGTTTTAATGTCAATTTTATGTTTTAAAACACATACATATATATCAAATATAAATGTAAATACTGCAAATAGAATTTTGCCCGTAAATGCAGTAATCCAAGATCCTATCAATTGTAATATAGACTAGCTAAGGGCTATCGAATACATCACAATATCAAGGTAAGAAAAACTCTTTCTAATCACAACCTTTTTGAATTTTAGCAATATTAGCATCTTCAAACTCTTGTGATTCTTGTCGTTTTAATTATGAGGGAATATGACCTAACCTCGTAAGAAAAACTTTTTCCCAAAACCGAGCGAGGGCTCTAGGTAATGTTAAGAAAACTTATTTTCATTTGATACGAGATATGTTTATCCATTGTATTCACAACTAAACATACTTGGGGTTCACTAGGGTGAAACACCTCCTATATTTAATTGTGGCACAACATTAGACAACCATTATATCTCTCACTATTCCCAAAGATGGAGGGAGCTATCTCCCGCTAAGGGCGAGCAGAGTATCCCTCGATCAATGGCTGCTAGTGGATGAAATAAGAAGGAAAATTACTCTTAATTTTGTTGGACAATTTCATATATTAACATGTGATTTGGAATTTTAGGTTACCATGCATATTATCATTCATACACATCCTAACAGTCAATCACATTCATCACATGCATAGCAGAAATTAAAAACATAAATTAAACCATTCACATAATCCACATCGTGTGAGTTTATATGTTCCCTTTGATCCTTGATCCTCGATCCCTGATCTTCGATCCTCGATCAACGCGCTACAGCGGCGACTTTCTCTTGCACCAGAGATGTAGATTTTTACAGAAAATAAACATGCTCCTCACATTCGATAAAAACCGACTAGTGCAAGTCCTATGTAAAAACCTCTCATATGCAAATGCAATTATCTAAAAGACAGAAAGAGGGAATTTTGGCTTTTACATATAAATAAGCCCCTGTATAATAATAATCACATACATTCATAGTTGCTGATTTGGAACATATAAACTCACAATTCCTGCAAAACAACTCTAGCATCCATGCACGCAATATCACTATAAACTATACAACCTAGTTTATCAATCATCTAGAATTCCAAACAATTCTTTGAAAAACATTTTGAAATCGATTAAAAACGTTTTTCATCCATCCATAGTTCAAAAATAATTTTGAACCGCTGTCCATCCAATTTCCAATGGAAAGATGAACCGCAGTTTTTCGGTTTTGTTGATTCTCTTACAAAATAATCATTTCTTTATAAAACGAAATTATTGTAAGTTAGACTAATGTCTAAATCTTAATACTAATAATTACATGGCATGTTTTAAAATACTTAAAACATTAAAAACGAATTACTTTAGAGAATTATATCAACAAAACATTCATAGACCGAAACACCGGTAAACCGAATTGTTTAAATCCTATATGGTAAACTAAATTCGTTTACAGCCTTAAATCATAAGAAAATTGAACCCTAAGCTCTGATACCACTGTAGGATTTCATGTTTAATTGTGCATATATATTTTTCGAATTTTTATGCATAATAAGGATCAATTACAATTTTCTACGATTTATTTCATGCATGCATCGGTTTGTTTTAATAACTAGTTTCAAAACTTATTAAAACAAACACAAATGACTCCGAAATTCATACCTAGAAGTTCTCTAAAACTTCTTGATGTTCCAGAGACGTTGAAGAAGACTATCGTCGCTTCTCGTTGCGCCGGATGCCTCCGAGTGTTCACCGAAACCCTAAACAAGGTTGGAGAGAAAGGAGCTAGCCAATCAATCTCCAAACTAGCTTAGAATCTAGCTACAAACCTCTTCCTTAATCATTGAGATTTCTCCTTCCAAAGACTTAGAAATTTAAGATAATTTTCGTGGCTTTTGTGGTGAATTAGGAGAGAAAAGAATTAGCAAAAAACATGTGTTTCAATTAACGAGAATAAGGACCTATTTATAGGCTTCAATCTTACTCTTAATCATGGCTATTCTTAAGCCATGTTCTCTTGAAATTTTCTCTCATAAACTAATTCCAAATGCATTATATGCACCCACAAAACGTTTGACCAAGTTTGGAGCTAATCCAACCATTGATCAAATTAATCTCTTAATTATCAAAGGCAGAAAAATCGATCGGGACTCGGTCTACCGAGACATACTCGGTTAACCGAATATGTCATGTTCGGATTTCCGTGCACTTGACGGATGACCGATTCTTAAGGAGAAAAATTCTTCTTAACCGTTCGTACGAATTCGCGTCTTTGACCGAGTGTCATTCGGTTAACCGAAAATATCGGAACTGGACATTGTTCGGTCGACCGTTTCTGGTTCGGTACACCGATCCAGAGTTCCAGGCACTTTGGTCAAGTTCGGTCAATCAACTTGACCATCCGTTCCACGTTCGGTTGACCGATCCACAGATCCTTCGGTCGACCGAACCATAACGGATTACCGAACTTCTACCCGATTTTGCCTTTTTCAAATTTTGGATTTATTTCCAACAAAATTTGAACTTTTGGGGTTTTTAGCAAATTCACAACTTATGCAATATATTATCCTATGCAATAATAAATTATTGCACCCCATAATATATGCATCTCATGTGAATTTATCATGATTCTAATTATGTTATATACAACATAATTGATTTTACTCGTTCACCACATGTGTCATATTTTCTATAAGAAACCCGACGCATCATATGAACCAAAAATCAAGCTTCTTGTTTCCCGGTTTTTGTGGTGTGACCTATGGGAGGATCTAGACTAAGTTGACAGTGATATTAAGAGCTTAATATCACAAGCTATAAGCGGTATCTAGCTACACATTATAGCTCCCAATTAGTTAGATGTCTTAATTCCACTCGAACCAAAACATGATGCATTTAGTGATGGAGTGCACCACTTGTGTCCGTCCCTTGCTTCATGATATTAAGAATACACACAGTAGTGTTGTGTCATCTTTGTATTAGTATTCGTTTCTTGATCTCTTTAAGCTAGTTATAAATATGAGACTTAACTCAAATCACATTGTGCACATTATAACTTGGCTTTATCAAGTGGCCCACTAATATCATCACTCGATTAAGAGGGGCAATGATAATCTTTTGACTAACTATCTTCTCCAACAAAAGTCATACTTAATCAACCAATGCCTTTACACTACACTCATTGATAGCTCAAGACACTAGTCTAATTAAGCAATTCTTAAGTGATCGGATATAAGTCTCATATCAAAGGACCAAAGACACAGTAAAACATTAATGACACAGAAAACACAATTCTATAATGGTTTACTTATTAGGTCTATTCAGTATACAAAAGTAATATTTTCCTCTTTTGTGTACCTGTGTTGTCACTCACTTGTAGAGCTACAATGATCTATGACCAACACAACAATCTTAACTTGGTAATTGATGTCCCATGTTAATTACCATGATTGTGAATATGTTTTGTTTTATGTAAACCAATATCTTTTAGAGTTCTACGGTTAAGGACCAAGAGTCTCTTCCTTAACACTTCTAAAAGGCGAATAACATAAACAAGGAACAAAATGATTTCTCATTCAATTCATAATAATTGGCATTTAAAAGTAAAAATTTTAGAACACATTCCCTTCAAATAGAAGGCTCGGGAAGAGCTTATGTTTTATTACCAAATGGCACAAAGTAACATTTAAGTGATTCTCTATATTCTAGTAGATCCAGAAGAAATTTACTATGCTTTAAAGATATATGTCAAAATGGTTATCATATTGAAACCATGAATAACGACAATATAGAATATCTACATATCACATCTATTATATTTGGACACAAAACCATATTAGCAAGAATGCAAGCTTTTGCTTCCGGTTTATATTGTACGCATATAAATCCGATAGAAACCAATATGGTGACTAACCAGAAGTTAGTTTGATCCAAACAAATTTTCTCTTTGGCATGAAACATTGGGTCATCCTGGTGTCGTGATGATGCGAAGAATTATTGAAACCACACATGGGCACCCATTGAGAAAAAATGAAACTTTTATCAAAAGATTTTTCATATGCAGTATGCTCTCTTGGAAAACTGATAATTAGACCTGCCATGAGTAAAATTGGCAATGAGAATCCAATGTTTTTGGAGGAAATTCAAGGAGATATTTGTGGGCCTATTACTCCCTCATGTGGACCATTTCGGTACTTTATGGTTTTGATAGACGCATTGACCGATGGTCACATGTTTGTCTATTGTCAGCACGTAATGTTTTATTTGCTAGACTTCTAGCATAAATAATTAAATTAAGAGCATATTTTCCAGACTACGCAATTAATAAAAATCGACTAGACAATGCAAGAGAATTCACATCTCAAATATTTAATGATTATTGCATGTCCCTTGGGATCACTATTGAGCACCCAGTAGCTCATGTACATACGTAAAATGGTCTAGCTAAATCACTAATCAAGAGATTACAACTAATAGCTAGACCCTGGCTTATGAAATCCAAATTACCATCATTTGATTGGGGATATACAATTTTACATGCAGCTGCACTTATCAGAATAAGACCAACTGCATACCATAAGTACTCCCCAATTCGACTTGTATTTGGTAAAGAACCAAATTGGTCCCATCTAAAGGTTTTTGGTTGTATCGTTTATGTTCCAATCGCCCTACCACAACGTACCAAGATAGGACCGCAGAGAAGATTAGGAATATATATTGGTTTTGAGTCTCCATCAATTATTAAATATTTAGAACCACTTATTGGTGATATATTCAAAGCATGTTTTGCTGACTGTCAGTTTGATGAGGTAATATTCCCAATCTTAAAGGGAGAAGAACATATGTCTGGAAAACAAGAATTGGCTTCGAATGCATCTTCAATGTCTTTTCTTGATCCTCGTACAAGTCAATGTGAAAAAGAGGTTCAAAGAATCATACCTTTACGAAGGATAGCAAATGAGTTGCCGGATGCATTCACAGATACAAGAAATATTACTAAATCACAAATACCGGCCGAAAATGCACCTGCTCGTATTGACATACATAAATCGACAACAAAATCCAATGTATGTCGAAAACGTGGTAGACCAGTTGATTCCCAGGATATAACTTCACGGAAAAGAAAAGAGCAGAGTAAAGCAGTTGGTGATATTAAGATAGTCCAAACTTCTGAAAAGATAGAAGAATGAAAGCATGATGACGAGGAAACCCCAGAAGAGGTTCATGTGACGAAAATTGAAAATGATAATGAAATCTCAATAAATTATGTGCACAACTGAAAAAGATAAAACCAAAATAACACTAACATCTATGAAACTTTTGCATACGCTATAGCGAGTGATGTGGAAAATTTAGAATATTGTGAGCCAAAATCCATTGAAGAGTGTCAACATAGAAATGATTGGTCACAATAAAAAGATGCAATTCAGCTAGAATTAGATTCACTTGAGAAACATCGTGTATTTGAACCTGTAGTCCTCACACCAAATAATATAACACATGTAGGTTATAAATGGGTATTTACAATTAAAAGAAATGAGAAAAATGAAATTGTAAGGTATAAAGCAAGACTTGTGGCACAAAGTTTTACACAAGTACCCAGTGTTGACTACGAAGAAACATATTCACCTGTAGTGGATGCAACTACCCTCAGATTTCTAATTAGTCATACAGTCGCCGAAAGACTCAGAATGTGACTCATGGATGTTGTCATTGCTTATCTTTATGGATCATTAGATAGCGATATTTACATGAGTCCCTCAAGGACTTAAAATGTCGGAAACATGTAATTCAAAATCCCGAGGAATGTACACCATAAATTACAAAGATCTTTATATGGATTGAAGCAGTATGGACGCATGTGGTACAATCACCTAAGTGAAAGCCTTCTTAAGGAAGGATTTAAAAATAATCTCATCAGTCCATGTGTTTTTATTACAAAATCAACATTGGGATTTACGATCATTGGAGTATATGTTGATGATTTAAATATTATTGGCACTCCTGAAGAGATTGAGAAAACTACCAAGTTTTTAAAAAATGAATTTGAAATGAAATACCTTAGTATAACTAAATTTTGTCTCGGGCTGCAAATTGAGCATTTACCAAATGGATTTTTTATCCACCAATCAAATTATATTGACAAAATGTTGAAACATTTTAATATGGATAAAGCTCATCTTTTAAGTTCACCAATGGTCGTTTGGTCACTTATTCTCGAACAAGACCATTTTCGCCCTCAAGAAAATGGTGAAGAAGTTCTTGGTCCACAAGTACCATACTTAAGTGCAATACCATACTCAAGAAAATGGTCCACAAGTACCATACTCAAGAAAATGGTAAATGTATGGTCTTGGTCCACAAGTACCATACTTAAGTGCAATCGGAGACTTAATGTATCCTGCAAATAATACAAGACCTGATATTGCATTTTCTGTTAATGCTTTAGCAAGATATAGTTCCGAACCAACACGTCGACATTGGAACGTAATTAAACATAAATTAGGTTATCTTTGTGGAACGCGTGACATGGGCATATTTTATCAAAAGGGTTCAGAATCCAACTTAATTGGATATTCAAATGTTGGATATTTGTCAGACCCACACAATGAACAATCTCAAACAGGATATGTGTTCACATATGGTGGCACTACAATTTCATAGAGATCAACATAACAAACTTTAACAGCAACATCTTCTAATCATGCAGGGTTAATTGCATTATATGAAACTGGTCGCGAATGTGTATGGTGGAGATCAATCATCCAACATATACAAGAAGAGTGTGGACCTGAAACGATCAAAGTCAATCCGACATTGTTATATGAAGACAACATTGCATGTATTTCTCAAGTATAGGAAGGATACATTAAAGGGGACAAGGTTAAGCACAATTCGTCGAAATTCTTTTCGACACACGAGCTACAAAAGGATAGTAAAAGATAGATGTTCGTCAAATCCGATCAAGTGACAACCTTGCAAATCTATTCACCAAGTCGCTGCCTACCAGAGTTTTTTAATAACTTATTTTCAAGATTGGTGACAACGTTTGAAAAACGTATGTTGAAATGAGGGGGAGGATTATACGCTATGCATTTTTTTCCTTTCACTAAGTTTTTGTCCCAATTGGTTTTTCTTAGTAAGGTTTTTAACGATGCAGACTAAATAGGGTATATAGGTGAAGATCCAATGAGTATTATGAAATATTACACAATGGTGGATGCTTCACATTTCTCCTCCCATAACCCTCATCAATCTCTCACCTTCTCATCTGTAACTCTTGTAACATACATCATTTGATTTGCTTCATTTAGCCAATAAATAGAGACATTGTACTACATTATGTGGATATAGAAAAAGGCAAAAGATATCATTAGTCTTCTTTAAAATGTTTGTCTGTACGTTGTTGTGTTATTTGTCTATGTTTTCATACCACTTATTACATATATGATTCTTAATTTAATTGTCTCTTTACACAGACACAGTATAATATTTTATAACGAGTCTTGGGCTTAAATTAACGAAATTGAGTCCTCTCCTGTTTCTCACAATCCACTCATTTTTCGATGATTTTGACGGTTGGATTAAATGTTCAACATGAACAGCACGCACAAATTAGAAATCAAATGATTTTGAAAAAAAAAATACTAAATGTTAAATTAAATCTACGTCCATTTCACCACATGATATATGTTAAAGACAATATGCATTCTATTACGGTTCCTTGAATAACATTGTGGTTTAAGAATTTATTGTATAATTTACACATGGGGCGCTTCATAAAGAAAATAAACATTGGGCTCAATGTGGGCTGGCCATATATACAAACAGATGGCAAATCTTAAACTTTTTAGACATAGTATACAAGCTAGATTATAGAAAATTCAATTAATCGATGAAGTGTTGAACCAACAAACAAGTTTATTAACCCACCAACCCGTTCATGAACCCATAAACGCAGTTATCAACCCACCAAAAAAACTCATTTTTTAACTTGGTGTAAGATGGACTGTGGACATGGATTTTTTTATTTTATTTTTTTTAATTTGATCCGCTTTGTTTACCCATTATCTGATGATTAACTTAGACCCGCCCCACTGCTCATTTGTGACCAATGTTTTAAAAACCGAATCGAAGATTGAACCGAAAACAGCTCGATTTGGTTCAAAGTGGTCGAACCGATGGTTCAACCTGGTCCAACTGATGATGACGTCAGCATGACATCAGCATTTTGTGAACCGAGGGTTGAACCGAACCGACTACGTAGCGGCGGTCCAACCGACGGTCCGACCGATTGAACCGATTTTTCCTATTGTTTTTTAACATAATAAGTAATAACCAAGTACCTAAACTATGAACAATTCAATAAAATTTATCCATTTGTAAAATAACTTAATTAAAATCAGTAAAAAATGAACAAACATGTAACTAAGTAATATTAATCTTTCTTCTAACAAATGAACAAACATTTACTTCAACATCTAAAGCAGTAGGGGTGGTAGACTGTCATAGAGATCTGCCGGTCTACCAGCCTTGGTGGAGATCGCGAGCGGTGGCGGTGCGATGAGGGGTGGACTGGTGGAGATCACGAGGGTGGAGGTGTGGTGAGGGGTTGGGGAAGGAGTAGTAAAAGTAAAAATCTTAGAATTTGGGTCAAAATTGAACAAAAAATAAAACAATAAAAACCAAATTTTGTTTAAATTGAAAAAACCGGTTCTTTCGGTTCGACCAAACCGAAAAAACCGATCGGTTCGATTGGTTTTATCGGTTTTCTTCGGTTCGCTCCGGTTCGCTCCGGTTCACGAGAGAATCCGGTTTTTTGACCGAACCGACCAGTTTGCTACCGGTTCACGGTCCAACCCGGTCCGACCGTCGGTTCGGTCCGGTTTTTAAAACAGAGTTTGTGACCTTATTTTTAGCGCAAAGAGACATGTCAAGTATTACTAATCAATCCACCATGCACCATTTTTATTCCTTACAATATAAATACTCACTAACCAACCAATCAACCACTCTTAACTGAGTTTACAATATCAGATGCGACAAGAGTGACATCACTAAATAACCCATTCCACTCACTCATTGGTGACGGTCGATTTGAGAATCCATTTTCACATCCACTTCCAATCCGATGAGCTGATGCAATAGACTCAGCAACCGTCCCATAGTTCTTCGAGTCCAGACCTCCTAGAGCAGAATTCACATAAGTCATAACATTGGCATAAATTTCCAAGCAAGCGTTGAGTTGGTTTGCCAACACGTGTGTCGGATGCATTTCTTATTGAATTCTCCACTGCCACGCGTGCAACACATGGACGGTCACTGCAACTTACATAAATCCACATGAGCGGAGGATTTGCATAAGTTTTGGATTAGGAGAATGTCAGCCATTGATTGGGTGATCATAAATAGGAAGATTAATGATGAGAATACAAGTGGTAGTTTCGTCATTTTTTGTTGTTTGTTGGGGATGAATGTGATGTGCACTGAGCAGTTGGGTGGTGTCTTATATCGAGGCATTTGGGAGATTGAATGGGTGCAACCGTGCAAGCAATGGGTGGCTACATATATTCATTTACTTTTTACTTTCTATACATTTACTTTCTGTGTTAGGCATTTTCTATGTTAAGCTTTCGGTCATTCAATGTAAAAATCCAATCAAACTCATGTTTTACATCAACTATATATATCTTCATGTTTTAAATTTCAAGAAGAGAACAAGATGGTTCAATCTTCATCTTCTGCTTCTGTATTAAAGGGTTGGTTTGGTCTAAATACTTGATATTGGAAGATTTCATATTACATTAAGTGGGTGTAAAACTAATCGACACTTTTGAAAGATTTGATATTATTTTCTATGTTAGTCACTCCAAACATTACTAAATTAGAGAGGATGGAATTACTTTGTTTTCCACTTACAAAGATTGGCACGTATCAACAATGAACCCAATGCTACTTTAATAATTATAATGGTGAATTGCTAAATTGGAAGATATGAATGCGAGTTGCAAATTGCAACAAGAGATAAAAAGTAATTAATCATAATCGCCATCAAAAATATCCTAAATCAAAGTCAACAACTTAAAACGATTTTTCTAATAAGTTGATACAACATTTCATATTTCTCATCGGTAAAATTATAGTCTTAACACAACCACTTACGGAAATTTTCTCATAAGATGTCACCTAAACATTTTATTATTCACATCAATATAACTCGTACTCTAATAGACGTCCTTAAATTATTATTTTCTGAAATTCTTATTTAAATTGGTTTTGATTCCATGGGAAACCCCTAGTCTTACAAAAAAAACATAAACTATTAAATTTGATATATGTTGCATCATGCCATCCAATTTTCTTTTTCTATCCCTTCCCTTTTTATTGCCCGACGTGTTCTTGCTCGACCTTATCACCACCACCATCAGCCTAGAATCCACCACCATCAAAATCCTCTAAATTCATAGTTTACAAACAACGCGTGACTCCAACTCAATGAAGACGATCGACATTGTTCATGCGCACCCTCACTTTGAATTCTGGCATTCGATTCACTGAAGTCAGCTCATGGGTCGTGTCCAATCTTCACCCGCTAATAATCTCCTCTACGAGCTCCTTTAATATCAACCGTTGGATCTCTTTAAGATCACCATTAACAGCGTTCGGGCAGTTCCCAGGTGGATCATTAAGGGAGGGCATTTCGGGTGCCCGGGCTGGGCGCCCGAAAAAGACCACCCGTTAAGGGTGGTTTAAGTTCACTTCCGTCCACGTTGGGCTCCGAATTTGGATTCAAAATCCGGATATTCGTTACCCCGACTACACCGGACTCTCCGGCCTCCACTACCTCTTCAACTGCTAAATGCTAATAACGATTCCCCCCATCACTTATATACACATAATTGGATTAGCTTGAGGTTTGATCAATATTCAATTTATTTTATTTTTTTATCACCTTGACACTCGATCGATTTGAGGTAATCTTTCAAAATAACGTCTTGCTAAATTCGTATGAAATTGAAATTATAGAAAAGAACCCTTTTCAACATTAAGGCTTGCCTTTTCCAAAGAAGTTGGACGAGTTCTTGCGATGCCGGTTGTTCTTTTGTCCAATTGGATGACTGTAACTTGAAATTAATAGATTGGAATTGTTGTAAATGTATTACAAACAATAAAAATAATCCAATTACGCCACTTGTGGAATTTTATACTGCCATCTTAAATCAGTAACATCTCGAAATATTCAGCTAAGTCGTGAGATTTAAGTGGTTTATATCATTTTCACGGTTATTAAAATGATAAAACTACTGCATAGGTTGAGGAGCCAAGGTTTTATAGATCGTAAACTTCATGCCAGTCAAAAGAAACTATTCTGAACGACAATAAAAGATGAATATCCATTAACATTCTTTAATATCTACGTTCGTTCAAGGGAACCGCAACTCATTTTTTCAAGATCACCGAAACTCCTAAGAAGTTGCAGAAAACAATCTACAGACTAGACATCCTTAAATTTAATTTAAATTATGCCTACATTAATTTTGGCTCAATTCGTGACAATGTTCAACTCGAAACAAATTGATATAATTTTATATGACCACACCCACAAAAGTTAATGAATAGATTGGACATGAAACCAAATGATCAGGTAAATAAAAAGGTTTGGTGAAGGCAAAATTTCACGGCTTCCATATCTTCATTTCTCCATCCTCTCCATAGGTAGCGGCCAAGTTTCGGTGAGGATGATGTGTTACACCAATTACATCCTTCTCGTGAACCTGTGCAAATACAAGACCATATATCAACTTCAAGAAATATATACTAATTAATCGACGCATTTGCATACATATAAATATGCACAACTTCAATAAAATATGCCCAACTAAAAAAAGTGTAGCCAGATTTGTCCACCGCAAAAAGTGTTACATACAAGACCAATATACTAAAACTTTGTCCAGATTATATCTAAAGTACGAGTTAATCTACAAGCCAACAGATGATTAAGGTCTTTACAATTCTGACAAGCTAATATCGAACTCTTGAAAAATTATTAAAGTATATGAAACTCCACCGCAAATAATAAAATATTAATAAGACAAAAGATAACAAAGAAGTTGACAGATAAAAATATTTAAAAAAACATCAACGATCGAATTCAGAAATATAAAAGGTAATTGGACATTAGTAAATAGTAACCTACTTAAGTACCGTACCTTCATTAAATGTTCAAGTTTACCAGATTGCTGACTAAAGCAATACAGGTTCCTGCAAGATGAAACATGTGGAATAAGAATGCCAAAGATTAACTGGGAGAGCAAGTTTAAAAAATTGGACTAATATAAACTAGGGCACATCAACGAGACATTAGATGTTCAACTATTACTAGAGATGGTAGTAGAATGGCTATTAAGTGAAAAACAAACCTATATAGCACGCTTTAAAGTATGCGCAGAAAAATTATAACTGTTTTTTTAAAAAGGTAGCAGTCCAATTAGCCAAAAAGTCCAAAACCAACCATTTTTTTCTGAAAACAACCTTAAGGAAAAGTAACTAAAAGTCGACTTAGTCAACCAAGGAAGAAAAACAATACCTATCTTCCCCTACACAGTAGATCCATTCACCTTTGGGTGAGATACAAGCTGCCACGAAATCTCCACCTTCCCTTTTACCTGATGAGAAGCTCTTTACTACCTATGAAGGACAAGAAAACAACTTAACATACAAGAGGCCTTCATAACCAACGAAATAATGATGCATGGATATGGACACAATCCTCAAATATGATGCACTGATATTCGACCACGAAAGTATGACGCAATCATATAAAAATATCCATATGCTAAAATCTGCGCTAGAACAAATATAGGTGAAAAGGCAACATTAACACTTGCCCCTTCGAATTACATCATTTCTATTCATGCGGCAATAACCAACATACATAACATCCCACTTGCTCCTTGGAGAGATTTTTGCTTGCTATTTTAGAGAAATTCTAAAATGTGTTACTTTACAAGAACCTTTCAATTTCTTGTGTTATTATGTTCAACTCTATATATTACTAACTTTTTTGAAGCGTATTTTTTTCAAAATTAGCTCATGCTGGCATACAAACAATTTAAGATTTGCATCCCACTCTCTGTGGAGCGAAGCATATGCAGGTTTAATGCAAAAGGGAGGACAATGAAACAATTTCAGCATTATTTCGCACAATGGAAGGGCATATGAAGAAGAGCATTACTTGAAACAATGGAAGGGAATGCTGAAAAATCATTTGCATGCAGAAAAGGCAAAGACTTCCAATTGGTATTAGATCCTAACTTGAATAAACAAAAGATAAAATCACATAGTTTTTACTTTCATATTTAATTTTCAAGTTTAGCTTATATATGATTTCACTTCATTACTTCATAAACAGTAAAGCACTATTAGATAAAAAGGTTAAATTTATTTTAAGCAGCACAAGCAGATAAAGTTTTGTTTTTGGAATATCAAATAACTAAATCTCCAGGCGACCAAAAAAATATTGTTTCACAGTGCATTAGTAGTCAGCTTCTACAAGTCTGAAAAATGTCTAGTAATTTGCAGTACTCTACGAAGAGTTTCACATGAACAGAGAAACAACATGGCTCAGAAGCAAACAAATACACAATTATTCGTAAAGCACTAAAGCATTTATACCTGTCCCTGAAGTGTCATCAGGTAAATAGAGGATGTCTTGTTGCATACTATAATGTGCTCTGTGTTTTTAGGGAACAGGTGAATAGAATTCACTGATGCATCACCACCCTGGTATCCACGAAGATGAAATTATATTTAGTCCAAGCCTATACAATGACAAACTCCTATGCATAAGTATGTGTCAATCAAAAAGGTAAATAAATTATAAAACAGACCCGTAAAGGAGGTGGTGGCTTGAAAGTCTGTAGGCAATCTGTAGTTTTCATGTCCCAGACCTGCACCGACAAAATGTGTTAACTGCCTACTGAATAGAGCCAGCATGCATTTTCTTAGTATACAGAAATGAAATAAAACAAGCACATTACACCTTTACAGTACAATCACTGGATGCAGTAATTATACGACCACCATCACTAGTGAAAATTGCATCATTCACATACGAAGTATGACCCCTGAACTCCTTCAGCATTTTACCTGATTTTAATCCATGAATCCTGTAAATCATTAAGCATCATGTTAACAGAGTAGCTCATTATTGTTTAATAACCTGGATCAAAAGCTCTCTTATCCCACAAATGTGCTTACATGACAATTCAACAAATGCCTAGCTTCATTATTTGGTCAAACAAGCTAACGAGTTAGGAACAGATTGACAAGTTTCTTATATTATATGCCACTCATCTTAAATGAACTATTATTTCATAGGTAATATGCAGATTATGGTGGTCAAAACCAATAGATGCATCTACATGAAGTAGATCAGTTTTAGATAGCATAATGCTAAACATTACAAGGTTTTTAACTCATTAGATTACTGATGATACAATTTTAAGCCTTATAATAGCCTTGTAGTAGAAATTAACAGAGAGAATCCTATATATCTATAAGGACCTTGCTGTGCTGTCAAAGGATGTACTTAATATCTGGCTTCCATCCCGGGAAAATCCAAGACTTGTAACCCCTTGAGAATGTGCACGTTCTAGACGTCGCAAACATTGACCCGTCCTCATCCGCCAGACCTAGGGAAGAGATTAAAAAAATAATACACATTAGAACTAAAAGAAACATCTAAAGATTCTAAACATGCAAGAAATGCAAGAAAAGAAAAATAGGTATACCCTGTAAAAAGTAAATAGTTAATAATATGATGGTGTGATATTGTGAATACCTTGATTTTACCATCTTGGGAACCAGATGCCAGCATCTCAGAGTCTCTACTAAAATCAACACAAAGTACAGCATCATCATGCATCATGAACGCATCCTGCAGTTTTATAATTTAGCAATTTTGAAGCTTAATATGAACAATGCAACTCTAATTCTCAAAATGCAGGCTAGAACACCACTTTTTTTGTTGTTTGGAAGGAGCAAGGAGCCTATGTTGTGATAATTAGTTTTTCAGCAACGGTTTACTTGTACTGCTTTCCTGTTACTTTTTCCATCATTATAAATAAAAGAGGTGAAGGGGAATAGAAGCACACAACAATAGCAGAGAAGGAAGAAACAACAACAAAACAAAAGAGCAATAAGCTAAATTAACACATACAGAGTGCAGCATGTGATAACTTTTTTTTATCAGTGCATGTGATAAGTATCAATGTACCATGAACTCATGGTTAAGACAATACCCGCTAAACGGTTAGAGAAGGGAAAATAGGAGTGACATAGTAATTATCCTTTCGTATGACAACAATAGGATTGAGTCAATGTTCAAAAGCATGTTGCATATGTGACGCAGTGTCACAGACGTCCCATATGTCACACACCCAAAGTGTGTTTGGCATTTTTGGCAATCACATACGCCATGAATGGCAGATGCCATAGATGCGCCCGCACAAGTACTCGCATGACCTCACACACCACAAACTTATTTTTTAGCTAATTTTTAAATATATTTTAATTAATTTATATTTGTACTAACCATTTCCATGAATGCAATATATATGAGATTTGTAATGCCCTTGAGGTTGACATTGATGATATTCAAGGAATATATTTATTTTAACTTTTCCTGTATTTTTTTCCTGATTTTTACGATTGTTCTATAAAAAAATGCACCTTGCACATTATTACTGTGCACCACACATTGCAACCTGTACAATCACATTGTGCGATTGATTTTTGAGGATGATATCAAAGACAGCAACTACTTAAGCAATTTCTCTAAAGATTTAGGCAATACTTCTATAGGTCATTGAAAGGAACAACAAAGGCCTTCCCATGGAGTTGTGTAAGAACACCAATTATCACTTCCAAAATTTAGAAAATAAGCATCATATTATCATCTACAGCATTACATAGAACTTGAACACAAGTACAAACTCACATCAGCTTGGTATTGCAGATCCTTCTTAAGCTTCCCAGTCATGTAATCCCACACCTGGATTTGTACGAAATCAATACTTAACAACTTACATACAAAAACTGCAATGGTGTAAAGAATTGAATAAACAACTTGTATTTAGAAAAAGTTGGACAAATGTACCTCAATAAAACCATCAACTGAACAAGAAACAAGATATTGGCCATCAGGAGAGAAACGAGCGCACTCTGGATGGCTTTTCTTTCCAAACTGCAGAGATGACATGTTAACTGAGATTATTCTTGAAAAATGTAGGACTATTTGATTCAGTTAGTTCATCCAACGTAAACATTGAAGAATGGCCAACGGCAAAACTAGCACTGATGCACCTGGAGACCTTTTTAAATTAGGACAAGATATCAGCAAGCCTACGTGGCAAAATCATAAATAATAAATTAAGTCTCAACAAGACTAATCCTATTTCTTTTGTATTCAAAACCAGGCATCGTACCACACTAATGGTCTCTCTAACGCCACTAGTGTGGAGGCTAAGCAAGGTTGGAGAGGAGATTAGGGATGCTAATTAGAAGTAGACCCTAGAAGTGATTAAAGCCCACAAAGGACCGTTAGATGGCAGGAGGTAGTTGGCTTCCCAGATGAAGAATCAAAGAAGAATATGAATGGAGCAATGGGGGATCGACACGTCAGCACGTTCTGGACGTCCTTGCTGGCTACAGTACCATGCAAGAAGGAAGAGAACATTGTCTTGTCTTGTTCCTTGTTTGTCTTTACTTTCCATAAACCCTAAACGTATACCCTATATTAACTAATGAATGATATGAGAACGACACCCTTTTGGTTTCTTGGGACACACTCTCCTCCTCTCTTCTCTAACTCCATCCAAAACCTTACTATGACGGTGATGCACAACCAGACCAACGCCGGTGACCGCCGGGAAACCGGTGAGGACCTTACAACACCTACCAATTTGGTATCAGAGCCACCGACGACGAGCGTTTCCGACGACGCTATAAAACCAGAGCAGTTGGAGGCTATCCAGCGCCTCGTACGGGAAGAAGTGGGAGACCTCCAAGGTGAAGTACAGACCGGATATCGATCTTTACAGAGGCGGGTGTCACTCACTCTCAACCAGGAGGTGACCGCCCTTACCGATCACGTGAAGGAGTCGGGGTTCTTCCAACAACTTCGTTCTTCACAAGGAAACGGAGGAATGGAGCGTGAGGGCCAGTTGAGCCACTCAAAAGGGGTGAAGGACGACGGAGGAAGGTTGGTTAGAGCGGGGGACCTCCGATTCAAGGAGTTTAACAGCCAGTCTGAACCCTGACAATGGGCTTACAAAGAGGAACAACACTTTCTCTTCCATGAGGCATCCGACAATCAAAAAGGTCGTTATCGCTTCTTATTACATGAGCGGTGAGGCGTTGGAGTGGCTATGGTGGATGAAAGAGTGAAAACCCAACCTCCAGTGGTCGTAGCTCGTATGTGAGCTTGAGGTGAGGTTTGGACCCAAACAAGAAGACGCGATGAATACTCTCTCCAAGCTTCACCAGAATGGGTCATTGGGGAATCATCAATCATAGTTTGAGCAGCTCGGTAACTAGGTGAATTCCGAGGATAATCTAGTAATCCTATTTCCAGGTGGGCTTAACAAGGACCTAGAGGCCGAGGTCCGCTCGTTCCGTCCCAAAAGATGGAGGAGGCGATAGAGGTAGCCCATTGGCAGGACCGAAAGTTAACCGAGGTCAGGCGTGGCGGAGGGCACGTCCAGGAAGATCATTATCGGATGGTTCCCTATTTTCATGGGCGTTCCACTTCAGTGCCGAGCAACCACGTCGGAGGACCTTCGAGACGACCATCACCACTTGTTCGCACCCTGACCAAAGGCGAAATGAACACTCGCAAGGCTAAGGGGTTGTGTAACAATTGCGACGACAAGTGGGTACCGGGACACAAATGTCACCATTCACGTGTCTTCCTCCTACAGCTTAAACCGACGGTGGAGGGCGACACGGAGGGTGAGGAGGAATTTCTACATGCCGAAACCACCCTAGTACCCATAATATCTCTCCATGTGGTCGAAGGGGTGATCACTAACAGCCTAAGAAGCACGGAGACGGACACAGGACACGGACACGACACGGGGATACGGTATTTTTCTAGAAAGGACACAGACACGACATTAAATTTATAATTAAAAATTATAATATATATAAATAAAAAATAATATACTTGTAAAAAAATAATGTTCCAAATCTATAATGTAGTGAATCAAATATACTTGCACTTCTATCATGTAGTGAATCAAACGTTCCAAATGCGTCTGTCATCCCTGAAAATCTAGAAAACTCAAGGATTACTTGCCTTCATTCATCAGCAAGTGGGAAGTAACTACGAGACTCTTGTGTTTTTTCCTCAGATATTTCAGCATGTTTGTGTGGTGGAACACGATTAGGTGCTTCTTCAAGCCATTCCTTACTACAATACCTATCAGCATAAACTCAATTTATATTAAATCTAAGTTAACAAAGTGGATGACTAACTCAATTGCATCAGAAGAAGCCATAAAACTATGGGTCTGAGAAGGTCGTGGAGGTTGAGACAGCTGAACAGAAGCAAATGTGAGAAGGTCGTGGACGTTGAGACAGTTGAACAGAAGCAAAGGTGAGAAGGTCATGGACGTTGAGACAGCTGAACAGAAGCAAAGGTGAGAAGGTCGTGGACGTTGAGACGGCTGAACAGAAGCAAAACTGAGAAGGTTGTGGACGTTGAGACGGCTGAAAAGAACCTGTGAACCGGAGAGGTTGGAGTCGCTGGAAGAAAATGGGTTAGGGTTTCTCCAAACGGCGGTGGAAGAAATGTGTTCATTGGGTTTTAACTTTTAAGTCTTGAAAAATTGCAATATTAAACCGAAAGTTTTGAAATTTTAAAAGAACCCCGAAAACTTCTAAAATTCATAAACATTGTCGTGTCCAAATGTGGACACCGTGTCCCTCTCGTGTCCCTCCCGTGTCCTAGCCGTGTCCACCACTGTGAAATCTCGAAACAGTCCCGGACACGCCACCTGGCGTGTCCGGCACGTGTCCAAGGCGTGTCCGAGGAGTGTCGGTGTCTGACACGGCCACGACTCGGACACGAAGACCGTTTAGAAGTGTATGTGCTTCCTAGCTAACAGCACACTGAGGGTGAAGGGCGACATCTTCGGAAGTGTGATGACCATTCTCATTGATTCCGGGAGCACACATAGTTTTCTCGACGAGTGGTGGGTAGCGTAAAAAGGTTAGAGGGTCGAAGGAGCCAGGCTTGACGTGAGTGTTGCTACGGGAGAAAAAGCTCGGAGCGTGGGGGTGTGTTCAAAGGTCCATATCCGATTACAAGGGTTAGAATGGCGACAAGACTTCTCTCCTACGAGGTGGTTCTCAGGGCCGATTGGCTCGCTTCCATCAGGACGGTCAGTTGGAACATGAAAGGGAGGCAAATGCAATTTTGGAAGGACCGCTGAGCTTGGAATTTCCAAGGTCTTCCCCAACCCACGAAGATTCCACTCATGGAAGGCGAGGTGAGGAAGAACCTTCTACAAGCCCGTGAAACCTATCACTTGTTATGTTGTGGTATTAGTGCACCATCCCCAACCATAGAAGAACTTCCGAAAGAGATGCAGGAAATGTTGAGCCGCTTCGAGGATGCATTTGAGAGCCCCAAGGGTTACCACCAGCCCAACCCATCGACCACCGGATTCCTCTCATGGACGAGTCCAAGAAAATCTCATTAGCACCCTATCGTCACTCGCCCCACCAGATATCGGTGATCGAGGAGACCATTCGAGAGGCCATAATGGAAGGTATCGTTCGGCCCAACACGAGCCCATATGCTTCTCTCGTTATCTTGGTCCGGAAGGTGGATGGTGGGTGGACGTTATGTGTCAATTTCGAGCACTCAACCAAAACATCGTTAATGACCATATTTCTGATCTCACTCATCGATGATCTCCTTGACGAGTTGCATGCAGTTCGCTACTTCACCAAACTAGACCTTCGCTCCAGATATCACCAAATACGCATGGCCGAGGAGGACATCCACAAAACCTCCTTCAAAACACATGAAGGACATTACGAGTACTTGGTCATGCCTTTTGGTCTCACTAATGTGCCCTCAACCTTTCAAAGTCTCATGAATACGTATTCCAGCCCCTTTTTCAAAAATACGTATTGGTTTTTTTATGACATCTTAATCTATAGCCTGACATGGGATGATCACCTCTTACATCTCACCGAGGTGCTTAATCGTCTTAGACAACACCAACTCTTCGTCAAGAGGAGTAAATGTCAGTTCTGGGTGCAACACTGGGAGGAGTCGCAATGGAGGAAGAAGGAACTCACAAGAAGTAAAGTTGATGGGTTTCAACATCCGTGTCGAGTTTAAAGAAGGAACTCACAAGAAGGTTGTTGACGCCCTCTCAAGGGTCCATGAGGAATCTCAGAAGGAAGAGATTGCGGCCTTATCCTTGGAATGATCTAATTGGTTGAGCGAGGTGCAACAAGCCTATCTTAATATAGATGCCTATAAGGAATTGAAACATAAATGGGAAAGGGGAGAATTGAGTCCACATTTGTTCACATGGCGGGATGGAGTCTTGTTCAAGAATGTAAGGGTAGTCCTTTTTCCAAATCCGACACTCAGCCAACGTATGATAGAAGAAGTTCGCTCCACACCCTCCGGAGGACGTGGGATATCACAAAACACTACAACAAGTGAGGCAAATGTTCTTCTGGAAGCACATGGGAAGACAAGTTTGGGCTTTTGTGCGCGAATGTGGCATGCCAACGTTGTAAATACAACACTCACGCACCTCAAGGACTTCTCCAGCCCCATCCTCTACCAGATAGCGTACGAGATGATGAGAGTATGGATTTCATAGCACTTCCAAATTCGTATGGTCGTTCGGTGATCATGGTTGTGGTAGATTGCCTTACAGAGTATGCACACTACATAACCTTTTGCCACCCATACACAGTTGTAGGTCTTGCGAAGATCTTTGTTAAAGAAGTCGTGAGATTGCATGGTAATCCCAAGTCCATAATGAGTGATCGAGACCCTCTCTTCACGAGTGAATTTTGGAAGGAGGTTTTTCGAACCCAAGGAAGTAAGCTTAAATTCAGCTTGGCTTATCTTCCCCAAACCGGTGACCAATCGGAAGTGGTCAACCGATGAGTGGAAACCTATCTTCGGTGTTTTTTGTCACCAACGTCAAAAGGAGTGGTTTGGTTCGAATGGTTTCCATGGGCAGAATTTTGCTAAAATTCGACACTACATTCTTCAACAAGAATGACCCCCTTTGAAGCCCACTACGGAAGCCCCCCACTACTCATGTATGTCGACGGAACAACCCGTGTGCATGCCATCGAAGAGGCTCTAAAGACTTGGGACGAGATAATTTACCTCGTCTACCTCAAACTACAACCATATTGCTAGGTGACAGTCGGAAATCGAGGCCGAGTTCAGCTGAATAGCAAATACTATGGTCTATATGAGGTCAAGCAAAGAGTTGCTAAGGTGGCTTATAGACTCAAACTGCCCAAACCAGCCTAAATCCACAACATGTTTCACGTATCACAACTCAAGAAGTGGACCGGAGGTCCAGTGGAGAGCACGATTCCTGAGCTATTCGTCCCCATCGACAAGGTCGAATCAATCAAATTATTAAAGAGGAGTTATTAAGCGCAAAAATTAAGCAGTCGTCCAATGGTTAATTCAACGGGTGAATACTTTGGAAGTCGATGCTACGTGGGAAGATCACGAAGAATTCGCACAACACTTCCCGGATCACAACCATGGGGACAAGGTTGGTCTCGAAGGAGGGGAGTGATTGATACGTACCACACTAATGGTCTCTCTAACACCACTAGTGTCGAGGCTAAGCAAGGTTGTAGAGGGGATTAGGGACGCTAATTAGAAGTAGATCCTAGTAGTAATTAAAGTCCACAAAGAACCGTTAGATGCCAGGAGGTAGTTGGCTTACCATGTGAAGAATCATAGAAGAACATTCTAGAGCAACGGGGGATCGAGACGTCAGCACATTCTGGACGTCCTTGCTCACTACAGAAGCATGCAGGAAGGAAGAGAACATTGTCTTGTCTTGTCTTATTCCTTGTTTGTCTTTACTTTCCATAAACCCTAAATGTATCCCCTATATTAACTAATGAATGATATGAAAACGACACCCTTTTGAAGCCAAACCCAAAATGTTGTGTTTGTTTGGTTTCTTGGGACACATCCTCCTCCTCTCTTCTCTAACTCTATCCAAAAACCTTACTACGATGGTGACGCGCGGCCAAACCAACGCCGATGACCGCCGGGAAACCGGTGGAGACCTTACAACACCTACCAGCATCTGTTTTCAATTCCTCAAAATCTTAACTCTTTAGTCAAAGGAACAATTCACTAACAGGAATAATGACCTAAAAGTCTACCAGACTACAAAAGTTTATTGTACAAAACATCATGGTATAATTTTTTACGTTTTGGTGTTAGACTGTTAGTGTCCTTCGGGTATTTAGATACCCCACCCTTTGATCACAATGTCTCGAATGCAGCATCATATATAACCAACAAATAAATGGATAAGAACCTTAAAGAATGTATGACATGAATACCTTAATTGTATGTGCTAGAGTTGTTGGGTACATCTCATCTTCATCTTGCTTCATTGCAGCTGTACCTCGAAACAAGTCAAATTGTGTGCCTGGGGGTAGCAAGCCTGAAAACAGTACCAATGACTTAATAACAAAGGAAAATGCATCTAGCAACACCAACCCAATAAGCTGGGTGAATGTCTTTGTAGATAGATTATAGACCTTGGTGTTGCTGCCATTTTAGAGCCTGGCCAAGCAAGGCAGTTAACCTTGAAGGAGGTACCACTGAAACTTCAGAAGAAATAGCTGAAAAGAAAATAACAAATTAGAAAACCATGCAGTAGTGTATTCCGTTAGATATGTAATCAACCTAAAAAGAAGCAAGTTTAATATCCATTCAGATGATCCGTAGCAGATGAAGAGTATACCAACGTACAGGGCTATCATATGTCCAAGTATACTTGAACAATTAACAACACATTTTAGACTTGGAAGCCAACAGAGAGCATTTTTAAAGTTCACAAGTCTATTAACACGATGATATGAATACTGAGTTTACCAAGAAAATTCGCCACTGATCGTGCCTTTGCAGAAAAATAAAAGCACAGCTTACTTAAGCAAATAGAAGTGATAGATTAGATCAGAACTAAGATTTAATAACAGATGGATATAATTTTTAAAATGACCAACTGATAGCACCATTTCATTCCTGGCAGATTTATGGAGACTACCAAAAAGAAGTAGACCAAGGCTGATCTATAAGATATAGTACAAACATAGACCATAAAAATTATGCAAAACAGCACAACCATTATAAGACATCAAGGTAAATATAAGAAGGATGAGAAACTGAAACTCTACCAATATATGGGCACAAATACATTTAAGAAGATAAATATACACACATATACGTGAACAATATAACAATGTGTGCAAGATTTACAGATAACTGAACTATAATAATAAAGACTACCTTGGGCGATCTGAGAACGGCGGTTCTCTTTTGTTGATTCTTGATAAGCCTGGAGCGTTGCACAACAAAAAAAATCAGTTCAAAGGTTTAAAAGTTCATCTACAACTATTTTCTGTAAAATCAAGAGTTCTCAAGAATCTTAACTATATACTCTTTAAGTGCAGTCAAATGTATTATCTACCTAAGCCTATTTCTTACATTATAAGGAATGCCAATTGCCAAATAATTATGTTTAAGATCCATTTGTCTGGTGTGTTTGGATATTAAAGAATACCATGTCACTATGTTAATTTTCATATTACAGGTCCTCAAACAATTCCCATTTCTATGTCTAAAGCATTGATTAATAATGACCATTGACGCATCTAATTTTTTTAAATTTTAAGGGATATTGAGTTAGATTGGCCAATTGAGTAAATAATAAAGCTGAAATTGCTCATCCATGAAATTGTATCTAATAAGTAAACTTGATGATATTTCTAACATAGTTGCGACAATGTGTTATGCACTTCCCAACTCATGTGGATTTAAAACCCTGTATCCGAAACTTACAAGCTAACTAAGAACTCAAGTTCTCTTCATCTTTTCTTATTTAATCTAAGGTTTCAAATATCATGTCAATATTCATATATATTTAGCAGTATTAGTCTCAGATTCTTAAATTGGGATGCACACTGAGATCATAACAGGGGAAAATAAGAAAGATACGGCGTTCTCGTCATCTTTTCTTATTTAATAAGGTTTCAAATATCATGTCAATATTCAGATATGAAACAGTATTGGTCTCAGATTCTTAAATTGGGATGCGCACTGATATCATAACAGGGAAAAATAAGAAAGATACGGCAGAGACAACAGAGATAGGAAAAATGGTTTGTTTAACTTAAAAGGCAGACTAAACTGTAAATGAATATTGTAGATAAGTTGCACCTCATTTGGGTCAAAGTATGTTCTAACAAGGAGGTGCTCCAAACGCAAATATCGCTGAGGCTGCTCCTGCTTCATGACTCCCATTGCTTGGGTTTGCCTCAATATGGCACGAGCAGTATCCAATTCACGCAGCTCAATCATCTCTAGAACAATCTGTACAAAATCTTGGTTAAGGTGATACGAACCACATAATTTTGAACGGTGAAATTATAAATAAAAATGCAGGAAGAAAATCAGTTTTGATTGCTTAACATGAGAGCATATGAAGAGAGGTGACAAGTTACCTGCTCATAGAGATCTTCCAATTTCTTCCTGGGAAGTTTTAATTGTGCCACTTGAGGCAAGATAATATCCCACCTCCCACCATTTATGTCTGAAATAAATGTTTCAAGGCTATCAACTGTATTTAATGAGACTTGGCACTCATTCTGTAGTGTCTCAAATGTTTTGTTCAGTGCCTTCTCTTTGCAGAATTGAAGCACAATTTTAATTACGCTGCAAAAAGGTATATGAAAAGGCTAAAGCACTTCTGTGTAGAAAACTCTGGCTGAAGTAGTTCAATTGTATGTATGTATGTATGTATGTATGTATGTATGTATGTATGTATGTATGTATGTATGTATGGCCGTATAAATAATGGGAATAATCATGTAAATGCAAACTCAAGGAAAGCCCGGCATCTCCAACTCACTTATGCACACCTAGGGGAAGGTCAGAAAGCCTAGACCATGTCAACACCAATATAAGTATGTGGAACTATCGTAGTGTTGTCCACAACAGACCTCCACACTTCTGTAACCCTACTCTAATTGCCATCATCTCACACATCTCCTGGCTAAACCAACAGCTATAGAATAGAAAGAAAACTCTTTTCTAGGTTGCCCTTTCTTAGGCTCCAATTAGGCATGTATAGATTTGACACCATATGAGACAAGTATGGCAAGAGTTAGTTCAAAAATCGAACTTGGACCATGTAAACTTACAGTCCACCTTTGTGATCCATATGACCAATGTGACACCATTCTGTTATGGCCCTTAAAAATCATCATAAATTCATTAAAACGATTTGTATGATTTCTTTAACTAACATAATTGTAGGGATGAAGATAAAGAGTTGTGTTTCTATAACGACCAAGGGAGACGGGCCCAACAGGGATATGTTTCTTATCGCTTGTGCCTAAAACAGAAAAAAATGCCCAACTAAGACCTCCCTACCTAGCGACAGTTTAGACTCTAGATAACCTTCCAAAGTTACTACTTTGACAAGTCCAGAGCCACAAAACTTGACAGAAACAATACGAATTTCTCACACTTCTATCTTATGACCAACATTTAAACCAATCACCAAAATGTCAATCTACTTTTTAAAATTAGAGTTCTTAAAATTCAAAAACTTTCTTCACGCCAATCACAACTTCATGTTAAAGATTGGTTTGAAGGAAATTCATGAACTCTAATAACTCTAGTAATAGGAACATTGTTTTCAGAAAGTACGTTGACATTTTCATAATTGGTTTTAGAGTTGACGTATGTTGGGAGGAACTCATAAACTTTAAATGCTTGCTTTTGAGCTTTTCATTACTCATCATACTCTAAAATGGGGAAGTGGAGAAAGCCATCTTACATAAAAAATTCAAGTCAAAAGTTCAAATTTTATAACTTCCAGCAAACCAGTCCTAGAAAAGTATGTTTTGGGAATTCTAGTTCCCCACTTCCAAACTGTTCCCCTACGATTGAATCACACCTAGAAGGAAAAAACATGAAAATTCAAGCTTAAAACCAATACATACTAGAAAACAATACAAAATCAGACAAGTTCCCACACTTCTAAATTCAAACAACCCAATCAAATATAAATTTGCTAAGGTCGAAAGTTCCAGAACTTCAAACAACTCAATCTCGCAAAAGTTTGTTTTGGAAGTTCAAATCCATGTTCCAGACCATTTTTCTGCAATATGCAGGAAAAATGGACTTCTAAGTGTGAAATTCGTTGGTCCACCACCTCAACAGAACCTAAGCACATACATGAAGGGTAATAGATCCAACTCTATTATAAAGTGTTGCACACAATTTATGTTTAGCAATGCGAAACTATTTTCTCAACATTGAGTTCCAGAACTATGAACTTGACTCCTGGGTAGGTGATTAATACGCAGGAAATCTTAAAAAGTCCTGTAACTTGAGTTCCGGAATTCCATCACTTAAAAATTCATACTTAACAGTGAGCTTAACAGTGAGTTCTTCAACTTCCACTCTAAAATCAAGGGATGTCGCATAGGTCAAAACTTCCATCTAAACAGAAAATCTCCCACTTCAAATATAGAACCGAAAACTAAGCCAAGACCCTACTTTTCGCAAATTCAAACCTCTTTTTCTCTTCATGCCAATCACATTCGCATAAACCAGACGGATTGGGAGACAAAACCCTAGATTTCCGAAATTTTCACCGCCGAAAGAGAAACAAGAGGAGATGAAGGGGAGAAGAAACGTACTCTCGCGCTTCGATTTCTAGGGTAGACATGATGCTTCGTCGTCGTCGTCGTCGTCTTCTCGATCAATAGGGTTTGATGTTTTTTTGGGTGGGGGAAGGAAGCACTGAAGCAGACCGCAATAAGGGTTTAGGGGCGTGAAATAAGAGAAGGTGGACTAGGATGCAAATTTCACCCAAATTTTGTGGGGTTTTTTTAGTTGGGTACGCATTTAAAAGATGTCAATAACTATTTATACTCGTGTTTTCCATATGGATTCCGGGACGGTCACGCAACAATTTACCCGGTATCTCACACACCAGACCACGTGGAAGCCACGTCAGACCAAATGGGTTTGGTTGTTTTCGTGGGGTGGTATTTTAGTTTTTACATCTAAATTTTGCACATGATTTTGTTTTTGCTAAGGTATTGCAGAACTTTTGCAGGTTGTACGGATGGGAGTGTTTTGTTGAGGGATTGTTGAACTTTTGTGGGTTTTGCTGAGAGAAGTTTTGTTAGTATCCGCTTTTTATCTTTTAACAATATTGAAGTATTTCTTTAACCTAAAAATTATTTTTTTTTCTCACTCTCTTTTATTTAATTTTACTCTGTTGTTTCACGATTAAGCTATGCATGATTAAACTTTTGTGTTTTCATGAATTCCATGTGAAGGAAAATTTAGAGTTAATTCGTAGGTAACTATTGTGAATGTCATTTATACGTTAGGTACTTCCATATAGATAATTGGTAAATTCATACATTACGGAATACCTGATATATGAGATGAGAGTAGTATCAAATACCATCGCATCTAGGGGTAATTGAATGTAATTCAAAACACTCGCAGATGGAAGTTTAGACACTAAGTTGAGGTATTTCCATGGGGAGTTTGATTTTTTCATTTTGTTAAATGCATCTGAAGACCAACAAATGCTAGGAAGAAATCCACTACGAAAAGTATATACCTTGGTGCGACCCCGTTACGATTGGATGTTTAGTTTATTTAAGATTGGAGTTGGTTAAGCTATGGGTTTGCTTAAAACATATGTACTTAATTGATAGTTGTGTTGTATTTTGTTTGATCATTTTCAACTATTAACTTCATTTGATTTCTCTTGTGATACATGCTTTTGTGGGATTTTCACTCATCATATGGTTGGAGTAAATTTTGTTGCAATAGGATTACCCTCACGAATCATCATTTAATACATTCTATTTACTTCAAGTTACACATCCTATTAAATCAAAATGACCCCCTATCCCAACTGCATTTACCCCAACCTACCATCAATTCTACCAATTGGATTAAATAGGAGGGTCGACATATGTTTCTAATTTTTTGTGTATTGTGAAACTTATCCATTCTATCAATTATGGTTAGGAGTAAGCTTCGGTCCGGAATGGGCCCGAACCAGACCTTGACCCAATTTTTTGGTATCCGGCAGACCGAAGATCGAACCGATTAAATTTGGGGCAGTCTGGTTTGGTCCAAACACCAAATTTTACTCACGAAACATGGTTTTTGTTCGGGATCGGACCGAACCGAGACTCGAATTTTTGGAATCTGACGGACTGAAGACCATACCAATCGAGTCTGGTAGGTCTGAAAATTCGGTCTGACCTGAATTTTGCTCTCCCCTAATTATGGTTACCCCACAGATCATAATTTAATTCATTCTATTTAATCTAAGTTACCATGTTATTGAATTCAACTTACCTTCTATCGCAACTAAATTTACCCAACATACCATCAATTTTACCATGCTATTGAACTCAACTTACCCCTTCTATTAATTATGGTTACCCCATAGACCATAATTCAAGTCATTCTATTTAATCCAAGTTGCCCTTCTATTGAATTTAACTTACCCCTTATCGCAACTAAATTTATCCAAACATATCATGAATTTTACCAACGTTACCCTTCTATTGAATTCAAGTTATCCCTTCTTTCAGCTAGGGTGACCCCCACGAACCATCATTTAATCGATTCTATTTACTCCAAGTTACCCACCCTTTAAAATCAAAGTTTCCCCCTATGACATCTAAATTTAACTCAACCTAGCTACCCTCTATTCTACCAATTGGATTAAATAACAATGTCGACATATGTTTCTAATTTTTTGTGTACTGCCAAACTTACCCTTCTATCAATTATGGTTAGCCCACAGACCATAATTTAATTCATTCTATTTAATTCAAGTCATCATGCTATTGAATTCAACGTACCCCTATCACAACTAAAATTATCCCAACATACCATCAATTTTACCAAAGATATCCTGCTATTGAACTCAACTTACGACTTTTATAAATTATGGTTACTCCAATTAACCATAATTTAATTTCTTCTATTTAATCAAAATTATCATACTATTGAATTCAACTTACCTCCCATCGCAACTAAATTTGCCCCAACATACCATCTATCAAAGTTACTCTGCTATTGAATTCAAGTTACGTCTTCTTTTAGTTAGGGTTACCCCCACAAACCATCATATAATTCATTTTATTTACTTCAAGGCACTTGTCCTAATAAATCAAAGTTACCCCTATCACAACTCCATTTACCCCCAACCTACCATTTATTCTACCAATTGGATTAAATAGCAGGGTCGACATATATTTTCTATTTTTTTTGTGTACTGTCGAACTTACCCTTCTATTAATTATGAGCACCCACAGTTTCCATAAAAAGGTTATATCATTCCAATAAGGTCCACAATTCTTATAAAAGTCAATAAATGACAAGGTTAAAAATTCAACCGAGTCCAAAATATTAAAGAGGGTGTTATCTCTTGTTGGAAAATTTGTAAATGAAAACTTCATAAATTATTTTACCAAAATTTTATTGTGTTTTAAATGTACCCTAGCGAAGACCTCAAAAATCAATTGACATGTGTACAATTTATGTGTAATTTTCCATTCAAATATGTCGCAAATCAAATAAGCTACTTATATATAGTCAAAAACACCCACCACATTCAGCACATCAGGCGTTTCTTCCACAACCAATGTTGAACAAGGAAAGTTTACAAAGAGACACATTCTATATATATTTTTCTACGCATCTTACAAGGTTTTTCTTCGCGAGACGCTTTTAAAGCGTGTAGGAGAGGAATAAGACTCATCTAGAAGGTGAACACAAATAACATTAGGACTCAATATCCTAATTCGCTTTGCATCAATCTAGAAACACACCAGGACGTGAGAAACATATTTGCAAGCCTAATGTGTTTCCAAATCGACAACAAGCATATTGGAATCTTGAAACCAATGACGAATGAGTTGTTGTTTCTACCCACTGTGACGGAGAGCAATGATTGTTGCACCTTTGGGTTCAGGTCTGAAGGTGAGTACAAGGTGATGGCAAGGAAGGGAATGGACGTAGGAATGTTGCACGACCACCCACTATTTTGGTATGTATCATTCCCTTGTATGGTGATCGAAGACCTTTGCTATCGTAACTACAAGAACATTCTCAGGGTATTTCCAACCATTGATGTGAGTAACTTCAGGAACATTAGTGGGTATTTTCAGTTATTGGAGTAGTTATTTTGTGGCTTTGGTAACTACAAGAACATTCTCAGGGTATTTCTAACTATTGATGTGGGTATTTTCGTTGACTATAAAAAACTAGAAGTTGACATGGTAATTACAGGAATACAATTGGATTAAATATCAAGGTCGACATACATTTCTAATTTTTTGTGTACCGTCAAACTTAACTCTTCTATAATTATGGTTACCCACATAGACCATAAGTTGATTCCTTTATTTAATCCAAGTTACTCTGTTATTGAATTCAATTTACCCCTGTTGCAATTAAATTTACCCCAACACACCATCAATTCTACTAAAGTTACCCTACTATTGACTTCAAGTTACCCATTCTTTCAGTTAGGGTTGCCCTCACAAACCATCATTTAATCTATTTTGTTTACTCCAAGTTACCCGTCATTTAAAATCAAAGTTAAGCCCTATTGTAACTAAATTTACCCCAACCTACCATCTATTCTACCGATTGGATTAAATAGTTGGGTCAATACTCTTTTAGAATAGAACGGAGTTACCCACGTCAATAGTTGTTGTTGAAGGAACTTTCTTTAATCATTAATTGAAAATACACACGTCAATATTTGAGAATACTCAAGATTAATATATTCATATGATTACAATACCAAACTTTTAGCTACTCTTTAAGAGTTGACAAACAGCCACAAGCAATAGTTGAGAATACCCACCAATATTCATGTATTTATCATGGTCAACTACAAGTATTATTAAGCCACAAAAGTTGCCTATGGATCATGTCATTGTTATTTTAGAAGAGATCAGAATTACTCATTATAATGTCTAAGTTTACCTATCCCCTACACATTAAAAATATTTTACTCACAAATCATCACATATTCAACCCCATCAACAAGTCATTCGAGTTACAAGAAATTGGAAATAGAAACTCACCCACACTTGTTTTACTAATTACCACACATATTAGGGAAATCAGTCACAAATTTCCACTATTAACACAAAGCATTGGAAATATCATCCAGTTGGTACTACCCTGGTAGCCAATTCACCCCAACATTAACAAAGATTTACCCCCTCCCCCCTCGACGTACACACACAGAGAGAGAAAAGCATTAATCTACGATTCCCTGCGAATGTAAAGTAGAAATTGTGAGTCAAGGAGATGTTGGGATGACATTGAAAGAGTCGTCTTGATGTTGTTGTGATCTACGTCCAACCAATTGAAGCTTTAGTTGAAATCATTGCCGATGAGAATGTCGATGGATGATAGTGGGGAGCTAGAAAGGATCTGATGTTAAAAATACATGGAAATCTTGGGGGAAACGATGACTATAAAACCATCCAAGAAAGAAACATGCAATAAGCATACCAAACTAGGGGTGAAACTTTGTGTCCGAAATCCGTCAATCCGACCGACTCCGTATTCGAAATCAAAAAAATTATCCGAGAAAAAAATTCCGCAACCGAATTTGTATTCAGATATAAACATCCGTAAAAAACGAAGCGAATATGGATATTGGTACATCCGATTCGAATAATATCTGGTTCGTATTTTATATGCATATATAAATAAATAAATAAAATATATACAATATATATGAATTAAATTATGTTATTTATATTATATTTAATATTTTTTCACGTAGGCAAAAAATAAAGACTGAAATTTATTCTTGTTTAGATCAATCACAAAATGTTTTTAAGTCTATTCGGATTTTTTAACGAATTCGGATATCCTAATTCGGAATGGATTTTAAACTTGATTCGGATGCGAATTTATTCGAATTCGGATCCGAATTCGACGGATACGAATTCGGATCCCTTTCTCATACATTCGCTCGGATTTGAATTCGGATTCGGATTCGAGAAAAAAAATGGATACGAATTCGGATACTGGTACATCCGCTTCGTATCCGCTCCGTTTTCACCCCTATACCAAACACATGAATCTCAAGAAATTATGTAGCATAAACCATTAACTACTACTACTACCACTAATTATAAACAACCAACTCATCCCCTCGAACACAAAAGAAGAAGATCCTACTTAGTTCCTTATCCTAAACGGCTATGGCCTTGACCGCAGCTACTGCATCGTCTTCCTTTTAGAGATTGAAGAGAATGATGGAGTCCACACCTTCCACCAATGATACATTTATTTAAAAAATGGAAAGAAAACATTCCAAGAGAATGAGATGCCTACAAAAAAGAAATAAAAAGCTTTTAATAACCATGTTGGGTGAATGGTAAGTTGAATATAATAGCAGGATAAGTTGAATTTAATATTCATGTTACTCAAAAAACAGCTAACATCACCAACCAATTACTAGGAAGAGTAATTTATGTCCAATAACAGGGTTCATCTTGTTTGATGTAGCAGGGTAACCCCTTCATTGATATACGGGGTAAGTTAAATACAATAGCGGGGTATCCCGGAATGAAACACATGATAAGTTGAATATAATAGCAGGGTAAGTTGAAACACATGGTAAGTTAAATACAATAGCGGGGTATCTCGGAATGAAATACTGAAAAATGTCATAAACACTTCCCAAGTTATAAATTATTAGGAAAAATGTGTACAAAATCTTCAAAAATTGTCCTCCTACCGTCATGGAGCACCAACGTATTGAAGAGAGAGGGGAAAAACCAAACAAACTAGCACCAGCATTGATGACATGTTGGCCCTCGAACTTTATTTTAAAAATGATTGGAATTCGACAAACCATTGGCATAACAATAATTGAACAATAGAAGTACTTAAGGTGACTTTTTTTCTTACATTGGTTGCTTAATCTAAATTGGAAGCTCTATCATGCATTTTATACTACTACTGTCTCTCCAGTTCCTGAGAGAGATTAAATTTCATTTAATGTAGAGTTCATTTTCTTATCCTAAGAGAGGTTAAATTGCATGTCACTCAGATGGCCAGATGCACAACACAACATGAATATTCACAAAAAAGTATTACAGTGAAAAGTATTCGCTTCTATCATGTTAGAATATCTGTATTAGAAAATCCTCAAAAAATATCCATAGATACAAAAAAGCGTATCACTAAAATACCATGTATTATTGTAGAAGATACCCCCAAATGATCTCTAAAATTCCCCAACTACTTATTTCCATTAGCAAAACAAACACTTACAAATATAACCAATATGCTATCAAGTCTACCCCAAAACATATTTACCACAACTACAAAACACCCACTTCAAATTCTTTCTAAAAATACCTAAAATACTCCATCTTATCATTGAAGATACCCCATATGGTCTCTGAGTTTCCCCAAACTACCTATTTCCATTAGCAAAACAAGTCTAACCCAAAATACTTTCAAATATAAACAATCTATTATCAAGTTTAACCCATAACATATCTACCACAACTACAAAACATCCACACAAATTTCTTACTTAAAATACCTAAAATACCACGTATTATTATAGAAGATACCCCATGTACATGTAATAACCCTTAGTTTAAGTATTGATTTGCAAATAAACAAGATTAATTTTTGGGGAAAATGCAGTGGGCACGGGACAAAGAAGTATGACTCTAAACTTTATGTAGACATGTGCACATGTTTCTAGCAAAAGATCATGGTTCACAGTTATCTAGTTGAATTATACATCTAGGCGATAATTTGGTTTATTCTCATCTAATTTCGAACTGAAAATGTTGATGTCAACCAAAAACAATAGGATAATGATTGATACGTTTTAATTAACCGCGAGTGCACGACAACGTTGAAGTGGTGACAAATACGGGTCGATCCACAGGGAGGTGTGTCAACTTTAGTTTGTTCGAAGGCGAGTGAGAAAGAAATGAGAGAAAGATTGATTACACTAAACTACACTAAGATGCAAAAGGAAATGGACAATAAGCAATAAAACTAAACCCCATATGGGTAGAGAAAAGAGTGTGAATACAAAGATATGTGTATGTGTGTGTGTGTTCAATTAAGTTCATCAAAACATGTAGTGCATGAAAACATAAAACTACAACCAACTTTGCCTCCACATGAAATAAGATAACACAATATCATTATAACATACAAGACAATAATTGGAATGAAGCTAAATGAACTCATGTATAAAGACTAAACCCTACTATGCCTCCACATGAAATAAGATAATACAATATCATTAAAACATACAAGACATTAACCAAGGTAAAAACAACAAGAGTACATGCAACTAAAGCCATGTTTCCAATATTAATTCCATCCTTATCCTAACCTCATCATTCCACATAAAATAGGTTCACTAGTCTAAGCATATGCTAAGCTTCATTCAAGAGCATTATAATATCAAAGACAAGAGTGAAATCCCATTAGATGGTTATGGAAATCATATAAGGCTCAAAGGATTAAGATAACACACCTACTACATCACATAATTATATCACATATTTCTCCACCCCAAATGGGGATGAAACTACTCACTAATCATTACACTACAACCTACATTAAAATGAAACATTCTACTGAAATGAAATTAAACTAAGCAAGCAAGAAATATTAAAGAAACTAAAAGAACATAAAACTAAAGAAGCATACAAGAATTAGAAGACAAGATTAAAAGAAACTAAGAAAAATTATTTTATTAAAATAACTCACATTGAAGGTAGCACTCTTCTCCACCTTGAGTTTTGCTTCAAGGCTTACTCCAAGTAGAGAGAATGCCACCAAGCAATGGGAGAATACAAGGAAAGGTGAAGAGTTCTATTTATAGGCATGGAAAAAGCTAATCCGGGACAATCCCCCGGTATGGGACTAAAACGCATACCAAATATGGACTAAACACAACATAGTACAACACCCGACCAAGACATGTCTCATTTGGACCAATTTGGACCGCCAATTGGCGGTCTATAAGTGTTGGATCGAGTCTGGATTTTGGTGGCTCGGTTCTGGCTTGATTTCTTGGTGTTTGATGAACCTGATTTGGTTGTTGATGGTTGGTCCCAGATTTAATTGCCAAAATACTCCTCATTAAGGTGTGGAACTTCTTGATTTGCTCATTGATCCTTTTAGTTTTACATCCGGGTCTTTCTCTCTTTCATCTCAGTTCATAATTAAGTCTTGCAACTTAATCCTTTTCCTTGCATTTGAGTACTTTTTGAGTCTCTTCTTCCTAAACCTATTTATTCCTTAAACATAAACATAACGCTCGTTACGTAGCATTGCTTAGGCTAAATTAAAGGATATAAGATATAAGCATGAAATGATGTCAATCAGATAACATATACCAAACAAAAGGTCAAGCAGCAGAACCTACGAGAAAATTATATGAAGTATGAAGAATTTTCACACTAACCAGAAGCCAATCTCTTCAGCAGGAAATTGTAGTTGATGGTGTAGGATCGTGTGAGTCTCTAATTCTAATCACTTTTAACCCTAATTACCTACTTGTTTAACGATCAAAGATATGCAACGAAATTTAAAACTAAACAAGCAAGTAAAGGAATGGAAAATGCAAACCACAATGGAGACGGGAGATTTTACAGAGGTTTGGCACCCCACCCGGGTCCTAGTCCTCTCTTGCAAGCTCCGCTTGGATCACCGAGCTCCGCTCACGACTTCACTAACCACTCCCCGTTCCGGGCCGGGAGAGAACACCTTTACAACACAAGTACCGCGAACACCCTCGCTTCCTTGACCTTCTTCCTCTCACAATCCAAGAGGGAACACTTCAAGCTTTCACCAAAATTCTTTCTTCTTGAACAACAAATGAGTGGGACAACACTCTCTAAATATTAAGCACACTTTGAGTATGATTTGGATATGATCAATTGTGTTGAATTTAGGCTTACAGTGCAGGATTGAGAAAATTGGAGCTTCGAGTTTCTCTCTAGTGTATGGGACAAATAGAAGTGTGAGAGTTGCATTAAAATGTGTTTTACAACTCTATTTATAAGCACTAGAGAGAATATAGCCGTTGGGGTTAATTGGGTAAGAGTTGGTGTACGATACACAAAACAGAAATTTGTAGGACCCAAAACTGAGTAAGTTCGGTCGACCGGATCGGGCTGAACGGTCGACCATTTGGCAATTTTGAACTCAGTTCGGTCGACCGGTTAAGGAACAGTCGACCGCCAAAGGCTATAATCTAGGTACATTTAAGTTATAGGTCGAACACCAAGATAGGTTCGGTCGACCAAAAACTAACAGGTTGTTCTGGGTTGACAAACATGATTAAATTCGGTCGACCGAAACAAGGTCCACGGTCGACCAAAAACCAACAAGAAGTTTTGGTTTGTCGAGATGTCTCAGTTCGGTCGACCGAACAAGGTCCTCGGTCGATCGATACACTAAATGTATTTGGGGTATTTAGGAATAATACGAATACGATTGTTGGGTATATACGACAAACCAAACGGTCAGAAATATGTTGTTACTCGGTCGACCGAAAAGGTTTTGACGGTCAACCGAACTTGGGTAGTAAAACACTAACATGATATATGATCACTCAGTCGACCGAACGGTCTGTTTTGGTCGACCGAATGTGGGCAGACAGTTCAGGTTAAGGTTTGGTGTTTTCTGGTCTAAGTTTGGGTGATCTATTGAAGTCCAATTTATATGAAATTTTGCGTGTGACTTCTATAGGGAACCTAGTATGTGTTTGAGTTGATTTTAGCTCAAGTATGCTCAATTACACATAGTTCCTAAGACTCAAAATAAATCAAGATTACATGTCTTCAAATAAGCTTTATTACATGTCTTGACTTGATTTCCTTTCTTCTTTGAGTCTTGATCACCTGTAGAAGTTAGCACATAGCAATATATATGCAATGCAATCTATGTGCTACTCTACATTGATTACAATTATGATCATGTTGATTAAATCATCAAAAATAGATTAAGGCCAAAAAGCCAACAGAAGGCTCTTCCCATCTTCTAATATCTTCTCACTTGGCAAGTCTAGAAGCCCCAAGAGGGATGTTTTCATTAAAAATAGTGCCTGACAGTACCAAAGCCAACTTGAAAATTTTCTCCTTTCACATATCCAAAGCCAACTTGATTTTTTTCTCTTGTGTGTAACCAGCAACCATTGCATTCCAAAAACAATATCTCTGTTATGCATTTCATTGAATATTCAACCTCCGTCATCTAAACAACTGCTTCTTGCATACATACTAACCAAAGCATTTCCAACAAATACATTGGAGTGGAGCCCATACTTCAAACTTCCACAGTATATATGTTTCAAAACCAAAAAAAACAGGAATACTATGAATGTGTAGACAATTCATAAATAGGCTCTGGTTGGTTGAAAATACATGGAAATCTTGGGAATCTTAAAAAGGAAAAAATGTTCAATAAAGGGTTGGAGCAAAGAGTCTCGTAAAGATTCCACCTTTACGAAGATTTGGGGATCAGGAGTGTGACGGGAGAGGAATCTGATGGACTTGACGAGGAGGGGAACGGAGGAGGTCGGGGAGGTCTGGAAGGTGGAAGGGAGCTTGAGGAGGGCGACGGAGTGGGGGAGGAGGCATCAAAGATCGCAGATGGACTGATCGAGGGAGGTGAAGGCGAGGCCGACTGAGATCACTCGTGACATGGCCGGGGTGGTCAGGGCGGAGGCTAAGAGACACACCAAAGATGCAACAAGCAGTGTTTGTGATTGTGACACGACGACATCAATGGAGATGATGTGCGAAACGAAGAAATCAAAAGAGGAGGCTAAGCGTAGTGGAGGCAACGGGAGCCACGAGCTTTCTCCTGAGTAGAAGGTAGAGCAGTGAGGGGAGGAGTAGAGGTGGAACCCAAAGATGAAGGAAGGCATCGTCGGAGATTTGGACAGAGTTTTACTAGAGACAAACGATGAGAATACCCTTATGGCAGAGATTGTGATATACAAATTTCAAAATTTGAACCAGTTGAGAACGTGGAAATAATCCATGTAATGCCACATGGTATTCCAGCTCATCGTGTGTGGGTTGTGCGTGGGAATGAGGGTAGAAGACAACTTATCCTTTCCATATTTACTTGAGTACGCCTTACGTGTTGTTTTTTTACTTGGGTACGTCTTCGCCGTCAACGGGACTCACTATGTCAGACCTCCGCAAGCCCCGTAACACCCCTGTCAGACTCTACAATCCCCAAGTAACTGATTTACACATGTGTTTTTCATATTTACTTGAGTACGTCTTACGTCATGTGTTTTACTTGGGTACATTTTCCCCATCAACCCTAAACTTTAACATTTGGTGAGTGTGACTTGATTTTAATTGAGCTTAATATATTAAGTGAATGTATTGATTGAATGTGAGTGTTGCTTGAGAAATGCACAAATCAATCTGAGAAATGCATATGTTTTTAAACCCTAAACAAATCAATCTCAGAAATACATGTAATGATCTAACATTTTCTATATATGTTTTTAAACCCGAAACTTTAACATGAGAAATACTTAGATCTAATGTAACGATCTAACATTTTCTATATATGTTTTTTAACCCTAAACTTTAACATAAGAAATGCATACATCTAAGCACAAATCAATCTGAGATGTAAGCATAAATCAATCCAACATCTAAGCACCATAGTCAAAGAAGCACAAATCAATCCTAGATCATTACATGCACATCATTTAAAGTCAAGCCACACTCACATTCAACCAATACATTCACTTAATACATTAACCTCAATTAAAATCAACTCACACTCACCAAATGTTAAAGTTTAGGATTGGCGGGGAAAGTGTACCCAAGTAAAAACACAACACGTAAGGCGTACTCAAATAAATATGGGAAACATAGGTGTAAATGAGTTACTTGGGGATCGTAGAGTCTGACGGGGGTGTTATGGGGGTTATGAAGGTCTGACAGAGTGGTCCTGTTGACGGGGAAGACGTACCCAAATAAAAGTACATCACGTAAGGCGTACTCAAGTAAATATGGAAAACACGGGTGTAAATCAGTTATTGCATCTTTTGAAGACGTACCCAAGTAAAAGAACCTATTTTGTGGTCGTGTCACTCGTGTGTGTAAAATTACAAATGGAACAAAGGCATAAATAAACACGATAAAACAAAAACTAGTAAAAATTTCATGAAATGTGACATAAAGTGGAGTGTGGTGTTTTAAAGCTGCGCGTCTAAGTCATTTTGTTTCAAATAAATAGTCGTGTAACCGGGTTGGATATATATGCCTGTCTGGATAGACGGTACATGTATATATCTGATTCAAAAAATTCATACTACTATTGAACCTACACCTGCTAAATAATTGGATACGAGGCGCTAGTGGCGGACCCAAAAAATTTCAAAGGGGGTCCCGAAACATGAACTTTAACTCAGAATACATAATCATGAAATCCAACAAAAATATATTAATATATAAAGTTTGATTACAACATTCCCCTTCATTTTTCATATTTTGACAACGTTGCATAATAACTTCATTATCAATACTTCTAAAAATGTGTCTATTGATGTATGTGACTAAACAATCATTGTTAACTTCATCACCCATACGATTGCGAAGTGGATTCTTTATGATATTCATTGATGAGAAAGTTCTTTCCATCGTAGTTGTAGCGACCGACAAAATCAACATTAATTTAACCGACAAATATATCAATGCAAATTTATGCTTTCGAGGTTGGCACGAACTTTTCAACAAATAATATCTTCGCACCTCATCTCTGATATTACAATCATAGTCCGTAATAATAGGTCTTAAACTGGGTATGAAGGGTACTCATCTGGATTTTGGTTCACACAACTATTGGACTCTTTTTCTTTCACTTCATCAACTAATATTGTTTCACACAATTCAATGATTTTTTTCTTTCCTTTTGAAATATCTTTCCAGGGTGAAAGTTAAATTTTACCTAAAAATAAAAACATCAAGTTAATCATGCAATCCAAATGAAACAAAAATGGAATAAAAAGTAGGCAAAACACCAAAAGTAGACCGACAATACACAAAACCACATCATATCTCTTGTAATTCTCACCTACAATTTTCTAATCTATTTCTTGAATCCATTTTTACAATTATTTTTATCCAATTCTAAGAAAGCATAAATAAAAGTAAAACCTGCAAAAAATAATAATTAGTGGATGCCCGCATGTGTGATGTATTAAAAAGGACAAACCAATGTATTAAAATGGACATAGTCTCTGTTTAAAAAGGATAAAAAGGTACCCAAAACTGAAATGGTAAACACAAAACGTTAAAAAGGACAAACCACTGTCTTAAAAAGGACAAACTCAATGTTTAAAAAGGAACCCGCGTCATGAACCCAACTATGCAGTTTAATCGAAAAAATTATGATTTCGACTAATAAGTTCCGTATGAATTGACAATTCCAATTCGAATTGAGTAATTGAGTTCAGTATAATACACATTAATAGGAGTGTTCTATGTTTTTGCTTTACGAGTATGATAATTTTTGGGCATTTCTAATAATATCAAGTGTTATTCCTAATTCCTATCTTGGCATTTGTAATTTCCAAAACTCAACAAAGATTTTGTCCACCACGTTGGGAACCACCACACAAAACTCCAATCTCTCAACATTCTCTCGAATCCTTATTGGTCAAGTCAACTCCAACTTCTCATTAACACAAACTCAAACCAAAATAAATGCTTAAATCAAACCACCCAACTCTCATTAACAAGAGAGATTTGTTACCTTTGTGTTGGGAACCACCCAAAACTTGGAACCAAACTTTGTTTTGAAAGTTTGGGCTAGAGGAAGATTGGAGAAGATGAGGGTTTGTGTGATTTGGGGTGTTGATTTTGGGTTTGCAATTATATATTTTTTAAATTCCTTAATACTAGTATATATGTATTTTTTCAAAAGGGTCCCTTGGGTATTTTGCACACTTATAAATTTTTAATTAAAAATAATTCAAATATAATAAAATACCTTAAATGAGCATAAAATAGTAATAATTCATGTTCAAACATCATTAAAAATACAAAACAACCGTCAACACGAATATAAGTTATTAGAAATTATAAGTTATTATATTATATATATTAAAATATTTATCCAAGTAATTGAGTGCAGGTATAGGTAAGGAGTATACTCGTACCCGACCCATTTATGGGTCAAGTATATGGGTACAAGTATACTGGTATACTTTTTTATTCGGTTAAGTTTTTTTGTGCCCATACTCGAATCGTATGGGCTTGGTAAACGAGTATTACTCACCCCATTTACAGACCTATAGGTAAGTATGACTATTAGGTCGAGGTAACGCAAACGTTGACATATAGGTAAGTATGACCTATAGGTAATTAATCAGACCATGTCAAAATGAATCTTTTCACAGTGGTAAATTTATTTATACCTTTACTCTTGTTCGACGAGTAAAAAAATGAAAATAAGTGGTTAAAGGGGAAGGTGAGGGGTAGGAGCGATGTTGGTCCTTCTGTTGGCTTTTTGGCCTAAATCTGTGTTTTGATGATTTAACTAACTTAATCTTAATCACAATCAAATGTGGTGTAGCACACCTATGCATGGAACATATATTGTATTGTGTTAACATCTACAGGTGATCAAAGACTCAAGGCAGAATGGAATGAAGTCAAGACATATAATCAAGCTATTTGAAGACATGTAATTTTACCTTTTATTTGAGTCTTCGGAATTTATGTGAACTTCATCATACAAGAGTTAAAATCTATTCATATATACACTAGGTTCTTTGTAGAAGTCACACACAAAATTTCACTATATTTGGACTTAAATAGATCACCCAAACTCAGGTCGAAAATCACTCAAACTAAGCATCTTCTTGTCTATGCAGATAGGTCGACCGAAACAAGTTTTCTATTCAACCATTCTTCTAGTTAACGGTCGACCGAAAGATTTGCTGAACTTAAGTTTTTTGTTTTGTTTATCTTGCACAGATCTCAATCAAATCTTCCCCAATGTCTATAACACTTTAGGAGCTTATAAATAGAGGTTCACACTGAAGGGAATGTGTTCTAAAAGTTTTACTTTTAAATGTCAATTATTATGAATTGGATGAGAAATCATTTTGTTCCTTGTTTATGTTATTCGTCTTTTAGAAGTGTTAAGGAAGAGGCTCTTGGTCCTTAACCGTAGAGCTTTAAAAGATATTGGTTTACATAAAACAAAAGATATTCGCAATCATGGTAATTAACATGGAACATTAATTACTGAGTTAAGATTGTCGTGTTGGTCATAGATCATTGTAGCTCTACAAGTGAGTGACAACACGGGTATGCAAAAGAGGAAAATATTACTTTTGTATAATGAATAGACCTAATAAGTAAAATATTATAGAAATGTGTTTATGTGTCATTAATATTTTACTGTGTCTTTGGTCCTTTGATATGAGACTTATATTTAATCACTTAAGGAATACTTAATTAGATCAGTGTCTTGAACTATCGATCACTGTAGTGTAAAGGCATTGGTTGGTTAAGTACAACTTTTGTTGGAGAAGATAGTTAGTCAAAAGACTATCATTGCCCCTCTTAATTGAGTGATGATATTAGTGGGCCCCTTGATAAATCAAAGTTATAATGTGCACAATGTGATTTGAGTAAAGTCATATATTTATAACTAGCTTAAAGAGATCAAGAAATAAATACTAAAACAAAGATGACACAATACTACTTTGTGTGTATTCTTAATATCATGAGGCAGGGGACGGACACAAGTGGTGCACTTCATCACTAATTGGATCGGATTTTGGTTCGAGTGGAATTAAGACATCTAACTAATTGGGAGCTATAATGTGTAGCTAGATACCGCTTATAGCTTGTGATATTAAGCTCTTAATATCACTGCCAACTTAGTTTAGATCCTCCCATAGGTCACACCACAAAACTGGGAAACAAGAAATGAGGATTTTGAGTTCATAAGATGTGTCGGGTTTCATGTAGAAAATATGACACATGGGGTGAACAAGCAAAATCAAAATTATGTTGTGATTAATAACATAATTAGAATCTAAATTAAATTCATATGTGATGTAAATATTATGGGGTGTAATGATTGATCATTACATAGGATAATATGTTACATAAGTTGTGAATTTACTACTAATCCCGAAATGTCAAATTTTGTAGGGGTTAAACCGAAATTTGACAAGTCTGCAGAACAGTGCTCCAACGGTCGACCGATTAGCAGTAAACGGTCGACCGGTCGGGCACGGTCGACCGGACGTGTCTCGACCGATAACAAGGAATTTTCATCTGTTCGAACGGTCGACCGAATGTGATCGGTCGGTCGACCGAACATTGCGATAGAATAGTTCCTGTTACGAACGGTCGACCGAGTTATTGAACGGTCGACCGAAACTAGGTTCGAGCGGTTGACCAAACCTTGAAACGGTTGACCTGTCCAGACGGTTTTGTGCAGAATTAATTTAAGAATTAATTAGATCATGCATGGAATTGGTCCATAATTGATTTAATTCGTGGCTAATATTATTTATTATTAAATAATGGATGGTTAGATGGAATTTTGCATGAGATCATGGGCAAGGGGTTGCACATGAATAGGTAATTTGGAGAGAGCTTATAAATACAAGCTTATTTCATTACCCAATTAACTCATTCATTATTTCTTGTGCAAAAATTCTCTCTCCATAATTCTCCACGAAAATCCCTTAATTCTTAAGTTTAGTTTTAGTTCTTAAGAGATCATCTTCTCAAGAGAATTAAAGAGGGGTTAGTAATTGGATTCTAAACCCTATCGGAGATTGAGAGACTAGCTTCCCTCTCTCCGATCTTGTTTAGAGTTTGGTGAATACTCGGAGGCATCCGGCGCAGCGAGGAGCATCCCCAACGTCTCCGAATCTTCAAGAAGTTTTCGAGAACTTCTAGGTATGAATTTCAGAGTCCAAATTTGTTTTAATAAAGTTTTGAAACTAGATATTGAAACAAATTGATGCATGCATGAAATAAATTATAGAAAATTGAAAATTGATCCTTATTATACATAAAAATTCGAAAATATATATGTATAATTAAACATGAAATCCTACACACACACCTTATTTACACAACTCTCCAACTTCTATTTGCCTCCTACATTAGAGAGAATCATCCCATCTCAAAAAACTCAATTCCACGCACTCAAAAGCTTATACTTCCACACTTTAGTTACCAAATACTAATCATACTGAAAGTGTGCTAAAGTTAGAGAGTGTTTGATCCACTCACAATCTTAGTCAGCAAAGTAAAGGTTTCGGTGAAAGCCCGAAGCAATCCTCTCAGATTGCGAGAGAAAGAAATTGAGCTCGGCGAGAATTGTTCGCGAGTTCGTTTTGTAAAGGCATTCTCTCTTGGCCCGGAATGGGGAGTAGTTAGTGAAGACGTAGGCGGAGCTCATGGGATCGAGCGGAGCTTGTAAGAGAGGAAGTTGGACTCGGGTGGGGTGTCGAACCTCTATAAAAATCATTGTCTTCATTTGTGGTTTGCATGGTTTTTTCTACTTGTTTAATTATTGTTTTCGCTGCACATTAAGTAAAGATTAGGTCAAATCTGATTAGATAATTATGGGTCATAACGATCCTACACCTTCCTCCAACACAGAAGAATATAGATATCAGGAACATAATCAATGTTCCACAAACGTAGAACCTTCAATATATGGCAGCATAATAAGCTAGCAGTTTGAAACAAACCAGAATTGTAACAAAACTAAAGAGGATTAGCTTGGAACATAACGATAAACTTCTTGTCAACACAGTCTAAAGAGTCCTTCAGTTGCATAGTTTGAATATCCATAAGTAACAACATAGGACCATTTCCTTCAAGATGCACTACTTCACAAAAATACATGTTTTCCATTTGCCTTTCATTACAACATAACAGGGTTTCACCGACGAACAATATTCATCGATGTGTCTTTATCCGTCGGTGTAGGTGAACATCGATAGATATACCTATCGTCGGTGTTTCCTGCGTCGTTGTTAATTAGTTACACTGACGGATGTTCCGACGGATAGAGGTCGTTGGTATTACTTTTGGTGGAAAATTTCTTCCCAATTTTTTCACATTCTTTCGTCAGATCGAATAACACCGACAGATGTTCCGTCGGTTTACAATACACTGACTAATACTTTGTCCGACGGATGTAAACGTACACTGACAGAATATTTTGTTGGTGCATTAAATGGAGAACTTACACCGATGGATAAGTACCGTTGGTGTAGGTTACCCGACAAACGTCAAAACTTACACCAACGGATAAGTATCATCGGTGTAAGTCTTGTCCAGAACCCCGAAAGTCTATTTGCTCTTTCTGGGTTCCGATTTTCCTGCTCAAAGAAATAATAATTTTCAACATTCATCCACAAACATATAAAAAGAAGAACTCATATATGCATTCATTCCCAACAAATTCATTCAAACAACAAAGTAATCGAAAAAAGTTCAACAATAAAAGTAAACAAACAATATAGAATATTGATATAGTATAGGCTTCCCTGAATTCTCTCTCAATCTTAAAATGGAATGTTTCACATATCACCTTAACTGATCTTGTGTTTTTCAATGCATATCACTTTCTTCAAATTTATTTGTCATGTCTCCCTAGCTGAAATTTCTATCAAGAACATTGAGAGAGTTAGTAATCTAGGTGAAGCGAGTGCTTATCTCACTTATGTTCTCACCGGGTTGCATAGTGAAGAGTTTATATATGCATGAGGAGACTAATTCTTGTGTCTTTTGTTCTTCTATCTCCCTCATAATGCATTTGTAGTGTATACAATATGTCATATGCACTCTCACACCTCTAATCTAGTTATATTCTCCATCATTTAAGTCACGATAAAGAATGTTCATGATATTAGACTTCATCTCAACCTATTTCATTTTGGCTCTACTTAAGGTGGCTAGTTCATCTACCTTACAAGATGTGAAGGGGTTTTGTAGGAAGATCCAACACTTAATGTCACTAATTGTAAAAAATTCTCATTCTATTTTTCAGATATTCACAGTTTGACCCGTTAAGCAAATGTGGTCTAGAAACGACATGAACAAGGAGGACGTCATAAAGGAAGTTCACGCCATTTATGAGCGAACGCATCCTGGCAAATTTTATTTCTATCATGTTTGTGTTATGCTACGTAGGTATCCGAAGTGGCAACCAATCGTGTAGTCTTCGTGCTTGAACATTAAATGTGGCCGCCCATAAATATTTCCCCCCACCGCACTAAGTCCGGAATCCAGTAGTAGCATGAAAAGAACACGAACTGATGACTCTGGTGACATCCCAACACGTACCAACCGTAGATATGGACTTTGGGGAGATTCAACCTTATGTCCGGACGGAGAGTATCAAGAAAGACAAAAATAAGGGGAAAGCATGTAGGATGTAATAGCCCTAGAATTAGTCTTAATGGGGGTGAATAGACTAATTGAGTTCTTTAAAACTTAAGTAATTAAAACATGAACAATATAAAGAAATATAGCATAAGAGATGCAAACCACAACACCGATGTTTAGAGGTTTGGATCCAACCACCGGATCCTAGTCCTCTTTTACAAATTGCTCCTTCTCGCGCAACTTCGTGTATTCCACTATTCTTCTCCCCATTCCAGTCCGGGAGATCTTGCCTTTACACTTCAAGCTTGCAAACACCACCGCCAAGCTTGGACCACCTGTGGGATCGTGTATGGCCCTAATTCTAATCACTTTTTAAGTTAATCTCTGCTTGCTTAAACAATCAAAGATGCAGGGGAATAAAAACAAACAAGTAGAGAAGACAATGCAAACCACAAAGATGACCCGGGGAGATTTTTATAGAGGTTCGCATCCCGCCTACTTCCTCTCTTGCAAGCTCTGCTCGACTCCGCGAGCTCCACCTACTTCTTCACTATCAATCTCGTTCTGAGCCGAGATTAAGCCTTTTACACCATAAGCTCCACGAACAATCCTCGCTAGCTTGATTTCTTCCTCTCACAACCCGAGAGGGAATACTTTGGGCTTTCACTGAAGTCCTTGCTTGTTGACAGACAATTCTTGAGTGGAACAATCACTCTCTAACTTGAGCACACATTGAGTGAATAAGGAATTGATAAACTAAAGCGTGAAGTTTAGGCTTGGAGTATAGGTTTCGGGAAATGAAAGTTTGGGAGTTTCTCTTAGATGTGTATGACAATGACAATTTAGAGTGTAAGAGTTGTCAAATTGTGTCTTGGTAACATCAATTTATAATATCCTAAGGGGTTATAGCCGTTGTGATTAATAGGGTAAGTGTTTGTATAAGAAGCACAAAATAGAAAAGCACAGGGCACAATTCTGGGCAAGTTCGGTCGACCGAATCGAGTTAACGGTCAACTGGATGATGTCCATAAGTGAAGTCCAGGAAAGTCCAGAAACACAATAGTCGACTGAGCAGGGAACGGTCGAACGAAAACTGACTATAACTAAGTTCTCTTAAGTTAACAGTCGAACTAAATGGTTGGTTCGGTCGACGGAAAAATAACAGGCACTTGAGGATTGTCAAAATGTTTATGTTTGGTCGACCGAAACAAGATCCATGGTCGACCGGTGATCACTTGTATTTTGGGGTTTTGGAAAAACGACCGTTGGTATAAAACGACAAGTCTAACGGTCAAATGACACGTGTAGACGATCGACCAAAATGGTCACGGTTGACCGGTCGGGCTGTTTAAAACACTATTGGTTAAATGATCCTTCGGTCGAACGAAGGTGGTTCGGTCGACTTAATTTGCACGGACAGTTAAGGTTTAGTTTTAAGTGCTTTCCGGTCTATGTTTGGGTGACCTATTGAAGTCCAAATGATCTGAGATTTTGTGTGTGACTTCTATAAGAAACCTAGTGTGTGAGAGAGTAGTTATTTACTCTAGTATGCTCAAGTACACAAAGTTCTTAAGACTCAAAAGAATTATAAAATTACATGTCTTCAATAGCTTGATTACATGTCTTGACTTGAATTCATTTTTTCCTTGAGTCTTGATCACCTGTAGAAGTTAGCACAATACAATATATATGTCATGCATAATGTGTGTTACTCTACATTGATTATAATTAAGATTATGTTGATTAAATCATCAAAACATAGATTAATACCAAAAAGCCAAGACCACATTCTCACAATCTAAAAAGAGCTTCACTCTGGAAGCCAATACAACACTTTGCTAGAGATTTCTTGAATCAACTTCTAATCTCTGATACTTGAAAGATTGATGAATGCAATGAATGATTCAAGTGGAAGATTGAGCACTATGAGAAGTTTAGAACACAAAAGAGTAGTACGAGAGTAGGAGCTCTAAACTTAATCTAGCCGTTGGGATTGATTTGGAAAGGATTTGTGTAAGATACACAAAATAGAAAAGTTGAGAACACAAATTTGTACACCAATGGTCGACCGACATGGGAAAAATGGTCGACCATTTTTCTCATAGATAAGAAAACGTTCGAGCTAAAGTTAAAACCGATCGAACCACTAAGGCTAGAACATAAGTAAACGGTCGAACCAAGTATAACAATAGTCCACCGTTAAGAGGGTTTAAGCCATGATAATATTAAACAAATAAGTTAACAATTGAACAAAATAAGGATCCAGTTTGACCGAAAATAACATGGAGTTTTGGAGATTGAATTGTTCTTGATCCGGTCAACTACCGTTATGGCACTGTTCGACCGGTGGCCAAAAATTCGAATTAAGATAATTGAAGTATGCGAATATGACCGTTGTATAATATAACAAATATAACAGTCATATTTAAAACAAATACGAAGTCTCAAACGGTCGAACTAAAATCAATTTTCGGTCGACTGGATCACACACTAAACAAGGAATGTGTAAAGAAATAACAAATGAAATAAAGATGAATACGTCTAAAGCAAGTATTAGTTATTTAAGGGTAACGATCGAACAAGGATAAAGAAACGGTCAACCATTTTGGACAGAGAATGTGTATGTTAAAATCAGTTGAACCAGGTGAACTGTCGTTTGACCGTTCTGGGAAAAGAATTAGAGTCTGTTAAATTCCGTCGAAGCAGATGGCTACCGGTCGACCGTTTTATGCAAGAACTCTGATCCAAGAGGAATTTTAAGTGTAATTGGTCACCTAAAGGAGTCGATTTGATATGAAATTTTCTATATGACTTCTATAGGTTTTCTATGGATCATGCAATGCAAATCAACACGATTTCAAGTGCTCAAGTTGCAATTGAATCCTAAGTACAATGAACGTAAATCCTATCTATTCTTCAACTTGATTTCTTGTCTTGTGTAGCACTTGTCTCCTGAAAATGGTTAGCAAAACCAAATATATATGTGCATATGCATGTGAGGTAATGATAAATGTACATAGATTTATTGATATGTTAATTAATCATCAAAACTGGATTAACGATTATTAGTCAAAAAACCAACAATCTCATCATTTTTGATATTGACAACCTATCAATCTAAATACATGTTAATCTTCAATTTTTAGTATTTGAAAGCTCCCCATCTAATAGCTCCCTCTAGCTATATCAATAAACATGTATATAGTTTTTTCTCCCCCTTTGGCATAATAAAAAAGAAGTATCATGAAACAAATATGGACTTTAACGCATGTCATGATATAGAGAAACAGAAGCGCAATCAATGTCAAAAAGAAACAACAATAATTGGAGAGTCAACCAAAAATACCAATACATTCAAAATCTAAATAACAACCAAACATCGAAATAGTCATAACAACCAAACAACATTCAAAACAACATCCAAAAGCACAAATACAACCATCCAAACATCAACAAACTACAAACACCTAAACATCAACCGAGACGTTGATCACGAAGAAGAGAAGAGAGAGAATCAATCCCCCTCACCACATAGTCAAAACGGGCGTCCATGTGGGCTTCAAGACGATCGATCCTAGCAGAAGTGGAAGCCTCAAACACATCAAAGCAATCAGAAAGCTGTTGAAAAGAATGAGCATCACTAGAGCCAGCTTGATAGACTGTCCAATTTCCACCGTAGTTCCAAGCGTCTTCATCTTCATCGCCCCAAGAGTAAGACGACTCCCTTTGAGCTTGACTTGACATCCAACGACGGTCTGCGGGAGCTTCTTCTTCAAATTCCTCATCCGAGAGAGGATGTTGGGACTAATCTGTGCCTCCATCTCAATCTACCCCCCCCCCCCCCCCCCCCCCGGGGGACAAATTCACTTTTTTTTCTTTGATAAACTAATCATCCCATAATCTTGTATTGTAGAGGTATCCCCTTTCCCCGGGCGATAACAAATTTTCTATTAAATTTTTCGGGGAAGCGATAACAAGAGAAGGAAAGGAAGGAGAGATGAAAAGGAATAGCATGCAAGTAACTCAAAAACCTTTTGAGTAGTTTGATAAAAGGTCTTGTCCAAACTATTGAGTACCTCTTACTAATTAGTAGATAACTTTTAAGTTAATAAACTCATACCACAATGTTCTATTAAATTTTCATAATTTTATAAATACGAATATGATCGATATTTAAAGTGTTATGAAAAGTTAAGAAATATGGTGTTGTCTGGACAACAAAATTCCTCTTCCTATGTGGCTTATAATATTTTATTCCCTTAACCAAATCAAGAAATGCTTTCAGTAAAGTAATACGTTCTGGTAAAATATTATAATATTATAAAAACTTACGCAATAGTTATGGTATATGAACGACAAAGATACTTGTATTGCCTCGACTGCCAAACACTACTTATTGTTTAGTTTATAACTGTTTATTCTCCATTGAGAATTAGGTAATTTCCTCTTTGTTAATTAATAAGTATTAATAATATTCTGTGATAAAGTTTTAATAATTTTGTGAAGACATTTGTAATATCTATAGCCTTTGTAGGTCAAGCAATCACTACTGTCCAGATTATGGAATATTTGTTTGTTCAGGTAAAAAAAATTCAAACCACTTATCTAAAGAAGTTAATTATTTCTTTGTTCATCGATTGTTTAATTATATTCATTCGTGATAAAAATTTCTAATCTTGAAGCATGTATGTGTTTAAGACCAAAAGAAATCTCAAGGGACTTCTTAAGCAATATAAAGTCATACTTGTAGCAAAAGGATTCACACAAAGGGAGGGTATTGATTGTTGGCTCTTTGACCTTAATCTATGTTTTGATGATTTAATCAACCTAATCTTAATTATAATCAATGTAGAGTAGCACACATATTACATAACATATATTGTATTGTGCTAACTTCTACAGGTGATCAAGACTCAAGAAAGAAAGAAATTCAAGTCAAGACATATAATCAAGCTATTGAAGACATGTATTTTGTTTCTTTTGAGTCTTAGGAAGTTTGTGTAATTGAGCATACACGAGTTAAAAACAACCTAAACACACACTATGTTCCTTATAGAAGTCACATACAAAATCTCACAACAATTGGACTTTAATAGGTCACTCAAACTTAGACTGGAATTCACTAAACCAGAACTGTCTGTGTCCATTCGGTCGACCAAATTGCCTTCATTCGACCGTTTGATCCTTTAACAAATAGTGAATTTAACTGCCCAATCGGTAGACCGTTTAGACCTTCTCGGTCGACCGTCTACACGTGTCATTTGACTGTTAGACTTGTCGTATTATACTAATGGTCGTATTTGTATAAACCAAACAAAACCCCCAATATACCTTGTTCCCAGTCGACCGTTAATTTGTCCTCGGTTGACCGTTTGAAGTCTTTTTCTCGAGACACAGACTTCCTGATATTTTTGGTCGACTGTCCCAAACGCTTTGTTCGACCGAACTTAAAACCCTAGAGTGTCTGTTAGATTTCGGTCGACCGTTCCACCCTTTCGTTCGACCGTTGACTTAAGTGGACTTAAGTTATAGCCTATTCTCGTTCGACCGTTCCCTACTCGGTCGACCGTACATTGTTCTGAACTGCCTACCGGTCGACCGTTTGACCCGCGTCGGTCGATCGTTTGTGTCCCAAACTGTGACATGCACTTTTCTGTTTTGTGTATCTTACACAAACAACTTCATTTAATCCCAACGACTATAACCCCTTAGGAGCTTATAAATAGATGTTAGCAAAACACATTTTACCAACTCTTACACTCCAAATTGTCATACACATTTAAGAGAAACTCCAAAGCCTTCAATTCCTCATTCCTACAATCTAAGCCTAAATTCCACACCTGTGATCATAGACAAATCCTACTCAAAGTGTGCTCAAGTTTAGAGTATGTGTTCCACTCATTTGTTTGTCAAAGAAGCAAGGATTTCAGTGAAAGCCTGAAATGTTCCCTCTCGGGTTGTGAGAGGAAGAAATCAAGCTAGTGATTGGCATCATTTCATGTTTATATTTGTATCTTATATCCATTATCTTTCACCTAAACAATGTTATGTTACGAGTTTTATGTTTAGTTTTCAGGAATAAATAGGTTTGAAGAGATGAAGCATAAAATGACCCAAAAGCTGGGAAAAAATGACTGAATTGTGAGATCTGGGGACTAAGATGCAAAGGAGAAGGACCTGAATGTAAGACAGAAGGACCTAAGAGCCAAACCAAATACTCCACACCATCATGGGAAGTATTTTACCAATTCGATTCGGGTCGGAGCTCCAACAAGTCAAGTAACCGCATCAAAGACCAACAATACCAGAAAGAAAAGCCCACAACAAATTCCAACGCGATCCGAAGTGTTTGGACCGCCAATTGGCGGTCCATATTACTCAGGATCCGTCCAAATTTCTCCTGGACT